>BSBN01000564.1:0-2500000 GCA_027924645.1 Cunninghamia lanceolata | reverse complement strand
CCTGAAGCCCTTCCTGTCTCTTTTCTCTCAACCATTTCTCAGTTCTTCTTATCACCGAAAGAGTTTTAATTTCAATTCTATCTTCCTCCTTTTTGCTCCAGTCAACCTCTGGAATAGGTAATTGTTCTACTTTTTCAAACTGTGGGTCAACCACCTGTTCATCATCATTAAAAATTCCAAAAATATCCATGTTTAAATTGAGAGTAATTATCTACCCCAAAGAAAACCTACATCACAGCCTTCCTCTGACCTCAAATTCATCTGGATAGTCTTCCCAATAATCCTCTAGCTTGGGAATGTGTGAATGCCCTGTTCCAGGATCTAGGTTATTTCTGACAAATCCTTTACTGTCAAATTGAGACCTGACAGTGAAGAACTGAAAATTGAACCTTCTAAGGTTCACCTCTAAATTTAAAGCATCAGATTTTGATTGGCATGAATAATGTCCAAATTCAATAGGAAATGAAATACCAAAACCCCTTTTTGATGGGAAATTCTTATCTACATGTGCTAGCTGTCTACATACCTCCATCAACATGAAATGATCAAACACATATCTGGGTAACTTCACAGGTTCACCATCAAATCCTCCAACTCTGATGTAAGTGAAATCAGAAAATTGAATGAAGAAGCTACCATAGATGCTAATCAATTGCATCGCTTCACTGGACATTCTTTTACTCAGATTACCTGCCAGTTCATAGGTCATTTTCCCAGTGAAGACATCATTAACCCTTTTATAGTTTTCATAGCAATTCTTTCTTTGCAACTGTGAATAATATTCATAAATCTTACTGTTCTTAGCTAAGGGTGCATGAGGTAAGTCAAACCACTCTCTTGTAGATGCTAGACAATAGAACAGGTACGAAGACATATAGAAATCTCTGTCACCCAGACAATTACTCAAACCCTGATGTAGACAATCAGCCACTATTTCGGCCCAATCCAAATATTGTTCCCCTTGAAGGATGATTGGATGAAAAAGTACATCCAATCCTCCCAATAATAGGCATGTTGACTACCTTTCAGTCTGTGTAACATCACCACAATATCCCTTACTTCTTTAATCAAATGATCCCTGGTAAGTGGCCTGGGCAACCTTGAACCACCTTTCTGAAATTTCAGTAGCCAGTTTCTCGCTATTACACTTTTGTAAGTTGATTTCTTCTCTAAACAATGCCCATAGGAGGAAGTAATATCAAGACTAGAATATGCCTCTTTAGGTGGTATCTTCATCACAAACATGAGGGTTTGTCTGTTGACATGGAATAACACATCACCGTTTGCATTTTTGATACATCTGTCCTGGGGGTCATACCTTTTCATACACTCCTGAACCAATTCTGGGCACAGTATAGCCTGAGGAAAAGCTATAGCTTCAACTAAACCGCTGTCTACAATTTTCATCGTAGGGGTTTGAACAGGGTTTCTAGTTCTTTCTTTAAATTCCTCTAAATCATATTGAACCAATGCAGTATCTCCAAATTCTGAGTGCGAATAAGTAAGACCAAGGCCATGTTCATTCCCCAAACATGTAGATTTCAAAGACATACTTGGAGGATTACAATAAAACACTTCGAATTTTGAAAACAATAGAAATTTCAGAGATTCTTCTTTCCAGCATAAGAACTAGGAACAGCACAGGGGAAACATAACTCACCTTAAAGATATCTGAATTTACTGTGAAAACTTGAATAATAAGAGCCTTACACTTCCGACGCTATCCTTCTCCACGTTGCATAGTATGTTTACTTGCTAAACTTGGCTTGTTCTTAGTTAATAATGGCACTAACCAGATTGAACAATTATCGCTTGGAACAATACGTGCCAAAAATATTTGAGAAGACATGAACTCTGACTTCTTCATTAATAGCAAGTATTATTCACGCGCCATCACGATGTATAATGATTACCTGTAGCCTCCGCTAAATTAGAGCTCTCAGTTTCATGATGAGTTTCTGAAATATTTTCCTCCAACTTTCTTGCTAAATTTGACTTAGAAAGCCATGGGAACAAATGGGACCAAAATCACCAAATCTTCAGACTATTGAACCATTAAACCTTTAGGACATGGTTCAATGTGGTGGTTCAAACATGCCAATTGGACCATATAGATAAGCAAACGATTCACTTATGGAAATAGGAACTTAAACTCATGAACCGTTGAACTTGTAAAGATATGGTTCAATACGAAGGTTCAAAGGTGCAAGGGTTATGTGGACCAACAAACAGTTACGTGGCTTTGGTAAAAGGCTTCCAACTATGAAACAGTGAACTGTTGAACCTTGAACCATTGAACCCCGCATAGAGTATGAGCGGAAGGTTCAACGATACATTAATTACACAAGGCAACTGCGTGACCTGACTTATAAGAAGACCATGAGTGTTGAACTTTAGACCGTTGAACCATTGAACCTTGAGCAAAAGGTTCAAGTTCAACCCGAAAGTTCAAATACGTTTAAGACATACAAAACGACAGCTTGCTTTATAAGACACTTTAGACATATTGAACCATTTGAACTTTAAACTTTGAGAATGGTTCAGGTTCAAAGGTTCAAACCTTAAGTAACCTTGTCTACAAAAATGACAAATAGGTAAAAATTGAAGGAGCAAGAGTCGATTTACGAAGCAAAGGTATGACTAAAAATATAACACGGTAAACCAGCTCTTGTTCAAGAAAAATTTACCAATAAAAAAATATGGGCGACTCAAAAGGTAACATTGGCTCTGACTGGGGACTGCATTTTATGACAAATGCAGAGAACTCAGAAGCTCTAGTTTCACAGAAAAAGGAAAATAGAGAAGAAAGGAAACAGAACGGGACAAAACAAAAATGGAAAAAGAAAAACACAAAACCAAACAAAGGGAAGACTATGTACAAAACAGGGGACTCTGTTTACAGACGATATAACTTGAGATCCTGTCCATTATAGGACAGGGGTAAAATAGTTCCATCAGGATATTCCAATTTAAAAGAATTTGGACCCAATAACTGGTGAATCTTAAAAGGTCCTTTCTAAAGCGAGTCAAATTTGCTATGTGCACCCTTTGGTTCTCTTCTTCTATCCCACAGTAATACTTCATCTCCTTCCATAAACTTCCTGGGTCTTGTTTTCCTGTCAAAAATTTCTTTAACTCTGGCTTGATGTACAGTAATTCGGTCAACCAACTCATTTCTCTCTTCTTCAATCTTAGTTAAATACATAATCCTCTTCTCCAAGGAATCTTGGAAATATTGATCCTTAATTACACTTTGCATCTTGGTTGTAGATAGCTCCAGAGGTAAAGATAATTGAGCACCTATCCCATAAACTAATTCAAAAGGTGCCATTCCAATTGCTCTTTTTGGAGTTATTCTGTCGGCCCAGAGTGCCTCATACAACTTCTTATACCAATCTCTGGGGTTGTCATCCACCAATTTCTTCATGATAGCAATCAGATTCTTGTTACTGGACTCAGCTTGTCCATTCCCTTGGGGATAATAATCTGATGAATGGGAGAGAGATATACTATGTTCATAACAGAAAGAAGTCATTTCAACTGAAGAGAAACTGGTAGCATTATCTGCTACAATCTTCTAGGGAACACCAAAACGTACCAAAATATTTTCTTTGAGAAAATTACAAACCACCTCCAAAGTTGTTCTTTTTACAGGGGCTGCCTCAACCCATTTTGTGAAATAATCTGTTGCTGTTAAGATATGGGTATGCCCTGCACTTGAGGGGGGTGAGATAGGCCCAATAAAATCCAATCCCCATTGTTTAAAGGGTTCTTCAACAACAACAGGCCTCAAAGGTAGAGCTGCAAGTTGGGGCCTTCTTGAGAACATTTTACATTTTTCACAGTTGGCCACCCATCTATATGTGTCCTTAAACATCCCTGGCCAGTAGTAACAATTTCTGAGGATTTTGAAAGCTGTAACTGAAGAAGAAAAATATCCACCACAAGCTTCATTATGGAAAACTTCTAAGAGCTTATCTTGCTACTCTTTATCTACACACCTCAGGAAAGTTCCATCTAATCCTTTCTTTTAAAGGACATCCCCCCAAATAACATATTTCCTAGCTTTTAGTTTCAGGTTTCTTTTCTCTTTAGGAGTCAAGTGATTAGGACAATCCCTGTATGTAAGATAATGTGCCACATCTAAAAACCATGGGTCCTGTAAACTTACCAATAAGACTGTGGGGAGTCCTTCTCCTTCTTGTTCTTTGTTCTCAGCAATCAACTTACATAAGCCTTGACCCCTGATTAGCTTAGTAGGCTTAACTTCCAGATCATATTCCTGAATTTTAGCAACCCACATTGCTCTATTATTTAATCCCACTTCTTGCTGGGTCAAAATACTTTTCACAGCCGAATTTGGAACAAATACAACTGAATGGGAATGATGCATATAATATCTAAATTGTTTAATAGCTTTAACCACAGAGAAAGCTTGTTTTTCAACCAAAGAATATTTCAGCTCATACTTTTTAAGAGGAATGCTCATAAAAGCTATGGGAAGCTCTTCATCCAATTCATTTTTCTGTAACAAAATACCTGACATGGTGTGTTCCAAAGCATAACAGTAAATAATAAAATCCTTTTGAAAATTAGGATTTACCAAAGTGGGAGTGTTTGCAATCGCTTCCTTGATATCCTCAAACGCCTTCTTAGCAACTTCATTCCACTTGAATGGTTGTTTCTCGCTCATCATCCCAACAATGTGTTTTGTAATCTCGGCAAAGTCAGGAATGAACCTTCTGAGAAAATTGATTTGACCAAAGAAGGACTTGACCCCAGTTCTATTTGAAGGGAGACCAAGCTGTTGAATTGCCCTGACCCTTTCTAGATCAATTTTGATTTCATCTTTTGAGACTAGGTGTCCCAACAATTTTCCCTCAGTCACATAGAATACTGACTTCTTGGGATTGAGTGAGATGCCATGACTTCGACACCTTTGTAAAATAGACTCCAAATCTCTCAAGTGATCCTCTCTATTCTTGGAGAAAACAGTCAGATCATCAAGGTAAATAACAATAATTATGTTCTTCAGGTCTCTAAAAGATGAATCCATTGCCTGCTGAAAAGTTGCTCCTGCATTAATCAAGCCAAAGGGCATTCGACTATAGGCAAAAGTTCCTCGAGGTGTGGTGAAAGCAGTCTTATGTTGATCTTCTACAGCCACACCTATCTGATTGTAACCTGAGAAACCATCCAGCATAGACATCATTTCAGATCTGGCAACTGTCTGCAAGATGTGGTCCATCACAGGCAAGGGATAGTTATCTTTCAGGCTGGCCTGGTTCAAATTCCTAAAGTCAACACAGATCCTTATTTCTCCATTCTTCTTTCATACTGGAACAATATTTGCCACCCAAGTGGAGTGATGGATTGGATAGATAATTCTAGCTTTCAGTATCTTATCAATCTCCTTAAAAATGGCTTCAGCAACTTTCAGATTATAATTCCTCAGCTTCTGTTTAAATGGGACTGCATTTGCTTTCAAAGGAATATGGTGTTGAAATTGTCCATGTCTAAAATTTTTAAGATCATTATAGCACCAGGCGAAAACATCCTTATACTTGATTAACAATTTGATCAGTTTATTTTTCTCCTCTGAAGAACAGCACCTACCAATAGATATCCATTTAGGATCAGCTTCATTCCCAATGTTTATCTTCTCATAATCCTCTACTTTATCAGGAACATAGGGAGGTTTGCCTTTAATATATTCATCTCTTCGAGAAAACAAATGTTCTAAAGAAACCAGTCCTTTAGGGATTTTGTTTCCTTTTAATTGAATCATGTCATCTTTTGGATTAATCCTAGGGTCAGGACTGAATTCTTTACACTCTGTTTCAGAACCTTCAAAATAGGTCCCTAGGAACATTTCAGCATTTTCTAAAAACTTTTTGATCTGATTATCACTCTCAAAAACTTGCCAGTTTTCAGCATTGTCGGGGACATTAGGATGATATACCATTTCTATTCTATAAGAATCTTTTTTGAAATCCGGATGTAGTAAAAGGAGAGAAGCTGATACTGCTAAAGAATCTGCTCAGGAGTTTTGATCTCTGGGAATTGTTTCGATAGAGAAGGCATCAAAATATTCGATCTCATCCCATACCCTATTTCTGTAATGCCTTAGTCTTTCATTCTTAACAGAAAAGATCCCCCTTACCTGTTTCACAATTAATTCAGCATCACCCTTCACCTTAAGTACCTTCACACCCCTCCCTTTGGCTTCAGATAGTCCAAGCAGTAAAGCTTCATATTCTACAGTATTGTTGGTGTTTTTGAACTCTAGCTTAAAAGAATAAGAAAAAATTTCACCTTCGGGTGAGATCAACACAACCCCATCCCCTGAACTAGCAGTAGCACAACTGCCATCAAATTCCATAACCCATAAGTCATCATAATGTACAGACCTTTGCATTAATTCTTCATTGGGGTTTAACTCACAACTCTGTTCAGAGGAGAGAAAATAGTTGCCAAATTCACATTCCTCAAATAAAATCTGGGCCTTGGGATCATCAGAGGGGTAGACAGTGAACTTGCACTTGGGCTCAGGTTCCAGCTTCACTTTCTGCTTCCCCACTAGGATTGTGGCCTCTGACCAATCCAATTTGATTTGTCCACCCAAATCTTTGCAAAATGTCCTGCTCAAAAGCATTCCATAACTAGCAGGAATATCTGCTACCAAAATAGTCAATTTGACCTTTTTGTCAGGGTAAGCTGCAAGAGCGACCCGTGCATCTTTGATCTACCCAAGCAAGGAAACCTATTTTCCATCCATAGAATAACATCTACCAAATGTTTTTGTGAGTGATAACCCTAGGGCTTTAGCCACGGAGGAGGGCATAATGTTATCAGAGGCTCCTGAATCTATAATGCAGTTACTAAGTTTATGACCATTGATAAACAAAGACACATAGAAAGGATTAGGTTTCAAATCAGTACAAGGAGCATTGGTTGATGAATTGGGAGTTGTTTTAGAGGCAGACAAGGATGACTCAGATGAGGAAGCAAATAGTCTAGCAATGGGGGATTCAGTATCAAACTCCAATTGATTCTCAAATTCAGTTTGTGCAGGACTACCCTTAACATGTTTAACTAATTTGTCAAGTTCAGTAGGTTTCAACTTGAGATACTCAATAGGAGAAATTTGAATTTTTGCAGACTTACAGAAATCTACAATATCAGAAGAAGCATCTAGATCATTCCTATCTAGCAATCTATTTTCCCGAGCCTTCAAATTAGCATCATGAGTTCTAGTTAAAGGCTCCTTACCTTTGCCAGGTACTTCTTGAGTATTAGATGGTCTCATATTCCTCTGACTCCTAGTGAGTACGGTGCATGAAGGATCTTCAAGGGTTACCAATATTTCACCTCCCCTTTCTGAATCAGACTCATATTCCAGGAAGTGTATTTTAGAGCCGCCAGGTTCCTCAAAGTTTCTTTCTTCTTCTGTGGATTCCCCTAGCATATCTTGAGTAGCAATCATCTGAGTGTACCTGAGCATTTCTAGGCAAGAATTTCCATCATGGTCGGTAGTCAAGTGAAAAATACACATGTTTCCCCTCCCAGGAGGAGCTTCAATAGCTAGTCGTGGTTGTGCTGATGTCAGGGGTAAAGGTCTACCAGTATTTGCTTGTTGATTCAAATTCCTTCTGCTTATATCTTGATACGGCTGTTGGAAGGGGGCACCAGTTTTAGGTACTTGCCTCTTTAAGGCAATCATATCATTAACCAACCTTTGCACTATAGGATCCGTAGATGATGAGGGCTGGGCATTTGGTACCTGGACCTCTCTCTTCCCTTTACCAGCCATAATGAGATCATCCTCCAATCCGACTGCTAAGGCTTGTGTAGCTGGCAAATCGGCAATTACTCCTCTCCTGAGATGGAAGCTAATATCAGGAGGCATGGAATTAATAAAGAAACATTTTTTATTTTCACTAGATGGTCTTTTAGTAGCAGAGATTTTGTTCACAATTCTATTAAATTTAGCCACGAATTCCCTCATAGGTTCATGAATCTCTTTTTTAAGTTGAGTCAGCTATGCAAGGAGGTAATGCTCATCCTCTGCACTTTTGAATCTATTTTCAAAAGCAGTCTTCATGTCATTCCAATTTGAAATTGAGGAATTAGTCAGGTGGTAGAACCATTGTGCTATAGTGTCAGTCAAAGTCTGCACAAAGAGCCTTATGGCAACATCTTGCTGTTGTACACCTAACACACTGCATGCTACTGCAAAGGCACGCAAATGTTCTTCTGGTGACTGTTTACCGTCTCCATTGAACTTGGGCAAATTTTCTCTTGCATTTTTAGGTAAAGGGTTTAGGTTAGCCCCTAGGTTTAGAGGCCCTATGGCAGCTCCCCAAGGTTGGGCCATAGGTAGAAAATTTATAGCTAAGGGGATAATGATGCCTGAAAGAGTTAAAGCTTGACAGACAGGGGAAGTAGAAGGTTTGGGAGGGCTAGGGGGTCTACTTCTAGCTCTTCTTGCATGAGTAGGGATATAAGGAAAATTAAGATTTTGCAGCGCTTGAAAGGTAGAATCCTCAACTCCCTCTCTTCTCAAAGACCTGGTATACGGTCTAGAATCTAGCTTAAAATATTGAAACTAGATAGGCAGTTATTGATTTCTTTGCTATTCTTGATTTCTTTGTGCTTCAAGGACTTGATTTCTTGCTGTATTTCGTGCCTGCCTTCTTCTCTGCCTGAGTAACAACAATCTCAAGTTATCGGCCAACTCCTCTTCTTGTTCTAATACTCTGCTTGCTCTTCTGTAATCTTCACTATTCCGACGAGTACGCCAAGCAAGAGTATTCAACTGGCCAATAATGTCTTCCTGCTCATCCTAAAATCCAAGATTTGGTTGTAGAACAGGAATTATGTTTTCATGTGGAAGCACCATTTTTGCTTCATATTCAGGGGACCAATCTTTTAATTAATGATCTTATATATATTCTCCCCAGTAGAGTCGCCAAAAACTGTTGGTTAACAGATTTGTCCTTGTTCTGAAAATATTTTATTATGAATCTATACCCCTCTTTTGAAGAACAAATGAGTTAAGCAACAAATGGGTGAACTTTTAAATTAGTTCCCCTCTGAATTTAGGTACAGCTCCCTTTAAGATTTTCAATGAATTTAGCCTATTCAACTAACCAAATGCACTTTTAACCAGAAAATGCTTAAGGCAGACTAACATTCATACATAACTATGTTATGAATGCGATAAATTTATACAGTAACAGTGAACAATAGAATGCACAGATTCTACTTTTGATACATTTAAAAACATGAACACATACACATGAACTTGCTGAACCAATAAATAATAGAACACATATGACGAGTTGTCTGATTAAAAGAACAATTACCAGATGAAAGGAGATGTCACACAGAAAATCTAATTCCAAACACTCAGACGCACAGATCCATGTAAGTAGTAATTGTTTCTTCTTCTCATTCACAGATGAAAGGTTTCTCAGACAATCATCACATAATGTAAAATCATAGAATGGTTCCTAAAATTCCCTTTTCTTTCCTTTTTCTAACTTTCTATATCCCCTTCAAAGATTTTAAAAACCTATATATATGAATGTCTTAATCATGTCTTTGAGTAAATCAAACCCAGAGTTAACATAACTCTGACCCGTATGGGATTTAGTTTTTAACAACTGATTTTAAAGATCAAGATTGCTGAAAATAACATAAAAGAGGAACAGAAATAAAGAAAAAGAGCCAATGAGATCACGACTGGGACAACGGATTTGCATCTCCAGATTTGTTATCAGTGGCCTGGGAAGCACATTGGGTCTTCCACTCCTGAAAAGCAGCAACGAACTCCTGAATCTTCGGGAAGTTGGCAATACCTATATGCTTCATTCTTGACCTCCAAACTTCTTTTTCCCTTCGCATTTTCCCAAATTTTTCTTTGTGTTTTGGAAGTCTATCTATACAGAGATAAAGTAGGGACTCAACTTTAGAAATTCGAGAGAAATCCTCAATTAAAATATTGTCATTTTCTTTGACAAAGCCGATTTTATCTTTGAAAGATTGGACCACTGCGTCGATATATTCCACTAGTTTTCCATCATCCTTTACATATTCAACATCAATGCATTGCAAGTCACGTTGCAGTGATTGAGTGAATTCTGTTATCTCCTTAATTAGCTTTGTAAGTTCAAAGCATCCTTGCCGGGATATGGAATTCCTCCATTCAATATTTTTCTTGTTCACATATAATAAATCCTCGTCCAAACCAGTCAGGTTCTTTTCTGTCAAAAACTTTGCTAGCCTATATTTCTGAACTTCATCTATTTGGTTTATTACATTCACCCACTTGCCCTCATCTTTTGCCCAAACAGCAACCTGTGCTTTAAGATCTTCAATGGTGGTAGCAGTGAGATCATATATGCTCTTGAGTTCATGGATGTATTCGGTTCCTTTCTACTCAATGTTGTCCAACCAACTATCAAATGTTTTTGTCACCATTTTGCTTCTATGAACCTGATCTAGCATCTTTTGGTTGACAGGTGATTTCGGGTCAAAAGACAGGGGGAGCTGTGAGATTGGCTGTGAGTTAGGGTTGTTAATAGCCTCAATGTACTCTGCCATTGAACGCAGAGTTTGTTTCAACTCTGTCTTGTCCTTTTCATCTTTCCAGGTTTGACTAATCATCCTCTTAGTAGATGCTTCAAGGTGGTGGACATCTGCAGCTCTAGAAGCAGCACCAAGATCCACTTTCTCCACAGTGAAATCATGTACTACTGGATCTTGAACTTCTTCCTCAGTCACTGGCTTAGCTATTTCAGCACTCCAATTACCAGTGTTTGGATCAATGTTTATTCTGGATGTTGTCTTGAGTTTCTTGGACTTGGGGGTTTTCCCCAAACATTTGCTTACCATGTCCTCTAAAGGGACAACAAAAGGAATCACTTTTTCCTTGTCAGAGATAGAACTCTCTAGCCACTTTGGTGCAGGGGCTGAGGTTGTCTTCTCGGGGTTCACTCCATCAGAGGATTCATTTGAAATCATTAATATTTCAGGGGTCTCCAGAATGACCCCTGACTGTGGCTCGGTGTCAACTTCCTCTGATTTGTTTGGACTTAGCTCCTTGTCACCCATCGGCTCTTCTGAATCTTCCTCTGAATTCAAATCAACAACTATTGTTTCAGAAACCTGTTTCTTTCTTTTCCCTTTAGTCCTCAACCTGGTAACACGAGATGGTAGAATATTTGTGAGGACTCTTCTGGATCTCTTAGGGGCAGGGCTTCTTTCAGTTGATGGCTTGGAAGCACCTGCACCACAGATAGCAATAGGTTGATTAGAAGAGCTTATGGGAAGTGATGATCCAATTATTGAGGAGAATTGTTGGGCATTTTTATCCTGAAGCCCTTCCTGTCTCTTTTCTCTCAACCATTTCTCAGTTCTTCTTATCACTGGAAGAGTTTTAATTTCAATTCTATCTTCCTCCTTTTTGCTCCAGTCAACTTCTGGAATAGGTAATTGTTCTACTTTTTCAAACTGTGGGTCAACCACCTGTTCATCATTATTAAAAATTCCAAAAATATCCATGTTTAAATTGAGAGTAATTATCTACCCCAAAGAAAACCTACACCACAGCCTTCTTCTGACCTCAAATTCATCTAGACAGTCTTCCCAGTAATCCTCTAGCTTGGGAATGTGTGAATGCCCTGTTCCAGGATCTAGGTTATTTCTGACAAATCCTTTACTATCAAATTGAGACCTGGCAGTGAAGAACTGAAAATTGAACCTTCTAAGGTTCACCTCCAAATTTAAAGCATCAGATTTTGATTGGCATGAATAATGCCCAAGTTCAATAGGAAAAGAAATACCAAAACCCCTTTTTGATGGGAAATTCTTATCTACATGTGCTAGCTGTCTACATACCTCCATCAGCATGAAATGATCAAACACATATCTGGGTAACTTCACAGGTTCACCATCAAATCCTCCAACTCTGATGTAAGTGAACTCAGAAAATTGAATGAAGAAGCTACCATAGATGCTAATCAATTGCATCACTTCACTAAACATTCTTTTACTCAGATTACCTACTAGTTCATGGGTCATTTTCCCAGTGAAGACATCATTAACCCTTTTATAGTTTTCATAGCAATTCTTTCTTTGCAACTGTGAATAATATTCATAAATCTTACTGTTCTTAGCTAAGGGTGCATGAGGTAAGTCAAACCACTCTCTTGTAGATGCTAGACAATAGAACAGGTACGAAGACATATAGAAATCTCTGTTACCCAGACAATTACTCAAACCCTGATGTAGATAATCAGCCACTATTTCGGCCCAATCCAAATATTGTTCCCCTTGAAGGATGACTTGGATGAAAAAGTACATCCAATCCTCCCAATAGTAGGCATGTTGACTGCCTTTCAGTCTGTGTAACAGCACCACAATATCCCTTGCTTCTTTAATCAAATGATCCCTGGTAAGTGGCTTGGGCAACCTTGAACCACCTTTCTAAAATTTCAGTAGCCAGTTTCTCGCTATTACACTTTTGTAAGTTGATTTCTTCTCTGAAAAATGCCCATAGGAGGAAGTAATATCAAGACTGGAATACGCCTCTTTAGGCAGTATCTTCATCACAGACATGAGGGTTTGTCTGTTGACATGGAATAACACATCACCGTTTGCATTTCTGATACATCTATCCTGGGGGTCGTACCTATTCATACACTCCTGAACCAATTCTGGGCACACCGCTGTCTACAATTTTCTTCATCATAGGGGTTTGAACAGGGTTTCTAGTTCTTTCTTTAAATTCCTGTAAATCATATTGAACCAGTGCAGTATCTCCAAATTCTGAGTGAGAATAAGTAAGACCAGGGCCATGTTCATTCCCCAAACATGTAGATTTTAAAGACATACTTGGAGGATTACAATAAAACACTTCAAATTTTGAAAACAACAGAAATTCCAGAGATTCTTCTTTCCAGCATAAGAACTAGGAACAGCACAGGGGAAATAGAACTCACCTTCAAGATATCTGAATTTACTGCGAAAACTTGAATAATAAGAGCCTTACACTTCCGGCGCTATCCTTCTCCACGTTGAACAGTATGTTTACTTGCTAAACTTGGCTTGTTCTTAGTTAATAATGGCACTAACCAGATTGAACAATTATCACTTGGAACAATACGTGCCAAAAATATTTGACAAGACATGAACTCTGACTTTTTCATTAATAGCAAGTATTATTCACGTGCCATCACGATGTATAATGATTACCCGTAGCCTCCGCTAAATTAGAGCTCTCGGTTTCATGATGAGTATCTGACATATTTTCCACCAACTTTCCCGCTAAATTTGACTTAGAAAACCGTGGGAACAAACGGGACCAAAATCACCAAATCTTCAAACTATTGAACCATTGAACCTTTAGGACATGGTTCAATGCGGTGGTTCAAACATGCCAATTGGACCATATAGATAAGCAAAGGATTCACTTACGGAAATAGGAACTTAAACTCATGAACTGTTGAACTTGTAAAGATATGGTTCAATACGAAGGTTCAAAGGTGCAAGGGTTATGTGGACCAACAAACAGTTACGTGGCTTTGGTAAAAGGCTTCCAACTATGAAACAGTGAACTGTTGAACCTTGAACCATTGAACCCCGCATAGAGTATGAGCGGAAGGTTCAACGATACATTAATTACACAAGGCAACTGCGTGACCCGACTTATAAGAAGACAGTGAGTGTTGAACTTTAGACCGTTGAACCATTAAACCTTGAGCAAAAGGTTCAAGTTCAACCCGAAAGTTCAAAGACATTTAAGACATACAAAACGACAGCTTGCTTTATGAGACACTTTAGACATATTGAACCATTTGAACTTTGAACTTTGAGAATGGTTTAGGTTCAAAGATTCAAACCTTAAGTAACCTTGTCTACAAAGACGACAAATGGGTAAAAATTGAAGGAGCAAGAGTCGATTTACGAAGCAAAGGTATGACTAAAAATATAACACGGTAAACCGGCTCTTGTTCAAGAAAAATTTACCAATAAATAAATATGGGCGACTCAAAAGGTAACACATTGTATCTTTCCTCAAATCTCTTCTACATTGATTTAATACACTTGGACATAACAAAAACATATCATCATTTTGCATTTCATATTAGGTGAGATAGTCATTAAATTGATTAAATCATTTGCATACATATAGGTGCATTCAATCATCCATATACATTTGTATCAGCATAACATAGTGTCTCATCAGAAAACCATCAAAAGCATAGCTATCAATAATCATCTCATACCATTTTATTTGTATAACAGGTGTTTCATATTAGATATCATAAACATTTGCATAGCATAGAAATATCAAAAATAGAGTGCATCCATGATCATCACATAAAAAAAATGCATGTAGGCCATCATAACTGCATCATCATATATAATCATAAAGCATAAAAGTGTCCAAAAACATACAAAATGAGTCCATCATCCATGAGTTGAATCACAAAAGGTGTACACATACATCAAAATAATAATGGTACATGTCTTAGTAGCTGTACAAAATAAGAGTTATGTGTACATAATCTGGCTATCCATGAGCCATCAAAAAATGTATGTACAAAGCAAAAATTTGTGCAAAATTGCCACTAACCCTACTACCGTGGGATGCTGCTCCTGACACTGTCCTCTCCCCCTCCTCCACCTCAGCCTATCCTAGACTGCTATGGGCCCATGCCTGAGGCCATCGATCGTGAACCACCTACCTTATGTGAGGACACAGCTGCTAACTAGCTCCTATAGCTCGGTGCCCTCTGATCCGTTGGCACCGCCCCGTGATATAGCCCTCTATAATACTATGTCTATGCTTGAGCTGTAGCCAACTCTCCCAGCACCTGTGTCACCTGGACCTGAGCCTATGACAACTGTGTAACAAGAAGTACTGTAGCTGCGTCAGTGCCCAGGGCGGCTACAGTTGCATCCCTCTCCCCTATCAAGACCTGTACCTTGGCCAGTGCGGTATCCCACTCTACAATGATGCTGTCAATAATCCTTGTGTCTCCCTCTATCTAAGCCTCGACGAATCTCAGTTGTGCTCTCAACTGTCAAAGCTTGCCTCGTAACAAGGCTACTGCAGCCCCCTGCATCGACTACTGTGGGTCAGGCTGATCAGGTGCCTGCGGTACTTGTGGAACAACTGTTGGTACTACCTACTGTACCATCTATTGGGGTGGGGCCTGCCCCACTCTCTACTGCTATCTCAGCTGGCCATCACCTCCTCCATCTCCTCCTCCTCCTCCATCTCCTCCACCATCTCCTCCTCTCCTCCTCCTCCACCTCCTCCTTTGTCTATCTCCATCATCCTCCTCCTCTAACTCAACCTCCTCTAGACAAGGAGATAACTCTCCTAGACCCAAGTACCTAGGGAATGGGTGTGCGGCAAACCAATCCTCAAAATCCCACGTCATCCTTGCATCAACCGCCTCCCGCCTCATCAACCACGCTTGATAGAGAATTTGTAGGAAGTCCGCCTAGGCCTCTTCCGAAGAAGCCACATGACCCCATCGTCGTTTCTCTGCCCATGTCTTCACAAATAGTGCTTGCCCCTGTGGCATACCCTATATCCACCCAAACTATTGGAAGACACGTCTAACTATCTGCCTCTCCAGAATATGATGGGTTTGACCAATCAGCCACCACGTCTGAAAAACATACAGCAGCTAATCATCCTCATCATCCCATACCTCGCAATCCAAGTATGGTCTCCACACAACTGCATCCATATTATCCAATGCATGGTGCCAGTATTCCAACTTACCCATCTTGTGCTGAGTAAGTACACCAGTGTATCCATAGGAGTATGGCTCGTCCCTCTACCAATGAAATGTGACAATAGGCTGTGTCACTGCAATGTTCTCCCAGGCCTAGAACTATAACAAAGAAACACCTGTAGAAATACACGATGCTCCACGGTACACAACCTGATGCATATCATGGTAGAGGTGGGCTAATACACAGACACCCCAAGCAAAATGAATTCCCTCAGTCAACATCCTCTCTAGGGTCCAAACCCAGCCAACTGCAAATCCATGTGATCTTCGATCGGGGCATACAACACCTCTGACCAAGCCATCTAATCATTGATCCCTCTATGCTAGGATCATCAAATATCCTCCTACACTCAGCTAGCCTAGTATCACGCTGAGATTCATAGTCTAGTAGCTCCCCTACTATCAGAAGTCTCAGGATCCTATAAACATCCTCTAGGGTCACGGTGATATCACCGGTAGGGAGGTGGAATGTCCCATCCTCGCTATGAAAGTGGTCTACCAGAGCAGTTAGTAGATCGAGGTTCGCATGAACCTCAAGCATGAAACAAACATAGTACAAACCAATCGCTCCAAGCACTAGACGATCCGCCTCTATGAGCATGTGTCGTCACCGCATAGTAACTGGGAACTACTCCCGAGACATGATGCAATCAGAAATATCCTCTTGCCATCATCATAGCAAGGCGTCAACCATAACCGTATCAATGCCAACCTGCTCAACTATCAAACCTATCATAACCACTTACTTAACATATCAAATTGATCAAACCAAGCATATCATCTCCTGTCTAGATTCTATCAATCTTAGAGATTGCTTATCAATTGTCGTATCGATCAAGAGGCCAATTGAGTCAATTTCTCTAAGTAACTGAGTATCCTAAGCAAATGCATTGTTCTAGGTAGCATTTGCACAGTATCAGAGAAAAAGTGCAACTTCACAATGCATGCACCACACAAGGGCATAGATGTACAGTTCTACAACAAATACGTTGAACCTAAACATATGCACATCTTCCTAGTAGATGCGCAGTATCATAACACATGCGCAATAACCTATGGTAAATGTGCAGAACTTACACATGCACAACAAAAAGACCTAAATGCACCAAAACACTACAAATGCGTAGTTTCAGGGCACAGATGTGTCGAAACCCAAAGCTACACATATGCTTTAGTATTTTTGACACGCATTTATTACACTAATAAACACACCTAGCCTAAAATTTTCAACATATGTACCGAGGGTCTTGCATCTGTTGCTCGCCCGAATTGTCGAACTCACTTGAAACGATGCTCCTCGACCGGAATATCCATCTCTCCACTTATTGCTTTGGCTCTTACACTCTGCAAAGCTCCTAATAACTCTCACAAAGAGAAAAGTGTGCAAATGACTAGGATTGTGGACCCAGCTTCTACATATAGCCATGCAACCCTAACTCACTGTGTAGTGACCTTGCCTACTCTCCATGTCCTTTCTCCTCTATTTTTTCAAGTCGTAACCTATTTTCTCCACCATTTCGCACATTATTTCACCTTCTTCATCGTGAGATTGTCCATCTCACACCCTCAAAATTTTCTTCCCATCCAATCTCCCGAGGGGGCATCCTACCGTCGTTAAACCTGTACTAGGGGCAAACTGGGGCATGTATCATTATCAAAAAAATTTCTATTATTCTTTGAAACAACGTGATAAAACACATTGCATCAAAGAGGGGCAAAATGTATACACCTAAAAATAGCATGACTCTAGCTAAATAAATATTTTAAATATTTATTTCATTTTAAATTCCTTTATCAATAAATAAATAAATCAATTTATTTATTTGATTCATATTTCTCCAAAAAATTAAATAAAACCATTTATTTAATTAAATCATCCAAATTCTTCTAAAATCATTCTAAATTAAATAATACCAAATTATTTAATTAATTCTTCTAAATTCTAAATTCTTCAAATCCATAAATATCAAATCATTCTCCATATTTAAATAAATCTAAATATTTATTTAAATTATCTATTTCCTCCAAAATTGAATTAATACCAAAAATAATTCAATTAATCCATATGCACATGTAATTAAATATTTTAATATTTAATTAGCTAATATCCCCTCACCCACATGTCCTATTTATCCTCGAGTCAAATCAGTTAACTCTTCAATCAATTTACTTAACTGATTAGTCTATTCTGTTAACTGGTCAATCATCTCAGTTAACTCCTCAATCTATTCTGTTAACTCCCATATCTCAAAATAGAGCAGGACACTTGTCCTCTCCCTATTCGCACACATCCTCTCAAATTTCCTCAACCGTTGATCTTCTTATTCATTATACACCATTGATCTTCTTTCTCACAAATCTAAAAATACAACCCCTATTCCTCCATTTGAAGGTTCCAAGCTTTTTATAATCTTACTCTACTGGAATCATAGCACGCCTTTGGCACAAATCACTCCATAGCTTGAGATCAATTCTCACACCATTATCACCATTATCATTGTATTGTGAAGATCATCTTCATTGCAAAACCTATCAACAACCATTTTCCATTGTCATCTTGGAAAAAAGCAAGGAAGTGCACCTTCTGAGGGCTCTATTCATACACAAGATCAATTCAATATAGGTGACCAATCGAAGTCATGGAATAGAAAGGTTTGCAAGGTATTATGTTCTTTGTGTTTGATCTTATTTGTTTCAATTTCATTAGGTTATATTGGATAATTAATTGTTTATGCTATTGTTCCCATTTTTCTGATAACAGTCTTAATGACCCATCACCCCACCATCAATATGCATGCTTCTTTGAGAGTGTTTTTAGGATAGAGTTGGGCAAAGATCCCCATGGGTAAGGCAGAGAAAATCCTTGAAAAGGAGATATTTTGACAGAGTTTGGGAGAGAACGGTGGGGAATGTGTAAGTACGCCACTCCAAGCTCTATGAAGGGAGAAATACAGTGAGCCTATTCTCTATAGGAAATGGTGGTCAACTTCATTGTTAGAAGCACAGAAGGTTGCAACTATTAGATTAAGGACAGACAACTAAGAGGGGGGTGAATTAGTTGTCAAAACTTTCTTCAATTAATCACTTAAATTCTCTTCTTAATTTAGTAGCATAATAATAAATCAATGTAATGCAACAATTCAAGAGCAGAAACACATATGACACCAAGTTTTGACATGGAAAACTTGGTTAAGGGAAAAACCACGGGGTGACTAACCCAAGATTGTATTCTCTATTAGAAGAATAGAAAGAACAAAATGGCACATGCCAATTAGGGCTCACTGCCCAAGCACACTGCTCACAAGAGGCCCACTACCTACAGGAGACACACTGTCTACAAAATAATAAGTATTACATACTTGAACTGAAGAATAGCATCTTCACCATGCTTGAGTCAGTTCCATTTAAGCCCAATACTTTTGCTCTACTTTTCGCACTCCTCTACCACACACTCATCACCTTCACCCTCGAAATGACTTTACAACTCCTTATTTATACAAGACATCGACTTAGGAACAATCATCCAAGTCAGCATACATTACAGAGAAAATACATAAATATAACATGACTTATTACAAAACATCTTCACGTGGATCAACACACTGTCGGCCACACAGATCTGAGACTTCAATCTTTCTTTAGGGACATGCCATACTTTACAAAACATCTTCAAGATCATCCGCAGGATGTGTAACTCATCCGGTCGGCCAGACTTAGAAGGAACACCATCATCCAGAAGTAGTTCTTCAATTGCGAGCTCAATCTTCAATGTGGACCACCAACATGAACTGGACACAATCCAATGACCTCTACAAGCTTTCCTGAATCACCGAGAACATCCACACTACTTCTGTTTACTGAAATCATTCTCTCCTTCATCTGAAACCTCAAGAACATAGTCTGTCATCACTGTCATATTGGAATGGATGCTTGCGGACATCTAGACCATGAACCAATTGAGTTGTCAATCCACATTGGCTTCCTAAACATTCCACCAGATCCGTAGAACAGGATATTGCATTTCCAAATCTCACCGGACCTATTTGTGTCACTCTATCACCTCTGAACACCAACCGGAAATGGTTTTACTTAAGTGGCCATAACTTCTTCAGGTCTTCATGCGGACCTCTGAAATCTTTATTGGATCATCTTAAGATACATATATATAAACCCTTTGAAGTGAACCCTCTGATCTTTATCTTAACTAGAATCTTTACCTCATTGTCTTTACTATTTTTATCTATTTCTGATTAGGACTAATTTTCTAAATATCCTCAGCACACAGCTTATCTAATCCTTATCATCAATGCAACAGGAGTATGTTGACATCAATGACAACACCGGTTAGGCCCATACTTGCAACAATCTCCCCCTTTGTCATTGATGGCAACATAGGATGTGAAAAACTATTTTAACCATCAAGACAAGAACTTCTCCTTACTAACATAACTCCCCCTATCAACACAACCACTTACATGTCTTCTCTTCCTTTACTGCTCCCCCTTTGATCAGCAACTACTTGTTTTTCACGTGTCTTCTCTCCCCCTTTGACATCAATGGCAAAGGGAACATACTTGCATTACTTCAGAATCATATCAACTGCTTCCCCTGAGTAGCAGCTTCTCATCATCAATCTGGACAAAATATGACTATGAGATCCACCAAACTGATGCACATCAATGCACCTTAATTCAAAACCGGAGGGGCAATAACCCCTAACTTCTCCCTGAGATACTCAAAAGAGTCCTTAGGTAGAGGTTTAGTAAAAATATTTGCAATCTGATCCTTGGAAGGCACAAACTCTAATCTGACTTCATCTTTGTTCACTTGCTCTCTCAAAAAGTGAAACTTGATGGATATGTGCTTAGTCTTTAAATGCAACACCAGATTCTTTGATATGTTTATTGCACTTGAATTATCATAGAAGATTGTGATAGGTTCCTTATACTCCACTCTAATGTCCCTTAGCATTTGCTTCATCCACAATACTTGAGTGCAACTACCTGCTGCTGCAATATATTTTGCTTCTGTAGTGGACAGAGATATTGCCTCTTATTTCTTGCTCAGCCAAGAAACCAATCTCTTCCCTAAAAATAATGCTCCACCACTGGTGCTCTTCCGGTCATCCACATCTCCTACCCAATCCACATTTTTATAGGCATGAAGAGAGAAATCATGATCTCTAGGGTACCAAAAACCATACTCAATTGTTCCTTTTAGATATCTAAAAATCCTCTTGATTGCCATGACATGAGATTCTCTAGTATCAGCTTGGAGTCTAGCAACAAGACCAACATCATTCATAATGTCATGTCTAGTTTGAGTGAGATACAATAATCCTCCAATCATTGATCTATATTTTTTCTGATCAACTTTAGGAGAGTCATTATCTTTGCTCAATTTGCATCCAGTTGTCATGGGAGTATTCATTGGTTTTGAGTCTTCCATCCCAAATTTCTTCAACAATTCTTTCACATATTTGGTCTAAGAAATGAAGATTCCTTTCTTTGTTTGAGTGATTTGCAGACCCAAGAAGAAATTCATTTCCCCAAACATGGACATCTCAAATTCACTTTTCATTTGATTTGCAATGGTTTTGCACATACTATCTCTTCCCCCAAAAATGATGTCATCAACAAATACTTCAATAATCAAGATATTTTCATGATCAATTTTGGAATACAAATTACTATTAGTAGTACCTTTGTTGAAACCAATCTTCAAAAGATGCTTATCCAATCTTTCATACCAAGCTCTTGGGGCTTTCTTGAGTCCATATAGTGCTTTCTTCAATTTGCAGACCATATCACCATGATCAAACAATTGAAATCCATCCGGTTGCTCAATGTAAACTTCCTCTTCCAAGTCACCATTCAAAAAGGTAGATTTGACATCCATCTGATATACTTTGAAATCCTTGAAGGGAGCAAAAGCAAGAAATAGTCTGACTATTTCAATTCTTACCATTGGAGTAAAAGTTTCTTCAAAATCAACTCCTTCTATTTGGGAGTAACCCTTGTAGACCAATCTGGCTTTGTTTCTAACCACTTCACCATCTTCATTTAATTTATTCTGGAAGAGCCATTTGGTTCCAATCACATTCTTGTTCTTAGGTCTGGGAACAAGATCCCAAGTGTGATTTTTCTCAATTTGCATCAGCTCTTCCATTGCTTTGGTCAAGTTTTCATCATTGCAAGCTTTGTTCACTGTCTTAGGTTCAATCTTTGAAATCAAACAGTAATCTTCTGAATCTTGGGCAATTCTTCTTCTTGTTTGTACACCTTTGCTTTTATCACCTATGATCTGATCTTCAGAGTGATTCAGTCTTACATACCTGGGAACTTTGGAAATTTCTTGCACTTCTGATTCTTGAACAAGTTCGTTCAAATTTAACTCTTCTTCCTAATTTATCGGATCAGTCTAAATCTGAATTTCAGCTTGGACTTCTTGAACAAAAGCATCATTTTGATCATCTTCATCATATTCATAAAACCTTGAGGGTTTTTCAATGCCTTCATCAACCTTCACATTTGTACTTTCTACAATCTTCCTTAATCTCTTGTTATAACACCGGTATGTTTTTCTTTGAGTAGAATAACCCAAGAAAATTCTTTCATCACTTCTAGCATCAAATTTTCCTAGATCTTCATCTCTTTTAATGTAACATTTGCTGCCAAAGAATCTAAAATATCTCATAGTGGGAGTGATGCCAAACCAAAGTTCATAAGGAGTCTTACTGGTATTGCTTTTTATTTGTAATTGATTGAGAGTGTAGACTGCAGTGCTCACAACTTCTTTCCAATAGATCTGAGGAACATTTGCTTCCATCATCATGGTTCTAGATGCTTCCTGGATGGTCTGGTTCTTTCTCTCAACTACTCCATTCTACTGTGGAGTCCTAGGAGCAGACAACTATCTTTTTATTCCATGTTTCTCACAGAATTCTATGAACTCAATGGATGTGAATTCTCCACCTCTATCAGACCTCAGACATTTTAATTTTAATCTAGTTTCATTCTCTACCATAGCCTTGAATATTTTGAATTTCTCAAAAGCTTCTAATTTCTCTTTCAGAAAAGTCACCCACATCATCCGAGAATGGTCATCAATTAGTAACATGAAGTATCTATCACCTTGCATACTCCTAATTCTTGCCGGACCACATAAATCACTATGAACTAAGTCCAATAATCTGGTAGAGAATTGTTCCTTGCTTTTGAATGAGATTATGCTTTGTTTACCCAACTGACATTCTTTGTACAAACTATTTGTAGGTTTCACCAATCTTGGAAGATCTCTTACAGCCTGAGTGTTTCTTATCTTGATGATATTATCAAAATTCACATGACACATTCTTCTATGCGACAACCAACTCTGATCAATTTGAACAAATAGACAACTTTTACCAGTACCAACTAAGTGAATGATATTACCTTTTGTTTGAGTACTGGATGCAATCTTTGTTCCAGAACTTTCAAAGATCTTGCATTTTCCATTCTTGAATTAGAGATCATAGCCTTTGTCCACTAACTATCCAACACTGAGAAGATTGTGCTTCAGACCTTCAACATACAGTACATTACTGGTTTTGTTCTTTCCATCAAAAGAAATGGTTCCTCTACCTCTAATTCTGCCAGCAGAATTATCACCAAACTTCACCACTCCTCCTTCATACCTTTCCAAATCTATGAACTTATTTTTGTCCCCTGTCATATGGTGAGAGCATCCACTATCAATGACCCAATCATCCTTTTCTTCAACTTGAGCAGCCAGAGCTTTTTCTACAATTTTATGATTGACAGATTCAGAGGGTATTGGATCTTCTTCCTTGATGGCAATAAACACCTAGTCACTTCTGGATTTGTTTCCTATTTCTGATTCATCATCTATTACTCCTTCATTATCATCATCTTCATGAACATAGTAACAATTCTTCTGGAACCTTGATCTGTTAGGGTTTGGCCTTGAAAATCTTTCTGGACACCTTGAGGCAAAATGACCAATCTTGTTGCAGTTAAAACATTTAAAAGGTAATTTCCCTTCATACTTATCGAATCCTCTTGGTAGTCTTTTTGCAATAAGGGCTTCAAGTTGAGCAGCTTCTGCTTCGTCTTCTTTCAGGTCTTTTCTTGCTTTCTCATACCATGATAGTTTCTTTGAGGAGTTCTCTCTCGGATCAAACTTTTGTTTTCCTTTGACAGAGGCACTAGCTTTGAATGCAGATTCAGTCTTGGGGGGGGCATCTCCAAACTTAGTCAATTCAAATGCAATCAATTTACCAACCAATTGATCTCTTGTGATACCTAAAATAGATCTGAATTCTTCAATAGTAGCAACCTTGTATTTGTAAGAATCAGGAAGGGATCTGAGAACTTTGCCAACAATCTCATCTTCATCCAAGACTCCACCAGCACATCTAATGCCACAAACAAGCTCATTTACTCTTAGCATAAATGTAGTGATATTTTCATCTTCTCTCATCTTCAGATTTTTAAATTTTCCTTTCAGACTTTATAGCTTAGCAAATTTAACATACTTGTCTCCTTCATGCATAAGTTCCAATTTTTCCCAAATCTCAAAAGTAGTTTGTAGGTCAACAATATTTGTTAGCTCTGAATCAGACAAGGCACTTAGAAGAGCTTCTTTAGTCCGCAGATTGTTTTCAGCATCTCTGATTTCATCTACGGTTCTCGGACCATTCTGTGGAGGAGTATACTTCTTTGAAGCGATGATCCAATACTGCATTCCCATACATTGTAAGTGACATTTCATGCGACTTTTCCAAAGAGTGAAATTGGTTCCATCAAACCTCAGACTATCCTTCTTATAGGATGACATCCTGGATCTCCTCAAGTGGTTAAGCTCTTTTAGAGGAACTTAGCTCTGATACCAATTGTTAGATTAAGGATAGACAACTGAGAGGGGGGGATGAATCAGTTGTCAAAAATTTCTTCAATTAATCATTTAAATTCTCTTCTTAATTTAGCAGCATAATAATAAATCAATGTAATGCAACAATTCAAGAGCAGAAACACATTAACACATATGACACCAAGTTTTGACGTGGAAAACCCAGTTAAGGGAAAAACCATGGGGTGACTAACCCAAGATTGTATTCTCTGTTAGAAGAATAGAAAGAACAAAATGGCACATGCCAATTAGGGCTCACTGCCTGAGCACACTGCTCACAAGAGGGCCACTACCTACAGGAGACACACTGTCTACAAAATAATAAGTATTACATACTCGAACTAAAGAATAGCATCTTCACCATGCTTGAGTCAGTTCTATTTAAGCCCAATACTTCTGCTCTACTTTTCGC
This sequence comes from Cunninghamia lanceolata, assembly GCA_027924645.1. Taxonomy (NCBI): domain Eukaryota; kingdom Viridiplantae; phylum Streptophyta; class Pinopsida; order Cupressales; family Cupressaceae; genus Cunninghamia; species Cunninghamia lanceolata. Next base: position 2,474,857 of record BSBN01000564.1, on the reverse strand, counting down.
ACTCCTCTACCACACACTCATCACCTTCACCCTCAAAATGACTTTACAACTCCTTATTTATACAAGACATCGACTTAGGAACAATCATCCAAGTCAGCATACATTATAGAGAAAATACATAAATATAACATGACTTATTACAAAACGTCTTCACGTGGATCAACACACTGTCTACCACACAAATTTGAGACTTCAATCTTTCTTTAGGGACACGCCATACTTTATAGAACATCTTCAAGATCATCCACAGGATGTGTAACTCATCTGGTTGGCTAGACTTAGAAGGAACACCATCATCCGGAAGTAGTTCTTCAATTGCAAGCTCAATCTTCAATACGGACCACCAACATGAACTGGACACAATCCAAAGACCTCCACAAGCTTGCCTGAATCACCGAGAACTTCCACACTACTTATGTTTACTAAAATCATTCTCTCCTTCATCCGGAACCTCAAGAACATAGTCTGTCATATCGGAATGGATGCTTGCGGACCTCCAGACCATAAACCAATTGAGTTGTCAATCCACATTGGCTTCCTAAACATTCCATCAAATCCACAGAATAGGATATTGCATTTCTGGATCTCACCGGACCTATCTATGTCACTCTGTCACCTCTGAACACCTGCCGGAACTGATTTTACTTAAGTGGCCATAACTTCTTCAAGTCTTCATACGAACCTCTGAAATCTTTACTGGATCATGTTAAGATACATATATATAAACCCTTTGAAGCATACCTTCTGATCTTTATATTAACTAGGATCTTTACCTCACTATCTTTACTATTTTTATCTATTTCTAATTAGGACTAATTTTCTCAATATTCTCAGCACACAGCTTATCCAATCCTTATCATCAATGCAATAGGAGTATGTTGACATCAATGACAACACCGGTTAGGTCCATACTTGCAACAACAATAGATGAAGGATAAGACTCCATGAAGATTTGGAGTCAAACTATAAACAATAGGAAAACTGTCAGCCTTTAAGGTAAGGCCATCTCCAAAACAATAGTATATTATTCTTAATATGTGACAATTTCTTTTTGTATAAGCATTGCAAGATGTATTTCTTTTGTAAGAATATTGTTAAGAGCTATACATATAGATAAGCTTTCTAGTTTATGCAGATACTTAACCTTTTAAGAACTCAGTCGAAGATAAAGAAGTCATTACGAGTTAAGGAAAGTTTTTACAGTGTTATTAGGGTCACATCACCTACGTAAACTTTGAAATGTAGGAATTAGAAGTAAGACATTTCTAGCTTGAGGCGAAACTGCACTCAGAATGCTCGAGTCATTAGAAACTAAATTTGTGATAGTAGAAATGTTATGAACAATAGTTAAATTTCTCTAGATAAACAATAGAATTGCTTTAGTTTTAAACAGAGATCCTATGGTAGTATCTAGGGTCTAACATATGGCAGGTTGGCATATATAACTGTGGTTCAATGTCATTGATATTAGCTAGCACAAATACTAGTATTGGTTTTGTATATCTACTTCAAACCATGTGTGTAATGATCTTATATTGATGACTCTATAGCTAGTAAGCCGTTTACACAAGTTAATAATGACCAATTTATCTATGATCTCTCTCTATAGTATTTTTACATTTAATGGATAGAGAAGTCAAGTGACTTATGACTGGATGAAATCCATTAGATCATAGAATGAGCTATTGGTAGTAATTCCAATAATGATTAAGCTTGAGGCATACAAACTGTGCTCATAATCAAAGTCTCACTTTTCCTAGTAATGAGTTATCCTTAAAACAGATGTATAGAAAGGACAAGTTTTCACTACTTTAATGTTATCAAGCACATAGTGAATATGTAAGGTAAAACCTATTTCTTTGATAGACTAAAGATTATAGAACATTGGTGGGTTTCCATTTCTTAATGATGTATGTATGAGTTTAAATATAAAGTTTTGGTGTTAGTTATTCTATTATATCGAATGTACAATGATATTGATTTTGTTGTAAACATCAAGGTACCAAGATATAATATCATATATGCAATAGACATGCAATGATAAACACTACCATGATATTCAGGAATGTTAACCTCTTTAGGTCAAAAAATTGAACTTAGTCAAAAGATTATTTAAGATTATGATAATCTTCTTTAAGAATGTATATATATGAGGGCTTACCTCATGTATTATATTTATGCATGTTATGAGTTTTGTGATGCCCAAGTAATCAAGAGAAGATTAGAGGCCATCAATTTTATGATATATTATTATAAGCTTTCACTTTTGGAGAACAAGAGTTTATTTTGGCATTTCAAATGTGTTGAGATAGAGAAATTAATCCCTAGGTTTGGATCTTTTATAACATTGAGTTATTCCATTGTTTAATTTGGTCAACAGTAAATAGTCGAGAAGCCATATATCAAAGAAACTATATTGTTGGAAAAATATTTGGAGTGATTTTAATAATAAATGATTTCTTGTAGAGTTAGAAATTTGTTTATAGCATAATAATGCTCAACCTTTGAGTCATTGAGTAGAGTGACAGGGAATCATAGACCCTAGTATTTGCAAGCATGCAACAAGGGACTCTCTAAAAGGTTAAAATCATCTCAACCTTCATATTGTTTATATATATCCTACATTAAGGATCAAAATCTAAGTCAGATTGACTAGAAATTGAGTTTAGCCAAGGCATTTCATGTCTAGAGCTACTAGTCAAACAAGTCAAACTGTAGGATGAGGTAGTTCCCAAGTTGAGTTAGAGGTGTGTGAACAGATGACTACGTTTTTTGTAAACATCTATTTATATAGAAACTTTGGCTAAAGTGATGCATTTGTCTTTGCATGCATTAGTCGGTTCACCATGTCTAGATGGCATGACTTGTCATAATGATCATACTTAGATAGAAGATTGTCTAGAGTTGTACGGTTGATTGAGTTATGTAAGACACAACACTAGAAATCAGATGGCAACATGTTGGTTCTCTATGTCTATACTCTTCATGAAGGGTAGGGCCACTTTCAGAAAGGAAGGTGTGCGGGGACCACCAATCTATGGTTGGAGGTAAAACACTTGAATGATGCTCTCCCTCTATAGCAGAAGACTTGCCGAGACTTATGAGAAAAATATCAAGATTCTAGATGCAATACACTTTATGTTATGACTTATGATGGAAAATTATTCTCTTCACCAAGTACAATTTATTTGTAAATGTAAATTAAAATGTTTTCACTATGACTTCTCTGAATATATTGTATTTCAAGGTTGAAAAATATTCAAAAAAGATATGCATTTATTTCTATGTGAATATGCAAATGATTAAAAAAATATTTCTCTCATGTTTATCATGTTCATTTACTTTCTTAGTAAATTGTGTGTGTAATTCCAAGTAATATGAGATGGCATGTAACATCTAGGTGGGGTGTGGAGTTTCTCAAAGTCCTTGCAGGAGCAGTGAATGCTCAAGGTGCTGACTAGACATTTGTCATAGACTCGGGCAACTCTAGCTCTAACTTAGGCAGGGGTGAGGAGATGGAAGGGGTTAAGGATGCACAGGTAGCTTAAGATGATGAAAGTAATTATAGTATATATAGATAATACATATCAATATTATAGTAATAGTTTGTAATCGTGCACAATATGTATGGAATAGTACCAGCAAAGTCTAATGTTGTAATCAGACAACCTTTGAAATATAACCCGTATAGGGATTTTTGTGAAGGCCCTCCTTTGGAGGAGCCATAGTTAAATTTTGCTTTCTATCTTTACTGGGTATGGCCCCTGAGCCATAATTTAACTAATAAAAAAATCTTACCTAAATAAAAATAGCTCTTTCAATTAAAAAACAATATAAATACAATTAAATAATTCTTAAATACTTCTATTGGAGTAAATCAGTAAAAACCATTTACCCATGCTCAAGTTTACTTAGGCATCCAACACAAATATTAAATTAGGTACTTATTAGATAATTAGTTGCATTTACCGTTCAAGTAGTTTTAACCTACCGGCTCCCGAACACACCTGTATATTGTACATTTGTAAATATTTTTTGCATCTTAATACATTTTTCATCCTCTGGTGAAATAGCTTTGCCTTCTCTCGTATTGTGGAGGATTTTTCTGCAAGTTGTGCTCCTAGGAGGTGGATGACACCAACAACTTCTAAAGTAAAATAAAATAACTCTAAGTAAATAAAAATAGCTCTTGATAAATAAATTAATTCAAGGATTTTTAGATAGATGTATTTAAGATATCTATGTTGGCATTGTTTTGTCATTGATGTCAGAGGTATTCTTGTCAATATCCTTATCACACAGAGCATCTTCTTCTAGAGAAAAACTATCTTAGATCTACTAAAGTGTTTTCCAAAATCAAAACTTTCATCCTTATTTCTAGTGACATCAAAAATTTCTTTAGCAGGGCTACTAGGAACTGACTTTCCCATCTTCTTTGCAATGAAAATGTCTTCTGAATAAGAACTAGAAGATGAAAAAACATACCTTCTTCGCTTAGCAGGTATACTGGCATTAGTAGGAGCATTCTTAGGGGCATTTCCTTCCTTTTCTAAAGCTATGTCCAATAGTGTTGGATCTTACTGCTGCTGTGCTTCTTCCTTTTCTGCTTCCCCTTATTCCTTATCAACTATTTTTCCCACATTCTACCTCTTCAGCCTTCCTGAATGCCTAGGTGTGACAGTTTTTGGCTTCTCTTCACTTTTTCTCTTTTTCTTACTTCCCCTCTTCTACCTCTCCCCTGCACCCTTCTCTTTGTCAATGCCCTTATGCTTCTCTACATTCTTCTTACTCTTCTTGTTAGAAGAAGTAGAAGCATCACTTCTCATAGCTCCTCTCATAGGTTTAGGGTTAGGAGGTGAGGGTTCTTCTACTTGTTTGCAAGAGACACTATATGGATTCATGAATGTTGTCATTGATGGCAACAAAGGTTATCCCACACATCCGCAATGCATGATAAGTCCTCACCAGAAGTCAGATTGAAGAAGTGTTGAGGTCCGGTAAGCAAGAACAGAGCAGTCAGTAAGGTCCGACAGATAGGTTTGGATCTCTTAGTAGAAGTATCTCAGTGAAGTGCAGATTTGGGGAAGTCAAGAGAAGTATCTTAACTGATAGATTCCAAGGTTTGAACCTCTAGTGTGAAAAGGATAAAGAGATATGAATGCTTGAGTGTCGGGTTCCCAAGTGACAATATGAACAGAGGAAGAACTGACTGGCAGGACATCAGACATTATTCTAGATGTGTTTCTAATGTTGGTAAAGGTTATGAAGGCATAAATTATGTTTGGCTGACATGATTAATGATTTCCACAAGTATATCCTTGATCCGCATTACTTAGTAAGCAAGGATTCAGCCGACAGATCAGAGTTTATGGAAAATATTGACTATTCCGGGTGCCAACTAGAAAGGTGATGAAATCAGTTGTGCGGATATATATACAAGATGGATTTAGTTATGAGATGTGTTGTGGTTGTAAGTGATGTGCATTGAAAAGTAGTAGAGCTAAATAAAAGTAGAAAAGAAGATCCAGTATGTGAAAGAAGAGTAGCATAAAAGAAGAAGAAAGATGAAGTGCAGCAGATCAGTATACAAAGCCTAACCAGAACTGAACTCCAGCATATGTTGATGCTCCTTATCAGTTCAAGTATTGTATTACACTCTTTATAAATTATAGAGAGTGTGTCTCTTGTAGGCAGTGTGCCTCTTGTGAGCAGTGTGCTCGGGCAGTGAGCCCTAATTGGCAAGTGCCATTTTGTACTTCCATTCTTCTAACAGAGAATACAATCTTGGGTTAATCACCCCGTGGTTTTCTCCCTTAACAGGGTTTCCACGTCAAAAATATTGTGTCATGTGTATTCTATTTCATGGTTATGTTTGCTTTTTTGAATTGATGCTGCACTAATTATTAAGAAAGTTCAGAAAGCTGAAATAATTAAGATAACTGATTCACCCCCCTCTCAGTTATCAACACTACTATCACCGGCCTAGTTTCTAGAGGAATTTCCTCCTGTGGCTCTTCCTATTCAAGTTCAACTTTAGGTTCAACTTTAGGTTCAACATCTGGTTCAACGTCAGGTTCAGCATCTGGTTCTAGATCATGTTGAGGTTCATCTACTTCTAATAATTCTAAAATATCCATGCATTGTTTAAAAGCATCCCAATCAACCTGTGGGTGTTGAATTCTCAAACTCCTTTTAACCAATAGAGCTATCAAACAATGATGGGACAATGTAGTCTCTATTTGCCTTTTCTGATACTCAAATGCCATTCTTTTCAACATATTATAAAGATAATTGGGAACATTAACCAACTTGTCATGACGTAGGTGATTCAACAACTTAAAATGTGTACTATACAACAAATTATGTTGACCATCACAAGTAATATATTTCATAATATATAAAGCACATTTCCCCCAAAAGAATGGAAGGGATAATCTCTTTGTACCTTGTGTGGTTGAGTCTAGGTTCTCTCCACGCTCGCAGAATTCTTCTCTCACAGCAGCTGCATCAGCACGAGATGGATACTCAAACCCTATACGTGGTAATCCGGTGACTTGCGCAATGGCTGTTTCAGAGGCATCCACTACCAATCCCCTGACTGTTGCTTATGTTGCAAATATGTGCCTAATCAGTGTTGTCATTGATGTCAACATATCCTTGTTGTCATTAGTGTCAACTGTATCTTATTCTATTGCTTGTTTAGAAGACTTGTATGTTGAGGATATTGAGAAAATTAGTCTCTTCAGAAGAAACAAGTGAGTTACATATCTCTCTGTTAAAGACAGTGAAGATAGTGTAGTTCAGTGAAGTAGACTGCTCCACATTCCCAGTAGGATGAAGATCCAAGTCTATGGATTAAAGGGTTTGTAGAGGATTGTTTGAAGTTGCTCTAGTCAAGATTTAAGAGCTTCGCATGAAGAATTAGTGAAGTTATGGCCATCTGAGTAGAACTAGGTTCTGCAGTTGTTCAAAGGTGACAGAGTGACAGAAATTTGGCCCAGATTCATCCGCATTGGAATATTATGATCTATGGATCTAGAGGTGTGTTTGCGATGTTGGTGTGTGTCCTCAACTCAAGAGGTTCGTGGTTTGGAGGTCCGCAAGCAATCTTTCTAGTGTGGCAGTCATGACAGTTGGTGTTCTTGAGTTCCCAGATGAAGGTGCAAGTGTTTCTAGTGATCTAAGGTGGTGAAGTTGTTCCTGTTGATTTTATTGTGCTTGTGGTGGTCTCTAAATCAAGTTCCTATTATGTTGGTGGTTTGTATTGAGGATTGAGCTCGTGGTTGAAGATTTATCCTTGGATGTTGTTGTTCTTTCCAGTCTTGGCCGACCCGATGCTTTGTGCATGTTGCGGATGATCTAAGAGAGGTTCTATGAAGTGTGGAGTGTTGTTCAAGGAAGATTTGGGTCCCAGCTATGTTTAGCCAATAGTATACTGATTCGCATTAAGTCAGATGTTTGTAGTGCCGACCTTGATGTTTATTCCAAGGTTGATGAAGCATATAAATATGTGTGGTTGAGTTGTGGAAATTAATCCTAGAGCGAAAATGACAAGATCCTAAGAAAGGAAGAAAGGTAGAGTAGAGAAGAAGAAGAGCAGAAGAGGAAGAGCAGTAAAGAATGAGGAGATAGTGAAGAAGTGTTTGGGGGCAGAGCAGAAGTATTGTGCACTTAAATGGAACTGACCTTTGCATGAAGAGGATGTTGTTTTCCAGTTCAATCTTTCTTTGATAAACTTATAAATGTTTATGTAGGCAGTGAGCCTATTTTGAGTAGTGAGCTCTGGCCAGTGCACCCAAAGGCAAGTGCCTTCCCATTTTCTATTCTTTTAACAGAGAATAAATCTTGTGGGTTAACCCCCACCGTGGTTTTTCCCTTAACTGGGTTTCCATGAAAAATCCTGGTGTCATATGTGTTGATTATGTTTCTTCTTGTGTGTTGTTGATTTATGCTTTCATGGTTATATCATTAATATGTTAATAAGTGTGGAAGAAGATTAGATACAACAAAAGATAAAGTTTTTGAAACAACTGATTCAACCCCCCACTTAGTTGTCTACCCTTATTTCAATAATTGGTATCAGAGCCGGTTCCTCTAAAAGAAGCTTGACCGCTTGAGGAGATCCAGGATGTCAACTTACAAGAAGGATAGTCTGAGATTTGATGGATCAAATTACTCTCTTTGGAAGAGTTGCATGGAGTGCCACTTGAAATGCATGGGTGATGCTTATTGGTTGATAACTAAGGATGAGTATAAGCCTCTGGAGAAAGGTCCAACTCCAGATGAACTCAAAGATGCTGAAAACAACATTAGGGCTAAAGAAGCATTGATGAGTGCCCTAACTGATATAGAAATAAAAAATGTCCTGGAATTGAAAACTACTCATGAAATTTGGAAGAAGTTGGAAACTCTATATGAAGGTGATGCATATGTCAAATGTGCTAAGTTACAGAGCTTGAAGGGTAGATAAAAAAATTTGAGGATGAGTGAAGATGAAAACATCACTTCTTACATGCAGAAGGTGAATGAACTTGTGTACAGTATTAGGTTTGCTGGTGGAATTCTGGAAGAATCAAAGATTGTTGGCAAAATGCTCAGATCTTTACGTGCTTCATAGAAGCATAAAGTTGATGCTATTGAGGAGATCAGGACTATGGTAATTGTTACAAGAGATCAGTTGGTTGGCAAGCTCTCAGCATTTGAGATGAGTGAGTTTGGTGATTCTCTTCCTAAATCTAAATCTGCATTTAAGGCCAGTGTTTTGGAAAGCAAAGATTTGATCCAGGTGAAAGCTCTTCAAGAAGACTAACTAGATTTGAGAAGGAAAGGAAGGATCTTGAAGAAGATGAATCAGAGCTTGAAGAACTTGAAGCTCTTTTTGCCAAAAGACTACCAAGAGGATCGAGTAAGTATGAAGGAAAGTTGCCCTTCAAATGTTTTTCTTGCAATAAGATTGGTCATTTTGCCTCAAGATGTCCGGAGAGGGTTTCAAAGACAAACCCTAACAGACCTAGGATTCAAAAGAAATGCTACTATGTCCAAGAAGTTGTTGAAGGAGTTTACAATGATGAATTTGATAAGGGAAGCACCTTAGGAAATGAATGGGTGTTCATTGCCATCAAAGAAGAAGATTCGGTGCCTATTGAATCTGCTAGCTATGTGAATGTGGAAAGAGCCTTGGCTGCTCAAGTTGAAGAAAAGGATGAATGGGTAATTGACAGTGGATGCTCTCATCATATGACAGGTGATAAGAGTAAGTTTGTAAGTATGGAAAGGTATGAAGGTGGAATTGTGAAGTTTGGAGACAATTCAGCTGGCAGAATCCGTGGTAGAGGATCCATCTCTCTTGATTGTAAGAATAACACTAATGATGTTTTGTATGTAGAAGGGTTGAAGCATAATCTTCTCAGTGTTGGACAGTTGGTTGACAAGGGAAATGATCTCTGATTCAAGGATGGAAAATGCAAAATTTTGAAAAGCTTCAGAACTGAGATTGCATCTAGAACATGGACTAGAGGTAATATCTTTCATTTAAGTGGTACTAGTAAAAGTTGTTTGATTTCTCAGATTGATTAGAGTTGGCTATGGCATAGGAGAATGTGTCATGTAAACTTTGACAACATTGTCAAGATAAGTGCTACTCAGGCTGTAAGAGATCTTCCAAAGCTTATGAAAACTACCAATAGCATGTACAAGAAATGTCAATTGGGCAAACAAAATAGAGCTACATTCAAGAGTAAAGAACAATCTTCAAGTGGATTGTTGGAACTTGTGCACACTGATTTGTGTGGTCCTGCCAGGGTTAGGAGTTTACAAGGAGATAGATACTTTATGTTGTTGATCGATGATCACTCCTGAATGATGTGGGTCACTTTCTTGAGAGAGAAATCAGAGGCTCTTGACAAATTCAAAGTGTTTAAGGCTAGGGTGGAGAATGAGATTGGTGTGAAGATAAAGTGTCTAAGATCTGACAGAGGTGGAGAGTTTAGCTCCGGTGAGTTTAATGCATTTTGTGAAAAGCATGGAATAAGAAGATAGTTGTCTGCTTCTAGGACTCCTCAGCAGAATGGAGTCATGGAAAGGAAGAACCAGACTATTCAAGAGGCTGCTAGAACCATGATGATGGAAGCAAATGTTCCACATATTTATTGGAGAGAGGTTGTAAGTACTGTTGTCTACACTCTTAACCGAATGTAGATCAAAGGTAATTCTGGTAAAACACCTTATGAACTATGGTTTGGTAATTCTACTTCTGTGAAATATTTCATAGTTTATGGTAGTAAATGCTATATCAAAAGAGATGAAGATCTAGGCAAGTTTGATGCAAGATGTGGTGAAGGAATATTTCTAGGTTATTCTAATCAAAGCAAGGCATACCAGTGCTTTAACAAGAGATTGAAAAACATTGTTGAAAGTACTAATGTCAAGGTTGATGAAAGCAAGGAGAGACCTTCAAGGTTTTGTGGATATGAATTAGATGATCAAAATGAAAGTCCAAATGAAGGAAAGAAAGTTTAGTTTACTCCAGAGAATCCAGTGACTCAAGAGGTTAATGCAAATGTTGAGGAACAAGTTCAAGAATCAGAAGTTGAAGAAAATCCCAAAACTCCCAGGTATGTAAGATTGAATCATTCTGAAAATTAGATCATAGGAGATAAAAATAAAGTTGTTCAAACTAGAAGAAGAATTGTTGAAGAATAAGAAGAGTATTGTCTGATTTTGAAAAGACTGAACCAAAATCAGTAAATGAAGCTTGTAATGATGAAAGTTGGGTAAAAGCAATGGAAGAAGAATTAATACAAATTGAAAAGAATCATACTTGGGATCTTGTTCCTAGACCTAAAAACAAAAATGTAATTGGAACTAAATGGGTCTTCCGGAATAAATTGAATGAAGATTGTGAAGTTGTGAGGAACAAAGCAAGATTGGTATGCAAAGGTTACTCTCAGGTAGAAGGAATTGATTTTGAAGAAACTTTTTCCCCGGTGGCACGAATTGAAGTAGTCAGATTATTTCTTACCTTTGCTACTTACAAAGATTTCAAAGTCTACCAGATGGATGTCAAGTTAGCATTCCTGAATGGGGAGTTGGAAGAAGAAGTCTACATTAAGCAACCAAAAGGATTCTAGTTGTCTGATCAAGAAGATAAGGTCTGCAGATTGAAGAAAGCATTGTATAGACTTAAACAAGCCCCAAGAGCCTAGTATGCAAGATTAGATAAGTATCTACTAAAGTTAGGCTTTAACAAAGGCATTGCTGATAGTAATCTTTATTTCAAAATTGATCATGAACACATCTTGATTTTTGAGGTATTTGTTGATGACATCATCTTTGGTGGAAATGATAGTATGCGTAAAATTTTTGTTGATCAGATGCAAAGTGAATTTGAGATGTCCATGCTTGGTGAAATGAATTTCTTCTTAGGTCTACAAATCATTCAGTCAGAAAAAGGCATCTTCATATCTCAGTATAAGTATGTGAAAGAGTTGTTGAAAAAGTTTGTAATGGAGGATTCAAAACTAGTAAGTACTCCTATGGTAATCGGATGCAAGTTGAGTAAAGATTATGATTCCCCTAAGGCAGATCAGAAAAGGTATAGATCAATGATTGGAGGCCTACTTTATCTGACTCATACTAGACCTGATATTATGAATGCAGTTGGCCTTGTTGCTAGATTTCAAGCTGATCCTAGAGAATCTCATGTTGTAGCAGTCAAAAGGATTTTCAAATATCTGAAGCAAACATTTGACTATGGCTTATGGTATCCTAAGGGTGATGATTTCACTCTTCATGCATATACAGATGTAGATTGGGTAGGAGATGTGGATGATAGGAAGAGTACTAGTGGAGGTGCATTTTTCTTGGGAAAGAGATTAGTTTCTTGGTTGAGCAAAAAGCAGGAGGCAATATCTCTATCTACTATAGAGGCAGAGTACATAGCAGCAACAAGTAATTGTACTCAAGTTTTGTGGATGAAGCAAATGTTGAAGGATATCAAAGTTGTGTTTGAAGAACCTGTTACAATCTTCTGTGATAATTCAAGTGCAATAAACAATTTAAATAATCTAGTGTTGAATTCAAAGACAAAGCACATATCCATCAAGTTTTACTTTTTGAGAGAGAAGGTAAATGAGAATGAAGTCAGATTGGAGTTTGTTTCATCAAAAGATCAGATTGCAAATATCTTCACTAATCCTCTACCTAAGGATACTTTTGAGTATCTCAGAGTGATGATAGGGGTTATTACCCCTCCTGTTCAAAACTAAGGTGCACTAATGTGCCTCAGTCTGGTGGAATTCATAGTCATATCTTGTGATCTGCATTGGTGTTTAGGGGATACTACTTAGGGGGAGTAGTTAATATGATTCTGGATTAAGAAACAAAAAGAGGAAGAGATGATTGCAAATATGGGCCCTTTGCCATTGATGTCAAAGGGGGAGAGAAGTCATGTGAAAAACTTGGAAGTAAGCAGTGATGGTGAAAGGGGGAGCAATAAAGAAAATGGTTGTAGGTGTGATAAGAGAAAGGGGGAGAAGTTCTTGTCTTGATGATTAAAATAGTTTTTCACATCATATGTTGCCATCAATGACAAAGGGGGAGATTGTTACAAATATGTGCCTAATTAGTGTTGTCATTGATGTCAACATATCCTTGTTGTCATTAGTGTCAACTATATCTTATTCTATTGCTTGTTTATAAGACTTGTATGTTGAGGATATTGAGAAAATTAGTCTCTTCAGAAGAAACAAGTGAGTTACATATCTCTCTGTCAAAGACAGTGAAGATAGTGCAGTTCAGTGAAGTAGACTGCTCCACATTCCTAGTAGGATGAAGATCTAAGTCTGCAGATTAAAGGGTTTATAGAGGATTGTCTGAAGTTGCTCTACTCAAGATTTAAGAGGTTTGCATGAAGAATTGGTGAAGTTATGGCCATCTGAGTAGAACTAGGTTCTGCAGTTGTTCAAAGGTGACAAAGTGACAAAAATTTGGCCCAAATTCATCTGCATTGGAATATTATGAGCTACGGATCTAGAGGTGTGTTTGGGATGTTGGTGTGTGTCCTCAACTCAAGAGGTTCATGGTTTGGAGGTTTGCAAGCAATCTTTCTAGTGTGACAATCATGACAGTTGGTGTTCTTGAGTTCCTAGATGAAGGTGCAAGTGTTTCTAGTGATCTGAGGTGGTGAAGTTGTTCCTATTGATTTCATTGTGCTTGTGGTGGTCTCTAAATCATGTTCCTAGTGTGTTGGTGGTCCGCATTGAGGATTGAGCTCATGGTTGAAGATTTATCCTTGGGTGTTGTTGTTCTTTCCAGTCTTGGCTGACCAGATGCTTTGTGCATGCTGTGGATGATCGAAGAGAGGTTCTATGAAGTGTGGCATGTTGTTCGAGGAAGATTTAGGTCCTGGCTATGTTTGGCCAATAGTATACTAATTCACATTAAGTCAGATGTTTGTAGTGCTGACCTTGATATTTATTCCAAGGTTGATGAAGCATATAAATATGTGTGGTTGAGTTGTGGAAAATAATCCTGGAGTGAAAATGACAAGATCCTAAGAAAGGAAGAAAGGCAGAGCAGAGAAGAAGAGCAAAAGAGGAAGAGTAGTAAAGAATGAGGAGATAGCGAAGAAGTGTTTGGGGGCAAAGCAGAAGTATTGTGCACTTAAATGGAACTAACCTTTGCATGAAGAAGATGTTGTTTTCCAGTTCAATCTTTCTATGATAAACTTATAAATGTTTCTGTAGGCAGTGAGCCTCTTTTGAGTAGTGAGCTCTGGGCAGTGCACTCGAAGGCAAGTGCCTTCCCATTTTCTATTCTTTTAACAGAGAATAAATCTTGTGGGTTAACCCCCACCATGGTTTTTCCCTTAACCAGGTTTCCACCTAAAAATCTTGGTGTCATATGTGTTAATTATGTTTCTGCTCATGTGTTTTTGATTTATGCTTTCATGGTTATATCATTAATCTATTAATAAGTGTGGAAGAAGATTAGATATAGCAAAAGATAATTTTTTTGAGACAACTGATTCACCCCTCCTCTCAGTTGTTTGCCCTTATTTCAACAGCTTCGTCATACTGCAACGTTACTACAAAATCCCTTGCCATTTCATTATCATACTCCGTTAATTTCATAAAGTAATCTAACCACCCCACTCTGGTAAAGAGTAGTAGAACCAATACATCCTCTAATATCTCCCTATGCACTGATGGCTCTCTTCTGACATCACCCCCCATTGCACCTATATTCTGCACTCTCAGCAATTCTTAATTCTGCCTAATTTCAATTCTACCACTTTCAGAAGACTGCCTTTCAATTCTCCCCCTAACAGTAGCTTTTATAGCTCTTTGTTATATGAATTTTTTTGAAATTTCAGGTCACTCATAGGGAAACAAGTTCACAATTTAGGGCAAGTCGACTATCATGAAAAATGGCACATGAAAACCTTGACAGCTTCTAAAAACTTGGTAATAGTAAAAATAAAAAAATAACTGACCATATACCCTTCCCCCCAACTAAAATCTGAAGTGACCGCACTTCACGAATGAATTTGTAGGATGAAAGAGTAATGATGAAATGGAAAGGGGTGATATATTTCTGCATGCATGAAATAAACAATAAGTAATAATGAATATAAATAGAAATTTTAAGTTAATCATTAAAGGTTACCTTATGTGTATCTGTTATGGAGAGCATGTACTTGGCATTTATTTGGCACGAGTAGAGTGATATGCATAGAGTAGATGGGAGGGTGGCAGGTACGTCAGAATTGATGCAATGTGACAAATCACAATAGTTGATGCAACAGCTTGTGAATGTGATTTAAACAAGCATGCCGCAACCATTGGTTTATTGAAAATGGATGAAGCACGTGTAGAAGGAATGAAATGTGTGGGAAGAAGAATGGAATTTTGCCAAAGTGTTGAAAATTTCTGCAAACACTTGTTACTACAGGCACCCATAGTACAGGTCCCAACCGAATGTGTACAGAATCATTATACTAGGTCCCAACTGCAACAAGTTCCTACTGCATGTTAAAAATAGGTCCCTCTGAAGTTAACTATGATTACCATGGATAGTGTGTTGTGTGCGCATGTGGATTATAAAGCATGGAAAATTAAGTCTCAGCAACAAGGGTTGAGTATTGCAACTCAACCTCTGCATCACTAGATAGGATTGGTGGATCATCTTCTGACAGTGTATTAGGTGGTGTCACAAAACCTTCATCAGGAGTGCCAGGTGTACCATACTAAGTGGCTAGAGAAATGAGAAAATCATCCTTCTGAAGTGGTTTCTTATACAGTTTCAGCATGTGTCCATTGACTAGCACAGAAAACCAGACCTCATCAATGGTCTGTAATTGGATTGCACCATTAGGGAATACTTGTTTAATCTCATATGGCCCCAACCACTGGGATTGAATCTTTCCCTTGAAGTCTTTATAACTTGAATCATAAAGAAGTACCCAATCACCAGCAGTGAATTCTTTAGTCTTGATATATTTGTCATGCCATTTGACTCTTTATTTTGAATAACCTCTGTATGGTGGATGGCTTCTAATCTGATTTCATCAAGAGCATTCAAATGTTGTATTCTATCCTTTTGATCTTCTGTCAAATCCATCCCTAACTCTACTGCTGTCCTCAGGGTTTTGTATTCAAATTCTATAGGTAGGGCTGTTGTCTTGCCATAGACCAATTCATAAGGTGTAAACCCTATAGTTGTCTTCCAGGTAGTTCTATATGCCCAAACAACTTTTGGTAACCTAGAAACCCAATCTCTTCTGTGAAGTTGTATTGTCTTTGTCAATATGTTCTCAATTTCTCTGTTAGTTACTTCAACCTGACTATTAGCCTGGGGATGGTAGGGAGTGGACTTTTTGTCTCTAATATGGTATTCCTCCACTAGTCTAGTGATTAAATCTAATGTGAATTGTGGGCCTTGATTAGTCACTATCTCCCTTGGTACACCATATCTAGTGAAGATGTCCACATACAAAAAATTTGCCACATTACCATCTCTAGCAAACTGCAAGGATTTAACTTCCACCCATTTTGTTAAGTAATCAGTACATACCAGGATATATTCCTTGTTGTTTGAAGTAGCAGAGATAGGACCAACAATATCTAGTCCTCACTTATCAAAAGGAGCTAATGAAATCTGTGGCTGCAAAGGCATTTCATCACTTCTAGTAGGTCCCCCCATCCTTTGACACCAATCACAACTTCTAGTATACTTGACATCATCTTTATGAAGTGTTGGCTAGTAATATCCTATTGTCAATATTTTGAAGGTTGTCCTTTCGGCTGCAAAGTGTCCACCACAGGGTTCATCATGACAGGACTTCAATATATCAAACACCTCATCCTCTCTGATACACCTTCTCATAATGTTATCTAGGCCAGTATAGAATAGGAATCTAGAAATCCAAGAATAGGGAAAACATTTGTGAACTAGCTGCCTTTTCTCCCTTAGAG
The DNA here is from genome assembly GCA_027924645.1 of Cunninghamia lanceolata. Lineage (NCBI taxonomy): Eukaryota > Viridiplantae > Streptophyta > Pinopsida > Cupressales > Cupressaceae > Cunninghamia > Cunninghamia lanceolata. The sequence goes on along the minus strand of BSBN01000564.1, from coordinate 2,458,382 downwards.
AAAAATAACCTAGAATCTGCCCTGAAACCAAATAACTGGCTATGTCTGCATACCATGGAGTGTGTATAGTTAGAGAAAATAGATGCTCATCAGGAAAAGAGCCATCAACCACTCCTTCTGATGATTGTGTGGCCAATCTAGACAGAAAATCAACAACTACATTAGCTTTCCCTGGTTTGTCAACAATTGTTATATCAAATTCTTGCAGTAATAACAACCATCTGACAAGTCTGCCACCCACTATTATCTTATTTATCAAATATCTAATTGTTGCATGATATGTATGTATGAACACTTTATAACTAGTAATGTAGTGTATGAATTTGTTAATGGCATAAACAACTGCCAACATTTCTTTTTCTATCACAGTGTATTTCAACTCAGCTCCCTGCAGGTTTTTACTTACATAGTATATTGCATACTCCTTAGTTCCTTCTTACTGGCCTAGGACTGCTCCAATGGCAAAGTCTGATGCATCTATGTGGATGTGGAAAGGCAGTGTCCAATTTGGACCTCAGAGAACTAGATCCTGTGTCAAGGATGCTTTTAGCTTTTCAAAGGAAGTCTGACAGTCTGGTGTCCATTCAAATTCACTGTCCTTTGTCAACAGAGTAAACAAAGGTGCAGTAATTTTGCTAAAATCCTTAATAAACCTCCTGTAATAACCTGCATGTCCCAGGAAACTCCTTACATCCTTCTGTCTCTATCGAATAGGTAGGGTAAAGATAATTTCAATGTTCTTTGGGTCAACTTGTATGCCTACACTTGAGATAAAATGTCCCAAAACTATTCCTTGTGTCATCATCATAAAACACTTTTCATTGCTCAAAGATAGGTTGTGCTATGTGCATCTCTTCAAAACTTTCTCCAAATTTTGTAAAGCTTCATCATATGTTTCACCATATGTGGTGAAATCATCCATATAAATCTCCATACTATCATGGGCAAAATTAGAGAAAATAATAAGGACTACTCTTTGAAAAGTGGCTAGAGCATTACATAGACCAAAAGGCAAGACAGAATATGCATAGGTCCCCCAAGGGCATGTAAATGTTGTCTTAACTTGATCCTCTGGTGCAATCTTGATTTGGTTATAGCCACTAAAACCATCAAGAAATGAAAAATATTTCTTGCCTGCCAAAGAGTCAAAAACTTGGTCAATAAATGGCAATGGAAAGTGATCTTTTTTGGTAGCAGTATTTAGTTCTCTGTAATCAACACAAACTCTCTATTTGCCACCTTTCTTGGGCACTATGACCAATGGTGAAACCTATTCACTGTCTGAAATGGGGTATATAAAGCCTACATCCAAAAGCTTTTGAAGCTTAGTATTCACTATCTCTCTGAGAGTAGGGTTCATGCGCCTCTGTTGCTGCCTGATAGGTCTATCACCATCATCAATGTATATTTTGTGCATGCATAAGGGAGGATCAATGTCTTTCATATCACTGTAATCCTAGGCAAATGTTGTTGAGTGTGTCTGCAATACTTTATGCAGGGATTGTTGTTGTTCATCAGTCAATGCATTGTTAATAGTCAACATCTTTCCTAGCTTGATTTCTAATTGTTTGGACAATTCTTGTACAGAAGACAAATCAAGGCTACGTAAGACTGGTAAGCATTGATGGGGTAATAAAGCATGAAATATTTGGGATACCTCCTCTGAGGAACTACTGGGTATTATGCTTCTCAAAGGGTTTTGTAAGTAGGATAGATAGTCCTGCTACTGTGGGTGCCTCCCACAGTCATTTTGTATAATGTGAGCAATTAACTCATCTTCATCTTGAATATCCAGTAAGGGGCTGCATTCAATAGTCATAAAGGTTTACAGGGAATAGTTGTCCTCATCTTCCAGGGTAGGCCAAATGGTCTGCTCAAGCTCATGGTATGGTTGGGCTAGTGGATATAAAACCAATTTCTTGGTCATAGTCCCATTGGATATGATCATGTTACCAGACCTGCAACCCATAAATGCATCAGCAGTGGCAAGCCATGGTCTACCTAGTATAAGAGGATAACCAACAAGATTAACCTTTGTCTCCAAGACTATGAAATCAATAGGGTATTCCCAAGAATCTAATGCAATGACCAAATCCTTAATAACCCCTTCAGGTTTGACTGTAGACCTATCAGCTAATTGCAAGACTATCTGAGTAGGCCTAAGGTTGCTCAACTAGAGTGTCTACATTGTCTCCTTAGTCATTACATTAATTGTAGCACCTAAATCTATCAGAGTATTCTTAATCAGAGTCCCATTGATTTTGACATCCACCACTAGACTACCTGGATCTGTATATTTGGGAACAATTATGTTCCCCAACATTATATCAGCTAGGTGATGGAACCCTATAAAATTTTTCATGTTTCTAATAATTTTGTTCCCAGCTCTATGTCACTTGATCATTAGATTTCCAAAATTAGGGTTTCTCTGCTAGAGAAAATGCTCTGAGTAAGCTAAATTTGCTAAAACCCTGAACCCTCATAGTATGAAGTCTTGCAAATGGCCACATATGATATGATTCTTCAGTGACTGCTTATTTCCTATCACCATCCTTTAAAGTTTTCCCTCATGCCTTCTGCAACGTTGTTTACCGGCCTCTCACCAAGCAGTTACCGTCTACAGCTCGCACCTAGGACAACTTTATTCTTAAAAGAGAGAGTCGATCCAATTGGCCATCCTTCTCCTACAGAGGCAAAAGTATTACACATGTCACTACAACAGAACAGGCAATTAGTGCCTAAAATAGCACCGGAATTTAGTGCATTTGAGTCCATGAATTGGACACTTCTTCTGACGCAAAACTCAGCGCCCAATAGCATCTCACTATTGCACCAGATTTAGCACTAGGTTTTGCATCGATTATAACACCAGGTTTCATACCAAGTTTAGCACTGGGTTTAGTGCCAGGTTTAACACCAGATTTTGTTGCTTCCAGTTTGGCTTCTGATTTTGCTTCTGGTTTTGCTTCTTGTGTTGCTTCCAAGTTTGCTTCTGGTTTTAATTCCGATTTTGCTTCCGGTTTTACTTCTAGTTTTGCTTCCAATTTTACTTTCGATTTTGCTTCCACTATTGCTTCCAATTTTGCTTCCGGTTTTGCTTCCAGGTTGGCTTCCACTTTTTCTTCCAGTTTTGCTTCCAATTTTGCTTCTAGTTTTGCTTCCAATTTTGCTTCCAATTTTGTTTCCAATTTTGTTTCCAATTTTGCTTCTAGTTTTGCTTCCAATTTTGCTTCTGGTTTTGCTTCCAATTTTGCTTCTAGTTTTGCTTCTAGGTTTGCTTCCAATTTTGCTTCTGGTTTTGCTTCCAGTTTTGCTTCCAGTTTTGCTTCTAGTTTTGCTTCCAATTTTACTTCCAGGTTTGCTTCCGGTTTTGCTTCCAGTTTTGCTTCTAGTTTTGCTTCCACTTTTGCTTCCAATTTTACTTCCAGTTTTGCTTCAAATTTTGCTTCCAATTTTGCTTCCAATTTTGCTTCTAGTTTTGCTTCCAATTTTACTTCCAATTTTGCGTCTGATTTTGCTTCCAATTTTGCTACCAATTTTGCTTCCACTATTGTTTCCAATTTTGCTTCTAGTTTTGCTTCCAATTTTGCTTCCATTTTTGTGTCTTTTGTTGCTTCTAAAAATGCTTATTGTTTTTCTTACATTTATTAATTTAATATGTTTTATTTCAATTTAATTAGTTAAATATATCATGCCTCTTAAATAACTCATATGATTATAGAGTAAGTAATTTAATTATTTAACTCATATGATTAAATAACAAGATAATTATTATAACATGATCATCATCTATAATTAAAACAAATGAGTCAAATATCTATAATTTAATTGAATTTGACAACATCCATCCTAAGCAGTAAATTAAAATCATCATACGTAATAAATATCCATCTAAAAATCATCAACCACTTTCAATATATATAAATTGACAAGTCAATACGGATAAGATCATCATCATATATAACTAAAACAAGTGAAAGTCAAATATGCCAGTAGATCAATAACATGTCAAAATGATACATGTACAAATGATATAAGTAAAAATGATAAATTACGTAACTCAAAATGATACAAGTCAAGATTATACATGTCCAAATGATATAAGTCAAAATGATACATAAATTTATGATACAACTCATTAATATGGTACTGCAAGTCGTGAAAATGATACATATGATAGCTAGTGACTATTAAAAGAGGCATCATAATGATATATCAACCATGATCCATGATGCAGTCTATATGATCATGAATGTCTCTGGCTACTACGAGCAACTACCTCATCATCATCATCACCATCATGATCATCATCATCATCACCACCATCATGATCATCATCATTGTCATCGACCTCAGTGTCTTCTGTATCTGTGTCATCATCATCCTCTGCCATGTGATCTATACCAGAACCAATATAATCTAGATCTCTATCATGAGGATCATCTTGATCTTCTGGAAGACCCATGTTCTACAAAAAGAAACACTTAAAATAAAAAGTTATTATTTATATCATGCAATAATTTATTTTTCTGTTATATATATCTAATATTACAACATATGAAATGAAACCATAATCATATTACATCATATCAAAGTGCACATACCATAATAAAATTTCAAAAACATTATAGCTAATATGTCATTTCAATGATGTAAAACATGTAACAATTCTAATAAACGTTAGTAAAGATCATAAAAAATTGTTATAAATTTAACTATCAACTGTAAATTCTATTACATAACCTTAAGTGCTACAAATTGCTTGGTCGAAAGCTCCCATTTTGACACAGGCAGGGAGGATGGTGACAAAGGTTGTGGAATTTGGCTTTACACCAGCCAATTGCATTTGCTTTAAAATTTCTAAAGCCTTTTCAACAAATCCATTTTGTACATATCCTGCAGTCATTGCAGTCCATGAGACCACATTTCTTTGAGGCATTTTGTCAAATAGTTCACGTGCCTTGTCTATGCTTCCATATTTTGCATACATGTCTAACAGGGTAGTTGCAACTACAACATCTGACAAAATTCCTCTATCCTTTATGTACTGATGGATGTCCATACCCTATTCCAAAGCTCCCATTTTAACACATGCAGGGAGGATGCTGGAAAAGGTTGTGGAATTTGGCTTTACACCAGCCAATTGCATTTACTTTAAAATTTCTGAAGCCTTTTCAACAAATCCATTTTGTGCATATCATGCAGTCATTGCAGTCCATGAGACCACATTTCTTTGAGGCATTATGTCAAATAGTTCATGTGCCTTGTCTATGTTTCCACATTTTGCATACATGTCTAACAGGGCATTTGCAACTACAACATCTGACAAAATTCCTCTATCCTTTATGTATTGATGGATGTCCATACCCTATTCCAAATCTCCCATTTTGACATAGGCAAGGAGGATGTTGGCAAAGGTTGTGGAATTTGGCTTTACACCAGCCAATTGCATTTTCTTTAAAATTTCTAAAGCCTTTTCAACAAATCCATTTTGTGCATATTATGCAGTCACTGCAGTCCATGAGACCACATTTCTTTGAGGCATTCTGTCAAATAGTTCGCGTGCCTTGTCTATGCTTCCAAATTTTGCATACATGTCTAACAGGGCAGTTGCAACTACAACATCTGACAAAATTCCTCTATACTTTATGTATTGATGGATGTCCATACCCTATTCCAAAGCTCCCATTTTGACACAGGCAAGGAGGATGGTGGCAAAGGTTGTGGAATTTGGCTTTCAAACAACTCATACTTGTAGATTCATGGTTTTAGGTCACATATGTTATGGTAACAACAAGGGATTGCAACTATGGTTACAATAGCTAAGACTGTCCTCATATGTGACTGTAATAAGGTTCTTGGACAACACTATCTTGCTCTTCACAATGGGTACTATATAGGCCAAGATTGGGTTGAAGAAATCACTTGATGGTTACCTATATAGTGATACCACACCCTAATACCCCATGCATTCTAAATAGCTTGAGATTTATACAATACTCAACCAAGATGAAATTGTATCACTTTACCACACTTAACTATGATAGTCCTTTCTTGACAACAATTTGTGATCTTTAGACTATTGGGATCCTTGCCACAAATAAATATTAGGTCAATGACACAAGGCTTTTAAAAAAAAACCATAATCCCAAATCTATATCCATCCCCTTGGTAGTCTTAAGGACCACCTTGAGACAAAAAATGCTAATGTACTATTATGATAGTTATGATTGTCCTCCATCATTTCATTGTGCATTTGAAACTTGAGATGAGGATTAGGGAGGTCTCCATTTGTAAAAACATGGAAAATACTCATGGCAAGATCTTTAAAATAGGCATATTCAACTTCAGGCATTTTTGCAGACCCTAGGAAGGCGGATGTAAACTTAGTGACTTTAATTACCACCACAAAGACTAGCCCCTTTGCGACTATGACAAGGTAACACTGTCGTGCTCTTTATGACAATCCCTTCTCCAGTGGGTGATGGCCTAATAACATTTATCTCCTTTGTGATTTCAATGCCTCTCTAATGCACTATCATAGGAGTCTTGATAGTCCTTATGTATCAATGAAGAAGGATTCCAACAAATCCAAAAGGAGGGCTTAAGATTACATACAAAGTCCTAGTCTTCATACCCTAGTCACATATCACCCCTCCAAGAAGACCTCAAGACAATTGCCCATTAATACAGGAAGTCAATGTCATTTTAAAAAATAAAGTGTAAGAGGACAAAGGACAAGAAAACTTAAGTCCTTAAGGGGTTTAAAGGAATAAAAATATAAGCTTGCAGACTCGACTTAAAACCCTAATCCTAGGTGGGTACCACTAGATAGCACCAGAACCCTTTAACTTGGCACTGCAAAACCTTGTCCAATCTAATCGTGGGAAGCTGAAATCAAGCATGTACACTCATATATGAAAGATAAATATGCCTACCAAGTGGTTTGACATAAAAATGAATAGGCTTCAAATTATAACCCTTCAAAGTAGGCCACTGAAGTATATTGTACAGGTGCATTTCTGAGTGCTGCAATCAGATTTTTCATCATGAGAACCTAATTTTTTTACAAAAAATGGTAGGAAATTTTAGATTCCAACAAGTCCATTAGTTGAAGGTAGGCAAACAAGGGTTTTCTGTTCATTATTAGCCCATTAAACTTAAGCATATGAGATAGCATGGCACACACAAAATGTTGTGGATAATGACCACAAGATTAGGTTAATTGCAACCACTTTTTGTAAGCAAGCACAAGACTAGTATACTCATTATGATCCTAATGACACCAAGAAGGGTCCCCAAAGATATAAGAGTAATCATTTGTCATCTAAGAGAAATCTTACATTTAAGGGTGCTAGGGCCAACAGAGAAGCACTTTAGAACTCATCCTATGCATCAATAAACAACTCAACACAAGAAATTCAAATTGACATATTAACACAACAATATCTAACTAAGTTATTGAAAGTCAACTATTGATACCTCGTTCTCCATCCAGATTACAAAATCAGTCCACTTTTTCCTTTCTAACATTTCCTTTTCAAATTGGCTTGGATGCCGGCCATATTTCTCCTCCTGTCAAAACATGACACATGGACTAGTTAAACTAATTAATATGCAATCATTTACTTTTTCCTAGGAAATTAAAAAAAAATCATTTAAATTATTAAATATACTTACAAATGTACAGATCAAGGCTTGTAAACCTTTCTGGCCACTGTGATGTGTGGCACGAAGTTTGTCAAGCCTAGCCTTGGAGGCCTTTTCCTAAAACATATACTAATTCAATTTAACTATGCACAAATAAAATTAAAAAATCATTTAATAAATTTGATATAATCTTATGAGAAAATTCAAATACCTGCATACTCTCATCACTGGACTTCCTCTGTGTATCAGACTTCTCATATGCTTTTACAAGCTCTTTCCATACTTTTAAACTTACATCAATTGGCCTTTTTTTGAGCCTTTGCTCAGGAGGGAGTTTTTTTATCTTCTTTGTTTGGTTGCACCGAAATCTCTTGCAGTTTTGAGACATTCATAGCTTTATCTTCTTTACAGACCAACCTGTGCCAAATTTAGTCTCCATGTCTTGGATAACCACTTTTTACAGGTGCATGGGTATCTTTGAGAATGGAAAATGTAGATGGTCTTTGAACCGTTGAAGGCATGATTCCTTCAACCTATTCACAAATGTTTTTCCAGCATCTGTCATTTGGACGTCCCCTGAAACCACATCGTATTCTATCTTGGTATCATAGGTACCAATGCAAGATGCAAAACATAGCGTGGTGGTCAAAGAAGTCTGTGTCCCAAGAGTGGGTGGGACATTGGAAACCTCTATTCCTTGTTCCACATTCTTAGAGATTATTGTTATTGATTTCCTCCTAGATCTTTTGCTTGATCCATGACTGGTTGGGGAATCAGTTGATTCCCTTTGACACTATTGATTTGGTTGTAATGTTTCAGGGGCTTTACCAGATCAGTTTTCTATGTATCTGGCAAGCATTGTCAAGTCCACACCATCCAATTTGTTTACTGCATCTACCCCCAATATGGAAGCCAATGCCTCTTTATCTTTGTCAATCTCATGTTCCTATAAAATAAATTCCTTCTTTTAAATTTACAAATAAAAAACTAAAAACTAAAAATCAAAGAAATAATGGAAACATTTACAAATCTATAAATTGACAATGAATTACCTCATTGTGGCCAAAGTCTACTCCCTTTGCTCTCTTCCCTCTATTGCTTGACATTTTGAGGTAACCTAGGGAAAATTATTTTAGTTCAATCTGTGGAGGTAAACAAAGTACACACTACCAGGTATGAAAGTTTTTGTCCAGTTTTTTTGTATTCCTCAAGGTTTTTGACCATTACTTTGTAGAGCAAATCATGAAGCTGTTTCCTATGAATCAATTGGTGCCTTGGGAGGGAATCTATAGTTCCTGGCCTAATTTTAGTTTGCTCACCCTCATCTCAAAAGCCCTATCTCCTTGTATTGTCTCGACCAACCTCTCTTTTAGTTTCCTCACCCTCGTCTCAAAAGCCCTAATTTTAGTTTGCTCACAATCAACTTGTCTTAAAGCACTCGACTACTTTTGTAGGAAGGAAGCGAGAAAGTTGTGTTCAGAGAAAGGTATTGATGGTAATGATAAGAAAACCTAGGCATTGGGGTTTGAAAAATACATTCACTGCTCTCAGATGCAAAGGAAATAATGTAATGTCTACAATTTTACCCTCCTTTGCAACCACATGAGACTTGAATGATTCGCCTGTAAAAAAACAATATTCACAACCCTTTCTTCAAAATCCTCTCCATTTAATAAAAAATATATATATATTTGGGAACAAAAAAAATTATTGTAATTGTAACCTTACCTATGGTGTCGAAAGCTAAATTGAATTTCTCATCTACTTGATTGTTTTTCCCTTTTTTCTCCTCTCTTCGCGCAGTGTTTTTCTCCTATAATTATTGAATTTCTTATATATTAATTCAGGCGAGACTCCAACCCAAATGCTCAATCTCCAAACAAAAAATGAACACCAAAAATAAATAAAGTTTTGTTTTGTTTTTTTCTTTTGGGGTATGTGCATGCGGGAATTTTTTAATTTTTTTTATCCAGTAGTCGGTGCTATAGTCAGAGCAGTTAACGTCGACTTTAGTGCTGACTTTTAGGCCAAAATGTAATCTATTTGGGGTGCCAAAGGTGGTGCAAAGTGCACCGACTTTAGTGCCAATTGAAATGCAAAATGATGTATTTGTCTTGGAAGTTGATAAAAACGTAACCTCACCAAATTTGGATTGTCCTTATAATAGGTAACTATATCTTGTTTCCATGATAGCATTTTGACTTCAATCTTCTCTTATGATTAGCTCAATAATGATTCACTCTTTCACAACCTTACATAGATGGTTGGTGATAATCTTTATCCAAGTGATATGGCTTTGGAAAAACCAAACAACTCTTCTCTTACTATCATGATGACATGATATTGGGACTATATTGGTAGCTTATGGAGTGTGCTTATGGTATTGTGATTTTCATTTCTATGTTCTCATTAACCTATTTTAGGTTGAATCATGGTAACTAACCCACTATCTATTATGATAGTCATACAATGACTAGACAATCCTCTCCACTTTGACTATGACAGTCCTATGCATGGTGTTTTCTTCATGACAGTCCCCAATAATGTGAATTATTGATAGTAGCTAGTTCAAATGGAGTTTTGGATGGTGTAGTAAGCTGTCCCTATGGCTTATGATAGTGCATGCCTTGGTTATGTCCTTGTGACATTACTTTCTAGATATCTCCTCTTTATAGTGACAAGGTTTCAAGAACATGACAACTTAGGTAAGGTATCAACTTGTCTCTTTAACCTCTGGATTGTCATTTTTCAAGAATTGATCTCATTGAAATGCAAAGACAACATTTCATAGATTAGATGAAAAGATCAAGGAGATGCATGTTATAGAGTATAAAACTCAAAAATCAAAGGTCTTTTTGGGCCTTTTTCCAACAATATGATCAAAATTCAAACTTTAAACATGCAGCATAGGTACCATATGACTCATTCACATACATCACACATGTGGGACCACTAAGAAGGGAGGTAGGTGCTTAATATGAGCAATGACATTTGCACATAATGTTTAAGTTCACTTCAACAGATATTTAGGGTTATGATAGCTAATGGATGGTTTTCTTTTCAAAGGAAACCATTAATTTTGGAGTGAAAGGTAATGGGAAAATATAACATAATGTCCCTATAATTAAAGAATATACAATGGCTAGGATTAACCTAACAAAGATCTAACGACGTGATTTCAAAATTAACATCCAAATTATCCTTCCCTCCATCAAGAATTTAAAATTTTGGTGCCAAAGACTCTTTGAGACTATTTTGAGGGTTCTATGATAGTTTTGAGGGTTTTATGGCCACTTGGAGAGATATAGATTGCCTTAAAATTACCCATAAAAGAAAAAGGAGAGTCAAATATGAAATAAATGTCTTTTTGATGTGAATTTGTAGTCATCTTGTAATCATAAGATTTGAGCTCTAGTTGTCAAGATTCTACGTGTAAACTTTTTCTGAAGAGCAAAATGTTGCAATGTCCTATTTTGTTTTCCATAGTACGTCTTAATGAAAAGCGAGTGTATTAACAAGATAAATTCAAGAATATTCTCTTGGTGCATAGCTATTATGTGACTATTGTCATTGTTGTGTATTATAGGATCCAGAGGAGGCCACAGAGAGGGGACGTGGACGGCATAGAACTACTAAATCGCAAAGAGGAAAGTGGGTGGAAATAGATATGACAATGGAATCTGTAGATACAATAGAAGTAAGAAGAGAAAGCAACCTCAAACAAAGGAGGAAGGTGTTTATGAATTCACAAATGCTACAACATAGAGGAGATAAAGTCATTTTTTTGTCCATGAGGCCTCTCAGGTCAAACTTATTGGTTGAAAATGCACAGGAATGGTGATTAAATGTGATTCTATGATCGAGGGACAAGTTTGAAAATTAGGATGGCCAAAACATGATATCAATATGTCAAATATATGACTAAAGTGAGGTTTTGTGTTGGATAGCATATTCATTGAAATGATATAATTGGTGTACTAAACATTATTTACTATATTGTGTATTATAGGGGCCAGACGAGGCCATGGCAATAGATCGTGTCATATCAAATGAGGAAACAACGGATGAAGTGGGAAATGAGGTACTCAAATCCAATTTCCTTAGGAAAAAATGATTTGATGGCATTTTGTGATACGTCCATCTTTTTTCACAGTATTATTGAAATATATAATGTATTATCCAATCTTGACATAAATTAATGCATGTTGTTGATTATTTGAGATGGAGATTGGAGCAAATGCAGAGCCTGAGCATTCAACTAGAAAACAAAAAATATATGTACGTGGACGTGGACCTAAAATTGTTAAATCACATAGACGACAGTGGGTGGAAGAGGATATGACAATGGATCCTGCAGACACAACAAATGATTGCACTAAACAAGAGGTTGGTCAGGACTATAGTACATGGGATGAATACTTTAAGAAAATTGTTGTTTGTGGATGTTCTGTATGTCATGGAAAGAAACAATTCAAATGAGCGATTGTACAAAGACATTACATATATGATGAGCTTCCAGTCAGTAGTAAGCCTCCTATAATTGATTCAAATCCAATAGGAATTGTGGTAAGGAATTTTTCAAATTGATATAAATAACATGTATACTTTGTTTAAACATTGTTTTATATTATTTAAATAACTAATTTTTTTCTTAATGGATACTTGAAGGATAAAGTTCTTGGTTTAAAATTTCCTAGATCACCAACTTCCATCCTAGAGGGCAATGATCATTTATCATATGATACATCTAACAAAAATATGTGTCAATATACCAGCTCGGAAGATGAGGAATTGATGAAAACAAGCAATAGAACAAGAACCAGTTTAAAGATGCATAATTTGCTTAAAGGCAAGGGGAAGGTGGACTACATACCCTATGAGAATGAATGTGATGGAGATGATGACTTGTCCCTGAGTTTGAGATCAATTTACAAATAGAAATTTGATCGTCGACTATATTGCGCTTGGTCTAGTGATCAACAACTACCTAGAGTGTACGAGGTGTTTCAAGTTTGGGGATACAACTACATGATATGACCCTCTAATATTCATGGAGCGAATCTAGGCCTCTTTATTGTCCAAAATGTACATGTGGGATCTAAACATAGAAACAATTTAGAACAAACCACTAGGAGATTAATGCCATATTATGGTCCATCATATTACAGTGGTGAATGGAGAAGGCTAGCAGAATATAAGCCTAGCATGTCAGGATATGGTCTAAATTCAAATATGTATACACATTGTCTCCAATTGGAAAGTGGAAAAGAAACGAATAGAGGTCATCTTATGTATATAGATGGATGTGCATACACAAACAAAAATATTGCAGGATTTATAAATAGTAGTAAGGGAAGGGATCCTACTGTAAGACCGAATTATCAATTTGTTGAGGTTATAAATGATAAAGATGGAGATATAGAAAGAGATGTTGATAGATTGATAATGGTTGAGGCTATTATGGACCTTACCATTGGGGATGAGTTATTGATTGATTACCCCTTCTTAAAACGCACTCCTACATGAAAGAAGAGGGAAGAACAAGGTCTCCCTAAGGATGTTCTTAAGGACAAAAAACCAAAGAATAATAAATGAGTGTGGACTGATGTTTTATAAACTATGTTGTCCAAATTGTGTTTTATTTAAATTATTGTATAAAAAGGGTAGTCTATAAAATAATGTTCCATTATTCAATTGATGTATATATGTTCATACAACCAATATTTTTATTTTTAAGCCATATTTGATTATATTTCTTTGAAATTGATACATATATGATTTATCCAATTGTTACCAAACATTAAATAATGCTTGTGTTTGTTGATAGGTAAAAGATGTTGATGAAACACATACTAATACCCAAGATCCAACTGGGTTATTAAGATTTGGACGAGATGATCCAAACCATCCTTTAAACAATACCAGTGCGAAAAGAGCATTATTGAAGAGAATACTATTAACTAAGAGCTTTGAAGAGCTAATGAGATCTGCATACACTGACAACATGCCACCTAGCCTTAATGATGATGATCATGATAGTGAAAATGCAGTGTATGAAGAAGGATTGAATGATTCAATGCTTACAGATTTCTTTGGGAATGAAAATAATGATCATATGGTTGACAGTAACAATGATAGAAGGGCTAATTACCACCAAAGCAATGAAGACACCTATGTTCAAATCGGGTGCAAGTAGAACCTCAAAACTGGCATGCACATTAATATTATTAGAAATCAAGTCACTATTTGGTTGGTCAGACAAAGGATTCACTACCCTACTGAAGTGAGTTGAAATCTATTTCTTACTTTGCAATTGTCAATTGGTGTACATAATTCGTAAACATTCATCAACTTTGTTTATATTTCTTTAAGGGGATTTTAAAACCATATATTATATATAAACAATCCTAGTATAGATTGGCATATCAAACATGTTCATCATAAGTCAAACATTCAATTGATTTAATCTCTGGCAATCTTACAGGGCACTAAAAACTAAAATATTCCCTAAAGATAATGTGTTGCCATCAACTTGCAGAGAGGTGTGTCTGTTGTTGGTTGAGTTGGGGATTGAATATAAGCAAATTCATTCATGTAAAAATGATTGCATTTTATACAGAGATGAATATCAAAACAAGGTAGAATGCCCTGTATGCAAAGAGAAGAGATATCGTACAGATGTACAAGGTCCTACAGTTCCAAATAAGGTTTTACGTCACATGCCAATTATACCTAGACTTCAACGAATGTTTTGTTACAAGTCACTTACACAATTGATAGACTGGCAAGTAAAGAATAGGAGTAAAGATGGATTCGTGTGAATTCTGGCTGACTCCAAAGCAATGAAACACAGAGGAAAAATGGCCAAGAAAATTCAAAGATGAACCCCGTATTATTAGGTTTGGTCTTGCAATTGATGGAGTGTGCCCATTCTCTTTCCTGAGCTCAAATTATAGTGTTTGGCCAGTCAGATTGATAGTATACAATATTCCCCCATGGATGAGTGTTAGAAAGGAGCACCTTATGTTGACTCTCATTGTTCTAGGAAAACATCAAGTTAAAAACATGGATGTTTATCTTGTGCCTTTTATTAATGAGATGCAACTGCTATGGAAAGGCATAAGAATTATGGCATATCACGTCCCCCATCAAATAGGTCCTTCATGTTGTACAGTGTGCTATGTTGGACTATTCATGATTTCCCATGACTTGGTATTTGTTCTAGTAAGATAAAGGACTATTCATGATTTTCCATGACTTGGTGTTTGTTCTAGTAAGATAAAATATTTACATATTTACACTCATAATTTATTTTCATCCCAACTTTCATACTTAGTTTTATACCATTTTTTTTATGTTATTAACATTACCTATTGAATTGCAGGGCTTCAAACAAAGGGGATATTTGCATGTCCAAGATGTGCAAAACAATTTCAAGGGCGGTATTCTAAAGATCTACATAAATTTATTTACGCAAACAACAGGGTTTTTCTACCACTAGATCATAAGTTTAGAAATCGCCTAAAGAATCAATTTGATGAAAAAGTTGAAAATAGAGGCCCTCCCATGATTATGGGTCTAGGTGATTGGATTAAGAAGTATGAAGATGTTGAATTGAAAGGTTGGGAGGATTTTTTTGATCGGGGTGATTCAATTGAAGAACCAGAACAAGTTGTAGTTAATATGCCAGAAGGAATGAAAAGGAAATCCATATTTTATGAGCTCCCTTACTAGAAGGATCTATTAATATCTCACCTATTAGATCCTATGCACGTCTTCAAAAATGTCCCAGATTCTATATTTCGACATATATCAGGAAAAGAGGACACCTTGTCTTCGAGGAGAGATATTGCTTTTTCGTGTACCAAAATTGATAGAAAACATTTGTGGCCAAATAGGGAAAACGAAACATATGCAGAAGCTCCATGGATTTTGAAGAAAAAAAGAGCTAGACCAACTAAAAAATGTCATCCATTCAATAAGGACACCAACTGGCTATGGGTCATCATTGGCTAAAGCTTTTACAGTTGATGGACATATCACAGGATTTAAAACACATGATTTTCATAATTTTATGAAGGTATTATATATCATCATTTAACATTTACTGGTAACATTGATTAAGTACTAAATATATTTTGATATCATTATGTTGTGTGAGAAAAAATTACTAATGACCTTTTCATAAATGTGTTTCATAGCATATCATGCCATTGGCAATTAGGGGGGATTCCTATCTTACAGTTGACTTAAGGAATGCCATAAGTCGATTGTCAGCATTTACAAGGAATGTGGTTAATGTGTGGGAGACATAGATATATTATATTGCATTTTAATTTTTGACTAAAGGTTCATACCAATTTACTATTCTTATATTAGGTGGGTGACCTCCAAGGAGATCCACGAATGTGAAGTGCCAAAATGGAAGAAGGAAATTGTAGAAATTGTATGTGTATTTGAGAAGGAACTCCCTACAAGTTTCATGGACCTACAAGTCCATTTACTTATACACCTAGTCGATGACATTGAATTGGCGGGTGTCGTATCAACAAGGTGGATGTTTTTCTTTGAGAGGTATATGAAAACTCTAAAAAGATATGTTTGACAAAAGGCACATCCAGAGGGTTGCATGGCTGAAGGGTATGTATTGAATGAAGTATTTTTCTTCCTGTGTGATTTCCTTGGTAAGGATTTTGAATATGGGCCATGCTTCTGGGATGAAGAATGAGCATCAGATATTATTGATGGAGAAAAACCACAATCTAATGGTGTTCAAGTAGAAATTACTAAGTAAATTCATCATCAGTGTGGTTTTTTTCTTGCAATCATTAATTTACTCTGTAATTTATTTGTCAAATTAATAGCATGACATCTGGAGTTTGAAATAAACATGTTGACATGTAATAGGTGTAGACGAAAGTGCTATACTCGACAAGTTCATTCTATACCACATGGACTTTATGAACAAATGGATTGATCTGTATGATAAAAAGAGAGAAGAAGTGTTAGAAGCAAGGAGACAATTTAAGAGATCAAACCCAAGGAATACTCCACTTCCCACTAATCTACTTGGGGAATAGGGAAAAGATTAGACACTAGAATGGGTTACTAAACAAATTCAAAATCAAATAGAAGACTCAAGTATAGATTCAAACATAACAGAAGATGAAATCAACATGTCTAGAGGATGTGAAAGAAAGGTACAGTTGGAATTTTACAAAATGTTGTTTCCTTACATCTTTGACACTATTAACTATTTTAATATTTGCCATTATATTTGTTTTCACTGAAATAAATGGTCTTTCATAGGTGAGGAAATATCCAGCAATGTGGGCATATGTTCGACATTATCGTGTAGAAAGTGTAGATGTAAAGAGACAATCCTTTGATTGTGGCATCATGGTTGACTTCAAGCAATCCATTTGATCAATCTCAAAAGATAAGAATATAATTGAAGGGAATCTACAATATGTTGGGAAAATACAAGAAATTATTGAGTTGGATTACCGCTCTTTTAAATGTTGCATTTTTAAGTGTAGATGGTATGAAGCATTTGAGAGGACACGAAGACATGATACCCATAGTGGATTATTTTCTATAGATTCCTCATGTTTCCTACAGGAGGATAAGGAGCCTTATGTTCTACCAATTCATTGTGAGCAGGTATTTCTTTAACTCAAACAAGAAGCAGTAGTGATCATTAATCTATTAATTCATAGTTTATTACTAATATATACATGTGTTTATTAATCAATAAAATTGTTATACCATACGTCTAATATATGTATGTCATTCATGTGCAGGTATTTTTCTATGAAGATATTTTGGACCCAAAATGGATATTTGTCATACATTATGATCCAAGATTAAGGCATGTATTTGACGATGCATTAGTGGATACTGAGAAAAACAATGATGGCCAACAAAATGAGAGAGAGGGATTAGAGAACATCGAAGAAATTGACATCCATGATGATGTTGAAGATGGTTATGTTCAAGCACAAGAAGACAACAATCCAGAGTTGGATGATGTTATGGAAGACAACAATATGGATGGTATACAAAATGACGATCCAAATACATCTAGTAACAATATAGATGGTCTATAGTCATATTTCAATGATGATGAAGATGATGGAGGTCAAGATGAGGATGATGATAATATTAAATACTAGAAAGAACATATGAACATTGACAATGATACACTGGATGACATTGTAGCAGACAATAATGTTAATGACCAAGACTTCTAAATTTTCAGAATTATTTGAAATCCATGTTTTAAAAAGGATGATTAAATTGTTGGCAATAATGTTAATTAAATGGATTGTTTAATTGTTGACAAATTACCTATTCCAATATCCTTAAATTGTTCAATCTTTGGTATGAATTTTTGGCAATAATGTTAATTAAATGGATTGATTGATGTTCTTCATAACTTGTTAATGGATAATCCTTATGTGATGGAAGTATTAGGTGATATAGGTCAAAGGATAAGCTCATCAAGTTCCTTAAATAGTGGGTGTTACCTTGTTTCACCAATGACAATTTCTTTCAAGTTTGTTGGTGACTTCAGAACAGATTAAGGAGCTTATGTAATTTTGTCAATTAAATCATCCACTTCACTTAACCTAATCTAGAATATGATTTGGTTTAATGTTTTCTATAAATCTTTAAACCCTGCTCCTAAAATAGAAAAACAAATTTGGATTTTGAAAATATATACAAGGGAATGATTTTCAAAAGAGAAAGACCAGTGCCTGCCACATGACGAATTTGTTTATCTTTAATTATTTTTCATATATATCCTTAATTGTATCTATGCCATGTTATCTTGTGATAAGTACTTGAGAAAGACTATCAATGAAATATGAAGTGGACATATTATCATCTATATTAGCTAATTGATTGCACAAATATTTCAATTTATCAACAATCTCATGTTTCTATTCATTTTCAACACTTTTAATAAAGACATCATGATCATAATATTCTTCTTCATCATTAGAATGCAACATGTGATCGTCATAGGAAGTAGGAGAAAGAGGTAGTCATGTTTGCAAGGTGAGGATTTGACCTAGTACTTTGTTGAAGGGGACATAAGGATCATAGATGTTTCTTAGGAATGCAAAATTAAAGGCATTGGGTTGTTTCCAACAAATGCAAACCACAAAAATCTCAAAATAAAAAATCAATCTTTTTTATCCTAAACATAGGCATGGAAATTGTGAGTTCAACATAATGTAGGGAAATAAACCATACCCTATAATAGAAGATTTAAGTCCAATCCTAGATTTAATTAAACTTTAAAGTACAAGGAGTTGAGAGTAGAATAAAATATTGAGATATTAAGTAATTAAGATAGAGAAATGAAATAGTTGAGAAGAAATACAAAACTTATTTGATCTTTTTAGCATGATGTCAAATGTGAAGTGTGTGATTAACCAATGCATTATGAAAAAAGAATGAAAACTAGGATTTTCTACTAGAATAATGATCATGAGATTGTGGCAGTGATTAACTGATTTTTTGCATTCCTTCTTCACTTGTCCCCTTTTTCCATAATTCCAAAACTTTACTCTTATCTTCCTAGGGATTCGGATTGATATTTATACCATTCCCCTTTAGATCCACTTTTGTCCTTGGGCCTTTGCAGAACATGCAAGGCATCCTTAGAACCTTCATCATTGAACTTTCTCCTCATATCTCCATTGAGCATTGTAACAATAAAGGATTACATAGTCACCTTTGCAACACTACCATTTATAACAAGCATTATGTTCTCCTAATTTTTGGGTAAAGAAAAAAGTGAGAAGATACATTTGTCTTCCTCATCAAGTTTAACATTTATTGAACCTATTTGACTCAAAATCATATTAAAGGTGTCAAAATGTTCTACAGCAGAATATCCTTCGTTCATTTTTAATAATATAAACATCTTTTGAGATATAACTTATTACTTTATAATTTTAGTTTGATAAATACAGGATATACTTTCAAACTCACATTCAACTCCCCTGATGAAAATCCCATCAGCAGACATCTCTGTCAAGCCTATGGACCTGCTGGATCTTCTTCAATCTTTGAACATTAGAATATCCCAAACAGATTGTGCTTTCTCCATTCCAAGAACATGCCAATCTAGATCCATACCAAGACCTACAGAATGGATAGAATGGATCAACGAAGTATTGCTCAAGGATTTTATGGTCCTTACAAAATGAAAATGATGAGCATTATTTGGAAAGAGGATGAGTCCACTCATCGTACACATACAGGATGCATACCCCATTCATCCAATCAGACATGTGCTAATTGTGCATATAATCCTGCTGACGATCCAAGAATCCCATCGTATAATGAAGAAAGCAATCCCCAAACATCCAACTTTAATCCCACTGATCCTTGTTGTCTTCCCTTTGCTAATTCTGACACTTCTAAACATTGCACTAGTTCCTAGGCTAATGGATGGGCATGTCATCCATCGAGAGCATCTATCATCTCGTTGAAAGTGATAGACATGGGCCCTTCCACGGTAAAAGGGGAAAGCTTACATGCCTCACAGTAAGCACGAGTTAACCTTCTCGTGATCAAAAAGAAGTCTTGTATAAAGTAGATTCCTTTTGAGTCTTTGTCTGTCCCCTCCTTTCTCTATTTACGAGTTATTGGCACACACCGGAAGATGCTTATCTTCATATGGGTAACTCTTCGATAAAGGTGTCAAAATACAAGATTACTACCTCAAATCTGCCCTAAACGCAACAAGCAAAGATGAGACTTACACCAAGAGGACTTACAACAGAAATTAAGTTCACAAACTTCTTTGCTGATAATGAAAGTTCATTTTGTACTCCTGAATCTAGTAGTAATATTTTAGATGAAGTATCTTCTAGTCAGTTTGATGATAAGGAATTTCGTGTGCCTAAGATTAAACCTTCTGAGATCTATAGAGATGTTCCCAATAGTCTAGTAGATATGTTTAATAAAAATAAAGGTTTAAAAAATTGGTTTGGATATAAGACATCTCAACGATGTCATGTAGCTACACTTCAACATGTAGTTACTGGAGGTAACAAAGGCAAATTGAGAATCTTCTCAGATGCCCAAGTTTAGAAATTCCAGAAGGAAGCCATAGCCAGTCCAGATAATCCTCAATTCATGCATCTGTCCTATGTTAGGATAGGTATCTATGGACACTACCGAAAGGGCTTACCTATCATCATGATGATTATGTTAAAAGATGCAATATTCTACAAGTTGTCACATTCCTTGCTAGGTGTTGTATGTGACTCCATGTCCAAAGGGTCACTTTATTTAGATTGTATATTAGATTTCCCTATCAGTTTAAAAGATGGTAATCTTCGAGATGTTCTTGAATATAACTTTAAGACCATGCAGCTTCATATGAAAAAATAATTTGTAGACCATTCCCTCACCTTTCTGATTCATTATAGGTTATACAACAAGGTCTTACCTTTGATGATAAACCCCCAAAAAGCTTAAGGTCTAGAAGGTCTGTCAACCATTTGGAAATCTACTAGTGACAGCACACAGTTAACTGTACCAAAGATAGTCCATCACAAAGATATCAGGTTACCAGAAGAATGGGCATTAGATCTTTGGGATCAAGGTGAACAACCTGAAGAAGAGAAACAACCACAATTGAGAGGTATCTCAATTGAAGAATTAGATGATCAGGCAGTAATCAGATTCTCATCTGGCAGCCAGCCTGTTTTATGCAATGGCCCTTCCATGAGAACAAAAAGAGTGTTTAACTACAATCAACCTGGCCCATCTGTGATTCTGTTACAGTGCACTCAGAGTGCAAGGTTACAACCCACTAAGGGTTTTGAAGAATTGTTTAAAATTCCCTCTGTAGCTAAGCCTAGCAGTTCTACAACCTCAGCCACACCTGCTAGCTCTTCCTGCACCCATAAAAAGTTTTCTGAATTAGATAATGGGTTATATAGATGTGAAGACTGCTCTTTTGTTTTCAATCCTCCTAGATCCGGCCATTTCTGAATGATGTTAGCCAAGCAAGCTATCATGCCTGAACGAGATATTACTGAAACCAATGAAAAGGTAATAAACACTCCTACAGGTCCTTGCCCAGTACCCGGTGCTATTCCACCCTTCAAGGATTTCATCCTTTTTGACACTACTAGTACCTACAAAGCTGATTTATGGCCTTTGCATTTATTTCCTGTAGCTAAAAATTCCCAAGGAACCAGTCAAAGCAAATTGCTCAACTGGTCTAACCTGTGTCTATGGAAATCCCTACTCCTTGCTGAGGATAGAAACATCTGGCATCAGATCGAAGCAGTCAAGGCTGAAAAAGCACGTCTGAGTGCTCAAGAGAATTTCCATTCTCTCATTTCCACTCTTGAACACTTGGAAAAGTGTCTTACTAATCAGTGGATGGCCTTTGTTAACAAAGACCTTCAAGAACTCAAAGTCCAGTACAATGAGTTCAAAAGTCAAGCCAAAACATGGTGGGTTGCTCAGCAACGGTCTTTAGACCAATAGAGAGAACTTCTGCAAAAGGTCAAAAGTGAAGTTAAATTAGATTGTGATGTGCTTGCTTCACAAATAAATACAGCAAATATTCATACAAAGCATAATGGAAAAAGAATAGATGAAGTTTTTAATGAAGTTCATTTTATTGCATAGTCACAACTTCTAATAGGAGATTCCATACGAGAGGAATCTGCAACTGTACAGTCTAAACTACATCATGAATCCATGACTATTCATTTTGTGGTTCAAACAGTGCATCAGTAGTAGACTATAAAGACAATGAATTTCCCTTCCAGTGCTAAGGGATATTTATAGGCTCAGTATGAAGGACCTAAGCTATCTACTGAGGTTAGAAAGCTTGTAATTGAAAAGATCTATGATCCCTCCATAGGGAATCTAAGAGAAACCACTCCAGAGGAACAAGCAAAAGGAAAGTTCCAAATGGCTTGTGGTAATGGTTCCAATCCTAATGGATCTAACCCCATTGATCCATTTAAGAACATTTAAACTCTGAAAGTAGATACACCTCCCCTTGTAAATTTTGATAATTTTGAGGACATAGAAAATACAAGAGGAATAGATGCCATGCAAGCCTAGATAACTAATTATTTATCCACTAATGCTAATGTTGATGAATCTCAAGTGATCAAGCAGGCTCTCAATGCTATGATAGGTGTTGCACGAAGTGTCTGGGATAGATTGGATGACACTTTTAGAGAAAGCCTAATAGGCAGAGGTACAGATCAAGTCTGTGCATAGTTAACACGTCTGTTCGTAGGAAGAACAGATACCAGAGAAAAGTTGGCCCACAAAAAGTTCATAAAAGGTAAATGCAAAGATCTCAAATATTTTAAGAAATATTGTGAGGTTCAATATCAAAATTTCTATCAGTCAGGCCATGAACAAAATCATGATTTTATGTTCACAACTTTTCTAAAAAGCTTTGGAAATGTGATAGGAGAATTCTATCACAAGAAAGTTCTTGAGAATCTGGTAACAGATAATATAGAAATGAAAGAACTAACCTTTCCACAGTTAGTTCAATTCCTTACACAGATTAATGAAGAAATCTGTGAAGAAGGAAAAGCAAAGAAGGAGATAAAAAAGGTACAACCTCTTCTATCCTCTTCTGTATGCTACCAAATAATGCCTTCAAATCAGTTTCTAGATAAAGATAGCTCTTCTTGTTATGACTGTGATAAGCCAGAAAAATCTTACAAGAAGAAAAAGAAGAAGTACAGTAAATATCCTAAGAAGAAAGGATATTTCAGAAAAAGGGATAAGAAAAGAAAAGGTTCCAAAAACTCGAAGCCTACCTACTATATTTGCAAGGGTCAACACTTTGTAAACAAATGCCCGGATAGACACAAGAAAAAAGGAAAAGGTAAAGTTTGTGCTGCCTGAGAAGTAGGTGTTGAAGATGATGAATTTGAATTCATCAACGACTATCCCTTAGACTCAGAGGATATCATTCTATCCAGCATTGATACAGAATTAGAATCAGAGTCTAAAGAATATGCATCAGCTATAGAGCAAGCTCAAGTAAATGTGATGACAAAAGAAGTTAAATCTTCTGATGAAGATTCAGAAGTCTCCTTCTTCTGCAGAATGCTACAAAGGGACACCCGTGCAGAATTGGATAAGGTAATTGAAGATATTTTCCAAACTGAATCTCGACTCCATGAAATGGACATGGGTCAAGAAACTTGGAAAAAGTTGACCAACAAGTTGGAACAACTCAAAGCAAGAAAGTATTTCTTGCTTCAACAAGAAGCAAGGCCTCCTAAGCTTCCAGTTCAGAGATCTCCTATTCTCCAATATGGTTTATCAGTTTCCCAGATTGAAATTCTAGAACAGCATGGATATAAACCATTACAAAGATGAGAACCTTGGCCTCCAGGTTCCCCTGCTCAAAGACCTTCAGGATCCCTTGATCAAAGGTCTATCAGTGACGCTCCTTCTCCAGGAAGTATGGCTCGAAGAATATGGAGAAGAAACTGAAAAGCCTTTCTTGAAAAGGTTATTACTCAAGCTCAGGCAGAGATCACAGAAATTGATGATGAAGAAAATTTCTATCTCACAAAGGAAATGGAAAAGGCCCCTGAACTTGATAAGTTTGTTAACCAGTTTAATTTAGCTGGAACTCTATAGTTTCCTGGTCAAGCATCCTTTTAGGAAGAACAACTGTATTGTGAAGAGAAGCCCTACAGCCCTCTCATCCATCAAGCTATCGAAGATCCAGCAGAACCAAGGGTGACTTTTGAAGAAGGTTCTAGTAGTCGACAGATGAAAACCTACAAGCACAGTGCCAAGCCAACTACTTCATGTCCAGGAATAATCCTAACAATCCACTTCCCAGGTATAATGGCATATCCATTAGCATTTCTAATTGATACTGGAGCAGATCTAAACATTGCCAGGTATAATGCTTTTCCCAAAGATGCATGGATAGAAGGAACTACAGGTATTACTTTTGGTAATTCTGAGAAAGCAAATAGTTCTGCAATCTGTGAAGCTCCTATTCAAATTGGATTTGATGGTTTTATGGATAAACTAACATTTGTCCAATATAAGGTAGATGGATATGATGGTGTAATTGGAAGCAACACAATCAAACAATGGGAACCTTTCACCATTGATTCTGATTTCATTATAATTTAGAATAGATATCAGCTTCCATGGCTTTATCAAGATCTAGCTTATACTTCCAAGCTAGAAAAGGAAAAGAAAAAGAAACTAGTTAATGCAGTTTGGTTAGCCAAACAAATGGATGTAGGTCAAGAATCTCTAACAGAGATCAAAACTGCCTTTGCTACCACAGTTCTTACAAAAAATCTAAAGAAGTAGAAAAGGAACCTTATATGTGATCTCCTGCTCAAGAGAGATCCTCAAGGTAATGAACTCATGCCTAAAGCAAAAGCTAATTACTTTTTAATGAGTTCATCTGAAGCATTAACTTTTTGAATAGAAGTTGCAGAGCTAGAAAAGCTTGACATTATTCAAACTTCTGAATCATCATTCTCATGTCATGCAATGTATGTCCCAAAGGTTGACGAGAATGGTAAGGAATTACCTGAGAAATGGCTAGTTGTCAATTATAAGCCGTTAAATGATTGTCTTGTTGATAATAGACATCCTCTGCCTAGCAAAGATCATATCTGGCAGACTATTCAAGGTAGTCATGTTTATTCTAAATTTGATCTGACAAAAGGGTTTTGGCAGATTGGTCTCAAAAGTGCTGACTTTTACAAAATAGCATTCTCAGTTCCACAAGGCCTCTATGAATGGACTGTTCTTCCATTCGGTATCAAGACTGCCCCCTCCATTTTTCAGCAAAAAATGGATGTGATTTTCCATCCTTATGCCAAATTTATTCAACCCTATATTGATGACATTCTTGTCTTCAGCTAGGATATGCCTCAACATCTAAATCATCTCCACCAATTCCTTTCTCTTTGCCAACATCATGGTCTTGCCGTCAACCCTGCAAAGTCTTTCTTTGCTCAAAACCATATTGTTTTTATTGGCATCAAGCTTCTTCCAGGGGGGAGAATGGAGGCACAACCACACATCCTGAATAAAATTTCCAATCTTGCAGTCACTAATGTAAAAGAATTACAACTCTTTTTAGGCCTTGTTAATTATATTGCAGGATTTTATTACAAGCTTGTTGAAGATCGAATTGAGCAAAATAAGCTTCTAGGCAAAACACCACCACCATGGATGGCTAAGCATGATGCTTTGATTTCCAGAATCAAACAGAAGTGTTCTCAACTGCCACCATTAAAGTTACCAGGTAATGGTTTCAAGATAGTAGAAACTGATGCAAGCGAAGGTGCCTAGGCTGGTGTTCTTAGAGAGTAGAAAACAACATCTCACAACCCCAAAGAGAAAGGTGAAATTGTTAGATACATCTCTAGTAGTTTCAAGAACAGTGAAATAGACTACTATAGCATGCATAAAGAAATCATTGTTGTTGTCAATACTTTTCAAGCATTTCAGATGTTTATTGCTGACAAGAGATTTCTGTTAAAAAGTGATCTACAAAATCTGCGAGGATTCTTCAGAAAAGAATCAAAAAATAAAGTTGTCAGAGGCAGACTCCTCGGGTGGGCTCAGTTATTAAGTACTTATGAATTTGATTTCATTCACCTTCCTGGAGTTGAAAATATCTTTGCAGATTTCATGTCTAGAGAAGGACACACTTTAAAACGTGTTCTTTCTAAAGCAAACCAAGAACCGTCTAGCATTGTTCGGATTATCCGGATAAGGGAACATTGTTGGTATGAAGAAAGCTGCCCAGAATGGAGTACAAATCCTTTCAAAAGGAGAAATCTCCATAATTTCAAAATGGCTAATGATTTTCTCCATAACAGTAGCTAACATATTCAGGCTTATGGACTGACACACCATTCTTTCAGTTCTCAGCAAAAGCTGAACCTATTGATCCTGATGTCGGCCATATACTTCAAAACTGGTGTGGAGACTTTGTCCTTCCTGTCTCCTTTCTCAATCCACCAGTAGAAAAACCAGACTAGTGGCTGCATGAAGTACAAGGAAAGAATCTAATCAGGGATCTGTTTCAAGGACCATATCCACCAGCAGATAATATGGAGTTTAATGGAACTTCATCCTATACAAGATGTACTTTCAAACTCACATTCAACTCCCTTGATGAAAATCCCATCAGCAGACATCTTTGTCAAGCCTATGGACCTGCTAGATCTTCTTCAGTCTTTGAACATTGGAATATCCCAAACAGATTGCGCTTTCTCCATTCCAAGAACATGCCAATCTGGATCCATACCAAGACCTATAGAATGGATAGAATGGATCAACGAAGTATTGCTCAACGATTTTATGGTCCTTACAAAATGAAAATGATGAGCATTATTTGGAAAGAGGATGAGTCCACTCATCGTACACATACAGGATGCATACCCCATTCTTCCAATCAAACATGTGCTAATTGTGCATATGATCCTGCTGACAATCCAAGAATCCCATCGTATAATGAAGAAAGCAATCCCCAAACATCCAACTTTAATCCCACTGATCCTCATTGTCTTCCCTTTGCTAATTATGACACTTCTGAACATAGCACCGGTTCCTAGGCTAATGGATGGGCATGTCATCCATCAAGAGCACCTATCATCTCATTGAAAGTGATAGACGTGGGCCCTTCCACGGTAAAAGGGGAAAGCTTACGTACCTCACAATAAGCACGAGTTAACCTTCTCGTGATCAAAAAGAAGTCTTGTATAAAGTAGATTCCTTTTGAGTCTTTCTCTGTCCCCTCCTTTCTCTGTTTACGAGTTATTGGGACCCACCAGAAGATACTTATCTTCATATGGGTAACTCTTCGATAAAGCAGTTGCTACGTGTCCACTTTCTATGGATGGATTTCAAATTATAATTCATGAGATAAGGTTAAAGTTCCGCCCACACTCCCTATAAAAGGCAAGAGGGCCACCTTCATTTCTCAACAAATTCTAGACAAGTGAAGTCTAAGAAAGTAAGAGTCTAAGTCTCGAGTCTGTTAGGAGTTTGTTAAGAAGAGTATGCTCTTCACTTTGCAGCTTTAAGCTGATCTGAGTGAATCAGAAAATCTGATGCAAACAAGTTTAAAGTATTGTAAAAGCTTTTAAGCTCCTCTTTCTGCAAGTATGTTTGTATCATTGCCAGTGCACATTGAATATGATGAATGTATTGTTCCTGAGTGTGAGATATAATAATATTCATAAGATTTATTTGAATGTCAGATATTCTGTTCATTCGCATATCATTTGTCATTTGTCGCTGTTGTTGAAAGTTCCTATCCTCTTTTGTAATGTGAATGCAAGGGTCTCTTTTGATTTGAATAACAAAGAAAAAGTAAATTGGAGACAACCAGATAAATTATTAGCAATCCAATTCAACAAACAAATGATAACCAAAAGTTGACCACCAAAGAATAGCAACTTTTATATTGATTTGCTTCAAAGTATAGGCAGTGCAATGTCTCTTTCAAAAAATCAAAATCCCAGATAGATTCCAAGCCATAAGGTCTTGGTTTCCTTTTATAAAGGAAGAAACAAGCTTCAAACCTTTCACATTCAAAATGGCTCTTTGTATTCCTAACCCTTGATATTACAATATTTGTCTTTTATAAGTCCAATTTAGATTTTCAAATATATTTGAATACATTTTGAAAAGATGAAGAAAACATAAAGAGACACAAAGAGAGTGTTCAAGATGTCGTGGTGCTATTTAATGCCATCATATGGCTCATTACTCTTCTGCACCTCAACTTGTACTGTTGATGATTCATCTCTAAGATATTTCTCCTCCCATTTATATATTGTAAAATCACCAAGCCATTGCTAAGCCTGAATCTGAAGCAAGTTCTCCTGGTGACCTTTCCATCTTTTATCAAGCAAAGCTCTGACATCCATCACAAATTTTCCATACCCAACATCTAACGCAATTACTTGGTCCAATATCATATTGAAACTGAGAATACTGACATCTCCATCCTTCTTCAAAAAATCCATAACTTAGAATACTGTTTGGCTGAATTCCATCTTCCATATGTCAAGAATTTTGATTTTCTCTTCTTCTGTCAGTATGAAAGGAATAAATTTATGCTTGAACATCGTAAAAGATTCAACCTTTGCTTGCATCTTCTAGATTTCCCCATTCACATACTGGTATTCATCAATGATCATTTTGACTATTTTCTTAGTGGGCTTCAAAGCTATAGGGGCATCAAGATTCCTTTGCACTACTAAGCACATTGTAACCAAATTGTGATGATAGGGTTGGGATTTTTTAAACAACAAATCCGAAACAGAAAATTTTATCTTCAATTGCTCAATGGCCTAAGATAAAGAAGAGTAGAAAACATGCACACTCCCAATCTTATCCACAACCTATTTTACTCTATGCTCCAAAATTTTCTCAAAAATTTCAAAAACTTTCATCTTTCCCTTATTCTTTGTCATTTCATTTTGTTTATTCAAACTTTCAATTTTCTTTTCAAATTTCAATCTTGTTGCATTAAATTCTTCAGTAAACATTGTGACATCACTGGTTGTTTGTGGCACAGGGGGCTGATAGAGTACAATGGTTTGACCTTGAGAAGAATTCACAGCTTGCAATTGTTTCTTTAATTTCACATTTTCAAAATACAATTTGTTTACTTCATCATTCATTACTTTATGAGTTTGCTCATAATCTGTTAGCCTTTGTTCTAACCTTTTCATAATAGCATGAGTAAACATAGTAGTATGAACATTGAGAGCAACTGCTTCTGTTGCTGATGTATCTTGTAAAGTCTTTACCACAGCTGTACCCCTCATTTCTTGAACAATATCAAGCAATCTTGGTTTTCTTGTATTCTTCTGAGTAGTCCAGATTGCAAGGGTCTCTGTATTTGGATTAAAACCACATCCACTTATGCCATCTTCATAATCAAATTCTAAAACAAGTTGTGGATCATCTTGACTTCTAACTTGGTCAAGCAAAAATACCTTTTTCAATTCAAGGCCAGGGATGATGAGCATATTACTTTTCAAAACCATTTGTCTTGCCTCCTCTAGACTCACATCAATTTCATCTACTTTCAATTCTTTGAAAGTTTGTGTAATGATTTGATCATGTTGTGTTTCATCAGCACCCATTTTATTTATTACAACTTTTTCATTATATTCTTTCATTTTCATTTTTAGCTAAAAATCCTTAAACTCTGGAGTTTTGATGAAGTTGTCATCTTCTATGAACCTCAAGGATGCTATAACCCTTTCATCCTCCTCCAACTCTGGTTCAACTTGGGTTTTTTCACCCTTCCTAGCCTCAGGCTTATGTGCATTAGTGGGTTGACCAACCAATGGCTGATCAACCTCTTACTCATCTCCCATGTGCCTCAAGATGTTAGCCATCTCATTAGTATCCCCCACCTCTTCATTCATTTCATAGGAGACAAGTGGAGAGACCTCTTCTGTCCTCTGCTTTTTGGTGGTGGTGATTCTGAAACCTGTGGATCTTGCACTGACATAACATCAGGAGCAGACTCATGAATCTCAACCCCTATAGACCTTTTCATTGGAAGTTTAGTAGCCTTAGGAGTCCGCTTCTTAGATTTACCATAAATACTTTCAAAATTATCAATGATTACATCAATTCTCTTCAGAGGGTCTTTTTCTTCAACAAAGAATCCAAGAAATAGGGGATTCTGCTTTTTCTTTTTATCTTCAATATTTTTCAAGATATCCCATTTTCTCTTCCTACTGTAGACATCATCAAAAGTGACAAGATTTCTTATCACATCCTCATCAAATAGGACCTAATGGGATACAGCCATTTTAGTCTAGAATTGATTGTCTCACAAGATTCATATGACCCTTAGGGTCACAATTCCTCTCAATACCCAATTTCAAAGAATATTTCACCTTTAAAAAGTCTTGCAAATTTTCAAGAGTGTCAGAGCCAATAGACCAATCACCAAAAATTGTAGCATCGGGTAGAAATGTACCTTTCTTTTGTCTTTTCATTACCTCCTTTTCCATCCACATCATTTACCACATAAACTCCATGAATACAATTCTGTCTGATACAAATTTTGGCCATATGTGAGGTGGCTGGGGGCAACCATACACTCTAATTATAGTATTATCTGACATAAAAAACCAATCAGCAAAATTTTGGTTGTGGCCGTACTCTAGTTTGTGTGCAAGCAGCCTCAGCATTACCCTGACTTCCTTAGTCAACCTAGGAAACCAAATACCAAGAGAATTCAATATCTTGACAACAAACAAATCATGAAATACAATGTAGTCATTATTCCGGCAATAGGAATCCCACTTATAACACCAAAATTGAGTCAACAATCTTTGTCCTTTCTCATCAACCATACTCAAATCCATTTTGCTTGACCATCTCCCTCTATTCTAATACAGAATCAAGTGACACAATAAAGAATAGAATTTGAAATCTAAGGGTTGCTTGTTCTCCTTCACATAGAAGAATCCTTCATGCAGTTTTTTCTCAATATGAGATGCAAAGTCATATTTAGCGTTCACCTCTAGATGTTGTATTTTCATAGCCATCATCATTAGGCTAGTTGGCATTCTTCCTTGTGCATCAATTCCCAAGACCTGGCACAGTGCAAAATAGGTTCTCTTGAAATATACAGCAAATTATTCCACAGGGAAAGGCTCAATAGCATTTGATGGAATCTCAATTTTTCTGTTGTTGGCCCCTCTTCTCATATATATTGGCAATTGATTTCTCCTAAGTGTTTTCCTCAGGCTTGTGTAATCTCATTCAAATATTTGTGTGGATTGAGTGAGAGCTTGCTTGTTCAACATAAATCAGTCAACAATTTCATTCCTGTCTACTATCACCAATGGCAATCCAATTGGCATTCTGACTGTTTTAGTGGTAGGATGGTAAAATTGTCCTAGTGCCCTAATCAATTCCACATCAACAAATACAGCGGGCACCACCAACTTTGCCAAATCCAATTTCCATGGATTTCCCACTGGTCCCTTTCTATCCCTTTTTTACATAAAAATACCAAAACAAATCCCACCTGGAGATAGGAATTGTAGCATCCTGACACCCTTCTGCTGCATCTATGAACATCTTCTTTGGACCCTTGTCTATGGACTAAGGAAATACTTCTAGAAGAGATTGTTGAAGTGGTCTTTTCTTGGGAACTACAGGCTCATCACCTTTATTGGTAGACTCAAACCTCTTGGGGTCCATGTTTAATGACTTGAACAGGCTAGGGTTTTTCAAAATTCAACTTACTGTACTAGTAACTGAAAAATAGAGTGAAAGAGCAAATAAACTTGACATGGCCAATTAATGTAGGTAGACATAGGAATAAAAGAACAGTATTTAAAATTAAAAATAAACCCATTCAAGAATGGATAAGAACAGGATTTGTATCTTCGGTCAGCAAACAATCAAATTGGGGAAATCTGCAAGTAGCAGAGATAGAACAAACTACAACCCCCCTACTGTATAACACAAAAGCTTAGCCCCAACCTTTTTTTAAAAGAGAAATTTTATATTAACAAAAGATGTAATTACAAGAACCCCCAGTACAAGCAACTAAAAATTAGAGTGAAATATACACCAACTTCTAATCAGAGAGTGCAAGAATGAACTTACCCGGTCAATTACAGTTTGCAAAAAACACACTGAGCTGAGTTGCGCCTTCTCCAAGTTGCAAATTCTCTGAAATGAGAAAATGCCAAGAAATCTTTCAATCTTATTCAGCCAATAAGTTCATCATATCACCATTACTCTGGTTCATGCCACAAGATCATGAAATCTCAACATTTAATTCCTTTCTCAAGATTTGACAGCAATTCTTGATAACTATGACCTCGCATTGAATGTGCTTACCATTTATTTCTTTTACCGCATCACCGCAAGGCTCACCCAGACTGGCTGCAGGATAGCGGGGCCTTACAGCCACTACACATCTATTTCATCCTTTACCACTAGATCGTAAATGCTTAGATTGACCCCTACGGGACCACGGAAGATTATTTCCTGATGTCCATCTGTTTACCACCCACCCGCAAATGTTATGAATGACTGTCGCAGGATAGTGATGGCTTACAACCACTACACTTCTATTTCATCCTTTACCGCTAGACCACAAATGCTTAGATTAACCCCTGCAGGACTGCGGGAAATTATTACCTGATGTCCTTCTGTTTACTGCCCAATCGCAAATGTTATGAATGACCGTCGCGGGACGGCAGGGGTGAAAATCCATTACATTCTCCTCTTGTTGCTCTACCGCGGGCCTCAATTGAAACCCTTGTGGGGACATGGTAAGTGTTATTACCGCAATGCCGCCAATTACTTTTCAAACCTCCACAGGACCACGAGAAGAGACTAACACCGCCAAGCGTGAGATGAACACTGTCAAGTTGCAAGCGTCAGATGAACCATCCACAGGGTAGCGGTAGCTTCTTCATATCAACTGCTTCCTACCACCAAGCCGCAAATTATTCTTTTATGCTCTACGGGAATGCGGTATGTGCCATATTTCATTCCTCTTGTTCCCACATAACTACTAAAGATAATCAATTAACCTACAAGACAGCGGTAATAAATAAAAACACTCATATAGTCAAAAATAGTCAAGATTGTTTCACAATGGCCATGATATATATGTATTTATTTAGTTGTTGGGGAATGTTGGGAGTGATTGATTTAATTAAATAAATGTGGATTCATTTAATTAAGGATGAGACTTTAGAGGAAGGGTTAATATTTAATTAATGTCAGAAGAATGGTTAGATTTATTAATTAAATAGCGTGACTTATTAAACTAATATTAGGAGGAATGATCAAAGTGGTTAATTAAATAAATATGATTTATTTAATACATTGTAAGAGGAGATGTGGGATAGATTTGGTGTGATGTTAGGCCATGGTAAGATTCAGGTGTCTACATTTCTAACAGTGCATTAGTTTTTGGGTCGATGAATAATGATCACAATTTATCTTTGGTAATTTTTTCCTTCACCATATCATGAGACAATTTTGAGGAACAAAATTGATGACAAATTTCTCTATAGGTTTCCCATGTATTTATTTTCCCTCACTATTAAAATAGATTGAATTAGGAATAGGAGAGCATCAAACAAGGATCAAATTAATGAGTGCAATCATGATTATGTTATTGGATTTCAAACTTTGTCAACAAAGATACACTATCAAATTCTTAATGATGATTTTGATACACTATCAAATTATTAATTCTAATGCACTTAAATATCGATCTCATCCTTCAAATTTTCAATAGGAAAATTTAGTTTTCAAAAGGGTGAAAATAAGCAAGAAAATCAACAAAATGCTCACCATGTTGTTAATTTACAATCAACTTTAGATGTTATTTCATCTAATTCCCAAGGTGAACTAGTGAGGGACAATCCTATATTATCTATTAATGTAATTAATAAGATCATAGAATACATAAAGGAAAATAGATATGTAAACCAAAACACATTCAAATATAGAAGGGTTCTAACATATATGTCACTTCTATTCAAAATGAACAAAGGAAATATACACAAAGGTAAGATGAAAATTTGTTATATATACCTTGCTTTTACTCTACAAAATGTACAAAGTAGGCATTTGTTCAAGAATACCATCAGTTATTCTACATGTAGATGTTGACAAATATCCAACTTATTGTATGGTGCATTTCTTATATGGATGGGATGAGAACAAATGTACTCAAACTTGTATGGTCATGCCAACTACTAGATCATTGTGGCATATTGTGGCATACGTGGACATCATGACCATGTGTCAGATGCATACAGTACCAATTATATGATCATGTTTTGCAATACAAATTTCATTAGGTGGCACACGTGTATGAAAGCATAACATGTGGTTGTTAATGTTCCATGTGTCTAACTAGCCTGCACCAACATGTGTAGCAATGTGTATAGCCACACTATCTAGATCCTTGAAGATCTATAAACCCTAAATAATGCCCCTAATAACCCTAAACCCTAACCCCTAAACCATAAACCCTAAATAATACCCCTTATAAGCCCTAACCTGGCCCTAACCTACCACAAACCCTAAACCCCTAAATCCTAAACTGCGCAAACCCAAGCAACCCTAAACCTCTATCTCCCTATCTCTATCATTCCTCTACCTCTCAATATCTCTCCCTATGTCTCTGGCCATGTCCCTCACTCTCTATATCTCCCTATTGGTCCTCTCTCTCTAAACACTAAACCCTAAACCTCTAAACCTTAACCCCTAAACCATAAACCCTAAAGTACCCTAAATAATGCCTCTAAACCATAAACCCTAAACCCTAGTAAACTCTAAACCCTAAACTTGAGCAATTCTAAACTCATAAATACTAAATAATGCCCCTAAACCCTGACCGCTAACCCCAAGCAACTCTCCATCTCTATCTCTCTCTCTCTCTCTGACCTATATATTATCTACCAGTTCTTAGCTAGTTAAATCCTTTTCCTAGCTTTCCTAGTTTTCCTTTTCCTTTCCAACTTCCCTTTAGATCCCACCAATTTTTCCCTATTTTACTATTTTCCACATCTCCTCTCATCATTCTTCCCATCCAATGAACTTCAGTTTTATCATCTTGTTTCCATTTCATCTGGCTACCAATTTATATGCTCATCCCTCTTTTCATGTCCTAGTTTTCTTGTTTCCATTTGCTTTGTTGATAAGGGAGATGGATAGAGACAAAGACGGAGAGAGAGAGAGAGAGAGAGAGAGATTCCTATAAGTTTACCATGCATGTTCATTAATTCCTTCATCGATAAGGGAGAGGGAGAATTAATAGAAGGGAGAGATAGGAAGATATATGAATGATATGGGGAGAGAGGCAAGAGATAGGGAGATAGGGAGAGATAGCTAGGTAGAGAGAGATAGAGAGGAGACAGATCATAGGGAGAGATAAAGGAGATAGAGGGGAGAACTAATAGGGAGATAGAGAGTGATCACTAGAGAGATGTCTAGAGAGATAGGGAGATAGAGAGAAAGGCAAGAGATAGGGAGAGATAGATAGGTACATAGAGTCAAGAGAGAGGAGATAGATTGGGAGAGATAGAGGAGATCACAGTCGAGTGAGAGATAGGGAGATGAGTGAGTTAGATGTCTAGAGAGATAGGGAGAGAGATTGAGAGGTAGAGGGATGATAGCTAGAGAGAGGGAGATAGAGGTTTAGGGTTACTCAGGTTTAGGGTTTAGGGGTTATGGGTTAGGGGTATTATTTAGGGTTGAGGGATTTAGAGAGAGAGAGAGAGACTTCTTTTGACATGCAATCATAAACCTTGAATAATGCCCCTAAACCCTAGACCCGAGCAACCCTAAACCTCTAAACCTTAAATAATACCCCTAAACCCTAACCCCTAACCCCTAAAATATATATAAACCCTAAATAATGCCCCTAACCCATAAACCCTAAACCTAAGAAACCCTAAACCCCTAAATCCTAAACCCCAAACCACTAAACCCTAAACACTAAACCCAAGAAACCCTAAACCTCTATCTCCCTAGAGATCTCTCTATCTCTATCATTCCTCTACCTCTCAATCTCTCTCCTTGTGTCTCTGGCCATGTCCCTCACTCTCCATATATATCCCTATAATCTCTTCTGGCTATGTCTCTAGCCATGTACCTCACTCTCTATATCTCCCAGCTATTGGTCCTCTCTCTAAACACTAAACCCTAAACCTCTAAACCCTAAACTGTAAACCCTAAATAATGCTCCTAAACCTTAACCCCTAAACCATAAACTTGAGAAACCCTAAACCCCTATATATCTCCCTATCTCTAATATTGTCCCTCTACCGGCTCTCAATCCTTCTCCCTATCTCTTTGCAGGATATATATCTCACTCACTCTAGTTTTCTATCTCCTTATCTCTCCCCTATGTCTCAGTCTATAATATATATAGCTATCTCCAAACCTGAGAAACCCTAAACCCCAAACCCCTAAACCCTAAATCCAAGAAACTCTAAACCTCTATCTCCCTATCTCTATCATCCCTCTACCTCTCAATCTCTCTCCCTATGTCCCTAGCCATGTGCATGTGTCTCACTCTATATCTCCCTATCTCTCTCCACAATCTCCTCTATATCTCCCTATCATTCCTCTCTCTCTATAAAATCCTAAACCCTAAACCTCTAAACCTGAACCCCTAACCCCTAAACAATAAACCCTAAATAATGCCCCTAAACCTAAGAAACCCTAAACCCTAAACCTATATCTCCATATCTCTCCCCTCTCTCCCTATCACCTTTGTCCCTCTACCTCTCAATCTCTCTCCCTATGTCTCTGGCCATGTCCCTCACTCTCTATCTCCCTATCTCTCCCCTTAGTCTATTCTATATCTCCCTATTGGTCCTCTATCTCTATCTAAACCCTAAACCCTAAACCCTAAACCTCTAAACCTTAACCCCTAATGCCAAAACCATAAACCCTAAATAATACTCCCAAACCCAAGTAACCATAAATTAGGCACTCAATTAGGTGCTAAAACAGGTGCTACATCAGGCACTAACTTTAGGTGCTAAATAAGGTGTTAATGAAGGCGCTAAATCAAGTGCTAAACCAGGCATTAAATGTGGTGATAAATTAGGCACTATAGTAGGAGCTAAAGTAGACGCTAAAGTAGGCACTAAGTTAGGCACTAATTGGTGCCTAATTTAGCGTCGACTTGTTCTAGTCGACACAAAAAATGCCAAAAACAGTGCCATCCCGATAAATAGCGCCAACATTTTCAAAAAAATGGAGAAAAATACATTAAAACAGTGGGTGGAAGCAAAAAATGGAGCAAAAAAGGGAGCTAATCATAGGGATTTGTTGTAGTGTGTCAAGGTCTAGTCCTACTAACCAATTTGGGCAGGTGGCGCTAGCGGATTTGTTTCCGCTAATCCACTCAGGAAAAGATACAAAGGAAGCTATCCTCAACGGAAATGTGGAAAGGGTGAAAACTAGTCAAGGACCATCTAGGATGGCATGGAGGTGGGTCCCAGGTGTTACAAAATAGTTTCTCTTGATTCTGACATTCCACCATACTCTACCAAAGGATCTTCTGAGTGACCGTAGAATGACGAAATCTAGACGCATGACTTTCTGAGTGATGGGGTTATTACATTAATGGCAAGGATCTAACGTGGCATGAAACATGACTTCTTTTTCAAGAAATGCTTTGATCGAGTACAAGAGATCAAGATCTAATGGTTATCCGCTATTCTACTGAGATCATATCTCTGACCATATCCTTCACACATAGAATGGTAGATGCCGTCTTAACTGCACTGCAAGAAGGACTTCTCCTTGGGATTACAGCTAGAAAAGGCTAGCCAGATGGTAGGATACTATTGAAAGAAGCAAGCAGTAAGGTCTAACCTAGAATAGGATCAAATCAGCACTGTCAAGTTGTGCCAACTGAGATTGAGATCAATGGCCTAGATTCAAAGTTATAACAGAAGGATTTGTTGGCACCGAATCTGACCAGGCTTCATTACAAAGCATTAACTGCTCAGGCGTGTGTAGGGTCTCCATCACTGTCGCTCTTGAGGAATTTGATAACGGAATAATTTGGCTTATGCAAGCTCAACATTTGGAAATCTATGCCTCTACCATGATTGACATTTCACCTACTGTGTGATGAAATTTGATGTGATGATAATTGGGAGAGCCAAGACACCTGATCTGGCAAAATTCAATGCAAGAAGTGATATTTGCAGTTATGCAGAATTATGAAATCGAATCTTTCTGTCCACTTATGGTAATCTTTAAGAGATTTCCATTTATGGCTAGAATGTTTCGAAGTGACTAGAAAATTAATACACCATAGATGTGCAGATTTATGCTTACATCCTAGAATTTCTATAAAAAGGCAAGTGTTGATGTTACCATTCATACTGTTTAAAACATCCTAACAGTATGGCTTTCCCCTATTCTTGTGTATTTTGTTTGTTCCCCTGTTCTTTAGGATTTTCTTCCTTGTTCTCATGGCTATCAATCTATCCTTACAGAATTAGAAAGACCTGGAATTATCTCCTCTAGAATTGGTGGTACAAGAAAGATTAGGAGGCAACAGCAACACTGTGCAAAGTTATATGGGCATTTCTTCTTCCTTTTTCTTCATCTAGATTGGGATCATAGATTTTAATCTCCATACTCTAGCCATCCCTTATGAGTATCATTTGGCAGATTAGTATCAAGTGTGGAGGAAACTCTTATTTCCTTCTACCTTCATCCCTCTTCTACTTTTCCTAACAAAGTATCATCTCTAGTTGTAGGGTTGTTTCCTCTCTAGTAGCATATAAGGATAGAGTGCTCCTATTTGTTGTTGTTGTTGCTGCTCTCACCAGGTGGATGGTATGTCCATATCTGATCTGATGTGATTTCATCTAGTCTCTGTCTGGTTGAGCTGGTTGGTGACCACTCAATTACGAAAGAGGAATCACATCCTTGCAAGGGATAATAGGCATAAAGTGAAGAACTCCAGTTAATGGGGTTTTCTTCTAATATTGATGCTTGTAGTCATTCTCAATTAAGGAGGATAAACTTGACAATGAATGCCCTTAATTAACAAATAAGTGGCATAGGATGGGTATAAGAGCTTCCACAACATCAAATAAATGAATTCCCATTGACATCACTGCTTGTTTCCTACTTAAATTAAGAGGACATGTTTGTGGAAAGCACGTACTTCAGCATATACCAAAGGAAACAAAGCACATAGTTGTGAAGCGGTTACACCGGCCTCTTCTTGCAGCTGCATCTGTTGGTTACAAAATAGTTGTATCTTCTTTTTTCATAATCCTGAAGCTTATTGCTCCCTTATCTCTATAAAAGGGAATTCAGGGCTTATGAAAAAGCATTGGTTCGAGGTCATATTTCCTGCCTTAGTTTGAAATAGGGATCAATCTAGTCAGGGAGGAGTTGTAAATAAGCTTGTT
The DNA here is from genome assembly GCA_027924645.1 of Cunninghamia lanceolata. Lineage (NCBI taxonomy): Eukaryota > Viridiplantae > Streptophyta > Pinopsida > Cupressales > Cupressaceae > Cunninghamia > Cunninghamia lanceolata. Next base: position 2,418,738 of record BSBN01000564.1, on the reverse strand, counting down.
TTCTACTAATAGAATTAGTTGTCTATTTTCAGGTTTCCAATTTGAGTCTCTTTTGATTTCTTGATAGAACTATTGAAATTTATGATGCAAGTTACTGAACATTTTATTTTACAAATTTTGTTGAGTTTTGGAGTATACTGTCTCCTACTTCATGTATACAGTTTCACATTATGAATATATATTTGGTTATAGATTATATTTATTCATCAGCATAGTCTTTCCTGTGCTGGCATATTTATCTTATAGATTTTACTCAAGGAGTAATATAAAATTGCTATTCGAAAATATCAAATGTGATTTGGGTGTGCAGGGATAACTAAGTATGGTTGATTCCAAAACTAGTAGAGTATTTTCAATGTATGGCATTGTTGTATCTTTACAGTAAACTAAGGTTTGTTACATCACATCCTATTTAGTTTTTATCATTTAATCTTTTTGACTCGTTGGCCCTTAGATAGGCACTGATTTGTTCATGGATACTATACTGAAATTACGCCCTCTGATTATCCTCAACATATTTTAAAAATCAATCCAAATATTTTCCTTTCCAACAATAGGCTTTTAGGATATTTATTTTGATTAAGTTAAGTTTTGCATGTTCCTCTACAAAGAATAAGATGAGAGCTTAAAGAATCTAGCCAATCCCTTTACTTTATCATACATTCTTTCAAGCAACTTCTGAGGAACATATCTGTGATAGGAATAGTGTTGACAAGCTAATATCTCTAGAAAACCCCGCCCATTTAAGTAGAACACTGTTATACCCAAGAAAAGAAGACATCAGTTAAAGAGAGATAGCCAGAGAATTAGAAATACATCCATCTACATAGGAACACCCTCCTTGGTTTCACAGAGCCTAAAGTGCAGAGGAAGAAAAGGGAGATTGAGAAAGCCTTCTCTCCCTAATCTCCTATTTGTTGGCTAATCCCTCAAGGCAGATCAATCATTAATAAGTGGCTATTTTATAGATTTGCTGTAGGTTGGGAATTTAAAACAAGCAACACTAGGTTACCCAAAACATGAACTGTCTTTGGGTCTATCCTCTTTCTTCCTGGTTTCTTTATGCAGAGATCTCGGATAGTCTTAGTGTAGATGGGAATATCTTTGATGGCTTGGATTAAGGGAATCTTTATGCTTATATTTTGCAATTGGCCTATGAGATCATTTTCAGACTATGCTGGTTATTTCTAGATAGCCAAGCATTCAGGGAAAGGAGGCTTAGGATGTGAAATGGTCTGAGGTTCCTAAGTTGGTTTAGTTCCAAAGGTGGTTTATCTGAGGCTTCCTCTATGGGTTCTTCATCTTTAAGTTTTGTAATTTGGGGAGATGAAGGGCCTACAAGTTGCTTCCCTGACCTGAGATGAACATTACTCACTTCTACCCCATAGGTGGGATATTGCATCACCTCATTAGTGTAAGCCTGTTGAACAGGCTTGTTGTTAGGGTTAGGTGCAGGTTGCAAAGGGATTTGGGTAGGTCTAGGAGGTGGATTTTGAGGTGCTGATGGAGGCATTATGGATGGCTGCTGTGGTTGAGATGGAATCATAGGTTGTTGGTAATTTGCATGTTGCTGCCATTGCTGGTTCTTGTTACATTGAGGCTACCATTGAGGTTGCTGTGTAGGCCACTGGGGATTATAGTTGGAACCTTGAAAACCTTGTTGGGGCCATGGGTTTGGTTGATGTTGGTTCCAACCAAGTTGTGGAGTAGGTCATTGTGGGTTCTGCCAGACATTTTGGTTACTAGGCCATGGTTGAGTATTCCAAGCAGAGAAATTTTGGTTTGTAGCAGGAAAGGGTGAACTAAAATTTAGTGGATCAGAGGGCATACCTTGTCTTTTCTACCAAGGTCTCCTTTGAGATATGAAGAACAATTGTCCATCCTCTCCTTCAAATGGCTGAAATTTTGGCCTTTCTACCTTTTCTTGTTGGATGGTTGTCACTCTCTTGCATTTACAACTGGCCTTCCTTTGCCTACAACTAGGACAATACTCAGTAAGCATTACATCAGCTTCTTCTTGTTTCTTCTTGATGTGAAGAGTGTCTAGCTGTGTAGCCATATGGATGATTATGTCCTCTTTCATATTGGACAGCAAATTATTGATTTCCACTCTTGAAACTCCATTGGTTGCCTTGTTTGTAATTGATGTCCTTTCTCCCCTTGGTCATCTAGTGAAAGTCCTTGAATAATTTTGGTAGACTTTACAAATTGACTCAAAAGGTAGCTGAGAAATATCACCTTGCCCAATGAGATTCAAATTATCCATGCAATCATCCTCAACCCCTCTCAAGAAAACCAATTTTAATGATTCTTCAGATAATCTATTTTGGGGGTTCTTCAAAGCAAACTAGAATCTTTCAACATAATCTTCAAGTGGTTCCTCCTCCTTTTGTGACATCTTGAAGATGTCATCTCTCCTCCTATCATGTCCTCAGTAGTAATCTTGGTATTTCTCCAAGAATTTCTCATTCATAGTGTCCCAGTCTAGAATGAAATCTTTTCCCAACCCCATAAACCATCTCAAAGTTGCATCCTTGAGGGTAGCAAGAAAGAGTTTCAGCCTGTGAGCATCTAAGGTATAGTCATAGCTCCTACACAAGATATCAAACTCAAACAGGAATGTATCTAGGTCCTCTATCACCAAGCCATGGAAGACTGGTAATGCTGATGGTGGAATATTTTTCACCACTGTAACCCTCTCCTAATTAGTGATAGGAAACTCAAACTTTGCTTGCTCTGGTGGATCCTCCACTCCAGCATCTGCCATGGTTCTAAAGGCCCCTTCTATAGTTGTGGAAGAAGTTGATGAAAATGTAGAAGGTGTTGATGAAGATGTACAGAAATTCTTCTTCAACACTTTCTACTGTATAATTGATAAAGTCAACTGTTTCTTCACTAATGTGAAAATTTGAAGGGAGGAATCTACATCAGTTATCTGTCTACCTCCACATATAGTGAATTTGGCATTATATTTTACTAGTCTTGCACAATGTTAGTATAATTTCTGGTGTTTCCTGAAAATTGTATTTATTAATCCTAATGTTGGAATCAAAATTTAAACTATGAAAGCATGTAAAAATGAGTCTATGAAGGTAGCACCATCCCCAGTAATAGCACCAAAAATGTAGAGGAAAACTAATGCATTGTAGACTTAACACAATTCAGGGGTAAACCTATCTGAATAGTCCACTCTATCATTGCATTCCTACATTGAATTATCAACCAAGGAGCGTAAGATTATGATGGCATTGCACTGTATGTGCCTTCAGGGCTCATATTCCTACTAAACTATCTTATCCAAACCTATTTAGGCTATTCTATTCTGCTAGAATTCATAGAAATGCAAGAACATTAAAAACAAAGTACAAAATCTAGTGGCTACGGGTACCTGCAGCATAAGGTGTAGATGACTATTATCAACAGGAAATTACAAAATTAACTCAAAACATCCAAAATTATAAAAGAACTAATGCTATCCTCTAGAGGACTTAAAGTTGATAAAGCATGCACTTGTTCATGAACTATACTATTTGTAATTTGACAACCAAAGAAATCTAAGTAACTTGTGATGTATCTATATGCAAATGAAAAGCAGATTTAACAATGAATGCATAAAGGAACAAGTAAATAAATGAAGTGAGGATTAGTACCTTGAGTGGCTGGCTTAGGGGACTAACTCACTTAACTGAGAATCAAATCTAGTTCAGATTTCTACACATCTTCATAACACATAGTTCATTCACTTCATATCATAAACAAAATCTCTTTCAGATTATATTCAATAAAACATGTATGGATCTTCCAACATAGAAAAATAGAGTACAATAGAGTAACAATTGAGTAACTGGAAATAAAGTAACTGCAAATTAAAGTGACTAACTTCACATTTAACTCATTCCTCCTAACTTATACAAAAACGGGAGAGTGTTATGCAACTACCAACTAACTTCGATCATCAATCCATTCCTAGATACTAGGATACAGGTTTGAGATTGATTTATTAACTCCAACTAAACAGAGGAAGGAGAGTCCTATTTAGATAAGAATCCCTATACAATGGCTCATATTGAAACACATAAGCTACAATTAGAATCCTAGAACAAGTCTTCTTCTTCTGTATTTATTCTTCCATAATGATCACGTTCAACTTCAGTTAGTGCTTGAATGTGACTTCCTTTAATGCCCTATTTTACAATGTGCTGCAACTTCTCCTTTCCTCGATGCCACATACTCATTGTTGCATAGGGGTTAATCCATAGAACATATGCATGCAAATAACCTTCATAATTAAACTATAAAATCTCATCTATATGCATACATACTCATGTCTAACTCATTCAATTGACAAATATTATCATCATATTTCATATTAACAGAATAGGTTCCAAGTTTGTAGAATATATAAAAAGACAACATAATATGATGGTAATATCTTGGAAAAGTATCTGGAATATCATAGGCATAAAGTCTGAAAGCACATAAAAACAACATAAAAGAAGCCAATATTTGAACCCATCATTGTGGACTTCAAATTATGCTGGAATATCAATTTGTGATATAATCTTAATGGAACAGAAGAACCCCCATTTCATTTGGAGTTAGACACCCTCATAGAGGTATTCAGCCCATTGGATGCCTTGCAAAAAGTGGAAGACTACATTTAGGCAGCTTGCACTAAGTTTGTGGACCTTGTGTGCCCCCAAACACCTAAGCTCACACCTGTGATGAGCATCAAACAACCATAGCCGTGGTTTTATTCTGGCAGATTTAGTGATCAAACTTTATTATTTATAAAGTTCTTTGCAAATATTTATTTAGGGTTGCTGTGAGGCGGGCCCATTTGGAGGGCAGTTGAGCATTTTGTTGGAACAATTGTCCCACATTTGCTGGGTAGGAGTGTCTTTTGGCTTTATATATCCCAGCACTCACATTGTGTATGTGAAGTGCTTGTAAAGGCTCGTGTGAAGCTTGTGGAAGTGGATAGCCCCTCTTGCATGGCTAGTGACTTTTCTCCTGTTGGAAGCTTGTGGTGCACGTACCTGCCACCAATCATCCCTCAGGAGCTTATTTTTTGCCTCCATGCACTTTTCCTCAGGTACATGTTTTTTGCATCTTGACCTTTTTTGGATCTTGGAAAGGTGAAATTAATTTTGAGAGGCTTCATTTACGATTATCTTGATATCTTGGAGGTTTCATACCTGATTGTATCAGTTTGGTGTCTATTTTGTTTGCTTTTGGTGCATTTGTTGTCATGGCTACTCCTGATTCATTTGAGCTATCAAATCCTCACAACTATCATACCTAGAAGATTAAAATGCATAGGTTGCTCCAATCTAAGGGTTTGTGGTCCACATTGCATGATAAACAACCCACTCTTACTAAGGAGTATGAGATATTTGCTCACAGGAACAAGTGTGATGAAGCTATGGGTTTGATGGATTTTCATGTTTCTAAAAGTTTGCTTTTCTACATTGAGAAGTGTAATACACCCAAGGAGGTATGGGATAAGTTCAATAACTTGTTTGGTTAGATCAGTGAGTTCTGTGCTTTGCAATTAGATGCAAAATTGACTTCTCTTTCCCTAGATGTATTTCCTTCCATTGATGATTATCTAGTCAAGTTCAAATCTGTGAGTTAACAATTGGCAAGATGTGGGAAGGATAAAACGGATAAGGAATCTATTTTCTTGATTCTGTCTAAGCTAAGAGGTTCATTTGTTGTTTTCTCTTCTACTTTTAACTCCACCATGGATGCTTTGGGTAATGCTTTTAAAATGCCTTCTTTTGAGACATTTTGTGATTGTTTGACTAGGGAGCAAGCCAAACTTACTTAGTTAAATGGGTCCTCTAAGAGTCATGTATTAGTTGCACAAGCATCTTAGAGCAAAGGGAAGAAGAAACCTAAGGCTAAGATAGAGTCTAATGAGTCCTCCACCCCTTCTAAAGAGGATAAACCTAGAAGGAGAAGTTTAGTTGTGTGTATTGCAAGAAGAAAGGTCATGATGAACACCATTGTTATACTAAGAAGATTGATGAGATTACACACCTTCTTCAGAAGAACAACATTGAGTTGCCCTCATCTATGACTCCTTCTATAGCTTCTCCATCTCCAGTACCTTCATCTTCATCTAAACCTACATAGTTAGGGAATGTAGGATTTGCAAATGGGATGAAAGGTCAAGAAGACAAGCTCAAAGGACATGCATTGGTTTCTTATACAGTTCACTCTAGTCATGGTAGATGGTTTTTGGATTTAGGAGCATCACATCACATGGGTTTTTCTCCCTATCCTTTTCTGGGTCTTCATCCTACAGATACTTCTAAGATCTTGTTGGGGGATAGTAAGTTTTTGGATGTTGCAAGGATATGCAATGTTGAGATTGATGATGGTTGTTTCAGAGATGTACTTTGTATTCTTGATTTGTACACAAATCTTCTTTCTATCTATTAGATTACTCATGGTGAGGTACCTAAGGTTGTAGAGTTCACTGCATATTCTATTTTTATTAGAGAGGATGATCATGGCAAAGTCATTGCAGTTGGTGAAGTTGATCATGAGTCTCGTCTCTATGCTTTTTCTCATTTTGTTGAGGATGATGATTATGAGCCTCGTACTCCACTTGCTAATGCTAGTAGCAATTCCTCAGGAGAGATTGTTCATTTGAACTTTGGAGTTCTTAAGACAAGTGTCGATTCTTCTCCTACTTTAGATCTTGTTGCTTCAGAGGTTGGTTCTTCAGCACAGTAGGATGTTATTGATCCTTAAGATCTTTCTTTGTGGGATAGTCACTTGACAGGTCTTTTAGAGTTGTTTTGTGAATCTCACATTGCTTATTTGGATGATGTATTTGAGGGTATATCCCTTCTTTTTTATAACAGTATTAACACTGTTGTCACACCATTTTTGTCTTTAGAGATTGTTTCTTTAGAGTTTCCACATGGTCTTGTTGATCCACCTTCTTTAGTTGAGGTTTCACCTGATCATAATGTGACATTTGGTTACGTGGAGGCACCGAGACAGTTTTCAGAGGCATCTTTTATGTTGATTCTTCCTCTACCTTCTCTTGTTTCAGAGTTAGAGTTTCTCTTGCATCATTGGTTGGACTTTTTTCTCCTGAAAGGAAGGCATATTGTTTGTAGACATTATTGGATATTATTTTGTCTTCAGGCCTCCATGATCGGCACAGAAGTTTCTTCATCATGGGGGGATCTTCATCATTTCTATTCTTTACTATGGGGGGCTACATAGTCTCTCTCCTTTTGTATTTTGCTGAGATCAATGACAGAAGTTGTCCTTGGGGGGTCTTGTGGAGTCCTTCCTTTCACTTTTTTTTCATCTTTTCTCTCTCTTTTGGAGAGGAGTTTTCTCCCACATGGTTTTTCTCCTTTCTCTACTTGCGAGAGATTGCATTGCATTTGCATTGTAAATGGGTACCTAACATGGTTGTGTAGCCGGGACCCATATTACATCTTGATATTGCATAATAATCTCCCTAAGTTGCACTTAAGGGGGGGTGTTGGAGTAAATGAGTAAAAATCATTTACCCATGCTTAAGTTTACTTAGGCATCCAACGCAAATATTAAATTAGGTGCATATTAGATAATTAGTTACATTTACCGTTTAGGTAGTTTTTACCTATCAGCTCCCGAACACACCTATTATTGTACATTTGTAAATATTTTTTGCTTCTCAATACATTTTTCATCCTCTGGTGAAATAGCTTTATCTTCTCTCGTATTATGGAGGATTTTTCTGCAGGTTGTGCTCCTGGGAGGTAGATGACACCAACAACTTCTAAAGTAAAATAAAATAACTCTAAGTAAATAAAAATAGCTCTTGATAAATAAATTATTTCAAGGATTTTTAGATAGATGTATTTAAGATATATATGTTGGCATTGTTTTGTCATTGATGTCAGAGGTATTCTTGTCAATATCCTTATCACACAGAGCATCTTCTTCTAGAGAAAAACTATCTCAGATCTATGAAAGTGTTTTGGAATGATTTGATGTCTATGTTTAGGATTGTTTGTTTCAAGATCAAAGGAATCCTCTACAATAGAGGTTGTTTACAGAAGATAAGGATCACATTTCAAGTCAATGATCCTAGATGGCATATTAGGGTTTGACAAAGTTTGAAGACTTAAACCCTAAAGTCCTAAAACACTAAGGACCTCCTACAACCTTAAGGACCTAAAAGCAAAGTTGTTTTTTTGTTTACTTTGTGATGGTTGTGCTTTAGTTCTAATTCATTGGTGACTTGTTATCACCGGTCACCTATGACTTAAGTGATAACTTAAGCCACCTTCATCATAGAATGACTAGCCCTTCATCCTAGCAATGACCGGTAAGACCCTTTCTCGATAGAGGTTTGGGCACCAAGTCACAGATCAATAGTCTCTATTAAAACTTCCCATGGCATGAAACATGATATCAATGGTGGACATTCAAACTCTCAATGGTCATCTTCTCGTGTTTGAAGATTGATGAGTAGTTGCCCATTTCAACTGATTTGCAGCAATTTGAGCAGTTTTGTTAACTGTTCTCAACAATAATGGAGATAATTGTTTAAAGATTTTTAAGGGATGATGTCTTAAGCCTTTTTGAGAGGGTGATGATAATAAATCAAAGACATATTTTTGTTGTATGGTGGTTGATAAAAATCATTGAAGAGTTGTTCAGTATAAAGTACATGAAAAGATCATTACCCTGATCTGACAATGTATAGTATTGTTTTGATCAGTGTAGTGGATGGTTGTATGAAGGTTAGAGAGGTGGGTAAATGCAAGAAGTTGTGTTCACTTAAGGTGGAAGTTTCAGAGTTAGAAAAAAATCCAAAATCGGGTAACTAAAAATAGGATCCCATTTCTACAAAATGGGATCCCGTTTTTTGAAAGAATTTTTTTTTTTTTTTAAATGGCTGCAACCCCATTTTTCCCAGCGACAGGAGACAGTTGAGAATGGGATCCCGAGTTGAGGAAGACGATTTTCACCATCAAAACATCAGGTAACTGGATTTTTTTTACAATTTGCCAATGAATCTTTTGAAGTTTCCCTTTCTATTTTTGGTGTAAAATACAATCAAAATTTAAAATGTAGACTATTATTTAGGGTTTCTATTTATGAATTCAATAGTTGTATTTTGACAATTTAGTTGTAAAATACAATTGAAATTTTGAAAGACTATATCATATAAAAGGATAGAATTTGAACAAACTATCAAAATTTTGTTTAAATTTGAGAATTGAATAGCTGTATTTAGACATTTTAGCTATAAGATACAATTGAAATTTTGAAAATACTGTATCATATGAAAGGAGAGATTTTGAACAAACTATCAAAATTTGATTTCAATTTGAGTGTTGAATAGCTGTATTTAGACATTTTAGCTGTAAAATACAATTGAAATTTTGAAACGACTGTATCATATGAAAGGAGAGATTTTGAACAAACTGTCAAAATTTATATAGCATTGGGATGATATATATATTTGGTTTTTATAAAATTTACTTATATCAATGTATGTCATTGTATTTTAAAGGCATTATTGAATAGGTAACTGTCATGTAAAAAAATTACAACAAACCATAATAAAACCTTTATCACTTCCTTCATAATCAAACCTTTAGAGACACCAACTAATCAAGAATTGAGAAGATTTTACAGTTTTTGTGATAGCCAACTAATCAAGAATGAAATCCAGCCAACAAATGTAACTTTAGAGACACTTGTAGCTGTCCTCACTAGCTAGGTTATGCCCCTAGGATGAACATCATGATGTTAATTGTGATATGAGCCTAACCTCATTGGTAATGCTTCCCCTAATCTTAATTACATTGATGTAGGCCCCACTCATGATCCTTACGAAGATCTTGACACCACTAACCTCTTTCATGATACCACTATCGTCACCATCTCCTTAGACCTATAATACCTTGAGCTTATCGATTGGGACCAACATGACCCTTTATGATTTGATGTTTTCTAAAATGATGAAGCCATCATGAAACTTATGAAGTGTTAAGACCAAATCCCCATGGTAATCATAAGAAAGACTTTTCCACCATACTTAACACCTATGCTTATTTTGGAGAGAAAGAAGAACCCTTTAGTCCTAAGGCACCCTAGTAGGCATAATAGCAACAAGATATAAGAAGAAACTTGTGATTGATTAAAATGATATAATAAAAATGGACACTTCCCAAGAGCTCCTCAATTTTACAAACTTCACCTTCCATTAGATACCACTCAAATACAAGATGACTCCCCTCTCCTTGTTGAGGATTCTATAGACATCAACCTATGAATAGAAGAGGACCCTAAACTCTCTAAGATAACAGCTCCACTGGACCTTGACATCAAAGAAGGCATAACCATCACCCTTAAAGATTACGCTAATTTCTTCATGTGGTCTTATGGGGATATGCCTTGAGACTCCATCTTTAGTCATGCATCATCTTGTGGTTCACCTCAATGCCAAACCTATTCAATAAAAGCTACGCAAAATGCACCCCCAAGTAGCCCTCTTGGTCAAAGAAGAATTGTAGAAACTCTTGGATGTGGGGTTCATTCAGACTATTACTTATCCTAAATGGGTCTCTAATGTGGTCTTAGTTAGCAAGAAAACCAAGGGAATTCATGTTTGCACTAACTTTTGAGACATAAAAAAATGATACCCTAAAGATAACTTTTCTCTACCAAACATTGATATGATCGTGGATCTCATAGCCATATATAAAATTTTATCATTAATCCATATAATATCCCTTGAAACATTCGAGTTAGACATGGAGACACCTATATTATGGAGAGATCTATGTAAGAAAAGACCTCCTGTAGACTCAACACAAACTTATCCCTCAACCCTCTAAATTGTGACTTACATCATTTGATTACCCTGGAAGACACTATAGACAACTCTATACACATTTGGCAAAAGATATTTTCTCCTAACAGAAACTTGTATATGTAGAAGTAGACTACTACATAAGATCCTCTAGGATAATAACACTTATTGTGATCTCCAACACTATGATCCATATGTACTCTTGAATTTGTTGATACTTGACTCTTGATGAAAATGCATTGAATTAACTTCAAAATTTTGTACATATAATTAGATTTGATATACTTCTTAAGGAAAGAGTTGGGACTAACAACTAAATAGAAAACAATAATTTTGCAAATAGGAAATAGGTAACAAAATCAAGCTAGAACCATCTTGACTAATATCTTTTTCTAGCTAGATTGAATCCCTACAATCACAAGTTAAAAACAAAGAATCAAATTCTTCATTAAATTTAAATCACAAATCATTAGAATATCTTCATCTTCATACTCAGATTAGTTAGGTAGGCAACTAGTAGTCAATCCTATCTCCATTATCAAATTTGGTTGCCAGAGGCAACTTCACCAAATTTAGGTTTTTAGATCATGTGGCATGCACAAGATATCCACCTCAAGGTAGTTTTCCAAGTCTAGTTATAGTCTTGTAGATGTTCATTATGATTCTACCTAGGTGGTATGATAGTCCATTGGTTTCTATGTCATCATTCAATAGCATAGATGCATTTGAACATTCACCCTTCATTGATATATATTGATAGTAAAATAGAGTTTTAAATTGTTCTTAAGGTTTGGGACAATCATAGTGTTAAGATAGTGCAAATTTTAAGACTATTTAGACTAATTAAATGGGCTTAGTCTCAAGCTAAATAACACACATAAGAGTTGGGACTAACAACTAAATAGAAAACAATAATTTTGTAAATACGAAATAGGAAACAAAATCAAACTAGAACCATCAACTAATATCTTTTTATAGGTAGATTGAATCCCTACAATCACAAGTTAATAAAAGCATCAAATTCTTCATTAAATTTAAATCACAAATCATCAAAATATATTCATCTTCATACTCAGATTAGTCGTAGGCAACTAGTAGTCAATCCTAGATCTCCATTATCAAATTTGGTTGCCATAGGCAACTTCACCAAATTTAGGTTTTCAGATCATGTGGCATGCACAAGATAGCCACTCAAGGTAGTTTTCCAAGTCTAGTTATAGTCTTGCAGATGTTCATTATGATTCTACCTAGGTGGTATGATAGTCCACTAGTTTCTATGACATCACTCAATAGCATAGATGCATCTGAACATTCACCCTTCATTGATATATATTGATAGTAAAATAGAGTTTTAAATTGTTCTTAAGGTTTGGGAAAATCATCTAGTGTTAAGATAGTGCAAATTAAGACTATTTAGACTAATTAAATGGGCTTATTTTGAAGCTAAATAACACACATAAGATTCACGTGACTAACAACTAAATAGAAAACAACAATTGCAAATAGGAAATAGGAAACAAAATCAAGCTAGTTCACCATCAACTAATATCTTTTTTTCTAGCTAGATCATCCCTCCAATCACAAGTTAAACAAAGCATCAAATTATTCATTAAATTTAAATCACAAATCATTAGAATATATTCATCTTCATACTCATATTAGTCCTATGCAACTAGTAGTCAATCCTATCTCCATTATCAAATTTGGTTGTCATAGACAACTTCACCAAATTTAGGTTTTCAAATCATGTGGCATGCACAAGATATCCGCCTCAAGGTAGTTTTCCAAGTCTAGTTATAGTCTTGCAGATGTTCATTATGCTTCTACCTAGGTGGTATGATAGTACATTGGTTTCTATGACATTATTCAATAGCATAGATGCATCTGAACATTCACCCTTCATTGATATATATTGATAGTAAAATAGAGATTTAAATTGTTCTTAAGGTTTGGGACAATCATCTAGTGTTAAGATAGTGTAAATTAAGACTATTTAGACTAATTAAATGGGCTTAGTCTGAAGCTAAATAACACACATAAGAGTCAAGTGACTAACAACTAAATAGAAAACAACAATTGTAAATAGGAAATAGGAAACAAAATCAAGCTAGTTCACCATCAACTAATATCTTTTTTCTAGCTAGATCATCCCTACAATCACAAGTTAAACAAAATATCCTAACCTTCTTACCTCATCATCTATCTTAAAAGTGGAAGATTTAATCATTACCACATGGTTATGTCTCTTTGATTATCTAGATAATGCAATTGAATCTCTAGAGGAGTCTTACATCTTAACAACAATTTCATTGTCCCTTTGTAGTTCATTGTTCCACAAGACAAGTCTGTTATTGGTTTAAGGCTATCTTAAAGGTCCATATAACAATCTAGGAATTTAATAACAATTAATGTTCAGTCCTTAATGGTCATGAAAACATTATACAAGATACTAAAGTTTACATGTGATGATTTCCTCTTTCCTATCAAATGGTAAGGATTCACTCAAATTTTCACATACTCATACACATATCCAATTTATGGATTCATGATTGATCCAATGCTCAGACCAATGCAAGCATGACTATTGTTTGTTGACCAGGCTTATTAGTCATATTTAGTTAGAGAAATTCATCCAAGACCATTACAAACTATTTGTAGCTTTGCCATAGGAAATGTTGGATCTCCTAGAATGAGTACTTAACATCAAACCAATAACCAATTCCATAGAAAAATTAACAAAATTGAAACCTTGGACCTAACATATGATAACAAACCTTGAGAACAAATTCATTATGGTAGTCCTAATAGCCCTACTACTATGTAATCTAATTATTGTGATAATACAATGCTTGGCTAGAATGATCTCTCTGAGTCCTTAAGAGGCATCTTTTGATATGACAGTCCTGCATATTGAAATATAATCTTGATACCAAACACCATAATGATAGTCATATATAACAAAATCTTGATTATATGGTCCAGTCCTATTGAGAGGGTTGTGATGTAAGATGAATGAGAGGATATCTCATAAGAATAACATGTGACCTTGATAATTTATATATGCATGCAAATCCTTTTTTACAAACCTCTAGTCTTGAAACAAAGATGCCCAAGTTTATGCCCATGACTGTCCTAGTATTTGATTGAACCTTTAACATGATTGTCTGTATAGTATTAAATTGATCTTTCTTGTCTCCCTCACTATAAGAATCAAAATTTAGGTCTCGAATGAAAATCCCTTGATTTCAATTTGAAAATTACATATAGTTCACTATAATAGCTCTCTTACATTTTGAAATTTGTACATGCACATGTATCTGTATGTTTAATTTAAATTTATTTCAAGTGTAATTTCTTGAAACATACATATAATTTATAATTTTTGAACATGTACATTATATGTTTATATATATATATATATATTCTTGATTTAATTTTAAATTTGTACTCAAGTTTGTATGTTTATATGTATATATGCAGGTTCATATCTATTTTTATATATATCATGAATCTAGATGATATTCACTTTGATGTTGAGGATTTCCTCAATGCACAAGATGATCGGGCCCCACCCCCAGCTCCAGATGCCCCACCTCCACCCCCACCTAGAACTGACCAGGCTCGCTTGCGAGCCATAATTAATGAAAATATGGATTCCATACAAGAAAAAATGAATTCCATTCACAATGAACAATTCATGCCACCTCATGTGGTATGTTTTGCAGCTTTGATGCAAGACATTGTAGATTCTGTGAGGTCTATTGACTCAGACTTTGATGGATTCCAGAAATGGAGAGAGGAGAGGCACCAATTTTATGCTGATGGCCTCTCCTATAAGGATATTTTGGATCTTAAAATCACAAAAGGTCATTTAGCACAATATTTTAGACATCCCATTACAAATGAACCTATTCTTGCAAATAAGAAAAGAATATCAATCGAGTGGTGTAGGCATGAAGGAATGTCTACCAATTTTTGGGACAGATGGTGGATGGTGTTTGATTATCCACCTCATGTTGATTGTGAGGTTCCTTTATATTTTTTGAGAAAATTATATGCAGAGTTTGTTATGAATAAAAAACCCAACTACTTTGATTTTAGATCATTCCAGGGTATTGGTGGTGGCATGCCACAATAGAGGTTGGGGACACGGGTTGATCCCCAATGACCCGTGCCTGTTCAACCTCATATTGACCCTCCTGTTGTTGTCATTCCTTCGCCCTTCCATCATCGTGCAGTGGTATCCACACTAGGCACATTGAGTGCACTCTTAGGTAGCCTAGATGAGCAGACTTCTATGATGGTAGCTTAGGTTAGAGACCATGGAGGAGTTGATGATGGAAGTGGTCCTAGTACCACTCCACATGTGTCGATGCCTGATACATGTATGAGTTGCAATCAGTTGTGTTATGGACCTTATCAGGCAGCTGCACCCACTTCAACTACACATGCATCATCTGATAATATGGGTGAATCATTTGTTGATTATCTATTTGCTGAGGATCATCCCACTGATCATTCGACACAAGTATATATAGGTTACACGCATGTTGAATTTATAACAATTTTAAGTACGTGTTTTTAATCAACATATAGATCAATTAAATTGTAATATTTTAACAATCGAATTATTTGGTGTAGATGATGGCAACAGGGACCATTGATCGATTTAATTTTTCATCGACACATGTTCATCTCAGGCACCCATTTGGGGTACATTTTGAATGATTTATATTTTAAATAATTTTATTTACTTGATTTTAATTTGTAATTCAGTCTTGAACATGTACATTAAATTTTTATGAACTAGTTCAGGGTTCTTCCACATTGAATCCTCCATCTAAGAGTGTCTTGAGCGCTCCTCCATCATTGGGCATCTCACATAACACTTTTACAGTATGTATATTATTTTAAAAAACTATATATACTTAGATTTTTCTATTTTGATATCATTATATTTGAAAACGTGCATGTACTATTTAATATATATTAAAAATATATGTCTATGCAGGTTGACACTACAATGAGGATGGGCATTGCAGCACACTTGGATAATCCAATTTTATATCAGGAGTCGACTGCATTTTAGGTTGTTCAAAAACGTATATCTATGTCTACGTGTAATATATGTACAAGTCTTTTAGATAGATTAAAACAAAATCTGAGTACCTATAACATGTACACAAGTCAATATATATATGTTTTAACCTAATTTGTACACACATGTGCTAAGTTATAAATGACCTTGTAGGAGCTTGTCAGTGACACGTTTCATCAACACACAACACATGCAGAGCATGAGGACAGAGGAGATGGGCAGCCTGATATGGTATAATTTAAAATTTAGATTATATTTAAAGTCAATTAAAATATACATTGTGAACTTAAAATAAATTTCTTGATAGATATATATGTTGACATGTGTTCAAAATTCTTTTTCTTTTATAGCTTGTGACATGTCATGTAGCTAAGCCTATAGAGACAGGTCCTGGAATAGAGGATGCACAACAAGTTCCTCTTACAGTATAATAATTTAAATATGATAAATTATAAATTAAATTGAATTAAATCATTTTTAAAATCATCTTATATCTAATTTCAACTTGAACTTTCTCCTGTATTAAATAGATTGATTTAGAGCATGTAGAGATAGGTCCAGGTGCACCAGAGCATGCCTCTCAGCCTCACACAGTAATTTAATTTTATGATAAATTATAAATTTAAAAATTGTCATTAAATCATTTTTAATCATCTTACATCTGATTTCATCTAAATCTTTCTCTTCTACAGAGTGATTCAGGTCATCTGAGTAGTTCGCATGGTGTGAAGAGGACTTTTGATTACAGAGATAGTATGTGATAGGTTATTTCATGGGCTACATAATTTGACTATTTCATGGACTATGTTATATATTGTTTGTCATGGACTTTATATATATATTGTTGAACATGGACTTTATATTTTGAACATGGGACTTTGTATATTTTTTGAACATGGACCTAGACTTTATTTCATTTCACTATTTTATGGTCTCTAGAATACAAAACTTTATTTCATTGTTGTATGTGTTTTACACTTCAAACATGCAAGTACTTAAATAACTATATAAAAATGCACAACGTGACTTTGAACTTATATATTCCACTAGTACTAAAAATGTGCTAAAATGGTAATAGCAAGCTCTAAATTTAAAATTAACAAGGTAAAACACTATAACTCAAAAGTGACTTTAATAGTGAGATTCATAATAATATTTTTTTGTGAAGAATCAATTGGTCTATTGGTGAAGTTACTGTAAGGAAAGTAGAGGTGCGAAATACAGCTTCCCTAATGTTAATTTTAAGGGGATAGTGTAGACAAGTAACTTTCAATTTAAAACACAGATGAATACAACAGAGCAAAACATAACACACAAACAAAATACAGAGTATGACACCAGATTTACGTGGGAAAACTCTTTCAAGTAAAAAACCCACCATCACAAGAGAACAACCTTTATTACAGTAAAATTCATTTACAATAAAGATCCCAGCTTCTTGCTTTGGTATCGATTCTCAAAAACATACACCGTTCATCACATCACTGTACATTTACAGAATGAACTATGTATTCGAATCTCATCATCAATCTTACTATAGACTACATCATTAGATTTCTATATGTGATTCCAAGAGCAGAAAAACTGTTTCTCAACTTTTGCCCTAACCAATCAAACCAACTGATTCATTGTAGTTACCTGCCAACCGTCACAACTGTTCACATTCTAGCGAGACCTTTAGTCCCACATGTATCAAGTCATAGAGGACACTTCAGTTTATAACCGCCAACCAACTATAAGACTATCATTGGCAATTTTGTTGCCGACGATAACAAGTTAAAAGCTCATCAGGGTAACCATCACAATCGGCGAAGCAATCAACACTTATTCTGATGAACCTTGTCTCACCGACACCTACAGAAAGCCTTCATCAGAGTGACCATTGTTCATCGGCCTGAGAACTTTAAGTTTCACCGATGAACATCCTCTTGCTGACATCCAAAGCTTTGCCAAACTCCATCGGTGAGACATCATACATCGGCCAAGGACTTCGAACTCCCGCCGATAGCAGTTCTCACATCGATGCCAAACATCATCGGTATGACGAATAACATCGGAGTAACATCAGAGTGCTTAGCCGACAATAGTTCTCACACTGATATATCCATATTGATGAAACCTTGTATCATTGCCCAAACACTCCCACCGATAATGTGAACGAATGAATATATGAGGTTCCAAACAAAAATATGAGACATTAATCTCTTCAGTTACTAGGTTCACAAAAAAAGCTATTAGAAATCAATTTTTGTTGAGTACAATGCCCAACACCCTAAGAGTTAAGTTTGGGGTTGAGTCCCAATGAATAGTCTACGAAAGCTTTACATATTTGACAAAAAAATATAATATCATGTTAGTCTTCAACTAATATTAGTACATGGATTGGTAAAGCTTTGAAAAAATACAATTGATTGATATTATCAAAATCACTTTTACAAAAAAAATGTTTGATATTATTAGGATCATAATAATCATACATAAAGGGTTTATCAGATGATAAAGATAACTAATGTACTCTGCTCATAAAAGGCCATGCATAGCATTCTTAGACATATTAGTAGTCCTGTACTTCATGGTCTAGTGGAAAATTTAACATTTTTTGTTAGATTTATTCAAATGAAACAAATTATCTTCCTATATGATCCCCCACTATTAGACAAAACATCCATAACTAATTCATATGCATTTAAGTCATTATATGACATGGGAAAACTAGTATGAGGATAATATATTACATTTTAATCAAGATGACAAAGAATGAATCCAAAAGACCTTTTCTTTGAGAACCACACTTAGAAAATAAAATGTCTATCAATTTCAAATGGTTGATGTTACAATTTTCTTTGATGTTACAATTCTATGACCTAGGATATTTAATGGTAACAAATTTAGGAGTAACTATTGAGATAAGTGATACTTAGCATACAACTTGCCTTGAAAGTTGATCATTGCACAACACAATAATATAATTTAGCAAGACCCAATTCCTTTGACATGCTTTCATTAAGTTTATCTTTAAATTTTCTATTTTTAGTTTGTGTAGATAAGATTTGCTTAGGCTTGGGAATCAATCTCACAACCTTCACTAGAGAACTTGTAGATGCCTTTGTTCAGATCCACAATCACAGACCTAATCGAGATTAGGTCCACACTTGTGTGTTTGACCTAAAGAGGGAATTTATAAACTATTTATGGAATGGAGTAAAATCTTGAGATGTGTGATCATGATGTTTTTTTAGGAATGTTTTTAAGACTTGATAACACTATATAAATTATAGTCCTTTTGACCTCTCATTCATAAAAGATTTTGAACCCTAGGCCAAAACATAAGGTAAAATGACATAGGTATGTACAATTTTCCCTATTACAATGTTATAATTAAAATATATCAAGTATTATTGTGAAATCATTACCCTTCCACAAGAAAGAGTGAACTTGGAGAGTGTTAATTTTCATCACTATATCATTAGGCAAGTACTTAATAGCCTAAAGCAATGCCTCATTTTGATTTTAGAAAGGCTCATGAAGTGTAGGGTAGATGGGTCAAAGGATCTAGACTGAGGAGTGATACTAACACCCTCAACATCATGTTTCAAACCCTAGCATAAATCATAGATCTACCCATTGAAGATTCAACCAATATAATGAAACTTTGGAATCTATTAACTAAACATCTAGACCTTGATCATTTAGTCTTGATCTATATGAAACCATTGTTATATCCTAGGTTTGTAGCTACCCATGATCATTATCCAAATAAAAACCAAATCTCAAATGTGTAATTTGAATCACAACAAAATCTGTATGTCAAGGTGCACTTGGGTCTCAACATAGATTTTAATGTATATTTACCAAGCCATGTGGGAAAAGTGCATGGTAGGGTATATGTGATATAGACACATATGATCATCATTGAGGATGATATTTTCCTCAACCTAGATATTTTATTGTTGAAAGGATGCATACATGTTTACCTCAGGTTTTAAGTATATTGGTGACATTGTGGTTAAATTTCTTACCAAAGGAAAGCAATTGAGGACCGATATTAATCAATTACATCATTCTAGATATGATGTATATTATTAGACTTGATGAAGGTATATTAGGTGATATCCATGTAGTTTTGAGTCCCTCTCTTAGATGTAGTGACATATGTTAATTTCATATCATTGCTAACATAGAGAGGACATATACATGCACGATTCACATCATGGTAGTGATCAGGTGATAATTTATGTATATTGTTAGATTAGATTAACTACGTGTTCTAATTTTATTATAATGCTCATGTTCTAATGTATGTGTATATTTTTGTAGGGATCCATTCATCATTCTTAGCACAATAGTTGTCACTTTGAGGGTCACTTAGCAAGGAGATAGGATTCACCCATATTATGATGTATTTTGAGTAGTTCATGTACTTTGATAGATAGGACATTTGTATACATGTTTTTAGATCCACGGTATTTATATACTTTAATCTACCTCACATTTGCATACTTTAATTAGATACATTATATTTATTTAATTAATTAGGATTAGCCTTTTACATGCCTTCCATCATCAAATTAATTAAATAAATTGAAGATTTATTTAATTAAACTAATTTACTACACCTTCCCCACTAATTAATTTTGAATAATCTTACTATTGGATTAATTAACTTCTAATCTCCACTAATAAAATAAATCATGTCTTGAACTCACAAATAAATAAATTCAAAAACTCACATGACTAGCTAAAAGGAAAAATTCAAACTAATTTTACATCTCCACCATACATTTCCATGGTTTTAGATAAAGCAAGATTCCAGGCCTTGTTGATGCAAACCCATTCAATAGCTCTAAAACATCCATGCAATGAACCATTAACTAGAATCTAGAAGGGAGAAATTACAAATTCCAAAGAGATAACATTAAGACATGGAGTTGTATCTATGTATTGAAAATTACTAACCTAATCTATAACGCTAAGTACTAGTTCATCTTCATTATTGAGCATGTCAAATAAAGAAGAAATTTTAAGGATAGAATGAAGATGATAGTGTAATGGTTGGATTGAGAGATATATGGTTATTGAAACATAGAAGTAACATAACTGTGTAGGATACTGTGCTCCATTAACAACTTCAAATTGGCCATTAATTAACCTACAAAGATGCTAACATTTTGGATGTCTTAAGGGGTCCTAATTTACGATGTCTTAAGGGGGCGTCTTAAGTTCTCAAAATTTGGTGAAGTTGCCCAAGGCAACCAAATTTAACAATATAATAGAATTAAATTTAAAGTAAATTCAAAGTAGAAAAACATGTGCATTTAACAAATAAAATATATAGAATAATAATTTTGATATATAAAACTATAGAGTATAAAATTGTGTACATACACATGTATACAAATTTGTGTACAAAATGTGTAATAATGTAATTATGTATGTACATATATGCCAACTCAAAATAATGTTTACAAAATGTGGTTATGCCATCTCAAGAAAATCCAAAACTTGTGGGGAATGTAGCAGGTCTTCAAGCCACCTGATATAAAAATAATACAAGTAATTTATCAATATATCATCAAAACATGTATTTTAATTTATATAAAACTATCTAGATATACATAATTTGTACCTGTATTTACAAGTGCCTCACAAATGTGTAGATATAGGTTTAATCTGCATCCTCTCAATTTTTTGTTTCCAAGTATGTGATGAATTTGTGATGATGGCCTAAGGATATAAAAGGACAATTTAAATCAATTTCAACCAATAGCACACAAAAAATATCAAAACATGTATTTAATGTATTTAAAAGAACAATATAAAACTATTTAACTATATTTACATGTATTTACTTATTCCATTGTACCATCTCCATCCTCTCTTTTTTCCAACGCATCGATGATTGTCTCATGGTCTTCCATAGAAATTATCCATAGCTCTTTATTTGTAGGTTTTCCACAATACCTCTCCAGTTTTATATTTGTTGCCAACACCAAATGTGAGTAGTGTATAATCTTCTTATGTGTTTCATAATCTTTGAATGCAGGCAAACCATTCTTCCTTATTAGGTATTTCTATAGCCAAGTGCCAACAACCACCACTGAACCTATTGGATAATGATAGCCATCATCAAAGAAATTCTTAAAATTTGCTTAAGGGGATCAAAGAAGTTCTTAAAATTTGCTTAAGGGGATCAAAGACTTGTTATCAAAATTTGCTTAAGGGGATGTCTTAAGGCGATCACCAAGATAAGGAAATCCATCATCATCTTCTTGAGGTGCTGTTAACTTATGTTTAGTCTCCACACAATGAGCCAACCAATATTTTGTTTCCTCTTCATTCTTCTTTGGTGCAACAATAGCATACATATGTCCTACAAATAAATTTTGATTCAATAACTTGCACATGTCCATAAAATTTGACCAATCAACATACATGCATTCATATGTACACATAAATAAATAAAAGCACTACAAATGAGTAATGAAGTGAAATAAAATGAAATAATTTGAATTAAATTGCCTTTTTGTACAAGGTCTGAAACACGGTCATAATCATCTAATGCAAACAGTTGATCATTGTCTTCAATTGTTGTTTCACTTTGATCGTGTGCTTGTGCAAGTGTCAATGGTCTTTGCTTCCACTCTTCAACCCATTATGTATTCTCACATGCTTCCCAATCTCCTGAAATACAAAACTGACAAACACATGCAAGCTCCCTTGTCCAGATAGTCCATGTACTTGCATTCAAACTCCTAAATGAATGCCATTTAGTAGATCCACTGATTGTCTGGCAATCAAGTCTAGGTAGAATGTTTTCTTCTTCAACCAACCAAAAGAATCAATGAACTGTAGAGTACTCGCTTGATCCAGGTGTACATAATCTTGTATTGCACCAATCTACAATCCCATGTGCATCTTTAAATTTTACTGCATCCTCAAATTTCAATCGCTGTCTAGCAAGAATTCTTTTAACACATGCACCAACTCCATCATGTTCTCCTTTACCATGTCCATCTTAAAAAAAAATCCACATATGTTGGACATTATTCTCCTTGTAAACCCTACTTAACCAACAGAACATTCAAACATTCTTGAACTGCCCCGTATAATTATCTGACCATATAAGATGTTCAATCATCTAGATTCCCCTTTCTCTTAAATTTGTATTAAAATATATTGAAACAATATTGAACAAACTCTGATGAGTGTAACTGGTTGTCACTCAAATAGAAATGATACTCTCAAAAATTTTCTATCATTCTTTGTGCTATCATCTGCATGTCTATAAACAATATGAACAAACATAGCAACCTGCATTGAATTGTAATATTGTGATTGAATTTCCTCTTGCGGAGCTAAAGTATAGTTTTTTGCAAAATCAACCACTGATAGTATAGTACCAACTAGAAATGTGTTTCTACATTCACGAAATTGTCCATCAAGCCATCGAGCTTGTTGAGAGTGCTTAACATATTTTGGTACAATTTTACTCTTAAATTCTGATATGAATGCATGCACACTAACCTTTTCTGTAATTAAATCACAACGCTTTCCAAATTTTCCATCTTTTAAAGAATATTCAACATTCTTAAATCTTTTAACATCCACTAATTGTTGTCCAAAATCATTTTCAACACTTTCATGCATACAAACTCTTAACAAAGAAAGATTGCCACAACTAGTGCATTATCTAGAAATACATGAACTTAAATAAAATGATTTTTCATTAGATCTTTCACAGAACCACTTTATATAAACTCTTTTATTGCTTCAGGTGGCATATTAATATCACATTCCTGTATAATCATGTTACTATGTAAAGTACAATGTATATATCGAAACACATCATAATAATAATGAAATTGAACATGCGTTTTACAACAACAAGATATTCGTTGCTTATTAATCTTTACATACCATGGTTTGCATTTTTCAAAAGATCTTTGACTTATTTTAATATTACTAGGTAACACTAATTCATCATAAAATTTTCTATAAAATTCAGTTTGCGTTGTATCTAATAGGTGTTTTGGATGAGGATCGCGAACTTTGGACCCCACTCTTAATTTTAAAACATCTCTAGCATTAGATGATACCCAGTATTATCATGCCAATATTTTTTGATCAAAGATTTGATTGCAACATTCAGTTTCATGTCAGATCTTGAGAGTCGACCACTAAAACTCTAACATTGGTTAATTGGATCAATTTCTATACTTTCTTTTCTTTTTGCTGCTCTTACCAATGTTTTAGGATGTATTTTTAGAGTTCCACTAATATTGCTTACCATTCTTCTATTCAAAGTTGTTTTATTCACTATAGCAGTTGTTATAGCTCGTCTTGCTACATTCTTATCTTTGGATCGACTATTATTTCCAATAGACTCAATGACACTAGCAACAGTAGACATAGCATGTTTTAGTGATTGATCTTTTCTTCTTGGTTTAACAAAAATGCCTAACATTTTCATTACTTGTCTCATTTTCCACATTCTCATTAATTGCATTATTAGTTAACATTGAAATGATAGTTTTTTATGATAAAAAAATTCTTTGTATAATCTATTGGCATGTGTTCTTATTTGTCTCCAAGAAATTTTACCAGGAAGATTATCCAAAACATCTCTTTCAATTTTGAAAAAAAAATTCTCATTTTCAACATCACATCCTGGATTTTCATTTTCAACTTCAAAATGATTTTCATTTTCAACAACAAAACGATTTTCATTTCATTTTCAACAAAAGTATTTTCATTTTCATTTTCAACAACAAAATGGTTTTCATTTTCATTTTCAACAAAAGGATTTTCGTTTTCATTTTCAACAACAAAACGGTTTTCATTTTCATTTTCAACAAAAGGATTTTCATTTTCATTTTCAACAACAATTTGTTTCAAATTTTGATCTCTACGAATATTATCAATCTCAACATTGTTATATCCAGCTTGTTTTAAATCTCCTATCAACACCATTTCCATTTCATTCAAAGGTGGATTTGAAGAAGTACTTAGATTTGTGCCTATTGAAACATTCTCCATAGCATTGACAGAGGGATTTGAAGACATACCAAGAGTAGTTTGTATAATCGTATTAGTTTCCACATTCACCTCTTGCAAATTTGCATCATCTACATCCATGGTCTCCTCAATGTTTTTATCTTCAATAGTTGTGGAATTGGATGCTTCAATATTATTCATTGATTGAATCTTTATTCTTCTATCTCTTTGTCTTTTTGCCTTCTCTCTCTTTGCTTCAATTTCTTCAGGTGTTAATAGCTTCCTATCTTTCCTCTTATTATGACTTTGTGATCCCATGATTAAAAAATTTATGAAGCATGTACAAATGAATGTTAAAAACTTGAAAGCCTTTCTTCTTTGTTCAAGTCCTTCAAACAAGTAGCAATTCAACAAAATTTCACTCAAATAGTGTCTCGATGATGGCTTCTATCAAAATTCAAACAATATTCCAAGTTGAAGGACCTGCAGAAGAAAAAAAGATGGTAGAAAACGTTGCAAATGTCGCTGTCGGCCGTACTGTAGAGCAAGTTGCAGGAATGACAGTCACAATCACAGTGTTATTAAAAAAAATGGACAAATAATAAACGGGATCCCGTTCTACAAAACGGGATCCCGTTTTATTGTGAACTGATAGAGTAAGAAATGAGATCCCGTTATTTAAAATTTAATTTTTAAGCTCAAGTTTTGCTTTGTAACCTGGTTCAGGAAATGCTTTGGGGACCCGAACCTGACCGCTGGACCTGGTTTGACCTGCAACTTGAAGGTCCTGTCAATGTCAAAACAAAATAGTGACTTTGGGCATATATCTGAAGGTCTATTTTGCAGAATATTTTGACAAAATTAAAACCCATTATAGATGAGACAGTTTAGATTCCAAATATGTAATTTTTTTTACAATTAGATTATTTATTCTATTTTTTAATCAATTTCTGATGAAATAGGTCCATAAACTTGAATTATTAGGGTTTTTAGTATTTTAATAACTTTTATTAAATATTTTTTTGTAAAAAAAATTGTACGAAAACGTACTTTAGACAATTCTTTTCAATTTAAAAAAAAATAAAAAAATGTTAAGTTTAGGTCATCTTATGCGTGACATACACGATGATTTTTTAAAAGACCAAAAATGGCCAATAAAAAATTAATTAAAAAAAATATTCAATAAAAAATTACAAAAAAATATGGAAAACATGCTTCAGTGAGTTACAAATCTTTTCCCAAAAGGATTTAGAAAAATATGATTATTTAAGTCAAAATATGGATGATGTACATGTAAATGCTATAGTAAAAAAAAGTGACTTTTAAACGGTGGTTTTTAGAAACACCTATTCAAAATCAATTTCTATCATCTGGGTATTGAAAAAAATTACATATTTGAAAACTAGACTCTGAGTACTACATTTCATATTTAGTGACTTTTTTCAAGATTCCACATTTAAGTGCTTCAAAGTTTTAGGTCAAATGTGACAAATTTTGAAAATCAGGGAAAACACTTCCACTTTTTGGCCAAAAAGTGGACTCAACTTCTTGCACACACCCAGGTCCCAGATGTGTATTGAAGCAACTGTAAACATAGTAGTACTCTATCCTTGAATTTTTATTTGTGATTGGAGTTGGTGCTTCTAACATTATAAGGAGTTGGTGCTCCTAAATCCAGGTGTTAAAGTGTAATCAATGAGACCTAATAGTGATTTTCTTGTGAGGTTGGATTGCTTAAGCAAACCCAACCAACATTTCACACAATGGTTTTTTCCTTTTTAGGGTTTTCCACATACATATATGTGTCATGGTGCTATTTGTGTGATTCCACTATTATCTAAGTATTTTGATGTGTTTGAATTAATTGTTTTTACGTATTGAATCATTGGATGAACTAGTTTTTATTGTACCACTGATTCACCCCCCCTCTCAGTGGTCTAGTGTATTTCAACAATTGGTATCAGAGTAGCAGGTTCCTTGCAGAAGTTTAATAAACTTAGGTTGATCTTGGTAGTGGAATATTATGGCTAATGAGGAAGGATCTTCTACTAGAGCACCTCTCTTTGATGGCACAAATTTTTCTTTTTGGTGTATTAGGATGGAGTCTTACTTATCCTCTTTAGGATTTGATGTGTGGATGGCAGTAGAAAATGGGTATACTGTACCTTCTCAACCACCTACTATTGTAGATGAAAAAAAATCCTATGAATGCAATGTCAAGGTCAAGAATGTCATTCTTTGTGGTTTGTCAAATGAAATCCTATTTAAGGTTATGCATTGTAAAATTGCAAAGGAAGTTTGGGACAAATTAATTACATTTATCGATGCGATGTCAAAATTAAAGAAGCCAAGTTGTAAACTTTTAGAGCATAATTTGAAGGATTAAAAATGAATGAAGAAGAGAAGGTTGTTAGGGATCTTGGAGAGGAGGTGAAAGATTCATTAGTGGTCAAAGAGGTCTTAAGATCATTGCCTTCTAGATATGATTCTAAGGTGTCTGCAGCTGAAGAGGCAAGAGACTTGAACAAGCTCTCTTTAGATGAGTTACATGGTACATTCATTGCTTATGAAATGAGAACACACAATGAATAATCCACAAATAGTGAAGCTGCTTTTAAGACTGTGAAGAAGTGCAAGGAAACAAATTATGAGTCTAATGACATAGATGTAAAATAATCAACTTTGTTATAAAGTTGAAGAAGGGATCAGGTAAGTCCAAAGGAAAACTTCCTTTCAAATGCTTTAATTGTGGCAAAATAGGACATTTTGCTGCCAAGTGTCCTTATGGTGAACTTGAAAGTGATGTAGAGGATGATGGAAAGCAAGGCAAAAAGAAACAATATAATGCTAGAACAAAGTACTCTTTTGAAAAGAAGAAGAGCCTATATATCAGAGATGTTGATGTGTCTGATAGCAACTCTGAAGACTCCATTGATGAAGAAGGAGAGATCTTGTTTATGGCTACTGAAAGTCCAAATGAATCTAATCAGGATGAAGAAACTGAAGTTGACCTTGAAGGTGAATTGATTTGTGCCTTACGGGAAATAAAAACATTGAATAAGGAGGTCTCTATTCAAAAAGATCTAGCCTTGAAAAATAGTGAAAAATTGAACAACACAATTAAAGAATCGGATCAACTAATTATAGATCCGAAAACACAACTTGAGGAAAGTAAAAGGGTTGAAGAAATGACCAAGGCAGAGTTAGAAGTCAAGATAAAGGATTGCCAGAGTTTGGAGGCAAAAATTGTCTCTTTGAGAAAGAAGTTAGAAAGATGTGACAGTACCAACAGATTGGAAGACTTTTTTGGTAAGCAAAAGAGGTTTAAAGATATGACTGGTTTGGGTATGAGATAGGCCAAAGTTTAAAAACTTGTATTCAAAAGAAAGAAGTTGAACAAAGCAATAAAAATGCTTCAAAATCTAATCACAACAGTCCAACCAAGGGTGCTGATGTAGATGGTTTAACAAAAGTTAGAAACAAGAAGTTCAAAAGACCACTTATTGCAAGAAGAAGCACTCCATTCAAGTTCAATTCATACTTTTATGGTTATTATTTTTATTGTAATCAATATGGCCATAAAGCTAGTGATTGTAGGGTTGTTCTTAGAAAAAGATCTAACTTTATAGCAGAAATCCTTTTGATATCTTGAACAATCTAAGATGCTATAGCTGTAATAATTTTGGTTATATAGTCAAGTATTGTAGACCTAATCTTGATCAACAAGAAAAGAAGGGTGATGATTATCCCATGGAGAATATGAACCTTACAAATCTTGATAAGAAGAAGAACAAATCAAAAATGGTATAGAAGCAAAAAGAAAAAGACATGAAAGTTGAAAAATCAATGTTGGTACAAACTGCCCTGCATGCTAAAAAGAAAGATCTATGGGTCATAGATAGTGGATGTTCAAATCACATGACTAGTGATAAGATCAAATTCACCAAACTTGAAGACTATATTGGAGGTTCTATCAAATTTGGAGACAATACTTCTATTCAAATCAGAGGCAAGGGAACTCCATTTTTAGATGACAAAACACCTATTCATGATGTCTACTATGTAAAAGGACTTAAACATAACTTATTAAGTGTTATTCAGATTTGTGACAGTGGGTACAACATCTTATTTAATGCTCAAGGTTGTGAGATAAAGAAAAAATTAGGAAAAATAGTGGCAAAGGGTATGAGAACAAAAGGTAATGTATACAGTCTCAAAGGAACTAAAAACAATGATGGACATGGAAGAATCTGCCTTATGGGACAGGTGGAGGAAAGTTGGTTATGGCATAGAAGACTTGGGCACCTAAACTTTGATAATCTAGTCAAAGTTAGTAAAAATCAGAATGTTAGAGACATGCCTCACATCACCAAACCTGTCAATAGCACATGCAAAGAGTATTAGCATGGAAAATAGACCAAAATCAGTTTCAAGTCAAAAGAGCATTCATCCACAAGACCATTGCAGTTAGTACATATAGACTTGTGTGGTCCTACAAGGACAAAAGCTCTAAGTGGAGAAAGATATTTCATGTTATTCATTGACAACTACTCAAGAATGACTTGGGTAACATTTCTAAAACACAAATCAGAGGCATTTGAGAGATTCAATATTTTTAGAAAGTTGGTTGAAAAGGAATCAGACCAAAAAATCAAATGCTTGAGGTCTAATAAAGGTGGAGAATATACTTCAAGGGAGTTTGAAGACTATTGTGAGCAATGTATGGCATCAAAAGACATTATTCAGCCTCAAGGACACCTCAACAAAATGGTGTGACAAAAAGAAAAAATAGGACAGTCAAGGAGATGGCTAGGACAATGCTAAATGAAGCCAATATGTCAGATATCTACTAGAAAGAGGCAGTCCATACAGATGTATACACCCTGAATAGAGTCCAATTGAGGGTAAATTCCAAGGAAACTCCATATGAGCTTTGGTATGGTAAGTCAGCTACTGTTAGTTATTTTAGAATATTTGGTAGCAAATGTTATATTAAGAAGGATGAAGAAGGCTTCGATAGCTTTGAGTCTAGGTGTGATGAAGGAATATTCCTTGGATATTCCACTCATAGCAAAGCATACAAATGTTTCAATAAGAGGCTAAAAAGAATTGTTGAAAGTACTAATGTCAAAGTTGATGAATAGTGGCATCTTGACAAACAACAGTTAGAAGATGTTGAAGAGGAATCTAAATCAGAAAAAGAAGTAGAAGTTCCAAAAGAAGAGTTGACACCTAAACAACCTATTGAAACTATGGTAAAGACTCCCTCAAGAACTATACAAAGAGATCATCCTGAAGAGCAGATTATTGGGAACAAAGATACAAGAGTACAAAATAGAAGAAGACTTGCTAAATCAAATGACCAAGCTAATGTTTGCTTGTTATCTGCAATAGAGCCAAAAACATTACACTGCAGCTAGCAAAGATGAGTGTTGGATCAAGGCCATGGAGGAAGAACTAAGTCAAATTAAGAAGAATAAAACTTGGGAACTAGTTCCTAGGCCTGAAGACAAGAATATCATTGGAGCCAAATGGGTATTTAGGAACAAATTAGATGAAAATGGTAAGGTTGTTAGAAACAAATAAAGACTTGTTTGTAAATGATACTCTCAGGTTGAGGGTATTGACTTTAAAGAGACACTTGCACCTGTGGCTAGACTTGAGGCCATAAGAATGTTTTTAGCCTTCTTTGTCTATAAGAACTTTAAAGTGTACCAGATGAATGTGAAATCATCTTTTCTGAATGGGAACCTAGAAGAAGAAGTTTATATGGAGCAGCCTAAAGATTTTCAATGTGAAGGAGGTCATCATTATGTTTATAGATTAAAAAAGGCCTTGTATTGTTTGAAGCAGGCCCCTAAAGCATGGTACTCTCAGTTGGACAAGTATTTGCAAGAGAAAGGATTCACTAGAGGTGGAGTAGATAGCAATCTATATTTCCAATCAAAAGGTGAGGACTTACTAGTTATTGTAGTTTATGTGGATGACATCATATTTGGTAGTAGTGATGATGATATGTGTAAAGCTTTTTCTGACCTCATGAAATCAAAATTTGAAATGTCTATGCTTGGAGAGTTGTCCTTCTTTCTTGGATTGCAGGTTTCACAACTTGACAAAGGTATAGATTTCATTTCCCAAACTAAGTATGCAAAGGAGATGCTTAAGAGGTTCCAAATGGATGAATGCAAACTAGTCAGTACTCCCATGATAATCGGTTGCAAGTTGAGCAAGGTTGATGATTCACCTGATGTAGATCAAACTATGTATAGGTCTATGATAGGTAGTATGTTATATTTAACGACATCTAGGCCTGATATCATGTAGGCAGTGTGTTTGGTAGCAAGATTTCAATCATCTCCCAAAGAATCTCATGTGAATGCAGTGAAAAGAATCTTTAGATACCTAAAAGGCACATTAGACTATGGTTTATGGTATCGTAGAATTGATGACTTCACATTAGTTGCCTATGCTGATGCTGATTGGGTAGGGTGCATTGATGACATGAAGAGTACTAGTGGTGGAGCCTTTTTCTTAGGTGGCAAATTAGTGTCATGGCATAGAAAGAAATAGGAGTTAGTGTCCTTGTCAACTGTAGAGGTAGAATACATTGTAGTTGCCTCATGTTGTACCCAAGTTCTTTGGATGGTGCAAACACTTAAAGACATCAAGGAAGAAGTGTGTAAGCCTGTTTCAATTCTATGTGATAACACTAGTGCTATAAACAATTCCAAAAATCCTGTTATGCACTCAAAAACTAAGCATATTGCTATTAAATATCACTTCTTGAGAGAGAAAGTCATAGCAAATGAAGTTGCACTAGACTATGTTGCTACTAAGGACCAAGTGGCAGATAGTTTTACCAAGCCTTTAGCCAAGGATATTTTTGAGCACTTAAGATAGAGGTTGGGTGTTCACTCTTTTTCTTCTATCAACTAACTCAAGGGTTCTAGTATAATTTTAGGGGGAGCTTATGATCTCATTTCTATACTTTTGAAACTAGGATTATGTATGTTGATGCCTTTTTCTCTTTCTGTCAGGATAGTATGAGTTAATTTTTGTCCTTATATCAAGTGTATTCATAGTGTAGTATGTCATTAGCAATGGTTCATGACAGTATTATTGAAGTGTTGCAGTGTTGGTTTACAATCCCTATTTTTAGTGTATTGGTGTCTTGGTATGTGTAGTGTCTATCTGAAAATGCTTGTATCTATTCACAATGTTAGTGCAGTGTTGGAGGCTACCTGGATCCATGTTTGTATGACACACTTAGCTCTGTTTGTGTATGATGGTTCAGTATCATATAGAGTGTATGCATATGCCAGTGACAGTGTGACAGGACTCCAAGACAGGAGTGTCAAGGATCACCCTTTGTCATTGATGTCAAAGGGGGAGTAGGAGCTCAAAGTACAATGGCATCATAGAGCAGATTGAGCACTAGCATCATAGAGTAGCAATGGCTTCACAGAGTAGTATATGTTGGATTAGGATTAGGATGACATGTTTCAGTATTGAATCAAGTAGTTTCAGTGCATGATTGATCTATATGTTTGTTTAAGTAATGATTGATCTGTGTGTTACATAGTCAACAATAACAACATAACTTGCTCAGAGAAATCAGGATGACAAGGCAGTCAAGTATGATATATATTATGGCATCAACATGACATGACCATTAGTTTCCAATGATCAACCAGTTTGCCAAAAATGACAATGTCAGATAGGGGGAGATTGTAAAGTACATTTGTTGCAAAGGTAAGTGCAATGGTTGTATATGTTGACATCAATGCCAAAGGGGGAGTTTGTTGGCATTGTTTTGTCATTGATGTCAGAGGTATTCTTGTCAATATCCTTATCACACAGAGCATCTTCTTCTAGAGCAGAACTATCTTAGATCTACTAAAGTGTTTTGGAATGATTTGATGTCTATGTTTAGGATTGTTTATTTCAAGATCAAAGGAATCCTCTCCAACAAAGGTTGTTTATAGAAGATAAGGATCACATTTCAAGTCAATGATCCTTGATGGCATATTAGGGTTTGACAAAGTTTGAAGACTTAAACCCTAAAGTCCTAAAACCCTAAGAACCTAAAAGCAAATTTATTTTTTTGTTTACTTTGTGACGGTTGTGCTTTAGTTCTAATTCATTAGTGACTTATTATCACTGGTCACCTATGACTTAAGTGATAACTTAAGTCACCTTCATCATAGAATGACCGGCCCCTCATCCTAGTGGTGACTAGAAAGACCCTTTCTCGATGGAGGTTTGGGCACCAAGTCACAGATCAACAGTGTCTACTAAAACTTCTCGTGGTGTGAAACAAGATATCGATGGTGGACATTCAAACTCTCAATAGTCATCTTCCTATGTTTGAAGATTGACAGGCAGTTGTTCATTTCAACTAATTTGCAGTAGTTTAAGCAATTTTGTTAACTGCTCTCAACAATGATAGAGATAGTTGTTTAAAGCTTGTTAAGGGATGATGTCTTGAGCCTTTTTGAGAGGGTGATGATAATAAATCAAAGACATATTTTTGTTGTGTGGTGGCTGATAAAAATCATTGAAGAGTTGTTCAATATACAGTACATGAAAAGATCATTACTCTGATCTAATAATGTATAATATTGTTTTGATCAATGCAGTGGATGGTTGTATGAAGGTTAGAGAGGTCCCATATGTGTATTGAAGCAACTACATAAACAGAGTAGTACTCTGTCCTTGAATTTTTGTTTGTGATTGGAGTTGGTGCTCCTAAGTGAATCGGAGTTGGTGCTCCTAATATTATAAGGAGTCGGTGCTCCTAAATCTAGGTATTAAAGTGTAATCAGTGAGATTTGGTCAGTGAGACCTAATAGTGATTATCTTGTGAGGTTGGATTGCTTAAGCAAACCCAACCAACATTTTACACAATGGTTTTTCCCTTTTTATGGTTTTCCACATACATATATGTGTCATAGTGTTATTTGTGTGATTCCATTGTTCTCTAAGTATTTTGATGTGTTTGAATTAATTGTTTTTACAAGTATTGAATCATTGGATGAACTAGTTTTTATTGTACCACTGATTCCCCCCCCCCTCAATGGTCTAGTGTATTCCAACAATCTATACTAGCATACCTACCTTTAGAAAATTTATGTAAAAATGTCTAGAGATATCATTCTTGAGGCCCTTATATTTTTTTGGATTTGTAATTTAAGTGGAATAGGGTCCTAGAGATATCATTCTTTAAGTGGAATAGGCGCCTAGAGATATCATTCTTGAGGCCAATAAGGCCCATATTTTTTACTCGATTTGTAATTTAAGTGAAATAGACAATCTAGAATTA
The DNA here is from genome assembly GCA_027924645.1 of Cunninghamia lanceolata. Lineage (NCBI taxonomy): Eukaryota > Viridiplantae > Streptophyta > Pinopsida > Cupressales > Cupressaceae > Cunninghamia > Cunninghamia lanceolata. The sequence goes on along the minus strand of BSBN01000564.1, from coordinate 2,384,478 downwards.
TAACTATGGGTATCTTTTACATAGAAAGATATTTTAAATATAGATATGCTAGTTTGTTAACCTCTAACTTAACTCCATACCCTATATATATCTTAAGAATAAAGACCGTCTATAAATATGTGATAAGTTCCCAATCTCAAATAGTATATAGAATTGACATTGTACCATGGGTGTTCTCACCCCATTAACATCACATCATGTTGAAAGCAATGTTGAAAATGGTTGAAAATTAATATGGAGATAGGATGATTAATTAATCTTATAATCCATACAAAATAAATATGATTTCATAGCAAACCTTCTCTTTTTTTTCCTCCTAATCTTGCCGTTTGATGTCTATATATAATTTTGTTGATACAATACAAAATCCTTTAGATTCAAATTACAGAAAGTCCCTGTTTGATTTTTAAATGTGAACCCAAATTCACAAATATTTGACCTTCTGACCTCTGAAATTAAAATACTTGACCTTCTGGCTTCTGAAATTAAATAAAATGAATAAATAGGACTCATCTCATAAAAAAATCATATTCTGTGCTACCGTTCACATAGGACCCTTATAAACCACACAATGAACTCTCCTTGTAGAGCCAAAACATGATCCTAAGGATTATTAGCCACGGCCTATTCTTCCCCTGCATGGTACACATCACATGGTGCTGCACCAGTCACATGTGCAAGTTAACATAAACTTCCAAATAAACCTTGGAACTTTCTTTGCCAACCACTCAAAGGAAAATTAGACAAAGGAAATGCTAAAGATATTAACTGTCTCAAAAGAGCAAACCCAGCATGCCTGCATGCTGTTGTCCAGCTATGCATATACCCTCCTTGATTTGTAGCTTGACTTCACCTGCTCATAAGGCCTCTCCATATTTCTATATAAGCCATGACAAGTCCTTAACATGAATCACTCACAGTATTGTATTGTCTAGTGTACATTGTAGTGCATCATCAAGATGGGTCACTGCAAGATTGTAGCAGTAGGCTTTATTGTTATGTTGCAGTTATGGTCCATGGCACCAGTTATGGCTTGTAATTATTGTCCTCCTGCTATTAAGCCTCCTACTGCACCCAAGTTGTCTCCTCCCATTCCCAAGACTCCTGCATTGCCTCCTCCTGTGGTGCCTACTCCTGCAGTGCCTACTCCTGTGGTGCCTACTCCTGCAGTGCCTACTCCTCCAGTGCCTACTCCTCCAGTGGCTACTCCTCCGAGTCCTAGTTCTGGGACATGCCCACTTGATGCTCTAAAGTTGGGTGCCTGTGTTGATGTGTTGAGTGGGTTGGTGCACCTTGTTATAGGTGACCCTTCTGTCAACAAGTGCTGCCCTGTGTTGCAGGGTCTGCTGGAGGTTGAGGCAGCGTTGTGCCTTTGCACTACCATCAAACTCAACCTTCTTAATGTCAATATAGCTGTTCCTTTGGCCGTGGAGCTTCTTGTGTCCTGTGGATTGAACCCTCCTCCTGGCTTCACCTGCCCAACTCAGTAGCTGGTAAGAATAATTGATTATAAATTTCTATATGCAAGAGTAAGTCACCCTTGAAACTTGGTAATTACACTTAAAGAGTGAGTGCACATGGGAAGTAAGACTGGATGAAGTGCTTTCTATTTGTAAATCGTTTTTTTTTTTTTTCCATCCAATAAGTAGAAATATTTTTTCCAATATTTTGAGCTTCACATGTGGATTCATCATCAGTGAAAAAGGCCATTGCTTTCTATTTGTTATTAGTTCAATTAAAGATTTTTTCTTATCATGAGATGCATTGACCCAAGATCTGCCTCTTAAATAGTTCTCAGGCCATTGCTTTCTATTTGTTATTAGTTCATTTAAAGATTTGTTTTCCCTTACATTACTTATCATGAGATGCATTGATGCAAGATCTCCCTCTTAAATAGCTCTCATAGCAAGTCACTATGTAGGGAGGGCCAGGTCTAAATTTGGCAGTCAAGCTTGCTTGTCAAGAAATTTTTTTGTGGCAGTTATTTATTTAAAGTTGTCTTTCAAATATTAAAGCCTACTTATTTTAGGAAATATATAAATTAAAAATATATATAAGAATAATTACATAGAAATTTTGATAATTTACCTGAAATCTTGCTTTTCAAGTGATAGTCTTCCTAAAATTTTAATAGCATTTTACGACTAAAATGACTAAATACAGCCATACGACCATCAAATTTAGGCCCTGAGGGAGGGTACTGCACTGCATCGATGTAAATTAAATTCTAACATAGTGAAGTTGGTCTACTTCTTGATGTGGTGATTTTTTTGTGAACTTAGAGATATAGTACATCAATTAAAGATATCTTGTTTGAGATGTTTTAAGATCATCTCTTGGTGCATCTTTAATACTTTGAAATTAGGAGAGTTATGGAATACCATATCTAGCGTTCAAAAGATGCAAAATCGTTCCTACAAGAAGTTGCATGGCTGATATGGATCATTTTGAACCCATGGTAAACTGCTCTTTATCTGTTATTTGCAAATAGTTTGTTACTCTAAAATACATTAGAACCTTAGTATTTGTTAAATGTTTGTGGATCAGGCTGCTTAGTATGTTTAAATTTGGAGATTTCTGTATTTACTATTAAACCCATCATAGGAAGAAGAGATCAGACTGCTTAGTTTTTTTTATTTTTTATGTGAACTATGATTTCTATATAACTTGCCATGAGATCTAATAAAGATATTTTGTCACCTGAATAAATTTGAAGGCAGTTGGGTTCTCTAAGTAGTGTCTGTATAAACTTTATAAGCTATGACTGATCCAATGTTTCTGTTTTTCAGGTGGCTTGTGCTTGGAATGGAATGTCTCTTGTGTGTGTGCGCTTCGTCTTCTGCTTGATCTCATTTCGACTGAATAATCCCATTCTTTACCACCATCTTAGGTTTTGAAATTATTTTAGCTAACGTTGCTGTTCTTCTTAGGCATAAACATTCATTCATCTCTACTTCTTCAAATAAGATTAAGGTGTCATTATCCAATGCCGGTTACTCATTTCAGATTGTGGGACTTGGTGTAAAATGCTTTCTAATGGGATTCCAATCCACATCTTGTGGATGTAATTCTCTAATGTTTTCTTTCCAAATTATAATATATTGTATGGGCTTTCATCAATGCCTTCTCTAGTGTTTTCTTTTTCAAATTATGATATATTATATTGGCTCGCATCATTGTCTTTTGTAATGTTTTCTCTTTCAAATTATAATACATTGTATTGGCTTGCATCAATTTGTGATAATGTTTTAAGAGTTGATCTTTGAACATTCTAAAATATTTGAACCTAAGATAGCATAAAATCCACACTCAAATTATCTATTTTAAAAAAAATTATAGGTACCATTTAAGAGCTTAGAGTGTGTCGTATTGGACCCTCTCCCCTATTAGAAAAAAAAAAGCATCTGATCCGAAGATAATGCCATCATATAAATAGCTGGAATACATAGACATGCAACAACTAGTCTAAAACAAAAAAACAAAATGAGAAAAAACACTTTTTTTCCTCCACCCATGTATATCATTTTGATCTTTCTTTTCCAAATTATAATATATTATATTGGCTTGCATTAATACCTTCTGTAGTGTTTTCTTTTCTAAATTATAATATATTGTATTGGCTTGCATCAATTTGTGATAATATTTTAAGAGTTGATCCTTGAACATTCTAAAATATTTGAGCCTAAGATAGCATAAAATCCACACTCAAATTTTTTTTTTTTTAAATTATAGGTACCCTTTAAGAGCTTAGGATGCACGAAGTTAGGGAGTGCGGGTACTGGGCCCTCTCCCCTATCAAAAAATCTCATTATTTTTTTCTGAAAAAGATTGATTGAACAAAAAGCATCTTAGATGTCATCATAGAGCTGGAATACATAGACATACAACAACTACTCTAAACAAAAAAACAAAATAAGAAAAAGCAAATTTTCCCTCCACCCATGTATTTGTCATTTTGATCTGTACAAAATTGACTTGTCTGCAACTAAAATTCACCTCATTGTACTTCCTGTCCTCTTTATAATTTTTATGGCTTCATCGACATGAGAACCCATGTGAATGCAGAAAGTGTGTAGAATCCGTACATGATGTCTCTATAGAATCGGACAACTTTAGATGATCTAACAGCCATTGTTTGTTTCTTCCTCAGCTAACCATTCTTTACACCAGACAAATGGCATAAAGAGCAGTCAGTATGAATGGTAGCTTCTTGCCAAATTCCATGTGGTAACTGACTGGTCCCTCACATTCCATCTTTACTATATAATGACACCTCCTTGCTGTTTGCTTTTTCATGCCAAATAAAAATGCAGCAAACATCCTTGGGAATTTAAGACCATTAAATCAGTTTAGTATGCCATAGCTAGTACTTCAAAGCTATTGTTTTTTTTGGCTGATAATTAAGTAACAAGACGAACAATGCAAAGAATGTCTTTAAAAACTAAAAATAGTTAGCTAAAACTAAACATACAAAGATTTTGTTTTGAAGTATTGCTGTTATTTATAAAGAAGATTAGTATTTTAAATAAAAAATATAGAACTTAAAGAACTTGTCCAATGTTGAATGCTCTAATGGAAAGAAACCGTACCCTAATAATTTGAGTTTGTGTTATTCTTAGATACAAGGGAAGCATATGTTCATTTAAAGTCTCACTTTGTTAATCAGAAGATTTACTCGAAATGATTTCCATTTTACAAACCGTTAACTTAGTTTAAGAATATATGGAGATATTTAAGGAGAGTTCTTGCTTTTGGAAAATGAATAGTTTTGATTGTGTATAAGTTTATCCATCAACATTTTGGATCACACTTCATGATCCATTATTACCTGATGTAGTGAGCAATAGAAGAAAAAGTAAAATGTCCTTAGTTCTTACTCTTACTTTTGAAATTCAATTATTTTTCTATAGTTGTGATTCCTGACTTAGAGATTGAAAGATACTTAGATGTCTTAAAAATTGTAATTTTTTGTTGGGCACATTTTACTTTTTCCTCAACAAGACTTGATCATTAGTAGGCTCATTTAAAACTATTTAACTTCACGAGTAGACCAAGAACCCATTGAAAAATAACCAATTTAATTAAAACCTTCACAAATAATTAATTATGATTTCTATTTTATTATTAAATATATTGTTTATTCTGTCAACAGTAAGAATCCTGCAAATGTCAGTTGGGTAAACTTTATGGCCTCCATAGATATTTTACTTTCTCTTTCCCTCACATCATACTGAGATTTTTATCTGACCCTTTTTTAATTAACTGACTTGGTAATGGTTGGGGAATTTTTTTTTTTTTCTTAATGGCATATATTTATCTCTACAACGAAACATACTACGTAGACCATTCTATGAAACGCCTTTTAACCTTTTCCTAAAGAAGGTTGCACTAATACTATTTTCTTGTTTTTATCTTTAATTTTAAAATCTTTCTGAATTCCTTGAAGTTATCTCCATTTATCACCTGATCTTATTGTAAATGTTAGAAGAGTAAAATAGAATTGCAGAAAAACAGAGTAATAAATAGATAAGAAAACATAAACAAAATAAGACGTCAGTTTTATCGTGGTTCACCAAATTTGGTTACATCCACACTGATCAGAGGAATTTTATTACTGTTAAAGAATATAATATTACAATGAGATGTGCAACATATATATAGTTTCATTTCACACCAAAGAAGAATGTGAATGGACAAATAATTGGAGGGAAAAACAATGTGTCCGTTGGGCTTCATCTCTTAACAATCTCCCACTTGAATTCTAACGGATGCTGCAACTCGCCAAACATTCCCCTGCTCTAAACTTACTGTCACTTCTTCTTAACCAGACCAAGAGAAGTCCTAGCGCATTAGAACTTCTCTTTAGGAACAACCTTGGTCAAAATATCTGCCGGATTGACCTTTGTGTCAATTTTTACAACTTGTAACTTGCCCTCTTCAACCACATGACGAATGAAATGAGCATGTATGTCAATATGCTTAGAACAACGCTAAGATGAATGATTGTGAGCCATAAAAATGGCGATGCGACTATCACAAAACATAACATAATCATCTCAAATCACTAAACAATTGTTGTAACCAAAGCATCTCCCTAGCACCTTCGGAAAGAGCCATATACTCAGCTTCAACAGAAGAAAGAGCAACGGAATGTTGTAGCCTCGAGACCCAACTAATGGCAGCTCCAACAAACATGAAAACATGGCCAGTAGTAGATCTTCATTTATCTAAATCTCTGACAAGATTAGAATTAGTGAAACCTTGTAGCTGTACCTTATTGCCACCAAAACATAAAGCATAATCGGAAGTACCTTTAAGATACCTTAATATCCATTTGACCACTTCCCAATGAGGCTTGTACTGGGATTTCTCATGAACCTAGTCACAACTCCCACTGCATGAGCAATATCGGGACGAGTGGAGACCATAGCATACATAATGCTGCCAACAATTGATGTATAAGGGATACCTTGTATAAACTGCTTATCCTCTTGTGTTTTTCAACACAAATCAGAAGATAAACAAAAATGGGCAGCAAGAGGAGTAGAAACAACCTTCACATCAGCCATACCAAATATGTCTACAACCTTGTCAATGTATGCCTTTTGTGACAACATGATCTCCTTCTTTCGTCTATCCCTACTGATGGTCATTCCAAGAATCTTCTTGGTTGTGCCTAAGTCTTTCATAGCAAATCTCTTAGCTAATTGTGCCTTCAACTCAGAAACAATCCTCATACTAGTACCGACTACCAACATGTCATCAACGTAGAGCAAGAGAATAACAAACTCACCATTAGGAAGCTGCTTATAATAGACACAAGGATGTGATTCACATCTTAAGAAGTTTTGCTCAATCATGAAGCGATCAAACTTGAGGTACCATTGTCGCAGGGCTTGCTTGAGCCCATACAAGCTGCGCTTCAACCTGCAATAAAGATGTTCATGTCCCTATTTTTTAAATCCTTCTGGCTGCTCCATGTACAGCTCTTCATCAACATCACCATGTAGAAAGGTTGTCTTGACATCTAGCTGATCAAGTTTAAGATCCCAAACTGCAACCAATCCCAAAACTGCCCGGATTGTGGTAATTCTCACAACTGGTGAGAAAATCTCATTAAAATCTATACCTTTCTATTGATCATACCCTTTGACAACTAGTCTAGCACGATAACGTTTGTTGCCCCCATCTTCCTCTTTCAACTTGTACACCCAACGATTCTTCAAGGGTCTTCGATTAGGTGGAAGTAGCACTAAATCCCAAGTGTTATTAGGCTGCAACGAACTCATTTCATCTTGCATCACCTCTTTCCATTTCAAAGAATCAATTTCCTTGCAAGCTTGTTTATAAGTAGCTGGTTCAGGTTCATTAGAGACCAATATTTCAGGCTCAACCTCCTCTAAATATAACAATTCATAATCTAGAAATTTAGAGGGAAGCTTCTGCTCCTGGGTAGACCTTTGTAATTGAGGACCTTGCTGTTGTGAATTTGAATCATCCAGACTCATCCTATGTAACTGATCTTGAACATTTTCTATTTGAATTTGCAAATTATCTTTGTTCTGAACATTGGCCTCATAACTCTGCCTCTGTACACTTCCCTGTTGCACAATCCCCTACATCTGCACATCTCATTGTGCTTGTGTCAATTCTCCAATGTTCTGACCCTGTCTTTGCTAACCAAAACATCCATGTTCCTACTATGTAGAAGGAGGCAACATATTAATTATAGGAGGTTGCAATTGAGATTCAAAGAGCTGCGTATGTGTTTGAGGAAGCTGTGTGTGAGTGTTGAGAGGCAGCGATGGAAATAGTAATTGTTGCGAATGCCTAATTATTGGCTCCGTTGAAGATAAGTGTTCAGTTTCAACGTGCTGAGGACACTGAGATGGCAATGATTGGGAGAGGGGGTGCGTTTGGTCCAAAAAGGAGTGTGGATAACTTGATGAGGGCTGCGATTCATGTAATAACTATGTATTATTTAAAGGTAGCGAACTCACATTTGGGGGCAGTGATTCACCCAAAAGAGGCTACAAAGGATTTCCCAATGTCACAGAAACAGGGGAGGGCTGCGAATCAAGACAAGAAGGTTGAAAAGTAATAGTTGGGACAATGCTCTGCCTCTTAGCCACATCAGTTCCATTATCAAACAAATCAATTGATATATAATCATTTGAAGATGTGTTTTCTTTGTGCAAACCTGGAAAGACTTTTTCGTTGAAGACGACATCCCGACTGTGAGTGATCTTTTTGGTGATTGGATCCCACAGCCTAAATCCATACTGATCCTTGCCATACCCACCAAAATACACTTCTATGATTAGGGATCCAATTTGGATCGTTTCTCCTAGAGAACAAGAGCAAACGCTTCACATCCAAACCCCTGTAGATGATTGTAAGAAATATGTTTGCCCATCCACCTCTCCTCTGGAATGTCCAAATTTAATTGAGATGAAGATGCTCGATTAATGAGATAAACCGCTATGTTGCAAGCTTCTGCCCAGAACTCTTTTCCTAGTCCAGCATTGGAAAGCATACATCGTGCTTTTTCCAAAATCGTTCTAATTAACCTCTCCGCAGCCCCATTTTCTTGTGGTGTAAAAGGAACAATTTTGATTCTTCGAATACCATTTTCAGCACAAAAATTATCATACTCTAGTGAACAAAATTTGCCACCATTGTCCATTCACAAACATTTGATGTTATGCCCACTCTGATTTTCAAATAAAGCTTTAAAAATTTTGAATTTACTAAACACTTCAAATTTTCTATTGAGCATAAAAATCCAAACTTTCCTAGTGTAGTCATCAAGGAAAGTCACAAAATAATTAGAACCTCTAAGAGAAGTTACCTCGGTTGGCCCAAAGACATCCGAATAAACAAGCTCCAAAGGTAAGGTATTCTTCTCATGACCCATCTTCAAGAAGCTGATCCGCTTCTGCTTGCCATAAAGACAATGTTGGCAAAAATCTAAATCCACGGATTTCAATCCCGGTAATTGTTCTCTTTTGATCATCACTTCAAGACCTTTCCTACTCATATGTCCAAGCCATTGGTGCCAAAGCTCGGTTTCATTGTCCGTCACTGCCATAGCAGCTCCCACTTGAGAGTCATTCTCAAAAACATATAAACTGCCCTCTCTATTTCCTTTGGCAATCTACAGGACACCTTTAGTAACCTTCCACGAATCTAGAAAGAAAGAAGTATTGTAGCCTTGTGAAAAAAGTTGTCTTATAGAAATCAAATTCTTCTTAAGTTTTGGGGCATGTCTAACATCTTGCAAAAGCCATTTGCTTCCATTCTTGGATTGTAGGAGAACATCACCTTTACCAATGATTTCCAATGATTTGTTATCCTCCAAGTTAACTTTCCCGAACTGTCCTTCTTGATAATTTGAGAAGGCATCCATATAAGAGGTAGCATGAAAAGATGCACCTAAATCTAGAACCCACAAATCTGAAGTGGTTTCACTTACGGATAAAACCAAAACACTATCATCCTTGTCATAAACAACATTAGCCTCACTGTCTTTAACCTTCTCTTGTGCCTTCTTATAGGAATAACAATTTTTTTGGTGTGACCAGCCTTACCACAAAACCAACAGTCGCTAATTCTACCTCTGGATTTTGACCTTTTCATAGATTTTGATCTTCTTCTATTATTATCTTTGCCTCTATTTTGAGGCCTTCCTCTACTAATAGTAGTTAAGGCTTCACCAGAAGAAGTTTCTTGGTTCTTTCTTCGCATATCTTCGCTAAGGAGTGTAGCTGCTACATCATCAAAAACTAATTTAGTTTTGGCTACTACCGAAGTGCTCATGGCCATCACAACACCTTCCCAACTATTGGGTAAAGAGCATAGCAGCAAGATTGCTTTAATTTCATCATCTAACTTTATACCCACTGAAATCAATTGGGTAACTAAGGTATTAAACTCATTCAGATGGTTTGACATAACTCCGCCTGTAGACACCCTAAAATGACCAAGTCGTCACACCACTGGCATTTCATCATCTGTCTAATCACCTGCATTTCACACGTTAATTAAGTAATCTAATTATTTAATTAATTTCACCAAATTCTTCTAAATCACATACTTTCGACATTAATTAAATAAATTCTCTTTATTTAATTAATTAAATCATCACACATTAATTAAATAATCTAATTATTTAATTAATTTCACCAACTTCTTCTACATCACATAATTTCGACATTAATTAAATAAATTCTCTTTATTTAATTAATTAAATCAAATTCCTCTGTTATTCTTCCACAATTAAATAATTTTAATTATTTAATTTAATCATTATCCTTTTTCAAAAATCAAATCCATATTAATTAAATAAATTCAATTATTTAATTAATTCATCACAATTCTATCTTATCTACAAATAAATAATTCTTACATTATTTAATTAAATCAAATATTTTATTTATAATCTTCTGTTTTTCCAAAATCATGCACAAACAATTAAATAAATTTATTTATTTAATTTGCTTTCAAATCTTCTAAATTAAATAATTCTAATTATTTAATTATTTCTTCCAAAATATCTTCTCTAAATTTAAATAAATCAATTATTTATTTAAATTGCTTTTTCTTCTAATTTGAGTTATCTCTAAAATAACTCAAGTTTTCTATATTTAATAAAGCAAAATATCTTCTTTTCTTATGCAAATCTCTTCTTCTTGTTTTAAATCACTTAACTGATTGTTTTATTCTTTTAATTGATTTATCTCTCCAGTTAACTCATTCTTCTATTCTTGATAACTCCTCTCATGCAAAAGAAAGCAAGACACATGTCTTCTTCTCATTCGTTGCACGTTCCTCAACTTATCTCCTCCGTTGATTCTTCTAAATTATCTGGACCGTTGATTGATCTTCATTGAAATCTATATAAACCCCCCTCATCTCCTTCATTGAGCCTCTCTCTCTTCGATCGTATTCTCAGGCATAGTTAACAGAGCTTTGAGCATACAAAACGCATCGATTGAGCACTCTCACGATCTTTTGACATTGATCTCTTGAGCACACTACTTGCTTGTTGCAGCTATGGCTTCGCAACTTCATTGAGTAACCCACATTCAATCCAAAGGAAACAATACAGATTTCGGTAAAAGTCTCTATTTCATTGATTATTTGTCATGGCTTTTATTTAAATTCGTTTTCTTTATGTTATTGAGTTTTTGGTTTTATTAGTTTAGATTTAATCGATTTTTCCTCATACACATTCTGGCACGCCCGGTGGGACCCACTAATCCCTTTGTCTCTTTGAGAAATTATTTTTTTTGAAGTCACAGTACGGCACAGCGCAAACGACACTGCACAGCGCTTCTGGCAATATATTTGAGCGCTCTTGGAGGCACAGTTAAGCACCCTTGGGGGCACTGTGGCGCTTCTGGCAGTGCAAAGCAGCGCTTTTGGCATAACAGAACGGCGCTTCCGACAGTTTTCTATAGCGCTTTTGGCTAAATTAGGTTTCTGACTTTGTTTGGTGTCTTGCAGAGTTTGTTCTCGTTATCTATCTTATTATTTTGTCTAACAAGCTGTCGTATTTGTCAGTCAAACCTGCTTTTTGTGTACTTCCTAAGCTGATTTATTTAGGGGTACCGTCGATTTTGGTGTTAATCTTTGGTGTGGTTACAGCTTCTGATTTTTCTAGATTTCAGAACACAGATCTCTCAGCTACCACTTCTCAGAACAGCTAATCAAATCATGGAATTTTATTTTAGATCTGATTATTTTGAAAAAAGTTCCCCATTTTATGATCTGAGACAACACAGTGCTTTTGGCCATATTGTATCCCGCTTTTGGTAACACAGATCCACGCTTCCGGTTATTTTTCAGCGCGCCCGATATTATTGTATTGCGCTTCTGATCTGCATCACAGCGCCTTCAAAAACACAATGTAGCGCGTATGGTTATTTTGCAGCGCTTCTGGTAATATTCTGCAACGCTTTTGCTCTGTGGTATAGCGCTCTTGGAAAAAATAGTAAGGCGCGGGTAGTAAGATAGTACAGCGCTTTTGGTCAAAGTTGATTTGTTTTTTGCTAACTTGTGAATTTTTGGTGGAACTAACTCACTTGTTGCAGCTTCTTATTACTCACACAGAGCCAATAGGTGTTTTTAACATGTTCATGTAGGACAAGCATTGAAGACCTCTTGATTTATCTCACTAAGTCTTAGAAACACATTGCATGCTTAAAAGGATAATTGAACAAATCTTTTCTTGCAAATCTAAGTCTTAGGAACATACTGCTTTTCTTAAGGGACAATGGACATGTATGGACAAACACCTTAATTTTCTAAAGGATAATGGACATGAATGACAAACACTTCATTTCATAAGGGACAATTTACAACTACAAACGTGTGTGTGCCTAGTTTAGTTGCACCTTATTTTTCTTATAACAGGACAATTGAACCTTTGTTTGACGTGCTTGCTCTTACTTTTCTGTACTTCCTTTAGAAGGGCCTGCTTTTGGATTGCGCTTCATCCAAAAGGGACAACCCTAAGCGGAGTTTTCCTTTGAACTGCTATATAAGAGGGATAAGGCGAAAGCCAAGTCCTAACCGATGTCAGCCTTACCTTGTGGTGCCAAACTGAAAAGAGGTGTACTAGCTCTTTGTGGAAACGATTTTCACATTGAGCGAAGTGTTTGAAACTCTTAGTAGGATTGGTTAAAGCTTTTAGTAGCTTGTCGCATTGCTCGTAAGGCGTTGGTCCCTCAAAGTCACTAAGAACCATTTTAGATAGAGGCTACCTGACCTACCTCCGAACATTGCGGTAATCATCAGTGCAAGGGAAATCGATTTAAACCCTTAAGATACTCACCATTGGCTCCCTTGAGAAGAGATAGTATTCCCTTGGACATAAAGCTCTTGTGACCTACTTGAGCTTTCCAAGGGGAGGGTGAGATATCCCTACCTATCATCTCTCGCAAAGATACTAAATATCTGACACTTTTATGGAATGATATTTTTATCGACGGAGTATTAAGCTGTGAGCTGATCTACTACAATGAAACCTTGTCTCTAGGGATAAAAAGTGCTTGTTATTGATTGCAATTGTCTTATACCTATGGAAACATTGGGCTTGTTTGGAGCCTTGAACATACACTATCTGTTGTGTCAGTCCTTGTGCCTTTTTGACCACTTGTTTGCTGTGTTTTTCTCTTGCCAAACCAATCCAATCAGAAAACAGAAACAAATCTACCAAAATTTTGCCTTTTGAAACATTAGACACTACTTCAGCGCCTCTGGTATTACAGCAGATCGCCTTTGGTACAGCAGTAACCCGCCTCTGGCAAAACTCTACTTCAGCGCCCTTGGTATAACAGTAGCTTGCTTTTGGTCACTGTAGCTCACCTTTGGCATAGCAGTAACTCGCTATTGGTAGCTCAGTCTGTCGCCTCTGGTCCACAGTAGCACGCTTTTGGTTGCACAGTCCTGCGCCTCTAGTCAAACAGTATAGCACTTTTGGTCTAGTACTTTGTGCATCAGAGTTTGTTGTTTTCTCAAAGCATCTCACAAAAAAACCCAGCATTACCTTTTGTCCTAGTGTATCCCATGGTAACGACTAGGCTACAACAAACTATGAAATCCAAGCAAGTTGTCCCTAAGAAGCGCAAGTCACCCCCTTGCACACCATAATCAGGTCGTCTCAACATTACTCCCAAGGTTACTCCTAGTACCCCCGCGGCAAGACCAATCAGCTCTCCGAACATGCCACACATTGATGAACCAAGCAATCCTCAAGAGGGTAGGGTCCCTTTGGTAAGAACACCTCAATATACCACCGGCTTGCCTCCGGATTTTGTGCCACAAGGATATACTATTGAGCAAAACCCACCTCAAGAGGATAGGATCCCTTTGATAAATGCACCTCAATACACCACGGGCTTGCCTCCAGATTTTGTCCCTCAAGGTTATACTGTAGATTTAGTCCCATCTCAAGAAGAGCGACACTTTGAAATAGGTCAATCCTCTCAAGTAGATGGGCAAGATCTAGATGAAATCATACAAGAGCCTAGAGTTGTGGCAGCTTTTGACAAAATCCTTAGTGAGAACCAAGACCACTTCTTTCGCTTGCTTGCAGAGCAAGGTGCCAAGTTACCTCAAGATTTTGATTTATCCACTCTCAAGGAGAACAACAATGCCCAAGATATCATACAAGCGGTGCAAACCATGTCCACGGTGACTACGCCCTTACCTACACAAGGCTCGCAGTATCGGAATCCCCTTTTTCAAAATCCAACAGAGGAGAGACCCATATCACCGCTTCTGACTCCTATGGAGATCTATAAAAACCAACAAGAAACTCTCCAACGCTAAGCAGAGTTAGCTAAGCAAGCCACCTTAGCTCGAGCAAATGTGCAACCACCTCCTAAAGTGTCCACCCCAATCGCAAGTGGAATCTTGGTTACCCCATCACGCGAAGGTTTCCCACCAAACTACAATCTGGGGAACAATTATGTAGCCATGCACCAAGGGTCTCAACAAATGTCACCCCCTATATCATCACACCTTCATGTCTCTCAACCAATTAGAGTCATGCAACCTCAACCACAACATTCTTCTACTCTCGTCCTTAAGCAACCCCAACCACAGCATTCTTTTACTCGCATCCTCAATCAACCCCAACCGTCGCAAATCACGTCTACCTATGTCCCTCCTCCACAACGTTCATCCTCACTCAACTTCTTTCACGCATTGCCTAGCCACTCTCAACATTCCCAACATCAGGTTTCCCAAAGCTATGTGCCGCAACCACAACCTAATCAAACGCACTTTAGCTTTCCTCCACCCAATTCTTTTCTTCAACCATCCCAAAGCCAACATTCTTACCTAGCGCCACTCCACCTCTGCCTAATCAAGGCCTCCAATTCCAACCCAATCTGAACCAAACGTACAACCCATATGATCCCAATCAATCTTACGACCCTTATAATACCAATGCGCATGGCTTACATTATAATCTTCCATACGGGCAACACCAACCACTGTTTGGACAACAGGAGATGTTACCAACCCCTCCTACGACTATGGAGTTAAAAATCATAGAAGTGCAACAACAGCTATCTGATCTTACGTTTGGCCACACCAAAAAGACCTTCTCTTTAGAGGAAGTGTGTCCTTATCCTTTTGATCGGTCATTACCAATGATCCCTTTTCCTCAAAATTTCACTATTCCTAAGTTCGATAAATATAAAGGAAAAGGTGACCCAAAAGACCATCTTAGGGAATTCTATCTTTCTTGCTTCGAGGCTCACACAACGACACATATCTTATGCGTCTCTTTCCTCGCAGTCTTGGAGGTCAAGCAATAGAATGGTTCTCACACTTACCTATGGGTATCAAGTCTTTCAACGAGCTAGCAGAAAAGTTTGCCACCCATTTTTCTTACAACACAGAGCATGAGATTTCCATGACTGATCTATGCAACAATAAACAGAAAAATGGGGAAACTTTCATTTCTTTTCTTCAACGATGGAGACAAATGGCTAGCAAATTCCCTTTCAAGATTCTGGAGAAACAGCTTGTTAGCATATTTGTGTAGAACCTCAACCAAGAGTTAGGTTTCCATTTGCAAATTCTTAGTGCTACAACCTTCGATGAAATCACATACAAGGGGATCAATATTGAGAAGGCCCTCATTGCTAAGGGTGTGGTCAAAATCTTTAAGGAAACGAAAGATAGCACTTCTCATCAACAATCGAACGATAAACCCAAATATTGAAACAAGAACAAAAACATGGTCAATGATGGGGTGGTCAATACTAAGCATGTCCAAACGTTGCAAACACTGCTACAGCTCTCCAAACCAAGTCAAGCTCCACCTCAACAACAGTAGCAACAAAGGCAGCCTTATCCAAACCAACAGCAATGACAACAAGAGCGACCCCAACAAGATTACCCTCCGCGACGTCAGTTCACTCCCTTGGGAGTGCCCATCGAATCGGTCTTACAGCAAGCCTTACAGAAAGGGCTCATCACCTTACCGGATGCTCCCCCATATGGAGAACCTGTCTACAAAACTGCACATTACAGAGACAATGAATATTGTGATTTCCATAGGAGCAAAGGCCATCGAACCGCATCTTGCATGAAACTTAAGCACCTCATCCAAAACCTCATCGACAGTAATCAAATCACTTTTGAGGAAGAATCACTAGCGCAACACACGAACAAGGATCTAGATATGTACAAGGTCCACCTCCTCCTCAGGATAGAGGTAAAGGTATCAATCATGCTTCCACGTCCTTCGATTCCATTGTCGGTCGTTTTGAAGAGAGTCGAGTGTCTACCCTCACGATCAAAGGCAAATCTACGGATTGTGCAGTTACTACTCGTCGAGGTCATGTCACCATCCGTGCACCTACACCTAGGCTTCTGGTTCAGTCTGATTATAATCTTGTCGAACATCTAGGGAGAACACCAGCACATATCTCTATTTTGGACCTTCTACGGTCATCACCTGCACATAGAGTGGTGCTAGAAAAAGCCCTCCAAGAGTCTTCCATTCCTAACAACATAGCGGTTGTGGATTTCCAAGCTATAGTAGGTAACATCGCTTCGCCCTATAATGTGGTCTTCTCTGAAAAAGATCTCCCATCCCATGATCCATGTCACAATGATGCCCTGCACATCGAAGTTCTCATCCATAAGCGCAAAATCAAATGTATACTCATAGATGGTGGTGCTGGTATCAACATCTATTCTTTAAAGTTACTAAAGCAATTGGGATACTCTGAGGATCATGTCAACACTGATCATAGTATTACAATCAAAGGGTATGATGATGCAGAACGTCGTTCAGAAGGTGTTATTCACTTGCCTATACAACTGGGCCCTATTATGCTTGAAACCAGGTGTCAAGTCCTTGATATTGAGCTGCCTTACAACATTATCCTAGGCCGCCCATGGATCCATGCAATGAAAGCTGTTCCCTCCACGTACCATCAGTCTCTAAAGTTCCCATACAATGGTATGGAGATCACCATCCCAGGAGATCCTAATTCTTTTGAATTTTGCCGTGTCTTGCAAGGAAGCTATAAGAATTGCAACCAAGTGCCTAAAAATGACAAAGCCCTTGAATCCCCTCTTTATGTTGATCCTGAAACTCTCACGCAAGCCTCTACAAGTGAACCTACACCCCTCCCCAAAATCACAGCTCGCATCCGAGATATAGGCTTTGGCACTTATGATATCTCAGAATCTTGTTATGTAGGGCAGATGCCTCTATCTCCAAAATCTTACGGCCAACCACCCATTGCCAAAGCAACCAAAAAAGCAGCTATTCCTCCCCCAACATTCCTAACCCAATTCCAACATGGACGGTTATTGGAAGAGGAAACTATTGAGGACATCTCATCTTAGCTCTACAAGGAGAAAGAACCAGTCACAATACCAGTCAAGCAATATGGCAATGGCTTAAGGATAGTGAAAAATATGGGCTACAAAGGCAAAGGTGGCCTTGGGAAACAGAATCAAGGAACTATGAAGCCCATTGTTGTGACAAAGAAGCTAGACAAGAAAGGATTAGGATTTGGTAAGAAGGTACCACACGCCTCAGACATCGAGTATATCCTCGACGAGGTAGCTGACACTTTTCCCGCCGATTCGATGTCTACAGAGGATATCATCGATGACTCATCCCTCCACATGACCAATCTATTCACAGAGTCCTCCATTTTTACACTATCCTCCGTCTCCTTACCTTCCACCACCAGCACCCAGAATGTCACACTTGTCTATCCTGAACTTATCGATTGGGACCAACAAGGGATCCCCGTTATAGATGTATTTCAGAATGATGAAGCTTTAGCTGAGTTCATGGGACTTCGGGAAGGTATCCCTCTTAGCGATCACAAAGTAGGTTTTGTAATGGAACTAGAGCCCACGGCTTATTTGGTGAGAATGCCACATCCTCCAGTCGCAAAAGTGCAAACAAAGAAAGATCTCTAGGTGAAAACCACACTGTGGCACCTCCTGATCACAAAATAGTAAAAATAAAGGACGTATCCAAAGGTGAAAACCCAACTGTGGCACCTGAGGATGGAGGATTTGACCTTCCCCTACCATCTAAGTATCAAGAGAAATCAGCTCTCCTAGTGGAAGATTCTACAGAGATAAACCTAGGCACAGAACAAAATCCAAAGACCACATTCCTAGCGGCATCATTATCTGAAACAGAGCACAGAAATCTTAACAACTTCTTCTTGCAACGAACTATCAACTTTGCATGGACCTATGCAGATATGCCAGGGCTAGACCCTAAGCTGGTAGTTCATTACCTCACAATTGATCCCAAAGTGAAACTAGTCAAACAGAAGTTGAGAAAGATGCACCCACAGATAGCTCTCTTGGTGAAGGTGGAAGTACAAACGCTGTTGGATGCCAAGTTTATACGACCAATTGACTATTCAGATTGGGTCTCAAACATTGTAGCTGTGTCTAAACCCAATGGGCGCATCCGTATGTGTAATGATTTCAGAGATCTCAATAAGGCATGTCCTAAAGACGACTTTCCACTACCAAACATTGACATTATAGTGGACTTGACAGCAGGTCACAAGATGCTTTCTCTCATGGACAGATTTTCTGGCTACAATCAGATAAGGATAGCAGAAGAAGACCAACATAAGACAACCTTTACTTGTCCATGGGGCAATTATTGTTGGTGTGTCATGCCGTTTGGTCTGAAGAATGCAAGAGCAACCTATCAGAGAGCAATGACAGTGATCTTCCACAATCTGTTTCATCACATCATGGAACACTATGTTGATGATATATTGGCTAAATCTTCTAGGACGGATCACATACAGGTTCTAGGACAGATCTTCGACAGGCTTGAAAAATACCAAGTAAGACTCAATCCAAAGAAGTGTGTATTCGGTGTAACGTCAGGAAAGCTGTTGGGATACATAGTATCTCGTAGAGGCATCGAAGTCGATCCAGCGAAAGTCAAGGCTATAGTGGAGATGCCTCCACCTAAGAACCTAAAAGCATTAAGGAGCCTCCAAGGAAGGTTGCAGTCCATTCGGCGTTTCATATCACAGCTAGCAGATAAATGTCAACCCTTTCAACACTTGCTCCGAAAGGATGTCTCATTTCGATGGGACAATAAGTGTCAAGCAGCATTTGATTAGCTTAAAGAGTATCTAGCTACACCTCCTGTATTGGTTCCACCAGTCGCAGACAAAGCTCTGATATTATACATCTCCACTACAAATTCAGCCTTGGGGGCCTTGTTAGCACAAAATGATGACACAGGAAAAGAGCATGCCATTTATTACATTAGTAGAACCTTGGTGGGATATGAGCTCAATTATTCACCAATGGAAAGGGCTTGTTTAGTAGTAGTGTTTGCCTCCCAAAAGTTGTGGCATTACATGCTGAACCAACATACAAAACTGATAGCAAAGATCGATCCCTTGAAGTATCTACTAGCAAAAGCAGCTCTTACAGGCAGACTAGCTAAATGGGTCATGATCCTTAGTGAGTTTGATATTGAGTACATGGATCGTAAAGCCATCAAAGGACAAGCTCTAGCGGATCAACTAGCAGAAGCACCTATGAAAGATACACATCCTATGGTAGCAAACTTTCCTGATGAGAATCTATTCACTCTTTCTAACTCCATAATGTGGAAGTTGTACTTTGACGGTTCCTACACACAGCATGGATCAGGAGCCGGCATCTTATTTGTTACACCTCAGAATGACTATATTCCAAAATCATATCGGCTTGCATTCCCTTGCACTAACAACATAGCCGAGTATGAAGCACTCCTTATAGGTCTCAATACAGTAGTTCAATGGGACATCACAGAATTACAAGTATATGGAGACTCACAGCTAGTCATTCACCAAGTCATAGATGAATACCAAACAAAGGATGAAAAGTTGGTCCCCTACAAGCAACTAGTGGATGCCTACAAACCACACTTTTCTAGCATCACATTTGAGCAAATTCCAAGAGAGCATAACAAAGCTGCAAATTCTATGGCTTCTGTAGGGTCACTGATTGACATGCCTGCTAACACACAGAAATGTGAATTCTTGATCGAGCAATTGTTGATACCAGCCATCGATGTACCTATTACTGAAATCATCTGCGAACTTGTTGGTCCCAATTCCCCATGGTATGAAGATATCTATGAATACCTCAAACACAAAACCTTTCCCCCTGACCTATCGTCCACCCAACGCAAAACCTTTATCTGTCGATCCTCCCGTTACATCATTCTGGGTGATACACTATATCGTCGGAGTCTCGATGGTATCCTCTTATGATGTCTTAACGCGGAAGAAGCCGAAGCTACCTTACGAGACATACACGAAGGTGTCTGTGGCGCACATTCTTCCGGTCCTAATCTTGCTAAGAAGATACTCAGAACAGGTTATTACTAGCCTACAATAGAGCAAGATGCTGTACAGTTTGCTAAGAAGTGTCTACAATGTCAGCAGCATGGCGATTTGATTCACGCACCAGCTCATGAGTTACAACCTGTGACAACTCCATGGCCTTTTTCTCAATGGGGTCTCGACCTCGTAGGACAAATCCACCCTTCCTCCTCCAATGGCCACAAATTTATCATTACCACCACTGAGTATTTCATGAAGTGGGTGGAAGCCATTCCTATGACCTATATCACTGGTAAGCAAATAGCCAAGTTTATCCTAAACTACCTCATATGCCGGTATGGTATTCCCCAAGCCATTGTCACTAATAATGGGAGACCATTCAAGAACCAAGATGTCCGTGCCTTGTGCACACAATACAATATCCAACATCGCTTTTCAACTCCTTATTATCGGTAGAGTAACGGCCAAGCGGAGGCTTCTAATAAGACCATCCTCAAGATCCTCAAGAAAACAGTCAATGAAGCTGGTCGTGATTAGCACTTGCGACTCAATCCCGCCCTATGGGCCTACCGTACTAGTATCAGAACACCAACTGGTGCCACACCCTATGCCTTGGTCTTTGGCTCCGAAGCCATCCTACCTATAGAGGTCGAGATCCCATCCCTCAGAGTATCCATGCAGGACCTGATCGGCGGAGATGAGTATCGCACTTCTAGATTAGCTGAGCTTGAACTACTGGATGAGAGGCGCCTTGCCGCACTTAATCATCTCCATGTCTATCAAAACCGCCTTCGGCGTAATTACAACAAAAAGATCAAAGAAAGACGGTTTCAAGTTGGTGATCTTGTACTTAAGGAGAATTAGAGAAATCAAGCAGATCGTGAGAAGAAGGGCAAGTTTGAGCCTAACTGGTTAGGTCCCTTTATTGTCACCGCAGCATATGGATCAGGAGCTTATACTTTAGCTACACCTGACGGCATTCCTCTAGATGAGCCACTTAACAGTGTCCATCTCAAGAAGTTCTATGCCTGATCCTCAGAGTATTCTAAAAAAAATAAAAAATAAAAAATAAAAAATCCAAACAAACAAAAAAATCCATCCTCTGGTGAAAACCTGGCAAACAGGTGCCTTGGAAAGTACCATAGTGAAAACCTGGCAAACAGGCGCTATGTGTAGAGTTAGCATCCATTGTCTATCGAGTCCTGTCCACTCCTTGTCCATTTCGCAGCGCCTCTCCATCCATCCATAATAAAACCATTGACTTTGTTTGCATTTCCATCTCCCTATCTAGTATAGCTTGAAAATTTGTCAATGTCCATTGTCGTCTCCCTATGTCTTGGTCTCGGTCTACAGTTAACACTGTCTTGTCCTAGGTCAAGGCTTTTGGTGTCTTCTTCGGTAGTCACCCCTATAGTTTCCTCTACCATAATGGGGGCAACTCTTGTCCTTAACTTAGGTCTAAGGGAGGTTCCTTGTTCGTGGTTCGCAACGCATACTTCAATCTCCTACTCATTTTCCGCAGGTAACACCCCTTAACAGACACATCGCTCCTACGATAAGGATGTTATCTTCTCAAAACACTCTTTTCCCACATCATCACGCCTACCAGAACTACATATTATCATCTTCTCAGTCTTAAAGTACCTTGATCCCATGGATATGGGTATGTAGGCAGTCTAGATTACGAAGGAAGTATCCAGTACTCAGGTACATAAGATCACCTCTTCTCCGCACTTTTCCCACATCATCACATCTATCAGAACTGCATATGATCTCATTTCAATCTTAAGGTACCTTGATCCCATGGATATGGGTATGTAGGCAGTCTGGATTACGAAGGATGTATCCAGTACTCAGGTACATAAGATCCCCTCTTTTCACCTCGATCCATCTCATCACTCTATCTAGAACTACATATTTATCACGTTCATCTTCCATCGTAAGTGTGCCTTGATCCTGTGGATACAGGGTATGTAGGCAGTCTAGAATATGAAGGATGTATCCAGTACTCAGGCACACATGATCCATCATTCTCCACCCATCTCAATCCATTAGCATTCCATCCTCCTAGTCTTCCGTTTGTCAAAATCCATTTCGCCTCGACTTGACTAACTCAAGTAGCAAGCTAGTGCATCCTTTCAAAGCAAAAGTCCTTCACAAACCTGAAGCAAAGAGGCTTCCTTCCAAAGTCGTCTACTATCCTGCATACCGATTGCCAACATCAGCTAAGTATCGCTTAACCAAGCCCTAGATCTACAAGCTTGTCTTCTGCGAAGTGTTCCATTGTTGAGACCAACACATGCGTCTCCTGCGACATGTGGCATTTCCTGCAGCAAGACATTGTCTTTTGTAGGTAGATAGCACCCTTTAACGGACACAGAGTTCCTACGATAAGGCTATTATCTTTCCTATCCAATCTATCCTGAGCAACCTCTTTGGCAAGAGAATATGTTGGCTATATGTTTACTTTGTAAGTCAGTCAATTTGTTTTATGGTTTATCTTTTGTTCCTTTTCCATTACCTATTCAAGGCTACCTTGATTTATCTATAATCTTGGTATGTTCCGATGCAGTACGGATTGGGGGCATAGTCATTGCTTTCTGTGTGCCGTGTTTGAGGAATGATCTTTAGTATCTTTCTTGGCATTCTATTTATCTTGTGTGTGTTAGGACCTAGCATCTTACATATTAATAATTCTTCTTGCATTTACATGTATGGAAGTTTGTTTTATGTTCAAGACTATGGCTTATTCACATGTTCCAACAAGGTTATATTATGTTTAAAGGATCTAAGTTCAAACCGCTTGCTTGCAGAGTCAACGTCCATGCACTCGGATATTACTGCACCTTGGTCTTTTATACATTGGTGGCGAACTATCTACGTGCTATATCAAAATAAGGATTGCTCTTTATATACAAATGTGAAACCATTGCAACAAGCTCATCTTTCATCCATTCCCACCAACCTTTATATCACTTTCATTGCAGTGATCGATCAACAGTCTCTGTCTCCATCTCCTCCTGTTCTTCTCTCTGGTGCGTATCTGCAAAACCCACATGTCAGATATCACTAGTCATCACATCTATATCATCATATATCTCTATCATCATGCATCTATAAGCATCATATACGCAACATATGTCATCACATGAATCCATAATCATACATACATATCATCACATCCATGACATCAAGGAATGCATACACAAAAGTATGAACAATAGTGAGCTGAATAGATCATCATATATATCATGTAATGGTCATCATAATACAAAATCTCGGTGTCTACATCAATAATACAAAATGTGTATACATCCAAATATACATCAATATAGTACATCAAGGCTATCAAGAGCCCGTGAAATATACATCAGAATGCACACAGGCATCTGTCCAAAATGATACAATATGATACAATATACAAGTGTATGTGCCCTAGTGGGTAGAGCTGCCCTCCTGCTGTGGCCCCTGTCCTCCACCTGTGCTCGGTGGAGGTCCCCCTGATGGTCCTCCTCCTCCCCCTGGCGGTAAAAGTGGCCCTCTAACTGAGGACACTGACTGCCCTGTCCTTCGGGACCCGAATGCCCCAGACCTGCTCCTGTCTCTGTAGCTTGGTGCCTGCTGAGCTGCTGGCACCGCACACACATACAGACCCCTATAGTACTCTACCTCCCTGCCGACTGATACTAGCTCACCCTGCACTCGGACGAGCTCACTGTATAAGGTCCTCTAGTCTGCACCCAGTGCACAGCGTGCCTCCTCTCTCTCCCGCCTCACTCTAAAGAGTGTGGCCTCTGCAGTCAACCGCAGCTATACCTCTGCGTCTCTCTCTCTCCGGGCCTGTGCTAGCTCCTCGGCGTTTGCTGCTGGTACAGCTGGCGGCTGCACCTGTACCTGTGCCTGTGCCTGTACCTAGGCCTGTAACTGTCTGTATACCTGCACTTGTGCCTGTAACTGTGCCTGTACCTATGCCAGGGCTATCTGTGCTGCTAAGGTTGCCTGTGTCTGTGCCTAGGCTGTGGCCTCTGCCTGCCTCGCATCCGCCCGTGCTGCATCCCTATCCCTCTACAGTCGTGCCATCCGGAGCTCTAACCGAGTCCTCCAGGCTATCTCCTCCTGCAGTAGTCGCTCAGCCCTCTGTAGATTGGTCTCTACGACTGGGCCCACTGCCTCTGCCATCTCCACATCAACCTACTGGCCGCTACCCTCTCCACCTGCTTCCTGACCCACGGCCTACTACCTGGCTGCCTTGGCCTGTCGTCTCATCCTGGCCTCCCCTCCAAGGACCAATACCTCTCCCACTGCCCCTGCTACACCTGGTGTAGTCAGTCTCATCGGCCTGTGTGTCTGCCAGTACTGATCATACTCTGGCAGCGTCCCTGGGTCTACCAGCCCAGAGTCCCAATCCCATCTCACGGGGACAAGTCCCCATACCTCTGCCAATGCTGTCACCACTAGGATCTCGGCATCCCAGTCTCCAACCTCCCTCCATGTCCTGGCATGTGTGGCCTCCCCCACGGGTAGTCCCTGCGGCAATCCAAACTGCCTGAGGACCCACTCTGGAAGATATCTCTCTATCATATCTGTCCGTCTACCGAACAGATAGCGAGCCTGTCTGCAGTACATGAGCTGCTCATGCTCATTAGCCCACTCCTCACATAGTAACCAGGGCCTCCATATGAATAGGTCCATCTCGTCAATCTGCTGCCTCCAATAGCTAACAAACCCCATCCTCTGATGTGTCATCACCCCGTCGTATAAAAACGCATAGGGCTCGCCTCTGTCTCAGTGGCGCTGTGCCATGGGTCAGATCACTGGAATGTGCTCCCACGCCCATACTTGTAGTAAAGTCACCCCTGCTGAGAGGCTCCTGCCTCTCCTGTAAACACAATGGTGCATATCATGATATAGCTGTCCCAACACACAGGGTCCCCACGCATACTGTCTGCCATGGGAGAACATCCCTGATAGCACTATCCCCCAGCCAACTGATAGTCCTCTAGATCTCCTGTCTGGACACAGGAAGCCACCAATCAGTGACGCCACGATCCATTTGATCCGGTCGCAGAGTCTCGGGACGTCTGCCCATCGGATCTCCCTGTCATCTATCCACAGGTCATCTGTGCAGAAGACCTCCTCAAAGCCTGCCTCGCCCCATGCCGGGTCAAAATCCACTATCTCTCCATCTATCTGAATCCTTAGGATGCGGTATACATCCTCCAGTGTCACTGTAGCCTCCCCCGTCGGAAAGTGGAATGACGAGGTCTCACTGTGATACCTCTCTACAACTGCAGTCACTAGGGCAAGATTCGCCCTAATGTGTGTCAGGTGGACCACATGCCATAGTCCCGCATGCTCCAAGAATGCATCCTCCTCCCAAGTCAGTTGTACAACCTCGTGTGCGATCGCATGATGTCACTCTCGCGACATCAGTGGTGGCAAAATCCTCTGCATCCATAACAACTCACTTGTCAATTTTCCTTTCCTCAATCCCTCAAAATCCTATCTATCCCTGGGCTATGCTATGCAACCCCCAACCATCCCTTTCCCCTCTTGTCAACTAGGATAGGCATCCCTATTCTAAGCCCCCCATTCTCCTTAAACCCTAACTTTTCTGCTTCTCAACTAGAAGCGCTTTGTTTTATACAACAGCGTTGTCCTTCCCTACCAAACGCACTATACTGTCTGCCCAACTGCGCTTTGTTTTCTCTCCCAACTGCGCTTTGTTTTTCAAGCGCGCCTTACCCACATGCCAAACACGCCGCTCTGTTTTACCAGAGGCACTTCAGTTTTTCCCACTACCCACCAATTGCGCTAACCTGCCCTACCAAGTGCGTTGTCTTTCTATACCAACTGCGCTGTGGGATTTACCAAATGCGCTACGGCGCTAGCACATTAACCAAAAGCGACTTGATTTTACCAAGCGCGCTGCAAGCGACTACCAGCCGCGCTACAGCGCGCCAAAAGAGCGCTGAACGACTACCATATGCGCTG
Source organism: Cunninghamia lanceolata (assembly GCA_027924645.1). Taxonomy (NCBI): domain Eukaryota; kingdom Viridiplantae; phylum Streptophyta; class Pinopsida; order Cupressales; family Cupressaceae; genus Cunninghamia; species Cunninghamia lanceolata. The sequence continues at coordinate 2,358,112 of BSBN01000564.1, read as the reverse complement.
CAATTTTCTAAAGCGCTTTTGGCTTACTTGGTAACCCTACCTAAACCTAGCCCTAAAACCACCTTAAAATGACAAATGCAAAGGGGGTTTTCGATCACTTACTGCTGTCGGAGCTCCTGTTGGCCTCCTGTAGGTCCGCACCAATTCCGCCCGATGACTGTGTGCTGGAATCGGCATCTCTTCTCGCTGGCTGCTCCACTCTCTCCAACTAGGTTTGAATTCTCTCCTCTCTAAATTTAGAGTCTCCAAGGGTGCAAATGAGGATTGTGGTCCCCATGGGACCTATTTATAGTGTCCCCCCCCTTAGTTTTTCTTTCCCACCCCTTCTTCTACTTTTTCTCAATCCTGGTCACGCACTCTTCTAGTCGAGCGTCAACATTGTTCTTCTGCCGCTTCCCTGTCTTCCCGCTCAAGGGGGCATACGCTGGGGCAACTACCTACACTGGGGCAATAAAATTGTATCATGTCTTCAACTATCGATTTCTTTGACGCAACGCTATAAATGACATTACATCAAAGAGGGGCAAAATGTAGACACCCTAAAATGACCAAGTCGTCACACCACTGGCATTTCATCATCTGTCTAATCACCTGCATTTCACACGTTAATTAAATAATCTAATTATTTAATTAATTTCACCAAATTCTTCTAAATCACATACTTTCGACATTAATTAAATAAATTCTTTTTATTTAATTAATTAAATCATCACACATTAATTAAATAATCTAATTATTTAATTAATTTCACCAACTTCTTCTACATCACATAATTTCGACATTAATTAAATAAATTCTCTTTAATTAATTAATTAAATCAAATCCCTCTGTTATTCTTCCACAATTAAATAATTTTAATTATTTAATTTAATCATTATCCTTTTTCAAAAATCAAATCCACATTAATTAAATAAATCCAATTATTTAATTAATTCATCACAATTCTATCTTATCTACAAATAAATAATTCTTACATTATTTAATTAAATCAAATATTTTATTTATAATCTTCTATTTTTCCAAAATCATGCACAAACAATTAAATAAATTTATTTATTTAATTTGCTTTCAAATCTTCTAAATTAAATAATTATAATTATTTAATTATTTCTTCCACAATATCTTCTCTAAATTTAAATAAATCAATTATTTATTTAAATTACTTTTTCTTCTAATTTGAGTTATCTCTAAAATAACTCAAGTTTTCTATATTTAATAAAGCAAAATATCTTCTTTTCTCATGCAAATCTCTTCTTCTTGTTTTAAATCACTTAACTGATTGTTTTATTCTTTTAATTGATTTATCTCTTCAGTTAACTCATTCTTCTATTCTTGATAACTTCTCTCATGCAAAAGAAAGCAAGACATATGTCTTCTTCTCATTCGTTGCACGTTCCTCAACTTATCTCCTCTGTTGATTCTTCTGAATTATCTGGACCGTTGATTGATCTTCATTGAAATCTATATAAACCCCCCTCATCTCCTTCATTGAGCCTCTCTCTCTTCGATCGTATTCTCAGGCATACTTAATAGAGCTTTGAGCATACAAAACGTGTCGATTGAGCACTCTCATGATCTTTTGACATTGATCTCTTGAGCACACTACTTGCTTGTTGCAGCTATGGCTTCCCAACTTCATTGAGCAACCCACATTCAATCCAAAGGAAACAATACAGATTTCAGTAAAAGTCTCTATTTCATTGATTATTTGTCATGGCTTTTATTTAAATTCGTTTTCTTTATGCTATTGGGTTTTTGGTTTTATTAGTTTAGATTTAATCGATTTTTCCTCATACACACCGCCCTCTTTCATTTTCAGGTTATAAAGCTTTTTCATAATGAATACCTTATTAGACATTGAAGCCATCTCATACATTGTAGAAAGTTTGTCCCACAATTCCTTTGAAGTCTTATCCGCTGAAACATTAAACAATACATTACTGGACAACAAGAGGAAAATCGTAGCTCTTGCCTTCCTATCCATCTTCTCCCACTCTTAATCCGTCATCGGACTTGGCTTCTTTGCTTTCCCATCAAGCGCGAGTGAGAGGTCTTGTTTTATTAGCAATGACTTCATTTGCACCTTCCATAGACCGAAATTCTGACCTGAGAATTTTTCAATCTTCAGTTCCTCCATGACTCAAAAATCTAACACCGATTTTTTCAATCATCTATATCGTCACCATACAACTCTGATACCAATTGTAAATGCTAGAAGAGCAAAATAGAATTCTAGAAAAATAGAGTAATAAATAGATAAGAAAACATAAACAAAATGAGACACCAATTTTATCATGGTTCACCAAATTTGGCTACATCCACGCTGAGTAGAGGAATTTTATTACTATTAAAGAATAGACTATTACAATGAGATGTGCAACATATATATAGTTTCATTTCACACCAAAGAAGAATGTGAATGGACAAATAATTGGAGGGAAAAACAATGTGTCTATTGGGCTTCATCTCTTAACACTTATTAGTACCATCCACTGAGCTTATCTAGTTATTAATCTATTAACAGTAAACCAATCAAGACATAGGATTATTTTTCTTGTCCAATAAATTTGATATAAATTTGAACCTTTCTTATGTCAAGATGATAAAATTTTAACAAAAAATCATTGGAAAATGATTTATCTCTATTGTGATTGGCTCAAAAAAATGACCTCTTCTTTGCCAATTGAGAGAAATTTGGTTTGAGGGGAGGATGTGGCAAGTAAACAAATTATTAACACTAATCTTACCTAAATGGATGGCGATAATTATGAGACTGAAAAATCATTAGTTTTTTAGAATTTAATTTTTTACTTCATTACCTAAACTTCAAAATTACTTTTTGCCAAAGGTACAAAATCGTTATTATTTATAGTTATAATATTAATAATACTATTAATAATATTATTAATATCCATTATTAACACTTCTTCATATTATAATATTAGAATAATGTAATAATATAAATATATTATTATCATATTTATAATATAAACATTGTTTATTATCAATAAATAAATAATTATACTATTTCATTAATATTTAAACTAATTTTTTTTATAAATTATACTATAAATATTACAATTTTGTTATAATATTTATATTGGCTTTAAAAAAATAATTTATTTAACATTATTGGAATCCAATTTATCTATACAACAAATATTTATTCTAAGAAGAAAATTAAGTCAAATATTATATCAATTAATATTATACTATATTATAATATTATAATATCAATTAAGATAATATATCAAGTGTTATAATAAATATTAATAATATAATTAATATTATTATTAATATTATAACTATAAATAATAATGATTTTGTTGGTTTGACAAAAAGTAAATTTGTAGTTTACTAATGAATTAAAAAATTAAAACTAAAACACGACTATAATTACAACTAAAATACATCTATAATTACAACACTACAAGGGAGTTACTTGCCATTACGTGGCACTTGTTTGTTTTGAGGTTGAGCAAATGCTTTTGTGTGTAGTAAGAACCCACCTCATTTATCAATCAAAATTAATGTGGGCTCTTATCATATAGTGAGTGGTGCACAAACATAAGTTGACATAATCAATTCAATTTTTTTTTCAACTAATTATCTAATCAAAATTAAAATTAAATTTTAGGTAGCCTAATCAACAATTATTTATCTATTTAAAATTAGACTTAAAGAATGTATATGAGAAAATAATATTTTAGTTAGGGTAATCAATAATTATTTATCTATTTAAAATTAGAATTAAAGAATGTACAAGAAAATAATATTTCTATTTTTTCTAATTTTAAAATTATTTAATCATATGGAATTATATATTATAGAGGAGAAAAATGTTTTTGATAAGATCAGCTGGAAAAGAGGGTCTAGAACCCTATACAGAGCAGGCCCCAGGGCAAAACAAGGTAAAACGAGACAGAAACAACACATCGACAGCACACAAGCAAAATAGCTGCAATAAGGCAGCGAGGAATAACTAAACAAAAGAAGAACCTGATCTAGTAGGATGAACACTTTTGGCCCAAGAATGGGTCAGGGAAACATGTTTAGGAAGACCCCACTTCCTACGGTTAACAACAGTCCATAAGACATCATCCTCTCCAACAGCAGAAGTGGGAGAAGAAGGCGGAGATATATTCACACAATCCTTCGAAGGGGAGGGAGCAGGTGGAGAGGAATAACCATTCCCCATAGTAGCAACCCCCGCAGAAGTAGTAGGCACCCTAGTAGCAGTAGAAGAGGACATCCTGGCAGCAGAGACTAAAGTTGAAGAAGGCAAGACCGAAGAAGAAGAAGCAAGAATAGAGCCAGAAGGAATCTTACCCGAGGCTGGAGGAGTCGACAATTGAGCAGAGGAATGATCTAAAGAGTCCAGAGAAAGCGAGGGAACTGAAACAACAGCCACCTCCCCAAGAGCAGTCCCAACAGGAAGCTCATCCTCATCAGAGGATGTATCCTCCCGAGAGGAACAATCCTCGTAGGAATCACCAACAGTCAAGTGCATTAGGTGAGCATCTTTCCACAAAGTAGCAGCGCCCTTGTGGCGCGTGAGGGGATAACCAGAGGCCAAATGTCCTATAGCAAAACATCTTCTACATCTGAAAGGGATGCCCTCGTAGTCTAATAGTTGTTTCCAGTGCCTATCCCCTACCATCAAAACCACATCTCCATGTAGAGGTTTAGAGATGTCAATATCCACAAGGATGCAGGCTTACATGGGATGCCCAATGAAGGATGTAGTAGAATCCACCTTGAGGAAATGACCAACAGCATTGCCAATGCCCTCGTAGCAGGAATCCTCCCAAAAATGGAGGGAGAGATTTGGGAGACAGACCCAAATGGGTCTGATGTTAAGTGGCTCTGCAAGGAGGTTAAATGATAGAGTCCAGGGTTTGATAGAAAGAGAATGTTATCCCCATAACCAGACCATGCCATCGAGAACTAAGTCTCTCTGCTCAGAGGAAGCAAAAACCACAATAAAGAACCCTCTTGCACAAGGAAACAACTCAATCTTACCTTCAACAAGTGGCTTCCATGACTCCAAGACCTAGGAATGGAAGTTGGGCAAAGAGGGCCAAAACCCATTAAATCTACATATCACACCATTATTGCAATAGTATTCCTCATTTTCTGTGACCTCAGGACCACACAACACAATAGGAGACTCTCGGATACAAGTGATAGGCTAAGAGCCAAGCTGAGGTGAGTGAGACCGAGCCCCAGAGCTAGCTACAGCAGCAGAAAAGGATTTCTTCAAGCCCCCAGGAACCCTGAGGCCTGCAACAGGCACCCCACTATCACCATTCCCTACAGCATTATCGATGGTCACTGCATCCTCTTTGTTCATCACATCAGCCAGCAGCCCGGAGCCCACACCCTGACCCTAAGGATCATAGCCAGCAATAGGAGCAACCACGACTGCAGCAGGCCTCTCCACTCCTATTGCAGGCATAGACTTGTAGGCCAACAAACTTGCGCTCTCAAGGACAAAGGAAATCTCTATATCCACATGAAAAGAAGTTGGGATTCCTAATTGAGAACATTTCCCACCCACTCTGTTTAGACTAGAGAGTGGCAAATTGTTCATGCCTCCTCCATTCAAATCAGGGAGTGGAGCCGCTTGAGTGGGAACAATATTTGAACTCATAGTAATGCCCCACTTTTATAGAGGAGAAAAATGTTTATCTATATAATTTATATAATTTTGTAATGTTATTTTGGGTTAATGTTTTTGATTAAGATAAGTAGCAAACCATGGTGTTGATCCCTTTACAAACATGCCCCTAGGGAAGAGCAAGACAAACCACAAACAGGCTAGAAACAACACAGAAACAACAAAAAAACAATAGCCTAGTTGCAAACCAAATAAGGGATCTAAACAACACCAAATCCCAAAGGCATAAATCTAACTCCCTTAACCCTCGGTTATGAAGTGGTGATAGATTTAGGGAGTCCTTTCTTCTTCCTCTAAACAACTGTCCAAGAAAACTCTGAGTCTAAATCCTTAGAGCGAGGTGAGAGGAGGGAATCCGTGACAGAAACCACAACCAAATAGAGTACTCATGCTGATTTTAAAGCCAGCAGTGCAAAAGATGAGCCAAGGATAGTGGTAATTCAAGCCACGGCAGATGTGGCCAATTAGGAAGTCAAGGGCCCAACAGGGGCGGCCAAAGACAACGAGGGTCCTGGGCAGACCCAGCATGATCAACAACAACCCTATCCACCATAGGGTCCATAGGGGGGGTGAGCAACAAGATTCGTAGGAATCATGCTCTTGGAAAGAATCACCCTCTTGGGAAGGCTTTCCCTCCTAGGAGGAACCATCTGTCAGGGAAGCGCAAATAGTCAAATGATCAGTGAATGCATTCTTCCACCATGTTGCCGCACCCTTGCGATAAGAGTAAGGGAAACCAAAGGCCAAGTGACCAATAGAGAAACATCTCTTGCATCTAAAAGGGAGACCCTCATAGTCCAATAGCTACGTCCATGGCCTATCATCAACCATCAAAATAACATCTCCATGGAGGGGTTTAGAGATGTCAATGTCCATTAATATGCGAGCAACCATAGTATGCCCTAAATCTGAGGTCATAGAATCAACCTTCAAGAAGTGACCTATGGCGTTACCAATGGCCTCATAACAAGAATCATCCCAAAACTGAAGAGGGATATTTGGTAGTCAAACCCAAATTAGTCTGGTATTAAGTGGCTCAGTGAGAGGATTGAAGGAGCGAGCCCATGGTTTGATGGAAAGCGAATGCTCGCCCCACAACAAAACTCTATTTAGCACTAAGTCTCGCTCCTTAGAGGAAGCAAAAGTCGCTATGAAGAACCCCCTTGCACTGGGATAAAGCTCAATCTGTCCAACCACAAGAGGTTTCCAGGATTCCATGACCCAACTATGTAGATTGGGGAGAGAGGGCCATAAACCATTGAATATGGAGATCATTCCATGCTTAGTATAAAATTCCTCATTTTCTGATACCTCAGAGCCACACATCACCACAGGAGAAGAACAGTCACAAGGCATAAGCCTAACCCTAGCTTGTGATGAATGTGCTTGAGCCCTAGCAGCATCAGAAAATGACTTCTAGGGGCGGCATGAAGCAACCCTAGCAGCGTAGGGCTTAGAAGAACTTGCAACAACTGTACCCTCCCCTTCCTGTACATTCATTTAAAGATGCAAGGATGAAACTGCCACGAGCATAGAACCCATAGCCCCCTCATCCTACACAGTCGTTGGATGATATATTGACTTGTTTAAATCAGTCAAAGGATTACTATCCCACTCAGAGAGAGAAAACCCCACACCGCACTCCACATTTTACTTCTGACACTCACATTCAAGTGCTAGACTCCGCTTGGATTCACACACAAAAGTTGTGCCTAGGTGCCACTTTCAAACACCATTATATTGTTTTGGATATATGATTTTCACATATAATTTAAATATTTTGGCATTTTAATTTAGTGTGTCATATGACTAGATTGTACCTACAATATTATCCCTTAGACAAAATCACAAGCATGATCATGTCCCTTGCTTCCATATTTCAAATTCTCACTTTCCAATGTTGACAATTTTGGGATATCACTATTATCTATTGGCATGGGCTCCAAGAAGCTTGAATTATGTGTCTAGATTTGTATACATAAATGCATCATCCTAGGACACTTTACCATCATCGATTAATCATGAATTAGAGATCACAAGAGTATCAAAGAGTATTTCTCTTCTTGCGAGTAATCAATCACTAGTCATCATCTATTGGCAATGCACATCAACATCCATTAATAGTTGACATTTATTGTCAAAGAACATTCAAAAGACATCTTTGACATAGTCACTCAACAATTTGTATCAAGATTTAGTAAAATATCAACAAATAGTATAGTGACATCCATTACCACCTTACATCAACATCAATTGACACCCCTCATCTCTTTTACTATTTTTTCATGTGTGAATTGAGGGACTTGGAGCCCTCTTTCTTTGTGTAAAAATCAAATTCCATTAAAAAACCATTTCCCACTAACAAGGAAATCCATTCAAAAGCCCCATATTTAAAAACTTGAGAAGGAAGTGCTAGCTTCAAAATTATGACTTAAACTAGGCTAACCCTTTTTAACATGTGAATGAAGAGTCCTTTTTCTTTCAGCTTTGATGCATTTAGTTGAGGGAGTCTTATTTTTCTTTCCATTGTCACCCAAGCATCAAAATTTCTTGAAGAAAACTTTTTAAAATAGTTTGGAATCACCAAAGTTCCCAAAGGGAGATTTATTGAAGAATTATCTAATGTATTTTTCAAAAGATCCCCATAAGGGATGCACATTAAATAACATTTGTAAAAGAACAAGACATGTCAACCACATAGGGTTTTATGGAAGAATTCACCTTTCCCATAGGTGGGGAGGACTCAATGACCTTGAGAATGGAAGCCAATGGATAATCTAAAGAGGCATTATCAAGAGAGCCCTTAGAGAGATCATCCTCATCACAATCTAAATCAATCACCTAGTGTCATAATTTATCCCCTTTCTACCAAGTAGCTTGCCTCGAAGAGGCATGATGGATAACCAAATGAGAGTATTTTAGACAATTTATTGCCAAGTGGCCCATGGAAAAACATGATCTATATTTAAATGAAATTCATTCATAATTAAGTTGTTGCTTCCAAATCCTATTTCCATATTTTAAATAAATTTATTCTTACAATTTCTTGGATGAATTAAACCCAACCAAAATTCTTACAAAAGTGAAATTTATCAACACCTAGTTCATATCTGGAATGAAAATTAATTCCCTCAAAGAATTTATAAAGAAGGAGAGACATTCAATAGACAAAAAATGAAGATAAAGGTTTGGAAGCCTAACCCAAACCAAAGAAATGAGGAAATATTCAATGAGAGGATTGAAGTTTGGAAACCATGGTTTCAAACCCATTAAAGCCTTATCCTAGAACCATGGGCCTCCCTTAAGCAAGACATCCCTATCCAAAGGGGATCAAGATATTACTAGGAAAAACAATTCGTATATATAATAAAACTCTCTTTCACCAATGTTAACCAATCAAGGTGCTTTGCCAAACTCGGCCATTTTGTTTTTTAAATTATAGGTTAGAGTAAATTGCTTCAACCACCTCATCCCCAAAAACTACTATCTAAATTTTCTCTAAGGTAAACTCCTTATCTACCATGGGCTCCAAAATTCACATATGCTCAACCTCCTTAGGATTCATAACAACTCTAATGGAAGGGAATAGAAAATAACTGCCTTTATCATAGGAATTCAAAACAAACAAATCAAACAAATATATTTATTTTTTTGTTTGAGGATGAACAAAATTATTTTTATCCTTACTATTAGGGGAGGAATCCTAAATTATCTAAAGTGAAGGAGAAGATTTTTTAACCTCAACACTACTTGAAGGATTTTTCACAACAACAAAAGGCTCGGTAGAAACTCTAAGTTTGAATTCACAATAGTCATTATCTCCCCTAGCACAATTGCATTCAACCTTAGATAAAATCTAGACCTAACTTTCATTTTTAAAGGGGAAAAAATAGAGTTGCAATTCTTCCTTTGGCTATTGTCCAAACCGTAACCTCTTGCATAAATTTGTTACCTAGGGTCCCTTTCCCCAATGTGTAGAGATTTGGAGGAAGAGCTTGATAATGAAACTTTACACATGCATAAATGCATAGGAATAGGCAAAGCCTGGGGAGCCCTTTTAAATTGTTGTCCTTCACCTATAATGTCTTCCACATTCTTCTTGTTTTGTTGTAACCACATTTGCTCCACGATGTTAGCCAATTTATCAATAGTAGCAATAAATTTATCACCTGGGTCTCCCTTATTCTTCCCTCTTTCTTCAACCATGTTTTTTCTTCTTCAAATTTGGAATTGATTGCTAATTTCCTTTTCTCTCTTCTCAAAGCTTTGAGATCCCTTTCACTGGGAAGCATGAATCAATCAACCCTACATGTTGGCAAGATCATGCTTTGATACCACTGAAATGACCCAAATGGAATATTTTAGCAATTTTTTTAAAATAAAATAAACCACAATAAATTATGAAGTGAAATATGCATCTCAAACCCTCATAAAATTATTTTCAAACATGTCTTGAAACACCCACAAAAAATCCAACAATTACTTCATGATATTGTTCCCAACTTGACATAAATTTGCACAACAAATACTAGGACTTCTCCTATTGATATAGAATTATGTAAATACATGAAATACGCTGCTACAACAAAAAAATGTACAGCAACACCAACATCACCAAACTGAGAATGAATCTCCATATCAATACTCACTAAAACTACAAATCTACACAATACTGTTGACAACCAATGAAACCCAAAACATATGAGAACACTTCAACATTGATTTATTAAATTTTTTGATGAAAACTACATGTACATGAGTCTGATACAACTGATAACCACAACAACAAACTCCTGCAACAAACCCATAACTACAAATTGCAAACTAGCCAAAACCCTAGCTCCCAAATCACCTAAAATTACTCCAAACTCACATAAACAACACCAGAGATTGCACCAAATGGACACATGTGCCAAGGATGATGAAATAATAGTAAAAACACATCAAACCACAAAATCCACAACATTAAACACTTACAACACCAAAAAATCTCTATAGGAATCACTAAAACTGCATTTGGGGTCCCTACACACAAATAACACCAACTGCCAAAAAAACTACTAAACTCTCAACACCAATGCAACCTTTGTATGAGAGTTTTGCATGTAACCCAACAAATCCATCCTTAGTCACTTGAAACTCATGTCCACTAGCCATAAGCTTCAACTCCAATGGTTTCCCTGTCCATTGAAGAAACAAAGCATCAACTCTGAGAAAATTAGAGAAATTATCAATAGCTCCAATAGTGAAAAATACACATTTTAATATGAAAAGGAGGCCAATTTGGGCAACCAGGAATCCCCATTTAATGCATTAGGAGTTAAACCAACAAAATCCAAAAATATCCTTTCATAGTTGTCACTACCTTCCTCAACCCTTGGTGCCAACTCAACAAAATATAATAAAATCTTCAATTTTCCATAACTACCTGAAGCTCCAAGAAACCCAACACCTAAAACATAATTTTAATCAATTGACATTATTTTATTTATTATTTATTTGTCCAAAGTGTGGAAATTATATTGGAACAAGGTTCAATGCACAAAGATGGGGGACCAAAAAGTGGCCACAACCACTTTTTGGTCCCATACGAGCCATAACGTGAACACGCTATTACCGATCCTAAAAGAGCGAGAGCATTATAACGCGCTCCCATTATGGTTCACTATTACCAAGCCTAAAACATGAGCGTGTTATAACGCGCTCTCGTTTTAGGTTATGAAACATTGCAAATAAAATGTGAAAAAGTGAAACCCACAGCCTCATTTGCAAAATTTGGCTGCAAGTTCACCTCTTCTATTCTGTGAGCGCATTATAACAAACAGGAATTAACAAATTCACGATGCCATCTCATCAATCTCACTCTTGAGGATGTCGTGCATGAGGTGTAAAGAGTGTAGCAGCTGAACAAGGTAGGGTTTGTTAGTTTTTTGTGAATTTGAAAATAAATTGTTAATTTTGCAATGTTTTGATTGCATTTTTATCTTGAACTTTCAGCCAATGAGGCACCACAAAACCCTAATCCAATAGAGGAGGCTCAAATCAACCCCCCTCAAACTAAGGAGAACCCTCAAAACCCCCCACCTTCACGTCCTCACCATCAAAGAGACACACAAGAAAAACTATTTAGGTTGAATTGAAGAAAACAAAAAATAACTTGAAACCCTAATTGAAACAATAAATACTCCAAATGCAAGCACCGATTGCGGGAGAGCCCTTGCCAAGTCATTACAGGTCATTGATTCTCATATTGAATCGGTGACAAACCAAATCACCAAATGGAATAAATATAGGGAGAGGAGTCAGCAATATTATGCTAACAAATTGTCTTACAAACAAGTTAAGGACAAAAAAATTATGAAATCTCAATTATGTGCACATTTTATCAATCCTAAAACTAGCCAAATACTAGAAGAAAGTTGCAAACGGTTCCTGATTCATTAGTGTGTGTACGATGGTATATCCCAAAAATTTTGGGATAGATGGTACATGGTCTTTGATGAGCGTCCTTGTAATAACAATGAGGTGCCACAATATTTCCTGAGGAAACTCTATTGTGAGTTCGTCCTCAACCAGATTCCTAATTACTTCGACATTCGGGAGGTCCACCTAGCAAAGGTGGTGGCTTTGCCCAAGATAGACAGGGGCAAATTGAGACCAGAACCACGTACCTAGACCCCTCATGAGGCCAACACATATCTCACTCCCTTCAACTTTGAGGTAGAGTTTTGAGGTGGAGACACTGCATTCATTGAGTTCTCTCACCCAGTCTCTAGCACAGCATGGTGATGATCTTGCCCAAGCTGATGAGGGTGAGAGCAGTAGGCGTCGTGGGTCCCCACATCTTTGTAATTCATATGGGAATTCGTGTGATTATGGGACCCCAGACTCTCACCATGTAGACAATCTAGATGATGTTGTAGAGTGTCAGGACGGTGCGACGCAGGGGTAGTAGCCAATGATGGACACATCCATATTGGATGATATTGGCCTCACAGATGTTGTCTTGTAGAAAACGTTTGGTATTGACTCCCAGGTAATTTTTTACAAGGTTCAACTTGATTTAATATATTTGTATTTAAAATTTCTAATTAATTATAGGAGTATCTATATTATAAGTCAAAATTAATGTATGTAATTGTCTGCACTATGAAATTCTAGGGTCAAAGTATTCATCTTGCATCTATTAGTCGTTCAGTGCAGGGTTATGAGAGGAGGTCTAGTCAACAGGTATGTAATTTATCATAAGATCATAAATATAGTACATATATCAATGGTAATCCTATTTAGTGATAATTTGATGATGAACAGGGAGCTTCACCACCACCACCACAATTTCTTTGGTCCCCTCCATACAGAAGCACTTTCACTGAGGTAAATATTACCATTTGTAATCATTATGCATTTAAATAATGTTATGTATCTATTTTGGTCAAATAAACTTGAACTCTATTTTCAGATGTTGAATATGGAGACTCCTCATCTTTGTTAGTCAAGGGAGGTGGGCATTGCTGTAGCTATTTTGTCTACAAATCCTTTGACCGAGGTATGAGCCAGTAACATGTAAATTTCATTTTGTATTTCTTGTTTTATCTTATGTCATTTAATGTACATAATTGATATTCATGTTTACTCAATTTTGTTTCTTCATGCTTCGCACAGGAGGTCACAACTCCAACCCGTCCAGGTACATATAAAGAGAGAAAAAAATGATCGAGAGGGATCAACAGCTAGCGGTAAGTGATTGATTACATATATGTCATGTTATATATTTCATGTTTTGTATATTAATGTAGATATTGTTTGATAGTATTAATAGGCGGAGCTTCAAAAATCTCTATCGAGGAGGTTAGTTGACAGGAGAGAGAGGATGAGTCACTGATTGACTCTCCATCTTTATGGCCAAGCAAGGGTTGTCAATTATTTGATAGCAATTCATAGGAAATTTGATTTTGGGACATTTGTTTGTATTCCTATATAGCTTTGTAAACATACTTTTGTATTTTACCAATGTATATCTTTGTATATGCCTGTATGGCTTGCTTTGTACATGCGTATATGGCTTTATATACACTATATGTTATTTTCATGACATTATATATATGACATTTTACATTAAATATAATATGATGATCAATTATGGTTATAGGATAGATATTGTATCATGCTTAAAAGTTTTGATATTGCGTATGTGTTCTTCAATGTTTCCATGAAATGATATTTTGTTCAATTATAGTTTAATAAATGTGTCAAGTATGGTTTGATTAATTCAAATATTTTGACAGCATCCTTGCAAAATACATTTTGTACATATCTTGCAATCATTGCATTCCATAAGACTACATTTCTTTGAGGCATCATGTCAAACAATTCACGCACCTTGTCTATGCTTCCACATCTTGCATACATGTCTACAAGGGTAGTTGTAAATACAACATGTGACAAATTCCTATATCCTTTATGCTTTGATGGATGTCCCTACCCTGTTCTAAAGATCCCATTTTTCCATAGGCAAGGAGGATGCTTGCAAAGGTTATGGAATATGGTTTTACATGTGCCAATTGCATTTTCTTGAATGTTTCTAAAGCCTTTTTGAAAAAATCCATTTTGTGCATATCTTGCAATCATTGCATTCCATGAGACAACATTTCTTTGAGGCATCATGTCAAATAGTTTGTGTTCCTTGTCTATGCTTCCACACTTTGCATACATGTCTCCTAGGGCAGTTGCAACTACAACATCTATCAAAATTCCCATATCCTTTATGCTTTGATGGATGTCCATACCCTATTCCAAAGATCCCATTTGGGTATGGGCAAGGAGGATGCTAGCTAAGGTTATGGAATTTTGGTTTACACCCACCAATTGCATTTTCTTGAAAGTTTCTAAATCCTTTTTAAAAAATCCACTTTGTGCATATCTTGCAATCATTGCATTCCATGAGACAACATTTCTTTGAGCTGCCATGTTAAATACTTCATATGCCTTGTCTATGCTTCCACACTTTGCATACATGTCTCATAGGGCAGTTGCAACTAAAACATCTGACAAAATTCACATATCCTTTATGCTTTGATGGATGTCCATACCCTGTTCCGAAGATCCCATTTGGGCATAGGCAAGGAGGATGCTAGCTAAGGTTGTGGAATTTGGCTTTACACCCACCAATTGAATTATCCTGAAAGTTTCTAAAGCCTTATCAAAAAATCCACTTTGTGCATATCTTGCAATTATTGCATTCCATGAGACAACATTTCTTTGAGCATCATGTCAAATACTTTATATGTCGTGTCTATGCTTCCACACTTTGCATACATGTCTCATAGGGAAGTTGCAACTACAACATCTGAAGAAATTCCCATATCCTTTATGCTTTGATGGATGTCCATATCATGTTCCGAAGATCTCATTTGGGCATAAACAAGGAGGATGTTGGCTAGGGTTGTGGAATTGGGATTTACACCCACCTATTGCATTTTCTTGAAAGTTTCTAAAGCCTTATCAATAATAAATATATCATGACAACAATATAACAACAACAACTATAGTATAACAATAATAAATATATCATGATTCAGATTCATAGTTAATGATATAAGTTATATAACAATTAACACTAACAACAATAATTTAATTAATGAACTGAGGCCTCCAATAACATCTACCCACCCACCCTGATGTGTTGGTGCATTCAGTTTGGCCCCATGAGGTGGGAAGAAGAAAATATGCCTATTGGCGCCTTTTCACTACTCTCAAATGATGCATTTTGCAAGAATGCATATGTTGTTGGCACGGTCAAATGGTCTGGAGTTGAGCAAAAATGAGACAGGGTACTGTAGAGAGACCCAATGTCCACCTATAGGAGAACATCCATAGGTGCCATAGATTGAGAGAAAAGGCAGGAGAAAGTTTTTCAACTTTTTTCTCTTTAGGCTCTTCAAAGACTCTTGGTGCAATGTAGCCTAGAAAGATCAGGGGACTTGGGAAATGAACTGAGGCCTCCTAGTGCAGTCACAGTGGGAGAGTTCATAGAATGAACTATCTAGACCATGCATCAAGAGTAAACACAATAGAAACAACTCAAAGAAATAAAGCAAATGCAGATTCAGTCATTCAATATATCATAGAATTTAAAGAGAGATCGGCCAACAACATGTGGGCTTACAAGTAGGGCTCATAGGCCTGATTACATACATGCACAAGATAAGGCTTTGAAGCTCCCTTTGCACAAAAATCAAAACTAAGAACTATGAATCAATTTCTAACTTCTTTCCTAAGGATCTATTACATCTTTATATATCATTTACGGACCAATAGATTCCTCCATGTTGGCTAAGGAAGGTCACAAACTCTAATGAAGAGATGTAACATGTTCACATATAGGCCGGACCTAAATGCATAGAACACTTCCTTAAATGAATGGAACAATGTGCGGACCCTTGGGGAAGGTTGGCCACAAACCAAAGGACATTGAATGATGTGTCATTAAGATCAGCAAGTCAAGGAATGATCCACAAACCTTCTCCTTCAACTAATTATCAGGAACTGTTAGAATGCTCTGCACTGAGAAACAATTGATCTTTTGAGAGTGATGTCTTTCCGGTAACTGATCCAAATGCTCTGAATTCTTGATATGATGTAGATGAATGAATGTAGATGCTAAGTCCAGATCCACAAGATGTGAAATGCCAATACAGGACTGTTGATAACTGAGAGGGGGGGGTGAATCAGTTATCCTAATTATTTCCTTTATTGAACTTTCCTTATAATTGATGCAGCATAAAATCAAACACAAAAACATTAACCATGAAATAAGAAACACATGACACAGTATTTTTGACGTGGAAACCCTGTTAAGGGAGAAAACCACGGGGTGATTAACCCAAGAATTATTCTCTGTTAGAAGAATAGGAAATTACAAAAATGGCACTTGCCAATTAGGGCTCACTGCCCGAGCACACTGCTCACAAGAGGCCCACTGCCTACAAGAAGACACACTGTCTACAAAGTGATGAGAATCACAGTCTTGAACTGATTGGAAGCATCTGCATATGCTGGAGTTCAGTTCCGGTAAAGCTCAGTACACTGATCTGCTGCACTTCATCTTTCCTCTGTTCTTTATTCTGCTATCTTTCACATGCCGGATCCTTTTAGCTACCTCTGCTCTTTTTCAGGACTTATTCACATATATCTCCACAACAACACAACCTTCACAACTAAATCCATCCTCTATATATATCCGCACAAGTAATTTCATCACCTTTCTAGTCGGCATCCGGAACAGTCTAGTTTCTTATAAACTTTCATTCTGTCGGCTGAATCCTTCCTCACCAAGCAATGCGGATCAAGCATATACTTGTAGATATCATTAATCATGTCGGCCAAACATGATTCATGCCTTCACAACCTCTGTCATCAATAGTAACACATCCGGAAAGCAGTCTGATACTCTGCCAGTCAGTTCTTCCTCTGTTTTCACTGTCTCTCAGGAATCCGGTACTCAACCATTCATATCTTTTTCTTTGTTCATCACCGGAGGCTAAATCCTTGGAATATACCACTCAGGGTAGTCCTCTTGACTTTCCCAAATCCGCACTGCACCAAGACACTTCCTCTGAGAGATCCGGACCAATCTGTCGGACCTTGCCACATGCTCTGTTCTTCTTCACCGGACCACAACATTCTTTATTCTGACTTCCGGTAGAGACACATTATGACTTGCGGATATGTGGGATGACCTTTGTTGCCATCAATGACAACAACCATGAATCCATATAGTGTCTCTTGCCAACAATCTCCCCCTTTGGCATTGATGGCAACACTTAGTGAAAAATGACTAAGTGTTTTCACTATGCTCCCCCTTTGCTGATGCTCTGTCTTTATATACAATTTCCGGAACTCCCCCTTAGTTGGATTCCTCATTTTTCACTGCTCCTCACTCCCCCTTTGACATCAATGGCAAAGGGTAGGGTCCGCACACCAAAATTTTCAAAAATTTTCTCTATATAGCCGCATATTTACATACTCACATGTATTGAAGAATGTCTGCAAAGGATGTCTGCAATTGGATCATTTCTGTAGCCCAACTTTGCTTCATTCTATCCAAAATTGAAATGTGACCACTTAGCAAAAATGCAAACGCTTCTGCCCGCTTGAGATCTGTCGGATCTTTTGTTTGGGCGGTGGTCTGAGCATCACTGATGGCCTCATGCATGGTTTCCAACTTAGGGATTATAATCCTTCTAAGTTCTCCCATCCGGTTGGTGATGTTCTTCCTTTCCTTCTCAAGATTTTTTATTTCATTCAAGACTGCAATGGTCTGACATTCTTGATTTATTATAGAGGAAGAGAGAGGATCAAAACTTTGAGATAAGCTTTGTAGCTTATCCTGTTCCTCTTTTATTTTCTTGTCAAATGCTGCTGTTGCCTTTGACCAGGATATACAAAATTTGTAGATGTCACCGCCATCCTTAAGAGCATTCTCTAAGCTCCTTATTCCAATGCTTACAATCTTCCTATCCTTAGAGATTAATTCTAATATTTCTGAAAATCTCTTATCCAAAAATTCCTTCCGGACCTTTTCTTCAGCTGATTTTTCTAAAGAATCAAAATGTGTATCAACACTGCTGACTAAGGTTTTTAGATTACCGGAAGTGGAGGCTGTCGGATCTATCTGGATTGATGGCATGATCTTTACAAGTATTCCGGAAGCAGCCTCTATCAACTCACAGTCTTCCATATGAGACTTCAGGAGCTTTTCATTTGCCTTGGCATTTGCAAATGAAGCTATCTTCATTGTTTGTACCGGAGAGAGAGAGTCAAAATCAAATGGACCTTTTAGAAGCTCTGGTTCATCAATCTCTAGAGTTTCTTTACTCAAAAATTGTTGAACAGTTTGTGCAGTGTCTCTTGCCAGAGACAGATGTTTCTTTTCTTCTGCAGTCTTAGAACTGTCAACCTCTTTGTCTTTCACCACTGCTTCCTTCTCCTGTAGTTGCTCTTCTTCTTTGGATCCGGAGACTGTAGGGGAAACCGGAGGAGAGATGCTAGTTTGTTCATGAGCCACTTCTTCTGGAGCAGAGGGTCCCAAGTCCTCAGCTGTTTCTGTACCTAAATCCTCTACAACCGGAAGATTGAACCTTTTGAAGGCCTTCCGGAGGATCTCTTCTGTTTCTTGGGCCACTTTGTCAGTCTCGCCAAGCATGAGTTGATTCATCCTGGCTTTGCTTCTGAACTCATCTTTGCAGTCTTTGAAGATAATGTTCATGGTCTTGGGATCAATTTGAGGATATAGCTGAATAGCTATCTGCTCCCGGATCTCAAGATCTTTAGCATGAGCATTATTCTTTCTCACTTCCATTTCCTTTTCTAGGCTTTTAGGAATAAGAGATATTATTTCAATGAAAGCCTTATTATATATGTTAAGATATTTTACTGTGGGCTCCTGCAGAGTCTTTTGGTCGGCCTCACTGAAGTCATCATATGATTCAGTCATTGGTTGAAGGTTTCCATCCACCGTGACCGACTTGATTATGCTCTCTAGTGACAGAGTGGGCTTTTCAACAGTTACCTCTGCCATTTCCTCCTTGTCTTGGCCTGTGGAGGGCTTACCGGATCCTTTCTTTTTCTGTTTCTTTACTTCTCTTACTCCCTCATCTGATTCTGTTTCCTCTTCATCCTTTTGGCTTCCATAAGCCCTTGTGGCTTTTGCCTTTGATCTCTTACCGGATGCCTGAACTTCCGGTTTTGAACTTTTGGTTGTGGAAGGTGCAGGTCTCTTTGATGATCTGGTCCGGGTGGGAGTTTCAACCGGAGCACTTTCTTTGCTTTTCTCTTCTTCCTCGGCCTTCCTCCTCTTTTCCCGGCTGGCATCAAGTGCCTCCTTTGAGATACCTAGGCCTTGAGCAATGTGCTCTACTTCTTTTCTTACCTTTCTTTTAATCTCAGGTTCCCTGAGTTCTACATGTATTTTTACACTCAGCTCCTCAAAGGTTCCAAACCTTTCTGCCTTAGGATCTTTGGGCTGACTTAGCATGTGTTGAACATGCAGCTCCACTATCTGTTCATCAACTTCATACCCCATGGGCATGATCCAGACAGTCCTTGGCTCCACTGCCTCCATTAGGCACTGATCAGTGTCAACCATAAAGCACACTGAGTCCTTGTATTTCTCAATGAGAGACTGGGGAATTCTCTCTCTTGCTTGCATCATGCTCTGAAAGTTTTTGAAGTATCCCCATAGAGCTGTATTTCTCGCTTTTGCATCCCCAAGTCCATGCAAATAGTCTCTTATCTGGACTGCAACAGGTTTGTCATTCTGCCATACCCATCCACTTGTTCCGGGTAGCTCATTCATGAAGTAGAAGAATAGACATACAATCAGAGTACCATACTTAAAGGAATTCTTCTTATCCTTCTTGATTTTCTGTATATTTTCCATTAATTGGCTTAGCAGTAGTTCGCAGAGATCATACTCTGCATTCTTTCTTAGCATCTCATAGGCAGTGTATACTGCAGTTCCGGATACAGAATTCTCCCTGCTGGAGTGGTAGATCTTGTATCCTATTATCATTGATGCATATTTGATATCCGGATCGGAGATGTCTTCAATGGTCATTGCCCTTTTGTCAAATTTTGATCCGGTGGCCTCAGTTACAATGTTGTTCTTGACAGATTTGAGGATAGGTACTCCTCCGGAAGAGTATAGGCCAGTTACTGCTCTAATTGCCTCTTTTGTGATCTTGCAGGGTCTATCTAGCCATAAAAAGTTGTCATGCATCCTGCTCAGTACATACCGGACCCATTCATCCTCTTCAAAACAGGGGAAATGAATAAATTGCTCAAATTGTTTCTTCTGAATATCCTTATACTCTGGTTTAAGCTCAAAAGCATTGTCAATCAGCTGCTTGTGATAGAGGTCTCTTAATTTGAATTCCCCAAATTCCTCAATGTTTGCATGTATGTAAACCCTAATGTCTTCGGTGTGTAAAACCCCGTGGGGAACACTAGAGAAGGCTCCTAGTGGGTCTACCTCCAATGATTTGTAGGGATGTTTCTTGAATGAGGGGCGAGGTCTATCAGAGATCTTAACTATGTTTGGAGTAGCCATTCTTCAAAGATTTGCAGTGAGGTAATGAAAAACGGAGAATACCTTATGCGCCTTCGGTTTGCACGGAGTGGTTGGATTGATTTCTTTATGCAATAGCTTCGGCAGGAGATCCTTGGTGCTTGATGAACCTTGTTGCAGAGCTCCACTTTTTGATTCTTCTCGAGTGCAGAATGAGCAAATGACCTTTGAGAAATCCCTTAAATTGCTCCGCGAACCCTAATATCTGTCTGCAATAAATGCTTCACCTACATCATTCCGGTTTGCCTTGTCTGGATAGTTTGGAGTATCTCGGATTGGTTCTGATCTGAGGATATCATCCGGATCTTTCAATCATGAATAAAATTGAGGTAACATATTACAAGAGCATCCCAAACACTCTGTCCAATCCGCAGAACAAGATAGTGCATTTCCGGATCTTTCCGGACCTTTTTGTAATCCTCTATGATACCGGAGCATCTCGCTGAACAGGTCTTATTTGATCGATCACAGCTTCTTCATAACTCCATGCGGACCTCTGAAAACTTGACTGAAGTATCTCAAGACTCATATCTACAAACCCTTTGATCCGCATCTTGTGCCACATCCGGCACCACTTGTTTGGCTGGGGGAACAAGATTTTCTTTGAGTCTCCCCCTGAGCCTGAGCTCACTTTTTAATTTCCGGAAGAAATATCAGCACCAGAGTCTGGTGCGGAACCAACCTCTACATTCTCTGAACTTTTCTTCACCCAAATCTTGCTCATCTGATTCCTAACCTCATCCGCATTCATCTTTTGTTTACCCTTGTCTTGATTCTGATTATACACCGGACCTCTTTTGTCCTGATTCTTGTTTCTGCAAACTTTAGCATTATGACCGGACCTATTGCAGATTTGGCAAATAACATTTCTTTGCATATTTGACTGATATCCTTTTGATCTGCATTGATTAGCCATATGACCTACTCTATTGCATGTGAAGCATCTACCTTTGAATGATTTGTTTACTTGCATTCTTCTGCATTCATGGGATTTATGTCCATACCTTTTGCAGTTGAAGCACTGTCCGGAGAAGGATGAATTAATCTGATTCATTCTCATTCTGCACTGATTAGCTTTGTGACCAAAGTGGTTGCAGCTGTGGCAGTATCCATTGAAGGATGGATATCTTTGAGCATTTGGCTGTCTTACCGGAGGTCTTCTAGGCCTGCTTCTTGGATTTTCTGATCCAAGATTCTTCTGACCGGATCCGGAGCTTTCTCCTTTCTCATATCCCAAACCATACTTGTCATCTGTCCTCTTTTGACTTCCAAGGAGAACTTCAAGTTGAGCAGAACTTATCTTGAATTTCTCTTTATATTCATTTGCTGTTTGAAGGTCTCTTTTGAGAGAGGCAATTTGATCCTCAAGTTTTCCTTCATTATCTTTGGCCTCTTCAAGATCAGATTCAAGATGTCTGATAATCCTGTCCATCTGGTGGCATTCTTCTAATTTTTCTTTAAGAGATTGTCTTAGATTGTCTTCAGCCTTTCTTTTTTCTTCAATCTCTTGAGTAAACTTTATAGTTCCTGATTCCATTTCATGTCTTAACATAATGACTTCTTTTGATAACTTTTCACATAACTTGGTTTGCTCAGTCAATTCTTCATTTGTATTGCTTTCTTCACTTTGTCTTGCCAACTGTTGAAGCAGCTCCTTTCTCTTTTTCATAGAGAGACTTAATTTGTCTTTTAATTCTCTCATGAATTCATCAGCCTGTTTGAGTCTTTCCTTTAATTCACTGACTTCAGAATTCGACTGTTCAAGATCCTCAAGAGCAGTCTTGAGTTGCTCCCTTAAACCATATGCATCCATTTGAAATCCCAGATCTTCCTCAAGCTGTTAGGCTCTATTAGGAGGAACTTAGCTCTGATACCAATTGTTGATAACTGAGAGGGGGGGGTGAATCAGTTATCCTAATTATTTCCTTTATTGAACTTTCCTTATAATTGATGCAGCATAAAATCAAACACAAAAACATTAACCATGAAATAAGAAACACATGACACAGTATTTTTGACGTGGAAACCCTGTTAAGGGAGAAAACCACGGGGTGATTAACCCAAGAATTATTCTCTGTTAGAAGAATAGGAAATTACAAAAATGGCACTTGCCAATTAGGGCTCACTGCCCGAGCACACTGCTCACAAGAGGCCCACTGCCTACAAGAAGACACACTGTCTACAAAGTGATGAGAATCACAGTCTTGAACTGATTGGAAGCATCTGCATATGCTGGAGTTCAGTTCCGGTAAAGCTCAGTACACTGATCTGCTGCACTTCATCTTTCCTCTGTTCTTTATTCTGCTATCTTTCACATGCCGGATCCTTTTAGCTACCTCTGCTCTTTTTCAGGACTTATTCACATATATCTCCACAACAACACAACCTTCACAACTAAATCCATCCTCTATATATATCCGCACAAGTAATTTCATCACCTTTCTAGTCGGCATCCGGAACAGTCTAGTTTCTTATAAACTTTCATTCTGTCGGCTGAATCCTTCCTCACCAAGCAATGCGGATCAAGCATATACTTGTAGATATCATTAATCATGTCGGCCAAACATGATTCATGCCTTCACAACCTCTGTCATCAATAGTAACACATCCGGAAAGCAGTCTGATACTCTGCCAGTCAGTTCTTCCTCTGTTTTCACTGTCTCTCAGGAATCCGGTACTCAACCATTCATATCTTTTTCTTTGTTCATCACCGGAGGCTAAATCCTTGGAATATACCACTCAGGGTAGTCCTCTTGACTTTCCCAAATCCGCACTGCACCAAGACACTTCCTCTGAGAGATCCAGACCAATCTGTCGGACCTTGCCACATGCTCTGTTCTTCTTCACCGGACCACAACATTCTTTATTCTGACTTCCGGTAGAGACACATTATGACTTGCGGATATGTGGGATGACCTTTGTTGCCATCAATGACAACAACCATGAATCCATATAGTGTCTCTTGCCAACAAGGACCACAAGCCAAAAACTGCTACTGACTAAACTACCTGACTGAACTAGAAAATGAAAGAACTGAAATGCAAACAAATAGAAACACAAATGTTTTTTGGTTGATGCAAGATTACTCTTGAACTAGGGATGCTTCTACATCAGACATCTGGGGTTATTGAAAAAGTGAATCCCTCACTTTGCTAGGGAAAGGGGAGAACCAAGATAGTCCACCTCAGCCTGAGAAATCCATGATGAATCTTCTTCCAGACTGTCTTTCCACTTCACAATATATTCTTTGTATTGTCTTCCTCTAGTGTTGAGTCCAACTCTACTATCCAAAATGTCTTCTATCTGCTCTGATGCTTGTTGTGGTAACTGCTTCTTCAAGTCTTCTTCCATGCTATCCCTAAACTCTACTTCATGATACTGATATAGGTCTGCAATGTTGAAAATAGGTAATATACCCAATGTCTCCGGTAACTCCACTTCATATGCATTTCCTGAATCAAATTTCCTGAGTATCCTACAAGGTCCAAACTTCTTCATCTTCAACTTGTTATAAGTTCCAACTGGAAATCTTTGTTTTCTCAACTACACATTCACTTCCTCTCTAACTTCAAATTCCTTATGTCTTCTCTTCTCATTAGCCTTCTCTTTGTACTTACTATTCATATTCTTCAAATGCTTCTTAACTTGATCATGTATTATCTTCATGTGATCTGTAAATTCTTCTACTTCTACACACCTCTTTTCCTCAGTACTGATATCTCTTAATTCTGCAACTCCTCTAGGATTCACTCCAGTCACAATCACAAAAGGTGTTCTTCCAGTACTCTTGTTCACTGAATTATTGTATGCAAACTCTTCTTGTGAAAGAATCAAATCCCAACTTCCTGTCTTCTCTCCAACCAAACATCTCAACAAATTTCCCAAACTCCTATTCACTACCTCTATCTGTCCATCTATCTATGGATGAAAAGTTGAACTAAATTTTAGATCTGTCTTCATATTCGTCCAATGTGTCCTCCAAAAGTATCAAACAAACTTTGTGTCTCTGTCTGAAACTATATTCTTAGGTAATCCATACAATCTTACAATCTCTTTGAAAAATAGGTCAGCTACAAGCACTGCATCAGTTGTCTTCTTACAAGGTATGAAATGAGCCATCTTTGAAAATCTATCAACCACTACAAATATTGAATCATGTCCTCTCTGTGTCTTAGGCAATCCCATTACAAATTCCATGCTTATATCTTCCCAAGGTCTCTCTGAGACTGTCAAAGGTTTATACAATCCAGTATTCTAACTACTTCCTTTTGCAACTTGACAAACTCTACAACTCTGAACAAATCTCTAAACATCCTTATGTATCTGAGGCCAAAAGTAATTTTCACTCACCAAAGCCACTGTCTTATCAATGCCAAAATGTCCTGCCAATCCCCCACTATGCTTTTCCTTGATCAAATTGTCTCTCATTGAACTTCTAGGTATGCACAACTGACTTCCTTTGAATAACATATCTTCTTGAATGAAATAGTCCAACCACTTACTTCTATCTATCACAATAGGTTCCTTACATGCTTTCCAAGGTTCTACAAAATCAGTGTCTCCCTCATACATATTCTTCAATTCATCAAAACCCAACACTTCCACTCTCATTTTTGTCAACAAGTTTCTTCTTCTACTCAAGGCATCAACAACTTTGTTTGATTTTCCACTCCTATGCTTCAACACAAAAGTATAACTCTGCATGAACTTTATCCATCTCATATGTCTCTGATTCAACTTACCTTGACTGTTCAAATATTGCAAAGCTTGATAATCTATACACAACACAAACTCCTTAGGGAACAAGTAATGTCTCCACTTCTTCAAGGCTTGAATTATGGCATAGAACTCTTCATCATAAACTGAATGTCTTCTCCTTGCATCATTCAACTTCTCACTGAAATATGCTACAGGTCTACCTTCTTGACTTAACACTACTCCAATTGCATTTCCACTTGCATCACAATCAACTTGAAATATCTTATTGAAATCTGGTAATGCAAAAACAGGTTGCTCTGTCACTTTCTGCTTCAACAACTCAAAACTCTTATCTGCTCCAGATGTCCACTTGAAATCTTTTCTGTCACCTCTAATTGTCTCTATCATAGGGTTACATACTGAACTACAATTTTTTATGAACTTCTGATAGAAACTAGCCAATCCATGAAATGATCTAAGCTCTCTAATGCTCTCTGGTGTAGGCCATTCAACAATTGCTTTCACTTTCTCAAGGTCCATCTTCAATCCTTCCACATAAATCACAAATCCAAAATATACCAACTCTTCCTTCATGAAACTACACTTCTTGATGTTTATCAGCAATTTCTCTTCTCTCAGTCTCTGCAAAACTTGTCTAATATGCCACAAATATTCTTTTATTTTACTAAAAATCAGAATATCATCCAGGTACACAATCACAAACTCACCCAAGAATTTCTTCAAAACTTCATTCATCAACCTCATGAAAGTACTCGGTGCATTTGTCAATCCAAAAATGCATCACTAACCACTCATACAATCCTTCATTGGTCTTAAAAGCAATCTTCCATTCATGTCCTTCTCTAATTTAGATATGATGGTATCCACTCTTCAAGTCTATCTTTGTGAAATATCTTGCTCCACTCAAACAATCTATAATATCATCCATCCTAGGTAAAGGAAATCTATACTTAACTGTGATATTATTTATTGCTCTAGAGTTAGTGCACATTCTCCATTCTCCATCCTTCTTCGGTGCTAACACTGCAGGTACTGCATAATTACTCAAACTTTCTCTAATCAATCCTTTTCTCAACAACTCTTGTATTCGTCTATTCAGTTCTTCACTCTATGTCGATGTCATTCTATGTGCTGCTTTGTTAGGCAAACTTGCTCCAGGTATAAGATCCATGTGATGATTGATACTCCTTATAGGTGGTAATCCTTCAGGTACATTATTTGATATGATGTCTTCATATTCTGCCATCAACTCCTTTATCTCCTTCGGTTCAATCTCTTTCTTCAATGCTTTAGGATTTTTAGGGATCAAGGCATAACACATACTTTCCTATTTCAAACCATCTAGAAATTTCCTTCCATCTACCAAACAGATTCTAGCATTCTGACATACCACATCTTTAGAAGCATCTTCTAAAGGAATCAAAGTAATTCTTTTCCCATCTACTATTATAGTATATGTGTTCTTTCTCCCATTAGCTTTTCTATCATACTACCAAGGTCTACCCAACAAGATATGATAAACATCCATAGGCATAATATCACACAAGACTTCATCATGATAAGATCCAATATGAAATTTCACCAAACATTGTTCACTCACCAGTACCTTATGATCATCCTGAATCCATGCTATCTGATAGGGATTAGGGTGTTTCAATCTTTCCAACTTCAGCTTAGTCACCATCTCCTCTAAAACTAGGTTATCTGAACTACCACTATCAATTACAACTTTACAACACTTACCTCCAGATTTGTATCTAGTTATGAACAGACTTTTCCTTTGTGATGGTTCCTCAGTTGCTTCTGTTTGAAATATTGCTCTCCTCATCACCAATGATTCTCCTTTCTCAGGTTTAGCAACAGAACTGGGTGATTCAATAGGTTCTTCTTCCACCTAGGCTGCTCTTCCACTATTTTTCATCCTCTTACTTGTACTACCTTGATTACATTCAAATGCTCTATGTCCTTCACCTCCACACTTAAAACAAGTACCTCTGAATGTCCTCTTATCCAATCCTCTTCCTTCTCTTCTATATCCTTCATTCTGGTATGCACTAGGGTTTCCTCTCTGGTAAAAGTTTTTGTCATCTCTTCGGTAAGCATTGTTATCCATGTCATCCTTCTTAAATGGGCTATCAAACTTGTTATGCTCCGTAAATGGTCTATCACATCCGGAAAACATTATTCCTTTCTAAAATTTACCTCCTCTGCCTCTCTATCTCTGATCATGTCTCTTATTCAGCTTCTCTTCAGCTTTCAAGGCAAACTGATATGCTTCTTCTAAAGATGTCATCCTCACCAAGCTTAGCTCTTCTTGAATATTCAATCTTAACCCATTGATGTATCTAGCCACTTTCTCTTTGTAAGTGCCACAAAAACTGAGAGAGGTTATTATGGAGGGACCCTACATGACCATGTAGGTCTAGATAGAACATTTGTAAGTGCCACAAATTTTGAGAAATGGTCTGTCAAAGTTTGGCAATTTGTAGCACTTAGGGCTCTTAAGAGAAAGCGTCGACACAGTGTAGCCAGAAATGATTGGGATAGTTGAGGTGCAAAATAGGACCTTTCCTAGCATTCACCCACCCACCCAAACATTTTGACATTGTTGGTTTGGCCCCATGATGCACAAAAAAAAAATTATGCTCACCGACAACTTTTCATTAAACACAAATGATGATTTTTGCAACTTTTGAAATATTGTTGCCATGACCAAATGGAATGAACATTTCAAAAACTAAGAGAGGGTATTGTGGAGGGGCCCTACATGACCCTATAGGTCTAGAACGAACATTCCTAGGTGCCTAAAATTCTGAGAAACTATCCGTCAAAGTTTGACAATTTTTGGCACTTAGGGCTCTTAAGAGAAAGCGTTGACACAGTGCAGCCGAGAATGATCATGATAGTTGAGGTGCAAAACAAGATCTTGCCTAGCATTCACCCACCCAACTGAATGTGTTGGTGCTATCATTTTGGCCCCACAACACATGAAATGAAATTTATGCTTGCCGACAACTTTTCATTGAACACAAATGACACTTTTTGTAACTTTTGAAATATTGTCGCCACAACCAAATGGAATGAACATTTCAAAAACTAAGATATTTTATTTTGGAGGGACCCTACGTGACCTTGTAGGTCCAGATGGAATGTTCCTAGGTGCCACAAATTCCAAGAAATAGTTCGTCAAAGTTTGGCAATTTTGGCACTTAGGGCTCTTAAGAGAAAGCATTGGCACAGTGCATCTGGGAACAATTGGGATAGTTGAGGTGTGAAACAGGACCTTAGTGCAATATTTCATTTCTTGTTAATTGTCCTTTTCTCCTTCTTAACTTATTTGTATACTTGATATCACATTAATTAGAATAAGATTAGATTAGGGTTTTCAATTAGATTTTAAGATTCATGGACACACTAGAGGACATCAATAGAATTGAAATTAGAGACATGATCACATATACAAATATAAATCAACTATACATATAAATGACATGATAAAGTTAGTGTACATAATCATACACATAAACAAGAGTGTTGTACATAATCATACACATAAACAAGAGTATTGCACATAAGTATCTCACAAGAGACATGATATATTAGACATGATTGTAGAGAAGAAACAATTTAATTTTACTTATACAAATATACAAATCAACTGTATATATTTACAAATGAGCATGAAATTACAAAGTTTTTTTCATTTACAATCAATCCAATGAATCATGCGGATTTACTCTACTCTTTATTGTGTCAAGTATTGCCTCATTGTCAGACTCACGAACCTTCCACAAGGTCCTATTCAATGGCCCTTGATCAAATAAACGTTTGATGCCACAACAAGGTTAGAATAATGAAGAATCTTCCTATGTGTGTCAAATTCCTCAAACAACCACACATTAGACTTCTTCATTGGGTACCTTCTAAGCCATGTTCTAGTAACAACCACTGATCTTGTAGGGTACTAAATATTTTCTCCATCTATAACAACGGCATCTAATTTCTTTTTTGCCTCAACACAATGACAATAATAATAATAATATATTCATTCTTCATTGTCTTCAGCTACAATAACTACATAAAAATGCCCTGCATTGATATGTGCATTCAGTTCGATGAATATAGTCAACAATACCAAAAAACTACAAAATAAGATGGAATATTGAATTTTATTAAATTTGAATGTTGATAATACCTGGTTGAACTAGATTTGAAATATGGTGAAAGTCAATTGATGATTCAATCTATGTGATTTGTAGTGATGTCGAGAGTCGATATGTGTCAAATGGGCTTAGACTTCTTGTACACCACTCATTGACTCACTCCTTTGACTCACATTCATACCAAGATTGATCTGTACATGAAGAACAAAAGCATACCATCTTCCATGTATGAATACTCCATGAACCTGCATTAGAGATTATAAAAGAGTGTAGCTCACTCGATCTTGTCAATGTACAACAATCCTCATATTTTGTAATGTTAGTATTATCAACCAACCAAAACAATATACAAACTGTAGACTTACTTTCATTACCTGGACCCATTGTAGCAGTACACCATTTAAAAATAGATCTCACATCTATTAAATTTGCACTGTCTTTGTACTTCAACTCTTCTTGTGCTAATGCTCTATTGACACATTCTCCTGCACCATCATGCTCCCCCTTTCCATGCCCATCCTCAAAAAAATTTCACATATGTTGAAGACCATTCATCCTATGCATCCTACTCAACCAATAGAACATCAACGAGTTCTTGAATTATGATGTACAATTATTTGACCATATGATATGTTGACCAAATGATACATGCTTTTGCCAGCCAAATCATGATAGAACATCTGAAAGTAGCCTTGCACAAACTATGTAGAATGTGTGCAATCATCACTAATATAAAAATTATACTCCCTTAAGATCTTCCTATAATCCTCTGTACTGTCATCTACATGAATGAATGCTATATGCACAAATATAGCAACCTGTGTAGAGTTGTAATATTGCGATTGCACCTCATTATGTGGATGTAGTGTGTAGTTATCTACAAATTCAATAACTAAAATGATGGTATCAATTGGAAATGTTTCCTTGTATAACTTGAATTTCAAGTCCAACCATTGAGTGCTATGGGTATGTCTTGCATACTCTTAAACTATATTCTCTCAAAAAAATAGAGATAAACTGATACACTGTAATATTTTCAATGACCAATTCACACATTTTTGCTTCTTTACCATCTTTTACACTATATGCCACTATCTTATATTTGCCAAAACTCACTAGTTCATTTCCAATTGCATGTGTGTTCTCCATATGTTCACAAATTGGCAAATGTTGCAACCCACCACAATTATCACACGTGACATCCAAGCATAAGTTCTTGTGGAATAATTGACCATCCACTCTTTGACATAAGATGATTGATATGAAATCTCTTGAAGATCTAGGTGGAAACTTTATATTACAATCCTACAAAACATCATTAGTATTCAAATCTACACATATATAATTATAAACATCATAATGATTAGAAAACTCAATATGTACTCTTCAACAAAAAGTTGTGCGTGTGTGATTTATTTTGACATAAAAAGGATTTACCATTTCAAAATACCTTTGAATAATTTTTATTTGAGGATACATCTCTTGAAATTTCTTGAAAATTGTGTTTCAGTCACATCCAAAAAATGCTTTGGATGTGGCTCACAGTTTCGACAACTAATTATCCTTCTTACAACATATCTTGCATTAGGAGATACCCTTGTGTTATTTTTCCAAAATTCTTCAATGAGGGATCTCAAGGATTCAACAATAACTTTATATTTATGTGGGAGTCTCCCAAAGAATGCCCACAATTCATTGTTATTTGGGTCGTCAACTCTTTGACGCCTTCCAATTGCTCTCATTAGAGTTTTTCTACTTATTTTAAATGCTTCACTTGTCTTTCTAATGAGGCAAGCTTTCTTTGTTTGATGGCTTACTATTGTCGATGTAATGACACGTTGTGTGACATTACTATCCTTGGTGTGTGAGGTGGAACCCACAGTCTCATATGTACTCATTAGATTCTTTACAATTGATTTTTCACTTGAAGCATCTGATGTTCTTAGGACAAGAATCCTCATAATGGGCCTAAATTTTAGATTTCTCATCAATTCAACAAATAGTTGACATATTTTGGTTTCATTTAAGTTCTCAAAAAATAATTTTCATATCTTATTGGCATATCTTCGGCAAGTACACTTGGGAATCTTATCATGCATGGGATTCAAAACATTATCATCAATATCAATTAAAAACTTAGGCTTTCTATGCAAAATTCTAGGAGGTATTTTCAATGGTAAAGTTGGCTCATCATTAAGAGTTTTTTCAATATTTACTTGAGATAGGATAGATGGTGTACCTTCAATTGGAGATGGAAAAGATGAAAAGCCTTGAATTTGAGATGGAGAAGATGGTGTACTTTCAACTTGACATGTGAATGATGGTGTGCCTCCAACTTGAGAAGAGAATGATGATGTACCTTCAACTTGACATGTGAATGATGGTGTGCCTCCAACCTAAGAAGAGAATGATGATGTACCTTCAACTTGACCTGTGAAAGATGGAGTGCCTCCAATTTGAGAATAGAATGATGATGTACCTTCAACTTGACCTGTGAAAGATGGAGTGCCTCCAACTTTGAGATTTAATTTCCTCGTTAAACAGAGATTTTGTATTCATTGCCTTTGTGCCACCAATTTCATCTCTCTCTTAGCTTGATTAGATGATTCATGTTTCTCTTGAATTGGCAACGGTGGTATGTCTTCTTCTATGGTTGATAGTTTCCTACTTTCACAAAGTTGCCTCATTCCTTCTCTTTTCTTCTCATTCGTAGCTTCAAGTTCTTCTAGTGTCAGAGTCTTTGCTCATTTCCTTGGCATGATGATGATTTCTATATGCATCATGAATAAGACAGATAAATTAGTCCTTCTCTATACAATAGTAAATTGATCTCATACAAAAATCTCAAAATAATCATATAATTAAAGTGAATAAATGATTATAAATATGAAAATTTATAGCTTCCTAGGGTAGTCCTTACAATTGTTATGAATCAATTTGCAAGCTACATACAAATTACTTAACAAAATGCTTCAAATAAAAGTAATCTTGAGAGGTAATAACTCAATCTTTTAATCAATAGAAGACTACATGAGAGGATCATCTATACGCATGCCCTCTACAACACATTAACATGTTTAAAAAAAAAGGCTTCACATGATACTAAGGAACTCTTATCCACTTCTTCATATGCACATCTCTTTGTACATGTCAAAATGACTATTTAGCAAAAGAAATATTTACTAATAATTCCTTGGAAAAAATTTACATTTTACACCCTATGGTTTTCTCATAAACCTTGTAAAGGAATACATTCCATTAGTTGTTCCACTTTGCTACGCACTTTATGCCAATAGATAACTACTTTCCTTTAAGAAATCCTTCTAGTATGCTTCAAAATAGGTTAAAGTAAGATCCAATCATGAAAAATGTTACCACATTACTTTCTTACTTAAAGATGGTACTTGAGAAAGATATTTTTCATTATGGCCTTAAAAATAATATGTGACTTTTCATACAAAAGTTCTCACAATGCTCTATGTGACTTTTTCATTACAACACTGTCATGACTTCATGAATCAGTAAATCATCAATAATTAAGACCAAAGGAGGTAATATTTCATAGAATAACTTCATATTCTAAAATATGATAAAACTCTTATGAGTATCAAACTAGTGAACTAGCATAGTGGAATTTTAAAAGTTCCAACTCTCTCTATCTTTCAATAATGATCTTTTTATTCCACTTGGTTCATTCCAAACCATAGAGGAATTAGGCAAGAATCATCTTGTCTATGTATCTTTGATATGTTTCTAGGATCTTCAACACTCAATTTCTCCTGCACCTTGTTGAATTTTATCTATGAATCTAGAAATCTTATGCTTAGAGGAAAATATCTTATTCTTGATCATAGCCAAAGCTAAGGTCTCATTATCACGTTAACATAACTCTTCTTCTTTAAGAGGTGATTGGTCGGACTTCCTCAAATTTAGTTAACTCTTGAAAAAGAAGAGTACTTTTCTTTTCCTAGATGATGAAATACATCCAATAAATGGATGATGAAATCTACATCCAATAAAACTAACATATTTTTTCCTAAATGATGAAATACATCCAATAAATGGATAAACTAGATTTAATGTTAGAGGGTTTCAATGCATCATTAATGTGATAGGTTTTTAATACCTAGGGCTTTAGTGAGAAATTTCCAATAGGATCTTATTTTATGTTTTTGGGTGTGCCATAATAGGATCATTTTATTGAAGCTCAAAACCACGAAGATCATCATTTTGTGTTAAGAAAACTTGCATTATTATCTTCCCAATATATAGATGAATTTGGAGATAAATTAGGTGTCCACATATCATTGACATATTTAATAGGAGTTCATGCTAACATAATCATAAAGTGAGTTGCCCAATTGTACAATTATGTCCACTTCATTTTTTGGCTTCAAAATCCTCAAAAACTTGAGCTTTTTGGCAAGTTCCTTCGTATTCAATGTTGAATTCTATATAACTCTAATATGATTAGTCAAATTTATGAAAAAAACAAATCTATATCATCAAATTCAATCTAAATACATGAAAATTAGCATTCAAACAAAATGAAACATGAAAATATTAGTTCAAATAATCAAATTCTATCTAAAAACATCCAACTTACTTCTTCTACATTGAAGAATCAAAAAAAAGTGGTGGATTAGGTAAACAATGATTGTGTAAATGTCAACACCATGAAAAATGCTTTTTTGTTTGATAATGTATAGAAAGCAGAGAATAACATAGCATGTGGGTCTGATTCATGGATTGCACATGTTTTTTGTCCTTTTTTTGGTTCCATAAAACATGCTCATGTTATAACATGAGAGCATTATAAAGTGAGTGTGTTTTGTCATACATGGAAAGTTTTAAATGTTGTCTAAATTCTAAAATGACTACTATGACAAGATTTTCACTATCCCTAAATTACTAAATACCCTATAACCAATACCCTCAACCCTACACCCTATCCCTCAATCCTATGCCTTAAATCCTATACGCTAGACCCTCAACCCTATACACTCAACCACAGAGAGAGAGGGTAGGAAGTAGGGAGAGGAGGGAGGTAGAGAGGTGAGAGAAAGAAAGGGTAGGAGAGAGAGAGCGGGGTAGGAGGTAGGGAGGGGAGAGAGGTAGATAGAGATAGGGTAGGAGGTAGGGAGGGGAGAGAGAGAGAGAGAGAGAGAGAGAGAGAGAGAGAGAGAGAGAGAGAGAGAGAGAGAGAGAGAGAGAGAGAGAGAGAGAGAGAGAGAGAGAGAGAGAGAGAGAGAGAGAGAGAGAGAGAGAGAGAGAGAGAGAGAGAGAGAGAGAGAGAGAGAGAGAGAGAGAGAGAGAGAGAGAGAGATGGTAGGAGATAGGGAGGGGAGAGAGGAAGAGAGGTGAGAGAGAGACAGGGTAGGAGGCAGGGAGGGGAGGGAGGTAGAGAGGTGAGAGAGATATAGAGGGTAGGAGGTAGAGAGGTGAGGGAAGTAGAGAGTGAGAGAGAGGGTAGGAGGTAAAGTGGTGAGAGAGAGAGACAGAGAGCAAGGAGGGGAGGGAGAGAGAGGTAACGACCTAGACAGGGAAGAAAGAATAGATGGAGGGAGAGAATAATAGAGAGAGGGGTAAGGAGGGAGGGAGAGGTAGAGAGGGAGAGACCTAGAGTGGGCACAAAGAGAGGTGAGTGTGAGAGAGAGAAGAGAGGGAAGGATCAATAGAAAGTGGGAGAGAGAGAGGGTAAGGGTGAGATGATTTTATTTCACAATAATGCACACACATTATTATTTGCTTTGGTAATGTTTAGGGTAAAAATGAAGAGGGTTTGGTTTTAATGGTTTGTATTGATTCTCCTTTCACCACTAAACATTCAAGGACATTCAGCCGAGTAGGAAGTCTACTACAAGCTTCTTGTCACTTGGAACATAGGGTAAGATTGGAATTGTATGATTTTATTGTTCATATAAGCCCAATTATGCTAAAAACCCTAATTATGCAAATTCATGAACAAACAGACAAATTACAGAAAATGATCACACACAGAGATATTAAATAACAATCAAATGCATATCAGATTTCTAAGTTTGGAAAATGGAAAAGTCAGGGACTAATGAGCAGGCACCCTAGTCCAGTGACATAGTTTTTGTTGAGATTTGGAAACCTTGTCTGCAACCTGTTCCTGCTGTTCCAGAGATTTTCTTATTGCAGGATCCAAAGGACTAATGAACAGGTGCCCGAGTCCAAGTCCCTATTTTCTTCTTTGATCTACAATTCTGATAGTCCACACTACTCTCCTGCAACTCCACTTTCTTTGCTTTCGAAACCTGTAACCTGCAATCATAGAAAAATGGGTTGGGGTTGTGGTGTTTAGAGGCTTGCCTTAGTCAAGCCCTAGAGAGACATTCAAGTCTTCTAAACACCGTTGTTAGATAAAGAGTGCATATCCCTGCAGGATAGAGGCAAAATCTAAATGATAAATGATAGAAAACACAATTGATATCACCTTGTAGTGAAGATCTCATGGAAGGAAGATGATCTTCATGCCATGAGGAGATGGATGCCAAATCTACAAATTCAAACATAAGAACAACACAAATTCTACTCTACAACACAATGAATGCCTTGAATCACTTTCACAAAATCACAATGCTCATCTAATTTCCATCTAATGTCCATCTAGTTTACAAATGAATCACTAATCATGCTTATGTATGCAACTACAAACATTCCTGCTAAGAATTTCGTAATTCAAACTTACTGTGTCAGCATAGGACCTAAATAATGGCAATAAATTAACACTTTGAAATTGGTCTTGACCTAAAATAGGGCAGGACTAGGGTATGGGTGCCCAAGTCTTCCCCCCCTATTTTAGGTAGGATTTATGTTAAGTGCATCCCCTAAGTCCTATTTGCCATGAAACTTCAGGGTTTTCTCATTGGGAGTCATCAAAATTATGAAAGATGCTCTAAATGCATTCTAAAGGACCCGGGAGCTAAACCTTAAGAGGGAAAATCCCCCAAGGGAACATTTTCCAATGAACATTAAGCCCCCACTTTAATGTATGTGTAAACACAAGGCCAATACATGCATTAAAGTATGGTCAACAAACACAGCAAACATGCCAAGCACAGAGAAGACACGCCAAGCACAAAGAAGATAGTAACAAGCATGCAAAACATGGAGAAGACATTACAATCACACAAAACATAGATAATACAACATTGAAGACACGCAAAACACAGTGAATATAGTGAATGCAGTGAAGATAGTGATGATTTTTTTCTTTTCTTTTCATTTTCATATATATGAAATGGAGATGCAAGTACAAGGAAAGTAAACACACCACCCATAATGCAGGAGGGACTCATCACCATCGGTCTTTAAGACTGCATATGGGGCAATAGACACACAATACAAATCAAGCATGCCATACAAATTCCAAAGCATAGGAGGGACTCATCGCCACTGGTCTTTAGACTATGCTTGGGAACAAACACGCAATACACACACACTTGGAAGACACGGAGAAAACATGGTAGACAAGTGATGGAGTGTTCCTATTTCTAGGTTCATCACCATCTTAGGCACATTACAGGCACACACCAATGATTCGGATTTTCCATAACAATCATCAAAGACACACTTAAGGGTTGAATTAGTCATAGAACCACTCCCTGCCTCCACAGAGGACTTTTAAAAATGATAGGATATGCACTCTCCATGAGAAATACACCATCCCCACCTCTGCGGAGGGCTTAAGATAAAAAGGATGTGATAGCCTGCCTCTGCATAGGGCTTAAATGATTGCAATAGATTTCAAACAAATCTCAAAGTGCAAGAGGGACTCATCGCCACTAGTCTTTAAGACTACACCTAAGAACAAGCACATTGCTAACATCTAGAATAGACAACTTACCTTATATATGCCCCCACCTTATGGTGGTTGATATCAGGTATCAATATCAAGCACATTAAGGTAGGAAGAGAACACACAAGGGAACATGAGCTCTTGCAAAGCCCCTGCCCCCCAGAGGTGACATGTACTTTACAATCACCAAATGTTCCCACAAACACATTCCTGCAAGAAAAGTGTTAGTGTCCATATAATCATGATAAATAACAATGCATATGATCATTCACACAAAGAGCCAAGGTTATACTAGGAATTCATAGATCAAGTATAACTGTGGGGCTATACCTTGAAATTTTCAAAACTGAGTGTAACCAAGGCAAGATTCAAAGACAAACAAAGTGCACGGAGCAACAGTATTGTTATGGTTTATAAGTGCAATAAGACAACATCAAGATCACACAGAGTGATTCTACTATCCAAGCATAGGATAATATATATCAAACCCATCGTCATGTATGGACTTGGTCCATTTTTTTATTTCTTGCTAAAGGGACACTAGGTCCGCATTAGTATAAAATGTTTTTCGTCATCCACCCGCTAGATAGAAACACTAGGGGAAGGGAAATAATAAATAGAGGAGAAACAAGTGCCTTAGGGACAATCATGTAGGAGGGTGCCCCCAAGTCACCAACCGCAACACTATGTCCATAAGTCACAACACACAGCAGTGAAAATAGAGGAGAGGCGTTATAGAAGAATGATGATAAAAATAGAAGGGTCACAACAGAGGCAATCTCCTAGTATCTTGGCCCTTACAAGAGAATCAAGGGTCATCCCAAGAGGCCTAAACAACACATAACACATCACAGGGGAAACACATCACAAGAGATAAAGGGTTAGAAATACTTACCTGGTAGTACCATCGTACTAAATTTTAGAACCTGTGAACCTGTTGGAGAGGTACTCAATCAAGTTTTGTGTGAAGGTCGAGTGGTTCTTAGGAGAGTCTTGTTTGTAGTCAGAAATTCCATGTAATGCTTGTTTCTCAAATCCTTGTGTAAGTGAGACCTTTTGTTGCTTGTGAGGAGGAGAACCACTACTATTTCCAACTGATGATAATCGTCTTACTCTTTTCCAATTTCTAGTGAGTTTTCATTGTTGATTTCGTCTACCATAGTGACAAGAATCATCTTGTACTATCTCACTCTTTTGTTTTGTTATAATTATTTGTATTGGTTGTTCCATTTGTTGTTTTGATGCATTTTGGTTATCTCCTAATCCTTATAAAGATAACAGAGCAGGAACCTCAGCATAAATTCCTTTTCTGCGTGGATGAGGTGGGTTATCCAACTTTTCCTTTCCTTATCCACTTCTATTATACCCACGATGTTATCATATTCCAAGTAATCATCATCATCTACTTCCACTATACCCTGTTCCATCATATTGTTATCAGTATGCTTAGGGAAAGGATTGCTGGCAAGAGACACTATGTGGCTTCATGAGTGTTGTCATTGATGGTAACAAAGTCTATCCCACACATCCACAACACATAGTATGCCTATACCGGAAGTCAGATTGAAGATTATTTTGGTCTAGTGAACAAGAACAGAGCATGCAATAAGGTCTGACAATCAAGACCAGATCTCTCAGATGGTGTAACTTAGCAAGTTGCGGACTTGGACAAGTCAAGAGGAGTATCATGACTACTATATTCCAGAGATTGAGCCTCTGGTGATAAAACATGAAAAAGATATGAGCATCTGAGTGTTGGGTTCCAGACAGGTAGAGCAGACTGAGGAAGAACTGACCGGCAAGTATCAGACTTCAATCTAGATGAGTAATTGATGTTGATCAAGCTATTTGAGGGATCCTCCATTATTGGCTGACATGATTGATGACTTCTATGTCTATGTTTTGATACGCATCACAAATCATGCATGAATTTAGCCGACAGAGCAGTAACTTGTAAATATCTTAAGTATTCTGGTTGCCGACTAGAAAGTTGTTGAAATCCTTGATGCGGATATATATACCAGATGAATTCTAGTATGTAGGACTGTGTGTGTGTAGATGTAATGAAA
Source organism: Cunninghamia lanceolata (assembly GCA_027924645.1). Classification (NCBI taxonomy): domain Eukaryota; kingdom Viridiplantae; phylum Streptophyta; class Pinopsida; order Cupressales; family Cupressaceae; genus Cunninghamia; species Cunninghamia lanceolata. The sequence goes on along the minus strand of BSBN01000564.1, from coordinate 2,318,529 downwards.
TAAAGTGCGAAGAAAAGCAGAGACAAGTGTGGAAGCAGTAATACAAGTTCGGTATGTGACAAGCAACAACACTAGAGTAGAGGAAGAATGAAGTGCATCAGATCAGTATATTGTGCCTAACTAGAACTAAACTCTAGCATTTATAGATGCCTCTCATCATTTCAAACACCTGATTACCTTTTGTAAGTTCTGTAGACAGTGAGTCTCTTGTAGGCAGTGTGCCTCTTGTGAGCAGTGTGCTCAGGCAGTAAGCCCTAATTGGCAAGTACCATTTTGTACTTCTTATTCTTTTAAAAGAGAATATAATCTTGGGTTAGTCACCCCATGGTTTTTCCCTTAACAGGGTTTTCCACATAAAAATCCTTGTGTTATATGTGATGATTTTATTTATGTTCTTATGATCATATATGCTTATATGTTTTGATGCTGCACTAATTATTAAAGGAGAAAAGAAAGTTAAGATATTTGAGATAATTGATTCACCCCCCCTCTTATTTATCTACCTTGTTTCCAACAATTGGTATCAGAGCCAATTTCCTCTAAACAGAGCCTAACAGCTTGAGGAAGATCTAGGAATCTCAATGGATATGTATGGTATGAAGGAACAACTTTAGTCTACCCTAGATGATCTTGAACAGTCCCACTCTGAAGTCAATAACTTGAGAGAAAGACTCAAACAAGCTGATGATTTCATAAATGAGCTAAAAGAAAAACTGAGTATCTTTGTGAAAAAGAGAAAGGAACTACTTCAAAAATTAGCAAGTCAGAGTAAAGCCTGTCATGCCCACATTTCCCATGCGGTCCCAACACGCATCACACGTGTCATGTCCACATTTGTCATGTGGTCATGACACAAAATATCAAAAAAAAATTACACACTTCCCTAGAAACCCCCTCGCACGCATAAGCGTGCTCGGTGGCGTAAGCTTAAGGCGTAAACAATACAGTTGTCAGCGGGGTAATACGCACACGTGTGCATGTCAAAATGCAAGAAGGCCAACAAGGGGGTCATCGTGATGTGGTTAACGTTGCTACAAGGGTTAAACTTACTAACCTACTAAATCCTAAATTCTCAGAAAATCTGGCAGCATAACGCCTCATGGGCGTGAGTAGGGTTTATTGTACTAACACTAATTTTGATCACGAGGTTTCTTGATAGGGTTAATAAATTACTTACAACTCACTAATTACATTGGAATATAGTTGATTAAGTTAATTGAACATTTTTCAACAAAGCCTGATCATTTGTTCTCCTTCCCGTTTCTCTGAAATTTAATATTAATTTGCTCTCTTTCATGTTTTCTAAGATATGAAACATTTTTCAACAATGTCTGATCATTTGTTCTCCTTCCCGTTTTTCTAAAATTTAATATTGATTTGTTCTCTATCATGTTTTCTATCAATCAGAGTTATCACTGCATCCTTTACATTATTCCTAATTTCTTGGTAGATCAGTTCTCTATCAATCAGAGTTATCTCTACATCCTTTACATTATTCCTAATTTCTTGGTAGATTAGATCACGTAAACAAGACTTACTAACTTTGTTTGATGAAGTCCACTAGGTTTCCGCTCTAGATTTAATTCAACGTTTGCATTAATTTTGTTAATTATATGGATCCAATCATGATTAATGAATTATTAATTCTTAATTAGCACCCTTAGCCCTATTATGGAAAAGTCATGCATTTTCTCCTCTTTGTTTTCACTTTCATCTTTCTTTCTCTTTTACTCTCATTTTTCTCTCTCATTTTCTCAATTCGTCGTTTTCTCAAATTACAGGTTGAGTTTAATTGGCCACATATCAAATGCATATGATGGCTTCATTTATTTATGAAGATATAAATACAGACACACACACACATATATGCTTATTGTATTATATCACTAAGTTTTCTTTTATCAGGATAGTGAATTTATAAATTCATTCTAAATATATATATATTACTTGAGCAAAGTATATTTTTCTTTTTGTTTTCTTTGTATTTCATTTGTGAAAATTGTCAAACCCCCAAAACACATTTTTGTATGATTAGAATTAATAAATATATAAATTAAATAATTATTTTTTTTTTCTTTTATAAATATGAACCATACAATTCTTTGTATTTTCATTTGCAATGGAGTTGAAAACCTAAATCTTTTTATTTGGCTCCATTGGCTGAGCCTTAAAAAAATGTTGTTTGTTTTGATTGGCAGGGTTGAGGAACTGGCGGCGGTGGACTGGTGGCTGGTCGCAGAGTGGTGAAGGGCAGGAGTTCAGAGTGGAGGTCGCAGGTGGAGAGAGGGCGGCGTAGGGGAGAGGCTCATGGTGGAGGCCGCAGAGTTGGGCAGAGGGTAGAGGTCGCGGTGGTCGCGTGGAGCAGAGATCCTCAGTGGGGAAGGTGGCGGTGTTCAAGAGTATGGTCCGTAGGCGGCGCAGGAGTTAGGAGGTAGTGGGGAGTGTGGGGAGGGGGCGGAGCCCCCACCCACATCCCACACAGTGGGGTGCGGGTGGGGGCTCCACCCCCTCCCCACACCCAATACATAAATACGGCAGTGGGGGGGGTTCGGCCCCCCCACCACTTCTTTTTTTTTATATAAAAATAAACTACGAACTATTTATACACAGTCTCCCTTCTTCGTTTATAAACAGCAAAACAAAAATTCAATGGCTTCTATTTTATTTAAATATATAAATATATATATAATAAATAAACACATATACTCAGTAGGATCACTGAATATTACAATTTCACAATTTAATTAATAATAAAATATAACTATATATGTATATGTATATATATATATGTGTGTGTGTGTAGCCTGTAATTTGATTTATAAAATTAATGAAATTTAGTTTGTATTATAAAACCATGTAAATACATTTAAATAAAACTCACACATAATATATATAATTTAGATATTTTCAACTATCAACTTTCCTTCTAATTACTCATAGATTTGTTATTTTAAAACAAAATTTGTATAATATGCAAATATATTTTTCCTTCATCATTTCTAGTACAAGGAAAGAACTTTTTTTTTTTTTCAAATAAATTCATTGCATAATTAAAATTTGCACACATTTTTTTTTAAAGAGAGAAGCAAACATACTCAAGTAATTCAAAATGTCTATAATACAAATCTACAACCAATTTTCTTTCTTCCAAATAACAAATTATAATTTCTTATTTACCACAATAACAACTAAGTCTCAACTTTGCTAATAAAAGTATTAGGAATTTATACACAAGCAATAGCCTTTTAAAAACAAATTTCCTTCCTTCATCTTTACTTAAACGGTAAAATTTAAATCAACAAATTATAACTTTTAATACAATGAAAGAGGCTTTCTCACAACTTATGAAAATACAATTTTACAACAAGAGAGAGAGAGAAGTCCTCCTCTTTGAAAATCAACAAGGATGAAGTTCTTAATAAGACCAAGCTCTCCTCAAGAGCTTTAAGAGTAAAGGAAAATAAAATATTTTCCAAGACAAGTAAATTCTTCAACTTCACACTAAGCTCTATGGAACCCGCATATCACACAAGGGAAAGAAACACCACACATCTTGCTCTCCTCCCTACCGTAGGCCCGCAAGAGGGCCACCCCTGAGCTAGGGAGGTCATCCACACACCTAGGGAACTCAAATCCACTTCACAACAAGACAAACAAACATCTCAAAACTCAATATTACACCCATAGATATTTACAACACACAAACTCAACCAAGGTGAGTTTCAAGGGGTAGGAGAGTGGACACACTCAACTCTAGAGTGCCACTCCTTCAAAATATCTCAACACAATTTCTCTTATGGCTTCAAGCCAACATGTTTAACAAAATTTCCAAAAGTATTCATATTTTCGCTCTCAAGCCATATAACAATTTGCTCAAAATAACATAAAATTCCCTCAAGGCTTTCAACATCCCAAAACAAGGTAATGACCTCGAGGAGGATCACTCCTCCCCTACCCCACACTTGTTGAGCATTCTCTCCCAAGTGGGAGAGGCTCTTACAACACCCTACTAAATATTCCCCACAATAACAAAATACAACACAAGCAAAATACATCTCACACATTCATCATACAAGCAAATAGAAATACAAGGGGAAAGCCTTAGCCTAGAAAACCAACCTTTAAAAGCCCTATTATGGAAGAAGTTGATGTAGAGCTCCTCCAAAATCTCCTCCAACCTAAGCCACCAAACTCCCTCTCTCTTTTCTCCCAAAACAATTTCAAAATAATTAAAATTCTCAAAAATTCAACAACCCCTCACCTTATCCCAAGTGGGATTAAAATAAGCCCAATCCATGAGCTTAGAGGAATGGAGAGGTGACACTTGTCACCTCCTCACTCTTCCTCCCCACTACAAGTGTGTACCAAGGGATGGGTGTTGACACATGTCACTCACCCATCCCCAAAGTCTCCCTCACCCCTTACCACATGTCCTCTCTCCAACACATGGGAGAGAAAAGGGGAGTTAAAGAGGGAAAGGGTGACACATGTGTCCCCTTCCTTTCCTCTCATGGAGGACCACACAACTCCATGGGTACTCTCACCAATTGTGAGAGAGACTTGAAGTCAAGTCCTCCACAATTGGTGGATCTTGGAGTCATCTCTAACCTTGGGAAGTGAAAAGGGATGGATTGAGTGTTGGTACCATTTATCCTATCCCTCCCATGCCTCCAAATTCATCACTTAACTTCAGTGTGAAGTTAAGGTGACCATATGGAGGTTTACCAAGGGTTACCCAAGTCAAAAGGGACCCTAGACCCATGGGGTATAACCCAGGGTCAAGTTAAAACACAAAAAAAGGGTCTCCAAAAATTTAAAATTTAAAAATGCAATTCAAATACAATTCTTACAACACATATCATAATTGAAATTAAAAGAGGGTAGACTTAACCCAATTACCCCATGCAAATTAACATTACAATATTACATCATACACAGAGTTGATCTTGGTTCCTCATGGAACTAGATCGGCTTCACAAAGGATTACAACATCAAGTGTGGGCTGATCTCCAGTATCTGTGGTTGGTTAGAAATACCTGCGCACTCAATTGCAAAGTTAATTCCACATATTAATAACATAGCCGAAGAAAATCAAAACTTGCATTTGCATAAAATATCACAAGTTCTCTTAAGCATAAAGGAAATCACATTACAATTTTCTAACTAACATCACCCAATTAGTTTTCCTTTAATATAGAGCATCTATCCAACATCACCCAATTAGTTTTCCTATAATATAAATATCTATCTATCATCACCCAATTTGTTTTCTCTTAATACAAGCATCTATCTAACATCACCCAATTAGTTTTCCTTTAATACAAGCATCTGTCTAACATCACCCAATTAGTTTTCCTTTAACATAATAAAGTCTAATAGTTTGGGAATCCGGGATCAACAGTCCCACAAGTATAAAAGTATCAGCAACAGTAAGGTAAATAGTCACATGAACAGAAATGAAAAAGGTAGGCCTCACAAAGCCAATGATACTAATGAAGATCTGGATGAGAAAAACAAGCTATGTGAGAAGCTATCAAAAGAGGTCATTATGGTAAGGCATGAGATAGAATCAGGGGTTATGAGATTCACCCAAGAAATTGAAGAGAAAAGGAAAATTGAAGATAATCTAAAACAATCCCTCAAGGAGAAGACAGAGGACTGCCACAAAATGGACAGAATAATCAGGCATCTTGAATCTGATCTTGAAGAAGCTAGAGATAATGAAGAACAACTTGAGAATCAGATAGACACTCTTAAACAAGATCTACAAATAGAAAATGAATACAAAGAGAAATTCAAGATAAGCTCAGCTCAAATTGAAGTTCTTCTTGAAATCCAAAAGAGGGTAGATGACGAGCGTGGCCTGGGATATGAGAAAGGTGAAAGCTCTGGATCTAGTTAGAAGAATTTTGGATTAGGAAATCAAAGAAATAGGCCTAAAAGACCTCTGGTAAGGCAAACAAATGCTCAAAGATATCCATCCTTCAATGGATACTTCTTCAATTGCAATAACTTTGGTCATAAAGCAACTCAGTACAAAAGGAGAATGAATCAGACTAATCCATCCTTCTCTAGACAATATTTTAACTGCAAAAGGTATGGTCACAAATCTCATGAATGCAGAAATATGCAAATAAAAAATTCATTCAATGGTACATGCTTTGCATGCAATAGAATGGGACATATATGGCTAATCAATGCAGATCAAGAGGATATCAGTCAACAATGCAAAGAAATGTTATTTGTTACAATTGCAATAGATCCGGTCATACTGCCAAATACTATAGAAGTAAAAATCAAGATAAAAGGGGTCCGGTGCATCATAATCAAAAACAAGATAAGGGAAAAGGCAAAGTGAATGTGGATGAAGTTCAAAGGGAGATGAGAAAGATTTGGGTAAAGAAGAGTATAGAAAATGTTGGAGATGGATCTACATCAGAATCCGGTGCTAATATTCCTTCCGGAAAATAAACAGATGAGCTCTGGCTCAGGGGGGGTCACAAAGAAAAATAAATTCCCCCAACCAATCAATTGGTGCCTAAATTTGGCACATGGAATGTTGCAAATTAAAGGGTTCTCAAAAAAATGTCCAAATAACCCTCGGTAAAAATATGAAAGATCCGCATGGAGTTTTGTAAGAGTTTAATCATCCAAGATTGATCCGGTTTGACAGCCATTCGGTAAAGCAGGATTTTCATAGACAGATCTAGTATGATTCAAAATTGAAATATCTTGATCTGTGGATCCATGGTATGATTGGAAGAAAGAAGATACATTGTCAATTATCACTGAAAATGATTCTAAGTGCAACACAGTGATTTGAAAAGATCTCTCTCAGAACAAGGCAACCGGAAAACTTAAGTTGTACATTTATTGCAAAAGGAAATTAGGGTTTACGAAAGAATAAAAGGGTTCTTTCACTCATCATTTGCACATTTGCATTCGAGAAGAAGAAAAGAAGAGCTATGCATAAAGTTTCTACAACTCTCTCAAAGATCAACTACAAAATCCAATTCAACCAACGATTTGTTCTAGATCTTATTTCAAACCCTAAAGCATTAAAAGGTACTTCCATTCTGAATATCTCTCTTTGAATCTTTTGCAAAAATGGCTACTCTAATGGTTTTTAAGATCACTGATAGGCTGCGTTCAAAATTCAAGAAACACCCCTACAAATCCCTAGAAGTTGATCCTTTAGGCACTTTTTCTAGCATTCCGCATGGGGTATTGCACGTAGAAGATGTTAGGGTCTACATCCACACCAACATTGAGGAATTTGGTGAATCTAAGTTGATGGACATATATCATAAATAGTTAATAGATGAAATTTTTAAACTTAAACCTCAATACAAGGCCCTCTGGGATAAGCACTTCAGAAATTGCATCCACTTTCCCTGTTTTGCAGAAGATGATTGGGTCCAGTATGTCCTTAGTAGAATACATGATAATTTCATGTGGTTAATGAAGCCCTTCAAGATAACAAAAGATGCCATTAGGGTAGTAACTGGACTACACTCATCCGGTGGGTTACCTGCACTCAAATCTATCAAAAACCAGACAATTACTGAAGCTACCGGATCTAAGTTTGACAAGAGAGCAATGACCATAGATGACATCATAGATCCAGATGTCAAATTTGCCTCAATGATAATTGGGTATAAGATATATCATTCTAGTAGGGAGAATTTTGGTTCTAGGACTACAATATATACAACATGTCAAATGTTGAGGGAAAATGCAAACTATGACCTATGTGATCTTCTTTTAAACCAACTATTAGAAAACTTACAGAAGATCAAGAATGATAAGAAGAACTCCTTCAAGTATGGTTGTTTAATACTATGACTATTCTTCTACTACATGAATGAGCTGCCTGAATCAAGTGGTTGGGTTTGGCAAAATGACAAACTGGTTGCAATACAGATTAGAGACTATATGTATGGACTTGGTGATGCTAAAGCTCAAAGCATAGCACTCTGGGGTTACTTTAAGAACTTCCAAAGCATGATGCAAGCCAGAGAAAGGATACCTCAATCCATAGTAGAGAAATACAAGGATACAGTGTGTTTCATGGTAGATACTGATCAATGCCTAATGGAGGTAGTTGAGCCCGGAACAGTTTGGATAATGCCAATGGAATATGAGGTTGATGAGAAAATCTTGGAGCTACATATTCAACATCTGTTGAGCCAGCCTAAGGACCCTGAGGCAGAAAGGTTTGGAACCTTTTCAAGAACTAAGTGTAAAAATACATGTTGAGCTAAGACAACCAGAGATAAAGAGGAAAGTTAGAAGGGAAGTAGAGGAAATTGCCAAAAGATATGGCATATCAAAAGAGGCAGTAGATGCAAATAGAGAGAAAATAGAAAGAGCTAAGAAAGATAAACAAGAAGCAGAGAAAGGAAGTGTTCTAGTACAAGCCTCCTCCCAGACTAGATCCTCCAAGAGCTCTGCACCTACCACTCCTAAGAGCTCAAAAGCCACCAAACCAGAAGTCAAGACATCCGGAAAGGGACAAAAGAGAATGAAAACAAAAGCCACAAGGTCTTACACAAGTCACAAGGATGATGAAGAAACAGAGTCTGATGAAGAAATTAAGAAAATTAAGAAGAAGAAGAAAGCATCTGGGGAATTCTCTGCTAGCAAAAATAAAGAAGAAAAAGAAGAAGAATTTTTTGAAAAGCCCACTCTTTCCATTGATGATATCATCAAGGCAATCACTATGGATGGGAACCTGCAACTAGTAATAAAATTCTATGATGAATACAGTGATACTGACAAAAGAATTTTGGAAGAAGCTACAGTCAGGTATCTAAATATTTACAATAAAGCATTCATTGAAATTATTTCATTGATTCCCAAAAATCTGGAGAAGGTACTTGAACTAAGAAAAGAGAATGCAAAAGAAAAAGACTTAGAGATTAGGGAACAGATAGCAATACAATTCTATCCTTCTATTACTCCAAAGCAAATGGACATGATCTTTAAGGACTACAAGGATGAATTCCAGAGCAAAGCAAGAATGAATAAACTTATGCTTGGAGAAACTAACCAAGTAGCAAGAGAAACAAAAGACATCCTCCGGAATGCCTTCAAAAGATTCAATCTTCCTATTGTAGAGGAAATAGATGAAGAATCTTCCACCATGGATGTTGAAGGATTAAATGCAGCCAATGAAGAATCTTCTGACAAAAATGTAGAAGGGTGAAAGGAGATAGGTGAAGAGAAGTCTAAGGACTTGGATTCCTCTGTTCCAGAAGAGGAAGTTCATGAAGCAGTAAATACAGATAATATCTCTCCTCTAGATCCCACTGCAAACATTCCAGATTCTGGAGCTGAAGGAGAAGGAAGAAAAGAGGAGAAAGTGAGTCAAGAAGAGGAGGTAAAAGGAAAAGAAGAATAACAAATAGAGAAGATCTCTGATGACAGTTTTGAGATCCCAAAAGAAAAGAAGACTCAGTCACCAGCAAGAGACACTGCAGAGGTAGTAAAGAACTTCTTGAACAAAGAAATGATGGAGATAGATGAACTAGAACTATTCCAAGGACCACTAAATTTTGATTCTCTCTCTCTAGTCCAGACAATGAAAATAACATCTTTTGCCTAGGCTAAAGGAAAAGAAAAACTTCTGAAATCTCACATGGAAGACTGTGACCTGTTAGAGATTATACCTGGGATGCTAGAAAAGATCATGCCATCCTTTCAAAAGGATCATTCGGCCTCTCCATCCGGTAACTTGAAATCTCTGGTAAACTCTGTTAGCAGTCATTTTGATTCTTTAGAGAAATCGGCAAAAGAAAAGGTTCGGAAAGAGTTTATGGGAAAAGATTCACTAAAGTACAGGGACTCATTGCTAATGATAGGAGGACCATATACATTGGGATAAAGAGCCTTGAAAATGCTCTTAAAGATGGTGGGGACATGTACAAATTTTGTCTTTCTTGGTCCAAAGTGACAGAGGATATTGAAAAGAAGGTGAAAGAACAAGAAGGTAAACTGTCAAGTTTGTCTTAGAATTTTGATCCCCTCACTACATCCATAATGAATCAAGAATGCCAGGCTATTGTCATTATAAATGAAATAAAGAGGTTGGACAAATAAAAGAAGAATATAATAAACAGGATGAGTGAAATCAGAGGGATAATTATCCCTAAGTTAGAGGCAATGCATGAGGCCTTAACAGATGCTCAGACCACAGCCCGGACCAGTGATCCAACAGACTTAAGAAGGGCAGAAGCATATGCATTTTTGTTGAGTGGTCACATCTCCATTTTGGACGGGATGAAGCAGAGCTGGGCAACAGAATTTGTATAGTTGAAGGCCACTTTTGCAGACATACTTAAGTATATGTAAGTATAAAATGTATATATACTTATGTGGCTATGTATAGGTTAATTTTTAAAAATTTTGGTGTGCGGATTCCACCCTTTGCCATTGATGTCAAAGGGGGAGTGAGGAGTAGTGAAAAATGTGGAATCCAGCTAAGGGGGAGCTCTGATAAAACAGTGCATAAGACAGAGCATCAGCCAAGGGGGAGTTTGCTGCGACACTTAGTCATTTTTCACTAAGTGTTGCCATCAATGCCAAAGGGGGAGATTGTTGGCAAGAGACACTATGTGGCTTCATGAGTGTTGTCATTGATGGCAACAAAGTCTATCCCACACATCTGCAGCACATAGTATGCCTATACCAGAAGTCAGATTGAAGATTGTTTTGGTCCAGTGAACAAGAACAGAGCATGCAACAAGGTCCGACAATCAGGACTGGATCTCTCAGATGGTGTAACTCAGCAAGTTGCAGACTTGGACAAGTCAAGACGAGTATCATGACTACTATATTCCAGAGATTGAGCCTCTGATGATAAAACATAGAAAAGATATGAGCATCTAAGTGTTGGGTTCCAGACAGGTAGAGCAGACTAAGGAAGAACTGACCGACAGAGTATCAGACTTCAATCCGAATGAGTAATTGATGTTGATCAAGCTATTTGAGGGATCATCCATTGTTGGCCAACATGATTGATGACTTCTATGTCTATGTTTTGATATGCATCACAAATCATGCATGAATTCAGCCGACAGAGCAGTAACTTGTAAATATCTTGAGTATTCTGGTTGCTGACTAGAAAGTTGTTGAAATCCTTGATGCGGATATATATACCAGATGAATTCCAGTATGTAGGAGTGTGTGTGTATAGATGTAATGAAATAAAGTACGAAGAAAAGAAGAGACAAGTGTGGAAGCAGCAATACAAGTCTAGTATGTGACAAGTAGCAGCACTAGAGCAGAGGAAGAATGAAGTGCATCAGATCAGTATATTGTGCCTAACCAGAACTAAACTCTAGCATTTGTAGATGCCTCTCATCATTTCAAACACCTGATTACCTTTTGTAAGTTCTGTAGACAGTGAGTCTCTTGTAGGTAGTGTGCCTCTTGTGAGTAGTGTGCTCGGGTAGTAAGCCCTAATTGGCAAGTGCTATTTTGTACTTCTTATTCTTTTAACAGAGAATACAATCTTGGGTTAGTCACCTCATGGTTTTTCCCTTAACAGGGTTTTCCTCGTAAAAATCCTTGTGTTATGTGTGATGATTTTATTTCTATTCTTATGATCATATATGCTTATATGTTTTGATGTTGCACTAATTATTAAAGGAGAAAAGAAAGTTAAGATATTTGAGATAACTGATTCACCCCCCCTCTTAGTTATCTTCCTTGTTTCCAACAAGGATTAGTAAAGATTTGTAAATTCTGATTCAGCGGAGCAACCAACTTATTTCCATTATCATTCACACCCGATACCTGTATAACATTCGAATCAATGAGGTCTGATATTTCATGTTTAAGATGCATACATTGTTCAATATCATGTACTTGTGTCCAATGATAATGACAAAAGGCATTAGCATCGAAATAAGGTCCTTGAGTTTTGTTAGCATCCAAAGGCTTAATCGAGGGAAGCTTCATAAGATTATTGTTCACAGCTTGATTCATGATAGAATGATAAGACTCAGATGTCAGAGTAAACTTTCTTTGTTGATACAATGCCTTCTTCAGATTAGTGATAGCAAACACTTGGGAAAAGTTATTCAAATTCAGTCCATTAATCTTGATGAAACTCCTATTATTATTCCTCTTAAAGTTGTTTTGTGATGGTCGACCCATGGATTGACCAACTTGAGCTGATGAGTTTTGGTTTTCATACTGACTAGATGAAAGTTGATAATCATGAAGGGCAGTGCATAAATGTTGAAAGGAGTTATACTTCATCAAGAGAATCTTATCATGTATGTTAGGTTGTAGATTTGTAATAAACACCTTCTGAACATCCTCATCTTTCATCTGATATTGAATTTATGCATATAGAGCTTGATAGTACCGACTAATAAACTCAATCAATTTCTCTTTTGGACCTTGCTTGCAATGAACTAAATCAATCAAAGAGACTTGAGGTCCAATGTTTGCTTGAAAATGTTGTAAAAATTGATCAACTAATTGCAAAAAAGAGTGTATTGAATTCGGAAGTAAAGAGCAAAACCATTCTAAAGCAGTATCTTTGAGAGATCATGGGAAAAGTTTTGCTAACAAGTCCTCTTTAAAGTAGAAATCACTACACATGGCTGTGAATGCTGCCACATGAGTGTTAGGATCACCTTTTCCACCATATTTTTCAAAGTGAGGGGTCTCAAACCTCTTAGGCATAGGAGTTCTTAAAATTGCATAAGATAGGGGATTACGAGCATGATAAGTTGGTATATTAGGTTGTGAAGAATTTGTCAAGTTTGTCACTTTTTGTTGTAAAGCAGTCATGCCCTGTAGAAGTTGGTTTAAGATGGCATCATTGGGTGATGTGGTTTGCTGTGAAAAATTAGAACCAAAGTGAGGGGGTGATAGGGCCTGAGTTGTGATAAGTGGAGGTTGTGAATAGTTCAATGGTGGTTGGACATAGTGATAGGTGGAAAGTGGTTGTGAATACGTGTATGTAATAGGTGGGATGGACAGGTGGTTGAGAGTGATTATTCATAGAAGAGTTCACCTTAGGAACCAAATTATGATAGTTAAATCCCATAGCTTTGTAATTTTGCAAATTAGTTCCATTAGATACTCCAATACCAATGGTATCATTACTACAAGCATTTGCATTAGTTGTTAAAATTGTTAATGTGAATGTAGATATTCCAGTAGTCGGTATAGGTGTCGATACTTGTGTATGAGATGGTGACGACATGTTTTCAATACCATTCACACATTTAGTCATCGTCATGACATTATTGTGTAAAATATGTGTTAAACCTTGGATAACATCAATTCCATCTTGTCCTTCCTTTATCGATTCTCTGATGTTGTGGATCATAAGGACAACTTCTTCTGCTATTCTTTCAGTTTCAACAAATGCTTGAAAATCAGCTAACTCTTTAGATCAAGTTTGTTTATTTTCTCATCAGGTACATGTGCGACTACCTCAATAGTGTCATCAACATCATGAAATACTTGATCATCCATAGTGGTTGTAGGAGGTATAATATCTTGCAAAATTTGTGTCTCTCCTTTTGTAAAGAAGGTATTCAATGGATTTTTAGAGGTCTGAATATCATTTTCTTCAAGGGAACTAGATCCCATGAGTCTTCTACTTCTTCTTAAAGGAATATTTCTATTAGGGCAGAAGGTCATAAGACTCATGCAAGTGCATGCAACATAGAATGCACAAACTAATAGAACAAATCCTAGGAGTAGGATATGTTTAAGATCTAAAATGCTTGATTTTTATAACTTTTTTCAATGCAAATAAGTGAAAGAAAAGGTGTTGTAAGAAAATTGGTCAAGGGAAGAAAATAATATGTCTAATATCTATCCTATAAAGCAATAATATCCTTCACAACACACTTTTGATGTAAATCTAGAGTGATGACAAGTCAAAACCTAGTGAAAATACACTAAAATATGCAATTTTTCACAACTTTTCAATGCAAAGACCCAATAAAAGGGGTGTTGTAAATAATTTCAGGAGGTGAAGAAGATTATAGTAGTAATATTAGTCACTTAAATCCATAAAATATTTCACAACACGCTTCGAGTGCAAATCTAGGTCAAACCCTAGTGAAAATATAGCCAAAATATGCAATTTTTCACCAAATTTTCAATGTAAGGGCCCAATAAAAAGGTGTTGTAAATAATTTTAGGAGGGGAAGAAAATAGAAACCCTGATAATAGCCAAATAGTTTAGATAAATCCTTTACAACACACCTATGGTGCAAATCTAGAGAGACAATAAGGCCAAATCTAGTGGAAAATCAAGGTTTTCAAACCCTAGGCTTGAAATTTTGCAAACAAACCACTATAATGCAACACTAAAGTTGGAAATAATTCCTAATGAGTGTTTTAAAAGGGTAGTAAAATCTGAAACAAGATTTTGACTACAAACCCTAGCTAATGCAAAACTAGGTTATATGGAAAACTGCACAATTTCAAGCAATTTTCAACAATTTAAGAATGAAAATGCAATCTAAATGAATGGTGAATGAAAATTTTCTTTATTTTAAATCATATATGATGATAATGACATAAAGTTATTGAAATTATATGCCAACTAATTCAAATTACTTGAAAATGCAAGCTAAAATGGTAATTTTTTCAAAAAATTTCAATTTTTTTGTAATTTTCAAATGCAATAAGATGAACAATGATATGAATGAATGAAATGAATGTAAATATGAAGCACAACTCTCAGAAAGGTGCCAAAAATTTTAAAAACATGGGTTCACCAAAATGTTTAGGGTAAAAATGAAGAGGGTTTGGTTTTAATGGTTTGTATTGATCCTCCTTTCACCACTAAACATTCAAGGACATTCAGCTGAGTAGGAAGTCTACTATAGGCTTCTTGTCACTTGGAACATAGGGGAAGATTGGAATTGTATGATTTTATTGTTCAATTAAGCCCAATTATGCTAAAACCCCTAATTATGCAAATTTGTGAACAAATGGACAAATTATGAAAAATGATCGCACACAGAGATATCAAATAACAATCAAATGCATACCAGATTTCAAAGTTTGGAAAATAGAAAAGTCAGGGACTAATGAGCGGACACCCTAGTCCAGCGACATAGTTTTTGTCAAGATCTAGAAACCTTGTCTGCAACCTATTCTTGTTGTTCCAAATATTTCCCTGTTTTGGGATCTGGAGGACTAATGAGCGGGTGCTCGAGTCCAGGTCCATATTTTCTTCTTTGATCTACAATTCCAATAGTCCACACTACTCTCTGACAACTCCATTTTTTTTGCTTTCGCAACCTGTAACCTGCAATCACAGAAAAATGGGTTGGGGGTTGTGGTGTTTAGAGACTTGCCTCAGTCAAGCCCCGGAGAGACATTCAAGTCTTCCGAACACTATTGTCAGATAAAGAGTGCATATCCCTGTGGGATAGAGGTAAAATCTAAATGATAAATGATAGAAAACACAATTGATATCACCTTGTAGTGATGATCTCATGGAAGGAAGATGTTGTTCATGCCATGAGGAGATGGATGCCAAATCTACAAATACAAACACAAGAACAACACAAATCCTGCTCTGCAACACAATGAATGCCTTGAATCACTTTCACAAAATCACAATGCTCATCTAATTTCTATCTAATGTCCATCTAGTTTACTAATGAATCACTAATCATGCTTATGTATGTAACTACAAACATTCCCGCTAAGAATTTTGTAATTCATTTACTTATCGTGTTGGCATAGGACCTAAATAACGGTCATAAACCAACACTTTGAAATTGGTCCTAACCTAAAATAGGGCAAGACTAGGGCTTGGACGTCCAAGTCCTCCCCCCTATTTCAGGCAAGATTTATGTTAAGTGCATCCCCTGAGTTCTATTTTCCATGAAACTTTAGTGTTTTCTCATCGAGAGTCATCAAAATCATGAAAGATGCTCTAAATACATTATAAAGGACCCGGGAGCTAAACCTTAAGAGGGAAAAGCCCCCAAGGGGACATTTTCTGACGTAACATGTAATTTCCAAGCATTTGGCTTGGATTTGCCTTGGGCTTCCAACCCAAAGGCTTGGACTAAGTTTTGAATGTCCAAAGACGTATTTTTGCAAATTGTAAAAAAAATTACATAATCTTGAGCATGCTCCCCATTAGGTTTACACTTGTTTCAATGACAAGTCAAAAAATACCATGATAATGTTAAGCTCTCTCTTAGATTTCTAACCATATAATTTTTTTCATGTTTTGAGTATGTTAAGGTTTTCATCTTTAATTTCTTTTGTTAGTGTATTTGTTTTTTGTCAAAAACTAGTGTGTGGCATTTTTTACTTTATTTTTTAACCGTTCATTGAAATTTCAAGTAAAAATTAGTTTTGAAACTAGACTCCATTTTACACGTATTAAAAAAACTAGATTTTCAATTAGTTTTCAAAAAATTTAGGGGGGAGCATGCTCAATGTTCTATTTTTCATGATGTGTCCACTTTGAAAATTAGTAAAAAATCAATTATTCATGAAAAAATTATCAGAAAAATTGAGGATAAACTATATGGTGTTAGCTAATTTCTCACCAAAGCAATATTTAAAATACTAAAAAAAAGTTAACATTTTAGGGGGGCCACACCAGACGCTATGTTATGTTTTTTTTATAAATTGGGACCAATTTGTGTGGCCCCCCATTTTGAACCCTTAATCTCAACCATTTTAAAAAAAAAAGTAGTTTAGAGACTAGATTTGAAGCAATACGACTCTTGTTTTTGTTGCATCTTCAAATTTTGAGTGTAATTATCTTCAATTTCTCATCCAACATCAGTCTTTCCTAATTTCAAAAAAATGTGGCCACCTAAGACCCCCTTTTGGTCCCCCATCTTTGTGCACTTACCCACAAATAAAATATTAAATAAATATTATTTCTCATTTAGTTGTCCCATAACCCTAACTTTCTATTTCTAGAAAGTGGGAGCTTACTATTAATAGAAAGTACTATTTTTGGAAAGGGGACATGATAGCCTCACCCAAGTCTATCTAGTATCCATTAGCACCCAATAGACAATCTCATGCCAAATAAATTCTAACTACATCACTATAATCTCCAAAAAGCTCCCAAGGCAAAATGACAATTGTAAAAATATTAGAAGATTACCACAAATCACCATCAAAGATCCCTCTACATGATCAATATAGAATTTAGGAACTCACCGTGACATCATGATTTATAGCTCCCTCATAAAACATAGCATCTATCAACAACCAACATATTTAGCTTACAACATAAGCAACAAATCCACTTATTGCAAGTTTATTGCAAGTCCACTACCACTCTAGTACAAGACAATTACAAGTCCACTACCATTCCATTACAAGATGGTTATAGGTTCATATTCATTCCACTATATGATGGCTATAGGTTCATTATAGGTTCACTACAAGTTTAAGCTACAAGTGTACCATCTTCAAAGAACTGAAGGTCATCTATCTCCAATGGATAAATCTACTCCCCAAAGCACCCATATCATGCCAAAACACTAACTAATAATCAAGAGTCCACCATGACACAATATCACATCACCACTAAAGCTCCTACTAAAAATAATACAAAGCTATCCTTGGCATCATAATAAACATCTCCTAACTAAAGATCATCCATGGCCCTCACACAATTAAAGAACTCAATTGCAACACCAAGAGCTCCCAAAGGGAAAAGTAAACCAAGATTCTAAATAAAGAAGATAATACCTATGTGATAGATATGTAGGCTTGATCATGTTGTGACAAATCTCCAAATACATGCAAGAGCTTCCATGCCAACATGACCACCATCTTAAATCTCAAAAGATAATTTTCCATCACCAACTATGAAATTGCACAAAGCTCCCACTAAACCATAATCCAAAGCCTCTTAAAGCACCATAGTCAACCACTATAGGTTCCCAAATTTCTATTGCAATTCAATTAAAGGTTACTCAAATTAACTCTACAAGTCAGTTACAAGTTAGCTACAAGTGACTAAGTAACCTAATGTACCTATGCAAGTCAGATATAGGTCCACTATAGGCGATCAAGTGACCCAAACCATAACCATATAGCCATTTGTCTCTCTACTACACTACACCAATGCCCCATGCTGGCTAAAGAGACAACACAATATAATCTACACTTCCATGGTAAACCATGTTGCACTAAGATACCATCAACACTAAGATTATCTATGGCTATATAAGATAGACTACATCCAAGTTATTCATGCAACTTGTGATTATAGATAGCCCACAAAACTACACAGCTCATAAATCTCAAACAATGCACATGGATCCACCAAGAAAAATAGTCCCAAAATAGGTAGACTCAAGTTTGCATCAATAACAAGTAAAACCAAAGACAACTATAGAAATTCTTTGACACCAATATTAGATCTAAAACTTAAAATGTCACAAACCCACAATAGGAACAACTATAGTTCAAGAACCCAATAGAAATAATTGTAGAAAAGTTAAGTGATTGATCACATATGAACACTTCCACACTGAGAAATTTGCAACCAACCTCCTCAAATAATGCATGAAGCACGCATGTAAACCTACAACTACCTCCATCTAGAAAAACCTCATGCAAATCACATTCTAAAAGGTAGTCTCTTCATAAATCTACACAACCATTGATTTTGGTTTTAACATGCAAAACCATCCATGTCAAAGACATGCATGTAAATCTAAATCCACTTATCATCTAGAAGAACCATAAGTCAAAAACACCAAAACTATTAAACCAAAACAATGAACTTATCATAGATAAGCAAAACTATAGATCTTGAATGAAAAATCTACAAAACCCATAGATCTTGTTGGGACAGGAAAATTTCAAAAATTTCAAAAATTTCCTATACTTTTATCCATTCCCCCCAACCAAATCAGAACATTATACCCCCAAAATCATAATAATAGTCAATAAATTCCACAAACATAACATGATTTGTATGATAAGATCCCTACCATAACTATTTGTCTCACCTCCCAAACCATAATCTGAAAAAAACTTCAGTTCTCTGATTTCGGCAAGACCTCATTTTTTCATACTGACCCATGTTCCATTTGAAGCAAATTAGATGTCAGCATTAGGAGTAAAGTCAAAATAAGAATTTTAAGAAGCCCTAATAAAGGAAGTTATGCCGATGACCCCTTATCAGAAAGAGAATCCCTAGTTACACTGAATTGATCAAATACAAGGACCATCGAGATGAGAAAGCATTGTCAGAAAATACTCTGAACATTCCCCCGACAGCGTAGATCACACCAATGGGGAAATTTGACAAGAGTCTTGCTGAACAACTCAGGGAACAGATTGAACTATCAACTCATCAGGAAGAAATGCACATCAGAACAAAAAATTAATGTTTCTCCGACCTTATGATGTCTCAGCGACCATAAGGCAGTTTCGGCCAAAGTCATACTGGTATATGTGAAGGATATAACTCATCGGCAAAAGGGAGCAGATCAGAGTAGAATTTATAGGTCCTGCCGAGTCTATAGTCACAACGACAGAGGATTTTGGTGACATATGATTGTGATCATTTCGATGAAGAAATAATAGAAAGGACAGCATCAGGGAAACAAAAAGGATTGGATAAATCAAATAAGGTCATCCTAAAAGCATGTGTTGTTCCAATGAAGACAATAACCACACACATCGATGAGATTCTTTCCGACAGGTCACATGTGTCGAAAAGACAAATGATATCTGTATCAATTTCTTGGGTCTTACCGATTTCACTAATCCACCCTATAAAGAGAAATCGATAAACATTTCAGGAAGACTCATATCGATATAAATAATTAGTATCAGAGAGATTTGAAATATCAGAGTAGGATGTTATTTTCATAACGATAGTGTAAGTCAGGCTGACAATAGCTTCTATGCTCATTCTTATATCGGATAAGCATTGAAACGTCTCGCTGATATAAACATACATATGCTTTCATGAAAAGTGACATCAAGGAAATAAAACAAAGGGTCACAATGATTGAGTCATCTTCAAATATTCGTGCCATAAGAAGCATTTAGATTGCACTGACATTACAAAAGTCCTGCTGATGAAGGACGTTATGATGATGTGACATTTCAAAATGATTATGGACATTAATGCACTAGAAATATTAATTACAGGCCGAGAAGAAATCCCCTGAGAAGTCATTCTAAATCATTGCAATTGTGTTCGGAAGGATTGTCTGAGAAGAGCACGCAAGTGATAATTTGGAGGAGAAAACAAAGGAATTCAGTGATTGTCTTAGGCAACAGGTAGACACATAAAACCTCTGTGTGGTGACTTACAATTTGTATTTGTTATTCAGAATTATAACTAATGGAGACACCAGTAAAGGGCAAGGGTAGAAAACAATAGGGTGAAACCAGTAAACCTAAGAAACAAAAAATTGATAAAGGTCCCGATGAAAAGGTGAAAGAGAGAAAACTAAATCAGGATTTGATAGATCAACTACCTGGGTCTACCCCTAAAGCCTGAAGGTCTGCACAACTCAGGGTGGAGGTGGAGAAATTAGAAGACAAATACAAATACATGGGAAATGTATGGATACCGATCAAAGGTTATGAATTGTTTAAATTCCATTATGATAGGAGATTTAGAAATGTCCCAGTGTCTAATCCCTGGCATTTAAATTTGGGCAAATTGGTGGTCCCAGATGTGTTTGTGAATGTGGAACTCCTAAAACTTTTGGCTAAATATTACAATCCCAGCCTCAAATCCATATGCAATCCACAAGGAGAGCCTATTATACATTTGTCCAAAAATGCCATCTATGAAGTATTTGATTTGGATGACTTATGTACGCATGCCATAGTAAATAAGGATTTAGATAAAGAATACTGGAGGATGGACACCACATACAATGGATGGAGATTACTTCTTCATAGGCCTAGGGCAGAAGGAAAAACAATACCTTTTGATGACAATTATGGACCTCCATTCCACATGTCCTTGTTTGAACCTTATATGAAATATACCTATTATTCCATTGGCCAAGTCCTAGGGTCAGAAGTTCCTAATTTCATGACAATTCCATTAATGGTGATAGAAACAGATATCCAATGTCATAATGCTAGGCAATTTGATTATGCCACTTATATTTTCAGGAAGATTGATTCTAGCTTAATTGTAATTAAGAACAATGCCCCAACAGTTTCTTTTGAGCATTATTCACTCCTCATGCACATGGTATTATACTATGGCCAGGAAATGGGAATATGGCCGAATGAACTTAGAATTGCTCAAATAGACAAAAGGGGACAAAAGTTGACTATGTAGATGTGGACAAGGGTATGGGATAGTAGGTTTGCCCACTCCAGTTACATTTATTTTGAAGAATATTTTGTAAAAATGTTTTATAGATACTTTAATCATCCCTGTGAATATTCATTATCAGATGAAATAAAAAGGTTTCTCAAACCAAAAGACTTTGGTGGCCCCCCAACTGTCACACACAATTAGGGAGATTGGTATTGCTTTGAGGACTCAACTATGGTCAGAATTTATGGTTTTGAAGATACCCCATTTATACTGCCCAAGACAGTTCCTGATAGGATTTCTACTTGGAGATAGTCAGGCAGATGAACTATTCCAATGTGATGAACTTAAGTGCCTATGAAAAATAATCCTTCATGCCTAGTACTTTGTGTTTTAGGGATTTTACTGTAGTTTCCAAGGATGGGTATGGTCTCATCAGAGATAAATTAATGCATTACAACATGAGGTGTGCCGAGATAAGAAAAGGATTTGATCCTGAAGGCTTCATTGATTTTGCTAGAAGAAAACAAAATCTCAGTGGATACACACACATTCCATATCTACATCATGATATTATTAGGAACATGGAAGAAGCCAAAGTCGAATTGGTAATTGAAAAATATAATAGAGAATTAGATGAGAAAAGAAAATAATTTCTAGAAATAGAGTTATTGTCTTCCGATGATGAGGAATCTACAGGTGAAGAGGAGCTCCATGAATAGATAAGTAGAATCTCTAGACAAAAATGGAAGGTTATCAACTTTCTAGTAGAGAGCCGGATGAAGAGGGGCCTAGTGATGAGGATCCCAGATAGTTGGCATATGATTCTTTCATTGTAGATGATCAATTCATTCATTCTCAGGAATTTAAATCATTTTTGTATAAATATAAAGGAAAGGAACTCAGAGAATTAGTTGAAGATGTCATAGCTGATAATGAAAGACAATTGATGGATGTGTTAAAGACAACGGTAGATAATGAGTTGAGGTCTATGACTCCTAACAGAGGCAGACAATTGCTTAGAGAAGTGGGTGTCATGATATTTCCTAGACTTGACATAAGTTCTACCTTGGTATTTGATAGTTTTTTGCACAATACTGATGATAAATACAAACTCACTCTTGAAGGTGTAACAGAGATATACATGGGTACCAAGTATAACAATGATGAAAACTCACTCATGATATGGGCCCTATACCCTCCTCATAAGAAGAGTGCCATTATAGATACTGAAAAGACCTTTGGGCATGTTATGACTTTGAAAGCAGGAGAAACTGATCCTTTGATTGCTGCAAATATTGGTATAAATGTTGCGAAACTGAAGAAAGCATAGGCTCAACTGCTAATCAAGGAACGAGATGCATATAAACTGAGTTGTGAAAGATTGACAAAGGGAAATGATTTCCTAAAAGATATTGTCAAGAATGCCTTTGGAATGTCAATTAAAAGATTAACCCAAGGAGAAAGTTCACAAAGGGCTCAGTCACCATCTATTGATCAAATAGCCCAGGTTCAAATTGACACACTTGCAGCAGTACTACAAAATAGGCATATCCATATGATGCATTGGATGAATAAATTCTGGGATGTCTACTTTGAGAATCATAAGATTATCCAAGAACATGAGAGGTTAAATAATAGGCTCCAAGAGAAACTCCATGAAATACAGAGTAGGGATACCCCTGATAATACAGGTATCTCTAGTGCCCAAGATTTGATCGAACAACATAAGAAATATCATGACCAGCTTCAAAATGATGCCAAGGAATGTGTTGAGGCTTCAAAGACAAGTGTACCAATGTTGTTCAGGAATGATGAGGAGTTGAAGAGCAAAGATAAATGGACTAGAGAATGCTAGGTTATATTATAGGAAGCTCTAGAAGCTCTCAAAGATAAAGGCTCGGCATCCGGGGAAGCCTGCAAAAATTTGGAAAAGATGGTAACGATAGATGTGATTACAAGGAATGCTATAGAATTTGTTGATACACATCAGAACCAAGAATACCTGGATCATGTTGCTCAGATCTAGTTGTGTCTTAGTAGATCCTAGTGTCATTATCTTTGTCTATTGTTATGTTAATCTTGTTAATTCTCAAAAGACATTTTGAAGAGTTATGTCTCTTCAAAAATATTTCTATATAAGTTGGACATATGATGATCAAAAGAAGACGAAGGTAGTAGTAGATATAGAAGAAGTTCATAATATTTTAAAAGACCATGTTGCAAGTATTATATTGAAGAAGTTATAAGAAGATCTTTGATTCTATGGCTCTATACTGGCATCAATTGTTTGTTGAAACTATTTAGTTATTTGCTTGTCTCCAGTTTAGTATTTCTTTATTATTCAAATTGATATATCAAGTATATATTAAGTTTGTCAATGCACATTTGTTGTACTTGTGTGATTTGATTAATTGGTTTCCTTAAAGAGGAATTAAAATCCTTCTGGTCAGACACAGTAATCTGGAAGTATTGATTTGGATCGCTAACAAGAACCACATAATTAGGATTGGCATTTTGTCTCCAAGTTGATATTATATGTTGTTCTTGCATAGTTCATTCAATTGGTTCCTTCAAGTAAGGATTAAAATTCCTTCTAGTAAATAACAAGAAACCTGATTGTTTCAGTTGGATATTAAGAAGAGTCTGTCAATCATTCCCTTGCACATTTATACAAGTTATAAACTAAAGCGTTGTGCCAAACAGTTAGAGTTATTGCCAAGTATACACCAGTGATCTTAGGTTCTCACTTAACTCTATTTACCCAAAAAGGCACTGGTCTTACTCATTTCAATAGTTAAATTCATTTATTAGTTCTTACCTTGATATTGCTTATACAATTTATACCAATCATTTTTCAGATATTAGAAATAGAACTAGTTAGCAAGCTTTCATCTATTCCACACCATTTGCCACTATGAATAGATCCATTAACTTAGTCACAAAACTTACACTCATTTAATCTGCCTTAAATTTCAAGGTCTACCCGCCTAGGTATAGTAGTGCCTAAAGTGCAGGGACTTATTAACCCTATAAGTTAACTCCGTCGCGTTAGTTTAAAAATATTGCCAGTCTGATCATAGAGTCTGGTATCCTCTTAGGATTTGCAACCTACATTTTTGAGACCTAACAAATTGGTGACTCTATTGGGGAGTAACTCAAGAAAATTTTCTTTTAGCCTATCCATTCGTAGAGTCAAAAATTAAAAAAATATAACTCTGCTGGCAAGGACCTGGAAAAATAATATTCATTCCTCTTTTGAAAAGAGGTGGCGACTCTGTTAAAAGGAACCTAAATGAAAAATACATTTGGAACACCTATATTTCTAAGGATGCTACAGATTATTTTTTATTAAAATATGAATTCTAATATGTTCAATGCAAATGGTGGTGCCCTTAATACATCTACTTCCGAAAGAGAATGGAGAGAGATAAAAGAAAATTTAGAACGATTAACAGAGGAAATAGGAAGGCTTAAGTCAACAAAGGAAAAGGATGAATTGACTCGATGGCTACTACAATTAAAAATTGAGTTTGTTTCAAATGCATCACAAAATATGACATTCTACGACAAGGATGAATTTGTAAATGCAAGTAGACCATGGATCCCACAAGTGGCTTATAAATATGAAAGTGTTCATTATGCACAACAAAACAATTATTTACCACAAGCCTCATACCAAATAAATACTTATCCCGTATTCCCTAGACAAAGATCAATCACCTACCAAAACCCATATGGTTCTCCAAACTTTGTCTCAGTCATCGATAAACCATTTAACTATAATAGTATCCAAGGCTACCCAAATCCTTATCCCTGCAAGTTGACAGAACTGCTAAAGTATATCCCTAAATTTCATGGAGAATGGTGTGAATCATCTCACAAGCATGTACAACAATTCTGGGATTTTATTTTGGACTTTCAGATTTTTCCAGAAGATGTCATTATGAGGTGTTTTTCAAGATCTTTAAGGGATGACGCAAGGGAATGGTTTATAGGCTTTCCTATGCAAAGCATCTCTTCATGGGGAGATCTCAAAAGACTATTTCTTAGCCACTACAACGACTATTATGAAGATGAATATGGAGAATCTGATCAAGCAATGCAGCCAATAAATGAGACTTATGCAAGTGAAGATTTTCATGATAATGTTTCAGATTTAAATGAGGAAGAAGTTTTAAATGATCAATTCTCCACCTGGGATCATGATTGCAATTATCAGAATTTTGCACAAGACTTGGAGCCCCAGCATATACCTGAAAATGAGAGTAGTCTTCAAAATATGGATGTTCCTTTTATCCCAGCCCACCCACCGCAATACATGAATCAACAGTTTAGAAAGGAGGAGGATGATTATTTTCAACAAAGAAGACAAACTCTTGATAAAGAGGGTATACCAGAACAAGAATTCCAAGTGTTTTCAAATCAATGTTATCATGAGGACAAAGCATTTTCAGACAGTCAAAGTGTTGTACCAAATCATGAGAAAAGATCATTTTTAGATAAAAGGGACAACACATTAGTTTGTATTGAAAATAGCTATGCGGATGAAAATGATATATCAGACCTATCTTTACCTAATGGTGTCGAATTTAATGAAGACATTTCAAAAGATAAAATTTTTGTGAAGTCTCACTTTTCCAACCTTGGAGGATGCTGCAATCAGTGTGATTGTGCTCTACATAATAAATATGGTGATTATGTATCATATATATTTGAAATTTTTAAGCCGGAACCTTATAATGGAAAGCAAAATGATGAGACATATGATGATTGTGACAAAGATGGGTATTCATTGGCAAATGATAATATTTTTTCCAGATGTGTGATATTGTTGCACAATGAGAATCAGGTTTTTGACAGGGGAAAAACATGGTTTGTCTGAGGGCATTGAACCGTCTACTATGGGGTGGTTCTTCAAACTACATCAGATTAAGGCAAAAAGAAGTTATACTCTGTTGCCCAATGGAGTACGCACCGGTCTGCTCCCCAGAGATGTGGGATCTTGCTTTATCCACAAGGGGCATGCATCCCCAGACAGAGCCACTGTTGGGACCTAAAAATTTCATGCAAGTTTTTGCAAAATTTTAGGTTCCCATAATATGAAATGTGATTTCGTAAAATCAGCCCCAGGAGCCTACTTTGGAGAAACATAATTTTGAAGCCTCTTCATTTTCTTGCAAAATCATTTTTCTACCATGCTTACCTATCATACGTGAGTGCACATGTCTGATTTCACCTTCCTATGACAAGATTTGACTAAGTTTCAAGGAATTAAGTTGAAGGGTCCTAGTAAAATTTGTTGCCTGCACAATGTGAAATCAGCCCGGAAGGCCAACTTTGAAGGGTAATATCTAGGAGCTGAATGATGATCATGACAAACTAATTGGTGTTCTTGATTTTCCCTATGAAAATATACTTCTATGTCTGGTTTCAAGGTTCTAGCACACCATTTACTATTTTTTCAAAATGAAAAGCAAATGCACTTAACTCTGATTTCACAGTTTTCACCTCCAGAGATGTCAACTTTGGCCCTAAATATTTGGTGAAGAAAGGTGATTGGAAAAACCCCACTTGCACACATACTCATGAAGCCTAAATGAACTAAATCCTCCAGTTACAACTTCTCAGGAAGAGACTTGATGGCTTTTCAAAATAGCAAGTTAATGAGCACTAATGCATTTTTGACAGGGGCAATTTTCAAGTGGTTCACTTTGGAACCTAATTTATGGCAATCGGGTCATGTTCATGACAAACCAATTGGTGTCTTGAATTATTCCCATATTAATGTGCCTTCATGCCAATTCTCAAGATCCCAGCACTTCGTTTGATATTTTTTCAAAATTAAATCCAAATGGTTTTACATAGTTTTGTGACTACATTTGCAGACAGTTTTAGAAAGGTTGACTTTGGCACCTGATATTTTGGGAAGGAAGAGGAATGATGGATAATCCTTTTGTACATGTGTTCATTTGACCTAAATGAACTAAGCTCCAGAAGGGCAGCTCCTCAAAATCAGCTTTGATATTTTTTCAAAGAGGCAAGTTGGCAAGTTTCAGTTGAGTTTAAACAGGCATAAAAAATGTTGAGTGAGCTACTTTGATTGCGAGCAGCTTTCAATCCTGATAACTTCATGCCAATCCATCTGACAATCATACTCCCCTATCATAACTCAACATGTTGGTGCATTTTCGTGGCTCTGGGAAAAGTTTTGATTAGTTTTCCAAGGCAATTTTGGAGGCTACTTGGCCTGTTTTGACTACTGTGCAAGGTACCTGAAAGTGGATTTTGGTATCTATCCAGTTCATTTTTTCACCTCAGGAGCATTCAGAGGCAGTGTCAAGACAATTCAAAATGAAACTTGTTTCAAAATGAAAAAAAATTTAGTCGGACCCACATGGGACCTGACTTGTGTCACGCAAGTATTGCTGATTAAATGGTGCAAAGGGAAAATTTCACTTCCATTCAAGATGTTGTGGCAAAATAGAGGAAGAGCAGGCTAAAAGTTGAATTTTGAATGAGACATGGTTTTCAAGCTTTTTCTATCGGCCATGCAACTATGAACTCTTTGTGAAATAGTCACTTAATATGGAGATAGCAACTGTAATGGCAAGGGAAGCTAACATGGACTGGATTATCCACCTTGACACTAATAACCTGCTTCATCTAGCTAGTGCCAAGGAGTATTCATTGCAACAATTGTTGTTGGATGTTCCAGATGATGTTGATATGGTGGTCTTCCCAAATTATGAGAGTGACATTGAGCAGGATGACATAAAGGAGCCATGTAGTGAGGTATCTATGTTTAAGAATAATTATGACCATTGACAAGGTGTCATTGTACCTCATCATTAATCTATTTTCAGATGTCAAAAACTAGGGTTGTGTCCATGATTGTCTGCAACTAGGGATTCTACAGTTACCAGTCCATAGCTAATCCTAACAGTCTCTACAATTTGGAAGGAGATTAATCTATCTGATTGCTAAATAAATTTAAGGAATACTGAAACTGAATTAAATAGGAAATGTACTCAAAGCACTTTTAAAACAGAACATGCATCTATCTATTAAAACAGTGAATACTTTCATGAAAAGCTAAAACAATAAAACAGTGTACTAGCCTCCTGCCTTAGTGGTGAGAGTAGGCCCTTGCTCCGCACCCTTGGGGCTAAAGGCTACAGAAGGAAATCAGCACAAAGAAAGATGATCACAACTTAGATTCAATCCAATTCATCCACTCTGTATTCATGAAAATATTGCTAGCACAGAATTGAGATCTCCGAGAGTTAGAATAATTCAATCATTGTCTCCTTTCTTCTAATGTTTCTGAGAGTATATATAAAAATGAGTGATGATATATCACTGAACTTATCTACCAGTCTTTCTATGAGATGACACCATCTCTTTATTGTTCTTAACTATCTAACTATGAAAAATAACCATGTGATAAAGGTAGACTTGAGTGGAATAGAAGTCCACTCAGAAGTCTAAGTTTAAGTCTTAATACACTTGGGCATCGAAGCCTTGAAAATAAGGATATTGGATTAGTTCAATTCGTAACTCATGCAAAATCTTTGAAAAGATAAAACTTCAGCAGTTTAACTAAAGTTGACCCTTCACCACTCAGGTGATGATTTGAGTGAAGTGAGGGGTATTAAGATCGCTGCTGAGAGTGTCTGGTCGACAGCTCTGCTAGAAATATGCACTACTCTTAGGAGGCACCGGAGATAGTTGTTCCTGTCTGCAGCTCCGGAGATATGTTTGTAGCTTCTTGTTCAGCTCCAGAGATACTCCAGACTCTCGCAGAGCTCCGGAGAGGCATTCCTCATATCTTCAAAACTTTAGGTGTCATGGTTATTTGGTATTGTCTCCAGAGATCATTGAAAACGATCTCCAGAGATGCACAAAATCGTTGTTCCTGGCATCTACACCTGTTGATTCAAAAAGAGAGAAGTTTTGCATTTTTCCATCAATTCCACGCACATTAGTCACTCGATCAGAAATTCTAATCTTAAGTAATCTATCTTAATTAATCATAAAATAGAACGATCTTGCTAACTTATTTGGGTGCAGACACTAGGAAAGATGAACTCAGAAAGGGGAAAAAGAGAGGCAAAAGGATGTATTTAATGAGTGCAATTTGGTACTCATCATCCCCCCATACCTAAGGTTTGGCAGGTCCTCCTACTTCTCACATTCTAGATTTATTTTGACGAAGCAGCCTGTCAGTCAGTCTATAATCCTGGAGATAGGTTGGCCAAGTGGTTCTATTGGTGTTACCATTTCCTTTGTATTCATCAACCTGCTTCAACCAGTCCTTCAACTTTTCATCTTCTATCTGTTCTACCCAGACAGGGAGTGGTTCAATTATTAGAGGGGGCCTGAACCGTCCACCTATCCATCCTGTTTGTGTGTATCCATCAGTTTGCATATCAACTTTGCCTTTCTCATGAATAATCTTAGGTTTGTAGGGGTGACCACCTCTCTAAGTTTCTACTGCGAGGTCAAAATATTCCATCTCCTCTTTGCTACAGCAAGTACTGAATTTGCTGAATTGACCATAAAAAGACCAAAGTCAATGGAGCATTCCTGCAAACTTTTCAAATATAATGGCAACATTCTAGTTGCATTGTAAGGATGATAGATAAGGGACCTGAATTGGGTCCGAAGAGAAAAAGGATTGGGACATTCTTTCCTGATGAAGAGATCTATTTTTAAATCCTTCTGAAGATGATCTTCCATCCTTTTATTCCAGATCTGGTGGTTTCTCATTAGAGACATGAATGCCTTAAGCTAGCATTCTCCCACAAAGTGATTAAGAATGAAGGCTATATCATTAATACAAAACCCATGCAGGTATAATTCACATAGGAAGTTTTTGTCCTCATCATTACTTCTGGTGTAAGCTGTCATGAATCCTTCTACTGTTTCGGTATCCTCAGTTAGGTCAGATAGGACTAAGGAGAGTTTCCTTTGCAGTACCCTTTCTTGTAAGAACATTGAATAGCTGGCACTTGGAAGCCTGCAGGATAGAATTTCTGAGGAAAGGGAGGCCATTTTAATGATTTTGCCTTCCAAAGTTGCTATTCTTTCTGTTCTGGCAGTGACTACCCTTTGTAACTGCAACATCGGCTTGGAGGCCTCAAATTCTCTACACCTTTTCTCCCAATGAAACAAGGCTTTGGAAATGTCAATGGGGATTGGACCCACATAGGCATCTGTTTGGATTTCCTGCTCATTGGTTGCCCTTGGGCCAGACAATTCTTGAATATATTCTTCTTGGTCATCCAATATGTTATTGGCCCAAGTTAACTGTTTATCCTAGATTTGTACCTTCTCAATCAGTGCCGCCATTATTGTGAGGCCATTGTCTCTGGCCATGGTGAGCTCAGAAACCTTCTGTGCTGCTTCTTTCTCTTTTTCTTCCACCAATTTGGCTGCCTCACATTTCTGTGCCTCCAACTCTGCCTCTTTCTCCTGGATGATTTTATCCTTGCTTTGGAGGTCTGTTTGGATATTTGCAATGGTTTGTTTCAGCTCCATCTCCACCTCTACTCGGACCTTCTTAAGGTCAGTAATAATCAAATTCTTTCCCCAGAACAATCTTTTTAAATTTTCAATTTCTTCCATCAATTGTTGTTCTGTTAAAATTTCTACATCCTCTTGGTCAGAGGGATGAGATAGAGTTTCTGCTTCTATTTCTGTGGTTGTTGGTTGATCATCAAGGTTGTCCATGGCCATCTGCCCTACTCTGCCTAATGTATCCATTTGCCCTGTTTCTTCTTCTTCAGTCTGCTTGTCCTGAGGATCCTCTGCTATTGCTGGCATTGATGAAGGCCTAGCCTTATCCTCACATATTCTCAATTCCAGGAGTGCCTCAGTGAGCAGGGTAGTATCCTTCTCAGCTTGTGAGAGTTGTCTCTTCCTTTTGCTCCTCTGAAGCAAAGGTGGGGCAGGTGCCTCCGGAGCAGGTCTCTCTTCCTTAGAATCTGAGGAAATAATAAAAGTTTGTATGTTTCCTGTCTCCAGAGCACATGGTGATGTTGAAATTGGACTTGACTCCATATGAATAGATGGTGCTGGAGAAATTTTACTTTGCTTCCTTTTCCTGACCAGAGGGATCTCATCTGAATCATGGGATGGTTCTTCAGCCCACCACTTTTCCTCAATTCCCTGTCTTGACCTTCCCTCTGCTAATTCCTTAGGCCAAGATTCCTCAGGTAGATTCATCTTTCTCCTAACTGACCGAGTCATGTATAGGGTTTGTGTAGGAGCAGGTTCTGCAATTTGTTTGCCTTTCCTCCTTTTGTCATGAACAGGGGCTGTAGATGAAGTGGCCTCTTGTGAGGGTGACTTCCCTTTGTGAATAGCTGAAGGATTAATTTCCTCATCTTGGTGAGAAGGAGAACTCTCACCTTCTGGTTGTGTTATCTCTGGTTCTTTGACCTGGGGGCTCTACTCAAGAAAGTTTTGCAATAGTTCTTCTCCATTGGCCTGAGATAGGAAGTGTGGTGCAGGAGCTCCATAGTTTTGTGTTGATTTTCCTAGTTAATTTTCATACCTCTAAGGCTTTGAAAGCCATTTTGTTGTGTTGAAATAAAAGACTTAGTCATTTTTTTGACTAGTCTAAATTGGAGTTATCTTAGACCTATTTTCTAGGACTGTTCTTTAGAAACTTATTTTTTTATGAAAAAACTGCCTTTTCCATTAATTTTCTGCCTTCCTAGGCAGTTGTACGGACAAATAGGAAGTGCAAGAGTTTTAGAAACTTCCTATAAACTTGAATTTGTAAAATCATGCCAAGAAGATATAGAAAGGAGGAGTTTCATAAAGGAAAAACTATTTTTTTATGTTTTTTTGTGAAAACAGCCACCTGGTACGACTGGTACGGACTGTAGAAGGATCATGGTCTGAAAATCATTGAAGTGGATCAAGTTACCTTTCATTTGCATTGGTTTAGAGCTTTTGAAACATTTTCATTGTTTTGTTTGATTCCATTATCTGCAGATTGGTTTCTAACCCTCCATTGCTAGGGTTTGTTGATAAAATGCTTAATTCTTCCTCTGCCCTCTAATGATGGACACCCATTTCTAGGTGGGATGGAGGAAGATAAAGTGGATTTAATGTTTTCTTTTGGTTGGCAGATGAACTCCTTCTCTGCAGGGTGTATGGCATGCAATTAACTAGTCTCATCAATGACTAGTTAAGAGATTGGATGTGGACTGTTTTAATGACAGAGAAGACAGCGATTGATTTTGATAGATTGGAGGTGGAATCTATGTTTGTAGGTGGAGATGGACTAGTATAGGAATTGATATACCTTGTGCATGCATAGTGGATACATTTCCTTTCCCATTTCTTGTCATTTAGACCTTTATTTTCAAAGAAAAGACAGTTGACTATTTTCAAGCACCTACAGTACGGTACGGATCTGCATGTGTGGATACAAGTATATATTCTTGATGAGTATTGGAATATGGATTTGGTGGTGTAAGACTTGTGTAATTATAAACATATCAAATGGTCTTGAGCATCTCCTTGGCTACAAAGTTAACCCTCAAAAGAATGTTGTCTTCTTAGGACAGTCATAGACAGTCATGGTCTTTTTGTCACAATAAGCACAGAAGTATGGTATTGGCCAATGATTTCATAACCTTGGATAGATTTATGTTATGTTGTGTGGAGATCCTTGTTGAGAAGGAGTTAGTATTGGTCTTGTTATTCATAAAGGTTGAGACTATCATGTTGCCACTGTCATAGGACAACCACCTGTTGTTTTGCTGTCCCCTGCCCTATAGAGTATAGTGTGGGTCTGTATATGGGAAAAATTGTTTCTTTTCACAATTAGTATTGAGTTTGCATTATGCACTGATGGCCATTTGAGACCTTGAGAGGTTATTAAGGGTTTAACCAATGTTTAGATTACAAGGGAATGAGTCAAACTAGAACCCTATTTTTATGACAGTCATACTCAGTTTACTGTCCATTGTTGTGTTTGGGAGTAGAAGGGTAGTTTATTGGTCAGAGACCTTTGCCCCATGCTTATCATAGATAGGTGTATGATGGTATTTGTTGCCTATGTTGGTAGAGGTATTGGTAATAGTTGTTGTGTTCTTGAAGGTGGGTTGTGCTTCTAAGTTGGGTTGAGTTATGACTCCCCAAAGTAAGTGGTGAGTAGTCTGAATGGATGGCACCAGAGGGTGATCCTAGGCCAAGTGGATTCCTATAACAGCCTTGTGAGGTTTGTAAACACAAACACCTTGTAAACCTTTTGGAGAAAGTTGAGAGAACTAATACAATCTTACCTATACCTCTACATCAAAGTGGTGCTTGACTACCAGAAAGATGAGGCCATGATGTTTCATGGGTCCCTTATTCTTCTGATATTTCTCTGTAGTTGCCCTAATGGCAGAATATAGGAAATTGGGGATATTTATGCTATACTCAGGGTGTCTATTTCCATGTCTGAGAAAAATAAGCATTTTCATGATTGGCCCTAGAACTATAGAGAATTGGCCATCACAAGTAAAGTATTTCATTAACCAGGTGGCAATAGATGCCCAAGGGTTTGGGAGTGTGGACCTCAAAATTCCTTTGACTTCATTCTTAGTTGAATGTAATTGAATAGCAAGTTCACCACGAATAGAAAAATTTCTAATCAAATCAGTGTATAAGGTTTTCAAGTGGTAGAACCTCTCACCCTGTTTGGGAAGTCCAGAAATGTGGCTGATAATTGTTGAGGAGAAATTGATTTGGATTCCTCTCACAGTCGTCTGGTTGTCTCTTAAATTTCTGAGGAATTCATCCACAATATCCTCCTAAAACCCTTCAAATTTGTCTAGGAAATCTAACCATCCAGCAGCCCTTAAAATGTTTGCTACAGTTGCATCCCTCAGAAGACCAGCATTATTTTTTGGCTTAGGCTTCTTCTTGACTCCCATTGCTGAATTGATTTCACCTTCTGTGCTTATTCTTTTACCTCCCCAATCTGCAGTCTATCTTTTCTTCTTATCTCAGTGGGCTCCGGAGTATTGTTCAAATTGCTCTGTATACTCTAGAGAACTGTTC
This sequence comes from Cunninghamia lanceolata, assembly GCA_027924645.1. Lineage (NCBI taxonomy): Eukaryota > Viridiplantae > Streptophyta > Pinopsida > Cupressales > Cupressaceae > Cunninghamia > Cunninghamia lanceolata. The sequence continues at coordinate 2,284,178 of BSBN01000564.1, read as the reverse complement.
AATTTGCTCCGTAGCTCTGGAAATCTGTTTAATTTACCCTATGCTTTAGTCTATTCTAGAAGTTTGAGTGAGGGATGTTATGTTTTTCAATTTAGGCTTATGCAGATGGATTAGAGGACCAAGGTAGTCATAAATGTAGTAGACTGACAGGGCATTCCGAAGGTAATGTGACATTAAGGCACAGATGGCGGCAAGCTCGGATGTGAAGAAGGAAATGATGGTGGAAGGACATGTCATCGTGGCGGTACCCAAAACAGAAAGACAAGACAGTTACTAATAATGATTAATTAAAGATAGATTTACCTGGATCAGTTTTAATGATGAGGCGATGTACATAGGAGAGATGCTGCGTCATTTTGGAAACTGTACGCGTCGTGGCAATTGAGCAGTGGCTTGAGATGACATCCACTTCCCATTTGTACGTGACCTGCAATCATTGCGCTGAGTGGTTCAAAAATCCACGCCCTTTGGTGATGTCAGTGCCGACTTGTGGATACTCCTGCAAATGATTATTATTCTAATTTAATTATTCTTTGTGATAAAGTAGAGGATGAGTCATGATGACCTCATCATATGATTTGTCTATTTTACCGCTTGGAGAGGTGGGTCCTTCCCTTATTATGGAGACTGACGACGTTATTGACAGAGCACCGGAGGTGCTCCTAATTGGAAAGCGCCGAAGTGCTTCAGTTTGAGAAGCGCCGGAGATGCATTGGACCAACTTCTAGCAACTGATCATATCCAGAGCTTAATTATTTCAACTGTCCTGAAGAAAGGAACCGCCATTTTACTGGTTTTCAACTCCCTTGGTCGAGAAAGACAACCATTTGCTGGTTTTCCATCTTTCTCTATTTTTTTTTTTTAGAAGGCAGCCATTTGCTGGTTTTCAACCTTCAATTTTTTTTTATTTTAATCTAACACCATGACAGAGGAGGTATCCCCTATATCAAAACACAAATTATTCATAAACTCTTCTTTAGTAGATGGTCTTTTGTAGAGCCTGATTCGGTGACCATTGACTAGAAATGTGTCTGTGCTCCCATTAATAGGTTGCAATAATACAGTTCCATTTTCAAACATGTCCTTTATTTGATAAGGACCCAGCCAGTGAGTCTGTAATTTCCCCTTGAATTCTTTGAATTTAGAATCATAAAGAAGAACCCAATCACCTTGTTGAAATGTCCTCCTCTTGATGTGTTGGTCATGCCATTGCTTCATCTGGTATTGAACCAATTCTATTTGTTGAATGGCTTCTATCTGAATCTCATCCAACTCATTGAGGTGAAGAATTCTATTCTGCTGAATTATAGACAATGGCAGACCGACATCCAATACAGTTTTAAGTGTCTGGAGTTCAAATTCTATAGATAATATAGGCTTTTTCCCATAAACCAATTCATATGGTGAGAACTTTGTTGTGGACTTCCAAGTGGTATTGTAAGCCCAAACTACTTCAGGTAATCTACTAGCCCAATCTTTTCTGTTCATTACCACTGTCCTTGTCAAAATATTCTCAAGTTCCCTATTAGTCACTTCTACCTGCCCATTTGCTTGAGGATGGTAAGGTAAAGATTTCCTTTGCTTGACTAGGTATAAATCTGTGAATGCCTTGATTACCTGTGAAGTAAACTGAGGTCCTCTATCTGAAACTATTGATCTTGGGGCTCCAAATCTTAAGAAAATTTTATTGTAGAGGAAATCAACAACTTTTTCTTCTCTTGCAAACTGTAATGCTTGAACCTCAGCCCACTTAGTAACATAGTCTGTGCACACTAGAATATACTCCTTGTCTGATGATAGTGGTGAAATTGGTCCCACAAAGTCTAGACCCCATTGCTCAAATGGTTCCATCATGACTTGAAGATGTAGCAGCATTTCTTGGGTAAAGGTTGGCTGCCCCATCCTTTGGCACTGGTCACAGTGTTGCACATACTTCTTTGTATCTTTATGAAGAGAAGGCCAGTAGTAACTAGCTCCAAGGATCTTGTGGATTGTCCAGTGGAAAGAGTAATGGCCACCAGATGGTTCATCATGACATGCTCTCAACACATCAAAAGTCTCATCAGCCTTTAAACACCTGCGTAGAATGAAATCAGGACCACATTTAAATAGTAAACCATTCAACCATTTGTAAGATAAACTTTCTTTAACTAAACGTTTTCTTTGTTTTGAAGTAAAATGGGATGGATACAAGCCTGTAGCTAAAATATTAGCTATGTCAGCATACAAAGGTGTAGTAGAGGATATGGCAAAAAGATGTTCATCTGGGAACTTGTCCTCCACTGGTTGGTCTTCTCCTCCTGTATGTAATCTTGACAGAAAATCAGCAACCAAATTAAACTTTCCTAGATTATCAACTATGTTAATGTCAAATTCCTGCAATAGAAATAACCACCTGATGATCCTTGCACCTACTACTGGTTTATTTATTAGGTACTTGATGGCTGCATGATCAGTGTGTACAAATATCTTATATCCAGTGATATAATGCCTGAATTTGTTTATAGCATAGATGACTGCCAAGAATTCTTTTTCAGTTGTTGTGTAATTTCTTTCTGTAGAGGTAAGGTCTTTGCTGAAGTAATAAATGGCATGCATACTTTCTCCTTCCTCCTTTTGTCCTAAAACTGCCCCAATGGATTCATTTGAAGCATCAGTCTGTATGTGAAATGGTAAAGTCCAATTAGGTCCTCTTAAGATTGGTGTGATAGTAAGCTTCTCCTTCAAGGTTTCAAATGTTGATTGACATTCTTCTGTCCATAGAAATTTTGTCTTTGCTAAGTAGGGTAAACAGGGGAGCAGCTATTCTGCTGAAATTTTCTATGAACCTCCTATAGTAGCCTGCATGACCCAGAAAACTTCTGACATCAATTTGATTTTTGGGTGAAGGCAAATGTGTGATTACTTCTATCTTGTTCTAATCCACTTTGATCCCTTTCTCTAAAATATGGTGTCCCAAAACAATTCCTTCCTCCACCATCATAAAACACTTTTCATGGCTAAGGGACAATTGATTTTTCTCATAGTATTTTAGTACTGTTTCAAGGTTTGTGAGAGCTTCCTCAAAGTTATCCCCATATATAGTAAAGTCATCCATGTAGACCTCCATGCATTCATTAGCCAGTTTGGCAAAAATAGCTAGAACCAGTCTCTAAAATGTAGCTGGGGCATTGCATAGCCCAAAGGGAAGAACTTTGTAAGTAAAAGTTCCCCAAGAGCATGTGAAGGTGGTTTTGACTTGGTCTTTAGGTGCTACTTGAATTTGATTATACCCATTGAATACATCTAGAAAAGAAAAATACTTTCTCCCAGCAAGGTTGTCCAGAACTTGGTCAATAAATGGTAAGGGAAAGTAGTCCTTTTTTGTGGCCTTGTTGAGTTCTCTATAATCAATACACGCCCTCCATTTCCCATTCTTTTTAGGCACAATGACAAGGGGTGAGACCCATTGATTGTCTGAGATTGGATATATGAACCCTGCCTGGAGTAATTTTTCTATTTCAGTTTTGACAATGTCCTTTAAAGCAGGATTCAATCTTCTTTGTGGTTGCCTAATAGGTTTAATATCCTCAGTGTATATATGATGGGTACAGATCTCAGGAGGTATGCCTTTCATATCTTGGTATTCCCAGGCAAAAAATGCTGAGTGGGAGACCAAAAGCTAGATAAGTTTTTCTTCCTGATTTGTTGTTAACTAAGTATTTATATTAAGTGTTTTCCCTAGCAGAATCATGACCTGTTTTGTGATTTGATCCATAGATGTGGTTAATCCATACATTGGAGTCATGGTATTGAGAGGAGAAGAATGTGGAAGTAACATGTGGAAGGTGGCTAAGTCCCTGTAAAAGGTTTCCCTACAAGGAATAATGTTGGCAAGGGTACAATGAGAAGAAATAAGAAGTTCTCTCTGAGGATCTTGGGTGAGTTCCATCACATCTTTATTGATTAGGATGTGAGTAAAGTCTTCCGTTGTATCATAGTATACTTCTTCTTCTAATTCTCCCAGATGTTCCTTAATGGTTACCATAGCTAATGAGGCACTATTGTCATTGTTCTCTGGTTCATCCACCCATACTCTTCCTGTGTAATGCACTGATGGTTTAGCTGGAGGATACAGAGATATTTTCTTTAGATCTATCCCATTAGAAATGACCATATCTCCAGTTCGACAATCAATAGATGCTGCTGTAGTAGCTAGCCATGGTCTTCCTAAAATAAGTGGATAAGCATTTCTCTGGTTTCTAGGTTCTAATTAAGAAGTCCACTAGGAATTCCCATGAATCTATCACAACAGGTACATCAGTGATTACTCCTTTTGGAACAGCTACTGACTGATTAGCAAGTTGAAGAATTGTAGTTGTGGATTGGATACCTGATAGAGCTAACTTGTCCATTGTATGAACTGTCATCACATTAATTGATGCTCCTAAATCAACCAGAACATTTGACATTTCTACCCCTGAGATGAAAATAGTTATGACAGGATTTCCAGGGTCTCCATATTTTGGGAGGAGAATTTCTCCCATCAATAGATCCACTACTTTTCCTTCCACATGTATTGTGGAGGGGAAGTTTTTCTTTCTGCCCTGCATTTTGATAAAATACTGTTTAATGAACTAATTTTGTTCCTGGACATCTCTGATTGCCTGGAGAAGAGGAATTTCAATGTTTAGCTTCTTGATTTCTTGTAAAAGTTCTAATTCCAGGTTGGTTTGGATTTATTTTTGTAGAATCTTTCTTTGGGGAGCATTATGTTTAAGCCGTTCTGGGTATGGTGCTAGCTTTTCCATCTCCGGAGCATCTCCGGAGCTCTTGTCAGAATTGTGTTCAGGACTGTTCTCCGGAGCCGGTCTTTTAGGAGTAACTCCGGAGTTGTCTATGGATGATTTTTCTAGCACTTTTTCGTTAGTAATCTCCTATGAGGGTTGATTGGATGGGTTTTTAGGTTCCTCATCATTGGTTACTTCAACTATAGTTGGAGGAGATGGTCTTGGGAATGCTTTCCCATAATGCAGCTGGAGATTATTTGAATATATAGCATTAATTCCAGCCATATTTTCTTGCTCTGTCATGTAGACAGCTGCTCCCTATTTATTCCGTGGGTTTGGTATAGGCTGAGCTAGTAAAGGTGGTTGACTAATTGGTTCATTTTGTGTTTGACCTTGTGTGTTGGAGGGTCCAGTTAGTAAAGCCTGCTGTTGAGGTTGGAAACGTCTAGGTTGTCCCCGGTATTGTTGATTATATCCCTGTTGAGAACCCCATTGAGGTTGCATGTTTTGCGATCCAAACTGTGGTGGCCACTGTTGATTTCCCCAAGGCTGATTTTGCCAATTTTGGTTTTGCCAATGTTGACTTGGCCAATCCTGCTGTCCCCAAGGAGGATTATTTTGAGGGCCATGCCAAGTTGGATTCCACTAATTATTTCCCCAATTAGAAGGACCCCTGTAAGAAGGCTAGTTTGGATTCTGATTATAAGGGAAATTTCCAGTTTGTTTTTATCCCACATAGTTCAACTCCTCTTCTATTACAACATTCTTTTTACTCAATCTTTTCAAGGCTGGAAGTTGACTTCACTAACTGGTGGGATGTTCCCTATCACAGATCTGACAAATCTTTGATTTGTCCAAGGGGCTTTCTCTCAATAGGTGTTTGTTCCTACACCTAGGACAATAGATGGAGAGTGGTTCAGTTGCTCTGTTTTGATCAGTTGTTCTGGTTTTCGCTTGAATCCCATCCAATGTGGTATTTAGTTAGACCAAAATGTCTATTTTTAGATTTGCAATTTCCTCCATCAACTGTCCTATTTCATTCTCCCCTTTAAAAGTTTTGGATGACCTCACTCCATTTTGGGTTCTGGAATAGTTCCTGCAGAGTTCCTCTATATCAGGTATTTCCATTTTGTTAATGTTCCCTTTTCCCATTAGGTCCAGTGCCTATTTTGATTCTTTATCCAATCCTTTTATAAACAAGGTTCTGGCCAAGGAGTGATCCACTGGATTGCCATACCTTCTCAAGGTAAAATTAAACCTATCCACATAGTCTTCTAAGGATTCTTCCTCCCCCTGCCTAATTTTAAACAATTCTTCATTTTTATTACTAGATCTGCAATAATCTTGATATTTTTCTAAAAACTTTGTTTCCATTTGATCCCAAGAACGGATAAAATTCTGGGGTAAACCCATAAACCATCTCATCACAGAATCTTTTAGGGTTGAAGGGAACAGTTTGAGTTTCTGGTTATTTGATCCATAATCATAAGTTTGGCAGACTACTTTGAATTCAAACAAGAACTGATCTGGATCCTCAGAAGAAAGTCCTCTAAAATTTGGCAGGTGTACTAGTGAGATATTCTTCATAGGAGCATTGTCTCTAGCAGCCAAAATAATAGGATAAGAGAAGGTTCTTGGAGCCTGATTTTCCTCTTCCCCGTGATTATCATTTTCCATGTTTAGTTGTTGAGCCTGAAACTTTTGTTGTAATTCCTAGATATAATTGGCAAGTGGAATGTTTGGAGGATCTAAGGGATTGTTGTTTTGAGGTGCAGGTTCCAAATTAGGATCTAGGTTTCCTTCCTCAACAAGATTTTGTACCACCCCACTACTTTCCCCTATGGTGTGTTGTTGGGGTGTCTATTTAATATATCTTCCTTTTAGATCTATACCTCTAACCATACAGATCTATCCTAAAAATTGTTTTAAATTAGTTTCCCTAATTAACACAAGATTATCCTCGGCAATGGCACCAAAAATGACAAGGTGTCGTTGTACCTCATCATTTAATATGTTTTCAGATGTCAAAAACCAAGGCTGTGTCCACGGCTATCTGCAACTAGGGATTCTATAGTTACCAGTTCATAGCTAATCCTAATAGTCTCTACAATTTGGAAGGAGATTAATATATCTGCTTGCTAAATAAATTTAAGGAATGCTGAAACTGAATTAAATAGGAAATGTACTCAAAGCACTTTTAAAACAGAACATGCATCTATCTATTAAAAACAGTGAATACTATCATGAAAAGCTAAAACAATAAAATAGTGTACTAGCCTCCTGCCTTAGTGGTGAGAGTGGGCCCTTGCTCCACACCCTTGGGGCTGAAGGCTACAGAAGGAAATCAGCACAAAGAAAGATGATCACAACTTAGATTCAATCCAGTTCATCCACTCTGTATTCATGAAAATATTGCTAGCACAGAACTAAGATCTCCGAGAGTCAGAATAATTCAATCATTGTCTCCTTTCTTCTATTGTTTCTGAGAGTATATATAAAAATGAGTGATGATATATCACTGAACTTATCTACCAGTCTTTCTATGAGATGACACCATCTCTTTATTGTTCTTAACTGTCTAACTATGAAAAATAACCATGCGATAAAGGTAGACTTGAGTGGAATAGAAGTCCACTCAAAAGTCTAAGTTTAAGTCTTAATACACTTGGGCATCGAAGCCCTGAAAATAAGGATATTGGATTAGTTCAATTCGTAACTCATGCAAAATCTTTGAAAAGATAAAACTTCAGCAGTTTAACTAAAGTTGACCCTTCACCACTCAGGTGATGATTTGAGTGAAGTGAGGGGTATTAAGATCGCTGATGAGAGTGTCTGGTCGGTAACTCTGCTGCAAATATGCCCTGCTCTTAGGAGGCACTGGAGATAGCTATTCCTGTATGCAGCTTCGGAGATATGTTTGTAGCTTCTTGTTCAGCTCCGGAGATACTCCAAACTCTCGCAGAGCTCCGGAGAGGCATTCCTCATATCTTCAAAACTTCAGGTGTCATGGTTCTTTGGTATTGTCTCCAGAGATCATTGAAAATGATCTCTGGAGATGCACAAAATCGTTGTTCCTGGCATCTACACCTGTTGATTCAAAAAGAGAGAGAGGTTCTGCATTTTTCCATCAATTCCACGCACATTAGTCACTCAATCAGAAATTCTAATCTTAAGTAATCTATCTTAATTAATCATAAAATAGAACGATCTTGCTAACTTATTTGGGTGCAGACACTAGGAAAGATGAACTCAGAACGGGGAAAAAGAGAGGCAAAAGGATGTATTTCATGAGTGTAATTTGGCACTCATCAACCATGTTACAAAGGAGACATATTTTGGCCTATATAAGGAGGCAACCCATGGCAATCCAAATTACTTTTTAACATATGGAAATGGAAAGGCAGCTGCGTGAGTTCAAGATCACCTTCCTCCTAATGGTACACATCGTCGGCACAATTACATAAAAACACCTAATGAGATAAAATTGGAAGAAGCAGCTGCATTACACTACACTTACACAAAATTCAGTGACCTGACTACTAGAAGAGATCGTTGTGGTTGCAAGCCTACAAAGGAGGATGTCAAGAGATGTTTCATGCTAGAATTTGGTTGTTCTGCATTCATAATTGCTTCAACTACAACTGAGGATGAAATGCGTCATTGGTACCATGAACGCATAGTGTGGACTGACAAGGACATGAATTTGAAGCTTATGAGGAAGGGTCTATTGACACATATATATGCTCCGATGGTGATAGCCCAAGGTATGAAGGAGGCCGGTGTTTTCACCAATGCTCGGGCCTCTAGGCATTCTCTTCTTGAGAAATTGATGTCAAAAGAGCAATTCTTGTTATCTATTTCCAATTCAAGTGCAACCAATTCCTCTATAGTTTTAGTTTCTAAACATTTGAGTGATGATAAACATCAAGTGAAATTAAGTAAAGCAAAAGGCAAATCCCAGGTAGCATAAAGAAAGCTCAGAGAAATTTCAGATGACTCTACTGCAGCAATTCCTCCTACGGCACCTCCATCTTTAGATGCTTACACAAAGGACTTCTTGAAAATGTGAAAACATGATTTTGATATTTTTATCAATTAATTCAAAGCATCTTGAAAAGGATAGCAACAACCATGATGCTGATGCTCAAGATTTTTTTCATGTTTTACATATAGTGGATGAATAGACAGTTTTGTAACTACCAGTTACAAAGCTGAGGATGAAGAGGAGGATATTTTACATGATTATAGTCTCAGACATGGTGCTTAGTCTGAATCAAAATTGAGAGGAAACATTTCGATCATTACCCAAGTGTAGATGTAAAATTATTTTGATCTTATGCAATGGACAATGTACACCTTAGATTTAGATTGTAGTCATTTGGCTCCACTGGTATATCAAAAGAAATGCAATGGGGAACTACATTAAAAATCATGAAGACCAAAGCAATTCTGTCCATGGAAAATTTTTTCTCTATGTTCGGGAATGGAAACGTATGGGTGCCTGCAGGATGTCGTGCAGTTGCCTCTTCGTCAGAAGCTACCAAGGAGGAAACCCTAAAATATTAAAACCACGCAACATTGTTCATTGGCAAGAAAAATAATGTCAGAGTGAAAATTTTAAATTGTGCCAATCTCAAATGTTACACCGATGGAGGCTTCATCGGCAGGAGATGGCACATCAGTAGCAAATATTTTGAAGAACTTGATAGAGTTATGTCATACCGATTGAGACTCTATTGGAAGGAGAAATTGGCATCGGCTAAATAAAATTTCACCATGATCATATTAATGTTGGAAATATGAAATGCATTTTACGGAGGATATTAGAAAGCAGTCAAAAAATACGAGGGTAAATATAGGATGAAATATTTTTACTAACAGAAAGGGGAAAATCTTAATTTCATGAGAATGATGGAGAAGTTTAATTAATTTATGGAACATGATTAATTAAATGAAAGCTCATTATTGAAGGAAGGGTATTTTTTCAACAATACAACTTCCTAATGTTACTCCGATGAATAAAATATTTCTATTCTGAAGATTAAGGGAGCATTGCCATGGTGGTTGGTTATTATGAATATTTTATGGGAAAATTGCATACACTACAATCACAAGAGTCAAAGTTGCCCCAAGAGATTAATATTGGCAAAATTATTCACTTGATGAAGGGAGATAATTACATTTTTAAAGGACAGAAGGCTAATGTTTTATAAAATATTTTGTATTAACAAAATTATTATCTTTCACGGAAAATGGAGAGACGCATAGAATAGATATGCAAAGGGTCATAACCCTAAATTTGCAAAATATATATGGGAGATACAGATTGAAGAAAGTGAATCATCAGTAGATTAGAAAAACATCATGATCAGAAGTAGGAGTTAGATAGCTGGATGGATTGATCAGTTGCCGAAATAAAACATTATGCTGTATATTGTAAAATCTTTTGAAATTGTATAATGGAGAAGAATGCATAAATTGGTGATTTAATATTGGTGTCTATTGTTTGTTGAGCTAAACAATTATTTGGCTGTCTCCACATTGTTATTTCTCTGTTATTTGAACCTGAGTTTCCAAGTTGATATTTCAATTTCATCGAGGCACACTTGTTTTTGTGTAATCAAATTAATTGGTTTCTATTAAAGAATTAAAATCCTTCTGATTGATTATAGTAACTTGGAAGTAACATTTGGATTAGTAAGAAGAGCCATATAATTGACAAGATTGCCATACTATCTCCAACTCGATATTGTCTTGTTATTCAAAATGAGGATCTACTCCATTTGTCAATACACACTTGCTATCATTGTGTGATTCTGTTGATTGGTTCCTTCAAGGAAGGATTAAAATCCTTTCAATAAGTCACAGTAACCTGGTAAGATCGACTGGATCAATAAGTAGAGTCTGTTAGTCACATTCTTGCATGTTTATACAAGGTATAAACAAATACAAGTGCCAAACAATTAGAATTGTAACCAGTAAGTAAATTATATATCATATACACCTTGACTCCATTAGCCCAATAGAAATAGGCACTGGTCATACCAATTCCACTCTAATATTCCATAAAATCTTATTCAAACAGTTACATCTCAGATCTTAGTATTAGGAGTAGAAGTAGTTTGCAAACTTTCATCTATTTCACACTTTATGCCATTGTGGGTAGATCCCTAAATTCATTTGAGTCATACATTCCTTTTATCTACTTCATTAGCTATTAAGGTCCACTCACCTAGGTTTAGCAGAACCTGAAGTGCAAGGAGTTATCAACCATATAGGTTAACTCCATTCATTATCTCAAAAACGTTGCGAGTCTAATCATAGAGCCCGGCATCCTCTTAGGACTTGTAACCTACATTTTTTAGACCTAACATATCCAAAAAACCATGAATATATAACATGCAAGTACAACCAAGAGGCTATTATAGGAACTCCAAGCCACCAAATAAGACAACTCCACAGCCTCCACTCTCTCTCTCTCTCTCTCACCTATCTACCTCCTAGTTTTCCTTTTCCTTTCCAATTTCCCTTTCGAACCCACCAATTTTTCCCTAGTGTACTATTTTCCACCTCTCCTCTCATCATTCTTCCCATCCAATAAACTTTCTTTTTATTTTGTTTCTATTTCATCCTCCCAATTTATATCCTTGTCCTTCTTTGCATGTCCTAGTTTTCTTGTTTCCATTTTCTTTGTTGATAAGGGAGAGGGAGAGGGAGGAAGAGGGAGAGAGGGGGGAGATGGAGGGGAGAGAGAGGGGAGAATAGAGATTTAGAGAGATAGAGAGAGAGTCCTAGTTTTCGTCAATAAGGGAGAGGGAGAGATAGGGAGATAGAGGAATGATAGGGGAGAGAGATGCAAGAGATAAGGAGATAGGGAGAGATAGATGGGTAGAGAGAGAGGAGATAGATAGGGAGAGATAGAGGAGACAAAGGGGAGAAATAGGGAGATAGAAAGTGAGTGAGATGTCCAGAGAGATAGCGAGAGAGATTGAGAGGTAGAGGGACAATAGAGAGAGAGAGCTAAGGGAGATAGACGTTTAGGGTTACTCAAGTTTAGGGTTTAGGGGTTAGTGGTTAGGGGTTAGGGATTAGGGGCATTATTTAGGGTTTAGGGTTTTTTAGAGATAGAGAGAGAGTTCTTTTGACATGCAACCCTAAACCCCTAAACCTGAGCAACCCTAAATAATGCCCCTAACCCCTAAACCCTAAAACCAAGAAACCCTAAACATCCATCTCCCTATCTTTATCATTCCTCAACCTCTGAATCTCTCTATCTCTTTGGTCATCTCACTCACTCTTTATCTCCCTATCTCTCCCTCTCCCTTATTGATGAAGGAAATAGAAACAAGAAAACTAGAGGGGAGAGGGAGAGATAATGGGGAGAGATAGGGAGATAGAGGAATGATAGGGGAGAGAGAGACAAGAGATAGGGAGAGATAAATAGGTAGAGAGAGGAGACAGATTGGGAGAGATAAAGGAGACAAAGAGGAGAGATAGGGAGATAGAGGTTTAGGGGTTACAGGTTAGGGATTAGGGGCATTATTTAGGGTTTAGGGGTTTAGAGAGAAAGAGACTACTTTTGACATGTAACCTTAAACCCTAAATAATGCCCCTAAACCCTAGACTTGAGCAAAAATAAACCTCTAAACCTTAAATAATGCCCCTAAAACCTAACCCCTAAACCATAAACCCTAAACCCTAAATAATGCCCCTAAGCCCTAAGCCGTAATCCCTAAACCCTAAACCCTAAACACTAAATCCGAGAAACCCTAAACACTAAATCTGAGAAACCCTAAACCTCTAAACCCTAAATAATGCCCCTAACCCCTAACCCCTAAACCCTAAACTCTAATTAATTCCCCTAAGCCCTAACCCCTAAACCCTAAACCCAAGCAACCCTAAACCTCTATCTCCCTATCTCCCCCTATCTCCCTATCACCATCATCCCTCTACCTCTCAATCTCTCTCCCTATGTCTTTGGCCATGTCCCTCACTCTTTATCTCCCTATCTCTCCCCTTGATCTCCTCTATATCTCCCTATTGGTCCTCTATCTATCTTTAAACCCTAAACCTCTAAACCTTAACCCCTAACCCCAAAACCATAAACCCTAACCCCTAAACCCTAAACCATAAACTAGAGCAACCCTAAACCTATATCTCCCTATCTCTCCCGTATCACCCTATCTCTATCGTCCCTCTACCTCTCAATCTCTCTCCCTATGTCTATGGACATGTCCCTCACTCTCTATCTCCCTATCTCTCCCCTCTATCTCCTTTATCTCTCCCAATCTCTATCACTCCCCCTCTCTATCTCTCTCTAAACCCTAACCCCTAAACCCCTAAACCCTAACCCCTAAACCTGAGCAACCTTAAACCCCTAACCCCTAAACTTGAGCAACCCTAAGCCCATAAATAGTAAACAATTCCCCCTCTCTCTCTCTCTCTCTCCTAAAACCTAACCCCTAACCCCTAAACCCTTAACCCAAGCAACCCTAAACCTCTATCTCCCTATCTCTCCCTAATCTCCATATCTGTATCATCCCTCTACCTTTCAATCTCTCTACCTATGTCTCTGGCCATGTCCCTCACTCTCTATCTACCTATCTCTCCCCTCTGTCTCCTCTATATCTCCTTGTCAGTCCTCTCTCTCTCTAAACCCTAAACCCTAAACCTCTAAACCCTAAACCCTAAATCCTAAACCATAAACCCTTAACAATGCCCCTAACCCCTAAAACCCTAAAACCAAAAACTATAAACCCTAAACCTCTATCTTCCTATCTCTCCCCTATCTCCCTATCTCTATCATCCCTCTACCTCTCAATCTCTCTCCCTATGTCTCTTTACATGTCCCTCACTCTCTATCTCCATATGTCTCCCCTCTATCTCCTCTATCTCTCCCAATCTCTATCAGTTCACTCTCTCTATCTCTCTCTAAACCCTAAACCCTAAAACCCTAACCCCTAACCCTTAAACCATAAACCCTAAACCTGAGCAACCCTAAATAATTCCCCTAAACGCTAACCCCTAAACTCTAAAACCTAAACTTGAGAAATGCTTCTCATAAACCCTAAATATTGCCCCTAAACCTCTCTCTCTGTGAATGCACTTGAATAAAAAAATTAAACACATGATGAGAGAGAGAGAGAGTGAGGGAGGGAGAGAGATGTTTTAGTTCACCATAACACACTTGCATTATGCTTTTCCTTAGAAATTCCCAGGCCTTAGGCTTGGATTTTCCTTGGGCTCCCAACCCAAAGGCTTGGACTATGTTTAGGATGTCCAAAGACGCATTTTTCCAAATTGTAACAAAATTCACATAATCTAGAGTGTGCTCCCCATCAGGATTGCACATATTTTGATGAAAAGTCAAAAAAATACCACCATAATATTAAGCTCTATGTTAGCTATCTAACCATATAATTTTTTTCACGTTTTGAGTATGTTAAGGGTTTCATCTTTAATTTCTTTTGTTAGTGTATCTGTTTTTTGTCAAAAACCAATGTCTAGTATTTTTGACTTTTTTTTAACCGTTCATCAAAATTTGAAATAACTTACCTTTTTAGAAACTAGACTCCATTCTACACGTATTAAAAAAAATTGATTTTCGATTAGTTTTCAAAAAAATTATGGGGGAGCACGCTCAATTTTCTATTTTTCAAGATGTGTCCACTTTGAAAATTAGTAAAAAATCATGGATGAACTACATGGTGTTAGCTAATTTCTCACTGAAGCGATTTTTGAAATACTAAAAAAAAGTTAACATTTTAGAGGGAGCACACTAGATGCTATGTTATGTTTTTTTGAGAAAAGCAAGACCAATTTGTATGCTCCCCCTTTTTGAACCCCTTAATCTCAACCATTTTTGAAAAAAAATAGTAGTTTAGAAACTAGATTCGGAGCGCTACGACTCTTATTTTTGTTGTATCTTCAAATTTTGAGTGTAACTATCTTCAATTTCTCATCCAACATCAGTCTTTTCTGATTTTAGAAAAAAAGTGGCATCTTAAGACCTCCTTTTGGTCCCTCATCTTTATGCACTTACCCATAGAGATTTCCTACATTAACCCTTTGAGGAGAGTAATGCAAGACTTGAATCTAAAATAATTTTAGCAACAATAGAACTTAGAAATAAACTAGAATGGAAGACAAAGAAGAAAATATCCACACAAAGAGGTGACACAAGATGTATGTGGGGAAAACCCTTTTGGGTAAAAAAAACCCACCCTCCAAAAGTATAGAACCAATATATTCTCATAGTCTTAACATGGAGATCACTATTTCTACTCCTCTAGAGGAAATCCAATAACGTAAACCCTACATTGCAAATACCTCATATACAACCTCAACCCAAGCATCTAATACATAAGAAATAATCAACCAGGAAACCACTAATGGTTTTGGAAATCATTATCCAAAACATGGGAAGTATGGTGCCCAACTTCATGGTCCAAATTCCAATGCCAAGTTTGCATGATGGGTCAACAAAACAAGAATAGAAAATTCTCTTATATGTCATAAACCTACCCACCAAATTCTCATGCTCCTTTTGTCATTTTCCACCTTTTCTATTATGCTTTATGGCATGCATCATAAACTATCATAATTTGGTCAATATTTCAAGTCCACTTTGTAACCTCCCTCTTACATGTTCTTATGCACATCATGAATCTCTTATGCACTTACAATTTAATAGATCCTCTTACATAGTCTCACACATGTCATACCAAGGAATACACATGGAATAATGACCGATTCATAAGTGAGACACCTCATTTCTCATGGAAGCACAAATAATAAATAAATATAATTAAATATTTTTTTTCAAACATTAGAAATTGCAAGGTGTATGACACACTTAATCCCAACAATTTGTAATAGATGCTTCATTAAGAGAGGAATTCACTAATTCTCCGCATCAAACAATTTAGACTTAGGTGAACGTGACAATCAACAATGTTGAAGATGCTAACTTAAATAGAGGAGATGCTTATAGCATGAGTAAGCCCAATACTTCAAGTAACACATGCTCATGGAGGAAAATACAAATACAACAATCACACAATAAGATTTACCCAAGATATTACAATAATAGAAAAAGCCCTCCCACATTGATTTGAAGAGATATGTATGATTTTAAAATTAAACAATTGCACACAAAAGGAAGCCACTATTATTGTTATGTAAGTAGATTGCATGTCATGAATGTACTTGAATAAAAAAATTAAACACAACCCATATTATAAGGATGTTGAAATAGATACTAACTCACTAGCCTTGCTACCTAATTTTAGTACAAACATTTCTAACATGTTGTGTAGCTTTCAAACAAATAATAGAGAAATAATAGTGACAGATGTTGAAACTCATTGCAAGAAAGATGAGGTCAACAACAAATTTGAGTATTCATCATCATTTATTCTAATATTACCAAATAAATAATGAGAGATAGAACTCATAAAATAAACATTACAACTAGAACTCGATAATGATAGAATCATTCTAGAGCTTGAACATAGCCCCTCCCTAATAAATGAATACAATACCAAGGGGCTTCTAAACATGGCTATTCCCACTCTCTTTTCAAATGGGACCACACTACACCTCCAAGCTAGAATTAGGGAAGTCCAAATGCATGATGTTCTTTGCACTTGATGAGATTTCATGATAATAAATTTGGAAGACATCCAAGATTTTGGTACTTCCTTTACAATCACATAATGTGTCACTATAGCCAACAACTTGCTATAGTTTTCATGAAAAATGTTGTAGACAACATACCAAGCACTATACAAGACCTCCACCTCCACTTGCATAATGTCCTTGAGGATCAACTGGCTAAGCAACTCATGTGTTTCAACACTTCTCTATGAGGGAGATGACCCTCTTGGATCAAGTGTCATAGTGAGCTAAAAAGAATGATCAACCATTTGGGATCTCCCAATATCCTATTTACACTAGGTGTAACTAATATGAAGTGCTTTGATCTACATAATTAATTACAAACAACCTAGCATTGACTTTATATTCAAGAAGACAACTTATTGATAGTTTAATTCATAACCCACATGCCACATCCTTATACCTAAACCAATGATTTACAATATTTTGTAAGAAACTCATAGAGAATTTTCTACACACAAAAGGTTATCGATATAGGTACAAGTGACAACATTAAGGTTTTTCTCATCTACATGGATTCCTCTAATTACCGTATGCATCAAATATGGACACAATCAATTGGATGTTCAACAAATTTTGAAGTAAAGAGAGCTAGAAATTTCTTTGATAAACATGTTTTTTGTGTGGAATCCTCATAGTCCATCCAAAGGAAGTATAAAACATATTGATCTCCTCTTGATGATTCAAGATTGCTATACATTGCAAAGATATTTTCTATGAACCCCCTTACAAACTATGAGGAGTTAATATCATGTACAAAGGAACACCAAATGCACTAAGGGAACATGTTAATGTAAAAAGGGCCATAACATTGAATGTCTTTACAAAGCTCCATGTATGCATAGACTCTACCTTGATATGTGACAATGATGGGAAAAAATCTTATGAACTAGAAAGAAACAATGATAGGTTAAACATCCACATCCCTAAGATTCTTAAAATATGGAAAGTGAACATATATTACCAACCCATAATTTTATGAAAGATTGTTCTCAAATATATTTCCAAGTATGCCTCAAAAGCTAAGAGGAAGTCAAAAAGCAATGTGGAATTGTTAATCAAGATTTTAAACATAGAAAGATGTGAAGATAAAATTTTGATAGCATATCAAAAATTCATGATAGAGATTGTTGTAGACTGCAATATAGGAGTACAAGACACGTGACATATGCTACAAAAATTACCTCTTGTCATTTGTATCCAAACCTTCATCTCACTAAATGTTGGTAGAAGAAGTACTCCAACATCTAACAAGAACTACAAACAATTTTGAATGGAAACTACTTACATAAAGTCACATATGTAATTACCTCCTTAATTAGAAAGGATCTTTCTAATTGAATCAGTACAAATTTTCTCATTTTCTTCTCATCATAAAAGTTGCAAATGGAAAGAGAAAAGAAAAGGCAATTGTGAATGTGTTCCCCCACTTTTGCACTATTCTAAGGGAAGACTAAATATTTTGAAAGTTTTTGTTGGAGCAAGCTTCTTCTATGCAAACATTTCTAACACATATGCACAAACAT
Source organism: Cunninghamia lanceolata (assembly GCA_027924645.1). Classification (NCBI taxonomy): domain Eukaryota; kingdom Viridiplantae; phylum Streptophyta; class Pinopsida; order Cupressales; family Cupressaceae; genus Cunninghamia; species Cunninghamia lanceolata. The sequence continues at coordinate 2,266,204 of BSBN01000564.1, read as the reverse complement.
AGGCCTTACAAAACAAGAGATAATCACAAATTGGAAGTGCATGAACATAAACAAATACCATGCTTGACACATTGACAACACAACACAAGTTAAATATATTGACAAAGAAGATGATGATAGTATTGATGAAAAATTGACCCAAGATGCCACAAATTTAAATGCGTGGGTGATCCTATTGTAGTTGAGTCATGCTAATAATCACAACATGAATGAAATGGAAATTCTTGGTTGACATGACTTTGACAGCAAAAACAAATGGGATGAACATAATGTGGCCCCACATTTACATGACAATGATCTTCAATTCATACCTACAAGAAAGATGTGCTTACAACATGCCCACTCTTCCTTATCATCCACTATACCAACCTATCAATTAGCACCCAAGGAATAACTTGCACGAAGAACCATTATACAACACTATAGAGATTATTTGTTCAAACAACCTTTGAATATGATCATTCAAATAACAAGGAAGAATAGGCACCAGAAATCATACTTTTAACCAATTGTATCAGGAATTCACTTAATAATCCAAACTCAAATAAATTAAACCTACTACTTAAACTCACAACTATAGGAGTTGTTGCTTTTAACATATGCCTCAACAATCCTTGCAACTCTTAAAATTTTAATATAAGAAATGTACTTGTTACAAGGACAATCTACATGACACTATTTCAAGAAGAGATGTAAAACATCAAATACATCCTCATAGATGAGATGAGCTTCATAGGCCCAAAACTACTTCTAAAAATAGATAGTTGTTTACATAAGGCTTCCCCAACAACAACAACAATGCTTTTGTGGTGTGTCCATAATCCTTATTGGCAACCTTGCCTAGCTACCACCTATCATGGACAAACAATATATGCATCACACTCAACTACAATAATGTTATGACAAACATTTACAATAATGTTATGACAAACATTTACCATAATTGTCACACTAGAAATGATATTTTAACAAGAAGATGGTAGGCATTACCTAAACACAATTCCATGTCATATTAAATGGAACATTTGCAATGCAAGACCAATGCATAATGATTAGGAAGCTCTCATGAATCACACAAATAAATCACTAACTAGAATAGAATGAGAATAATTTGACCTAGATCAATTCATTTATTTTCCATGATCTAGGTACAATACATAATAAGAAGATGAACTGAAGCTACTAAACCTTCTAATAACACTTAGTGTTGTCCAAAATACATAATGAAAAGTAAGCAATGATACTAACAATGATCACCTACAGCAAGAGGTGATCATGTGCATAGGACAAGAAGTAATGCTAAAACAAAATTATGGATTGAAGTTGACCCTATCAATGAATCATTAAGAGGAGTCACTATCTACAATTGCAATTCCATACCACAGACATACCAATGTATGTGTGTAACAACCGTGTGTTGACCAAATTTCTTTTTTCTTTTCGAGGGGATCGTAGGTTGAGGTGACATAAAAATATCTATTTTGGTGGTGAATTAAAGGCCTTTGCAAGGAGCGACTGTAGAGGCAGTTAATGCGAGAAAGAAATATACCGAGTGGGTGAGTGTCGGTGACAGGATATAGATCAGAAGAAGTAGATGAAAATTTTGAATGCAGAAAATATCTTTGCAGAAGTGTAAGTTTAGAGGAAGAGTGGGTGAGCTCTTTAAGAGGGGAAAGAAATATCTTCCTAGAAAAGGTGGGAGCGATGACAAAGAGGATAGGAAGAAGAGAAAATATCTGATAAAGGAGGAGGAATGTGGACATCAACCTGTGTGAAAAGTTGCCTGCTGCCCAGTGACAAGATTTTGCCCAAGATTTCAAAGCTCAGTATCGATAGCGTGGAAAAAATGCTGGCTTGTGAATCAACTCAGGCGAATGTTGTGGCTCGAGAGGTTTCTATGCTTGATTCGAAATCTTTGAAGAAGAAGAAAGGGCTCAAGACGGAGCCCGTAGCCTTGTGGAATCAATATCAGCACAAGGAGCTTGAATTGTATGTCGATGTCAACCGAATCAGATTTACCGATGAATTCGTTGAGGAGATGGAGCTCAAATTTCAAAGCACCTTTAAGGCCATGGAAGAGCTCGAGGGTAGCTCCATTGCCAATCCAGATGAGGGCCGCATTGTCGGGCATTATTGGCTCAGGAAGTCCAGTATTGCTCCCAATCCTTCCCTGAAGAAGCTGATTGATAGAACGCTTGATGCCATCTGCAACTTTGCTGACGATGTCATCAACAGCAAGGTTGGGGGTTCTTTCTTTCATTGTTTTTTTTAAAATAAAAAATAAAAATCATTCTTTTTGAATTTTGTCAATAAGATTTTGATAGATTATACCTTTGTCAATCATAGAGGTTTTTCTTATATATTTATTTTTGTTCTTTTGGGATTTTTGCAATTTTGATTTTTGATGATTATGCTTTTTCAAATTCTTGTAATAATTGACATTTTTGGTTATTATGCTTTTCAATGTAGAGTTTTTTTTTTTTTTTGGTTATTTTTTAGAACCGTTCTCCTTAATGTACATGTGTAATCATATAATCAAATCATTTTTCACTTTGAAGTGAAAGGAATTACAAAATCATAACCAATTTATACATATCGCACAAGTTGTAGCAGTTGGATGTTTATTTTATTTTTTTGGGCATTTGTTAATATTCTTATTTGGACAAGGGTAAGTGGGACAAATCCTGGCCCAGGTCAATTGGGAACACAATAGGGGGCCAATCTGGCAGGCATCATTGTCGATGCCCTTTGAGGGTGTCCCCCTAGGTTGTAGGCCACCTTGTGGTTTGAATGTTGGTCTTCATTATATGAATGCACCCAATCAATCATTACACCACAACCATTTCAACAACTTTAGCTAATAGAGATTTAAATAAACAATGAAATTAAATTTTGTTGATCTGCAAGGAAAGCAAGAATCAGATTCCCTATTTCTATACCTAGTTCTGATATCAGGGAAAATACTCGAGTATGTATATGTAGAGGCATATATGTTATGCCTATGAAAGCTTGGGAGCAGTAGATATAGATCACATAGTGCGCATAGATTACAACATAATCTGTATTACCCATCTAGGGCAATACCCATTACATACCCACCATCAAGCCTTGATATTACGGATACCTTTATATTTCATATCCAATTATAGATAGTATCTAGGGCCATTTAGTATGTAATATCTTGGCCTTGAAATGCCTCTTGCCATGCTTTTTCTATTATCCATGCATACCTTTGTGAATCGTGACCAAATTGGGGTCACGGGAGTATTACAAAACTGATCTAACTGGCGGAAGGTTGTTTTCAACAAATTACATTGTCCATGAGAGTTTGGGTCTTGTAGATCATATTTTTCATCTTTACTAGTTTAAATTTATAACTTAATGTTTTTAGTCATTTTGGATTCCTCGTTGGTTACACGAGTTGAACTAGGTCTAGGCATTAGAGTGGTTATCTGGAGTGGCTCTCTATGGGCCTAGGGCCCGTAAGTGGCTGCCAGGGGAACTAGTAGTAGAGTTACAATAACAAGTGATAACTAAAACTAAAATATTGGGGTAGAAACACTAATAAGATAATTAGACCTTGTGCATGGCCTTGAGTGCTTGTAAAGGCTAAGGATGCAACGAGAAGGCCTATCCGTCTACGGAGAGTCGAGTCATCCATTTGCTGGGCGTAGATTCGGGCATGATTGAGTCTCCTCATCTATATGAGAGGTACTTGGTCCCGTGTGGTGCCATCCCTTCGAGCATACATGATGACACTCCATATGCTTACACTCTAGTATCTAGTACCTTAGCGGTCGTGAGTAGTACCCCTGTGTTATGACTTTGGTTGTATGCACTGTTCTTCGTGTTTGCTTCATGATTGATGTGAGTGTTAGCCATCTTGTATTCCCTTGTTGTTCTTCTTTCGTTTGGGCCTTGTGACTATCTCCAAGCATGGTGGGGTGGTCTCTTAGGAATCCACATGGTTGGGAGGTGTTGCCACCACCATTGGGGACCGACGAACAGGTTTTGGAGCACTAGTTGGAGATGATCTCTCTCTCCATTACTTCATACAATTATTGTACCCATTCAACCCTTGTATCATACTCAGGACTATGTTATGTACTTGTATCATATTTCAGAATATCTCATTGTAATTGTATATGCAGTTATGTAATTGAACTCTCTTAGGAGAGAAGTTGTAATCATTGTATTTAATGAAAAGAAATGTGATGTTCCTTAATTGTTTTACAGATTTTGGTGTGGGTATCGGATCAGCTTGTACTTTATGCTTATGGATTTATTTTTATATCAAATGGGATTAGGAACATTTGTTTTGGTGTTTAAAATGAATGCTATCGACCTATCATATTGGCAACCGAATCTGTGTATGTTGTCCACTTATGTCAAAAAACAAATTATCTTGTTCCCTTTTGGCTCTTACCCTTCGGGGTTACGTAGCGGGATGTTACAATGTGGTAGTAGAATTTGATAACTATAGTGGCCTAGAATGAGACTAAGACAAACCAAAATATATATATTTGATACCTATAACATGTGGTAATCATAGACAAGCCCCCTATCCATGGCTTAGGCAATTACAATTCACAAATCTTAAAGCCTCACATTAGACAAGGCTACAATAAACTTTAGTGACACTGAAAGACAAGGATTTACAACTATATCAAATCCATAGAAAATCTTTGCATGGAATCCGATTTCTCTTTCAACCAATACTCAAGAATGCAAAATGTAATCCTTATACCATCATCAAGAAGAATGGAGAGGCTTGCCTACAACAATTATCCTCGTAACACATCCAACTACACAAATTTGCTTCTACTCTCCTTGCTAATTCAAATTAACTTCATCACTACAATGTTACTTATATTCTTATGAAATGATGTGTGGGTGATTGACAAACACAACAAATGCACAATTGATAATGAAGACTCACAATTCAATACAAGTAACAAAGAGGATTTCTATGTGGTAATGGATCATTTTCCCCAATCTTGCAAAGGATTTGTTCTTCTCATGTTCTCATATTATCTAAGAAGATTGTATGTTTATTTGTCATTCTTTTTTGCATGCTCTAAAACTTCTAAAACAAAGAAGATTTCTCTATGGTAATTGAGCTTTTTCCCAATCTTCCAAATGATATTGGTCAATAGTGCTTGTTAGAAGTGCCATTCAAATACCACAAAAAATTGAGTGTTGTTTGCTAAATATAGAAGGAAAATGGCAGAATTATGAGATTTAAAATTATAATAGTAAAACTATTTTAAAAGATCACGTTACATGCAATAATAATTTTCTAGTTGGAAAATGGCAAAATTATGAGACTTAAAATTCTAATAATAAGACTATTTTGAAAAATTCAATTACATGTAATAATGACTATTCAGTTTAAAAATGGAAGAACTATGATACTTAAAGTCTATCTGAACAATGTATCCACCTAAAAGCAACTAGGAATAGATTAGTTGAACTTCATATTCCCTACAATTATTTATAGTTATTCATAATTTTTTTCTTATTATCTTAGATTAAAATTTTTATTAAAAAAAAGCATCCATTTTACAAGGAAAACTAAGACAATAGAACAACTCCTCAAAAAAAGCTACTGATATAAAGTTAACCAAAAGGAGCAGCAATGCTACAATAATGTTGTAACACTTACACGACAGAACAGCAACACTGCAAACTAAAACTGGGGCATAAGATTACAAGGAATTAAAGGTTACAGCTGCCCTCCATTTGTCTTTTACAAATTCAAAATGCTTATACATAAACTCCAAAATCTGATCACCCAACACATTATCTTTAACCATCTTCCTACTACAGATCCTTGTGCCAAGCCCCTAAAATTATTTATAATTATCCATAATTTTTAATATAAATCATAAACTTCTATATTCAACTCAATAATACTGTTCTGTTTTAACTTCAACTTCCTTTCTTTTCAATTTAAATTTGCTTATTATTATTTTTTGTGGCTAGGTAAACTACAATCTTGGGGACAGATCTCTTTCCATTAAAATATAAAAACAATTTAAATTTGTTTATATTTTTTTTATTATTTTTTTACTAGGTAAACTGCCATCTTGGGGACTGATGCCTTTCCATTAAAATATAAAAACATTACATTGTTTTCTAACTTAAACTAGACTGTACCAAAATTCCAGCTCTGTTTATGGGCTTAATTTGTTTTATATTTTATTCAAACATAAAAAGCAATGAAAAATTTATCTTTTCACGTCTTTGACAAGTAAATCTTGGAATGAGTACTTGGCATCAGAAGAATTTATCAGATCACATATTGGCCGTAAACGTTGCACACCCACATGGTGCGACTGCTAGTTATTTAATGTTGTCATGTACCAGTTCCAGTTACATGTCTATTCTGAAACACTTTTAAACTTAATCTATATTTCCTTCCACATTCTTTCTGAGATAATACGATCCCTGGCATTTTACTGGATTTAGGTCATATGTCAAATCTGATTTGTTGCCAATTTTAAACCGACTCATTCCATGCTGATGCATTACTTGCTAATAGTTATGCAGCTGACAGTAGGTATTCTCACAGAGTGTTTCCTTTTTAAGACCAACTTAACCACGAAAACCTGCACATTCTGTATTTGATTTGTTTGTTCTGCATTAATGATATTGATGATCACTTCCAGTCTTGTACAGTTTATCATGATCACTTCCATCATCCATATGCCACGTCTAATCCTCCTTCACTCATTGTCTGTCCTTCCCACTGAACTTCTCATCAAATCCTTATTCCGAGGCAACCAATTTCATTCCTTTTGTTTGTGTCATATTTTCTGCAACAAGAAGAAAACAATATCATGTCTGAAGGACCCATCAGATTAGTTCCTTTTGTTTATTGCGCATGGCAGATCATTCTATTTATTTCAGGTGCATTACATATACCCTGCTCGCAGCTTGCATAATTTAATTTAACGTTTCTATTATTTTCATGATGGAGGATATAGGCATTTCAGAGCAGCAGTTCATAGGTTTCATGAGAACGTTTACAAGTAAAAATTAGAATTTAGGTAATTTTTATTTATTTAGTTAAGTTTTAATTCTTAAATATCATTTACTTCAGAGTTAAAAATAGACATACGATATCTCTGGCCCATACTTTGGAAATATTTTTTAAATATAGGCTAGTTTATTTAAGTTTTAGGATTATTAAATATCATTTATTTCAAAGTTAAAAGTTAATTTTGACCAATAAAAATAAGACAAATATCTATTTTTTTAATTGTGAATGAAGAATAAAACTAGCACTTGCACCGTTGCACCCATAGGAAGTTCAAGGAATACACAATACACCCCACAACTTTAGAGAAATTTTCGGCCTGAAATTTTCTTTAAAGCATATACGAGATTCCCATTGGCTGGACATCTGGAGCATTCAAGGCCATCTCCTATTTTTAGGCAGAAAGGCGTCTTAAAACGCTATAATTAAGAATAGGTTCAATTATGCTATACTTGGAAATATATTTGATTTGATATGAAGACATAATTAAAAACATGCCATCAGGGCTTAAATTTGACGGTTGACCCAGCCTGTCAAGTAAATTTTTTGTGACGGTTATCTATTTGAAGTTGCCTTTCAGATATTAAAGCCTATCTATTTTAAGAAAAAAAAATATATACAGACTAAAAATATATATAGAATAATTACATAGAAAATTTGACAGTTTACTTGAAATCTTGCCTTTCAAATGATACAGTCTTCCTAAAATTTTAATTGTATTTTACGGCTAAAATCACTAAATACGGCCATACGGCCATCAAATTTAAACCGTACATGCCATACTTTATAAAAACAGGCGTTTCAGAAAACTATTCAAAATAGGGGTTTCAGGCACTGACATTTGCAAACTATTCTTGGCACTGGCATTTTCCAATATTGCGCTGGCATTTTTCAGTGCATTCATTTAATAATTTTAATGTCTTTAAAAATTTTAATGTCTTTAAAAAGCTTGGAAACTTCACTCTTTCCCTGCGATGGAAGACAACCAGATTTGAGGTGAGCTGAAGGGAGTGCAAACAGAAAACAAGAATCGTCTTCCAAGGAATCGATCCAAGGCGTGGCTAAATTTTTTTAAATTTTTAAAAGGTATTTGAACAAATCCTAAATTCTCTTTGCTGCAATCAGTGTTATAGATTTTTGTTTTTAAGATTGATGGTTTTCTAGAAATTCTAATGGTTTTATTTTGGTTTTATTTCTGTTTGTAATTATGCCAGTAATGGCTCGCCTATACCTTGCATCTTCTTAGATATAAATGAATAAACTTTTACCTGTAATCATATCTTTTAAACCAGACATTTGAGTAATCTTCTGCACCCCTTTTGGTAGAGTATGTGCTCTTTGTATGGCATCTTTACCAAACTCCCTTCGTGCCATATTCAGGTTCAAAAGATACATATTTTTATATATTTTTTTTTAAAGAGAAAAGAGTGGTAAACCATCCAGACCAAGAGTTATATTAATTAAAACTAAATACAAGAAAATGGGAGGCAAAAGCCTCAACCCATATGTCATACAATAAAGCCAACTAAACATAACTGCTGGCGATTAACACATCGCCAAAAAAAGATTTGCCAACGGTCACTTTCGTTGAATGGTAAATGAGGCACGGTTTGAGGAAAGTCGTACACTATTGCAGCCTCCTGCTGTTAAGATGACCAATCCCTCATTAAAGCTATGAACCATCAATGAGCATCTACACGCTCCATCGAACCCTGTGAAACAAGTTGCCCTTTAAGGAAAGACAAATGAAAAGACATCCATTTAATGAGGAGTAGCCTAGAGAGGATCTCGATCATTGGCTATCTGGCATGAAGAATGAACTTTAGATACTCCACCCAAAAATCATAAATGGGAAGATCCTCCCTCAGTCTTACTTTATACTTCTGCCAACCATCCTTAAGAGCCCGTACTGTGAGCGCAGAAGGGAGATAATGCCACTTGGGCTATCCAGCAAGCCCACTCCAAGTCCACGATGGACTTCAAGGCCTTCCACATCATATTTCAGAGTGTCCACCAACTGACACAACAAATCTCGTTGACCTGGGAAGAAGACCTCCGTGTCCGATAATTGATCAATAGCCAAGTTGGCTAAGGTGTCTGCCACCCGATTTCCCTCTCTGTAAGTATGTGAAATAAGGTAGTTATCAAAAGTTGCTAAGGAAGAGAGAACCTGCTGCATGATGTAATTGACTTTCCAATTATCGGAACCCTTGGACTTCAATGCATTAATAATTATAAGCGAGTCCCCCTCGATCCAGATGTCTTTAATATCTAAAGCAATGGCCAGATGAATGCCATGTACCAGAGCACAGACTTCAGCTTCATTGTTTGTTCCTTTGTTTATTTTTGATGCCTTCGCTGCCACAAGGGAGCCATCCTCCCTCCTGATGACACAACCTATCCCAGAGGGGCCTGGGTTGCCTCTACTTGCCCCATCAAAATTTAACTTAAAGGAGTGGCGGGTAGGGGGGATCCATTTGATGAGGTTTCTATCCAGAGGTCTATCCTTTTTAAAGCCTTTAACTCTATCTCTGATCAATTTGAGGGAGCTCCAATTCCTTGTCACCTCATCATTAGACCAGCCATCCATCTTAGTAGATTTCTTAGAAATCTTGGCCTTGGCAACTTCTACAATGGCTTCCTCTAATTTGACACACACTTCATTACAAGAAAGAGCTAGCTTCCTAAAAATTCTAAAATTCCTCTCTCCATAGATGCCAAACTATCAGAGAGGGTCCGATCTCCCAAACACATGCAAAGTAGGAGTCTAAAAAAAGAATAGGCCAGCTAGGAAACATGGACATCAGTGTTTCAGGCAAAGGAGAGAACCAATTCAGTTTTTGCATGAACCACATCCAACAATTTTTGCTAAAATTACAATGGAGGAGGAGATGATCCACAGATTCTTCACTCTCACCACAAAAGACACAAGAGACATTCGCTCCCAAACCTAATCTCCTCAATCTGTCCCCCATTAAAATTTACCTGTGTAGCGCTAACCAAGAGAAGGCTCCTGCTTTGGGAAACTCCAGCATAAGATAGATGGCCATCCTGTCTTCCTCTTTTGTAATTCAGCGTCATAACCTTCTTTAACTATATACCTACCAGACTTTGAACCCATCCAGATAAGTTCATCCTCCCAATTAGAGTAAACAACCATTCTCCTGGCAAGGAGTTTTTTCAATAAAATTTTCTGATCCTGGGGAATGTCATAGTCCCTAGTACTTCGCCATGACAAAGAAAAGGAATTAGATCTCTCTATCAAGCACCAGTAATCATTTACCTTGCATCCCCAATGCTCTTTTAGGTAAGACTTGGCTTCTCTCAGCTCGACCCAATCAGAGAGCTTTGGCTAACCACACCAATCAAAGATATTAACACTTAAATCTAGAATCTTTTCGGCACTATTGGTTTTAGAAGATTAACCCTGTTAAAAAAATGTTCCCATATTTCTTCTAGAGAAAACCAAATTAATTTTTATGAGAAAATAAAATCACCATTTGATTGAATAGATAAATTAGTACTTCAACCCAAAATTAGAAAAGATAAAAAGACAATGGAAAAAAGAATTTATTGCTTAGCAAGATTCTATTTTAATACCCTGCTTCGTGATTTGATTTCAGAGTACAAAGTGAATTTAGCAATAAAGTTAATTTTGATATTTATTTGGGATCAACTGTCCCATGATGAGGTTCAACTTGGAAAGCTTGATCTCAATGGATATGGATGGGTTGGGGAGGTTTTCCCAGTTCTAGTTTGGTTGGTTGTGGAGCGATGCTCCTTTCTAGGTCTTTGTTGCCTTTTGGGACAGTTGCCCTTCTGTTTTTGTACTTACTGTTTCATTATTAATAAATTTTTACACCTTTTAAAAAAAAAAAAATTAATATTTATTTTGATTTGTTAATGAATTTAGAAATTACTAAACTTTAATAATTCATTTAAATTTGCATAATAAAATTTAGTTAAATAAAAAAATCCATCAAATAATTCCAAAAAATTTTATAGCCCTATTTAAACTGTTTCTATGTAGTCTCCCTACAACAAAAACACTTTCAGTGTCAACTTATAGTTTGAAGGTCGTCAAACCAATACGTCTTCTAGACTTCTAATACTAAGATGTCACTATAATTTTAGGGTTGGCCTAACGTAACTCTAAAGGGATTTTTGTTTTTTGATATATGACGGTGATTTGTTTTTGTTCGTAACCGAGGGGGTTCATGCCAAAAGAATATATTTCCAAAATTTTATTATTCCATTGTTAGGTACAGATCGCTGAATCTCTTCATCTCATGCTATGACGCCTCGTTTTACCTAGTACTTCATTATGTGGACAATCATGTTAGAGATATGATTTCGCTTTAAAGATATTGCATTTATACTAATAATTATTGTTTCTTTATTCTTTCCTGCAAGAATACCCTTCACATTTTGGAAACAAGCTTAAACAAGAGCTGCAATGCAGCTAGAGTCCCTGCCAGTTGCAAGGCTGGAAGAGCATGCTGGAAGAACATGCCAAAAACAGTAAAAGCAACTTCAGAAAACAAAAAATGGGATTTAAATTTTAGACTGCAAGTAAAAATGAGTTGAATACAAATGCAAATATAATATTATTGAATGATCATCACAAAAATTAGCAATGTAGAATAATTATTTTTAAAAGAGTTGCAATTACAGGGAACAAAATGTGATTAAGAACCTATATATATGTCATGTCAAGGCCATGCTTTTCCAATTATTTTTGGAAGCATATTCACATGACATTACCAATGTAACTGGCTAAATAATTGTTATGAAAGGCTATCAAAATAGTTCAAAATATAGATAGAATGCAGATGGAAAGTGAGGAAAATATAGTGTCACTGCACATGGGTGTATGATGGGGATTTGGCAGCTGCAATATTGATGTGCATCTTCTATGTTTGTAGCTGATCACTTTATTGGATGGGAAGAAACACTTCCAAATAATCTATTTTCAAATACAAAAGAGGGAGCGATACAAAACTATTAACAATGTCAAGGTCGAGAATGACAATTCAAAGAATGAATCAATAACATTATAGTGAATGCCAAGACCAGTCCCAGCTGCTTTGAAATGTTGGATCTAATCTACCCAAATTGCTTTTTGTTAACACAACTCCTGCAACCCAGGAACATCCTGTGAATTCAAGTAATAATGTAAAGACAACAGACTAGCAACAATACTTGATGTCAAATTACAGAACAACAAAGTAAGCGCACAAGCATATGAAATCACAAATCACAATACTTGATGTATGTAGACGATCACTTTATTGGATGGGAAGAAACACTAAAAATTAATTTTTACCTTGTCACTATTGGGCACAAGTTCCTGCAACTTCCTCAATCCTTCACTGATTCATGTTCTTCACATCTTATAGAAATTAAACCAAACCATTAAATGATTGTCCACAATCTACACATTTTTCATATCACTATTGACAGCCTTCATTTACAAGTAGCCAAATATGAAAATAAGAGCTTTAATACAGACTCTCTTAGCAATGCTTCGTGGGTGAGGTGCACAACCTCGCTTTGCACGATGCCACGAAGCCTACAGAGAACAGAATCTTGCAGGATCGTCCATTGAAAGTTCTGCAGATGCAGGTTTTGGCAAATTATACGGGACATAGATTAGTGCAGATGCACCCAGATTTCCTATCTCTCCCTTATATATACAAATAGAACTGCAAAATTAATTATCAACCATGCACTGAAAATTAGCCCAACCACAACCTAAAAATGGAACCAGAAATTTATATACTTGGGTGTGTGTGTTATTCAGATCTTGCATAATCTTTTTCTCATTCAATTTGGTTGAACACTTTCTTGCAGCTGAGCTTGTACCAGTTTGCATACTAGCATATTGTTCCGGAGTTATAGTTGCATCATCCCATGACCCAACAGCAACTAAGAGCAATCCATGGAACAGTTATGAATTAACAAGCTAGAGGAGGTCAAGTTCAAATTACAAACTTCCTTGTGCAATGTAACCAAAAAGATAGTACCTTTTCAACATAACTTTGAACCATATTTTCACTGTCACCAACAATGCTCTCTGGATGTCCCTCTGCAACATGCAAAAATCTAGCAGCTCAATATTTTCACAATATGTTTATACACCAATACAGCGTCAAACTAGCCTGAAGCCAATTTATTGCTATATAGAAGAGATTTTGGAGATATTGCAGACACTGTAGAATAAATTAAATTGGAACAATGTGGTAGAGGATACTTATCAACTCTATGCAGATTTTGTCAAAGAAACCACTGACTGTAGGTTGAAACTTGGATCATAGCTTGCAAACATGATTGGTGGGACACTAGAATAGAATGGCCAAGAGAAATATATATAAATCACAGAAGAAAAATAGAATGCTTGCCAGTTTCCAAAGTTTGCAAGAATCTCACCTTTAAGCCTAGTATGTGACAGGTCCAGGAACTACATTATATTCCACTGCTCATAGATATAATGTGGAATGTTGTCAGTGAGATTATTGCACAAGAGCAACAAATAAACAATAGAATGTGGGCAGTGGGATTGTTAACACAACTCCTCTAACCCGGGAACAAAGTAAACGCACAAGCATATGAAAACACAAATCACAATCCAGCTAACAGAAACCAGAATTTGCTAGGCATATGGATGTATACTATAAAAGCTCAATCCACTGAAAGACCACACACAAAAAATGATAATTAAGGTCTAAAATAGAGTAAATCACTTTGGATATTCAATATTTCAATATCATACAATTAACATTACTATACAATTTTATTATATAGGAGAGAGAATCTTCTTGCAGAAGATTGGCTCAGTCTGGCTCTGAGCTATTCTTCAATTCTATGGATTTTTGCAAAATAGTGCGGAGATGAAGCACAAATTTACAGTGATTTGGTAAAGAAGTGCAACTTTTTATGGTTTGATATCCTATTTCTGCAAGTTGAGTTCCTTCAGTTTTTTGTTGAGATAATGAATGAGGAAGTGCCTTTGGATGATAACGAAACTAAATGTCATGAACAGCTGGATGGGATATTCAGTGCTAACAATGCACATAAGGATATTGTGCAAAAAAAAACAATAAATGGAATTTTAAGGCTCACTTTAAAACTGAGCTAAATGATTTGAATCCTATAGAAGGATGTACAGAAACAAGTGGGTTGTTGGAGAATTAGAAGGTTCAAACACACAAGCCCTTGATATTTCTAAGGGCTCTAAGAGGGATTTTATTTCTAAGGGCTATAAGAGGGATTTTATGTTTAATGGTTCTTGTTTCTACAGCATTTATGACAGTGATTATCTTTGCCCCTCCTGCATTCTTGCTACTGCGGCTTTTCAGTGTACACTATAGTAGAAAGGTGGTATCCTTCTTGTTTGGCCATTGGTTAGCCATGTGGCCTTTCTTTTTCGAGAAGATAAATGGGACAAAGGTTGTATTTGCTGGAGACTTTGTCCCCCCAAGGGAACATATTTTGTTGCTTGCAATCACCTAACAGAAGTAGATTGGATGCACATAGGGAGCCTTGCTTTGCGCAAAGATCGCTTGGGTTACATCAAGTATATACTTAAAAGCAGTGTGCGTAATGCACCGATCTTTGGTTGGCGTTTCCATGTTCTTGAGTTCATTTTGGTTGAGAGGAAATGGGAGGTGGATGAGCCTGTCATAGAATCAATGCTCTCAACATTCAAGGACCCTTGAGATCCACTGTGGCTTATTCTCTTCTCAGAGGGAACTGACTTTACGTAATTAATCCTTCTTAGCTTTTCTAATGTTAATCATGATGCACCTGCTGCATCTTCTTTCACATTTTTGTCTTTACAATTTACAAAATGTAGAAGACAATGTAACAAGATGATTTTCATTGCTACCCAAGAAGTTCATTGCTGCTACTGATTCTTAAAAAAAGAAAATACTGGGAAGGGATTATCATTGATTTAGGCAGCTCCTAGCTATTCTTGTATATTCCTTAAATTATTGATGTGAATGCAGAGAACAAAAATGCCTTAGGAGTCAATGGATCGCCAAAGAAAATAATTTGCCTATTCTCAAAAATGTGCTTCTGCCTCGAACAAAGGGTTTCTATTCATGTGTATCACTTCTCAGGGACTGTCTGGATGCAGGTTAGTACCTTTTATTTCCTTTTGATCTGATTTTTGGTTTCCATTATTTTCTTCTGCCATACAGACAGCAAGGGATATAATGCTTTCAAGAAGAACATTTTTTTTCTATGGTTACACCAGACTTGAATGATGTATGGTACTAGACTCAATTTCTGTATTTGCCAAATCTGTCATAAATGTTGGTTAAAAGGTTTGTTCAACTAATAGTAAATATGTGTAGATATGAGTGGGAAAGATAGGTCATAGCCTAAGGGGTTATTGTTTATACTATAAGTATATAGTATTTATTAAGAAACTTTGACACATTTTCTGAGCCTATAGATAGTGTTATTTCTACATGTTAAACCTATTAAATATAAAGCAATGTTGAATATGCTCATAAGCTACTGCAGAAATTTTATGTGATATGTCCTCATTATGTTGTGAATGTTGCTATATGTAAGCTAGTCTAAATTCTAGATGCTCTTAAGTTTCTTCAAAAACATTGAGGTTCTGTGTTGTCACTATTCTTTAAATGATGTTGTACCTTTCTATTTATAAGTTTTATATAGCTCATTATGGAGGAAGCTTTTTCAGGGGATATTATAAATTGGTAAATAAGAGAAAAGAGAAGACCAATAATTGGAACTCTTAATCTTTCCTTCTCTGGATTGATATTGTATTATTTTCAATTACTAGAGCTTGAGCAATTCCTTGCTATTTCCCTTTGAAGGAATGGATAGGATATAGATTTCTTGGGCTTGGGGATAGCTATAGAGAATAAGAAAATAGTGTAGTATATCAAGAAACCTTTGTGCATTATAAGATCAATTATTATCTCATACCACAATAACACCACTATCTCATACCACATGAGATATGCTTTTGCATGGTAATGCAACTTGCTTGATATCATTGTAGCTCCAAAATTCCAAATGCAAAATGCTCAAATTACCGTCTGGTCTGCCAATAGCATCCGGATCCACTCCTAGGTCTATCCTGGAGAGAATTTTTAGAGAAGATTTTTCAGTAGTTGGCTAATATATATTTGAAATTCAACCAGTCTCAAGAGCAGAAAATATTTTACATTTCTATTGGGAGGTGAAATTTGGTTCTTACAGGGAAGTAGGATTAAGAATCATGTAGTTCTTCAAGAAAATCATTTCAAGACTTTGTATGAAATGCTATGCCTTTAACTCTTTAATCACTTAGGATTGAAATCAACTCTTGTGCTCCATGTATGAATACATTAGCAGGGACAAGCTTTTGCTTGCACAAGCAAGGTTCATACACAAACTTGACCATTGGGTTCACTACTTTAAGACAAAACTTAAAACTCCAATTTTGTAGTTCATGTTTGCAATACATAACCATGTGCTAACCATGTGCTAACAAGGGGTGATCTCATTTATTTAATTCCAAACCATCACAACAAGGACACAAAAGCATAGAACCATCTAAAGGATATCAAAACTATGGTAAATAAGCTTCTTGTGTACTGTGTTAACCAAACAATCCCAACAAAAATTTTATTAAAAAACATAAAAAATGTAAAAACAAAAAAACCATACCCACAAGCTACACCCAGCTAAGGCACAAATAGGCCAAACCACATTCTTGTGTAAAGAAGATTGCCAATCACCATAGTATTAGAGAAAACACTAGACATAATAAAGCCATATCCTGTAAACAAGATTGTCAATCACCTTACTACAAATTAGTAGGATGATTTAAACAGACCCAAAAGTGCCAGAAAAAATGAGTCCAATCAGCGGAGTGATATAGACTCTCCAAACCTAAACAGAACAACACCATATTTTCTTCCAAAGATTGATATCTCCAGCCCACTCATCAAAAAAAAGTTTAAAAAAATTAAACTAGAACTCCGACACACGATAAATTACTAAACACTCCACCCTTTGATTAGGAAGCGGTCCCATGGGAGGAGGCTTACTAAATTATCTTAGAGGCGCTGCTGAGATTTTTTAGGAGCATTTTACAGCCGGTGATCCCATGAATTTTGTAGTTGCGGGTATGCTTAAAAGTTTTAGCTCCGAATTTTATGGAAGTTGGTGGTCTCATGAACTTTTTTAAAAAATAGTTTATGCAAATAATTTAGCAAAGATCTTTTAGAGATTTTTTAGGAAGTTGCTCTGCCTTAGGGAAATAAAAACATAAATGGAAAACTTCCCTCCAAATTTTCCCCTAAATTAAGTGGCGGGAATGAAAAAACTGGTAGTTAACTCCCTAAGCTGGTGGGGGAAAGTTTCAGCCCCACCCCATCTACACCTGCTCAAAAATAACCTCCTAAACATTAGCTGATCCTATTTTGGAGGAAAAGATTCTGATTTAAGCATCAGCGGGATTTTTTGAATTCCATGGGACCCTTTGCTCCACAAAAATAGATCCTGTAGCAGCTCCATGGGACCGCTTCCTTAGAGTTTTAATCTATCATCTAGCAGATTTCTTGCTCTTTAACACTTCACCATAATGCTGACAACACGGGAAAAATGTTTGAAATTCTTGCCCTTTTTATGTAAAATACAAAAGTCCCAAAATGAAGGACAGTTCAGCGAGAGAATTCTGAAATACGGGGAAGTAAATTAGCAAGTGTAGGTAATAAAAACCTATGACCAATTTAGAAACAATACATGTTGAAGTGGTGTGTAGTTGAAGTGAGTAAAGAATCCAAAATGTTTAGGCGTTCACTAAACTGTTTTAATAGGGAATACACGTATACCAATTAAAAACTCAAATTAGGATAAATTAGCAGATATTTAAGATTAATTGTGTAAAGGTGTCATTTTTAAATTGAGAATTTAATCTTCAGCAATCCATATTCAGAAGTTGATGTGCCCTGGGCATGACTTTGGGTATGTCTTTTTTTATTGGGTTGCCCTGGGCATGACTTTGGGTATGTCTTTTTTTATTGGGTTACATAAGAATCTGAGCAGGGTCATAGCAATGTGGGTAGTAATTTTTATTATGGTTGCCCATCGTGTTCAATTACAGTGGCCACACCTTTCTATTTTTAAATAAATGTTTCAACATAAAGTAATTTTTGAGGTCGCAGCAGAGCAACCAGGTCTCCTAGACCATATTGTGGGATCGAGAAAATACTAGATTTTACCTTTGACATTGTGTTCTCTATCATTTAAATATAGACTCTTTGACAAAGCTTGTGGGGAATCAAGTCTTGACAATCAATCTAATGGTACTCTGTTTATCATATAAAAGAAAACTTAAATACATTTACTGGATTCTACCATTAATGTATTGTACACAGAATAAAACTTCAATGTAGCCCAGAGCCTTAATTGTCAAAGATTGAATTAATTATTGAACAGTTCAGGAGAGCTGCCAGAAATGCAATTGATGGAGGTCAATATAAGGCATGTCTACTGTGAAAAGGTGGGCGCTACCAGGTACCAAGCCTTGGCATAAACACTGTAAAACCCTTGTGAGGATTCAAGGCTGCAAAAGATGAGCCCCTGCACATATCCATGACTTAATACAAATAGAAGAAAATCCCTACAAGAAACATCTACGAGCTGGCACTCGGGAGAACCTACAGGGATTTCACCAGTGACAAAAATAGTTGGCTTTGCCACTGATACAGATACCAGGCAAACCCAAAGAAACTAAACCAGACATTTGAAATTTGAAATTAACCATAATACCTAATGTAGACAAGTGCTGTGATAATGGATGTGGAAGCTGTAAGTGCAATCCACAACCATGTTACAATGTTAGCATAGCTCCTCCACTTGATCCTTCTTTTGCACAAGGATTGTTAACCCCATAATCATCATTATATTAGTATAGTTATGGATAAAAAGATTATATCCATGAGTGAAAAAGAAAAAAATTGAACATTGCCATGGATGTAGCCCGCATAGCCTTACTTCAAACATTTTCAAAACTACACAAACTTGTTAAAAAGAGTAATATCCCATAAACCCCTTAGAAAAAAAACTTCCCCATCAAAAATCTAATACTAAAATATCTGGTTGATTGCTTCGGTCATTCCCTTCTATTTGCTACATTGCAACAACTGATATCAATCAACTGAACTAAATAACAAATAACATTTGAACAAACCAATACCAAACAAAAGAAATAAATAACATAAAAGCCCTGCTACCAACGAGTGGCGTTAATAGATTCTAATCTGTAAGTTTTCCCCCAAGTGCAAAATACATTTATACTATCATTAGAAGCCTCATATCTGCACAACATCATTCAACCTCACCATTTTTACTCAAAAAAACAATTATCAGAATCTAGGATTTATGATTTTAGAGCTAAGGTTCAAATTATTACCTGGTAATATAACTTTGGCTTAGGAGAAATTTGTCGAGCTGTTGCACTCTTGGCGTGGTGTGCAGTTTGGCAAGTGAAAGGACCATTTTTTATTTTGGTTAGCAAACCAACAAACCAATCAATGTCAATATTACCAGTGATATCTTTCTGAGTGTTTGGAAGATGAAAATTAAAACCCTACCTTGCATAGAACTGAATTCAAAGGATTCTGCACCTTGCTACCTCTGCTTCCATTGAAAACACAAAAGAGAGAAGAAAGCATAGTTGTATGCGCCATTTTTTTGGTGAGGTGGCCCTGGTATGCATGTATGCAGAATGTGGAAGCATAGACAAGGCACATGAACTGCTTTGTATGGAGAAAGAATACACTCTTGCCTATGGCATTTGGACCAACAATGCAGGTGAAGGAGGTCAGGGGTTCGATTCTCACTTCTTTATTCTACAAAGCGTCCATCCATTTGAACTAAATTCAAACAAGAAAATCATTAAGACTAAAGTATTACCTAGAAGAAGGAACAATTTGCCACCCTATTTTTCTTGCTGCCACCTGCTCGTCTTTATCTGTTCCTCTGCTCCCACCATTAACAAAACCACAACAAACAAAACAAAGAAAAAACATAAAATTATATATAGAAATGGAAAAATGTTTGGAAACTTTAGAACTGCCTTTAAATTTGTTTCCCATTGGCACAATTCAGGGGATACAAGTAATAGCAAATTAATACTTCACAGAGCACAACTAAAAGGGCAGGGGCCAATAAATTCAATTGAAAATTTATAGCATTACGATAGATTTTCCCATAGGCCATGGGCCTGAGATTATTGGGGGAGAGGTCTTAAAAAAAAAGAAGCACGTCTTTTTATTTATAAGCCTGAGGGCCTTAAAGCCATCCAGCATGCGATGGTGATGGTTATAAAGAAAGGGGGAGGTCGGCATATGTAACAGCCAAACCTCCTGTTAATTCTAAATTCTTCATTCGGGCTTGCATCCTAACAGTGTCATCATTAGGGAATCGTTTCAAAATAATAACCAGTGTTGATTATATGACAATGCTTGGGTAATAGCCAAGCACATCAAGATGAAAGACTTATCTGAGCTCATCATCCCCCTACAAGCACGATATTCATAACATGAAAAACAAATTTGAACCAGGTCCACAAGATACAAAATGTAACAAGGGCTGCTAGGCAGCATCAGTCCCTGACAAATGCTGGAAGTATGTGAGCAGTGCAAAGGTGGGAAAGAAGTAGCGGGGCAGAGGAAGCACAATTTGAAAAACTTGTCAGAGCTTTCTATGACTTTGTCTATATGTCATTGAGAACATTGTGAAGATATTGCCTAGGGATATTTAAGACAAGCCGGAGCTAGAATGGTAAAATAAATGATAATGATATTGCACCAACTAAATGCAAGCCATATCAAGACATTGTATATGAAAGTGCATTTAGATTGTCCTATTGCATGGTGCCCTACATCGAAATGGTGTTAACTCCTTTTTTATCAAGACATTGTATATGAAAGTGCATTTAGATTGTACTATTGAGTTTGAGAAGCATCACGCATTCCATAGAGCAATAACAAAGAACTTCAGAATTAACATAGTAGAGCACTAAACTAAATCAATATGAGTGTCATATAATTTTTAGATTATACCAATACATTTACAATGTTTCATCTTCTAAGCACTAGAAGCATTCGTCATTCCATACAATGATAAGAAAGAGATTCAAAATTTACATATACATTGCTAATATGCATTATTACACATACATATTTGCATACACTCTTGTATATAGTTATGCCTACAAATAACATAGCTATTAAGGCTATATTGACTATATATAACATTTCTCCAACTTGTCATGGCTCCTAATGGAGAAATTGTCAACAACAATGGTTAAGTAGATCGTATAATTACGATTTCTCTGTAAAAAGAGATGGTAATAATGTGTCAAATATATTTTGTTGGCTCAATGCTCAGGTACAGAAAAAGTTTAGAAAATAGAATTTTGTTGCATATAGTGTGAAGCCACTTGAACAATGAAGAGTCAAAGATGAAAAATATACAAATGAGCAAGATAGACAAACATTCAGCTCTATGAGCAAGCTAAAAACCATATAGTATCCATATTCAAGCTTGTACATCTCTATCCCTTTAATCTCATTACAGTAGGAACTGATTCAACAAAAAAGAAATTACATTATCAAAATCAGAGCTGCACATAATCCAACTAGAGCTTCTCTTGCAAGCAGTTCATCCAGCTTGTGCCCATGGGGATTAATTCCTGCCACCCATTCCTCATGTGGTCCCTCTTCCACGCCCTACAAGCCAACAAACAGGAGTAAACATAGGTAATTTCTAGGCCCAAAAATAAGAGAAAAACTTCTACAGAACCATTTCAATGTTTTTTAGCATTGTTTCAAAAGGAAGTTATGATATAAAATAGAATGTTACAATTTTGACTATTGCCAAAATCATAAACCTATCATGGAAACAAAAATAATATACCTTGTTCTCATGAAGCTATTTCCCGTCCAGCCATCTCGTAGTCATTATAACAACCACCATGTTGAGTGTTACCACCAAATGTACCTCAAGCATGACTTGCAGAAGACATTATCATAGTTGTTGCAGTGACAACGGTTTTGGTTGCTTCAAAGATCACTACATGGATCCGAGAAGAATTTCTATAGGAGAAGCAAAAAAACCTAAAATAAAATTAAAAAATTATACAAGAATCTAATTCTAATTTTTGAAAAAAAATCATAAAACTAATTCACCATTGATCCACTATGGATTACAAAAACTAGACCATACAATTCTTCCTTGGCCTTTGCACCTAGCAATCTGCATTGTAAAAAAATTAGGTTTCCAGTTGACGGAAAATTGAAACTCGAAAGTATGGCCTATAATGAATAGCCATTATATAATTTGTATAGTTAAAACTTGATATTGATAGAAGTCATCCATTGATATTGATATTGATTGTTGTCAAATGTCAATATTGTTTTATGATCAGAAATAGTTAGGGAAAGATCCTAAAAATGATTACTTAAGCTATGCTCAGAAATAGTTAGGGAAAGATCCTAAAAATGATTACTTAAGCTATGCTTAGTATATTTGGATGTACATTGTACTCTCTAGCAAACATGAAGGGGAAAATGCCTTGAGCGAGTGTTGTCTGTAGCATGGCAAGAAAAGATGTCAGAAGACCTAAGAACTCACCTTTACCTTACAAAAACTATGAAAACAAATAAGATGTTGCTAAATAACTTGTCGATGATAAATAAAGACTACTCTAGTTGCACACAAAATAAAGCAAAAAAAATGGAGAAGAAAGAGAGTGACTTTGAAGGAAAATAAGGAAGCCAATCCAATTGCAATACGGTGGTATTTACAACAAAGAGATCTTTATAAACATCAAAGAAGAAAAAAATAAGTGCAAATACTACTTAAATCCTAAGAGAAGAAATCTAACATTTGGGCATAAATGTTGTTGCTTAAAGTAACATCAATAGATTTGCAGAAAAAGGAATGTTTGTAATTTAAGCTGGTTTTGGCAACAGGTACTAATCATAATGTTTGCTACATACCTGGACAATGGCAAGTTGCAGTAACACTCGCCTTAGGCCAACGACAATAGAAGTTGCAGCCATTACAGCGGGTTGCCTTTGCAAATGTTGCAATTGAATTCCTCATATGGAGAAAGGACGACATGTAACTCTTAAAAAGCCGAAATACTAAACTCGATGGAGAAACACAAAGATGTCAAATTGAACATGAAATTGAAAGGACACCATGTAATTGTTAAAAAGCCAATATACTAAACACCACGGAAGCAGTGCAAGAGGTCGAGACACTTGTTCTCTATGAGCTTTGGACACAAACAGGTGCAGCCACACCTGTCTCCATGCATGCGATCCCCGTCTCCTCTATAATAAAAAAAACCCCAGAAAATAGACCTCCAATGGCTGCATCTGAAAGTGCCTAGAATTCTCTCCCCTCTCCAATAAAACACCCCAAAGATAATACAGGTCCAATGGTTGCACGGGAAAGTGCCCACAAACTAGAAAAATCAAAGCTTAGACTATAGTCAGAAGAATAATATTTGCTCATGCTCCATTACGAGAAGAATAAATGTCATTTTAGAGACACGAAATTATTTAGGATTTTTTTTTTAATTTACAGCGTAAGGTGACATGTCTTTGCTATTTTTAAAACTAATATACATATGCTACAATAATATATATTGCTTTTTGATATTATAATATTTGAGTTTGCCAATGGAGAGCTTTTCTTTTTATGTTCATTGGTACATGGTTTACATTTTTTTGAGTTTTAGAACTTGCACTTTTCTTTATCTGGAAATTTTATCTGCCATGCCAAGACCCCTCCTACTCAAATCCATTGGACAAGGAATCGTCCCTTACTTCCGTCCTTTGCTTTTCTTGGCTGAACGTGGGGTTTTTTTCTAAATCTGGCTCCCTGTTTAGTGCTTAGACTGCTGCAGAGCGTTTCTCTTTTCTCTCCCTCTAGGCATCCATTTAAAGAAATTGGCGTTGCAATTTAAAGAAATTGGCGTTGTATATCAGTTTTAAAAACAAGAAAGACATGTCACCTTACTTTGTAAATTAAAAATAATTTCCTAATAATTCAAAATTTATCCTCCAAAGTTCCCAATGATCAATTTAATTAAAATTTCAGACAACTATTTAAATTTTCAAAATTGAAACTGCCTATGTGAGTGTGCAGAAATTTCAGTAACCAATAGTTTAGAGGAAGTAAAATTTCTATAATAAATAATTGTTTTCTATGTGAGTGCGCAGATATATTGTGATCTCTTATTTGTTTTGTAGTAGCCCTACTCGAACATACTGGACATTGTAATCATTTATAGTATACACTCTCATCAAGAGAGGCAAGCCAATAACAAGATAAAAATGACCCAGAATAAAATTCCACTTACCTTAGATGAACCATGCTTTTGAATCCATTGTTTTATGCATTAAGTGCCAAATAAATGGCCACAGGAAAGAGAACTCTGGAGTTTCATAATTTTTGAAATATTAGAGTTCTTTCTTGAAAACATGAAAGCTCTTCATTTTCGTAATTAAACAAATAAAAAAAACTGGTATTTGAGGCCTATTTCCATGTGAAACATACGAGACATTATGCTCTCTAGTTCATGCTTCCATGTAAATTTGACATTTTCCAGAAATTTCAACAAGATACTTTCTCTTCCTCGAAGGTTGTAAAGAAACAATTGATCAAGAATGCAAGCAAAAAGAACATGCAGACACGACTTTACAACTTTTGAGGAAGAGAAATATCTAGTTGAAATTTTTGAAAAGTGTTAAATTTGCATGGAAGCATGGATTGGAGAGCATAATGTCTGGTTGTTTCACATGGAAATAGGCCTCAAATACCAGTTCTTTTTATTTATTTGATTACGAACATGAAGAGATTTCATGTTTTCAAGAAAGAACTCTAATATTTCAAATTATGGAACTCTAGTTCTTTTTCCTGTGGCCATAAAACAATGGATTCAAAAGTGTGGTTCATCTAAGCTAAGTGGAATTTTATTCTTGTTCGTTTTTATCTTGTTATTGGCTTACCTCTGTTGATGAGAGTGTAAACTATAAAGGATTATAGTGTCCAATATGTTTGAGTAGGGCTACTACAAAACAAAGAAGAGATGACTTCATATTTGAAATGTATGAAGGGGAAGAGAAGATTGAATAGGTAGAATATCATTACAATTATTTAAATTATAGAAAATTTACTTCTTCTAAACTATTGGTTATTGAAATTTCTATTGGGAATTAAGGTGTCTCAACCTTGGTAATTCCTTGTATTATTTCATTATATTTATTTATTTATTGCCTATTATGTAATTAGGATGCAAATCTTGTTTTGTCATCTTGTGGGAGTTGGCATGGTGATGTGTCATCCTACGTGGAAGGTGACAACATGTAAATTTGTCCTCACATGAGGAGATAGGTTTCCCACTTAGTGGTAGGTATATTTTGCCATGTGTCAGCATCTTGGATAGTGTGTAAGGGAATATTGACCGAAACGGTCATGACAGATTCCTATGACAAATATATGACGTGTAAGAGTTGTAAATGGAAGATTCTATGATAGGTGAAGACATGTATCTCAAGGCATCTTGGAAGAAGGCATCTTTGGGCACCCCAAGGAGGCTTATGACAAGTTGTAAGAGAATATGCTATTTATAGCTTGTGTATGACAGATTCTCTTACAGCTGTAATCTATGACAACTATGACAAATTTTATGACAGTCGTAAGTGTCGTAAGAGTATCTGTCATTGTCCAACTTGGGAATAGGCGACCTCTTTGGGATGGGGTGAAATGACAAGTATCATCAAAATTCTACAGTGTTGGACAAGTGTCCCCAGGTGTGAATTTTGGGCCATTAGGCCATGTTGGACGCCCATCCCAAGATAGAGTCATTTTTGCCTTGTATCTTCTATATAAACAAGTGCTTTTGAGAGGAAAGGTATTATGTGATTGACAGGTATTGTTATGCTATCAGATTATCTCTAGATATGAGTGTTGAAGACTCCTGCAAGAGCATTGGCTCTGTAACTGTATTGTAAACTTCATTGTTTAGATAATACATTTGAGCTGTGTTTTGGAGTGTGGCAGTTTTCACCCGTAAGGGTTTTCCTCACGTATATCTTGTCTCTCTCTTCTTCTGTCTTACATTCTTGTGTATGTGTTTTCTACAATATCTCTATTATTGGGTTAATAACACTGTAATTGTAAAGGTTGAAAAGAATTTCAACTCCTCTCTCCTCATTATATTAGTGTAGGAAGCAATTTCCGCACACTTAGCTTCCTTTCAGTTGGTATCAAATCTTGATCACCTTTGGTCCTAGTTGTTGGGTAGGGGTTTTTTGAGCTAATCTTAGTTTGAGTGGGAGCTTTGTACAGAGTATTCTATAATCTTGTTGCAGAAAAAGAGATGGTAGGCACATCCGGAAGATTAGAGGTGGAGAAATTCAATGGCACTAATTTTGAGTTATGGAAACTTAGGATGGAAGACATGCTTGTTGATTGAGACCTGTGGGAAACCATATCCAGTGTAAAACCAACCAAAACGACACAAGCTAATTGAGATCTCAAAGATCAGAAGGCTAAGGGTCTCATAAGACTCAGTCTAGCTGATTCTGTCCTGTTGAATGTCCATGAGAAGACCATGAAAGACCTTTGGAAGAAGCTGGGTGATGTTTATCAGGCCAAATCCCTAGTGAACAAGCTTTTTTCTAAGAAAGAAGTTGTATTCTCTAAGGATGGAGGATGGAGGATCTGTTGCAGATCACCTGAATGCTTTCAACATGTTAGTTACACAATTGACATCTGTTTGTGTGAAGATGGAGGAGGATCGTTGTATGACTTTGCTTTGTTCTTTGTTGGACTCGTGGGATCATCTTGTTATGGCTATTGGGAGCACCACATCCACTTTCAAAATAGATGAAGTGGTATCTTCGCTGTTATCTGAAGAGATGCACATAAAGTCTTGTGAGGCAGTCAAAGAGGCTCTTGCAGTTCATGGAAGATCCAAGGAGAAAGGAAAAAAGAAGGACAAGAAAGCTAAGAAGGGTAGATCCAAATCCCATGGGAGATCCAAATCTCCTGGAAAGTCTAAGGCTCTCTATTGCAACTGTGGCAAGACTGGGCATTTCTGAAAGGAATGCAAAGAGGAAAGAAAAAAGAAGAATGCCCCAGATTCAAATTCTGACAAGTCATAAGATAATGGTGATGCCTTCATTGCAGCCCTAGGCACCCATGCATATGATGATGTGCGGTTGATTGATTCTGGTGCATCATTCCACATGACCTCGCATTGAAGCTGGTTCACAAAGTATAAAGAGTTTGATGGTGGAAGAGTGTACCTGGGTGACAATTCTCATCTAAAGATTGTTGGTCATGGAAGAGTCTCAATCCGATTGTTAGATGGACAAGTGAAGGGGATCACTAGTGTTATGCACACCCCAGGCTTGACATGAAACCTGCTTTCTGTAAGTATGTTGAATGATGCAGGTGTGCAGGTTGTCTCTTTGAAGGATGGATGCAAGATGACTAGAGGATCTATAGTGTTTGCGAAGGGTACTTGGAGAGGTACTCTGTTTCAACTGGAGGCATGCACTTTACAGTACAATAGTTCTTTTGACTTGAAGAAAAGAGCTGCAGTCACTTTATCCCCACCATCTGAACAAGCAATGAAGAAATCTGTTGTAACAAATTATGATGGTAGTGCATCTTGTGTACCCAAGGGTGCTCATGCTTTGGAAGTTAAGCTTCTTACTGAAAATACTATGTTATGGCACTTGAGATATGGCCACATTGGTGAGAAGGGTCTTAGAACCCTAAAAAATAAAAACCTCGTTGAGGAGTTAAATGATTGTAATCTTGAGTTCCAAAGTTTTACAAACATTGTGTATATGGAAAGCAAAACCATGTTCAGTTTTACTCTAGTTATCACAAGTCTTCTGGTGTATTAGATCTTATTCATTCTGATGTATTTGGTCCTGTTAGTGTTCCTTCAATTTCCAAATCTATATATTTTGTATCTTTCATAGATGATTACAATAGGACATAGATTTATTTTCTCAGAAGCAAGACTGAAGTCTTTAGTCAGTTCAAAGAGTTTAAAGCTTTTGTTGAGAATCAAACTTGTAAAAAGATTAAGTGTTTGAGAACTAATAACGATGGTGAGTTTTGTTCGGCAGAGTTTGATAAGTTCTGTAAAGAGCAAGGGATTGAAAGACATAATACAACTCCATACACCCCACAGTAAAATGGAGTTGTAGAAAGGATGAACATGACACTAATGGAGAAGGCTAGGAGTATGCTTAGTGGAGCAAGCCTCGAACAAAAGTTTTGGGTTGAAGTTGTAGCCACTGCTTGCTACCTAGTAAACAGGTCTCCTACATCAGCTCTTGTTGGTAAGGCACCTATAGAGGCGTGGTCTAGTAAGAAGCCTTCAGTTAGACATCTTTGTGTTTTTGGTTGTGAGGCATATGCACATGTGCCTAGGGAGAAATGGTCTAAATTGGAGAACAAGGTTGTTAAGTGTATTTTCATTGGCTATGGTGTCAGTGTGAAAGGATACAAACTTTGGGATTCTGTGGTTGAAAAAGTGTTGTATAGAAGAAGTGTTATCTTCAAAGAGCTAACACCTTCTTCCGTTGTTCTACAGCCAAAACAGATAGAAAAGAAAGAAGATGTGGTTCAATTTCCTTCTACCCCTGAAACGACTGAACTGACAGACCCTATGAGACCTGATGATGAGGAGAGCTCTAGCAGCTCTAAAAGCTCAGAAGAAGAAGCAAAACCTCAACCTTAGCCTTTGAGGAGGTCTACACGAATAAGAAAGCAACCTGATAGGTTTGGTTATTCATTGCTTGATTCTAGTTGTGCTTTTGCTTTTCTTACTAACACTGATGAGTCTAGAACTGTGAAAGAGTCTATGGGCATGAAAGATGCAGGTTCCTGGAAGGAGGCCAGGGAAGATGAGATGGCTTCTTTGGAGAAGAATAAAATAAGGGACTTGGTGCCTTTGCCTGAAGGATGAAAACCTGTTGGATACAAATGGGTGTTCAAGAAGAAATTCAGTGCAGATGGCAGTGTTGAAAAGTAAAAGGCCTGACTGGTTGCGAAGGGGTATTCACAAGTGGAGGGAATTGATTATGGTGAAATTTTCTCTTCCATTGCAAAGCTGACATCTATTTGGTTCCTATTATCTCTTGCAGCAACTTATGACTTAGAGGTGGAGTAGATGGATGTGAATACAACATTTCTTCATGGTGATTTGGAGGAAGAGATTTACATGTCACAGCCAGAGCATTACATAGAGAAAGGTAAAGAAAATTTGGTTTGCAAGTTGAAAAAGTCTTTGCATGGTTTGAAGTAGACTCCTAGGATGTGGTACTTGAAGTTTGATGCCTTTGTGTTGTCGGTTGGATTTCTAAGATCGAAATTAGATCATTGTGTGTGTTAAAAATTTGACAATGATCTCATTCTCATTATTGCATTGTATGTTGATGATATGTTGTTAATTGGGAATGGTAAGAATATGATTTCTGAGTTGAATTCTCAGTTGTTAGCACAGTCTGAGATTAAAAATCTAGGGGCAGCCAGGTACATTCTGGGAATGGAAATTAGAAGAGACAAAGCAAACAGAAAACTTTGGTTAAGCTAGAGTAAGTATGTGAAGACCATGTTGGATAGGTTCAGCATGGTAGATTGTAGACCATTGTATGTTCTTATTTCATTGGGGACAAAGTTGTCTATTAATGAGTGTCCAAAATCACCTAGTGAGGTGTAGGACATGAGCAGAGTACCTTATGCTAGTGTTGTTTACAGTTTGATGTATGCTATGGTCTACACAAGACCAGACATTGCCCAAGTAGTGGGAGTCTTTAGTCGATTTATAGCTAATCCTAGACGCGTACATTAGGATGCAGTTAAGCGAGTGTTTATATATTTGAGGGGTACTTCCAAGTATTCCATATGCTATCATGGTAATCCTACAGGACCTTCGCATTCAGTTTGTATTCGTGGATTTTGATTGGGTGGGTGACATTGATAGCAGGAGATCCACCAGTGCTTATGTGTTCACTATGTTTGGTGGTGCAATTAGTTGGATGAGTAAGTGACAACCTATGGTTGGTTTGTCCATGACAGAAGCTGAGTCTATGGAAGCAACTCATGCTTGTAAGGAAGCCATTTGGCTTAAGAGATTGTGTTTAGATATTGGTGTTGATGTAGGACATATTACGATTTGTTGTGACAGTCAGAGTGCAATTTGCCTAGCAAAGAATCCAGCTTTCCATGCCAGAACAAAGCATATTGATGTACAATTTCACTTTGTGTGAGACATGGTAGAGGATGGGAAGGTGAATTTGGAGAAGCTAGACACTTTGAAGAATGTTGCGGATGCATTGACGAAACCAGTGGGCACAGAGAAGTTTAGATGGTGTTCGGAGTCTATAGGCCTCTCGGCCTATAGCAGTTAAATCCTGTTATTTCCATTAGCTCTTACAAGGTGTTCGACAAGTGGGAGAATATTAGGAATTAAGGTGTCTCAACCTTGGTAATTCCTTGTATGATTTCATTGTATATATTGCCTATTATGTAATTAGGAGCAAATCATGTTTTGTCATCTTGTGGGAGTTGGCACAGTGATGTGTCATCCTAAGTGGAAGGTGACAACATGTAAATTTGTCCTCACATGAGGAGATAGCTGTCCCACTTAGTGGTAGGTATATTTTGCCATGTGTCGGCATCTTGGATAGTGTGTAAGGGAATATTAACCGAAACGGTCATGACAGATTCCTATGACAAATCTATGATGCGTAAGAGTCGTAAATGGAAGATTCTATGACAGGTGAAGACATGTGTCTCAAGGCATATTGGAAGAAGGCATCTGTGGGTGCCCCAAGGAGGGTTATGACAATTTGTAAGAGAATATGCTATTTATAGCCTGTGTATGACAGATTCTCTTACAGCTGTAAGATATGACAACTATGATAGATTCTATGACAGTCGTAAGTGTCATAAGAGTATCTGTCATTGCCCAACTTGGGAATAGGCGACCTCTTTGGGATGGGGTGACATGACAAGTGTCATGAACATTCTACAGTGTTGGACAAGTGTCTCCAGGCATGGATTTTGAGCCATGAGGCCATGTTGGATGCTCATCCCAAGATAGAGTCATTTTTGCCTTGTATCTTCTATATAAATAGGTGCTTTTGAGAGGAGAGGTATTATGTGATTGACAGGTACTGTTATGTTGCCAGATTATCTCTAGATATGAGTGTCGAAGACTCCTGCAAGAGTATTGGCTTTGTAACTATATATCTAAACCTCATTGTTTAGATAATACATTTGAGTTGTGTTTTGGAGTGTGGGGTTTTTCACCCGTAAGAGTTTTCCCCACATATATCTTGTCTCTCTCTTCTTCTATCTTACATTCTTATGTATGTGTTTGCTACAATATCTCTATTATTGGGTTAATAACACTGTAATTGTAAAGGTTGAAAAGAATTTGCACTCTTCTCTCCTCATTAGATTAGTGTAGGAAGCGATTTCCGCACACCTAGCTTCCTTTCAATTTCTACACACTCACATCATTCTTATCTTATTACAGATTGGAAGAAAATCATGAAGGGAGTTTCAATTTTGAAAATTTGAATAGTTGTTTGAAATTTAATTAAATTGATCATCAGGAACTTTGGAGGATAAATTTTGAATTATTTAAGAAATTATTTTTAATATACAGAGTAAGGTGACATGTCTTTCCTATTTTTAAAACTAATATACATATGCTAGAATAATATATATTGCTTTCTTATATTCTAATATTTGAGTTTGCCAATGGAGAGCTTTTCTTTTTATGTTCATTGGTACATTATTTACATTTTCTTGAGTTTTGGAATCTACACTTTTCTTTATATGGGAACTTTATCTGCCATGCCAAGACCCTTCCTGCTCAAATCCATTGGACAAGGAATCATCCCTTACTTCCGTCCTTTTCTTTTCTTGGCTGGACGTGGCATTTTTTTCTAAATCTAGCTCCCTATTCAGTGCTCAAATTGCTATAGAGCATTCCTCTTTTCTCTCCCTCTAGGCTGAAAGGAAGCTAGGTGTGCAGAAATTGCTTCCTACTACTAATCTAATGAGGGGAGGAGAGTGCAAATTCAATTTTATCCTTACTATTACAACAATGTTAAACCACTAACAAAGATATTGCAGTAAACACATACACAATAAAGTGAGACACAAGAAAAGAGACACAAGATATACATGGGGAAAACCCTTATTGGATGAAAAACCCCACACTCCAAAACCTGCACAATGTATTATCAAAACTAAAATGGTTTACAATACACTTGCAATGCAAGCTCTCAGGAGTCTTTGACACTCGTATCTGGAGACAAACTGACAGCATAACATTACCTGTAAAACTTGTAGTACATCTCCTCTCAAAAGCACATGTTCATATAACAAATACAAGGCAAATATGGCTCCACATAGGGATGGGCATCCAATATGGCCTCATGGCCCAAAACCCATGCCTATGGACACTTGTACAACTCTATAGGATGCTCCTGACACTTGTTAAGTCACCCCATCCCAAGGAGGTCACCTATTTCCGAAATAGGCCATGACAGATGCTCTTAAGACTAATACAACTATCATAGAATCTGTCATAGCTATCATAACTTACAACTATAAGAGAATCTATCATACACAGGCTATAAATAGCATATTCTCTTACAACATGTCATAGTCCACCTTGGGGTGCCCAAAGATGCCTTTTTCAAAGATTCTCTTCGACGCATGTCTTCAGCTGTCATAAGATCTTCTATTTATGACTCTTACATGTCATATCTTCGTCGTAGGAATCTATCATGACCATTACGGTCAATATTCCCTTACAAGACATCTAAGATGCCGACACATGGCAAAATATTCCTACCACTAAGTGGGACACCTATCTCCTCATGTGAGGACAAAAATACATGTGGTCATATGCCATGTAGAATGACACATCACCGTGCCAACTCCCACAATATGACAACATAGGATTTGCATCCAATTAATACAATATGCAATTAATAAATAAATACAATGTAAAAATACAAGAAATTACCAAGGTTGAGACACTTTAATTCCTAACATTCTCCCACTTGTTGAACACCTTGTAAGAGCCAATAGAATTAACATGATTTAACTGCTATAGGCCGAGAGGCCCATAGACTCCAAACACCATCTGAACTTCTCTGTGCCCACTGGTTTCGTCAATGCATCTGCAACATTCTTCAAAGTATCTACCTAATCCAAATTTACCTTCCCATCCTCTACCATGTCTCACACGAAGTGAAACTGAACATCAATATGCTTTGTTCTGGCATGGAAAGTTGGATTCTTCGCAAGGCAAATTGCACTATGACTGTCACAACTTATCGTAATCTATCTTGCATCAACACCAATATCTGAACACAATCTCTTAAGCCAAATGGCTTCCTTAAAAGCATGAGTTGCATCCATGTGCTTAGCTTCTATAGTGGACAAAGCAACCACAGGTTGTCACTTACTCATCCAACTAATTGCACCACCAAACATAGTGAAGACATAGGCACTGGGGATCTCCTGCTGTCAGTGTCACCTGCCCAATCAGAATCTGCAAATCCACGAATACAAATTGAATGCGGAGGTCCTGTAGCATTTCCATGAGAGCAAATGGAACACTCAGAAGTACCCCTCAAATATCTAAACACTCGCTTAACTGCATCCCAATGTACCCGTCTAGGATTAGCCATAATTTGACTAAGGACTCCCACTGCTTGGGCAATGTTTGGTCTTGTGCAGACCATGCATACATCAAACTGCCAACATCACTAGCATAAGGTACTCTGCTCATGTCCTCCACCTCACTAGGAGATTTTGGACAATCACTAATAGACAACTTTGTCCCCAATGAAACAGGAACACACAATGGTCTACAATATGCCATCCTGAACCTATCCAACATGGTCTTCACATACTTACTCTAGCTTAACCAAAGTTTTCTGTTAACTCTGTCTCTTCTGATTTCCATCCCTAGAATGTACTTGGCTACCCCAACATTTTTCATCTCAAACTGTGCTGACAACTGAGACTTCAAATCAGAAATCATATTCTTACCATTCCCAATCAACAACATATCATCAACATACAATGCAATAATGAGAATGCGATCATTGTCAAATTTGTAATACACACAATGATTTGATTTCGACCTCAGATATCTAATTGACAACACAAAGACATCAAACTTCAAGTGCTACATCCTAGGAGATTGCTTCAAACCATACAAAGACTTCTTAAACTTGCAAACCAAATTTTCTTTACCTTTCTCTATGTAATGCTCTGGCTGTGACATGTAGATTTCTTCCTCCAAATCACCATGAAGGAAAATTGTCTTCACATCCATCTGTTCTACCTCTAAGTCATAAGCAGCTGCAAGAGATAACAAGAATCGAATGGATGTCAGCTTTGCAATGGGAGAGAAAATTTTACCATAATCAATTCCCTCCACTTGTGAGTACCCCTTCGCAACCAATCTAGCCTTGTACTTTTCAACACTGCCATTTGCACTGAATTTCTTCTTGAACACCCATTTGGATCCTACAGGTTTCCGTCCATCAGGCAAAGGCACCAAGTCCCATGTTTTATTCTTCTCCAAAGAAGCCATCTCATCCTCCATGGCCTCCTTCCAGAAACCTGCATCTTTCATGCCCATAGCCTCTTTCATAGTTCTAAGCTCATCAGTGTTAGTAAGTAAAGCAAAAACACAACTAGAATCAAGTAATGAATAACCAAACCTATCAGGTTGCTTTCTTGTTCATGTAGACCTCCTTAATGGTTGAGGTTGAGGTTCTACTTCTTCTAAACTTTCAAAGCTACTAGAGCTCTCCTCATAATCAGGTCTCACAGGGTCTGTCTGTTTAGCCTTCTCAGGGGTAGAAGGACACTAAACCACATCTTCTTTCTTTTCTGTCTGTTCTAGCTGTAGAACAATGGAAGAAGGTGTTAGCTCTTTGAAGATAACACTTCTGCTATACAACATTTTTTCAGCCACGGGATCCCAAAGCTTGTATCCTTTCACATTGACACCATAGTTAATGAAAATACACTTAACAACCTTGTTCTCCAATTTAGAATGTTTCTCCCTAGGCACATGTGCATATGCGTCACAACCAAAAACATGAAGATGTCTAACTGAAGGCTTCTTACCAGACCACACCTCCATAGATGTCTTACCAACAAGAGCTGATGTAGGAGATCTATTTACCAGATAGCAAGCAGTGGCAACAGCTTCAGTCCAAAACTTTTGTTCGAGGCATGCTCCACTAAGCATACTCCTAGCCTTCTCCATCAGTGTCCTGTTCATTCTCTCTACAACTCCATTTTGCTATGGAGTATATGGAGTTGTCTTATGCCTTTCAATCCCTTGCTCTTTACAGAACTTATCGAACTCTGCTAAACAAAACTCACCACCGTTGTCAGTTTTCAAGCACTTAATCTTTTTACTAGTCTGACTTTCAGAAAAGGCTTTAAACTCCTTAAACTAACTAAAGACTTCAATCTTTCTTCTGATAAAATAAACCCATGTCCTTCTACTGTAATCATCTATAAAAGATACAAAATATATAGATTTTGAAATTGAAGGAACATTAACAGGACCAAACACATCAGAATGAATAAGATCCAATACACCAGAAGACTTGTGAGAACTAGAGTAAAACTGAACATGGTTTTTTTTTCTATAAATGCAATGTTTGTAAAAGTCAAACTTGAGATTACAATCATTTAATCCCTTAATGAGGTTTTTATTTATTAGGGTATGCAGACCCTTCTCACCAATGTGGCCATATCTCAAATGCCATAACATAGTCTTTTCAGCAGGAAGTTTAACTTCCAAAGCATGTGCACTACCATCAGAACTAGTTACAACAAATTTCTTCACTACTTGTTCACATGGTGGGGATGAAGTGACTGCAGATCTTTTCTTCAAGTCAGAAGAACTATTGCACTGTAAAGTGCTTGCCTCCAGCTGAAACAGAGTACCTCTCCGAGTACCCTTCGCAAGCACCATAGATCCTCTAGTCATCTTGCATCCATCCTTCGAAAAGAGAACCTGCACACTTGCATCATTCAACATACTTATAGAAAGCAAGTTCCGTGCAAGGCCTGGAATGTGCATAACTCCAGTGATCCCCTCCACTCATCCATCAGGGAATCAGATTGAGACTCTTCCATGACCAACAATCTTTAGATGAGAGTCGTCACCTAGGTACACTCTTCCACCATCAAACTCTTCATACTTCATGAACCAGTCTCAATGTGAGGTCATGTGGAATGATGCACCAGAATCAATCAACCACACATCATCAGATGCATGGGTGGCTAGGGTTGGGATGAAGACATCACCATCATCTTGTGACTTGTCAGAATCTGAATCAAGAGCTTTCTTCTTCTTTTTCTTCTCCTCTTTGCATTCCTTTCAGAAATGCCCAATTTTACCATAGTTCCAACATAGAGCCTTGGACTTTGTAGGAGATTTGGATCTCCCATGGGATTTGGATATGCCCTTATCACTTTTCTTGTCCTTCTTCTTCCCTTTTTCTTTGGGTCTTCCACGAACCACAAGAGCTTCTTTGGCTGATTCAAATGTCTTTCTCTACATTTCTTCATATAACAACTAAGATACTACTTCATCCATCATGAAGGTAGTGGTAGTGCTTCCGATAGTCATGACAAGATGATCCCATGAATCTGGCAAAGAACAAAGTAGGGTCATGCATCAATACTCCTCCTCCATTTTCACACCCATGGATGTCAACTATGCAACAATCATGTTAAAATCATTTAAATGGTCCGCAACAGATCCTCCATCTTCCATCTTTAGAGAAAACAACTTCTTTTTTAGAAAGACCTTGTTCACCAGGGACTTGGCCTGATAAACAGATCCTAGCTTCTTCCAAAGTTCTTTAGCAGTCTTCTCCTCATGGACATTCAACAGGACAGAGTCAGCTAGATAGAGTCTTATAAGACCCTTAGCCTTCTGATCTTTGAGGTCCCAATCAGCTTGTGACATTGCCGCAAGTTTAGTGTCATCAACGATTTCCCATAGATCACAATCAACAAGTAGGTCCTCCATGTTGAGTTTCCACAACTCGAAATTAGTGCTATTGAATTTCTCAACCTCTAACCTTCAGGATGTGGTTGCCATCTCCTTGATGCAACAAGATACAGAATAATCTACACAACACTCCCACTCAACCTAAGATTAGCTCAAAAAACCCCTACCCAATAGCTAAGACCAAAACTAGCCAGGCTCTGATACCAACTGAAAGGAAGCTAGGTGTGTGAAAATCGCTTCCTACTGCTAATCTAATGAGGGGAGGAGAGTGTAAATTCAATTTTATCCTTACTATTATAGCACTGTTAAACCACTAATAGAGATATTACAACAAACACATACACAAGAAAGTGAGATAGAAGAAGAGAGACACAAGATATACGTGGGGAAAACACTATTGAGTGAAAAACCCCACACTCCAAAACCTGCACAATGTATTATCAAAATTGAAATGGTTTACAATACACTTGCAATGCAAGCTCTTAGGAGTCTTTGACACTCATATCTGGAGACAAACTGGCAGTATAACAGTACCTATAAAACTTGTAGTACATCTCCTCTCAAAAGCACCTGTTTATATAACAAATACAAGGCAAATATGGCTCCACATAGGGATGGGCATCCAACATGGCCTCATGGGCCAAAACCCACACCTATGGACACTTGTCCAACTCTATAGGATTCTCTTGACACTTGTCAAGTCACCCCATCCCATGGAGGTCGCCTATTTCCAAAATGGGCTATGACAGATGCTCTTACGACTCTTACAACCATCATAGAATATGTCATAGCTGTCATAACTTACAGCTATAAGAGAATCTACCATACATAGGCTATAAATAGTATATTCTCTTACAACATGTCATAGTCCACCTTGGGACATCCAAAGATGCCTTTTCAAAGATGCTCTTTGACACATGTCTTCACCTATCATAGGATCTTCTATTTATGACTCTTACATGTCATAACTTCGTCATAGGAATCTGTCATGACCGTTATAGCAATATTCCCTTACACAACATCCAAGATGCTGACACATGGCAAAATATTCCTACCACTAAGTGGGATGCCTATCTCCTCATGTGAAGACAAAAATACATGTGGTCATATGCCATGTAGGATGACACATCATCGTGCAAACTTCCACAATATGACACCATAGGATTTGCATCCAATTAATACAATAGGCAATTAATAAATAAATACAATGTAAAAATACAAGGAATTACCAAGGTTGAGACACCTTAATTCCCAACATAGGTGTCCATTTAAAGAAATTGGCGTTGCAATTTTTCGATTCATGGCAGTTTCCTAAGTTTTAAAATATTTGTTTGCTAAGTGTAAAAATATTATTAATTTATTTTTTTCTTTTTAATAAACATTGTTTTTTATTTAATTTAGTTTACAAGGAATTTAAGGAATCTTTCAAATCCACTCCTCTCATCCACCCTATTGTGACTACAGAAACGCCTCTCGACCTAATAAAAATAGGAAATAGCCTTGAATGCTCCAAATGTCCAACGATTGGACCCATTTCCTAACCCCTATTGCCAGGTTTTGTTCAGACTCACCATTGCTCAACACCCCTGTTACACATTTACAGTAAATGCTCTATCCATAGTTTACACTTGCACTTTGCACAAACTAACTCCTGTTCATTTCCATTGAAGATATGGAGTAATAATAAAACCAAAAGCACAAACATGGATTCTTCCTCATTTGAAGAAAATCCTTTAATAAGACTGCTCTATAACGTGCACTATTTTTAGCCAATAATTAAATTGCCTTTAATCATTAGCAGTTTCCTAAGTTTAAAAATATTTGTTTCCTAAGTGTAAAAATATTAGTCATTTTTAAAACATCAAGTTATTCTTATTCAAATTATTATTGGTTGTCCTAGTTTGATGGTATTGCTAGCTTTTGGCTTTGCCACTTTTGGCATCCACTTGTTGGCCGATGTGGCTTTTAGGGCCCCTCTTTGTATGGTTTTAATACATTTAGTCTAGGTGCTTCGCACCTTTTTTTAAAAAAATTAAAAAAATTATTAATTTTTTTGTCTTTTTAATAAAGATTCTTTTTTTTAATTTAGTTTACATAGAAAGTAAGGAATCTTTCAACTTCTCTCCTCCACCCTTGCTGTCTGTAGAAATGCCTCTCGACATAATTACTATTGATTGAATAACAATTGAAGTTGATGATATTTAAACAAAGTGAAGTTTTAGAAGTGATACGAGGTTAAGTAAGGATGTTTTCTTATTCCTTATTTTATGTGGTTTATGTATTTATAAATTAGAAGAGTGGCACACAATATCTAAAGGAGGGACGATATTTTTTTTCGGAGAATGTATCATCAAGCTTCTTTTATATGTAAATGACCTTATTTTGATTGTAAGGTTTGTTGAAGGGTTAAAAAAGTACCTAAAAATTTTAGAACATGCAACGAGGTGGGCATGTAATCGAGCATTATAAGACTAAAATTTTGATATTTTTTAATTGAAAAAAATCAGTTCAATTTTTATTTTGAAGGAGGTCTCTTGGAAGAAGTAACAAAGTACAAATATTTTGTAATAGAGTTCAATGAAACAAGTTCAATTAGGAAATATGTAAAAGCCTCAAGAGAATTTTGGAATGTTGGAGAGCACTTTTTGCATTGTAGAATAGAAGTGGAGAGGCCGAATTATGGGACTAGAAAACTCTTCGAGTTTTATTTGAGTTATTAACAATACTGATTTATTTGAGTTATTAGCAATACTCATGGTGCTTTATGGTTGTGAAGTGTGGAGTTATTAAATCAATATTGATGGTGCTTTATGGTTGTGAAGTGTGGGATAGCAACACACAAGAAATAAAATGGAGACAAATAGAAAGGATTCAAAAGCCCCTAATTACAAGTAAATTCAAAATAAAAATCTTGGTTCCTTATCAGGTGCTTCTAGTAGAAATAGGCACCATACCCTGAGGTAGTGGTTATGACTTAGCTTTTAGGTTATCTAGAAAAAAATTGAATAAGCAAGGGTAAATAGATGGCCTAAGGTTGTCACCAATGAAATTTTGAACAAAAGAAAGAGGACTTGGTTGAAACAAAACAATAAGTGGATGAACCAATGGAATATCAACTTATATGCCCAATTAAAAACAAAGACAAAGAAATTCGTTATTAATAAATTCTAAATGATCAGAAATATTATCTTGATGAGTTTAACTCTACATGTGATCACCACGAAAAAGACTATATATGGGCAAATATCACTTGGAGAGAAAAGATTCTCATGGCCTAATTGAAATTAACTCACATCATCTTTGATTTGAAACACATAGATGGAAGTGGCAAAAAGAGGAATGAGAGGATAGAATGTGTATCTTTTGCATAGCCAAGGAAGTTAAATAAGAGAAGCACTTTATTTTGGAATGTGAGGCATACAAGGGCATCTCAGATAGATATACAAATCAGGAGGTAAATGTTGTAAAGTTGTCATTGATAGTGGTAGTTCAGATAACCTAGTTTTAGAAGAGATGGTGACTAAGCTGAAGTTGGAAAGATTGAAACACCCTAAGCCCTATCAGATGGATTCAGGATGATCATAAGGTACTAGTGAGTGAACAATGTTTGGTGAAATTTCATATTGGATCTTATCATGATGAAGTCTTGTGTGATATTATGCCTATGGATGTTTGTCATATCTTATTGGGTAGACCTTGTCAGTATGATAGAAAAGCTATACATGATGGGAGAAATAATACATACACTATAACATCAAATGGAAAGAGAATTACTTTGATTCCTTTGGAAGATGATCCTAAGAGTGAAGTATGTGGGAATGCTAGAATTTGTTTGGTAGATGAAAGAAAATTTCTAGATGGTTTGAGACATGAGAATATGTGTTATGCTTTGATCCCTAATAAGCCTAAAACAATGAAAAAAGAGATTGAAGAATCACAACCAGAGGAGATAAAAGAGTTGCTGACAGAGTATGAAGACATCATATCAGATAATGTACCTGAAGGATTGCCACCTATAAGAAGTATCAGTTATCACATGGATCTTATACTGGGAGCTAG
The DNA here is from genome assembly GCA_027924645.1 of Cunninghamia lanceolata. Lineage (NCBI taxonomy): Eukaryota > Viridiplantae > Streptophyta > Pinopsida > Cupressales > Cupressaceae > Cunninghamia > Cunninghamia lanceolata. The sequence goes on along the minus strand of BSBN01000564.1, from coordinate 2,224,940 downwards.
TTTGCCTAACAAACAAGCACATAGAATGACACCGGCAGAGAATGAATAATTAAATAGATAAATACAAGAGTTGTTGAGGAAAGGTTTGATCAGAGAAAGTTTGAGTCCTTGTGCAATACCTATAGTATTAGCACCAAAGAAAGATGGAGAATGGAGAATGTGTACAAACTCTAGAGCAATCAACAAGATCACAGTCAAGTATAGATTTCATTTACCTAGGATGGATGATATCATGGATTGTTTGAGTGGAGCAAGATATTTCACAAAGATAGATTTGAAGAGTGGATACCATCAGATTAGAATCAAAGGAGATGAATGGAAGACTACTTTTAAGACAAATGAAGGATTGTATGAGTGGTTAGTGATGCCTTTTGGATTGACAAATGCACCGAGTGCTTTCATGAGATTGATGAATGAAGTCTTGAAGAAATTCTTGGGTAAGTTTGTTATTGTATATCTGGATGACATTCTAATTTTCAATAAGACAAAGGAGGAGCATTTGCAGCATATGAGACAAGTATTGCAGAGACTGTGAGAAGAGAAATTGCTGATAAACATCAAGAAGTGTAGTTTCATGACGAGCTGGTATATTTGGGATTTTTTATTTCTGCAGAAGGATTGAAGATGGACCCTAAGAAAGTGAGAGCAATTGTTGAATAGCCTACACTAGAGAGTATAGAAGAAGTCAGATCATTTCATGGATTAGCTAGTTTCTACAGGAAGTTCATTAGAAATTTTAGTTTAGTTTGTAACCCTATGATAGAGACAATGAGAGGTGACAGAAAAGATTTCAAATAGACATTAGGATCAGATTGTTGGGAATTAAGGTGTCTCAACCTTGGTAATTCCTTGTACTTATTATTTGAAATGTATTTATTTTATTTGCCTATGTTGTAACTTTGTTGCACATCCTATTTTGTCATTTAGTGTGAAGTGGCACTATGAGTTGTCACTCCACTTGTAAGATGAATAGGATGGTCAACTCACTTCATGTGGAGATAAGCATCCCCTTTGTGTGGTACAGGTTTTCTGCCATGTATCAGCATATTGCCTAGTGTGTAAGTGAATCTTGACCAAAATGGTTATGATAGATTCCTATGACAGAATCTATGACACATAAGAGTCGAAAATGGACTATTCTATGACAGATGAAGACATGTGCCAGAAGGCATCTTGGAAGAAGGCATCTTTGGGTGCCCCAAGGAGAGTTATGATAAGTTGTAAGAGAATATGCTATTTTTAGCTTGTGTATGATAGATTCTCTTACAGCTGTAAGATATGATAGTTATGACAAATTCTATGATAGTCGTAAGAGTATCTAACATAGCCCAACTTGGGAATAGGCAATTTCTTTCAGATGGGTTGGTATGAAAAGTGTCACGAACACCCTACAGTGTTGGACAAGTGTTCCTAGGCATGGATTTTGGGCCATGAGGCCATGTTGGACGCCCATCTCAAGATAGGTTCATTTTTGCCTTGTAACTTTTATATAAACAGGTGCTTTGAGAGGAGATGTATTATATGATTGACAAGTATTGTTATGCTACTGGATTATCTCCAGATATGAGTGTCAATGACTCCTGCAAGAGCATTGGCTCTGTAACTTATTGTAAACCTCATTGTTTAGATAATACATTTGAGATTGGTTTTGGAGTGTGGGGTTTTTCACATGTAAGGGTTTTCCCCACATGTATCTTGTCTCTCTCTTCTTCTGTCTTACATTCTTGTGTTGTGTATTGCTACAATATCTCTATTATTAAATTAATAACTTTGTAATTATAAAGGTTGAAAATAATTTGCACTCATTTCTCCTCATTAGATTAGTGTAGGAAGCAGTTTCTGCACACCTAGCTTCCTTTCAGTTGGTATCAGAGCTTGATCACCTTTCCTCTTAGTTTTTGGGTAGGGGTTTTTTGAGTTAATCTTAGGTTGAGTGGGAGCTTTGTCTAGAGCATTCTATAATCTTATTGCAGGAAAGAGATGGCAGGCACATCTAGAAGATTAGAGGTGGAGAAATTCAATGGCATAAATTTTGAGTTATGGAAACTTAGGGTGGAAGACATGCTTGTTGATCGAGACCTATGGGAAACCATATCCAGTGTAAAACTAACTGCAATGGCACAAGCTGATTGGGATCTCAAAGATCGGAAGACTAAGGGTCTCATAAGACTCAATCTAGTTGATTCTGTCATGTTAAATGTCCATGAGGAGAAGACCACAAAATACCTTTGGAAGAAGCTGGGAGATGTTTATTAGGCCAAATCCCTAGTGAACAAACTTTTTCTAAGAAATAAGTTGTTTTCTCTGAGGGTGGAGGATGGAGGATCTGTTGCAGATCACTTGAATGCTTTCAACATGTTAGTTGCACAATTGACATCCGTTGGTGTAAAGATGGAGGAGGAGGATCATTGTATGACCTTGCTTTATTCTTTGCCGGACTCATGGGAACATCTTGTTATGGCTATTGGGAGCACCACATCCACTTTCAAAATGGATGAAGTGGTATCTTTGCTGTTATTTGAAGAGATGTGGAGAAAGTCTTCTAAAGCAGCCAAAGAGGCTCTTGTGGTTCGTGGAAGACCCAAGGAGAAAGGGAAAAAGAAGGACAAGAAAGCTGAGAAGGGCAGATGTAAATCTTCTGGGAGATCCAAATCTCCTGGAAAGTCCAAGGCTCTTTGTTGCAACTGTGGCAAAACTAGGCATTTTCAAAAGGAATGCAAAGAGGAAAAGAAAAAGAAGAAGAAGAATGCCCCAAATTCAGATTCTGACAAGTCACAAGATGATGGTGATGCCTTCATCGCAACCCTAGCCACCCATGCATCTGATGATGTGTGGTTGATTGATTCTAGTGCATCATTCCACATGACCTCGCATCAAAGATGGTTCACAAAGTATGAAGAGTTTGATGGTGGAAGAGTGTACCTAGGTGACGATTCTCATCTAAAGATTGTTGGTTGTGGAAGAGTCTCAATCTGCTTCCCTGATGGACGAGTGAAGGGGATCACTAGGGTTATGCACATCCCAGGCTTGGCACGGAACCTGCTTTCTGTAAGTATGTTGAATGATGCAGGTGTGCATGTTGTCTTTTCGAAGGGGATCTATGGTGGTTGTGAAGGGTACTCAAAGAGGTACTCTGTTTCAGCTAGAGGCATGCACTTCTCAGTGCAATAGTTCTTCTGACTCAAAGAAAAGAGCTGCAATCACTTCATCCCCACCATCTGAACGACCAGTGAAGAAATCTATTGTAACAAATTCTGATGGTAGTGCTCATGCTTTGGAAGTTAACCTTCCTACTGAAAAGACAATGTTATGGCATAAGAGATTTGGCCACATTGGTGAGAAGGGTCTTTGAACCCTAAAAAATAAAAACATCATTGAGGGGTTAAATGATTGTAATCTCGAGTTTGACTTTTGTGAACATTGTATATATGGAAAGCAAAACCATGTTAAGTTTTACTCTAGTTCTCACAAGTCTTCTAGTGTATTGGACTTTATTCATTCTGATGTGTTTGGTCTTGTTATTTTTCCTTCGATTTCTAAATCTATATATTTTATATCTTTCATAGATGATTACAGTAGAAGGACATGGATTTATTTTCTCAGAAGCAAGATTGAAGTCTTTAGTCGGTTCAAAGAGTTTAAAGCTTTTGTTGAGAATCAGACTAGTAAAAAGATTTAAGTGTTTGAGGATTGACGAGGTGGTGAGTTTTGTTTGACAAAGTTTGATAAGTTTTGTAAGGAGCAAGGGATTGAAAGACATAAGACAACTCCATACACCCCGCAGCAAAATCGAGTTGTAGAGAGGATGAACAAGACACTAATGGAGAAGGCTAGGAGTATGTGTAGTGGAGCAAGCCTCGAACAAAAGTTTTGGGCTGAAGCTATAGCCATTGCTTGCTACCTAGTAAATAGGTCTCCTACATCAGCTCTTGTTGGTAAGGTACCTATGGAGGTGTGGTCTAGTAAGAAGCCTTCAGTTAGACATCTACGTGTTTTTGGTTGTGAGGCATGTGCACATGTGCCTAGAGAGAAATGGTCTGAATTGGAGAACAAGACTGTTAAGTGTATTTTCATTGGCTATGGTGTCAGTGTGAAATGATACAAGCTTTGGGATCTTATGGGTGAAAGTGTTGTATAGCAGAAGTGTTATCTTCAGAGAGCTAACACTTTCTTCTGTTGTTCTACAGCTAGAAGAAACAGGAAAGAAAGAAGATGTGGTTTAGTTTCCTTCTACCCCTGAGAAGACTGAACTGATAGACCCTATGAGACTTTATGATGAGGAGAGCTCTAGCAGCTCTGAAAGCTTAGAAGAAGAAGCAGAACCTCAACCTTAGCCATTGAGGAGGTCTAGATGAACAAAAAAGCAACATGATTGGTTTGATTATTCATTTCTTGATTCTAGTTGTGCTTTTGCCTTGCTTACTAACACTGATGAGGCTAGAGCTATGATAGAGGCTATGGGCTTGAAAGATGTAGGTTCCTGGAAGGAGGCCATGGAAGATGAGATGGCTTCTTTGGAAAAAACAAAAAAATGGGACTTGGTGCCTTTGCCTGAAGGACGGAAACCCATTGGATGCAAATGGTTGTTCAAGAAGAAATTCAGTGCAGATGGCAGTGTTGAAAAGTACAAGGCCAGATTGGTTGCGAAGGGGTACTCACAAGTGGAGGGAATTGATTGTGGTGAAATTTTCTCTCCCGTTGCAAAGCTGACATCTATTCGGTTCTTGTTATCTTTTATAGCAGCTTATGACTTAGAGGTAGAGTAGATGGATGTGAAGATAACATTCCTTCATGGTGATTTGGAGGAAGAGATTTGCATGTCACAGCCAGAGCATTAGATAGAGAAAGGTAAAGAAAATTTGGTTTACAAGTTGAAAAAGTCTTTGTATGGTTTGAAGCAATCTCCTAGGATGTGGTACTTGAAGTTTGATGCATTTGTGTTGTTAGTTGGATTTCTAAAATCAAAATCAGATCATTGTGTGTATTACAAATTTGACAATGATCACATTCTCATTATTGCATTGTATGTTGATGATATGTTGTTAATTGGGAATGGTAAGAATATGATTTTTGATTTGAAGTCTTAGTTGTCAACACAGTTTGAGATGAAAAATCTAGGGGCAGCCACGTACATTCTAGGAATGGAAATTAGAAGAGATAGAGATAACATAAAACTTTGGTTAATCCAAAGTAATTATGTGAAAACCATGTTGGACAGATTGAGCATGGAAGATTGTAGACCATTGTGTGTTCCTGTTTCTTTGGGGACAAAGTTGTCTGTTAATGATTGTCCAAAATCTCCTAGTGTTGTGGAGGACATAAGCAAAGTACCTTATGCTAGTGTTGTTGGCAATTTGATGTTGCTATGATCTGCACAAGATCAAACATTACCCAAGCAATGGGAGTCCTTTGTCGATTTATGGCTAATCCTGGATGAGTACATTGGGATGCAGTAATGAGAGTGTTCAGATATTTGAGGGTACTTTCGAGTATTCAATATGCTATCATAGTAATCCTATAGGACCTCTGCATTTAGTTTGTATTAGTGGATTCATGGATTCTGATTGGGCGGGTGACATTGACAGCAGCAGATCCACCAGTGTTTATGTGTTCACTATGTTTGGTGGTGCAATTAGTTGGATGAGTAAGCAACAACTTGTTGTTTTGTCCACGATAGAAGTTGAGTATATGGCAACAACTCAAGCTTGTAAGGAAGCCATTTGGCTTAAGAGATTGTGTTTAGATATTGGTGTTGATGCAGGATAGATTACGATTTGTTGTGACAGTCAGAGTGCGATTTGCCTAGCAAAGAATCCAACTTTCCATGCTAGAACAAAGCATATTGATGTACAGTTTTATTTCATACGAGACATGGTAGAGGATGGGCAGGTGAATTTGGAGAAGGTAGACACTTTGAAGAATGTTGCGGATGCATTAACAAAGCCAGTGGGCACAAAGAAGTTCAGATGGTGTTCAGAGTCTATGGGTCTCTTGGCCTATAGAAGTTAAATTTTGTTATTTCTATTGGCTCTTACAAGGCGTTTGACAAGTGGGAGAATGTTGGGAATTAAGGTGTCTCAACTTTGGTAATTCCTTGTATTTATTATTTTAAATGTATTTATTTTATTTGCCTATGTTGTAATTTTGTTGCACATCCTAGTTTGTCATTTAGTGTGAAGTGGCACGATAAGTTGTCACTCCACTTGTAAGATGACTAGGATGGTCAACTCACTCCATGTGGAGATAGGCATCCCCTTTGTGTGGTAGACGTTTTCTACCATGTGGCAACATCTTGACTAGTGTGTATGTGAATCTTGACTGAAACGGTTATGATAGATTCCTGCGACAAAATCTATGACGTGTAAGAGTTGAAAATGGAATGTTCTATGATAGGTTGAAGACATGTGTCACAAGGCATCTTGGAAGAAGGCATCTTTGGGCACCCCAAGGAGAGTTATGACAAGTTGTAAGAGAATATTCTATCTTTATCCTGTGTATGATAGATTCTCTTATTGCTATAAGATATTACAGTTATGACGGATTCTATGACAGTCGTAAGAGTATCTGTCATAGCCCAACTTGGGAATAGGTGACTTCTTTGGGATGGGGTGATATGACAAGTGTCATGAACACCTTGCAGTGTTGGACAAGTGTCCCTAGGCATGGATTTTGGGCCATGAGGCCATGTTGGACGTCCATCTCAAGATAGGCTCATTTTTGCCTTGTAACTTCTATATAAACAGGTGCTTTGAGAGGAGATGTATTATGTGATTGACAGGTATTATTATGCTACCAGATTATCTCCAAATATGAGTCTCAAAGACTCTTGCAAGAGCATTGGCTATGTAACTATATTGTAAACCTTATTGTTTAGATAATACATTTGAGCTGTGTTTTGGAGTGTGGGGTTTTTTGCGCGTAAGGGTTTTCCCCACGTATATCTTGTCTATCTCTTCTTTTGTCTTACATCCTTGTGTTGTGTATTTCTGCAATATCTTTGTTATTGGATTAATAACTCTCTAATTGTAAAGGTTGGAAATAATTTGCACTCATCTCTCCTCATTAGATTAGTGTAGGAAGTGATTTCCGCACACCTAGCTTCCTTTCACAGATAAAAGTTTTAAGTTGTTGAACTAGAAAGTGATAGAGCAACATGTTTTGGCATTACTAGATTTCAATAAGGTATTTCAAGTGGATTGTGATGCAAGTGGAAATGCAATTGGAGCAGTATTAAGTCTAGAAGGTAGACTAGTAGCATATTTCAGTGAGAAGTTGAATGATGCAATGAGAAGATATTTAGTATATGATCAAGAGTTCTATACCATAATTCAAGCCTTGAAGAAGTGGAGACATTACTTGTTTCCTAAGGAATTTGTGTTGTATACAGATCATCAAACTTTACAATATTTGTAAAGTCAAGGTAAGTTGAATCAGAGACATATGAGATGGGTAGAGTTCATGCAGAGTTATACTTTTGTGTAGAAACATAGGAGTAGAAAATCAAACAAAGTTCCAGATACATTGAGTAGGAGAAGAAACTTGTTGATAGAGATGAGAATTGAAGTGATAGGATTTGATGAGTTGAAGAACTTGTATGAGGGAGACACTGATTTTGTAGAACCCTGGAAAGCATGTAAGGAACCTGTTGTGACAGATAGGAGTAAGTGGTTGAACTATTTTATTCATGAAGATATGTTGTTCAAGGGAAATCAACTATGTATACCTAGAAGTTCAATGAGAGGTAATCTGATCAAGGAGAAACACAGTGGTGGATTGACAGGACATTTTGGCATTGACAAGATAGTGGCTTTGGTGAATGAAAATTACTTTTGGCTTCAAATACATAAGGATGTTAGGAAATTTGTACAGAGTTGTAGAGTTTGTCAAGTTGCAAAAGGGAATAGTTAGAATACTAGATTGTATAAACCTTTGACAGTACTAAAGAGACTTTGGGAAGACATAAGCATGGATTTTATAATGGGATTGTCGAAGACATAGAGAGGACATGATTCAGTATTTGTAGTGGTGGACAAATTTTCAAAGATGGCACATTTCATACCTTGTAAGAAGACAACTGATGTAGTGCACATAGCTGACCTATTTTTTAAGGAGATTGTGAGATTGCATCGATTACCTAAGAGTATAGTTTTAGACAGAGATACAAAGTTTGTTGGATACTTTTGGAAGACACTTTGGAAGAAGATGAAGACAGATTTGAAGCCCAGTTCAACATTTCACCCACAGACTGATGGACAAACAAAGGTAGTGAACAGGAGTTTGGGAAACTTGTTGAGATGTTTAGTTGGAGAAAAGACAAGAAGTTGGATTTGATTCTTTCACAAGCAGAGTTTGCATACAATAATTCAATAAATAGGAGTACCGGAAGAACACCTTTTGAGATTGTTACCGGAGTAAACCTTGAGTTGCAGAATTGAGAGATATCAGCATGGAAGAAAAGAGAAGTGTAGAGGCAGAAGAATTTGTAGAACATATGGAGATAGTGCATAATCAGGTAAAGAAGCATTTGGAGGATATGAACATGAAATATAAAAAACAAGCAGATGAGAAGAGAAGACATAACAAATTTGTAGTTGGAGATGAAGTGATGGTGTATTAAGAAAAGAAAGATTTCTAGTTGGCACTTATAACAAGTTGAAGATGAAGAAGTTTGAACCTTTTAGGATACTTAGAAAGTTTGATTCAAGAAATGTATATGAAGTAGAGTTACCAGAGACATTGAGTATATCACCTATTTTCGACATTGTAGACCTATATTAGTATCATGAAGCAGAGTTTAGTGACAGAATTGAAGAAGCAATTACTACAACAAGCATCGAAGTAGATTGAAGACATTTTGGACAACAGAGTTGGATGCAGCACCAAAGGAAGACAATACAAAGAATATCTTGTGAAGTGGAAAGGCAGACCGGAAGAAGATTCATCATGGATTTCTCAGCATGAGGTGGATCGTCTTGGTTTTCCTCTAGCCCCAGCAAAGTGAGGGACTCACTTTTTCAATAACACTAGATGTTTGATGTAGGACCATCCATGGTTCAAGAGCAATCTTGCATCAACCAAAAACATTTCCATTTCAGTTTGTTTGTCATTCAGTTTGTTTCTTTTCATTTTCTAGTTTAGTTCAGGCACTTCAGTGAGTAGTAGTTTATTTGTTTTGGTTCACATTCTACCGTAGTTACATTTTAGACCTTATGGAGCTAGACTTAGCATCTAGACATGTTCATCTACATCATACCCTGAGTTTAGAGCAATTGGTTAAGGTACCAGAAATATATCGCTATCAGAAGATCGACCATTTCTTAGAATAGAGCATCTTGACAACCTCTGATAATTGTTAAGAAAAGTGTCTCAACCTTGCAACTTTGAAAGATTACTATTCTTCTGAGTTTTAGTCTTTTTGAATACCCTTTATCTTGGAGAATGGTCTGGAACCTTCAAAGTTTCTAAAAGTTTCCAAACAAGCTAAAAATAGCGAGACTTACTATTTTTAGTAAGTCCTTCAATTGAGCTTAGATTAACCTGAAATTTTTCCTAGAAGGTGCAGAACAGCTAAGTGAACATCTCGGGTGAGTTTCGTCTCAAGATCATATCAGGATTGCGAGATATTAAAGTTTCTATTTTTTGAAACTGCCAGAAAAAGTCTTTGAACTCAATTACCAGAATCAAAACTTCTCTAAATGTCCCCTAAATGGTGATAACTAGCATAGCTAGTTATAGGGTGATAGATCTCTTCACGAGTTTCTTGACGCATTAAACGGTTCGTCAATTGGACACCCAGATCAAAAATTATGGCTGATTCAGTGCTCCTAAATATCCATGAAGAGAAGACTACAAAGGAACTTTGGAAGAAGCTTGGAGATGTTTATCAGGCTAAATCCCTAGTGAACAAGTTATTCCTGCAAAAGAAATTGTATTCTGTGAGGATGAAAGATGGAGGATCTGTTGCTGATCACCTGAATACATTCAATATGCTTGTTGCCCAGTTGACTTCTGTTGGTGTGAAGATGGATGAGGAGGATCGATGTATGACATTACTGTGTTCCTTACCAGATTCATGGGACCACCTTGTTATGGCCATTAAGAGTACCACTACCACCTTCAAGATGGATGGAGTGGTTTCTTCGCTGTTGTCTGAAGAGATGTGGAGAAAGTCTTTCAAATCGTTTAAGGAGGCTCTTGCGGTTCGTGGTAGATCTAAAGAGAAGGGAAAGAAAAAGGATAAGAAGGAAGAAAAAGGAAGATCCAAATCTCGTGGGAGATCTAAGTCTCCCAGAAATTCCAAGGCCCTATGTTGGAACTGTGGCAAACCTGGTTACATCCGCAAGGAGTGCAAGGAGGATAAAAATAAAAAGAAGAAGAATTATGATTTAGATTCTGACAAGTCCTCTCAGGATGAAGGAGAAGCATTTGTCATTGCCTTGGCAACACATGCATCTGAGGATGTGTGGCTTATTGACGCTGGTGCATCTTTTCACATGACCTCGCATCGGGGTTGGTTTTCAAAGTATGAAGAATACGATGGTGGAATGGGTGATGATTCTTTCTTGGATATTATTGGCCATGGAGGAGTCTTGATTCGATTCCCTAATGGACGAGTAAAGGGAATCAATGGTGTTCTGCATATCCCTAGTTTGACACAAAACCTTCTTTTTGTAAGTAAATTGAATGATGTGGGTGTGCAGGTTGTTTTCTCGAATGGAGGATGCAAGATGACTAGAGGATCTATGGTGTTGGCTAAGGGTGTTCAGATTGGTACACTGTTTCAGCTTGATGCATGCATAGTTCAATGCAATAGTGCCTTTGTTTCAAAGAAGAGAGCTTCAGAGTCTTCATCCTCACCATTGGAACTAGCAGCGAAGAAGACTGTTGCATCTACTTTCGACGGTCTTGCTTTCTAGGTACCTAAGGGTGCTCATTCTATGGAGATGAAGCTTCCAGCTAAGAAGACAATGTTATGGCACCAAAGGCTTGGTCACATTGGTGAAAAGGGTTTGAGGACCCTAAAGAATAAAAATATTGTTGAGGGTATGAATGATTGTAACCTTAAGTTCAATTTCTGTGAACATTGCATTTATGGAAAACAAAACCGTGTTTAGTTTTATTCCAGTTCTCACAAATCTTTTGAGGTGTTGGACTTGATTCATTCTGATGTGTTTGGTCCCGTTAATGTTCCTTCAATTTCAAAATTTGTTTACGTTGTTTCATTCATTGAAAATTACAATAGAAGGACATGGGTGTATTTCCTTAGAAGTAAATCTGAAGTCTTTAATAGATTCAAAGAGTTCAAAGCTCTTGTAAAGAATCAAAAGGATAGAAAGATTAAGTGTTTGAGGACTAACAACGGTGGTGAGTTCTGTTCAACAGATTTTAACAAGTTCTATAAAGAACAGGGGATTGAGAGGCATAAGACAACTCCATATACCCCTTAATAGAATGGATTTGTAGAGAGGATGAATAGAACGTTGATGGAGAGGGCAAGGAGTATGTTAAGTGGAGCTAGTCTTGAACAAAAGTTCTAGGCTGAAGCTATTGCTACCACTTGTTACCTGGTTAACATGTCTCCTACATCAACCCTCATTGATAAGACACCTATGGAGGTATGGTCTAGTAAAACACCTTCATTAAGACACATTCGAGTATTTGGTTGTGAGGCATATGCACATGTGCCTAAGGAGAAGAGGTCTAAGTTGGAGAACAAGGCTGTAAAGTGTATCTTCATCGGTTATGGCATCAGTGTGAAAGGGTACAAGCTTTGGGATCCAGTAGTTGAGAGAGTTCTGTATAGTAGAAGCATGATCTTCAAAGAGCTCAATTCTTCTTCTGTTGTCTTGCAGCCAAAGAAAGAAGAGAAGAAAGATGATGTGGTTCAGCTTCCTTCCACCCCTGAGAAAGTTGAACAAAAAACATCTATTGGACCTAATAATGAGGAGAGATCTAGTAGCTCTAAAAGTTCAGAAGAAGATGAAGAACCTCAACCTCAACCTTTGAGGAGGTCCATGTAGATAAGGTAGAAACCTGATAGGTTTGGTTATTCATTGCATGATTCCAATTATATTTTTTCTTTGATTTCTAACACTGATGAGCCTAGAACTGTCAAAGAGGCTATGGGTATGAAAGATGTAAGTTCTTGGAAGGAGGCCATGGAAGAGGAGATGGCTTCTTTGGAAAAGAATAATACTTGGGACTTGGTGCCTTTAACTGAAGGACAAAAACCTGTTGGATGCAAATGGGTGTTCAAAAAGAAATTTGGTGCAGATGGTAGTGTTGAGAAATATAAGGCTAGATTGGTTTCGAAGGGGTATTCTCAGGTGGAGGGAATTGACTATGGTGAGATTTTCTCTCCCGTTGCAAAGCTCACATCTATTCGGTTCCAGTTATCTCTTGCAGCAGTGTACGATCTAGAAGTGGAACAGATGGATGTGAAGACAACATTCCTTCATGGTGACCTGGAGGAGGAAATCTATATGTCACAGCTAGAGCACTGCATGGTGAAAGGTAAAGAAAATCTAGTTTGCAAGTTGAATAAGTCTTTGTATGGTTTGAAGCAGTCTCCTAGGATGTGGTACCAGAAGTTTGATGCCTTTGTGTTGAGTATTGGATTTCAGAGATCGAAATCAAATCATTGTGTTTATTACAAGATTGACAATGATCACATTCTCATTATTGCATTGTATGTCGATGATATGTTAATGATTGGGAATGGTAAAAGTTTGATTTATGATTTGAAGTCTCAATTGTTAGCACAGTTTGAGATGAAAAATCTAGGGGCAGCTCGGTACATTCTGGGAATGGAAATCAGAAGAGACAAAGCAAACAAAAAACTTTGGTTAGGCGAGAGTAAGTATGTTAACATTGTGTTGGAGAGATTCATCATGATGGATTGAAGACCTTTGACTATTCCTGTTACAATGGGCACAAAGTTATCTATTGAAGATTGTCCAAAGTCTCCTTCTGAGATAGAGGATATGAGCAGAGTTCCTTATGCTAGTACGGTTGGCAGTTTGATGTATGAGATGGTCTACACAAGACTAGACATTGCCTAAGTAGTGGGAGTCCGTAGTCAATTTATGGCTAATCCTGGATGGGTACATTGGGATGCAGTGAAGAGAGTGTTCAGATATTTGTGAGGTACTTCTGAGTATTCCTTATGTTATCATGTTTATCCTACAAGACCTCAACATTCACTTTGTATTCATGGATTTGTGGATTCAGATTGGGTAGGTGACATTGACAGCAGGATATCCACCAGTGCTTATGTGTTCAGTATGTTTGGTGGTGCTATTAGTTGGATGAGTAAGTGGCAACCTATGGTCACTTTGTCCACCACTGAAGCTGAGTACATGGCAGCAACTCATGCTTGTAAAGAAGACATTTGGCTTAAGAGATTGTGTTCTAATGTTAGGTTTGATGCAGGGAATATTACTATTTGTTGTGATAGTCAGAGTGCCATATGTTTGGTGAAGAATCCTACTTTCCATGCAAGGACTAAGCATATTGATGTCCAGTACCATTTTGTTCATGATATGGTAGAGGATGGGAAGGTAAACTTGGAAAAAGTTGAAACTTTGATGAATGTTGCAGATTCCTTGACAAAACCTGTGAGCACAGAGAAGTTCATATGGTATTCAGAGGCTATGGGCCTCACGGCCCCTAGCAATTAAATCATGGTGTTGATACTCCCTTTGCTCTTGCAAGATGTTCGACAAGTGGGAGAATGTTAGGAAAAGTGTCTCAACCTTGCAACTTCAAAAGATTACTATTCTTCCTTGTTTTGGTCTTTTTGAATACCCTTTATCTTGGAGAATGGTCTGGAACCTTCAAAGTTTCCAAAAGTTTCCAAATGAGCTAAAAATAGAGAGATTTACTATTTTTAATAAGTCCTTCGATTGAGCTCAGATTGACCTAAAATTTTTCCCAGAAGGTGCGGAACAGCTAAGTGAACATCTTGGGTGAGTTTCGTCTCATGATCATATCAGGATTGTGAGATATTAAAGTTTCTATTTTTTGAAACTGCCAAAAAATTTCTTTAAACTTAATTACCATAATCAAAACTTCTCTAAACATCCTAAAAATGGTGATAACTAGCGTAACTGATTATAGGGTGATAGATCTCTTCATGAGCTTTCTGACGCATTAAACGATTCATCAATCAGACACCCAGATCAAAAGTTATGGCCTCTGGAAGTTGGACCTTCTATTTTTTTGGGAAATGTAAAAATGTGTTGGACACATAAAAGAGTTGTAAAGGGGAGAGTTACATGTGTTGGTGTGTGGTTTGGCACATCACAAGGCATCTTTGATTGGAGATAATTTGGGCACCACTTTTGGGTGGTCTTAGCTCATGGTTTTGTAATTACCGGTAATGATTTACTGTATTGTATCTCCTATATATCAGGAGCTTGAGATGGAGGTTGTATGTAAGAATCTTATAGATGTCAAGTTACCTCCTAGATCTCTAGTTGGATATAATCCTGTAAAAGATTTCTCTATAAGTATATTGTAATCTTCGTGATTCCTGAATAATATATTGGGCGACTTTGGAGTGTGGTTTTTTACCTGAAAGGGTTTTCCCCATGTATATCTTGTGTTGTGAGTTTTGTGTTTGCATTTGGAAGTTGTTATTATCTTTCTGTTAATGTGCATCTTAATCTGTAATTGTAAAAGTAAAAATTTACATAAGTCTTTCCTCAGTAGATCAGTGTAGGAAGCGTTTCTACACACCTTGCTTCCTTTCAATAACCAACTAAAGGAGAAGACTTGCGGAGCCTTCGTCAACTTGAGGGGCCTAATGACACATCATTCATTGATCTTTGGTTCATGGCTAACCTTCCCCAAGATCCGCACATCATTCCATTTATTTGCAAAGGAATTCTACTCATTTAGGGCCACCCTACCCATGTACACATGTTATGACTCTTCATTGGAGTTTGTGAACTTCCTTGGCCGACGCAAAGGAATCATATGATCCGGAGATGATATATATTGATGTAATAGATGCCTAGGAAAGTAGTTAGAAATTGATTCATAGTTGATAGTTTAGATTTTGTGTGAAGTAGCTTTAAAGCTATATCTTGTACATATTCTGATATTCTATAGTCAGGTCTTTGAGCCCTAATTGTAAGCCCGCATGTTGCCAGCCAATTCATATTTGAATTCTATGATATACTGAATGACTAAATCTGCATTTGCTTTAGATCTTTGAGTTGTTTCCTTCGTGTTTACTCTTGTTGCATAGTCTGGACAGATCATTCTCTAAACCCTCCTACCATGAATGCACCACAAGATCCTTTTGAATCAGCAAAGCGTGAATCTGAAGCTTCCACAGACCAAAGTTTTGTCCTGAAAACTTTTTGATCTTCCATTTATCTGCTTTGTCCATTCTTTTGGAAATTCTTCACTGATTTCCAACCAGCTTCACCACTGAACTATTTCACCAAGCTTCTTCACCAAAGCTCTGATTCCAATTGTTGAGAGAAGAATAAACAATACAGAAAAAATGAATTAAATCAAATACATAAACTAAACATAGAAAATGCAAAAGAGAACAACATTTTTAACATGATTCACCAAATGGCTACATCCACTATGAGCAGGGGATTGCTCTCTAAGTTCAACTCCATAGTCAATCTCTCATACATTATATCTGTAGCTCATATATATTAATATTACCAGCAACTCACTATTAAAATAATATCTCTGTTGTTCCTATAGCTATCACCACTCCCAGACTAACAATAGCCAATGTAAAAATAGACTTGCAAAGAGCTAAAATAATCCTCAATGTGGAAGTAGAAAACATGCATTAGTCAATATAAATAAGAGGGAGTATGGGAGGCATTACAAAAAAGGATTGGACTGCAAATATAGTCAATGTTACACATCATGAAATAATAACATAATTGCATTGCCATTACAATTTGATGAAATGTTTCCCTTATCCAATTCAAAACCTTTCAAACCATGCATTGTCTCGTCAATATTTCCATTTCTGGGGTTCGAAATCCTAATTATCTTAGGATTCCTGTCGGACAATGTGTTTGCCTCCTTGCTGGACATTCTAAGAGGAGATGACAGTGTAACGACATGGCCAATATCATTTGAAAATATGTTGCCATTATCTAATTTAGAAAATTCTGAACCCACAATCTTCTCATTCATGGTGCTAGTTTCAAGCTCAACAACATGCACGTATCTGATAGTTTCTTCCTTATCCACATCATCTTCCTTGACACCAACAACCTCAGCTTTGCCTGATCCTTTATTAATGGAGGCCTCTATGAGCACCCGGTGTGGTTCCCAATAGTGGTCCACGATGAGATGCTAACTGATCTTGGCTAGATCTGGGCCCGGTGTCCCGAACTTGCTCGCGCCAATGGTGCCCGTCAACAACATTACTGCCACAAACAAATAGAGCAGCATTACCTTGCCATAGTGAAACGCCTTGTACATCTACCTCACCCTGTGCCCTGAAAATACCTCCAGAAACTACATTGTGGCTTTCAGTTTGAGTTTGAATCCCTTTTTGACATACTGATACTTCTTAAAAACCCTGTCTCGAGTTTCTTCTCCATGGTTTATTGCACTACTGTAGTCTTGTCCAATCTAGTTATGAAGCATACCCTTCACCTAATCTCCTATGGCTAAATAAGGGCCACCAGCAATGCCATCTCTGTGTGGAATAATGCAGTTTTTAGGAGACTTGAGAGAGGAGCAAGTGGAGGGATTCGTGAGCTAATGAGCTCTTCTTAGAGCAGTGAGCTCCTTGATATGAAGTTTCCCTACATCTTCCCCTAGATGAGTGTCACTAGAAGTGAAGAGCACCTCAAACACATCATCTTCAATCACCTTCAAATTGTCACTGTCATCGCCATTAATTTGATTTGCCCTAGGTTCTATGGCATCAACCTGCTCACCATCATCTAATTGATCCCCAAAACTATCACTATCAAACATACTAAGAAAATTATTAATAATGGAATCAGTTTCAGCATCTATATGATCCAAAGACCTTTGCTTGGCTGTCCACAATGACAAATATGAAGTAGGATGAACAACTCCCACTTCAACATGACTCTCTATGACATACAGGTTGTCTAATTTGCTACCCCTTGCAATTACCAAGGCCCCCTTTTTAACCTTGCATCTATTTGATTCAAAACTAATTTCACAACCTTGACGACCCAATTGTTCAGCCGAGATTACATTTTGTTTGAGCTGGGGAACATATCTAACATCACATAACAACCAAGTATATCCATTTTTCAGTTTTAATGAAATATCCCATTTTCCAAAAACATCACAAGATTCATTGTTACCAAGAAAAACCTTACTGAAGTCACCAATTTGAAGATTTTTGAAATACTCCTTGCACGGAGTGACATGAAATGATGAACCTAAATCAAGCACCCCACCAATAGTTGGAATTTCTTCTTCAGTTAAAATAAGAACACCCACATCTTCTTGGTACGTTGTGTTGGCTTTGTTATTGCTCACCTTTTCTTGTGCTTTTTTGTAGTTCCAACAGTTCTTTTTTATGTGACCATGCTTGCCACAAAACCAACATTCTCCATTTCTACCACTAGACTTTGATCTTCCTCTGTCGTTATTTCTACCTTTATCTTGACCCCTTCCTCTATTGTCAGTACTTACTACATAATCTTCATTGAGAAGAGTGGTTGCTACATAATCATAGCTCAACATTGTTTGTTTTTCTTATCCTCCCCTTCTTCAGATCAACTTTTACCAGATACTAAATTGCTTATGGTCATTATGACACTGTCCCAACTATCGGGAAGAGAGCACACCAACAACATGGCTCTCATTTCTTCTTCAATGTTAACATCCACAGAAAGTAATTGACTAAAAAAATATTAAATTCATTTAAATGATTCGACATGCTATTACCTTCTTTCATTTTCAAGTTTACCAGTTTCTTCAACAAGAAAACTTGATTCATTGTTGAAGCCCTTTCATACATATCACACAACTTGTCCCAAATTTGTTTAGCTGTTGTCTTCGTGGTAACGTTGAAGAGGACATTGCTCGACAGTGATAGAATGATGGTTGCAACTACTTTCTGGTCTAAGATATCCCAGTCTTCATCTAACATCTTCTCCAGCTTCTTAGACTTCCCTTGTAGCACTATGGCAAGATCCTTCTAAATCAGTAAAGTACGAATCTGAAGCTTCCATAGTCCGAAGTTTTGTCCTGAAAACTTTTCGATCTTCCATTTATTTGCTTCCGATTCGCACTTTGCTAATTTAGAAGGATCTTGCCATTGCACTGCAAGGGAGGTCTAAGAAGCCGGAGAAGATGTCAGATGAAGACTAGGACATCTTAGACTAGAAAGTAGCTGCAACCATCATTCTATCACTATCCAACAATGTCCTCTTCAACGTTACCATGGAGGACGAGCTGTGTGATATGTTCGAAAGGGCTTCAACAATGAATTGAGTTTTCTTGTTGAAGAACCGATAAACTTGAAAACGAAAGAAGGTAACAACATGTCAAATCATTTAAATGAATTTAATATTGTTATCAGTCAATTATTTTATGTGGATGTCAACCTTGAAGAAGAAATGAGAGCCATGTTGTTGTTGTGCTCTCTACCTGATAGCTGGGACAGTGTGATCATGACCATAAGCAATTTAGTATCTAGTAAAAGTAGATCTAAAGAAGGGGAGGATAAGAAAAAACAAACAATGATGAGGTATGATGATGTAGCAGCCACTCTTCTCAATGAAGATATGAGAAGAGGGCAAAATAGAACAACTAGTGATGCCTTGACTACTGTAAGTACTGACAATAGAGGAAGGGGTCAAGATAAAGGCAGAAATAATGACAGAGGAAGATCGAAGTCTAGGAACAGAAATGGAGAATGTTGGTTTTGTGGCAAGCAAGGTCACACAAAAAGGAATTGTTGGAACTACAAAAAGGCACAAGAAAAGGTGAGCAATAATGAATCCAACACAACATACCAAGAAGATGCAGGTGTTCTTATTTTAACCGAAGAAGAAATTCTAACTATTGGTTGGGTGCTTGATTTAGGTTCATCATTTCATGTCACTCCGTGCAAGGAGTATTTCAAAAATCTGCAAATTGGTGACTTCGGTAAGGTTTTTCTTGGTAATAATGAATCTTATGATGTTGTTGGCAAAGGGGATATTTCATTAAAACTGAAAAATGGATATACTTGGTTGTTACAAGATGTTAGATATGTTCCCCAGCTCAAACAAAATGTAACTTCGGCTGGACAATTGGGTTCTCAAGGTTGTGAGATTAGTTTTGAATCAAATAGATGCAAGGTTTAAAAGGGGGCCTTGGTAATTGCAAGGGGTAGCAAATTAGGCACCCTGTATGTCATAGAGAATCATACTGAAGTGGGAGTTGTTCATCTTACTTCAGATTCATCATTGTGGACTACCAAGCAAAGTTCTTTGGATCAATTAGATGCTGAAATTGATTTTGTTATTAATAATTTTCTTAGTATGTTTGACAGTGACAGTTTTGGGGATCAGTTAGATGATGGTGAGCAGGTTGATGCCATAGAACCTAGGGCAGATGAAATTAATGGCGATGAGAATGAAAATTTGAAGGTGATTGAAGATGAGACCATTTGTAATGGTGATCAGAGTGAAAGTTTGGAGTCAATTTGTAATGCTGTTGGTAGTAAAACTTGTGCATCTGAAAATATGTCAACCGATATGGAAGATGGAGCAGCTAAATCTAAGAAGACTATTGTCAAAGTTGGCGGTGAATTTGGTGGAATTTCTAGAATTGTTGTATCTCTGATTCTATTTTTGTTTATTTGTTGTATATTTTTGTGTGTTGTGTTTGAAGGGGGGATGAGCAGTTTGATAGAGGATTTTCTACTGATACGAAAGTGATTTCGGTGGATGATTTGCCCAAACTTGTACCAAGGGAGAAGTTCAAGTTCTGTAGGACTTCTCTTGGCATTGTCAAGTATTGACAATAAGCCTGGAGTGGGGGATACCTCAGTGCAGCTCTTGTAGCTTGGATTGGACTTCAAGTGGGAGATTATTGTGTAATGTTGACTATATTTGTAGTCTAATCCTTTTTTGTAATGCCTCCCACGACTCCCTCTTATTTGTTTTGACCAATGCATGTTTTCTACTTCCACATTGAGTATTATTTTAGCTCTTCGTAGGTCTATTTTTGTATTGGCTATTATTATTCTGGGAGTGGTGATAGTTGTAGGAACAACAAAGATACTATTTTAATAGTGAGCTACTAGTAATATTAATATATATGAGTTGCAGATATAATGTATGAGAGATTGATTCTAGAGTTGAATATAGAGAGCAATCCTCTACTCAAAGTGGATGTAGAAAACATGCATTGGTCAGTACAAATAAGAGGGAATAGTGGGAGCCGTTACAAAGAAGGATTGGACTGCAAATATAGTCAACGTTACACAACATGTGTCCCTAACGAATATCTCATGGTTTATTCCATATAGATTCTGCATTTTATATTCTTAATTTCAAGGTATTTTAGCTAGGAATTACAATATTGAAACATTGTTGTGGAATATGATTATATTTATGCCTTTAAAACTATTTACAAGTACGAACAAATTAACCCCAGGATCATAGAGAATGATTGCAGTTAAGCCTACTGGAGAATAAAACTATTTTATTCCTCTTTTCATTCAACAAATAAAGGTTAGGTTACAATTTATAGAGATTACAAACTCATAACAAAGTCCTACAAAAGTGGATCTACACTTGACACCTAACTCAACTAATTGGCAACACACTAACAACTAACAAATTGTTAACACATATAGGCAAGGTGTCCACATGCACATGAGCTCACTGTTACATTCTACATGTGTTGGAGCATATATTCCTACAAAGTCTTTTTGGATGTATGACTATGGTGATTGTCTAGCACTCACCTCACCACCCAGGCTACAGTTGTTATGTAGGTTCATTAATCTAATTTTGTTTATTCATTATTGGTTTAATAGTCATCCTATCAATAAAATCTAAATAAACAATACCCTTGTAAAATAATTTCTAAACATGCAATGGAACGTATATGGTTTCACGTGCATATTATTCCTTTAAATAAAATTATGAAAGCTATTACTCCCTCAATTTATGGGGCACGATTTGGGTTTAAATCACTCAATAGAATTTTTAAATCCTTTGTCAATGTTTTATTTTTGCTTACAAGGACAGAGGACCTCTTTTCTCAAAAGAAGCAATTTTTTATTTGAAATCTATGTATATGTGATTAAATATAAGTACTTTACATCTAGTAAGAGGTTATGTTGTGCATCAAGTAAACAATCATCCTGAGAAGTGATATTAATATTTGACAATGACCTTAGACTAGGATGCAAATCTCCATTACAATTGGGTTTAGTAGCTTTTCTTTTTCCTTTTCATTTTAGATAATATATTGTCCTTACTCCATACATTTCTTTAGTTTGGAGTGTTGTGCTTGTCGTATTGGGCTATTTTGGCCTTGTTTATTGATTTACTTTTTTTGGACTTGCTACAAGACAAAGGTAAATAAAATAAATGCCAACAACTTTTTTTTTCCTTACCTATCATCTCTTCTATGTTTCCAAATTTAAATCATGTCAAATCAAATTCCTCATAGACTATGTGATGTATGATTCAATACTAGTGAAAGTGTAATTGGTGATTAAGGCCAAGACTATGAAAAGTGTATGCTCCATCCTGATTGCACCATGGTGGCATGATCACTAGTTTATCAAAATCTTTTAGAATGTTTCTAATAGGACAACCAAGAGGTTACAATTTAAGGGCCTAGAATGATGGTTGTGTGTTACATATTGTTTATTACTAGTCATATGGCCTTTAGCATTTTAACTATCATGTTTTTGAAAAGTATATATCTATTGGAATAATACATATAACTTTATGGTGTGTTTTCTAACCTTGATGCATTGACTATACCCTTTTATTATAAGAACTCTTAGGTCTGTAAAACTCTAAAAATAGTAGTGAATTGACAAGACAAAGAATGAATTCTGACATCAATTGTTTCTATAGGCCAAGAATGGGCCCTTGACCTACAATTTGGGTCTTGAAATAGTAAGAGTATTCATTTATTTATGCACATTGTGCATTGATATTTTCTTCTCCTTGAAAGTAAAATAGAATAACCATGGTGGAAGATGGTCAAAAATTTGTATCAAAATTTTAATTTATTAATGGCTTAGTAGTATGTGGAGGTGGTACTTGCTTGATTAGTGTTTGAGACATTTGAAAACTAGATGATTGTTATGGATCTTTAGATTGCATGTACTTACCATGTGACAATCTATGTAAATTATATGAGTTATATGATAACTATGTCAAGATATTAATTTGTTTTAGGGACAACAAATGACATCATTAATCTTAGCTCCAAATTTCTCAAAGCACTAAATTCCATTTAATGTGTTTTCTTTTATAAATCTTTTAAAATTTGTAGGGTTAGTTTTGGTCCCAACTACGTCAAGATGATATAGTAAAACCCTTCATCCATTGTATCACCTAGAATTATGTGAATTTAAGAATTATATTTGTGACGTAGATTAACATCCTTGATGGAGAGTTGTGTTGTCAAACTACGAGGCCTATGTGCATTATGTAGGCAAGGCCATCTTGGATAAGCCCCTAAAGCCTAGGTCTGGCCCTTCGGAGGGGTCCTTTTTCATGTTTATGAATTCTTAAGATCCTTGGTGAGATAAAGCACCAGATTAGTTATTCAGGTAGAGTAAGTTGCAGGCTTATTTGTCTAGCCTTATTATATTATTGAATATGAGTTATTCTTACCTTATTGGATTCCTAGTGTAATCATCGATGTGTTAAGATATTTGACATTACTATTTCAGGGATGCATTATGTAATTATTGATTTCATAGTGTATCACTTGTATGGAGTCAGTGAAATAAGATTTATTTTCTTTGATATCCTTATGATTGATGATCATGGTTGACGTAAAGCATGATCTAATGAGTGTGTTGTAATAATTCATATCTTTATGTTTTATGATATTTGTTATTAAATGGGGTGATGTTACACTAACACATCTAACTAACTATACCTAAAAAACAAGGTATACTCATCATTATAGGTAGGCCTTCTTCAATGACCATATCTAACCCAAACCATAATCATGTGTAATGTCAAATCTAAAATCAATTAAAGCATCTAAAAGTCCACTAATAGCACTCACATAGATGTTAGGCATGAAGGTAAACCACTACAATATAGAAATCTAAAATAATGTTGCAAATCTAAAATTTAATCTATAAAATGCCAAAATAGAGATAAAACATATAAATCAACAAACTTAAGAGATTTACTTGTGGCCTGCAGAGGAAGGTGGGTTGATAATTCCAATGAAATCAAGTCCCCATTGTGTGAAAGGACATAATTCAACTACCGGTTGCAAGGGTTGGGCTGGATTTCTTTCTCACATTGTGGTAGTTTGACAGACATGGCAGATTCGTGCGTGTGTATGAGCATATTTGAAAAGGGTCAGCCAGTAGTAGCCAACTCTTAGAATTTGGGTAGCAGTAGCAGACCTAGATCCGTCCCCAATACCAAATTTCTCATGGAAACTTGAAAGTACTTGAGCTACTTTAGATTTGTTCAGGCAATGAAAATAAATCCCTTTGTGATTTTTCTTATACAACACTACTACTTTCAGCATGAATCTATTTCTTTTTAGACTGAGTGCTCTACGCTAAACAAAATTTAGATGTGACAACAAACCTTTGGTTGATCAAGTAATAAATAATATTATCATATCAATCATCTTTTGAAATATCCTCCAAAGTATACTGATGTGATGAAATTTCTAGGTCTATCTCGGCCATGGTACAAGTGAGTGCTTTCCCTCTCACTAGCTTCATATTTTGGTTCTCTAAATCAAATTCTTATAGTACCATAATCTATTTGCCTCTCCGCTCTTCAAGTTCATTATGCATCAAGAGGACTTTAACTATCACATCAGATACTATAGTATTAACCTTACTCCTGAGAATATAGTATCTAAACTTCTTAACAACTCTAACCAATGTGTAGCCTTGTTTTTCTACATTTGGATACCTTAATTGCCCATCTTTCAAAGGGGTACTCATGAAATCAATCAGACGTTCATCCCTGGAGCCCTTTTTCTAGGTGAGCATTATTGCACAAGTGTGCTCAAAGGCAAAATAATAGATATAGAATGGGAGAGCATAATCCAGACTGACCAAAACTGGGGCTTCAGAGATGGCCTTCTTGATTTCTGTGACTACTTTCTTGGCCTCAAGAGTCCAGTAAATTTTGGCATCTTGCTTCAACATAGCATTCAATGGTTGGACAATCTCTACAAAAACTAGTAATGAACTTGTGCATGAAATTGATCTTCCCAAAATAAGACTTAAGCTCCTCTTTGCTTGCTGGAGGAGGAATTTTGAGAATAGCCTAGACCCTCTCAAGATCTATTGAGATTCCTTTCTCAAAAATGATATGGCCTAATAATTTACCCTCAGTAACTCTAAATATGCATTTCTTCGAATTAAGGGAGATACTGTAATCTCTACACCTATGCAAGACTTTCCTCAAATTTGAAACATGATATTCTTTTCTTTTGGAGAACACAATAAGGTCATCCATGTAAATGATAATACATTTTCCCACCAATCCCTTAAATGCAATGTCCATGGCTTGCTGAAACTTTTCTCTTGCATTGATGAGCCGAAATGACATTCTTCTGTAAGCATATAAAGTGAAGGAAAATTTTAATCTATCCTCATATTCTGCCATCACCTGGTTATATCCTAAATAATAGTATAGAAATGACATCATGATTTGCGAACCATTGACAATCTAATGAACTTCATCCAATGATGGTTTTAGGATAATTATCCTTTTCTGATGCACGATTCAAGTTTTAGAAATCAACACATAATTAGATTTCCCCATTCTTTTTGTATCGAAACCAAGTTTGCAACCCAAGTAGAGTGGCGAATAGGAAAAATAATCTGAGCTAATAATAATTTCTTCACCTCTTGGAATATTAAAGGCTCCTGCAAAGTATTAACAGGCCTTTGTCTTTGTTAGAAGGTCCTGACCCCAAGTTTTAGTGGTATTGTATGAGTGATAACTGAGGTATCATATATCTTGAGATCTTCATAACTCCAAGCTATAATGTCATGATAATCTTCCAGTGCCTTTATTATCCCTTCCCTTTCTTTTGGTGTGCACACTTTTCCAATAAAAATATTCTTGACATCATCAGAGGTACCCATATTATGAGGATTACATCTTCTACTTTTAGATTCTACTTTCTTTTTGGAGGACCTGAGTTTGTCTAAGTCAAAGATGCATTCTAGTTGCACCATTCCTCGTGGAATTGTATTGGTTTTGAGGTTTAGTACCCCTTCCAAGTCTAGTTCTACTTCTTAAACATCAACCTCGTCAATGATATGATTCATGAACACATCTAAATGAGTGGTGAAGTCTAGTATGTGTTTGTCATCCTCAAAAACCTAGAAATTAGTGACATTATCTGGCACTGGAGGAATAGGAGTGAGATCTATGATGAATTCATTCAAAATGAACATAGCCAAAGGCTCTAGAGTACTAGCAGTCTAAGCCAATGTATTAGCAGTATAGTTCCTCTTCTGAGGGATGACCTAGATATCAAAGCCATCAAAACTTCCTATTAAATCCCAAACCCTACTTCTATAGGAATTAATCCTTTTATCATGGCAAGTATATTTTTTCAGACTTGCTTGACTACTAATTTTTAACCTCTAGATACATGTACTACTTTGTCTTTCTTCCTAATATCCAATAAGAGCCTATGCAATAACTATTCATAATCTGCGACATTGTTGGTGCACTGAAATTAAATTCTATGAGCTTCCAGGAAGGACTATCCTTTAGGGCTGATTAACTTGAACCCTACTCCTACACCCTTCTTAGACTTCTAAAGATCCATCAAAACTAAGAGTCCATATCTAATTTGCATTTTTATTTACTTCTAGAGATGAGTTGCTAAAAATATTAGGTAAAGGTCTCTTTGTCCCTTGTGATTTATGTGGATATGAAGTCAAATTAGTAGGATTCTATGAACTATTTGTGTTGTAATCAAACTCTCCTTGGCCATATTTCTATTACAAATGAATCCTTAAGCGTTTCCTTACTTGATCTACTATAATTTTACATAGTGAACATGAAAAATCTGAGTGTGCAACTTCGTGAACTCCACCAATTTGGTAGCAATAGGTCCTCAAACATTACTTTATCTTTGATTTTTAGTTGATCCCTAATGTATTTGGTTACAAAATCCATAAAACCTTCAAACATTCCTCCTTCATCTTTTGAGGAAGATCATTTTTTGATTCAACTAGCATATCAATGTTGTTTCCTACAAGGTCTTTCGAAAACTAATCTTGTGAATCTACTTGTAGGAATAATACTTTGTCAATGCCTTAAGTTCTTAGGGAATATACCATGAGATATGCTTTAGAGTATAATATCTCATTGTTCTAGTTATATTTTATGATCATATGCTTCATCTTTGGTTCTCTCTCAATCCTGATCTGGTTAGCAATCCCTTTCCAAGGAAACCACATGTGTGAAAAGTCTGTAGCCATATAGCCATTGATTCTTTTGGACCAATCTCTACTCAAGAGCATACCATACGCCTCTAGGATATTAACCACTTGGATGTCAATGTACTAAGTCACCCTAGGGTCTAAGGTAAGTCGCATGTGAATGTGATTCAATCCCCCCACAACATCAACCTCAGTTTTATCCAATTGAGTTACTTTCCTTGAAGATTTTACAAGTGTTAGACCTAAATCCTCACATATAGATAGTGGCATGACATTGGTAGATCCTCTAGAATCAACTAGATAATTGTGAAAATTCTTGCCAAAGGTCCTTGGCGAAAGCAAAAAAGGAGGTGATTCTTTATAAATTGTGACAGGGGTATCCAATTCCAATCTTTGTCTTTTCCTTTCCCAGGCAATTCTTTTTGAGAGACACACCTTAGTGGAGTATCTTTAGTAATAGTCTCATTAATAGTGTGTAAAATAGCATCTTTAACTTTAGGGATTTTCATAAGTTCAAAGACAGACAAACTTACCTTCATTTTCTTGAGCTCCTCAGCGACATGTCCCATTTTGACCATGTCCATTCGAGGTGCAGACTCTCCTACTGGATGAACTGGTGCTTTTGGTATACCTAGATTATTACTAGCCTTAGGGTCTAGGGGCACTTGGTAGTTGTTTGGAGGAGTGGAGTTAGTGAATGGCCCTTTTGGTTTGTTGCTTCATAGGTTGTATGAATTCCTATTGAACTGTTGATAAGCTTGGACCTCATCAACTCCTTCATCTTTAGGCTCATTATCTCATTGCATCGAAAAAACATAACTTTCTATAAACATGACGGTATCATACTAAGTGGTGGGTACCAGTTCATATCATGTAGGCAAGGTAACTTATTGTGCTTTGATATTCTAAATGTCCCTTTGAAAAATACCTACAACAACTTGGAATTCATGACAGTTTAACTCCAATGTTGATTAGTATTGTGTAACCTACACCAACTAGACAGAGTAGCTTTAGATAAGAACACTTTCCTTGGAGGTCGACCCTCAGCTTGATTTTGAGACTCTAAAGGAGATGGGACCCCTCCATTATTAGGCTTGGTATTCCATGTTTGATTTGTCTTCTAAAAATTTTGATTTTGATTCCACTGTAGATTCTAAAAGTAAGCCTTTTGATTCTTGAGATATGTTACCTCTATTGTGAGATTCTTCATTTGCTCAGTATTTTCCCTAATTTCATCTCTGTCATCTTTTGTCTTAGCAAGTATAGTATTAGTAGGATGCAAGAAGAGAGGTTGCATTAGTGGAGATTTAGAAATGGGGTTTCCAGGGTGCAAGACCATTTCTTGAGTGACTATAGGCATTGGATTCAAAAAAGGAGTATGATTTGTCAATGCTTGGTTAATTTTGTACACTTGATTTGGCATTCTTGGAGTGCTCAAGTGATTGAGGGGACCTGCTCCTGACTAACCTAATTTTGAGTTAACCTTCACAACTTTAGCATAGGCCCATGCTAGAGTGGTTATAGTTAGGTTCACTCACAAATATAGAAATCAAATTATCCAGTGTTGCATAGTAAATTGGTAATGTTGCAGCCTCATCTATATTTTATGGATTATGAAGGTGAGTGTATGCTTTGTAAAATCTATTGTTGAATGAGCCTATCAACTCATTCCCTTGCCTCTTTATTTCTGTAAATAGTTGGTAGAGTTCAGTAGGCTCTATTGGGATTCTAAATCTGGCCAAAAAACCATATTTCATCAATGTCTACAAAGTAATGGATCTGGAAGGAAGATAAACAAACCAATAAAATGTTTCATCCTGCAAAGAATAAGGAAATAGTCTACAAGCCACATCTTCATCTTCTATTTTCCACAGATGCATAGTGTCTTCAAAAATGACATGTTCTACTGTGCAATTCAGATCATTAATCTGAAACTTAGAGCAAATCCTTTTTGGATTCTTGGGAATCTCATGATAATTGATGAATCTAATTGGGGAAGGGTTCACACCAACCCACACCATTTCTTGAGGATTATTCTAAAAGTTTCCCTAAGGAATTCCTTGAGGGTTTTCATGAGGACTTTTCTGAGGACTTACTGGTTGGTCTACCAGAGAGCTTCTTGGAGAGTTTCTGTGAATATGTACTAGAGATTGTTGGACTGCACTAGACAACTGAAGGGGGGGTGAATTAGTTATCCTAAAATTTTTAACCAATTATAATCAATTACTCGTATTCAGATATAACCATGAAAGCATAAAATGAGAAGCTCAACACAAAAGCATAATTAACACAGGAGAAACCAAATTTTTACATGGAAAACCCTAAAAGGGAAAAACCACTATGGGTGTTAGCCCACAGAATTATATAAGTTATATCAATACCAAAAAATAGAGGCTCACTACCCAAATTGCTCACTGCAAAGAAAGGCTCACTGCCTAAGGGTGGCTCACTACCAAAGGGTGGCTCACTGCCAAAAGGAGGCTCACTGCCACAAGGTTGAACTGAGATAACAACATCTACTCCATGCCAAGGTTAAGTTCCATTGAAGCACAAACATCTCTGCTCTGCTCTGCTACTTTACTTCACTTCTATCTTCGCATCTTCACACTTGGATACATTTTCACGACTTAATTACAAGTATTTATACACTTCATCAACCTTGGAATGATCATCAAGGTCGGCACTACAATCATCAACTGTTGGAACAATCTCCAAGGTTGGCAAACATATGTTACATCATATAGGTCTCAACCTAAATAGATTTACAAAGAAAAGAAATGAATGTAGATCATGCCATACCTTAGCAGGGACTCAAACACAATCTTCCATGCTATAACATACTATGACAATCTTCGATGCATCTTCGCAGATGATGAATTCAATCAGGTCAGCCAAGAATGATATTCACACAAGTATTCTCAAGAACACACTTCATGCACAATTTGAATTATACCTTGCGGACCAATCCGAATGTAGGAGCATGATCAAGAGACATCCAAAAGCACATTATAATGACCAGGAACAACTGCATGATCTCTAACCACTCTATCAATGAGATTCTTCAAATCGGAGCACAAGAACAACACTGTCAACCATTGTCATAAGTAATTGCAGTTGAAGGTACTTAACATCATCACAAACTTAATTCCAGAACCATAGACCAAAATACTTCAATGCAGAGGAATGCAGATCAAAACACTTTCTCCCTATCACTACCAAACATATAGAAAAAGTTATTTTCACTCTGGTGAACATAACTCACTCAATTCTTTAGACAAGCTTCTAAATAACTTCCAATCTGCAGGTAAAGATATTTATTCTATAGGAAATGAAAAACATTCTTATGGACTATTCTTCTACATGTAATGCACTATTTCTACTCCAACACATTGTTATCACCGGAGGGGCTAATTTTCTCAATATCCTCAACAAAGTAAGAGCACAGTTGACACCAATGACAACATAGATATGTTGACATCAATGACAACACCGATTAGGCACATACTTGCAACAATCTCCCCCTTTATCATTGATGGCAACATATGATGTGAAAAACTGAAAAGACCACCAAGACATGATTCTCCCCCTTTCTCTTTACACATCTGTATTTTTTCTCCCCTTGAGTTTTTCACATGATTTCTCTCCCCCTTTGACATCAATGCCAAAGGGCATATACTTGCATGCTGCTACTCTAATCTATTTACTTTATTAGAAACATTTAGGTACTCCCCCTGAGAGGTAGCCTTCAGAACATCAATCTAGATCAAAGAATGACACTTTGAGCTCCACTAGATTGATGCATTCCTATGCATGTTAGTTCAGGACAGGAGGGGTAATTACCCCTAACTTTTCTCTAAGATACTCAAAGGTATCTTTAGGTAGAGGCTTAGTGAAAATGTTTGCAATCTAATCCTTTGTGGACACATATTCCAACTTTACTTCATTCTCTGTCACCTTCTCTCTCAAAAAGTGATACCTTATAGATATGTGCTTTGTTCTTGAGTGCATCACTGGATACTTTGAGATATTTATGGCACTTGAATTGTCACAAAAGGTTGCAATTGGATCTTCATACACAACTCTTATATCCTTCAAATTCTACTTTATCCATAATACTTGAGTGCAACAACATGTTGCTGCAATATACTCTATTTCTACAGTTGAAAAAGATATTGAATCTTGTTTCTTGCTCAGCCATGAGACCAATCTATTACCCAAGAAGAAGGCACCTCCACTTGTACTCTTTTTGTCATCAACATCTCTGGCCCAATCTGCATCTATATATACACTAAGAGTGAAATCATTATCCTTTGGATACCATAAGCCATAATCCAGAGTACCTTTCAAATACCTTAGGATTCTCTTAAATCCCATCACATGTGATTCTCTTGGATCAACTTGAAACCTTGTAACAAGACAAATTGCATGCATAATATCAGGTCTGGTTTGAGTTAGATAAAGCAATCCTCTAATCATGGATCTATATTTTTTCTGTTCAGCCTTAGGTGATTCATCAGATTTGCTCAACTTGCAACCAGTCACCATGGGAGACATACCAATTTAAAGTCTTCCATCCCAAACTTCTTCAACAACTCTTTCACATACTTAGATTGAGATACGAAGATTCCTTTATCTGATTGATTAATTTGCAGACCCAAAAAGAAATTTATTTCACCAAACATGGACATTTCAAATTCATTCATCTCACTGACAAACCTTATGCACATACCTTCATTTCCTCTAAAGATAATGTCATCAACAAAGACCTCAACAATCAAGATCTGATCATCATTGATTTTGAAATACATATTGTTATCTCCGGTACCTTTACTAAATCCCAATTGCAATAAATACCTGTCTAACCTTGCATACCAGGCTCTGGGAGCTTGTTTGAGTCCATACAATGTTTTCTTCAACCTGCATACCATATCACCTTGGTCTGATAACTTAAATCCTTCTGGTTGCTCAATGTAGACTTCCTCTTCCAACTCACCATTCAGGAATGCAAACTTTACATCCATCTAATACACTTTAAAATCTTTGTGGGCTGCAAATGCTAGGAACATTCTGATTGCAAAAAGTTTCCAAAATCAAGAGATAGAAGATAGAGATGCTAAAATGAGAGAGAGAGAAGAGTGGGATATCGATATGGTAAGCTTATTTAATTAATTAAAATATAATTTTAATTAATTTGTGGCATGAATAATTAAATAAATAATAAATATTTATTTAATTATAGAATGAAAAGTTGAATAATTAAAATTAAATAAATATAAATATTTATTTAATTTGGAGGAAAGATTAAGATAAGGATAATTAAATAAATTTAATTATGTATTTAATTTGGAGGAAAGATTAAGATAAGGATAATTAAATAAATTTATTTATTTATTTAATTTAGAAGAAAGATTCTAGGGCAATTTGTAGTGTCTACATTTTGCCCCTCTTTCAGACAATGCAGCATGTCACGTTATTTCAAAGAAAAAAGAATTAATTAACTGATACATGCCCTAGGGATATTCCGGTAAGGATGATGATAAGGATGATATTGTCCCTTGAGAGATTGATCAAATAAGCTATGATAAAATTTTTCTCTTGATAGATCACGGGGAGAGGATTTGATAATTGATATTGCGCGAGTGATTAAATGCAGATGCACATTTGATGCAAATGCACAACTGATAAGAGAAGATGTACATTTGATGAAAATGTACAACTGATAGGCGTAACCAAACAATTGATGGAAAGGCTTAGTATAGCCAGGTTGATAAGCTGATTAAGTTGATTGAGATTGATGCTAGCGCAAAACAATGATTGATTAATAAATTGAGTGATCAGGGAGCATTGGAGTCCAATGCTAAAAAGCAAGTGTATTGATTTGATATTTTGACTAGAAGACATGTATCAGTTGGATAAAGTGATTAATTACTCCTTGAGATAAGGAGCATGAAATGATGAAGGGAATGGATGATGGGAGAAATGACGGATGAAAAGGGATATGAAGGAAATGAAGGTGATAAAATTCTTGGGATTAGTATAAGTGTCTAGATAACATGAATGTCTAGTGACCTGAATATTGTTTGCGTTTTGATTTAGCAATAAAGTATAAACATCTAGGTATAAGGACCTTAGATGACCTAAATACTTATTGCATGGAAGACACTATCAGATAAGGAATGTTCTCATCCACACTAGACTCATAGGTCCTCAATGATTTTAGACAACCATGTCTTAAGACAAGTCATCCTATGAATAAGGAACAATCCACAGACAACAAACAAGTGAACATGCCTCATCCTCATCTCTCTAGTCTAAGACATCCTCGAGAAGCTAAAAGACATGCCACCAAAGATAAAATCATAAATCAATCAAAGACTGACAAACAAACAGGCATCATGCTTCAATGTAGAACTGATTTTTGTCATAGTTTATGCATTTGGTTGGATTTGAAAGATGGATTGATAGGTATGTTGTAATGTTCGCTTGGTTGTTGATTTTGGTGTGTTTTCATTTTGTTGAAGTTCAGAGCTGTGTGGTGATCTAAAAGTATCACTATTTTGAATTTTTTTTTTGAAGTTATTTTGATTTTTTTTTTGGATTTTTGGAATATTTGATTTTTTTGGATTTTTAGAATATTTGATGGAATGAAATAAATTGCGAGTGAGCAGACAGACAATGAGGATAGTTTTTTCTAACCGCGAGATGTTAAGTATCTCATCCCATAGCTAAGGTCAAGGAAATGCCCCAGTGAGGGATAGGACCAACTTAGTATGCATGGAGAAGCGAGCAAGTGAGGGGAATGCTGAACAATTCACAAGCCATGTTGAGTGTGAAAAGGTTATTGTGAAATGGAGGGTGAATGGGATGGAAAGATCAAGTGGAGCTCCACAAGAAAGAGGAGTGAAGCCTCTACACATGGCATCGATTTCTCAATTTTCACCATGACACTTGCTCAAGGCGCCACCGAAGTGGTTTTCACCATTGAATGAATTGATCTCTCTCTCTCTCTCTCTTAAATTTTTTCAAGACCTTTTTCCATTTTTTTGTATATTTTTTTAGGACCTTTTTCAATTTTTTTGTATTTTTTAAGGACCTTTTTCCATTTTTTTGTATATTTTTCAGGACCTTTTTCCATTTTTTTGTATTTTTCAGGACCTTTTTCCATTTTTTTGTATTTTTTTCAGGACCTTTTTCCATTTTTTGTATTTTTTTCAAGACCTTTTTCCATTTTTTTGTATTTTTCAAGACCTTTTAAAAAGAGTGTACTCTCTGAAGTACTCAGGTATAAAACCTACGAATATGCATACTGTTGATGGGATCACAGAGCAATTCACCTTCTGGAGTAGATAACTGGTATGCCCTTGATCCATACACAGTAGTGATAACGTATGGGCCCAACCAGTTAGGCTCAAAGTTACCCTTCTTTTCTCTATCTTGTTGATTGCAAGGATTTTCATGGAGGACAAGATCCCCAATCTCGAATGTATGTGGTTTCGCACATCTGCTGCTAGTATGTTGTGAGATGATTGAAAGCAATTTGTCTTCATTCATCCAATAGTTCTAATTCCTACAAATGAGAAACTTGGTAGTCTTCATCACTAATTTGATTGCGCAAGTAGACCCGTAAAGAAGGCAACTCGAACTCGATGGTCAAGATGGCTTCAGATCCATAGACAAGGGCATATTGGGTAGCGCCTGTAGGAGTGCAGACACTCATGCGATAAGCCCACAAGGCAGGATTCAGTTGAACATGCCAATGTCAACCAGCTTCATTAACCGTCTTTTTAAGAATTTTGAGAATGGTCTTGTTAGAGGCCTCAGCCTAGCCATTACCTTGAGGGTAGTAAGGTGTAGAAAAATGATGTATATGGAATTTCTCACAGAGTTCATGGACATCCTAATTTTTTAACGGACGATTGTTATCTGTGATAATGGATAAAGGAACACCATAACGATAGATGATATAGTTCAGTATGAAAGTGGCTATTTGTTTTCTAGTGATGTGGGTGAGGGGAACAACTTAAATCCATTTCATGAAGTAGTCTATGGCAATGAGAATGAACTTATGACCATTGGAAGAAGGTGGATGAATCTTGCCCAATGAGATCGAGTCCCCACTGATAAAAGGGCCATGGTGTAGCAAGTGGCTGTAATTCTTATGCAGAAGCATGTATCAAGTTTGCATATTTTTGACACTTTTTGCATTTTTTAACAAACTCATAAGAATCTTTTTCTATTGTAGGCCAATAATAACCCATACGTAAGAGTTTCTTGGCTAAGGTAGGACCGCTAGAATGTGCCCCACATATACCTTCATGTATTTCTCATAAAGCAGTTTTGACCTCATCATGCTCAAGATATCAGAGTAAAGTACCATCGAGACCTCAACAGTATAGGGTATCAACTAAGATTACATAATGAGAGGTTTGACAAATAAAGTTTTTACAGGATTTATTGGATAGGTTTGATGGCAAGATGTTATCACAGAGATAGGTATAAATATCCCCATACCATTGAGAATTAGGACCAACAATAAGACAAATCATTTCAGATTACAGTACATTGTAAGAAGGCTCGAAAAGAAGCTCTACCAAGAACTCAAAGTAGGTAGCATTGCTTGGCATTTCCACAAGTGAACCAATTGTTGTCATTGCATCAACAACTCTATTGTTATCTCAGGGAATCTGCTCAAAAGAAATTGATGTGAAATAGACCTTGAAATCATCCACCATTCTTTTGTAAGTCATCAATTTTTATCTTTTATTTTATAGTCATCATTAACTTGTCTGATCACTAGCTGAGAGTCACCAAGGACACACAACTCTAGGATTTTCCATTGCACAACCATACGGAGCCCAGAAAGTAATGCCTCATATTCTGCGATATTGTTGGTACATGGAAACTATATCTTATAAGCTTTAGGTATACAATCCCCTTGCGGTGTAACAAAGAGAATGCCAGTGCCAAAACCATTTTGTGTGAAGGAGCCATCAAAATATAAAGTCTAAAGATGTAGATTCCATGTTGAAGATTGATTCATCAGGGAACTTTGAAATAAGTGGATGGTTATCAGTTATAGGAGCATCGACGAGTTGATCCTCTATAGCTTGTCCTTTGATTGCTTTTCTTTCTATGTATTCAATATCAAACTAACTAAGAATCATAATCCATTTAGTCAATCATCCTATGAGTGCTACTTTGTTCAGGAGGTACTTAAGAGGATCAATTTTTTGTGATAAGCTTCATCTGGTGTGTAAGTATGTAATGTCACAACTTCTATGAAGCAAAAACTATGGAAAGACATGCTCTTTCGATAGAACTGTAATTGAGCTCATATCCCACTATAGTATGACTGATGTAATATATTGCACGTTCTCTTCCTTTAGAGCATGTTGTGCCAAAAGTGCCCCCAGTGTTGTGGTGGTTGTGGATATATAAAGGAGTAAAGGCTTGTCATCTGTAGGAGGTACTAGTATTGGTGGTGTTATCAGATGTTCTTTGATTTTCTAAAAAGCTTTTTCACACTTGTCATCCCATCTGAATGGAACTTTCTTGCAAAGCAGGTGCTAAAATCGTTGACATTTATCTACAAGTTGCGCTATAAAATAGTAGATAGACAGAAGTTTTCCTTGCAATGATCACATCTAATTGATATTCTTAGGTGGAGGCATTTCAAGTATAGCTTTTACATTTGTAGGATCAGCTTCAATTCCTTTAGATGAGACAATGTATCCAAGGAGTTTCCCAGAGGTTACCCCAAAAACACATTTCTTTCGATTCAACTAGACTTTGTATTATTCTAATCTTGTGAAAATTTTGTCCATGATCTCTAGATGTCCAGCTCGGGTGTAGGATTTTCCCAACAAATCATCTACATAGTCTTCCAAATATGTATGCATCATGTCATGAAAGATAGTAGTCATTGTACGTTTGTATGTAGCTCTGACGTTCTTTAACCCAAAGGGCATGATATTCCAACAAATGGTTCCCCAAGGACACGTGAATTTTGTCTTAATTTGATCTTTAGGAGCAATTTTAATCTAATTGTAGCTCGAGAAACCATCCATGAGGGATAACATTTCGTGCCTTACTGTCAAATCCACTATCATGTCAATGTTTGGAAGTGGAAAGTCATCTTTAGGACAAGCTTTGTTTAAATCTTTGAAATTTGTGCAAACACGGATACTCCCATCATGTTTTGAAACTGGTACTAAGTTTGAAATCCACTCAACATAGTCAACAGGTCTTATGAATCCCACATCTAGCAATTTTTGTAATTCAACTTTTACCAATAGAGCGACATGCGGGTACATTTTTCTCAACTTTTGCTTAACAAGTTTTGCCCCCGGTGACAAAGACAAGTGATGCATTACTATATTTGGATCAAGTCTTGGCATGTCTATACAGGACCATGCAAAGTTGACTTTTCTTTCCTTTTAAAATTGTATATGCTCTATCCTCTCTTCAGGTGTTAATGATTTTTCTAGATGAATTATCCTTGGTTTTTCTTCTGTGCTCAAATTTGTTGGTATTGTCTTTTCCACCAACATAGATGATTTTTCATGATATAGTGCTAGGGGAAGTGTGTCAATCCTTCCATCCTTAGGCACCTCAAAGAGGTTTTCATCATTGGATATGTCCTTTATTTTTACTTTTTCTGGGTCTAATAGTGCCGCAGAACGGTTTTCACTAGAAGATCTATTTATATTTTTAATAATTTTGTGACTGAAAGGCTTGGCACCTTCTTCGAAGTAAGCGACATTGTTGAGTTCTATGACGAAACCTGCTTTATGATCCCCAAGAGGTGTGTCTTCTCATTCTCCCAGAAAGTTTATGATTGCCTCATCATTTTGAAATACATCTAGCTGTGGTGGTCCATTCTGATCCCAAGCAATGAGTTGGGGGTGAATTAGGAGTAAAGGGTCATGATTTGAGTCAAGATTTTGAATGGATTCAAGGGTACAAATGTTATGATCAAGTTTAAGGCTAGAGACACTATCATATTCATAAATTTCAATGAAGTCATCGATAACACTTTCCTCATTTGTCTATGTAGCATTAGAGGACTCTACTTCCTTACTTGAAGTACACGCAGTACTCAAGGTCTTATTTTTCTGCACATCATATCCTATACCAGGGAGTTTTTGTGTACGAGTAGGTTGTATTGGTTCCAAAATACCTTGTTTTTGTAAACCTAAAGGACTTTTACCATCATATCCCATTCTTTTTAGAAGGTCCAATCCTTTGTCTTACTATTCAAAAAGTATCTTTATCTCTAGTTCTTTAGTTTGTTCTTTTTTTGCATTCTTATCTTTGTAAAACCATCTCTGGAGATCAGCTTCTTCTGCTTCATCATAAAGGGATTCCCTTTTTTTGATAGTTGATTTATAAACCAATGTAGTATTGGTGTCTGATGTGGTCTTAGTCATCTATGGTTTGCCATAAGTGTGAGGAGATAAAGGTATCCTTCCAATGCAAAGAGCACGATTCAGGGTATATTCTCCTACTCCTTGTTCTTTCACTTGTATTTTGATCTCAACCTCATTGGATTTTGAGGTGGATGCCTTTAAGGACTCAGGATCAACATATGCTTGAGAAGGAAGCGCTTCACAATTACTAGGGATTGTGATTTCAATTTTAGGGCTTAGACTATTGCAATAGACGAAAGGGTTTAGATCTTTGCATTGCATGAATCCATGGTCTTCCTAGGAGGATGTTATAGGTCAGAGGGAGATCAAGGACTTGGCAAACCACATCCTTTACCATAGGCCCAACCTTGATTGGTAAAGTAACTGATCCTTTAGATGAGTGTTCCTCTTCATCATATGCCTTTGTCATATTATTTTTCTTTGGATCAATCGCACTTTCAGAGAACCCTAATGTTGTGATCAATTTTTGAGTACACATATTAAGACCTACTCCTCCATCTATCAAAACTCATTTGATCTTGACTTTATGGACAAGGACTTCAATATGTAAAGGTGTGTTATGTGGTTGACGGATGGATGAATCATCATTCTCAGTAAAAGTGAGAGTGTGAGGAGAAGTGATGTTTCCCACCATAGCTTGGAATTGATCTACATGCAAGTGTTTAGGCACTGTAACAATAGCAAGTGATTTATCTAGGATAACTTTATGCTTAGGAGATAGGCGTAGCAGCTCAAGTATGGAAATTTGCTAGGGTGTTTTACCTAAATGCTCTATGAGGTTGTATCGTGAAGCTGGTGCAGCAGGTTTTGAATTAGGACCTCTAATGGTGATTGTGCCTTTGTAGGTAGTAACATTGCAATCAAGTTCTTTTCCTTTTATCATGAAAGTGTTCACATGATTGTCAACTTCACTGATGTTATTTATGACATAGTCATACTTAGCAGAAGTATAGTTTACATCATCACCAGATTTGGGGACCTTTCTTTTATCCTTGTCATGCTTAGGGAAATGATTTTTGAACATCTTGCAATCATAGTTACCAGAAGGAGTGTGTCCGTCAACTGTTATTTTACCATCATCAGGAAGGTCTTGTATCACATGTCAAAGCTTATTGCAACTATTAGTCTTATGTCCTTTGTGTCTATGATAGTTGCAAAAGTGATCATCATTCCACCATGGAGGTTTGATCTGTGGATTGCATTCTCTCATCTCAGGTAGCATTATAAGACCATTTTGAAGGAGCTCTTTTAATGCTAATTCAAGCGATTGTCCCAATGGTGTAAAATTTTGTTTAGGGAAGCTTCTTTATTTTTCTTTTCCTTTGTCTGAGGATGAACCTTTAAGGTTGTAAATAGGTGATGATGTTTTAGTCATTTTCACATCAATAACTCCATCATTGACCACATTCTTGTTCTTAACCCAAAAAGGTGTCTTGTTGCCCGAGCCCAATTTTTGATCTTTGTCATTATTAATTTTAATAGTTCCATCATCGATGAGAGTTTGGTCAATCCAAAATCCCATTTCTATGACTTCATCAAAGGAATTCAAGCATTTGAGGTGAAGTTCCTTTCCAATTTCCTTGTTCAAATTTTGACAAAAGAGGTCAACCAATTGTTTATCTGGAATGTTATAAGGTACTTGTTTTTTCAAATGTCTCCATCTTTGTAAAAATGACACAAAAGATTCTCCTTGTTTTTGCTTTGTGTTAAAAAGGTTTGACATGGTCACTTCAAGTTCACAATTGTAACTATAATTTGAAACAAATTTATTAGCGAGTTCTTGAAAAGATTTAATGGTTGGGGGTAATCATGAAAACCATTCCAAAGCTTGTCCTCCCAGACTACGAGGGAATAATCTCATAAGATATGTTTCATCAACTGTGAATTGAAAGGTAGTAGCACAAAATTCTCTTAAGTGATCTTTAGGGTCTACTTTTCCCCTATATTTATCAAGTCTTGGTATGTCTGAGTGACTAGGAAAAGGTGGTATTGGTATGCTCGGATCGAAAGGATAAGGACATATATCTTCAATGGAAAACTTGTGGGATGATGTTTTATTGTTATTGAGAGTATCCAATTCCCGTCTCAATGCTCTAAGCTCATCCAAAATGGGATTATTTGTAAGTGCAGGTTTTGACGTCTTTGAAGATCTCTTGTAACTAGGTTGTAAATAAAAGGGTCTGTGATCATCTTTGATTCTATCATCCTTGTTTGTTTTGGTATGCTTAAATTCACTAGGTTCATGTTTATCATTCACCGTGAGTAGAGATATGTCAAATTTAGGAGGTAGTTTGATTCCTTTATCAATAAGGGACCTGAAATATTGTTGTGGATTATGTTTGACCACCTCCATAAGTAGTTTAGTGAATTTATGATTATGAAGTGTTGCTTCTATTTGGGATTGGGTTACTTCTTCGTTATCAGTTTCATTTGTTTCACTAGTTGCAACACTAATGCGATCTTCCCCATCAAAGTCTTTTCCCCAAGGATTTCCCTCCTCTTGAAACATTCTTATTCTTGTTTTAGGAGACATAGGTGATTGTTCTAATCTTCGACCTAGGACTAGACAATGTATGAGACTCAAGATTAGGATGCAATGCAAATTTATAAGACTCTAAGATAAAATATGGAAATAGAATGGTATGACCCTACAATTGACAACCCTAGGTTTGAAGATAATTGTAATGCAAGGCTTTACCTGTGCTATGATAGATAGACACAAGGACAAGTGATCGAGAGAGGGTATGCTAAAATAGGAAATGATGAACTTCAAGAAGATTTCCCTACTCAAAGATGATGGTATATTCCCTAACTCAAGGATGATGAACCTCAGGTGATATGGGTGATTAATAGCCAATGTTTGATTCAAGACCTAAGGAGAGTAACCTAAGTGTGAGCTAAAAGATTTGTTTGACTAATGATGGACATGCAAGGATTGAGGACATGGCAAAATAAAATGCAAGAACCAGGTGGAATGATCTAGATATGTAAGGACTAAAGGATCAGAACTGAAGAATGATTCCTCAAAGAGAATTAAATGCTAGGCTTGTTTTGGACATGTAATTTTGGTTTGTTCCTTAAAGGGCATTGATAAAAATTTCTTAACAATATGTCTCGTTTGCGGTAGTTCTTCAAGATGCATTTTCTGATAGACCTTGAACTATGATATCTATGTTTGAAAAGGTAGAAAGTGTATCTTCACTTAGGGATTTTTGTTTTGCAAGAGATCATGTAGATGTCTGTGTTGTTTGACTTTTTGACCAAGCTTTTTAGGTTTTCAAGGTTGGAATGTTATAGATTTTAGGTGTGGTGTTTGATTGAGATTGAAAATGTTTGTTTTGAACACACACGCAAAACATGATAGACATAATGTTTTGGATGACTTTAATATAAAATCAGAGTAAAAGTATGAATGGGGGCCTAGATTAGCCCCAAAAAATTTTACTGGTCTCGACAAATTTGAAGACACTGGTAAACATGCACAACCTAGGTTGGAAAGAGGATACTACTTGCTAAGTCCCTACTTGGATTACTCCATCTATTGAGAAAAGGTGGATAGCTATAAATATTGGTGACACTAGCTCCCCCACCATGACAAGGGCACACGAAATCTCTTAGACCGAAGATCCAAAGATCTTATGAACGGAGGGATTTTCTATCTCTACCATGAATAGTACATGTAGGGAAGCTTTAGAGGTCTGACCTCCTGCACTAGCAAGCAAAAGGGATTTTGGCCTCTATAACAAATGGTTTTTAGTAGTGATTCATGGGACCAGCATGTTACGAGCGTCCAACAAGCTACTTAAAGCTTTAACCAGTTCTACTAGGATTCTTATATATGCAAGGTACACCTCCTTTCAAACTAGAAATATATGGTAAGCACTAATACCAGGTAGACTTATCTTTCACCTTATCCTTTTTTATATAGCAGACCGAATGAAAGTACCACTTGAGATCATTCCCTTGGGGTGAGTACCTCTTTTCCCACCATGGCAGGCCTCTCTAAGGGATTAAAAATGTAAAAGAGATGGGTCTAGCTTCTGATCACCGAGTCTGCACTAGGTCATCGCGATACTACCTACCATTGTTGCATTCTAAGATTCAGTCACTGATCTTTAAAGATTTGGTTGCCACCCATCTCAGTGATGACCACCATAGGTCTAAACCCTAAACCATGTCGGTCTCCAAACTAACCTCCATCACTACTTGTTCAAAATCATCATTGACTCTTCAAGTCTTAGTAGTTGCTGTCTGCGGAGATCCATGGTCAGGTGGTCAACCATTTTGGTCTAACACTATCAAGCCCTCAGTCACATTCAATCAGGATCGTATGCCAAAGATTTGAAATGGAAACTTGATGTTCATTTGTTGAAGACTGGAAATTCAAACTATTAATAGTGGTTTTGTAGGGATCTCATTGATTAGATATCTTTTTCAAATGCCTATTTGCACAAAGATTAACTAGGGGGTTAATTAATCACTGTTTGTTGTGCTTGAAAAGTGGTAGGTGTATGCTCTCACCTTGTGCAAACTCGGTGATCAGAAGCCAGATCTATCTCTTTTATGTTTTAATCCCTTAGAGAGGCCTACCTTGGTGGGAAAAGAGGTACTCACCCCAAGGGAACAACCTCAAATGGTACTTTCATTCATCATGCTATATAAAAAGGATAAGGTGAAAGCCAAGTCTAACTAGTATTAGTGCTTATCGTACAGTGCTAGTTTGAAAGGAGGCATACCTTACGTACATGAGACTCCTAGTAGAACTGGTTAAATCTTTAAGTGGCTTGCTGGATGCTCATAATGTGTTGGTCCCCTGAATCACTACTAAATACCATTTGTTGTAGAGGCCAAAATCCCTTTTGCTTGCTTGTGCAGGAGGTCAGACCTCTGAAGCCTCCCTACCTGTACTATTCATGGTAGAGATAGCAAATCCCTCAGTTCATAAGATCTCCAAATCTTCAGGGTAAGAGATTTCATCAGCTCATGCCGCAGTGGCAGAACTAGTGTCACCAATATCTCTAGCTATCTACCTTGTCTCAGTATATGGAGTAATCCAAGTAGGGACTTAGCAAGTAGTATCCTCTTTCTAGCCTAGGTTGTGCATGTTTATGAGTGTTTTCAAAATTGTTGAGACCAGTGAAATTTTTTGGGGCTAATCTAGGCCCCCATTCAGACTTTTACTCTGATTTTATATCAAAGTCATCCAAAACATTCAATCTGTTGTGTTTTGCATGTGTTCAAAACAAACATTTTTAATCTCAATCAAACACCACACCTGAAATCTACAACACTATAACCTTGCAAACCTCAAAATCTTGCTCAAAAAGTCAAACAACATAGACATCTGCATGATCTCTTACAAAACCAAAATCCCTAAGTGAAGATCCACTTTCCACCTTTTCAAACATAGATATCATAGTTCAAAGTCTATCAGAAAATGCATCTTGAAGAACTACTACAAATGAGACATATTATTGAGAAATGTTTATCAACACCCTTTAAGGAACGAACCAGATTTACATGTCCAAAATGAGCCTAGCATTTAATTCTCTTTGGGGAAACGTTCTTCAAATTTGATCCTTTAGTCCTTGCATATCTAGATCATTCCACCTAGTCCTTGCATTTTATTCTATCAGTTTGCATTGCATCCTAATCTTGAGTCTCATACATTGTCTAGTCCTAGGTCAAAGATTAGAATAATCACCTATGTCCCCTAAAACAAGAATAAGAATGTTTCAAGAGGAGGACAATCCTTGGGGAAAAGACTTTGATGGGGAAGATTGCATTAGTGTTGTAACTAGTGAAACAAATGAAATTGATAACGAAGAAGTAAACCAATCCCAAATAGAAGAAGCACTTCATGATCATAAATTCACTAAACTACTTACAGAGGTGGTCAAACATAATTTGCAACAATATTTCAGGTCCCTTGCTGATGAAGGAATCAAACTGCATCCTGAATTTGACATATCGCTACTCATGATGAATGATAAACATGAACCTAGTGAATCTAAGCATACCAAAATAAACAAGGATGATAGAATCAAAGATCATAGGCCCTTTTATTTACAACCTGGTTACAAGGGATCTTCAAAGACATCAAAACTTGTACCTACAAATAATCCCATTTTGGATGAGCTTAGAGCATTGAGACAGGAATTGGATACTCTCAAGAACAATAAAACATCATCCCACAAGTTTTCCATTGAAGATATATGTCCTTATCCTTTTGATCTGAGCATACCAATGCCACCTTTTCCTAGTCACTCGGACATACTGAGACTTGATAAATATAGGGGAAAAGGAGACCCTAAAGATCACTTAAGAGAATTTTGTGTTGTTACCTTAGAATTCGCAGTTGATGAAACATATCTTATGAGATTATTCCCTCACAGTCTGGGAGGAGAAGCTATGGAATGGTTTTCATGATTACCTCGACCATCAAATCTTTTCAAGAACTAGCTGATAAATTTGTCTCAAATTATAGTTACAACTATGAACTTGAAGTGACCATGTCAAACCTTTTTAACACAAAGCAAAAACAAGGAGAATCTTTTGTGTCATTTTTACAAAGATGGAGACATTTGAGAAAACGCGTACATTAT
Organism: Cunninghamia lanceolata; assembly: GCA_027924645.1. NCBI lineage: Eukaryota > Viridiplantae > Streptophyta > Pinopsida > Cupressales > Cupressaceae > Cunninghamia > Cunninghamia lanceolata. The sequence goes on along the minus strand of BSBN01000564.1, from coordinate 2,180,289 downwards.
AACATTCCAGATAAACAATTGGTTGACCTCTTTTGTCAAAATTTGAACAAGGAAATTGGAAAGGAACTTCGCCTCAAATACTTGGATTCCTTTGATGAAGTCATAGAAATGGGATTTTGAATCGAACAAACTCTCATAAAAAATGGAACTATTAAACTTAATAATGACAAAGAGCAAAAATCAAGCTTGGGCAACAAGACATCTTTTTGGGTTAAGAACAAGAATGTGGTCAATGACAGAGTTGTTGATGCGAAAATGACTAAAACAACATCATCTATCTACAACCTTAAAGGTTCATCCTCAGACAAAGGAAAAGAAAAACAAAGAAGCTTCTCTAAATGAAATTTTACACCATTGGGGCAATCACTTGAATTGGCATTAAAAAAACTCCTTCAAAATGGTCTTATAACGCTACCTGGGATGAGAGAATATAATCCACAAATCAAACCTCCATGGTGGAATGACGATCACTTTTGCAACTATCATAGACACAAAGGACATAAGACTAACAGTTGCAATAAATATCGACATGTGATACAAGACCTTATTGATGATGGTAAGATAACAGTTGATGGACACACTCCTTCTGTTAACTCTGATTGTGAGATGTTCAAAAATCCTTTCCCTAAGCATGACAAGGATAAAAGAAAGGTCCCTGAATCTGGTGATGCTGTAAACTATACTTCTACTAAGTATGACTATGTCATAAATAACATCAGTGAAGTTGACAATCATGTGAACACTTTCATTATAAAAGGCAAAGAACCTGATTGCAATGTTACTACCCACAGAGGCATAGTTACCCGTAGAGGTCCTAATTCAAAACCCGCTGCACCAGCTTCATGATACAACCTCATAGAGCATTTAGGTAAAATGGTTGCGCAAATTTCTATACTTGAGATGCTACGCCTATCTCTTGAGCATAAAGCTATTCTAGATAAATCACTTGCTACTGCTACAGTGCCTATAAACTTGCATGTAGATCAATTCCAAGATATGGTGGGACACATCACTTCTCCTCACACTCTCAATTTTACTAAGAATGATGATTCATCCATCCATCAACCACATAATACACCTTTACACATTGAAGTCCTTGTCCATAAAGTCAATTTCAATCAAGTTCTGATAGATGGAGGAGCAGGTCTGAATATTTGTACTCAAAAAGTGATCACATCATTAGGGTTCTCTAAAAGTGTAGTTGATCCAAAGAAAAAGATTACCATAAAGGCATATGATGAAGAGGAGCACTCATCTAAAGGATTAATTACTTTACCAATCAAGGTTGGGCCTGTGGTAAACAATGTGGTTTTCCATGTCCTTAATCTCCCTCTGACCTATAACATCCTCTTGGGGAGACCATGGATTCATGCAATGCAAGTGGTACCTTGTACATACCATCAATGCATTAAATTCCCACACAATGGTGTTGAAATCACAATACTAGGAGATCCAAACCCTTTCATGTATTGCAATAATCTAAGCCCTAAAACTGAAATCACAATCCCTAACAATCGTGAAGCACTTCCTTCTGAAGCATATGTTGATCCTGAGTCCTTAAAGGCATCCACCTCAAAATCCAATAAGGCTGAGATCAAAATACAAGTGAAAGAACAAGGAGTAGGAGAATATACCCCAAATCATGCTCTTTGCATTGGAAGGCTACCTTTATCTCCTCACACTTATGGCAAGCCACAAATGACTAAGACCACATCAAACACTGATACTACATTGGTTTATAAATCAACTACTTTTAAAAAAGGGGAAGCCCTTTATGATGAAGCAGAAGAAGTTGATCTCCTGAGATGGTTGTACAAAGAGAAGAATGCAAAAAAAGAACAAACTGAAGAACTAGAGATAAAGATACCAGTTGAACAGTACGTCAAATGATTGGACCTTTTGAAAAGAATGGGTTATGATAGTAAAAGTCCTCTAGCTTTACAAAAACAAGGTATCTCAGAATGAATACAACCTACTCGTATGCAAAAAGTCCTTAGTATAGGATATGATGTGCAAAAAATAAGACCTTAAGTACCATGTGTACTTCAAGTAAGGAAGTAGAGTCCTCTAATGCTACACAGATAGATGAGGAAAGTTCCATCGATGACTTCATTGATATTTATGACTATGATAGTGTCTCTACCCTTGAACCTGACACTACAACAAATCCCTGTGATTAGCTCCCTTTTTGCTCTATTTTTTGCTTCCACCCACTATTTTAATGTATTTTTCTCCATTTTTTTGAAAAATTCAGCGCTATTTATTAGGATGGCGCTGTTATTGGCATTTTTTTCACCGACTGGAATAAGTCGATCCTAAATTAGGTGCTAATTAGCACCTAATTTAGCATCTATTTTAGCGCCTACTTTAGCTCCTACAGTAGCGCCTAATTTAGCGCCACATTTGACACCTGATTTAACGCCTAATTTAGTGCTTGTTTTAGGAACCACGTTAATGCCTTATTTAGCACCTTATGTAGCGCCTAAATGTAGCACCTGATGTAGCACCTATTTCAGTGCCTAATTGAGCACCTAATTTATGGTTACTTGGGTTTAGGAGTATTATTTAGGGGTTTAGGGTTTATGGTTTTGGGATTAGGGGTTATGGTTTAGGGTTTAGAGAGAGATAGAGGACCAATAGGGAGATATAGAGGAGACCGAGGGGATAGATAGGGAGATAGAGAGTGATCTCTCTCGTAGAGACATAGGGAGAGAGATTGAGAGGTAGAGGGACAAAGCCGATAGGGAGAGAGGGGAGATAGGGAGATAGAGGTTTAGGGTTAGGGGTTAGGGTTTAGGGGCATTATTTAGGGTTAGGGTTTATTGTTTAGGGGTTAGGGGTTCAGGTACTTAGAGGTTTAGGGTTTAGGGTTTATAGAGAGAGAGGAATGATAGGGAGATATAGAGGAGATTATGGAGAGAGATAGGGAGATAGAGAGTGAGGCACATACCCATGGCCAGGGACAGGGAGAGAGATTGAGAGGTAGAGGGATGATAGAGATATGGAGATAGGGAATAGATAGGGAGATAGAGGTTTAGAGTTACTTAGATTTAGGGTTTAGGGTTGTTCAGGTTTAGAGAGAGAGAGAGAGAGAGAGAGAGAGAGAGAGAGAGAGAGAGAGAGAGAGAGAGAGAGAGAGAGAGAGAGGAGAGAGAGAGAGAGAGAGAGAGAGAGAGAGAGAGAGAGAGAGAGAGAGAGAGAGAGAGAGAGAGAGAGAGAGAGAGAGAGAGAGAGAGAGAGAGAGAGAGAGAGAGAGAGAGAGAGAGAGAGAGAGAGAGAGAGAGAGAGAGAGAGAGAGAGAGAGAGAGAGAGAGAGAGAGAGAGAGAGAGAGAGAGAGAGAGAGAGAGAGAGAGAGGAGAGAGAGAGAGAGAGAGAGAGAGAGAGAGAGAGAGAGAGAGAGAGAGAGAGAGAGAGAGAGAGAATATTAGAGATAGGGAGATATATAGGGGTTTAGGGTTTAGGGGTTAAGGTTTAGGAGCATTATTTAGGGTTTACAGTTTAGGGTTTAGTGTTTAGAGAGAGGACCAATAGCTAGGAGATATAGAGATTGAGGTACATGGCCACAGACATAGCTAGAAGAGATTATAGGGATGTATATGGAGAGTGAGGGACATGGCCAGAGACACAAGGAGAGAGATTGAGAGGTAGAGGAACGATAGAGATAGAGAGATAGGGAGATAGAGGTTTAGGGTTGCTTGGGTTTAGTGTTTAGGGTCTAGGGGTTTGGGGTTTAGGGTTTAGGATTTAGGGGTTAATTAGGGTTTCTTAGGTTTAGGGTTTTTGGGTTAGGGGTTAGGGGCATTATTTAGGGTTTATATATGTTTTAGGGGTTAGGGGTTAGGGTTTAGGGGCATTAATTATTTAAGGTTTAGAGGTTTAGGGTTACTTAGGTTTAGGGGCATTATTTAGGGTTTATGGTTGCATGTCAAAAGAAGTCTCTCTCTCTCTCTAAATCTCTCAACCCTAAATAATGTCCCTAATCCCTAACCCCTAACCCATAACCCCTAAACCCTAAACCTGAGCAACCCTAAACCTCTATGATCTCCCTATCTCTCCCTTATCTCCCTCTCTCTAGCTATCATCCCTCTACTTCTCACTCTCTCTCCCTATCTCTCTAGATCGACATCTCACTCACTCTTTATCTCCCTATCTCTCGCTCGACTGTCTCCTTTAATATCTCTCCCAATCTATCTCCTCTCTCTCTACGTACCTATCTATCTCTCACTATCTCTTGCATGTCTCTCTATCTCCCTATCTCTCTAGACATCTCTCTAGTGATCACTCTCTATCTCCCTATCTCTCCCCTCTATCTCCTCTATCTCTCTCTATGATCTGTGTCCTCTCTATCTCTCTCTACCTAGCTATCTCTCCCTATCTCTCTATGATCTCTTGCCTCTCTCTCCTATCATTCCTATATCTTCCTATTTAGTCTCCCTTCTATTAATTCTCCCTCTCCCTTATCGATGAAGGGAATTAATGAACAAGAAAACTTATAGGACTCTCTCTCTCTCTCTTTGCTTCATCTTTGTCTCTATCCATCTCCCTTATCAACAAAAACAAATGGAAACAAGAAAACTAGGACAAGATTAAAAGAGGGATGAGGATATAAATTGGCAGTTGGATGAAATGGAAACAAGCTAATAAAACTAAAGTTCATTGGATGGGAAGAATGATGATAGGAAAGGTGGAAAATAGTAAAATAGGGAAAAATTAGTGGGATCTAAAGGGAAATTGGAAAGGAAAAGGAAAACTAGGAAAGCTAGGAAAAGGATTTAACTAGCTAGAAGCTGGTAGATAATATATAGGTCAGAGAAAGAGAGGTAGAGTTAGGTTAGCGGTCAGGGTTTAGGGGCATTATTTAGCATTTATGAGTTTAGCATTGCTCAAGTTTAGGGTTTAGAGTTTACTAGGGTTAGGGTTTATGGTTTAGGGGCATTATTTAGGGTTCAGGGTTTATGGTTTAGGGGTTAAGGTTTAGAGGTTTAGGGTTTAGTGTTTAGAGAGAGAGGACCAATAGGGAGATATAGAGAGTGAGGGACATGGCCAGAGACATAGAGAGAGATATTTAGAGGTAGAGGAATGATAGAGATAAGGCTAGGTAGGGAGATAGGGAGATAGAGGTTTAGGGTTGCTTGGGTTTAGTGTTTAGGTTTTAGGGGTTTACGGTTTAGGATTTAGGGGTTTAGGGTTTATGTTGGGTTAGGGATTAGGGGCATTATTTAGGGTTTATGGTTTAGGGGTTATGGGTTGTAACGAAATGAGTGCAACTTAGAATAAACATCTAAGAACAGTGGTGTCTTCGGTAACTTTAAAATTTCATTAGATTGCCTCAAAAACATTCACAACTATACCACAAAGTGGAATCAGACATATTTCATTTCCAACATTAATCCTTAGAGGAAAGCACAAGAAACATTAATGAGTTTCAACAACAAGCATTATACAATTTCAATAAGAGAACCATTAAACATGAAAGATGGAATAGAAGAGATGAACATAGATTTACGTGGGGAAAACCCTTTTGGGTAAAAAACTACACACTCCAAAAGCCCAAATTGCCATTGTATTATTCAACAACAGAAAATACAGTTACAATACAATCAAGCACTAAGCCTTTCATGGAGATTAACATCCTGTTCCATCTGGAGATTATTTGACAGTCACTCCTCTTCTATCTATCTGTCTCTCATTGCACTATCCTCTATTACCATGTGTTAATATATCACATTATAGAAGATAACATTTGGTTTGACTACCATAATGGACCAAACAGTTACAAAAGGCAACCGTTCAATTGACAATATTTGTGATATGCATTGCCAATACAACGTTGGCTTTTCTATCCTTCTCCCATGTCAAGGAGGCCACGTCACCACTATTAAACCATTCCCAGTACCCTAGCTCATAACCATTTCCACGACTGTTTAGATTTGTGAGACCTCAATAGTCCCACATGCACTAGTCGACGGCCACTTTTGTAGTTTATGTACACGACCATGAGATAGTTTACCATCGGCACTTTTTCTTTTGATGAGACCAATAGTCTACAACTAACAACCATCGGGAAGACCCTAGCTGAAGTTGCATCAGAGTGACCACAACTAGTGGAGTGACTTTTCCAAACAATGTCGATAGTTATAATCTTGCCAATCCATAACCTCCATCGGAAAGACACAAACCATCGGAATGACCTTTCAAAGCTAGACCGATAACTATTGTTACACTGATACAGAGCCTTCATCGGAGTGATCCAGAGTGTTGGAGAGAGTCATAGCGACATGTCAGGTCTCACCAATGTCAACCTTCATCGGAGTAACATGAAGACCCTGTGAGACTCTTACCGAAGTGTCATGTCCCATCGATGCCAAGACCTCATCGGAGAGACACAAAGCACTAGAGAGACAACTTCTAGTCATGCCGATCTCACAAGTCACATTGATACACTGCACCAAGCCTGTAAATCTGAGACACATGTACTCAATAGTCTACATTTTGACACCTTTAATATGATTTTGAGTCAAATAGGTTCAATAAATATTAAACTTGATGAGGAAGACAAATATATCTTCTCACTTTTTTGTTTACACCAAAAATTAGGAGAACATAATGCTTGTTATAAATGGTAGTGTTGCAAAGGTGACTATGGAATCCTTTATTGTTACAATACTCAATGGAGATATGAGGAGAAAGTTCAATGATGAAGGTTCTAAGGATGCCTTGCATGTTTGTAAAGGCCCAAGAACAAAAGTGGATCTAAAGGGGAATGGTATAAATATCAATCCAAGTCAAGAGGAAAATCTAGAATCCCTAGGAAGATATGAGTAAAGTTTTGGAAATATGGAAAAAAAGGACAACTAAAGAGGAATGCAAAAAATTAGTTAATCATTGCCACAATCTCATGATCATTATTCTAGTAGAAAATCCTAGTTTTCATTCTTTTTCATAATGCATTAGTTAATCACACACTTCACATTTGACATCATGCTAAAAAGATCAAATAAGTTTTGTTCTCAACAATTTCATTTCTCTATCTTAATTACTTAATATCTCAATATTTTATTCTACTCTCAACTCCTTATACTTTAAAGTTTAATTAAATCTAGGATTGGACTTAAATCTTCTATTATAGGGTATGATTTATTTCCCTACATTTTTTTGAACTCGCAATTTCCATGCCTATGTTTAGGATAAAAAAGATTGATTTTTTATTTTAAGATTTATGTCGTTTGCATTTGTTGGAAACAACCCAATGCCTTTAATTTTGCATTCCTAAGAAACATCTAGGATCCTTATGTCACCTTCAACAAAGTACTAGGTCAAAGCCTCACCTTGTATACATGACTACCTCTTTCTCCTACTTCCTATGATGATCACATGTGGCATTCTAATGATGAAGAAGAATATTATGATCATGATGTCTTTATTAAAAGTGTTGAAAATGAATAGAAACATGCGATTGTTGATAAATTGAAATATTTGTGCAATCAATTAGCTAATAGAGATGATAATATGTCCACTTCATATTTAATTGATGGTCTTACTCAAGTACTTATCACAAGATAACATGGCATAGATACAATTAAGGATATATATAAAAAATAATTAAAGATAAACAAATTTAATTAACATTATTGCCAACAATTGATACCAAAGATTGAACAATTTAAGGATATTGCAATAGGTAATTTGTCAACAATTGAACAATCCATTTAATTAACATTATTGCCAACAATTTAATCATCCTTTTTAAAACATGGATTGCAAATAATTCTAAAATTTAGAAGTATTGGTCATTAACTTTACTGTCTGCTACAATGTCATCCAGTGTATCATTGTCAATGCTCATATGCTCTTTCAAGTATTTAATATTATCATCATCCTCATCTTGACCTCCATCATCTTCATCATCATTGAATCTGACTGTAGAGCATCTATATTGTTACCAGATGTATTTGGATCATCATTTTTTATACCATCCATATTGTTGTCTTCCATAACATCATCCAACTTTGGATTGTTGTCTTCTTGTTCTTGAACATAACCATCTTCAACATCATCATGGATGTCAATTTCTTCGATGTTCTCTAATCCCTCTCTCTCATTTTATTGGCCATCATTGTTTTACTTAGTATCCACTAATGCATCATCAAATACATGCCTTAATCTTGGATCATAATGTATGACAAATATCCATTTCGGGTCCAAAATATCTTCATAGAAAAATATCTACACATGAATAACAATTTTATTGATTAATAAACTCATGTATATATTCGCAATAAACTATGAATTAATAGATTAATGATCACTACTACTTCTTGTTTGAGTTAAAGAAATACTTGCTCACAATGAATTGGTAGAACATAAGGCTCCTTATCCTTTGGTAGGAAACATGAGGAATCTATAGAAAACAATCACTATGGATATCATGTCTTCGTGTCCTCTCAAATGCTTCATACCATCTACACTTAAAAATACAACATTTAAAAGAGCGGTAATCCAACTCAATAATTTCTTGTATTTTCCCAATATATTGTAGATTCCATTCAATTATATTCTTATCTTTTGAGCTTGATCGACTGGATTGCTTGAAGTCAACCATGATGCCACAATCGAAGGATTGTCTCTTTACATCTACACTTTCTACACGATAATGTCGACCATATGCCCACATTGCTAGATATTTCCTCACCTATGAAAGACCATTTATTTCAGTGAAAACAAATATAATGACGAATATTAAAATAGTTAATAGTGTCAAAGTTGTAAGGAAACAACATTTTGTAAAATTCCAACTGTACCTTTCTTTCACATCCTCTAAACATGCTGATTTCATCTTCTGTTATGTTTGAATCTATACCTACATCTTCTATTTGATTTTGAATTTGTTCAGTAACCCATTCTAGTGTGCAATTTTTGCCCCATTCCCCAAGCATATCAGTGGGAAGTGGAGTATTCCTTGGGTTCGATCTCTTAAATTGTCTCCTTGCTTCTAACTCTTCTCTCTTTTTATCATATAAATCAATCCATTTATTCATAAAGTCCATGTGGTACAAAATGAACTTGTGAGTATAGAATTTTCATCTACACCTATTACATGTCAACATGTTTATTTCAAACTCCAAATGTCATGTTAATTTGACAAATAAATTACAGAGTAAATTAATGATTGCAAGAAAAAAAACCACACTGATCATGAATTTACTTACTAATTTATACTTGAACACCATTAGATTGTGGTTTTTCTCCATCAATAATATCTGATGCTCATTCTTCATCCCAAAAGCGTGGCCCATCTTCAAAATCATTACCAAGGAATTCACACAGGAAGAAAAATGCTTCATTTAATACATACCCTTCAGCCATGTAACCCTCTGGATGTGCCTTTTGTTGGACGTATCTTTTTAGAGTTTTCATATACCTCTCAAAGAAAAACATCCACCTCATTGATATGAAACCCGCCAATTCAATGTCATCGACTAGGTGTATAAGTAAATGGACTTGTAGGTCCATGAAACTTGTAGGGAGCTCCTTCTCAAATACACATACAATTTTTGCAATTTCTTTCTTCCATTTTGGCACTTCACATTCGTGGATCTCCTTCGAGGTCACCCACCTAATATAAGAATAGTAAATTAGTATGAACCTTTAGTCAAAAATTAATATGTAATATAATATATCTATGTCTCTCACATGTTAACCACATACCTTATAAATGCTGAGAATCAACTTATGGCATTCCTTAAGTCAATTGTAAGACAGGAATCCCCCTAATTGCCAATGGCATGATATGCTATGAAACACATTTATGAAAAGGTCATTAGTAATTTTTTCTCACACAACATAATGATATCAAAATATATTTAGAACTTAATCAATGTTACCAGTAAATGTTAAATGATGATATATAATACCTTCATAAAATTATGAAAATCATGTGTTTTAAATCATGTGATATGTCCATCAACTGTAAAAGCTTTAGCCAATGATAAGCCATAGTCAGTAGGTGTCCTTATTGAACGGATGACATTTTTTAGTTGGTCTAGCTCTTTTTTTTTCAAATCCATGGAGCTTCTGCATATGTTTCATTTTCTCTGTTTGGCCACAAACATTTTCTATCAATTTTGGTACGCGAAAGAGCAATATCTCTCCTCGAAGACAAGGTGTCTTTCTCTTTGCCTGATATATGTCAAAATATAGAATCTGGGATATTTTTGAAGACATACATAGGATCTAATAGGTGAGATATTAATAGATCCTTCCAATAAGGGAGCTCATAAAATATGGGTTTCCTTTTCATTCCTTTTGGCATATTAACTACAACTTGTTTTGGTTCTTCAATTGAATCACCTCGATAAAAAAATTCTCCCATCCTTTCAATTCAACATCTTCATACTTCTTAAGCCAATCACCTAGACCGATAATCATGGGAGGGCCTCTATTTTCAACTTTTCCATCAAATTCATTCTTCAGGTGATTTCTAAACTTATGATCTAGTGGTAGAAAAACCCTGTTGTTTGCATAAATAAATTTATGTAGATCTTTAGAATACTGCCCTTGAAATTGTTCTGCACATCTTGGACATGCAAATATCCCCTTTGTTTGAAGCCCTGCAATTCAATAAGTAATGTTAATAACATCAAAAAAATAGTATAAAACTAAGTATGAATGTTGGGATGAAAATAAATTATGAGTGTAAATACGTAAATATTTTATCTTACCAAAATAAACACCAAGTCCTGGGAAATCATGAATAGTCCAACATAGCACACCGTACAACATGAAGGACCTATTTGATGGGGGACATGATATGTCATACATTCTTATGCCTTTCCATAGCAGTTGCATCTCATCAATAAAAGGTGCAAGATAAACATCCATATTTTTAACTTGATGTTTTCCTGGAACAATGAGAGTCAACACTCATCCATGGGGGAATATTGTATACTATCAATCTAACTGGCCAAACACTATAATTTGAGCTTAGGAAAGAAAATGAGCACACTCCATCAATTGCAAGACCAAACCTGATACTACGGGGTTCATCTTTGAATTTTCTTGGCCATTTTTCTCTATGTGTTTCATTGCTTTAGAGTCGGCCAGAATTCGCATGAATCCATCTTTACTCCTATTCTTTGCATGCTAGTCCATCAATTGTGCAAGTGACCTTGCAACAAAACATTCATTAAAGTCTAGGTATAGTTGGCATGTGACGTAAAACCTTCTTTGGAACTGTAGGACCTTGTACATCTGTACGATATTTCTTCTCTTTGCATACAGGGCATTCTACCTTGTTTTGATATTCATCTCTGTATAAAATGCAATCATTCATCTCTGTATAAAATGCAATCATTTATAAAATCTTGATGGAGGGAAGGATAATTTGGATGTTAATTTTGAAATCACATCATTAGATCTTTGTTAGGTTAATCCTAGCCATTGGATATTCTTTAATTATATGGACATTATGTTATATTTCACCATTATTTTTCACTCCAAAATTAATGGTTTCCTTTGAAAAGAAAACTCTCTATTAGCTATCATAACCCCAAATATTTGTTGAAGTGAACTTAAACATTATGTGCAATTGTCATTACTCATATTAAGCACCTACCTCCCTTCTTAGTGGTCCCACATGTGTGATGTATGCGAATGAGTCATATGGTACCTGTGCTACATGTTTAAAGTTTGAATTTTCCTCATATTGTTGGAAAAAGGCCCAAAAAGACCTTTGATTTTTGAGTTTTATACTCTATAACATGCATCTCCTTGATCTTTTCATCTAATCTATGACATGTTGTCTTTGCATTTCAATGAGATCAATTCTTGAAAATGACAATCCAGAGGTTAAAGAGACAAGTTGATACCTTACTTAAGTTGTCATGTTTTTGAAACCTTGTCACTATAAAGAGGAGATATCTAGAGAGTAATGTCACAAGGACATAACCAAGGCATGCACTATCATGAGCCATAGGGACAACTTACTACACCATCCAAAACTCTGTTTGAACTAGCTACCATCAATAAATCACATTATTTGGGACTGTCATGAAGAAAACACCATGCATAGGACTATCATAGTCAAAGTGGAGAGGATTGTCTAGTCATTGTATGACTGTCATAATAGCTAGTGGGTTAGTTACCATGCTTCAACCTAAAATAGGTTAATGAGAACATAGAAATGAAAATCACAATACCATAAGCACACTCCATACACTGCCAATATAGTCCCAATATCATGTCATCATGATAGTAATAGAAGGGTTGTTTGGTTTTTTCCAAAGCCATATCAGTTGCATAAGGATTGCCACCAACCATCTGTGTAAGGTTGTGAAAGAGTGAGTCATTATTGAGCTAATCGTAAGAGAAGCATGAAGTCAAAATGCTATCATGGAAACAAGATATAGTTACTTATTATAAGGACAATCCAAATTTGGTGAGGGTTACGTTTTTATCAACTTTAAAGAAAAATACATCATTTTGCACTTATTGGCGCTAAATTAGGCACACTTTATGCTGTCTTTGGTGCCCCAAATAGATTACATTTTTTGCCTAAAATTCGGCGGTAAAGTCGACGTTAATTGCTCCGACTATAGCGCCAACTACTAGATCAAAAAAATTTAAAAAATTCCCGCCTGCACATACCCTAAACAAAAAAAAAAAAAACAAAACTTTAATATTAATTTTTGGTGTTCATTTTTTGTTTGGAGATTGAGCATTTGGGTTGGAGTCCTGCCTAAATTAATAAATGAGAAATTCAATAATTACAGGAGAAAAACACCGCACGAAGAGAGGAGAAAAACGCCGTGCAAAGAGATGAGAAATTTGATTTAGTTTTTGACACCATAGGTAAGGTTACAATTACAATAAAAAAATTTCATTCCCAAATATATTTTTGTTTCGATTAAATGGAGAGGATTGTGAAGAAAGGGTTGTAAATATTGTTTGTTTACAGGCGAATCATTCGAATCTCATGTGGTTGCAAAGGAGGAGGGTAAAATTGTAGACATTGCATTATTTCCTCTGCATCTAAGAGCAGTGAATGCATTTTTCAAACCCCAATGCCCAGGTTCACTTATCATTACCATCAATACCTTTCTCTGAACACAACTTTCTTGCTTCCTTCCTAAAAAAGTAGTCAAGTGCTTTAAGACAAGTCGATTGTGAGCAAACTAAAATTAGGGATTTTGAGACGAGGGTGAACAAACTAAAACAGAGATTGGTCAAGACAATACAAGGAGATAGGGCTTTTGAGACGACGGTGAGCAAACTAAAATTAGGCTGGGAACTATAGATTCCCTCCTAAGGCACCAATTGAGTCATAGGAAAACAGCTTCATGATTTGCTCTACAAAGTAAAGGTCAAAAGCCTTAAGGAATACAGAAAAATTGGATGAAAACTTTCATACCTGGTAGTGTGTACTTCATTTGCCTCCACAGATTAAGCAAAAATAATTTTCCCTAGGTTCGCCTCAAAATGTCAAGCAATAGAGGGAAGAGAGCAAAGGGAGCAGACTATGGCCACAATGAGGTAATTCATTGTCAATTTATAGATTTGTAAATGTTTCCATTATTTCTTTGATTTTTAGTTTTTAGTTTTTTATTTGTAAATTTAAAAGAAGAAAATTATTTTATAGGAACATGATACTGAGAAAGATAAAGAGGTATTGGCTTCCATATTAGGGGTAGAGGCAGTGAACAAATTGGATGGTGTGGACTTGACAATGCTTGCTAGATATGTAGAAAATGATCTAATAAAGCCCCTAAAACATTACAACCAAATCAACAGTGTCAAAGGGAATCAACTAATTCCCCAACCAGTCATGGATCAAGCAAAAGATCCAAGAGGAAATCAATAACAATAACCTCTAAGAATGTGAAACAGGGAATAGGGGCTTCCAATGTCCCCACCCACTCCTGGGACACAAACTTCTTCAACCACCACGCCATGTTTTGCATCTTGCATTGGTACCTATGATACCAAGATAGAAAATGATGTGGTTTCAGGGGAGGTCCGAATGATGGATGCTGGAAAAACATTTGTGAATAGGTTGAAGGAATCATGCCTTCAATGGTTCAAAGACCATCTACATTTGCCATTCTCAAAGATACCCATGCACCTGCAAAAAGCAGTTATCCAAGACATGGAGATTGAATTTGGCACAGGTTGGTCTGTAAAGAAGATAAAGCTACAAATGTCTCAAAACTACAAGAGATTTAGGTGCAACCAAACAAGAAGATAAAAAAACTCCCTCCCGAGCAAAGGCTCAAAAAAAGGCCAATTGATGTAAGTTTGAAAGTATGGAAAGAGCTTGTAAAAGCATATGAGAAGTCTGATGCATGGAGGAAGTCCGGTGAGGAGAGTACATAGGTATTTGAATTTTCTCATAAGATTATATCAAATTTATTAAATGATTTTTAAATTTTATTTGTGCATAGTTAAATTGAATTAGTATATGTTTTAGGACAAGGCCTCAAAGGCTAAGCTTGACAAACTTCATGCCACACATCACAGTGGCCAGAAAGGTTTACAAGCCTTGATATGTACATTTGTAAGTATATTTAATAATTTAAATGATATATTTTTTTAATTTCCTAGGAAAAAGTAAATGATTGCATATTAATTAGTTTAACTAGTCCATGTGCCATGTTTTGACAGGAGGAGAAATATGGCCGACATCCAAGCCGATTTGAAAAGGAAATGCTACAAAGCAAAAAGTGGACCGATATTATAATTTGGATGGAGAATGAGGTATCAATAGTTGATTTTCAATAACTTAGTTGGATATTGTTGTGTTAATATGTCAATTTGAATTTCTTGTGTTGAGTTGTTTATTGATGCGTAGGATGAGTTCTAAAGTGCTTCTCTATTGGCCCTAGCACCCTTAAATGTAAGATTTCTCTTAGATGACAAATGATTACCCTTATATCTTTGGGGGACCCTTCTTGGTGCCATTAGGATCATAATGAGTATACTAGTCTTGTGCTTTCTTACAAAAAGTGGTCACAATTAACCTAATCTTATGGTCATTATCCACAACATTTTGTGTGTGCCATGCTATCTCATATGCTTAAGTTTAACAGGATAATAATGAATAGAAAACCCTTGTTTTCCTGCCTCCAACTAATGGACTTGTTGGAACCTAAAATTTCCTACCATTTTTTGCAAAAATTTTAGGTTCCCATGATGAAAAATCTGACTGCAGTACTCAGAAATGCACCTGTACAATATACTTCAGTGGCCTGCTTTGAAGGGTTACAATTTGAAGCCTATTCATTTTTATGTCAAACCACTTGGTAGGCATTTATTTGTCATATGTGAGTGTACATGCTTGATTTCGGCTTCTCACGATCAGATTGGATAAGGTTTTGCAGTGCCAAGTTAAAGGGTTCTGGTGGTACCCACCTAGGGTTAGGGTTTTAAGTCAAGTTTGCAAGCCTATATTTTTATTCCTTTAAACCCCTTAAGGCCTTAAGTTTTCTTGTCCTTTGGCCTCTTACACTTCATCTTTTAAAACTACATTGACTTCATGTATTAAAGGGAAATTATCTTGAGGTCTTCTTAGAGGGGTGATATGTGACTAGGATATGAAGACTAGGACTTTGTATGTAATCTTAAGCCCTCCTTTTTGATTTGTTAGAAGCCTTCTTCGCTAATACATAACGACTGTTAAGACTCTTATGATAGTGCATTAGAGAGGCATTGAAATCACAAAGGAGATAAATGTTATTAGGCCATCACCCAATGGAGAAGGGATTGTCATAAAGAGCATGATAGTGTTACCTTGTCATAGTCACAAAGGGGATAGTCTTTGTGGTGGTAATTAAAGTCACTAAGTTTACATCCACCTTCCTAGGGTCTGCAGAAATGCCTGAAGTTGAATATGCCTATTTTAAAGATCTTGCCATGAGTATTTTCCATGTTTTTACAAATGGAGACCTCCCCAATCCTCATCTCAAGTTTCAAATGCACAATGAAACGATGGAGGACAATCATAACTGCCATAATAGTACATTAGCATTTTTTGTCTCAAGGTGGCCCTTGAGATTGCCAAGGGGATGGATATAGAGTTGGGATTATGGTTTTTGTTTAAAAGCCTTGTGTCTATTAGAACTAAAAAATTTCACATTATTCATCTACTAAGAATTCACCAAGTCTCCACATAATGTGACTACTGTCCCTCATTTTCAAAACCAACCACCAAAAATTTGTGTGACTAGATCCATTTTAGAATCTAAACATAAACAATCTCATGAATATACTTAGCTCTCTGACCACAGCCTAATTCTGATACTAAGTTATCTATATCGGCAAGACCTTAAGTAACTCGCTTCGAATAGAAAAATACATTCTTGAAGTATAATGAGATAATCAGTGAAAGATGATTGATGTCCGAACGATCAAAATTTCATATGTCAAAAGATCAGGGAGACATTCTGTATGTATCACTGATGCATAATCATCAGTGTGAGTAGAACAATCAAAGTGAAATCCTAAAGTTACACCGAGCCTTTAAGTCACACCGACCAATGGCTCATCACCAAGAAGCAAACAATCTCTCCCTGACACGTAATATTAAGACTATCTGTGTGACATATACAATCAAAATGAAATCCTTAAGCTTCCCTGACCACAAAAGTCACCCCAACACAAGAGACAAAAGGCTTTCAGTAAGACTCTTGCCAATATGTTATAATAAAAATGAGTGATGGAGATAAGATCATCGGAAGACCTAACCCATCAGGAGACTATCATATTCTCTTGACGATGGAGATTGTCATGCCGATAAAGATGAGGTAACCCCTATCTGTCAGAGAAACACTCACTGATGCCAAGGAGAACATTTGCCACACTTTATCAAAATGACATTGGGATGAAAATTATAATATCTCCCTGAAATGACAATAAAGGGTTCATAACTCTATGAAAAGAGTATTCCGTGGAGACACCAAAGCACCCTTGGCGACCAATGAAAAACATATGAAAGAAAATGGTGCCAAAACAATATGAAGATCGGTGAAAGAATAAAATGGTCTCACCAATATGATAAAAAGAACATCACCCTGACATTTTGAAAGTCGTGAATTCCCTGCATTCAATTCCGGTGGCAGCCATTAATGGCTGATTGAACATAATGTTGTAAAAGCCATTCTGATCCCCACTAAAATCAACACAAGGGTTGCAGACAGAGAAGAAGGAAGTCACTGGGAATCAAGAGATTTGTTTGAAGCATATACAGGTAATTCCTTGAACTTTCTTTGATACAGTCAAGTTCTGGTATAAAATGGAAGGCTCCTCTAAAAAAAAGAAAAGGCAACACACTGAAAAGAGCCAAACTAAGGGCAAAAAATAGAAAATTGAAACAGAGAAGGGAGAGAAAACACCAGAAAGGAAACTAAACCAAGATCTTGTGGACCAATTACCTAGTTCTGGACCCAAGGCTAGAAGAACTATACAATTGAGGGAAAATGTGGAAAAACTCGAAGATAAATACAAATATGTCAGAAATATATGGACTCCTATCTGAGGGTATGAATTATTCATGTTCCACTATCATAGGAGACATAGGATGAAACCCATCTGCAACCCCTGGCAACTCAATTTAGGGAAATTAATAGTCATAGATGTTTTTGTCAATATAGACCTTTTGAAACTGCTAGCATACCATTATGATCCTGACCAAAAGGCCATATGTAATCTACTAGGAAAGACCTTGTTTTATATATCTAAAAATGCAATTTGTGAAGTTTTTGATTTAAATGACACATATAACACCCCATCGTAATGAGGCCCTAGAAAAGGAATATTCCAGATTGGATAGCACATATAAGGGCTGGAGACTGCCATTACATAAGGCACAGAATGAGGGGAATCTAGTGTCATTTGAAGAAGGGGATGAACCACCGTTTCATGTCGAGTTGTTCGAACCTTACCTGAGATACAAATATTACTCAGTGGGGCAGGTGTTGGGAACTAAATTTCTAGAATTTATGTCCATAGTGCCCATGGTTATCTCTGTAGATATCCAGTGCCATCACGCCAGGACATTTGACTATGCTATTTTTATTTTTAAGGAAATAGACTCAACGCTGAAGGCCTTAAAGAATAGTTCCCCCATAGTCAGCTTCAGACATTATTATATTCTCATGCATATGGTTTTATATTTTGGACAAGAATTGAATCTATGGCTAGAGCAGTTGAACATTTAACAAATTGATAAAGATGGTCAATCGCTGCCCCCACAATTATAGACCTCAATATGGGACAACAGGTTTGTGAATTCCAATTATATTCACTTTGCAGAATTCTTTGTAAAAACCCTGTACAGATGTTATGGCTACCCATGCAGTTACACTTTGTTAGAAGAAATTAAAATGTTTTTGAGATCCAAGGATTTTGATGGGCCACCTATTGTAAACCACAATTGGGGGGATTGGTATTGTTTTTGTGATTCCACAATGATCAGAGTATACGGGTTTGAGGATACCCCTTTTCTGTTGCCAAAAACTGTACCAAATAGGGTGGCATACTTGGAAATAGTTAGACAGCTTGACTACTCAAATGTGATGAATCTCAGTGCATATGATAAACAGTCTTTTATGCCAATCACCTTATGTTTTGGTGACTTTACTATGTTAGCTAGAGAAGGTTATGATCTCATTATAAATTGTCTCATTTTAATCTTAGGAAAGCAATAGAAAGAAAATTTTTTTGACCTAGAGGGCTTTATTGATTATGCTAAGAAGAAGCAAAAACTAAGTGGATATACTCATGTACCTTTCCCTCATGATGATGTAATCAGAAATTTGGAACAAGCAGATGCTAAAATAGCCATTGATGAATATAATCAGAAAGTAAGGGAAAGAAGAAGGGAAGCACAAGAAATTGAAGTGTTTTCCTCTAACAATGAAGGGTCTATGGCCTCTAAACCCCATGACTTTTCTAATACAATTTCAAAATGTAGAATTGAACCATACTAGCCCCTAGAAAGAGGATTGGAAATTGAAGAAACAGGGGATAATGATGCTAGACAGGTTGCATATAAATCTTTTATTTCAGATGACTAGTTTATTCATACCCCTGAGTTTAAATCTTTTTTGTACAAACACAAGGGGAAGGCTATTAGAGAATTAGTCTCAGATGTTACACCAGACAACTAGACGCAGTTAATGAATGCTTTAAAAGTGGAAGTTGAAAAGGAGATGGAAGATGTGACTCCTGAGAAAGGAAGGGAGTTGCTCAGAGAATCTGGTGTAATGATCTTCCCAGGTCTTGATTTGAATTCAACACTTGTTTTTGATAGTTTTCTACACAATAATGATACAAAACACAAGCTTAGTTCTGAAGGGGTTGTTGAAGTATTTACTAGAACAAAATACAATCCAGATGAGAACTCCCTCATGATATGGGCTCTATACTCACCAAACAAAAAGCTTGTTGTCATTAACACTTAAAAAGATTTTGGCCATGTAATGACATTGAAAGCTAGAGAAACTAATACACTCATTATAGCAGAACTTGGAGTAAATGTGGCAAAGCTAAATAAAGCTCAGATTCAACTGTTGATAAAGGAGAGGGATACCTACAAAATGAGCTAGGAAAGGTTGAAAAAAGAAAATGATTTCTTAAAGGATTCATTCCCTCTTAAAATGATTACATAAGCAGAAAGCTCACAACAAGTCCAATCACCCTCAAAAGATCAAATGGCACAGGTCAGAATAGATACACTCACTATAGTCCTACAGAACAGGCATGCTCATTTGATGCAATGGATGCCTAAATTATGGGATATTTTCTCTGAAAACCAAAAGGTCATTCAAGAACATGAAAGACTAAATAACATAATACACAATAAGTTACATGAAATACAGGGTAAACATACCTCTGACAGTGCAAGCACATCTGATGCAGACAATCTTATTAAACAGCATAAGAAGTACCATGACAGGCTCCAAGATAAAGTGAAAGAATGCATGGAGACTTCTCAGATAGCTGTACTTGTGTTACTCAAGAATGACAAAGATTTGAAGAGCAAGGATGAATGGGTCAAGGAGTGTCAAGGAATATTAGATGAGGCCCTAGAAATTGTAAAACATGAAGATTTGGCATCCAAGGAAGCTTGCTCGCATTTGGAGAAGAAGGTTTCAATAGAGGTAGATGTTAGGGAAGCCATTGAGTATGTAGAGACACACCTGAGCCATAAATATTTGGATCATCTTGCTCAAATCTACTTATGGCTTAGTAAGGCTTAGTATTAAATGCATTTGTTTATTTTCATAATTTTGTTAGTTCTCAAAAGACACTATGAAGAGACGTGGTCTCTTCACTAATATTGATATAAAAGTTAAAACATATGATGGTCATAAGATCATCGATTGACAGGTATCTCTCTTTAATTTGAAGAAGACTGTATATATTACATATAGAAAGAAGATATATTGTCAGTTCTGTTTTAATTAAAGAATTTTAGTTACACATGTTTATTTTTTGAAAAACATAATGGAGCAATATATTTCTACATGGTGATTTATTTCTGGTGTTCAACAATTGTGTTAGTTTTCATGATTATATGTTATTGTGATGTCTTCAAAGTGGTTCTATTGAATTATTCAGATTTACATTTGTCAGGGCATATTTGTTGTCACTGTGTGAAGTTCTTTGATTGGTTTCTAGTTGATGTGAATTAAAAATCCTTTCTAATAATTGACTTTAATTGGTTCTTGTAAAAGATTAAACCCTTTTGAAGAAGTTATTGTGATTGGTTTCCATCAACTCAAGAATTAAATTCCTTTCATAATTTCACAATAATTCAAGGGAATATCATTGGGATTAAATAAGAAGAGCACTGTCACATACAAACCTGCACATTTGCACAAGGTGTAAATATCCAAAGTTCCCAATTGTTAGAGTTAAACTAGGAGATAAGCTCACTAATCACATACATCTATTTCCATTCACTGACTCAAAGAGCCCAATAGATTTAGGTACTAGTCTTACTCATTTTTATTAGTTGAACATATCCATTAGTTTTGCCTTGATATTGCTTATACAATTTATACCAAATTAGAACCATACCATTTTTAATCACTGTTCAGACATTAGAAGTAAAAAGTAGGCAGCAAGTAATCATCTATTTCGCACCATTTGCCACTATGGGTAGATCCATCACTCAACCAAGATCACACATCCATTTAATCTACTTCATTAGTAAGGTGCACCCACCTAGGTCTAGCAGAACCTAAACTGTAGGGAGTCATCAACCCTATAGTTTAACTCTGTTTCGTTAGTTCAAAAATGTTGCAAATCTAAGCATAGAGCCTGGCATCCTCTTAGGATTTGCAACCTGCATTTTTGAGACCTAATAGTGTCATTGACCTAATATTTATTTGTGGCAAGTATCCCAATAGTATAAAGATTATAAATTGTTGTCAAGAAAGGACTATCATAGTTAAGTGTGGTACAGTGATACAATTTCATCTTGGTTGAGTATTGTATAAATCTCAAGCTATTTAGAATGCATGGGGTATTAGGGTGTGGTGTCACTATATAGGTAACCATCAAGTGATTTCTTCAACCCAATCTTGGCCTATATAGTACCCAGTGTGAAGAGCAAGATAGTGTTGTCCAAGAACCTTGTTACGGTCACAAATGAGGGCAGTCTTAGCTATCGTAACCATAGTTGGAATCCCTTGTTGTGTACCATAACATATGTGACCTAAAACCATGACTCTACAAGTATGAGTTGTTTGAAAACCAAATTCCACAACCTTTGCCACAATCCTCCCTGCCTATGTCAAAATGGGAGTTTTGGAATAGGGTATGGACATCCATCAATACATAAAGTATAGAGGAATTTTGTCAGATGTTGTAGTTGCAACTGTCCTATTAGACATGTATGCAAAATGTGGAAGCCTTAACAAGGTACATGAACTGTTTGACAGAATGCCTCAATGAAATGTGGTCTCATGGACTGCAATGACTGCAGGATATGCACAAAATGGATTTGTTGAAAAGGCTTCAGAAATTTTAAAGAAAATGCAATTGGCTAGTGTAAAGCCAAATTCCACAATGTTTGCCAACATCCTCCTTGCCTGTGTCAAAATGGAAGCTTTGGAATAGGGTATGGACATCCATCAATACATAAAGGATAGAGGAATTTTGTCAGATGTTGTAGTTGCAACTGCCCTGTTAGACATGTATGCAAAATGTGGAAGCATAGACAAGGCACGTGAACTGTTTGACAGAATGCCTCAAAGAAATGTGGTCTCATGGACTGCAATGACTATAGGATATGTACAAAATGGATTTGTTGAAAAGGCTTCAAAAATTTTAAAGCAAATGCAATTGGCTGGTGTAAAGCTAAATTCCACAACATTTGCCAACATCCTCCCTACCTGTGTCAAAATGGGAGCTTTGGAATAGGGTATGGACATCCATCAATACATAAAGGATAGAGGAATTTTGTCAGATGTTGTAGTTGCAACTGCCCTGTTAGACATGTGTGCAAAATGTGGAAGCATAGACAAGGCACGGGAACTGTTTGATAGAATGCCTCAAAGAAATGTGGTCTCATGGACTACAATGACTGTAAGATATGCACAAAATGGATTTGTTGAAAAGGCTTCAGAAATTTTAAAGCAAATGCAATTGGCTGGTGTAAAGCCAAATTTCACAACCTTTGCCACCATCCTCCCTACCTGTGTCAAAATGGGATCTTTCGACCAAGAAATTTGTAGCACTTAATGTTATGTAATAGAATTTACAGTTGATAGTTAAATTGTATAACAATTTTTTTTATGATCTTTACTAGCGTTTATTAGAATTGTTGCATGTTTTACATCATTGGAATGACATATTAGCTGTAACTTTTTTGAAATTTTATTATGGTATGTGCACTTTGATATGATGTAATATGATTATGGTTTCATTTCACATGTTGTAATATTAGATATATAATAGAAAAATAAATTATTGCATGAAATATATAATAACTTTTCATTTTAAATATTTTTTTTGCAGAACACGGGTCTTCTAGAAGATCAAGATGATCCTCCTAATAGAGATCCAGATTATGTTGGTTCTAGTTTTGGTATAGATCACATGGCAGAGGATGATGATGATGTAGATACAGAAGACACTGAGGCCAATGACGATGATGACGATGATGATGATGGTGACGATGATGATGATCACAATGGTGATGATGATGATGATCACGATGGTGATGATGATGATGATAAGGCAGGTGCTCATAGTAGCCAGTGACATTCATGATCATATAAACTGCATCATGAATCATTGTTGATATATTGTTATGATGCCTCTTTTTATAGTCGCTAGCTATCATATGTATCATTTTCACGGCCTGCAATGCCATATTAATGAGTTGTATCATAAATTTATGTATCATTTTGACTTATATCATTTGGACATGTATCATCTTGACTTGTATCATTTTGAGTTATGTAATTTATCATTTTTACTTATATCATTTGTGCATGTATCATTTAGACATGTTATTGATCTACTGACATATTTGACTTTCACTTGTTTTAGTTATATATGATGATGATCTTATCCGTATTGACTTGTCAATTTATATATATATATAGAAAGTGGTCGATGATTTTTGGATGGATATTTATTACGTATGATGATTTTAATTTACTGCTCAGGATGGATGTCAAATTCAATTAAATTATAGATATTTGACTCACTTGTTTTAATTATAGATGATGATCATGTTATAATAATTATCTCGTTATTTAATCATATGAGTTAAATAATTAAATTACTTACTTTATAATCATATGAGTTATTTAAGAGGCAAGATATAGTTAACTAATTAAATTGAAATAAAACATATTAAATTAATAAATGTAATCAAAACAATAAGCATTTTTAGAAGCAACAAAAGACACAAAAATGGAAGCAAAATTGGAAGCAACAAGCGATGTTATATCGGAAGCAAAATTGGAAGAAAAACTCGAAGCAAAATTGGAAGCAACAGTGGAAGCAAAACTAGAAGCAAAATTGGAAGCACAACCAGACACAAAATTGGAAGCCAAACTGGAAGTAAAACCGGAAGCAAAACCAAAAGCAAAATTAGAAGCGAAATTGGAAGCAAAATTGGAAGCAAAACCGGAAGCAAAAGTGGAAGCAAAACTAGAAGCAAACCTAGAAGCAAAATTGGAAGCAAAACTAGAAGCAAAGCCAGAAGCAAAATTGGAACAAACCTAGAAGCAAACCTAGAAGCAAACCTGGAAGCAAAACTAGAAGCAAAACTGAAAGGCAAACTAGAAGCAAAACTGGAAGAAAAACTAGAAGTAAAACTGGAAGCAAAATTGGAAGCAAACCTGGAAGCAAAACTGGAAGCGAAACCGGGAGCAAAACAAGAAGCAGAACTCGAAGCAAAAGCGAAAGCCAACCTGGAAGAAAAAGTGGAAGCAAACTTGGAAGCAACACAAGAAGCAAACCCAGAAGCAAAATTAGAAGCCAAAATGGAAGCAACAAAATCCAGCGCTAAATCTGGCATTAATCTTGGCACTAAAATCCAGTGCTAAACTCGATGCTAAACCTGGTGTTTCAATCGGCGCTAAACCTGACGCAATAGTGAGATGCTATTGGGCACCGAGTTTTATGCCGGCAGAAGTGTCCAATTCATGGACTCAAATGTACTAAATTTTGGTGCTATTTTAGGTACTAATTGCCTATTCTATTGTAGTGTGTGTTATCACCCAGTTTTGCACCCTTGCATGTAGCTGTGAAACCTCTGCAAATTGGAGTAACATGGGATTGATCTCTAAGTGTGGGACTTTGCTAAATGAGATCAGACCTCCAGAGAAGGCCGGCTTCCTCTCCCTAAGCCTAATGCTCAGAGAAATTCATCTAAACCTAGTGCTAATGCTTGCTGGGAAAAGGGTTAGAAAGAATGCTGAAATAAACTAAGTGATACACCAAATTTAAATGTGTTTGGCTGCAACTGAATAGACACAGTAATAATCTCATAGCTGGAAAGACATTACACATACCCATATTAATTTTAGAGAGGTCCAGAAGAGCAGACACAGGCCAAAAAATAATAAGAGAGAGGCAAAAATACCAGTTTATATTGATCATAGAGGCCAAATAGCCATTACAAAGAATAGCCCAGAAGAACAACCAACCCCTATACATCTAGTTTTACATGTATATATATCATTTCATTTTGGTCTCAACCCCTTCCCATCAATTTCGCCGATGGGCTGTGTATTAGAAAATATCTCTACCTGAAGGGACGTCCACCTGCAAGAAGTTATGGCATAAAAGATCTGAAACTGGGCAGATAGAAGATATTTTCTAGGTTTTCAATGCAAGTTGCATAGTCATCGATTTGTAGCAATAAATGTAACAAATATCTGCATTTGAATATCAAATGTTGATGCTGAAATGTCGTGCTGGCCAAAACATGCAAAGCCAGATCTGAAAAATGAAAACTAGAAAATCCCCCCAAAACCCTACTCAAATGAAAGACGAGGCAAAAATATGTACTTTTGCCTCCTACAGCATGACAAAATTTATTGAAATGGGGAAGATATAGGTGGTCAAAGATCTGGTCAACTACTTGTATATATCGCTTCTACATCTGCATGTATATTGGCTTCTGAAGATAGCTCTAAATCTGACTTTACCTATACAAACCCCTTTGTATGTATTTATGCTCTTTGGTGCCAAAAGGCCTCTGCAATCGCTCCAGAAAGATGCATTTGAAATTGCTTTGTATATGCAAGAGCCTTTGTATATGCATTTGCTGCTGCCACGTGGCACCTCTTGATTTGCTGTTGTACCAAAGCCAGGACCCATCTCTGAAGAACTGCACCCTCCATCGGCCTTTGGAAAGACCCAAAAATAAGCTGCTGATGCATCATGTTTGGCCGAAAACTCCCTTGCATATCGGCTTGTATATGCAAAGATACAAGAAAATATATAAACAACTAGCACATGCAAACGTGCATTTTGCCCTTTGTAATCGTGACTCGCATATGCATACAATCGCCCTTGTATATACAAGTCATGGACTTCAAACTCTTAAAAAGCAGATGGGAAACATTTTGAAATCCAGGTTGTATCTAACCTCCTTTGTATCTGCAAACATACAAGCCACGGACCCCAAACTGACCATTAACTGTATTTGACTGCTTTGTTGGGTCCGGCCTATATCTCCGATCTTTGTATATCATTAACTTGTATATCACAATATACAATCGCCCATATACAAGGTGGACCCGAAAATTTTAATAAAACAAGTTAAAAATGCAATCGGGTATGGCTTGTATATAAACGTTTGTATATCGGCTTTGTATGTGAAAACATACAAAGAAAAATATACAAGCCACTGTAGCAAATGTATCTCTGGTGAAGGTCCCTTGTATCTCTGATATACAATCGGCCTTGCATGCGCGCGGGCCCCACCTCTTGCACATTTGGCCTTTGTATGTTTCTCATGTATATTCAAAACATACAAGCGAAATATACAAAGAAACATACAAGGCCGAATGTGCATTCCACTGTAGCGGATGCACCTGCATGTTTGAAAACCTTGTACCCTTTCGTTGCATGTGCAAACATACAACACAAAATGCACTTGAAACCCGATATACAAGAGGGAATATTCCTGCAATGCATCTCCTGCTTTGTAGATTTCTTTCCTTGTATATCTCTATTGTATGAGCCAAATATACATGCAAACCCAATATACATTCAGAGAATATTCTGAGGATCTGTGATGTATATTCCATCCTTGTATCTGCCCTTGCATCCTTCCAGCAAATGTATATTTACTTGTATGTTGAAATTACAAAGGCAAACATACAAACCCTCCAAACATACAAAAGGGGAAACTTGAAGAAAAATGCGATAGATGCACAATATACCTTGTATGTCTCATTTGCATATCGTCGATATACAAACTGGTAATATTCCCAGGGACTTGCAGAAGATTCCCAAAATGTATATGTCTCTCCTTGGCCCGATATACATTCAGAAAATGCATAAAACCTAATTTTTTCAACATCTTCTAAGGCCGATGGAGATCTGCAAGCCTGTCAAATGAACATTTGAACTGTATGTTGACCCAAACTTTTGACCATGAATAACTTCTTTGTTTGGCCAAATTTCAGGGTGCTGTAAAAAGCAAACCTGCCTATTTTTTCAAGCTCTTTCCAATGGTAAGGTTCTTTAGGCAAGGCTTCTTAGGAAATTTGGCACTCTTGCTTTATAGGGACTTTAAAGAGGGATTTTCAAGGAAAATACCAGGTGGACTATTTGGCTCTGAGCAGAGGAAAAAATAGGATAACAGTGTGATCATAACATTTGTACCCTTGAATCGATTCAAAATCTTCATTGAAATCATGACCCTTTACCCTTGACTCACCCCAACTAATTGATTGGGATCAGAAGGGACCGCCACAGCTAGATGTGTTTCAAAATGATAAGGCAATCATAAACTATCTGGGAGCATGAGAAGACACACCTCTTGGGGATCATAAAGTAGATTTTGTCATAGAACTCAATAATGTGGCTTACTTTGGAGAAGGTGCCAAGCCTTTTAGTCGTAAAATTATTGAAAATATAAATAGGTCTTCTAGTGAAAACCATTATGCGGCGCT
The DNA here is from genome assembly GCA_027924645.1 of Cunninghamia lanceolata. Classification (NCBI taxonomy): domain Eukaryota; kingdom Viridiplantae; phylum Streptophyta; class Pinopsida; order Cupressales; family Cupressaceae; genus Cunninghamia; species Cunninghamia lanceolata. Next base: position 2,152,641 of record BSBN01000564.1, on the reverse strand, counting down.
ATTAGACCTGGAAAAAGTAAAAATAAAGGACACGTCCAAGGGTGAAAACATCTCTGAGGCACCTGAGGATGGAAGGATTGACACACTTCCCCTAGCACTATATCATGAAAAATCATCTATGTTGGTGGAAAAGACAATACCAACAAATCTGAGCACAGAAAAAAAACCAAGGATAATTCATCTAGTAGAATCATTAACACCTGAAGAGAGGATAGAGCATATACAGTTTGACAAGGAAATACAAGTCAACTTTGCATGGTCCTATACAGACATGCTAGGAATTGATCTAAATTTAGTAATGCATCACTTGTCTTTGTCACCAGGGGTAAAATTTGTTAGGCAAAAGTTGAGAAAAATGCACTCGCATGTCGCTATATTGGTAAAAGTTGAATTACAAAATTTGTTAGATGTGGGATTCATAAGACCTATTGACTATGCTGGGTGGATTTCAAACTTAGTACCAGTTTCAAAACCTGATGGGAGTATCTGTTTTACACTAATTTCAAAGATTTAAACAAAGTTTGTCCTAAAGATGACTTTCCACTTCCAAACATTGACATGATAGTGGATTTGATAGCAGGGCACGAAATGTTATCCCTCATGGACGGTTTCTCAGGCTACAATCAGATTAAAACTACTCCTAAAGATCAAATTAAGACAGCATTCCGTTGTCCTTGGGGAACCTTCTGTTGGAATGTCATGCCCTTCGGGTTGAAGAACGCCAGAGATACATACCAGTGTGCAATGACTACTATCTTTCATGACATGATGCATACATATTTGGAAGACTATGTAGATAATTTGTTGGGAAAATCCTACATCAGAGATGGACATCTAGAGATCATGGACAAAATTTTCACAAGATTAGAACAATATAAAGTTTGATTGAATCCAAAGAAATGTGTTTTTAGGTTAACCTCTAGGAAACTCCTTGGATACATTGTCTCATCTAAAGGAATTGAAGTTGATCCTACAAAAGTAAAAGCGATACTTGAAATGCCTCCACCTAAGAATATCAATCAGTTCTGATCATCACAAGGAAAACTTCAGTCTATCTATCATTTTATAGTGCAACTTGTAGATAAATGTTAACCATTTCAGTACCTACTATGCAAGAATGTTCCATTTAGATGGGATGACAAGTGTGAACAAGATTTTCAAAAAATCAAAGAATATATTATAACACCACCAGTACTAGTACCTCCTATAGATGACAAGCCTTTACTCCTTTATATATCCACAACCACCATAGCACTGGGGGCACTTTTGGCACAATATGACTCTGAAGGAAGAGAAAGTGCAATATATTACATCAGTTGTACTCTAGTGGGATATGAGCTCAATTACAGTTCTATCGAAAGAGTGTGTCTTGCTATAGTTTTTGCCCCACAGAAGCTGTGACATTATATGCTTACACACCAAACAAAGCTTATCACAAAAATTGATCCTCTTAAGTACCTCCTAAACAAAGCAGCACTCATAGTACAATTGACTAAATGGGTTATGATTCTTAGTGAGTTTGATATTGAATACGTAGAAAGAAAATTAATCAAAGGACAAGCTATAATGGATCAACTCGCCGATGCTCCTGTAACAGATAACCATCATCTTTGTTGATAACTTAGAGGGGGGGTGAATCAGTTATCCTAATTGTTTCTTTTTCTGAACTTTCTTATTAATCAATGCAGCATTAATTCAAACAAGCAAACATTATCATGAAATGAAAAACATATGACAGTATTTTTGACGTGGAAACCCTGTTAAGGGAGAAAACCACGGGGTGATTAACCCAAAGATTATTCTCTGTTAGAAGAATAAGGAATTACAAAATGGCACTTGCCAATTAGGGCTCACTGCCCGAGCACACTGCTCACAAAAGAGGCACACTGCCTACAAGGAGACATACTATCTACAAAAGAATGTTATACAATACTTGAACTAATTGGAAGCATCCACATATGCTGGAGTTCAGTTCCGGTTAGGCTCAGTACACTGATCTGCTGCACTTCATCTTTCCTCTTCTTTGTATTCTGCTTTTCTTTCACATACCAGATCTTTCTTACTACTTCTGCTCTGCTCTGCACTCATTCGCATAACTCATCACTTAACAACAACTCTCACAACTAAATCCATCGTGCATATATATTCGCACAAGTAATTTCATCACCTTTCTAGTCGGCACCCAGAATAGTCAATCTTTTCACTAATTCTAATCTGTCGGCTGAATCCTACCACATCAAGTAATGTGGATCAAGCATATACTTGTAGAAATCATTAATCATGTCGGCCAAGTATGATTCATGCCTTCATAGCCTTTAACACCATCAGTAACCCATCTGGAAGGTAGTTTGATGTTTTGTCAGTCAGTTCTTCCTCTGTTCACACTGTCACTTAGGAATCTGGTACTCAACTATTCATATCTTTTTCCTCATCTATCATCGGAGGCTAAATCCTTGGAATATACCACTCAAGGTAGTCCTCTTGACTTCCCCAAATTTGCACTGCACCAAGATACTTCCTCTGAGAGATCCGGACCAGTCTGTCGGACCTTGCCACATGCTCTGTTCTTGTTCACCGGACCACAATAATCTTCATTCTGACTTCCAGTAGAGTCACACCATGATTTGTGGATATGTGGGATGACCTTTGTTGCCATCAATGACAACAACCATGAATCCATATAGTGTCTCTTGCCAACAATCTCCCCCTTTGGCATTGATGGCAACATTTAGTGAAAAAATGACTAAGTGTTTACACTATGCTCCCCCTTGGCTGATGCTCTATCTTTATATACATTTTCCGGAGCTCCCCCTTAGTTGGATTCCTTATTTTTCACTACTCCTCACTCCCCCTTTGACATCAATGGCAAAGGGTAGGGTCCGCACACCAAAATTTTCAAAATTTTTACTATACTTAGCCGCATATTACATACTTACATAAACTGAAGAATGTCTGCAAAGGATGTCTTCAATTGGACTAGTTCTGTACCCCAACTTTGTTTCATTCTATCCAAAATTGAAATGTGACCACTCAACAAAAATGCAAAAGCTTCTGCCCTCTTGAGATCTGTCGGATCATTGGTTTGGGCAGTAGTCTGAGCATCACTTATGGCCTCATGCATGGTTTCTAACTTACGAATAATAATCCTTCTACGTTCTCCCATCCGGTTAATTATATTCTTCCTTTCCTTCTCAAGGTTCTTTATTGTATTTGTGATTGCAATAGTTTGACATTCTTGATTTACTATGGAGGAAGAGAGAGATCAAAACTTTGAGACAAACTTAGTAGTTTGTCCTGTTCCTCTTTTATTTTCTTCTCAATTTCTACGGTTGCTTTTGACCAGGAGATACAAAATTTGTAAATGTCACCGCCATCCTTAAGAGCATTTTCTAGGCTCTTTATCCCAATACTCATATTTCTCCTATCATGAGAGATTAATCCTAGTACCTCTAAGAATCTCTTATCCAAGAACTCCTTCCGGACCTTTTCTTCAGCTAATTTTTCTAGAGAATCAAAATGTGTACCAACACTGCTGACTAAGGTTTTGAGATTACCAGAAGAGGAGGCTGTCGGATCTTTCTGAACCGATGGCATAATCTTTTCAAGCCCTCCGGAAGCAGCCTCTATCAACTCATAGTCTTCCATATGAGACTTTAGGAGTTTTTCATTTGCCTTAGCATTTGCAAATGAAGCTATCTTCATTGTCTGCACTGGAGAGAGGGAATCAAAGTTGAATGGACCTTGTAGAAGCTCCGGTTCATCAATCTCTATTGCTTCTTTGCTCAGAAATTTTTGGACAGTTTGTGCAGTGTCTCTTGCCGGAGACAGATGTTTCTTCTCTTCTGCAATCTTGGAGCTGTTCTTTGGAATTTTCTCTCCCTCTACATTCCCACCACTGATAGTTGTGGTTTTCTCTGGTGAAGTCTTCTATCCTTCTGCAATCTTTACACTGTCACCTTCTTTTTCCTTCACTGCTGCTCCTTTCTCTTGTAAATTCTCTTCTTCTTTAGATCCAGAGACTGTAGGGGAAACCAGAGGAGAGATGTTAGTCTGTTCAAGGGCCACTTCTTCCAGAGCAGAGGATTCCAAGTCCACAACTGTTTCTCCACCTAAGTCCTCTACAATAGGAATGTTGAACCTTTTGAATGTATTCTGGAGGATCTCTTCAGTGTCCTTGGCTACCTTGTCGGTCTCACCAAGCATAAGTTGATTCATCCTTGCTTTGCTCCTGAATTCATCCTTGCAGTCTTTGAATACCATGTTCATTGTTTTGTGATCAATTGAAGGATATAGCCGAATATCTATCTATTCCCTGATCTCAAGGTCTTTTGCCATGGCATTGGTCTTTCTCATTTCCAACTCCTTCTCTAGACTCTTAGGAATTTGAGAGATAATCTCAATAAAAGCTTTATTGTAAATGTTCAGATACCTGATTGTAGCTTCTTGTAGGATCTTTTGGTCAGCCTCATTGTAGTCATCATAGAATTCGGCCATTGGTTGAGGGTTTCCATCCACAGTGACTGATTTGATTACACTGTCTAGAGACAGGGTGGGCTTTTCAACAAATTTCTCTGCCATTTCTTCCTTGTCTTGGCCTGTGGAGGGTTTACCGGATCCTTTCTTCTTCTGCTTCTTTATTTCCTGTACTCCCTCATCTGATTTAGTTTCTTCTTCATCTCTTTGACTTTCATAAGCCCTTGTGGCTTTTGTCTTGGATCTTTTGCCGGATGCCTGGACTTCCGATTTTGAGCTTTTGGCTGTGGCAGGTGTAGATCTTTTTGATGATCTAGTCTGGGTGGAGGTTTTTACCGGAACACTTTCTTCACTTTTCTTTTTTGCCCTCTTCTTCTCTTTCTCATCCCCTTCCTTCTTCTTCCTGTGAGCATCAAGTGCCTCCATTGATATCTCAAGGCCTTGTGCTATATGTTCTACTTCTTTTCTAACCTTCCTCTTGATCTCTGGTTCTTTGAGTTCAACATGGATTTTTATACTTAGTTCCTCAAATGTTTTGAACCTTTCTGCCTTTGGATCTTTAGGCTGATTTAGCATGTGTTGAACATGCAGCTCCACAATTTGTTCATCCACTTCATACCCCATGGGCATGATCCACACAGTTCTTGGTTCTACTGCCTCCATTAGGCACTGATCTGTTTCTACCATAAAGCATACTGTGTCTTTGTACTTTTCAACAAGAGACTGGGGAATTCTTTCTCTTGCATGCATCATGCTCTGAAAGTTCTTGAAATATCCCCACAGGGCTATTTTTCTTGCTTTAGTATCCCCAAGTCCATGCAAATAATCTCTGATTTGGATGGCAACTGGTCTGTCATTCTGCCATATCCATCCATTGGATCCGGGAAGCTCATTCATGTAATAAAAGAATAAACAAAGGATCAAACTACCATACTTGAAGGAGTTTTTCTTGTCCTTCTTGATCTTCTACAGATTTTCCAAAAGTTGGTTTAGAAGAAGCTCACACAAGTCATAGTCTGCATTCTCCTTTAGCATTTGATAAGCTGTGTAAATTGCAGTTCCCGGTACTGAATTTTCCCTACTGGAGTGATAGATCTTGTAACCAATTATCATAGATGCAAATTTGACATCCGGTTCAGTGATGTCTTCAATTGTCATAGCTCTCTTGTCAAATTTAGATCCGGTTGCATCACTAACTATCTGATTTTTGACAGACTTGAGAATAGGTAATCCATCGGATGAGTGCAAACCGGTTACAGCCCTAATTGCATCTTTGGTGATCTTGAAAGGCTTGTTCAACCATAGGAAATTGTCATGCACTCTACTTAGTACATACCAGACCCATTCATCTTCTTCAAAATAGGGGAAATGAATGCACTGTGCAAAGTGCTTATCCTGGATGGCTTTGTACTGAGGTTTAATCTCAAAGGAGTCATCTATCAATTGTTTGTGATAGATATCCATCAATTTTGATTCTCCAAAGTCTTCAAAATTTGCATGTATGTAAACCCTAATGTCCTCCCTATGCAATACACCATGCAGAACACTAGAGAAGGCTCCTAGGGGATCTACCTCCAAAGATTTGTATGGATGTTTCTTGAATGTGGGGCGAGGTCTATCAGAGATCTTAACTATATTCGGAGTAGCCATTTTTCAAAGATTTGTAGTGAGATATTGAAAACGGAAAATTCCTTATGCGCCTTTGGTTATACGGAGTGGTTGGATTGATTTCTATGTGTAATAACTTTTGCAAGTGATCTTCAGTGAACTTGATGAATTTTGTTGCAGAGCTCCACTTTTCGCTTCTTCTTGAGTGTAGAATGAACAAGTGATTTATGAGAAATCCCTTATATTGTTTCGCAAACCCTAATATCTGTTTGCAATAAATGCTCGACCTATATTATTCCGGTTTGCCTTATTCGAATGACTTGAAGAACCGGATTAGTCCTGATTTATGAACATCATGCAGATCTTTCAATTATGAATAAATCAAGATGACACATCACAAGGACATCCCAAACACTCTGTCCAAACTGCAGAATAAGATAATTCACTTTCAGATCTCTCCGGACCTTTTTGTAATCCTCTGTCATTCCGGAGCATCTCTCGGAACAGGTTTTACTTGATCGATCACAACTTCTTCATATCTTTATGCGGACCTTTCACATCTTAGTTGGATCATTTTAAGACTCATATCTACAAACCCTTTACTCCGCATCTTGTGCCAAATCCGGCACCACTTGATTGGCTGGGGGAACAGGGTTTTCTTTGTGTCTCCCCCTGAGCCAGAGCTCATCTTTTAATTTCCAGAAGGAATATTAGCACCAGAGTCTGGTGCGGATCCAACCTCTACATTCTCTAAAATTTTCTTCACCCAAATCTTGTTCATTTCATTCCTAACTTCATCCGCATTCATCTTTTGTTTGCCCTTGTCTTGATTCTGATTATATACCGGACCTCTTTTGTCCTGATTCTTGCTTCTGTAGACTTTTGCATTATGACCGGACCTATTACAGATTTGGCAAACAACATTTCTTTGCATATTTGACTGATAACCTCTTGATCTGCATTGATTAGCCATATGACCTACTCTATTGCATGCAAAGCATCTACCATTGAATGATTTGTCCATTTGCATATTTCTGCATTCATGAGACTTGTGTCCATACCTTTTGTAGTTGAAGCACTATCCAGAGAAGGTTGAATTAGTCTGATTCATTCTCTTTCTGCACTGATTAGCTTTGTGACCAAAGTGATTGCAGCTGTGGCAGTATCCATTGAAAGATGGATATCTTTGAGCATTGGGCTGTCTTACCGGAGGTCTTCTAGGCCTGTTCCTTGGATTTTCTGATCCAAAATTCTTCTGACTAGATCCGGAGCTTTCTCCTTTCTCATATCCCAAACCACACTTGTCATCTGCCCTCTTTTAACTTCCAAGAAGAACTTCAAGTTGAGCAGAACTTATTTTGAATTTTTCTTTATATTCATTTGTTGTTTGAAGATCCTTTTTGAGAGAGACAATTTGATCCTCAAGTTTTTCTTCATTATCTTTAGCATCTTCAAGATCAGATTCAAGATGTCTGATAATCCTATCCATCTGGTGGCAATCTTCTGATTTCTCTTTGAGAGATTGTCTTAGATTGTCTTCAGTTTTTCTTTTCTCTTCAATCTCTTGAGTAAACTTTATAACTCCTGATTCCATTTCATGTCTTACCATAATGACTTCTTTTGATAACTTTCCACATAACTTAGTTTTCTCAGTTAACTCTTCATTTGTATTACTTTCTTCACTTTGTCTTGCCAATTGCTAGAGTAGCTCCTTTCTCTTTTTCATAGAGAGACTTAATTTGTCTTTTAGTTCTCTCATGAATTCATCAGCCTGTTTGAGTCTTTCCTTTAATTCATTGACTTCAGAGTTTGACTATTCAAGATCCTCAAGGGCAGTCTTGAGTTGCTCCCTTAAACCATATGCATCCATTCCCAGATCTTCCTCAAGCTGTTAGGCTCTTATTAGAAGGAACTTGGCTCTGATACCAATTGTTGATAATTGAGAGGGGGGGTGAATCAGTTATCCTAATTGTTTCTTTTTCTAAACTTTCTTATTAATTAATGCAGCATTAATTCAAACAAGCAAACATTATCATGAAATGAAAAACACATGACACAGTATTTTTGACGTGGAAACCCTATTAAGGGAGAAAACCATGGGGTGATTAACCCAAATATTATTCTCTATTAGAAGAATAAGGAATTACAAAATGGCACTTGCCAATTAGGGCTCACTGCCTGAGCACACTGCTCACAAAAGAGGCACACTGCCTATAAGGAGACATACTATCTACAAAAGAATGTTATACAATACTTGAACTGATTGGAAGCATCCACATATGCTGGAGTTCAGTTCCGGTTAGGCTCAGTACACTGATCTGCCGCACTTCATCTTTCCTCTTCTATGTATTCTGCTTTTCTTTCACATACCAGATCTTTCTTACTGCTTCTGCTCTACTCTGCACTCATTTGCATAACTCATCACTTAAAAACAACTCTCACAACTAAATCCATCATGCATATATATTCGCACAAGTAATTTCATCACCTTTCTAGTCGGCACCTGGAATAGTCAATCTTTTCACTAATTCTGATCTGTCGGCTGAATCCTACCACATCAAGTAATGCGGATCAAGCATATACTTGTAGAAATCATTAATCATGTCATCCAAGTATGATTCATGCCTTCATAGCCTTTAACACCATCAGTAACCCATCCGGAAGGTAGTCTGATGTATTGTCAGTCGGTTCTTCCTCTGTTCACACTCTCACTCAGGAATCCGGCACTCAACTATTCATATCTTTTTCCTCATCTATCACCAGAGGCTAAATCCTTGGAATATACCACTCAAGGTAGTCCTCTTGACTTCCCCAAATCCATACTGCACCAAGATACTTCCTCTGAGAGATTCGGACCAGTCTGTCGGACCTTGCCACATGCTCTATTCATGTTCACCGGACCACAATAATCTTCATTCTGACTTCCGGTAGAGTCACACCATGATTTGCGGATATGTGGGATGACCTTTGTTTCCATCAATGACAACAACCATGAATCCATATAGTGTCTCTTGCCAACACATCTTATTATAGATCTCCCTAATGAATTAATCTTCAACATGGAATCTACACATCTTCGAACTTTATATTTTGATGAATCCTTCACACAAAATGGTTCTGGCACTGGCATTCTCTTTGTTACACCACAAGGGGATTGTATACCTAAAGTTTATAAGATATAGTTTCCATATAGCAACAATATCATAGAATATGAGGCATTACTTTCTAGGCTCCATATGGCTGTGCAATGGAAAATCCTAGAGTTGCATGTCCTTGGTGACTCTCAACTAGTGATCAAACAAGTTAATGATGACTATAAAATAAAAGATGAAAATTGATGCCTTACAAAAGAATGGTGGATGATTTCAAGGCTTATTTCACATCAATTTCTTTTGAGCAGATTCCTCAAGATAGCAACAGAGTTGTTGATGCAATGGCAACAATTGGTTCACTTGTGGAAATGCCAAGAAATGCCGCCTACTGTGAAATCTTGGTAGAGCCTGTTTTCAAACCTGCTTACAATGTACTGCTATCTGAAATGATCTATCTTATTGTTGGTCCTACTTCTCAATGGTATGGGGATATTTATACCTATCTCCATGATAACATCTTTCCATCAGACCTATCCAATAAAACCCATAAAAACTTTATCCGTCAAGCCTCTCATTATGTAATCTTAGCCGATACCCTATATTGTCGAGGTCTTGATGGTAATTTACTCCAATGTCTTGAGCATGATGAGGTCAAAATTGTTTTATGAGAAATACATGAAGGTATATGTGGGGCACATTCTAGCAGTCCTACCTTAGCCAATAAACTCTTGCATATGGGTTATTATTGGCCTACAATGGAAAATTATGCTTATCAGTTTGTTAAAAAATACAAACAGTGTCAAAAGCATGCAGACTTGATACATGCTCCTACACAAGAATTGTAGCCACTACACCATGGCCCTTTTATCAATGGGGACTTGATCTCATGGGAAAGATTCATCCGCCTTCATCCAATGGTCATAAGTTCATTCTCATTTCCACAAACTACTTCACAAAATGGATTGAAGTTGTTCCCCTCACCCACATCATTGGAAAACAAATAGCCACGTTCATACTGAACTATGTCATCTATTTTTTATGGTGTTCCTTTATCCATTATCACAGATAATGATCATCTGTTCAAAAATTAGGATGTCCGTGAATTCTATGAGAAATTCCATATACAACATCATTTTTCTACACCTTACTACCCTCAAGGTAATGGCCAGGCTAAGGCCTCTAACAAGACCATTCTCAAAAATCTTAAAAAGATGGTCAATGAAGCTGGTTGAGATTGGCATGTTCAACTGAATCCTACCTTGTGGGCTTACTGTACTCCCAAAGGTGCTACCCCATATGCCCTTGTCTATGGAATTGAAGCCATCTTGCCCATCGAGGTCGAGTTGCCTTCTTTGTTGGTCTCCTTGCGCAGTCAAATCAGTGATGAAGACTACTAAGTTTCTTGTTTGTAGGAATTAGAACTATTAGATGAATGAAGACAAATTGCTTTCAATCATCTCAGAGCAATCAACAAGACAAAGAAAAGAAGGGTAAATTTGAGCCTAATTGGTTGGGCCCATACGTTATCACTATTGTGTATGGATCAGGGGCATACCAGTTATCTACTGCCAAAGGTGAATTGCTCAGTGATCCCATCAACAATATGCATATTTGCAGGATTTATACTTGAGTACTTTAGAGAGTACACTCTTTTTAAAACGTCCTAAAAAAATACAAAAAATGGAAAAAGGTCCTAAAAAAATACAAAAAAATGGAAAAAGGTCCTGAAAAAAATACAAAAAAGGGAAAAAAGGTCCTGAAAAAATACACAAAAAAATGGAAAAAGGTCCTAAAAAATATAAAAAAATGGAAAAAGGTCCTAAAAATATACAAAAAAAGAGAGAGAAATCAATTCGTTTAATGGTGAAAACCACTTCAATGGTGCCTTGAGCATGTGCCATGGTGAAAATCGAGAAATTGATGCCATGTGTAGAGGCTTCACTCCTCTTTCCTTTGGAGCTCCACTTGATCTTTCTAGCCCATTCACCCTCCATTTCACAATAACCTTTTCACACTCACCATGGCTTGTGAATTGTTCGGCATTCCACTCGCTTGCTCGCTTCTCCATGCATACTAAGTTGGTCATATCCCTCACTGGGGCATTTCCTTGACCTTAGCTATGGGTTGGGATACTTAGCATCTTGCGGTTAGAAAAAACTATCCTCACTGTCTGTCTGCTCACTCGCAATTTATCTCATTCCATCAAATATTCTAAAAATCCAAAAAAATTAAATATTACAAAAATCCAAAAAAAATAAAATATTCCAAAAATCCAAAAAAATTAAATATTCCAAAAATCCAAAAATCCAAAAAAATCAAATAACTTCAAAAAAATTCCAAAACAGTGATACTTTCAGATTGCCACACAACTTTGAACTTCAACAAAATCAAAACACGCCAAGATTGACAATCAAGCAGACATTGCAACATACCTATCAATCCATCTTTCAAATCCAACCAAACCCATAAACTGTGACAAGAATCAATTCTACATTAAAGCATGATGCCTGTTTGTTTGTCGGTCTTTGATTGATTTATGATTTTATCTTTGGTGGCATGTCTTTTAGCTCCTAGAGGATGTCCTAGACTAGAGAGGTGAGGATGAGGCATGTTCACTTGTTTGTTGTCTATGGATTGTTCCTTATTCACAAGATGACTCGTCTTAAGACATGATTGTCTAAAATCATCGAGGACCTATGAGTCTAGTGTGGATGAGAGCATTCCTTGTTTGATAATGTCTTCCATACAATAAGTATTTAGGTCATCTAAGGTCCTTATACCTAGATGCTTATACTTTATTGCTAAATCAAAATGCAAAAAGTATTCAAGTCATCTAGACATTCATGTTATCTAGACGCTTATACTAATTTGTGACATAATAAGCCCTATGTTGATAAAGCACTATGTAAAGCACGAGAATTTTTATCACCTTCATTTCCTTCATATCCCTTTTTGTCTATCATTTCTCTTATCATCCATTCCCTTCATCATTTCATGCTCCTTATCTCAAGGAGTAATTAATCACTTTATCCAATTGATACTTGTCTTCTAATCCAAATATCAAATCAATCAACTTGCTTTTTAGCATGGGACTCCAATGCTCCTTGATCACTCAATCTATTAATCAATCATTGTTTTAAGCTAGCATCAATCTCAATCAACTTATCAACCTGGCTATACTGAGCCTTTCCATCAATTCTTTAGCTATGCCTATCAGTTGTGCATTTTCATCAAATGTACATCTTCACTTATTAGTTGTGCATTTTCATCAAATGTGCATCTCCATTTAATCACTCATGCAATATCAATTATCAAATCCTCTCCCCATGATCTATTGAGAGATTAATCTTATCATAGCTTATTCAATCAATCTCTCGAGGGGACATATCATCCTTATCATCATTCTTACCAGGATATCCCTAGGGCATGTATCAATTAATCAATTCTTTTTTTCTTTGAAACAATGCAACATGCTGCATTGTCTCAAAGAGGGGCAAAATGTAGACACTAAAAATTGCCCTAGAATCTTTCTTCTAAATTAAATAAATAATTAAATTTATTTAATTTTAATTATCCAAATTTTCATTCTGTAATTAAATAAATATTTATTACGTATTTAATTATTATTATTCATGCCACAAATTAATTAAAATTCTATTTTAATTAATTAAATAAATTAAATTCATTAATTTTCCACAGTCCATAGTGTTGTGATTTGAATGCTTCTAGATTTGACTGTGATCAATTTTTTCCCTCAACGTTTCAGATCACACTCCATGATCCATCATCAGGAGGAAAACAGCAAGAGAAGAGAAAGAAAATGATGAAATTGCAGACCCAATCATACTAAAAAGGAGGGAGAGAGATAGCACGAGATCCAAGAAATCTCTAAGGAGAAGGGACAAAGGGAACTAAGATAGAGGAACCCAAAGCAACAAAAAGGAAAAATGATAAAACAAGGAATTAATTATAATCACAGGAAGAAAGAAAGGCACAAAAAATGGATAAATAAATTCTATCTATATAATAAAAAGTAAATAAACTAATATCTATATAAATTAAAAGAAAAAATTAAAGAAGAAAAGAAAATAAAAGGAAATATATTAATACAATAATAACTATGACAATATGTAAATGCAATTAAATAAGATAAATATAAGTATAAAGAGAGTTGAAATGTGAAAATAAAATAAAATAATATAAAGACATAGAAAATAAGAAATAAAGGAAAGATAAAATAAAAGAAAAAGAATGTACAAATAGGTGTGTATGGATAAGAGAATACCTACACAAACCTAAAAGGAGAGTAAAAGTGAATGAAGGAAGGGCTCAAATATATAAATGATTAGTAAAATAAAAAGAAGAGAAAAGAGTATGATAGACAAAACAACAAGGTATAAAACAATACAATCACCTTAATGTTAAAAAATTAATAAAGAAAAAGGAACTCAAGAGATTAAAAATAAAATTAAATAGACTTATGATATTGATATCCCACTCTTCTCTCTCTCCTTTTTAGCATCTCTATCTTCTATCTCTTGATTTTGGAAACTTTCTCCAATCTTCATAAGTTAATTTCAATTTATCTTCTAATTGCATAAATGGCAAATTTCCCACTTTTCTTCCACCAAAATTCTATTTAAGCCCTCTCTTTTCTCACCATTGAGGATATATGAGATTTTGATGACAAAACTTTTCATCTATTCATCATAGCTTTCTTGATGCATTTGTGCTTATAAAAAATCTGAGAGCATCAAATGTATAATCCAAGATCTTGATGATAGGAAACAATGGAGTTATTTTTCTTTTGAATTCTCATGTTTGGTTTTTTCGTAGTTTAATATTACATTTCTGCATTTGTGTTCATTTAGGAAAAACTTCATTAATGTGATGTTGAACATATTGTGATTCTGGTTATAGATTCCAAAAATATCAAAACATTCCAAAAATCCAAAAAAATCAAATATCCAACAAAAATGCAAACAATAAAATCAATTTATCCAATCAACTCACATTCTTCCAATCAATCAATCCAATTCATCATCCAATCCTATCATCAACTAATCCATCCAAATCAATCAAAATTCATCAAACCTTTCCAATCAAATCAATTCTTCAAATCAATCTCCTCATTTCAATCATTCAATCAAATCACATCAATCCAAGCAATAAAATCAAATGCAAATCATCTTTAATCCATATCAATGAAGCCAATCAATCTTGTCAAATTATCCAATTACATCAATGATCTTGATCCTAGACTTGTTGTAAACCATATCAATCAATTAATCCATCAATCATTAATCAAATCTTGGTGTTGTTCGCATGGCCAACAACACTAGTGTCAATCAATCAATCAATCATATCAATTGTCTTATACAGGATGTTGCATTGTTGAAACCAGACCCGACATCTTATACGGCATGTTTCATTCCTAAAACCATACACTATCAATCAAATCAATCAATCAATCACTTAATCATCGGTTTACAGCTTAACAGGGGAAATACCTTGTTTGTTTTTGAATAATTTGTACATTCTTGCTTGCTTGTGTGTGTTATCATTTTATCTTGCATTTGTATCCAAATCATTCCCAGCTAATATTCATATCTTGTATCTAGACAAGGTTTTATTACGTTGGGGCACGAGAAACATCGTCACCCAGGTCTTTATACCTTGGTGCATAATGTCTAGAGCTATATCAAACTATATGGTTTCTCACCTTAATGCGGCATAACGTATCATTCCTCCATTTGATCCATCCCTTATCTTTTCTCCACCTCCTTAATCAATCTGTTTCATCCATTTTGAGAGCCTACCCATGTTCTTCTAACCCGCTTATCCTCTCGAGGGGGCATACCATCCCTACATCATTTTTCCTTGTCACTTTCAAGTGACTGGGGCATCATCATCCCTAATCCTACCATCTTCTTCTAGTCAACCAATCATTATATTTTATCTTTATTTGAAATGATGTTACTTCACAACACCATCTCAAAGAGGGGCAAAATGTAGACACCTAAAATTGACTTCAATTTCACCATCACTCACTATACCTTATTCTGCCACATTAATTAAATAATTTACAATTATTTAATTAATCCCTTCTTTCTTCTAATGTTAACTAAATAATTTATATTATTTAATTAATTAAATCATAAATCCAACACTAATTAAATAAATCAAATATTTATTTAATTAATGAAATCCAATATTTTTTGTTTAATAGAAACCACGTAATCAACTGAGAAGCCACATAGAAGCCACTGATGTTACTTGGGGGATTTGAACTTGGATCTCTATCGTGAGAACCTTATGGCCTTGCCATTTAAACACAACCCCTTTCACTAATCAAATCCAATATTAATTAAATAAATTTAATATTTATTTAATTAAATCAAATCATATCTTCTTCTAGATTTCTTTCCAAAATTGAACTCATGTGTATCTAATTAATTTATTTAATTAGATAATTCTCTCAATTATCCTGTCATCTTCTTTTGATTTATTTCCTTTTAAATCAAATAAAAATCAAATCCTTTTCCTCTTTCAAATCTTATCTTCTACTAGTTTTATTTCTTCTTTTGTGAGATAAAGTGAAAAATCAAATCCCTTCTTTCTTCAAATGTTAATTAAATAATTTATATTATTTAATTAATTAAATCATAAATCCAACATTAATTAAATAAATTAAATATTTATTTAATTGATAAAATCTAAATAACATCTTCTTGTTTTCTTTCCAAAATTGAACTCACGTGTATCTAATTAATTAATTTAATTAGATAATTCATCAATTATCCTCCCATCCTTTTTCAAAGATTTATTTTCTTTTGAGGATTTAAAACTAAAATCAAATCTCTTTCTATATTTTGAAATCCTATCTTATCTTGTTTTATTTCCTCTTTGATCAAATAAAGCAAAAATCAAATCTCTATCAAATCTTCTTCCTCCACATCAAAACTCTATAAATATGGCCTCAACCAAGCCATTTTTTTTATCACACAACAAAGTAAAGTTATGTTGAATCATGAGCAATCAACATATCAATCATTCTATCAATCAAAGTGTGCGGATTTGATTGAAGGAGAAGGTTTTGTGTTTGCATTTATCTTCTGTTTTCCTTTGATCAATTTTAACATACATAGTAAACTTACTAAAAATAGTAAGTCCTGCCATTTTTAGCCCTTTTGGAAACTTGGAAAGTTCTAGATCATTCTTCAAGATAAAGGGTATTTGAAAAGACCAAAACTGGGAAGAATAGTAACCTTTCAAAGTTGCACAGTTGAGACACTTTTCTTAACATTCTCCCACTTGTCGAACACCTTGCAAGAGAAAAGGGAGAATCAACACCATGATTTAATTGCTACGGGCCGAGAGGCCCATAGACTCTGAACACCATCTAAACTTCTCTGTGTTCACAAGCCTTGTCAAGGAATCTGCAACATTTGTTAAAGTGTCAACTTTCTCCAAGTTTACCTTCCCATCCTCTACCATGTCACGAACAAAATGGTACTAGACATCAATATGCTTAGTCCTTGCATGGAAAGTAGGATTCTTCACCAAACATATGGCACTCTGACTGTCACAACAAATAGTAATCTCCCCTGCATCAAACCCAACATCAGAACATAATCTGTTAAGTCAAATGGCTTATTTACAAGTATGATTTGCTGCCATGTACTCAGCTTCAGTAGTGGACAAAGCGACCACAGGTTGCCGCTTACTCATCCAACTAATAGCACCACCAAACATAGTGAACACATAAGTACTAGTGGATCTCCTGCTATCAATGTCACCTGCCCAATCTGAATCCACTAATACAAAGTGAATGCCAAGGTCTTATAGGATAACCATGAAAACGTAAGGAATACTCAGAAGTACCCTGCAAATATCTGAACACTCTCTTCACTACATCCTAATGTACCCATCCAAGATTAGCCATAAATCGACTAAGGACTCCCACTGCTTGGGCAATGTTTGGTCTTGTACATACCATCGCATACTTCAAACTGCCAACTGCAATAGCATAAGGAACTTTGCTCATATCCTTGGTCTCAGAAGGAGACTTTGGACAATCTACAATAGATAACTTTGTCTCCATTGTAATAGGAATAGTCAAAGGTCTACAATCCACCATGCGAAATCTCTCCAACACAGTGTTAACATACTTACTCTGGCCTAACCAAAGTTTTTTGTTTCCTTTGTCTCTTCCGATATACATCCCCAGAATGTACCAAGCTACCCCTAGATTTTCCATCTCAAACTGTGCTGACAACTAAGACTTATCAGAAATCAAACTTTTACCATTCCCAATGAGTAACCTATCATCGACATACAATGCAATAATGAGAATGCGATCATTGTCCAACTTGTAATAAACACAATGATCTAATTTCAATCTCAAAAATCCAATACTCAACACAAAGGCATCAAACTTCTGGTACCACATCCTAGGAGACTATTTCAAACCATGCAAAGACTTTTTCAACGTGTAAACTAGATTTTCTTTACCTTTCACCATGTAGTGCTCTGGCTGTGACATATAGATTTCCTCCTCCAAGTCACCATGAAGGAATGTTGTCTTCACATCCATCTGTTCCACTTCTAGATCATACATTGTTGCAAGAGATAACAAGAACCAAATAGATGTTAGCTTTGCAATGAGAGAGAAAATCTCACCATAGTCAATTCCCTCCACCTGAGAATACCCCTTCGCAACCAATCTAGCCTTATATTTCTTAACACTGCCATCTACACCGAATTTATTTTTGAACACCCATTTGCATCCAACATGTTTTCATCCTTCAGGAAAAGGTACCAAGTCCCAAGTATTATTATTTTCTAAAGAAGCCATCTCCTCTTCCATGGCCTCCTTCCAGGAACCTACCTCTTTCATACCCATAGCCTCTTTCACAGTTCTAGGCTCATCAGTGTTAGAAATCAAAGCAAAAATACAATTGGAATCATGCAATGAATAACCAAACCTATTAGGTTACTGCCTTATCCAGATGGACCTCCTGAAAGATTGAGGTTGAGGTTCTTCATTTTCTTATGAACTTTCAAAGCTACTAGATCTCTCCTCATTATTAGGTCCAATAGATGTTTTTGGTTCAACTTTCTCAAGGGTGGAAGGAAGATGAACCACATTATCTTTCTTCTCTTCTTTCTCCGGTCGCAAGACAACAGAAGAAGGATTGAGCTCTCTGAAGATCACACTTCTACTATATAGAACTCTCTCAACCACTAGATCCCAAAGTTTGTACCCTTTCACACCGATGCCATAACTGATGAAGATACACTTTACAACCTTATTCTCCAACTTAGACCTCTTCTCCTTAGGCACATATGCATATGCCGCACAACCAAATACTTGAATGTGTCTTAATGAAGGCCATTTACCAGACCATACCTCCATAGTTGTCTTATCAGTGAGCATTGATGTAGGAGACCTATTAACCAGGTAACAAGTGGTAGCAATAGTTTCAGCCCAGAAATTTGTTCAAGACCAACTCCACTTAGCATAATCCTTGCCCTCTCCATCAATGTTCTATTCATCCTCGATACAACTCTATTCTGTTGAGGGGTATACGGAGTTGTCTTGTGTCTCTCAATCCACTGTTCTTTACAGAACTTGTCAAAATTTGTTGAACAAAACTCACCACCATTGTCAAACCACAAACACTTAATCTTTCTTTCCTTCTAATTCTCTACAAGAGATTTAAACTCTTTGAATCTATTAAAGACTTCAGATTTACTTCTAAGGAAATACACCCATGTCCTTCTACTATAGTCATCAATGAATGAAACAAAGTAAATAGATTTTAAAATCGAAGGAACATTAACAAAACCAAACACATCAGAATGAATCAAGTCCAACACCTTAGAAGATTTGTGAGTACTAGAATAAAAATGAACACGATTTTGTTTTCCATAAATGTAATGTTCACAAAAATCAAACTCAAGATTACAATCATTCATACCCTCAACAAGATTTTTATTTCTCAAGGTCCTCAAACCCTTTTCACCAATGTGACCAAGCCTTTGATGCCATAACATAGTCTTCTTAGCTGGAAGTTTCATCTCCATAGAATGAGTACCCTTAGGTACCTAGAAAGCACGACTATCAGAAGTAGATGCAACAGTCCTCTTCGCCGTTGGTTCCAATGGTGAGGATGAAGACTCTGAATCTCTCTTCTTTGAAACAAAGGCACTATTGCACTGAATTGCACATGCATCAAGTTGAAACAGAGTGCCAATCCGAACACCCTTAGCCAACACCATAGATCTTCTAGTCATCTTTCATCCTCCATTCAAGAAAACAACGTGCACACCCACATCATTCAACTTACTTATAGAAAGAAGGTTTTGTGTCAAACTAGGGATATGCAAAACACCATTAATTCCCTTCACTCGTCCATCAGGGAATCAAATCAAGACTCTTCCACGGCCAACAATCTTTAGGTAAGAATCATCACCCAAGTACACCTTTCCACCATCATATTCTTCATACTTCAAAAACCAACCTTAATGCGAGGTCATGTTAAAAGATGAACCAGAGTCAATAAGCCACACATCCTTAGATGCATATATTGCCAAGGCAGAGACAAATGCTTCTCCTTCATCCTAAGAGGACTTTTTAGAATTTGAATCATAATTGTTCTTTTTCTTTTTCTCCTCCTTGTAATCCTTACAGAAGTGACTAGGTTTGTCGCAGTTCCAACACAGGGCCTTGGACTTTTCAGGAGACTTAGATCTCCCATGGGATTTGGATCTTCCTTTTTCTTCCTTATCCTTTTTCTTTCCCTTCTCTTTAGATTTACCATGAACTGCAAGAGCCTCCTTAGCTGATTCGAAAGACTTTCTCCGCATCTCTTCAGACAACAATGAAGAAACAACTTCATCCATATTGAAGGTGGTATTGGTACTCCTAATGGCCATAACAAGGTGGTCCCACGAATCTAGTAAGGAACATAGTAATGTCATACATCGATCCTCCTCTATCTTCACACCAACAAAAGTCAACTGGGCAACAAGCATATTGAACATATTTAGGTGATCAGCGACAGATCCTCCATCTTCCATCCTTAGAGAATACAATTTCTTTCACAGGAATAACTTGTTCACCAGGGATTTAGCCTGATAAACATCTCCAAGCTTCTTCCAAAGATCCTTTGTAGTCTTCTCTTCATGGGTATTCAGGAGCACTGAATCAGCCAAACAAAGTCTTATCAAACCCTTAGCTTTTTTATCTTTCCCAATCTTCTTGAGACATTGCCATTGGTTTTATACTAGATATGGCATCCCATAAATCCCGATCTATAGGCATGTCCTCCATTTTTAGTTTCCACAACTTGAAATTACTGCCATTAAACTTTTCTATCTCAAACCTCCCAGATGTGCTCGCCATCTCTTACTTGCAACAAAGATTTCAAAATTCTCTACACAAGCTCCCACTCAAACAAAGATCAGCTCAAAAAACCCTCTACCCAATAACTAGAACCAAAGGTGATCAGGCTCTGATACCAACTGAAAGGAAGTAAGGTATGCGGAAATGCTTCCTACAATGATCTAATGAGGAAAGATTTATGCAATTTTTTTCTTTTATAGTTATAGATTAACATGCACATTAATAGAAGATAATAAAAACTTCTAAATGCAAACACAAAACTCACAACACAAGATATACATGGGGAAAACCCTTCTAGGTACAAAACCCCACTCCGAAGCCGCCTAATATATTATTCAAGAATCAAGAAAATTACAATATACTTGCAGAGAAAGCATTTACAGGAGTATATCGAACCAGAGATCCAGGAGGTAACTCAACATCTATAAGATTCTTACACACAACCTCCATCTCTAGCTCCTAATATATAGGAGATACAATACAAGAAACTATTACCGGTAATTACAAAACCATGAGCCAAAACCACCCAAAAGTGGTGCCAAAATTATCTGCAATCAAAGATGCCTTGTGATGTGCTAAAACACACACAAACACATGTAACTCTCCCCTTTACAACTCTTTTATGTGTCCAACACGTTTTTACATTTCCCAAAAATAGGTCCAACTTCTAGAGGTCATAACTTTTGATCCGGGTGTCTGATTGACGAACCGTTTGATGTGTTGAAAATCTTGTGAAGAGATCTATCACCCTATAACCAACTTGGTCAGTTATGATAATTTTTGGAGTGTTTAGGGACCTCTAGTGCCTTAAAATTGAGTTTGAAACATCTTCGATAGTTTTTAAAAAATAAAAATGTTAATATCTCGTGATCTAGGTATGATCTTGAGTCTAAAACTCACCTAAGATGTTTACTTATTTGTTCCGCACCTTCTGGGAAAATTTCAGGTCAATCCGAAGTCAAATGTAAACTTACTAAAAATAGTAAGTCCTGCCATTTTTAGCCCTTTTGGAAACTTTGAAAGTTCTAGAACATTCTTCAAGATAAAGGGTATTCGAAAAGACCAAAATTGGGAAGAATAGTAACCTTTCGAAGTTGCAAGGTTAAGACACTTTTCTTAACATAATCCCTTCCCAACAATTACTAGGAATGGCATAGTAGCTCTATGCAATCCATTTAGAAGCTTATGTGATGTGCAAATTTGTCTAGTTAATTCAAGCAACACCATCTTTTATGTAGGATACTTTGGTAGTTTGTAGGGTACTCCTTTGAAGCCTTCAATTCTCAAATAAGTGAACTTAGGGAACTAGATGAACCAATATCCATACTATCTAACCAAATCCATGGTTGGCACTGAGAGTCTCCTATTCAAATCTCCTTGGAGTGTCCTCGTGATATGCATAGTAAAGGCATCATTTACCCTCTTGAAATGTGCCAAAGAGTTGTCCTTCTACAACTATAGGTAACATTCATAAACTTTATATTCTCCATCAACATTACCCACACTACCTAACCTTGTCAAACCAAGATAAGAAAAATTCCTTTCCAACGTGTACACCACATAAGAAGTTATGTAAAAGATTCTCTTTTCAGGTAAATCTACAAATTGCAAATGAATTCTATCACTAATAATCTTGGCCCTATATATTTATCCGTTTCCTTTTATCACTTCCTCTACAAAATAGAACATCCACCCTTCAAAAGTAGAGGTAGAGGAAATACCCATCACCCTAATTAGAAGAGTTGCCAAATCATTAATTTCAGTGATGAAGTCACTTCTAAATAGAGTCTTAGGTAGCTTGGAAAGGGGAACTTTTGACATCTTCATCCAATTTTTAGTAATGATCTTCCTGCATTTATCAGGCCCTTGGTTGTAGATAGCTTGTCTGTAATCTTTAGAGACATCCAACATGGAAGGATAGACACAGATGCCAAAATATTCGACAAGAGCCTCAGGAGTGAAATCATCTATTACCCTTCCATCTAGTGCTATTATTTTCCTAGAGATAGGCTCATAATGTTCTCCACACTCCATAATTAATTCTGAACATTGTGCAAAAGTTGTGAAACCAAGTACTTGTGCAATCCCATTGTCTACTAGCTTCTTTGCTAGATTCGTAGGATGTGCCCCTTACATTCTCTCTCTAAAATCATCCAAATCAATGTACCCTAGGTTTGTATTTGACACTTCATTCCAAGTAGAGGTGATCTTGGAGGTAGGAAAGATTCATGTGAGTTCATACTTCATATTGACAAGCCTAGACATTTATCCTTTAAAGAGAAGTCACAATAAATATCTCTAATCTTGAACAATTTCGTCATGTGGTTAGTAGACAAATCCTATATTAATATGCATATGTGAAAAGAAATCCATAGATCTACATTGAAATTGTGGAGATTTCACATGTAATGGAATACAAGCATATGCACATACAGATCCTCACTTTCAAGTCAATAAACCATCCAAAAATCATTATTAGTGGGTTTAAGCACTTGGATGAATTCAATAATAAACAAACAATTAGGCACAAATTGAAGCATTAAGAATATGATCATGTTAAATACAATTACTTCACTTATTTCAAATCATGGGTTTTTAGGGCATAGCAGGATTGCGGAGGTTTGGGCATCTTCTGGATAAAAGTAGGTCAGGAGGCCTTATATGGAATTGCGGGGATCTAAGAGAAAACTAGACTTGCAGGGGTTTTCAAGAACTTAGGACATGTTTATACCTGACTTGGAATTCTGCAAGGTAATAATGCAAAAAGGAATGCAGGCGAGATAGTTCTCAATGGATCTGCGGGGTTTGAGGGCTCATCAGAAGGTATGGTAATCTTTACAACAATATTGGAGCTTTTGGCCATGTAGGAGTTTTTGGGTTCTTTGGAAGATATCCAAGTGTCATCTCAATCCCCACAATGTTATAAACACTTGGATTAGCAGAACTTAGGACCTCTTCTAGAGTTGCAGGCTTTTAGGGGATATCAAGATGTATCCCGACTTCGTATAGGACTCTGCAAAAGAAAATGCACAAAATTTTAGCAGAAATAAAGATGTCCAAAGGAAACATGGGGATTTTAGGACTATAGGGATATGTGGGAAAAATGAATCCTTAGGAACATTTCCACATGTTCATGTTATACCTGCAACATGATAAGCTGAAGTTTTAGCAGGAGTTTGGTACTTGTTTAGAATTGCAGGCATCTGGAGATAGTAGGACTTTATGGCTTAGTGGAAATAATCCATCGTTATGGGAAATTCTCACAAAAGGATATACAAAAAGGTTTTGGAAAAGTCAAGGAGGACGTGGGAGATTTCAAGTTTGAGGGATAATATCCCTTTTCAAAATGCAAGCCCGCAAATTTACAAGTCTCGTTACCGATTTCACTAGGCTCTAATCTCGAATACCTGGAGATTTTATCATCCCCTTTTGACAAATTTAAATCATGATTGCAAGGGTTTTGAGAACTTAAACTCTATCATCTACCCTAGGTCTTGATGTTTTGAAACAATCCCATAAAGGAAATAGAACCCTAGTTCATTCTATTTTGTACATTTCATCCTCCAAAATTTAGCATACGAAACCTATGGATGAGACCCTTTTACCATAGAAAAATCTCATACAAAATGCATGAAATGATTCCATGGAAATCACAAAAAGGAGAGGAAATTTTAGACCCCTTACCTATTTGAAGGTGACTCAGAAAATCCCTCACCACCCTAAGTATCGAGCTTCAATGGAGATCTGAGATCAATGAGCACTTCAAATGATTTTATGTGCAGGAGCTCAGAGATCAATTTCAGGTTCACTCAATGTTTTTAGGGTGATGAATGAGTTTAAGAAATTTGTTAAATACCTATCCCACAAATCGGTATAAATGCCATCATTAATGCAAATCTGTGTGAAATAGGGTGTCAGGTACCCAACTCACCTTATGTAAAGTATTGAGGGTTGTGGGACTTTGAGTCTTAACTAGACATTTACATTTATTCTATTAACCTATGTAGAGATGGACCTCCTAAGACTTCAACGACAAAATGCAGAGATCTAAGCTCACATGAAACGCAAGAGATTGAGGTAGTTCTGACTCTGTAGGAACCTGCTAAGTCTAGAACCTAACCATATACTCGCTAAAGGACTTATCAATTGAATTGCGAGGAAATAAGAGGGTCCCAGTAGAGTGAAAAGCTTTGCCTCCAAGACTAAGAGAAAAGTCCCGCATTTCACTATAAAGCTCTTTCCAAAAAAAACCAACTTCAAGGTTTGCACAACTTCTAACCCATTCTTCACAACAAGAGCCAAAACTTACCAACCCCCCTTAAGGTGATGCATTTTGATGTGTGAAATCACTTTCCAAGGCAAGAGGTCAAAACCAAAGAGACTGATCAAACAAACCAAGCAAAAAGAAGGGGTCCATATTTTGGAGAAAAATGGGGTGTGTGTGCAAGGCATAATAAGGTGGTATTAGGACTCAACTTTCAATTTGAACAAGGATTATGGTTGGATATCCTCCCACATTATAATGGCCCATGGGTGCCTTTTATTATCCCTACAGTGGGTGTTAGTGAAGCAGTTCGTAAAAATGAAGCTAGATGGGGAGTGGCTTTTCTCAAGGCAGTGGTTGGGATTGTTGATGCAGATGGTATTGACTGGTCTGAGGCACTAGATACTAAGGACTCTACAACTAAGGAGGTGAATGAAGTTGTTCAGGTGTCTAGTTCAAGAAGCATGTAATTGTGGGCATTCATAAATAGTAGTATGTATAGATTTTGAAATATAGTCATGTTTATATGTAAAGACTATGGTTTTAATATAATATTGGTGCTCATAATGAGCAGCCACTATTAGACTGATAATTTGATTTCAATTTTGATTTTACAGGGTATGGTTCCCTTAATGCCAATTCATCGAGCAAAAAATAACATAGAGATGGACCAAAATAATAAAGAAAAGATCCTCAATCTAGGAGGTTATTTAAGCTATTATGAACAATGTAACATGACAATACTACCTAAAGAGTTTGCAGATATATTTACATTATCATAACAAGACATGTTGGGCATTTATCCTAATATATACAATGCATAACATTGTCTTAAAGCATGATACTAAACTAGTTAAACAAAGGATTAGGAAGATGCATCATAAGGTTGCTTTACTGGTTAAAGAAGAATTAGAAAAGATGTTAAAGGCTAGATTTATAAGATTGGTTGATTCCTCACCTTGGATCTCTAATATGGTACCCATTGCAAAACTCGATGATCATATTCACATTTGTATCCACTTTAGAGATTTCAACAAGGAATCTCCTAAGGATCACTTTCCTCTTCCTAATATAGATATGATTATAGACTCCACCATTGATCATGAATTGTTACCTTTTATGGATGAAATTTCAAGTTACAATAAAGTCATGATTAATCCCCAAGATCAACATAAGATCACTTTTACCACACCTGGCAACATATTTTGCTATGTGGTCATGATCTTTGGGTTGAAAAATATTGGAGCTACTTATCAAAGAGCTATGACATTGATATTCTATGATCTCATGCATAAGGTATTAGAGGACTATGTGGATGATATATTAGCGAATTAAATGACAAAAAGATTGCCTACAAGACTTGAGGATAGTACTTAAAACATGCATTCCAATGCAAAGTATAATTAAATCCAAAGATACATTTTGGTGTTGATTTAGGTTACTTATTGGGATTGATTGTTTGCTAAAGGTACATTGAGGTAGATGCTAAGAAAAATTGTGCTATTGTTAACATGCCTCCTCCAAAGAACTTATCATAAGTTTGTATTCTTCAAGGGAAAATCCAAGCTATTAGATTATTTATTGCCCAAATAGTGGATAAGATATTTGTGATGTAGGAAAAAATACTCCTCAACTAAACATATCAATCAAGGGATCTTTCCACTAACATTACATTAGGGTTCTTTTAGATAATGTTTCATACAATATCTATGTCTACAGAACCACTTTATGTTCTAACAAAAATGAATAGTAGTAAATATAATTTTTAGAAATGAAGTACATAAATGAAAAGATAAAAACATAAGGAACCTGGTACCAAAAGGAGGACACCTTTTTCCTAGACAATAGCATACCATGGAGACATATGCATGTTGCACTATAGTCTATATGGAGGAAAAGATAGAAATTCTAGAATGTGTGTTTGTACAAATTCTAGAAAATATATGTTGACATAGATTTCAATAATTAATGTACAGAAATACAAAAATGATAATATTGATTAGAAGTGATAACATAAACTTAAAATAATTGAGAGAATGGAAAAGGGGAAAAGAAGATGTAAACTCCCATGTGTTTGATCTTTTCTCTACACAACCTGCAAATGCAAAGATTGAGGAAAAAGGGTTGGGGTTGTATCTAGGAGTTTGCCTCAGTCAAACCCTTGCTTTGGTATTTCTACCTCCACAAACAGCCAGAGATATTGATATTAAAAAAAAGAAGTGTGTGTTCTTAATCTATGTGTATCTAGAAACAAGAATGGTGACAAATGAAAGATAAGGGATGTGAGAATCCCAAGGTACTCAGGGGCATAACAAGAATGAAGATACTTGTAATGAAATAAGAATAATATTATCAAAGAGGCTTGAGAAATCCAAAGAGAGAAAGAGAAATTGAAGAGAATTATGGAAGAATGTTGTAGAAAGTTGTAGAGAGCTTGAGAGCACAAGAAATGAGATGCAGCAATGACGTTAGAAAATTTGACAGGGCTTCACTGTGAAAGAGATTCTGTTAGAAAAATTGCATGCAAAAGATATCAATTAAATGCAAATAAAGATTAAACAGAGGAATGAAAAATACACAGAAATAATAATAGAGAGAGACAAGTTTTAACATGGTTCACCAAAACTCAAGCTACATCCACCAACAGAGAGTCCAATATTATTATCCAGCAATCAAACCGATTACAACCAGCAATCCTTGCAACTCAATACCACTGCAAATGCTACAATACAATATCAACAGAAACCCTAACCCTTAGCCATTTTTATCAAGACTTATGTCAGTTACAAAAATAGGGTTTTTTTATGTCAGCCACTAGAAAAAATAACTCCCGACGCCTTTATAAAATAATAAAAATCATTTGAGGTTTTGGGGGTGCTACCCCTTGACCCCACCCTGTATCGCGATAGTGAGCATGCCAGGGGTGCTGCCCCTTGACCCCATCTTGGGGACATTGCTCCCAAACCCTCATTAAATAATTGGGGGGGGGGGGACCGCGCTAATAAAAGTGGGGAAAATTTAACGTATGAGTCTGATTAGGCTCCATATAACAACAATCTCCCACTTGGAGACTGATCAAACTCCACAACATATCATCTCCCACTTGGAGACTAATCATAACACTACTGACCTTGTAGCTCCCACTGGAAATAAGCACCCTGGACCATGTTATTCTCATTTTTTTGTTTTCAATCTTGAAGACCAACTGAAGCTGAAGAAGAGCTTAGCTTCTCCCTTGTCACTGCCTTTGTAAACATATCCGCTATATTTTTATCTCTATGTATCTTTTCCAGCCTTAACTATCCATGATCAAACATTGATCAAATGAAGTGATACCTCAACTGTATGTGTTTGGTCTTTGAATGCAAGGCAGAATTCTTCACAAGATGTATGGCACTCTGGCTATCCATAAACAAAAAACTATTAGCCTGTTGTTTTCCTAATTCTTCCATGAAAGATTGTAGCCATATCATCTCCTTGCTTGCTTATGTTGCAGCTACATACTCTACCTCCATGGTAGATAAAGCAACTACCTTTTGCAACATGGAGATCCAACTCACCGCTGTCCCACCTACAATAAATACATAACATGTAGTACTCTGCCTGGTATCAATATCCCCTACCAAATCTGAGTCTACATAACCTGCTAAATTAGTATTAGAGCCCCCAAAACATAACTATTTATTGGATGTACCTCTCAAATATCTAAGAATCCATTTTACCGCATTCCAATGCTCCAACCCAAGATGACTCATATACCTACTTACGACTCCTACAGTATGTGCAATATCTGATCTCGTGCATACCATGGCATACATTAAACTTCCTACAGCTGAAGCATATGGTACCTTGGACATTTTTTCTTCCTCCTCTTGTGTCTTAGGACACATCTCCTTAGTCAATTTCAAATGACTAGGCAAAGGTGTGCTGACAACTTTTGCATTCTCCGTATGGAATCGCTGCAACACATTTTCAACATAATCAACCTGAGATAGAGTCAATTTTCTATTCTTCCTATCTCTGCAAATTTTCATACCAAGGATTTGTTTTGCTACCCCCAAATTCTTCATAGCAAATGATTGTACTAACTATTGTTTTAACTCTCTTATGTGATCCATGTTTGACCCTGCTACAAGCATGTCATCAACATATAAACACAAATTAATGTAGTTGTCATTATCCAACCTCTTAAAATAAACACAATGGTCAGAATTACATAGGTTGTAGCCATGTTTAGCCATAAAACTATGAAATTTTAAATACTATTGCCAAGGTGCTTGTTTCAAGCCATATAAACTCTTCTTCAATTTGCACACCAATTTCTCCTTACCTTTGACCTCAAATCCCTATGTTTGTTCCATATATATGTCCTCCTCCAAATCACCATGAAGAAAGGTAGTTTTCACATCTAGCTGATCCAAATACAAATCTTCAGCAACCACAATACTTAAAACGATACGAATAGAAGTCATCTTAAAAATCTCATCAAAATCAATACATCTTTTCTTTGCAAATCCTTTTACAACTAACCTGGATTTAAATCTTTTCTTACCTCCATCTTCCTCTTTCAGTCAATAAACCCATTTGTTTGGTAAAACCTTTTTACATGCAGGCAACTTACATAATTCTCAAGTCTAATTTTTCAGCAAGGAGTCCATTTCTTCTTTCATTGTAAGCTCCCACTGAACCTTTGTATCCTTCATCATACCCTTCTAGTTCACCAGCATCTATTAACAAAATAGAATACAAAGAGGGAGAAAACCTTTCAAGAGGTCTACTTAGCCTTGTTGACCGTCTAACATTCACTGGAGTTTGTGGTATTTCTTGTTGTTGTTGCGGAGCATGAGGAACCACTGGAACATCACTATTTGGAGTATCATCTATCACCACATAATCATTTTCTTTCTTCTCATGCTGCTGCAACTAATCTTTGTACAACACCTTCTCATTGAATACAACATCCCTGCTTCTCACAATTTTTAGCTTTTCAAAATCCCAAAGCCTATAACCAAATTCATCAATGCCATATCCAATGAAGGTACATTTTTTTGATTTTGCATCCAACTTGGTTCTATTTTCAGAATCTACATGTGCAAATGCTTCACATTCAAAGGTTTTGAGAAAATAATAACTCACCTTCTTACCTGTCCATCCTTCCTCTGGAATACCATAGCCCAAAGGAACTAAAGGACCTCTATTAATTAAATATATAGCGGTGTTGATAGCCTCTACCCATATGTTTAAAGGTAGCCCAACCTGCAATCTCATGGTCCTTACATGCTCCATTATTGTCCTATTCATGCGTTCAACCACTCCATTCTCCTATGGAGTCCCTAGAATCATTTTCTGCCTACAAATTCTATTAAAGGAACAATAATCCTCAAATTCTTTGCTGCAATACTCACCACCATTATCAGATCTAAGACATTTTAATCTTTTACCTGTCTCATTCTCAACCAAGCTTCTCCATTTCTTAAATGTTTCAAATACATCAGATTTTTGCCTAAGGAAATAAATCTAAACCTTCCTAGTTGCATCATCTATGAATGTAACATAATACCGAGAGCCACTGGGAGAAGATACCCGAGCCAGTCCCCATACATATGTATGCACAAGCTCCAACTTTTCATCTATCTTTTGCTTCTCATCCTTGAGAAAACTAACTCTCTTTTGTTTGCCATACAAACAACTGTCACAGAAATCCATATTAATATATTTTAGACTTGGTAAAACTTTATTATAATGAAGTACCTTCATACCTTTTTCACTCATATGCCCAAGTCTGTTATGCCATAGTGTTGTCTCAGAACCTACAGCAACTATTTCAATCTCTTCCTGCAAACCTACAACAACTGTTCCTGAACCTGTTTATTTTTTCTCTACAATAGCTAAAGTAGAAGGAACAATATGACCTGTACAAAGATATAAAGTGCCTACTTTCACACCTTTTTCTACTATTAAGACATCTTTTGAAGCCTTCCAATTTTAATCACTGAAAGTAACTATGCAACCTTCATCAGCTAGTTGCCCTACTAAAATTAATTTCCTACTCAGCCTTGGAACATGCCTTACCTCTTGTAGTAGCCAATGATTCCCATTCTGTAACTTAATCTTAATTCTTCCCTTTCCAACAATCTGACAAGGTTCATTATCTCCCAAATAAACTAGCACAAAATCCCCTTGGACATAATCAAGAAATAACTTCTATAGGGCGTAGCATGAAATGATGCCCCTGAATCTAAAACCCATGAATCATCAGCATTATCTAGGGAAAGAATCAAAGCATCATCTTCAGATTTATTATTTACCATATTTGCCTCCTTATTGCCTTCTTGTTTGTCTCCTTCTTTATTCTTCTAAGACCAACAATCTTTCTTCAGATGACCTGGTTTCCCATAGTACTAGCAATCCTTTTGTCCTCTGGATTGGGACCTCTTGTCCTTTGATTTTCCTCGTGACTTCCCATTACCTCCAGAATCTTTTCCTCTCTCCTTTGATCTGCCCCTGCTTTTTGTATTCAAAACACTACCTAATGTGGACCCTCCTAATCTTTTCCATCGCATTTCCTTGCTAAGGATAACACCAACAACATCATCAAATTTCAAAGTATTTGAACCAGAGACAGAGTTATTTATAGCCATTACCAAGCTATTCCAACTTTTTGGCAAAGAACATAATATCAAGAGAGCCCTCACCTCTTATGAATCAAAACTTACTTTTACAGAAGTTAACTGACTGATAATCATATTAAACTCATTCAAATGATCTATCCTAGATCTACCTTCAATCATTTTCAGATTAAACAAATGCTTCATGAGAAATACCTTATTTGAGGCTGAGGGTTTTTCATACAATTTAGCCAAATCTTTCATCAAACCATCTATTGTCTTCGCTTCTATTATATTGAATGCAACGGATGGTGCTAGGCACAACTAAATGGTTCCTAGTGCCTTTCTATCTAGAAGATTCTAATCCTCATCAGTCATTGTTGTTAATTTCTTGGCTATTCCTTCCAACGACCTCCATAAATCCTTCTGATATAGATAATCCTCCATCTATAGCTTCCACAACTAATGGTTCTACCTATTGAATTTATCTACCTTCAATTTACCTTCGTCCACCATTGTTCGCACTCAACCGTGAGACCTTCCTACAGATGATAATCGAACACAACACGCTCTAATACCACTTGTTAGGAATTGTATGCAGAAGATATCAATTAAATGCAAATAAAGATTAAACAGAGGAATGAAAAATATATAGAAATAATAACAGCGTGAGACAAGTTTTAACATGGTTCACCCAAACTCGAGCTACATCCACCAACAAAGAATCCAATATTATTATCCAGCAATCGAACCGATTACAACCAACAATCCTTGCAACTCAATACCACTACAAATGCTACAATATAATATCAATGGAAACCCTAACCCTTAGCCATTTTTTATCAAGACTTATGTTGGCTACAAAATTAGGGTTTTTTATGTTGACCAATAGAAAAAATAACTCTCGCTACCCCTTGACCCCATCTTGGGGGCACTGCACCCAAACCTCCGTTAAATAATTTGGGGTTGGAAATTGTGCCGATAAAAGTGGGGAAAATTTAACCTCTGAGTCTAATTAGGCTCCATATAACAACAAATTTGATCCTTTGAGATGAGAAGTTTAAGGGTTTATATAGAAAAGAGAGACCAAAAAATCAAGGAAAGAGCCATTTGGGTGCAGATAAGGATTTAGAAAATCTCAGAGTATTGTGCAAGATGAAGGAACTTCCAAAAATGTTTGTTAGACTAAAAGATACTTTCAAGACATCAGTGTGTCGCATAGATGCTCACACTAAGTGCTAATGTGCAGAAAATTACAGTTCTTGAAAGGTCTAAACATCTCAGGACAACATTGAGGTTAAGGAATTTTTGCAGAATTTCGATAAGCTGAGCAAGAAGGGATGAAATATCATAAGAAACAAGAGTTGAGCACCATGGGAGGGAAAAAGGCTAATGCAAGGGCTAAAACGAACCTACAAACAAACTAATGGAATGGACACTAAAGGAAGGCCAAACATAGTGTGAAATTGTGAGGGTACACAATTTACGATGCTACAATATTACCATTCACAAAAATTTTAAAGAAAGATGTTAAATTTGAAGGAAATGAATATTATCAAAAGGGATTTGGGGATGTGAAACAATGCTAGTTGAGTCCTTATTTCCTCATGCTTGTTATCCATAAAAATTATTTATTGTTATATGTATTGGCCATGGAATCCACTATTCAAGGTTTATTAGCTCAAAATGATGATTGAATGGTAAGGAACGTGCAATTTATTACATTAGTGATACTTTAGTGGACTATGAGACATGGTATGTACACCCATAGAAAAATTGTGACCTTTCATTACCTTTTCATCACAAAAAATTAGACATTATCAAATTCACACTAAGACACATGGTATCATAAAAGAATATCTCTTGAAATATGTTGTTAAAGTCAAGTATTTTGGGTCATGTTACGCATTGGGTGACATTAAGCTTTAAGTTTGATCTTAATTCATCTCCCAAGATTCTATTAAAGGACAAATCAATGTTGATCAATTAACTACAACACCTTCCTCAACTCATGCACCACTAGATACTTTAATCCCCAATTATGATATTTAATGAGATATCCCACCCATGATAGGATATTTAATTTTCTGGATTTTTGCTTGTTTGTTTTAATTTGTTTTTGGTTTTCTGATATTTTTGCAATGTTTGATACAAAAATATAATGCAACAAAATAAAAGATATTGTAATAATAATTATCAACTCAAAATGAACATTACATATGGAATACATAGCTAAAAATTCTATATTTTTATATCAGCTTAAATTCTCAATATTTTCACCAAATATTGACAACCCAGTTCATAAAATATCCCCTATTATCTAAAACATCAATACCCAGAAAAATAGATAGCCAAAATAGTGAAGAATCCTACATACCCACTTCGTTGTCCATACAAAATGAAGACTGATATGACAATACAATAGTATGAAGATGTCAAACAATGTCTTTATTCCATGATGAATGGATACAACTACTCCTGAAAGGAGATTTCTCTGATACCAGAAGTTTACCACACAATCAAACTCCAAAAACTGAAGTAAATGAGAACCCACCTCTCTATCTGGCTAGTACGACCTGGAGAATCGAACAACAGCAACAAAATGAAGTCTAATCACCTCCAAACCCCACGAAATATGCTTCTATCACTTGTATTCTAATCTCCAATAGCCTACTGGAATTATAGTGTCGAAAGATTTAAGATATCTTTGTGTATAACCTTCCGCGGCAAAGCTTTGAACTTTGAAACTGAATAAAATGAAGTGCAAATGTAACCACTGAGTATGGCTACCTCAAAGCTGCTACTGATGGTGATTTTTGTCACCAAAAGCCATGGCTGGAAGAAATTCTCTAAACCCTCATTTGCAGAGCAAATAGCAATAGAAAATATAATGCCATGAATGAATGAATTGCTTCACTTTAGCTTTTATAATTCTTTCTTGAGGGTTGACCCTTTTTGAGAGGGAAAATAACTTTTATAATTTTTACTTTAATTTTCTCCTCATGAGGCATCCAAGTCCTTAGGTGACTTATTTTTTCCTTTTTATAATTTTCTCTAAGTCACCACACTAATATAAATTCCAAACATTTAAATATAAATATTAATTTACGGACTTTAAATTGAAAGGGCAAACGAACTTAGAATTTGACGAGTGATAGACCATTAGAAAGGTCTCATTGAAACACTCCACCTCGAACCCTAAATTTCCCAAAATGAATATAAATCCTAACTTACTAAAAATAGTAAGTATGGGCAAAAGGGCCCAAAAACGCTTTGCGAAGCATCATCACAGACTCCTGACATTACTGAGTTTAATGCAACACCTAGAAAAGCCCTGAGACAGACGAACTGTCATGTCACGAAAATAGTGTCCATACTGACACTTACTATAAATAGTAGTGTTCTTCGAGGACCAAAGAGAACAAACCCAGAAAAAACCCAGAAATATTGCCACCATGCAAGCGCTTACTATAAATAGTAAGTATTGCTAAACTATCTAAAATCCCTCTGGAAAGTGTCATATGGCTCCACTGAAAAACCTAAGCACACTGGTGACATCAAAATACTCCTCTGATTAGGTTGTCGCAAACCTAGAAAGTTAGCTCCAACTGCACTACAAGAGAACCCAAAAATGCGGACATTACAGTCTACCCTCCCCAAAGATTGCTTGTCCTCAAGCAATGCCAAACAACCCCATGATCATCAGACTAATCCAGATTGAACCCAAGAGTGATACATGGTCCCAAATCAATCTATGGAAATATCCATCATGTTGTCACTACGCTACTCTGATAAAAACTATTAATCCATAGCACTGAGTTTGCGCACTCTCCTCCGGTAACCCCATAATGTAATCAACATCATCATCCAAACTAAAATATCTGTGAGGGCTAAAATCTATATCATGAAAAGTCTCTTGCCAAGGTGCCATAGTGAGGTCCATATCTGAAATCCCACTACCTAGCTCAATCCTAGTCAATAGAAAAAATAATCTACTTGTCCCCAAATAATAACCCTTAGCATAATCCCTCATAGCATCCTGAAAGTGATGCCAATTAGTGCAAGACCGGAAGCCAATAATAATAGTGTCATCCCTGGAATCGTACATCCTAACAATGCCATCCCGATCATAGACTGTTAACCCCTCATCAACACCTAATCTCCAAGTGTCAACATGCCCATATCAAGCATACCAACTCATCCAATCGACCATCACAGTAACATCTATAGATATATCCATCAACATCTTGAATTGATTGTAGTAACCATCACTGATACTGGTGGAAGCTAAAAATAATGGCTCTAACTCTGTAAATCCTCCCACAACCTACTACCAAGAAGCCTGTAAGTACTCAAAGTCCATTTGCCTATAAATTGAGGTTGCCATAATCAATGTGGCAATGCTAGCACAACATCTGTCATAAATCATTTACCCTAAAAACATAGGAAATGTGAACATGGAAATGACCCAAGGAACTCCTCCAATAACTAAATTACTTCTACTAATCAACACTAACTAAGAATTACTCCACTGTTGGGCTAGAGGTATTGGCCAATCCATTTGCATACTGTCATTCAATGTCCTATGTAGGCTAATTAGAAAGTGGACAACAGTACTGAGTCTAAAGTTTTTCCCACCACTCCAATTCTGAATCAACATCACACCCTAGGTAACTGTACCTGGATCTGAAATCACCCTATCATTACATCCAACAAACATGAAGAGTTGGAAGCATCCCAAAGTGCTAATGACATAGAACCAATCTCCAACTCCTGTAGATCTCCCATCGATGTGAAGAATACCCAACATAGGTGCAAGAAAGTGTATAACAACTTCTTCCATGTTGCTGATATAGAGCAGAACAACAACCTCATGACTAAAAATCAGACCTATGTGGATGGACCTAACACAACCAAGGCCATAGGATGATAGAGTATCAATTGTATGCCACTTTCCAAAGGTGAGGAGATGATGCAAATCTCCTCCAAACTCCTGAACAACCGTTGTCCTCCCAAAGTTATGTAGGAAACCCATGTAGCATAAAGGAGAATAGCCATCTCCTATCAATGTAGGGAGTAGATTCTCAAGAACTAGGGCTGGAACACCAATGCAAACATGCTCACCTCTACACCAAACGCCATGGTCCAGCCACAAAGAAAACATTAGTGCCTCAAAACCACAAATCATAGTAATGTCTCCATACCTCGGCTCAAAATCTAGCTGTCATCTAAAAGTATGCCCATCAAATGCAAATGACTCCATGCTATGCATCACCAAACTCTGAAATAAAGTAACTACATATCCTACCAAAGATTCATCAACAAGATGGGACTCATCACAAGCAAACTCCTCAAGTGCTCCATGAATGGTCAAAGGCCAAACCAAATCTGTACAACCCATATCTCCATCTACATATGTAGTCATAACACTAGTGGCTAATCCACAAAGTGTATGCTCCATAATACCATCCAAGTATATGATACAACTATTCAAATAGCTCTCCAAAAGAAGTGACACCAAATGCCAATGTGCACAAACAAGGGATTTTGAATCATATTTCAAACCTATTTGCTTTGCACCCAAATCACAACTGCCAATCTTGGAAGATTCTTCTACTCCATTCTCTTCATGTGAAGTGGTTGTTATAAATGAAGGAATAGGACTGATGTCATGAATCAGAAAATTAGACCTACTATCACATCTTATCATGCCATTCTCTAGCTCTTCAATTGTGCCCTCTATCCCTTTGGCTGTCATGTCATGATATTGCGAAGGGGGGGGGACTACTGTTACATAGAAAACCAGTCCTTACCTCTTCTTTTTCCATGGATGAGTGCTCATCAATTAGTTTTGGTCCAAGGGATGTCTCCCATGGAAAATCAAGTGAGTTATGTACCACAACCCTTGTACCATGGCTGCAAGCTAAATTCTTGAAGAACCCTTTGAGTGCTCCTCAAAGAATCCACTGTATCCTTAAGCTCAAGGGTGAGCTTGTCTACCTCATCTTCTTTTCTTTTCAAAGCATCTGAATATATCTCACCAAGTGTGAGGAGATGATCTCTATCAACAAGTAAGTGTAGGTAGTTTGACTTCACTACCACCAAGGCCTTCTTGAGTTCATGCAAGTCATCAAGAGACATACCTCCTTTAGAACCTTCAAGTTCCCTTAGTGCCTTCCAACACAAATCTACCATCAACTTATAAATATCATCAAAGTGTCTAATGGCTACAATAACATGGTCTTCATTTACCTTCAGTTGTCCTGTTAAATGATAGGACTCATGAGACCTATTAACCTCATCCAAATTTTCTAATTTGAAATCAACATCATGCAATACAAAATCAGATTTGTTATTAGCATTCATAACCATACTGCAAATGCCACCATAGTTGGCAATGCCATCCTTCATGCATAACTATGGAGATTAGGTTAGATTAGCACTATAGTCAAAAGGAATTCATCCCAAACTGAATCCTCATCATACTTAGGTGACATCACACTCGGATCCCAAGAGCTAAAATGTTGATTGCTCTGTTTGAAAAAAATGTGCTCACTGTACTCCTCATAATTGGTTGCCTCTGTGAATAAATCACTCTCCAACTCCCTAGTATTGGCATCATGACTATCACTCCCTTGCATAGGCTTAGTTTGGGTTTCAAACCAAACACCAACTATGTCGACATCTCTAAAATTGAATGTTGAACCACCATCATCAACTGATTTGAAGGTGTCAACATAACTTTTCACAATATGCCCATCATTAGGTCTTGACCCATGAGGTGTATCACATTGAAATCCAATCTCATCACCTGCTACATTTGTCCCATGATTGAAAATTGTACTCTCAAATGATGATTTCTCCTCAGATGTAGCTGCGATAGATGACTAATTTTTAACTTCCCCATGATCACCTATAGGCTGTGAGTCACAAACCAGAACTTCTTCTTCCTGCTCTAACCCTTCTTAAAGGGTAACTTCTAAATTTCTATCTTGACCATTCTATTGCAAGTATGTGCCTAATCAGTGTTGTCATTAATGTCAACATATCCTTGTTGTCATTAGTGTCAACTATATCTTATTCTATTACTTGTTTAGAAGACTTGTAAGTTGAGGATATTGAGAAAATTAGCCTCTCCGGAAGAAACAAGTGAGTTACAAAGAAGTGCAGGACAGACAGTGAGTTGTATCTTGAAGAACAGTCTGGTAAGCACCTCTGCATTCATTTCTTCTTGAAGATCATGGCATGCAAATTGGTAGTAAGTTAGAGGTATGTCTAAGGATGCTACAGTTTGAGTCTGAGTCATCTGCATCAAGATCTGAGTGAGTTGTGTTCACCAGAGTGAAACCTATTTTTTTCTGTAAGATCAGTTGAGACAGGAAGATAGTATTTGGCTCTGCATTTCTTCGCAATAAAGTATTTTTCTCTATGGTTCTAGAGGGAAGTTTGTGATGATGAGAAGTGCCTAGAGTTGCAATGGTTCATGGTTTGGTGGTCCACAGGCTATCTTTCTTTTATGACAGTTGGAGACAGTGAAGTTCATGTGTTCTAGTGAGAAGATTCCTATGGATAAAGTGGTTAAGGTTCGTGTGGTTGCTCCTGATGATTATAGTGTGCTTGTGGATGTCTTCTAATCATGTTCCTATCTGGACTTTGGTTTGCGTTAATAAATTGTGATGGTGTGTGAAGATTGCTCCTAGTTAATGTAGCGTGTAACCAGTATTGGTCAGCCTGGTTAATCCCAGTGATTACAGAGATCTCTGGAAGATTGTGGAAGTGTGTTGTGGCATGGAAGATCATGTTTGAGTCCCATCTAAGGCATGGCATGATCCACACTTAATTCCATTAGCATGATGTTCCAATAGGTCAAGACCTATTTTGTAAATGTTTGTAATACCAACCTTGGAGATTGTTCCAAAGGTTGATGATTGTGATGTCAACATTGATGATCATTCCAAGGTTGATGTAGTGTATAAATACTTGTAGTTGAGTCATGGAAAAGGTGTCCTTGAGTGAAAATGAGAATATATTAAGAAAGGTCCAAAGGCAGAGTAGAGGAGGGGTAGAGGAAAGAAGAGGAAGAGGAGAAAAGAGGAAGAGCAAAGTAGAGCAAAGGCAGAGCAAGGAAATTATTATACTTTAGTTGTAAATAGAGAAAGGTGTTGATCGTGGTAGTGAATAGGGTTTAACATCCCTCAGGGTTTAACAACCCTTATTGTAATTTTGCTAGGTTTAGGGTTGAGGTAGTGAGCCTACTAGACCTAGTTGTTCTTCATGGCAGTAAGCCAGTATGTTTAGCCCCGATGAGTGACCAAGACTGAACATAATTATTTCAAGATTGCAATATAAATTGAGAGTTAATCCTCTTTGTGGTTTTTCCCCACCTTGGGGTTTTCCACGTAAATCTAGTGTCTCTTGTGTTTGATGTTGTATATGTGGTTAAGTTTATGATTTCATGCACTCATGGTTAAATCATAATAATTGTGGATAAGTGATGAATGTTTAAATTGTAGAAAGTGTTTGAGTTTTTGTGACAACTGATTCACCCCCCCTCTTAGTTGTCCGATGCATATCAACAATTGGTATCAAAGAAAGGTTCCTCTAAAGAAAGTTTAATAGCTTGAGGAAGATGTGAAATGTCTTACAAAAAGGAAGCGCCACATTTTGAAGGAATGAATTATGTTCTCTGAAAGGCTCAGATGAAAAGCCATCTTCTTTCTCTTGGTTTCAAAGTTTGGAAAGCTATAGAAACAGAATACACCATACCTCAAAATGGTTCGATGACTGAAGATGAAATCAAAGAATATGAGATAGATATCAAGGCAAAGGATGCTCTACTAAGCTCATTAACCGACTCAATACTGACAAAAGTGGTGGATCTTGAAACTGCAAATAAGGGATAAAAGCCATAAGCGAAACCCTCAAAGAAAAGGAAATTGTTATGAAAATTCTCAGATCTCTGCCCAAGTCCTATTGTCACAAGGTAGCCGCGATTGAAGAATTCATGCAAGTAAAAACTGTTAATAGGGATCAGTTGCTTGGCAAGCTTACTGCTTTCAAAAAGAGGGAGTTAGATGATGCTCTGCTGAAA
Organism: Cunninghamia lanceolata; assembly: GCA_027924645.1. NCBI lineage: Eukaryota > Viridiplantae > Streptophyta > Pinopsida > Cupressales > Cupressaceae > Cunninghamia > Cunninghamia lanceolata. The sequence goes on along the minus strand of BSBN01000564.1, from coordinate 2,112,095 downwards.
GTTGAGACAACCTTCAAAGCTAATACTCTGGAAAGTACTTCTAGATTAGAAAAATATAAGGTAGAATCTGATGATGAGTTAGATGAAACTGAAGCCAACTTTGTGGACAGACTGCAAAGAGGATCTGGTAAGTATAAGGGAAAACTTTCTTTCAAATGTTTTTCTTGTGGTAAGGTAGGTCATTTTGCTTCTAGTTGTCCTGAAAGAATTTAAAGAAATAGAAGAAGATATGAGAACAGGCCTAGGACCCAAAAGAAGTGTTATTATGTTGAAGATTTTGATGATGATGAAGGAGTATCAGATAATGGTGAACCAGATAATGCTAGTTCATCTATAAATGAATTCTTGTTCATTGCTATTAAGGAAGATCTTGTGTCTACTAATTTTCCTAGCTGTGTGAATGAAGAAAAACTAGTGGAAAGTGCTTTGGTTGCTTAGGTCATCAAAGACAAGGATGAATGGGTTATTAATAGTGGTTGCTCTCATGACATGATTGATGACAAAATTAAGTTTGTAAGTTTGGAAAGATATGATGGTGGACTGGTTAGGTTTAGAGATGATACAGATGGTAGGATTTGTGGAAAAGGATCTATTTCTTTTGATGGCAAGCATAATACTAAAGATGTCTTGTATGTGAAAGGACTAAAGCACAATCTTCTAAGTGTGGGTCATATGTGTGACAATGGATATGACTTAAGCTTCAAGGACAATGGATGCAAGATCAGGGAAAGCTTCGGAATAGTCATTGCAACTGGTAGGAAGACCAGAGGTAATATCTATCACTTGAAAGGAACCAAGAAGTATTGTTTGTTGACTCAGATTGATGAGAGTTGGTTATGACATAGAAGGTTGTGTAACATAAATTTTGACAATATTATGAAGATAAGTACTACATAGATTGTTAGAGATTTGCCTAAGCTTGTAAAGCCTACTAATCCAGTTTGCAAGGAGTGTTAATTTGGGAAACAAACAAGAACAAGTTTCAAAAGCAAGGATCAATTAGTTGGATGACTACTTGAGCTAGTGCATATAGATTTGTGTAGACCTACTAGAGTAAGCATTTTGCAAGGAGATAGGTATTTCATGTTGCTCATTGATGATTATTCTAGAATGACTTGGGTCATCTTTCTGAAAGAGAAAGTTGAAGCTCTAGATAAATTCAAGGCATTTAAGGCAATGGTTGAAAATGAGATGGATTTGAAAATTAAATGCTTGAAGTTTGATAGAGGAGGAGAGTTCACATCAAATAAATTCAATTTCTTTTGTGAAGAACATGGAATAAAGAGACAGTTATCTACACCCAGAACTCCACAACAAAATGAAGTTGTTGAAAGGAAAAACAAAATAGTTCAAGAAGCTTCTAGAACCATGATGAAGGAAGCTCATCTTCTAGAAACATATTGGAGAGAAGCAATTCACACTGTAGTATATATCCTAAACAGAGTTCAAGTAAAAGGTAATAGTTCAAAAACTCCCTATGAATTGTGGCATGGTAGAGTTCCTACTATGAAATATTTCAAAGTCTTTGGTAGCATATGTTATATCAAAAGAGAAGAAGATTTAGACAAGTTTGATGCTAGATGTGATGAAGGAATCTTCCTTGGTTACTCCACTAAGAGTAAGGCCTACCGGTGCTATAATAAGAGGCTGAATAAGATCATTGAAAGTGCAAATGTTAAAGTTGATGAATGGAAGGAAAGGTCTTTAGAATCAAGTGGATATGAGTCATATGATCCAGATGTCTCAGAAGTGGTTTAGCATGAAGGTAGCACAGATGAAGAAGAACAAGCTCCAATAAGTGCTACCAAAACTCCAAGATATTTAAGAATCGATCATTCTGGAAATCAAATCATAGGAGAAAAGAGCAAAGGGATCTTAACTAGAAGACAAGTTGTAGAAGAACAAGTAAATTTCTGTCTAATCTCTAAGATTGAACCTAAAACTATGGATGAGGCTCGCAAAGATGAGAATTGGATAAAGGCCATGGAAGAAGAATTGATGCAAATAGAGAAGAATCAGACTTGGGATCTTGTTCCCAGACCAATAGACAAGAATGTAATTGGTACAAAGTGGGTCTTCAAAAACAAAATGAATGAGAATGGTGAAGTGGTAAGAAACAAAGCAAGATTGGTATGCAAAGGATACACTCAGGTTGAAGGAATAGACTTTGAAGAAACTTTTGCTCAAGTAGCAAGGATTGAAGCAATAAGGATATTTCTGGCTTAAATTGCAGTATACAAAGATTTCAAGGTTTATCACATGGATGTGAATTCTGCCTTCTTAAATGGAGAGTTGGAAGAGGAAGTCTATATTGAACAATTGGAAGGATTTCAGTCATTAGAACAAGGGGACATGGTATGCAAATTGAAGAAAGCATTGTATGGATTAAAGCAAGCTCCTAGGGAATGGTATGCACGGTTGGATATGTACCTGATATAGAGAGGGTTCAATAAAAGCACAACAGATAGTAATCTTTACTTCAAGATCAATGATGAACAAACCCTAATTGTTGTAGTTTTTGTTGATGATATTATTTTTAAAGGAAATGAAGGTATGTGCTTAGTTTTTGTTGGAGAAATGCAAAGTGAATTTGAAATGTCTATGTTTGGAGAGATGAACTTCTTTTTAGGTCTACAAATAAGTCAAACAGATAAGGGTATTTTCATTTCTCAGTCTAAGTATGTGAAAGAGTTAAAGGAATTTGGGATGGAAGACTCTAAACCAGTATGCGCACCTATGATAATTGGTTGTAAGTTGAGCAAAGATGAGAATTCACCTATGGTATACTAGAAAAAGTATAGATCTATGATTGGAGGATTACTTTATCTTACTCAAACCAGACCTGACATAATGCATGCAGTGTGTCTCATGGCAAGATTTTAGGCAGAACCCAAGGAATCACATGTGATGACAGTCAAAAGAATTCTGAGATATTTAAAAGGCACAATAGATTACGGTTTGTGGTACCCTAAGGACTATGACTTTACTCTCAGTGCATATACTGATGCTAATTGGGCCAGAGATGTGGATGACAGAAAAAGTACAAGTGGAGGTGCATTCTTCTTGGGAAAAAGATTAGTATCTTGGCTAAGCAAGAAACAGGATTCAATCTTCCTGGGTACTACACAGATAGAATATATTATAGCAGCATGCAGTTGCACTTAAGTATTATGGATGAAGCAAACTTTGAAGGACATCAAAGTTGTGTATGAAGAACCTATTGCAATCTTTTGTGGCAACATGAGTGCCATAAGCATATCAAAGAACCTAATGATGCATTCAAGGACCAAGCACATATCAATTAGGTATCATTTCATGAGAGAAAAAGTGATAGAGAATGAAGTCAAGTTGGAGTATGTTTCTACCAAGGATCAAATTGCAGACATTTTTACCAAGCCTTTGCCCAAGGATACTTTTGAGTATCTCAGAGAAATGTTAGGGGTCATCACCCCTCTTTCTCTAAACTAAGATGCACAATGGTGCATTAGTCTAGAGGTGTTCAAAGGTCCAGATTGATGCTTTTTAGGGCTACTTCTAAGGGGGAGTGGTCAAAAAGTTCAAAAGAGAGATTAGATGAGAGCAAAAGAGTGCAAGTATGTGCCATTTGTCATTGATGTCAAAGGGGGAGAGAAGTCATGTGAAAAACTTAGAACATAGATGTGTAAAAGAAAGGGGGAGAATCTTGTCTTGATGGTTGTTACAGCTTTTCACATCATATGTTGCCATCAATGACAAAGGGGGAGATTGTTGCAAGTATGTGCCTAATCAGTGTTGTCATTGATGTCAACATATCCTTGTTGTCATTAGTGTCAACTATATCTTATTCTATTACTTGTTTAGAATACTTGTATGTTGAGGATATTGAGAAAATTAGCCTCTCCAAAAGAAACAAGTGAGTTACAGAAAAGTGCAGGACAAACTGAGTTATATCCTGAACAACAGTTTGGTAAACTACTTCACATTCATTTCCACTTGAAGATCGTGGCCTATGGATTCAAATTAAGTTAGAGGTATTTTTGAGGATGCCACAGTTTGATTTTGAGTCATCCGTATGAAGATCTAAGTGAGTTGTGTTCACCAGAGTGAAACCTTCTTTTTTCTGTAAGATCAGTTGAGACAGGAAGATAGTATTTGGCTGCGCATTCCTCTGCAATAAAGTATTTTGCTCTATGGTTCTAGAGGGAAGTCTGGGATAATGATAAGTACCTACACTTGCAATGGTTCATGGTTTGGTGGTCTGCAAGCTATCTTTCGTTTATGACAGTTGAAGACAGTGAAGTTCATGTGTTCTGGTGAGAAGATTCCTATGGATAAAGTGGTTAAGGTTTGTGTGATTGCTCCTGATGATTATACCATGCTTATAGATGTCTCCTAATCATGTTCCTATCTGGACTTTGGTCCGCATTAGGAAATTGTGATGGTGTGTGAAGATTGTTCCCAGTTAATGTAGCGTGTAACTAGTCTTGGCCAACCTGGTTAATGCCAGTGATTACATTGATCTCTGGAAGATTGTGGAAGCATGTTATGGCATGGAAGATTGTGTTTGAGTCCCAACTAAGGCATGGCGTGATCCACATTTCATTCCCTTTGCATGATGTTGCAATAGGTCAAGACCTATTTTGTAAATGTTTGTAATACCGACCTTGGAGATTGTTCCAATGGTTGATGATTGTGATGCCAACCTTGATGATCATTCCAAGGTTGATGTAGTGTACAAATACTTGTAGTTGAGTCATAGAAAAGGTGTCCTTGAGCGAAAATGAGAATATATTAAGAAAGGTCCAAAGGCAGAGTAGAGGAGGGGCAGAGGAAAGAAGACGAAGAGGAGAAAAGAGGAAGAGCAGAGTAGAGGAAAGGCAAAGCAAGGAAATTATTATACTTTAGTTGTAAATAGAGAAAGGTGTTGATCGTGGCAATGAATAGGGTTTAACAGCCCTTATTGTAATCTTGCTAGGTTTAGGGTTGAGGCAGCGAGCCTGCTAGACCTAGTTGTTCTTCACGGCAGTAAGCCAGTATGTTTAGGCCCGTGGAGTGACCAAGCCTAAACATCATTATTTCAAGATTGAAATATATATTAAGAGTTAATCATCTCCATGATTTTTCACCACCTTGGGGTTTTTCACGTAAATCTGGTGTCTCTTATGTTTGATGTTGTATCTGTGGTTAAGTTTTTGATTTCATGCACTCATGGTTAAATCATAATAATTGTGGATAAGTGATGAATGTTTAAATTGCAGAAAGCGTTTGAGTTTTTGTGACAACTGATTCACCCCCCCTCTCAGTTGTTCAGTGCATATCAACAATTGCTATCAGAGCAAGGTTCCTATGAAGAAAGTTTAATAGCTTGAGGAAGATCTAAAATGTCTTACAAAAAGGAAGCACCGCATTTTGATGGAACGAATTATTTTCTTTGGAAAGCTCGGATGAAAAGCCATCTTCTTTCTCTTGGTTTCAAAGTTTGGAAAGTTGTAGAAACATAATACACCATACCTCAAAATGGTCCAATGACAAAAGATGAAATCAAAGAATATGAGATAGATATCAAGGCAAAGGATGCTCTGCTAAGCTCATTAACTAACTCAATATTGATGAAAGTGGTGGATCTTGAAACTGCAAATAAAGGATAAAAGCCATAGGCAGAACCCTCAAAGAAAAGGAAATTGTTATGAAAATTCTTAGATCTTTGCCCAAGTCCTGTTATCACAAGGTAGGCGCAATTGAAGAATTCATGCAAGTAAAAACTGTTAATAGGGATCAGTTGCTTGGCAAGCTTACTACTTTCAAAATGAGGGAGTTAGATGATGCTCTGCCAAAAGTTGAGACAACCTTCAAAGCCAGTACTTCGGGAAGTACTTCCAGATCAAAAAAATATAGGGTAGAATTCGATGATGAGTTAGATGAAGCTAAATCCAACTTTGTGGACAAACTGCAAAGAGGATATGGTAATTATAAGGGCAAACTTCCTTTCAAATGTTTTTCCTATGGTAAAGTAGGTCATTTTACTTTTAGATGTCCTCAAAGAATTGAAAGAAATAGAAGAAGATCTGAGAATAGACCTAGGACCCAAAAGAAGTGTTATTATGTTGAAGATTTTGATGATGATGAAGGAGTATTAGATAATGGTGAACCATCCTCTGTAAATGAATGCTTGTTCATTGCTATTAAGGAAGATCCCGTGTCTACTAATTTTCCTAGTTGTGTGAAGGAAGAAAAACTAGTGGAAAGTGCTTTGGCTGCTCAGGTCATTAAGGACAAGGATGAATGGGTTATTGATATTGGTTGCTCTCACCACATGACTGGTGACAAAAGTAAGTTTGTAAGTTTGGAAAGATATGATGGCAGACTGGTTAGGTTTGGAGATGATACAAATGGTAGGATTTGTGGAAAAGGATCTATTTCTTTTGATGGCAAGCATAATACTAAAGATAACTTGTATGTGAAAGGACTAAAGCACAATCTTCTGAGTGTGGGTCATAGAGGTAAAAAGGGCTATGACTTAAGCTTCAAGGACAACAGATGCCAGATCAGGGAAAGCTCCAAAATAGTCATTACAACTGGTAAGAAGACTAGATGTAATATCTATCACTTGAAAGGAATCAAGAACTATTATTTATTGATTCAGATTGATGAGAGTTAGTCATGCCATAAAAGGTTGTGTCACATAAATTTTGATGATATTATGAAGATAAGTACTGCATAGATTGTTAGAGATTTGCCTAAGCTTGTGAAGCTTGCTAATCCAGTTTGCAAGGAGTGTCAATTTGGGAAATAGACAAGAACAAGTTTCAAAAGAAAGGACCAATTAGTTGGAGGACTACTTGAGCTAGTGCATATGGATTTGTGTGGACCTACCAAAGTAAGAAATTTGCAAGAAGACAAGTATTTCATGTTGCTCATTGATGATTATTCTAGAATGACTTGGGTCACCTTTCTGAAAGAGAAAGTTGAAGCTCTAGATAAATTCAAGGCATTTAAGGCAATGGTTGAAAATGAGATGGATTTGAAAATCAAATGCTTGAAGTTTGATAGAGGAGGAGAGTTCACATCAAATGAATTCAATTTCTTTTGTGAAGAACATGGAATAAAGAGACAACTATCTGCACCTAGAACTCCACAACAAAATGGAGTTGTTGAAAGGAAAAATAGAATAGTTCAAGAAGCTGTTCCAGAAGCATATTGGAGAGAAGTAATTCACACCATAGTATATATCCTAAACAGAGTTCAAGTAAAAGGTAACAGTTCAAAAACTCCCTATGAATTGTGGCATGGTAGAGTTCCTACTATGAAATATTTCAAAGTCTTTGGTAGCAGATGTTATATCAAAAGAGAAGAAGATTTAGGCAAGTTTGATGCTAGATGTGATGAAGGAATCTTCCTTGGTTACTCCACCAAGAGTAAGGCCTACCGATACTATAATAAGAGGCTGAATAAGATCATTGAAAGTGTAAATGTTAAAGTTGATGAATGTAAGGAAAGGTCTTCAAAATCAAGTGGATATGAGTTAGATGATCCAGATGTCTCAGAAGTGGTGTAGCATGAAGACAACACAGATGAAGAAGAACAAGCTCCGGTAAGTGCTACCAAAACTCCAAGATATGTAAGAATTAGTCATTCTGAAAATCAAATCATAAGACATAAGAGCAAAGGGATCTTAACCAGAAGAAAAGATGTAGAAGAACAAGTAAATTTCTATCTGATCTCTAAGATTGAACCTAAAACTGTGGATGAGGCTTGCAAAGATGAGAATTGGATAAAGGCCATGGAAGAAGAATTGATGCAGATAGAGAAACATCAGACTTGGGATCTTGTTCCTAGACCAGAAGACAAGAATGTAATTGGTACAAAGTGGGTCTTCAGAGACAAAATGAATGAGAATGGTGAAGTGGTAAAGAACAAAGCAAGATTGGGATGCAAAGGATATGCTCAGGTTGAAGGAATAGATTTTGAAGAAACTTTTGCTCTAGTAGCAAGGATTGAAGCAATAAGGATATTTCTGGCTTTTGCAGCATACAAAGATTTCAAGGTTTATCAAATGGATGTGAAGTCTACCTTCTTAAATGGAGAGTTGGAAGAGGAAGTCTATATTGAACAACCAGAAGGATTTCAGACATCATAACAAGGGGACATGGTATGCAGATTGAAGAAAACATTGTATGGATTAAAACAAGCTCCCAGGCATGGTATGAATGGTTAGACAGGTACCTGATATAGATAGGGTTCAATAAAAGTACGATAGATAGTAATCTCTACTTCAAGATCAATGATGAACAAACCCTAATTGTTGCAATTTTTGTTGATGATATTATTTTTGGAGGAATGAAGGTATGTGCTCAGTTTTTGCTAGAGAAATGCAAAGTGAATTTGAAATGTCTATGTTTGGAGATATGAACTTCTTTTTAGGTCTGCAAATAAGTCAATCAGATAAGGGTATTTTCATTTCTCAGTCTAAGTATGTGAAAGAGTTGTTAAAGAAATTTGGGATGGAAGACTCTAAACCAGTATGCACACCTATGATAACTAGTTGTAAGTTAAGAAAAGATGATAACTTACCTATGGTAGACTAGAAAAAGTATAGATCTATGATTGGAGGATTACTTTATCTGACTCAAACCAGACCTGACATAATGCATGCAGTGTGTCTTGTGGCAAGATTTTAGGTAGAACCCAAGGAATCACATGTGATGACAGTCAAAAGAATTCTGAGATATTTAAAAGCCACAATAGATTATGGTTTGTGGTACCCTAAGGACTGTGACTTTACTCTAAGTTCATATACTGATGCTGATTGGGCCAGAAATGTGGATGATAGAAAAAGTACAAGTGGAGGTGCATTCTTCTTGGGAAAAAGATTAGTATCTTCGCTAAGCAAGAAACAAGATTCAATCTGCTTGTCTACAGCATCATCTCTTGGGAAAAAGATCATGTTTGAGTCCTAGCTAAGGCATGGCATGATCCACATTTCATTCCCTTTCCATGATGTTGTAATAGGTCAAGACCTATTTTGTAAATATTTGTAATACCGACCTTGGAGATTGTTCCAATGGTTGATGATTGTGATGCTAACCTTGATGATCATTCCAAGGTTGATGTAGTGTATAAATACTTGTAGTTGAGTCATGGAAAAGGTGTCCTTGAGTGAAAATGAGATTATATTAAGAAAGGTCCAAAGGTAGAGCAGAGGAGGGGCAGAGGAAAGAAGAGGAAGAGGAGAAAAGAGGAAGAGTAGATTAGAGGAAAGGCAGAGCAGGAAAATTATTATACTTTAGTTGTAAATAGAGAAAGGTGTTGATTGTGGTAGTGAATAGGGTTTAATAGCCCTTAGAGTTTAACAACCCTTATTGTAATCTTGCTAGGTTTAGGGTTGAGGCAGTGAGCCTGCTAGACCTAGTTGTTCTTCATGGCAGTAAGCCAGTATGTTTAGGCCCGTGGAGTGACCAAGCCTGAACATCATTATTTCAAGATTGCAACATATATTGAGAGTTAATCCTCTCCATGTTTTTTCCCCACCTTGGGGTTTTCCACGTAAATCTGGTGTCTCTTGTGTTTGATGTTGTATCTATGGTTAAGTTTATGATTTCATGCACTCATGGTTAAATCATAATAATTGTGGATAAGTGATGAATGTTTAAATTGCAGAAAGTGTTTGAATTTTTGTGACAACTGATTCACCCCCCCTCTCAGTTGTCTAGTGCATAGCAACACATTCAAGTTCTCATGCTCTACTGGTGTGTAAACTGGAAAGGCAACCAAACAATCTTCTAATTTTAGAACATTCTTCCCTTCAACAAAAGAATCCATGCTCTCATTAACCTTTACTACATCTTCTCTCAAACTTGATTCCATTCATTTAGATTTTGCCACCATCCTTGTATATGACTTTCTAATGTCTGGGTCTTTCATCATATTAATTAGTTCTTGCATCAACTCACATATAGACTTGTCTATAGACATCTTTTCAACTTTTCTTTTTAACAATTGTCAAAGAGAGTCACGTAAATAAACATGCAGGTGCTGGTCACCAACATGCAAGGAAGATATGAACCACTGAATCTAGTAAACACTACTGAAACTCAGACATGCAACTGAAGAACTGTAGAAAATTTTAGAACTCCAACAGGCTAGCAGGAAAACCAACTCTGATACCACTGAGATATCCCACCCCTGATAGGATATTTGATTTTCTAGATTTTTGTTTGTCTATTTTAATTTGTTTTTGGTTTTCTGATATTTTTGCAATGTTTGATACAACAATATAATGCAGCAAAATAGAAGATATTGCAATAATAATTTTCAACTCAAAATGAATATTACATAGGGAATACACATTTGAAAATTCTAGATTTTTATATCAACTTAGATACTTAGTATTTTCACCAAATATTGACAACCCAGTTCATAAAATATCCCCTATTATCTAAAACATCAATACTCAGAAAAATAGATAGCCAAAATAGTGAAGTATCCTACGTACCCACTTCGTTGTCCATACAAAATGAAGACTGATATGACAGTACAATAGTATGAAGATGTCAAACAATGTCTCTATTCCATGATGAATGCATACAAATGCTCCTAAAAGGAGATCTGTCTAATACTAGAAGCTTACCACACAATCAAACTCCAAAAAGTAAAGTAAATGAGAACCCACGTCTCTATGGTTGGCTAGTATGGCCTGGAGAATGGAACAACAACAACAAAATGAAGTCTAATCACCTCCAAACCCCACAAAATCTACTTCTATCACTTGTATTCTAATCTCCAATATCCTACTAGAATTATAGTGCCAAAAGATTAAAGATATCTTCATGTATAACCTTCCGTGGCAAAGCTCTGAACTCTGAAACTGAATAAAATGAAGTGCAAATGTAACCACTGAGTATGGCTACCTCAAAGCTCCCTTGAGTGGTCTCTCACACCTATAGAAAACTACTACTAATGGTGGTTTTTGTCACCAAAAGCCATGGCTACAAGAAATTCTCCAAACCCTCATTTGCAAAGAAAATAGCAATAAAAAATATAACGTCCTAAATGAATGAATTGCTTCTCACTTTAGCTTTTATAATTCTTTCTTGAGGGTTGACCCTTTTTGAGAGGGAAAATAACTTTTATAATTTTTACTTTAATTTTCTCCTCATGAGGTGTCCAAGTCATTAGGTGATTTATTTTTACCTTTTTATAATTTTCTCTAAGTCACCACACTAATATAAAGTCCAAACATTTATATATAAATATTAATTTATGGACTTTAAATTGAAAGGGCAAATGGACTCAAAATTTGACAAGTGATAGACCATTGGAAAGGTCTCATTAAAACACTCCACCTCCAACCCTAAATTTCCCAAAACGGATAGAAACCTTGACTTACTAAAAATAGTAAGTATGGGAAAAAGGGTCCAAAAACACTTTGGGAAGCGTCATCACAGACTCCTGACATTACTGAGCTTAATGTAACACCTGGAAAGGCCCCAAGATAGCCGAACTGCCATGTCACCAAAACAATGCCCAAACTGACACTTACTATAAATAGCAATGTTCTCCAAGGACCAAAGAGAACAAACCCAAAAAAACCCAGAAATATTGTCGCCATGCAAGCACTTACTATAAATAGTAAATACTGCTAAACTATTTGAAATCCCTCCAGAAAGTGTCATATAGCTCCATTGGGACACTTGAGCACACTGGTGACATCGAAATACTCATCTAATCAAGTTGTCACAAACCCAGAAAGTCATCTCGAACTGCGTTGCAAGAGAACCCGAAAATGGGGACATTACATTTAACATGTTGATACCTCCTCTCCTTGGACCATGTTTGTTGATGGATCTAGACACATGACTAGTTTAGAGATGGGAGTGATTTAAATCCCTCCTTCAAGTGACCTCATACCATTATCATTTCAACTTGATTTTTCATGTATTAATAATGTGACTAAGTATGAGATATTAATTATTGAGTTGGGGGTCACCATATCTCTCAACGTTAAATCTGATGCTATACATGGTGACTCCCAACTTGTGGCTAGACAAAGTATAGGTGATTTCCAAACTAAGGAAGCAAAATAATTCACTAGTATGATCTATCCTTACAATTACTTATAACTTTCAATGCCTACTCCATTTCTACTGTACCACAAAAAGATAATCAACATGTCAATGTTATGGCTAGTGTTGCTTTCCTAGTGATCATGGAAGATGATAATACTCAATTCACATTGGTTATACATAGATTAAAGTAACCTACTATTCATGATACATCTTGCATGGTTGATGCATTCATGGATAAGGATTGGTTCTATGACATCTACATCTATCTAGATTCAAAGGCAATTTCTACCCCAATGTTTTAGGAATACCTAAATCTACATTCATAAATCCATTGCTAAATATTTATTGATTATGAGGGTTCTTTATTGGTGCAGTCACAGATGGAGGGTCCAGGAATAGGACTATCCAACCATGCAGCCTTAGAGTAAATACAATGGAAAACACAAAGAATGGAGCAACAGATGGATATATATTGATTCAATATCATAAACAATTACAATCTTCATATGTCGACAATATGTGGACTACTATGGGCTCATAGGCCTGTCCTTCGGCTTGTTACAATTTACATGAAAGATACATCTTTGAAGCACTACTCCGCAATCCACTATCCTAACTTCTCAGATCATCTATCTTAACTTCTCCCTCTAACTATATCTTAACTTCTCCCTCTAAGGTATTCTAGCTCAAGGAATGATTTGCGTCAGCCTTAAGAGATTTCAAAGTTCCAATGATTGAGGAAACATGTAGGTCAGCCTAATTCCAATGGTGAATCCTACAAAGTTGATGAATCATGTTGTGGTTCTGGTTAAAGGTGCCTCTCTTCCCATAATACTTTGTGAGATGTTCTATTAGGTGCTACAAGGCATAGGAAGGTGCCTCAAACTCCATATGCTATGCTGAATGTTGAATGCTTTGAACAATGAATCTTGATGAATCTTTTGATAGCGATAACTTCTAATAGATGATTGCAAACTTCCTGAATTCTAGTTATGATGTAGATGAATTGTTGTAGAATCTTTTAATCCTATGCCACAAACTATGAAGTGAACATGCGGTAAAATGTGTTGCATTCCTCTGAGACTAAACTAACTGAAATGCATGAAAAGAAAAGAAACAAATATTTTTGGTTGATGCAAGATTGTCTTTCAACCTAGGATGCTCCTGCATTAGACACCTAGGGTTGTTTGAAAAGTGAGTCCCTCACTTTCCTAGGGCTAGAGGGAAACCAATGCGGTCTACCTCATCCTATGAAATCCATGAAGAATCTTCCTTTAGTCTTCCTTTCCACTTAACCAGGTACTCCTTATATTTCTTGCCTTTGGTGTTGCACCTAATTCTGGTATCCAAAATCTAGTTTATCTGCTCCTATTGTTGATGTGGTATTTGATCCTTCAAACCAACTTCAGTTGTGCTATCACTTGATTCTCCCTCATGATACTGATATAGATCTACAATATTGAAGATTTGTGATATGCCAAATGCTTCCAGTAGTTCCACTTCATATGAATTTCCTGAGTCAAATTTCTTGAGAATCCTACAAGGTCCAAACCTTCTCATCTTTAGCTTATTGTATGTCCCTACTAGAAATCGCTCCTTCCTGAGATACACCATAACTTCATCTCCAACAGAGAATTCCTTATGTCTCCTCTTCTCGTCTGCTTGTCCCTTATACTTGATGTTCATCTCTTCCAAATTTTATGGACCCGATTGTGTACTATCTCCATGTATCCTACAAATTATTTTGCCTCTACATTCCTTTTGTTATCCATACTGATGTCTCTCAACTCCGCAACTCCTCTAGGTTGTGTTCTAGTCACAACTTCAAATGGTGTCTTTCCTATACTTCTACTCACTAAATTATTATATGTAATTTTTTCTTGTGGTAGGATTATATCCCAATTCCCTGCCTTATCTCCTACCAACCATCTCAACAAGTTACCTAAAATCCTATTTACTACTTATGTTTCTCCATCTATGTGTGGGTGAAATGTTAAATTGAACTCTAGGTCTATCTTCATCTTCTTCCACAATGTTCTCTAGTAACATCCTATGAAATTTGTATCCTTGTCTGAAACTATATTCTTTGGTAATAGATGCAATCTTGCAATCTCCTTGAAAAATAGGTCGCCAAAATTCACAGCATCATGTGTCTTCTTACAAGGAATGAAATGTGTCATCTTTGAAAATCTATCCACTACTACAAATATGGAATCATGTCCCCTCTATGTTCTTGGTAACCCTAATATGAAATCCATTCTTATATCTTCCCAAGATCTTTTCGGTACTGTCAAAAGTTTATACAATCTAGTATTATGACTATTCCCCTTTGCAAATTGAAATATTCTACAACCTTGAACAAACTTCCTTACATCCTTATATATTTGAGGCCAGAAATAAGGTTCATTCACCAAAGCTACTATTTTATCAATACCAAAATGTCCTGCTAATCTACCACTATGCTTCTCCTTGATTAGATTCTCTCCCATTGAGCTCTATGGAATACACAATTGATTCCCTTTGAACAACATATCCTCCTGAATCAAATACTCCAACCACTTGCTTCTATTTTTCACAACAAGTTCTCTACATGTTTCCATACTTCCACAAAATCAAGATCATCTTCATACATGTGCTTGAGTTCTTCAAAACCTAGTACTTCTACCCTTGTTTCTATCAACAAATTCCTTCTTCTACTTAATGCATCTGCAGCTTTGTTTGACTTTCCACTCCAGTGTTTCAACATAGATGTATAACTCTACATGAACCCTACCCATCTCATGTGTCTCTGATTCAACTTACCCTGTCTACTTAGATACTACAAAGCTTGATGGTTAGTGTACAACACAAACTCCTTTGGCAATAAGTAATGTCTCCACTTCTTCAAGGATTGAATTATGGCATAGAACTCTTGATCATATCTCCTCCTTGTATCATTCAACTTCTCACTGAAATATGTTATTGGTCTCCCTTCTTGACTTAACACTGCTCCTATTGCATTTCCACTGAAATCACAATCAACTTGAAATACTTTGTCAAAATTTGGTAATGCTAACATTGGTTGGTTTGTCACCTTTTGCTTCAACAATTCAAAACCCCTATGTGCTCCTAATGTCCACTTAAAGTCCTTCCAATCTCCTCTCATTGTCTTTGTCATTGGTGTGTATATGGTACTAAAATTTCTGATGAACTTCTAGTAGAAACTTGCCAATCCATGAAAAGATCTTACCTCCCCAAGATTCATAGGTGTTGGCCATTCAACAATTACTCTAACTTTCTATGGGTCCATCTTCAATCCTTCCACAGAAATCACAAATCCCAAATATACAAGTTTTGTCTTCATGAAACTACATTTCTTGATGTTTATCAATAATTTCTCTTCCCCCGGCCTTTGAAATACTTGTCTAGTATGCCACAAATGTTCTTCCTTGGTTCTACTGAAAATCAAAATATCATCCAAATTGACAATAACAAACTTACCCAAGAATTTCTTCAATACCTCATTCATCAACCTCATGAAAGTACTTGGTGTATTAGTTAATCCAAAAGGCATGACTAACCACTCATACAATCCTTCATTTGTCTTGAATGCAGTCTTCTATTCATCTCCTCTTATTATAATATGATGGTATCCACTCTTTAGGTCTATCTTTGTGAAATATTTTGCTCAGCTCAAACAATCCATGATATCATCCATCCTTGGCAATGGAAATCTATACTTGACTATGATCTTATTGATTTCTCTTAAATCTATACACATCCTCTATTCTCCATCTTTCTTTGGTGCTAACATTGTCGGTACCACACATGGGCTTAAACTTTCTCTGATCAATCCCTTCCTCAACAGATCTTGTATTTGTTTGTTTAGCTTTGTATTTTCTGCTGGTGTCATCCTATGCATCACTTTGTTCAGAAAACTAGCTACAAGTATGAGATCCATGTGATGACTGATAATTGGGATTGGTGGTAATCCCTCTGGTACATTCTCTAATACAATATCTTGGTACTCTATCAATAATTCTGATATTTCCTTATGCGGTGGTTCTTCTCCCTTTGCAGTAGTTTTTTCTACACTTTGGGTACTACACTTCTTTAGAATCAATGCAAAACATATGTTCTCATGTCTCAATCCATCCAAAATTTTCCTTCCATCAACCAAACAAATTCTAGCATTGCTGCATACTTCACTTTTGCTCTCTTCTTCCAAAGGTATCAATATATGTCTTTTACCGCTTAACATTACAGTATAGGTATTCTTCCTCCCATCATGTATTACTTTCCTCTCATACTACCATGATCTTCCCTACAATATATGACATACATCCATCAGCATAATATCACACAATACCTCATCATTATAAGATCCCATATGAAATTTCACCAAACATTGTTCACTCACTAGCATCTTGTGCTCATCTCAAATCCATGCTATCTTATAGGGTTTCAGATGTTCCAACCTCTTCAGATTTAGCTTCCTCACCATCTCTTCTAAAACCAAAATGTTGGTACTACCATTGTCAATGATAACTTTGCAATAATTACCTCCTAATTTGCATCTTGTCTGGAACAAACTTTTCCTTTGCAGTGGCTCCTTAGTTGTTTTTGCTTGCAACAAAGCTCTTCTCATGACCAATGATTCACCCTTTTCCATTTTACCTACTGAACTAAGTGATCCAATTGGTTCTTCCTCCGCATATGCTACTCTTACACTATTCTCTATCCTTTTGTTAGTACTCACTTCATGACATTCAAATGCTCGGTGTCCTTCGCCTCCACACTTGAAATAGGTTCCTTTGAATGATCTTTTGTCAAATCCTCTTTAATCTCTCTAGTATCCTTCAATGCAATAAGAATTATGACTTCCTCTATTGTTGGGATAGAAACTTCTATCATATCTCCCTCGATGATATGAATTGTTGTCTCTTCCTTCTTTGTGATATGGGCTACTCTCCTTGTTTTTCTTCGAATATGATCTTCCTTCCTTGCATTGTGTTCTACCTCTCTAGAATTTTCCTCCTCTACCTCTCTGTCTTTTCTCATATCTCTTGTTCAACTTTTCTTCAACTTTTAGTGCAAATTGATATGCCTCTTCTACTGTTGTCATCCTTACCAAACTTAGTTCTTCTTGAAAGTTGATTCTCAGTCCATTTATGTACCACGCTACTTTCTCCTTGCTTTCTTCACTATGCCTAGTCCTAATAATCATTGTGTAGAATTCTTCAATATAATCCTTTACTAATTTCTCCTTATGCCTTAGGTTTTGCAATCTCTTCAGTAATTCTAACTCATAGTCAATAGGTATGAACTGATTATTCAAATTTTCCACCTTTCTATCCCACTTTGTGATTCTTTCTTTTCCTCTCCTATTTCTATCCAACTGAACTTCTTTCCACCAAATATCATCATGTCCTTTCAACTTAGTTTTTGAAAAATCTCACTCTTTTCGGATCTTCAATTTCTTCATACTCAAAGTATTCTTCCATGTCATTTATCAAGTCAATCAACTCCTCAGGGTTCAAATTTCCTACATAGTTTGAAATCTCCATTCTAGGTCTCTTACCAATCTCAGAAATAGCTTTCAACATCTTTACCTTATCCAACTGTTCTTCTTCTTCTAGGGTTTCTTCATTTTGGTCAGTAGTTTGAACTCCTAATCCATCATCATCACTTTCATCCTCATGTCTACGGTTTAGACCTCTCTTTATATCCTCTTCTACAACATTCAACATAACTTTCATTGTTCTCATCATCTCTATCATTTCTTCCATTCTTCTAGAAACATTGGCAATAGCAGGCATCCTCCTTGGTGGAATCTCTTTCTTGGATCTAGTACAACTATCTCTATCCGACGATCTAACTACAAGGTTGCAACTGCCTCACAATCAACACTTGGTTGACAAACACTTGCAGGTTGCCTTAGGTCAGTGATCTGTTCACTTCAAGATCTGTTAGAATGCCTTCTCTCCCAAAGGATTCACAAAATTTTCCCTAATACCACTTGGTGCAGTCACGAATGGAGGGTCCAAGAATAGGACTGTCCAACCATGCAGCCTTAGAGTAAACACAATGGAAAACACAAAGAATGGAACAACAAATGGAAATATATTGATTCAATATCATAAATAGTTACAATCTTCATATGCCGATAATATGTGGACTACTATGGCCTCACAGGCCTGTCCTCCAGCTTGTTACAATTTACATGAAATATATATCTTTGAAGTGCTACTCCGCAATCCACTATCCTAACTTCTCAGATCATCTATCTTAACTGCTCCCTCTAACTATATTTATTGAATGATTATATAACAATTTCTGGCTCAAGGAATGATCCACATTGGCCTTAAGAGATTTCAAAGTTCCAATGATTAAGGAAACATGTAGGTCGGCCTAATTCCAATGGTGAAGCCTCCAAAGTTGATGAATCATGTTGTGGTTATGGTTGAAGGTGCCTCTAGTCCCATAATACTTTGTGATATGTTCCATTAGGTACCACAAGTCATAGGAAGTTGTCGCAAACTCCATATGCTACACTAAATGTTGAATACTCTGTACAGTGAATCCTGATGAAGCTTCTGATAGTAATAACTTCCGGTAGATGATTGCAAACTTCCTAAATTCTAGATATGATGTAGATGAATTATTGTAGAGTCTTAATCATGTGCTACAAACTATGAAGTGATCATGGGGTAAAATGTGGTGCATTCCTCTGAGACTAAACTAACTGAAATTCAAGAAAAGAAAAGAAACAAAATGTTTTTGGTTGATGCAAGATTTCCTTTCAACATGGGATGCTCCTACATCATTTACCAATGAGGCTTTACTAGTTGATTTCTTTGATGCCCTAATGATATTGAAAAGATTATTTCCCTTCAAGAGGCTCATGGGAGCATATGTGAGAGACACATTAGTGTCAAACTCTTAGTACAAAATATTTTATGAATTGGCTAATTTTGGAGAAAAATGGAAAAAGATTCACATGATTTCATCCGAAAATTCCTTACATGCCAAAAGTATAGTAATTTAAAACATGTACCTACCCACGAGCTTCACCCCTTCACATCACCACATCTATTCTCTACATGGGGACTCGATTTGGTAGGTAATATTGCCCTAAGCTCTTGTAGAGGATATACATTCATTAGTATTGCTACTAGCTATTTTACAAAATAGGTTAAAGAAATACCATTAAAAGCCAGCACAACTACTAATATCTATAGTTTCATAGTGGGTAATCTTATATATAAAAAGTATTCAACACCATATTTTCCATAAGGTAATGGGCAATCATAGGCTACTAATAAAACAATTAAATAAATCTTAAGGAAAATGGTTGATAAACATGGGACTAATTGGCATACATAGCTTGTTCCTATGTTATAGGCATATCATACTAGCATACAAACTCCTAATAGATTTAAAATTTATTTGCTAGTTTATGGTACAAAGGCTATAATGCCTCTCAGGATTGAGATTCTACTATTACATGTTTTCCTCTGTATATCATTGATGATTATACATACCAAGAACACTGTTTACAAGAACTTGAAACCCTTGAAGAGAGGAGTAAATGCATTCGATAACTTACACATATATCACAAAATAACTAAGAAAGACATATAATAAGGGATCCATCCAATTAAACTTTCAAATTGGAGATTTGTCTCTTCATGTAAATCTAAATAATTCAAATCATAAAAAGGAACTAAGAGGAAATTTTCAACCTAATTGAATCAGTCCATTTATCATCACTTCTTGATATGACACTAATGCATTTGGCCTTTCCACTCTTTACAAAAAATGGTGAAAGACTTGATTAACATCATGCATTTAAAGAGTTGTTATTGTTGACTAGCTACACATGGGAGTTGGCGAGGGAGGGGGGAGTGTGGGGGGTAGTTATTCATTGATCATTATACTTTTCATGCTCCTTTTACATTTTGAGATTCATTGTGCTATTTTGCTCCATCCAAGGGAAGCTAAATTTAAACATATGTCTTCACAATCACATCATTTTATATTACTTCTTTGCACCTTCATACTTATCTATCAACATGCTCACACATTGATTATGATCCTACATTGATACATATTTTAACTTACATCGATTGCCATGTGTTTACATGTGGGAGGCATCATGTCCTCCCCTTATATACTACATATCACAACCCTAAATTATTAATATTTAAATTAATGCAATTAATTTACAATTAAGGAATAATATTATTATTAATTATCTTTTATTCTGTTGATTAATAAAAGATAATAATTATAATTTTACAATCAACTGACTTTATTTGTGAGTGTGATAGGAACAACACTCTCTTGATGTTGCATTAATGTGTGTGTGTACATGAAAATATTTGCATTTATTGCATTTAAAATACTCTTTTTTAAAAGACTAAATTAATACGATGTCGCAATATATATATCTTTTAATTCTCAATTATCACAACTTGATTTTATTTTATTAGTTATTTAATTCTTTTTGAGACCACAAGAAAGAGTGGTGATTATGAGTTACAATTATTCCTTGGAGTTATCTTGTCATTTTAGAAATTGTTGAGAAAGAGGAAAAAGGGAGAAAATGGAAGTAGTGGCAATTTAATTGTTTGTATTTTTCTCCATTTTGTTTTGAATGGACAACTCTTGAAAGAGGAATTGGGAGGCTATTTTAACCTAAATAAGGAGACATTTGAGGGACTCTCTCTTCAGGAAATGAACAATTCAATTTTTTTAAAGTTTCAAAAGTATTATTAAGCATTGAAGCAAGAAAGAGTCTGTGACTGGTCGAAATCAAGTTTTCAAGTATGAGTTTTACTCAGCTATTGAATTTGAATACTTCTATGAGTTTCCAGATAATTGTTTCAATTTATATGTTGTTTCGTGCATTGATTTATATGCCTCACCATCACATTGAATTTATATCTTCTTTGTTGCCCATCCCATTAGAGCTCTCCTATGTATATCAAATACTTATTTTGTATTGTTATGCTAACTGCTTTTCAGAATTGAAGGAAACCCCATTGTTTAATCATTGACTCTTTCCTTTTAATAAATATATTTAATTCCTTTCTAGGTTTTATTCCTAGTTTTGTTAGATTTAAAGAACATTTTTCATTTTTTATTTTCGTTGGGAAATGAGAAAGTTATGGATGTTTTAATACTGTAGTAATCCTATTGTAAACCCTGCTGATGTTTTATAAACTACTCTCTCATTTTAATAAATTTATTTAATTTCTTTCTAGGTTTTATATCTTTCTAGAACATATTCAATTTTTTATTTTTGTTAGGAAATGAGAAAGTTATGGATGTTTTAATATTTTTGCAATCCTGTCGATGATGGCATGGTTCGGTGGTTAAGTCGCTTGGTTGTAGTGGCGGCCACCAAAGTTCAAACCCCCACTGGGCCAATGAGCTTGCAAGGCTTTACGCCTTCACTGGGCCAATGAGCTCGCGGGTTTGAAGTGTTCTTCCTAGGGGATGAGGTCCCCCAGTTGTGGCCTCGCTGGTTCATTGCTCCGGGCAAAAGCATTTGCGTGGAGCCGGAGGGCATGTCGCACCAACATCGCCGGTCACATTAAAAAGTTTACCAGGCACATTATCTTTAAAAATATATATATATATTGTTGCAATCCTACTGAAAACCCAGTTGTAAACCCTGGTGATGTTTTATAAACTATTCTCTACATAGGAAATGGTTTGTAAAATGGTTTCTGGGTTATGAGCATCTTTATTTAAGATTTCTAGAAAATTGAATGGTTTTAAATTTTGTTAATTAATTTTAAATTTATGGCAATTTTAATACTTCTATAGCAATAGTTGGAGACAAGAAATTTTATTGGTAGTTATATTATATTTTTAGTACATAAAAATGCTTGATAAATCTGTATATTGCATGGTTGTAAAAGGAAGAAGGATGTTTTTCATTTGATTTGATATTATGATCTATGTACATTAAAGTTATAATAATGGGTATTGTAAGTTATGTGGATTTTAGTCACATCCCAAGTCTATCAAGAAGCAATCATGTGGAAAGGAGGAAACAAGAGGTGTGTGATGATTTGAAATCATTATTTACTGTGTATAGTTAATGCATTAAGTTTTTCATGCCTTATATATATTGAAATTTTTCTCTTTTATTTAAGAATATTGAATATTGATATCCAATTCAACATGAGTAATAGGCTAGAGGCATGTGAATGCATATATTTTCCTTTTTAAGTGGGCTACATTGTTATAAGAAGATAAAAATCTTTTAGCTAAATAAGGTGATAGTCATTTATTTATTTATTGCATGTATCCGTGGAAACTTGTGCATGCTATCAAGGATAATGATTAGATTTCTCTTGTTATTATAATAACCTCCCTTTTGTACCTTTATGGGATCATTTGTAAATTGAACTATGTGATGTCTTTTCTCTTGCACTCTATATTAATATATAGATTCTATAGGTTGATCTACTTAGTATGTGTATGGCTCGGTATTTGCATAGTATATTCAATCTTAAGAACAAAGGTTTATGAATATAGTCAACTAGTTGCCCTGAACTATTATTATGTGATGACCTAGTTACAAATCAACTTGTGTTAAGAAAACTTTATCCATTTGAGGTTGTACCTATTTTTGGCTTAGAAAAGAGAGCTTATATTCTTGTTACGAATCCAGTACGAACTTATTATTGTACCAACATGAACAATTATTTTTTAGTCAACCTAATCGGGTTGAAAGTCTAGTAGATGAACTACGAAGCCTCTAATTGCATTACATAGGCAAGGCCATTTTATATGAGCCCCCAAGGCCTAGGTCTAGCCTTAGGTCCTATCTCTTTTCTATTTCATGCATCAAATTTTTAACATGGTTATTTTGTTTGAAAGACTAATTCTTTTAACTAGTTTTTTAGAAATCTTGACTTTACAAGGGCACGAGTTATTGAAGAAAAGAAAGTAAATTGCAGATGGGAGAAAGGTAAAGTGAAGGACCTAAGGTAATATATAGTCTTTCTATGATTATATTTTAAATGCTAAATTTGTTATGTTTACCATATGTGTTGTAAGATAACTTACATGGTTATATCTAGATTAAGTATTTTTTTCCATATGCTTGAGTTTCTATTTTAGAATAAGTTTTGACATACAAATTCTTTTGGGTATAATGTTATACTGTATTTTTCAGTGAGAGCTTGATCTTCTCCTATTTATGTCTTGTGAAATCTTGTGAACTTTAATGTGAATATTATGAGGTAGTAGACCTTTAACTTCTCATTGCTCAATGAATGGAGTATATTTGTGAATTTGATCTTATATGAATGGGAGGTGTCTAAATATGTGAATAACATCTTCGAAGAAAATTCTTTAGACTTATATTGATGTTTGAAGACTATGAAATGTTTATTTAAGACGTGTCTTCCAACTTATTAATGATTTCTTCTATTTGTGAATGATCATTTTTTATGGCATGTTGGATGATGTATCGTTTGATTGCAATTATGCACTTTCTACTTCTGTTATTTTATGTAAGTAGAATTAGAGAAAGAGCATGGATAGGTGCCAGATATGGGGTTACAAAGAAGGGTAGGTTAGGTTTACTAACCTATCTAGCTGTCATTATCATCTCAAAAAGATGTTTTGGCCAAAGCTTGAAATCAAATTAAGTATTTGCACTCATTTGATTTATTTTCACTCTCATACATATCATGATATATGTTCATTTGCAATAGATTAATTTTTGTTAAATGTTAGAGATATTATGTTGCACTAGATTCCTCAAGCCTTGTGGTTGGGCGGGTAATTGCCTCGATGATGCTCTCTCTCCACCAAGTTCAGTATCAACAATATTGTATGGTGTGACTTATATGATGTGAAATCTTGTAAAGGACTTAGTCCTATTTATACTTCAAATCTTTTTAGATTATGTAGTATTCTTTTAATTGAATATATTTATTGGGAGATATTTGAGATCATTATTTCATGATTATTTTTTGTTGGGAAATTTTTTAAATTGCTCTCTTTTCCTTATTATTTTATTCTAGATAAATGGAGTGGAATTTACAGTACACCTTCATGGGTATGTCTTTATACTTGGGGACATCATGCTTTCCTTTTAACATTGTACTTATTATTGCTTATCTTATCCTGGGGGCCTACCCCATAATTTTGGCTTCATGTTGTAGTTCTAGCTTCTTGTCATAGTTTTGGCTTCATGCCATAGTTCTAGCTTCATGCCATCAATTACATTTTCCTCACCACTAGGGACTTATCACCTTACTTGTGCCAATGTGTGTGCATTCTCTTGGATGCCACATTAAGGGGCATATGCCACTCTAGTGTCTTACATACTTACACAAGTATTTTTGCCACTAAGGGCCACATCACTATTCATTGTCCATGTTGGAGGAAATATTATTCATTGTTATCATCTCCAACCCATGTGCTTACCATACTTATCACTTGAGACATTCATATGCTTCATACATGATGTATTCCTTATAGTTATTGCTTTACATGATTATAGTCTTATATGTCTAGCTTAATTTTAGTTTCATGTATCATTTTTCTCTCCCCTATAGTTCCTTGTATCCTATGGATGCAACTAATTATAGGGGATCATATTTGGTCATTAACACTTTCATGTTTAGTTTTGTAGATAGTTACATATGCTAATAGAGACTCATCTTTAGATCCAGGAAGAGCACATACCAAAAGACAGTTACATGATAACACCTTGTAGGGTCCATTACTTTATATGGACCCCTGATAATATCCTTTGATGTTTAAATATTTACTTAACATGCATGTTTGTGAGTGCTACATACTTTGAGATGCATGATCATTTTAGGATTCACATACACCTCAACGTAGGGGCAAAATGTAATGGTGAAATTTGCATACCCATGTCATTTCTCATTTTGAGAAGAGTGACTTGCTACATAGAGACATTGACAAATAGTGTAATTTTGTGCAAAGTTGGGTCCCTTGCCCTATGCCACCTCCCTATCCATTACATAGATTCTTATACACTTACCACTTACCCCCATCCATATGTTTATACATCCCTATACATTAATCCTATATCATTATTTATTACACCTATGCACACACATATTCCATGTACACATTACTCGCTTTGATTTGGCCCCTTTCATGTTCCAATTGTTGAGAATGTGTGTCTCAAACTAACTGATAAAACCCAAGCACAGTTTCCATCAATCTTAGAATTTTATGGTTGCATTAATGGCTTTACCACAATCCCGCAGGGTGCAAATAAGAGAGGTGAGGGCTGGTGGTGTTTACCGCCATCCCGCGGGAGTCTGTAAACTTGCATGCAGTAGTGTGGTGTGTTGCAAGTATGTGCCTAATCGGTGTTGTCGTTGATGTCAACATATCTGTGTTGTCATTGGTGTCAACTGTGCCCTCATTTTGTTACTTTCTTGTAGATGTTGAGGATATTGAGAAAATTAGATCATCTGGTAAAAACAGTGAATTGCAGAAGAACAGTCTAGAAGAATGCTTTGCATTTCCTATAAAATAAATATCTCTGCCTATGGATTGGAAGTTATTTAGAAGCCTTTCTAAAGATGTTATATTCCAAGGTTGAGCCTCTAGAATGAATATTTGAGTAAGTTGTGTTCACCAGTGTGAAAACTAATTTTTCTATATGTTTGGTGGTGATAGGGAGAAAGTGTTTTTCTCTGCATTCCTCTGCATTGAAGTATTTTGGTCTATGGTTCTAGAATTAAGTTTGTGATGATGTTAAGTGCCTTCAATTGCAACGGTTCATGATTTGGTGGTCTGCAAGCTATATTTTACTCATGACAGTGGCTAACAGTGTTGTTCTTGTACTTTGATTTAAAGAATCTTATTGACAGAGTGATTAGAGATTGTGCGGGTGTTCCTGATGATTATAATGTGCTTGTGGATGTCTCCTAATCATGTTCCTACCTTTAGATTGGAGTGCAGAGAGAAATTTGGATCGTGGTTCAAGAATGCTCTTAGAAGACCTAATGTTCTCACAAGTCTTGGCCGACTTGGTTGATTTCACTAACTGCGGAGAAGCATTGAAGATTGTAGAGGTGTGATGTGACGTGGAAGATTACATTTGAGTACCAGCTAAGGAGAAATGTGATCTACATACATCTTAACATATTTTCCTTAGTTGATTTTGTATTAGGTCTAAACCTATTCTATGTATGTTTGTAATGCCGACCTTGGAGATTGTTCCAACGGTTGATGAATGTATTGCCAACCTTGATGTACATTCCAAGGTTGATGACTTGTATAAAGACTTGTAATGAATTGTGAAAAGATTGATGAATGTGTGACTATGAGGACATAAGTGCGAAGGTGTGAAAGAGCAGAGTAGAGAAGTTTTATTGTGGTTCAAAGGAATTGAACCTAGGCATGGACTAGATGCTAATTAATTAGTTCACCATTTAGGCAGTGAGCCACCTTTTGGCAGTGAGTCGTTCTTTGCAGTGAGCAATTTCGGCAATGAGCCCTATCAGTAGTGAGCCTCTATTTTTCGGTATTGATATAACATATATATTTCTATGGGTAACTCCCACCGTGGTTTTTCCCTTTTAGGGTTTTCCATGTAAAATCTAGTGTCTTCTATGTTGATTATGTTATTGTGTTGAACTTCTCATTTCGTGCTTTCATGGTTATTTCTGAATATAAGTAATTGATAAGTTGATGTTCATCTTTGGTTAAAAGTTTTAGTACAACTAATTCACCCCCCTCTCAGTTGTTTGGTGCAGTTCAACAATTGGTATCAGAGCCAAGTTCCTCATAACAAAGCCTAACAGCTTGAAAAAGATCCAGGATGTCTTATAAGAAGGAAGCTCCACATTTTGATGGGACAAATTATGCTCTTTAGAAGGTATGAATGAAAGGCCATCTCCTCTGTCTTGGTTATAAAGTATGGCTAGCTACACAGTCACAATTTGTCATGCCTGAAGGTAGCTTGACAACTGAGGATGATATCAAAGAATATGAGTTGGATGTCAAAGCAAAGGATGCTCTGTTAAGCTCCTTAAGTGACTCAATATTGACAAAAGTTGTGGACCTTGAATCTACAAATGAGGTATGGGAGAAGCTGAAATATCTGTATGAAGGAGATGATTCTATAAGAGAAGCTAAGCTACAAAGCCTAAAAGTGAATTATGAGGGTTTAAAGATGAATGAAGATGGAAACATAACAGCCTTTATGCAAAGAGTTGATGAACTTGTCACTGGAATAAAAGGTATGTGAGGAACTCTCAGTGATAAGGAAAATGTGATGAAAATTCTCAGATCACTACCAAAGTCCTATAGTCACAAGGTAGCTGCTATTGAAGAATTTATGATTGTGAAAACTATTGACAGAGATTAGTTACTTGGAAAGCTTATAGCCTTTGAGATGAGAGAATTTTGTGATGCCCTACCAAAAGTTGAATCAGATTTTAAAGCCAGTACTTCACAAAAGAGTTCCAGAGCTGGGAAATATAAAGTGGATGATGACTTTGATGAAATTGAAGCTAACTGTGGACAGGTTGCAAAGAGGTTTCGGTAAGTTCAAAGGTAAATTACCTTTCAAGTGTTTCTCTTGTGGCAAAGTAGGACATTATGCTTCTAGATGTCCTGAAAGAATTGAAAGAAATAAGAAAAGATATGAGAGTAGGCCTAGAGTTCCAAAGAAATGTTACTAATTCTCCTAGCTGTGTGAAGGAAGAAAAACTAGTGGAAGAAAGTGCTTTGGTTGTTCAAGTTGAGATGGATAAGGATGAATGGATTATTGATAGTGGATGCTCACATCACATGACTGGTGACAAAAGTAAGTTTGTAACTTTGGAAAAGTATGATGGAGGACTAGTTAGGTTTGGAGATAATGCAGCTGGTAAGATTTGTGGAAAATGATCTATTTCATTTGATGGAAAGCATAATACTGACAATCTCCTATATGTGAATGGTTTGAAGCATAATCTTTTGAGTGTTGGTCAGATGTGTGACAAATGATATGATTTGAGATTCAAAGATAATGGGTGCAAGATCATGGAAAGCTCTAGAACTGTGACTGCTACTGGTAAGAAGACAAAAGGTAACATCTATCAATTAAGAGGAACTAATGATTATTGTTTATTGGCCTAGGTAGATGAAAGTTGGTTGTGGCATATAAGAATGTGTCATTTAAACTTTGATAATCTGGTAAAGATAAGTTCAGGTCAGATTGTGAGATATTTACCAAAACTTGTGAAACCATCCGATACAATCTGCAAGGAATGTCAGTTAGGGAAGCAGACAAGAACAAGTTGTTGATAACTGAGAGGGGGGGTGAATCAGTTATCCTTAATTTGCTTTCAATTCAAACACTTAAATCCACTTTGTTAATCAATAACATAGCAATTAATCATTCATGAAAACATAAGGCATAAATACCAAAGCAAATACACATCAACACATGAGACACCAAGATTTTGATGTGGAAAGCCCGGTTAAGGGAAAAACCACAGGGTGATTAACCCAAGGATTATTCTCTGTTAGAAGAATAAGAAAAATAGATGGCACATGCCAATTAGAGCTCAATGCCTGAGCACACTGCTCACAAGGAGGCACACTGCCTACAAGAGACACACTGTCTACAGATAACAAGTATTACAAACTTGAACTGGTGATTGACATCTTTACCATGCCTAGATCAGTTCCATTTAAGCCCTAAAACTCCTGCTCTGCCTTTCGCACTTCTCTTCGCTATATCACTCTCATCACCACAAGAAATACTTCAAAATAAATTCACAATCCCTTATTTATACAAGGCATTGACTTAGGAACAATCATCGAAGGCGGCAAACATCTACAAGATCATTTGCAAGACGTGTAATACATTCGGTCAACCTGTCTTAGGAAGAACACCAATATCCGTGGTTATTCTTCAAATGCAAACTCTAACTTCAATGCGGACTGCCAATAAGAATTGTACATGATCCAAAGATCACCAAAACCTTTCCTGAGTCATCAAGAACATCCGCACTTTATCAGCTTACTAGAATTCTTCTATTCTTCATCCGAAACTTCAAGAACACAGTCTGTCCTCACTATCATAATGAAAAAGGTTATTCTAGACCTCCAAATCATTCACAAATCTAGTTGTCACTTCACACTAACTTCTTCAACACTCCTTCCAATCCATAGAATGAGATAATGTAATTCTGGAACTCACCGGACCAATCTGTGACACTCTGTCACCATTGAACACCTGCTGGAACCGGTTCTACTTGAGCAAACATAACTTCTTCAGATATTCATGTAGACCTCTGAAATCTTAACTGGAACATCTCAAGACTCATATCTACAAACCCTTTAATCCGCATCCTCTAATTCTCAACCCATTGAGTAGTTTTACCTTCTTCTTATCACTATTATTCACTGTTCCTGATTGAGACTAATTTTCTCAATATCCTCAGTGCACAGCTCATCCAATCCTTCTTATCAATGCAATGAGTATGTTGACATCAATGACAACATTGGTTAACCTCATACTTGCAACAATCTCCCCCTTTGTCATTGATGGCAACATGTGATGTGAAAAACCATCAAGACAAGAACTTCTCCTTTCTTTCACAGCTCCCCCTATCAGTAACAACTCTTCACATGTCTTCTCTTCCTTTACTGCTCCCCCTTTGATCATCAACCACTTGTTTTTCACATGTCTTCTCTCCCCCTTTGACATCAATGGCAAAGGGCTCATACTTGCAATTCAAACACATCAGAATCATACCAGCTGCTCCCCCTTAATAGCAGCTCCCCATCATCAATCCAGATCACAAGATATGACTGTGATATCCACCATACGGATGCACATTAGTGCATCCTAGTTCATCACCGGAGGGGCCATGACCCCTAACTTCTCCCTGAGATACTCAAAAGAGTCCTTGGGAAGAGGTTTAGTAAAAATATCTGCAAGCTGATCCTTGGAGGGCACATACTCCAATTTGACTTCACCCTTGTTCACTTGTTCTCTCAAAAAGTGAAATTTGATAGATATATGCTTGGTTTTAGAATGTAATACCGGATTCTTAGAAATATTTATTGCACTTGAATTATCACAGAAAATTGTGATAGGCTCCTCATATTCTACTTGAATATCTCTTAGCATTTGCTTCATCCACAAAAGTTGAGTGCAACTACCTGCTGCTGCAATGTATTCTGCTTCTGTTGTAGACAGGGATATTGCTTCTTATTTCTTTCTTAGCTAAGAAACCAACCTTTTTCCCAAAAAGAATGCTCCTCCACTTGTACTCTTCCTATCATCCACATCTCCTGCTCAATCTGCATCTGTATATGCATGAAGAGAAAAGTCATGATCTTTGGGATACCATAGGCCATACTCAACTGTTCCTTTCAAGTACCTAAAAATTCATTTGATTGCCATGACATGAGATTCTCTGGGGTCAGCCTGGAATCTCACCACAAGACCAATAGATTGCATTATATCTGGTCTAGTCTGAGTGAGATACAGTAATCCTCCAATCATTAATCTATACTTTGTCTGATCTACCTTAGGAGAGTCATCATCTTTTCTCAACTTACATCCGGTAGCCATAGGAGTGTTCATTGGCTTTGAATCTTCCATTCCAAATTTTATCAACAGTTCTTTCATACATTTGGTCTGAGAGATAAAGATTCCTTTCTCTGTCTGAGTAATTTGCAGACCCAAGAAGAAATTTATTTCACTGAGCATTGACATTTCAAACTCACTTTTCATTTGGTTTGCAAAGGTTTTACACATACTGTCTCTTCCTCTAAAGATGATATCATCAACAAATCCTTCAACAATCAAGATGTTTTCATGATCAATTTTAAAATATAGGTTACTATCAGCAGAACCTTTGTTGAAACCAATCTTCAAAAGATGTTTGTCCAGCCTCTCATACCATGCTCTTGGGGCTTGCTTTAGACCATACAGTGCCTTCTTTAATTTGCAGACCATATCACCATGCTCAGATAACTGAAATCCATCCAGTTGTTCAATGTACACCTCTTCTTCTAGGTCACCATTCAGGAAAGCAGATTTGACATCCATCTGATACACTTTGAAATCTTTGAAGGTAGTAAATGCAAGAAATAGTCTGATTACTTCAATTCTTGCCACCGGAGCAAAGGTTTCCTCAAAATCAATCCCTTCTATTTGAGAGTATCCTTTGCAGACTAATCTAGCCTTATTTCTAATTACTTCACCAACTTCATTTAGTTTGTTCCGGAAGACCCATTTGGTTCCAATCACATTCTTGTTACTAGGTCTAGAAACAAGATCCCAAGTGTGATTTTTCTCAATTTGCATCAACTCTTCCTCCATTGCTTTGGTCCAATTTTCATCATTGCATGCTTCATTTATTGTCTTAGGTTTAATCTTTGAAATCAGACAACATTCATCTAAATTTTGAGCAACATTCCTTCTAGTTTGCACACCTTTGCTTTTGTCACCTATGATCTGATCTTCAGAGTGGTTCAGTCTTACATACCTTGGAACTTTGGGAGTTTCTTGCACTTCTGCTTCTTGATCATGCTCATTTAGACTTGTCTCTTCTTCCTGATTTACCGGATCAGTCTAAATTTGACTTTCAGGAGAGGATGGAGCTCCTTGAACCAGAACATCATTCTGATCATCTTCATCATACTCATAAAATCTTGAGGGCTTCTCAATACCTTCATCAACCTTCACATTTGTACTTTCTATCATCTTTCTCAGTCTCTAATTGTAACATCAGTATGCTTTTCTTTGAGTGGAGTAACCCAAGAAAATTCCTTCATCACTTCTAGCATCAAACTTTCCTAGATCTTTATCTCTTTTGATGTAACACTTGCTACCAAATACTCTAAAATATCTCACAGTAGGAGTGATGCCAAACCAAAGTTCATAAGGAGTCTTACCAGTATTGCTTCTGATTTGAACCCGATTGAGAGTGTAAATTGCAGTGCTGACAGCTTCTTTCCAAAACATCTAGGGAACATTTGCTTCCATCATCATTGTCCTTGATGCTTCCTGGATGGTCCGGTTCTTTCTCTCAACTACTCCATTCTACTGTGGAGTCCTAGGAGCAGATAACTGTCTCTTTATACCATGCTTCTCACAAAAACCTATGAATTCACCGGATGTGAATTCACCACCTCTATCAGACCTCAGACATTTCAGTTTTAATCCAGTTTGATTCTCTACCATAGCCTTGAATATTTTGAACTTTTCAAACGCTTCTGATTTCTCTTTCAGAAAGGTGACCCACATCATCCGGGAATGGTCATCAATCAGTAACATGAAGTATCTATCACCTTGCATACTCTTGATTCTTGTCAGACCATATAGATCAGTATGAACTAACTCCAATAATCCGGTAGAGGACTAATCCTTGCTTTTGAATGAGACTCTGCTCTGTTTACCTAGCTGACATTCTTTGCACAAACTATTCGTAGGTTTTACCAACTTTGGAAGATCTCTTACAGCCTGAGTATTGCTTATCTTGATGATGTTATCAAAATTTACATGACACATCCTTCTATACCATAACCAACTCTGATCAACTTGAACAAATAGACAACTTTTATTAGTACCAACTAGATGGAAGATATTACCTTTTGTTTGAGTACCGGATGCAATCTCAATTTTGGAGCTTTCAAAGATCTTGCATCTTCCATTCTTGAACCGGAGATCATAGCCTTTGTCCACCAACTGACCAACACTGAGAAGATTGTGCTTCAATCCTTCAACATACAGTACATTACCAGTTTTGCTCTTTCCATCAAAAGAGATAGTTCCCCTACCTCTAATTCTACCAGCAGAATTGTCACCAAACTTTACCATTCCTCCTTCATACCTTTCCAAATCCAAGAACTTGTTCTTGTCACCTATCATATGGTGAGAGCATCCACTATCAATAACCCAATCATCCTTTTCTTCAACTTGGGCAGCCAAAGCTCTTTCTATAACCTTATGATTGATAGATTCAAGGGATATTGGATCTTCTTCCTTGATGGCAATGAACACCCATTCAT
Source organism: Cunninghamia lanceolata (assembly GCA_027924645.1). Classification (NCBI taxonomy): domain Eukaryota; kingdom Viridiplantae; phylum Streptophyta; class Pinopsida; order Cupressales; family Cupressaceae; genus Cunninghamia; species Cunninghamia lanceolata. The sequence goes on along the minus strand of BSBN01000564.1, from coordinate 2,079,030 downwards.
TTCTAGATTTGTCTCCTATCTCTGATTCATCATCTATTACTCCTTCATTATCAGCTTCTTCATGAACATAATAACAATTCTTTTGGAACCTTTGTCTATTAGAAATTGATCTTGTGGATCTTTCCGGACATCTTGAGGCAAAGTGACCAATCTTATTGCAGTTGAAGCACTTAAAGGGTAATTTTCCTTCATACTTACCGGATCCTCTTGGTAGTCTTTTTACAATGAGGGCTTCAAGTTGAGTTGTTTCTACTTCTTCCTCTTCCATGTCTTTTCTTCCTTGATCATACCATGATAGCTTCCTTGAAGAGTTTTCTCCCAGATCAAATCTTTGTTTGCCTTTCACATAGACACTGGCTTTGAATGCAGATTCAGTTTTGGGGGGATCATCTCCAAACTTAGCCATTTCAAATGTAGCCAGTTTGCCAGCCAATTGTTCTCTTGTGACAGTTATATGGGCTTTGAATTCATCAATGGCAGCAACCTTGATTTTGTAGGCAGTAGGAAGGGATCTGAGAATTTTGCAAACAATCTCATTTTCATCCAAAACTCCACCAGCATTCCTAATTCCACACACCAGCTCATTTACTCTTGGCATAAAGGTAGTGATATTTTCATCATCTCTCATCTTTAATCTTTCAAATTTCCCTTTGAGACTCTGCAACCTTGCACTCTTAACAAACTCATCTCCTTCATGCAGAAGTTCCAGTTTAATCCAGATCTCATAGGCAGTTGGTAGGTCAATAACATTTGAGAGCTCTGAGTCAATTAATGCACTTAGAAGAGCCTCTTTAGTCCGCAGATTGTTTTTAGCATCTATGATTTCATTTAGAGTTGTCAGACCACCATATGGAGGTGTATATGCTTTTGTGACCATGGACAAGTACGCCTTTCCCATACACTCCAAGTGACATTTCATGCAGCCTTTCCAAAGAGCGAAGTTGGTTCCATCAAACTTTGGACTGTCCTTCTTGTATGATGACATCTTGGATCTCCTCAAGCGGTTAAGCTCCTTTTAGAGGAACTTGGATCTAATACCAATTGTTGATAATTGAGAGGGGGGTGAATCAGTTATCCTTAATTTTCTTTCAATTCAAACACTTAAATCCACTTTGTTAATCAATAGCATAGCAATTAATCATTCATGAAATCATAAGGCATAAACACCAAAGCAGATACACATCAACACGAGACACCAAGATTTTGATGTGGAAAGCCCGGTTAAGGGAAAAACCACGGGGTGATTAACCCAAGGATTATTCTCTATTAGAAGAATAAGGAAAATAGATGGCACATGCCAATTAGGGCTCACTGCCTGAGCACACTGCTCACAAGGAGGCACACTGCCTACAAGATACACACTGTCTACAAGATAACAAGTATTACAAACTTGAATTGGTGATTGACATCTTTACCATGCCTGGATCAATTCCATTTAAGCCCTAAAACTACTGCTCTGCCTTTCGCACTTCTCTTCGCTATATCACTCTCATCACCACAAGACATACTTCAAAATGAATTCACGATCCCTTATTTATACAAGGCATTGACTTAGGAACAATCATCTAAGTTGGCAAACATCTACAAGATCATTCGCAAGACATGTAATACATCTGGTTGGCCTGTCTTAGGAAGAACACCAATATTCATGGTTATTCTTCAAATACAAACTCTAACTTCAATGCAGACCACCAATAAGAATTATACATGATCCAAAGATCACCAAAACCTTTCCTGAGTCATCAAGAACATCCGCACTTTATCATCTTACTGGAATTCTTCTATTCTTCATCTGGAACTTCAAGAACACAGTCTGTCCTCACTGTCATAATGAAAAAGGTTATTCCAGACCTCCAAATCATTCACAAATCTAATTTTCACTTCACACTGACTTCTTCAACACTCCTTCCAATCCACAGAATGAGATAATGTAATTCCAGAACTCACCAGACCAATCTATGACACTTTGTCACCACTGAACGCCTACCGGAACTGGTTCTACTTGAGCGAACATAACTTCTTCAGATCTTCATGCAGACCTCTGAAATCTTAACTAGAACATCTCAAGACTCATATCTACAAACCCTTTAATCCGCATCCTCTGATTCTCAACCCATTGAGTAGTTTTGCCTTCTTCTTATCACTGTTCTTCACTGTTCCTGATTGAGACTAATTTTCTCAATATCCTCAACACACAGCTCATCCAATCCTTCTTATGCAATATGAGTATGTTGACATCAATGACAACATTGGTTAACCTCATACTTGCAACACAAGTTTCAAGAACAAAGAGCAATACTCTACCGGTCTGCTGGATCTAGTGCATATAGATCTCTATGGTCCTACAAGGGTGAGAAGTCTCCAAGGTGATAGGTACTTCATGTTTCTTATTGATGATTATTCTAGAATGACTTGGGTTACTTTTCTAAGAGACAAATTAGAAGCCCTAGAGAAGTTCAAATCTTTCAAGGCAATGGTTGAAAATGAAATAGAATTGAAAATCAAATGCTTGAGGTCTAACAGAGGAGGTGAATTCACATCAAATGAATTCAACATTTTTTGTGAAGAGCATGGAATAAAAAGATAGATGTTTGCACCTAGGACTCCTCAACAAAATGGAGTTGTGGAAAGGAAAAATAGGATAGTTCAAGAGGCTTCTAGGACAATGATGAAGGAAGCAGATCTATCAGAAGTTTTTTGGAAAGAGGCTATTCATACTATTGTTTACATCCAAAATAGAGTTCAATTGAAAGGTAATGGTACTCAAACTCCTTATGAATTATGGTATGGAAGAATTCCTATAGTAAAATATTTCAAAATCTTTGGAAGCAAATGCTATGTCAGGAGAGATGAAGACTTAGGAAAGTTTGATGCAAGGTGTGATGAAGGAATCTTCCTTGGATACTCTACCAAGAGTAAGGCCTACCAGTGCTACAACAAAAGGCTCAAAAAGATTGTTGAAAGTGCAAATGTGAAGGTAGATGAAGGTAAGGAAAAGATATCAGACCTGAATTACTATGAACCAGATGAACCTGTGACTATAATGAATGAAGAAAAAGATGAGCAAGAAGATAGTCAAGATGAAGAAGAGGCTCTGGAAAGTATTTCCAAGACTCCCAAGTATGTAAGAATCAATCATTCTAAAGATCAGATTATAGGTGACAAAATCAAAGGTGTGCTGACAAGGAGAAGAGTTGTAGAGGAAAAAGTTGATTACTGTTTACTTTCAAAAGTTTAACCAAAGACTATGAATGAAGCATGCAATGATGAAAGCTGGGTAAAATCCATGGAGGAAGAGCTGATGCAAATAGAGAAGAATGATACTTGGGAATTAGTTCCCAGACCTACTGACAAAAATGTTATTGGAACCAAATGGGTTTTTCAGGAATAAGTTAAATGAGAATGGAGTTGTAAGGAATAGATTTTGAAGAAACTTTTGCTCCTGTAGCTCAGATTGAGGCAATCAAAATATTCCTGGCATTTGCAGTCACAAAGATTTCAAAGTGTATCAGATGGATGTGAAGTCTATATTTCTGAATGGTGATTTGGAAGAAGAAGTTTACATTGAGAAACCAAAAGGATTTAGGTTATCAGACCAAAGTGATTTTTTGTACAGATTGAAGAAAGATTTGTATGGACTCAAGCAAGCTCCTAGAGCCTAGTATGCAAGGTTGGATAAGTACTTATTGCAGTTAGGGTTCAATAAAGGTACTGCTGACAATAATCTTTATTTCAAAATTAATGATGATCAAATTTTAATTGTTGAAGTCTTTGTTGATGATATCATCTTTGGAGGCAATGAAAGTATGTGTATGACATTTGCTAGTTAAATGCAAAAAGAGTTTGATATGTCTATGTTTGGTGAGATGAATTTCTTTCTAGGTCTACGAATAAACCAATTAGATAAAGGAATCTTCATATCTCAGTCTAAGTATGTGAAAGAATTGTTGAAGAAGTTTGGGATGGAAGACTCTAAACCGGTATGCACTCCCATGGTGACTAGCTACAAGTTGAGCAAAACTAATGAATCACCTAAAGTTGATCAGAAAAATTACAGATCCATGATTGGAGTATTGCTTTATCTAAATCAAACTAGACCTAACATTATGCATGTGGTTTGTCTTGTTGCAAGGTTTCAAGTTGATCCAAGAGAATCACATGTGATGGAAATTAAGAGAATACTGAGATATTTAAAAGGTACTCTAGATCATGGATGGTATACAAACATCAATGATTTCACTCTCAGTACTTATACAGATGTTAATTGGGTTGGAGATGTTGATGACATAAAGAGTACAAGTGGAGGTGCTTTCTTGTTGGGAAATAGATTGGTCTCATGGCTGAGCAAGAAACAAGATTCAATCTCTTTGTCAATTGTAGAAGCAGAGTAAATTACAGCAGCATGTTGTTTCACTCAAGTGTTATGGATGAAGTAGACTTTGAATGACATAAGACTTGTGTATGAAGATCCAATTGCAATATTTTGTGACAATACAAATGCCATAAACATTTCAAAGAATCAAGTGATGCATTCAAAAGCAAAGCACATATCAATAATGTATCACTTTTTGAGAGAGAAGGTGACAGAGAATGAAGTAAAGTTGGAATATGTGTCCACAAAGGATCAGATTGCAGACATCTTCACTAAGCCTTTGCCTAAAGATACCTTTGAGTATCTCAGAGAAAAGTTAGGGGTCATTACCCCTCCTGTCCTGAACTAAGATGCATAGGAATGCATCAATCCAATGAAGCTCAAAGTGTCATTCTTTGATCTGGATTGATGTTCTGAAGGGTACCTCTCAGGGGGAGTAGCTAGATGTTTCTGATAAAGTAAGTGGATCAGAGTAGCAGCATTCAAGTATGTGCCCTTTTCCATTGATGTCAAAGGGGGAGAGAAATCATGTGAAAAACTCAAGGGGAGAAAGAATGCAAATGTGTAAAGAGAAAGGGGGAGAATCTTGTCTTGATTGTCTTTTCAGTTTTTCACATCATATGTTGCCATCAATGACAAAGGGGGAGATTGTTGCAAGTATGTGCCTAATTGGTGTTGTCATTGATGTCAACATATCTATGTTTTCATTGGTTTCAACTGTGCCCTCATTTTGTTACTTGCTTGTAGATGTTGAGGATATTGAGAAAATTAGCTCATCCGGTAAAAATAGTGAATTGTAGAAGAACAGTCCAGAAGAATGCTCTACAGTTCCTGTAAAATAAATATCTTTGCCTGTGGATTGGAAGTTATTTAGAATCCTATCTAAAGATGTCATATTCCAAAGTTGAGCCTCCATAATGAATATTTGAGTAAGTTGTGTTCACCAGTGTGAAAACTAATTTTTCTGTATGTTTGGTGGTGACAGGGAGAAAGTGTTTTGCTCCGCATTCCTCCGCATTGAAGTATTTTGGTCTGTGATTCTAGAATTAAGTCTGTGATGATGTTAAGTGCCTTCAATTGCAATGGTTCATGATTTTGTGGTCCGCAAGCTACCTTTTACTCATGACAGTGGATAACAGTGTTGTTCTTATGCTCCGATTTGAAGAATCTTATTGACAAAGTGATTAGAGATTATGCGAGTGTTCTTGTTGATTATAATGTGCTTGTGGATGTCTCATGATCATGTTCCTACCTTTGGATTGTTCTACAAAGAGAAATTTGGATTGTGGTTGAAGAATGCTCTTAGAAGACCTAATGTTCTCACCAGTCTTGGCCAACTTGGTTGATTTCACTAATTGTGGAGAAGCATTGAAGATTGTAGAGGTATTATGTGATGTGGAAGATTGCATTTGAGTCCCAGCTAAGGAGAAATGTGATCCACATACATCTGTACATATTTTCCTTAGTTGATTTTGTATTAGGTCCAGACCTATTCTATGTATGTAATGCCGACCTTAGAGATTGTTCCAACAGTTGATGAATGTATTGCCAACCTTGATGTACATTCCAAGGTTGATGACTTGTATAAAGACTTGTAATGAATTGCGAAAAGATTGATGAATGTGCGAATATGAGGGGATAGGTGTAAAGGTGTGAAAGAGTAGAGCAGAGAAGATTTATTGTGCTTCAAAGTAACTGAACCCAGGCATGGAGTAGATGCTAATTAATCAGTTCACCATTTTGGCAATGAGCCAATTCTTTCCAGTGAGCCACCCTTTGGCAGTGAACCATTCTTTGAAGTGAGCCACCCTTTGGTAGTGAGCCATTCTTTGCAGTGAACAATTTGGGCAGTGAGCCTCTATTTTTTGGTATTGATATAACATATATATTTCTATGGGTTAACTCCCACTGTGGTTTTTCCCTTTTAGGGTTTTCCACGTAAAAATCTGGTGTCTTCTATGTTGATTATGTTATTGTGTTGAACTTCTCATTTCATGCTCTCATGGTTATTTCTAAATATAAGTAATTGATAAGTTGATGTTCATAATTGGTTAAAAGTTTTAGGACAACTGATTCACCCCCCCTCTTAGTTGTCTGGTGTAGTTCAACATGGTGTTACCACCACCCCGCAGAGGTTGGTAAAGTGACTTTCAGTAGTACAAGACCCTATCATAACCCCGCAATGATCTATGGAATGTGTCAGCGGTAGCGCGGGAGTTACCTCACCACCTTGCGATATCTAGTGGAGAGGCTTGCGGATGTGTAGGTCTTACTGCCACCCCACAAAGGCTAGTAATGTGTGCCTATAGTGTTTCGGTATATCTCGTCATCCCACAAAAGATAGATCTTTAGCTTGCGGTAGTGTGGTATAGTTGGAAGTAAATCGCAGTCCCACGGCTAGTCAGAAAGGGTCTTGCAGTATGGTGGTAATGACTAGAAGCGACGGGTAAAGGTAGATGGTTTGTAATAGCTTTTTCTAGTGTGGAATTTGAAATGATGGGTTTCTTGAAACACTTGTGTGAAGTCTATAATGTAACATAATTTAGTAGTGCATTAAGAGTGGATCTATGGTGTGTTGATCTGAGTGAATGTATCGAATAGCTGCTGGGAATTGACACCTAAAAGAGCACAACTCTGTAACTTGTATGTAATTGGCATTTTACTGTAATACAAGTGATCTTTCTTTGGTGTGTGGGTTTTTCTCCCATAAGGGTTTTCCCACATAAAATCTAGTGTTCAATCTTTATTGTTTATTCTGTTATTCTTGTTTGTGCATCTTAAATGAACTATAATTGCAAAGTTTTGTAAATTTTTGTATCTCTCTCCTAGAAAATTAGTATTAGGAAGGTGTATTCCGCACTCTACTTTCCTTTCACCAATACAAGTTCATGCTCATGGGGATGTCTTCGTAGTCATGGACTCATCCTTCCCAAATTCAAAAGTGGCTAACTCTTTCCTAAATCCTTCCCACCTAGGGCCAAGTAAACACATATCTATAAGAAGTCTTGTTATGTCCTTGTATTTAAAGGCATTTCATGCATTCATTTTACACATATTCTAATCATCGAAGAATCAAGGAATCATTCACATTACAACACTTCAAGTGGTGCACTAAAAGGAATCTAGATTTGCACAAGCATTCCTAGGAGCATATGTGTATGTAAAGGTTGTTGTTTTTATCTTGTACACACATTTTTGTACCTTGACCTAGGAGAACATGTCCACTTGTGACATACTAGAAGTCGTACCAAGGTATTCTTAAATAATGTTAGTCTTCATATGCTAGAAAGGAGCAAAGCAAGTGCAACTCATTTAGACAATCATCAAAACATAACTCTACATTTACCTAGAATTGAATCCAAACACAAAGGATGAATCCACAACATGAACTTGACCTCAAATAGTGCAAAAGATCAATGTAGAATCTGAGGCATTCACTTGACAAATGATACAGGAGTATACGGGTTCATGAGCAATCCACATTAACCAAAAAGATTTCTTTTGCTTTCTTTTTTATTTGTTTTTACCTTTTGCCTTGCTACAGGAGTTGATGATCAATTTCTAGAGAATTTTCCTAAAGATTTTGGCCAAGTGATGACTTGATCTTGAAGAAGATCCAAATGGGTATCTACATTTCAAATTTGGAGAAAATCTGATGAAAATTAAAGAAGTTATGCCTTGATAGAATTTTGGACTATTACTAGATATTGCGCTAAAATCATCTTTCACCAGATCTGCACTAAAATCAGGCTTCACCAGATATTGCGCTAAAGTCATCCTTCACAGGACTTGCACTAAAATTGGGTTTTGTCAGACATGTCCGCCGACCTCCAAATCCTCTGCATATCCTGTGAACCTCATTTCACCCACTAAGTTGTTTTGATCCACTTTGCATTGATTTCACATGATGTTAGACATATCCTGTGAACCTCATTTCATATGCTAAGTTGTTTTGGTCCACTTTGTGCTGATTTCAGGTGATGCTGGACATATCCTGTGACGCTTGTTTTCCCTGCTTTTCTGCAATGTCCTATAGTGACACATTTCCTTGCTTTGCCTTGTACTCTGTTGAAAGGACCTTTGCGCAGGTTTCTCTCGGCACTGGATATATCTAGTGAACCCTCGAACCCCCACCTATCTAGTTTGGATGCTTTTCCCCACTTTGCTTCATTGAAGTGCCTTTGTGCTAAAACACCTGCACACCGGACATATCTGATGAAGGATTGATTCCTTGCTTTGTCCTGTCATGCCTTAAAAGCTTGCTTTCTTAGCAACTGATGTCTTGTAAGGCTCAAAATTGCCACAAAATGCCCAGAAATGACAAAATTTTAGTTTTAATCACATGTACGGTCATTCCAAGGGCAAATGGAGATCTGACATGTGTCATATACATGTGATGAAGTCGGTGGCCACCTCAGGGGTCTTTAAATAGGGGAATTTCGTACTATGTAAGGGGATCTCTCCAATGTTGGATTATCAAAGTTTGACTTCTCAAATGTAGATTCTCCACACTACTTTTTTTACTTTGGTTGGAAGATTGTGGGAGTAGACTTATGAAATTGAAGATCAGTTGATCTGCATATTGAAATTGATTGTAAGGCTTTGGCCAGGGCGTGTGTGAATCCCATTGCACTCCTCTTGTAATCCTTCTATTGCATATGAATAAATAATCATTTGTTGTTGTTGTTTCATTGTTGTGATTTGTCATTTGTCATTTGTTGCTTGATTTAGCCGCTTGATAAGGCCCCTAAACCTTGACCTGCATCAAGTGGTATTAGAGCCATGATCTTGAGTGCATAGGCAGAGTGCTGAATGTGAGGTAGCCTATGTCAGGATCTGTGGGTGAGGATTGAAGTTGTTTTAAAGCTCCAGAGGTTGTTGTAGATGTGTGGAGTCCTGTAGTTGTGGAGAGCTAAGAAGACAATAACTTCACAGAGGAAGATGTTGAGAGGATTTCAAGATGCCTCCAAGAAGAATAATTCCTAGAATGGAGGAAATGTTAGAATAGTTTCATGTTGAAATGAGGAATGAGTTAAGAAATTTAGTTGCTGGATTGAGAAGAAACCCAGATTGGGTGGAAGATCATGTTGATGATGGGGATGAAATTGTGGGGGACGAATGAGAAGGAGAAAATGAATAGCCAGTAGATGCTAGAGAAGAACGGTTCCTAAGAGCACTTGCCAGAGTTGGAGGAGGTAACAAAATAGAAATTTCTAATTTTTCTAGAACATTGAATCCTGATGAAGTGATAGATTGGATAGGAGAATTAGAAGAATATTTTGAATATGATAATATTTGTGACCCTCAAAGGGTGAGATTGGCACAAACAAATCTCAAAGGACATGCTGCTTTATGGTGGAGGGAGTTACAAAGAGAGAGAGTGGCTAATGGAGATGTGAGAATAACCTGATGGAATCAGATGGTTACTTGATTGAAATCCAAATTTATTCCAAGAGGTTATGAGTTGGAGATGTTCAGAAAAAGTTAGAATTTAAAGCAGAAAGATATTAACATAAAGGACTATACTAAAGAGTTTTATAAAATGGTAATTAGGTTTGGGCATCATCAAATGGATAAAGAGAAAGTATCCATATATATCAATGGGTTAAGATTTAATATACAAGATGAGATGAGCATGCTGAAGATTTCTACACTAGAGGAGGCATATCAATATGCTTTGAAAGTAGAAGAAAAGATAGAATGAAGACAATAGAGTAATACCAGGGGAAGAGGGAAATTCTTAGCTGGGAGAGAACAAGGAAGCAATAGCAAAGGTAAACAAGTTTAGGAAGAAGAAATAAATTCAAAATGGAATAAGGAGTCAAGTCAAGAAGTGCGAGGAAGAGAATACTCTACAAGAGGACATGGTAGCAGCAGCAAGGGATTCCTTGGGAAATGTTTTTAATGTGGTGAGGTAGGACATAATGCTTATGAATGTCCACAATTACATCAGGAGAAGAATAAGAAAAGTATGGGTAGAAATAACATGGTACAAGTAGATGAAGAGAGTGCGGCATCACCGAAAATAGAAGAACCTGAAGAAGGAGAGTCTCTTATGGTCAAGAGAGTGTTGATAACATTAGAAGTGAAGAAGGATGAAGCATCTCAGAGAAGAAGCCTTTTTAGAACTATATGCAAATCTGGAGGTAAGTGTTGCAAGGTAATTGTAGATAGTGGTAGTACTAGTAACCTAGTTTTAGAGGAAATGGTAGAAGATCTAGGTTTGAAAAAGAGAAAAAATCCCAATCCTTATAAAGTTACTTGGTTGGAAAAGGAAAATGAATTAGTGGTGAAAGAGTAGTGCATGGTTAGTTTTCAAATTGGGTCATATTAGGACAAAGTCTTGTGTGATGTTATGTCAATAAGTGTCTGTCATGTGTTGTTGGGTAGACATTGGTAGTTTGATAGGGAAGAAATCTATGATGCTAAAAGGAATTTGTATACTATTGTGAAAGATGGGTAGAAGTATGTATTGAGTTTAGTAAAAGAGAAGACACCATAGTTGAAAGAGAGCATTTCACTAGTTTGTTACAATTCTAACAAATAATTGCTTAAGGTGACAAGAGAGATGGGAAATGACTCAATGAAGGAATCCATGAAGGGGACTATAGTAAAAAATGAAGGTAGTGGTTCTGGCTTTGTACAACAATAGCATAAATTCATGGCCAACAATGTGAAGATTGTGAGTATTGAACAAGGAAGTGGTGGTTTGGAGAGGAAACAACACCAATCATAGTTTGGATACTTGGAATTTTCTCAAGAGAAGTGTAGCCCAAGAAGTGTAAGTGGAAGTGAAGTATTTTAGCAAGTGATGAAGAGAAGAGGTCAAGTAGACAAAGAGGAGGTTTAGATAAAGAACAAGCATGGGATCACCATCCCAAGAATTTTCAAATGTTCATGAGTTTCTAACTCATGCAACATTTTAGTTACTCAGCGTGTCTAATGTAGGAGCATTTAGGTTCATGAGCAATCCTCATCAACCAAAAAGATTTATTTTTCTTTCTTGTTTGTTTGTTTTTGCCTTTTTCCTTGTTGCGAGAGTTGATGATCAATTTCTAGAGAATTTTCCTAAAGATTTTGTCCAAGTAATGACTTGATCTTGAAGAAGATCCAAATGGGTATCTGCATTTCAAATTTGGAGAAAATCCAATGAAAGTTAAAGAAGTAATGCCTCGTCAGAGTTTTGGACTGTCACTAGATATTGTGCTAAAATCATCCTTCATCGGATCTATGCTAAAATTGGGCTTCACTGGTTATTGCACTAAAGTCACCCTTCACAAGACTTGCACTAAAATCAAGTTCTGTCAGACATGTCTGCCAACCCCCAAATCCTCTACATATCATGTGAACCTCATTTCACCCACTAAGTTGTTTTGGTCAACTTTGCGTTGATTTCACGTGATGCTAGACATATCCTGTGATGCTTGTTTTCCCTGCTTTTTTGTAATGTCTTGCAGTGACACTTTTGATGGTGGCAGATTGTCATTGATGTCAAAAAGGTCTTGCAAGTTTGCTATGTGTTGGTTTTGACAAGAGTTGTTCATGTTCATATTCATGGTTTGATTTGATCAAGATATCTTCAAAGATGTCTCAGGATGGATTCTCATGTTTATTGTTTATATTGGTTCATATTTGATTTTGTTTATGACAGGATCTTGGGTTGATATTAGTGAACATCTGAAGGTCACTAATCAGGAGGTAAGTGCAAGAGGTTGATGCAAGTTGAGGTTATACTTCAAAAGATAAGGACTTGCTTCATATGTGTGTTCATTCTTCATCAAGAGTTGTGTGAAGTTGTTGACAGGAGTTCTCATATCACAGCTTGTTCAGTATGGTAAAGTTTTTGTGTTTATCTTGTTATTATGTTACAGCTTGGTCAGTGTGATGAAATTTCTATTCACAATTTGTCATGATCTTTACAGATGTAGATATTAGTTGGCATTATGAACATAATGATAAGTTTCAAAACTCAGGTTGATACAGAGTATGTAAATACCGATGACAGAGATATCATGGTTTTGTCTACACATGCTTATGGTGTTGTTGTTGTCTTTACATTGGTAACAAAAGGTTGATGATCTTGTTTTTTTTTTTTACATGGTTGACATAGTTGACATGGTTTTATGCAATGACATTATATGTAGTGGCAGTGACTTGGTCACACAGTATTTAGTAACATACTGCAATTAAAATGGTGTCTTGCCTATTTTTTTTATCTCATACTATGAAGTGTCATATACCTAAACATCTAAATCTATGTCAAAGACTCTAAACATAATCCTAAGTCATCTCTTCATACCCTTGTCTACCCATCACCTCTTTATGTTTTGTTTGGCTGTTGACCGAGAAAAGTGGTAATCACATTTTAAGTTATAAATTAAAGGAATCAAGCTTCATGGGTTGACCGACCCTCTTTTCTAGCCACCAATACCACAGGTTTTCTTTCATAGAGTTTGAGTGGCAAAAGTGAATCAAAGGTTATGGTTCAAAGTTCATCGGGCGCACAAATTGAAAATCAATGATACATGAGAGATTTCCTTGTGAGAAGATTAAAATGATTTTCTTGGAGAGTCCTTTTATTTTTTTTGCGGATGAATGAGAGAGATCTTTTCCAGATAAAAAGATTGAAGGTTTCAAAAATATGAAAGACATTCATGTATTTTGCAGATGTACAAATGATTTTTTTTGCAAGGGCAAAATGATTTTTGAAGACTTGTTTTTGTTGAAAAGAAAATGAAGAATTTGAGGAGTTTTTTTTTAAGACAAAAATGACATGTTTGAGAAGGAAAAATATATTTGCATATTTTTATTCTTGCAGGAATATCAAGAGATGAATATATTAAAGATTCCTAGAGAGATTTTTTTTAGAGGGGCAAATCTTTGAACATGTTATTTTACATATGATATTTTTTGCAAGGATAGATTGATTTTGTTTGAAGATTTTTTTATTGAAGGAGAAGAAGTTGAAAACTTTTTTTTGCAGTTTGAAGGGATAATTTTGAAGACAAAAATTGTCCAAATTAAAATGTCAAAGAATATGAAAGGTCTAATTTTTATGCACAGTGAAATTAAAAAATTAGAGAAGATAAAGTATGTGAAAGGTCAGGAGAGGATATTTAACTTCTTGATTTTTATGTTATCAGATGTGCCTTGAGAATGTGTGGATAAAAATACAGATCAATGATGAAGATGAGTGGATGATACAGTTGTAACAAATGTGAATTAATATGAAGACAACTTGTATGACACAGTTTGAATTTGAATGTGTAGAGATAATCTAAATCAGGTGTTTGGATTGAGTGATTGTGTGGTTCATCATGCAGGATTGAAGAGATGGTTTAAATTGTTTTGCAGAGATGTGTTAATATTTCCAGAGAAACATGTTTGTGCAAAGAAGCCAAATAAATTTACAGAGATATTATTAAATTTGTACAGAGATTTTGTGTAAGGATAAAAAGCAGAAATGATGACCTCCTTGTGCAACAAACTTACAAAGACAATATGTAGTTGATTGAGGTTCAGGTGAATTGATAATGAGATTGATATTCAGATTGTAATTGAATAGAGATTTGCAAAAGAGAAGACAAGTTATATAATGGTGCAAATTAGATTGAGTGGCAATCACTTCTTGGTGCTCCTTGAAGCTGGTGCTTCTAAAAGTATTAGGGGTTGGTGCTCCTTGAAGTTGGTGCTTCTAAACATTGTAATCAGTGAGATTTGTGATAAAGCCAGTGAGGTAGTTTTGGAGTGGTTTTTCTACCCCTGGAGGGTTTTCCACTCGTGCAAATTTGTCTTATATCTCATATTGTTTTCATATGTATGTGTGTATGATAATTCTTTGCTCATGAGGTTTTGTTCTCTTTCTTCATTCTCAATCATGTGCATATGTGTTTGACAAATCAATGATATCTTTCTCTCCTTGTGTCTTGAAAGTTAAAGTTTGCAAAAAGATTTGAAAATTTACACAACATTGATTCACCCCCCCTCTTAGTGTTGTCCTGGACTCCTACAATTGGTATCAAAGCCAAGTTCCCTTTTTGAAATCTAATAGGCTCGGGTAGGTCTTGGTAGTGGAGTTCAATGGGTAAGTGCAGAAGAAATAAGAACATGAGAAATGTCAAACTTCATTCTGGTCAAAAGACACAAAAGACATCATCCATATCAAATTTAGGTATTAATGTTCAATCAGTTGATAAAGATGCTTCACAAGTTGAATCAGCGAAAGAGTTTCCTAGTGTTCCTCTATTTAATGGTTCATATTTTTCAGTTTGGTGTATGAGAATGCAAGTCTATTTATCCTCTTTAGGATATGATATATGGATGTCTATTGAGAATGAATATTCTAACTCTACAAATAACAAAGAGGTTCTTGAATGCAATCATATAGCCAAGAAGGTTATTTTATCTAGTTTATCTAATGATGTTTCTTGGAAAGTTGTGCAGTGTGAAACAACTTAGGATGTCTGGAAAGAATTGAGAATTTATCAAGGTAATGATAAAGAAGAGAACAATTTGGTGTTTAATGAGAGTGACCATGAAAGAAGGAAATCACATGAAGAAGTTGAAACCCAATCAGATTTAGAAGAAGCTAACATTATAAGTGATGATGATCAGTAATATGATGGACAAGATTGTGAGATTGATATGGTAGGAGAGCTTATATATGCTCTGAGTGAGGTCAAGAATTATAAGAAGGAGAACCAAAAATTAATGTTACAGCTACAACAAGAAAGAGAATCTAAAGACAAAGCACTTTCAAACCTTGAAAGTGTATCTATAGATCTTGAAGAGGCCAGATGTCAGATTATAAGTTTAAAGACATGTATTGATGATTCAGACAAATTAATTGCTAGATTAAAGACTAAAATTGAGGAAGCCAAGAGGATAGCAGATGTTTCAAAATCTGACCTTGAAGTTAGAAGGATTGAGAGTATGAAATTAGAGGGTGATATTATCAATCTGAGAAAAGAGAATGATGGTCTCAAGGCTTTATCTAAGAAATATCAAGTGTTTGAAGATAGTTCAAACAAGTTGCATGAGATGTTGGGCAAACAGAAGCATCATAAGGACACTACTAGTTTAGGATTTGAAGAAGGGGAATGTTCCAAAGCTGGAGAGACTCCTGGAAGGAAAATTGATTTAAGTCATCATGTTGCTACCACAGAAGGTAAGAGGAAGAGTGAAGCTAAATAGAAAACCAGAGATGAATTTATGCACAATCAAAGAAGGAATTTCAGAAAACCTACTACTATAAGACAAGCACACATGTACAGGTATAACTATTCATTTAATGGTTATCGTTATACTTGTAATCAATTTGGGCACAAATCAGTTAATTGTAGAAGGAACACTAATATTGTTTGTTAGAAGTGCAATAATGTTGGACACATACAAAGAAATTGTAAAGTGTATAGAAGGTATGATCCTGCATGGAAGCTTAACATGAGTGCTCAAAGGTACTATCATTCATTTGATTATGATTTTAACATAGTTTATTATAATTGCAACACTCTTGGACACAAAGCACAGAGTTGCAAAATCTATGCTTCACCTAATTTGAAAAAGTTGAAAAGAAAAGAAGGTATAAAGGTTTGGAGGAAGAAAGAACCTATGAAAGTGTGGAAGCAAAAACAAAGTCAGGACAAGAAGGATCCTAAACTTGTGCATCTTGCACAAGTTACATCATTAGTTGGATAACTGAGAGCATGAAGTAAGGGGGAGTTATTCATGTTCTATCATTTATTCCCAAGAAGTTTCAGGAGTGATGGTGATCTTGTCATGTTTACTCCTACCAATCTTATGAAATTAAATCCATATAGTTGATGGTGGTGTTGCTAACAATGTTGATGTTTAGTATGTGACAGTGATACAGGTGTTCATTGGCTCATTATGCTTTCAAGATATTGAAAAGGTGTTTCAGGAGTTCAAATGCACAAATTGTTAGACAAATGATCCTGATTATGTTGATGATTACAAAGATTGAATTGTCATGGTATTGCAATCCAAAGTGTTTTGGAAAGTGTTGTTGCAAGAAGATATTGGTTGGCTGATTTGTATTGTAGAGTCAACAAGCATTAATTCTTGTTGATTGCAATATATATCATATTTGACATTGTGTTGTAAAAAGGTATCTTGTGCAGGAGAATGATCTTCATTCTTGGTTGTAGAATGAATTTTCATTTAGAAGTGATCATTGGTGTAATAATTTGACATGTTCTTAGTTGATCTTCCTCATTAATATGGTTCAGGAAGGTATGTGCAAATTGTGTGCCTCTAGTTTTGAAGTGGTATCAAGTATTTGCTTCAAGCTATAACATTCTAGAGTTGTTTATGACATTGATGGTGAGCCTTGTATTTCATCAAATTCTTCAATCAGAGGTAGTTAAAGAAAAGTTTTTGGGAAGGTTTTCTCAAGAGTGGTCTTCATCTGTTGTGATGTGTTTATGACATCCTTGCACAGAGTTTAATTTCATCAAAGGAGCTGGTATTTGAGTGCAGAGATATGACAAGTTTTCATCATCATATTTGTGTCAAGAAGTGGTATTATGTTGAGATTGACATACTTGTTTCAGTGATTTGTTTGTGGACTTCAAAATAGGGGAAGCAAATAGGTTTGAGCCTTTGTCATCAGATGTCAAAAAGGGGGAGAAAGAGAATTTGAATCATCGAGTTTTGCCATTAATGATAAAGGGGGAGATTGATGGTGTCAGATTGTCATTGATGTCAAAAAGGTCTTGCAGGTTTGCTATGTGTTGGTTTTGACAGGAGTTGTTCATGTTCATATTCATGGTTTGATTTGATCAAGATATCTTCAAAGTTGTCTCAGGATGGATTCTCATGTTTTGTGTTTATATTGGTTCATATTTGATCTTGTTTATGACAGGATCTTGGGTTGATATTAGTGAACATTTGAAGGTCACTAATTAGGAGGTTGATGCAAGTTGAGGTTATACTTCAAAAGATAAGGACTTGCTTCATATGTGTGTTCATGCTTCATCAAGAGTTGTGTGAAGTTGTTGATAGGAGTTGTCATATCACAGCTTGTTCAGTATGGTAAAGTTTTTATGTTTATCTTGTTATTATGTTGCAGCTTGGTCAGTGTGATGAAATCTCTATTCACGATTTGTCATGATCTTTATAGTTGCAGATATTAGTTGGAATTATGAATATAATGACAAGGTTCAAAACTCAGGTTGATACAGAGTATGTCAATGCTGATGACAGAGGCATCATGGTCTCTATATACACATGCTTATGGTGTTGTTGTTGTCTTTACATTGGTAACAAAAGGTTGATGATCTTTTTTTTTTGACATGGTTGACATAGTTGACATGGTTTTATGCAATGACATTATATGTAGTGGCAGTGACTTGGTCACATAGTATTCAGTAACATACTGCAATTAAAATGGTGTCTCACCTATTTTTTTTATCTCATGCTATGAAGTGTCATATACCTAAACATCTAAATCTATGTCAAAGACCCTAAACATAATCCTAAGTCATCTCTTCATACCCTTGTCTACCCATCACAACTTTATGTTTTGTTTGGCTATTGACCGGGAGAAGTGGTAATCACATTTTAAGTTATAAATTAAAGGCATCAAGCTTCATGGGTTGACCAGCCCTCTTTTCTAGCCACCAATACCATAGGTTTTCTTTCATAAAGTTTGAGCGGCAAAAGTGAATCAAAGGTTATGGTTCAAAGTTCATCGGGCGCACAAATTGAAAATCAATGATACATATTTAAACTCTGTCTCCTCCATCGTGAGTTTGAAAATTGAAGTGCTTTTAAATGTCACTCCTATCTAACTGCAGTATATGTGACTTTTAGTGCCTATTTTTAGTCTTTTTCAAAAAGGCAAATTATTATGGATGCAAAGGCACTATTATTAAGAAGATTCTCTTTCCCATTTTAAATCTTCCTTGTGGCATTTGAAGGAGAATGTTATAAGATTTATAACCTCAGAAGATATGCTTTAAAAAGGTAATTTTAGTATATGTGAAAAAGGCACATTTTGTGGAGTCTCTTTCTATTTTCCACTCATGGCAGAGAGATAATAAGGAGAAGCTTTTTTTAAGGAAAGAGATTTTTTTTAAAGAGTATTATTTTTTAAGGAGAGATTTCCTTGTGAGAAGATTAAAATGATTTTCTTGGAGAGTCCTTTTATTTTTTTTGCACATGAATGAGAGATCTTTTGCAGATAAAAAGATTGAAGGTTTCAAAAATATGAAAGACATTCGTGTATTTTGCAGATGTACAAATGATTTTTTTTGCAAGGGCAAAATGATTTTTGAAGACTTGTTTTTGTTGAAAAGAAAATGAAGAATTTGAGGAGTTTTTTTTTAAGACAAAAATGACATGTTTGAGAAGGAACAATATATTTGCATATTTTTATTCTTGCAGGAATATCAAGAGATGAATATATTAAAGATTCCTAGAGAGATTTTTTTTAGAGGGGCAAATCTTTGAACATGTTATTTTACATATGACATTTTTTGCAAGGATAGATTGATTTTGTTTGAAGAATTTTTTATTGAAGGAGAAGAAGTTGAAAGGACTTTTTTTTGCAGTTTGAAGGGATAATTTTGAAGACAAAAATTGTCCAAATTGAAATGTCAAAGAATATGAAAGGTTTAATTTTTATGCACAGTGAAATTAAAAAATCAAAGAAGATAAAGTATGTGAAAGGTCGGGAGAGGATATTTAACTTCTTGATATTTATGTCATCAGATGTGCCTTGAGAATGTGTGGATAAAAAATGCAGATCAATGATGAAGATGAGTGGATGATACAGTTGTAATGAATGTGAATTAATATGAAGACAACTTGTATGACACAGTTTGAATTTGAATGTGTAGAGATAATCTAAATCAGGTGCTTGGATTGAGTGATTGTGTGGTTCATCATGCAGGATTGAAGAGATGGTTTAAATTGCTTTGCAGAGAAGTGTTAATATTTGCAGAGACACATGTTTTTGCAAAGAAGCCAAAGAAATTTGCAGAGATATTATTGAATTTGTGCAGAGATATTTTGTAAGGATAAAAAGCAGAAATGACGACCTCCTTGTGCAACAAACTTACAAAGACAATATGCAATTGATTGAGGTTGAGGTGAATTGATAATGAGATTGATATTCAGATTGTAATTGAATAGAGATTTGCAAAAGAGAAGACAAGTTATATAATGGTGCAAATCAAGTTGAGTGGCAATCACTTCTTGCACACTTTGCAATTTGTTATGTATTAGGGGTTGGTGCTCCTTGAATTTGGTGCTTCTAAAAGTATTAGCGGTTGGTGCTCCTTGAAGTTGGTGCTTCTAAACATTGTAATCAGTGAGATTTTTGATAAAGCTAGTGAGGCAGTTTTGGAGTGGTTTTTCTACCCCTGGAGGGTTTTCCACTCGTGCAAATTTGTCTTATGTCTCATATTGTTTTCATCTGTATGTGTGTATGATAATTCTTTCCTCATGAGGTTTTGTTCTCTTTCTTCATTCTCAGTCATGTGCATATGTGTTTGACAAATCAATGATATCTTTCTCTCCTTGTGTCTTGAAAGTTAAAGTTTGTAAAAGATTTGAATATTTACACAACATTGATTCACCCCCCCTCTCAGTGTTGTCCTAGACTCCTACAACTTTTCCCACTTTACCTTGTACTCTGTCGAAAGGACCTTTGCATTGGTTTCTCTTGGAACTAGATATATCCAGTGAACCCTCGAACCCCCACCTACCCAATCTAGATGCTTTTCCCCACTTTGCTTCATTGAAGTGCCTTTGTACTAAAACACCCGCACACCGGACATATTCAATGAAGGCTCAATTCCCTACTTTGTCCTGTCATGCCTTGAAAGCCCACTTTCATGGCGTCCGATGTCCTGTGAGGCTCAAAATCACCACAAAACACCCAAAAATGACAAAATTTTAGTTTTAATCACATGTACAGTCGTTCCAAGGGCAAATCAAGATCTGACACATGTCATATGCATGTTATGAAGTCAGTGGCCACCTCAAGGGTCTTTAAATAGGGGAATTTCATACTATGTAAGGGGATCTTTCCAATGTTGGATTGTCGAATGTTGACTTCTCAAATGTAGATTCTCCATACTAAGTTTTTGACTTTGGCTAGAAGATTTTCGGAGTAAACTTAGGAAATTGAAGATCAGTTTATCTGCATATTGAAATTGATTGTAAGGCTTTGGCTAGGGCATGTGTGAAGCCCATTGTACTCCTCTTGTAATCCTTCTGTTGCATTGAATAAAGAATTATCTATTGTTGTTGTTTCATTGTTGTGAATTATCATTTGTCATTTGTTGCTTAGTTTAGCCACCTAATAAGGCCCCTGAACCTTAACCTACATCAACTAAAAAGATTGCACTTTTAGGGAAGAAATAGAGAATATTTAAAAATATTCATTAAAGACACATTCCTCAATCATATAATTAAGTTCTTCACCTATTACATTTACTTTTCTATATTTAATTGTTAAAAATTCTTAAATTACTAGGCTTGACTATCATCATTTAAATTATGTTAATTTATACTTATATAGGTATGTAAATTAAACCTAAGGAAAGCTTGTTTTCATTTACGACATGGTTAGGATTCATAAAATTTGAACCAACTAAAATCAAAAGGAAGAACAACTCTATAATAGATTTGGGGATTAAAACTTGTAGTACTAAATCATAATATATGATTAAATTAAGAGTTGTGTCATATAATTTCAATTATTTAATTTACTTGGACTTAGGATAGAAGAATTCTTACAAAAGATAGAAGTATATTAATTTATTAATAGAAATACCAAAAGAGATTAGATAGAATTTAGATTCATTGTTCTTCTTATGTTGCTTAAGGAGCAACTTGATTCCTAGATTTTAAGGATATTGTAGATCAATTGATCAGTGGAAAGACCTTGTCTCAAATCAAGTTGACCTATGTTGGAGGAGTCTCAAACACAAGAAATCCAATACAAAATTGTGCTTTCTAAAATGGTTATGAAATAAAAACAAAAAGAATCAAGTATGAAAACATCCCTACAACTACAAAATCTTAAAACTTATGTGCTTCCATTGTCACCTAGTTATTCAAGACATTTTACAATTGTAACTCATATTGTTGGCTCCAAACTTGGTGACCCAAATCATAGTCAACCAAAAATCTAATATGTTATTAGTATATTACACACTTTGATATCATCCCCCATTATTTCATTACTACAAATTCAATCATCCCTGATGATCTAGATTTTGTTGGAAATAGTTAATCTTGAAGTAGTGTCCATTTTTATTGCAACCATTAGAGAGATTCATTGGGATAGTTCCCCCCTTTGTCATGTCTGACACCAATTGCCACAATTAATGTGGGTTGATAGTGAATTAATTTTGGTTGGTGAATTTGAATTGGGCAGTAAATTTTGGAGAAGGAAAGAAAGACAAAAGAGATGAATGAACCGTAGACTTCAATTAGATAATATAGGAATGATAAGAATGCATCTACAGTAGCAGAGGAAGAAGAAGGTTGCAGCAACAACACAGAGTATTGCACAGAGAGTAGACAGCTCCAAAAGGTAGCATAGAGAAGAACTACGGAAGAACACATAATCAATCTAGTTGTCTTCAAAAGCTCTGAAAAGGTGTGCAGTTTATTGTAGGAAGGGAATACAGAGTTGTAGCTTTGAAGTTTAGTTTGTAAAAATTCCTTGAATTTGTAAATTTTGTAATATAAATACAAATAGATTTATGTCTCCTTGTGTTGTATGTTTTTTCATTTGGTCTTTTTTCCCCTTTAGTTGGATTTTCTCCAACAGATTGGTATAAGAGCACTATGTTTTTTGGGCATTCAGTGGTTGAGCCCTAAATTTTTAGGGAATTTAGTGGAAAAGCCCTAATTTACTAGGTATTGAGGAAAAACACTAGATTTTCTAGGTAGTCTCCCTCATATAGAAAATGGTAGGAGGAGACAATAGAAGTTCACAGCAGCCACCCACGTTTGATGGAAAAATTATGACATTTGGGAAAAGAAAATGAAGACCATTTTGGTTGCTAATGATTTGTGGGAGTTGTGGTAAACGAGTTCACAAATGTGACTAATGCAAATGCATATACAACATTAACAAATTCTCAAAAGAATCAATTGAAGGAGACAATGAAAAATGATGCAAAATACCTCAGTTTGATTGAGGTAGCCTTGACAGAGGCTATTTTCCCCTGAATAGCAACAGCTGGCTATGCAAAAGAGGCATGGGAAATACTCCAAAATAGTTACAAAGGAACTAACAAGGTGAGGCTTGTGAAACTCCAACTACTAAAGAGAGATTTTGAGGCCCTACAAATGAAGAATGGAGAGTCTATCCCAGACTTCCATACAAGGGTTTCCACCTTGATAAACCAGTTAAGGATTAATAGAGAAACCATGGAAGAGCAAAGGATTATAAAAAAATCCTAAGGAGACTATCCTCTAGGTTTGACCCTATAGTCATTGCCATAGAAGAGGCTAAAGCCTTCTCAAAGATGATTGTTGATGAATTGATGGGTTCTCTTCAAACCCATGAGGAGCGGTTAAATAGATTTGCTCCTTCCCTAGAGCATGCCTTCAAATCTCAAAGCAGTGTGAAAGCTAGGGAAAGAGGAAGAAATAATAGATGGAAGGGTCAAAGGGGAAAAGGAAGAATCAATTCCAGAAGAGGAGGCTCAAACAACTAAGAAGAGGCAAGAACCTCCCAACCAGACTCTCAAAACAAAAAGAAAAATAGCAGTTCAAGTCAGAGGAATGTTAAATCAAATATATATTGTTACTAATGTCATAAGTATGGTCACTATGCAAGTGAATGCAGGAGGAAACAACATGACCAAGGGAGTCAAAATGCTAATGTAGAAAATGAGAACAAGGCTAAAAATGAAAAATAATCACAAGTGTTTATTCCAAGCAACCTTGCTAAATAGGGTAGTGCTAAGATTTGGTATTTGGACGACACCTGCAATAACCACATGAGTGGTAACAAAAAATTATTTTCCTCCATAGACAATAGAATAAAGTCTAAAATCAAAATGGGAAACAATGAGAAGACCCAAATCATGGGCAGAGGCATAGTCAACATTTAGACCAAGTATGGTGAGAGAAGATAGATCTAGGATGTCTATTATGCCCTAGGCATAAAACATAACCTCTTGAGCATTGAATAGATGGTCCAAAATGGTTATAGAGTCCTGATGAAGAAAGGGGAATGCATCATTTATGATAGGTATGGAAGCAAGAAAGTGATTGTAGTAGTTCAAATGACTAAGAACTAGATGTTTCACATCAAAATGTAAATCTCACTACTAGCATAGTCAATAGGCCTGTAGTAGTCATCCTTCAAAACAGTCATCAAAGATCCATCCAAGATTTGGCATTTGAGGTATAAACATTTAATTTAATCTATTTTAAGTTTTTTAACTAGAAAAGACTGTTGCAAGAATGGGCCTAACCGGTGTTGTCATTGATGTCAACATACTCCTGTTGCATTGATGTCAAGGATTGGATGAGCTGTGTATTGAGGATATTGAGAAAATTAGTCCCATCAGAAAAAAAGAAGAACAATGAAGACAGTAAAGTTCTTTGAAGTAAAGATCCTAGCTAAGATGAAGATTAGAGAATTCACATCAAAGGGTTTGTAGATATGTGTCTAAAGATGATCCAGTCAATATTTGAGAGGTCTGCATGAAGATTTGGATAAGTTATGGCTATATGAGTAAAACTGGTTCTGGCAGATGTTCAGAGGTGACAAAGTGACACAAATAGGTCTAGTGAGATCCAGAAATGCAATATCATGTTCTGCGGATTTGGTGGAGTGTTTAGGAAGCCAATGTGAATTGACAACTCAATTGGTTCATGATCTGGAGGTCCGCAAGCATTTATTCTAATATGACAGTGATGACAGAATGTGTTCTTGAGGTTCTGGATGAAGATGCGAATGACTTCAGTAAGCAAAAGTGGTGTGGATGTTCTTGGTGATTCAAACAAGCTTGTGGGGTTCTCTAGATTGTGTCCAGTTCGTGTCGGTGGTCCACATTGAAGATTGAGCTCGTAATTGAATATTTACTTTCGGGTGATGATGTTCTTCCTAATCATGGCTGACCATATGGTTTGCACATCTTGCGGATGATCTTGAAGATGTTCTATGAAGCATGGTGTGTTCCTCAAAGAAGATTGAAGTCCTAGATATGTGTGGCTGACAGTGTGGTGATTCGCATGAAGTCTTTTGTAATAAGTCAAGTTGTATTTATGTATTTTCTCTGTAATAAAATAAAGTATGTATTGTGCCGACTTTGATGATTATCCCAAAGTTGATGTCTTGTATAAATAAGAGTTGTGAAGTCATTTCAAAGTATCATGGTGAAGATGAGAAAGTGGTAGAGAGGAGAAGAGTGAAAAGCAAAGCAGAAGTGTTGTGCTTAAATGGAAATGACTCAAGCATGGTGAAGATGCTAATCTTTAGTTCAAGTATGTAATATTTATTATTCTATAGATAGTGTGTCTCCTATAGGCAGTGGACCTCTTGTTCTTCTTATTCTTTTAACAGAGAATACAATATTGGGTTGGTCACCCCGTGGTTTTTCCCTTAACTGGGTTTTCCACATTAAAATCTTGGTGTCATATGTGTTAATGTGTTTCTACTCTTGAATTATTGCATTGTGCTTCCATGATTGATTTATTATTATACTATTGAATTACAAGAAGGATTTAAGTGCTTAAAGAAAAGAAAGTTTTGGGACAACTGATCCCCCCTTCTCAGTTGTTTGTCTTAAATCAACAATTGGTATCAGAGATAAGTTCCTCTAAAAGAGTTTAACCACTTGAGGAGATCTAGGATGTCTTCCTACAAGAAGTATAGTCCAAGGTTTGATGGAACTAAATACCCTCTTTAGAAAAGCTGCATGGAATGTCACTTGCAATGTATGGGAATGCAATATTGGGCCATAACTTCAAAGAAGTATGTTCCTCCAAAGAATGGTCTGACAACTGTAGATGAAATCAAAGATGCTAAAG
This sequence comes from Cunninghamia lanceolata, assembly GCA_027924645.1. Taxonomy (NCBI): domain Eukaryota; kingdom Viridiplantae; phylum Streptophyta; class Pinopsida; order Cupressales; family Cupressaceae; genus Cunninghamia; species Cunninghamia lanceolata. The sequence goes on along the minus strand of BSBN01000564.1, from coordinate 2,053,628 downwards.
ATAATCTTTGGGCTAAAGAAGCCTTACTAAGTGCCTTATCTGATTTAGAGCTAAAAATGTTATAGATTTAAAAACTGCATATGAGATTTAGGAAAAAATGGAACTTCTGCATGAAGGAGACAAATATGTTAAATGTGCCAAGCTACAGAGTCTAAAAGGAAAATTCAAAAACTTGAAGATGAATGAAGATGAGAATATCACTACATTTATGCCAAAAGTTAATGAGCTTGTTTGTGGCATTAGGTGTGCTAGTAGAACCTTGGATGAAGATGAGATTGTTGCCAAAATTCTCAGATCCCTACCTCCTGCTTACAAACACAAGGTTCCTACTATTGAAGAGTTTAGATCTTTATCAAATATCACAAGAGATCAATTGGTTGGAAAATTAGCTGCATTTGAATTGGTTGAGTTTGGAGATGCAACCCCCAAGACTGAATCTGCATTCAAAGCTAGTGTCTCTGTAAAATGTAAACAAAGGTACGATTCAGGAGAGAACTCCTCAAAGAAACTATCATGATATGAAAAAGTAAGAAAAGATCTAGAAGAAGATGAAGCAGAAGCTACTCAACTTGAAGCCTTTATTGCAAAAAGACTGCCGAGAGGATCTGGTAAGTATGAAGGAAAATTGCCCTTCAAATGTTTCATTTGCAACAAGATTGGTCATTTTGCCTCAAGGTGTCCAGAAAGATTTTTAAGGACAAATCTAAACAGATCAAGATTCCAAAAGAAATGTTACTATGTTCATGAAGATGATGATGATGGAGTAACAGATGATGAATCAGAGATAGGAAACAAATCTGGAAGTGACTGGGTGTTTATTGCCATCAAGGAAGAAGATCCAATGCCATCTGAATCTATCAATCATAAAATGATAGAAAGAGCTCTAGCTACCCAAGTTGAAGAAAAGGATGATTGGGTCATTGATAGTGGATGCTCCCACCATATGACTGGTGACAAAAATAAGTTCATAGATCTAGAAAGATATGAAGGAGGAGTTGTAAAATTTGGTGATAATTTTGCTGACAAAATCAGAGGCAGAGGAACTATTTCTTTTGATGGAAAGAACAAAACCAGTGATGTACTGTATGTTGAAGGTTTGAAGCACAATCTTCTCAGTGTTGGACAGTTGGTGGACAAAGGCTATGATCTCCGATTCAAAAATGGAAAATGTAAGATCTTTGAAAGTTCTGGAACAAAGGTTGCATCCGGTACTCAAACAAAAAGTAACATCTTCCACTTGGTTGGTACTAGCAAAAGTTGTTTATTTGTTCAAATTGATCAGAGTTGGTTGTGGCATAGGAGAATGTGTCATGTGAATTTTGATAATATCATCAAGATAAGTAACACTCAGGTTGTAAGAGATCTTCCAAGACTGATGAAACCTACTAACAGTTTGTGCAAAGAATGTCAGTTGGGTAAGCAGAATAGAGTCACATTCAAAAGTAAGGAACAATCTTCTACCAGATTGTTGGACTTAGTACATATTGATCTATGTGGACCAACAAGAATCAGAAGTTTGCAAGGTGATAGATATTTCATGATACTAATTGATGATCATTCCCAAATGATGTGGGTGACTTTCCTAAAAGAGAAATCTAAAGCTCTTGAGAAATTTAAAATATTCAAGGCTATGGTAGAAAATGAAACTGGGTTAAACATAAAGTGTCTTAGGTTTGATAGAGGTGGAGAATTCACATCCAGGGAGTTCATAGAGTTCTGTGAGAAACATGGGATAAAAAGACAGTTATCTGCTCCAAGGACTCCACAGCAGAATGGAGTAGTGGAGAGAAAGAACTGGACCATCCAGAAAGCATCTAGAACCATGATGATAGAAGTAAATGTTCCTCAGATCTACTGGAGAGAAGCTGTAAGCACTACTGTCTATACTCTTAATCGAGTACAAATCAGAAGCAATACTGGTAAGACCCCTTATGAACTCTAGTTTGGCATCACTCCCACTATAAAGTATTTCAGAGTCTTTGGTAGTAAATGTTACATTAAAAGAGATGAAGAGCTTGGAAATTTTGATGCTAGAAGTGATGAAGGAATATTCTTGGGTTATTCTACTCAAAGCAAATCATATTGGTGTTATAACAAGAGATTGAGAAAGATTGTAGAAAGTACAAATGTGAAGGTTGATGAAGGCATTGAAAAACCCTCAAGGTTTTATGAATATGAAGAAGATGATCAGAATGATGTTTTGGTCTAAGAATTTTGAGCCCCCTCTAAAATTTAGAACCAGACTGATCCAGAGAATCCTAAAATAGAGGAAGAAGAGACAAGCTTGAATGAAATAGAAGTGTAAGAAATTCCCAAAACTCCTAGGTATGTAAGACTGAATCATTCTAAAGGCCAGATCATAGGTGATAAGAGAAAAGGTGTTCAAACAAGAAGAAAGATTGCTCAAGACTCATAAAAGTATTGTCTTATCTCAAAGATTGAACCAAAAATAGTAAGTGAAGCATGCAATGATGAAAGATGGACTAAAGCAATGGAGAAAGAGTTGATGCAGATTGAGAAAAATCACACTTGGGATCTTGTTCCCAGACCTAGAAACAAAAATGTGATTGGGACAAATTGGGTCTTCTAGAATAAACTAAATGAAGATGGTGAAGTAGTCAGAAACAAAGCCAGATTGGTTTGCAAGGGTTATTCTCAAGTAGAAGGAGTTGATTTTGAAGAAACTTTGGCTCCGGTGGCAAGAATTGAAGCAGTCAAATTATTTCTTGCTTTTGCTGCCTTCAAAGATTTTAAAGTATATCAGATGGATGTCAAGTCTGCCTTCCTGAATGGTGACTTGGAAGAAGAAGTATACATTGAGCAACCGGATGGATTTCAATTGTCTGATTATGGTGATATGGTCTGCAAGTTGAAGAAAGCACTATATGGACTCAAACAAGCCCCAAGAGCCTAGTATGAAAGACTGGATAATTTTTTTTTGAAAATTGGTTTCAACAAAGGTACTGCTGACAGTAACTTGTACTTCAAAATTGATCATGAAAATATCTTGATTGTTGAAGTATTTGTTGATGATATCATTTTTGGAGGAAGCGATAGTATGTGCAAGACGTTTGCAAATCAAATGAAAAGTGAATTTGAGATGTCTATGTTTGGGTAAATGAATTTCTTCTTGGGTCTGCAAATCACTCACACAAAGAAAGGAATCTTCATTTCTTAGACCAAATATGTGAAAGAATTGTTGAAGAAATTTGGGATGGAAGACTCAAAACCAATGAATACTCCCATGGCAACCAAATGTAAACTGAGCAAAGATGATGATTCTCCTAAGGCTAATCAGAAAAAGTACAGGTCAATGATTGGAGGACTACTATATCTTACTCAAACTAGACCTAACATTATGAATGTTGTTGATCTTGTTGCCAGATTCCAAGCTAATCCTAGAGAATCTCATGTCATGGTAATCAAGAGGATTCTTAGATATCTAAAAGGAATAGTTGAGTATGGTTTATGGTATCATAGGGATCATGATTTCTCTCTTCATGCATATACAGATGCGGATTGGGTAGGAGATGTGGATGATTGGAAGAGTACAAGTGGTGGTGCATTCTTTTTGGGGAAAAGATTGGTTTCTTGGCTAAGCAAGAAATAAGAGGCAATATCTCTATCCACTGCAGAAGCAGAATATATTGCAGTAGCAGGTAGTTGCTCTCAAGTATTATGGATGAAGCAAATGCTAAGATACATCAGAGTGAAGTATGAGGAACCTATCACAATCTTCTGTGATAACTCAAGTGTAATAAATATATCAAAAAATCTGGTGTTGCATTCAAAGACAAAACATATATCCATCAAGTTTCACTTTTTGAGGGAGAAGGTGAACAAGAATGAAGTCAGATTGGAGTTTGTGCGCTCCAAGGATCAGATTATAGACATCTTCACTAAACCTCTACCTAAGGACTCTTTTGAGTATCTCAGGGAGAAGTTAGGGGTTATTACCCCTCCGATTTTGAATTAAGGTGCACTAATGTGCATCAGTCTAGTGGATCTCACAGTTCTATCTTGTGATCTAGATTGATGATAGGAAGTTGCCACTTAGGGGGAGAAGTCGGTAAGATTCTGATTGATGTAAGTATGTGCCCTTTACCATTGATGTCAAAGGGGGAGAGAAGACATCTGAAAAACAAAAGTGGTTGCTGATCAAAGGGGGAGCAGTAAAAAAAGAGAAGACATATGAATGACTATTGTTGATAGGGGGAGCTATGTCAGTTAGTGAGGAGAAGTTATTGTCTTGATGGTTAAAACAATTTTTCACATCATATGTTGCCATCAATGACAAAGGGGGAGATTGTTGCAAGTATGGCCTAACCGGTGTTGTCATTGATGTCAACATACTCCTATTGCATTGATGTCAAGGATTGAATGAGCTGTGTGCTGAGGATATTGAGAAAATTAGTCCCATCAGAAATAGAGAAGAACAGTGAAGATAGTAAAGTTCTTTGAAGTAAAGATCCCAGCTAAGATGAAGATCAGAGAATGTGCATCAAAGGGTTTGTATATATGTGTCTAAAGATGATCTGGTCAATATTTGAGAGGTCTGCATGAAGATTTGGAGAAGTTATGGCTATATGAGTAAAATTGGTTCTATCATATGTTCAGAGGTGACAGAGTGACACAAATAGGTCTGGTGAGATCCAAAAATAGAATATCATGTTCTGTGGATTTGGTGGAGTGTTTAGGAAAGCCAATGTGAATTGACAACTCAATTGGTTCATGGTCTAGAGATCCACAAGCATTTATTCTAATATGACAGTGATGATAGAATGTGTTCTTAAGGTTCCGAATGAAGATGTGAATGACTTCAGTAAGCAAAAGTGGTGTGGATGTTCTTGGTGATTCAGACAAGCTTGTGGGGGTCTCTAGATTGTGTCCAGTTTGTGTTGGTGGTCTGCATTGAAGATTGAACTCGTAATTGAAGATTTACTTTTGGGTGATGATGTTCTTCCTAATCATGGCCAACCAGATGGTTTGCACATCTTGTGGATGATCTTGAAGATGTTCTACGAAGCATGGCGTGTTCCTCAAAGAAGATTGAAGTCCCAGATATGTGTGGCCGACAGTGTGGTGATTCGCATGAAGTCTTTTGTAATAAGTCAAGTTATATTTGTGTATTTTCTATGTAATAAAATAAAGTATGTATGCTGACTTTGATGATTATCCCAAATTCAATGTCTTGTATAAATAAGAGTTGTGAAGTCATTTCAAAGTATCATGGTGAAGATGAGAAAGTGGTAGAGAGGAGAAGAGCAAAAAGCAGAGTAGAAGTGTTGAGCTTAAATGGAACTGACTCAAGCATGGTGAAGATGCTAATCTTCAGTTCAAGTATGTAATATTTATTATTTTGTAGACAGTGTGTCTCCTATAGGCAGTGGGCCTCTTGTGAGCAGTGTGCTCAGGTAGTGATCCCTAATTGGCATGTGCTATTTTGTTCTTCTTATTCTTTTAACAGAGAATACAATCTTGGGTTAGTCACCCCGTGGGTTTTCCCTTAATCAGGTTTTCCACGTTAAAATCTTGGTGTCATATGTGTTAATGTGTTTCTACTCTTGAATTATTGCATTGTGCTTCCATGATTGATTTATTATTATACTGTTGAATTACAAGAAGGATTTAAGTGCTTAAAGAAAAGAAAGTTTTGGGACAACTAATTCACCCCCCCTCTTAGTTGTCTGTCTTAAATCAACAAAGACATGGTTAGGGGCCTACCATCTATTGTAGATCCTGATAGAAAATGTGAAGCATGCATCCTAGGGAAACAACATAGGCTGCCCTTTCAATCAGGATATTCTAGAAGAGCAAGAGAACCATTAGATTTGGTGCATTCAAATTTGTGTGGTCCCATGAAAATCTACACCCTAGTTGAAATTTTTTATTTTATGACATTCATAGATGACTACAGTAGAAAAACCTAGGTATATTTTTTGAGGATCAAATTAAAATCCTTTAAGAAGATTAAAGTGTTTAAGGCCTTAGATAAGAAGAAAAATGGCCACTATATCAAAGTCCTTAGAATAGACAAAGTGGGAGAGTACATCTCCAAAGAATTTCTAAATTTTTGCAAGAATGAAGGCATAGAAAAATAGTTCACAACAAGATATACTACACAACAAAATGGAGTGGCTAAAAGGAAAAATAGAAGCATCACAAAGATGGCATCAAGCATGTTGAAGGCAAAAGGTTTAGCAAATTATTATTGGGGTGAAGTTGTAGCAACAACAATTTACATATTGAATAGGTGCCCCACAAAAGTTGTTCGTGATAGGATTCCAGAAGAAGCGTGGAAAAACAACAAATGGAGTGTAGAACACCTCAAAATCTTCAATTGTGTGTCATATGCATTTTTGCAAAAGCAGAAGAGGTAAAAATTTGATGACAAAGGTGAAAATGCATATGCATAAGCTACAATGAAGAGTCCAAAGCCTTTAAATTATATAATCCCATCACCAAGAAAGTGATGATCAGTAGAGATTTTGAATTCATTGAAAGTGAATCATGGGATGGAATGGTGGATAGTTCCATGGGTATTTCTGTCACAATACCTATTGATGGTGTTTTAGCACACAACAACGCAGGTGTGATTGTTGGTATCACCTCTCTTGAAAAGTATCTTACCCTAGGTAAGACTACTCCAAGGATAATACAGCTATGTCTTAGTGTTCTTGGAATTTCTTAGTGGGATGTACTAGCTGTGCCTACAAGGCGTCTTACAATACCTCTACTAGTTTTGACAGCTTTGGACAGCAATACATACAGAACCCTTGTGATTTTTAGCAGATATCTCTGTGTAAATTTGCTACTTGAAACCTAATTCTAACAACTAATTAATAATAAAATGCAAAAGGGAGTAGGTTTTAGAAAGATCCTAAGTGACATTCACAATGTAAAGATCATTGTAGATAGACAAGCGTTCAAAAATTAAACCAATTTTTTGTTTTACCAAGCTAAAGACTTTGCTACAGTGCTGCAAAAAACAGTGATATCCTCTATGGATTCTCTAGATTTTTAGATCACATACATTCATCAAATACCCAAATGCTAGCATGATTTAACTACTGTAATGTAATTGAACTTAGCTCAATTTAATAGCCTAGGCTAACTATGCACAACTACTTACAATCAACAAGCAACTAATAGTATGGACTTGAATGCTCATCAAATACCTTTAACAAATCAATAACATTGCAAAGCACGATTTACTAATGAAGATCAAGATGTGAACCATGAAACCAAATCAACAATACAAAAGATAAATTCCTAGAAAACTTGCAGTAACTTGCTTTGCATTAATTAGAAAATTTGGCAGAGTGTCAATAATTCAGCATCAAGATTGTCTTACAATGAGAGAATTATGGCCCTTTATATAGGAGAGGCACCATACAAAGTATTTTAATGTACAGTGGAGATTGACTCAACACTGACGGTCTAGATTCAACCACATTAAATACATTTATAACAACATTTTGTATTCCCGGATTACAATTTGTCCTATAGGAAAAGGATGAAAAATGGCCCCTAGATACATTGAATTTAGACAAATTGAGTACCCATTAGGTTGTATATGGGGAAAAGTCAATTTTTTAAGCATAATAGAGACAAAATAGTGTCACATGACTTTCTAAATATGGCATTATCTACAAGTAATGGGATTACATTTTAATATCAAATAATTTGGCATCTTATTCATCTCTTTCTAAGTCTATTTTGTCTTCTTCAACCTTCCTGTTGTTGTAGGCTACCCAAGCAATCAATGCTGGATTTATATTTGTTGGAACCGGATCTTTAATGTAACCTGCTTTAAATGTAAGATTTTCAAGGTCCCGATAATACTGAGTATATATGTCCTCCATTGATCTTCTACTTTTCTGAAATACGACGAAGGAAGCCCAAAGATCACTAATCTTTTCTAGTTTTCCCACTATACTCAATGGAGATTGCCCATGAATAGCTTGGTGTAGTCTATCTTTACAACGCTGCTCATCTAATGGGGTGAGATCATCAAAGCCAGGGTCTAAACGCTCTCTTAGAGTATCATTTATTTCATAAATAATAGAAAGTATTTGATCATTTGCTTCCTTGTGAGCCTCCTTAATCTTATTAAAAACTTCCTTCTTCATGTTCATTTGCTAATACCACTTTGCGGATTTATGCAGCCTTTCTGCTGTAAGAATATTCTCTGATAACAAAATTTGGCTAGACAGCTTCCTTATTGCTTGTACTCTCGGGAACATATGAGTGTAGTCTTCTTCGTAAGGCTCACATTCCTCATATAGTTCCTCCCATCCTTCTCTCAGTAGTTGGAAGTCCCGATGCAACATGACTACAAAAGTGATTGCCTCACAACCATCACTGTATACTTTGTCAAACCATTCCTACATACTAGCAGCATTTATTTTGATATAATCGAATTTGGCTAACTCTTCTTTTGATGGTAGGACTGGAGTTGACTTTGGTTCCCCTTCTAAATTCAATGGCCTCATTAGAAACCTTATGCAGGCTTTCAACTCATCATTTTGCTTCCTCAATTCCTGCTTAGTCATTTCATCTTTATTCAACTACTCCATTATTGACATCGAACCTTTGAAATCATCAATTCTTTGTTTCTTTGATTCAGGACCTAAGTTCACAGTAGAAATGACATAATCTTCAGCTCTTATTTCTACTCTGTCAATACTAGTAGGAGGGACAACAACCTCTGCTATTCTTGAGCCCAATGCATCATTATATATCCGTGATTGTATTTTTTCCTTTCTTGATTTCCTAGGCTTTTCTACTTGTGCTAGCATTGCACCTAAATCTAACTGCATTACTTCCACCTGAGGTTCTTTTACTGTGAGTCTTTGTTGAAGCCAATTCGGTGCAATAGAAGAAATCTCAAGAATATTATCATGGGCATCTCCCCCGTCAAATGATTCATCATGAATCTCGTCTTCTTCTCTGGATAACTTATTAACTTCCTTTCTTTAGTAGCATGTCCAAGGCATTGGAGGTTTTCTTCCACTGCATGGTGGGCAATCTATAGAATTGTTTTTGTAGTCTCTTCATCAGTTGGGCTTTTTGGAATTTCAACTATTTCAACCTCAATGGAAGATGCAAGAGGAGGTTTTTCAGAAATTTCTACTATTTTCTCCTTTTCTTGGGATTCAATTTGTTCCAACACCATTTCAATTCCCGGTAGTGTAGGGACAGCCAAAGGGAGGGCATCTGCCACACTTGATGGGGCCAAAGAATTAGTAGCTGAAGCCAATGAATATGCAACAAATGAAGACAAATTAACATGTGTCAAATTTGCAAATGGAGTGAACCCCAAAGGAGGTGGAATGGAAGAGGTAGGTAATGCGGAGGAAATGACAATAGGTGAAGTAATAGAGGAAGAAGGCATGGAGAAAGAGGATGTAAGGATGGAAGAAATATGAGGTAGGGCGAAGGAGGTGGAAGATGAGATAGAGGAAATCGAAGGCATGGACATGATAGAGATAGGAGAGAGTAAGGAGGCAATGAAGGGAGAACTAGGGCCACTCGGGCTATTTGAGTCAATCATTAATGAACATGAGGCCATGGAAACTATGACTGCTAATGAAGAAGAGATAGAGGTAACTTGCTGAATAATCATAGTAGCAGTTGCAATTGAGGTGGCAGGAGAAAGTGGGGTAGTACTTGTAGTTGGAGTAGTAGGAGGTGAAGAAGTCACTGGAAGGTTTATGCTATCAGATGCTACAGTAGTGGAGGCTCCTATAGTTATGCCAGCTATTTTAACTCTTAGCTTCTTAGTTTTGGACCCTTCTCCTGACTCACTTGGCATGTCTTTCTTCTTAGATGCCCTTGTTCTTGTGGTAGGAGGCATATCTTTCTTTTGAGCTTTTGAAATAGCTTTCTTTGCCTTTCCTTTCTCTGCCAAGGGTACATGCTCCTCACTATCAAAATTTCTTGAGGGTTCTTGAGCTTGTTCTACATCATCTGGTACTTCTATAGGTGTATCTTCCTCATCTCTAGATTCCTTTTCATGTTCAAGTGTGGTGTAAGTAAGTTGTACTCCTTGTCTTTCCAACATTGCAACTTGATTCCTTACCCATTTTTTGCTCAATCTTAAAGGTTCTTTCATCACTGCATCTAAGGAGCTCTCCTCTGCATTGGCCCAGTTGGGTAGAGGGACTGGTTGTTGATATTGAGCTTCCCAAGGTCCCTTTTGTACCACATCTTCATCATCGTTTAGCTAGTCTAGGGCTTTTATTATATGAAACTTTCTTATGAACCCAAGGGACAGCCTTGAGTGAGTTCTCTTCAACACTTCGTAGTCATCCACACAATTTGCCCAAAAATATTCTAGATACATCTTATGAAAGAGCCGTTTGCTTACATATTTATCCATTATCCTTTGTGGATCAAAATGGTCTCTCTTTATGTAGAAATGAAGGTTAAGTAATTGCAGCTCCTTATCAGAATGCCCAGCTACTCCAAGAGAGACACATGCATAATTGCCCTTACCCAATCTGATTGGAAACTTGACGTTTGTTCTATGGAGGTGTTTTAATCTATTTGCACAAGTGATTAATTGTCTTGACAACTCCGGAAGTACCACCTTATATGTTGGGTAACGAGGTAGCCTATATGGCAGACCAATGAAACCTTGGATTCCCAAGTAAGTGAATTTCTAAAACTGTATGTACCATCTCCCATATTACATAATTTCATTCATTGCTTCAGGAGATATCCTAAGAGCTGTGGCGCCTTTTAATAATCTAGTGATATACATTGTGAATGCATCATTCACCCTTTTATAATGAATGAGGGATTGGGACAACACTAATTGAGGGTAGCATTCATACACTTTGATCTGTTGTTCATCATTTCCAACTTCTCCAATTTTAGATAGCCAAACATATTCATTCCTCTTGGCCAATGAACATACCACATAGGAGGTCCACCTGAATGTTTGCTTTTCTCTAAAATTCTCAAATGCCTCATGCATGTTATTACTCAATATTTGTGCCCAGTGAAATTTGGTTCCTTTACTAATTATCTCCTCAATTATCATGAACATCCGTCCCTCAAAGGTTGATGCAGTGGCCAGTCCATATATTTTGCTAAGCAAGGTCACTAAGTCTCCAATTCCATCATGGAAGTCACTCCTATACAATGTATGGGGAAGTTTGATGATGGTTGACCTTTTATTTTTCATCCAGTGGTCATTTATGTGCTTCTTACATGTATCCAAGTCCTTCTTGAATGTTTCTCCTACACCTATTTTATTTGGCATGGTCAACACTGGGTACCATGGAATACCAAAGGTCTTTTCTAATGATGTACTTAAGTCTACTAATACTTCTCCACTGGGAGTTTGTATGGTTCTAGTCAATGGATCATATCTATCAGCACAGGCCACTATTTTACCTTAATAGATCATCCCAACTTGGAGAGATTAAAGAAAAACATCATTAAAAGCATTTTACATGGTTTTTAGGGGTCTCAAACCTTTCTGACAGAAAGCGCTAATTTTCATGGGGACCAACCTTGCGCAAGATCTGAGGTTATCCAACCTAGTCGGTAGGAAGGCATTATGGCACAAGGTCATTATAATGTTTGGTGTGGAATTTAGCTTTTGTCTAACCTAGTGCTAGATTCTAATGTTGTTGACCAAGTCTGTAAGTTAAATTTTTAGCACAAGTCAAGGGGAATGGATTTTAGCGCTAGATTACTTACTGTGCTTTTGTGCAGATCTTGACCTTGTCAAACTTGGCGTGAGTTTTAAGTCCAACCGATGAAGTTGGTGGTGGCATTATATAGCGCAATTCGGATGGACTTTGTTTTAGCGCAAAATAATTCTAGATATTTGGCAAAACTTTTCAAGGGTTCTGACTGACTAATTTGTTTTGAGTTATGCTTTGAGTCAATCAGAGGCACTTTTAGCACTAAGTCAAGAGGCTTGGTTTTTGGCACACAATAATCTCATGGGCTTAGCAGGAATTTAGACTAGGTCTGACCAACTTACAATTTCACATAGTTACTTTGAGTATGTCAAGAAATTTTTAGCTCCAAAGATTCGACATGGAATTTGCTAAGGGTTTTGGCGTGTTTCGTGAACTAATTCTTGATTTTGCACAAGTGACAGTTTTATCGATTCTAAAGATTGAATTCTAAGTTTTACTATCTGATTTCTTGCACACTAGGGTTTCTAAGATGAAGGGTTTCCAAATAGAGCATTCTCATACTTTAAAGCATGACATGATTTTAACCTTTGGAATGCAATTTAACTTAAACAAATTTGAGAACACTTGAAAATTAAACTTAAATTGACATATGAAATCCCTCATTGCGACACATTCTCAAATTCAACACAAAACCCTAGTTTTAGGAATGAAACCTGAAGCTTGGAAAAGGCACTTACCTGGTCACAAAGGCAAGAAATGATGAAAATATGCAAACCGTATTGTTCTTATCACTCGAATTCACTAGCAATTCCTTGTTAATCTACTTCTCAATCTGGCCACAGAGCTCCTCATTTAATCTTCATAATGCAAATGAGCTCAAATACGGATTTCAAACCTCTTTTATCCCTCTATTTAGTTGTCATTAATGCAAGAGGCACGATAGATTTTTGGTGCGCTGCAGAATTCATATTAGGGTTTGCGCAAAATAGTAATATCACCGACTTGGCATGGCTTTCGAGTCTTACCGACCTAGTCAGTAGCAATAATTTTTGGTGTGAGGTTGGGCTCCTACCTTGATAGTGCTTTGCATGAGTTTAGACATCCTTGGACTTAGCGCGAGATTTGAAGATGACAGACCTAGTCAGAGGATCAGTTTTGTAGCACTTAGTCAATGACCATTGATTTCAGCACTAAGTCAATAGACTCAGGTTTTGGTGCTAAAGTCGGTAAGCTTGGTTTTTAGTGCAAAAGTCTACCAAGGTGATTTTTAGCGCAAAAGTCTACTAGGGTGATTTTTAGCGCAATAGACAATTTTGACTTGATTTCTAGTGAAATTATGACTTGACTTGAACCCTTAGGAGAATTTAACAACTCATTATTCACTCCCCTTCATGAAGAATGTAACTTTGGTCATCTAATGGAGCTATTTGGTATATGCAGTGAAGACCTTAGGAATTACCCAACTAACATGACATTCTAAGCCAAAATTCAGAAAAGGGGGTCCCCATTGGCAAAATGGGGCGTGTGTGCAAGGCACAACAATACCCTTTAAGGATGAAGAAGCTCTGGAAGTTAGTAGCTCTAGAACATGTCAGCAAGGTAGCAGCTCTAGAACCTATAGCTCCAGAACCTTTCAACAAGGCAGTAGCTTTGGAACCTTACAACAAGGTGAACATTCCAGTGCTCAGTCTTCTTCATCAATCCAATAGTCTAGCAACTCCAAAATTTTAGATCCTACACTTGCCTCATTAATGCCATGAAGGACAAGGAGTGTGAGGTAAATTTATGATAGCAAAATGTATGTTGATATTGATGAAAATTTAGATTTTGTATTATTTTCCTATGGTGATCCAACATATTTTGAGGAAGTTGTGAAAGAGGAAAAGTGGTGTAAGGCCATGGATGAAGAACTAGATGCTATAGAGAGAAATAAAACATGGGAGCTAATTGATTTACCCAAGGGTAAAAAAGTCATTGGAGTTAAATGGGTCTATAAGACCAAAAGCACTGTTGAGGGAAAGATTGAAAGGCATAAAGCAAGGCTAGTTGTTAAGGGATACAAACAATAGCCTAGAAGAGATTATGATGAAGCATATGCACCAATTGTAAGGTTGGAAACAATGTGGTCAGTATTAGCAATTATCAAAGCCCAGCACAAGTGAAAGATATCAAATGGACGTGAAGTTGTCCTTGCATGGAGTTCTGAAGGAAGAGGTGTATGTGGAGCAACCCCCTAGCTATGAAGTCCCAAGGCATGAAGATAAAGTGTATAGGCTCTAGAAAGCTCTCTACAGGCTTAAACAAGCACCTCGAGCATGGTACAACAAAATAGATTCCTATTTGTTGATTAATGGATTTAGCAAAAGCAATAGTGAGTCCCTCGCTCTGCATCAAGATCAGCTCATGGTGAGATTTTATTTATTGTTTTGTATGTAAATGATTTGGTTTTCACAGGGAATAGTGACCTCTTCATTGTTGATTTAAAAAAGGTGATAAAAATTGAGTTTGAAATGACAGACCTAGGTCTGGTAAAATATTTCCTAAGCATTGAGGTCCAACAAACAAAGATGGCATATTTATTTCACAAACTAACTATGCCAAATAGATTTTGAAAAGGTTCATAATGTTAAACAGAAAACCTGCCCCAACACCAACAACTAAGGTCTAAAATTAAGTAAAGAGGACAACAACAATGAAGTTAAACCAACCCTATACAAGAGCATGGTTGGAAGTATGATTTATTTGACTTCTACAAGACTTGATTTAATGTACATAGTAAGCCTAATTTCTAGGTTCATGGAGAGACCTAAGGACACACACTAGCAAGCAGGAAAGAGAATCCTAAGATATGTCAATGGCACTAAGTGTTATGGCATTTTATATACCGCATCTAATGAGTTTGAGCTATTTGGTTACATAGATAGTGATTGGGCAAGGAGTATAGATGATAGGAAGAGCACATCTGGATATGTGTTCCATATGGGTTTAGGAGCAATTTCATGGGCATCCAAGAGGTAGCTCATAGTTTATCTCTCCATAGCAGAAGTTGAATACATAAAAGAAAATGTAGCAGCATGTTAGGCTATTTGGCTAAGAAGAATCCTTGCAGACTTGAATGAGGAGCAAGAAGATGGTACAACCATATTTTGTGACAGCGTGTCTTCTATAGCCTTGACTAAAAATCCAGTCTTCCACAGATGAAGCAAGCACATTGAGATTCGTTATCATTTCATAAGGGAGTTGGTAGAGCATGGAGAAATTGAACTTTGGTTTTGTAGATCCAAGAAGCAACTTGTTGATATTTTCACCAAAGCACTATCAAAAGACTGCTTTGAATGCCTGAGAGATAGGCTAGGCAGCATGGACAACTCCAAAAATCAACTTCAGAAAGATAACTCTAGAAGGACCCAACTCTGGAAAGGAAATAGATCTAGAAGTGTATCTGGGTCAGTGCAAGAAGTTGGGTCCACTTTTTGGCCAAAAAGTGGAAGTTTTTTCCCTGATTTTTAGAATTTGTCACATTTGTCCTAAAAATTTGAAGCACTTAAAGATTGAATCTTTTAAAAAGTCAGTAATATGAAATGTAGTACTCGGAGTCTAGTTTCCAAATATGTAATTTTTTTTAATACCCAGATGATACAATTTGATTTTCAATAGGCATGTCTAAAAACCACTGTTTAAAAGTCACTTTTTTTTACCTTACCATGCACATGTATGGCCAACATAATTTGACCTAAATAAAAGTATTTTTCTAAATCCTTTTGAAGAAACATGTGTAGTACAATGAAGTTTGATGAGGATTTTTTTTATAATTTTTTTCCAAATATTGTTTTTTTTATTAATTTTTATTGGCCCTAATTGTTGTTTCCGAAAATCCGTCGTGTATGGCCAACATAATTTGAGCAAAACTAATCATAAAATGATTTTTTTCATTGTGTAAATAATGATGTGTAGATTGCTATACAATTTTTTCAAAAAAAACTTTAAAAATAAAAAGTTATTTAAAAAATACAAACACCTGTCATTTCAAGTTTTTTGGACTAGTTTGCTCATAAATTAACTAATAAACAAAAAAAAGAAGTTGAATAAAAAGAAGTTACATAGTTGAAAAATACACATCATCATCTATAATGAGTTTTAATTTCGTAAAAAAATTTAGAAAAAAAACATCGTCAGCCATATTGGTAAAGTTGGTCTTTTCTCTTGTTTTGAACATGGACTTGTACTTGTAGGTCCAAGGCAAGGGGTTGGCTTACCATGCCTTTCCTGAGCCTAAGCTTTTAGGAAAGGGTACTCGTTCCTTTTGTGTGGGAAGAAAAAGGGCACGAGTCTTTTTTTAAATTCAAATGCGTATTTAGAAACAGGTACCCTTTTAGGCTTGGGCACCTATTTCTGTCGGGATTTTTTCTTTCCTCACGACTTCCCCTAGATGTGGACCCAACTTCTTATGCGAACCCATCTCCTGATAGATAGTCTCAAAAAAGCTCCAAAACTTTAGTTCTAGAAACTTATAAAAACTTTAGAATGTTTAGCTCCAAAAGTGTTAGCTCTGAAACTTCAGTTCTAGAAATTCAGAAAAACTCCAGAAGGGTCAACTCTGGAAGGACAGTCTCGGATAGCTCTAGAACACTGGACATCTCCAAAAAGAAGAGCTTTGAAACCTCAGTTCTAAAAAGACATAAGATCTCTGGAACCTCTATTCCAGAAAGCCAAAAGAGCTCCAAAATGACATAACAGCTCCAAATAGGACAACTTTGAAACACAGAACAACTCTAGATAGGACAACTTCAAAAGTTTCAAAATAGCTCTAGACAAGAGAGCTCTGGATTTATACATAATGGTAATGAAAATGCATAAATGTTCAAGATTAAGGGGGGCGTTGGAAATATTAATTTTGAAGCAGTGTCAGTATTTATTGCAACTATTAGAGAGATCCATTGGGATCATTTCCCCCATTTTCCATGTCTGACACTAGCTACCACAGTTAATGTGGATTGACAGTGAATTAGTTTTGATTGGTGAATTTAAATTGGGTGGCAGATTTTGGAGAAGGCAAGAAAGACAAAAGAGAAGAATGAACCGTAGAGTTTAGTTAGAGAATAAAGGAATGAGAAGAATGCATCTACAGTAGCAAAGGAAGAAGAAGGTTGTAGCAGCAACACAGAGTATTACACAAAGAGCAGACATCTCTGAAAGGTAGCATAGAACAAAACTATAGAAGCATTTAGAATCAGTCCAGTCATCTCTAGAAGCTCTGGAAAGGTGCACAGATTATTGTAGGAAGGGAATATAGAGCTGTAGCTCTGAATTTTAGTTTGTAAACATTCCTTGAATGTAAACTTTTTAATATAAATAGAAATAGATTTCTATCACCTTGTGTTGTATGTTTTTTCATGCAGTCTTCTTTGCCCCCTTTAGTTTGATTTTCTCCAACAAATTTGTGCATCAATGAAATATGACAACCAACCCCACTATAGTTATAGGAAGGATTTAAGAATTCCCCTCTACAAAATTTAAAATTTTATGTTGATGAGAGCTTTCCCAAATCTATGAGGCCGATTTATTTCACTCCCCTATTTTGATCGTTTCACTTTATAGTTGGTGACATTATCAGACATTTAGAGACTATTGTTTTCCATTATGCAGATTTAGACTATATCTCCTAATTTCTGGATTAGCATTGATTAGTCATGTGGTGATTTGATTAGATCATAGTTTGATGCTATTTTGATGTTAGACATGTGAGATACATTTGATGATGATTATTGATGTGATTACAAGTTCATTATGTGGATTTATTAATTGATGATGATTATGAGACATTAGATAGAAAATGCAATTTTTAATCTCAATTATGATGTGAATGATTAATGTTGTATGCAATGACATGAATTTAATTTTTGTTGCTTCAGCTATGATTTATCCATGATGTGATTGACCACTTGATCTAGTTGCACAGGTTATTTTCCCAGGCCACGGGAAATCGGAGGTAGTTTCCACACATATGTAATTCCCTGTAAAGTTGATCCATTCCCAAGAAGGATGAGGATCATGTTTGATCGGATGATGTTTTCGTGCATGCTTGATTTATTTATTTGGCCTGCTTCACCCCTTTTAAATTGATTTATATCATGTGTTATATATTTATATTTGATTTACACCATTTGGTGTTTTTTTATTTATGGGCCATTTAAAGTGATTTTATACCTCCCTAGGTGTTTATTAGAGTTCCAAACTTACCCTAGGGTCTAGGGTCCATTTGGACTTACTAAACCCTAGGATAACTCACTTTTAGTCACTCTAAACTTGGGTTTAGTAAATGTGACAAAAATTGAAAATGGCTAAGGATGGGAGATGAGTCATGCTTTGGGAAAGACCCATCTCCCTTCCCAAAGTTTGGGGATTCCTTCACCAAGAAGACTTGGGAGGTCTTCAAGACCCCCAAGTGTGTGGGATCTCCCTCTAGGACTCTCACACATGTGTGAGAGCATCTTGGAGGAGGATGGCTCTCTTGGAGAATAAGAGGATGCCACATGGCATCCCTTATCCTCATGGAGCCTTGAGGAGAGTTGCCACCTCTCCACTTGGTCTTTCACATGTGTCAGAGCACAAGTGGATAAGGTGAGGGTTTGAATAGATTAGAGGGTGACACTTGTCACCCTCACACTCCTCCCTTGCAAGTGGCATGGGATGAGGAAGGAGAAGGTGACAAGTGTCACCTTCTCATTCCTCAAGGCCAAATTTGAAGGCCTATTTTATCTCCTCTTGGAGAGGAGTTGGGGGTTCTTTTTTTGAATTTTTTTCCTATCTTTGGAGGTTTTGGGAAGTGTTGGAGGAATTTTGGAGGCTTGAAGACTTGGAGAAGCTTGGATCTCTTCTTAAAATGTGCTTCCATTGTAGGGATTTTGAAGGTAACCTCCATGGCAATAGCCATTTCCCTATGCATGTTTTTATTTTAGTACATGTGTTGGAAATTTATGTTTGGTGTTGTTTTCAAATTTTTTGTGTGGGTTTGAGTGTTGGTGAGAGCATCTCTATTGGAGAAAAGGCTCAACTCATATGGGGTGGGGGAGAGTGAACCTCCTCGAGGTCACCTCCTTGTGTTGTTCTATTTATAGCCTTGAGGGCATTCTATGGAGTTTGGGAGCATTTTGATTTGGCATGAGTGCCATAGTGATTCTTTGAGTATTGTGAAGAAATTATTTTTGGTTGAGGCCTTGAGTTATTGTGATTTTTGGAGTTCTTGGGGTGACCTCTTGAGTTGAGGGGTCCACTCCCCTACCCCCTCCAAACTCATTTTAATGAGTTTTGTTATATGCAATTCCTTGGGAGTAATTTTTGTGTTTGGAGATTTCATTGTTGTGGTGTGTTTGTGAAACCGTGCGACTTCTACCTCCCTAGCTTGGGGGTGACCCACTAGTGGGTCTATGGTAGGGAGGAGGGTGATTTGTGTGGCCTTGGTTCCCCCATTTTGTGTTTGTATTATTATAGGTTTTTATTGGAGAAATGGAGCTTTGGAGAAGTCCATTGTTATCTCATTTGCCTTATTTTAGATGGTTGTTTGTGAGCCATGGCCTTGGAGGCCTTATTGTTGAGTTGTAAATTATTACTTTCCCTCTATTGTATTTGTTGATGAAAACAATTTCAATGTATAACACTTTTATTGAGTTTCCATACATGTATTTCTGTTGTTGTTGAGTTTATGTGTGGGTGGAAAGTTTGACAAAAAGGAAATATAGTTTGTTATTTTTCTTTTATTCAGGAAAATATTTATAGGTTACAGTTGGAAAATTGTTGGATGCTAAAATAGGAAGACAAACAAACTAGTGCTGTTGAAATGAGTTTAAAACAAAATACATGTGTAATATTCTCTTTTTCATGTTTTTGTTTCCAAGAAATGCATATTTAGGATACTGCTTAAATTAGCTTGCTGTTTAAAAGTAAAAAATATGTTCTATGTAATTAAATGTCAAAGGAGAAGATGAAATAGTATTATGCTCCATTTTATATACTGTCAAAAGGAAAGTAAGAAATAGTAAGTTTGTTTTGTTTATTTATGAAAAGAAAAAAAAATAGTAAATCTGGTCTTTTCATTTCAAGAAAAATGTTATATTATGGGTGTTTATAAGTTTTCAAATCTGGTTATATGCTCCTATTATGTTAATAGGGTATATACATATAATATAATATATTATAATATATATATATATATATATATATTCTAGAATTTTGATGCATATTAGCCTCACTGTGAAATTGTAATATACATTGTATATATATTACTATGTGTGTGTGTATATATATATATACACACACACATATATATTTATTTATATTAAAAAACTATTTTAAACACCTGTAAATCAAACTACATTTAAAGTTATTGAGAAATGGAACTGTGAAACAAAAATCTGAATGAGGGTTATAGATTAGATTTTGATTTTAAAACAAAAAAAATTAAGGAGTGAACAAAGGGAGAGGGCTGTGCCCCCACACGGCTCCCTCCCCACACCACTTCCCTTAACTTGAAAGTCCAACGGCGAGTGGAAGAATACCATGGGTCGTTGGCCCCTCATTCGCAGTCCTCCCTCAGCTTTGCCGCCAGTCGGCCCCTTCAGCCTCTGTGCATCATCTTTTTTGATCTGTATGTAACACAAATATATATATTTGACCTCTGTAGTTCAGCAAAATAGTTCATCTATTATTTCTAGTTTTATGAAAACGGATATATATATATATATATATATATATATATATATATATATACACACACCCATAAGTGTATATATATATATAAATATATATATATATAAACTATGGGGTATACTTAGTATATATACCTCTATGTAAACCCTCTTGGCGGCCTCCCTCAACAAACCTTCAACCTACAACAAAAATGGAGGAATAAATAAAAGGAAAAAAGAAAGAGGAGGAAAAACAAAATGGAGAGAAGAAAACAATAGAATAAGTTGAGCTAGGGTTAGGGCATCTTTCTTTAAGAAACAAAAAAATAATAAATTAGGGATGAGTTGGAGGATGAGGGGGAAAATTAAAAATGCATTTTATTTATTTCCCCCATTTTACCTTGTGCACGGAAATTCTTATTTCCCTCTCTTTTGACTTTTGTTGACTTTATTTTGATTTAGTGCCTTTCCTTGTGATTAAGCTATTTGATTTAATAGTTTGGGGATAATTTATTTTCCTTGTGGATTTTATTTAGATGGGATTTTTTTGTTATTGGAATACCTTATCCCTTTGTCTTCTATTTATTTTGGACACCTCTATTGATGTTCTAGTGTGTCTTAATTTTAATTCATTGGGGAAAATCTTTTTAAATGAATTTATTTTTAATCTAATCGATTTATTTACGGAGGGGATGCTTTAATTTATTCTCTTTTAATCCTTTTACTTGAGTTATTTAATAAATATAATTGAGTAATTATGTTTATTAAAGGACTTAGTTGTTGAGTTTTAATTTGGTCATTTATTGAATTTTGAATTTTATATATTGTTGAGTGGCTAAATTTATTTTGACCTTTGAATTATTTAACTTATTTTTCTTATTTACTTTATTTATTTAATTTTTGTCTTAATTATTTTTACGAGAAATTCTTTTTAAATTATTTATTTCATTTATTGAAAATGCGTTATGCTGTCGAATTTCTCCTAAAATTTAGGGTTTTGTTTTTATGCCATTTTTGTGACTTCCAATTAATCACTTTATTTCATCATGTGACCATCATACCATTGGATGTGTTATTATTTTTAATTTTAATTATGTAGTGGGATTAGGGTTGATTTTGATTTAGTCAAAATCATTTCACTCACCTAGGAAACTTAAGGTTTTGAATTAAATCGATTCTAACCCTAGTAGAGATGCTCATCGCATAACATAACCCCCTAGTCAGCTATTATCACATAGTGGATTGTGTTGGTAGATGCACTTCCCCAAATATGATTAACATGTTTATGCCTTACGCATATTGCCACCGAGCACGTTGATGCGTGCAAGGGGGTTTCTCGGGACATGCAGAAAAGTTTTTGATATTTCATGTCATGACCACATGACAAATGTGGACATGACACGTGTGTTGCATGTTGTGATTGCATGGGAAATATGGGCATGACATTTGGTATCAGAGCCCAAGTTTAAACACTAGGCTTGTTTGGGCACATTATTTATTCCACAATTTCGATTAATTTCTAATTACTTTTTTTTGTAGGATTCCTCCCAGATGAGCTTGGTGAGCGCGTTCACACTGCACAAAGTCTGTAGAGGTTCATAGTGACTCTTCAGCTAAGGGTCGGGGACCATTGGCACCACAGGAACAACAAGCACCACAGGCCCCATCTATACCTGATATTGGGCCACAAATATTACAAGCACTACAACCAGTGTTAGATAGGCTACCACCAGCCGTAGTTGAGCCACACATAGAGCCATGTGCTGAGCCCCATGATGATCCACGAGAGGAGCCACGCATGGAGCCATGAGCAGAGTTACGTGTGGAGCCACATGTGGAGCCTCATGTCGAGCCGCGAGAGGCACCACATGTGGAGCCATATGTTGAGGTACTAGATACGATGGCAGAGGAGGTTGGATTGGCCTACAGGGCCCATAGCAGGAGCCTTCCATGTCATGCTAGGTGTGAGGAGGCAGTACGAGTGGAGCAAATTTTCCACAGGCCTTATGATTTTTATGCGGATGAGCCTATCCAAGGACACTGAGATCAAGGAGACCCTATCAGGGATTTGTTGAGGCTGAATCCACCTACATTCACTGGGACCACAAAGGGAGTTAAAGCTGAGGCTTGGCTCATTAGTCTAGATAGATGCTTCACATTGCATCCTTATAAGGGCAACACGAAGGCATGTGTGGCAGTCCACCTATTGCAAGATGCAACAGCTACTTGGTGGCGCACTGAGGAGTGCAAGCACCGTCTATCATTGAACACACTCACATGGGAGACTTTCATTGAGCACTTCAATGCGTAGTATTTATCAGATCACTACAGACAGCGTCGCATAGACGAGTTTCATGATCTTCAGTAGAGAGGGCTTACTGTTGCTCAGTATGAGGGCAGGGTCACTGAGTTGTCTTGATATACAGAGTATCTCCATGATGAGAAACTCCTGGTTCATAAGTTTATCAGAGGGTTGAACCATAGCATAGCAGGGCTTGTATGCATGGCAAACCCCCAGACATTGAGTGATTTTGCCAAGAAGGCATACATAGTTGAGGAGATACAAGGATGAGGGCAGAGTTCACGTCCTTAGTTTTAGGACTGTGGGTAGTAACAGCATCAGTAGAGTTATTGCAGACCACTGCCACCACCTCAGAGAGGAGGATTTAGTTCTGCATCCTTACCTCCTAGGACTTCACAACATCAACAGCAGAGATCTAGGCCACAACAGAGGGTACACGGGGGTCATAATTGAGGTTGGTAGCAGCATCGGCCCGCGGAGAGACTAGAGGCAACAGGGACCACCTACGGGACCCGCGAGGTCACAATAGTCCTACAGGGGTTCATAGGGGTCCACAAGTTGATCTGGATAGCAGTAGTCGGGTAGGACTCAAACTAGACAGGTACATGCTCAAGGCCCATGCTATGTTTGTGGTGGAGTGGGACATCTAGCCAGAGAGTGCCCATAGGGCTTTACAATAGGGGGACAACCTCGTACAGGAGGGTCAAAGCAGACTGTTGGAGATGTGGGTAGGTCCCACTGTATGTTCATAATAGTTGATAACCGCCAGGATACTTTTTAGGCATCAGTGATTGAGACCTCAGGTATGATAGGGGGTGTTCCCATTTCTATTCTTTTTGACTCTAGCACTACTGACTCTTTCATATCTCCATTGTTAATGAAGCATTGCAGGCTGGTGGCCTCTAGGCAAGGCAATAGGTGGGAGGTTGAGTTGGCCTCAGGGGCCAAGATGACAGTAGATGCCCTAGTCCATGACTGTGAGATATCTTTGGGACCCTTTACTATAGTTTGTGACCTTAGAGTTATGACATTAGGATCCTACGATGTGGTTTTGGGTATGGACTAACTTCCAGCTCATATAACCAAGCTAGATTGTCATTGAAAGGCGATAAGTTGCTTAGACGATCATGGTACATCAGTTGAGATACTAGGCATTCAGAAGCCCACAACTATTCGTATGATATATGCTTAGCAACTTAAGCGTTGCATGCAAAAGGGATCAAAGATGTTTGCTATTATAGGTAGTGATAGATCAGAGGATGAGCCTGAGGCATCATTAGATGATCATCCCATCTTGAGAGAGTTTGCCGATGTGTTTCCAGTAGAGTTACTGGGGATGCCACCCCGTCGTGAGGTAAACTTTCATATTGATTTAGTGTCGGGTGTTGAGCCAGTGTCTTGTGCACCCTACAGGATGACCACTCATGAGCTCACAGAGCTCAAGTTGTAGCTTGAGGACTTGCTCGAGAAGGGGTACATCCAACCAAGCATTTCACCTTGGGATGCTCTGGTCATCTTCATGAAGAAGAAGGATGGGTCTCTTCAATTATGCATGGATTATAGGCAGTTAAATAAGGTGATAGTGAAGAACTGTTACCCTCTGCCTAGGATTGACGATCTCTTTGATCAGATACAGGGAGCCAGGGTGTTCTCTAAGATTGACCTAAAGTCCAGTTACCACCAGTTGCGTATCATAGAGGCGGACATCCATAACACCACCTTTCAGACTTGATATGGCCACTATGATTTCACTGTGGTCCCCTTCGGTTTGACGAACGCCCCTACAGTGTTCATGAGTCTCATGAATAGGGTGTTTCATACCTACTTGGATCAGTTCGTGATTATTTTCCTTGATGACATTTTGATCTATTCATAGACCAAGGAGGAGCATGAGGAGCACCTACGTTAGGTTTTGTAGTGTTTGAGGGAGCAGAATCTTTATGGCAACCTGGCAAAGTGTGCATTTTTCAAGATAGAGGTACAGTACCTAGGGCACATCCTATCTAGCGATGGTATCTCTGTAGATCCATCAAAGATCAGGGCTATCAGAGATTAGCCAGCACCCACCAGTGTGACAGAGGTCAGGAGTTTTATGGGGTTAGCTGGTCATTACTGTAGATTTGTTGAGGGTTTCTCTTGGATAGCGCACCCCATCACTTCCCTTCAGTGGAAAGGGAAGAGTTTTCTATGGACTGAGAAGTGCAAGAGGGCCTTTGGGGTCCTCAAGGAGCATCTTACCAGTGCTCTCATTTTAGCAGATCTTGATCCAACAGCAGATTTTATGGTTTGCATGGATGCATCACTTGAGGATTTGGGGGGCATACTTATTCAGGGTGGTAGAGCAATCACGTATGAGTCACGAAAGCTAAAGACCCATGAGCTAAACTACCCCACTCATGATTTAGAGATCACAATAGTGGTTCATGCTCTAGTTTGTCGGAGATATTTCTTATTGGGTCATCTCTTTGAGCTTCATTTAGATCATCACAGCCTTTAGTACATATTCACACAGCCAAATCTGAACGCCTGATAGCAGCGTTATATGGAGTTTCTTTACGAGTATGGCTTTGACGTCAAATACATCAAAGGGATGGAGAACATGGTTGCTAACACATTGAGTCAGAGGCGCCATGAGATCTTGACCTTGACTCTAAGTGTGGACTTGAGAGGACGCATTATTCAGCATCTGCCTGAGGATGAGTGGTTTCTTGAGGTGCAGCAGGAGATCCAGTCACAGAGGGTCCTGGTGGGCAAGTTTGTAGGATACTCACTTGAGGCAGATGGGTTACTTCATCATCAACAGTGCATCTATGTACCCTGTACAAGTGACCTATATTCAGTAGTGTTATCAGAGGCTCACAGAGCACCATATGCAGCACATCCAGGGGTGAAGAAGATGCATGCTAACTTACGACAGCTGTACCATTGGGTGGGTATGAGACGGGATATTGTAGAGTTTGTTTCTCGATGCCTTGAGTGCTAGAGGGTGAAGGTGATGCAGAGGCATCCACACTAAAACCTTGACATACAGCATGTATGTCTACAACCCATCATCATCATCATATTTTCTGTTAACATAGTCAGCATCATCATATTTTCTCTTGCCAACCGATATCCTCCTGCAGACAAGCCTTCGCCCTTTCGCATGTCAGCAGCATCATCATATCTGACTATCGGCAGCATCATCACATTCGGCAAGCGCAAACATCCTTCTGACGTTCACTGTTCATCTTACCGCCAAACGCT
Source organism: Cunninghamia lanceolata (assembly GCA_027924645.1). NCBI lineage: Eukaryota > Viridiplantae > Streptophyta > Pinopsida > Cupressales > Cupressaceae > Cunninghamia > Cunninghamia lanceolata. The sequence continues at coordinate 2,027,733 of BSBN01000564.1, read as the reverse complement.
ATCTTCAGCATCATGATGTTCAACATCATGTTCATCAGCAGGATATAAAATATCCTGTTCCTCCCATGTATCCTGATGACGACACTTCACGCACCTTTCCTTCGATGCTTACGTCACCCTGATATCCTGATGATGATTATCCTGATGACGATGACGTCACATGCAGCTCCTTCAATATCCTGCTGCCCCGATATCCTGATGACGATTATCCTGATGATGATGACATCACATGCAGTTCCTTCAATATCCTGCTGTCGGCCAGACTTAACATTATCGGCCCGCGATGGTTTTATCAACCCGATCTTCTACCTTATGCCGATACGCTCCTCCTCGGCAACACCTGATGATGATCACCCCAATGCACATTCACTTTATGCAATTGATTGCATCATGCTCACCTCCATCTACTCGGATGACGCCCGAAGCGACTGCAGGATATACACAGAAATATCTTGATGATGCCGTTGCGATGGATTTTCCAACCTTAGCGAATTTTCAATCCGCCGAACCTCCTGAGGTGACCCGATCTGCTTCCAGGGTAATCTTCCAAACTCTAACAACCAACACGACCTAGCACATGCCCATGCTAGGGTTCTCAACACATCTCGACCGCGATCCTGCAAACATGCACATGAACAAACAGAAAATGCAAACTAAATCCTAAACTACTGTACATAGCCATTCCACCGATTCGACGAATCAACCGGTGGAATGGATCAGCGAATCCATGAAACCACCAAAACAGCAAATCGATTACACAAAGGAATCCAAAACAGAGAATGGACAAAACAGGATCTCTTTATTGATAAAAGATGCAAGTACAATACTCTGTCTCACTATCTGTCTCACTCTCTGTCACTCTCTTCTGCAATACTATCTAGCTTCTCAACATCTATGTCTCAATCTGTCCTAAGACCAACCGATCCTCATGCATAAATAGGATCTCTTGCGAGTACTACCGACCCGACTCCAAGCGGCTGGGAAATCTCTCCAAGCGGCTGGGAGATCCAACCGAACACACAGCATAACAGCTGTCCTAACAACCTAGCTAAAAATAGTAAAGTATGGTCAACATGACCTTATTACATGCATTGGTCTTATCAGACCTTCTTGGAAACATTAACAAGACTCAAAACAAACTAACTGCCTCATGGAGGCCAGCTGTCAGGTAGGTGCTCCTGCACCATACTCCCCAACAGAAAAGAACTCATGTCCCATGAGTTTAGTTGTGGAAGAATCCCACCTTTACACTTTGCCTTTGCAATATTCTGACCTGTTCCAGCTTTATCCTCTGCTGGCTCTTGGCTGCTCCAAGACTTCTGAACTGTAACTTGTTTTCTTGCAAGTAAATCCTCATGCCTGTCAATGTAGGCCCTTCTCTCACATACCTTGTGTTTGTCAGGTTGTCTGACCAGAACCTCTGTCTGAACTGCCTCTTGAACTTCTGCAATGTTCAACTCTGTCTTTCTTTCAACCTTTATAGGACAAACAATAGTCCCAACTATGACAACATCCTTGTCATTCTTCTCAACTGGTTGTTGTTTGCAAACCTGTTTCTGAACCTGCTGCTGACCTCTGTCAGTCAAAACTGAAACTTTCTTCAACCTGTTGTCCTTAACAACTCCTTTCCCTGCAGTGTCCTCAACTGCCTTTATGCCTGCTCCTATAGGCATCTGCACAAACTCCTTCTTTCCCACTAAAATGATTTTTGCTGCCTTCTGTGCTGCAGTATCTTCCTGCAATGGCATCAACATAATAGTTCTCCCATCTTTCTTGATGGTGTAGGTATTAGCATACCCATCATACAGTACCCTCCTATCAACATATGCCTGTTCATAGACAAAAAGTGATTGACTATCACTCACCCAAGATGCCTTGTAAGGGTGGTGGTGTGGAATCCTTTCCAAATTTAGTTTATCCACCATTTCCTGAGATACCATGTTGTCTGTTGAACCAGTATCAATGACAACCTTACATACTTTACCTTTGCTCTTGCATGTGGTCTTGAAAAGAGCTCTTCTTTGCATCATATCCCTTGATGCCTGCAAACTAATTCTCCTTAGCATCAATGCTTCTCCCTCCTTAGGATATCCATAACTGTCAGGAACTCTATCTCCTTGATAAGTGTTTGAACTTTGCACACTTTGCTCTACTTTCTCTTCTTGCACAAGTTGTGCTCTCTTGTCATTCGTTCTATCATCTCTGGATGATGAACCTTTGCTTTCTGGACATTTGAAAAATGGATGACCAAACTCACCACAATTGTAACACTTTCCTGAAAATGTAGTAGAACCTCTACCACTTCCAAATTTGCCTCTATTACCTTTCCATCCACCTCTGAAATCAGACTGTCCCTGTCCTTTACCAGTGTCTTCTTGACCCTCATTGGTTTGCCTTGTTGTAGGGGCTGCTCCTCTTCCCCTCATATTGTTGCCTCTTCCTCTCATGGACTTATCTTGTCTCCTATTCATCTTTTCTTCAATCCTGACTGCCATTTGGTAACAATCCTCCACACTCTTAGGGTTAGCTAAAACTAACTCATCCTGTATGTTCAATCTCAAACCAACCAAGTACCTAGCCACCTTTTCTACCTCATTCTCATGATGACCAGATCTCATACTCAACTTATAAAACTCCTTAGTATATGCCTTCACATCCATTTCCTTCTGCCTTAAAAATTGCAGCTTCTTAAACATCTGAATTTCATAATCCTTGGGCAAGAATTTACCTTTTATCCTTGCTACCATTTTATCCCATGAAGTGATCTTTGACCTTCCTTGTTTCCTTCTCTCGGATTGTACATAATCCCACCATACCAAAGCATGACCTCCTAACTTGGTCTTTGCAATCTTTACCTTCTGATCCTCAGCAACATCTTCACATTCAAAGTGATTATCAAGTGCAGCAATCCAATCCAGTAACTCATCTTCATTCAAACTTCCATTATACTTGGAAACATCAACCTTTACCTTAGGTTTATCACTCTGCACTGCCTTTAACAGTTTTGCAAATCTCTAGTCTTCAGCATCCAGATCTTCAGCTACCTCTTCATACTCTTCAACAGCATCTTCATCTTCTTCTGATTCACTATCTTCCACTTCCCTCTTTTTGTTCTTCTCCAAGGCTACAAGCCTGGCTTGAAGTGCTTCAGCAAGCTCCTTCATCTTCCTCATCTCTCTGGCATGTTTTTCCTTCATCTCTTGCAATTCCCTTGCAGTACCAGTACCTTTCGGAGGCATTTTGTCAACCTCACACTCCTCTACCTCTGTCCTTTCAGTGACAGAATCAACTCTACCTCTGCCCTTTCGGTGACAGAATCAACACACAACAGCCCAGACCTTTTGCTGAGCTCTGATACCACTATGATGCAGAGGCATCCACACTAAAACCTTGACATACAGCATGTATGTCTACAACCCATCATCATCATCATATTTTTTGTTAACATAGTCAGCATCATCATATTTTCTCTTGCCGACCGATATCCTCCTGCAGACAAGCCTTCGCCCTTTCGCATGTCAGCAGCATCATCATATCCGACTATCGGCAGCATCATCACATTCGGCAAGCGCAAACATCCTCCTGACGTTCACTGTTCATCTTACCGCCAAACGCTATCTTCAGCATCATGATGTTCAACATCATGTTCATCAGCAGGATATAAAATATCCTGTTCCTCCCATGTATCCTGATGACGACACTTCATGCACCTTTCCTTCGATGCTTACGTCACCCTGATATCTTGATGACGATTATCCTGATGACGATGATGTCACATGCAGCTCCTTCAATATCCTGCTGCCCCGATATCCTGATGATGATTATCCTGATGACGATGACGTCACATGCAGTTCCTTCAATATCCTGCTATTGGCTAGACTTAACATTATCGGCCCGCGATGGTTTTATCAACCCGATCTTCTACCTTATACCGATACGCTCCTCCTCGGCAACACCTGATGATGATCACCCCAATGCACATTCACTTTATGCAATCAATTGCATCATGCTCACCTCCATCTACTCGGATGACGCCCGAAGCGACTGCAGGATATACACAGAAATATCCTGATGATGCCGTTGCGATGGATTTTCCAACCTTAGCGAATTTTCAATCCGCCGAACCTCCTGAGGTGACCCGATCTGCTTCCAGGGTGATCTTCCAGACTCTAACAACCAACATGACCTAGCACATGCCCATGCTAGGGTTCTCAACACATCTCGACCGCGATCCTGCAAACATGCACATGAACAAACAGAAAATGCAAACTAAATCCTAAACTACTGTACATAGCCATTCCACCGATTCGACAAATCAACCGGTGGAATGGATCAGCGAATCCATGAAACCACCAAAACAGCAAATCGATTACACAAAGGAATCCAAAACAGAGAATGGACAAAACAGGATCTCTTTATTGATAAAAGATGCAAGTACAATACTCTGTCTCACTATCTGTCTCACTCTCTGTCACTCTCTTCTGCAATACTATCTAGCTTCTCAACATCTATGTCTCAATATGTTCTAAGACCAACCGATCCTCATGCATAAATAGGATCTCTTGCGAGTACTACCGACCCGACTCCAAGTGGCTGGGAAATCTCTCCAGGCGGCTGGGAGATCCAACCGAACACATAGCATAACAGCTGTCCTAACAACCTAGCTAAAAATAGTAAAGTATGGTCAACATGACCTTATTACATGCATTGGTCTTATCAGACCTTCTTGGAAACATTAACAAGACTCAAAACAAACTAACTGCCTCATGGAGGCCAGCTGTCAGGTAGGTGCTCCTGCACCAGAAGGTTGAGCATCAGCATCCAGCGGGTCTGTTATACCCTCATGAGATACCTGAGTGGAAATGGGACACTATTACCATGGATTTCACTATTGGTCTTCCTATGTCTTCTCGCCGCCATGATGCCATCATGGTGACAGTTGACAACTTGACCAAGGTAGCACATTTCTCACCTGTACGCATGATGTACAATGCACCAGCAATGGTGAGAGTATTCTTAGATGATATTGTGAGATTACATGGAGTACCTCGCTGCATCATTTTTGATAGGGACTCAGTGTTCACTTCATCCTTTTGGAGGGCTTTGCAGCATGCGTTGGGCACACAGCTCAACTTTAGTTTCGCTTATCACCCCAAGATAGATGGATAGACAGAGCGGGTGAATCAGGTGTTGGAGGACATGCTTCGTATGTATGTTATGGGCCATCAGTCTAGATGGGAGGAGTATCTGTATCTGGTTGAGTTTGCCTACAATAATAGGTATCACAGCTCGTTGGGTATCCCTCCTTTTTAGGCTGTATACGACAGACCATGTAAAACACTATTAAGTTGGGATCGGATAGAGGACAGAGTTGCCATTGGTCTAGAGTTGGTTCAGGATATGGAGCAGTAGGTCACACTGATTAGGTAGAGATTTCAGGAGGCACAAGATAGACAGAAGAAGTATGCTGATGCTAAGAGACTAGATCGGAGCTTCTCAGTTGATGACAGAGTATTCCTTAGAGTGCGGTCACACAAGAGTCCAATCCATTATGGAAAGGGCTCTAAGCTCTCACCATGGTTTGTAGGACCTTTTGAGATCTTGGAGCGGATAGGACTTGTAGCCTATCGTCTAGCATTGCCACCTAGCCTGTCGCGCATCCACGATATTTTTTATGTGTCTATATTGAGGTGATATATCTGATTTATCTCATGTATTGGATTGGAGTGCTCTATAGGTAGAGGCAGATGGGCAGTTGGATTTGAAGCCAATTCGTATATTAGCTCGTCAGACATTGGGCCTTCGAGGTTGAGAGTTGGACTAGGTTAGGGTCCAGTGGGATCAATATGATGAGGTCACGGTGACTTGGGAGGATGCAGCTAGTTTGAGGGCACTCTATCCTCATCTTTTTGATGACTTTCAAGAGGAAGTTTAGTCTTAGGGGGGAGGATGTGAGGCCGATTTATTTCACTCCCTTATTTTGATCGTTTCACTTTATAGTTGGTGACATTATCAGATATTTAGAGACTATTGTTTTCCATTATGTAGATTTACACTATATCTCCTAATTTTTGGATTAGCATTGATTAGTCATGTGGTGATTTGATTAGATCATAGTTTGATGCTATTTTGATGTTAAACATGTGAGATACATTTGATGATGACTATTGATGTGATTACAAGTTCATTATGTGGATTTATTAATTGATCATGATTATGAGACATTAGATAGAAAATGCAATTTTTAATCTCAATTATGATGTGAATGATTAATGTTGTATGCAATGACATGAATTTAATTTTTGTTTCTTCGGCTATGATTTATCCATGATGTGAATGACCACTTGATCTAGTTGTGCAGGTTATTTTCCCAGGCCACAGGAAATTGAAGGTACTTTTCACACATATGTAATTCCTTGTAAAACTAATCCATTCCCAAGAAGGATGAGGATCACATTTGATCGGATGATGTTTTTGTGCGTGCTTGATTTATTTATTTGGCCTGGTTCACGCCTCTTAAATTGATTTATATCATGTGTTATATATTTATATTTGATTTACACCATTTGGTGTTTTTTTTATTTATGGGCCATTTAAAGTGATTTTATACCTCCCTAAGTGTTTATTAGAGTTTCAAACTTACCCTAGGTGGTAACCCTAGGGTCTAGGGTCCATTTGGAATTACTAAACCCTAGGGTAACTCACTTTTAGTCACTCTAAACTTAGGTTTAGTAAATGTGACGAAATTTGAAAATGGCTAAGGATGGGAGATGAGTCATGCTTTGGGAAAGACCCATCTCCATTCCCAAAATTTGGAGATTCCCTCACCAAGAAGACTTAGGAGGTCTTCAAGATGCCCAAGTGTGTGGGATCTCCCTCCAAGACTCTCACACATGTGTGAGAGCATCTTGGAGGCAGATGGCTCTCTTGGAGCGTAAGAGCATGCCATGTGGCATCCCTTATCCTCATGGAGCCTTGAGAAGAGTTGCCACCTCTCCACTTGGTCTCTCACATATGTGTGAGAGCACAAGTGGATAAGGTGAGGGTTTGAATGGATTAGAAGGTGACACTTGTCACCCTCACACTCCTTCTCCCTTGCAAGTGGCATGGGATGAGGAAGGAGAAGGTGACAAGTGTCACCTTCTCATTCCTTAAGGCCAAATTTGAAGGCCTATTTTATCTCCTCTTGGAGAGGAGTTGGGGGTTCTTTTTTTGAAATTTCTTTCTATCCTTGTGTTGTTCTATTTATAGCCTTGAGGGCATTCTATGGAGTTTGGGAGCATTTTGATTTGGCATGAGTGCCATAATGATTCTTTGAGTATTGTGGAGAAATTATTTTCAGTTGAGGCCTTGAGTTATTGTGATTTTTGGAGTTCTTGAGGTGACCTCTTGAGTTGAGGGGTCCACTCCCCTACCCCCTCCAAACTCATTTTAATGAGTTTTGTTATGTGCAATTCCTTGGGAGTAATTTTTGTGTGTTTGGAGATTTCATTGTTGTGGTGTGTTTGTGAAACCGTGTGACTTCTACCTCCCTAACTTTGGGGTAACCCACTAGCGGGTCTATGTTAGGGAGGAGGGCTATTTGCATGGCCTTGATTCGCCCATTTTGTGTTTCTATAATTGCAGGTTTTTATTGGAGAAATGGAGCTTTGGAGAAGTCCATTGTTATCTCATTTTCCTTATTTTAGATGATTGTTTGTGAGACATGGCCTTGGAGGCCTTATTGTTGAGTTGTAAATTATTACTTTCCCTCTATTGTATTTGTTGATGAAAACAATTTCAATGTATAACACTTTTATTGAGTTTTCATACATGTATTTCTGTTGTTGTTGAGTTTATGTGTGGGTGGAAAGTTTGACAAGAAGGAAATATAGTTTGTTGTTTTTCTTTTATTCAAGAAAATATATATAGGTTGTAGTTGGAAAATTGTTGGATGCTAAAGTAGGAAGACAAACAAACTAGTGTTGTTGAAATGAGTTTAAAACAAAATACATGTGTAATATCCTCTTTTTCATGTTTTTGTTTCCAAGAAATGCATATTAGGGTATTTCTTAAATTAGTTTGTTGTTTAAAAGTAAAAAAATATGTTCTATGTAATTAAATGTCAAAGGAGAAGATGAAATAGTATTATGCTCCATTTTATATACTATCAAAAGGAAAGTAAGAAATAGTAAGTTTGTTTTGTTTATTTATGAAAAGAAAAAAAAATAGTAATTCTGGTCTTTTCATTTCAAGAAAAATATTATATTATGGGTGTTCATAAGTTTTCAAATCTATTTGTATGCTCTTGTTATGTTAATAGGGTATATACACATAATATAATATATATATATATATTGGAATTTTGATGCATATTAGCCTCACTTTGAAACTGTAATTTACATTGTGTATATATACACACACACATATATATATATTTATTTATATTAAAAAAACTGTTTAACCGCCTGTAAATCAAACTACATTTAAAGTTATTGAGAAATGGAACTATGAAACAAAAATCTGAATGAGGGTTATAGATTAGGTTTTGATTTTAAAACAAAAAAAATTGAGTGAATAGAGGGACGACGGCCATAGCCACCGCCCCCTATTCGTTATTTGAAGTTGCAAGCACACCCCCCTCCCCACACCACTTCCCTTAACTTGAAACTCCAGCGGCAGGTGGAAGAATACCACAGGCCATTAGCCCCTCATTCGTAGTCCTCCCTCAACTTGGCCGCTAGTCGGCCCCTTCAACCTATGTGCATCATCTTTTTTGATCTGTATGTAACACAAAAATATATACATACATACATACATACATACATATATATATATATGACCTCTGTAGTTTAGCAAAACAGTTTATCTATTATTTCCAATTTTATGAAAATGGATATATATTTATATATATATATACACCCATAAGTGTATATATATACAAAAAAACTACGGGTATACTTCGTATATATACCTCTGTGTAAACCCTCTTTGTGGCCTCACTCAACAAACCTTCAACCTGCAACAAAAATGGAGGAATAAAGAAAAGGAAACAAGAAAGAGGAGGAAAAACAAAATGGAGAGAAGAAAACAATAGAATAAGTTGAGCTAGGGTTAGGGCATCTTTCTTTAGGAAACAATAAAATAATAAATTAGGGATGAGTTGGAGGATGAGGGGGAAAATTAAAAATGCATTTATTTATTTCCCCCATTTTACCTTGTGCACGGAAATTCTTATTTCCCTCTCTTTTGCCTTTTGTTGACTTTATTTTGATTTAGTGCCTTTCCTTGTGATTAAGCTATTTGATTTAATAGTTTGGGGATAATTTATTTTCCTTGTGGATTTCATTTAGATGGGATTTTTGTTTTATTGGAATACCTTATCCCTTTGTCTTCTGTTTATTTTGGACACCTCTATTGATGTTCTAGTGTGTCTTAATTTTAATTCATTGGGGAAAATCTTTTTAATGGAATTTATTTTTAATCTAATCGATTTATTTACAAACGGGATGTTTTAATTTATTCTCTTTTAATCCTTTTACTCAAGAGTTATTTAATAAATATAATTGGGTAATTATGTTTATTAAAGGACTTAGTTGTTGAGTTTTAATTTGGTCATTTATTGAATTTTGAATTTTATATATTGTTGAGTGGCTAAATTTATTTTGACCTTGGAATTATTTAACTTATTTTTCTTATTTACTTTATTTATTTAATTTTTGCCTTAATTATTTTCACAGGAAATTCTTTTTAAATTATTTATTTCATTTATTGAAAATGTGTTATGCTGTCAAATTTTTCCTAGAATTTAGGGTTTTGTTTTTATGGCATTTTTGTGAATTCCAATTAATCACTCATTTCATCATGTGACCATCATACCATTGGATGCATTATTATTTTTTATTTTAATTATGCAGTGGGATTAGGGTTGATTTTGATTTAGTCAAAATCATTTCACTCACCTAGGAAACTTAGGGTTTTGAATTAAATTGATTCTAACCCTAGTAGCGATGCTCATCACGCCGCATAACCCCCTAGTCGGCTATCATCACGCAGGGGATTGTATTGGTAGACGTACTTCCCTAAATATGATTGATATGTTTACGCCTCAAACGTATTGCCACAAAGCATGCTGACACGTGCGAGGGGGTTTCTCAGGACATGCGGAAAAGTTTTTGATATTTTGTGTCATGACTACATGACAAATGTGGACATGACACATGTGTTGTGTGTTGTGACCGCATGGGAAATGTGGGCATGACAAAATCAGACTCTACAGAATTGAAGCATGTAATGTTTAGAACTTGCGTACCACAACTCAATCAAAGCAAGTGATTTATCTTGCCCACTTCCTTTGTGATGAACTATAAACTTTAGCTCTTAGACATAATCAGTAATTAGAAAATCCTTTTTAGTAAATCAATATAGCCAATTGAAATATCAAATACTTAATTACTGTAATTTCTTCCCCTAATGTCATAAAAATGTGAAATCATTTCTAATTTTCAAGAAGTAAAATCTATCTTTCATTATGATAGTTTTCATCTCATTTTCTAAAGAGATTGTGATGGACTTAAAATAGGCCATTTGTAACACTTACGAGGGATGATTAAGATGACACACAAGATGATAAAGAACATTGATCTCCCAGAAAGAATTAAAAGTACAATATCTACTATTGATTGCTAAATAAGAGTAACAATTAAATTTAACTACATGTCTATGGTCAATGTTGGACCTAGTAACTCATGGCAACTGGCAACATCTTATGATCAATGAGCTTTTGTTCATGCAAAAAAAGAGCCCATTGATTATTAGTGATGGCATGTCTGGTTGTTTTGTTATATCTTGGTCATTGTGGTGATAATTGCCCCACCTTTGTAAAAATCACCCTTGGTTACTATCAATTCCTTTTTTTAAAACTAATTTTATTTTACCTTCAGTACCATATTAATCAACCAAACAACTTATTTTTAGTTTAGAAGAGCTAGTTTTGATCACCTTTCCAAACTATAGTAGGGGCAGTAGATCTATGCCAGAATTATACAATCTTACACCATAAAGGAAAAGCTCATATATTATGACCAATCCCTAGATTCAGACCTATTCTTCAAGGGTTCATTTGAAATAGCCTACCTATGTGTCCCTTTCTAAGAATTAGAAGCACCATAGCTCATATACCAAAATAAAAAGACTGCATCCATATAACTAGGATGAGATCTTTAACCTCAATCATTAATTCAATCCACATAGCCAATGCATTCTAGTCAAATGTTAGTTCCATGCCAAAATCAATGTATGAATCGCATAGGAACCAGCTCATATATACATCATATGTATATGTAGAGTGATTAACTCATGCATAGAACACATGTACACAATGTGACTACTTCATGCATACATCACATACACACAATCTGATTAACTCATGCACACATCTCATATACATAATGTGATCATCTTGTGCATGCATCACATATACATAGTGTGACTAGCTAACAAAAAGGAAGTGATTACAACCTTATTGCAAGAATTTTCTATTGCAAGGTGTGCGGCCTTGGTCTCCTTGTGTTGCGCAGCATAGTGCTTGGGTTCATGACAAGGCTTAACCGCTTCCTGTGGATTCATTATCTCTAGCGGTTGTATCGGGCATTAACATGTCGATATTTTGGTGCAACGACAACCATCTTTCCAACAATTGGTATCAGAGCCTAGGTCATGGGTTTGAACCCCTCACTTGCGCTGGGGGGATTGTTGCAAGGTGTGCGCCCTTGGTCCCCTTGTGTTGTGCAGCACAGTGTTTAGGTTCATGACAAGGGTTAACTGCCTCTCATGGATTCATTATCTCTTATGGTTGTATCAAGCTTTAATATGTCAATCTTTTGGTGCAACGACAATCATCTTTCCAACATTTTCCCCTTACCTAGTTCACTAGAATGTAATCCTTTAAGTACACCCTAGTCAGAAAGAGGAATGTCAGTGCATCCCACACTATGCCATGAGTCCCATCCTTTTCTCAATTCATTGCCAGCGATGATGAGAAGACAAGCATCCCATACTAGTTGTGTCATCACCAACCAGGGGATAATTGTAAGAACACACAACACATGTATTCATTAATAAAATTTCCATATCCCACTAAGAATCTAAGTCATCTTAGAACTAGATAAGAATAATTAGGATGTCTTATAGTTTTACCTCACTTAAAACTAGTGCCAATATTATCAATCACCTAGACTAATTTAACAACTAAAACTTTGAGAACCATACCTTAGGTAGACAAAACATTGGAAGCACACATACTAAACTCTTGAGACAAGTAGATCTTAACATCTATCAGTTACATGCCACTAGCAAAATTATGTCTAAACCATGTGAATTGAGCAACTCCTAGCATCTATCACCTGCATGCTACTAGTGGAAGTCAGCTAACCCTATAATATAGTTCAATACTTCTTTTCATAGAGCATGCTACCTAACTCCTATCATATTGGAGTAGTGATAAGCTTATTTGTAAGCAAGTCATAGTTTTACAATTTTGGTGATCACCTTAGAGTGAGTGGGACAAGCTACACTAAGAGAACAATTATCCTCTACCTATGCCCTTGTAGAGTCCCTTTCTCAACCCTAATTGTGATGCCAAGAAGCCAGCTCTTGTATTGACCTTGGTTCAACATTCTAGCATTTAGAAGGTACAAGAACATTGATCTAAAACATTACTAAGGTTTTACAATTAAGACTAGTTAACCAAATTGCAATACCATGTAGAGGGATCCATTAACGCATACACATGATCTTATAGGTCTTGGAGTCAAAATTACCAACACACTAGTAGCACATTGAACCCACATGATTTGGCTTCTATCCAGTCACCAATACATAAGAAAATACAAACCCATAAAGTAATCTCAAAGGTTATTCACTTCATTCAATTGTTACTTGAAAACATAGTATTTATTAGATAGAAATCAAACCCATAACAGTAACATTAGACAATATTCTACTTCTGAGGACAACATTTTTGAATATTACCAATCATAAATATTAGCATACAATTATCCTCCAAATAGATATATTTGGTAATACTTACCATTAATTACCTATAGCTGGCAAAGGCGACCATAAATAACTCCATCCTAAACTTAACATAGATTTGAGCACATATTTAGAGTAGATTGATCCTCCATAAAGGTTAGGAGTTGTTCACACCATCAAATCATAATATATTAATTTAGCATCATCATCAAATGCAAAGTTATTAGGCTTCCTTAACTCTTACATAGCAATGTGATGACCAAGTTTATCATGCCCTTATTTCTTGGAAGAATCAACCTCACTAGTGTCTTGAGGCTAATATATATCTTTCCAAACTTATCATTGAGCCAAGTAGCACACAAAACTTTGATTATTTTAGTTCAAAAAAGTCCAAAGGCCTTCTCATACACTCACATTAGAGATAGGCCATGAAGATGGTGACTCTAAAAGTCCATCCAAGATTGGAGCAGATTTGGAAATCCAACACATCTATTGGCTTGATGATGATAGATTATCTTTTATTGGCTCACACCTATTTAGTGAAGACATAAATTAGAATGGTGAGTTCATAGCCATTTGATGCAAATTTTAGCTTCAACTTGAAGCATACTGAAGAGGGAGGGTAGGCCAAGTTTAGGAACACATTAATCCCTAGAGAAATTCCCTAAACACCTCCCCTATGGACTTCGGTCATAGGGGCATCCATCGCCTAAGGACTGCCTACATACCCACTTCCAAATAGGATCGAAGTCCCATGTAATTATCCTAATATTTTAACTATTAGGATGAGAACTTGCAATTTCCCAAGTTAAGATAACATATAAAGATACTAGGCATAACCATTTTTGTCACATACATCAACAAGGTATAGTCGTCAAGGATTCTTAGCCTTGATAGATAGTTTCCCTAAAGAAGCCAAGGATAGCTTAACCAAGGAAGAACATGTAAACAATATATATATATATGATTTTACTCTAATAAATCAATTTAGTGTGCTAATATGGCACACTACTATTAGTAAGGTTCCTGAACTATGTCTACAGATAATGGTCCCAATTATCAACCATCTTTATACTTAGTTGTGCATTAAAATATCACCTATCTTAAATGACATACCTTAGTTAATAGTGTCTTATACAAACAATTGTCTAAATCAAATCCATAGATAGAAATTATGCATAATAGCATAGTCAATATAAAATAAATCCAATCATATTAGAGCATCGACTAGTAGCAGTCAAAATATTGTCACCATGCAACAATTATGCAAAAGCCCTAATATGGCTCCAAGTGATGTCTTATAATATGATTCAATGATATCAATTATCATAATCATATTGTATTATGACATCCTTCTTGACAAAGCACAACATGCATCAACAAGGCCACATAAAAACCATTGGAACTTTGAAAGACATACAACAATAATTACAAACTTGCTTTGAGCATGATCAATAGCCGAGTCATACTCAAGATAGTTGGAAACATTATATCCATTAGAGCATCATATGAATATATACACTCAATATTATTAGTAATAATCATAGTAGTAATATTCTTAACCTTCTAATTCCATTTACCTTATAGTGCAACCCAATATTCTCATAATAGTCTAGTTCACAAACTAGATAATATTCACACTTGTCATTTATACTAACTATGACCTTAATGGTTGGCAGTAAGATATCAAGGGATGATGTACAGTATGATTACACATGGGTTATCTCTTAACTTAATATCAACAACGCTACCAAATTAAATGTCAAAACTTGCCTTCCATTTATTACATAATCATACTAGAGTTTGAGACAACTATAATACCCTTCCTTAGTTCACATGATAGTTTCACTATCAAGGTTCTTATACTTAAGAGTTCAATAGACATCATGAATTCATATAAATCCTTTACCCCCAAATCCATTGCTGATTATCAAAATTATCAACTTGCAACATTAAAAATATGTTCAATACAATGTGGTTCTAATGCCACTAAATGATGTCATCATCACTTACATTGTTAAATCCAATTGTAAGCTCCAAAACTCATACTAAGTAAATCTTGTCCCTAGTTCGTAGTATAAGGAGATCTATACAGTAATAGATTCAACCTAAAATTATGTTACCTTATTCCATATAAAATTCTTAAGCTAATAAGATATGTTACCTTCCACTCTCGTCAACTAGAAGCCCAAGCACTTAGAAAATGAAATAATTTAATCTTGAAGGATTAACCCATAATCATGCAAAGATGACATGGTTTGGACAGATAGAAAACCCAAATCTTTATATTATTTATAGACCATACGATAAACAACATTCTCACACTTCTATTTTTACTAGGAATTGACATGGTTCCAATGCATATCAAGCTCGAGACTTCAACAAGGCTTAAAATTTGTAACTTGGAACCCTTTGAGAGCTTAAATCCAAACAAAAACCTTAAATTATGTACAGCTAAATCATTGACACACCTACAACAATTATTATAAAAAATAGCTCATAGATAAATACTTACCATACAACCAAATAGAATGGTTCTAAGGATTCATAGCAAGTAACAAACATCAATTAATAGATCCCATATATAGCAATCAACATTCAAAGAACTCAAACAATATTTCACGCCATAATTTTCTAGAACAATTATAACTGAACTATAATGGAACAAATTGCACAATAGAAGAAAACAATAGGAAATGTTCTACAAATACTTGATAATAATTGTTTAATGGTGAAAAGGAGGAGATTTGGTTGGTGTATGTATGGGGGTTTTAGTTTGAATCCTCCTTTCCACTAAACATTCCAAGGGCTTTTCAACTAAGTGCTTATCCTATTGAGAGGAGAGTCATCTATCAAATTGGGTTACCACTTGGTTTTGCTGGGAAATTCAGAAGTTATCACACAATGTCTCCAATTAATGTTCTTATGCTCTTGAAACCCTAATTTTAGCAAAACAATAAGTAAATCTATAAATTACGACTAATGCTATAGGAATGAGATGAAGGGCAAAGAACCTTAACTCACTATTTTTTGTAGTCTAACAAATGGAAATGTCAAGGACAATGGTGATGGTGCCCAGGTCTAATGTACTTCTTTTTCTAGAGAATCTCGATCTCCTCCCAACACTAAGTTCTATTGTCTTTTCTGTTTCTGGCAACTCAGATGCAGAGAATGATGGTGATGGTGTCGTAGTCCACTAAGGAATATTTTGCCAGATATTAAGAGCCCTACAAACCTTGATTATCACTGTCTAGTTTGTTTCTGTAGCTTTGGATGCAGAGGAAAATAGTGATGGTGCCCTAGTCCAAGTAGGCTCCTCCTTCAGGATTTGGAATCTCTGCAGTGTCCTGCTCCCTGCAACTCCACTTCTTCCACTTTTACAACCTATAACCTAGAATCACAAGAAGTGTGGGAGGGGGTTATGATGTTTAGAGGCTTGCCTCGGTCAAGCCCTGGAGAGACATTCAAGTCTTCCAAACACCGTTGTCAGAGAGAGTGCTTATCATTGTGGGATAGAGGCAAAAATCCAAATGATAATGATGATAAAACACAATAGATGTCACCTTGATGATGAAGCTCTCATGGAAGGAAGATGCTCTTCAATGCCATGAGGAGAAGATGTAATCCAACCTACAAAAACAAACACAATAACAATGCTATGCTCTGTAACACAATGAAAATCACAAATATGCCAATAGCTCACAATCATATACATCTTCTAGTTCTAAATGATAACCTACATATGCTTATATATGCAACTACTAAGATTCCCGCCAAGAGTTTCATAATTAAACTTATGATGTCAGCCTGGGACCCAAATAACAGTCACAAACCTGACATTTGAATTTAGGGCAGACCCAAAATAGGGTTGGACTAGGGCGCTAGCGCCCAAATCCACCCCCTTGTCTTTGTTCTAGGATCATCAAAATAGCACCCCCTAGGTCCTATTTGTCACAAGACCCAAGGGTTTTCTCATCAGGAATCTGAATTATCATGTAAGATGCTCTAAATGCAATCTAAAGACCTGGGAGCTAAACCTTATAAGGAAAAAGCCCCCAAGGGTGCATTTTTCTAACATAACATTTAGCCCCCACTTTAATGTAGTTATGAACACAAGGCCAATACATGCATTCAAGTAAGGTCAACAAACACAACAAACACATCAAGCACAGAGAAGAAACGCCAAACATATAGAAGACAATAACATGGGAAACAAGCGATGGAGTGAAACTATTGTTAGGTTCATCACCATCTCAGGCACATTACAGGCACACACTGACGATTGGGCTTCACCAAAACAATCACCGAAAACATGCTTAAGGGTTGATTTAGTCACAAAACCACTCCCCACCTCGCGATGAGGACTTTTAAAAATGATAGGATAGTGCAATCTCTCTGAGAAATACACCACCCCCACCTCGCGATGAGGGCTTAAATGATTTTGATTGATTTTTAGATTGTTCAAACATGCTTTACTATCATCTAAAGAAGATAGCTTATCTTATATATGCCCCCACCTTAATTGGTTGAAATCACGTAGCGATATCAAGAACATTAAGGTAGAAAGAAAACACACAAGGGAACATGAGTTTTTGCAAAGCCCATGCCCCTAGAGGTGACATGTACTCTACGATTGCCAAATGTTCCCACAAACACACACTTTCCTGCAAGAAAGGTGTTAGTGTCCAAATAATCATGATAAACAACAATGCATATGATCAACTACATGAAAGACCCAAGCAAGGCGAAAGACAAGGTGCGCAGAGCAATAGTATGTTAAAGTGTTGTTAGCAAGATAAGATAACATTGACATCAATATCAAGATAGAGAAATCACACAGAGTGATTCCACTAGCCAAGCATCAGATAATATGTAACAACCATGTCGTCATGTATGGACTAGGTCCATTTTTTGATTACTCGTGAAAGGGACACTAGGTCCACATCAATATAATATGTTTTCGTCATTCCCCAGCTAGGTGGAAACACTAGAGGAAGGTAAACAATAAATTAGAGAGAAGAACAAGTTCCTTAGGGATAGTCACATAGGAGAGTGCCCCCAAGTCACCAACCGCAGCGCTATGTCTGTAAGACACAACACACGACAATGAAATTAGAGGGGAGTAAATATAGAAGAATGATGATACAAATAGAAGAAGGTCATGACAGAGGCAATCTCCTGGAATCCTTGACCTTACGAGAGAATCAAGGGTCATCCTAGGAGGCCTAACAACACATATCATGTCACAGGGGAAACATAACACAGAGGTAAAAGGGTTAGAGATACTTACCTGTAGAGAGGTGCATGCTAGAAGTCATCATTGAGGAGGTCATCATCCTCCCAGTCTCGAATTGTAGATGAAAGAGGTGTATAAGGCACTAAAGCCCAATTGTTGTTGTTGTTTTTCTCATCTTTAAGGTCTTCTTGATTTGTTTCAACATTAGGCTAAATGTTCTCTTGTTCATTTGCAATCCATTGGGCATAGGCTTGTCTTCTCCTCCTCCTTTCTTTTGCTAGTCTATTTCTTCTTGTCTTATTGCTTATTTTGTCATTGTTGTGGTTTGCCATAGTTTGTACAGTAGAGGAGGAAGCACCATGTTCAAATCTCATTGGTCTTGGTGGAATATTTTGTTGTCGATGAAAGCCTCCTGATCCATGTAAGGATGACGGGGTGGGACCTCAGCATAAATGCCATCTCTCCGTGGATGAGGTGGGTTATGGACCCTTTCCTTATCCACATTTCTCATGCCTAAAATGTCATCAAAGCCATAATAATCATGTTTTATGCTTGCTTTTTTTTCTTCTCTGATTGGTTGCAAAGGAGACCTGGCCACTCGAGCTAGTGGTTTTTCTTTGTATTTTCTATATTCTATGAAAGTCGTATCTCTTCGTGGCTCAAGATCTGTCTCAGGTTGCGGCCAAAAGTAATCAAGAATAAAGTTCTTGTCCTTAGCTGAAGGTTGGTAATCATTACAACAGATAGTACAGATCTCTCCATGTAAAGGAAATTTTATACATTTTTGAATGGTAGAAGGAACAACATTCACAGCTTTAAGCCAAGGATGTCCAAGTTTCACATGGAAGAGGTCAGATAAGGGGATTATATCAAATGACTGATCCACAACTTTGTTGGCAAGAGACACTGCTCTGGTATGGATCTATATGTTGTCATTGATGGTAACAAATCTTAGAGATCCTATCACCATTACATGAAGAGATATCTCTGGAAGAACATATTAGATTCTAGGTCCGGTTGACAGGAAATGACTAAGTATGGAAAGCATGCAGAGTAGAGGACAGTAAGTAAGCTAGTATGCCTCTGTAATTGAAGACTTGCAGATGTAGTTCAGGTATGATGTCAATTGGTGTTTAATAGTGTTATGCCTTAGAGATTAAGTCTTGATCCTCTCTAGAAGTCATCTTGAAGAAATGTCTAAGTCTGGGCAAGCAAAGATATAGCAAGAAATAGTGAACAGGGTCTAGTGCAGTGGTCCACATTCCTCCGCAGACAAGTGTTTTGTTATGTGGTTTTGAGGTGTTGTAAACACTTATATGAAGTGTCTTATTCTAGAGTTAGGAGATCTAAAGTTCATTGGAAGGATAGCTACAAGATGTTAAGTATCGGCACAGTGCTTGACAAAGCTTGACAGAGATAGAATCTGAGTTCTAATGGTCTCCATTTCTCTGCAAGATGATATCATGCCTTGCGGTTCAAAGAGTAAGATTGGGAATGTGTAAAGAGTCCTTGACATGATTTTGGAAGTGTTTTGTGATCAGCAATAGAAGTTGTAAGTCAGCAGATGAACCTGTTAAGCATGCTCCTGAGGAACAGGCTGACAGGTGAGATAAATCATTGTGCGGAGAAGAGTAAATGTTTGGAGGATCTATGTAAGTAATTGAATTATTAGAGATGACCTATATGAACATGCTTGGGAGAAGATTTGGGTCCGTGCGATAAGGTACATCTTTTTATGTACACATTTCACTTCTTGGATGCTGACCTAATTATGGAGTAAATCATGATGTGGATATATAAAGGTGATGAAATTTAGTTGATTGGTGTGTGGTGAGATATGTGAGTGATGCGAAGATGTGAATAGTGGAGCACAGTTAGAGGATCAGTAATGATGAAGACTTGGGATTCATAATACAGTTGTTAAATGATTGCACCCTAGCATAGTGGCAGATGTTGAAGTAGTATTTAGTTATCATGTGTGATCTAATTGGATGCATGTTTTTGTGATCAAGGCAGTAAGCTGGCAGTGAGCCTCCAGCAGGGTTTAACAGCCCTTAGGGTTTAATAGCCCTCATTGTAATCTTGCTAGGTTTAGGGTTGAGGCAGTGAGCTTGCTAAATCTAGTTGTACTTCATGGCTATAAGCTAGCATGTTCTAGGCCTATGGAGTGAACAAGCCTGAACATCATTTTTGTAAAGATTGCAATATATATTTGAGAGCTAATCCTCTTTGTGGTTTTTCCCTTTTTGGGTTTTCCACATTAAATCTTGGTGTTGTGTCATGCTTTTGTGGATGTTGTTCAGCTGTATGATTTGCTTCTATTTGATTATCCTTTTGAAATGGTTAAAAGTAAAAGTTGAAGAAAAGATTTATAGAACACTAATTCAGCCCCCCTCTCAGTGTTCCTGACAATTCAACAATTGGTATCAGAGACAAGTTCCTCAGAAGAAATTTAAAAGCTTGAGGAAGATTTGGGATAGTGTAATCATGGCAGCAAGAAGGTATAGAAACAATAGGTACAATAAACTAGAAGCATCTCTTATAGATCTTGAAAACTTTGAAGCAGAAGTCAGGGATCTAAAAGAAAACTTGCAACAAGAAGATGAATGCATCTTAAAGCTAAAAGATCAAGTCAAGAAATTCAAATACAAATACAAAGAAGTCAGTGACCAACTGCTATTAGCAAATGAAGCCCTATATAATTTGAAACCAGAAGTTACAGAAAGAACAAGAGCAGAAGATTATCTAAATTTGATTGTGAAGAACAAATTAGAAGACTGTGCAAAACTTGAAAAAGAGATTATAAGTTTAAAAATAGATCTAGAAAAGGATAGAAGCTTTGAAGAAAAATTCAAGATAAGTACTGCCAAGCTTGATGAAATGATTTCTAGCCAGAAGAATGTTGATGACAAACATGGCTTAGGATTTGAGAAAGGAGAAAGTTCAAACTCTAGTCAAATAAGCACTGAGTCAAGGCAAAACAAAGGATACTAGTTCAGAAATCAAAGAAGAAGACCTAGAAGACCTCTGATCAAACAATTGAATGCTCAAAGGTACCCATATTTCAATGGTTATTGTAATTCATGCAATAAGTTTTGTCATAGGGCTACTCAGTGTAGGAGCAGAATGAATCAAAAGACTCCATTATTCTCTAGTCAATGTTTCAATTGCAAGAAAATTGGTCATAGAGCTGTTGTATGTAGAAGTAAAGTAAGTCAAAATTCTATTAGGTGCAATGCATGCTATAAATTTGGACACAAATCAAATGAATGTAGAAGCTCAGTGAGAACTAACTTTCAAAATACAAGGAATAATCAATTATTCAATGGGAATTGTTTTGCATGCAATAGATTTGGACATATGGCTAATCAATGCAGATTAAATTCAATCAATGAAAGGAATCAAGGTCAAAAGATTGTGGTGTGCTACAATTGCAACAAATTTGGACCCAAGGTTTTGCAGAAGTAGGAATGAGAAGAGAAATCACTATTTTGAAGAAAGGAAAACAGAGCAGAGAAATGACAAGGGAAAAGAAAAAGTTGATCCAGTTCAAACCAAGAAAGAAATGAATAAGGTATGGATCAAGAAAGGAGCAATTGAAGTCAAGAACAATCCGCACCAGTATCTGGTGCAGATACCTCCTCTGAGAAGTAAATTGAGAGCTCTGGCTCAGGGGGAGCAGTGTAGAAAATTCAAATCCCCCAGCCAAAAATTTGGTGCCAGAATCTGGCATGAAGATGTATCATGGAATCTGATGTGACACATCCATTAGAAGAAAAATTGGAACAAAAAGAGACAATGCAGCATATTGCAGAGCAATCCCAATCAACAGTGTTCTATAGTGAAAGGTTTTGGTAGCTTTTTGGAAATAAGCATTTATGACGACTAGGTCAAGCCATGCAGAGGATAAAAAAGGAGTTGTTTGATATTCAAAGTCATTTTATACTAGAAGCCTTCAAGTATTCAGAGAGATCGGATCAGACCTTGAGCTACAACAATCAAGAATTGAAGGGCCTGGAGAATTTTAGAATAAGGAAACCCTAATTCGACAGTACAAGGTAATTTCATTCAGAACCTTCTTGTGAATCTATTAAAATTATGAAATGGTGTCACCACAAGTTATTGATATTACTGAGCAAGCACGACCAAAATTCAAAAAACACCCATTCAAAATAACCGAAGTCGATCAGTTGGGTGCATTCTCAAGTGTTCCTCATGGAGTCATGCATGTAGAAGATGTTAGGGAATATATTCATGTTGCCCTAGAAGAATTTAGTGATAGCAGGTTTACTAATCTCTATACAAAACACTTGAGCAATGAAAAACTCAAACTAAAAGATGAATATCTAGCATTAGAAGAAAAGAAATTTATTTAGTACTTGGATTTTCCAACATTCATGGAAGATGAATGGGTCTGGTATGTGTTAAGTAGGATTCATGATGAATTCCTATGGCTTGAAAGACCATTCAAGATTACAAAAGATGTTATTATGGTGGTTACTGGATTATGCTCTACCGGACTAGTACCTCTATAAAAAGTTGTGAAGAATGATATAGTAATTACAGCTACTGGAGCAAAGTTTGATAACAGAGCCTTGAAAATAAATGATATTGAGGATCATGCCGTGAAATTTGCCTCAATGGTATTAGGATACAAAGTTTATTTCACCAACTGGGAGAACTCTGTTTCAAGCACGGCCATTTACACAGCCTATCAAATGATTAAGGAAAATGCTAATTATGACATCTATGAATTACTCCGGCGGCAAGTAATGGAAAATTTGAAGAAGACAAAAGAAAGCAAAAACTACCCATTCAAGTATGGTACGCTAATCATTTGTTTATTTTTCTATTACTTGAATGAATTCCCTAATCATTAGGGATTGATTTGGTTGAGTAACAAACTAGTAGCCGTGCAAATTAGAAATTATCTTAACAACTTGGGAAGTTATAATGAGCAAAAAGCAGCCCTATGGGGATTTTTCAAGAATTTTCAAAGCATGATGCACTCTAGAGAAATAATTCCTGAGATAATTGTTAATAAGTACAAGGATACAATTTGTTTCATGGTCACTAAGGATCAATGTTTAATGGAGGCTGTGGAACCAAGAACTGCGTGGGTAATGCCCGTGGGTTATGAGGTAGATGAACAAATTATGGAAAATTATGCCCAGCACCTTCTTAGCAAACCAAAGGATATCAAAGAAGAAAGGTTTGGAATGTATGAGGAGCTATCAGTGAAACTCCATGTTGAGCTTAGACAAGCTAAATCTACCAAAAAAGTGAGAAAAGAGGTGGAAGAAATTGGAGCAAGGTATGGCATCACTAAAGAGCAGCTTAAGGAATCAAGAGAAAAAGCAGAGAAAGAAAAGAAGGAAAAACAAAATGATCAGGCTAAGGTTCTGGAGGAATCTATAAAGAAGCCAAGAAAGGCTAAAGATACTCAAAGGACTACCCGAAGCTCTGCCATTTCATCCAATGCAACATCATCAAAGAAGCTCTCTAAAAAGGACATAAAGAGGAAGAAGATGAAAGGAAAAAGATTGTATGTTAGTGTGGGAGAAAAAAATGAAGAAGAAATAGAGTCAGATGAAGAGGTCAAGATTATGAAAGATGAGGCTATCAAAGTCTCTGGAATTAGTAGAGGAAAGTCCTTTGGAAAGGATAAGCCCATCAAAAGATAGAAAAAGGAAAACCCTCCACCACTTGCAGATGTAATAAAATCTGTCACCATGGATGGGAATTTAAAACCCATGATTGAGTACTATGATGGATATAGTGATATTGATAAAAGAAGTCTGGAAGAAGCCACTATGAAGTATCTAAACATTTTTAATAAAATCCTTATTGAGATTATCTCTGAAATTCCAAAAAACCTAGTAAATCTTCTGAGCATTAGAAAGGAGACTATTAGAGCCAAAGATATTGAGCTAAGAAAACATGTTCTGACAAGATTGTGTCCTGAAATCACTCCAGAAGAAGAGGATTTGATCTCTAAGGAAGCCAAAGAGAAATTCAGAACCAAAACAAGGATGAACTTGTTGATGCTAGGAGAAATTGACAAAGTAGTCAAGGAGACAAAAGAAATCACCTTGGAAATATTGAGAAAATACATTATTCCTACCACTCATGACAATGTGGCAACAGATGGTGGAAATGGTACACTTGTCTAGGAATTAAATCTAGAGCAAGAATTAGATAAAGATGACAAAGTGACTGAGTAGGAAGAAGCACTTGATGATGTTTTTGAGATAAGACCCTCTCTGGTACATCTTGCTAAGGATAACACTGACAAGGAAAAGATTGAGGAAGAACAGATCATGAAAATGAAATAGGAGGAGGATACTAATATGGATCAAGAGGATCCAGAGTAAAGCCACAAAGAAGAAGTCCCTATCACAACAAGAGACACTGCAAAGCCTACAAAAGAAGTGTTGGAGAAAAGAACACAAGCCTTGGATGAGCCAAAATTTCTACATGGTCCAATAAACTTGGACATAATGACACTGGAATAGAAGTTTAAGTTGGTTAGAATTGTTCAGATAAAGGCTCAAGAGGAGATATTAAAATCATAGATTGAGGACAGTAAACTGATTGATGAAGCATCTAGAATTTTGGAGAAGCTTCTACCCACATACAAGAGGGATTCTTCCATGCCCCCAACAAGTCATCTAAAGGGATTAATAAGTTCCATAAGCAAACAGTTTGAATCATTTGAAAAATCTACAGAAACAAAGGTAAGACAAGAATTTGATGAAAAACATCTAGAACAATTAAACATAATGATAGTAAAAGACAAAATCTCATTAAACAATACTATAGCCAGCATTCAGAAAGTTGTGAAGGATGCTAGAAATGTGTACAAGTTTTGTTTGTCTTGGCCCAAAGCTGCTCAAGAAATTGAAGAAAAGATCAAAGATTTGGAACAAAAACTGACGGATATTTCTGAGAAATTTGATTCGGAAACAGAGTTAGTCGCAAGGAAAGAAATGAAAGTCATTAAGATTCACAATGACTTGACTAACTTAATAAATCAGAAATACCAAATAAAGAGTAGGATGGGACAACTCAGAAGACTTGTCTTTCCAAAGTTAGATTCATTGACAAATCTTATTACAGAGGCTAAGTTAGTTGTCCAAGCAGATGCAACTTCTAATTTTCAAAAGGCAGAAGCCTCAATTTTTCTTCTCAGTGGTCAAATTTAGATTCTAGAAAATGCAAAGAAAAGCTGGGATGTTGAGTGGACATTGATTAAAAACATATTTAATGATGTGCTCAAACACATGTAATATTAAAATAAAGATTGCACTTGTAAATATGCGGCAGAATATATAAATTTTTGGGATTTTGATAAATTTTTGGTTCCCGATCACACCCTTTGCCATTGATGTCAAAGTAGGAGAAGTAGGTCAGTGAAAAATGGATAATCATCTCAGGGGGAGCAAGAAAGTATAGTGTATATAGTAAGGGGGAGCAGTCAGGCATTTTTCACTAAGTGTTGCCATCAATGCTAAAGGGGGAGATTGTTGGCAAGAGACACTACTCCGGTATGGATCTGTATGTTGTCATTGATGGCAACAAATCTCAAAGATCCTATCACCATGATAAGAAGAGATATCTCTGGAAGAACATATTAGATTCCAGGTCCGGTTGACAGGAAATGACTAAGTATGGAAAGCATGCAGAGTAAAGGACAGTAAGTAAGCTAGTATGCCTCCGCAATTGAAGACTTGCAGATGCGGTTCAAGTATGATGTTAGTTGGTGTTTAATACTATTATGCCTTAGAGATTAAGTCCTAATCCTCTCCAGAAGTCATCTTGAAGAAATGTCTAAGTCTGGGCAAGCAAAGATATAGCAGGAAACAGTGAACAGGGTCT
The DNA here is from genome assembly GCA_027924645.1 of Cunninghamia lanceolata. Lineage (NCBI taxonomy): Eukaryota > Viridiplantae > Streptophyta > Pinopsida > Cupressales > Cupressaceae > Cunninghamia > Cunninghamia lanceolata. The sequence continues at coordinate 2,001,605 of BSBN01000564.1, read as the reverse complement.
AGTGCAGTGGTCTGCATTCCTCTACAGACAAGTATTTCGCTATGCAGTTTTGATGTGTTGTAAACACTTATATGAAGTGTCTTATTCTAGAGTTAGGAGATCTGAAGTTCACCAGAAGGATAGCTACAAGTTGTTAAGTATTGGCACAATGTTTGACAGAGCTTGACAGAGACAGAGTCTGAGTTTTGATGGTTCGCATTTCTTCGCAAGATGATATCATGCCTTGCGGTTCGGAGGGTAAGATTGGGAATGTGTAAAGAGTCTTTGACATGATTTTGGAAGTGTTTTGTGATTAGTAGTAGAAGTTGTAAGTTAGCAGATGAACCTGTTAAGCATGCTCTTGAGGAACAAGCCGACTGGTGAGATAAATCATTGTGTGGAGAAGAGTAAATGTTTGGAGGATATATGTAAGTAATTGAATGATTAGAGCCAACCTATATGAACACACTTGGGAGAAGATTTGGGTCCAGGAGACACATAGTGCATTGGATTGAGCGACAAGGTACATCTTTTTTTGTACATGTTTCACTTCTTGGATGCCAACCTGATTATGGAGTAAATCATGATGCAGATATATAAAGGAAATGAAATTTGGTTGAGTGGTGTGTGGTGAGATATGTGAGTGATGCGAAGATGTGAATAGTGGAGAAAAGTTAGAGGATCACCAACGATGAAGACTTGGGATTCAGAATACAGTTGTTAAATGACTGCACCTTGGCATAGTGGTAGATGCTGAAGCAGTATTCAGTTATCATGTGTGATCTGATTGGAAGCAAGTTTTTGTCATCAAGGTAGTAAGCTAGTAGTGAGCCTCCAATAGGGTTTAATAGCCCTTAGTGTTTAATAGCCCTCATTGTAATCTTGTTAGGTTTAGGGTTGAGGTAGTGAGCCTGCTAAATCTAGTTGTACTTCATGGTTGTAAGCTAGCATGTTCTAGGTCCGTTGAGTGACCAAGCCTTAACATCATTTTTGTAAAGATTACAGTATATATTTGAGAGCTAATCCTCTCTATGGTTTTTCCCTTTTTGGGTTCTCCACATAAAATCTTGGTGTTATGTGTCATGCTTTTGTGGATGTTGTTCAGCTGTATGCTTTGCTTCTGTTTGATTATCCTTTTGAAATGGTTAAAAGTAAAAGTTGAAGAAAAGATTTATAGAACACTGATTCACCCCCCTCTCATTTTTATTGACAATCAACAAGCTTTATTATATATCGAGACCATTAGAGTTATCTTGCCAATTGGTTTCATTAAAGCTCTGTTATGTGTTTTAATTCTCAAATTCGATGGTTCATAAGATTCTTGTACCATTTCATGTTTAAGGAGGAAATCCTCTGTGACCACATTTGTCATGCAATTAGGATCTATGAGTGTTCCATGCACAATTTGTTCCATTATCTTTACTATGATATAAAGAGGCCCTTCAGTTTCTACGATTTCTTTGTCATGAGGTGTGAATGTTATTTCAAGATCAGCGGCTCTTCTTTTCAAATGAGGCCTAGGAACAAACCTAGAATTATTATTATATTGAGAAGCCATTTGTAAGTTTTAAAAGGGGTGTCAAATCAAATTTTCAAGATCTTCCAAAACTTATGCAAAAAGAAAATGCAAAAATGATGTCGAATATGCTCTAAAATACTTGATTTGTTTTCAACTTTTCTCAATGCAAATGAATGAAAGAAGAGATGTTGTAAAGATTTTCAAGTGGGGCAGCACATGATATGCCTAAAAACAGTCCACTAATGTAAAAATACCTTTTACAACATGCTTTTGAAACAACTCTAGAGAGTCGATAAACCAAAACCTAGTTAAAATATGCCAAAATATGTGATTTTTCACTAGATCTCAATGCAAAAGAGTAGGGAAATGGGTGTTGTAAGGAAAATGATGATGGAAAGAAACTTATAACAGTAATAATAACCACCAAATGACAATAAATCCGTTACAACATGCCTCTAATGCCACTCTAGATCAAACCCTAGTGCAAAAATACCAAAAATATGCAAATTTTCACCAAATTTCAATGCAAAAGCCCAAAAGAAAGGGTATTGTAAGAAAACTAAGAAGGGGAAGAAAATAATAATCCTAATAACAGCCAATTAGTGCAGCAAAATCCCTTAGAACATACTTGGAGTGCAAATCTAACAAGACGATAAGGCCAAATCTAGTGAAAAAATGCAAGTTTTCAAACCCTAGACATGAAATTTCGCAAGGAGGCCACTATGATGCAACACTACAATTAGAAATAAGACCTAATGAGTGTTTTAAAAATGTAGTAAAATCTGAAACAAGATTTTGACTACAACCCTAGTTCATGCAAAACTAGGTTTTCGTGAAAAAAAAAAAGCAAAATTCTAAGCAATTTCTAACAAATCAAGCATGCAAATGAATTGTAAATGATGAATTTTTGTATTTTCTATTAGCTCTAGTGAAAATAACAGAAATTAAATTAAATTAAATGCCAATTAATTCAAATGTTACAAAAATTGCAAGCCTGATATGCCAATTTTTTGAATTTTTCAAATTTTCAATTGTTTTGTAATTTTTTCAAATGTAATAGAATGATTGAATGCAAATCTATCAAACAACACTCAGCAAGGTGCCAAAAAGTCCAAAAACATGGGTTCACCAAAATGTTTAATGGTGCAAAGGAGAAGATTTGGTTGGTGTATGTATGGGGGTTTTAGTTTGAATCCTCCTTTCCACTAAACATTCCAAGGGCTTTTCAATCGAGTGCTTCTCCTATCGAGAGGAGAGCCATCTATTAGATTGGGTAGCCACTTGGTTTTACTAGGAAATTTAGAAGTTATCACACAATGTCTCCAATTAATGTTCTTGTGCTCTTAAAACCCTAATTTTAGCAAAATAGTAAGTAAATCTGTGAATTACGACTGATGCTACTAGAATAAGATAACGGGCAAAGAACCTTAACTCACTATTTTTCACAGTCTAGAAAATAGAAATGTCAGAGACAATGGTGATGACACCCAAGTCCAATGTGCTACTTTTTTCTATAGAATCCTGATCTCCTCCCGACACTAATTTCTGTTGTCTTTTCTATTTCTGGCAACTCAGATGCGGAGGACTATGGTGATGGTGCCCTAGTCCACTAAGGAACTTCTACCAAATGCTGGGATCTCTACAAACCTTGATTATCACTATCTAGTCTGTTTCTATAGCTTCAGATGTGAAGGACAATAGTGATGGCACCCTAGTCCAAGTAGGCTCCTCCTTCGGGATCTAGAATCTCCGCAGTGTCCTCATGCTCCCTGCAACTCCACTTCTTCCACTTTCACAATCTGTAACCTACAATCACAAGAAGTGTGGGAGGGGATTCTGGTGTTTAGAGGCTTGCCTTGGTCAAGCCTAGAGAGACATTCAAGTCTTCTGAACACCGTTGTCAGAGAGAGTGCATATCCTTGTGGGATAGAGGCAAAAATCCAAATGATAATGATGATAAAGCACAATAGATGTCACCTTGATGATGAAGCTCTCATGGAAGGAAGATGCTCTTCAATGCCATGAGGAGAACATGTAATCGAACCTACAAAAACAAACACAATAACAATGCTATGCTTTACAACACAATGAAAATCACAAGTATTCCAATAGCTCACAATTATAAACATCTTCTAGTTTCTAAATGATAACCTACATATGCTTATATATGCAACTACTAAGGTTCCCGCCAAGAGTTTTGTAATTAAAACTTATGATGTCAGCCTGGGACCCAAATAACTTTCACAAACCCAACATTTGAATTTAGGGCAGACCCAAAATAGGGCTAGACTAGGGCGCTAGCGTCCAAGTCCACCCCCTTGTCTTTGTTCCGAGATCATCAAAATAGTACCCCCTAGGTCCTATTTGTCACAAGACCCAAGGGTTTTCTCATATGGAGTCTGAATTATCATGCAAGATGCTCTAAATGCAATCTAAAGACCCAAGAGCTAAACCTTAAAAGGAAAAGCTCCCAAGGATGCATTTTTCTGACATAACAATAATATGTCACTTTGAGGGGGAAACCTCCAAAAGTCTCCAATGGAGAACACAATTCTAATATATGACAATAACTAACCTTTATCTCCTATATATAAATTTGTATATTACCCAAGATGACTTAGATACCAAAATATATCATCTAAGCTGACCTAAATACTTATATAAGACTATAGTAATGATTATATAACTTAATTAGGAGTTAAGGTATCCACAAGATGACTATGGATAACCCTATACAATTATAAAATTAAGATAATAGCATTCCCCACTCTTAAAAGAAGAGTCATCCTCAATGTTGATCAACTGTGGATGCTTTTGCACAAAATCCTCATTTCCCCACATAGCATCTTTGACTGGAGAGGTCTTCCATTTTCTCAAATACTCTATGATTGTCCTTGTTTGTAGCCTTTTGGTTCATGTTTGAATAATTCTCTTAAGGTCTAAAACTATTATTCCCTCCTCATCAAGCTCTAGTAACTCAATCTATGCTACAAGTTTTTACCCAATAAACTTCTTCAAGCATGAAACATAGAAAACTAGATGTATTTTTGTTGACATAGGTAACTCCAATTTATATGCTACACTACCAATCTTTTGCAACACCCTATAAGGACCATAGTACTTGGGTGTAATCTTGTTATCTTTCTATTGTTGTTTTAGAGACATTTTCTTCTATGGTCATAATCACACAAAGACCCAATCTCCCACTTTAAAAGTCCTTTCTCTATGGTACTAATCAACCTATTGTTTCAGTCTATTTTGTGCCATTTCCAGGTTCTCTTAGATACTAGCAAATACCTCTTGTTGATGTTGAATGTGATCTTCAACTATTGAAACCTTTGGCTGTGCCTACAATGAAGAGGTGATTGATGGCAGTCGATACCCATATAGTGCCAAAACTAGAGACATCTTGGTGTTTAGGGTAAAATTGGATTTGTTGATCTTTTATTCTTTAGATGTTAAAATCCTCCTTTCACCCTAACATTGAAGGATCTAGGGTCGAGTGGCGAACACGATCATCCCCTAGGTCACTTGCAAGTGAGGGGAAGCTTGGATTAGGGAACTTAATTATTAATTTTCCTTCTCTTGTGTCTAATTAACCATTAAAACCCTAATTATACAAATACGGCAACAAATTGATGAAAGATAGAAAAAGCTCTTACAGACAGGAGTAAAATAACAAATTACAAAATACCTATTTTCAGGGTTTCGAGGCAGAATAGTCGGGGACACTGGTGTGGGTGCCCAAGTCCAAGGTACCTGCTTTTTTGAGGAATCTGGACCTCCTTCTGACACTAATCAACCCTGTAACTTTTGATTTCTGAAATCTATCTGCGGAGGACACTTTTGCGAGCACCCTAGTCCTGGAAGTGCTCCTTTGTCTGACTCTTCTTTAGATCCTAAATCCTTGATGTTTGCCACTCCTTCCTGTAACTCCACTTCTTCCAGGTGCGACACCTATAACCTGCAATCACAAGACTTGGTTGGGGGTTGTGGTGTTTATAGGTTTGCCTCAGTCAAACCCTGGAGGACACTTAAGTCTCCAAACACCATTGTTAGATAAAGAGGGTGTGCCCTTGTGAGGCAAAGGCCAAAACCAAAGGAATCAATGATAAAAACACAATGATATGTCACCTTGTAGTGAAGCTTTCATGGAGGAAGATGCTCTTCATGCCATGAAGGAATTGATGCTCAAATATGCAAATATCAATGCACAAAACACACAAGTCTGCTCTTGCAACACAATAGAAAGCCTTGAATCACCTTGAGAATGCCTAAAGTTCACAATCACAATCTAATTGAAATCTAGTTTTACAAATGAATGCTCACATATGTTTATATATGCATCTACAAGCACTCCCGCCAAGATATTTGAAATTCAAACTTACCGTGTCAGCAAAGGGACCCAATAATGGTCACTAACTGATACCAAGAAATTGAGGCTACCCTAAAATAGGGCAGGACTACGTAGGCGCCCAAGTCTTCCCCCCCTATTTTAGGTAGGGTACAGATCAAGGGGTCCTCCTAGGTCCTATTTGTCATGGGATTTAGGTCTCATTCCATTGGGATGCTAAAATATGAACTACAATGTCCTAAATGCACTCTAAAGACCCAGGAGCTAAACCTTATGAGGGAAAAGCCCCCAAGGGGACATTTTCTGACATTACGTTTAGCCCCCACTTTAATGTATGTATGAACATGAGGCCCATACATGCATTAAAGTAAGGTCACAAACACACCAAACATGGAGAAGACATGCCAACCACATAGAAAATAGTAACAAGCACGCAAAACATGGAGAAGACAATAACAGTCACACAAGACACAGAGCAGACAGTTAATGCATGGAAGATACATTAATGCATGGAAAACAAAAATGATATCTTTTCTTTTCTTTTTCTCATATATATGAAATGCAAATGCAAGTACTAGAAAGTAAACAAACCTCCCAACAATGTAGGAAGCACTATTCGATGGCGTTGGTCTCTGCATATGGGGTAACACACACACAATACATGCAAAACCTCCCAAAATGCACGAAGCACTACTCAAGGCACTGGTCTATGCATATGGGGAGACAAACATGCCATACAAAACAAGCACGCCAAAACACACACACTTGAAGACACAGAGAAAATATGGCAGACAAGCGATGGTGTGTTCCCTATTTCTAGGCTCATCACCATCTTAGGCACATTACAGGCACACACAAATGATTGGGCTTCACCACAACAATCACCGAAGACACACTTAAGGGTTGAGTTAGTCACAAAACTGCTCCCTACCTCTGCAGAGGACTTTTGAAAATGACAGGATGATGCAATTTTCTCTGAGAAATACACCATCCCCACCTCCACAGAGGGCTTAAGAAAAAGGATATGCTCGATATCCTACCTCCACAGAGGGCTTATATGATTGATTGATTGATTGCAAACAAACTCAGGATGCACGATGCACTACTCTGGCGTAGGTCTATGCATTTGAGATCAAACACATTGCTAACATCTATAACAGACAACTTACCTTATATGCCCCAACCTTAAGGTGGTCGATATCAGTTATCGATATCAAGCATGTTAAGGTAGGAAGAAAACACACAAGGGAACACTGACTTTTGCAAAGCCCATGCCCCTCGGAGGTGACATGTGTTTTACGATCGCCAAATGTTCCCACAAACACATCCCTACAAGAAACATGTTAGTGTCTACAATATCATGATAAACAACAACATCAATGCATATGATTAACCACACAAAGAGCCAAGGTTATACAACAAATTCGGAGTTTGAGGATAACTAGGGGCTATATCACAAAGCTCTCTGAATCAAGTACCGCCAAGGCTAGATTCAAAGGCAAACAAAGGTGCATGGAGTAGAAGTATTGTTAAGGTTTGTAAATGCGATAGAAACATCATAATATTCACTATGTGGAAAGCACGAGTGCTTCCACTAGCCAAGCGTCAAATAAGATATACAACCCCATCGTCATATTAGGAACTAAGTCCATTTTTTGATTGCTCTCGAAAGGGACACTAGGTCCGCATTAGTATAAATGTGTGTCATCATCCGCCCGCTAGATGGAAACACTAGAGGAAGGGAAATAATAAATAAGAGAGGAGAAATAAGTGTCTTAGGGAGAATCATGTAGGAGGGTGCCCCCAAGTCACCAACCATGATGCTATGTCTGTAAGAAACAACACTCAACAATGAAATTAGAGAGAGCAATATAGAAGAATGATGATACAAATAGAAGAAGGTCACAACAGAGGCGGTCTCCTAGTATCCAAAACCTTATGGGAGAATCTGAGGTCATCCCAAGAGGCCTAAACAACACATAACACATCACGGGGGAAGCACATTACGATAGAAATAAAAGATTATAGATACTTACCTATAGGGCCCCTTTTGGGCTAGAAGTCATCAACAATCAAATCATCTTCTTTCCAATCACAAATGTTAGAGAGAAAACGTGTGTAAGGTATCAATGCCAAGTTTTTGTCATTATTTTTTTGTTCATTCTTAAATGCTTCTTGGTTTGACTCAATGTCAGGTGGAATGTTTTCTTGTTGAAGTTCATTAGTACACATATTTTCTATCTTCTTAGGTGGTGGGAGAAGTAAATTATTTTTAGTGATCTCAACATCCATCCTTGAGGGACTCAATGTGAGAGACTCCTCCTCATCCACTAGTGCTACATCCTTAGTGATGTTCAAATGACTTGAATATTCAATCAAAGGAGGGACATTAAAGGTCTTTTCTTCCTTAGTGATATCCAAGGTATATGAACAATCAACTAAAGGAGAAAGAGTGGTAGGATGATCCATAAAGGTTTCATGCATTGTAATAGATTTTTTATTGTTGTTAGATGAAAGCTCATTGTCTACCCATGGAATGCTCTTTGTTGAAGGAAGTTATTCATTCACTAATGCTTCATCTTGGCCAGGGAGAGCATTGGAATGGCAAACTGGTGATGGCTCTTCATTTGTTAATGCTTCATCTTGGCCAGAGTGAGCATTAGAATGAAGATTTGATGACGTGATGTTAATAGATGTGTTAATGAAATCGTCCTCTTGCATCAAAGTGTCCTCATGAGGTGTAATAACCTTTGGAGAGGGATCATAAGGTAAACTAGAGTTATCATCACATGTTTTTATCAATAGGTGCCATAGTAGAATTTCCCATAAAATCATCCAAGGCTTCATCTAACATTTTAAGATCATCACTAGTATATGTATTATTGATCATGAATTTAGTGAATCATCCAATATCGAAGGGTATATTCCCATGAGATTTGTGAAGCTATCAAAGTCACCTATATGTCAAAGAATTTCATATGTGGAGCGCATAGAGAGATCAACATCATGAATGTGTGCTATTTGTTCTAGAACTTGAGGATATTTATCAATGAATTTAGAGAAATGATCCATGTCTATGATGTATGAAAAAAATTCTTCCAAAGAAGTAGCCATGATATATGTCTCCAAATGAGTTTAAAATCATATTTTGATAGTTTTCCAAAAGTATGCAAGAGACAATTGCAAACTATATGCAAAAAGTGACCTAGATGCTTGCTTTTTTGGTGCTTTTTCAATGCCAATGAATGAAACAAAGGATGTTGTAATGATTTTAATCAAGGAAAGAAATTTATATGTCTGATATCAATCCAAAATAGCAATCTAATCACTCTCAACACACTCTTGATGCAAATCCAAGATAATGCCAAGTCAAAACATAGTGAAATTATGTCAAAATAGGCACTTTTTTCACCAAAATTTAATGCAAAAGAGAATAACAAAGGGTGTTGTGAGGAAATGATGATATACAGAAAATAATATCAGAAATAACAGCCACTTGATACAAAAATACCCAACACAACACGATTCTAGTGCCACTTAAGGTAAAACCCTAGTGAAAATATAGCAAAATATGTAGTTTTTCACGGTTTTTCAACTCCAAGACCTAGCAAAAGAGGTGTTGTAAGAAATTTTAGGAGGGAAAGATAATAATATCAATAATATCAGTCACTTCAATCCATAAAATTGATCACAACATGCTTGGAGTGCAAACTAGGTCAAACCCTAAGGCTAAAATAGCCAAAATGTGTAGTTTTTCACCAAATTTTCACTACAAGAGCCCGTTAAAAGGGTGTTGTGAATATTTTTATGAGGGGTAGCCAATTATTACCCTAATAAAATAAAATTAATTCAAAAATATTTTTCACAACACACCTATGGTGCAAATTTATGAAGTTGATAAGGCCAAAATTAGTGAAAATTGTTGTTTTCGAAGCCCTAGGTTTGAGATTTTGGAACAAAATGCTATGTGAATGATTTAATGTCTGATTTATAATTGAAATTAAATATTATCAAATCTGAAAATTATTTTGAAGCTTAATCATGCAAAATTTCCATGCAAATTTAATGAAAATGCACCAAAATTGCTAGTTTTTGTTGAATTTTCAATGCAAAAATGCAAATAATTTAAATTTAAATGCAAATTCACACTAAAATGCAAGACTACAGACAAATGAAAATTTTAATGAGCCTCTAAAATCAATAGAAAAATCTGATAAAAGATTTTGCCTACAAACCCTAGATTTTGGAATTACTAGGTTATCTAAAAATTGTCAAAATTTCCACAAAACCCTAGCAATTAAATGATGAAAATGCAACGCAAGATTTTGAATTTTTGTAATTTTCTGAAGTTTATATCAGATGTGATGCAAAAATCATGAATTAGGAAAAATTAGAAAGAAATGACACAATTTAGTAAGCCCAACAATGCAATTTTTTTGTATTTTTCCAATTTTTCAGTTTTTTTGAAATTTTCTCAATGCAATAAATTAAATGACCAAATGAATGAATGAAATCACACCAAATCTGTAGAAAAATACTCAGTAAGTTGCAATTTAAGTTCAAAGACATGGGTTCACCAAAATGTTTAGGGTAAAATTGGAGATGTTGATCTTTTGTTCTTTAGATGTTAAAATCCTCCTTTCACCCTAACATTGAAGGATCTAGGGTCAAGTGGCGAGAACTATCATACCTTAGGTCACTTGCAAATGAGGAGAATCTTGGATTAGGGAACTTAATTATTAATTTTCCTTCTCTTTTGTCTAATTAACCATTAAAACCCTAATTATGCAAATATGGCAACAAATTGACGAAAGACAAAAAAAGCTCTTACAGACAGGAGTAAAATAACAAATTATAGAATACTTATTTTCAGGGTTCTGAGGTAAAACAATCAAGGACACTGGTGTGGGCACCCAAGTCCAAGGTACCTACTTTTTCAGGGAATCTGGACCTCCTTCTGACACTGATTAGCCCTGTAACTTTTGTTTTCCAAAATCTGTCTGCGGAGGACACTTTTATGGGTGCCCTAGTCCTAGAAGTGCTCCTTTGTCTGACTTTTCTTTAGATCTTGAATCCTTGATGTCTGTCACTCCTTCCTGCAACTCCACTTCTTCCAGGTGTGACACCTATAACCTGCAATCACAAGACTTGGTTTGGGAGTTGTGGTGTTTATAGGTTTGCCTCAGTCAAACCCTAGAGGACACTTAAGTCTCCAAACACTGTTGTCAGGTAAAGAGGGTGTGCCCTTGTGAGGCAGAGGCCAAAACCAAAGGAATCAATGATAAAAACACAATGATATGTCACCTTGTAGTGAAGCTTTCATGGAGAAAGATGCTCTTCATGCCATGAAGGAATTAATGCTCAAGTCTACAAATATCAATGCACAAACCACACAAGTCTGCTCTTGCAACACAATAGAAAGCCTTGAATCACCTTGAGAATACCTAGAGTTTACAATCACAATCTAATTGAAATCTAGTTTTACAAATGAATGCCTACATATGTTTATATATGCATCTACAAGCACTCTCGCCAAGATATTTGAAATTCAAACTTACCGTGTCGGCAAAGGGACCCAATAATGGTCACTAACCGACACCTAGAAATTGAGGCTACCCTAAAATAGGGCAGGACTAGGGCACGGGTGCCCAAGTCCTCCTCCCTATTTTAGGCAGGGTATAGCTCAAGGGGTCCTCCTAGGTCCTATTTGTCATGGGACTTAGGTCTCATTCCATCAGGATGCTAAAATATGAACTACAATGTCCTAAATGCACTCTAAATACCTAGGAGCTGAACCTTATGAGGGAAAAGCCCCCAAAGGATCATTTTCTGACGTTACACTTGGAAGAAGTATGGAAGGACATGTTATACCACCATTCTTCTAATGGTAGCCATTGCACCCATTTATCTTGGCTATTCAAAGCAAAACATCAAAGATATCCTTCAAAGCATTTGTTGACCACCTCAGTCTATCCACGATATTAGGGATGATATGATGAGCTACAAGAAATATGGGTACCTGAACATAAAAATAAGTTAGTCCACAAATTACTTGTAAATGTAGGATCATAATCACTCACTATAACTTTTGAAGTCCCATGTAGTTTCTGAATAGTATTCATAAAGGATGTTGCTACAGTGCTTGTTGCTAATGAGTGTGCTAAACCAAAAAAGTGTGTATATTTGGTGAGATGATCCACAACAACCATGATGACATTTTTCCTTCAAATCTGGGCAAACTTGTGATGAAATCCATATATACCTCCTTCCACCGCTAACTTGGGATAGATAAGGGTTGTAAAAGACCTAGAGTCTTAATTGTCTCTCTTTTATTTTGTTGGCATACCATGCATTCTGCTACAATTTTTTTAACATCTCCTTTTAGCCCCTCCCAAAATAAATCTTTCTTGATTCTATGATAAGTTTTCAGGAATCCAAAGTTCCCACCTACAAGAGAAGTATCTAGTTCTACCAACACCTTAAACTTAAGGGTTGAATTCCCACATACGTACAACCTATACTTATACCAAAAACATTTTCTTTCCATGCAAATTTATCTAACACACTTGAATCATGCTTGAGTTTCTCAATGAGAGTTTGAGTATTTGTGTCCTCCCACTCTTCTCTTACCTCATTTACCCAATCTACTTGTAATATGGAAATGGCATACAATAGTGACTCTATGGGTTCATCCCTCCTTAATAAGGCAATAGTGACATGGTGTTCTCTTTTCCTTTCTTATATATGATCTCAAAGTCATATCCCAACATCTTTGTGACCCATTTTTGTTGTTCTTAATATTACAATATATGTTCCAAGAAATATTTGAGACTATCATGATCCATCTTTACCTTAAAGTGTCTTCCCATTAGATAAGGTCTCCATTGTTTGAATACATGCAAGATAGCCAACATTTCCTTCTCATAAACTCGCTTCAACAAATTATTACCTTTGAGTTAGTAGCTCTCAAATGCTATGGATCTTCCTTCTTGCATGATAATTTCTCCTATGCCATGTCCTAAAGCATCACATTCCACAATGAATGTTTTAGAAAAATTTGGAGTAGTTAGGACTGAAATTCTACACATGGCTTCCTCTAGCTATTCAAATACCCTTGTAGCTGCCTCATTCCACTAGAAGGAATCCTTCTTCAACAAAGTTGTGAGACGTGATGCTATGCTACCATAATTATTTACAAATCAACGATAATAACCTTTAAGTCCTAAGAAACCCCATAAATTCTTGAGGTTCCTAGGAATTTTCCACTCTACAATGGCCTTCATCTTATGAGGGTCTTCCTTGACTCCCTCATGTGACACAATATGACCAAGGTACTCCACTTATTTGATGCCAAACACACATGTGGATTTCTTATCATACAACTGATGCTTCTCAAAAATGTCCAAAATCTAATTTACATGATGCAAGTATTCCTCCCAAGTTTTACTATATATTAAGATGTCATAAAAAAATACCAAAATAAATTTTCGTAGAATGTTAATATGTGGTGACTGATGATGTTGCAGGGTTTGTGGGTACATGTAACAAGGTAAATTTTGGTGACTTTGTCAGCCATGATTTCCCCTTAGAATAATTAATGGGGGAGTGCATGGGGGGATATAAATTAAATTTTTGCGCCCCTAAAACAAAAATTGGCCTATATTTAATAAAGGTGTCAGAAGTTAGTTTGTTATTGGCTGACATGTAAAAACCCACTTTTGTTAACCGCCTAAGAGGCTTGATAAATAGTGGTTGGAGAATGTGAAAATCCAAGAGTTAGGATTGAGATTGTAATGCATTTCATGTAACATAGAAGCGATATTGAGCTACGAAGATTGTTGATTGTAATCAGTTTGGTTTGCTAGGTAATGAAATATTGGATGGCTATGTTTGTGGATGTAGCCCACATTGGGTGAACCAAGTTAAATCTTTGTTGTCAATTTGTGTTATTCTTCATTATTTATTTCTATGTATTAAATCTGCATATAATTGGTAATGTGTATTTCTTTAGTCTACCTAACATAATCCTAACATAGAAATGACTTGAAGATAGAGTTCATCAAATTTTGAAAAGTTGATGGTGCCTTTATGAGATGAAACTGCATTACCAAAAATTCATAGTGGCCTCATGGGTTTGAAAAACTATGTTATGTACATCCTCATCTCTAATTCTAATTTTATGATAACTAGAATGAAGATCCAATTTTATAAAATAAACAGCAACATTAAGCTCATATAAGAAATCATCAATTACTATAATAGGAAACTTATCTTTTAGTAAATAGGACACATCCTCCAAGTGTCAACCTTCTTGCACATCATTACCATAGGAGAGGAGTAAGCAATATGACTATGTCTGATAATACCTACCTCTAGCATCTCCTGAACTATCTTCTCAATGTTACTTTTTTGTACATATGAATACCTCTAAGACCTAATGTGGGTGTTTGTATCCTTGGTACTAGTTGAATGGAATGATCATGATCTCTTTTGGGAGGCAATCCTTTTGGCATCTCCCTAAAAAGTATTAAGTGCTTATGTATAACTACTTGTAGGTCTAGTGGCATAGAAGCCTTTGAGTGATATGCTTCTAATGATAACAATTGGGCCGCAAACCCATCTACCCCCTTCTTAAGCATCTTTTGCATTTGGTGAGAGCTTACCATATTAGTTCTATTTTCCTTCCCTTGAAGTGAAAGTACATGAACAGTTCCTATAATTTCATCTCAATTGTTCCCAAATTAGTAAGTTGTTGTACTCCCAAAATAATATTGGCTGCACCCATGGAGATACCAAACATTGTGCAATCAAGATGATAATCTTGCATGGATAATTTAATGCTATGGCATCTCCCTAAACAATTAACCATACCCCATTTGTAATCAAGACTTAAAATTTTGGAGATTTTTATATAAAACAATTTAGATGAGTAGCCAACATTTTGTTGATGAAGTTATGAGTGCTTCCTGAGTCTATCAACATGGTTACTCTCTCTTTATTTAAGAAACCCACTACCTTGAGAGCTTGTGGGGTGCTAAAACCTAAGAGTGCATGACAAGAAATGATTGGTTGGTGATCTTGTAATTCTTCACCTGGTACACTGCCCGATTCCAATATTTCATCTTCTTCCTCACTTGGCCCTTTAATGTAGAATAATTTCTTTTCTATACATTAATGTCCTCTACTGTATTTTCTATCACAATTAAAAACATAACCCTTTTTCATTTTTCTATTTAATTTGTTGAGGAGTCAATATAGTGGGTTGAGGAAGTGACTGAGTAGGAGTGCTTCCCTCTCTCATGTTTACAAAACCTTGCCTTTTATTAGCCATAATTGTTTCCGCTACCTACCTATCCATAACAATTATTTGGGACATAAAATTTGGATGAAACATGTATACCTCATATTTGATGTCTTCCTTTAAGCCTCCAAGATATAATTCCATCATGTTTTCCTCTGCCATATTTTCCACTCTTACAGAAAAAGTTTGGAATTGATGAATATAATCCTTGACCATTACCTATTTTATTTAATTCGGTGATCTAACTAAAGTAGCTATCCATAAGATTGTCACTGTAATGTGTAGTGAGCTCCTCTCGGAAAATAGGCCAAGTAACAACACATCCTTTCTTTTTCCTTTCTTCACATAGACAACAATACCAAATGAATTGGTCACGTTCCAAGTATAAGGAAGCCATTTCCACCTTTTGTTGACAAGGAACATGGTGAATAACAAAGAATTGCTCCATTTGGTAGAGCCAATTGGTAGGATCTTGACCATCAAACTTTTGCATATCCGTCTTTGGTGTGAAATGCCTAGTCATAGAATGATTTGAGTGTTGATCCATCTTGAGATCTGATTCATACCCACCATAGTCATGTCCCTTAGAAGCATCATTTCCCTCCCAGTTCTTATCATGTGAATTTCCTCCCTTATACTTCATACCACTCAACAAATTCCATTTTCCTTGATAATACATTGATCACTAATGAAATATCTTCCTTAAAATTGATTAATTCTTCATACATATCATTAGGATAAGTCTCCCCATATTCTATATCTTCCTTGTCTGGGGATTTTCCCAGTGTGACAGGGTTCTTCTTGTCTCTTGTGGCATGCCCCTCCATGATGGAGAAAAATAATTTGGCAATAAATCACACAAAACAAATCCAATTAATCTATCATCTTTACTATAACTTACCAGAGCCAAAATCTCACTTCTTAGAAGAAATCTTCATGAAATTTGTTGATTTGCAATCTTGAGAGTGAATTTGGTGGAAACTCTAATTGTGTAATAACTTCCTCAAATTGCCTCTAAATTCCTTCAAATCAGGACTATAGACCACATTAGTGTACCCTTGTTTAACCCTCTAGAAATCAGAAAAAAAATTGTTGAATTGCAAACCTAGGAGCAAAATTGGTGGAAACCCTAATTTGGCAATAACTCCCTTAATTCTACTCTAATTGACCTCAAATCTAGACTATAGAAAATTCAATGTGTTCTTAAAAAACCCTCCAAAATCCTTGAAAAGAGTCACCAAAATGAGAGAGATATATGCTTCCCAATGTGACCTCCAAAATTGAAAAAAATAACCTTATTTATTGCCTTTGCAATGCCAAGATCATGTTCTAATACCACTTGTAATGAAAAAAATTGCACAATAGAAGACTATAATAGGAAATATTTTTCAAATAATTGATAATAATATTCTACTTCGAGGGGAAAACCTCCAAAAGTCTCCAATGAAGAACACAATTCCAATATATGACAATAACTAACCTTTACCTCTTATATATACCATACTCGTGCCTAGGATATCATCCAAGCTGACTTAGATACCAAAATATATCTCCTAAGCTAACCTAAATACTTATATAAGACTATATTAATAATTATATAACTTAGTTAAGAGTTAAGGTAGCCATAAGCTAACTATTGATAACCCTATACCAATATAAGATTAAGGGTATAGCATGACCCATCAACAAATAACCATCCAGAATAGAAGAATCCAACAAGATATTACAATTGTAAAGACCTTGTTAGGCATGTATTCAAACAATACAAACATGTGCTAGGCACACAAGTTGCTTGACAAAATACTTGAAAGTAAAATGTGATAATGTATGCATAGTGTATACAAA
This sequence comes from Cunninghamia lanceolata, assembly GCA_027924645.1. Classification (NCBI taxonomy): domain Eukaryota; kingdom Viridiplantae; phylum Streptophyta; class Pinopsida; order Cupressales; family Cupressaceae; genus Cunninghamia; species Cunninghamia lanceolata. Next base: position 1,984,607 of record BSBN01000564.1, on the reverse strand, counting down.
TAGTTTCAAAAAATGTCATAATCTACAAGTAGCATTCAATTCATGAGTTGCTAAGAAAATCTTAGAAACTTTAAGAAAATACAAGTAGGTGGAGAACTAAAATATTCTAGTATTATCAACAATTGTAACTAACTGTAACTTGATGATAAATTGCAATCATCATACCTTTTAAATTCATCATAGCAAAATATAACAATTTGGGCTTATAAAAAATTCAACAAAAATCATACAATGACCTCCATATTGAAAATGAAACTAGGGGTTTTCAAAAACCAATATACAATGATAAATGGACAACATAGTCATTTCTCACCTCATTAGTCATAACTCACAAGATAAGCACCAATCGAATGAGGCATATAATCAATTTAGGGTTCAAGATGGAGTTGTACTCCATTCATAGCTGCACCATTCTTATTTGGTAGGCAATTGGGAATTGCAGGATCCCTAGGAATCTTAATAAAACCATTAACTATTTAAATCAATGAAATTTTCTTTCCAAAAATATTATTAATCTAAATTTATGATACTACATTCTTAGTCAACATGAATAGACAAAGGAAAGCAATAGCAAGGGTTTCCATTTATTCACACACATTGTGGTCACTCTCTTTGACTTCCCATGAAAATACACTAAGTTGGCGTGATTGTAATGCAACAACTTCAAAAGACACACTATCACTAGAAAAAACTTGAGGTTATGTCATAGATCTCCTTCTCCCATGCAAGCTAAATTCATCAAGATGACTTCATACTCCAAGAAATACTCCCACCATGAAGCACAATGTTGTGACAATTAAGGCAAGAAGCATGGAGACCATTATGTTGTTTACATTGCCAGTGTTTTGTTCTTCATCCTTTCCTTCAAAATGTCATGCACCCATGAGATTGTTTCAATCTTTCATGTAGTCAAACATTTTTAAAGCTTCCACTATCTCCTACCTCTAGTTATTCCACTGACATTTTTGAGGATAAGACCTCTTCATGGCCTAATAACCAATGAACAATCCAGCATTATCTAGCCAAGAATCCTAACACGTGTGTTATCCCATTTATCTTTAGCAATGTCTAAAAACAAAGTTGACACAAAGTTCTCAAATATCATACATTGGATGTAGTTAGAGAGTAATTACCATAGAGATAATGTGGTTGGTGTGATTTTTCTAGGAAAAGTCACCCCACATGGTGCAACAACCTATCCCATTTACCCAAAAACTTAAATAGTCTTTGGAGTCATTGTAGGATGCTTGAATAGACTAAGAACTTCAAATTCATGAGAAGGATGTGTTGGACATTAATTGAGGGGAAAGACAAGGGCATGGAGAGGGGAAGAAGACAACAAGAACTAAAATGATAAGTATACATAACTTTTGTAAGAGATGTTCATTTGGGGTGGAGGGGATAAGGGGAAAAAAGCTTGCAGTCCCTTCATCATACCTTAGCTCTACAACAAAGTAAATTACTTTTCTCTATGTCATTCACCACACATGTCAAATCACTTTATGCATTGATGGATGTCCATACCTTGTTCCATAGCTCTCCACAAAACTTGTGTCCGTTCGATTGATTTGTTAAAGGTCGCCCATGCTTTCCTTTTCATTGAAAGACATATTTTAATTGATTCTATTTATTATCATATCTTCCTATAGCTACTCAATCAATCGCACCAAAAAAATCCTCTAAGTCCCTTATATGACTCTAGAGTGTTGAAGACATCTCTAGAGCTCTGTAAAAAGCTTTGTTGCTGATGACTCTAGAGTTCTAAAACATCTCCGGAGCTCTATAGAATTTTGTTGCTGATAATTCAGGGATCCTGCAACAAAAAGTATATTTCTACATGCCATTTATTAGTTAAAACCTATGACATAAAACCTTTTGATTCCATAAATTACTTCCAGTGTTGCACCTATAATTAACATAATTAAAAAAGGGTTTCCAACAATCTCATGTACAAATCAAGGATGTAGTGGAATTAAGGTAAGATAGAGAGATACATTTACAAAATTTGGCGAGTTCTGATGAAAAGGGATACTCTCCCTTTTAAATCTTCAACACAAAAACTCACACAAGCCTATGCAAGAAGGCTGAAAAATAAAATAGAACAGCAGAAAATGAAGAGAAATCTGCAATAGGGATTTTATTAAATCTGAAAATGCATTACAATCTCCTGAAGCTTATGAGCTTCCTTGATTCATACATGAAAAATCCGCAACAAAATTCTTTTACAACATCATGGACTCAATCTGGCAACATCTGGATATGTAACCACAACTTCTCCAAAAGCCTCCTTTACCAAATGATCAAGCATCAGTATATAGAAATTGTGTGAGAAGAAACCACTATTGGTTTCTCAAAACAACCTCCACTAAACCACCAAGAAAACCCGTCACTTTTATCCTATCACTGATCCCTCATTTTTTGAGATTTTCTAAAACTGTTTCTGGGTTTTGTGTACCTCCTTCTCAACTTTCCAAAACATTTTGAATTTTTCTATTTTGATGAGAAATGAGAAAGTTATGCTGATTTTACCGAGACTAGGTCTCATAATTACGACCCAGACATGCAACAACATGCAAAGCTTGTGGCCAACATGCAAAGAATGCAATTGAACATGCAATAGCATGCATACCAAGTGGTCCCACCTAGAAATGGGATTCTCAAATGGAATATTCCACCATTTATGTATTTGAAACATTTACGAGAGCATAATTCCTCAAAAATTACATTTATAATTTTTGCCACAAGGAATATTACAAAGTTGCAAAACAAATATTTATTCTCCTAGCCCCTAAGCCCTTATTGAAAATAAATCAAATTAAAATAACAATATTTTTTTGGTTGACATAGGATTGCTTGTACACCTTGGATGCTCCTACATCAGACACCCATGGTAAGAAGTTTGTGAGCATATACTCACAAATATGTGCACAAAAATGCTCTCTTTTTCCTCTTTTTCCAACATCTTGCTAGAACAAGCTTCACATTCCTCCAACAAATCTGCACTCTATTCTTTTCTCCTCTTGTGGACTTGCATCCACCATGCACTATCTTCCTCTGCCAAATTATTTCTCCTCTCTTCTCCTTCATGGGATTCAACCCACCATAAATCGATCACCTCCACCAGATCTCTCCTGTGGCTTCCTCTACAGCCTCTACTTGAAAGTATGCATCTGTATACCATTCTGCATCTACACAATCCTCTTTCTTCTCTAACTCTTTGCTAATCTCAAAATGCAAATCATTTTTAAATTCAACATTACAAAACTCATAAAAATTAGATTTTACCTAAATGACTTCTTCTGTCACAACATCCTCTTTGTCATTGTTGAATGCTACTATCTCTGTTGTTGTTCTGAACAACTTCTCTATCTCTATAATCTCTTCCTCAAGAAACTCTTGGTCTTCATCAGGTTCCTCATCAAACACTTGAGCCTCAAACATCACTCCATAATTTGTTTCAACTGCAACATCCTCTACTGCTGCAACTTTAGTCACAATCTCCTCAATGCTCATTTCTGGAACTCCTCAATCTTTAGCCAATGCTGCAATAAATTTTATTTCTTCACTTTTCTCCTCTTCTTCCATGCTTTCATCCAAGCGCACTGCTGCAACTTATTCAACTTCCTCATGAATAACCTCTTCATATTTATCTTCCTTACCTACACATAAAGAATCATCTGCAAACAAAACAATGTTAACATAATCATGGGACTTATCTTCTCCCATCGACATCTTCTCCATTTCCTTATCACATTCAATTAACATTTTCCCTTTAAATAAGATATCGATCTTTCTCATCTCCTCTTTGAGTAGATCTTCTTCATCTTCCCCAAATTCTTCATCAAACATACGACCCTCAAAGTCCATCATCTCATCTTTCACATCTTGTGTATCTTCTTGATTTGTCATAGAAACTTCCATGTCTTCTATACCTTCACCTTCTTCAGGAATGTCTTCAATCACATCTCCATCCTCAATATCTTCCTCTTCAACATAACTCTCACTTTCCTCAATCTCAGCTACACACAATTCTTCATCTTGTTTGACCAATTCCTTTCACTGCTTTGCTTCCCATCGATCCACTCTCGCTTTAATATCTGCCATCATCTCAAGGATCTTCCTCTTTTCATATTGTATCCATCCATCCCATAACACGGGCTTCTTCCTCAACAATATTTTTATCCTATCAACTGCAATTTGTTGCACATCACACTCTCAATCTACACACACAAACATTTAGAGCCAACGCTCTTAGAAATCACAGTTTCTCCCTACAATAAAAATCTCACAACTATCCTCTACCCAACGAGATTTTGGAAGATGCACCTCTCTAAGACCTCTTCTACCCACTTCCTTTCAATGGAAGAAGTCTGCACACCTTCTACCCAGCTTCATCTCTGTTGGAGGACATCCAACATGATTCTCACAAAATCAACTCTCTCTTGTGGCTTCACCACTTTGCTCTTCACCACTCTTCACTCCTCTTCACCTGTAGGTTTTGGTGCATACTCTACACTCTCAAGATCTTGTGGCTCTAAAACCACTGATGAAAAGGGATACTCTCCCTTTTAAATCTGCAACACAAAAACTCACACAAGCCTATGCAAGAAGGCTAAAAAATAAAATAGAATAGAAAAAAATGAAGAGAAATCTGCAATAGGGATTTTATTAAATCTGAAAATGCATTACAATCTCCTGAAGCTTATGAGCTTCCTTGATTCATACATGAAAAATCTGCAACAAAATTTTTTTACAACATCCTGGACTTAATCTGGCAGCATCTGGGTATGCAACCACAACTTCTCCAAAAGCACCCTTCACCAAATGAGCAAGCATCAATATATAGAAATTGTGTGAGAAGAAACCACTATTGGTTTCTCAAAACCTCAATTAAACTACCAAGAAAACCCATCACTTTCAGCCTATCACTGCTCCCTCATTTTTTTGTATTTTCTAAAATTGTTTTTGGGTTTTGTGCACCTCCTTCTTAGATTTCCAAAACATTTTGATTTTTTCTATTGTGATCAGAAATGGGAACGTTATTCCCATTTTACGAAGACTGGGTCTCATAATTACGACCCAAACATGCAACAACATACAAAGCTTGTCGCCAACATGCAAATGCATGCAAAGAATGCAATTAAATGAGACCATAATTCCTCAAAAATTACATTTACAATTTTTGCCACAAGGAATATTACAAAGTTGCAAATCAAAATATTTATTCTCCTTTCCCCTAAGCCCTTATTGAAAATAAATCAAATTAAAATAACAATATTTTTTGGTTGACACAAGATTGCCCATACACCTTGGATGTTCCTGCATAAAGTTCTCTCTAGAGATCATCAAAAATTAGGATGAAAATGTAGTAATGAACCCTCCACAAGCAATCACCACCCAAAACAATTGATCTCAACAATTAATGTTGTTGCACAACTGGTGCAAATCACCCAAATGGGTTTGGAAACTCCCCTCAAATGTTGGTGTCAATGAAAATACCTACAATAATGTTGGTTGTTGCACTAATGGCGATATCAAGACTATACAATCACTCCAAAAATCCCTTTGAATGGTACAAAAATGTTTATAAATGTTGGCGCTCCCCAAAATGGATGTAAAATCATAAACGTAAAACTGTTGATAAATCCAAAACTATAGAAATCAAGTTCCTTAATGACAATAGAATATTTTCTTGCAAATGCAATCGCCACACTTTGAAATTATGCATGAAATCACCAAAATTTAGCTCCAATGCAACTCTTGTATGGAGATGCCCTAGACAAAGATGAGGGTTTTCATCCCCAAATCTAAAAATGGAAATCCAAGAGAGTTTTCATCCTCCAAGATCTTTGAAATAGCCAACGGTTTTCATCCTTGGATGCCAACTCAAACACGAAGCTCCAAAATGAAAATGCCGAATGAAATCTTGATGCTCAAATGAAGCCAAGCATCGCCTTTTTATTTTCTCCAAAATGGGCCCTTAGATATCAATTTCCCTCCAAAGTATTTTAAAAATATTTTCTTATTTCAAATTATTAAAATGATATTATTAATTTACCCCTAAAATATAAAATTACTAGGCCCAACTTAAAAGAATATTATTATTCATTTCCCTTGCTTAATCCTTTAGCCTACAAGAAATGAGGATAGGCTAGAGGTCTTCTTCATGGTGCTAACTTGGAAAGGGGACATGATAGAGGCCAAGGAACTAATACGATTTTATAATGCTCTTATACTAATTATCTAGTAAAGTACTATTGGTGTAATTAAATATTTAATTACACTTTATTAAGTTTACTTAGGGTTTTTTTAAGTCACCTAGGTTTTCTTATCTTGTAATTATAAAAGCAAGGTATCATATGTAATTATTAATCCAATTCATTTATTGCATCCAATATTGTGCAAATTTATATTTTGTGTTTGTTTTCTTGTGTAGAAAGCAATCCTAGGTTTTGCATGTGATCCTGGCATCTTAAGTCAATCAGTGACTCTTTCATGGTATCAGAGCTCTAGATCTACAAGCCCCTTCTCAAATCTAAGAAACATCAAGAAAGAATCATTTGTTGGGTGTAATTATGTGTAAAACAAAGCCTTCCATTAGATTTAGAGCAGTCAAAATAGTCATATTAGCCTTTTATTTGGTTCAATTTGAGCTTTAGAGGTTAGATCTGCAAGGGTTTGGAGAAAGTGTTTTTTTTGGGATCCGAAGGAAAGCTAAATTTCATAGCATTTTGGGTCAAAATCAACCTTGCCACCACACTCAAAAGGCCCAAAAACCCTAGAAATGATTATCAATTCACTGAAAACAGACCTGGGATCATCGAAGGCAAAAAATAATTTCCTCCCAAGGTCATATGGCCCCTGTACAGACTAGGTTGTACAATTTTTTCAAAAAAAATTAAAAATTTGCTTTTGGGGTGCAGCAGCCCAAGAAGACATGCCATCCCTTTTTAGGCCCAATTAGACTAATTTCTAGCCAAGGCAACCCATTTTTGGGCTCTGTAAACCCTCTTTTGGGTGCCCACAAACACCCTTTTGGGTCTACTACCGCCTACTCAACGGCTACCACCTGACCAGTGACGTTGTCGCCCCTAAACTCAACTCCACTAGTAATCCACCATGCCACCACCCCAACTCCACCTCCACCGATGCATGTAGCCAAATTGTTGCTTAGTCGGCCAAAACTACTGAAGAGTCATCACAGGATAGCCAAGGAGCTGCCAGCATAGTGCACATGGCCTATTTTGGCCCCTTCTTGCCCTAATAGGGGGGATTTTTTTTCTATAACTTGGGCAAATAAGTCAGCTTTTTGCAAATGAATAGGGATCAAAAAGCTAGTTCTGAGTACAATCTAGTGGTGCAAGTATTTTTTCTAGATTTTACTACTACTGACATTTATTATTGTTTGAAGTCCATATACCCTTTTTAACTCTTGAGATCGTAACTTTTTGTCATAATCTCTAATTTTTGTGATTCTTGTGGTGTTGGAAAAGTATTGAGCTACACAACCATCTAAGCACTTTTTCCAAATTCAACATTAGGTATCTTTTATTTATTTTGTCAGTTTTACACATTGTGTTTGATAACTTGGACATACTGGTACCTAGAAAGATTCTATTTATTTTGGTGGGCTTCATTTATTAGCATTGATATATATATTCAGATTGTTGATCTCTAATTTTATCATTTGAGGAGGTATCATGGGTTTTTCTATTCACCCTTATGTGGTAATGTGTAACGTCCCCTCCCTAATCAGTTCAGTTTGATAGGCAGTTAGCCTATCTAATGAGTTCCCATAGGCTAATATGCTAGGGTTAGGGAACTTTGAGTAGATATTTTTATCCAGTAGGATGGCGATATCAGATGTTCATTTGAGCTCACATGGTTATGACATTCACAATGCCCCTTTCTGAGGTGATTTTGGTTGAGTTCTCCAATACTTACTATTTTTAGTAAGTCAATTTCGAGCACCAACTGAGCCAGTTGGCTGTTAGTGTAGGTTTTTATTTCCTAGATGGGTTATTTATTTTTCCTATATTCCTAGGTTTTTCCTACACTTCTATTAATCTCGCTTAGGTTAATAAAGCATGTCTTATTAGGTGAGTGGTTGCGAGGTGTCACCTTCCTACATGTGAGCATCCATTAGCTATCTTGGGAAGATACTTTGCTATCTTTAGTCTGATAGATGGTTGCTCCTCATTGGTCGGTGTTGCCACCTCCTCTCTCTCCTTGGTCTATATAAGCATGCTACCTGGCTTGTATTTTGCATCTTTTTGCTTTTGTATCCTCTTAATGCTATTTTGCTTCGAGCATTTGCATTACTCTCTTGGAGACTAACTCTATGTTGCTATTTTAATTTTGTATCATTTGCATTCATAGTTTTAATATCTATTCTTTGCACTAGTTTTCTGGGTTATTAATCTTTTCAGATTCTAACATGGTATCAGAGCTATTCTATGTGCAAGAGTAGATTTTAGTTTCCATATTTGAGAGATTCGGGGGGGGTAATAAATCTTATTACAAGTTTTTGAAGAACCCAGTATGCTCTTCTCTTGCATCTTCGGATGATCTTGAGAATCAGAAAAGTTTGACGAAAACTTTTTTAATCTCTGGGGTTTGCACATGTGTTTACAAAATCTGGGTAATTGCAGCATTTCTAGTTATACTGGCAGCATTTCCGGCTGTTCCAATGTGTCCAGGAGGCTTGAGAAAGTCAGATTTGGCTTTCGTTTCACCAAAATCAAAGATCGTCATACACAGTTGCGAAACCAAGGTTTCAAGCTCAAATCTGACAACCAGCTTGCATATTTGGTCTTTTGAATCAATATTGCAGGTTCTAGCATCTGATTCAGCCTTTGCATGTTATTTTTTGGTTGCTGGGGTCGTTTTTTGTAGCTAAAGGTATTCAGTTTACACTGGAGCAACATCTTCTGTGCATTTGCAAGAAAAACGTCTTCTGGGTTTTGTTCGCAGCACAGAAAAACCATCTGGGTATCTTTTTATTTTTGCATGCAGTCTATATAGTTTTCAAAAACATGCTCAGAAAGCTACAGCAGGACCCCTCTCCGTTGGCAGCTGCAGTTTTGAAGACAGTTTTCAAATGCTCCGTTCTTGCTCATACGGACTCCTTTTCCCACAATTTTTTTTTTATTTTGACTATTTTTTCGTGCTCTATGCACTAGTGCAGTCATTTTTTTATTTTGATGCCAAGATTTTTCAGAAATTGCAGATTCTCAATCGTGACATTGCACAGTTCTCGTTTTGGGAACTTCGGAGGATCATAACTTTCACATACGACCTCGTATCGAGGCGATTCTTTTTTTGAAAGTGCATGATTTTTCGAGTAGATTGTCGTGGTGCTGTTTATTTCTCTAGATATTATGCCAAAGTTGTATTTTCAGCATATGCTCTTCATGAGGGTTTTGTAATGCATTGAAATCAAGACTACTAAGTATTTGTTGCTAGTGGTAGTTGTAAACACACTAATATAAAGTGCCAAATCATATTTTCTTGGGGGGGTTCTTTGATTGAGTGAAAAGGGGGGGTTGTCTTGGTTGGGTTCTCTTCTTTTCGACACTTCTTCTCTGCATTTCTTCATCATGGATCAAACAAATCTGCCTATCCTAACTCCATACAATTACTTTGAGTGGAAATCACGCATGACAATTCACTTAAGGAAAGCTGGATTAAATAGGATAACTATGGGACTTGAAACTGAACCTGCTAAAGATGAAGATAAGCCTAAGTGGTTTAACAAATGTGATGAAGCATATGGAACATTGTGTTTGTCTGTTTCTCCTGATTTGCTCTTTCACATTGAGTCTTTGAATACACCAAATGAAATCTGGACAAAGCTAGAAACACTATTTGGCACACAAGATTCAATGAGGGGTCATATGTTGGAAAATGAACTAATTAGTTTAAGTCTAGGCAATTTCAACACAATCCAGGATTTCTTCACCAAATTGAAATCACTAAGGCTGGAGTTAAAACAATGTGGAATTGAAAAGAAAGATGTACAACTGATTCTTAGTATTCTTTTTAAGCTAAGTTCAGAATATTCTGTGTTTGTTTCTACTTTCTATGCTACTAAGGGTGCACTTGGTACTCAATTCACCATGCCATATTTAGATGATTTTGCTGTCAATCTCACTCGGGAATAGGACAAGCTAATCCAGATGGGCACTCTTAAGTCCTCTAAGTCACATGCCTTGGCTGCCAACCAAGGCACAAAAGAACATAAAGGACAAAGTAGTAACAACAATAGTAAGGATAAGAAACAAAAGAACAGCAAGGAGAAGAAGGATCAGATAACGGTTGCTTCAAAAGCAACTAATGAGACCCAATATTCCAAGGGCGACAAGCCTAAGAAAGAGAGGGTCCAATGTGCCTATTGTAAAAGACCCGGTCATGATGAACATAAATGTCTGAAGAAACAAATTGATCACTTGACACACATTCTTGAGAAGAATAATATCAGTGTTCCTGAGTCTGTCAAACAGAGTTCTAATGAGGGGTCTAATAAGGCAAAAGAAAACAGCAAGGGAAAAGGAAAGGGCAAGGCCCTTGTTGCAGTTGCTTCTTCACCATCCACTTGGGTTCTTGATTCGAGTGCTTCACACCACATGGCTTCATCTAAGGAAGAACTTGCATCCTTGGAGCCGTGTACTATGCCTTCTATTTTGATGGGTGATAACACTCCTGTCGAGGTGTGTGGGAGAGGGTCTGTTGATGTGGGGGATGGCACATTCCATGATGTTCTTTGTGTGCCCTCATTATCAACTAATCTCCTATCGGTATACCAGATCACTCACACAGGTTCAGGCAAGCGGGTTGAGTTCACTCCTGATTCAGTGGAGATTCGTGAGTTGCACAATGGTTCTATAGTTGCAGTTGGGAGAGCAGATCACCAGTCACGGCTCTATCTATTTTCTCACTTTGTTCCTGATCCTCCTTCAACTGTTTTGCTCACTCATTCTAATGATGTGAGTAGATTATGGCATGAGCAGTTTGGCCATCTTAACTTCCGCTACTTGCAGCAGCTCAACCAGTAGAACATGGTCATAGGGTTGTCTTCAGTTCAGTTTTCAGGTGGTGTTTGCCAAGGTTGCATTCTTGGTAAGCATCCTAAGGAAAAGTTTGACAAAGGTAAGGCATGGAGAGCTTCACAGATATTGGAGTTAGTTCACAGTGATTTGGCTGGTCCATTTCAGCATCCTTCTTTTAGCAAGGCTAGATATGTCCTCACATTCATTGATGACTTTTCTCGAAATACTTGGGTGTACTTTCTCAAACAGAAGTCAGAGGTATTTGATCATTTTTAGGACTTCAAGACTTTTGTAGAGAAGCAATCTGGGAAAGCCATCAAAATTTTGCGCACTGACAATGGTGGTGAGTATGTCAACCATCGGTTTGAGAGGTTTTGCACTTCAGAGGGGATTGATTTGCAGCATTCAGTTCCATACAATCCTCAGCAGAACAGTGTTGCAGAACGGAAGAATAGGTCCTTGAAGGAAATGGCAAACTGCATGATTCACTCCAGATCTCTTGTACCACAGTATTGGGCAGAGGCCATTAACTGAGCTTGTTATATCCAGAACCATGTTCCTCACCGAGCCTTGAAGGGAGTCACTCCTTTTGAAGCTTGGAGCGATCGGAAACCATCAGTTAAGCACTTTCGAGTTTTTGGTTCTCCTGCATGGGCCCACATTCCTATAGAGAAACGCAAGGCCTTGGATCCACAGAGCAGACCTTGCATATTTGTAGGTTATCTTGATGGTGTGAAGGGTTATTGGTTGCTCCACCCCACTACACATGAGTTGTTCATTGAGAGGAGTGTTCAGTTTGAGGAGGGCTCTTCGAGCTCACTTTCTATCACTTCTCCAACTCCTTCTACTTTGACATTGGAGTCACTTGGGATACATGATAGATCTTCTGATGAGTCAGATTCACCTGAGCAGTCTTCTACCTCCACTTCTGATGCAGAGAGCGATTCAGAGGACTCACCTCCTTCCTCTCCTAGTGATCATTCAGAGGTTGATGATTCTCCTCCAGATTCTCCATCTTCCGGTCCACTTTGGGCTAGACAAACCTTGCAGTCTGCAGGTGATTAGGTTGGGGATCCATCAGACACCAGGCGAACTCATTCACAGTTCCAGGATGCTCCACATGTCTTCATTGCTACTGCCTCAGATCCACAGTCTTTTCATGAGGCTTCTGGTATTCCTGAGTGGGATATAGCTATGCAGGAGGAGTATAGTTACTTGATGAGGAACCACACTTGGGATCTTATCCCTCTTCCTAAGGGAAGAAAACTTGTTTGATGTAAGTGGATCTATCAGACAAAATTTGCAACAGATGGGTCGGTTGACAAGCATAAGGCTGGCTTGGTCACCAAAGGATTCTCCCAAGTTCCTGGGATTGACTACTCTAAGACTTTTGTGCCAGTTGTCCGAATGAATTCCATCCGACTTGTTCTTGCCATTGCTACAACTAATCATTGGGAAGTACACCAGATGGATGTGAAGAGTGCTTTTCTTCACGGTGACCTTCAGGAGGAGATCTACATGGAGCAGCCACAGGGGTTCCTTCAGGATTCTTCACTTGTGTGCCATCTTCGGAAGTCTCTCTATGGCCTCAAACAGGCTCCTCGAGCCTGGTATGCCAAGATGGACTCCTTCCTTCTATCAGTTGGGTTCACTCGGTGCCATTCTGATCCCAATGTCTACATTCTACAGTAGGCTGATTCACTCCTATTTTTGGTTCTGTATGTTGATGACTTACTGATCACAGGGAGTTCTTCATCCACCATTGGGGCTGTCAAAACTGCCCTTCATGACAGGTTTTTGATGACTAACTTGGGCTTGTTGCATTACTTTCTCAGGATTGAGATTTACCAGTCTTCTTCCGGGATCACCATCACACAGTCCAAGTATGCTCTAGATTTGCTCTCGAGGTTTCATATGGCTAACTATAAGCCTGCTCTGACTCCCTTTCTTTCTAGAGTCAAACTTGAGGCTCAGTGTTCTTCTCCACTTGTTGATGGCACTTTGTACCGAAAGCTTGTTGGGAGTCTCATTTATCTGACTCATACGAGACCCGACATTTCATATGCTGTAGGCATGGTCTCTCGATTCATGCAGGAGCCTCATGAGCTGCACTGGAAAGCAGCCAAGCGGATCCTTCACTACATTCAAGGTACTCACAGTTTTGGGATTCACTACGCAGCGGGTATTGAGCTTGACTTGGTGGGCTACACAGATTCCGATTGGGCGGGTGATTCTCAGGATCGCAAGTCTACTTCAAGTTACAGCTTCTCACTTGGTTCAGGTCCTGTTTGTTGGTCGAGCAAGAAGCAGTTTGCTATTGCTCTATCTTCTACTGAGGCCAAGAATCAGGAGGCTGTGAATGCCGCCACTGAGGCCATTTGGCTTCAGAATCTTCTCACTGAGTTTGGTATCCAAATCAGACGGCCATCAGTCATTTTTTGTGACAACCAAAGTGCCATTCAGATCTCATGGAATCCAGTCCATCATCAGCGGACCAAACACATAGAGGTTCACATGCACTACATCCAGGAGCTCATCCATGGCCACGTCATCGACCTTCGCTACTGTCTGACTTCCAAGCAGGTTGCTGATATCTTCACCAAACCCTTCACTGAGAGCAAGTTCCTTCATTTGCGAGCTTTGCTAGGGGTGCGAGATGCTTCATCTTCTGGGGGGCTTCTTCCTCTCACTCGGAGTCCTGACTCTCTCGACTTTTGGGGGGGGTCTCTTCTCTCTCTCTTTGGGGGGGAATTTTATGTACATGGGTACCTCATCAGGCTTGATTTGCCAGGACCCATTTCTACATCCACCTAAGCTTCGCTTATGGGGGGGTGTTAGTGTAGGTTTTTATTTCCTAGATAGGTTATTTATTTTTCCTATATTCCTAGGTTTTTCCTACACTTCTATTAATCTCGCTTAGGTTAATAAAGCATGTCTTATTAGGTGAGTGGTTGCGAGGTGTCACCTTCCTACATGTGAGCATCCATTAGCTATCTTGGGAAGATACTTTACTATCTTTAGTCCGATAGATGGTTGCTCCTCATTGGTCGGTGTTGCCACCTCCTCTCTCTCCTTGGTCTATATAAGCATGCTACCTAGCTTGTATTTTGCATCTTTTTGCTTTTGCATCCTCTTAATGCTATTTTGCTTCTAGCATTTGCATTACTCTCTTGGAGACTAACTTTGTGTTGCTATTTTGATTTCGTATCATTTGCATTCATAGTTTTAATATCTATTCTTTGCACTAGTTTTCTGGGTTATTAATCTTTTCAGATTCTAACATTGGCAAGGTTACTATATTTAGATATGTCAGTGGGAGTAGTGGATATCAACTTTTTGATATTTGATATTGTCAAATGATTTTAAATTAAATAACGATAAGTTATTATTTTATAAAGTTATATTAAAGATTTAACTTTATCATTATCTAATATATTTTTAATAAAGTGACTATAGGGGGCGCCCAAGGGATAAAATAAAGTGGAAATGAAATATAAGCTAATATTGGGATGAACGCCACTTTATGGGAGACATAAGGATTTTAAAATAAAGTTAAATATTTTATTTCCCCAACTTGGGCGTGGGGTTTTGGAAGGCAAATAAAAGAGTTTTTGGAGGCTCATTTGCTCATGCTTGATGAATTTTTCTCTACAAGATATGTGGTTGAACTTTAGTTCTTCTTGCTTTGTGAGGATGAAATCCCTCATAAGAAATTTCAACTGCATGATTGAGACATCCCAAGGTTGAATGCTGATAGTCTTATTTTAGAGGCTATGCTGGAGCATATTGACCAGATTTGCAGGTGTTCGCAAAAGGGTTTGAATGAAAAACATTAAAGATCTTTCAAATGACAAGTTGTGCAGAGTTTATGAGAGTATGGGGTGTGTTGAATGCAGATTTTAGTATGAGTTTTCAAACCTTTAGAGCTGTTGTTGGGCCGTTCCATTTTCAAGGGTATGTTGTACCACTTTTTGGTCTTTTGAGCATTTTTTGGAGTAGAAACCAGCTCTACTTTGGCATGGAGGACAAAGGCTTTATTGCAAACTTGTGTGGAGTTTTGGACTAAGTTTGGAAGGAGTTTAAAATTGTTTCTTGTTGCTATTCACTCCTAGACCTAGTCATACCATCTAGAGGGGAAACGTGGTACCCTAGAGGCTAAAACGCTTAGGGTTTTGGGCACTTCTTTCCACCATTGGAGGCACCTAGGGTTTATTTGTTGTTGTGCATCATTTCTTGGAAGGGTGTGTTGTACTTGGTGATGGATTTGTAGCTCCAATTTGTTGTAATCTTCATTTCAGACCTGTAATTAATTAAATCAACAAATGGGTATGTTTGTTTATGCATTGTAATGAGATTTCTCTATCTGGGTATCTCTTCTTTTGATAAGATATTGTACTTTCATGTTTGTTGCTGAATAGGGGTGTTTGAAAATAGTGTTTTGTGAATTTATTTCAATTATGTTTATTGGTCATTATATCTATTGTGAGAAAGACACTTTTGCATATCCGTCTTCTTCTATAAACAAACACAAAACTGAAAACAAACAACATAAATCAGAAAAAAAAAAAAATTAGGGTGGGACATTATGGTTGTATCAGAGCTCAAATCTTCTTGCTATCCTTTGCGATTGTGTGGTGAACATGAAATGATTCTATTGAGCAATGCAGCCTAACACACATTAGTATTATTTGAGAAGAAATAGGTCAAATCCAAACCTTGAAATTTCAGCACATATAAATCCATTTGCAAGTGTCGACAGGGTTGAGGTAGACATGGGTGAGAAAGATCATGGTGAACTAAGCACTAGAGATATATTAAATGATCTTGCTAGGGGATTGTGAGAGCTGTAGCTGAATATGGATTAGCTTTGCACCCTTTTGGCTAGGCAAATTGAGGGAAACAATAATAATAACGGTAATGGAAATGGCAATGGGAGACATGGAGATGGGAATGGAAACAAAAGGAATGGTGATAACGGGGATGGTTCAGTCAATAATAGGGTAGAAAATTAGTGTTCTATGGATAGAAAAATGAACACTAAACCTCATATGCCTACCTTTCCTTCATGGGATAACCCTCCATTGGTTAATGAACCCACACAGCTTGAGTTGCATGACTGAATTATGAGGGATTAGAGGGATTCAGGAGTAGAATTCCATGCTGAAATATCATTTTGTGATTACATGGATGTAATATTGAGGCATAGACCCCATAGAGGTGGGGGTGGTAGACTTCATAATTAGGAATTGCAAAAGAAAGTGAGTAAATTAGTCGTTCCTTACTTTGGTGGCTCAAGAAAGACTACAGCTAGGGCGTGGGCACATAGATTAGATATTTTTTTTCAACTCAGTCCTATGCCGAAGGATGAAGCCATTACATATGTTGCTCTTCATCTAGATGGTAGTGCCCATGAGTGGTGGCATCATGGTATGGTCATTTAGGCCATGATCAGATTACCTCTTATGTGAAGTTTATTGAGAGGTTCATAGATAGGTTTGACAAGAGGGATCTTGAGTTGCAAATTAAGGAGTTGGCTCAGTTGAAATAGTGGGGTTCAGTGGACGCTTACATTTCTGAATTCCAAAAGTTATCTGTGATGGTGATTGACATTTCTGAGAGGAGTTTGATTGTTCTCTTTATTGATGGTCTTTCTGATCCATTGAGTGTTTGGATTAAGGCCCTTAATCCACCTTCCTTATAGGATTCCTTGAAGAAAGAGAGAGATATAGAGTCATCCACTTCAAGGAGTAAATATCAAACCAAAGGTTTCTTTCATAGGAAATACAAGGACAAGGAACCTTTCCAGAGAGACTCCAATCCACCAAAGAAGGGATCTTTGAGATTAGACAGTGATCAGCTCAATGAGATCAGATGGAAGAAACTATGTTTTCAATACAGAGAACCTTGGGACCCATTGCACAAGTGTGCTGCCCAAGCCAAGGCTAAGTAGATAAAATACTTTTCAATGGAGGAATCAGCGAAGCAGATGACAAGGTAGATCAACATGTCGATTCAAGAAATTCAAAGAGGGAGAACTCTTCATATGAGTCTAAGAAGGAGAAGGAAGATGATAGGCCCATATCCCAACTCTTTAGCATCCAAAAAGAGGATTCATTCAAGATTCAGGGAGTTCTTCGAGGACAGAGGGTAGTTACTCTTCTTGACACAGGGGCCACTAATACTTCATTGATGAGGGGCTAGTTTTAAAAGGGGACTCAAGACAAAAGAATTCGAAGGGTTCAAGGTGAGAGTAGTAGATGGTTTTGTTATCACCTATAAGAGAAGGATTCCTAACTTGACCTTTCAATTGAGTGATTATGAGTTCTAGGTTGATTATTATGTGGTGAGCATGGAGGAGATGGATGTGGTTCTTGGCATGAGATGGCTACATTCTATTGGAGAATTTTACCTCAACTTGTGCACCATGGAGATGAATTTTAAGGTTGATGGGAGGAAGCATGTGCTTAGGGGAATGTCAGATGGTGGCTTAAATGTGGTGTCTCTCAGAAGGATGGAGAGACTTCTTAGACATGATCAGGTAGAGTGGGTAGTAGAGTGCTTGATTATGCCCACAGTCACTAAGCAGCAGAAGCAGAGTTACCACCCTGATATATAGGCTTTGTTGTCCAAGAACAATAAAGTGTTTAGTAGCATTCCACTTGAGAAGCCTCTTGAGAGGGATATTGAGCATGTGCTAGAGTTAGAAAGGGCCAACCCAGTCATTATTACTCCCTATAGGCATCTGAAGAGGTTGAAGGATGAGATTAAGAAGGCTATCAAAGAGCTTCTTAAGATGTGCCACATTAAGCCAAGTAAGAGTCCTTTTGTGTCAGAAGTAGTGTTGGTGACGAAGTAAGATGTGACACTGAGGATGTGTATTGACTACAGGGCATTGAAAAAGAAGACGATTAAAAATTGATACCCCATCCTACGTATTGATGAGCTAATAGATGAGTTACATGGTGCTTTCTACTTCTCTAAGATAGATCTGAGATCAGGGTACCACCATATTCGAGTTACGGAAGAGGATGTGGAGAAGATGACATTCTGATGCCATTATGGTCACTTCAATTTTCTGGTTATGCCTTTTGGCTTAACCAATGCCCCAACTATATTTCAGTCCTGCATGAATAGGGTGTTTTGGGATTAGTTGAGGAAATTTGTCCTCATTTTCTTTGATGATATATTGATTTTTAGTAGGACTTGGGAGGAACACCTACGTCATATTGACGAGGTGTTGAGTATTTTGGAGAGGGAGTCACTATACACCAAAGAGTCTAAGTGTGAGTTTGGCATGACTAAGCTCTTGTATCTTGGTCACATTATCATCTCTGAGGGTGTTAGAATGGATCCCAAGAAGATTAGAGCGATCATCTAGATTGGCCTCCACCCAAGAATCTCTCACAACTCAAGGGATTCTTTGGTCTTTGCGGTTTCTACAGGAGGTTATTCAAAGGGTTCTCTCAGGTAGCTGCCCCACTTACAGATTTGACCAAGAAGGGGGCATTTGTTTGGTCTAATGATGCATAGAAATGTTTTGATCAATTCAAGAAAATAATGAGCACTTTCCCAGTATTGGCTATTCTTGATTTCTCCAAACTATTTGAGTTGTATTGTGATGCTTATAGAGAGGGAGTAGGTATAGTGTTGATGCAGGATAAGCGTCCCATAGCATTTGAAAGTAGGAAGTTGCATGGTACCGAGAGAGGTTACAACATTTATGATAAGGAGATGCTGGCTATTATGCATTCTTTAGCCAAATTTAGATAGTACTTGGTGGGAGGCAAGTTTATTGTTAAGACTGATCACAACAGCCTCAAACATTTCTTGAATCAAAGAGACCTCAATGACAGGTAGCAGAAATGGGTGAGTAAGTAGTAGGCCTATGACTTTGACATAGTTTATGTCAAGGGAAAGAAAAATATTATTGCTGATACATTGTCTCAAAGACCGCATATGTGTTCTTTAGTGGAGATTTCAGTTGATTGGAAAGAGTTAATTTTCATAGAATATGCTAAGGATTAGTGGGCTATAGGTGTTATAGAGGGTACCATTCAGGATGATAGGTAGACCATTGTAAATGATCTCATCATTTACAAGGACATGATATTGTTGGTACCTAAATTTGAGGTTAAGAAGAAGATTTTGAGGGCTTTTCATGATGTCCCTATGGCTAGTCACCCAGGGTATTTCAAGACTTATAGGTAGATCTAGGAAAGATTTACATGGAAAGGACTCAAATCAAAATTTCTTAAGTATGTTTGTGAGTGCCCTACTTGTTAGCAAAATAAGCACGAGGATTCTTATCTTGTTGGTTTAGTACAGCCCCTACCAATTCCCAATCGGAAGTGGGAACACATCTCCATGGATTTTATTACAGGGTTACCCAATGCCAAAGGTAAAGACTATATCTTTTTTGTGGTGGATAGATTGACAAAATTTGCCCACTTCTTTGTTATTTTAGCCACATACATTGCAGCACAAGTTACTGATTTGCTCTTCAGGGAGGTATTCAGGCTTCATGGGTTGCCTAGGAACATAGTGAGTGACAGGGACAGCAAGTTCCTAAGTCATTTTTGGCAGGATCTCTTCAGGTTGAGTGGGACTAAACTCACTCCTAGTACCAGTTATCACCCACAGACTGATGGGCAAACTAAAATTGTTAACAAGTGGGTGGAAGGATACGTCAAAAACTAAATTGCAGGGCAGAAGAAGGCATGGGTTAAGTGGCTCCACCTTGGTGAGTATTGCTACAATACCACTTACCATATGTCCATACAGATGTCACCATTCATGGCATTATATAGCTACGAGGCACCGAACTTCTTAAACTTGTTGTTTGGGGATAGTAGAGTGCCTAAGGCAAAGGACTAATTACAGGAGATCTAAGACATCATGAATTCCTTGAAGGAGAACTTCCAGAAAGCTTAGAATCAATAGAAGCAATACGCAAATCAGCATCAAGTTGAGTGTTCTTTTGAGGTTGGTGACATGGTCTATTTCATGTTGTAGCCTTATAGACAGTCCACTCTTAAGAGGAGTGGTGTAGAGAAGTTGAAGCCATGGTATTATGGCCCATTCAGAGTTTCTCGATGGGTTGGGGAGGTCACTTATGAGTCAGAGTTGCTGACAGAGAGCAGAGTTCATAATGTCTTCCACATGTCTCACCTCAAGAAGGCATTGGGGCACAATGTGTTTCCTTCTACTGAGTTGCTGCCTCTTGATGAAGGGTGCAAGTTGATTCTTATTCTAAAGGAAATCATCAACACTAGGGAGTGTACTCTATAGAAGAGAGTTATCAGGGAGTATCTAGTGAAGTGGAAGAATTTGTCAGTAGAGGATGCTACTTGGGAGAATGAGAAGATATTATAGCATCCAGAGTTGAGATTTCTTGAGGAAAAGCAATTTCAAGAAGGTTCAACTGTAATGTTCCCTCCCTAATTAGTTCAGTTTGGTAGATAGTTAGCCTATCTAGTGAGTTCTCGTAGGCTAATATGTTAGGGTTAGGGAACTTTGAGGAGATAGTTTATCCAGCAGGATGGTAGTATCAGATGTTCATTTCAGCTTCAGTGGTTATGATGTGCACAACACCCCTTTTTGAGGTGCTTTTGGTTGAGTTCTCCAATACTTACTATTTTTAGTTTGGATGTTGTAATATCTGCTCATTCTCCCAAGTAGCACCCTCTACTGACAAATTCTTCCACTTCACCACATACTCCTTGATAACCCTCTTTCGTAGAGTAGTCTCCCTGGTGTTGATGATTTCTTGAGGATAAGCAATTTTAGAAAGGGCAGACTGTAATGTCCCCTCCCTAATCAGTTCAGTTTGGTAGACAGTTAGCCTATCTAGTGAGTTCATGTAGGCTAATATGTTAGGGTTAGGGAACTTTGAGGAGACAATTTATCCAATATGATGGCAATATCATATGTTCATTTGAGATCTGATGGTTATGATGTGCACAATGCCCCTTTTGAGGTGATTTTGGTTGAGTTCTCCAATTGGCAAGGTTATTATATTTAGATATGTCAATGGGAGTAGTGGATATCGACTTTTCAATATTTGATATAGTCAAATTATTTTAAATTAAATAACAATAAGTTATTATTTTATAAAGTTAAATTAAAGATTTAACTTTATCATTATTTAATACATTTTAATAAAGTGACTATAGGGAGCACCTAAGGGATAAAATAAAGTAGAAACAAAATATAAGCTAATGTTGGGATGAGCATTGTAGAGGAAAACTAATGTGTTGTAGACTTAAATAAAATTTAGGGTTAAACCTAACTGAACAGTCCACTATCATTTCATTCCTACATTGAATTATCGACCAAGGAGCGTAAGCTTATGATAATGCATGCATTATCTATGCCTTCAAGACTCATTTCTATTCTAAGTTAACGTTATACAATTCTTATTTTATCTAGTTCTACTTACTAGAATGCACAGGAATGTAAAATAGTAAACAGAAATGTAAAACATCAAAAACAAGCTAAACTTCTAGTTGCTACGGGTACCCTCAGTAGAAGCTAAAGATAACTATATTCAATAGAAAATTATAGTTTTAATCTAAACAACTCAAAATGATGAAAAGGCTAACACTAACCTCCAGAGGACTTCAAAGATGTATTTTATTCATGAATCTTGACTATCAGAAATATCAATCATGATTTCTTACTTACTTCACAATGCAATGTGAAAGATAACATGAAACAGTCTAACTAGAAATGCATAAATAAATAAAGGAATGTATGAAGCAAGAGTTAGTACCTTGAGTGGCCAGCTCAGGGAACTATCTCACTTCTTCTAGAAACTAAATCTACTTCAAATGTTCACACATGTTCATGACATATAGTTGAATTCAATTCATATCAAGGACAAAATCTTCTTCAGATTTTATTCAGAATCAAAACATGTCTGTAATAACAGATAACTGTAAAAAAGTAATGGCTATATGGAAAGTAAAACATAACAACTCACTAATCAACAAACTCATCCCCTAACTTATATAAAGATGGGAGAGTCTTCTACAACCTTCTAACTAACTGTGATCATCAATTCATCCCTAGACATTAGGATATTGTTTTGAGATCAACTTATTAACTGGAACAAAGGAAACAAAGTCCTATCCAAATAGAAATTCTAACCATAATAGCTCATAAATAAAATTCATAAACTTCGATGAGGCTTCTAGAATAAGTCTTCTTTCTTCCCTACATTTATTCTCCCATGATGACCACATTTATCTCCACTGATCATCATGTCTGGCACTTGGACTGCATTCTCATTAATTCCTCTGTTCTACATTCCATTGCAATTATTCCTCCTTGGATTCTTTATCTGGCTACACAGGGTTAACCATCCCAGCATATATACAAAACAGCCTCTCATATTAAATTTATGAAATCATATCTATATTACATGCATATCAACAATTTAAATCACCCATTTGATAATATAACCACCTTATTTCATTTATCAGCATAGGGTTAAAGTCTTTAGAAAGTATATATGAAATAGCATAAAATAGAGATAATGTCTATGAAGTCTTTGTAAAACCATATAGAAAAGGTCTTAAAACATATGAAAACAGTATAAAAGGAGGCCAATTTTTTATCCCAACATTCCCCCCAACTTAAAATTTTACTTGTCCCTAAGAAAAATTAAAGATATAGACATCTATGGAAAATGGTTATAATGCAAAGTAATTCTTTTGAGGTCTGTGTCCTCCCTAACTCCTTTTCCCTACTTGAGGTATAACCCATTATAGCATGCAAGTCTTTCCATCTTGATCAGCTCAGCATGCCTACACTGCTCACTTTTCCCTCCTGTCCAATGTGGCACTGGATAAAGAAAGATAGGAGGCTAATAAGTGAGAGGTAACCATGATACTCCCTTCTACTCTAATATCTAGATATACCTATGCAATCTCTTAAGCATATTCATGAAGTTGTGGATAGAATGGGATTCCTTTCTTTGTAACTCTAGAGTTAAATTGTCCCATCTGCTCTGCACATACCTCTGACAATTTTAGATGATAGACACTGCCATCCTCTATATTCTTCTATAGTCCCTAAGTCTTAAATCCATGATCACCTTACCTAGTCCTTTATGAGATAGTAATGTTAACCATTGGGTCAAGATGATTTCAGGCTCTAAGGCTTCCTTCCTTAGTTGCAGTGGTACTTTCTTTTCCTGCTCTTCATATTAGTCCATCAATAACCCTCTGAGTTGTTCATTTTTGAAATATGACATTAATGCTCTGACCTGTAGGTCTCCAACATAAATGCAGGGATTCTATTCTATATCTTCATCCATCATATAATTGTGTAGGTAATACTCACACAACTGGCCTTGTTCTTCTAGGCTGACCTCTTTGAAGTAATTACAAAAGATAAACCTTAAATGCAAGTTGGGTTGATCATTGATAAATCTGTTAAACTAAAAACTAAGAAATTTCTCTTTCAAGAACAGTGCATACACTCTTGATGGATGTCTGCATCCCATAATCTGCTTGGCTCTTTCAATAACCTCTGTCAACTTTTTCTCTAACTGTTTAATCTTCAAATCCTTTTCTGCAATAGATTCATTGAGGTAATGCTTCTCTTTTTCCCAATTTTCCTTCTCTTGCCTATTTTCATCAGTCAATTTCATTAGTTCAAAGCCCAAGGACAATGTAGTATGGTACTTTGGGGTTTTTACCACAGGAGGTTAGAGAGTAAGTACTTCTTCCTTAATCTTTGTTTTATTTTCAGCCAACTATGCCAACAAATCTAAGTTATAACCGTGGCCATAAGTTTGGATCTCCTCCAACTCCTGAATCCTCTTTTCTTTTTCTCTATCTCTTTATTCATAACCCCTTACATGTTCCTCAAGTTGCCTTATTCTATCTAGGGCTTCCTGTAATTCCTTCATAATATCTATGTCTACTAACAATTCCTTTTCACCTTCAAAATTTTCATCATTCCCTTTTTCAAGGGCATCAAAAATTTCCTTAGCAAAATCATCTGGCATAGGTTTTCCCATTTTTTTGGTAGTAAACAAATCTTCTGATTCAAAATCAGAAGAAGAAATGTACCTTCATTTTCTAGCAGACATATTAACATTTGCACAGGCGTCAGCAGAAGCATCCTCAAGAGGGTTTTCTCCTCCATCTGAATCTAGATTCAGAGGAGTAGGATCAGTATCCTACTAGCCTTTATTTTTGTCTTCTTCTCTTTGGTGCTCAACAACTTTCTCTTTAACACCTTGCTTCCTTAACCTCCCTGATCACTTAGGAATGACTGTCTCATGTTTTTCTACCTTTTTCCTCTTCTTGTTGTTCTCCTCCTTACTCTTTGTTTTCTTTCCAAATGTTGAGGAAGTGGTTCTTTTTGTTTTAGGAGCAGAGGTTGAGGGCTCTTCAACTGATACAAGCCTAAACTCTGGAGGGTTCTTAGGTTGTGTTTATTCCTACTCAGTTTCAATAGGGGGTTCAGTTTTATATGGAATATCTTCTTCTGGCTCTGGTGCTTCTAAGAGTGTTGAGATGTCCACACATTGTTTAAAGGCTTCCCACTCAATCTGTGGGTACTAAATCCTTAAAATCCTTTTTACTAACAAAGTTATTAAACAATGGTGAGAAAGAGTTGTGTCTTCTTGTTGTCTCTGATACTCTAAAGACATCCTTTTCAGCATACTATACAAATAATTGGGAACATTGACAAGTTTATCATGTCTCAAATGGTTGAGCAGTTTAAGATGTGCAGTATATAGCAGTTTGAGAACTTTGGATGGTTCTCAGGTTGTGTTTATTCCTACTCAGTTTCAATAGGGGGTTCAGTTTTATATGGAATATCTTCTTCTGGCTCTGGTGCTTCTAAGAGTGTTGAGATGTCCACACATTGTTTAAAGGCTTCCCACTCAATCTGTGGGTACTAAATCCTTAAAATCCTTTTTACTAACAAAGTTATTAAACAATGGTGAGAAAGAGTTGTGTCTTCTTGTTGTCTCTGATACTCTGAAGACATCCTTTTCAGCATACTATACAAATAATTGGGAACATTGACAAGTTTATCATGTCTCAAATGGTTGAGCAGTTTAAGATGTGCAGTATATAGCATATTATATCTACCATCACAAGTAATATACTTGATAATATAGAAAGCACATTTCCCCCAAAAATATGGAAGAGATAGTCATTTTGTACCTTGTGTGGTAGAATCTAGGTGTTCACCTCTTTCACAAAACTCCTCCCTGGTCACAGCTACATCAGCCCTGGCTAGATACTCCAACCCTATTCTAGGCAACCCTGAAACTTGAGCAATTGCAAGCTCGGAAGCATCTACTATCAACCCTCTAACCATTGCTTCATCATACTGCAAATTAAGTGCAATTTTTTTTACCATGTCATCGTCATATTCTATCAATTTGAGGAAGTAATCAAGCCAACCTACTCTCATAAAGAGTGGAAGAACCAGCACATCCTCCAATATTTCCTTGTGTGTCGAGGGTTCCCTTCTAATTACGTCTCCTCCCATTACTACTATGAATTACAACTCTACAGTATCAATTTCCTGCACAATGTCAACTTATGCTACTCAATTTCTACTGCTTCAGCTTGCCACCCCGAAAAACTAGTCTTTCAATTTGCCTCTTTCTTGCTTCTCCACTATAACTCCTTAGGGTATTAATTCATTATTTGACAGAGGTAAGTTCACGGCACAGAGTATTTGTCTAGTTTTCTTAAAAGGTAAGGTTTTAAACAAGGTTTTCAAAGGCAAAAATGTAAAGGCAACAATGATCAAATGACAATCATCGAAAAGAAACGCCTCCTCCCAACTTAATTATGAAGTGACCACACTTCATATGGCAAGTGTTACAGATGGAGACATAGTGATTAAAAGAAATGGTGGTAATATACATCACATGCATGAAATAAACTATGAATAAACATGAATATAAAAAGAAATCTAAGTGTAATAATGGAAAGTTGTTGAATGTACATATATATCGAAATGAAATAATTAACATACCTTGGAAGTTGTGAACAACACTGGTGAGGTGATGGAATATGCATGCGGCAAATGGTAAGTTGCCTGTATGGTTACAGAGTTATAATGGAATAGTGCAAGATGGCAGATGAAAGTACCAACTCATAAAGGTGAATTGACACTTGGAATAATATGAATGGATCAATTTGAAAGGAATACAAGTATATGGAATGGGTGGGAGAATTGAGGTAGTGTTCACCAAGTAATGGAACAGAGCAGTATACAGATGTTGCTATGGGCGCCTACAACACAGGTCCCTATTGTGTAAATGTAAACATAATATAACAAGTCCCAACTGAGTCAAGTCCCAACTGAATAAGTAAAAAATAGGTCCCAGTGGAAATAACTTGTTGTAACCATGGAAATTGTGCAGTGTGTGCATGTGAGTAAAAACAAAGAAATTTAATTTTCAGCAATAGGGGTTGAGTCTTGCAACTCAACCTCCACATCACTGGATAGTGTTGGTATATCAGCATCTGAATGTGCATCTTCTGGTGTCACAGCATCTGAATGTACATCTTCTAGTGTCATAGCCTCAACATTAGGAGTATCAAGAGTAACATACTAAGCAGTTAAAGAAACAAGAAAGTCATCCTTCTGAAGTGGCTTTTTATACAACTTTAACCTATGCCCATTGACCAGTAGTGAAAATTGAACTCCATCTATAGTTTGCAATTGAACTGCACCATTAGGAAAGACTTGCTTGATCTCATATGGGCCTAACCAACGTGACTAAAGTTTGCCCTTGAAGTCCTTATACCTTGAATCATAAAGTAGTGCCCAGTCTCCGACAGTGAATTCCTTTGTTTTGATGTACTTATCATGCCATTTTGTCCTTTGCTTCTGTATGATGAATGCACTCTAGTCTCATTTCATCCAAGGCAATCAAATGTTGTAGCCTTTCTTGTTGTGTAGTGGTCAAATCCATTCCTAGGTCCATTGTTGTCCTCAGGGTTTTATGTTCAAATTCAATAGGTAGGACTGCAGTCTTGCCATAGACCAGCTCATAAGGTGTAAACCCTATAGTTGTCTTCCAAGTTGTTCTATACGCCCAAATAGCCTAAGGGAGCCTAGAAACCCAATCTCTTTGGTGAAGCTGCACTGTCTTGGTCAGGATGTTCTCAATTTCTCTATTAGTAACTTCTACCTGACCATTAGCCTGAGGATGGTATGGTGTGGATTTCTTATGCCTGATCTAGTATTTTGCAACCAATTTGGTTATTAAATCAGATGTAAACTATGGTCCCTAGTCAGTTACTATTTCTCTTGGAACACCATACCTAGTGAAGATGTCTTCATACAAGAATTTGGCCACATTGCCATCTCAGGAAAACTATAATGCTTTCACTTCAATCCATTTAGTTAAGTAGTCTGTACATACTAGGATATACTCTTTTTTGTTTGATGAAGGAGATATAGGCCCCACAAAATCCAAACCCCACTTCTCAAAAGGAGCCAGTGAGATTTGTGACTGTAAAGGCATCTCATCACTTCTAGTAGGCCTCCCCATTCTTTGGCATCTATCACAGCTCCTAGTGTACTTGATAGCATCTTTGTGAAGCATTGGCCAGTAATAACATGTTGTTAGGATCTTAAAGGCTATCTGTTTAGCTGCAAAATGTCCTCCACAAGGCTCATCATGACAAGCCTTCATTACATCAAATACTTCATCCTCCCTAATACATCTTTGCATAATATTGTTTGGTCTAGTGTAGAATAGAAACTCATAAATCCAAGAGTAAGAGAAACATTTATGAACTAGTTGCCTCTTCTCCCTTGGAGAGAAATATACTAGAATCTGCCCTGTAACCAAATAATTGGCTATATCTGCATACCATGGAGTGTGTACAATGAGAGCAAATAGATGCTCATCAAGAAAAGAATCATCAACCACGCCATCTGAAGACTGTGTAGGTAGTCTGGACAAAAAATCAGCAACAACATTGGCTTTGCCTGGTTTGTCAACAATTGTAATATCAAACTCTTGCAACAACAATAACCACCTTACAAGTCTGCCACCTACTATGGGTTTATTCATCAAGTATCTAATGGTTGCATGATCTGTATGGATGAAAACCTTGTAACCAGTTATGTAGTGCCTAAACTTATTTATGGCATAAACAACTGCTAACATCTCTTTCTCTATCACTGTATAATTCAATTCAACTCCTTGCAGATTCTTACTTACATCGTAAATAGCATATTCCTTGGTTCCTTCTTGTTGGCCTAAAACTACAACAATGGAAAAATCTAATGCATCAGTACGGATGTCAAAAGGTAAGGTCAAGTTTGGTCCTCTAAGTACAAGGGCTTGTGTCAAGGAGGTTTTCATCTTTTCAAAAGAAGTCTGACAATCTGGTGTTCACTCAAATTCACTGTCCTTTGTTAATAGAGTAAATAAAGGTGCAGTAATTTTGCTAAAATCTTGAATGAACCTCCTGTAGTAACCTGCATGTCATAGGAAACTCCTGACATCTTTCTGCTTCTATGGAATAGGTAGGGTGGAAATAACTTCAATTTTCTTCGGATCCACTTGTATTCCAGCACTTGAGATAAAGTGCCCCAAAACTATTCCTTGTCTCATCATAAGAAAACACTTTTCATTACTCAAAGAGAGATGGTGCTCTATACATCTTTTCAATACCTTCTCCAAGTTGTGTAGGGCTTCATCATATGTGTCACCATATGTGGTGAAGTCATCCATATAAATCTCCATACTGTCATGGGCAAAATCAGAGAAAATGCTTAAAACTGCTCTTTGAAATGTAGCTGGGGCGTTGCACAGCCCAAAGGGTAAGATAGAGTAGGCATATGTCCCCCAATGGGCAGGTAAATGTTGTCTTATCTTGATCTTCAAGAGCAATCTTAATCTGGTTATAACCACTAAAACCATCAAGAAAGGAAAAATATTTCTTGTTTGCTAAAGAGTCAAGAACTTGGTCAATAAAAGGCAATGGAAAGTGATCCTTCCTAGTAGCAGTATTCAATTCTCTATAATCAACACATACCCTCCATTTGCCACCTTTGTTGGGGACTATAACCGATGGTGAAATCCATTCACTATCTGAAATGGGGTATATAAAGCATGCATCCAAAAGTTTCTGAAGCTCAACTTTAACAATTTCTCTGAGGGCTGGATTCATGCACCTCTACTACTGTCTGATTGGTCTATACCCAACATCTATGTATATCTTGTGCATGCATAGGGCAGGATCAATACCTTTGATATCATTGTAATCCCAAGCAAATGCTACTAAGTGTGTATGTAGTATTGCATGTAGGGATTGTTGTTGTTCATTAGTCAGTGTATTATTAATGTTCAGCATCTTACCTGGCTTGACTTCTACTTGTTTAGACAGTTCTTGAATAGAAGACAAATCAAGGCTGGGTAATATAGGTAAGCATTGCTAAGGCAATAATGCATGGAAGATTTGGTAGACTTCTTCTGATGAACTACTAGGTATTATGCTACTCAGAGGGTCTTGTAAGCAAGATAGGCAGTCTCGCTATTGTGGATGTCTCCCACAATTGTTTTGTATGACATGAGCAATTAAGTCATCTTCATCTAGAATAGGAAATAAAGGGCTACACTCTATAGTCATCAGGGTTTGCAGGGAATAAGCATCCTCATCCTCCAGGCTAGGCCAAATGGTCTGCTCAAGCTCATGGTATGGCTGGGCTAGTGGATATAATACCAACTGTTTGGTCATTGTCCCATTAGATATGATCATGTTGCTAGACCTACAACCTATGAATGCATCAGCAGTGGCAAGCCATGGTCTACCTAGTATAAGAGGATATCCAGCAAGATTAACCTTAGGCTGCAAAACAATGAAATCAGTAGGGTATTCCCAGGTATCTAATGCAATGACCAAATCTTCTATGACCCCTTCAAGTTTGACTATAGACCTATCAGCTAATTGTAAGACTGTCTAAGTAGGCCTAAGGTTGTTCAATTGGAGTGTCTGCATTGTTTCCTTGGTCATTACATTAATTGTAGCTCCTAAATCTATCAAGGTGTCTTTAATGAGGGTCCCATTGATCTTTACATCCACCACTGGGCTACCTAGATTTGTGTATTTTGGAACAGTTATATTACCCAACATGATGTATACAAGATTACCTAACACATGTATTGTTTGGGGGTCTATTCTCTTCCTTCCTAGCTTCTTTAGGAAAAGATCCCTAATAGTCTTGGTGTAGATAGGAATATCTTTAATGGCTTCAATTAAAAGGATCTTAATGCTAATATCCTTGAGTAGGTTGAGAAGGACAGTATCTGGTTGGACAGTTTTTTTTTGGATAGCCAAGTGCTCAAGAAGAGGGGACTTCTGATGCAAGGGGTTCTGGGTATCTTGGGTTGGTTCAGATTCCAAGGGTATTTTATTAGAGGCTTTCCTTGTGGGTTCTTCATCTTCAAGTTCTGTAATTTGGGGGGATGAAGGACCTACAAGTTGCTTCCCTGATCTAAGATGAACATTACTCACTTCCACCCCATAGGTGGGATATTGCATCACCTCGTTAGTATAAGCCTACTGAACAGGCTTGTTGTTAGGGATAGGTGTAGGTTGGGCAGGGATTTGGGTAGGTCTAGGAGGTGGATTTTGAGGTGGTGGAATTATGTCTAGATGAGGTGGCTGAGATGGAATCATAGGTTGTTGAAATTGTGCATTTTGCTGTCATTGTTGGCCCTTGTTCCACTAAGGCTACCATTGTTGCTACTAAGGAGGCCACTAAGGATTATAGTTGGGACCTTGGAAATTTTTCTATGGCCATGAGTTAGGCTGTTGTTGGTTCCAACCAGCTTGTGGAGTAAGCCATTGAGGGGTTTACTATGCATTTGGGTTACCAAGCCATTGTTGAGCATTCCAAGCAGAGAAGTTTTGATTTACAGTAGGAAAGGGAGGATTCAAATTAAGTGGATTAGGAGGCATACCTTGTCTTTGTTGCCATGGCCTTCTTTGAGCAATGAAGAATAATTTCCCATCCTCTCCCTTGAATTGTTGTAACTCTGGTCTCTCAATCCTTTCTTGTTGGATACTGGCCGCCCTCTTGCATTTGCAACTAGCTTTCCTTTGTCTATAGCTGGGGCAATATTCAGTGAGCATTGCATCTGTCTCTTCTTGTTTCTTCTTGATGTGAAGAGTGTCCAAGTGTGTAGCCATATGGCTAATGATATCCTCTTTCATATTGGTCATCAAGTTACTAATTTCCACTCGAGAAACTCCATTAGTTGCCTTGCCTACAATGGCTACTCTTTCTCCTCTGGGTTTACTGGAAAAAGTCCTAGAGTAGTTCCTGCAAGCTATACAAATATCCTCAAAGGGAAGTTGAGAGATATCCCATGTTCCAATGAGATTTAGGGCATCCATGCAATCATCATTGATTCCTCTTAAAAAGACCAGTTTCAATGATTCTTTGGACAACCTATTTTGAGGGTTTTTCTTCAAAGCAAATTGGAATCTCTCAACATAGTCCTCTAATGGCTTATCCTCCTTCTATGATATCCTAAAGATGTCATCTTTCCTCCTATCATGTCCTCTGCAGTAATCTTTGTATTTTGCCAAGAATTTTGTCTTCATGGTATCCCAGTCTAGAATGGCATCTTTCCCTAGTCCCATAAACCATCTTAAAGAAGCATCTTTTAGGGTAGCAGGGAACAGCTTAAGTTTATAAGGATCAGTAGTATAATCATAACTCCTACATAGAACATCAAACTCAAACAGGAAAGTGTCAGGATCTTCAGTCACCAAACCATAAAAAATAGGCAATGCAGAAGGTGGTATATTTTTCAGAGTAGCTACCCGTGCTAGGTCTGGTATAGGGAATTCAAATGTAGCTTGTCCTGGAGGATCCTCTACTACATCTTCCATGGTTCTAAAAGTTCCTTCTATGGCAGTAAAGGAAGCTGATGGAGATGTAGGGGGTGTTGATGAAGACGTAAAAGGAAACTCTCCTTCAGCACTTCCTATGGTGTAGTTGTTGAAATCAGTTGTGCCCTCATTATTTTGAGAAGTTGATGGGAGGAATCTACCTCAAGTATCTCTTTGCCTCCGCATACAGTAATTTGAGCTTTATGTTTCAGCGGCCCTGCACAATGTTAGTAGAATGCCTGGTGTTTCTTGAAAAATGAATTTATTAAATCTAGTGCTGAAATCAAGATTTAACTATAAAAGCATGTGAAACCTAACTAATGAGACTATGAAGATAGCACCATCCCTGGCAATGGTGCCAAAAATGTACAAGAAAACTAATGTGTTGTATACTTAAATAAAATTCAGGGTTAAACCTAATTAAACAGTCCACTATCATTGCATTCCTACATTGAATTATCGACCAAGGAGTGTAATCTTATGATGATGCCTGCATTATCTATGTCTTCAAGACTCATTTCTATTCTAAGTTAACCCTATACAATTCTTATTTTATCTAGTTCTACTTACTAGAATGCAAAGGAATGTAAAACCGTAAACAGAAATGTAAAACAGCAAAAATAGTCTAAACTTCTAGTTGCTACGAGTACCCTCAGTAGAAGCTGAAGATAACTGTATTCAACAAAAAATTACAATTTTAATCTAAACAACTCAAAATGATGAAAAGGCTAACACTAACCTCTGGAGGACTTCAAAGATGTATTCTATTTATGAATCTTGACTATCAGAAATATCAATCACGATTTCTTACTTACTTCACAATGCAATGTGAAAGATAACATGAAATAGTCTAACTAGAAATGCATAAATAAATAAAGGAATGTATGAAGTGAGAGTTAGTACCTTGAGTGGCCAGCTCAGGGAACTATCTCAATTCTTCTAGAAACTAACTACTTTAAATCTTCACACATGTTCATGACATACAGTTGAATTCAATTCATATCAAGGACATAATCTTCTTCAGATTTTATTCAGAATCAAAACATGTCTAGAATAATAGATAACTGTAAAAAAGTAACAGCTAAATGGAAAGTAAAACATGACTACTCACTAATCAACGAACTCATCCCCTAACTTATATAAAGATGGGAGAGTCTTATGCAACCTTCTAACTAACTACGATGATCAATTCATCCCTGGACATCAGGATATTGTTTTGAGATCAACTTATTAACTGGAACAAAGGAAACAAAGTCCTATCCAAACAAAAATTCTAACCATAACAGCTCATAAATAAAATTCATAAACTTCGGTGAGGCTTCTAGAATAAGTCTTCTTTCTTCCCTGCATTTATTCGCCCATGATGACCACATTTATCTCTACCGATCGTCATGTTTGGCATTTGGACTGCATTCTCATTAATTCCTCTATTCTACATTCTGTTGCAATTATTCCTCCTTGGATTATTTATCTGGTTGCATAGGGCTAATCATCCCAGCATATATATACAAAACAACCTCTCATATTAAACTTATGAAATCCTATCTATATTACATGCATATCAACAATTTAAATCATCCATTTGATAATATAACCACATTATTTCATTTATCAACATAGTGTTAAAGTCTTTGGAAAGTATATATGAAACAGCATAAAATAGAGATAATGTCTATGAAGTCTTTGCAGAACCATATAGAAAAGGTCTTAAAACATATGAAAACGATATAAAAGGAGGCCAATATTTCATCCCAACAAGCCCTAGTTTATGGGAGAAAATGATTTTAAAATAAACTTAAATATTTTATTTCCCCAACTTGGGCGTGGGGTTTTGCAAGGCAAATAAAAGAGTTTTTGGAGGCTCATTTGCTCATGCTTGATAAATTTTTCTCTACAAGATCTATGGCTAAACTTTGGTTCTTATTGCTTTGTGAGGACAAAATCCCTCATAAGGAACTTCAACTACATGATTGAGAGACATCCCAAGGTTGAATGTTGATAGTCTTATTTCAGAGGCTATGGTGAAGCATATTGAATAGATTTGTAGGTGTTTGCAAAAGGGTTTGAATGCAAAACATTCAAGATATTTTGAATGATAAGTTGTGCAGGGTTTATGAAAGTATGGGGATGTGTTTAATGTAGATTTTAGTGTGATTTTTCAAACCTTTAGAGTTGTTGTTGGGCCATACCATTTTCAAGGGCAAGTTGTGCCACTTTTTGGTCTTTTTAGCATTGTTTGGAGTAGAAACCAACTCTACTTTGGCATGGAGGATAAGGGCTTTATTGCAGGTTTTTTGTGGAGTTTTGGACTGAGTTTGGAAGGAGTTTAAAATTGTTTCTTATTTCTATTCACTCTCATACCTGGTTGTACCAGCTAGAGGGGAAATATCACGGCACCCTAGAGGCTGAAACACTTAGGGTTTTGGGAACTTCTTTCCACCATTAGAGGTGCCTAGGGTTTATTTGCCACTGTGCATCATTTCATGGAAGGAGAAATTAGGGTATTTTGTACTTGGTGATGGATTTGTAGCTCTAGTTTATTGTAATCTTCATTTCAGACCTGTAATTAATTAAATCAGCAAATGGGTATGTTTGTTTATGCATTGTAATGAGGTTTCCCGATCTGGGTATCTCTTCTTTTGATAAGATATTGTACTTCAATGTTTGTTGTTGAATAGGGGTGTTTGAAAATAGTGTTTTATGAAGTTATTTCAATTCTGTTTATTGGTCATTATATCTATTGTGAGAAACACACTTCTATATATTCTTCTTCTTCTATAAACAAACACAAAACTGAAAACAAACAACAAAAATCAAAAAAAAAAAATTAGGGTGGGACATTACATAACACTGGATAAGGCTAATCATGAATATTGGCGAAAGGGCATGTTGACACATCTCAGGTGGCTTAATTTTTTGACTTATCTTTATGGATTCATACATGAACTAGATACACCTAGGAGGAAATCTACATGGGGAAGTAATATTGATCATGTTGTAGGATTGATTGGCTCCAATGTTGATTTTGACACCATGTGTTCCATCTCACATATTGAGTACCCACGTGCTCTTTGGACTAGAATTTGGGAGATCTATGGAGACCCACATATCTATCCATTCCTAGATGACCCTACTATGGATTGTCACATACCCCTTGATGATCCAAATCATATACTTTTTGATGATGATATAGTAGAGGAGCTTGCGTATTTGGTAGGTCTTGCTAGTTTAGATGACATAGAGACTTCTCTTGATTCTCCTTCTCCTCTTATCACAATACGTCTGAGTCTAGGGTTACTTCACTGAGAGCTTCCAGTGATTCCTTGCAATAAGACATTATCAATCTTCTAGAGATAGCTCATTGGGACACATTTCTACCAGACATCTCATCTTTGTTTGTAGAGTCCCACCTTGTAGATTTGGGAGATACTTTGGAGGGTATTCAATTCCTCTTTGATGACAACTTTGATGGAGTTGCATCACCATTATCTTCTTCAGAGATTGTTCTTCATCCTCCTCTTCTTCAATCACAATTTGATAGTGGATTGGAGACCTTTGAGTAGTTTTCTAGAGATTCATTGTTGTCTTTAGATCATGTGCAAAGTTTAGAGACATGAACAATCTTCTTCATGTTTTTTCCTATTCGAAATGGGAAGACATTATGACACATCTACATTTTTATTTCTTCCTAAGGGGAGGAATGTTGTTCAGTGTGCATGGACCTTCATTTTCATTCTTTGTCGAGCATCTACTAGCACTGCAGGAGTCATCTTGAGGAGTGGTTGCATGGTCTCTCTTCTCATCTCTATTTTGGGAGGGAGCATTTCCTCACATGGGGTTCCAGCCTTCTAACTTCTAGGGGGTCTCTAGACCTTCTCTACATCCTCTCTTATGGGGGGTTGTACATATTTATTGATTGTATCTTTGTGATAGACTTAGTCCTTGGGGGGTCTTGGTGTTGAGTCCTTCTTCCATCACTTCTTTTGTATTTTCTCTCTTTTCGAGAGGAGTTTTCCCCCACTATGTTTTTCTCATTTTCTCTATTTGTGAGAGATTGTTTGTACATGGGTACCTAACATGGCCTTGTAGTCGGGAACCATATTTTCATTATTTGTATGATTTTTATTCTCCCTAAGTTGCACTTAAGGGGGGGTGTTGGTGTAATTAAATATTTAATTACACTTTATTAAGTTTACTTAGGGATTTTTTAAGTCACCTAGGGTTTTCTTATCTTGCAATTATAAAAGAAAGATATCATATGTAATTATTAATCCAATTCATTTATTGCATCCAATATTGTGCAAATTCATACTCTATGTTCTTTTTCTCTTGTAGAAGGCAATCCTAGGTTTTGCAGGTGACAGCTTGATTCAATCAATGACTCTTTCAAGTACTACCAAAAGGTGGCTCAATTGCTTAAGTGTATGTAGACACTCATATCTAGAAATGATCAGCAAAGAGATCTAGGTTTCTAAAACAAGAGAAGAGAACATATCAAGGTCGGGTAAAAATATTGTGACTAGCCCTCTTCCTTGATATGATAGCCTTGACTCTTCTAAAAGCGAATGAGTTTAAAAAATAATGCATGCACAATTATTTGGAAAGTTACATTATGCATGGAAACCATTTTTGTGATTGTCAACGGTGGTCTTTTTATCTAACAAAACACTTTCATGATATAAAGTTGTATGTGGCAAATCCTCCCATTAATTAGAGCAAATTTCTTCTTTTTAGAATACAATTCAAACTCCATTTTATTGTGTAGAGGAACATTAAGCTACAACATAGCCTCTAGACGATGATTTGTCTCTACAATTAACAAGCAATGTTCATGGCTAGATCAACATCAAGAGACTTCATTTTGGGCACAGAAAATGGACATGAATCCAAACCTTAACCAATTAGATGAACATCAGTTCTAGCCTCCACCATTGGGGAGCTAACTGGAGCACAACTCCTACAAAAGTATTAATATTCATGAGAAGTTTGATACCAGGAAGGTAATGTTGCACAATCTGGCATTTGTTACCAAATATAATTCATAAAACATGATATAATGCAACTTATAAATGCCTCAACATAGGAATATTTTTTAAAATACATACCACATATCTTAATTCGCTAGATGGGGCTCTTAACTCTAATGAACAACACCTTATAGCCATGCTATCATGGGCAGAATGAGCATGAAAGGCATCAATCCTAAGCCATTGCAACAATAAGCACTTCAGTTCATAATTAGACCACAACCCAATAGACTAATATAGAAAGAAATTAATTACATTAGATCTATGCAATATCATTAATAAGGAACTACAGGTTATCCTCTGAAGGCTATAAAACATTATTTTCTTTAGTGTTTGATACAGAGAGATTTTGTGAACATTCTTGATGCAGGAGCATCCCCAACCCATTAGCAATCTTGCATAAACCAAAAATATGAACTACTTTATTTTTTGTGTTTTCTCTATTTTTGTAGGTTAGTGGCTTTCCACCATGAGTTTGTGTGTGCACTTTCTCCTCAGTGATCTTGATTATTTTTGGAAGGTGTATCCTTGATGTAAAGGGATTTGACATTGGCATTCTGATGTTGGATGTGCATGTTCACAAAGGATTCTTTTAGTTCTTCTCCTTAAGATGATCATTGTAATGTGTGGTAATGCTCCTATGATGAGTCTGTATCCATGACTAATAGGAGGTTTTTTGATATGTTCTTGTTCTAAAAATTATAAATTTCTTGATATAAGGATGGGGCTCGTCATTTGTGATTGTGGCTTCTTTTAGCTCAACTTAATTTTTGAATTCAAGTGTCAAAGTGTACTTCACACCATCATTTGGGGCTAGTCTATAATGTAGCATGCCCCAAAGAATCTAGATTTGTTTTTTATTCCATTATGTGGAGTATTGTTAATCTAGAAATGTATGTCAAAAGGGGATGGTCATCCTTGTCTCTTGGAGATTGTAATGGGTTGTTATGCCCTCTAATATGTATAAATATACATTCATAAACTCTTGTGATCATTGCTTAATATAAGACAAGATTTATCTTTAGAAATTCACAATAATTTGTAATCCTAATATTCAACCTTGCACCAAGTTGTAGGTTTGTGCACCACATAATTATTCTTTTGTTGAGAATCAATAACGATCAATTTTGTTCTTCCTTTCTATCCTTGTATTTTGCACTCTTGTGTGTTCTTTTTGTCGAGCTACTTGGTTTGACAATCTTAATTGGACTCTTAGACCTTGCTCTACATCAAGTGGTATTAGAGCAAGGTGTGCTTCATTTGGTGAATTAATCTTCTAAGATCCAAGTAAGTTCATTCTATGCATGGTGTGGACTATGTTAGGATTAAGGTGTCATCAACCTTGTAAATCCTATGTATTCAATTACTCCTAATATTTAATTACACATAAGAGATGAGGAATTCACCATCAGTTGTAAATATTTTTACCATAAGAACTTACTAGTATGGTAATTAATTTTTATCGAGGGTCAGTAACTAATTTTGTGATGTTGTTTTGGGTGGTTATAACACCTCCACATGAAGATGGTAACCTTCTTGCAAGACAGGACAAATTAGGTGTCCATAAGGACAAATTAGTTGTACGTGTGTAAGAGGTGAGTAATGGAGTTACAACCAATATTTTGTATGCATTAAATGCTTGGATTTATCCAAGGGAGGCATTGGGATATTATAACCAACTTGGACACCCCATTTAGAGGGTCAAAATGCTATATAAACAAGGGTTATGATGGTAGAAATGTAATATGTTGAGTTAGAGTGAAACTCTGATTAAAAGTGTTGAAAGAGTGAAGACTGAAGAAGAGAAAAGAAGGATTGTATGTAATCTCTATTTCTAAATATAATACAATCTTGGACCTCTCTTCTTGGTGGAGTTTTTTTCCCAAAAGGGATTCTCCACATAAACATTGTGTTATGAATTTGTTCTACTGTTCCATATTTTTTTATGGCTGATTTATTTTCTTACAATGCATTTAGTTTACTACTAGTTAAGAACATATTTATAGTTGAATTTAAATTTCCATATATAGTGGTTACCTTCATTTCTAATAGTTGGTATTAGAGCTAGACCAACTTTGCTTCTCGAGTGGAAGTGTGAAGGTTTTAAGAGCTATAGTAGGAGTTTGGTTGAATTTGTTTTGCAGATCTGTGTGTAGAAGTCATGGCTACATCCTCATCTCATTTGGACATTGAGAAGTTCAGTGGAACCAGTTATGAGTTGTGGAAGCTAAAAATGGAGGATCTTCCAGAGGATAGAAATTAGTGGCATGTGGTAACAAATAAAAGTTGTCCACCAAGAGGTAGTTAGGACATCTGGTGTAATATCCCACCCTTGATAGGATATTTAATTTTCTAGATTTTGCCTGTCTGATTTGTTTTTGGTTTCTGATATTTTTGCAATGTTTGATACAACAATATAATGCAGCAAAATAGAAGATATTGCAATAATAATTTTTAACTCAAAATTGAACATTACTTAGGGAATACACAGCTGAAAATTCCATTTTTTTATATCAGCTTAGAAACTTGGTATTTTCACAAAATATTGACAACCCAGTTCATAAAATATCTCCTATTATCTAAAACATCAATACCTAGAAAAATAGATAGCCAAAATAGTGAAGTATCTTACATACCCACTTCGTTGTTCATACAAAATGAAGGCTGAGATGACAGTACAGCAAGCTGGAAATGATCATTCAATCCTCTACTTCACAAAAATACATACAAATGATGTAGGACTGATTCTATGTCCTTTCCAAGTAATAACAAGCAAAGTAGACTACGAATCCGGAGTATATATGACCTAAAGTAGACTATGAATCCTGGCTAAAATGGTACGAACTGCCTAGGGCACCAAATACAAATCAAACTACCATTAAAATCAATGCCATAACCTACAATACATTCCTCAATATCTTTTGACAATTAGGGTGAGAAAAAATTGCAAATATTCCCTTGTGAATCCTTCCGCGACTGAACTCCAAACTTCCAAACTGAATATGTATGAAGCACAAATGCAACCACTGAGTATGGTTTCCTCAAAGCACCTTTGGATGGCATTTCACATATGTAGAATGTTGTTACTAATGGAGGTTTTTGTCTCCAAAATCCATAGTTTCAAATTTCTCCAAAACCCTCAAAACTCTCTACAAAGCCAAAAGCCAAAGTAAATAAAATAATCCAACATAACAAATGAATGATTCATTACTCCTTTTTATAAATCCATTGAGGGGGTCGATTCACTTTGGAGGGAAATATTTCTTTTAATTTCACTTTTAATATTTCCCAAGGTGAGCGCTCCACAAAATGACTTAAGTGTCTTTTAAATAATTTATTTTTCATCACTTAACCATTATAACCCAAAGTCCAATATTAAGTATTAATTTAATAATAATAATTTACAGACCTTAAAACGGAGGCCCAAATGAACTCAGAATCTAGTGATCTATAGACCGTTGGAAGGGTCTCACCAAGACACTTCATCTCCAACACTAAAAATCCTAAAATAGACATAAACCCTAATTTGCTAAAAATAGCAAGTTTGGGCCTAAAGTTTGAAATCACCTAGAAAGATATCACCGCACAGCATCTGATATCACCGAACTCAATGCAACATCTGAGATAGCCAATGGATGACCACCAAGTCACCAAAACAGCATTATTCTGACACTTACTATAAATAGCAATGTTCTATGAGGACCAAAGAGAACAAACCTAGAAAAACCCAGAAAGATTGTCGCCATGCAAGCACTTACTATAAATAGTAAGTACAGACAAGTTGTCTAAAATCTCTTTGGAAAGTGTCATACATCTCCACTGGATCACTCGAACACATTGGTGACATCGAAATACTCCTTTGATTAGGCTATCACCAACCCAGAAAATCAGCTCTAACTGTGCTGCAAGAGAACCTGAAAATGGGGACATTACAATCCGCCCTTCCCCAAGATTACTTGTCCTCAAGCAATGTCATTACAACCTCTGATCAATAGACTAGTCCATTCTCGAATCAAGAATGATCCTAGGGTCCCAAATCAATCTAAGGGATCTGTAGTACCATCCCGTCAAGGCATTGACCTGCAAGGTACCAACACAAGAGGCCTCCTAAAAACCACTGATAAGAAGAACAATCAGATACTGCAAAGACTCAGTCAACCCCTCAAAAAATTGCTCTTTGGTGCAGGAGCACCTAATCCACAATGGCCTCCATGAGGCATTCAACTGTTTGATGTACATTTTATTGTTTCTAATAAGGTCCTATAAGACCATTCATGTAATAAGGTCTGTTTGACCAGTGCATGTCATTTTAGTTTGTATCTAGGTTTATGTTGTAAGTCCCAAGGACACTTGTCGATCTGTAATCACAAAGGTTGTTAGGCAGTTAGGAGGTTGTTAGGCAATTAGAGGTTGTTAGATCTCCCAGCCGCTTGGTGTCAATTTAGTACTACTAAGGGCGAGTAGATAAATGCCTAAGGTCATCGAATGTAATCAGTTGAGAGGTAATAGAGATCAGAGATCAGTGTGATTTGTAATTGAGAAATAGAGCATCTGTGTGTACATTTCTGAAAGGCATAATAAACAAGTCTTGTTCTGTGTATCTTTATGTCATTCGATTTCATTAGGTTTTCTCTGTGCAATCGATTTACTATTTTGTGGCCGAGATGGATTCTTAATCCATTCCACCGGTTAGATTTCTTCAAAATTGGTGGAATGGCTATACAGTTCATTTTTGTGTTTTTCATTTTGTTCGTTTGTGTTTGCAGGATCGTGTACAAGATGCATTGATAGATCCTAGCATTTGTCATGTGCTAGATTGTTGGAGAAACAGGTCTGTGAAGCTACAGGGTTTGCAAAGGTTCAGATCGGCGAAGATTCGTGTTGTTTCGTCGGGCATACATTCTATGTGTATATCGCTAATGTATGTCGGGGGTCATTTCATGTGTATCTCGTAGTTGTATGTTCGTGTGTATCTCGCAAGTGAATATTGCGGTTGTATGTGGTGAATGTGCATTTCATATGATACAAGGAAAGTCAACGGTCAATCTCACCAAATGCATATTCTGAATGCATGTTTCAAATGTATCTTCCGAATGTATATTGATAATATACATCGCACACATACATTGTTTTAGATGCAAGAGGTGACCGGCAGCGATAGTGAAGGAAACCGGTGATCACAATTCGGCGAAGGTATATACAAGCTGTTCTATCGGTGTATCGGGAGCACATACAAAGCGCTCACCAATGAGGAAGGTCACACTAACA
This sequence comes from Cunninghamia lanceolata, assembly GCA_027924645.1. Lineage (NCBI taxonomy): Eukaryota > Viridiplantae > Streptophyta > Pinopsida > Cupressales > Cupressaceae > Cunninghamia > Cunninghamia lanceolata. The sequence goes on along the minus strand of BSBN01000564.1, from coordinate 1,942,358 downwards.
ATGCATGTCATCGGGGGTTGAATGTATATTGCGAATGTATATCACAAATGCATGTGGGAATGTACATTGAAGAATGTATCTCTTGGCATATACAAATGTTGAAGAATCGGCACATCGGCTAAAGTATATAAGTGTTCGCCGATGTGAATGGTCTTGCCGATAGGCGAATAATGTGAAGACATACATTGGTGAATGTATGTTAAAGTCTTGGCTCCTCATCACTCTTCCAAGAATTTGATCCAAGGCACCATAGGAACAAGCTCAAGAAAGTCAACATTGGCTCTCTTGTTCCCAACAGCTTCTGGTCTACAACCTAATGTGATTCCAGTGTTCCAAGTTAATCTCAAAAAGGAATCACCATGATGACGTTGTACCACTCTAATCATAACTGTCTGACCATCATGCTCATGCTACATTCTCCTTACCTGGGCCCCTGAGAAGTATTCACCATTAAATCCCATACTGGAATACCTGAAAGGATTGAAATCCTCACCAAGTGACATATCCCACCAAGGCATCTCGATAAAGTCCAAAGCTACAATCTCCCTGCCAGACTTGATATTGGGCAACATGAAGTATAATCTGCTCAACCCCAGAGGGAAAACCTCAGCATATCTCTTCACATTATCCCATAAGTGATACCAACCAATCCCTAACTGGAATCTGATAACAATAGTGTCATCCCTGGAATCATACATCTTGACAAACATGAAGAGTTGGAAGCATCCCAAAGTGCTAACAACACTAAACCAATCTCTAGCTCCTATAGATCTCCCATGGATGTGAAGAATACCCAACATAGGTGCAAGAAAGTGTATAATAGCTTCTTCCCAGTTGTTGATATAGGATAGAACAGCAACCTCATGACTCAAAATCAGTCCTATGTAGATCCACCTATCACAGCCAAGGCCATAGGATGATAGAGTATCAACCCTAATCCACTCTCCAAAGGTGAGGAGATGATACAAATCTCCTCCAAACTCTCGAATAGCTGCTGTTCTCCAAAAATTATGCAAGAAATCCATTTCCCGTAAAGTAGAACAGTCGTTTCCTATCAAGGTAGGGAATAGATCCTCACAAACTGGGGCTGGAACACCAATGCAAATATGCTCACCTCTACACCCAACAAATGCAAGTGCTTGCCTGCTATGCATCACAAGACTTTGAAATAGGGTAACTACATACCCAACTAATGAGTCATCAACAAGATGAGACTCCTCACAAGCAAACTCCAAAAGTGCTCCATGAATGGCCAAAGGCCAAACCCAAGCTGTATCACCCATATCTCCATCTACATATGTAGTCGTAACACTAGTGGTTGATCCACAAAATGTATGCTCCATAATGCCATCCAAGTGTACGATACAACTATTCAAATGGCTCTCCAAAAGAAGTGACACCAAATGCTGATATGAACAAACAAAGAATTCTGAATTATACTTTAAACCTGATTGCTCCACATCTAAAACACAAGGGCCAATCTTAGAAAATTATTCTATTTCATTCTCTTCATGTGAAGTGGTTGTTATAAATAAAGGAATAGGATTGTTGTCATGAGTTAGAAAATCAGACCTGTTGTCACATCTTATCATGCCATCCTCTAGCTCTTCAATCGTGTTCTCTTCCTTGGCTTCATGTTCTCCTACAAGTGCAGATCCAAAAGGTGGTTCTAACTGAAAATCACTTGCCTTCAATATGAATTGGACCTCTATCCCTTTGGCTGCCATGTCTTGATATTGTGAAGGTAGGGGACTGCTAAATTATTACACATAAAATCAGTCCTTGCCTCCATGTCTCCCCTCTTTGTTGTCCTCCAACCAAACTTATCCTCATGCCCTTCCAATTCTTGAAGAGCCCTTTGAGTGCTCCTCAAAAAATCCACTGTATCCTTAAGCTCAAGGGTGAGCTTGTCTACCTCTTCTTCCTTTCTAATCAAAGCGTCTAAGTATGTCTTACCAAGAGTGAGGAGATGATCTCTATCAACAAGTAAGTGTAGGTAGTTTGACTTCACTCCCACCAAAGCCTTCTTGAGTTCGTGCAAATCATCAAGAGATATACCTCCTTCAAAATATTCGTGTTCCCTCAATGCCTTCCAAAACAAATCTTCCATCATGCTATGAATATCATCAAAGTGAGTTAGGGTTGCCACCATCTAACTATCATTCACCTTCAATTGCCTTTCCAAGTGATGAAACCCCTATGACAAGTCGTCTCCACACAAATTTTCTGATTTGTAGTCTGCACTATGGTAAGAGGCTGAATAATCATCACTCTCTATTTGTTAGGCATCATCATGTGTACCATCATCTTTTTACACTTCCTCAATGAAGGTACTGTTGTTATGTATGTCACGAGATGGCTCCAATGACATAATAGAAGTGGATGATTGGACATAATCATTACACACTGCTTCCTCCAAAGTAGATGCATGTTCATCCAAAGAGCTATCCTAGGACCCATCACCAACAAGTAAATTTTATGATTTGTTCATATCTTCTAAGGTCTGATTTGTAAAATTAGACTTGTTGTGGCTTGAATCTGCATCACATAATTCATTTTTAGCACCAAAATCTTGAGTGTCAATGTTAGGGGACTCCACACATCCATCATCCTCACATGGAATGGTTGCTATCTCATGAGTAGCCTCAGCATTATAACTGTTGTCATAAAACACAAAATTAGAAACTACATCATACTTATCTGTAGCATCCTCAAAGGACTCAACCAAAACTTCATCCTTTCCTAATTGTCCATTGCCAAGTGTTAGTTCAAGAGGTGTCTTCAAAGGAAAATTAAGTGTATCATGTGTCATAATTTCTATTGTAGTCTTCCCTGAATCGGCTAGCTCCTCTAAATGATGAGGCTCATAGGACCCAATGTCTTTATGCAACCTACCCTAATCATGCCTCCACAAGTCAACTTCTTCATGGCCACCTCCTCAATCAAAGTAGTAGGTAGAGTCTTCTACCTCATGATCTCCCTCTATGGTTGGCCTAGAACATGCATGCACTGCTATAACTTCTTTATTTTGTAATGACAAATCAAGATTATCTGATCCACATGGATCACTTCCCGCTGAAATATCAGAATTGCCCTTATGACCACCATTTGATTCCATGCCAAAATGGTGCAAAGGTAATGAAACAATGCTAGGAACATCCAAAGAATCCATACCCTGATTCAACCTTGTAGGTTGGGTAACCTCCATGATAGCATGTTCTTCCTTTGTGTGATCATTATAAAGCCTTCAGTATTCGTCTTTTGCACTGTATGATGTTTCTTTACCCAAACCCTTACAATAGCTTGTAGGATGTGAATTATCCACAAGTATAATTTCCTCCTTCATGGTGGCATCTTCTTTAATCTTATCTTCATAGGGTTGAAGTGCATCAGTGACTTTGTCTCCCTTATGCTCGGACTGATTTATGTTCTCCTCATGATTATTTGTAAGCTGCAAATTTTCTTCATTTCCTACATTTTCTTCCACGGGCACTTTGGTTTTGTAACCTTCTTTGAATTTTTCAGCTTTTTTTCTCGTCATCATTATCCCTGTATCTATACCTATCTCCATTATTCCCGTCCATGGTTTCTGTCATTGTTGTTGTTGTTATTGATGCCAAGATTCCTAAGGAAATAATTGTTTATCATCTGTATCAATTGATTACTATTTTGTTGCATCTCTCTGTCTCCTACGCCAATTATTCAACATCTCTTGGATACTAAGCTCTAGCTCTTCCCAGTCTTTATCACCCATTTCCTCCATTACTACTGTATCTGTACCTACAAAGGGGTCTATATGCTAGGGAATCTTAATATCTGGTTCAAACCTGTTCCACACATAACCTCACAGGATGGCAAGATGCACTGCTCTGATACCACCATAATATTGCACCCTTGATAGGATATTTAATTTTCTGGATTTTGCATGTCTGATTTGTTTTTGGTTTCTAATATTTTTGCAATGTTTGATACAACAATATAATGCAGAAAAATAGAAGATACTGCAATAATAATTTTTAACTCAAAACTAAACATTACTTAGGGAATACACAGCTAAAAATTCCATAGTTTTATATTAGCTTAGATACTCAGTATTTTCACAAAATATTGACAACCCAATTCATAAAATATCCCCTATTATCTAAAACGTCAATACCCAGAAAAATAGATAGCCAAAATAGTGAAGTATCTTACATACCCACTTCATTGTTCATACAAAATGAAGGTTGAGATGATAGTACAACAAACTGGAAATGATCATTCAATCCTCTACTTCATACAAATGCATACAAATGATGTAGGACTGATTCTCTATCCTTTCCAAGTAATAACAAGCAAAGTAGACTACGAATCTGGAGTGTATATGACCCAAAGTAGACTACGAATCCTAGCTAAAATGGTACGGCTTGCCTAGGGAACCAAATACAAATCAAAATACCATCAAAATCAATGCCATAACCTACAATACATTCCTCAATATCTTATGATAATTACGGTGACAAAAAACTGCAGATATTCCCTTGTGAATCCTTCTGCGACTGAACTCCAAACTTTCAAACTAAATATGTATGAAGCACAAATGCAACCACTGAGTATGGCTACCTCAAAGCACCTTTAGATGGTATTTCACATCTGTAGAATGTTGTTACTAATGGAAGTTTTCATCTCCAAAAGCCATAGTTTTAAATTTCTCCAAAACCCTCAAAACTCTCTACAAAGCCAAAAGCCAAAGCAAATAAAATAATCCAACATAACAAATGAATGGGTCATTACCCCTTTTTATAAATCCATTGAGGGGGTCGATTCACTTTGGAGGGAAATATTTCTTGTAATTTCACTTTTAATATTTCCCAAAGTGAGCGCTCCACAAAATGACTTAAGTGTCTTTTAAATATTTTATTTTTCATCACTTAACCATTATAGCCCAAAGTCCAATATTAAATATTAATTTAATATTAATAATTTACGGACTTTAAAACGGAGGCCCAAATAAACTCAAAATCCAATGATCTATAGACTGTTGGAAAGGTCTCATAAAGATGCCTCATCTCCAATACTAAAAATCCCAAAACGGACATAAACCCTAATTTGCCTAGCAAGTATGGGCCCAAAGTCTAAAATCGTCTAGAAAGACATCACCACAAACCATCTGATATCACCGAGCTCAATGCAACATCTAAGATAGCCATTAGTTGACTGCCAAGTCACCAAAATAGCGTCATTCTGACACTTACTATAAATAGCAGTGTTCTCCGAGGACCAAAGAGAACAAACCTAGAAAAACCTAGAAAGATTGTTGCCATGCAAGTACTTACTATAAATAGTAAGTACGAACAAGTCTGAAATCTCTCTGGAAAGTGTCGTACAGCTCCACTGGATCACCCAAACACATTGGTGACATCAAAATACTCCTCTGATTAGGCTGTCACCAACCTAGAAAATCAACTCTGACTGTGTTGCAAGAGAACCCGAAAATGGGGACATTACATCTGGGAAAAGTTGGACAAGAAAATTCGGGGGACCATCTAGCTTTGTCTTTCAGACTCTATTTTGTTGAATGTAGCTGATGAACCTATGACATATTCATTATGGAAATGGTTAGGTGAGATCTACCAAGCAAAGAGTCTGGTAAATAAGTTATATTTGAGAAGAAAATTATTTTCTCTTAAAATGAAGGAGGGCGATTCAATAGTAGAGCAATTGAATGCATTTAATTTGATTTTGAGTTAGTTATCTTATGTTGATGTTAAGATAGATGAATAAGATAAGTTTATTATGCTTCTATGTTTTTTTGTCTGAATCATGGGAGAACATGATTCTTGCCTTCAGTGCTAACCTTTTAGATACATCAAATATGGACAATCTTGTTGCAACTTTGTTATCAGAGAAAATGATGAAGAAAGCCACTACATAGGGTTCAAAGGATGCTCTCCATGTCACAGGAAGGTCCAAGGAAAGAGGATCTAAGGGAAATCAAAAGGGGCCTAAGGACAAATCCAAGGGCAGATTTAAGACTTTAGGTAAGAAGAATAGAGTGAAGTGTTGGAAATGTGGTAAAAGGGGACATGTGAAGAAGGAATGCAAAAAAAAAAAAACAATGGGATTTTTCCACAGAGAAATCCTCTAATTCAAGTGATGAAGGTTTGCTTTCTTCATATAATATTATATCTAATGAATGTTGGTTGATTGATTCAGGATGCTCCTATCATATGACTCCTCATAAAAAGTGGTTTTCCACATATGAAGAATATGATTGAGAAGTATACCTTGGGGACAATAGATCATATCTCATTGTTGGATAGGGAAAGGTATAGTTGTGTTTCAATGATGGGAGGTTAAAAATCCTCCCTAGTGTTTTACATATTCCTAGATTAGCTAGAAATTTAATTTTGGTATCTAAGTTGAATGTTTCAAGATTGCATGTAACATTTAATAAGCATGGTTGCAGATTGGTGAGAGGGAGTTTGGTGATAGCGAGAGAGACAAGGATGGGAACTTTGTTTAAGCTAGATGTCACCATTGTTTTTGACTCTATCAATGTAACTAAGAAAATTTAAAATACATGTATGTTGTGGCACCATAGATTAAGCCACATAAGTGAGATTGGTTTAAAACCCATTTTAAATAAGAAGTTGTTAGATGGTTTTTCTTATTTTGATGAGAGTTTTGATATTTGTGAACATTGTGTGTTAGGTAAACAAAACAAATCATCTTTTCCTCCAAGCAGTAATAAAGCAAAGACTAAATTAGAAATTATTCATTAGTATATATTTGGTCCTATGGATATTGAATCTATTGGAAAATCTCGATATTTTGTGTCCTTCATTGATGATGTTTCAAGATTTACCTAGATTTATTTTATGAGACATAAATCTAAAGTTTTCACTAAGTTTAAGGAATTTAATGCCTTAGTTGAAAAGCAATCATATTGTAAGATAAAGGTTTTGAGATCTGACAATGGAGGGGAATATTGTTTTAAGGAATTTGATGAGTTTGGTAAGCATGTAGGTATTGTTAGACTGAAGGCTACTCCATACACTCCTCAACAGAATGGGGTGGTAGAAAGGATGAATTGAACAATTATGGAAAGAGCTAGAAGTATGTTAAGTGGTTCATAGTTGGATAGATGTTTTTGGGCAAAAGTTGTGAGTATTGTTTGTTACTTGTTAAATAGATCTCCTTTTAAGGATCTTGATTCAACACCTTATGAAGTATGGACAAGTAAGAAACCTTATGTTTCATATTTAATGGTTTTGGGTTGTGAGGCTTATGTTCATGTGCCTACAGAAAAGTAATATAAGCTGGATCCAAAAGCAGAAAGGTGTATGTTCATTGGATATGATGAGAATATTAAAGGTTATAAGCTTTGGAATCCACTAACCAAGAAAGTTATCCATTCTAGAGATGTCATTTTCAGGGAACTTAGAGCTATTTTTGATCCTAAACAACCAAAAGACAAAGAAAAGGAAAGGAGAGTGCACTTTGAGATTAAGCAAGAAGATACACCTCAGGAAGAACAAGTAGATGGATTTGGGGATGAGGAGGAAGAAGAAGAGGGTTCAAGTGATGTTTCTAAGCAAACTGAAGAGGTTAGGGAAGATAACTAGGTAGAAGTTGAGCAAGCTCAAAAACAAGATCCCCAAACTCCTATTCTCAGGGGATCCACAAGACAATGAAATTCAATTGACGGGTATAGAGTACCAGATTTTTGTTGTATATTTGCTTTATTAAGTATTGACGATGAACCTATATCCTACAAGAAATCTATCCTAGCAGATGATAGTGAGTCTTGGCAACAAACCATGTTGGAGGAGATGATAACTTTAGACTCTTGTGACACCTGGGATCTTGTTCATTTTTCCAAAGGAAGGAAGGCCATTTGATATAAGTGGGTCACAAGAAGAAGTTAAGAGCAGACAATTCATTAGAAAAGTATAGATTGGTGGCTAAGGGTTACTCCCAGAGAGGGATTTAATTTTGTGAAATATTCTCTCCTATTACAAAATTATCCTCAATTAGATTTCTTTTATCCATAGTTGTTGCTAATGACTTTGAAATTGAGCAAATGGATGTTAAAAAAAAAAATTATATGGAGTTTTGGAAGAGGGAATTTACATGCAACAACCTAAAGGTTTTGAGGTAAAAGTAAAAGAATACTTGGTTTGTAGGTTAAAATGGTCTATTTATGGTTTGAAATGATCACCCCAGATGTGGTATCAAAAGTTTGACTCATTTGTTTTGAAGTTGAGTTTTGTAAGAAGTGAAGAAGATCACTGTGTTTATATTAGATGTATTGATGATCATATACTAATTGTTGCTTTGTATGTGGATGATATGTTATTTTTCAGTAACATCAAGGATATGATTAGTGAGCTGAAAGCTCAACTTTCATGTGCATTTGAGGTAAAGGATTTGGGGGCAACGAGGTACATATTGGGAATAGACATCAGAAAAGATCAGGTAAATAGAAAGCTTTGGTTATCATAAAGTATGTTGATACTATTTTGAATAAATTTAGTATGCAAGATTCTAAGCCGGTTAGAATTCCTTTACCAATTGGCATTAAGCTTTTGTTAGATGTGTCCCAAGAGTGAAGATGATTTTGAGGATATGTCTAATGTGTCATATGCTAGTGCAGTAGGTGGTTTAATGTATGCAATGGTGTAATGTCCCCATTTTCGTGAGCATCATAGTTAGAAGATTAGCCTATCATTTGACCCTTGTAGGCTAAAGCAGATGGATAGAGGGTCCCTTTTAGCTGATATCAGTGTGTTATTTCTCTAAAACCTCAGTTTTGGTTTAGGTTTGGCCTTCGTTGGACTCAGTTTGACACACTATTTATAGTAAGACTGTGGTTGTAGAGAGAGACCCCTACTATTTTTGGTAAGGTGGTTGGATGCATAGAGGGTACCATGGTGAACCCCCAAGTTCAGATAGAATTGAAAAATGATGTCTATTTATGGAGATAAGTGATTTTTAATTATTATTAAAGGTAATCTTTAATAATAATTAATTATTATTAAAAAGGACATCATGTGGTTTATAGACCTTATATTATAAGGGGTTTATAATGATTTATTTTAAAATCCATTAATAAATTACATTTATATTTGCATAAAAGTGAGCGCCCAACTTGGAGATATTATAAAGTATTTATTAAAAACCTAAAAGTGGACTTCAAAGGCAAATTAAATACACTTCATGAGGTCGACCTACTTGGAGAAGTTATAAAAGGGCATCAAAAAAGTAATTAGATTCATTCTTGAAGACATTTTTATGACTTGTGTTTATGATATGAGAGCTGTGTGTAGAAATACACAAGGGTTTCAGTCAACTTCAGCATTAGAGAATGAAAGCTCTTCATTGCTTGATAGTGGGCTTCATTCAGAGGTTCAATCTGAGCTTAATTGTGAGGATTTTTGCAAGAGTAGAAGGGTTTAAAGGATATACATTTGAAGGTATATATTGTTGTGTGCATTTGGCATGTATTACAGCTAGCTAGGTGTCTTGTCCACATCCTACAGGTCATCTTTCATGCTTTCAGCCAGCAATCCAAGGCTTAGCAGCAGCACGTTGTCCATAATTAGCAAAAACACCTTAGTTTCAAAGCAATTATCACCTCCATTTGCAACGTCCAAGTTGTTGCAGTTATTAGCAACCATTGAGGGATTGAAGAGGGTTCATCTTGATACTAAATCGACCATCTACAGGTTCTTTAGATTGCTATCTTGAATTTCTAGAATTCTGATATAAATTTGTAACCATTTGGAGCTTATGGAAATCCATAAAGAATCCATAATATGTTATTATTATTAAGTTTCAGTTTATTGCATTCATTAGATGTTATTTCCTTTTGCACTATTACCTGGCAATACATTTTTAAACAAATTACCAAAACAAACAAAATAAAACAAAAATATTCACCTTCAGCATTCAGTAGCCAGAGATAGAACCACTAGGGTTCTTACATTGGTATCAGAGTAGTTTCCTGCCATCCTATCAGGTTAATCAAGTTGCATGTTAGAGATTCTCAACTGCATGTTAGAGATTTCAGTTGCATGGTAGAGATTCTCAGCTGCATGTTAGAGATTGTCATTGCATGTCAGAGATTTGGGGTTGCATGTTAGTGATCAGCACTTGCATGTCAATTTTAATGGTTGCATGTGTGGTATCAGCTATTGCATGTTAGTTTAGCAATGGGGTTTTAATTAAAAATTCATTGAGTTCACAGATATCACATTTGAGTGACCAACACTCATCAATTTCTAGTCAGTGTCAGTTATGGGAAAATCCAGGAAAGATATTGAATGGGAAGTTGATCTAATTTTTAGGGACTACCAGATCATGCCAGATAACTTTAAAAAAAATTAGTTTTGATGACTATCTGAAGTGGGTGGATTTCTTCAATCCTAGAATGACTGATGCAGTAATGTATGTTAGAAGGATATATAAGGAAAAAAATTCACAGGGCATACTTAATTTTCCTTTGGAGATACCTCTTGAACCAGCACCTAGCCATGGACAGATGGTAAAGGATGAAGTTTTGTATGAGTTCTTTGATTACACTATAGATAAGTATGACAAAAATTGATGCAGAGCGCATAGAGGAAGCTTCAAAAAAACTTAACAATAGACTATATCGGCGAGAGTGTGACTTATGTCTTGGTGATATGTCCTCATCGGCCAAACATATCCTATCAGCCACCTTGTTATTTATCTGGCTGATCCCTTAACTTTCCCTGATGGACGAACACTCCGATATGCCAAACTGTGGTATATGCATAACATGACTTATTATGGCTGGTTACTACACCTTGATCCACTGTTACGACCGGTCACTTGTTGTATCCGACGGAATGTATATTTGCACATACATTCTCAAAGTACATTTGCGATATGCATTCGCAATACATGTTCTATTGGTCTAACACCTTGATTGGTGTAACTTTCAAAAGCTTCCCCCCAAAGGCTATGTCTCACCGATGATGCCTCTGCAAAACTAAAAATCCCCAAATCGCCTAACTTCCAATCCAGACCCTAGCACATGGAGATGCTAGGTTGGTCTACTGCACAGCACAGTCGATCCGATCTTCTCCATCATCGAATAGAACACAAACGACGAAAATAGAAATGAGAAATAAAAACATATATGTACACTAAGAAGCCATTCCACTGATTTCAACAGAAATCTTATCAATGGAATGCTTCAAATCGACATCTTGCAACAATGGGAAAACACAGAGCGAAAAGGAAATCTATAGCTAACAAACTTGCAATTACAGAGAACAGGAATCGAAATGACGGAATAGAATATCTTTCTCTTTTAAACAATGTTCAATCACACTCAACCTCCTTTCTATGATCTAATTACATTCGATCACAATATCATATGACTGATTACAACCTCAAACCCTAATACCTGATCTTGTTCATTTCCTTGGTTTTTTTATAGCTTCACCCAGAGTAGTACCAAACTGACTCCAAGCAGCTGGGAGACTGATTCCAAGCGGCTAGGAAATACTACTGCCTATTTGGCATTTATTGCTATTTTTAGCATTAGGCGATTACAATTGTCAAATGTCCCCTAAATCACTTGGGACTTACAAAATGAACCTAGACACAAACTAAAATTAAAATGCATTGGTCAATAGACCTTATTACAAAAGAAAACATGATTTTCTGAGTGCTCCTGCACCATACTCCCGGGGTTAACAAAACTCAAGTCCCTTGAGGAACCAAGTCTGAAATGGAAACCCCGTGTTTGATGATGTCCTCCTCATTCATCCAGGTTGCATCTTCATCAAGTAAACCACGCCATTTGACCAGATACTATTTGTAGATTTTATGTCTGGTCTTCGTCTAAACTTTGGTGTCCAAAATACATTCCAGCTGTACTGGCTGACTTGATGGAAAATTAGAAATCCATTCTGCATCCCCTGCTCCTGTCACATCTGAATCAGCAACAGTGTCTCCCCTGAATGGAAATAGTTCTGACACATTGAAAATGGGTGATATTGCTAAACCTGGAGGAAGTTCAATCTCGTAGGCATTAGGCCCAAATTTGTGAACAATCTTGCATGGACCAATCTTTTTCATAAGAAGTTTTGTTGGCTGCCCCTTAGGAAGTCTTTCCTTCTTTAGATAAGCCATCACCAAATCACCAACCTTGTACTGTACGTCCCTCTTCCTCTGATCGGCTCTCTCTTCATACTTCCCTATGTTCTTCTGGATAGTTTCTCTGACAGCATCATGGATATCCTTCATATTGATTGCAAAATCTTCTCCTTGTGCAATCCTTTTCTCCATGTTCTAAAGATCCCTGAGCCCCAAAATTCCCCTGGGATGAATCCCATATACAACTTCAAAAGGGCTCTTTCCTGTGCTCCTATTAACAGAATCATTATATGCAAACTCTGCTTGTGGGATGTTCATATCCCATGCTTCTCCATGTTGTTTAGTCAAACACCTCAAAAGATTACCCAGAGATCTATTCACCACCTCAGTTTGTCCATCTGTCTGAGGGTGATAGGCTGAAGTGAAAGATAATTGAGTGCCCAATTTCTTCCACAATGTGTGCCAAAAATGTCCCACAAACTTGGGATCTCTGTCAGTGACAATATTCAATGGCAAACCATGAATTCGAACAATTTCTTTAAAGAACAGACCAGCAATGTGTGAAGCATCATTAGTACATTTACATGGCACAAAATGAGCCATTTTACTAAACCTGTCAACAACCACAAACACACTGTCAAATCCTCTTTGAGTCTGGGGAAGACCCAAAACAAAATCCATACTAATGCACTCCCATGGCCTTTGCAGAATTGGAAGTGGTTGATAGAGACCTGCATTGGATGAAGTTCCTTTTCCCCTCTGACAAATGCTATAAGTTTCTACAAATTTCCTGACATCTATTTGCATCTTAGGCCAGAAGTAAAGCCTTCTCACTTGTTCCAATGTTTTGTCGAGTCCAAAATGACCTCCAAGACTACTGCAATGTTTTTCTTTTATGATGTTCTCCCTCATGGAACACCTAGGCACACACAGTTGGCTGCCTTTGAATAGTAGCCCTTGATGTAACAAATATTCAGAAAAATCAGAATGATAAGAATTTGAAAATTGTGAACAAATTGCATATATCTCCTTGAAGTCCTCATCATCCTGGTACATATTCTTGAGAGAATCCACTCCCACACTTTGTAACTAAATTTCCTGTATAGTGCACACTCTTCTGCTCAGAGCATCTGCCACCTTGTTGGCTTGTCCCTTCTTATGTTTAATGGAAAAAGTATACACCTGGAGTTGTTCAACCCACTTCATATGCCTATGATTTAGCTTCTCCTGTGAATTCAGAAAACTCAAAGCATGATTGTCAGTATAAACAATGAATTCCTTGGGCAAGAGATAATGTCTCCATTTTTTCAATGCTTGAACCATTGCATACAATTCTAGATCATATGTGGAATACTTTCGTTTAGCATCATTCAGCTTTTCACTAAAGAAAGCAACAGGTCTGCCTTCCTGACTCAAGACAGCACCAATGGCAAGGTTACTGGCATCACATTCCACAGTAAGCAACTTATTGAAATTAGGCAAAACCAAAACAGGTTTCTCTGCTATTTTCTATTTGAGAATCTCAAAAGACTCATTAGCTACTCTATTCCAAACAAACTTACATTTATGTCCTCCTTTTATGGTATCTAGAATGGGTGCACAAACATGACTGAATCCTCTTATGAATTTCCTATAAAAAGTTGCCAACCCATGAAAACTCCTTACATCACTTACAGTTTTGGGTGCTGGCCAAGACAGAATAGCATTTACCTTCTCTGGATCTATTTTCAAATTACCCTGGGATATCACAAATCCAAGGTATGTGAGTTCTTCCTTCATGAAGACACTCTTCTCCATATTGATCATCAGTTCTCCTCATGCAGCTTCTTCAACACCTATTCTAAATGCTGCAAATATTCTTCCTTTGTCTTGCTGAAAACCAGGATATCGTCAAGATAGACAACAACAAATTTGCCAATAAAATCCTTCAATACCTCATTCATTAGATGCATAAAAGTGCTTGGAGCATTGGACAGACCAAATGGCATCACCAACCACTCATATAGACCTTCATTAGTCTTAAAGGCTATCTTCCATTCATCCCCTTCTCTAATCCTGATCTAATGGTATCCACTCTTGAGATCAATTTTAGAAAAGTATTGAGCTCCTCCTAAACAATCCATAAGGTCCTCTATTCTGGGCACAGGAAACCTATATCTGATGGTGATCTTATTTATGGCTCTTGAATCAGTACATAACCTCCATTTTCCATCCTTCTTGGGAGCTAAAACTGTGGGTACAGAACATGGACTAAGACTTTTCCTCACCAGGCCTTTATCCAACAATTCTTGTACTTGTTTAGCAATCTCCTCATTCTGATTAGGTGTCATTTTATAAGCTGGTTTATTTGGCAATGTGGATCCTGGGATGAAGTCAATCTGATGGCTTAGGTCTCTCACAGGGGGTAGTGCATTGGGCATATCCTCCACTATGATACCCTTATATTTGTCTAACAATTCCTGCACTTCCTTAGGGACTTTTTCCTTGTTGTTTTTAGACAAATCAAAATTGTCTTTAGGTTTCAAAATTAGAGCATATCCCTAGGTTCCCTCTTCTTTCAAAGTATGGAGAAACTCTTTCCCACTCATTAACATGATACTTGATCCTACATTCTTGTCTACACCTTCTTCTGGTAAAGGATCCATCTTATATTGTCTACCATTCTTAGTGATAACAAAGGAATTGGATTTACCATCATGCTGGGCTTGTACATCATACTGCTAAGGTCTTCCTAATAGTAAATGGCATGCATCCATGGGAATTATATCACACAAAAGTTTATCCCCATATTCCCCTATCTAAAATTCTACCCAAGCTTGTTCATCAACCAAGACTTGCTGCCCTTTGTTCTGCCATGACACTTTGTATGGACTCACATGTGGCAATCTTTTCAAATTCAATTTCTCTACCATTTCTACTGAAACTAAATTTTTAGTTGAAATAGAATCAATGATTACCTTACACCTTTTGCTGAAAACTTTACACAGAGTTCTGAACAGTGTCTTCCTCTGGGGTGGTTCCTTATTCTGTGGCACTTTCAACATTGTTCTTCTCATCATGAGACTCTCTCCATCTTATGCTAGAGCTGCGCTTCCCATAGGTGAGTTCACACTCTAACAATCTTCTTCTTGAATCAGCTGGCTCGTCTCTCCTCCATGAGAGCTTGAGGCTTTCTCCGGACACCTGCCTGCTATGTACCCAATCTGGTTACAATTATAACATCTTCCCGTGAAGACATTAGGAGCTTTGCCTAGTCCACCAAATTTGCCTCTCCCATTGAGTCTCCTTCCTCTGAAACCCTCTCTAGAACTAGATTCTCCACTGTGTTCTTGCTGACTGGACTCCCCTTGATTCTTTTGGAACTGATTTCTGCCATCAAAACTATTTCTGCCTCTGGGATTCCTTCCACCTCTGCCTCTGTTCTGCTATTCTCCTTTTCTTTTCTGCTTCTCTTCTACTCTTAGTGCCACTTGGAAACATTTGTCCATGGTTTCTGGTGTCAAGATGGTAATCTCATCTTGTATACTATATTTCAGGCCATTAATATACCTGGCAACTCTTCCTTTCTCATCTTCAGCATGTCCACACCTTAGAGACAATTTGTGGAATTCCTCTGTGTAGGTGGATACATCCATATCCTTTTGCCTAAGGTTCTGCATTTTCCTATATATCTGCACCGCATAATCCGCTGGTAGGAACTGAGCCTTGATCCTTTCTACCATCCAACTCCAGGATGAGATCATGCTCTTGCCACTCTTCACCCTTTCTCCCTGGGTGTAGTTCCACCATGTGAGTGCAACACCTTTCAATTTCATCTTTGCAAACTTGACTCTTCTATTCTCCAGTACCTCCTTATACTCGAATTAATTGTTCAAAGCCTCAACCCATTCGATGACTTCATCTGCGTCCATCTTTCCACTGAACATCAGAATCTCCATTCTTGCCTCGGATGACTCCTTACCAAGTGATTTTATGGCCTCCAGAAATTGTTTCTAGTCTGCAGATATACTTGTCTGTTCTGGGGTTGTTTCCTCTTCCCCATCTTCTTCTTCACCAGACTCCTCATCTGATTTCCTACCTTTTCCCAAGGTCTTCAACTCAACCTAGAGTGCTTCCTTGACTCCAGTCTTGATCATCTCCTCCATCTCCTTGAATTTCTTGACCACTTTTGTGGTCATCCCCTTTGGAGGCATATCACTAGCCCCTTCTCTACTTTCTCTATCTGACATAAACATTCACAGACAACACCAACACTTCTATAGACCTTTCATTGGCTCTGATACCAAAATGATGCAGAGCGAACAGAGGAAGCTTCAAAAAAACTTAACAATAGACTGTATCGGCGAGAGTGTGACTTCTGTCTTGGTGATATGTCCTCATCGGCCAAACATATCCTGTCGGCCACCTTGTTATTTATCTGGCCGATCCCTTAACTTTCCCCGATGGACAAACACTCTGATATGCCAAACTGTGGTATATGCATAACATGACTTGTTATGGCCGGTTACTACACCTTGATCCACTGTTACGACTGGTCACTTGTTGAATCTGATGGAATGTATATTCGCACATACATTCTCAAAGTACATTTGTGATATGCATTCGCAATACGTGTTCTATCGGTCTAACACCTTGATTGATGTAACTTTCAAAAGCTTCCTCCTGAATCCTATGTCTCGTCGATGATGCCTTCGCAAAACTGCAAATCCCCAAATCACCTAACTTCCAACCTAGACCCTAGCACATGGCGATGCTAGGTTGGTCTACTGCGCAGCACAGTCGATCCGATCTTCTCCACTATCGAATAGAACACAAACAATGAAAACATAAATGAGAAATAAAAACATATATGTAGACCGAGAAGCCATTCCACTGATTTTGACAAAAATCTTATCAGTGGAATGCTTCAAATCGACATCTTGCAACAATGGGAAAACATAAAGCGGAAAGGAAATCTACAGCTAACAAACTTGCAATTACAGAGAACAAGAATCGAAATGACGAAACAGAATATCTTTATTTCTCTTTGAAATAATGTTCAATCACACTCAACCTCCTTTTTGTGATCTGATTACATTCGATCACAATATCATATGACTGATTACAACCTCAAACCCTAATACATGATCTTGTTCATTTCCCTGGTTTTTATAGATTTTCCCAGAGTAGTACCAAATTGACTCCAAGCAGCTGGGAGACTGATTCCAAGCAGCTGGGAAATACTACTACCTATTTTGGCATTTATTGCTATTTTTAGCATTAGGCAATTACAATTGTCAAATGTCCCCTAAATCACTTGGGACTTACAAAATGAACCTAGACACAAACTGAAATAAAAATGCATTGGTCAATAGACCTTATTACAAAAGAAAACATGATTTTCTAGGTGCTCCTACACCAAAAATTCTGATTTTGGTAACAACTACCAAACTATTCAGCATAATCATGATCTAGATGTTGTGACACATAAAGAAAATATTGTGGAAGGTTCTTCTACTATTGGCACGCTAAATGAGAGTGCCATTAATGAGGAATACATTTCTGATTCAAGTCACATTAAGTCTGATTTTGTATATCAGACCTTGGAAGATGTGAACAAGACCCAAGTTTTGTGTGATGGCTGGTTACAAAGAGCTAAGAAAGCAAAGATAGTGGCTACCAATGCAAAACAACGTTTGCAAGAGGTTAAAGAACATTGCAACTAGCTCGATCAAGCAAAGAAGTAGAGGGAGTCACATCTTCGATCCCTAATTCTTCCAAAGGAAGAATGTGTAGAAGTTGCTAAAGAGGAGCGTCTTGAGATAAGCCAACCAAAAGAATATGCAGTTGTGTGTGATACAGAAAATTCTATTAGTATACGTAACTTGCATCTTGCATCTCTTGATTTACCTCTCGTTGAGAGCCCAATAAAGGCTCAAGTTGTGGAGTTGGGTGAAGAAGTTGAACACACACTTAGTGGATTAGCCACTAGTGTCATTACTACACCAAAGTTTGTAGGAGAGTCACATTATTTCCTTGTCATGAAGGAGCGGCATGGGGATGATACTCTATCATCCTATGTACCTGTTGGTATCCTTAGGATTCCCACAGGTCATTCTTTCAGTTTTGAGGGTGTTGTTCTGTACCATAGCAGCTGTAGACATCAAAAATTGACCTATGATTAATTTCCTAAGTCCTCCCTTACCATGAAATTTAATTAACTCCAATTGATTAATTAAATTTCCCTTAATCCCTAATCCACCCTTAATTCTAAGGTTTAATTAATTTTAATTAATTAAATCTTCACTTTCTACCATATCCCATAAATAATAAATTAAAATTAATTAATTATTTATAATCTTTCACTTTTACCATAAAATTAATTTATTATTTACTTATAAACCTCTTGTTAATAATAAATTAAATTTAACTACTTTAATTTATTATTAACCTAAACCTTACCCTAAAACCTGTTCACCGTAACTAAAATCAAACCTGTAAAATACCTACCTTTACCCTAACCACCTTTTACCGTTTAACCATTCGAACCACTTCTACCCAAACCTTATAAAATAAATTTCATTTATCATTTACTACCCCCTGGAGAAACTATCGTGGAGTTATGCCTGAGCAACCACATTTTTAAGCGTGTTTGGTACCATTTATTTTATCATATCTTTTGATCTATTTGATGGTGCATTTGATATAAATTTCTAGGGTTTGCAATAGTTTCTTACCTCTTTAATAGAAATTTATATTGTTGCATACAATGGTGAACCCGCCACTGATAATCATTTTTTGTGAGACTTTCATACATTGACTACATTTTATATTTAATAAATTGTGTTCCGTGTTAATCATTGCATTTACTCTTAAATATTTTTAAAACTTTAAAATGAAGTCATAAAAAACAAAACAAAAATATTCATTTTCTTTTTTTTATGTGTGCATCATATTGCTGGAAAAATCATTTTACCCCATCATATTGTTGGAAAAATCACTTCACCCCACAAAATTTATTCATTTTCTTTTTTTATGTGTGCGTCATATTGCTGGAAAAATCATTACACCTCATAAAAGATATATTCACTTTTTTTATGTGAGCATTATAGTGCTGGAAAATTCCTTCACATGGTAAAATATATTCACTTTCTTTTATGTGAACATTATAGTGCATGGTAAAATATATTCACTTTTCTTTTATGTGAACATTATAGTGCTGGAAAATTAATTCCTTTTACATGTGTGCATTATAATGTTGAAAATGGTCTCACAGCCTAAATTATCTTCCAGTTATTTCCTTTATATGTGAGCATTATAATGTCCAAAAATTTATCTCATGCTATAAACAAAATTCATGGTGCAAAATTTTATAAACTCATTGTTTTCTCCTATCTACGGAATCCTTAGATATCCTATGGGTAATTTTCTCTTTTTGATTTTATCATTCACATTTGATACTAATGTTAATCTTTTATTGTTGCAGGGTAAATAACACTTATTTTCAATGCTAATATTTACTCTCAGAGAAAACCTTGTGACATGTGAATTTTTAACATAACCCCCAAATGCTAAATTTTAGATCAAAACTGTTAAACACGGAATTAGCAAAGCACTAGAGTGCCAATTTCTAACCCTTGCAAGTTGTTTTTTTCAAACATGCATAACTTTCTCACCTTTCATCAGATTTTCATGTTTTTGTAGGCGTTGGAAAGCTACTTTCGGGCTCTACGCAGATGTGCTATCATTTCATCCAGAAACATTTCAGATTTGTAGGATCATTCATATTGTCCTAACATTTTCATTGCATCTATATGCATGTCAAAGACATTTTTCAAACTACTAATCAGTGTGTTGCAGGTTCAATTGTCAAAGAATCTAATCTTGAAACGTTGTGTCTTCTTTTTATAGATTAGATCACATCACATCATAAGCAAGGGTTAAAATTAACAAGTGTTTGCCATGTCTTGTAGTTTGCATTTTTGTCATTGAATGCGTATGCTCTTCTCTTATGCCACTCAGTGATCTTGAGAATCAAAAGCATTTCTTTGACATTTTGTATAACCACCCACACATTTGGATTTGGAATTAAAATGAACCCCATGCAAGTGTGAGGCAAAGGCGTTATGTATGCTCTCTCCTTGCATTTTTTGCGATCTAGGACATCAAAAACAACGTGTTTCCTTGCTTTTGTTACCCTTTAGAGTGGGCCTGCTCTTGAGACACATCCGAAAGGAGAACTCACTTGCGACCCCAAGCAGGACTTTCGTCTGACCCACTATATAAATTGAGGATAAGGCGAAAGCCAAGTCTAACCGGTATTAGCGCTCACCATACAGTGCTAGCTCGAAAGGAGGCATACCTTAGTGTATATTAAACTCCTAGTATGGTTAGTTAGAGCCTTAAGTGGCTTGCTGGATGCTCGTGGGGTGCCTATCCCCTGGATATTCACTACGAACCTTTGTTTAGTGGCCAAAAAACCCTCTACTTGTTGATACAGGAGGAAACTCTGATAGCCTTCCCACATTTTTGTGGCTTATGGCAGAGATAGCAAGGTACCTCAGGATCTACATGCCCTAGGACCTGGAACTTGGTGTGCCCGAGAAGTGAGTGCACTGTAAGGGGGAGCCCGTGCCCCAAGTTCCTGGAGCTATACACCATAAGTAGGTGCGGCTGGGTAAAACCAAGTGGGAACTCAGCAAGTATTGTCCTTTCCTAGCCTAGGATCGTGCATGTTTACAAGTGTTTGCAAAACATCAAGATATCATCAAAACAAAACAACCAATCTGATTATTGTGTGTCTTATATGTTTGACGTGTGTGCTTGCCTGATCATCACCCTTAGACATTCTTTCCATCCATCTATTTCAAATCATCATATTGTATTTTCTAATCATCACTACAACTTGTCTCCTATATCATCAATTGGCTTTTAAAATTGGTAACCTATCATCCTTTAGTGTCACATCTCAAGTGGAACCTTGTCACTTTGAATCCTAAGGAGCTCCTTCAATTGATCCATCCATTTCCCACCTAATTCATCTCCCACCTAGTCCAATCCTTATTCGTCAAAATGGTTGTGACCATCAACAAATCCAGGGCAAATCCAAAACCAAAACTCACACTTCGAGGAGGCTCTCCTAGATATAATAATGATGAGAATTTGGTAGATCATGATGCATATTTTGATACCCATGAACCATATATCTCCCCATTTTGGCCTTCACCAACATCATTATCATCTCAAGAATATGAGGAAATACAAGAGCTTAACATATCTATGATGATCATTATCCACAAGATCATTCTTATCCCCAACACAACCCAAGATTTTCCTTCCATGTCCTCAACCTCACAAAACTATAATCCTACCCAAGTCTCAACTTCGACATCCATTAATCCCCAAGTCCTTCAGCTACAACAACAACTCATCCAATCACAAAAACAACTCACTCAATCACTACAACAAGAGGTAGATATTAAATTTCAATTGGCACAACTATCACAATTGTCTTCACAATTTCAACATCCTATCACATCAACACCCCAACTCTATGAGTCATCTCCATCCACTTCTTACGAATCTTTATCACAACCAATCTACCACTCATATCAACCCAACACATCCATACCTCAAACCTATTCAAAAATAACTTTACCTCAAACCTCACAGGTCCAGATCCCTACCCATGCTTCATCTTCACACATACCAAGTCACCTCACCTTATATCTTCAACAACAAAGCCAAAAAAAATAAGCCCTCCTTCAACAACAACAAATCTTAGCCCAAAAACCACAACCTTCATTTAATACATCATCCTCCATACCTTTATCCATGCAACAACAACAAATTCCATCTAATTTCAATCCTAATCCATTGGTCCCTCATCCTTCTCATTCATCAATCCATTTGTTACCTTCACCACCATCATCCATACAACATCAACAAATTCAACCTAAATTCTATGAGTCACCCCCATCATCATGCCAACCTAGTCCCTTCACATCAACCAATCTCATGAATATTCCTCAATATCCATCTCAAAATCCTCCACAACATGAGCACACTAGAACTAATCCCTCCTTGCACCAAGGTCAAGAATTCACAAGTCATCTTAATGATACTATTGATAGGGGAGATACCACCTCAAGTTTGGATTCATACACCAATCCATTCACTAGTCCTCCTCATTTGTCCATCCTTATGGAACTTCCATCATATAATCCTTCCAACCTTCCACATCCTAATCCATTAAGCCAATCCCCAACACACTTAAAGTTTAAACCATCAACTTTTCTACCTAAGCCCAATCCTATGATCCATCAACCTAAACATAATCCAAGTCTTGATCCTACCACAGCTAATCCTATCATCCCTGCACGTAACCCAAATCTCAATCCTATTATATCCAACCCTATTGTCCATTCACCCAATCCTAATCCCACTCCTATCACATCTAATCCCATTATCCCTCTTGTCCATTCACCTAATCCTAATCCCACTCCTATCACACCTAATCCCATTATCCCTCCATTACATTCTAAACCTACACCATCTACCCTTATTATCCATCCATTATATTGTGCATCCCTCATATACTTATGCAGGATGTGATCCATTGGATACTAGCAAGGAATCAACCACTACCCTCATGCCATCAAATCCCTATCCAAGAACCTTTAAATGTCATGCCTATTTCTCCAATCCCATCTTCTAGTCCACAAAGTATGCAAGACCCTTCAAATGTTCTTATAGATCCACCTACCATAAGCCCAATTCATTCCCCACCATACATTGAAACTATCCAAGAAACCTCCATTCCTATCCAAACTCAAGATTTATGTCAAGAGTCAACTCCAAAGCATGATCAATCTTGCTCCTTACCAAATCAAGATCAAAACTCTTCCTTTCAACCTATTCATAACCTATATCTTTTCTATGATCAAGATATTATCTGTGATCAAGAGCTTCTCACTCCTTCCACTCACGGTCCCAATACTATCCATGCTCAAGAAACCTCCACCACTCCTGTCCATCATCCCACAATATCCACTTCCCTTGATGAGCTTGATGAGACACTTGGTCCCCACAAGCACATAAATAATCAAACAAATACATTGAATCTTCATGAGCATAATGAGCATAATCAAGATCCTATTGCTCCTTCACCATCTCATATTGATACCATTTCAAATCCACCATCATGTCCTATTGGTCTTACTACCTTCTTAAATGAATGTTCTTCCCTAGGAGAGCAGTAACCTATATCTGTCACCTCATATTCCTCATCCAATAAGGAACGTGTGTCTTGTATCCTCAAAAATAAGCATCCCATTGAGCGTCGTATGTTCCAAAACATGAATTATCAAGGTAAAGGCTTAGGCCTTCATGAGCAAGGTAACTTGGAACCCATTCATGTCAAAGTCTCCCCAAAACCGTATGGTATTGGTTATACATCCCAAAGTAAGCCATATCAAGATGTTGGTACCATATTTCCACCTCCTAAATCCACTCCATCTAAGCCCAAACTAGTTGCACCTCATCACACCCATAAAACATATGTTTCCATTCCTCCTCCATCATCCTACAAACCCAAAAAGCATGTGACCATTCATCTTCCTCCATCCACTTTACCTCCACTTCTTCCAACTCCTAACATCCCTCCATCTACTTTACCTCCCCTCCTTCCAACTCCTAATATTCTTATTCTCACATCCCCTTATCACTTTAGCCAAAAATCCATTAATCCCTCCTTCCATACATCTCGTTCCCATAAATCCCCTACAATTCCTAATCATGATCAACAAATGCACACATTGAATAAACATGAAGCTATCCTAAACTCCCCTATGGGATTCAAAAATAAAAATTTGGATGCCTCGAACCATAAAGCCAAAAATCCAAATGATTCTCATGCCATATGGCACAAATGCGAAGAATCAAAGCAAAATCAAAATTTAAAGAGGCTACCCAAGTCCACATCTCAAAAAGATAATCTCAAAACCAAAATGGTTTGGGTCACCAGGCAAAAAGTATCTAGTTCAAATGGAGCATCCACACATCTAAAATCCCTAATATCCCACTCCCTACCACAAAATCCTAAAATTCATAAGTCCATTTGGGTCCCTAAAGACCTAAATAGGCAATCCCCTCAAATAACATCTCCATTACTCCCAAATCCCCCTTCTAAGCTTCAAAATCCATTTCGGTGTGTGCAATCGTTGGTCATGATACCCTTCCATTCCACAACATTCCCACATACCTTCATCTCCCCATCTCCCATCTACTATCCTACTTATTTCTTCCATCATAATCCTAGGGTCCATGCTTTTGCATAAGCCATATCTATCTCTTTTACTCCATCCTCATCCACTATCCCTCCATCATCATCCACATCATACTCTCCTATCCCCTATCATTCCTTGCATGAACCTTTCATAATCCACATCAAAATCCATTACCCTCTCATGCAAATCCCTACCAACATCTATGAGCATAACGACATTTGACATTATCCATCCTGGGACATTTCTATGGGAACAAAATCTTGAGTCCTCATCTATTCCATTCGACTATCCCCTAAAAAAAAAATCAAAATAGTAAAGAGAAACCATTTCATCCATTGGTGAAAACCTGGTAAACAGGCGCCTTGGATAAGTACCATGATGAAAACCTGGCAAACAGGCATCATGCGTAGGTGATTATCTATGTACTTTACACTTGGGGGCATGTTGTCAAATCTATCCCATCTCATATCCTATCCTATCATTTTCCATCTTATCTTGACATCCTTACCCATCATATCTATTGTACCTTCCTTAACTGCACCATCCATCTTCCCTTCCTCCTTTTGTTATTGATGAGGGTAGGGGCAAAATGTTAAAAAATGCTTTTGACACCTCTTGTCATACTCCAAATTCCACTCATCCATTTCTAAGAATATCCTCCATACATCCTAAATCCATTCATTCCCTTCCAGGCATTATCCCTATCATGCATCCTAATCAGAATCACCTAGTTAGATCCTAAGACATAATATCTAGAGTTGGGGTAGGTTATTCCTATGCAATGTAGTCCTTGGAAATCACATCCTAGGCTCCCTCCATCTATCTATCATATATTTCCCATCCATTATCCTTTTATCACCACTCCTGGTATACATGTGCTATCTTTATCCTATTTCCACTCCTTGTATCCATCCATACTCCTACCTTTATCTTATCGCCATTCCTGGTATCCTTCCTACCTTTATCCTATTATCCATCCTTTTATCCACCCATCCAATCCTACATTTATCCCATTACCAATCTTTTTATTCCTACAAGTTTGATCCTATCGCCCATCCTCTTACCCATCCATCCAATCCTTTTATCTATCACATTCACTATTGTTCATCCCCATTCATTATTGATCCTTGCCTTGTGGTTTGGTTTTCCCTTGTCATTGGTATCTACCCAAAGGCTATCTACACACAATCCCATGCCAAAAATTTTAAAAAAAAATTATAACATTTGAAAAACTAAAAAATCACAATATTCCCAAAATACAAAAAAAAATCAAATCAATCAATCCACATTCAATCTGATCACATCAATTCTTCAAGTCATTCAACTCAAATCATCACCCAGTCGATTCTTCCAATCAAGTTCATCCTATTCTTTCACATCATTCCAAATAAAACTGATCCAAATGCAAGTCATCCTTCCATACCAATCAACTAAATCAATCAAGTTAACTTATCCAATTGCATTCATGGTCTTGGTTCCTAGCCTAGTTGTGAACCTAATCGATCAATCCTCATCATCAATGGGATATATCGTTCCCAATCCTAGTGTTGTTCTCAGGATAGATCGTTCCCATATCAACAACACAATCCTCGCGTTGTTCTCGAGATAAATCATTCCCACATCAACAACACTATCACTCAATCATCAATCCTCGTGTTGTTCTTAGGATAAATTGTTCCCACATCAACAACGCAATCAATCAATCATCATCATTATTAACATCAATCAATCCAATTGATCATCAGTTTTCAGCTCAACAAAGGCAATACCTTGTTTGTTTTTGAATTATCTGTGCATGCTTGCTTGTTTTCTGGTATGTCATCATTTCATCTTGCATTTGAATCACATTCGTATCATTCCAGCTAATATTCATATCTTGCGTATGTTGGAATAGCTTTTTGCATTATCCTTTGCATCTAAGGTCAAATCATACCTTTTTTTGCATTAGGACTTTAATGCTCTAAGTTTACTTCCTCATACATTAGACAAGGTTGTATTATGCTAGGGCACAGGACACATCGTCACCTTGGTCCTTATACCTTGGTGCATAATGTCAGGTGCTATATCAACCATCAAGTTGCTCAAAGTTTAATCAACATAACTCTACTTCCTTCCCTCCGTTTCTTTTTTCAAGAGTCTATCCATCTCCTTCGTCCCTGTATATTCTCTTGAGGGGGCATTATGTACCAATGCTTACTTTTTATGAGCCCCATGTGATCCCCAGCCTACCCAAAATCCAAATCCAAAAACCTATGTTTTAATCTTCTTTGAAACGACATCACTTCACAACATCGTCTCAAAGAGAGGCAAAATGTAGACATCAAAAATTGACCTATGATCAATTTCCTAAGTCCTCCCTTACCATGAAATTTAATTAATTTCAATTGATTAATTAAATTTCCCTTAATCCCTAATCCACCCTTAATTCTAAGGTTTAATTAATTTTAATTAATTAAATCTTTTCACTTTCTACCATATCCCATAAATAATAAATTAAAATTAATTTGTTATTTATAATCTTTCACTTTTACCATATCTCGTAAATAATAAATTAAAATTAATTTATTATTTACTTATAAACCTCTTGTTAATAATAAATTAAATTTAACTACTTTAATTTATTATTAACCTAAACCTTACCCTAAAACTTGTTCACCGTAACTAAAATCAAACCCGTAAAATACCTACCTTTACCCTAACCACCTTTTACCATTTAACCATCTGAACCACTTCTATCCAAACCTTATAAAATAAATTTCATTTATCATTTACTACCCCCTGGAGAAACTATCGTGGAGTTATGCAATTATCTGAGCAACCACATTTTTAAGTGTGTTTGGTAACATTTATTTTATCATATCTTTTGATCTATTTGGTGGTGCATTTGATATAAGTTTCTAGGGTTTGCAATAGTTTCTCACCTTTTTAATAGAAATTTATATTACTGCATATAGCAGCAACCTAAGAGGAGCGATTATACGTCATTCAGTACCTATGAGGGGTAGTTATCACATCTAGTGGAGGTTTGCAGAGAATGAGGCTTGTTGTTGTGTTGTAAATACTTTTAGATATTCATATCTCCTCATGACGGATGGATGTGAGTTTCGTTTGTATTGGGATCCCGAGGGTGTCGGGGTCAGCATTACAATTTGGATGGGTCCCATGGGTTTGTTTCACCATTTCCAGCATGGTGAAGTTGAGTTTAGATTTGAGTAGTGGAAGTCTGAGGGTGTTTGTCATGGCAGGCTTCTATTCTCAATTTGGGATCCAGGTATTTTTGTTGGACACTCTTCAGTGTGCTATGGGATCCTTCTTGTGCATCAGGGTTCCAGTCAGAGTTCACTGATGAGCATTGTAGCGTGTACATGGTGTGGATTACTCGCAGCTTCGCTTTTGGTTCACATGTACATGAGTTAAGGTTGATGCACAGTTCCAGTGCGCATGGTTTGGACAGTTGGTCTGTTGTCTATGTTTGCGCAGTTGTGTTTATGCTGGTGCTGCAATAGTTGTGTTCTTGTGTGGGACATTACACAGTCTTCTCTTGGACCTCCAATGGAGTGGAGTTTCGTTGCAATGGAGATTACTTGGGGACAAGTAATTTCAAGGAGGGCGGATTGTAATGTTCCCATTTTTGTGAGCATCTGAGTTAGAGGATTAGCCTATCATTTGACCCTCGTAGGCTAAAGTAGATGCATAGAGGGTCCCTTTTGGTTGACATCAGTGTGTTATTTCTCTCAGAGCTCAGTTTTGGTTCAAGTTTGGCCTTCGTTGGACTCAGTTTGACACACTATTTATAGTAAGATTGTGGTTGTAGAGAGGGACCCCTGCTATTTTTGGTAAGGCAGTTGGATGCATAGAGGGTACCATGGTGAACCCCTAGGTTCAGATAGTATTGAAAAATGATGTCTATTTATGGAGATATGTGATTTTTAATTATTATTAAAGGTAATCTTTAATAATAATTAATTATTATTAAAAAGGACATCATGTGATTTATAGACCTTATATTATAAGGGGTTTATAATGATTTATTTTAAAAGCCATTAATAAATTACATTTATATTTACATAAAAGTGAGCGCCCAACTTGGAGATATTATAAAGTATTTATTAAAAACCTAAAAGTGGACTTCAAAGGCAAATTAAATACACTTCATGAGGTCAACCTACTTGGAGAAGTTATAAAAGGGCATCAAAAAAGCAATTAGATTCATTCTTGAAGACATTTTTATGACTTGTGCTTATGATATGAGAGCTGTGTGTAGAAATACACAAGGGTTTCAGTCAATTTCAGCATTGGAGAACGAAAACTCTTCATTGCTTGATAGTGGGCTTCATTCAGAGGTTCAATCTGAGCTTAATTGTGAGGATTTATGCAAGAGTAGAAGGGTTTAAAGGATATACATTTGAAGGTATATATTGTTGTGTGCATTTGCCATGTATTGCAGCTAGTTGGGTGTCTTGTCCACATCCTACAGGTCATCTTTCATGCTTTCAGCCAACCATCCAAGGCTTAGCAGCAACACGTGGTCCATAATTAGCAAAAACACCTCAGTTTCAAGGCAATTATCACCTTCATTTGTAACGTCCAAGTTACTGCAGTCATTAGCAGCCATTGAGGGATTGAAGAGGGTTCATCTTGATACTAAATCGACCATCTACAGGTTCTTTAGATTGCTATCTTGAATTTCCATAATTCTGATATAAATTTGTAATCATTTGGAGCTTATAGAAATCAATGAAGAATCCTTAATATGTTGTTGCTATTAAGTTTCAGTTTATTGCATTCATTAGATGTTATTTCCTTTTGCATTGTTACCTGGCAATACATTTTAAAAAAAACAAAAATTACCAAAACAAACAAAATAAAACAAAAATATTCACCTTCAGCATTCAGTAGCCAGAGATAGAACCACTGGGGTTCTTACAAATGGTTTGCACTAGGCCAAACATTGCCCAAGTAGTGATAGTATTGAGCAGGTTTATGTCTAACCCTGGTAGAGAGCGTTGGAACTATGTGAAAAGGGTGTTAAGCTATTTATGTGGTACTTCTGATTATTGTTTGTTGTATTTTGGTACTAACAATGTGATAAGACATTGGACATACAAGGTTTTGTTGATATAGATTGGACATGTAACTTGGACAGTCGAAGGTCCACTAGTGGGTATGTATTTACTTTGTTTGGAGGAGAGTGAGTTGGATGAGTAAAAGGCAGCCCACAGTTGCTTTATCCACCACCGAAGCAAATATATGTCTGCTACCCATGTCTCTAAGCAAGTAGTTTGGTTACAAAGGTTGTGTACATGTATTGGTTTTGATTGCAAGACTATTCAAATTGGCTATGATAGCCAGAGCACAATTTGTTTGGCTAAGAATCCTATGTATCATACACAGACTAAGCATGTGGATGTACAATACCATTTTGTTCATGAAATGATTGCTAATGGAAAAATAGAGTTGAAGAAGATTGACACTTAAGAGAATGTTACAGATTCACTTACTAAACTTGTGAACATAGAAAAGTTTACATGGTGTAGGGAGGCCATGGGCCTTATTCCTAGTGCTTAGTTGATTTATGTTTTCCTATGGATGCATTTGCAATGTATGATGTCAAGTCAGAGAATGTTAGAATTAAGGTGCTATTAACCTTGTAAGTCCTATGTATTTAATTATTCTTAATATTGTTTGTGAATCATTCATAATGGATGAGGAATTCAATATTAGTTGTAAATATTCTTTACCATCAAGACTTACTGGTACAATAATTATTTTTTACCAAGGGTCAGTAACTAATTTTTTACGAGCATGAAGTTACCATTTATCATAAGAGAATCTTGGAGATTAAGGTTGTTTTGGACACCCAACTCCCCATGAGGTTGTTTTGGACACTTGGATGTTGTTTTGGATGGTTATAACACCTCCACATGAAGACAGTAACTGCCTTGCAAAATAGGACAAATTAGGTGTCCATAAGGACAAATTAGTTGTCCATGTGTAAGAGGTGAGTAATGGAGTTACAACCAATATTATTTTATGAATTCAATGCTTGGATTTATCCAAGGGACGTGTTGGAATATTATAACCAACTTGGACATCCCATTTAGAGGGTGAAAATGCTATATAAACAGGGGTTATGGTGGTAGAAATCTAATATGTTAAGTTAGAGTGAAAACTCTAATTTCAGGTGCTGAAGGAATGAAGATTGAAGAGGAGAAAGCAAGGATTGGATGTAATCTCTATTTCTAAAGATAATACAAGCTTGGGCCTCTCCTCTTGGTGGAGTTTTTCCTAAAAGAGTTTCTCCACGTAAACACTGTGTTATGTGTTTGTTCTTTTGATCCATATTTTTTTGTGTGGCTAATTTATTTTCTTGCAATCTCCATTTGGTTTACTATTGGTTAAGATCATATTTACTGTTGAATTCAGATTTCCATTAGTTAACAATGCTGCCCAAAAGAGTTGCTAGTGTGGATCAAGTTGGGGTCATCGATATGGTGAGGAGATTGGATGAGGTCACTTAACTTTTGAGGATGCAATTAAGAATGGCATGTGATGGAAGCAGACCACCAAAGAAGGTCTAACAAGAAGACCCTAGTGACTCAGAGGAGTGAGGAGGAAAGGAAGAGGAGGCAGAAGTAGCAAATGTTGATCCTGGAGAGGAGAGGTTATTATGGACCATATCAACAATTGGCCAAGGTGTACATATGGAGGTACCATGCTTTAATGGAACATTGAATCCAGAGGAGTTGATTGATTGGGTCACTTTGCCCAAATTTTTGAACATGAGAAATTTAAACTTTTCCCCATCCTGATTTTGTGTATAAAATGCGGGACCCCATTGCTATAATCAAGCCCCCTACTGTAAATGTATATATCTAAGTCTCTGCTTCATATGATCACCTGAAATAATCATGGTAGTGGATGTCATATTAAGAAAAAAGCAAAGGTTTATTATATATTTTGTTACAGGTTGCTTGTGAGAAAATTGACAGGAAGGTTGCTTGTGAGAAAATTGACAGGAATGATGATGCACCTGATGCTACTGATGAAGATGTAGATGACTGTGATAGTCGTGAAGGTTTAATATGCAAAGGCTGGTCTCATTGTCTTATGAGCAGAAGAAGATGTTTAAGGAAGAGAAGCATATTCACATTGCCCCTAGGTCAATGGTAGTTGGATCGAGGGTGATTCTCTAATAAGACCCTTCATTTGATTCTTGGATATCCATATGTCTGATTTACAATTTGGAGGGCTCATTGAGAACACAGTTACCAGATATTTTTATATTACAAGTTTCTCTTCACCAACATGGAATGTTGCATGTTTAGACGAAGGATCTGATGCTTTCACAAGATGATGCCTAGTGTAAATTTTGCATTTGTTATTGGAAGGGAAAGAGCCATCAAAGTTCAAAGAGCATTGTTAATGGACTCCATCTATTGAAAAGCGGGTCAGGCCATCATATGGGAGGACTTATGGAATGCTGTGTAGTTCCAGCCACAAAATTGACTATTCTTCCATACTCATTATCATATACTAAGTCTGTATTCTTGGATGTGCTAGGTTTACAACGTATGGTGCAGTTGAACATGTAACTGATATGCATACAGGATACACAGTTGTAGTTGTTGGTGTTGATGAGATCAGGACTAAATGGTGTTGCAATCAAATATGCCCTAATTTGCCAGTGAACTCACCGCCTTTATCAAATTAGAAGCATTATATAACAAAGGCATGATAAAGTAGATTCTTGTCAAATTTCATGGTCGGAGGTACCTTAGTTCCTATACACGGGAGCTGCAGAATATAGAGCAAAGGCCGCAAGAAGAGGTAATATCTCATGATATGAATCATTGTTGAATATATAACTGAAACCTCTGTCAGTGTCCTCCTACCTATTCCCAAATCAAAAGATGGTTGTAGCATTATTTCATCGGCCTGTACAAAACTGTAGTTTCTGCAAACTATCGCTAAGATCCGTTCATCCCAAAATAGAAGATTCGCAAGGGAAGAATATGCAAAATGGACTGGTTCAAGAGGTTTTAGAAACTTTCATTCAAATGCTTTGATGGGATCACCGGATAAGCACGAAGAGGACATGTTAAAGAAAGCATTAAGAACTTTCAAGGCAAATGCGATTGGTATTTGTAACGCCACCTTCATCATCATTTCCAAAAAATCAAGTGGCATAATGGAGGCGGGATTGTTGTCAAATGGTATGGTTGGAAATGTTTGAGTTGGTTCGCATGCAAAGATGGCAGAGGTTATGCTAATTCATAAAGAATAATGATCGCGAGATATACGAGAGCCGTGCCCCAACAGGGAATATGATGCAATGATCGCAGGATATGTCATAGTTATCATTTAGAAGCTTGAAAACAAATGCAACTGACAGAGTGTAATGATCATGATAGATATATATATAGAATGATTTCCAGTGGATGCGTTTAGCAGGTGCAAATCAAACTCCACAATCTTCGCCAGCCTCGTCCACCTAGCTATCTTTTATGACAAATTTGGAACGAGAAAGCTTTTGCCAGTGTGTTCGGTGTGGAAAACACAAGATTTTTGCCAGATATTATAGTTGGAAATGCTCCTGAAGACATGCATGCAAAACGCAGCAGCAGACTAGGCCGCGGTCTGGCAAATAAACATTATTTTGTTGTGCTCGATGATTGCATGATATACACAAAAGGGATTTGTTAGAACAAAGTTTTCAAGCAAATGCTAGTGGATAGACGCACATGCAAAGTGTGGCCACAGCCTTGTCAAAACAAGAAACATCTTATGAATGATCGCGGGATATCCATAGAGTTGATTTGTTGACAAAACTTTAGAAACTTTCATGCAAATACAATTTGTGATGAGTAGTCTAATGCAGATTTCGAACCATGGAGAAAGCCAATAAGGCTTGCTGATGCTTATCATTCTACGTAGACTCATCTTACTATAGCAATCATCAGATATGGGTATTATTGTTGGAGACCAGAAAAGATGGAGCAATGTTTCTTTTCGATACAGTGGATTAGCAGATGAATGAATGTTGAATTCAAAAGCAGAGAAAGGCCGCTACACAAGGATAAATGGTGGTATTTAATAAATGTGATTGCAGGATGAGCATCAAATGGGTTCATATGATTTCCGACCCATCGCAGTGGATCGCCAGGAAAGACCAGCATGCTACACCTGTTGAACAAGTTCTTGTTTCTAGAGATCCTTGTTCACAAAATAGCATATTACTTGATGTTAAGGGTCTGTAGACCGTTGCCTTCAATCTACCCAATGATGAGGGGATTGTAAAGAAATGGGGTTTCTGTCATGGTCATGCTAAAAATATTGCAGAAGCCAAGTTTAAGTGTATTTTTCTACCCATAGCAGAAGGCAATGTAGTGATTCTTACAGATGACATTACTCAACCTGCAGAAGAAGGCATAGCCTTGCTTAGAAGGTTCAAAGAGCTAAAACAGTATGTGGAGAGTTTGATCGGGAGTGGGTGAAGATGACATCTAATGATGAAATGGTTTTTGTTTATGAACAAATAGAAGATTGCATCTTATTTTCCATTAAAGTTCCATAAGAAAGATTCTTAGAGGTTGTTGATTCTAAAACAGAAGAAGCTCGTGGACATACACTAGCTACCAAATGAGAGTCTACAATATACACTCCCATCCTGTCTCACTGGAATACATTATTGGCAGCATATGTGAACAATTCTTCAACATCAAAGAATCACTAATATAGCTACAGCAAAAATGAAACAGATGTCCGGAAATGTGTCACCTGGAAAACAATACTAAAAATGCAAAAGGTGTGTTTGTGGGAGAAACCAGTGAAGTTAAAGGAGGTGTGAGTTCTTTAAAAGCCCGAATTCATTCAAGAAAGATAAAACTGAGGACAATGAAAAATGGAATGCAAAGGGTCATCCGTGGCTTTTCCATTTCCTTTTCTTTTTTTATCTTGTCATTTTGTATTATTCTTGGAGGGGAGAATGGCTTTTGATCTTCCAACTGAAGAAGTCTATGAAACTGAATGGCTATTCATTTGGGAGAGCATCTTTTTGCTATTCCACCAAGAGCTCCTATGAGAGCTGTAGGAGTGTAGTAACTAGATGTATATTTCTGTTTTTTGTATCTTTTGGGCCAGCCAGGTTTCTGATCCCCCTTGCACTTTGGTGCATGAGTGAGACTCCATCAATCTGGAAGGTGTTTGCTATTTCATGTTTCTATAGAGTTGGGAGTTTTGTAAGGGAGGAATAAGGAGGCTTTGTACTTCTTTCATTCAAAAATATTGAAGAAGTTGTTGTTCTTATGTCTGCAATTTCTTCCCATGGGCTAGTTACTCTTATGTTTAATTAGTTCCCTTTCATAATTATATGCTCTTTTACTCAACTCTTGATATGCAGGGGTTTCGGAAGGACTTTGTGCCTTGATGTTGTTAGTATTTCACTTCTTTTTGTTGTGGGAGTTTGTGTTGTGTTGCCTGTGCTCACAGGCAGATTTCTTCCTCTGTTATTTTTATCTCTTTTTCTCTCTTTTTGTCACCTTTGTACTTTCTGGTTAAAAGTGCCTAAAATCTAAAAACCCCCCATCATACGAGGGAGCTGCCCCTCTCAAACGCAAAGGATAATTGTTGTGATTAGCAATTACTCCATTTGTTGGTTACTTTTGTTGCTGCCTGTCCGGCGAGTGTGTTTTTGCAGTGACAAAAAAATGTTAGCCAACAGTCACCAAATGGAGTTTTTTTTTAGTTTGAAGACATCTTAACCTGCAGAGGGATAAAATTTCCCAAACCAAGTTGAAGGGGCATGTCACATTGTGGTGGAAGGAGATGCAATCTCAAAGAGTGAAGAATGACAAGGAGAAGACCACCCATTAGGATCAAATGATCACAAAATCAAAGGGTAAGTTCCTACATGGGTACTATTAATTAGATTTACTAAAATAGTAAAATCTACAACAGCGTGAAGGTAGTGTCGACATATTGAGGAAATCTATAAGCTAACCGTCAAATCAAGACATCATGATTCAAACTAGGAAAAGGTAGTGTGGCATATCAATGGCTTGCAACTTAGCATACAAGAGGAGACAAGCATGCTAAGACTCTACACCATTAAGGAGGCATACTAGTATGCATTGAAGGCTAAAGAGAAGCTGAATAAATGGCAACAAAAGAATACTCGACGAAAAGGCTAGACTAGTGGCAAATGTAGTACCGTACTAGTGGAGATGTCTCAACAAGGTAGGGGAGATTGGGAGGAAGACCTTCGAAACCAACTAGTAGCAAGCACAATGGCACTAGCCCAAAAGAGCTGAGGCAGAATTGAAGTTTGAGAAAGACGATTCCACAACGCCTGTTTTTAGTGTGGGGAGCAAAGCCACCAAGCCTTTGAATGTCATCAAATGTCATCTTTGACAGTAGGAGAAAGGAAACTCATGCACATATTACCTCAACTAATGAGGAGTCAGTAGGATTGGTAGGAGGAACAAAAGAGCTTGAGCAGGGTGAGACATTCACTATGTGGCAGGTGTTGTTGAAGCCACCTAAGGAGGACAAGAAGCCAATGCAATGGAGGAATTTATTCTACACAATGTGCAAATCAAGAGGGACATCACATAGTAGTTAAGGAATAGTGCCTAGTGAGCTTCAGTATTGGCATGTACAAGGATGAGGTTATGTGTGACTTCATGCCCATGAATGCCTACCATTTTTTCTTAGGCAGACCTTGGCAATTTGATAGAAAAGCAGTGCATGATGGTTAGGCAAACACATGCAATCTTGTCAAAGATGGCAAGAAGTACATGTTGAATCCTTTGAAGCATCCAAGGGAAGCATATGACGTAGACTCCCAAGTGATGATCTCAAGGGAGGTCCTAGATGAGTGGGGAAGAAGGAATGAAGAGGTTGTAGTTCTTAAGTGTGATTTAGAGGAACATGCAATAGCACACGAAGAGTAGTCTCAAAATTTTGTAGTCAAGCTAGAAAAAGAAATGCACACGGAGTTCCAATTGAAGAAAGAGGAGTATGCTCTAAAGGCTCAAGGGGGGACTAATGCTCATCAACACAAGTGCAAGACATACAAAGTTTGCTCTCAAAAGGCAATATATTGTGAGCAACAAAGAGTGCATGGGCAAAAGGCTCAAAGAGTGGCTAAAGATGGTTAGTACTAAAGGTTTGAAGCTAACAAATAAGGCCCTAAAGGTGAGGAGAGTGCAAATGGTTGTGGAGTGAGAATGGTGACAAAACCTTGTCTAAGAGAGGACCTCGAGAGGGAAAGAAGAAAAATGTTTTGTGCATTATACTAGGAGCATAGGTGGATTGCGTAGAAATAGAAGCTACCAAGAGCAACTCAAAATAGCAACCATTTGGGCTGGGAGAATGGCAAGTCAGTCAATGGGCCAATAATTGAAGTATGTAGTTGTTAGATGCAAAGCGTGCTCGCAATGGTCGAGCAAGTGGTGGTGTAGATTACAAAATTAGAAGTAAAGGAGGATCCTTTGGGAGGATTTGTAGAAGTTTTGGCAAGGACCAATGTAGATTGGTGCAAAGGGTTTGAAGCCAACAAAGATTATACTAAGGATGTAGATAGTATAGAAAGCGGTGATGAGAAAGCAATGATGTAGATAGTATAGAAGGTGGCGATGAGGAAGTGATGCTAAGGAAAGAATCTAGGAGGATGCTTGAAGCATTTATATGATGAGGTAACAACATTGTTGTTGGGTGCTACGGCACCAAAGGAAGTGGCTTAGTAGAGGAGTTGATGGTAGTGTTGGTTGAAGCCGCTAAGGGTCGACTATGAAGAAAGTGGGAGTAGTCCAAGTTTGGTGACAAGGGTGTGGAAGCAATATGGGATGATGTAAGAAACTTGAAATAGAATAAGGCAATTACAGATGCAGAAATGGTTTATGGTAAGAAATCTGGGAAACGAGCATAAATAGTAGCATAGAGAAGTCTCAACTAGGAATTCAAAAGATGCAAAAGGAATAGAGGGCCACGGTTGGAAGGTAGTTTGTATCAGATTGGTGAGTAGGGATTGTGGAAACATTGTGATGGCACAAGTCTATAGAAAGAAGAGGAAGGACACCAACACCAATGTTTACTTCAAGTAAAAAATGGAAAAGGTTGCATGGGGCAAGCAACAGGAGGCATAGTTCCCAATTGTGTGGGGATTAGATAGGTATGTGTAGGGAAGTGTTAATGTGGATTTAGTTTGGGGGAATTTAGGTACTTGTACTAAAGTCAAGAAACAGAGACCTTGTTGAAGAGCAAAGTTCAAAGATAGCAATTGGAGGAGATGGTGGGTAAAGCAACATTTCAATGCCCAAGGAGTGAAGAGGAGTACAAAAATGCTAAAACTTGGTAGAAGAATTCAGAATATTCCCTAGCTCTTAGCCTCAAAGCTAGAAGAGGCAAGGGTAGAAGCATTAACTTCTTCCCTAAAGCCTATCCATGTGTTGAGGTTGCACTAAGGTTGGGTCGCCAGTAGAAAGAGCAATTCTACCACTCAACCCTTATTTGTTATAGCACTAAGCTCACAAATTTCTTACTAGGGTGTCTCTTGCATCAACCCAAAATATTCTTCTTTCTTTTTTGTGTTTTCTTTGTTTTTGTAGGTTTATCTTGGGGCACTACAAGTTTGTGTGTGCATTTTCTCCTAAGTGAGGGTGATGATAAATGGAAGGCATTACCTTGATGATAAGGGATTTAGCTATGGCATTCTGGCTACTAATGTTCAGATAGGACTCTTTCAATTCTTCTCCCTAGGATGACAATTGTAATGTGTGGTAACGATCCCACCAAGATTCATCGTCTACATCCAACAAGAGATGCTTTGATCTATTTTGTCTATTCTAAACCTATCAATTTCTTGTTGAATGTATGGATCACGTCATTTGGAACCACGGCCTATTTTGGCTCTTAGCTTAATTTTTGAATTCAAGTGTGAGAGTGTACTCTACACCATTGTTTGGGACCAGTTGTAATAGAATCCCTTGATCTCGGTCCACACTATAGCGTGTCCCAAAGAATATTGATTTGTTTTTTATTCCCTTATGTGGATAATTGTTAATCTAGAAATGTGCACCCGATAGGGAAGGTTGCCCTTGTCTCTCGGAGATTGTAATGGGTTGTTGTGCCCTTTGATGTGTATACGCATCCCTGAACTCTTATGGTCATCGCTTGCTCTAAGAAAAGCTTTTTCTTACGAAATTCGTAAGCCTTCGTAATTCTAATATTCAGCCTTGCACCATGTTGTATGCTTGTGCAGCATGTTGTTATCATTCTATTGTTGACAATCAATAAAGATCAGTTATGTTCTTCCATCATGTCTCTGTGTTTTGCATTGTTGTGTGTTGTTTTTGCCAAAATGCTTGGTTTAATAGTCCTTAATTGGACTCTCGGACCTTGCCCTACATCATTTTTGGTGGCTGGGTTCAATGTCGTCAGATAATTTTCACAATCAAAATAGCATTTCCAAGCTTCCACAGTTTTGTCACTTAAGATTTCTATTATTGTACTTGCTTCTTACATAGTTTTGCCTGTCATTTAATATTCTCTCCAAACAAGTACTTACCAATATTGGTACTGCATATATCACATAGAGAAAGCACCCACATTTCAGAGTTCCTCCTAACAGTTAACAATATTTCCAAACAGAAAATACTTCACAATACTGATTCGGATAAATTATGTAGAGAAAGAAAATTGCATCAAGATTACAGGCCACTCATTCTGGCCCTCCATCAGATAACTGATTCTCAACACAATTTAACTACTATAGATTGCAGAAGCTTAAAGTGTCTATGGAAATATTTAGTCATGTTATAACCAAACTAGGGATTGCCCTACATTTACAAGTTCATCATATAAGTCTATGATGCCTCTGTATTAAACGGAGCCCCTCGTAGCAATGTTTGTTCTGTTTCACCCCATGTATACACATTTATAGAAAACTGGCTGTTTTGATATCATATTCTGAAGTTGAATTATTTGGTGAAGCATAGACAGAGTGCTAGCAAAAGGAACTTTAGAATAGATTAATGAAGATGGAGAGATACATCATAAATTATTAGCAAAACAATAAATAGCAGCTTCGAGGTTTTTCAACTATGATTTAACAGAACTGAAACTTCCAATTGAATTTACAATAGCTTTTAGGGCAATAAGGTTGCATAGTAAACAACTTCTGTAAGAAGAAAATCTGCCATGTATAGCACAGCAGTATCTTTGAAGATTACAAAATATTAAGAAGGATTCCACTTCAGAATTATCTGGGGGAATCTGTCAGACATCTCATCCTTGGAGTTTTCAGCTAAAGAAGCCTCACATAGAAATCATTTTAAGAAGTATGGATGGCTCCATGGCATTATCAATACCCCATTTCTGGCGTCAAACTTACAAAATGTTCCATCAGATAAAGAGATATCACACAGCAGCAACTACTGCCAATCATGCTCCCAATATGCACTACTTCTTTGTAAAAAGAAAGTGATCGGTTGAGTGTTGCCCTGCAAAAGAACCTTCCATTAAGTGGCCCAGGAAATGTCCAATCCACATTAGAAAAACACCCAAAATTGTCTTTAAGCTCTGATGCTGGTTTTAAAGGGCTGAAACTCTCAAGAGAAACCCCACAAGGCAGAGAACGTGCAACTACTCTTGAAAAAAAGAATCATAATGTGGCAAGCATAGAGCACATCTCAATAACTCCTGCATGGATCAGTAATCTTTTCAATTCTTTTCTGACTTACAATTACTTATGAATCTGATGGCATTTGACCCAATGCTAAAGCATTTTCAAAAAAGGATTACTAATTGTTGGGGTTATGTGAGTGGTATCCATCTGTAGCTTGCCACTAAAAGATTTTTATCAGTCTTGTAACAAGTTAAAGGCAAGCTTGAAGGTTTTGAGGGAGGACCCTAGTTCTGCAGCAATGATTTGTTATCCATGCAACTACTGTTCCCATATTTCAACTTCTTTAACACTGTCTTATTATTGACTTCATCGTACTTAAAAGTACCTGATCTTCTGATTCATTTGGGAGTGCAGAAACCTTTGAGACAATAAGCTCACTATGGTACTGCATCTCAACACGAGCAAAGTCCTCTCAAAGCAAAACCTCCTAGACTTCAAGGGGAAATAAGGCACCAACTGTTCCAAAAACACAGATGAATTAGACATTTGGACCATTGGAGTCATGCCATTCTGGCTCATTGGAGCGTTGTCAAGTATCCTAATGGAGGAATTCGTCATCGAACTGGTGTAATGGGGATGTTTCCGGATAGTGGCCTACTACATTGATGCTTGTGAAGGTTTGGGGATGTTATAGGACGTTTTGGAATCTTTGTTGGAAGATAAGACATCTTTCTGGGTTTGGTTTTGCTTACCATTTGCCTCATAAATACAGTTGTGTTGCAGGGGCAAAATCAATGTGAAGATGAAATCAGAAGTTGAATATGATTGCATATTTGGATTCCTCTCAAAAAGTTGTACAATTTCATTAAGGACAGCACCTCATTTTGACTCCGTATGCAAAGGTTATGGCTTCTGGAAAACTAGGTTAGAGAGGGCTATGAAGTAGTGAATTCATTTCACCAGTGGTTAACTCATCATATGAAGTGACAAACTTGTCCTTCACTTCAGCGAAATCATTCAACAGTGCGAATTTTTTCAGTGTTTCACCAATAAAGCAGTGAACTCATCTCTGTGTGCAGGCAATGAGTTAGCAATTGGAACACCAAACGATTCCTCTTCCATTTTAATGACTGATCTTCTATTTTTGGACCTTTGGAAAGCTCAGGGAAAGTCTTAACTACCTTCTCCACATCTTGGAAGGATTTCGACACTTCGATAGAGGGTGTTAGAGACAGAACATGTGTATGCAAGTCTATGTAAGCAGGGGAGTGCTTATTGAGGTGTTCAAAGCTCTTTAAAGCATGGTTGGAGCTTGTTGTGACCAAGTGGGTCATCGTAATCCCTGTGCTTCTATTTGCTTACTAGAATGAAGAGTATTTGCTCCTTATACTAGAGTTCTTTAACCAAAGTGGGTTTTCTCCAGGGTAATATGTGGTGTTCCAGATTTATGCACGTTTGCTTTGTTTAATTTCTGTGTTGTTGATGGATAATATCTTTGTCTAGGTGTTTTGCATAGGTTAAATTGTTGATTTATCCATTTATTGATTGGATTGCATGCAAGTAGATGTTGTTTGAGCTATTGGCATCAAGGAAATCCGTTGCTAAACGGCAGAGTGTGGCATAGCCACCCTGTTTACAGATCAC
The DNA here is from genome assembly GCA_027924645.1 of Cunninghamia lanceolata. Lineage (NCBI taxonomy): Eukaryota > Viridiplantae > Streptophyta > Pinopsida > Cupressales > Cupressaceae > Cunninghamia > Cunninghamia lanceolata. The sequence goes on along the minus strand of BSBN01000564.1, from coordinate 1,900,706 downwards.
CAGCAGATAGAATATGCAAATGTGCTATTTACATCCTACGCCTGTCACTCGTAAGGGCATGTACTTTGTCTCAACTCTCAAGCCTTTTGAAGCAGAATATTTGACAGGTTCCAAAACAAACTTAGCCTACAACCATTTGCACACCTTGGAGAAATATATAGATTATTTCCAACAGGTTAGAAAGAAATAGACAAAGAAGCCTGAAGTAAGACTCAACGGAACTAAAACCAAAATGATGGCTCCTCCCTTCTCTCTTCTGAAAAACTTCTCTTCTTTGAAAAGGAATCTACATCGGAAGGGAAAGGAGCTCCAACAAATTTTGGAAGAAATGAAAATCTAGAGTATATATATACTGCAGATGCACAAATTCTGACTATGCTCTAGAAAAAAGAAAGCAAAGGAAAGGAGGCAATAGAACTCATCAAAGGCTAGGGAATTAATTGTTTCTATTAAGAGAAAAGCTAGACTTGAAAAAAAAAATGCCAAAGAATTATTTATTGATTGAAATAATAATTGATTTAATCATTTACAACTCGTATGGATGATTCCCTCATCCAGAAAGTTGCTAACACAATGATCATGAAGCATATCATTACACTAGATGCAGAGTTGAACTCCTGAAATTTGATGTCAACAAAGCAACCATGCAGATTTCAAATCCAGCAAACATGTGTATCACTATCAACAATCCCATTAAAAATGTGATTCTCATTTAATTGTTGCTGGTTGACGCACATTACCAAAGATTAGCATTTGAAGCTGATCATACCCTGCAAGAACTCCAGCCCCTGCTACTCCTAGCAACATATTTGCTGTTACTCCTCTGAACAGAGCAGTAATGCCCTCATGGTGTACAATTTGCTTAAAGGCATGTATGGTGTTCCTATACTTGGAAGCTTCACCTGAAGTCATCATCATTCTGCGTCGAACTGTATCAAAGGGATATGCCAAAACACCTGCAACTGTTGTCACACTCCAGCCTAGCATGAAACTAACAATAAAATTTCCCTGCAGCACCAAAACTATGAATATTTAATAACAAAACCAAATAAGACATTAGGAAACCATGAGCTAAATATTCATCTTGAATGTTGGTCATCTCTATTATTTTTAAAGTATGTTTCCCCCTATTGAGCAGTAGACAAGGTATATGGCTATAAATACACAGGATACAAAACCTATTCAGGTCCCTGAGTTAAATCATTTAAAATTGGTACACTTCAACCAGTTATCTTTTGCAACCTATGATAATTTTTTAAGCAGTGTAAGTCTGGAGTTTCATTTAATCTAGGCTGTCTTCCCACTATTGATAATATTAGTGACTAAGTTGAATGGTTTGAACTTCCATTCATGCCAAAATACATTCAAGCATTCCTCTATTTCATGATAACATGTCCATAGATTAAATCTCAAATGATACAAGAGTTCAGACAATCCAAAAATCCTGGATTGATTTAACATGGGCAAGGACACAATTAAATAGTGTTTTTAAGCTCAATTCCACAGAAGCAGCCATTATGAATCTACCAACATGTTTACAGTTCTCCAGTTACATTTACGGCCACAGTTCAAGAAGAAATATGAACATGAAATAATTGAACACTATATTACAATTTAATAGTGCTTATAAGAAAGGCTGCAAATGAGACCCACTGATATGATAAACCTCAAGAGAGTATTCTTAAATGAGATATAAGTTGATCCAATCTATGAGAGGCTACAGAGCCAAAGCTAGCAGCACATTCATTCAAGAAAGCATATCATAATATCAGAATATTCAAAATTAGGGTCCACAGATGGTTGCATGCATTCATATCACATACATGGTTTCTCTTAGCCCAAACCAAAGAATGCTGCTTGTTTCCTTCAAGTGCCATGACCTGAAACCTAGACCCCATGGGGTGCTGACAGAAAAGTCTTCTTTGCTTCTCACTTTGACCAATTAATATTTAAAATCTGAAAACTTGAGCCTGCATAGCCTCGAACCTACATATTTTATATAACTTCTATGCAAGTTACCCTAATTTTAAATTTGAAGCTCTGCAATCTTTGAGATCTTAGTTTCCTCTCCATGCACAAAATGTTGAGGACTGATTGCTCAATCAAACCTTTTCCCCCCATATAAATAGTGTTATCTGCCCAATTTAAGAGAATTGAATGCTCGATCAGATATTTTTCCACATATAACATAGAGAGATCTGCCTAATCTTATCAGTTCATTTGTGCATTTTGCTGAAGGCAGAAAACAAGTTAATGAATGCTCAGAAAAAAACATGCAATTAAATCAGGATTTACTGCTCAAAAGAAGCAAAATATCTTATTTTTTACAAGATATGAAGCTACCCCCCATGCTATTTTGAGCACAACTATTTGCCAAGTCTCATCCTTCTTTGAATATGATTCACTTCGAAAATTCATTGATGTTGCTTCTGTCAACTACTGTTCTCACCTTTTACCATTTTGACCATCTCACCCAAGTTCTCATGCCTAGGCCTTTACATAAACTGTCATTACAGCTTTGAAAATTACAGATACTGTTGCTCAAGTTCGGTTAGAAGTGTGCCTCACAAAATTATGACAGGACAAATTACCTGAGGATGATGCTTCCATGAGGAGGGACTGAAGTTGGAAACTACAACTAGAAGTTTAAGTTTTAAGTTTAACTACCCTGGTACTGAAGAAATATCACTAAGAACGCTCTCTCTATAAAACAGGGTTGTTGTAAAGCATCCATTTATCAGTCATAATGGATGATTTTATGGTACCTTCAATATTCAACTGCACATTAACTTACAGTTTCTCTTTAAGCTTATTCTCCATGAAGTAAGCTGCTTATGACAGCTGACTTTCTTCTATTATTCATTCATCAGCTGTGCTTTTCTCAGGTGGAAAAGTCATTCAAGCCCCCTACTCATGATATCATTACATCTTTGCTCATAGACAAATGTGGGAGCAGAAACAGATCTCTAGATAAACCCTGAAGAAATCAGTCACCTAAACTTGACGATAAGCTCAGAATGGCTTTTAATCCAAATTTCAATAGAACTGATTTCTGATCCCAGATTAACAGATCAAAACTACTCTGGAGCTCCTCCCCAATGCCAGATAAAATAAAGATGCAGCCGATTGCTTTCGAAGATCCTTAGCCACAACTTACCACTACCATACCATATGCTAAGGGATGGGCAAATGCATTGCATGCCTACAACATTCTATGATTCAAATCCATCCTTAACAAATAAATGCTGCTTTACATTTGATCCAGATTGGAAACATATATTCATGCCAGACCCCTTGGAAGAACAGATGTATCAAAACTGAAATAAATAATTCTTCAATCTCTAATGGATTTAAAAATCTTGGAAGAACAGATGTATCAAAACTGAAATAAATAATTCTTCAATCTCTAATGGATTTAAAAATCTGATTATCCAAGACCATTATTACCTTGAGGGGTCCAACAAGAACCACTGGTTTCAATGTATCATATATGCCAAAATATAATCCTCTATATAGTGTGATGCCAACAATTGATGCACTAAAACCCCTATACAAGCCTACAATGCCATCGCTAGCAAGAGTCTTCTTGTAGACATCCAACAATCCCTTGTAATGACGCTGACTACCTGCCAGGACATTTTTTGCATCCATACCAAGTCGTGTACGTGCATAGTCCAAGTGATATAGAAAAAAGGATGTAGTTGCACCAGCAGCACTGCCAGAAGCAATATTCCCTGCAAGCCACTTTGCATAGCCATCTTTCTCCTTTGAGTAGCCAAAAAACGCCTGGAAAGAGTCCTTGAAAGCAAAGTTGAAGGCCTGTAACAAGATAAAGAGATTAACATTACTAAATTTAATCTCCAAAGAAAGATTAAAAAAATATTCGGACATGAAATATTAGAAGTCTAAATTTTAATGTCCAAGATTAAATTTGGATGTTCCACAATAGTAGCAGAAATATCATAATTAACTATACATTTCCTTTAGATTATTTTGGAGAACTAAATTTCCAAGGATTACTTCAGAATCTCAGATACACACTGCCCATGCTGTACAGTATCAATATAAAAAGTTTAAATTACTTTAAGTTTGTACTGAAAGTTTTGGACTGCACTCAAACTAACCATGCCAAGGGTCTCTAGTTAATCAATTGGCCAACGCATAAGAGAGGATACAATGCACTCATATCTCATATGCACCACACAAAGAAACTAATAGTACATGAAGATCTTAAATCGTATCCTCATTTCTCAGGCACAACTATTAAGCTACTGGAATCTCAATGTGAGTTCAATCTAGAACCCTTTCTATTTGTATACCTTCACAACAATGAGAGACATGCCATTTAACTATATGACATATCTCACATTATGAGTTTGGTATTTCCATGATAGTTCACAATTGTTCATCGTACAGTTTTTCACTACACCAGCTTAAGTCTCTCTCCCCTTCAATCTACATAACTAGGACCTCAGTCACTAGTTTGTGATTCTCGGACATTGGAGTTCTTCAGTATAGATCTTGCACTTTGTTGTGTTTGATCCATTCACTATGCACCTCCATTTGTTTCTACCCACCCCTTTCCAGTATCAGCCTCCCTCATATAAGTCAACTCATATTCTCTACATGTAATTGATTGTTGATCACATTTTTAGTCCTCTAACTAAGGTGTCTCCCAAATTCTGGGCAAAGTTCCAATCTTGCATGTCCTCACATGCAAATTACAGATATTTTGTTACTGGACAACCTAAATATGGGTTTCTATCATGGTGAGCTTCTTATATAACATTTAAGTCATTCGTCATAGTCTAGATTCTAGAATTTAAGATTAGCTCATTTTTGCCACCAAGCTTCCAATCATATGTCCATTTCATCCAAAAATATTTGTTCTTCATCCAGCTTGTGCTCATGCTTTTGTACTTTAGTTATGGCCATGAAATATTAAGGCCTAGTTCACTTGCTTAGAAATTTAGGTAGTATGAATTAAGCAGTCTTGCACTGCTTCATACATCTGTTTGCCTCCTTTCATCAAATCTCCCAACCTGCAAATTTTTAGTGTTCACTGGGGACGCATCCCACCTCCCCTCCACCAACAAAAACCCAGATTTTCCAGGCAGGAACATCCCTAGGATTTGGGGACAAGAATGAGATGTGCCCCCACCATCCCTCCACCACCACCCACTGGAGGAAACATCCTTGCAGAGCAGGTGCCGTCCTTAAGGACGTTTCCCCTAGCAGGGCTTGCCAGGGGACTCCCTACCATCCCCAAGATGGCCAAGGAATGCTTGGGCATCCTTGACTGTCCCAGGGGTGGTCGGAAGTCCCTCCACCACAAACACTCAGTCAATCATTTAAAAAAAAAACACTTCTAGCGATGACAATGTGTATGAAGGAATGCCTGGTTCCAATTCTAAAAAAATTCTTGTTTTATTAGTGAATTGTAGTACTGTTGAACAGAGAATGAACCCTCCTAGTTGAAGTAAGAAGGTTACAAGAATGAAGGGATCTAACCCTGTTATTGCCTTGTGGTTCAGAGTTAAACTATATTGCTAATTGTTTTATGCTTACATGGCTCATGTTGTGAGAACTCATGATGAAGACTATTGGTAAGTAGATTTGCTCTGTCAAATCCCAACAATTATTGGGGTAAACACCCCTCCTCAAGATGGTGAGGCTGCCTTTATTAAAACCCAAAATTGCAGAAGTAAATACAACTGTACATCCTTCAAATAAATTTTAAAAGGAAAAGAGATGGGTTTTGAAACAACTAAAAAACATTAAAATAAATAGCAGTATAATGATCTATCAAATAGCAATCAGTGTTTGATAAACATATACAACAATAGAATTTCAAAGATTAAATTCATGCAGATTTTACAAATGGAATAGCAGAGTTTGGCAAACCTACACACCAATAGATATTTTAAAGTAAGGAAATGTGTGTAAACTTATAGCAAATATGCAGATTCACGAGAAAATCCCAAAGACATAGTAGAGACATCCAACATAAGAAGAGATACCAGCACTATTACATCCAACACAAGAAAAGATGCACTAACAATTCCACACAGCACTTAAGAAACTGGAATGGAAATCGTATTTCTTTGAGATTTCAAAAATTTTGACCCTTTGTTTTTCAAATAAAATTTGCCCAGGAATTTGCTATTAGTTTCCCCAAAAAGAAAAGAAGAGGAAGAAGAAGAACCTTTACATAGCCCAATACACATATTTATAACATTTTTTAGTAACTGCCAAGCAATTATGAAAGAGAATAAATGAGGAAATACGTCATTTAGATAAACTACACAGATACTTCAAAGTACCTTTTGAAATAATAAAGTCTAAACATCATAAGGGACCAAATATTTTAAAGTTACTTTCAACTCTAAAATTGACAGACAAATGACCATCATTTGCACTCATGTTGTCAATTCCTTGCTCGAAGCTTCTTTTGGGTTGATGTCTTCTATGATAACAGTGTCTTCATTTGCCCTTTCCGAAATTTTGTGCTGATATTGCTGGAATTCCTCTAGTGTTTTGCTAATTGCATCTATGTTAATTCTTTCTATGTAATTCTATAACACTCTCAACAATTTTGGAACCATAGATTAACAAGTTATTACACCATTGTTTTGTAGCATCAGAAATGTATTTCATCTCATTGATTGCAAAAATCATTGTGGGAGATTGTAGCAGGTACAGCAACTGGCATTTGGGACGATTGAAGGGGTGTAGCTAGATATTTGATATATGCAGTTAATTCAATTATTCATCAACTTGATCCTTCAACTGCTGTTTGGTTTGGTAATCTTTACCCATTCTTGAAAGGATGGTAGAAACAACGGATTGCATGTTCTCAATCTCAGACTGCCTTGTTTCTACTCCAAGATTTATTTTAGAGAATTGATAGTCTGACAGCTGTAATCCCTCTCATCCTTGTCGACAATTGGAGTAGCAATTTCTACTATCCTTGATCCGTGAGCATCTATATGATAAGAAGAGATAACTGTGGGCTTCTTTGTTTGTAGCGGCTTGTTGAGCAATGCCAAGATGGCTGACATGTCATTAGTCAAGGATTTGATGACCCTTTTGTCTCTTCTTGATGGTAATAGTCAACCATGTAGGAACTTCAACAGTAGGTGGGTCAGCTTCTTTCGACATTTCCCCTTGTCTTGGTTGTGTTGAGTATCTTGGATTGATGCTTGCACATGTGGAGGAGAAGGGGGTGGAGGTAACTGTTGACTTGGAGTTCTTTCTAGGGACACAAGAGAAGATGGACCTTCGGGAATAGGAACCTTCGCATCTAAATCTCTCTCAGGGGATCCTTGAGGCATAGTAAATTTCTCAATAAGAGGGTCCTATGAAGAAGTGGGAACAGTAGTGTCGGGGACCAATGGGTATGGGGGAGATGGGATGAGATTGTGCACTTGTGAAGAGGAAGAGGGATAAGGGAGTGCGGTAGGAGCTGTATCAAAGGGATGGGAAGTGTCAAGGACCTCTTTTGTAGTGTTCTCAGAGGATTCACCCACTTTGAAGGTATATTTCGCCTTCTTTTTTACAAGTTGGGTCTCTTCTTCTTCCAGTTCTTTAGTTTCAGGATTCAAGATGCTCAAATTTCGAGGTCCTGGGTTTGTGGGCGGTTTTTGGCTTACCTCTTTCTTTTTTCTTGTTTTTGGACAGGCTTAGAAATTTGACTTCCCTCTATGGGTTCTTTCATAACTCTGAGTTCTTCAACTTATCATCAAGCCATCTTAGGCTCTTGTCGATAACCCCTTATCTTAAAGCCTATAGTGAACTTTCCTCTTCTTGTGACCAATCTACATTGGGATTAGGTAGATTAAAGACACCCCTAATGTTATAAACATCACCTAGAACATTCCCGTCATCTGAAATAGTTTTACGTGCTTGAGCAATTCCAAAAGCCTTAATTTGAAAGGCAGTTAATTGGGAATATTTTCTTTTTCTCACCTTGTATTCATCGATGCAATCAGCCCAAAAATCTTCCAAACTATACTTGTGTTGAATATGGCACCTGCAACCTTTACAACATTTCCTAAAGGATCAAATGAATTTCTCCTATCATGAAGATACAAATTTAAAGTTGATAATCCCACTTCTGAATTTTTTTGCATGTGAAAGAGAAGAACAAGTGTACGCATTGATGTCAATTGGAAATTGTACACTAGGCCTATGTTTGCTAGATAGCACATTGTGGACTTCACATAGTTGTCTCGTGAGTTCCAATAATACCAACTTATCGCTCACGTACTTGGGCAATCTATCTAGAGAACCTATAAAGCCTCCCACTCTGATGCATGTGAAGGTTGGGAACTGAATAAACCACGTTCACCACTCTGCAATCTTAGTTGTGGCTTCTAGAGACAAGCACTTGTTTAGATCATTTTCCATTCACCTACCAAATAGAATATAAAGGCATCATTGACCCTTTGAAATGTCTGTGACTTTCTTTGAACTTAAGTTGTGGATAGTATTAGTAAACTTTTTGCTTCTCCAAATCCATCACTCCGTTTTTTGTTAAACCTAGTAATGGGACCTGCAATTGCTCCCATTTCTTATGTTTGTTTTGTGTTTCACAAAAACATTTCCTTGGACAATTTCACCTAGTACCTGAAACTTTATATTAATATCTGAAGTTTAAAGCACTAGAACTGATATATAATGTCTTGATAAATGACTATGTTTTGATAATTATTCTCAAAATGTAATAGTATATTGTATTGATTGTGGTGAATTTAGTATAGAAGTATTATGGAAAAGAGTTAACCTTTCATGCAGCAAGACAGCAGAGGCCCGTAGCCAAGGTTGTTGTAAAACTGTAGCCGCAAGAATAATTATCTGCAGCTAAAGGAATAGGTACCCATAGTCGAAGGAGCAAACGCCCTAATATGAAGGAGCTAGTTTCTGCAGCCATGACCTCAATCACCAACGACTTATCCAACAACAATAATGTTTTCCGTGGTAAATAAGAGAAAACTCAGAGTATCGGTAGATAGTGGCAAAGAACTAGAGCGATCCTTCAGCAAGGATTGCATAAGTTATGCCTCTTGTGTGCATGTCTCCATTACTTCTGTTTCTTTCATTTTTAGTTGAAAAGTTGTATTAGGATAGTACTCTTTGAAAGTTTAATTGCAACTAAGTTTCCTATTTGTGTATTGCTGAAATAAAAATAGTCTTCCTATGTCCTAGGAAAGAGTTGACACATGTAGCTTGGGTTGTTAAGAGTCCAAATTAGTTATGGATAGAACGGGTCTATATATTATTCAAGGAGCTTTGTGTAACAGATAGTGGAGATTTTTCTACCAGCAGTCTGTATTATATTTTCTGAATTCAAATAAGATATTTTTTAATTCAGTCAATGTTGTGCAATGAATAGTTAAGAGATTTGATTAATATCTTGTGAGTAAAAGAGTACAATTCACCCAAGCAAGGGCCCACTTGAGGTAAAGTTGTAACTCTCTTGTTAGTATTAGTTGTTGGTAATTTCAGTAGCTTTAATCATACTTCATACAAATAATTGGTTATTGATAGTAGAAGTAGCAGATCCCTGTAGCATAGTAATCTGATGTTCTTAACAAAACCTGTAGCATTGATGATAGCCCGTAGCAATTACTGTTGAATTTTCATTTGATTAAAGTTCATAACATAGATTTCTTCTTAATGTAGAGCTTGTTTTCTATACACAACCTCTTAGGACAACTCCTAAAAATCTTTAAGGTGTACATACAGTACAGGTACCATCCAAAAAAATACATCCCTGGTTTGACATTATAAATGTAACACATTGTAACTAGTGAGTCGCTTGATAAGGGATATCTTGATCCATTGAGTAGAGTGCATGCTTTTATTGCACCAGATTGACTGGTTAATTATGGGGCTAGACATTTTTGGCATCGTTGCCGAGGATGGTGCAAAGTTTTAGAATTTCTGGGTTTTTGAATACTTTTCCTGCTTTCCTAGTATACAAATTACATTTTCAGCATCTAGGATTGAGCCACATGAGACAAGCAAATGCACACTCTTACCTGCAAGATTGATCAAAAACACAGAATATGCAAAGCAATGAAATAGCACTGAAAATTTGAAGCAATAGCTCAATGAATGGATTAATGGATTAATTAACTCACAATATGAAGTACATATATAGGCCAATAGTCATCTACATTTAGTGGAGCCAAAATAGGCATGTCCACTTAATTAAGACTGGCTAAAAATAGCGTGACCAAAAATAGCATGAGGCTAAAGATGGATTCCTACTCAACTAGTACTCCTAAGCAAGATTAACTCCTATGTGTAATTATCCATGTGCATGTAAATGCAAGAGATAATTTACACTAACAAACCCCCTTAAGCATAGCTTAGGTGGGCACAAAGAAAAAAATTGGGTCCTGACAGCAAGGCCTAATGAGGTACCCAAGTACAATGCAATTTCTTATAAAGTGGAGAAAGGAAGAAAACCTAGTGGGAAAAAACTTCCTCCAAAAGAGAGAAAAGAAAGATGAAAAGGCCCACCCCCCGAATATGATAGTCCCAAAATCTCTGCAAAATAGAGCCCATGTGTGCCTCCACAAAGAAGAGAAAGAAAGTCAACACAGAATGTCACATGGCAAATGTTGTAGTAGGTCCCTCTGCAACAAATGATGCATCTTCCTTTTGGAAGATAGAAGCCCCAAGATGTCAAACTCCTAAATTCCCTCTCAAGTGGAATGTATGAAGGAATCAAGATGTATGGTATTGGTTCTGGAAATTGCTCATGTTTCTCAAAGCTAATGTTGAACTGTGACTGTGCCATGCAAGATTCAAGAACAATGACCATTGAAGTGTGAGTTTTGAACTGATGTGAATTAGGATGTGTCAAGATAGTAGCATGAAATAACAGAGAGAGAACAAGAGAATCCAAACCAAGAGATGATGTAACTCGATGTGAGTTGTCATCAAAGAGAAGACATATGTCCTCAATGTTGTCGTCAAGATCAATTATGAGAGATTCTACAAACAAATGATGGATGTTTGATAAGATGATATCTCGTTGATCAAGAGGACAAGTGTGAACCTGCTAGAGAGAATCTGAAGTAGCATGCGGATAAGCCAAGATCTCTATCAAAGTGGTAGGTGGAGGTGGCAGAATAGCTTCCAATGCTAGAGGTGTAGAAAGAAGAGAAGCAAGAAGAGATGTCTCTATGTCATCAACACATTCAAGACTTTCCCAATAAGGAAGTTCCTCTTCAGTATCATCGACATATAAAGGATTATCAATATCAAGGGAAAGAAGTATGTCCATAATGGGATCATCTGAGAATGGAGGTTCATTGGGATCTCCATACATTACCCATAGTGTAGTCCAAAGAGTGCGAAGATACTCAATGTGTGATAGAGCCCATGATGTGTGATTCCCAACACTTCAACCAATTAATCCTAAGACATGATCATTTCTATTTCCCCATGTAGATTTCTGCCAATATGTACTTGGTTCAGAAATAAGCACATACAAATGTGGCAATAGATGAATCCATCGACAATGCTTCAGGATGCCATTGCACCAGGACTTGTAGTTTCCTTTTTCCAAAGTAATGATAGAGGGATGATTTGTTATCCCCATTATTGACTTAGATAGATTACCCTCTTAGCAAAATGGAACTTTATGTGAGTTCATTGATTACAAAATGCCTATATAATCCCCCCCAAGAATGATACATAAAAGGGTACTTTATAAGTTGAGTGCATGTATGAACAACCCCCCAAATTGCTCAATTACCCCCTCTGAATTTTGGCACTTCATATTTTGAGTGCATAGACATGTCCATTTGGAACGGGCACAAAAATTTATTCACTTTTAAAAAAACGGCACTCGATTTCGAGTTGCCAATCAAAAGTTACAACAATTTTGGTATTTTCCTACATTGCCTATTTTGTTTGCACTCACAAAATTAAAATTCCCTTCAAAAAACTTAATTGGGAAAAATGTGGAGGGTTGAGGTCAGCTCCAAAAAGGGTGATGTGGCCTGTTAATGCACCCCCTCTCTGCAAAAAAATGCAGGCCTATTTGAGGCCGATTTGGGATCGACTAAGAGGCCAATTTGGGGATTTGCTCATACATGCACTCAACTTATCTCCAACATAACCAGCAGTACAATTCTCTAAGCTTAACCAGTGGCACAACTACCAGTAGCAACTGGTGCAATAGCAAAAACAACAAACAAAAGGAATTAGCTTTGTAGCGCACAAAACCGAGGTTGTTCTAAGCAGAGAATTGACAAGCAGGATTAGGGAATTGACAGACGGAGATTTTTTAGAGAAAGACTTGGCTGCATTGCCATAAAATGGGGGGAGAGCCGCTCTACAAGGAGCCATGTGAGCACATGATGACATTAAATGACCAAACCTGCATGCCAATATTCCAACAGGCAAGTTGGTTAGATTACTTCCTACGTTTGACTAAGTGCAATGAGGAAATGGCACGACAATTCGCCCAGACATTGCAAAACAATGAGGCCACTATCAAGGGATTGCAGGTGGACATGTCTAAGGTAGTAATTGCAGAAGTGTCAGGTTTGCCTGTAGTAGGGGAAGAATTTCCAGAACAAGCGGATGCCATAGCAGCCAAGAACGAGTCTGTGCTGCCAGGGGAACAATTCGACTCATCATCACAGGGTACTAAGCGCCTCTCATTACCCTAATTATGGGCTTCGGTTGTTGTGTACATTATTAAATATTTAACTTGTGAGGGAAGACAATCACTTCTGTACACAATTCATTTTAAGTTGCTTACCTATCTCCACCATAATTGGCTAGTGAATGTTCCAAATTTTCTATTTCATTTGCTAAAAAGGATGTCAATAGAGTACAGGAAGGGTAAACAATCTAACCTGTCACATCATTGTTTGATAACACTATTGATAAAGTGAATCCTGTGTGTTCAATTCCCAGACCTATCCTGAGAAGATTTTCTAGAAATAGACAATATAAGGAATTAGCCGAATGTCAACCCTCATGGCAGACACCTGAGGATCAGGTAACCTCGGGACATTAGGGCACAGGTGGAGGAAGAACAAACAAAGAGGAGGTACATGCAACCTCCTCCCAACATGCAACATTCCCTAACCATGTTGTCTCACCTGCGCATGGCCCAATTATTGAACATGCATCGCAGACTTTGCAACATGCAGCAACTTCCAACCATGCAGCTTCCCCTGAACATGCAGTGTCCTCAAGACACATAGTTTCACCTACCTATAGCCCTATTGAACAACATGCAACACAAGCCACCTGTCCCACTACAATAAAGATTCCTTTTGCAATCCTACAACAACATGTAATGCATGATACTCCCTCCCTCACAAACAATCAAGAAACGAAGAACAACTTTGTCTTCTTCCCGGACACCAAAGCAACAAAAGACCGCCATCAATCCTCCAAGGCACTTGCATCGCCTTAAGGAAAAAGGGGTTACATTAGGCAAGACTCCCATAAAGAATGTGGTTTTTCTTGAGCCTGACATAGACTCAAAAAGGGAGGAATTATTTGTAAGAAGGGAACACTCTAAGTCCCCTAGCAACTTTGGGTATCATGAAAAGTCAACTCCCTCTTTAGTGTCAAGGGAAGAATTAATGGCAAAAACATAGCAAGGGATTGACGAGCTGTAGACAGCTATGAATAAAATTGAAAATCTAGAGAAGCAACTTCAAAACTACCAGTAGAAAGAGACTAGGCTAGATAAGCTAGCCCAAATGGTCATTGTAGAAATAGATAAAAGGGAAACAAAGCCTGAAAAGCAGGCTAGTTCCCATACAATGTTTCATCAAACGGTCTAGTCATCCCTTGGACTTCTGCTGTGGGAGAGGACAGAGGAGATGATGGTAATGAAAAAGACTTGGGCAGCAGAAAAAAAAAGAAATGAAAAAGAATTTTGAAAAGGAAATCAAGGATAAAGATGCAGAAATAAATACGCTGAAAAGGAAAGAGGACCAAATCGCTAGGATCACAAATCAAATTATAAGGTGCACACCCCTAGCTAGGGTGTATGCTTTGTTCCTTCAAGAGCAATTTTTAAGTTTTCAATTTATGCTATTATACTATGACCTCCCTAGTTCTGTAACAACACCTAGGGAATTCTTCTCTGTCTATCAAAAATCCACCCCAGAGTTGCAAAATCAACTCTGTGACTTTTACTTACACGAATTGGCAGTACCATTTAACACAAATGGAACCCACTGTTATATGTAGGCGATGTCCAGATCAAAGCTCTGGCATCAAGGTCTTCAACTACAACAATATCATGAGTGGGAAAAGTCAATTCCATTAAGAATCAGGGGTGAGGCAAAAGATCCTAACAGTTTAGTAGAGGATTGGATCACATTAATAAAAAACCCTAAGGTGGAAGAGAGCATCCTAGAGAACAGAACAACAGATTATGCAATGTTTAAGACATTGGCCACCCAAACTAGTAAAGAGGCATTAGAATTTTCAAAGGTCAAGTGGAATGAATTAGCCATGGAATTAAGGAAAAAGGAAACCCACTCTACATACAACTACTTGGCAGTAATCAACAAAGCACACAGGTATATTAGACTAGCCGGTAGACGTGGGATTACTTGGTTGCCTCTCGTATTTCAGCCTCCCCTTCTTTGGTTTCCAATACCACATTGGCAGGGACAAAAACCATTCAAAGCAACTAATGAAAATGCCAGGTGGGCACGTCTCGAAGCTCAAAAAGGGTTCTATCTCAGACAATAGGAGGGGATCACAGAACCAATGGACTATAGGGTGGTGCCGTTGTAGTATAACCAAAGGCCGCAAATTGCTTGAGGACAAGCAAATTGATAAGTTGCGTGTCACGTCTAAAACTCTGCTACATTATGAACTTACTATATTTAGAGTTATTTTTAGATAATTATGTGTGGATTAAATAAATGTTATTTTAATTTGACTTGAATTAAATAGATAGACACTTATTTTATTTTGATTTGAATTAAATATATGGAATTTTATTTTAAAAGATGGAATAAGTGAGTATTATTTG
Source organism: Cunninghamia lanceolata (assembly GCA_027924645.1). Lineage (NCBI taxonomy): Eukaryota > Viridiplantae > Streptophyta > Pinopsida > Cupressales > Cupressaceae > Cunninghamia > Cunninghamia lanceolata. The sequence continues at coordinate 1,885,669 of BSBN01000564.1, read as the reverse complement.
AAATGATAAAGTGAATATTATTTTATTTAATAAATTGTGATGCTTCGGCTATTGGACACTAACCTATTAACGAAAAATTTGAGTTCCATGAATTGCAGGTTGTCGAAGACAAGGGTGTGGTCAAGGTCGAGGTGGTTAGCTTCCTGGCAAGGTTAGGATGGAGGGGATTCTCTCGAGGATTCTCTCGAATACACACACACACATGTAGATGGCATATAGATACATTAGTATTGCATTATTAAAATATTGTTTTCTTATTATTTTATTTCAGAAAAGAAAAATACCTTATATTTCTAGTTATTATTCTATTTATATTAAAAATATTCTATATGAAATATAAAGTAAATTAAATTATATATTTACATAGTTATATATTTATATATTTTATTTTAAATTGTATGTGAGGGAAATAATTATATTTTATTTAATTATTATTTTAGATAATTTATGTGGCAAATTTATTATTAGAATCACATTAGTTATTAAAATTATGCCTTTTTCGAAATTAGAATTATTATCTATATTTATTCCAAGATTTAATAATAAATTAAGTTAGTCCTATATGTGAGTTACAAAATTAGAAAAATCTGTTTTAATTGACAATTAGAAATAAAGAACTTAGAAAAAGAAAACAAAATTAGAAAATCAAAAAAATAAAAAATAAAAAAGATAGAAACAAATAGAAAAATGGAAAAAGACACATATTTAGAAAAAGACAAAATCTATACAAAAATTAGGAACTGGGAAATATAGAAAGGAATTGGAAAAAGGAAATAAAGTATCCTTAAATAAAGATTAGAACTCTCATTATGAGAGGGACACAAAGAGGAGAATAGACAACGTTCATTCAAAAGAGAAAATTATTTGCAGAGTACTTAGTCATAATTGCAAATCTAAAAAATCAATATTGGGAGAAAGAAAAAGTAGGATTTGTACAGAGGAAAGGGGAAGGGGAACTGGAAAAGGTCAAACAGAGGATAGCATTCCCAGGTTCCTACGCACATCCGTTTATATATCGTTTTGATCATCTGATGTGAAATAATAATTCCATTGCATTTATTAATTGACATTTAAAATTATATATATATATTTTTACATCTGAACATCATTGCTGTATATTTTGGGTATTTTTGCCATTTAATTATGAAATTACTAGAATGTGTTTTTCTGAAAAGTTAAATTATTATATATGGTATAAATTTATTTTTTCTATACTATATAAATATATATATATATATATACAAATTGTATATACATATATATCTATTTATAATAGCACTGAAATTGTATATTGAAATTATCTGTGAAAGATACAAATATATATATCGAAATTGTTATATACTGTAGAAACTTTATTGAAAAAGTTTAAAGACAATAAAAATAAAAGGCAATGGAAGTGTTGCATGGCACTCGCCATATGAAAAGGGCCATAGAGAGGTCGTCGTATATACAGCGACCTCCATATGGAGATCGATGTACATACAGCGATCCATATGGGCCGTCGTTCAATTATATCAAGGTTCTTTTTTTAAAAAAATAATACAGTTTGTTTACACATTGATGCCTTTACTTTAATAACAATAATGTTGATCTCTTCATTCACTGGGAACTTCTATCTATAACATTTGCTGGAAATTCTGAGTTAGAATCATTCACTAATATATATATATATATATATATTATTTAATTTATATATATTTGGAATTAAATTAATATATATTCGGTTTAATTGATTTCTATCAAAAATATATTTATTTTACTCTGTTTTTATAATGGGATATATATATATATATTTAAATGATTATATCTATGGAATTATATTAACATATATTTAATTCAGTTATTTGATTTTATCAAAAATATAAATGTTTTACTCAGAAATTTTCATGGAATATAAACGAATTTATTATTTCTTTCAAAAATTGGACAATCAATGATTATAATTGATTAAAAACTTTCTATGTCGGTTTTGTAGAAAAACATGTTAGTGGGGTCATATTGTCCAACTTTTTATCCGAAAATATACCGAACCCAATAGGATGAAAATGGACCAGCACCAAAGTAAAGTAATAGAATTAACTTTTGTTTCAACAATAATTTCTTACCAAATTAGAAAACGTCTATTTTTCGAAAGATCGTTATAACCCTTTAGATTTTTTGAAAACTTAAAAACTATGAAGCATTACTTTAAACTTTGGAAATTGATTTATTCCTTCTGTCTGGATAAATTCTATGTTATATTGGAGAATTACTTTACTTCCAGGACAGGATGCCAAATGTGGGCTCCAGAGACGGTAATTTACTTTTTCTAAATTACCATTTTGTTTTATTTAAGCTTGGCCAAGCTGTTAGACCATTGAAAAAGATGGATTTGAAAAGCCTAGAATTATATATATGTCTCTGCCACATCCTATTGCAAGAGTTATGTCCTTTCTAGTATAGTTTAGGAATGCATACAGGCACTAGGCATGCATCAAGAGTTCCCTCCTGTCTTTTCCGTTCCAGGTTGCTAGGCTCCTCCTGCAGGGTCGGTGCTTCCTTCGAGTTAGGAAGGAAACCGGGGAAGTTTATTACTTCCTGGTTGGGTGGAAAAAGCACCTTGACCACATTATTGACCTCAACTTGTGGAAGACCATTGGGGTCATGGCGGTTGAGATCAGAGGATTCTTTATATATATATATATATGATTATTATGGATGTACTTTTATTAATTTTGTATGGCTTGCTCAAGCCCATTTGTAATTGTACTCTTATTGATGTAACTAAAATATTGATACAATCTCATGTAACATTGAATCAAATGTTTTGAATCACCCTTTTTGGTGGAAGTAACTGAAATGTAAATTATTGATTGATTAATTTGTACTTCATTTTTGGAAGCTTGCTATCTTTATGCTTCTATGGTTATTTGAATATTGTAATCATTTTTCTTTCCAAATTTAGAAGTTAGTGTTTTTTTGAGTTCCTTGTTTTAGTAAATAAGACTCTAGCATCATTATACTGGGGGGGTGATGGGACCTGCAATTGCTCCCATTTCTTATGTTTGTTTTCTGTTTCACAAAAACATTTCCTTGGACAATTTCACCTAATACCTGAAACTTTATATTAATATCTAAAGTTTAAAGCACTAGAACTGATATATAATATCTTGATAAATGACTATGTTTTGATAATTATTCTCAAAATGTAATAGTATATTGTATTGATTGTGGTGAATTTAGTATAGAAGTATTATGGAAAAGAGTTAACCTTTCATGCAGCAAGACAGCAGATGCCCGTAGCCAAGGTTGTAAACCTACAGCCACAAGAATAATTATCTACAACTGAAGGAACAGGTACCCGTAGCCAAAGGAGCAAACGCCCTAATATGAAGGAGCTAGTTTCTACAGCCATGACCTCAATCACCAACAACTTATCCAGCAGCAATAATGTCTTCCGCTGAAAATTAGAGAAAATTCAAAGTATCGATAGATACTGGCAAAAAACTGGAGTGATCCTTCAGCAAGGATTGCATAAATTATGCCCCTTGTCTACATGCTTCCATTACTTCTGTTTCTTTCATTTTTAGTTGAAAAGTTGTATTAGGATAGTACTCTTTGAAAGTTTAATTGCAACCAAGTTTCCTATTTGTGTTTTGCTAAAATAAAAACAGTCCTCTTCTGTCTTAGGAAAGAGTCGACACATGTAGCTTGGGCTGTTAAGAGTCCAGATTAGTTAAGGATGGATAGAACGGGTCTATATATTCAAGGGACTTTGTGTAACAAATAATGGAGATTTTTCTACTAGCAATTTGTATTGTGTTTTCTGAATTCAAATAAGATATTTTTCAATTCAGTCAATGTTGTGCAACGTATAGTTAGGAGATTTGATTAATATCTTGTGAATAAAAGAGTACAGTTCACCCAAGCACAGGCCCATTTGAGGTAAAGTTGTAAGTCTCTTGTTAGTATTAGTTGTTGGTAATTTAAGTAGCTTTAATCATACTTACTCCATACAAATAATTGGTTATTGATAGTAGAAGTAGCAGATACCTATAGCATAGTAATCTGATGTTCTTAACAAAACCTGTAGCATTGATGATAGCCTGTAGCAACTACTATTGAATTTCCATTTGATTAAAGTTCATAACATAGATTTCTTCTTAATGTAGAGCTTGTTTTCTATACACAACCTCTTAGAACGACTCCCGAAAATCCTTAAGTTGTACATATAGTACAGCTACCATCCAAGAAAATACATCCCTGGTTTGACATTATAAATGTAGCACATTGTAACTAGTGAGTCGCTTGATAAGGGATATCCTGATCTATTGAGTAGAGTGCATGCTTTTACTGCACCAGATTTACTAGTTAATGATGGGGCTAGACACTGAGGAAGATAGCCCTCCTTGCCATCAAACAAACCAAATATATGAAGTCATATAAATTTGGATTTTTAAACCTCTAGTAACTGCTTATGCAACGTGTTGCTGTGTAATGTCCCCATTTTGAGCTAAGTAATGATTTCTAGTTGAGTTTGTTTCTATACATGGAGAATCAGAATGTTAGCTCAACTAGTGTTTTTGACTAAGTGGACAAAGACAAATGAAATCTTTAATTACATTTGTTCACTATCTATTTACTCTCGGGTTCTGCATTGAGGTTGAGGCTAATCAATGGAATAAGGAATTGCTCCAGGTGGGACCTATTTTATGATGTTGTCAAATAAACAAACACTGGAGGAGTTGCATTCACCCATGAAGAAAGATAGTCCAAGCTAATAAAATCTACTCAAACATATTCCAACAGCCAAGAAGGAGGTTCGCCCAACTTGTATAGGTATTTGCAAATCAATGGAGGAGTAATCAACATTGGATTTTGTGCCAATTGCTTGATCGACTTGCATAGACGAAGGTAAAATGTAATCAGAAGTTTGTTATCTGCCTTGGAAGTTGTTGCATGATTTTTTAAATGCAAAATATAGCTGTTATGAATTGCTCCAGCCAAGAGAAGAATTTTGAATACATTTGCAAGTTGTATTGGATCACTCCAAGTCAAGAAGAAAAAGATTTTAAATGCTTTGATGAGTTTGTTGAGGATCGCCCAAGATAAAGAGAAGAATTTTAAATGCTTGTAAAAGTTGTTTGGGTTCGCCTTGTCAAGAGAATCGGCCAGCTAAGGAGATAAGAAAAGTTTTAAATGCAAGATTGATGGTTGTTAGAGATCGATCCAGCTAAGAAGGAGAATATTAAATATTGTTTGATGATTTTAAATGTTAAACAGCCATCATTTCCAGCGGTCCCAGGAAAGAGGATTTTATTTGCTTTGAGGAATCGATCCATGAGGCATTGAGGATACAATACATTTAATAAAGTAGAGATTGATTTTAAATGATTACATTGATGAATGTAGTTCATTTAAAATCGTTCAAGGACAAGAAATATTATTGGTGGAACTCAAATTACTTTCTAAATTGTCCAAGAAAAGGAGCGCTCAGCCTATGGAGGATAAATAGAGGTTTCACCAATGATTTGCAGCTAATGATCAATCTGGTATGTTTTTCTATTTCATAGTATTACTGGAAAGTTGAATTTTCTGGTGATTTTATACAAGGAGATGACCCCTTGTGATATGGAGATGGCCCCATATCTGATTTAGAGGTGATATCACTCAGATATTCACCATTGGTGTTCAAATTGCAGGTTACTTAGAGTGTTTGAAGTGAAGAAAAGTGCTATTAAATCCCTTGGTCTTGGTATAGCTCAGCCAAGGTATTCGATTTGTTTGGAAGAACTAATTTATGTGAATTTTGTCATAAAATTGAGTTCTGATTTCTGAGACAGCGAATTGAATTTGCAATCACAGGGATTATATACATCAGATTTTGTGAGTTGGATGGCTTTGGAGCATCATTAGAGTATACAGTTTCATTCCTAGCTCAATCGCTAGTGTGGAAGGCTTCAATTTGCATTAATTTTAACCATTTGTTGCAATCTGGGCAGAGAACTAGTTTGTTGCAGGTCTCATCAGAGGTCTGGAGCAGGATATCTGAAGCATTTCAAGGGTTGGAAGTCAAATTTAACTATTGTCTCTTAACCAGTCCATTCCTAGGTTTAGTCGCTGGTTTGTGGAATCATATTTTGGCACGTTGGAGGCTTATTACACAAATCTGGACAGTCACATTCATAATCAGCAGTCACATCAGAGAATTATCAGTCCAATAGAGAAGGCACAGTGAGGATTGAAGATTATCTACTTGCATAGTTCCAACCTATATTGGATTATCTTTATTGTGTTTCATTGGCATATCATTGCATGCTTGTAATGGGTCCAAATCCATTTTGTACAATGACTGATATAAAAATCAGTCACTGTTGATGTCTCAGACCAGCATATGGACATTTGTATTTTGGTTCATTCTAATCAATAACAAACCTTGAAGTTCTGGGTACCACTCTCCTATGTTTCATTGATGCAATTATGTGTTATATTTTGATGATTGAATAGTAATGTTGATATCGGTTGACAACTGATTGGGAAAAAAATTTAGTAGCCTAAGGAGGGTATTTTACGATGGTATCAGAGCCAAGATTCTACCAACCTTTGGGTTATGCATCCAAGAGAAGTTGGACCACACAGGTATTATACAAGAAGGGCAGCTAGACAAGTTCAACAAGGAGAGGTCAATACAGCTACTCAACCAATCATGGCCAAAGAAGGTGGTAATAGTGGTAACAGTAGTAATGAAAGTCCTAGAAGGGAACAAGGTCAGCCAAATGTCGAGGACTTCTTGACTACTTTTGCTCAACAATAACAAGAGTTTATGCAACAAATGCTTCAGCAATTTCAAAATAGTTTGGACACTTTTGTTGATAGGGCAAGAGATACACGTTCTAGGAGATCAGGGTGTAAGTAGTGGGAGAACTAGCATTGCAGGTAGAGCAGATTCAGATACAGGTAGAGATACAAGGAGACATATACATAGAGAGCCTACTCCTACTCTTGCATTGACAGGTAGAGCAACCATAACAGTTGATGATAGACCACTTCGTCCAAGATTTGAGCTAGTGATTGAGCAGACACCTTCAGAGGATGAGGAGGCAAATGTTACTCTCACAAATGATATTATGGTTGCACATGATGAATATCGTATACTCCCACCTGATGTTAGGCGAGACCTAAACTTCAATCAATTCATGTTCCAAAGGAGTGAAAAGAACAAGAAGAAAAAGGAGCAAAAACCTAAAAAGAAGGAATCTAAGGAGTACAAAGAGGCATTGAATAAGGTTCCTTTACCTAATTTTGATGGCAGTGGTAAGGTAAGTGCTAGAGCATGGATTCATGAGCTTGATACCTTTCTTACACTCAAACCCTTGAGTGAAGAAAAGGCCATACACTTCGCTATGCATTTGGAGGGCTTGGCATACGATTGGTGGCATCATGGACTTGTGTCACAACGGCATGCTATGGTTACTTCATATGATGAGTTCACTCGTAGGCTCATCAACAGGTTTGACAAGAAGGACATAGAGGTCTACTATAGGGAATTGGCACAATTGAAACAGGTTGGCAAAGTAGACTCTTACATCAATGAGTTTCAAAAGATTGCAGTCATGGTTCCTGAGATGCCTGAAAGGAGAGTCACCATGTTGTTTGTTGAAGGTTTGAATGATAGAATGAGAGGATTGGTGAAGGTACATAAGTCTAAGACATTGGATGAGGCTATAGAGCTTGCATTAGATCTTGACACCTATCCCACACCATTTCAACAACAAAGGAAAAATTTCAAAGATGAGCATGCAAGTCAACAATCCCAAGAGCAACCCACTCCCAAAAAGAATAACAAAGGTACTACATCCAAGATAAGTTATGACGAAAGAGAGGAAAGAGATGAATTGAGAAGGAAGAAGTTATGTTTTTCTTGCAAGCAGCCTTGGGAGATTGGTCATAGGTGCCTTAGCAAAGGCAAGGTGCATTACATAGAGGTACTTGATGAGGATGAAAATGATCATGAACAACCAACACTAGAACTTACAATTGATGATAACAAAAGTTCTAGGATTTCTTATCTTTTAGGAGCTCCAAGGTACAATCCATTCATCTTTGAGGGCACATTGTTTGGTTGCAAAGTTTTGGTATTTCTTGATAGTGGAGCTTCGCATAACTATATTGATGAGGGTTTGGTCAGCAAAAGAGGGTTGCAATGTGATGATCTTGAGGGCTTTGATGTGACTATAGCAAGTGGACTTACTATTCTTTGCAAAAAGAAAGTGAGTAAGCTTAGCATTATCTTTGGTGAGTATACTCTTTGTGATAACTTTTATGTACTTGGTTTGAAGGACAATTAAATTGTACTTGGTATGCAATGGCTACATTTTTTTACAAAGGATCATCCAAGATTTACAAGAAATGGAATTGAGTTTCATACATGATGGGAAGCACAATATTATGAGAGCCCTCAAGTACACTTTACCTCATCAAATAACAGCCAAATATATGATAAGTGATGCTCATGGAGAGACATATTTTGGGACAGCTTTTGATGGAGAGTATTTGGGATTTGAAGAAGGTAAAAATACTATAGAATGGCATGACATCATACCTGATTTGTTTGAGGACAGCAGTCCTATGGATTTGGATTTTCATGAGGTAGACATTCATGGGCCATCTATTGTTGATATGCATCTGTATGAGGATGGAGATGAAGGTAATTCAGAGTTGCATGGTGCCGTAGTTCTCATTGAAGAAATAAATCAGCCTACTCATGATTTTGATAATGCTTTCTCATTGGTGCATGTGGATGATTTGATAGTCCATTTTCCATGGTTTGATAGATTTTCTTCATTGCTGAACATTAGAGAATGTGATTTCAGTTTAGGTACAGTGGTGGTTGGGACAGTTTATAATGAAGGAAATTAGTATATCTTTATTGAAGAGGGGCCTAATGATGGTTCTCTATCTTCATACACTTTGGATGGCACATTCTACACTAATTTTGATGACATTTTCAGTGTGCATGATGCTGGTTTGAGTTATAACAGCGAATTAAGAGGAATGGATACATTTGTGTTTGACACCGACATTGATATGGAAGTGTTTGCATCATTGCGCGACAGTGGAAGTGGTCCCAGGATCTCCTTCATCAACATCTTTGAGATAGTATGTGTGAGTTTGTATGGGCAAGTTAGATGGGTTTGGGATCCTGGTATTCATTGATTTTCATTTGGTACCTTTGATTGCTTGGGGCAAGCAATCTTGGGGTGGGAGGACTTGTAGTGTCCCCATTTTGAGCTAAGTAATGATTTCTAGTTGAGTTTGTTTCTATACATGGAGAACCGGAATGTTAGCTCAACTACTGTTTTTGACTAAGTGGACAAAGACAAATGAAATCTTTAATTACATTTTTTCACTATCTATTTACTCTCAGGTTCTGCATTGAGGTTGAGGTTAATCAATGGAATAAGGAATTGCTCCAGGTGGGACCTATTTTATGATGTTGTCAAATAAACAAATGTTGGAGGAGTTGCATTCACCCATGAAGAAAGATAGTCCAAGCTAATAAAATCTACTCAAACATATTCCAACGGCCAAGAAGGAGGTTCGCCCAACTTGTATAGGTATTTGCAAATCAATGGAGGAGTAATCAACATTGGATTTTGTGCCAATTGCTTGATCGACTTGCATAGAGGAAGGTAAAATGTAATTAGAAGTTTGTTATGTGCCTTGGAAGTTGTTGCATGGTTTTTTAAATGCAAAATATAGCTGTTATGAATTGCTCCAGCGAAGAGAAGAATTTTGAATGCATTTACAAGTTGTATTGGATCGCTCCAAGTCAAGAAAAAAAAGATTTTAAATGCTTTGATGAATTTGTTGAGGATCGCCCAAGATAAAGAGAAGAATTTTAAATGCTTGTAAAAGTTGTTTGGGTTCGCCTTGTCAAGAGAATCGGCCAGCTAAGGAGATAAGAAAAGTTTTAAATGCAAGATTGATGGTTGTTAGAGATCGATCCAGCTAAAAAGGAGAATATTAAATATTGTTTGATGATTTTAAATGTTAAACAGCCATCATTTCCAGCCGTCCCAAAAAAGAGGATTTTATTTGCTTTGAGGAATCAATCATCAACAATTTTAAATGAACTACATTCATCAATGTAATCATTTAAAATCAATCTCTACTTTATTGGTGGAACTCAAATTACTTTCTAAATCGTCCAAGAAAAGGAGTGCTCAGCCTATGGAGGATAAATAGAGGTTTCACCAATGATTTGCAGCTAATGATCAATCTGGTATCTTTTTCTATTTCATAGTATTACTGGAAAGTTGAATTTTCTGGTGATTTTATACAAGGAGATGACCCCTTGTGATATGGAGATGGCCCCATATCTGATTTAGAGGTGATATCACTCAGATATTCACCATTGGTGTTCAAATTGCAGGTTACTTAGAGTGTTTGAAGTGAAGAAAAGTGTTATTAAATCCCTTGGTCTTGGTATAGCTCGGCCAAGTTATTCGATTTGTTTGGAAGAACTAATTTGTGTGAAATTTGTCATAAAATTGAGTTCTGATTTCTGAGACAGCAAATTGAATTTGCAATCACAGGGATTATATACATCAGATTTTGTGAGTTGGATGGCTTTGGAGCATCATTAGAGTATACAGTTTCATTCCTAGCTCAATCGCTAGTGTGGAAGGCTTCAATTTGCATTGATTTTGACCATTTGTTGCAATCTGGGCAGAGAATTAGTTTGTTGCAGGTCTGATCAGAGGTCTGGAGCAGGATATCTGAAGCATTTCAAGGGTTGGAAGTCAAATTTAACTATTGTCTCTTAACCAGTCCATTCCTAGGTGTAATCGCTGGTTTGTGGAATCATATTTTGGCACGTTGGAGGCTTATTACACAAATCTGGACAGTCACATTCATAATCAGCAGTCACATCAGAGAATTATCAGTCCAATAGAGAAGGCACAGTGAGGATTGAAGATTATCTACTTGCATAGTTCCAACCTATATTGGATTATCTTTATTGTGTTTCATTGGCATATCATTGCATGCTTGTAATGGGTCCAAATCCATTTTGTACGATGACTGATATAAAAATCAGTCACTGTTGATGTCTCAGACCAGCATATGGACATTTGTATTTTGGTCATTCTAATCAATAACAAACCTTGAAGTTCCGGGTACCACTCTCCTATGTTTCATTGATGCAATTATGTGTTATATTTTGATGATTGAATAGTAATGTTGATATTGGTTGACAACTGATTGGCAAAAAAATTTAGTAGCCTAAGGAGGGTATTTTACATGCTGATGAGGCTTGCCCAATGAATTCTTTCTTTATTTTCAAAAATGATAGCAATGAATCTAAACATCCAAGAGTGGAATTCCCTAGCATTCCGGATTCTATTATCCTATTGAACAAGGTTATCAAATCATTTACCTCTGTCTAGAAGTTACTCCTATGGACTGTTTTTGGGAGCCTTGTACTTGTTGTCCTCAATTTAATCAACCAAGACTTACTAATAGTTCATGTACAGAGATTTGTGTCCAAGTTGTAGAAATCACTGTTGACTTTTGTTGTAAGTTCAACAACCTCAAGGAAATGAAGGGAGATAAAAGATCTCCTCGATACTATCAGGGGTAATATCCAAAAACTCTTCACCTGCTAGACCCACTATCCTCTTACTCTAAGGATCATAATGCTTTGAACATGCAATCACCAATTCAGGAGATTGGACAAATATGGGGAATGCAATGACTTGTATTATCCCACTATCAGCAATGCATCTATCCCTTGTTGTCCTGTTATATGCATACATTCTTTGTAAGAATTATACCATATTTATGTGCCCTAAGTTTGTATCCAATATATCTTCAAGCGAAGATGTGATTTTGGACAAGGGAGACACCCCTTTGAACTCATACTTTAGATCCTTAAGTCTTTGGTGAAGTCATAAGGCAGAGTTGAAAAAGGTCTTTGAGCTGTGAAGATGACCTCACAGGAAAGTGGTGCGTAGAGGCAGTTTGGCAAAATGCAACTACTCAAGTGCTTAAGAAATCCGCACTTCTGCAATGTGCAAGTGTTGCAGAAATGTGAGAAGCAAAGACAAGTAGGCAGTTAGTAGGGGCTACGAAAGTATGTGATGATTCCACAACTTAGTGAAATGTAAAGTTGTGCGGGGATAACAAGAGTGGGGACAAACTGGCAAGGTGCAAGGATGCAAGAGTGTGAGCAAGATCCGCAATCCTATAGGTAGAAAATTACATTTGCATTCAAAATAATAGAGACGACATTCAACAAACTCTATGGCACCCACATGACTCAAATACAGAGATGGCTATTTGATTTCAAGGCAGTGTTATGCACATGTGATCAAAGAAAACTAGGGCATTTAATCACTCAAGAGGACTAAGAGGTCGCCAATTTTAGGTTATGCAAGTGCAAATTAGGAAGAAGACCCCTAGGATTCAAATGAGGGAAGACTCGATCATGGATGCAAATTTAGGAATTTAACTATCAAGCAAACATCTCATTCAACTCTAAAAGAAGCAAGGGTAAATTGAAATCCTAAGAGAATACCTATGATACTCAACAATGGCGAGGGCTTCTGAAGGAGAAATATGTGACATGTCAACTCATGAGATCAAGAACATCTTTGTTCAATCTAGACGGTTTCAAAATAATGCTTGGGGCGACCTTGCTGAATGAGCTTGATCAAGACGGAAGAGGTGATTTCTTGCAACAATGGATTATCTTTGAATATAGAGATGTGTGAGAAGTTATGTAAATAAAGGGGGAAATTGTGTGTATATAAAGCCTTTCGTTGTAATGTGTCATACCTATTTGTATATTTTAAAGATCTTTTTGTGTGATTTTTATTATTTTTATGTGATCTTTCAGACTACAAAGAAGAATGCAGAAGGGGTTTTCAGTTTTCCTGCAAATGTGTTGTTGAAGCATACAATATAGAGCATAGAACATAAACCCAGAAAAGATACAATAGATATGAAGAAAATATCAGTTACCCAGATCATAAAATACTATATAATGAATTATTGTTACATACCCACATGAAAATATGCAACTTTGTATCAATGTTGAAGTTGAACCAGCAAATGGGTATAGCCAGAAACACACCAAAATCAATACAAAGGATGGCAAATGGATTTACAATGCAATGCTCAGTGCCTAAGACTCCAAACGCCTCCAAAGAGTAGATTATTCTGCTGTAAGCACAAGAAAATAATTACCAAAGACCACACGTCCTCTAAATGGAGTTGTACAGCTGGCATGGAAGTATGAACAACAACATATAGAGCCGGAAAGTCTGTTGCAACCCTTGGTAATAATTTCCACACCTCTTATGTAGCTGAACGACCAGAATATTGTGAGAAATCTTCAATGAATGAACTCCTATTTGCTGCAAATGATGGTACGGCCGGATTGGGTGATGTACAACTAGCAAGGGAAAAGTGTAGCAGCATTAAAGAACCATCAACACACTTAAATCTGCTTTCTACAACTCTGCAACTGATCTGCAATTCAAAACTTCATAACTCAATGTTCATTCAAGCTCAAAGCTTTGCCGAAATGTCTCCAATGAATGCACAACTGCGAATACTAGATGCATCCGCCAATAAGTATTTGCTAATGGAGGTTTTCGTCCCTAGAAGCCAAGATCAAATCAATTTTGCAGAGGTTTTCGTCTCGGCAAGACAATACCAAACCCTAGAGCCAAGCTCCAGAAACTCTCGAAGAGAAAATCTCAAAGAGAGAAGAAATAATAATCCAAGCATATCTCGAATGAGGCACTTTTCCCTCTTTGGTGTTTTACTTTGGAGGGAAATATTTCTTTTAATTTCACTTTTTAATATTTTCCAATCTGAGCGCTCCATAAAATGACTTAACTGACTTTTAAATATTTTATTTTTCGTCACTTAACCAATAAAACCCAAAGTCTAATATTAAATAATAATATTAATTTATAGATTTTAAAACGGAGGCCCAAATGAACTCAAAATTCAGTGATCTAAAGCTCGCCGGAAAGGTCTCGACGAGATGCATCCAACCTCACTCTGAAAATCCCGATCCGACACCAAACTTGAACTTACTAAAAATAGTAACGGCCATAAACAAACTGAGCCAACACAGAGGGTGCCAACTGAATCCACAAATCATCTGATAACTCTGAGCTCAATGCAACGTCTGGGAGAGCCAACAGTTAACTACCAAGTCACCAAAACAGCGCCAAACTGACACTAAAAATAGCAGTGTTCCCCGAGGACCAAAGAGAACAAACCCAGAAAAACCTAGAAAGATTGTCAACATGCAAGCACTTACTATAAATAGTAAGTATAGACAAGTTGTCTGAAATCTCTCCGAAAAGTGTCAGCCAGCTCCACTGGATCACCCGAACACCATGGTGACATTGAAATACTCCTCTGATTATGCTATCACCAACCCAAAAAGTCAGCTCCAACTATGCTGCAATAAGACTCAAAAATGGGGACATTACATTCGCTCACACAAGCAAGCATTAAATGCAAATGCCCCTTCGTGCCCAAAAAGGACCTACAAAGTGAGGTAGAAGTCCCACAAGTGATATGTCATGAGGTTGTGGAAATCAAATGTCGATATGCAATACACAACGAAAAGCTTATGCCAAATAGGGGAAAGCCCATGCGACACTTTGATGTTTCATATGAGGAAGGAACGGAATTGCAGAGTGCAAGAACAGGTTTGCAATTAGTAACTATATTCAGGTACTTGAGGTCCCCGCAGTATTAATGAATATATTTCACGAAGTTTTAGTGCAGGGAAGTAGGAATGGTGAGCAGTGTATGTACAATGGGCATTGAACTCCGCAATGCACATGATGTTAATGAAGCTTTGGTGGACCTTTGGGTCGCGGGAACAATCATGCAATTGGCAAAATTTGAAGTTTGTGTTAGAACAACTAAGCTCTGTGACATAAAAACTTGGAGATTCGTGGGATTATTGGGAAGGCAAGCAGGTACCTGCAAAACTACTAAGGAGTTCTACATTTCCACAAATTGTATTGAAATATTCCCAATTTAACCAAAATTTGCCTAGGATTTCCACATGGATTTTTCTTTAACTTGCTTATAATTTGGAAAAACATTAAAGACACCACACTAGTCTGAATTCACTAGCCAAAGACTCAATTGGACAAAGATTGAGATTTTTCTTGAAAACCATGTCAAGACAAAAATTACCAACAATGAAGTTTGGACTTAGAGCGGGGATGAAAATGCAAAGGTAGGATAACAAAGACCCACCTATAGAATGATGTTTGTCATGTAATGATGTTGTTAGTAGTTTGAAAATGTTTGTATGTTGTCTAGTGTCTCTCATGTTTGTATGTTACTACCTCAGTAGCTCTACAGTAGAACATGAGGACTAGCAGGGAAGGCTTGCAAATGGTAGAAGCTCTGGTACCGTGTTGAAATGTAGTAGACTTATTATATCCACCAGGATCCACCTTGCCCTCAAATCCTTCCATGCTCACATATTCTTATAATCTAGAGCAATAATACGATAGATAGTTGGTTCAATTAATTCATTGTGTTTACAATATAACTCTACATAAAAGATAAATTGCAATTTCTTTTACATTTTTTTATAGCTAATTTTTCAAGTACTATATTATATTTGTGCCGCTGTCCCCAAATTTTTGAAAAAATATCCGTCCCCGAGACCCATCATCGCATCTCCCTATTCCCCCCATTCCAAAACTTCGTGGAACTATGTAAATTTTTGTAAGCTAAATATCGGGCTGACCCTTACGAATGTAGAAGCAGAGACTTTGCAATTGTACTGATTTTGTTAGTATTATACTGATAACAAGAAGAGGGAAGAAACCTATAAAAGTATTAAGTTTGCCAACCAATGGATGTACAAGGAGGGTATGTGCCTATATTCAGGAGTAGAGGTATTGATATAAAACAAGCATTTTACAGTTAACATAATAGATATTTATTGGATGTAATAGAATATACACTGAAAGATATATAATTTCACTGCTATCATATAATTGAAATTAAATGTGAACAAAATAAAGTACCTTAGCAATCAATCAGTGATTAAATCTAATTATGCATAACAGGAATATGTTTGTAGAGAGAAAATATTAAGCATTTTAAAAAACATAACAACATAAATAGGAAAAGTATAACAATCCATGTTAAAAGCCAAATATAGCCAACAGTAGAGTAGCAGTAAGAGCTTTGTATGAATGCTGTAGAGAGTGTGCCTATAATACCAAAAAGTTGCAAATAATCAGTGCTGTGGAAATTGTGTTCAAATTTGTAGACTTTTCTTATGTTAGCTGTGTTATTGTATATCTCATATGATCTAGTGGTGAGGCAGAGCAATTGCCATGCTGATGGGATGAGTTCAAGTCCCACTGTCCTGGTTTAAAATTTGTTGTGTGTATACAGGCCAAAGATCATACATGTATGCATGTTGCTAATGAATTTTGACAACACAGACACCTGTCAGACGGGGCTTCTAAGAGGAATGATTTTCTAAGCTTAATAAAGTTGTCTGACATTTTCTTCACCAAAGGAATATGATCTTTGCTAGCCAGATGGCACACCACATCTCATTACCATGCTGCCTAATCTTCAAAAGGTCTCCCAAAATAGGTTCCAACAAAGAAGCCAGATAAAGAGGAGTTGTCATGCCCCCGTCTTGTTAAAGAAGTGATTAAATAAAATAAACCCACCGCTGGCCATAATAAGACAAAGGCCAGTGCTAGGAGACAAAGGCACTAGAAGAAAAAAAAAAGGAAACATTAACTAATATTAATACGAAGGGCAGCAGTGGTTGTCAAAAGGCAACGGTTGTGTTAAAGAGGTGTGATTCCTTGCTATGAAGGGAATAAAACAAAGATCCAAAGCCCATTGAAGACATCAAGTGATCAGCAAGAAATATATCTTTGGTAGAGATAAATCTGCAAGGAATATATCAGCAGTGATATATATATAGTTGATAACAACAGAGATAAGATATATATAACAGCAGATTGGAGTAAACTTGAAATCCATCAAGAGGTACTTATATGACTAATCTAACCAAATTTCTAAGCAATCCATTTTGAATTCAAGGAGATGTTTGCAGGCAGGAAGAATGGCCCTTCCCAGTTCACAAGAGATGAAGAGGATGGCCCTCTCATGCTCTCATCAAGTCGGCCAAGTAGTGAGGGTGTGTTGCCCTACCATGGTTGGGGTGTGTGGCCCTACCGTGTTCTTGAGCCTAATCAAGTAGAGTGTGCCTCTTGAGCTTTATCAAGGAGGGTGTGCCTCCAATGTGGATTGTAGCTGCAAGTATTCCTAAGGAATTCATTATGGGATTGGCTTGAGGGATTGTGTTATGATGGATTGAACCAAATGTTGTTTATGCTATGATGTCTTGATCTCATTATTAATTATGTTATGATGTATTAACATGAATATTAGTCATGCTATGATAGATGAATTTAATATGAATAATGCTATTAATTGAATATTATCTTAATTTATTGCCGATGATGGCATGGTTCGGTGGTTAAGTCGCTCAGGATGTAGTGGCGGCCACCAGAGTTCAAACACCCGCTGGGCCAACGAGCTCGCAAGGCTTTACACCTTCGCTGGGCCAATGAGCTCGCGGGTTTGAAGTGTTCTTCCTAGGGGATGAGGTCCCCCAATTGTGGCCTCACCGGTTCATTGCTCCGGGCAAAAGCATTCGCGTGGAGCCGGAGGGCGTGTCGCACCAGCGTCGCCGATCACGTTAAAAAGTTTACCAGGCGCATTATCTTTAAAAAAAAAATATTATCTTAATTTATTGATCTTTAATATTTCTAATGTCCCTTTCTAGTAGTTATTATTGTTTGTAAGCCAAGAAATCGGGTATATCCCAAAAAGGGACATTACAAGTGGTATCAAAGCTTTGATCCTGCCAGCCTGGGGATCAAAGATAGTTAATGCAATTAAGCCAAAGAGCTTAAATCGGGTATATCCCAAAAAGGGACATTACAAGTGGCATCAAAGCTTTGATCCTGCCAGCCTAGGGATCAAAGATAGTTAATGCAATTAAGCCAAAGAGCTCAACAAGCTTTGGAAAGAGAAAGGGAAGTATGAAGAAGAAGATGTTGCAAATAGTACATTGGCAACACTTTCAAGGGCATATCTATAACAACACAGACGGTGTGGATTCAATTACCGAAATCAAATCCGGATTCTTGATTGCATCCTTCATCAACTACATTTCCTTCAATTCTAAATACACTTGCTAACTTATTTCGTCCTTCATGTCTCACATACTCTCTCTTTAATAACATAGTCATTTTTCTCTTCTAATGATCTTATCTGTAATATATTGTCTCCACACTATCTTATCATCTTCACTGATTACTCTACACTTCTACAACTTGTTCAATAATCAAAGTCTTACTTAAGATTCGAATTTACCTTCTCAACAACATCACTGGATTCATCTTTCCAGTCTTTCTTCAAGCCCTCTTCATCAATCAGATTTTCTATCAATATTGCTTCATCTTGGAGTATTTTGCAATCTCCAATCTTGGATTCTAAATGCTCTCAATTTCTTCTTTAGCATTAAAAATGTTTTCTTTCTTCCTTTTTGCATTCACTTACTTAACTACATCTTCATCGGTGACACTTGCATTATCTCAATCACATTGTTGTTATTCCAAACATCAAACAAATGCTTACCAATACTTTCCTCTTTCATTAGTCCTTTCAAGTATTCTTTGGTCACAAATTCTATTTCCATGGAATCACAATCATTTACTCCTTCGCTTTCTTAGGGCATGTTCACAATAACATTCATTCTATCTTCTTCTTTATCCTCATTGGATTTGAACATGACTTCCTCTATCCTTCTCAACCTTGGGCTAATGATGTATTGGAAGGTAACTACAAGATGACAAGTACAAGGTAGTGAAAGAGATCACTCTATACAAAGACGAATCCCAGGATCAAAGATGAAAGAAAAAATAATAAAAGATATTTCTAGAAACTCTTTGGGGACTAGTTACAGAATATGAGAATCTTGAAAATAAACCAAAAAGATATAAAATCATTCTAGAAAAGAACAGTGCATGTGTGTCATGCTTCTACTTTCCATCTTAATATATGGAAAGCAACTTTGTTGCTTTGACTCAAAGAGATATCCATGTACGAAGGTTTGGCCAACTCAATGGGTTCTTTGAAGACTTAGTTGATGCCAAAAGAGAAATTGTTCTTCAAGATCGATGCGTCCTTTACTTGGTTTCAAACTATACTAATGCAAGATGTCTTTGGTTTCTTCTCCCTGAGGATGAGAGAAAACTTGTCTTAAGTTACAGACCTTACAAGTTACCAACTCTTGGTTTTGTTGTTGAGTGATATTGGGAAATATACCGAAAGAATATTGGACAATAAATTGTCCTCATCCTTTAGAGAATGTTATCAACCTTATGATCTTAAAGGACTATGTGGGCGGTTGGATTGAGACAAGTATACTAACAACAATTCTTTAAGGACTATCTATACCTAGGAATTACAAATCTACAAGGTTGATTTGGGATCCTGGTTGGTGATTGCTTGAGGACAAGCAATCTTGGGCAGGACGGACTGTCATGCCCCCAACTTGTTAATGAAGTGATTAAATAAAATAAACCCACCATTGGCCATAATAAGACAAAGGCCAACGCTAGGAGACAAAGGCACTAGAAGATAGAAAAAAAGGAAACATTAACTAATATTAATCCAAAGGGCAGCAGTGGTTGTCAAAAGGCAACGGTTGTGTTAAAGAGGTGTGATTCCTTGCTATGAAGGGAATAAAACATAGATCCAAAGCCCATTGAAGACATCAAGTGATCAGAAAGAAATGTATCTTTGGCAGAGATAAATCTGCAAGAAATATATCAGCAGTGATATATATAGTTGATAACAGCAAAGATAAGATATATATAACAGCAAATTGGAGTAAACTTGAAATCCATCAAGAGGTACTTATATGAATAATCTAACCAAATTCCTAAGCAATCCATTTTGAAATCAGGGAGATGTTTGCAAGCAGGAAAGATGGCCCTTCCCAATTCACGAGAGATGAAGAGGATGGCCCTCTCATGCTCTCATCAAGTCGGCCAAGTAGTGAGGGTGTGTGGCCCTACCATGGTTGGGGTGTGTTGACATGTCCCCATTTTTTGGAGTGATCACAAACTCAAATCTTCAATTTGAATTAGCAGAAAGGTATCTTCTTAAGTCGGCCTTGCTTGGAAAAAGAAGATTTGAAATCAATCCTAGGTCGGTTCTACATCTCTTTGGTCGGCCTCTTTGTGAGGAATAAAATAAAGATTAAATATAAATTGTGGGCAACAAGGCATGGGTTAAGTCGGCCAAAGTGACCCAAGTAGGTCGATCTTTGCAAATGGGAAATAATAAAAGAAAAGGCATCAATTTGCCTTAAGTCGGCCTTGTGGAAAGGCGAATTCAAGTTTCTAAGTTGGCCTACAATGTAAGTCAGCCTAGGCAGAAAAAATTAAAGAATTCAAATTAAGTTTTGAGCGCCTAGTTTTCAACAAGGGTCGGCTACCTTGAAGGAGAAGGTAATAATAAAATAAAAAGAAATTCAAATTCATTTTAGGCGCCAACATTTAAATTAGAGTCAGCCTAGTTTGGAGATACAATGTACATAAAGAAGGAGGTCGGCCAGCTAAGGAAGAAAAAGGAATTCATGTATATATACAAGGTTTGTGAAGGCATTTGAACATTATGAATCTAGTTGTTTTCTGATTTTCCCTTTATGGATCTGCAACTTTGTTGCATCTATTCCAAGGACAAAAACCCTTGCGAATATGAGGTGAGTTGGACGAAAACCTAGCTCATCTTGAGGAGACTTCATGACGGAAGTCTAATTGCACTTCATTGGAGGATTTTCGGAGGTTTCTTGAGCATTCATGTTACATCTTTTACATCAGAATCAGTGAAGACATTTGTTTGAAGTTCTATGTTGAAGACACTTGCATTTTGGCATCACATCTTGAGGATATTCATTGTATATCATTAAACACCATCTTGAGAAGATTCATATGTACATTTGAGGTTGGATATGTTTAGTTTCAGATTCAGAGATCAGATTTGTATTGCAGATTTGAAGACATTGAAGGCATTGTAGATCCCTTTGAGCGCCGATTTGAGGAGAGATGTCATTGCACCCTTGAGTGCTGATTTGTGAGCAGAATTGGAAGAAGAATCCAGATCAAATTCAGTTCTATCATCATCGTGGAGAGATGTGACGACAATGGAGGCCATTTGCTGCTTCTAGGATAGCCGTTTGGCGTGAGGTTGGTTATATGCTTGAGCGCTAACCCTTTGAGGGTTTGTTTCCATGTTGGCTGCAATTTTCCATTGCAGATCTGATTACTACAGCGGCAAACATTGAGGATCCTTGTATTGTTGGAGTGCCGTTGGGTGAAGAAGACCATTGCTAGTTGAGTGATTTCATGTAGGGAGGTTTCGCCAAGATTGAAGAGTAGAATTAATCATTGAAATTGCACTTTCATCATAGAAGAGGGCCGATTAGCATAGCAGTTATCTGGAGGAGGCAAACTGCAGTCATTGGCATCATATACCATCAATTGGAGTCCTCCTTGACATCATTCATCCATTCTTTGAAGGCAGATCTGTTTTGAAGAGATTCACTCATCTTGTATTTGGGTTTTGGCATTGAAATTTGTATGTGCTATTCATCATTCCTTTCTGTTTTGTAACAGCAGTGTTTTGCATGATTGAATGGCCATGTTGGAGCCATGGACTTGATGTAATTGCATTTCCATATAATGCAAATTTGTAGCAGCAGACTGTTTAATTCAGAAAATCATAATTGTGCCTTCTATATGTTGCATCTTGATGTCATATATTGTGAATGACATCATGATTGAAGTCATCAACTTATGGATTCATTATTGCTATGTATTTTGAGCAACTTGTATGCATATGTGTTCAATGTCCATCATTGTTTGAATCAGAAAAAGAGAATCAGATCTAGGGTTTGAGAAGAAAATCGAAGCGCAGATATAAAAATCAGAATTCAGTCCTAAGGTTTCATGTTTGAAAATTGCAAATTCAGAAATTTTGTTCTAAATCCTAGTTCGGGACATGTCATGTGTGGCCCTACCATGCATGGTTTGGGGTGTGTGGCCCTACCGTGTTCTTGAGCCTAATCAAGTAAGGTGTGCCTCTTGAGCTTGATCAAGGAGGGTGTGCCTCCAAGGTGGATTGATAGCTGCAAGTATTCCTAAGGAATTCGTTATGGGATTGGCTTGAGGGATTGTGTTATGATGGATTGAACCAAATATTGTTTATGCTATGATGTCTTGATCTCATTAATAATTATGTTATGATGTATTAACATGAATATTGTTTAGTTGATTTGGCCATCTCCAAACCTCTCCATGGAGATGTGGTTTTGATGGTAGAGGACAGACCATGGTCGCAACTGCTGGATTATGAGGGGCTCCCTTTTCGATGCAGGAGATGTTTTTCCATTGATCATATTGCCTCGGACTACCCTCAAGCTCGTCGCAAGGGTGCAACATCCTGGTGGAAGGATGCTCTCTCTGGTCATTTGACGGTGGGCTCCCCCTCTTCGGATTCCCCCTGGGAGGTTGGTCCCTTCATGACTGGATCTTCCCAAGAATCTAGGTCTTCCCTGGATCCCCTACCGGCTGTCCCTTCAGCTGAACCATTGGTGCCTCGAACTGCTGACAATGTTCAAGCCAAACCTACTCGACCCTCGATGGTCGTTGTTCAGACTGAGCCTGCTCGACCCTTGTTGATCGCCTTTGTTGGTACTTCATCTGCCCCTAACTCCTTTTTTGCGCTGCTGGCTACCTTGGCACGTGGTGGCTCCTCTCCCGTGGTGGTTGTTGAGGATCCGCTCCTCTCGCTTGGCTCAGTGGACTTTGACTCTGAGTCTTCTTAGTCGGTTGTGCAAAGAAAGAAGGGACTCCCCTTGTTTGTCGCTGCTTCATGGCCTAGGGCTAAGGGAGTCCGTTTTGTCCCCTCAGGTTCTAGGGTTGTCTAGTGTTCGTCTATTGTTCGACAGCAGTCCTTATGTTGTTCCTATTTTGTTTGTCTGCATATGACCTGCCTTGGCCTGTTCTGCCGGGCCCTTCAGGTTCTTGTTTGTTTTGGGGTCCAACCCCTTGTTTGTTGTCTTCTTGCACCCTGGGGGCTATTTTGTAATGAGTTTGGCACCCTTGTTTTGCCACTTACTTTTATCAAAAACATGAATATTAATTATGCTATGATGGCTGAATTTAATATGAATAATGCAATGAACTGAATATTATCTTAATTTATTGATCTTGAATATTTCTAATGTCCCTTTCTAGTAGTTATTATTGTTTGCAGGCCAAGAAATCAAGTATATCCCAAAAAGAGACTGTAATGTCCCCTATTGGAACAATACTAATTTTACCTTAAAAATTCAAATCCCACAAGTTTAGGGTTAGGGTTTCAGAATGATCATGTTATAAATATATATTAAAATATTTAGGGTTTCTAATTCACTCTTCCTGGAACAAAATGGTTTAATAGGGTGCCCAAGAAACCCTCTACCCTAGGTCCAAGAGTGGGTGCTTCACCCCTCTTGGCCCCATGTGGCCTCTTGCCATCCATATGGAGTGGGGGACCTAGTGAGGCGTCCTATCACCGTTCCCCTTACCAAAATCCATTTTGCTTCTTTTTATGATTCTATTTATCACCATGATGGATTAGGATGAAGTGCAACTACAGCAGGGTGTCCCGGAAATCACTCCTTCTAAGCCCAAGAGCAGCCTCATATGGCCCCTTGGCCCATATGTGGCAGGCCTCAACCATCCACCATGGGGTGGCATACTTAGAGGATGATCCCAATGCCATTTCCCCTCCTCGTAGGCCCACCTCAATTCCCTCATCATATTATCATTCAAAAACATGAAAGATCTTATATTATTTCACATTCACATTTAATGGTAAACAATAATTCATGTGTCAAATTCCTAAGATATATTCTTGTTAATAATTATTGTCTGCTGAGTGTAATTAAGCTGATTTGATTGATGTAATAATAGAGCAATAGGATAACAGAAATATAGAATGATAGAAGAATAATCGAATGATAGAATAATTAAAGAAGAGAATGATCGAAAGATAGAATGATAGAGCTATAAAGTGACAGAAGAGTAGAATGAAAGAATGATATAATAGAATGATAGAATATGATGATATAATGATAGAAGAATAGAATGAGAGAATGATATAATGATTGAATAGTAGAAAATAATAGATGAAATAGAATGGAAGAGGATAGAGTTATAGCATGGTAGAATGCCTATAATAAATAATTCTCTGCTGTTATCAATTATGACATATACACTCCTTCGCTGATTTGTTCTTTTAACTCAAACATATATTCCTCTCTTTGCTGCTGTATGAAGTTCTCTTCCCCCTATTACATCTGCCTTCTTTGATGGTATTCTTGCTGATTCTGCAATTGATTTCTTATGCCAACAATTATTAATGCTGATGTACTTTATTCTATATTTCCCTTTGTTGACTGTTGACTGTAATGCTGACTGTAATTTGCTGACTTAACTCTCTGTTGCTGTCCTTTTAATATTTGACTTTTCCTGATCATTGACTTGTCCTTATGGCAGACCTGAACTCAGAGTTGATATCCTTCATCTCTTTTATGCTTAATCATAATCAGAAATGTCTTCTATTTTCAGAATATATAAATATACTCTAACTCAGAAAAATATATATATTATTCCCTATATTTATTAAACTCAGAGGATGTGTTATTCTTTTTCCTTTCGATTTCCCATTTCTTCCTTCCATGTCCCTCTCTCACACATCAATCTACTTATACCTTAAGCTCCCTATGAAGAGAGGTATCCCTTTGAAGAGAGATAACTTTTCAAAAGGGACATGTTCCTTTGTTAGTAATGTTGTTATTTATTACCTTTGTTTAATATTAAATTGATTTCAATCTTTACATTAATTGGTACCATTTCATTTAATTATTCTCTTTGATTTAGTTTGCAAGGCTATATATGACGATCGATGCCTGTAGCTTTTATTGAGAGCTGCCCAGCCTTGTTTAATCCTTACCTTAGGAAATTTCCTTCAACATATGAATCGCTACCTTTTATTGAAGGTAGGGTCAACAAATTATATCATGTGAATTGTTGTGCTTAAGTTCATCCATCCCCTGCCTTATAAGCTGCTTTTGTAATTCATGTGAATTGATATGTTCTAATTCCCTTATATATACCCGCTACTCCTTGATTTGCTTTCCAATTTATAATTATAAATATCATAATAACATTTAAAATATATATTTATAGGATTATTTATTATCTATATTTATTTTATATAATAATATATCTATAAATATATATTATATCTTAATAAAAATATTTATATAATAATATTATTTAATATTATTATTTAAATATTAATACTTATACAATTTCACCATTTTTTATTATGACATTTAAATTTTTAATATAAATAATGCCTTAATATTGGGACATCACAGAGACATTACAGGGATGCATATTCTAGTGAGTGCATCATCTAGAAGAAAAGTGGGGCACCTATTTTTACAATGGCTAGTTTCAAAACAAAATAGGCATTCCCCTATTCTAGCGTAGCTTAAGGAATCAGGGGATGAGTTGACTTCCCATGACTTAGTAATCTGGTCAAGGTGTGAAGAGTTTAGCTTCTCGGCTAACAGAATATTCTATCGAGGTCCCCCCCAATAATGATAGGGCCCATCAACTATTGAGGAGATCAGGCACCCATTGTCTATGAAGGTGTGAAAAGTTAGGGAGCTTCTTAGCTAAACGAATATAGTCTTAAAGGAGGAAGGTCATTCACTGTTGATTAAAGCATCTTTACCCGTATGAAAAATATTGATGAAGAATTTTTACAAAGAATTGTAAAGAAAACTTAATCCATAAGATCTCAACGTGACTGATCCAGCAGGTTATGGTCTAGTGGCAATATGGAGAGATTGTCACGACCCAGATAAAGGGCACTCCCAGTCCCAGTTTCATTCAACAACCAGAAGATTTTGAGATAGAGTTATCAACTTGACCAATCCAGGCTATGGCCTAGAGCCAACATCCTATCGGGTACAGAAAACACTCTTGCCCACTAATGAGAATTGGGACCGTTGAAACTTTACCAGTCATAGGACTGGGGTTATTCCTCCTGCAATAAGGTACAAACCCGAGGTCACTGAGATTTCCTGCAAATTGGACATGCGTGCATCCCCTGTTAGTGAACTCTAGTACCTGTGCTCCAATTCTGGGCAGAACTACAAATTTTTTGAGCAGAAGATCTGAGCTCGAGAAGGGGCTGCAAACTGTTTAGCCATTCGCTGTCCTGTTTTTTTGGCTGGGAGTGTGTGCGGTCCGATAAGCTGCTGTGGCCTGGTGGACGTTATTAAAACCTTTCATTTCATTCAACTAAATTCATTCTAAGCCTAAAGGTGTTCTAAGCTTGACGGTGTATTCCAATGGTTGGATGTGTTCCAAATTATATTTGAAAGAATCCTATCATCCAAAAGAAAAAGAAACAATAATAGATTACTATTTGATGAGTTACAAATATATATTTGATTTTTTGAATGTGGGTGTGAAGGTGGATCAAAAAAACAAAATTAAAGAATCAAACAGGCATACCTGGGTGGGAAAGTATCTAATAACATTGGCACAATTGCCTCTCCAGAAGGAGAAAAACCCCTCTTCTCTCAAAACTCTTTTGAAGCAATGTCCAATTCCAATGTACGGATGAGTAAGGTGTCCCCTCTTGAGCAACTCTCCCTGATTTTGCATCAACAACTTCACTCTCTCAAGGGGGGCAGCAGCTGTCTTGGCAACAACTGCTGAAACTCCTCCCATAACAAAGTCCGCTGCAAATCTCTGTGAAGGTGACTGCAACTGCATCCTTCCCCTAGTCCCATCCTTTTCCTGAACATAATTTCAGTTAGACATCCAACTACATTATTTCAGTTATACCCACATAACTAAATCAACGAAGAAGCACAATACCGAGAGATCTGTACATCCTAACAAATAACTGCAGTTGACCTACATCGCCCTCAAAAACACAGGGCTGTAATATATGTAGAATACACGGTACCTTCATAAGAAAACCAATGGACCAGAAGGAAGACGTGGATGTTTTTTTTCTGAATCCAGGTACAGATGGCCAATGGACAAACCCAGACTTAAAAAGAGATGAAATATTGGGCCAAATCTAGGAACCTGAACCTTATAAATTAATAATAGTTTTATGATCCACATTCACGGTTCTCCTTAAACATCAGTCCGTTACACGGTCAGCGTTGATTCAACGCTGATGTGGAACCAGTGGGCCCTGCCCCTTCCCTCTCTGTTAACCTGTTTAATTCAGTTTATTAAAATTTGTTGCTTATACTTTTTAATTATGTATTTTCAAATGCGAATAGTGTTTATGCGTTTCTGATTCTTGCTTTTATTTTTTTTTAATATATTTTTGGGTTTTTATGTAATAATGATTTTTTTTTTTTAAATGGAGATCATCCACAAGATCGTTTTTGCTACACCATACACTTAAGCTCAGAGAGCAAGGGGGCTGAGAGCTAAGGGGTACAATCCCGGCCTCATCCCTTATGGTGTTGAAGGTCTTGCACTTAACAAGACTTGATACCTGGTGGGCTCATTCAGAATCTTTCGACTCGAGTAGACCAAGGGCCCTTTGACAATGACCTTTTTTTTCAATAATCTGTCTAACAAGTTTTATCTTCAAAACAAACATTATACTGTTTTAGTTATTTCTAATACATTATATATATAATGTTCTCTTTATAAGTTTGCAAATGGTTTTAGTATGGCAAGGTATATATAAAAAAAGAAATTACTTGGAGAATCACACTAAGGTAAAGGATTTCCCTACCATTTTCTCAATCAAATCAAGAGAAATAAATCAAGTGAGGTTTGAAGTTGACGATTTTAATATAAATGATAAAATTGAATCTAAATACCAATAAATTTCATACAAAGAAAAATTGAATCTAAAAATGTGGTTGATAAAATAAATTTGCTCACATTATATATACCAATGTTAGGGGTCTAATAACTTGTGATTGTGTTTTTAGACTAGGTATCATTATGATTTGTGTGGTGGATTAATCAAATAAACACTAAATAGGCATTGTGATTGAAGGGCGAAGGTCTGATGGGACTTTATTCATGAATGCCTAATAAGATTTGTTTTGAAAATTAATATTTTGGTATCAATAGGGTTCTACTTTCATTTTTATAGGTGTAAGTGTAGTATAGTATAATTGTTTTCTAATGTTCTTTTAATTGATAATGTATATTGGTAAAGAATCCATGAATCAGTCAATACATTTAATTATTACTTATTACAAGGTATGTTTTACATACCGTTGTCATCTTGCAATAATTGTAGCAATCAATTCGGTCTAGATTCCTAACATCTTGCCCAATACATGGGATTGCTTTTATTATTTAAGAACAAGGGTTGAGTGATGCAATCTCATTTGTTATAACTTATTTACTTTGTGTCAATAAGTTGTTTGTATAACTAGCAATGTAATAGTATTTTTATAAAAAAATTCTTTGATACCAATTGTCACGGGGTTGGCTCCTGATGCAACACTGTCAATCTCTACTCACATCTCCCATTGCAGACAAGACCTTTTGCAAAACCCAGACTACGTTTTACCCTCGAGTGCTCCTAACAACTTGACTGACAATATGCACTACGAAATCGTATGCACTGCACCAGACTTCCCGGCCTGTGGCCCTGGCACTTCAACTCCAATTCATGACTCTCATGAACTGCAAGAGTCCCTAACTATGCAATCCCCTGAAAGACCCATCTCCCTTGCACCCCCTGGGCACCATGTCTACGCATCTCCTTAAGAGACCAACCTACTACCAACCTAGTTGTGTAGGCCCTCAAGCACCAAGAGTCCCATACCTCTTAGCCCTCCTTAACTCTGCTAGCTTTCCCAAGTTCCCATCCTTCACCTTCAACTCATCAACCTCCTTCCATTATGCCACCCCATCCCTTCGAGCACTCCCTGAGTCTCCAATGTGTGACATCCCAACCTAGAGCACCAACTTCTCTCCATCGACTCACCTCCTGTGTCCAATAACGCCCTTAGTATTCACCAACTCACCATCCTTGGCTCATCTTGCAAACTCCCTGAGTCTGCCATGCACTTCCCCGAAGCCATGTCTTCACTCTTCATTTCTGACCTCATGACACAACTCTCTGCCAAGTCCCCTGGACTCACAAACCAACTTACCACCCTATCAGTCCATCGGCATGTCCCTGACATCCTTTCCTTGTAGAACGCATCCTATGCGGGCAAGGTACTCTTATTTCCCTGAATTGCCTTATCTATGTGACCCTGCCATACTACAACCATTAACTGGCCAGCCACACTGTTTGACTCTTCTTTACTCCTCAGACCAATGACCCAATCATTGTCCTACCCCCTGAACTTGCAGTCCACTAAAGCACCAAGCCTTTCTCATTACCCCAGACCTTGCTACCAAGTCCCCCTTGGACCTACTCTTATAGCCCAACCAATCAAGCTCCTTAATCTTCATGACCCTATCAAAACCTTTTGCCTTGGCCCCACCATGCGGTTCTGCCCCTCGATCCAACCATACATTATTACTCCTCAGTCCCGAGACCTTCTCTCTAAGACCTACACCCTGAACTCATGGCCACTCAAACCACTAAGCCCCTCATGTACTCATCCACTCAAAATAGGTGATGTCCTCGGCGTTGGTCCATTCGGCCCGAGTCCCATCCCTGGTTGCTGCTTCCCTAAAGACTTACACCAAAACTAAGGGATCCTACTATAGGAGATTCCACAAATTGTGAAGTCCAACTCCACTCTTAAACTGTTTCCATAATGTCACTAGCATGAGCCTTGCACTCCTTTTTACTGGCCTACGAGAGTCCAACCCTCGACTTTCCAAACTCATGAGCCCTATTACACTCATCTGCCCATAAGAGTTCAACCCTTATCTTCTTCTACAATTGTCCAACCCATCACTAACAAATCTCCAAGACAATTGACTCCTTCCAAAAGAAATTTTCTTGCATGAAGTCCCACTCCACTACTCCAACCGCTATACACCTAGCCTTCTGGAGTGTTACCAGTGTGTGCCTTGGGCTCCCATGCAATGGCCTGCGAGAGTCCAACCCTCGTCTTCTAATACTTTACATATCTAATTTGTTGAACTTATCCACATCCGACCTGTTGAATACCCACATCTGACTTGCTAGAGTCCAACTCCTAACTTCTCCAGAACTAATCAACCCATCCCTGATGGATCTTCGAGACAAGTATCCACTGCAAATGATGACTAGTTGCATCTTAAATACATATGATCATTGAGCTTTACAAGATTTATCTCATATTATCTACTTTCCTCCACATTAATTGCATTTTGTGCATGCAACTAATTTGAGAGGGCATACAATGTTGCTAACACCACTTTTTCAAACATCATCAGAGATTTATCACTTGCTTATTTAATATCTAGTTGTTGAGTGCAAAACCAAATTAGTTGCATATGTAATATCTAGTTGTTTTATAGGAAAAGAGGGATTGTTGATTGTTGAGTTTCAAGGGTTTATTTGGAATCCTCCTTTCACACAAAACATTCCAAGGGCATATTAACCGAGTTGAAGGTCTCCAATTTGTGCAAGAGGATTCACCTATCAGGTTGGGTTACCACTTGGGAAGATGCAGAATCTTGGATGTGTCAAACAATATCTCAAGTTAATGCTCAATTTCACTTAAAACCCTAAATATGCAAAATAGTAAGCAAATTATTGAATCACGACAAATCCTTTTAAACTCAGGTGAAGGACAGAGATATTTAACTCACTATTTTTTCAAAATCTGGAAAGTAGAAAAGTCAAGGACACGGGGACTAGTTCCCAAGTCCAAGGTGCACTTTTCATCACGGAATCTAGAAATTCTCTCGACACTGATCTGCACTGCAACTTCTATTTCTACCTTAAGAAAATTGGAAGACACAGGGACTAGCGCCCTAGTCCAAGAATGTTCACCGGAGTCCTCTACTTCTTAGATCTTGAATCTTTAATGTCTGCCACTCCCTTTCTGCAACTCCACTCTGCGAAACTCATTACGTGTAACCTGCAATCGCAAGGAGTGTGGGAGGGTGTTGTGGTGATTAGAGGCTTGCCTCAGTCAAGCCCTAGAGAGACATTCAAGTCTTTCGAATACCGTTGTCAGATAAGAGTGCGTATCCCGGTGGGATAGAGGCAAAAATCCAAATGATAAATGATTGAAAACATAATAGATATCACCTTGAAGTGTAGATCTCATGGAAGGTAGATGCTCTTCATACCATGAGGAGATGGATGTCAAATCTGCAAATACAAACACAATAACAACAAAGTACTGCTCTGCAACACAATGAATGCCTTGAATCACTTTCACAAAATCACAATGCTCATATAATTTCCATCTCTAGTTTACAAATGAAACCTAATCATGCTTATATATGCAACTACAAAGATTCCTGCTAAGAATTCCATAATTCAAACTTGAGATGTCTGCATAGGACCTAAATAACGGTCACTAAACCGACATTTAAAATTAGGGC
This sequence comes from Cunninghamia lanceolata, assembly GCA_027924645.1. Lineage (NCBI taxonomy): Eukaryota > Viridiplantae > Streptophyta > Pinopsida > Cupressales > Cupressaceae > Cunninghamia > Cunninghamia lanceolata. The sequence continues at coordinate 1,853,957 of BSBN01000564.1, read as the reverse complement.
AGACCCAAAATAGGGTAGGACTAGGGCGCTAGCGCCCAAATCCACCTTGCCACTTTTGTTCAAAATTCATCAAAATGTAACCCCCTAGGTCCTATTTGCCATAAGACTTTAGGGTTTTCTCATCGGGAGTCAAAAATATCACACAAGATGCTCTAAAATACATTCTAAGGACCTAGGAGCTAAACCTTAAGAGGGAAAAACCCCCAAGGGGACATTTTCCAACGTAACATTTAGCTTCCACTTTAATGTATGTATGAATGCAAGGCCAATACATGCATTAAAGTGAGGTCAACAAACACGCCAAGCACAGTGAAGACACGCTAAACACATTGAAGACAATAACAAACACGCAAAACATGGAGAAGATAGTTACAGTCATGCAAAACATGGAGAAGACAACATTGAAGACACAAAACACAGTGAATGCAATGATTATTTTCTTTTTCTTTTTCCCATATATGAAATGCAAAATGCAAGTACAAGGAAAGTAAACACGCAAGCCAAAAACCAGGAGGAACTCATCACCACCAGTCTTTAAGACTGCATATGGGGAAACAAACATGCAATACAAATCTTAGAGTGCAGGAGGGACTCATCGCCACTAGTCTTTAAGACTACACTTGAGAACAAACACGCCATACAAATCAAGCACGCCATACAAATCCCAAAGCACAAGAGGGACTCATCACCACCAGTACTTAAGACTATGCTCAGGAACAAACATGTCATACACACACACATGGAAGACACAAAGAAAACACAACAGACAAGCGATGGAAGAAACCTATTGCTAGGTTCACATCCATCTTAGGCACATTACAGGCACACACCGATGATTGGGCTTTGCCACAACAATCATTGAAGACATGCTTAAGGGTTAAGATAGTCTCAGATCCACTCCCCACCTACTCATAGGACTTTTAGAAAATGATAGGATTGTACAATCTCCTCGAGAAGTACACCATCCCCACCTTCACAGAGGGCTTAAGATAAAAAGGATATACGCGATATCCCACCTCCACAGAGGGCTTAAATGATTGCAATAGATTCAAGATTCACAAACACACTTTCTAGCATCTACATCAGACAACTTACCTTATATATGCCCCACCTTAAGGTGGCTGATGTCATGTACCGATATCAAGCACTTAAAGGTAGGAAGAAAACACACAAGGGAACACAAACTCTTGCAAAGCCCATGCCCCCCAAAGGTGACATGTACTTTATGATCGCCAAATGTTCCCACAAACACACAATTCCCTGCAAGAAAAGGTGTTAGCATCCATATAATCATGATAATCAATAACGCATATGATCATTCACATAAAGAACCGAGGAATGCAAGATTCAAGATAGACAAAGTGCACAGAGCAGCAGTATTGTTATGTTTTGTAAGTGCGATAAGACAACATTAAGATCACACAGAGTGATTCTACTAGCCAAGCATCGGATAATATATATCAACCCCATCGTCATGTATGGACTAGGTCCATTTTTTTATTACTCGCTAAAGGTACACTAGGTCTGCATTAGTATAATATGTTTTTTGTCATCCGCCCGCTAGGTAGAACCGCTAGAGGAAGGGAAACAATAAATCAAGAGAGCAGAAACAAGTGCCTTAGGGACAATCACGTAGGAGGGTGCCCCCAAGTCACCAACCACAATGCTATGTCCATAAGACACAACACACAACAATGAAAATAGAGGAGAAGCGATATAGAAGAATTATGATACAAGTAGAAGAAGGGTCACAATAGAGGCGGCCTCCCAGTATCCTTGACCTTACAGGAGTATCAAGGGTCATCTTAGGAGGCCTAAACAACACAACACATCACGAGGGAAACACAACACGGAGGTAAAGGGTTAGGAATACTTACCTGTCAATACAATCGTACTAAAATTTGGAACTTGAGAGCCTCTTGGAGAGATGCTCTATCAAGTTTTGTGCAAAGCTTGAGTGGTTCTTATGAGAGTCATGTGTAACATACACCCCACTGTATGTGTTTCCTCCTGACTAATTTTTTTTGCATTTTCTGATGTTTTGTTGTTTAGGGTTTTATGGGTTGTTTTTGCATGTTGTGTTTTTGCATTGCATGTATAAAATATGAAGCATATGAACAAACCCAGAAAAACTAAAAGAGATATTGACAAACTAACAACTACCCAGATAGCAATGAGCCAAAATATGAATTATATTGACATACCCAGATGGAGGTTTACAACTTCGTCTGGATGCTGAAGCCGGATCAGCAATATAGCACCATGGAAATGCTCACAACTCCCAAGAATGAAGATACATTGTATAATAGTGAACAACAATAATAAATATGTTTTTGAATGCCAAGAATGGAAGGAAGGAATGACATAAATCAAGGAAGATTAGGTACTTTCAAACACCCACATCCTCCTTGGAGTTGTACAGCCACCATAGAGCAAAGGACAACAACAAACACACATAAATCTTCCCAAAAAGTGTTCCTTTCTGATCTGTGATAGTTTCCTACTCCAAACAACCAATGATGAAGTCACAAACCACAACAAACCTCCCAAAAATGATCATACATAGCAGTACAGCCTCCTGGAAAGGTACGTCCAATAGCAAACTGTACGACCTGGTTAAATGTTCCAACTCAGCCACAAAACCTTTCTCAAATGCCTTCAATCTGTTCAAGAGATACTCATTCTCAGCTGCAAAACATAACTCCAAAGAATATAGTTATTTCATGATCAAATCAACTCCAAATGTGTTTCTTGAAAGCACAAATGAGGCCCCTGTGTGAAGCCTCCACAAATCCCCTCCTAATGCACTCTTTCATACATAAGAAGAGGCAAATCTGCAAAGGTTTTCATCTCTGCAATTCGTTCTTTCAACCACAAAGCCAAGCATCAAACCCTATGCACGGGCAACTCAAAGCAAGAACAATATTCTTTCATAATAGCATAAAGAAAATGAAGTTATTTTTGCCTTTTAACTTCCTCAAAACCCAATGTCCAAGATTGAGGAGGAAATATAATATTTTTTAATTTTAAAACAACCCCTTTATTCCTCATGGGGTGGGCGCTCCTCCCTAGGCACAATCACTTTTCTAACTTTAAGTTATAACTTAATGTTATAAAGTCAAGTTATAACATAACTTAAAGTTACTCAAAAATACAATAAGTTAAATCTTTAATTTAACTTATAAAATTGATATAGCTCTAGAAGATTCAACCTCCTGAATCGTGTGCTCAGGCACCTGCACTGCCCTGCCAAAAATGGAAACTGGCTCTGTCACGACTTACTATAAATAGTAAGTCCTCAAACTAACTCCCTAAACACTGTCGTTAGCCTATAGGAATCCTGTGATAGGCTAACCCTATCCTGCCGGAGTGATGAGCTAAGTGGGGGACATTACATCATGTTTGATGCTAGGAAATCCATGTAATGTTTGTTTCTCATATCCTTGTGTATGTGAAATCTTTTGTTGCTTATGAGGAGGAGAATCACTATTATTTCCAAATGATGATAATCATCTTGCTCTTTTCTAAATTTTAGCTAACTTTCTCTGTTGAGTTTGTCTACCATAGTGACAAGAGCTATCTTGTACTATCTCAATCTTTTCTTTTGTCAAAATCCCTTGTTTCAGTTCTTCTATTTGTCTTTCTGATGCATTTTGGTTATCTCCCAATCCTTGAAGGGATAATGGAGTTGGAACCTCGGCATAAATACCATTCCTCCGTGGACGAGGTGATACCTCAGTATTTTCCTTATCCACTTCTATTGTAGCAATAATCTCATCGTAGTTCAGGTAGCCATCTTCTATTTCCAATGTATTTTGTTCCATCATGTTATTATTGGTATGCTTAGGAAAGGGATTAGTGAAAATCTGTAAATTCTGATTCGGGGAAGCAACCGACTTATTTCCATTATCATTCACACCTGATACCTATATGATATTCAAGCCAATGAGGTCTTGTATTTCATGTTTAAGATGCATACATCGTTCAGTATCATGTCATGTTGTCGATGGAAATGACAAAAAGCATTAGCATCGAAATAAGGTCCTTGCATTTTATTAGGATCCAAAGGTTTAATTAGGGGAAGATTCATAAGATTATTACTCACAGCTTGGTTCATGATAGAATGATAGGACTTAGATATCAGAGTAAACTTTCTTTGTTGATACGGTGCCTTCTTTGGATTAGTGATAGCAAACACTTGTGAAAAATTGTTTGAATTATGTCCATTAACCTTGATGAAACTCTTATTATTCCTCTTAAAGTTATTTGTGAAGGCCCACCCATGAATTGACCAACTTGAGCCGATGAGTTTTGATTTTCATATCGACTAGATGAAAGTTGACAATCACGAAGGGCGATACATAAATGTTGAAAGGAGTTATACTTCATCAAGAGAATCTTATCATGGATGTTAGGTTGTAGATTTGTAATAATCACCTTCTGAACATCCTCATCCTTTATTTGATATTGAATTTATGCATAGAGGAATTGATACCCACTAATAAACTCAGTCAACTTCTGTTTTGGACCTTGCTTGCAATGAACTAAATCAATCAAAGAGACTTGAGGTCCAATGTTTGCTTGAAAATGTTGTAAAAATTGATCAACTAACTATGAAAAGGAATGTATTGAGTTTGGATGTAAATAGCAAAACCATTCTAGAGTTGTATCTTTAAGAGATCGCGGGATAAGTTTTGCTAACAAATCCTCTTCAAAATAGAAATCGCTACACATAGCCATGAATGCTGCCACATGAGTATTAGGATCACCTTTTCCACCATATTTTTCAAAGCAAGGAGTCTCAAACCTCTCAGGCATGGGGGCTCTCAAGATTGCATAAGATAGGGGATTACGAGCATGATAGGTTGGTATATTAGGTTGTGAAGAATTTGTCAAGTTTGTCACCTTTTGTTGTAAAGAAGTCATGCCTTGCAAAAGTTGGTTTAGGATGGCATCATTAGGAGATGCGGTTTGTTGTGAGGAATTAGAACCAAAGTGAGGAGTGATTGAGCCCAAGTAGTAATGAGTAGAGGTTGTGAATAGTTTAGTGGTGGTTGGACATAGTGATAGGTGGAAGGTGGTTGTGAATAAGTGGGATGAAGAGGTGGTTGAGAGTAATTATTTAAAGAAGAGATCCCCTTAGATACCAAGTTCTGATAATTAAATCCCACAACTTTGTAATTTTGTGAATTTGTGCCATTAGATACTCCAATACCAGTGGTAGCATTACTACAAGCATTTGCATTAGTGGTTAAAATCGTTGATGTAAATGTAGATATTCTCATAGTTGGTATAGGTGCCGATACTTGCGTATGAGACGATGACGGCATGTTCTTAATACCATTCGCACATTCAGTCATCGTCATGACATTATGGTGTACTATATGTGTTAATCCTCAAACAACATTAATACCATCTTGTCCTCCTTTTATCAACTCTCTTATATGGTGGATCACAAGACAACTTCTTCTCCTATCCTTTCATTTCCAACAAATGCTTGAAAATCGGCTAACTCTTTATCAAGTTTATTTATTTGCTCATTAGGTACATGTGTTACCACCTCAATAGTGTCCTCAACATCATGAAATACTTGATATTCCATAGTGGTTGTATGAGGCATAGTATCTTGCAAAATTTGTCTCTCCTTTTGTAAAGAAGGTATTCAATGGATTTTCAGAGGTGGGAATGTCAAATTCTTCAAAATCACTAGATCCCATGAGTCTTCTACTTCTTCTTAAAGGGATATTTCTATTAGGGAAGTGATTTAGAATACTCATACAAAAGCATGCAACTCTTAAGACACAAACTAATAGAAGAAACCCGAGGAGCAAATATGTTTAAGATCCAAAATACTTGTTTTTTCAACTGTATCCAATGTAAATCACTAGGAGAAAAGGTGTTGTGAAAAATTTTAAGAGGGGGAGTAAATAATATGCCTAATATCAGTCCAATTATGCAATAATATATTTCACAACACGCTTTTTACGCAAACCTAGAGTGATGACAAGTCAAAACCTAGTGAAAATGTGCTAAAATATGCAATTCTTCAACAATTTTCCAATGCAAAGGCCTAGTAGAAAGGGTGTTGTAAGGAATATGAGGAGGGAAGTAAATAATAACCCTAATAACAGCCAATTAATGCAACAAAATCCCTTACAACGTGCTTGTGATGCAAATCTATAGAGACGATAAGGTCAAATCTAGTGAAAATGCAGGGTTTTCAAACCCTAGACATGAAATTTTGCAAGAAGACCACTATGATGCAACAATAAAATTAGAAATAAGTCCTAATGAGTGTTTGAAAAGGGTAGTAAAATCTGAAACAAGATTTTGACTACAACCCTAGCTAATGCAAAACTAGGTTTTCATGAAAAATGCACAATTTCAAGCAATTTTTATCAATTTGAGCACAAAAATGCAATACAAATGAATACTAAATGATGAATTTTTGTAATTTAAATCATATCTAATGAAAATGATAGAAACTTAATGAAATTGAATGCTAACTAATTCAAACTATGCTAAAATGCAAGTAAAAAATACCAATTTTTTCAAGTTTTTCAAAATTTTCAATTTTTTTGTAATTTTTCGAATGCAATAAGATGAATGAATGCAAATATATTAAACAACACTCAGAAAGGTGCCAAAAATCCAAAAACATGGGTTCACCAAAATGTTTTATAGGAAAAGACGGATTGTTGATTTTTGAGTTTCAAGGGTTTATTCAGAATCCTCCTTTCACACAAAACATTCCAAGGGCATATTAACCAAGTTGAATCTCCAATTTGTGCAAGAGGATTCACCTATTAGGTTGGGCTGCCACTTGGGAAGATGCAGAATCTTGGATGTGTCAAACAATATCTCAATTTAATGCTTAATTTCACCTAAACCCTAAATATGCAAAATAGTAAGCAAATTATTGAATCATGACAAATCCTTTTAGACCAAGGTGAAGGACAGGGATATGTAACTCACTATTTTTTGAAATCCAAAAGCGGAAAAGTTGGGGACACAGGGACTAGCGCCCAAGTCCAAGGTGCACTTTTCATCACGGAATCTGGAACTTCTCTCGACACTGATCTGCACTACAACTTTTGTAAATTCTACCTCAAGAAAACTAGAGAACATAGGGACTAGCATCCTAGTCCAGGAATGTTCACCGAAGTCCTCTACTTCTCAGATCCTGAATCTTTAATGTCTACCACTCCCTTTCTACAACTCCACTCCGCGAAACTCGGTACCTGTAACCTGCAATCACAAGGTGTGTGGGAGGGGGTTGTGTTTAGAGGCTTGCCTCGATCAAGCCCCAGAGAGACATTCAAGTTTTCCAAACACCATTGTCAGATAAGAGTGTGTATCCTGGTGGGATAGATGCAAAAATCCAAATGATAAATGATTGAAAACACAATAGTTATCACCTTGAAGTGTAGATCTCATGGAAGGAAGATGCTCTTCATGCCATGAGGAGATGGATGTCAAATCTGCAAATACAAACACAATAACAACAAAGTACTGCTCTGCAACACAATGAATGCCTTGAATCACTTTCACAAAATCATAATGCTAATCTAATTTCCATCTCTAGTTTTCAAATGAAACCTAATCATGCTTATATATGCAACTACAAAGATTCCCGCTAAGAATTTCATAATTCAAACTTGAGATGTCGGCATAGGACCTAAATAACAGTCACTAAATTGACATTTGAAATTAGGGCAAACCCAAAATAGGGCAGGACTAGGGCACTAGCGCCCAAGTCCACCTTGCCATTTTTGTTCAAGATTCATCAAAATGTAATCCCTAGGTCCTATTTGCCATAAGACTTCAAGGTTTTCTCTTCAGGAGTCAAAAATATCACACAAGATGCTCTAAATCCATTATAAGGACCCGGGAGCTAAATCTTAAGAGGGAAAAGCCCCCAAGGGGACATTTTCTGACGTAACACTAGCTACTTATATAGTACCATGTCAATGGTGTATCCAATATCTATCTATTGATAGGCAATTTACCATTTATTTTTTGTAGATATTTAGTAGTTTTGTTTATGCTAATTTTGAATGCTTTATGGATGCTACTTATTTGGATCTTTTTCTTTTGGTCTTGCATGTTTTTCAAGTAAAAATAATCATCACAAGTGAACATGTACCAAAATGATGTCTACATACATATCTGTATCCTTTTTAGGTGTTTGAATATTTTACTTTCACATTAGCCATGTATGCATTACTTTTATATGCATTCTCATGGTAGCTCGCATGCAAGTCAAAGTGGGGGGAAAATGTATTAGTGAAAATTGCATACCTTGCACTTTTCCCCTTCATTTTGGACTCACTTTAACCCATTATCCCTTAATTCAATAACCAATGTGACAAAATGATGATAAAGGCATTGGAAGTTGGCAAATAACTTAATCTTGGATTTTGGTTCCTATTTGCATTCATTCCTAGGGTCCAAACTTGATCCTCGATTTATCCATTTTCTACTTGGGATAAAATTTATAGTTGTGAAAGTGATTAGGTTACTTCCACACTTCCAAAAATGACCCCTTTGTTTTAAAGGTAAAATTCAAATCTATAGGCCCAATTATTTTCCTTCCAATTGATTGTTATCAACTAATTAAAATGCAAAATAGGTGAATTACATGCTAGAGAGTTATATTTGAGGGAAAACCCTAATTCATTTAAACATCTAGAAAACACATGGATTGAACACCTTCTAGCCCACATCATGAGGCCTAAAAATAATCATCTAGTGGTATCAACATTGCATCAACATTCTAGAGCATACATGCATGACTGGTTGATGTTCTTAACCTTATTGAAAAGTTGTTGACTTGACATTTTTGCATGGTTTCACACAAGATAGTATTTATCCCTACCACGTGCAAACCAAGAAGCAAAAGAACTAATTTTTATGTGAGAATATATTGAATACTTTAAGGAGAGCCAAAAGAAAAATTATGAAAATTAGCAAGGATCAAATTTGTAAACAAAGATCAAATTTATTCGTTTAGTTCAAATCTGGAATGACAAGATTGATTTTGTAGTCACAATAATGATCTTGATAAAAGAACATAGTTTTTACAAATTCTTATTCATTCCTTTGACAAGTCCTAATTTTCTTAACAATGAAAATTCACTTTGGGACATCTAGTAGAACCATATTCTACATTGAGCCAAGAGCTAAATACTTGCATTCATTAATTAAAATTCTAAGAGTTAATTTCAACATGCTTATCATTTCCAACTATTATTCTTAAAATATGTTATACTAATGATGATTAATCAATTTATCCTAAAATATTTATGTAAATAAAAGTTTTATTTCTCTATAGTGTTTTACCAATCTCAGTTATAGTAGTTTCTTTGTGTATGCACTCTCCACTTTTGATTTTGGTTGTACTATTTTTTTAAATTAATATATGTGGTTAGATAAAAAAAGCATGGGAGAGTTGTTTCCTCATATTGAAGAAAATGTTTGTATGTTAGAATAATGCAATTAAATTTAGTGGCTAAATCTAGTGTGAGGTAGTGCATTAGGCAAAGACTCATGAGTTAAAGAAAATTTAAAGGTTAAAGCTATATTTTTCTTTTAAAGCCCTGTCTAAAATAAATAGATATACCAATGACTTTACAAATGAAAACCTTTATAAAACTTTATTTAATGTTACATTCTTGTGTGATAATATGGTGAATATTTAGTTACAAATTGTAGAAATATTTACTTTCATATTTGGTTAGTTACTAATATGATAATAAGATCAACCTTTCTAGGTTATAATTGTTTATTAATGTTGTGTTTTATTTTTGTTTGGTAAGTGCTGCCAGAGGGGGCAACTCCCTTATATTAAAATTGAAACAAAGTCATAAATTGGTGCATGCCCTTGCCACAAGGGGTGCTTAAACAGATGCATGCCCTTCCACAAGGGGTGCAATTATGCTGGCAAATAAAATACCACTATTGTAATCTAATGAACGTGCCTTTTAACACACTTCTAGATTCTCTCCTTTCTTCGAGGATCTTAAAGTCATTAGATGCTTTTGATTTGATGAAGGAGTTTTCTTCCTCTTCACTGCTGTCCATCCTTGTTCTGTTTCAGGGGGTTGCAAACTAAAGTTATTTTCTGCACTCCTACTTTCACTCTTATTGTTGGTTGTTGGATTAACTGATGAGATCTCAAGGTTCTTGTGCTGAGAGGTAGATTTCTCTGAGGGGGGTGGTGAGGTCTCCTTGGAGGCATGGTTTGGCACTTTACTAGTCATTATATCTTGAAAATGATCTTGATCAACAACCGGGTAGGCGGAATTCATAATTGGAGAAGTGGCAACATCCTTCGCATCGGGGGGAGAGATAATATAATGGCTTGATTCCACCCCAAACCACCATGAGGGTTTCCGGATAGGGGCTGCATTGTTCTTTTCAACTCGTCTTCCACATTGTCTGGTAGCATTTTCAGTAGCAAAACATATCCGACACTTGAAGGAGATTCTTTCATAATCTATTAGTTAGCACCAGTGCCTGTTGCCAACTTTAAGGAAGATCTCGGCTGGGAGACCCTTTGAGACATCCATTTCGATGCAGAGACGAGCAAAAGTTGAATTTTCATATTTAATTGTTTCTTTTGAAATGCCTTGGAATTTTCCCAATCCATTTCCAATTGCCTTCAAACAATCAATTTCCCAAAACTGTAGGGGAAGGTAGGGTAGGCGTACCCACAGAAATGTTGTAGAAAATGTCTCTATTCGCGGATCAAACGAAGGGAACCACAGTTTCGTGCATAAGAAGTCACCTTGGAAGGTCCACGGCCCTGTGTTAAGTATCATTTCTTTGTCTTCCACAGATTCAAATTCCAAAATGAAGAAACCTCTTGCACAGGGGTAAATACTAATTTCTTCTTTCAGATATTCTTTCCAATTCAAGCTTATCCAGGAATGGAGATCACAGAGCTTTGGCCATACCTTCATAAATCTGCATATAAGGGCATGGGCTTGCAGATATTCTTCTCTATCACCAGCAAAATTGTCCAAACAAATCTCAGGACCAGGTGTTGAATGATGGATGCTGAAGGGGGAGTTTTGTGTTACACCATCATGAGAAGAGAGCTGCTCCAATTTCAATGACTTAGATCGCCCAGCAACCGTGTGAATACTGGACGAACCGATGGCATTACTGCTCAGAATCTTTTTAAAATTTAGGGCTCTGTCCGAGGGTTGATTTTTGCCAGAGAGAGGGTTTGGAGAAGTTTTGCCAGCCGCCGTACTCGAAATGGAGCCACAATCCAATGCCTTTCTGCCATGTTCTAAATTCCGGAGAGGGAAGAGTGCTTTCGCTCAAGTTTGCGGGAGCATCCAAGTCCATCCGAAGTGCCAAAACGAGCAGGGTACGAAGGAGCAGGAGAAGACATTGCGGAATAATAAAAAATATTATTATAGTTATGATTATCAAAATTTATTAATGTTGTGTTTATTGTATATAGAATCACCATAATTATATCAAAAAGATTGAGAATAAGTTATATGAAATGTTATATTTTATGATAAGAATTATTGACAAAAGCTATGATAAGATTAAAAGAATGTATACTCAACAAATGAGACAATGACTTGTGGAGACACTACAAGTGATTTTATTAGAGTGCCCCATACAAGTTATATGATTTCTTTTATTAACATATAAAATGAGATCTCTATTAGATGGACATAATTATCCTATCTAAAGAATTCTTATGGACAATGAATAATTGGCGTAACACATGAAATATAATAGTCCTTGACATAGTGTTATATACTAAGTCATAAGAACTATAGAATTACTTAAAAGTGTCATTGTGGGGCAATCCTATATTATTTGATATGAATTGAATGGGAAAAAGGACAAATGTAGGGTGACATGTAAAATAATACTATTCAATAATAACTAAATGGAATTTGAAGCTCCACATGCTAGGGTGGGGTTTTATCACATAAAAATGGAGTTTATGTATTGTTACTATGTGTTATTACTCTCATACTTATTTTTAGCCGATAGGCTTCTTAGTGGGAGGTTCTGCTCCTCAAAAAATTGTCATCTTGTGTGCATGGGTGCTTAACTCGCTATTTTTCCAAGTTTTCTGGCCACTGTTTTCCCGTCCTCATTATCCTCGCCTTGGTTGTCACGATGAATATTTTAAGAAACAGAAACTTTGATTAGATAATACTCTATTTTAAATTGTTCATATCCATTTTATTATTGTTGGTCGGTGCTCACTGAATAAAATAATATAGATTCCTCTATTTTCGCTAACCTAATTTCAGCATTATTCGGGAGCATTATGACTCGTTTTTTTTTTATATCAGTAAATAGTGGTGTTGTTTAACTATAAATATTGTTTGAACAAGTATGTCATGATGTTGTGGGTGGATATTTTCTATTAAATTATATTCGAATAGTACTGAATAAAATATATTACCCATAGTCTACATAAAAAATACACTTCTACCTGCATGAAAACAAAATATCCCTTTTCAAAACCCTAAAATAGCTTCTCTTTCTCCCTCTACTTAGATTACACAATGAATAAAGCACAAAGAAATTGATTCCAACAAAACAAGATTTGATGTTTCATATTTATTAGGGTGGTTACCTTTCCACCACAAACTTCATTGTCTTGTTCCATTTAAAACAACAAGGGTTTTGAAAACATCCAAACTGACCAAAATTTCTCACACTATAGCTGGCCCTCTCTTCAATGCACGTTATGTTGATGGATAAGACTATGAGGCACACTGGTTAAAGGTTTCCTGATTTATAATTGTGATAAGTGATCTTAAGTGGCATTTCATGTTTGATATATAATTGGGAAGTTATTACTTTATTCCATTCAAACTCGAGACATGAAAAATCTACAGTTGAGAATACCAATAAATTGTTGATGTTGTTTTATCTTATAAATCATTGAGTTTTTAAAGATAAATAATGACCATTATATCAGACACTCTGGCCATGTTAGATATTTGTGTTATTCAGTCTACTTGTTTGAACCGTAATGTCGTTTTAGCCAATGGTATTGAATGACATCAACTTCCTTCTACAATATCCTATTACTATTGTAGGGTACATGACTCATTCATTTCATTTCCAACTCTTTATGTGAAATGAGTGATCTTGTATAGAAAGCAAGGATGATGTGTTTTCGAGCGCTGATTAGAAATGTGGTACTCTGCACTATGCACATGTAATGGCAATCTTGGGTTCAATTTTGAATGATTTCATATTTGATCTTCATGTAAATAATTTCAATTAAGATGAATGTGGTAAGGTGTAAGTATTAGAACTTGATGTGATCTTAATCATGAATCTCCTCAGATTAACAACCTTATGTATGAGATTAGGAATCGGCACGAGATTCAAATATTTGGCACACAACTGAATTAGGTCTTCCTTGAGTGAAATTGACAAGTCACGTGATATCAGCCAATGACAAAACAACTTGTAATGATGTGGCCTTGTAGAATACACGATTTAGAATTAGTGAGGGCAAGATGAACCAATCCCATTTTGAGTTTTTGTTAAAGTTGAGAATTGTGGATATGGATTTGTCATATCACTTTCATTGATTGCATTGGTCTTTAATTTTTTTGGTGTGCACGTTATGATGATTTTCGCAAGACTTATAAGACAAAATGAAGGTCAAGCAACATGAATTATTCTCATTGATCTAATTATTCTCTTAATCTCTCCCCCCTCCCCCTAATAGTTTTATTCTCTAAAATCGCTTTTCAGAGTCCCTGAGGTTCTATTGAACTCTCCTATCTACTTGGGAAATGGAGAATCAAACTAGAGAGAAGAAAGGAACCAAACCACATTTGGGCCCTTCAAACATATTATTGTGCCCAACCCCCAGATAATAATAATTATCTCTAGTGACTGCCCAACCCCGGGGGCTCGATAATAGCAATATGGGAACGCTCAGACTGCGCTCTCTTTCAATAGTTCAGACAGAAGCTTAGGAATTGCATTGCAGTGTACATCTTGAAGATTTTGGTTTATCTAAAAAATGAATTTCAATGATACATGAACAAATGGATGAAGTCTTCTACATTTTAAACAAACTCTTGGAAAGGACATGGTGATTACTAACTTTGCAATAGAATGTCTCAGGTTTGATTGGCATGGCTTTCAGTGTCCTTTTTAATGTGTTTCTTGCATTAAGCTAGATACCAGCTTTAAAAAATAAATGAAATTATAGGTGGTAAGCAGTGGTAGTTGGTTCCCAGTTGTCGCTGCTCTTTAAAAAAAATCCGCACTATTTTTACATATCTCACAAGGTTTGAGTTCATGTTCAAGTTTGGCAACAATAAAACTTAGATTAAATTCGTCAAAAATTAAGAAATAAAAAATTCGTGATTAGGACTAATATAAATTTGTAATTTTTTTAGTATAAAGATAAATCCATAAAATTATCAAAATAAATAAACATTAGTAAATATATTAAATTGTATATATTAAATATATTAATAATTAAATATTTAAATTAAATATTTTAAAATATTATATTTTAATGCATTAAATAATATAAAATAAAATAAATTAAAAATAAAAATAAAACAAACACACTCATCACAATTAAATTAAACCCACATTTAAAAGACTAATAGCAATAGATAATTATATAATCATACTCCAATATAATATGAAGTCAAATTGATATTGAATTGCCCATAGTAGTATCTATTGTTTTAGAAAACAATGGCTTAAAATGTTTGTCTGTAAACATTAAAGGCCTGATTATTGTTGTACATGTCACCAATTTTCTCACTCCAATTAAGTAATATAAGTGATTTTATACCATAAATCGTGAAATTTTGATGGATTTAAAAGGATGTAGTACGAACTCATAAACCTACTCAATACTTGAAAAATAAATGAAAGCATAGACAAAACATAGTTTGCTGAGAATGATTGCACATTACTAAATTAAAAAACTAAACCTTTACTTGAAAAATAAATGAAAGCATAGACAAAACATGGTTTGCTGAAAATGATTGCACATTACTAAATTAAAAACCTAAACATTTCTATACAAATTCTTAAAAAACTAAACCTTTCTATACAAATTCAATCATGCCATCTATTCAAATAGCCTATATTTTTTTTAAAGAGAAATATTCAATAGCAATTTTACACCTCATTTATAATGGATGATATTTAAAAATAAATATTCTTCTCTAGCATTTTAAATGGTTTGCCAACCTTTAAAAATGTTGAAATATTCTTTATCATCCATTTGAAAAGTCCTACAACTCTCCAAAACGGCAAAATAATATTCTTGTAAGCATTTTTATGGTTCTTAAAACCTCTGACCTATTGAAATGCCCTTTGTTGGTGATTTCTTGGGTTAGCGAACTTGCAGAAATGCTAAGATACATTATTGACGGTTGTTTTGAAAGCTTGCAAGCTTTCCAATTCACTGAAATACTCTTTATCGATGCCCTTACTCAGTTCGGCCTTCTATTATAATGTCTGATCATGATGAAGCCAAACTACCACGGCCTTTGACCAACATACCTATGCAAAGATGGGAGCCTTTATCAATATCTATCAAATCATAAAGGATACAAGAATTTAGTCAGATGTTGTACAGAATGGAGGCCACAGGACTTTAACAGAATGCCTCAAAGAGATGTCATCTCATGGCTCATAATGATTATAGGATAGATGGAAATTAGATTTGTTGAAAAGGCTTTAAAAACTTTCAAGCAAATGCAATTGGAAGGCATAAAAACAAATTCAATTGTAGGATCCCACACAAAACTGTTTGAGTTTAAAGACATTAAAAATCCTCAAGCAAGTACGGGTGAATATTTAGTTTTGGCAAATATAATAGTTCGCGAACCATATTAATCCCCAACATCCTTCATCGATATTTTACATGGTTCACGAACCATTCCAACCCATGACACACATGCGTTAGAAATCTTTAAAACTGTGAGCGAGTTAGGAAGTTCACTAACTCACCGAAACGTTGAAATACATTCTTATCAGCCATTTCCATGATTTGCAAATTTACCAAACTGCCAACACCATGAATGGTATGGATTTGTTGTTTTCACCCTACTCCTCTTTTTCTTGGAAAGTAGAAGCTCTAGGACAGGTATTAAAGGATAAATGATAGAGGATTTTATCAGATGTTGTTGCAACTGCTTTGATTCACGTGAACTCAAGAAATTAAAAACGTGCAGTTTGTGGCCTGTTTTCCTTTTAACAAGAATGCCTAAAAGAGATGTCATTACATGCAATGATTGCTGAGGACTGCAATGGTTGCAGGATATGTATAAAATGGATTTGTTAAAAATGGTTTTAAAAACCTTCAAGAAAACTATTGGCAGTTGTAAACAAATCAACTACATGTATTGCATCATTAGTTTTTTTTACATACTATGAAACATGTCATCTTAGAAAATCTATCAAAAATACAAAACTAAATCATGACCTCTTTGTGTTCTTGGAAGACCTAATACCAAATCTATATTGATATTCTCCCAAGGCATCTTTGGAATTGGTAATGAATTGTACAATCCAATATTTTGACTACTACCTTTTGCAACTTGATAAATTCTGCAATTTTAAAGATACCCTTTCACATCCATATACATGTGTGGCCAATGATAGTTCTCACTTACTAATTATGTTGTCTATTCAACACCAAAAGATCCATCTAGTCCATTGCTATCATTCTCTTTTATCAAATTATCCCTCATTGAATTTCTAGGAATACACAATTTTTTTTTTGGATTAAGAATAGTTAAATCATATTACCAAAAAATGAGTTGTATCATTACATATATTGTGGCCAAGCTGGCCACCATCTCAGGACTCAAAGCTATACAACTTAGAACAAAAAGATATCCAGTTTACAACTTACATAGATAATGTATCATATACACTGCATTGTTCAAAAAACCAAAGTGTTGTTCCAAAAAAAAAAACTAGACAATTATCTGTTCAACTTCCTTCTATTCTTCTGGCAAAAGGTCCATTACTAGTTCATCAATTGACAGGTCACTCTCTGTAGAGTCAAGATCTGATTCACTTTCTGGTTCGAATTCTGCGTGGTCCACTCCAATTCTATCCATAGATATCTTATCCTCTTCAACACCAATGGGAGTAACTTGAAGTAGATCAACTTCCTGAGATTTATCATCAATCCCTGTTTTTGAAAGATGCAATTCTTTGAACTTGATATGCAGTTCTTCCAGCCTCGAGTTGAAAGATTGGCAAGCCTTGTCAATGTCTAGTGGTCTCATTCTAGAAAGACCAGACTCAATATCTTGTAGCGAGGAGAAGTCATTTTCAACCATCTTGGACAGATTGGCCATTTGATCCTCCACTGAAACTGCCACCTGCATATAATGTCAACATGTGTGAGTCTAGAGTCAGACCCATTAAGAATTCTAGGCTCTCCTTGAAATTGGTCCTCATTCCTCTTTTTCCACATAATCCATAAAACTTCAGTTGTTAGAGCTAACCAAAATAATTTAGTTTTAGAGTCAAGACTAGCAACATGACCAAAAAGAATCCCAATTTTGCACTTAGAATCAAATAAAGACCAGTTAGGAAGACTGTTCAAAAAGATATCCCAAACCTGACATGCAAAAGGACAATAAAAAAATATCATCACAGCTTTCATGGACATTGCATAAACTACAAAAATAGCTATTGAAACCTACTGGCAAATTCTTCAACCCTAATAACCATATAAAGCATCCCTTCTTGGGTTCCAATGGCTTAGACCAAAAGGACTTAAAGAAGCAACCTAGGTCTCTAGGGTTAACAACACAATCCTAAACCTTGACACAATGCTCGAAAATCTCATCAGAGTCCCCAAGAAGCTTATAGATCCTTTTGGAAACACAATTTTTCAAATTGCCTGTCTTTCCACTTTAGCATATTCACCTAGTCCTGCTCACACAAAAGAGTTGGCTGGGCAGGATTGACTGAATATGCAGAAACTAGCATTGAATAAGTTCTCCTTTGAGTATCTTTCAGCCCGAATTCAGATTTTAGAGACTCCCAACTTTTTAGGCCACTAAAAGTGATCACTTCTTGAAAGGAAGACAAGCCCAATTTGTGCCACTTAAGACCACAACAACCTTGGATAAGAGCCAGGAGCTTCTCCTTATATTCCAAGGACCACCATATAGAATTATGTTTCCCCCAATGGCCCAAGACATTGTCTCTTCCAGGAAGGGTAATAAGAGATCTGCAAAGTTCCCAAGCCTTCCAAATGGAAGAAAAGACTACTATCCCAAAGGGCTTCACTTTGAAATCCCCAAAAAGGAGGTCTAAAGGATGCATATTTTTCCAACCTGGGGCTCCTTTTGGCCTTGCCAGTTTAATATTATTTGTCACAAGTACTTTCCATGGCTCATTGCCCTCCATTGAGTTTATAATCCATTTAGCTACTAATGCTATCCCATGCAACTTCAAATCCTTTAACCCTAAACCTCCATGATCTCTACTAATACAACACCATTTCCAGTTGACATGATGTTTTTTTCCTTTCACTTTGCTGTCGTACCATAAGAAAAATCTAATTACTTTTTGAATGCTCTCTATCTGCATGTTAGAGAAAAGCCACATGGATGCATAATACACAATATATGCAGATAATTTTTTTTGGCAAACTTGAAACCTCCCAGCTAGGGGTATGGCCTGTCTATTCCAACTCTTAAGCTTAACATCAATTTTAGTGAATAGCCATCCCCATATCTGCTTGAGAGAGGGATCAATAGCAAAAGGAATGTCAAGAAACTTGATTATCTTTTTTGGACCTCCCCATTGCCATTCATCCACTCCAAGCCACTCAGGGGGGAGTCAGACCAACCAATGAGAAAGGATTTATTGAAGGAGACCTTAGCACCTGAGGCAGAGCAAAATTTATTCAATCTAAACTTTAAGTTTTTTAGATTTTCTTTTTCTTAGATAGGAAACAAAGTAGTATCATCTGCAAACTGCATGTTAAGCAAAGTATTGCCATTTGGGAGTTCAAAACCTTCAAATCTACCTGGGATTTTGTTAATTCTCAGCATATAGAACAAGGCTTTAGATGCAATTACAAATAAAGCAGGGGCCAAAGGACATCCTTGCCTAATGGACCTCCCCATTAGGAAGGAAGAGGAAAGAAAACCATTGACTTCAACCTAGGCCGAAGCATCTCTAAATAACATTTCTACCATTCTAACAAACTCCCACAGAAACCCAAAAGCCTTGAGAACATAGATTAAAAATGACCATTCCACCCTATCATATGCTTTCTCAAAATCTAATAGTAAAATCCTTGCATTCTGCCTAAATTCCTCAGCCCAATGTGTAGCTTCTTAGCTAGTTATAAGGGTTTCTAGGATATATCTGCCTTTGATAAAACTTGTTTGAGTCACATTCATTATAGAGGGTAGTATGTCAACTAGTCGCCTTGCCAACACTTTGGAAATAATCTTGTATGTAACATTGAGCAAAGTAATAGGCCTCTAGTTTCTCAAATTAGTTTTGTCACCCCCTTTGGCCAACAGTTTAATTATACCTCTGTTAATGTCCTTCCCCAAGGATTATTGATAGCCTCTTGATACACCTCAAATAGATCATCAAAAACCCAGTCAATATTAGCTTTATAAAATTTAGCTGGAAGCCCATCAATCCCAGGAGATTTGCAGTTATTCATGGATTGAATGGCACTTTTAATTTCCTCTTTGGATAAGTTTTGTTTCAATTTCTTTGCCATTACCTCATCAATTTTCCTAGGACATATCAAGGAATAGAGCCTCTGTGCATCAACACATTCATCCTTATCATCCTCTACTTTAAAGAGATTCTCATAGAAGTTTTTAAAAAGGTTCTTAATGTCATCCAAATCTGCATAAGAAATGCCCTCTTCCACAATAGAATCTATGTGCTCTTGTCTAAACTTGCTCCTCAAGAGATTGAAAAAATATTTAGAACCTTTATCCCCTCCTTTAATCCAGTTCAACTTGGCCCTATTTTTGGCACTTTGGGCTCTAAGGGTTTCAAACCATATGAGCTTATGCTTAGTGGCACTCAAAATAGAGCCCAATTCCTTATCAAATGAGGCTACTTGTAGCTTCTTCTCAGAGTCGAGAAATTTTTTTTGAAGCTCACACTCCTGCTTTCTTCTATCTATTGCACATTTCTTTCCACAAATTTAAAATACTTCTTGGCATGCCTTGATGAGCTTAGACCAATACCTTATAGGACTATCATGGAAATGGATTAATTTGATGATGTTCCTTACTGACAAAATTCCTTGCATGCAGTCATCATTTTCTAATAGCCTGATATTTAGCTTAAATGAATTAGAGGCTTTAGGTTTAGAACCCATGTTATGATCAATGAGGAAGATATCTGCACAAATCAGATGATGATCAGAGAGAGAGCTTGGTAGGACTTTGACTGCATTATCTCATTTAGAAATTTTAAATTGGAAAAATTCTTTGTTTACATACATTCTATCAAGTCTACTATATATTCTTCTGGTACCAACTTGGGCATTGCACCAAGAGAACTAGATTCCATTGCTTCTATTTTTGGCACCTTCCAGAGGATCTAACAACCTAAGAGACTTCTTAAATTTGAGCCAGAAAATTTTTTCATTTCCTTTCCAGTTTGCATAAGATACCTCTTATCTTGTCTTCTCTATTCTCAACCATATTGAAGTCCCCTGAAAAAATCCATGGTATTTTAGGGAGATGAATAGTAAGCCATTCCCAGAGTTCCCCCCTTTCTCTTTGATCATTTGAAGCATACAGAGAGCAAATGCCAAATTTCTCACCATTCTTGTCAAAACAGGCCCATGCCACCCTATTGCAAGGGGAGAACCCAGATTGGGACAAGAATTGTCCCCAAACCAGGTTAAATAAGATAGCAGTTCCTTCTTTACCCCTGTGGTCTTCGTAAAAATTTTAAAGGAATCTTTCCAGATAAACCTGAGCACATTGTCTAACTGGAAGTTGGTGGCTTTAATTTCCTGTAGCATAAGGAAATCCAAGTTCCTATGCTTGTTAACCAGAACTCTAACAATGTATTTCCTGTCTGGGGATTCTAATCCCCTCACATTCCAACTAATCCATTTCATAGAGAACAATACATTTTAGGCATAGTCCACTAGTTATTGGGCCTATTCCTTAGAAATACCCATGTTGTCAAAGCACTTGGAGAGTTTCCCTCCTTTCACCCCTTTACAATCAACAAATTTCCTTTTGACATACTTCCTCTTTTTTCTTCCCCCATCCCCTTTAGGATAGTTTTCAATCTCTTCTACCTCTTCCATTTCAGCCTTAGCATCCTCGGCCTCCTTTTGGGGGATTCCTGAGTAAGAAGGAAGTCCAATCTCCTACACAAGATCTTGCATTTTCCTAGCCAACATATCTTCCCTGATTTTCATCAGAGCAAGTTGTTGGGTGTTTTTCTTATTAGGAACTAGCACGGGGGATTCTCCATTAAAAATTGTCAAAGTTGTCCCTTTAATGCCTAGACTGCTACCAGAGGCAGCTTCATTCAGGGTTTTCAAAATTGGATTACTCTCTCCTTCCAGGACTGAATACCAAACTACTTTATTCTCATTAGAGAGGGGACACACCGGTTTTGAAGTTTCCATTGCCGTAGCAACACTAGGGGGAGTTATGAAATCTCGAGGATACTCACCCACCTCATTAACACTAGAATCACCAAAAACCACATTATGCTTAGCAGTAGAAGGAGATGCGAAGGGTGAGTGTTTGACCATGTTAGAAGAGCCAAGCACACCATTACCTGATAGGAAATCCTCTAAGTTCAATTTTTCCATACTGTTTCTAACTTCTTTGAAGACACCTTCTAGAGACCCAGGTCTAGGCTGGGAAGGCCGAGGGCATGGAAAAGGCTCGGCCACCACATGGATAGACTCTTCTGCCATAGTGATCGGGACACTTCTATGCCCACCTCCTCCCAAGCCAGAAACATTTTTGATCGATTCACCAGTTTCAAAATGATTATTGACATTCCTCTTTTTTAATATAGGGCAATCCTTCCTTTGGTGCCCATCAATTTTACATAAGAAACAAGAATTAAGGCCTCCAAGACCCACAACTACACATTTGACAATTTTGTTTTCAAGAAGCACTTGAAGCACTTCGAGTATATGCATTCCCGATTTGAGGGACACTAGCACCGGGACACTAGCACCGTAGCATCCAAATGGGGTAGCGTCACTTTAGAGTCTTTCACTTTAGGAATACACAATTGATTTCATTTAATTAACATAAACATTCTAAATCAAGTAATACAACTACTTAGTTCTATCAATGTACTTACTAGTTCCCTACATGCCTTTCATGCTTTAACAAAATCAATAAGTAACAATAATCGAAGGTCTAATGTTCTTTGCATGTTCCCCACCCGTAACACTGAGACTTTGATTTAGAATAGACTTGGCAGACCCAATTTGCACTTTGACTCCACCTGTATAAAGAGAATTAGAAAAATCTAGGAAAAAATTAGAAAATCAAATCTGGAGAAGCTCAAATCAAAAGCGTCATAAATTGGCCCAAGAGAACCAAAAAAGCAATTTTGAGTTTTCTCTTGTTGCTATCACAGAAAATAAGTAATAGATGTTAAAAACTTTGAATTCAAATGATATTGTAATCATTGGTCTCAATTTACTAAGCTCAAATTCAATTTTGACATTAAATTATTGTTTGGTTTATTATAGATGAATTTCAATGGTAGTGTAGTAATTGATATATTTTGATCTCAATTTACTAATATAAATTTTATTTTTCACATTGAATTTTCTTGGTTTATTATAGATGAATACAAATAATAGTGTTAGCTTTGATATTGGATTTAGGTTACTATTACATTATTTATAGATGAAACCTTTTTAAAACTCTCTATATATTTGTAATATAATGAAACTTTTTAATTAAAGAGTTGAAAAATAGGAAAGATAAGATAATTTGAAGTTGGATTTATGTGTTTTAACTATTTCATGGTATACTTAAAAATAAATTACATCATATGAAAAAGAGTAGAAACAATTTTTCAATGCCCTTCCAATATTAGCACCCATATATCAGAAGGCATTAGTAGGAAGGCAATTGGAGTTATTGTGATAAAGATTTATCTTGTTAGATTGGTAGCATCCTCAGCAAAAGGAAATAATTATACAAGATATTTTATGAGCACTTGGATGCTAGACAAGTAATAATAGCCTTCCTCTCCAGACCTATTTTCTCAACTATAGTTTTGTTGTATAAAAAAAGGTATGCAAGTTGGACATTTTTCCCCCTTTTCACTTTGTTTGTCTACTTTTTTGATTTAGCTACTATTAGTTGTCTATTTCATTTCTAATGCACAGTTGTTACTCTCCATAACTCTTGCCTCTTGTCAAGATCTATTTTCCTCTCTAGATCTATTTTCTCCACTATAGTTTTGTTGTACAAAAAAAGGTATGCACATTTTGTTCAATTTTTTCATATATGCCTGAACAAAATTGAACTACTTTTTTAGATTTGATTATGATTAGTTGTAACTATTATTCTTAATGCAGATTTTTTGTTGTCCACATCTGTTCATTGCTCTCTAAAGCTGTTTTACACTACAATTTTTCTTTATCCAAAAAGGTATGTAAATTACCTTTTCCCCTTTTGATATGTTTGCGGTGGTCTTTTATATATATTGTTAACTAAATTTCGCTCATCCTTGCTATAAATCTTTTTCTCCATAAACAACACATCTTGAACATTACAATGGACCCTCTTCCTTCAGATATCATGTAGTTGCTGCTTTCAAGCTAGTATGCAAACAGATGGCTCAAATCTATAAAAATGTTATATATAATAGTTGGCACTTCTACATTGAAGGTACAAACATTCAATATTGCAGGCACTACAATTGAAAGATGGCCCCTTCACTATTCACATGTAAATGAACATTTTATTGACATTATTATCCTGCATGTATTTGCACAAAATTGGACAACAAGAAATAGGGACAATATTTTAAAGCTTTGTTCCATTGGCATGGTAAATAGTATATATTTTGCCAGATATCCTCTTGCAGCTCATGTACAACATTATGGGCCTGTCTTAGAGGCTAATATGTGTCTTCTTCAACCAAATTAAAATAGGTTTCTCACAACATCTTGTTCAAAATTTAATAGACTACTGCATGAACCATAATTACTATAATTTGCCAAGGGTTGAGTTCTACCCCCTCTATCAAGACTATACATCTAGAGTTGATATACACCATTCTCAAATCACCATAACCCATGCAAAAACGTCTCGTATTTGCTAGCATGATCAAATTATAACTGATGTATTGCATCACCGACCTTCACCAAAGGCAACCATATAGTTATGCTATACTATTAATATTTATATCCTTCAATGTAATATTCTTTCTTCTAGACTATAATTGTATTTGGATCCTCTCTGTGCATTGATCTCTATGTCAAAATAATAAGTGTTAAATTGTTTTTCCTTCTTTTCATGTCATAGTAGAAGGTTTCAACTTGCACCTGTTAATGCTATTACATACCTATATCGTAAATTTACAAGTTTTATACATAAATTCCTATCGGCTATTCTGATGCGCACAAATTTGGTGCAACTGCTAGTTGTAATATATGAAAACAATTTTGTTGAAGTTACCAAAAAGGAGACATTTAGAGTTTTATAGGGGAGAGTGACTCTTACTAGTAAAACAATTTCTAGTATCCAAATCAAACATACTGTTAGGAAATATTTTAATTTCTTTAGGAAATAAATTTGTTCTAACACCAATCATAGGAGTTACTCATTTTCACTCAACCTTCGCTAAACATGGCACAAAGATGATGGATGAATATTCCAATTGAATATTATTAATTTAAGAAAGTAAACCATGTGAAGTGTCATTTGAAATGGAAGTACTATTAGGGAAGTAATATGTATGTTCATAGTGTTGAAAAGCTTTACTAAGTGGATAACTCAACATTTTGTATTACCTCATAGAGATTTGAGATAAGGTTTATCATAATGGGAAATTTTGAAATGTATAACATATTCACTTTAAATTCTAGCTTTGCACAAGATATTGTATTAAAATTATATTGATAGATGACATATGATTAATTTATTTAATCCTTAATTAGCCTTGATTGTTTATATGTGTGTACAATTTGAAACCTCAAAAAATAAACGTTGAACTTCTTTACACCACTTAGGATGAGGATTGAATGAATGACTTTATTACTTGTATTATTAAACATGTTATTGGTAGATATTAAAATTTTTGAACAAGGTAGGGTTACTGCTTGATCTGATGACTTTGGACAAAATTAGTACTACACAAGGAGATGATCATTATAAAGAATTGCTAAGATAATGAGCTATGGAAAAGATAATATAAAATATAAGAAAACAAACATATATTTAACCTTATGTAACAATTTAAAAATTTACTAATCATTATGAATTGTGATTATTTATTGTTGTTTTCCTATATCTTACACATACTATTTTAAATAATTAAATTTGTATTAGGGAATTGGTATATAACAATCTAGGATCAGTGCATTTAGAGTCATATTCATGGACACGATATTATTGTTCATCTTGCCACTTGTCTTCTTTAATTCATCCATTGAACCAACAACATTATCATCCATAAAAATGTTATTTCCAATTCCTATTTTTTCATGTTGCATGTCTAAGATTGAATCTATTATTGTTGTATACATCATTTTGTACATGTGTTCTTAGGTGTTATTTACGACCCCTAATATTTTGTTAAGGTAGGCGAGCACAAAAATTAGGAGGTAGTCACTCTTTAGAAACATTTCTTGTCAATGTTTTTAAAGCTAAAATGGTTGGGAAACATCTCCACTACGCAATAATGGTAGTTGTTGTCTTGGTCATAGGCATTGTTTTCCTATTCCAAGGTGATGGAAGTGATAATATTGTAATTAGAGATCCCAACAAAAAATGTCTAGCTCATTGGCATAAACCTCATCTATTTAGTACATAAAGTCTTGTTTTCAAAATGATTATAAATTTGTTTCCATGAGAACATCATTTACTTGAGATAGATGTTCTTTGGAGAATAATTGAGGACTTATAAATGCACATATTGTATCTTTCAATTTGAGTACATGTTCTATAGTTTGCATTTTACCACTCTCTAAATTGGCCTAAAAATTACATCTTTTTGCTAATAAACCAACATTATTAAAGCCTAAATCGTTGTCTTCTCTCGACTAGGTGGATTTGGATAACATGTTCTTACTCCTAGGAACCAACATATTGGAGAGGTCAATTTTTTTAACATAGTGACAAGTCTAAATAGATTCATCACTCCTTATCAACAATTCTTCTCTAAATTGCCAAAAAAGGTGTTTTAAGAATGAAAGAAAGCTTTGTTTGAAGTATTTCAATTTTAATATCTTCAATTTGTTTCTAGAAATCAACCTTATGTGCTCACATGGACAACCACATGGAGATGGAAGCCTCCTTAGTCTTATTAACATTGACAAGAAGAATGTTAGTAATCGCAAACAAAAGACAACATACAAAAAAATAAGAATATACAATAGAGAGTGTAAAAGACTTATTTATTTGTCAATTATACCTTATGTATTGTATCTAATCTTGAGAGTTTCCATTATTTATTCATGATTATTTTAGTAGTTTCCAAATTCTTTGGTCTTTGGCTAGGCACCAAATTCTTCTCTCAAAATACCCATATGTAGGAGTACCATTTTCTATATAAGTATGCCATCCTACTTCTCCTTGCATGCTCTATTAGTGGTTAGATTATCTTGACTATTGATTTCTTGCACTTTGCTTCTTCTATAAGGTGTTATTTGTCATATATGCAAAAGACATGTTAAAGGGTGTCAATAACTCTCTTTTTTTGGGTAGAGTACTAGGTGCAACTTAACGTGTATCTATCAATATAGGTTTCTTTTAGTAAACTTAATGAGCAAAAATGCCTTTATCTTTTTCATCTTATGTTTTGAATTATATTGTCTTTTGGAAGAATATTGAGGTAGTTTACAAATTAGTTGAGGTAGCTTACAAATTAGTTGAGGTAGTTTACAAATTAGTTTACTAAAAGTATCACAATGGTAGGGCCATTAAGTTTACAAAATGATGTTGATGGCTTTGACAATTAAAGGTACTACATCAAACTTGACAAGTAGATTGTTGTCCTAGAGTGTTGTAAACATAAAATTGTTGAATGTTGTAAACAAAAATGTTAAAGGTCCTTGATATAGGAATGTGCAATAAAAATAGGTGTATAAACTAATTTGTTGAAAGTATAGTTATACCACCCTTGGTTTTAACTCTTTCACTTATCGTAGTTCAAGTTATTCACTTGCATGCATCCTACAAAATAGTCCTAGGCATTTAATTTCTTATTGTTTTATCCTTCAAACTTTGAATCAATACAAATACATTTCCAAAGTATCCCCTCATTTGATTTTTTTAGGCGAGGATTCAAATATAATCTCTACTTGTCAATTACAAAATATGGTTTTTTTTATTATTTTGTGTCAAGTTGTTTTTCTTCAGAACTATTAGTTTGGGCACTCAAGTCAAATGCAATTTTTATATTTTCGAATTGATGTAAACTTTCCTCTAAGCCCAAAATGTGTTCAAATTGATTTGCAAAAACACTCAATATGTATTTAAGGTTGGGTTTTATTCTCATAATTCCTTTTTGCAATCAAAAGCCATAAAATTTTGACCAACCACTAAAACAAACTTCCATACCCTCTTTCTTCTAGCTTAAGTTAGTTTTTGGTTTGAATTTAAATAAAGCATTTAAAAAAAAATTTGGAATATTTTAATTACTATTTATACATTCAAACATCAAAGATACAACTAAAAGCTTTGCATTAATAAAATTATTATTATGAAAAAGTATAGTCCTGATTAATTAGTTTACTTTCGAAGAGTGTGCGTCCATATTAGTTTAGATTACCACTCTTTTATGGTTATAGAGATTTTGTTCTCTTTATTATAAAGCAGGAATGGTTTGATGCTTTTGTGTTGGCTTATTAAAAAAAAGTAATTGGAATTAAGTCTACAATTATATTCATAAATGTTTAATAGGCTTATTTTGAATTAACCCAATTAATAACTTAAACTTGATTTAAACAAATACTAAGAACTTTAAGAATCATTATAGAATTAAGTTCTTACCAAAATAATGGGAAAAGGAGAATCCACAAAAGAAGTTTAAAAAACGTTATCATTGAAATCAATGATCAACTAACACAAAAAATTACACTTAATTATGTTGTGACTCTCTTTTCTTATTCATGAAGAGGTTCTGAGATAAAAAAGCAAACATAGTTTTCCCAGAAACATTAGCACTATCATTATGGACTATGGAAATATCATGTCTACAAGTTCTATATTCTCAATTCTACAATATATCCAAATTTGATAGATCAAATCTATGAAGAGAAGAAATTTCTATGAAATGACTATTCAAGGAGAATTGGCACATGTTCTCCATGGTGATTGGGTTTATGAATTATAGTTAACAAGCAATATAGGCTACAAGATACATTGGTCAAAGTTTTATGGTTACCTTATATTACATGAATCAAGTTTACCTATTACTATTCAATATTCGTATGAAAAATTGATCCCATCAGAGTGATCTCGTGGACGGATTAACTTTAAATTTGATAAATGTATTGCTTGTGAATTATGCATCCATGTATGTCCAATCAATTTCCCTGTTGTGGATTGGAAAGTTGGAATAGATATTGGGAAAAAATGACTAGAAAATTATATTATTGATTTTGGAATTTGTATCTTTTGTGGGAATTGTTGAATATTGTTTGACTAATTGTTTGGTGATGATTGAAGAACATGAACTCTTAACCTATTATCATATTTCTTTAGGATGTTTACCAACATCCGTTGTTGAATATTTAACAATTCAAACAATTTTGAGCTTAACAAATTAACTTATTGTGTTTGAAGAAACTACAAACAAATTGTCTAATTCAATCACTTTTACGATTATTCAGATTGAGTTCCAATCAAAGAATATATGATAAATAAGATACTTTTTTTATAAATTGGGAATTAATAATCCTATTGACTTTCCATTAATAATGTCACATGATTGATCGAAATCTACTATTGACTTATAGATTAATGAATTGGTGCCCATATCAAATAAAATATTTCAAGTACAAATCCCCTATAACATATAGGTAAATGGGGTCACTTTTTATTTAGTGAATGGGATGAAATAATATTCAAACTTATTGTGCACATAATGAATCGACTTGAATCAACATATGACATTTTTTTGGCTCCTCTAATGTTGAGTCTTATATTAAGAGATATAGTAATAGTATTACCAGTACTAATATACTTTATTCTACTCTTTCATTGGGGCTAGTTCTTATTTGTGTATCCCTTTTCCATATTATATTGAATGTGGATTTCATAACTGTTACACAAATCTTGATCTACATAGGAGCTATTAATATCTTGACTCTATTTGTCGTGATGTTGATTCAAATAATCTAAAATATCCCAATTATGCCCCTCCCTAGACCATCAAAGATAGAATCACTTCAATAGTTTGTAAGAGTGTTTTTGTTCATTAATTACTATTATCTTGAACATATCATGATTTGGAATATCTCTGACTCAAAAATTAGATCAAATGTTAGAATGAGATTTAATAAACAATATTCAACATATTGGGGCTCATTTATCTAGTGATTTTTTCCTTCCATTCAAACTTATTTCTATAATTCTTCTAGTTGCTCTTATAGGAGCTATTATTATAGTTTGGCGAGATGAAATAGGTTGAAAATTTGCAAATGAAAGCTCTCATGCATATTAGTAGCATAAATATGTTGTTTCATCTTCATAGATCATGAAGGAATCATTTTCTTCTTTCAATAATGGAATATTAGAAACTTATTATAACATTTCAAGCTTCAAGGCAACTCAACTCAACATGACCTAAACATATCACCCTTGGATAGATGGCCATACTTCAATCATCAATAAGTGTTTAGAGGCTTACCTACGTTGCTTTGCGGTAGATACTCAATCTTAGTAGGTCAAGTGGCTCCCATTAGTTGAATAGTGGTACAACACAATATATCATTGCGACATCCACTAAAATGAGATTGGTGACACCAACACTGTATCAACAACCTCAGTCACTTACTTCTTACTTAACTGGATCTACTTAGGTCCAAGCACTTGAATCAGACTTATAGGATATGTACAAGGTTCTTCTTATCTTCTGTGACAACCTTCACCTCATAATCGAATGGGTTGACTAGCATCAATCTGAGCATTATTTTGATGTTGGTGATTTGGTCTTTCCTTTCTTGCAACCTTAGCAAAAGGCTAATCAAAGCTGACTCCTAAGTCATATGGGTCGACAATGCATTGTATTGGCGAAGTCATATTATTTTCCATGTATCATCTAGTGATTAGCAACCATGTCACCACTTAAACACAACTGCCAAAGCTGGATGATGAAGGCAAGTTAGTTTCTATTTCTTACTTATATTAAATTTCTAGCTTACATTGGAATTATAACTAATAATTGGAAAAAAAGAATTCATTTATAGATAGGAAAAGGAATTATATTGAATTTAAAACTTACATTGGAATTCTAACTAATTTAAAAAAAGAATAGACAGTAATTAGCCGATAGGCTATTTAGTGTGAGAGCAGGCCCAAAATGGCCTGAAAATTCGTCTCACTGCTAATAGTATTTTACGGCAACCCTAAAATAGTTTTCAGCCAGTTAAATTTGCGTTTCCATCTTGCAAGTAGCTATTTATTGAATGCCTTCACTGCCTGCTTTTATTTTTTATAGGCATTAAAGTTGAAAAGACATTACTGCAGTCCGTGTTGGAAGAAAAAAAATTACAGAGAATTTAAAGAAAGCACATATCATAATTGCGGGTGACAAAAATGCTATAATAAAAAGACAAACAATGAGCCTTTCTACAATCAAAATCCCTTTCATTTGAAACAAAATCCTCATTATTATTATCAATCTGTGACGACTGTCTGCAGACTCTGGTGCAATTACGTGAGACGCAATTTCTAATGCCGCTGAGAATATTTCAGCATATGATCGACCCCCCTAAAACTTGCCTCCTCATTTGCATTATGCTCCCAATGAAGGTGTACTATTCCAGTCTCTGCAATGTATAGCTGATGTTGTACTCTGACCATTGTCTTTTGGAAAGAAAATTCCTGCAATATGAAGAGCCAGAAGATGTTTGTAAGATTGACTTTGTAGCCTCTTCAAAAAATAAAATGAATTTGCAATGTAACTTGAACCAGCGGTCTGAGTGTGTTTTAACGATGAAGGTTGTCTCAAGTCATGAAAAGGGGCGTATTAGACTATTTATTTCATGCTTTTTTTAGTTAATGGTCAATCGTGTAACTGTTTGTAATTATTTAGTAAGATCGTGTTTACGATCTTCTACAAGTTTCTATTCTAGAAACTTGCCTTTCTTGTATATTTGTAAATCTATTTATCTGAGCTTGTGCTCATTGTTAATATATCATGTTTTTACCAAATTACCTCTGTAATATGGTATCAGAGCAGGAGAATTAAAAAATTGGTTTCTCTAAAATTTCGAGAGAAATTTTTAAAGTTTGTGAAGATCGATTTTTTTCTGTTTTCGTGGGTCTTGTTTGCTGGAGAAAATCGAGGGTTTGTAGAATTTAAAATCGTGGGTCACAAATCGGATGTTTTTTTCGTTTGATTTTCTTGGTGAAATCGCGTGCTTCTAAATCCATTACTTTAGGCGTGAATTTTCTTCTTGTTTCGACGCGATTTGAAGCCCTTTCTGGATGCGACTTTCTCCTTCTCCAGGCGCGATTTGTCTCTCTGTTCAGACGTGATTTGTAGAGTCTCTCTGGTTGCGGGTTTCTTTGTTCATCTGCACGCGTTTTTCTTTCTGTTTGAGCACGCCTCTCTGGTGCTTCTAGTGCTGTGTTTTGTCTCAGTGCAAGCCCACGACGCCTGCACTTAGGGTTCTTCATCTCTCGCAGAGTCTTCCCTCAGACACGAAACTTTCCTTGGTGTGGGATTCATTGATTAGGGCCACGTTTTTCCTCTATCTCTGGCCGCATTTTGTGTATCAATCTAAGCATAACCTGTGTGGTCACATTTTTGTAACAGTTGTTCTATGTTTTCATGGCTGCCATAGCCGCCTAGGGTTCTTGTTTTTTTTCGACTAGGGTTTTGACCCTCTAGTTCCAGTCGAAATTTTTTTCTGATTGCAGATTCTTGGTGGGTTTTTCGAGATTCTTTCTGGGTACCTGTTGGATTTTCTAGGTGCTTCGAAACCCGTGCCTTAAAATTTGTGTCGACAGATTTGTCTCGAAGTTTGTGCCTTTAAACTGCCTCAGCATCCTGTGCATTGGAATTTGTGCTTCAGGTTCCTTGTATTCCGCCTCTTCTCAGTACCCCATTTTTCATGCCTCGAAAAGTGTGCAAGATGGCGAGTTTGACCAACATCATGTTGGAAGGCAGTCAGCGATTTAATGGCAAAAATTATAATACCTGGAAGCAGCGAATAATGACCATCTTTGAATATCGCTGCTTCGCTCAGATCATTCTAGGCACTACTACTCGTCCAGCAACGACAGGGAAAGACTAGGATAAGTTTGACGAACAAACTCGTGAAGCAGTCATGCTCATTAAGCTGTCCGTCACAGATGATCAGCTACCTCAGATTCCGGCTGGAAAGACAACAAAAGAGATTTGGGACCATCTGAAGGGTTTGCATGAAACCTCCGACAAGAGCCATGCGTTCTTCTTGAAAAATATACTGTTTTCTATCATGATGGATGAGCAGACATCTTTGCAGACGCACCTGAACAAGATCCAGGAGATCAGAGATCAACTAGAGGCTATTGGTCGAAAAATGGAGGAAGAAGACATGGTTGTGATCACTTTGAAAAGTCTACCTAAATCCTATGAACATTTCATTGAGACTCTCAACATTACTTCAGCTAATGTTGATCTAAAGTTTCCAGAACTTTGTACTATCCTCTTGCAGTAGGATCGCTGGAAACAATAGTTTGGTAGTAGTGCTTCTTCGTCCTCTTCTGAGCAGGGTTTTGCAGCCAAGTTTCAGGCTCAGAATAAAGACAAGAGTTAGCCTCCATAGCAGAAAGGCTCAGGTCACCCTCAGGACAGCAACAAGAAAAAGAATATTCAGTGTAATTACTGTCACAAATATGGTCACATCAAAAAGGATTGTCGTCAACGTTTGGCTTTTGAACAGAAGAAGCAGGGAGGTTTTTAGCAGAAAGTAAATATTGCCGAGCACACTGAGTAGAAGGAATCTACCTTTTACGCTTTTATGGCTAAAAGACCTGTAGATCATGTGAAGTCCTTTGCCTGGTACATTGATTCAGGTGCTTCGCGTCACTTCACTCATCGACGTGACTGGTTTACAGACTTTACTCCCTTCAGTGATTCAGTTATTTTTGGTGGAGGAGAAGAATATACAGTTGTCGGTAAGGGCACTGTTCAGATTCAGTCTGGTGAGAGGAATCTCATATTCCTCAATGTCTACTATGTTCCTAGCATGGAACTTAATCTTCTCTCTGTCAGTCAGATCATGCAGCACTCTCCTCAGTTGGATGTGGTTTTCATTACACACAAATGTTCTATTGTTGATCGGGAGACTCGTAGCACTATGGCTGTTGGTATTGAGGATCATGGTCTATACAGACTTGTGGATACAGGTGATTCTCCAGAGTTAGCCATGGCAGCCCGAAATTCTTCCATCACCAGTCTTTGGCATCAGCGTTATGGGCACTTAAATGTGCACTATCTTTCTCAGCTATCTCGGGAGGGCTTTGTAGCCGGTTTACCTGAGATCCAGACCAAGCATCATGGTGTTTGTGGAGCTTGTCAAGCTGGGAAGCAGCATCGGACACCGTTCTAGACTAGTGACTCATGGCAAGCCTCCAAGGTACTACAGTTGGTTCATGCTGATGTATGTGGGCCAATGAATACACCTTCTGTTACTGGTTGCAAGTATTTCTTACTTTTTGTTGATGATTTCAGTCGTAAAATGTGGGTGTACTTTCTAAGAAAGAAATTAGATGTGTTTACTGTATTTCAGAAGTTTAAGGCCTTAGTAGAAAAAGAGTCTGGTTGTTCCATAGTCACTCTTAGGTCAGATAATGGGGGGGAATTTTGTTCTACTGACTTCTCCAACTTCTGTGACATACACGGCATCAAACGCCAGTTAACCACACCCTATACTCCTCAACAAAATAGTGTTGTAGAGCGGCGCAACCACACAATCACTGAGATGGCCCGTTCCATGTTAGAACACAGGGGTGTTCCTAAGAAATACTGGGTAGAAGCAGTCTACACTGCCGTCTATCTCCTTAATCGGTCTTCGACTTATGCAGTTAAGGAGAAGACTCCTGAAGAAGCTTGGACTGGCCGCAAACCTTGGATCAGTCATTTGAAAATATTTGGCTCTTTAGCTTATGTATGGATTCCAGATGCCAAGTGCTCCAAGTTGAATTCCAAGAGTCAAAAGCTTATGTTCACAGGGTATAGTGACAACATAAGGCTTACCGGTTGATTGATATTGATACTGATCGTCTTACCTTCAACCACGATGTTGTCTTTGATGAAGAACAAGGACCTTTTCTTTCTTCCTCGTCTGTGCCGCACTCTGAGGATCAGCCTTTGCAGGCTGCTGATTTGAGTGTTCATCTTCCGTTAGGTCCACCTGATGGGAGGGATGCTGATGCAGATTCTGATTTTGATGATGCTCAACCCGAATTTCCTCCGGATGATGCTGATCTTCCACCTGTTGCACCTGTTCCGGCTCCTCCTGTTACATCCAATGTTGGCACTTCTACTCTCCGGCCTAAATGGTGGGCTAAGACTATTGGAGATCTTCATGATGGCAAGCTCATTAAGGGTAGATCATCTAGAAACAAGAGCAAATAGCAGCCTACAGTTAACTTTGCTCTCATGGCCAACATTCACAGTGTCTATGAGCCTCAGACACATTCAGAGGCTAAAGGAATCCCTGAGTGGGAAAAGGGGAAAAGGCTATGGAGTCTGAATACCAGAGTCTTCAGAAAAATCACACTTGGGTCCTTTCTGATCTTCCTCCAGGGAAGAAGCCCATTAGCTGCAAATGCATGTACAAGGTGAAATACAAAGCTGATGGAACCCTTGACAAGTACAAAGCTCATCTCGTTGCTAGGGGGTTCTCACAGAAGGAAGGCATTGACTACGAGGAGACTTTTGCTCCTACAACCAAGATGAGTACAATTCGGCTTGTCCTTGCCTTAGCAGCCCAGTTTGGTTGGAAAGTCCATCAGATGGACGTTGAGAGTGCCATCCTCAATGGTGAGTTGAAGGAAGAAGTCTACATGACGCAGCCTCCAAGGTTCAAGGTTGCTGGTCAAGAACACAAGGTGTGAAGATTGGTCAAAGCACTCTATGGCCTGAAACAGGCTCCTCGAGCCTGGTACATCAAGATAGATAAGTACCTCACAGATCATGGCTTTCAGAGGAGTCCATCTGACTCTAATTTGTATGTCAAACGCACTGGTAGTGATATTCTGATTCTTGTTGTCTATGTGGATGACCTGATCATTACTGGTAGCTCAACACATTTGATCGCTGAGATCAAACAGGATTTGTGCAACACTTTTGACATGACAGATTTGGGCCTCTTGCATTATTGTTTAGGTGTTGAGGTTTGGCAGACTGAGAGCAGTATTTTCATTTCCCAGTCCAAGTATGCTCACAGTCTTCTAGATAAGTTCCGTATGCAGGATTGCAAACCTGCCTCCACACCCATGGAAAAAGGGCTTAAGTTGTCAGCCAAGTCAGACTCACCTGTAGTGGATGAATCATTGTTCAGGCAACTAGTGGGCAGCCTCATTTATCTCACTGCCACTAGACCTGACCTCAGTTTTGTAGTGAGCTACATTTCACACTTCATGACAGCTCCCAAGGCTAATCATTGGGTAGCAGTGAAGCGTGTGCTGCGTTATGTGAAGGGCACTTCTGATTATGGACTTCTTTACTCGAGGAGTCACGATCCTAGACTCAGTGGTTTCACAGACTCAGATTGGGCAGGATTAGTTGATGACAGGAAATCAACATCTGGGTATGTGTTCAGTTTGGGATCCGGTGCAGTCACATGGACTAGTAAGAAGCAGCAGGTAGTGGCTCTCTCCTCGACAGAAGCAGAGTATCGAGGAGCAGTTAAGGCAGTGTGTGAGGTAGTTTGGCTTCGCCAGATACTTGCTAATATGCAAATATCTCAAGCAGGTTCGACTCCCTTGTTATGTGATAATCAAGGAGTTCTCAAACTTGCCAAAAATCTAGTCTTCCATGAAAGAACCAAGCATGTAGAGACTCAATGTCATTTCATTACAAAGCTTGTTGAAGACGGATCAGTTCAGTTGCTGTATGTTCCAATGGAGGATCAGACAGCGAATATCCTCACCAAGTCCCTTGGTCTAGATAAGTTTGTAAAATTCAGGGGGTCTCTTGGTGTAGTTGATAGATTGACCATTAAGGGAGGGTATTAGACTATTTATTTTATGCTATTTTTAGTTAATGGTCAATCATGTAACTGTTTGTAATTATTTAGTAAGATCATGTTTACGATCTTCTGCAAGTTTCTATTCTAGAAACTTGCCTTTCCTGTATATTTGTAAATCTATTTATCTAAGCTTGTGCCCATTGTTAATATATCATGTTTTTACCAAATTACCTCTGTAATAGGGCGGGCAGCGCAATATTTCTGTGTAATTTTCTGTTGTATTAGTACAAAATGAAAAGAAATGAAAGTTTTTAATGAACTCCATCAGACCATATAGTCTATGGGACTCGGAGGCAAAGCTGGCCACACAAAACAAAAGAACCAACTGGCAGCCCTACTGCTACTTCTAGCTACTTTCTATTTCTTTGTTGATCCTCATTCTTCTGCTATGGATTCTGCCCAAGTAATCTGACACTCTTACTATCCTCGCCTCTTCAAACAAGGCCATTAAAGACCCAACATTTAGAATATCCATGTATTTGATTCGGATGTCCTCGTATGCCTTACACTCCATGATGTAGTGCCATTCCATTTCCACTAATCTCAACAAGCAGAAATGACAAATCATATTTTCCCACTCCTCTTTGGGCATCTTCCACCTTCTTGTTTGACACCTAAGATGGTGTGAACTAGTTCTGAGTTGGGCCATTAACATTTTAACTTTCCACTTGATATCCACTCCTATATAGTACTTTTTCTCGTGGTCACATGTGGGGTTAAAATATATGACATAATATTATCTTTTTTGCCCAAGTTGTTTAGTCTACATGGCATCTTTGACTTTCTCTCTTACATACTTTTTGATTTCTACATTTTTGTTTGGGCATTTATGTATGTTAATGCCCCATTTTTTCATCCACTTGGCATTTTGCTTCATCCATGTATTCTTCCTTCTAGTTACCTTTTCCTCTACTACAATTTTGGGTCAGTGGTGTCCCTCCATGTTGTCAATTCTCTTTAGATAGCCTAATAGCCGAGTTATTGCCATCACCTTGATTGGAAAAGCCCCAGCTTCTACTGAAACAATCTCATATGGAACCGTGCTATTTATTTTAAAATGACTTGTGATTAGGTGCCTCTGTAATCTTTCTATTTCTCCATTTCGATGTCGACATGTTGCTACCCCAAACTTCGCACCCATACAGTACCATCGACGTAACTAGCAGCTTGAATAGTCTCTTCTTTCTTTTCCAGTCCCATAGCTCGGTTGATCTACATCTGTTTTGAAGCATGTATAAAGATTTCCATCCTCGTATTCTTTTTGTTTTGCATGTCTCCCAACTGAGATTATTACGAAAATCAAGACCCATATGCTTGTATTCATTTACCACTTGCAGGGGGGCTACCTTCAAACTCAAAATTTATTTGTTTCTTAGTTCTTCTCAAGGTGAAGATCATGATCTTGGTTTTGCTAATGTTCACTTGCATTCCCACTTCCTGACAGAATAACTCTAGAGCTCTTAAGTGTTCTTGTAGACTATGCGTCAATTTTGCCATTAGTGTAAAATTATCTACATATAACAGTAACTTAACCACATAAGTGGCCAAGTGCACACCCTCACCTCCCAGCTTGTCTAATCACTCATCTAACTTGTCTATATATAACCCGAACAAAGTTGGGGACAACAGACACCCCTATTTGACTCCAATGCCGCTCCCAAAACACTCTGAGAGACTTTTTTGTTCTGATCTTGGCCCGAATCTGATCATAAAGTCTATGAACCATTGCCCTATGTTTTTTTGGTATTTCCATCTCTTCCATTTTGCTCTAAATTTTGCTTCTAGGTACCATGTTTAATGCCTTTTTGAAGTTGACAAAACACCAAAAAACTTCATCCCCTTGTTTGTCCCAAATTTTTCAATCATATGTGTGAGTGACGTCGTAATCAATCGTGGAGTGCTTTGATCTGAAACCTACTTGTCCTTTCGCCCTCTTACTCTCCTTTTCTGCCCGTGTCAATTCTTCGTCCCACCATGCTTCCAAAGAGTTTTCCAAAAAGGGGATTGATCATTATAGTACGATAGTCTGATGGGTTATTGACATCCCCGCTCTTTTGAAGAGGAATGGCAACACTTATTGTCTAGTTTGTTGGCAAACCATGCTAAATCACCCTATTGAAAATTCTTTTGATGTGCGGTGCTAAGGCTTCCAAGCCCCATCTCAAGTATTCTTCCTGTAAGCCATCTATGTCGTTAGCTTTGTTCGTCGCTAACTTTTTAATTCCTTTTGTAACATCCTTTGTGGGGAAGAGTTTGGCCCTTATATTGATTATTGGAGGGGGATTTTGTCCTGGTCCCTTTTGTACAACGCCTTAGCATATTTTCATGTTAGTGATTCTACTCTCAAACATGGTTCTAGTCTGCTACAATTCTCTCCAAAAACCTCTCGAATTAATCTTTCCAAGAGAAATAAACTCTTTCCTCCTTACTTTCATGTACTCTTCTTTTTTTCCCTCACTAATTTCTCATACATTTTTTATTTGTTTTTTCCCTTCTAGATATTTTCAACGTTCTTTTTGTTGCTTTACATTCCTCAACATACCATGGATTCACTAGGAAACTATTTTTGAGGGCTCTTCTAGCCTTAGATCTTTTGCATGCTGAGAGAGCCTCGTTAATTATAGATAATGAGGTCATTGTAGTTGTCAAGTTAATTCATCATCATTTAATTTTATCAATCCAGAGGTGTCTAGAGCAATTTGCGATAAGATTCTCTTGTGTGGGGGTTGGAGTAGAATCCGAATCTTGTGGGATGGAAGGACTATACTAGCTGCTAAAGGAAACTTACTTGCTGAAATTCAAACTAATCTATCTACTGGAAGGAAACACACATGCTGAAATCCAAACTACTCTATTTGCTTGGAAGGAAACACACACGCTGAAATCCAAACTATTCTATTTGCTTGGAAAGAAACACACATGTTGAAATTGAAAATACCTAAGCTAGCTTGCAGGAAGGAAACTCATATTAATTGTCAAAGCATCAAAATTTATCTTATTAATCCACATAAATGAAATACTCAGGTATCAACTGAATAGACCAATGTTGTTTCACAGAGTAAAATATTTGAATAACAAAACTTCTTTTTGGTGTTTTCAGAATTAAGAGACAAACCTGCAGGTATTAAACACCTAGAACATGCACACATAAGAAGAACATAACAACTAACAATAACACAGAAAATTGACAATAAAAAGGAAACACAGAAATATGTATCAAGAGATCTCCGTTGGGGAAGTGGGCCCTACTTTCCCAACAAGAAGGATCCTCTTGAACTCAATTAATTCAACATAAATTCCCCTTCATTTTCATTAAACCTAAGCCTGGTGGGCATGGATACACGAGCAAAATACGAAGATTTTCTCCTTGATGAAAAATAGTTTTTCTTGACTAAAACTGGGACTAACTCAGAGAATCTACTAGGCTCCTACTTATACAATCGAACCTTTATTTTTTGAAATAACTACACTAGTCTTAGCTACAACGAAACTTGGATTGAACCAGTCGCTTATTAAATGCTTTGGCAGTTCCTTTGCTTTTGAACTTTAGATCAGAATCTGTATCAATCTCCATTATCAACAGTCAGACAGATCTTGAATTGGTGCGGACGTGAATTGGGGGTCTCTTTTAGTTATCATAACCCAAAATGACTTGTGAACTAGAGTTCTAGTTTTGTCAATGAGTTATGTCATTGAGATAAACAACTGGATTTGTTGGTGAGTTTGCATCATTGGATTCCCGAATGAGCCTTGGTTTTACCTCATTAATCATCGCCTCAAGGGGAGGACAATTCTTTTACAGTGCTATAGGAATCTGGAGCTCTTTGGAGTTTGGGTTCTTTGTGAGGAAGGTGTCTCTGGAGAGGTCCAGAGGCTTCTGGAAAGCTCCTTGCTGTATTCCTCATGCAATCAAAATACAACTTGGACAAGAACTCAAAAAAACATGCATTTGAAAGCAGAATTCATAACAATTCGTCAAAAGATTTTATTTAGAGAAATAAAGACTAAGCATGCATATCATTCATTCAAAAGACAATTATAATCACATGAATTTTCTAGATATATATGCCATAGTATAATATTAGTCTTTAAACAGATAATATGTAAAAATTAACAGTCATAGATTTGATTCATCAATAGCCATCAAGCGGTCACTGTCTATTATGCCCTATTTTTTGTTGGGTAAGCCAATATTTTTATTTCTTGCATCTGTTTATCAATCATTGATTTAAAGATGTCTTGGTTCTCGTGAGTCAAATGAATTTTTCCTTGAAAGTTTGCTTTTTTACATAGTTGAAGACTAGTCCACTGCCGGTCCCCTTTTTGCATACTAAACTTTGTGTGTATAGGGCTCTGATCAAATTTCATTTCTACAGGACAATACCCAATTTTAATCTCCCTTATCTTTGTTATAGCACTTTGTGAGCAAATGACGTAGTTCACCAAGCTTTGCCCATTGTAGGTATGACATGTGATGTTTCTCGAGCTCAACCATGCTCTTATGCCATTACAAATGACCAAATCATAAAGACTGCAAATCCCTAACAATTCTGCTCCAAAAAGTGAAATGCCTCCTTTTGTGTCCTGAGATACCATTTTCTGGATATGATTCTCTTCTTCTTCAAGCCATAGTAGATTGCTATTCTGCCCCTCTTCCATACTGAGGTAAAGGGATTGGTTTTTTTTGTTCTTGCATTAAAGTCCTCGATTAGCATGATCTCGCCCATGGAACAATACGTTGTTATGTCCTTTTTGAGCACCTCATATGGATCTTCTCTATATAGGTTCTTTTTCTTATATGTTTTGGAGCTATACGTGGCAAAGTAGCAAGCTACAAACCAAACTATGGATTCCTTATTTATTATCCTTATCCATGTATATTGGTTATTTGGGTCCTCCTTTTCCATTTTTATGGTTCTTTCACATTCTTTCTTGACCAAGATTGTCACTCCCCCATGTCCTTTGCCACTTTCAGTTAATTCATTCCATACTGACATCTTTTTGTAACCTTCAAATTATGGGACTTTGCAGCCCTCATGCTCATGCATTCCAACGAGGACTATGATGTCCTTTCCTTTTGCTATAGGCCCTAAGCCAGGACCCCTCCTCCAAAGGTAGCCTCTACAATTCCAACTTACAATTGTGAGGTGGTCCTGGGGTGTCCCATCTTCTTATTTATTATGGATAGTGTTGCCACTAACTTTGGATTTTCCTCTATATAACCATGCCTCATTGCCAACATTTCTTGCTGCTACAACTTTCTCCCATTCTTTTCTTGTTTCCTCTAACTGTGCTAGGGTTAGATCTCCATCTATATAAAATTGTGTACCTTTGAGATACTTTTTGTTTCTTAATATCTTGTCCTTATCTTCTTGATTTTTCAATGTCGCCCTTACATTTATGCTCTTTTCTCCCCTTGTTATTTGGCCAATTCTGTTTGCTTGTAGTATATGTCCTGCCCATTAAAATTTATTTAGTAAGAAGTCTCTTACTACCTTGTCAGTTATTTCTCCTTCTCCGT
Source organism: Cunninghamia lanceolata (assembly GCA_027924645.1). Taxonomy (NCBI): domain Eukaryota; kingdom Viridiplantae; phylum Streptophyta; class Pinopsida; order Cupressales; family Cupressaceae; genus Cunninghamia; species Cunninghamia lanceolata. The sequence goes on along the minus strand of BSBN01000564.1, from coordinate 1,811,793 downwards.
GTTCTTTTATCCCTTTTATTATTATGTTTGTTGCTCTATCCTACCTATCCTTTTCTTCTCACATTTGTAATTTAATTTTCTTCTTCATAAGCTTTGTTTGTGTCCCTATCTCACCTTTTACCACTTGGGTCCATGACTTGGCCTTCTCAAGTTTCTCCATTATTTTAGTTTCTTTGACTTCAATGCTCGCTAGGATTGATTGAAATTTTTTGATATGAGGAATGTCTTTTTCTTTAGCTGTTTGAACTGTATTTTTGTCCTTGACTTGACTTAATTCATGTTTTAATGCCAAAATTTGATGTTGTCTAGATTCCAATGTGATTTGTAATTTGTTTACTTGGTCTTTGAGTGACTTATTTTCCTGTGTCATTTTGTGGTTGATTTCTAAGAACTCTTGAAATTTGGTATCTTCCACTTGTTCTCTTGCCTCTAGCTTAATCAGTCTCCCTTTCAAAGCCATTACCTCCTTAACATACAGTTCTAAAGACCACGTTAGAGGAGTTGATATGGGACTATAAGGTTCATGGTTGTCTCAGTTCTCCCCTTCACCTTTTCTATTGATTTAAAGATGTTTTATGGCCTCAATCTGCCTTGGTTCCATAGTCTGTTGTTCCTGTGTTTTTGAATGATTTTCTTGCCCCACAACCATCGAACTTATTTGGATTTTCCCTCTATTGGTGTTGTTTGATTATTACAGGTTGCTTTGGGAAGTATTGTAACAAATTTTATGTTTCCTAACTGTTTTAGCTTCCGTGCTATTTTGGCCTGCTTGTGTTGTAAGATTTGCTTATACTATTTTGCATTGACATATGCCAATCTTTCTCTTATGTCCACTACTTTGGTCTGGTAATGTTCTTGCTTTTGTGAATGTAATATCAGAGCCTCTAGAGCTCCTGTAGTAATAAAATAATGGTTTACTGGGTTCTCCGAGGTGCAAGACATGTTAATGCCATATGGATTAACATGTTTGTTTGTGGGTCCTTTTGAGTTTCTTTAAACATGCATTTCCATTAATTTTTGTCCTACTGATAGAACATTTGTCAAGCCTTCCCTTTTTATTTGAGTGTTTATATGTGTGCCTAACTTCAACAAGTTATTTTTCTCTTTAATGAGCCCCTCGAGGGCCCCATTTTCTAGTTTACTCCATGCCACGATGGGGTTTATTGGGTATCTTTTGTTTTGGGTCTGATGTTTCAACTCGTGGTATACTTGATAAAAGACAAAGTTTGTTGTTTGTTGTGCCTTTTGTTTCATGTCTAGCATTTCTACTAGTGGTGTATTCAATAGAAGACAAAGTATGCATCCATCACATAGGGAAAACAAATTAAATCAAAGGAGACATTTCTCACCACTAACCTATGACCTTCAGGTCCCACCTTTGCCTTTTGTTTTAGGGGATGGAGACTATCTTCGGAAAGCTAGAATGGTTTTGCTTAACTATCGGCTTGAAAACTGGAACGGTCTAGTCTACAGTCCCTAGTCTTCGTCGATGTTTCTTGCTCCTCTGTCACAGTGCTAGGGTTTCACGGTGCCATCTCCAAACGCTCCATTTCCCGCTCCTTCTTCGTCGCGGTGTGATAACAAATGCTCGGGGCCGAGGAAGGAGCGTTGTATATTTTATGGACATATTTGTCTTTTTCCTATCCTTCGTGGTAGTGGCCCCCACATCCATCTTCTCTATTTCATTTTCAAAAAAAGTTCTTCTAATTTGTTTTTAATTTGAAAAGCATAGTAAATATTATATATTTATATGTAATTTTCTAATAGTTTTTTATTGTTAAATTCGGCTTAAGGGACCCAGAACCCATGTATAGATAGAACAAAAAATGAACCAAAATTTGGCTACTAAGTGATTGAGGGCCATCATATATTATCATCAGTTCGTCAGTTACATTTCAAACCATAAACTTAACATTTTAACTTTATATATTCATGGATTTACATCACATTATATCTATATCTCTAACAATGTAGATATAGTTGTATATACTTCAACCTCCGACAACACCATCTTCACACCCCTGCAACACTCGAGTCTTCCTCTGTATCCTCAGAAAACACCATGTCCGACCAATCCACACCTACACCAACTGCAAGGCCTACCACAGTTTTCAGAAAAGCAACCCCCCAACGAGCCTCGTTGCGCCTATCCTCCTCAGACCCACCAACCATGGGGATCACGAATGGTATCCATGGACCATTATAATGCGGCAACACTGTGGCCAGTAGCCTCCCTCTGGCCTAAAGTTAATGCTTGGTATTGCCAAGTCCAGCACTTTGTCCAGATCCCTACACCATTTAGCTCTAATGAGAGCTCTTGCCATCTCTCTCACCACATCCTTCGATTCCCCTAGATCAAGGAGAACACCTATGAACATCCTAACAACATCCTTGTTTAGTCGATACTTCCAATTCAAATTCATACATGCCTCACCTAGAATCATTTTGAAAGCATGTAGTCCAATTGCCGAATTCATCTTGAAGATTCCCCTAAGCCTCTTATTTGTAAGCAAGCCATGAAAGGCAATTTGCCTCTTCTTGCTTGTGAGTGGCACCATCGACTCCATGGCAGCGGAAAAAAGGCAATGCATTTGGTCTCCAAACACTGAAATTTAACAGCTATCAATCATCCTTCGACACACTTAGAAATAAATACTTCATAATTGTCCAGCCCTCTCCATCTAACTCCCACGCATAATAGTACTCCTTGCGTCACCACTACCTCAAATCATCTCCTCTCTGCAAAAACCGTGTCAACCTTCCTGTTCGACGACCACCAACTGCCATATGTCATCCTTCTCATCATAGCCCTATCATTCGGACTTTCACCTTTGCAGAAAAGTGTATAAGCTCTAGGCTATGGTCATATGACTGACCCCACTACTCCTCTCCCTTATTGGAGAAGCATATCTAATTTGGGGGCCACCTTAATCCAATTTGCTAAGGAATGACTAACCAACATTTCCTCCTCTAAATCAAATGCATAGTTAGCCAACCTATCAACTACTCTATTTTTCTCCCTATAAACACAATTGATTTTATATGCCATAAATCTTCCCAAGAGTGCCATTCCTCTGATTAAGAAGATTATTTAATCTCTAATTCGATGTTTGATTTTATAATCTGAGAATCCCCTTCCACATGCAACCTCTTGACCCCCAAAGAGAGACCAAGTTGCATACCAAAAATGAAGGCCTACATTTTTGCATCATTATTTGTCATAACCCCAAGGCGCTTCAAAACTGCCCCACAAAACCTTCCTTCACTGTCTCTGATCACACATCCAATTGAGGCTGGCCCAGGGTTTCCCAGAGAGGCCCCATCAAAATTTAACTTATACCATCCTTTGCCTGGGGCCCTCCATCTTGCCTCATCTCTGCCACCAGAAGGATGATCCCTAGAAACCCCTTGAACGGGGGGAACCAAAAGCATGGACCATGAATATCTCATCATCCCATCCCAAGTCATGAATGACTTCCTTGAAGTTTTCTGATTTCTCACTACATTATTGGCTACTTCTACAATTGCTCTCTCGATCTTCCTCCATAGGGAATCTTCATCCATTGCTTTGTCCTGAAAAGTTCTCCTATTCCTCTCCTTCCATATTTCCCAAATTAGAATTCAAGGGCTTATAGTCCACAAACAAGAAAATATTGCCTTCTTATATAGCACTGACCACACGTTGAAGGTCCCCAAAGTATCACTAGGCAAAGTACTCCATCTAAAGTTGCTCATTAGTTTTTTCTAGCAAAAGTTAGAAAAGCTACATCTTCGAAGAAGGTGATCCGCATTCTCATCCTTTTCTTTACAAAGGCAAATCTCAAGGGTCCCGCAAAGCCAAATTTCCTCAACCTATCCCCTGTGTGGATTTTGTTCTATAATGTTGCCCACGCAAATGCACCAGCCTTCAGGAGGCACTGCTTATCCCAAATCAAATGAGTAGGCCAATTATTCTTTGTGCTATCCACTTCAGCCACCATATATCCTATTTTAACAATGTAGTTCTCTAATTTAGAACCACACCGCACAATTATGTCTTCCTCATCAGAAATATTGATCCTCCTGTTTGCTAATTCCTGTTGCAGTTTCTCCTTTGAGATTGCCGGAACACCAATCTCGTCCAAATTCTTCCATCTCCATTCTTGGATACTATTCTGCTCATGAGAAGAAATATAATCCTGCACCTTGTCACCACCCATCTATGTTGAAGGACCTCCCTCACTTCCTGCAACTCTTCCAACTCCTTCAAGGCTTTGTGACCCTGCCAAGAATCCTCCCAGAAAATAGCCTTGTTCCCATTTCTCACCTCCTAAGATATATGTTTTGTAATGATCTCTGCAGTCCAATAAAAAATTCCAAATAGCTAAACCTTCAGGAGGATTCTCTATGGTTAAAATTCTAGTTGGGTCTCCAAAGTCCAAATATTTATTTTATAAAATTCTAGCCCATTTGGATTGTGGTTGTAAATACATGCCTTAGATCAATTTATCCCCCAAAGCCTTATTCAAAGACTTCCATTTTCTTAATCCAACTCTCCCAGATTGTTTTGGACTACATATCCTATCCCAAGACACCATTGGAAATTTCTTCCCCTCCACCGTGCCACTCCAAAAGAAATTTTTCATACTTCTATTCAATTCCTCTTCAGTTTTCTTGGGGATTTTCAAACACTGCATCGAGAAAATAGGGATAGCTGAAATCACCGATTTTAACATTAAAATCCTTCCTGCTGAGGAAAGCCATCAGCTTGCAGAGACATCCATTAGCCTTACAACTAGCTAGAATGTGTTCCCAAAGGGAAGACTTGTTAGTTCCTCGAAAAAGGGGGGTATCGAGATATTTACCCGGTAAAGATCTAGTTTTCAATGCCAATCTCCTAGCAATCTCCTTTTGTTTTCTAACATCAATGTTGAAATTTTTTTTTCTGATTTATTCCAGTTCACATGCTGCCTTGAAGAAGTGCAATATTTCTCCAAATATTCCCTAATCACCTTTGTCTCTATGTAGTCAGCTACCCCGAATAGCAATGTATCATCAACAAACTGCTGATGCGTCACTGATGCCTCTCCATCTGCCTAGTATTGCTTCCTTAATGTATCTACCTAAGGCTTCCGCCATGATGATGAAAAGAGAGGGGGAGAGGGGATCCCCTTGCCTTATGCCATTGGAGGTACTGAAAAACCTCAGGGGCTTCCATTTATCAAAATTGACATCTTGGGAGAAGAAATGCAACTTTTCACCCATTGGATCTATTCTTCATTGAAGCCAAACTTTACTAGGATTGCCAATAGAAACTCTCTATTTACCTGATCATAGGCTTTCCTAATATCTAGTTTGATTAACATCCTTCAAACCTTGCTTCTTTTGACAGCATGAATTGCCTCATGTGCTATGATACTACCTTCTGATATTGATCTGCTGGGGGTAAATCCACTCTATTCTTCTGAGATGATGGAAGGAAGTATCTTTTTCAATCTATTTGCCATTGCTTTGGAAATAACCTTGTAGATGGTGTTGCACAATGAAATGGGTCTATAATCATCCATAGATTCGACTACCTTCTTCTTTGGAATTAGAGTAATGAAAGTATTATTCAACACTTTTAGCATTGTATCTTTCCTCCTAGACTCCTCCACTACCAAAACCAGATAGGATCCAATAATATTCTAGAATTTTTGGAAGAAGAAGGTGAATCCATCCAGGCCCTGGTGCCTTGTCGAGAGCCAGCTGGAAGGCAACCACTTTTATCTCCTTCTCCGTGAAAGGTTTTGATAAGTTTGCATTCATATTTTGATCCACAATTCAAGGAATTATATTCAAAACTTCTTCCATAATCCTTAGGTCTGACTAAAAATCTTTATTCAAAAGTTCTTCAAAATAATCCACTACCACCTAGCCAATCTGATCCGAACAATTAACTTCAACCCTATTCTTATCCTTAATGGATGAAATTATGTTGATACTTCTTTTGAATTTTGGTGTTATGAAAAAAATTTGTATTTTGATCCCCTTCCTTCAGCCACCATCCCCTAGATTTCTGCCTCCAGAAAATCTCTTCTCTTGCCAAAATTTCATCATATCTCTGCTTAAGCTTGTTCTCCAAAAAATTCTCCATGTTCATTCCTTGATTAAGGATGGGTTCATTTAGTTTTGCCATTTCTGTCTCCAGATCGGTTTTCTCCTTAAAAATGTCCTTGAAATGTTCCTTATTCCATTCCTTTAACTTGTTTTTGACAAAGCACAACTTCCTCCAAAATATAACCAACTTAGAGCTCCAAGTCCTTGGAGCCTCTGACCACCAAAGTTTGATCTTTTCCTCTATTTCTGAGTCTCTCAACCACATCTTTTCAAATTTGAATGAGATTCCACCAGTTCTTCTATCTGCCAAAAATTGGAGCTTCACTGGGTAATGATCAAATCCAGTGAGCGGAAGAATGGAAGATTCCACCAAAGTAGCAGAGTTCAACCAATTGCCTCCAATCTAAAACCGATCCAACCTCTCCACTATACTAGTGAAACCCTTTCTCCTATTTGTCCATGTGAACCATCGCTTCTTCGAAACTATATCTTGAAGCTGATTGCGATTCCAAAATCCTAAAAATCCTCTTAGACTTTTGATGGTCCCCCAACTCCTGCCTTTTTCTCCCCTACATTTAGGGTAGCATTAAAATCTCCCCCAAGTATTACTCTTTCCTCATCCAATGATTGCAACAAAGCTAAAAGTTGATCCCACAAAGCCTTTTTTTGATTGGTGCTAGTCGGACCATATATGTTGAAGACCAAAAAGACTTCCCCATTCAACAAGAATTTGATTGTATAGATTTGCCAGGAATCACTAGATTGTAATTCTTCTACATCTAAATTATACGGATTCCATACTACCCCCAAACCCCCTGACACACCCTTCACTGGGACAAACAAACTTTCAATTGTCTCCATTTATTCATCAAATGTTTAGCTTCTTTTGTCAATTTTATTTCTTGAAATAGCATGAGATCAAGTTTGCTCAATTCTAATTAGCATTTGAGCGTATGTCTCCTATTAGGGGCATTCATGCCCCTAACATTCCACGATAGGAGCATCATTGCTCCTCGTGAAGGGACAATCCCTTCCCAGATCTTAACTTCCTCTGCCCCTTTGCATTCCCTGCAATCTCCAACTTCACTTTATTGGTTTTCCTGCCTCTCAAATCCTTTTCTCCCATTTTTGGTTTGCTATTTTTTGCTTTCTTCTATGAAATGGACCTTTCTTCCAACTCCCTCAACTCTTCATCTAATGAAAACACCTCCTCTGATTCTTGGATCTCCAGATCTAGGGCAACATTTTTATCCTCCCCAACCGCTGTCGGTCCCTCATTGCATCCACACAATTCCAGAGCCATCTCAAACAGAGATTTCCCTTCCAAATCCTTGTGATCCTTCCTTCCAACCATACTCAATGAACGGAAGGGGAAATCACTAGGACAATTACCCTTCTCTTCAACAATTTCATCAATATGGCGCTCTGAATCCTTAATTCCTTCCTTCTGCATGTTGAAACTGTCTTATTGATTCCCTGATGAAGAGGCATCCAACAAAGGAAGTTCCCTATTCTCCTTACAAATTTCGTCATTGTTGATCCCCTTATCCAAATTTGGCTCAAAAGGTCAGATACCCTCAGCATTTTGTGGTTCCTCCATGAGCTCAACGACTTCCAAAATAGGGTTTTCCTCACTATTCTTCCAGACCCAAGGTTCCTGAATTAAGGGTGCAACCATCTCAATTGTCCCACCTGCCCCTTCTTCCAAGGCCTGCAAACTATCTCTTCATCCTCCTTCTGCTGAACTATAGGGCCTTTATTCTCCTGAGCCTACTCTTTTCTTTGATCCTCCAATAGCTCCCCTCCTAAATCTGCCTTAACTCCTCTAAGTTTGGAACATTCTTTTCTTAGATGCCCTTGCTCTTTGGATTCCCTACAAACTGGGGAAGAACTTTCTAGCTCTACTTGATGCCTACATATACCAACTTCAGATCTGATCTCAATCTCCTTTGGGAGGGTTTTAGAAAGGTCCACAATCACGCATATTCTTGCACACATACCAAACTCCCCATCAACCATGTTATCATCAGTCTTAATGAATATGCCCAGATTGTCTCTAATTCATTTCAAAATCTTCAGATCCCAATATTCCATTGGCAAATTATAGTCGGATCCAAATTGGTGTGATAGAAACCTCATGTTTTATTGGATTGAAATTAGGCACCCATTCCTTTATGTAAAACCCTACACCATCCATTAGAAAAGGTCCTTCTGACAAGATCTTCTTGGATTCTACAGACGAACATTCCACCATAAAAAATCTTTTTGGAAGGGATTTAATTTTGATATCATTGTTCCAGTTTTTCCAACACCATTGAATAATTTTAGCCCTAACAGAGCATGGACCCGCCCACTTTACAATGCTCGAGCACTAGGTCTCACAACAGAGTTTACTAGGTTAATGCAATTTAGATTGAATGAAATACATCTAGGCAACAGGTTTTTAGAACTTACTGGAAATGCATTAGCTCCTGTGGCCACTGAAGACCCCTTCGTAATCCAGATGGCTTTCGTTTCTTTCACTCCTTTCTCCTCTGCGACTCTTGAAGATCCCTCCTCCCTGCTGGAACTTCCAAATCGCCTTCTCTTGAATGGGCCCTCCTTCTGGGAGCCTAACCATGACCTGTACCTCCATCCCTTGACTCTTCTACTTTGTGTTGTCCAAGCTCCATCAAAACCCATTCTTTGACCTCTCGAAAGTACGAAATCCCTTCTAAGGAATTTCAGGTATGTGAGTGCCATAATTATATTTCTATATTTTATTAAAGGTTACTCTTATTTTTACAAATATATTAGTGGTCTATTTATAATTTTTTAATAGTTTTATTTGTAGACATTAAAATATATTATAAAAATTTGAGATTTTTATATTTAAAAAGTAAATGTTGGTTTGAATTTTTGTGAACAAGGTTACATTATTACACTTTATTCCTTGATATTATTATAAGTTATGTCTCTTAATGTAATAATCATTTCCTTCTTAATATTAACATTTTTAAATTTGTAAAAGAAATAACTCTTAGTAATTGAAAAGACTATATACTTTAGTAAATAAAATAATATATAAAACTATTGAAATAATTATTTTCATAAAATTTTGGCATGTTTAAATAGTTACATACTTAATATATGGAGATAATAATTTATTAAAATAAATATTTTAAGTATATCTATCTAAAAATATTAGTCTCTAGGTACTTATTTAACTTATATCATAAATTTACCTAATATAGACACTTCAAAACTATCTCCAAACATCTTTTAGATAAATATATTTAAAATATCTATACTAATAATAAATTTTAAAAAATACCAATCATTAATAAATATTCTAATATTTATATTTAAAAATATTTATATAATTTCACATTTGACTTTTTAAAAGTTCTATTACATGGGATAGTAATGTGCATTTGTTGTGAAAACATTCCAAAAATGGCTTGAAAACTTGTCTCACATCGAAAAATCATGCATGTTTATTTTTCCGGTCATAATTTTTTTACTGCATCAGATGTTTAGTTGATTCTTCTACTTCATGCAATTGTATGAACCACAACCCTCCGTACATGTAATTGTATGAATGACATCATGATGGTGTGCGATAGCCCCAATTAAAAAGAAAAAATCGACAATATTGAGCATTTCGTCTCCACATACTTGAAAATATTTGTACTGTTGCTTGAAAAAGAGCATGGGGTGCTCCAATCTTTTGCCTCAACCGCAATAGGTAGAAAGATTATGGCTAAGCTCAAGCCTCACAGTTACCCCATTGTTTCAACTGCATCCTGATCTGATCCTCTTACTCCTCTATTTACAGAGTGATCTAAAGAAAATCCATGTATTGATGCACATCGTATTTTATTTCCATAAGTAAAAATTCACCCATTTTAGGGCTTTTATAGTTTTATGGATCTCGCTTTGTGTATAGTTAATCATACGTATACTCTATTTCTGTAATTTGTGTAAAATAGAATTCATGATTTACGAGTTGCTCACAGAGCATTTAACTAAAAGTTGAAAACTCATTATGTTTTGTGATGTGCAAACAAAGCTTTTATATTTCTGAGTAGTTAAAAGAGAGTTAATTGCCATAGAGAGCAATTTTGGATTGACTTGTTGGGTCATTTTTTGAATAGGGTTTGTGTTTTCTTTGGAGTGAGGAGGTGTTTCAAAGAGATAAATTTATTTTCATGTTTTTTGGGAGTTGTGGGGAGTCCTTCGAAAAGACAAATTTGTTTTGAATGTAAACAAAATTCTTCAAGATGGTGTTTTTAAGCTCGATATCAAAGGTACATTCAATGTAACGCATGGAGATTGAGGAACAATGAACTTTCTATGAGGGCACCACTACAATGACCAAACTCTATGAGTTTATTTTAATATAATTCTAGGTCTTTTGTTTCAAGTAATAGAGAAGATTTTGTGGCATATAAGTTCAGGGCATGATATTTAAATCCTCTTCCTCCTTTCATCTTGAAGAGTTCCTTTTTCTTCTTCTTCTTCTTGTAGTTGGCGAGAATCAATCTCTAGCCCTGTTGTTGGTTAGAGGTGTTAAAGATTGCACACCACCAAAAGAAATTTTGTGCTAGAAAATAAATGCTAACAAAATAACTAGCATTTTATTTGGTCTATTTATTGTCAAATTTAATATTAGTTTGTGATTTTTGGTGCTATTGTGTAGTTTTGCTATGGTGTGGCTACCATGGGAAATAGAAAAATAAAAGACAGGTAAGCAAATTAGATATTCTCTTTTGTTTTAGTGGTTGCTCTCTATTAGCAATGTGTGCTCAAATGTTAAGTTGCACATAATATAATAAAATCACCTTGATGACCATTAAATTGGGGCAAGTGAATAACCCCTCATTGCAATTGTAGAGGAGCTTTAGAATTCATGTTGTAGCCTAGAAGAAACAATTGGCCATGTAGTTACGCATAAGGATTCTTCTTTCCCAGGGCATAGACAAAGACTTATTAAACAAATACACGAGAGTAAATAGCATATAAAGCCCCTTTGATGCTCAATAAATTTACGTACAAATGGAATAATGAAATGATCATAAACTAGAACCTAGAATATGCCACCGAGGGCATCAAATATAGAAGGGGATGTTAGTGTAATTTTGAAATGGAGGCCAATGTTAGTGTACTCATTTTACTATAGACAGTGGAAAATATAATCTTAGTGGCCCAAATTTGAAGTAGGTTGGTGATTGCTTTAAACTCCTCAACTTGAGTCACAGTGCAGAGTCTCCATGGATTAATGGAGCTTGCTACACTTTTATCATTTCTTGTCTCTATTGTAGCTTTAAATAGAAAACTAAACTTAAAAACATTCTGTTAATTTCAATCTCATGATGTAAATTGTTTCCAATAACACAAAACTCACTCTACAACTACAATATAAATTACTTGCACTTGCAAAATACCTAAGGCTCGTCATATATAAAGAAAGTAACAAGCAAATATTCAAAGAAGAAATGTTAAAAGATTGTTAGCAAAATATGTTCACAAGAATCATCAATACATATGGATTTATTGACTCATTTTCTTTCCCTATTTAAATAGTTTTCCACAAGGAACAAAAACCTAGAAAGACTGTGTTGTCTCGTTGGCTTTTGAGGTATATATATATTTTTGTTTCATTTGTGAAATAAGCATTATCCTCATGTTTGTCTTTCCTTTGAGCCCCCTCATCGTGGAGTTTGTTGTTAGGCCATTCAGTTGATTCATATATGTTTAGAGTACTAATAATGGAAGTATGATGAATCCTCTAAAAAATGAAGGTGGTAAGGTTGCATGTGGGAGGGAGTCATAAGAATGACCCAATAGATGTATGGGAGGAAGTTCAAGGTATGCCTAACAAAAGGAAAGCCAAGATAGATGCCTATACCTATGTAAGGTGCTACAAGAAATGCAAGCTAAGGGCTGCCTTCACCCTTATTTCTATAAGTAATGCTATGTATCAGCTAGTATAATGTGAGAAAAATATGGAGGGAGAAGAGCTTCACTTTTAATTGTGAAGATTCTTGTGTGTGAAATTTGATGCTATGCATTGGGTTTTCATGGCATTGCCTTCATACATGCACTTGTAGGCATGCCACACCACATTAATATAAATAATTTCTTTGTGGATAGTCTTTAAGCCACTTTTAGGTCGAGGATTTGTGTCATTTGGTTGTGTTGTATGATTTGTAGATGTTTGTTCTCTCTTCTTTGAAGGTGTGGTTTTTTGCATTTCTCTTCGTTTTAAGCAACACAAACTGGTGACAAATATTGCACAATGATTGAACGAAAGTAGTTGTGTTCCCCTGAATTTGTAGATTACTAGGTATGTCCATGTTGTTCAAATACTACTTATTTATCTCTCAAATTTCTCAAGGGTTTAAATTTCTATCAAGTTATTCATTATAGTTAAAACTATTTTTATTAGAAACAATTTTGTAATATTTTTTGACATTTTTACTTTCTTTTAATTGTATATAATTCTAAGATGTGTTTATCTTATTATTGTTCTATGATATGTTATAATTAAGATAAAATGGCCTCTTTAAGCGTGTTAAGATGAAAGCTAAAATTTGGTGAGTCATTGTTTACATAACTTTTAATGCTGCTATTCTTTAACTTGACATTCCTTGTGACTAAATTGTTGGTTAGAAGATTAATATTTAAAATTAAGTCCCTTGTTTAGAAGACAAATAATCATCACTTTACAAATGCTTACATCACTTTACATTGTTATTGTTTGATTTCTCAATTTTAAAAGAACAAATTATTGTTACAAAGTTCAATACAAAAATTGTGCATTATTTGTTAGCTATTTGTGTAAAATACTTGTAGCACACTGTGAAACATTTTTCATGTCACTGGAAAACACCTTGGAAAAATAATAATGCTGGGAAATATTTCAAAAGAGATCCAATTTTGGGGAAGTAATGAGCAACCATCTCAATCGCTATCCACCTTTGCACCATCAAGCTTGTTAGCTACTAAATCTATTTTTTACTTCTGTTTGGGAATGTGTCCCTTTTACATCACATTCCTTATGCAAAACATGGCATTTCTACTTGGAAGAACATCTTATGAGTAGTACAACTTCACTTTTTTTGGAAATGTATTGGACTCTTATTGTCTTTAGATATTGATTTTATATGGATGAATGAATTGTGCCAAAACGGATCTTTGAGATTGACCCTAACAAAGGAGTCAAACAGACACATCCACATGTATATATGCATCCCTTAACTTTCCTATTGGCTCATCCCTTACACCCTTAGGAGGTGCAAGTGCTAGCTAATTATTTGCTAGTAGTAGTGATTATAGCAACAAAAAAAATAATATGGAGATCTATACAAATGAACACTTATATATCCTTGTTGGTTAACATATTTGTCACCTTAGTTTATACTCTATTTGCCCATAACAGTGACAGCCTGACCAACAGTGGAGACAATTGCAATGGTGGTTGCAAGTGCTCTCTGCTTATTTTACAAGGCGTAGCTACCTTCGGAAGATATGCAACGAATGGCAAATGGGATATGCTTTTGACCAGAAAGCAGAAAAGGAAACTAACACATATTCATAACCATGAAATAGATGCGAAAGACTAAACTAGAAACAAGAAGGATGCAGATAAATGACACAAAGTTCATGTTTCCCACACCCACAAACAATACCCAGAAAAAGGATGAACAACAGACCCCCTTTCAACGAATGGATTAATTTTTGAATTCAAAGTTGCAGAAATAAATACATACACAATTCCATATAACAAAAATAAACATTGAAGATTGCAAAGATACAAAGTTCATTTGCAATTAAAGAAAACATGAACAAATGCACAGCTCTGAAATGTATCCTTTATTCTCCAATATTAGAATGAGAGTATAAAACATCCACACTCCTGTATAACAAAACTGTGTTGAAAAGAAAAACCTCTGGCTACCCCTATATTCCCGAATAGCAGAAAAAAAAGATCCCCTTTATGATAACAAACTACTTATTTATAGACTCTTCCCTAAGAGATTTCCGTTTTTTGTAACTGCTTCTTGAGAAATCAGTTATAATAGAAACCTTTCCTCTTCTTTCTCGTAACCTTCTCTTTAAAGTGACTTTTATTTTCCCCCTTTAAAGGTTACATATTAAGTCAAACCAAGATAACTCAATTCTGCACAACTAAATGGAGCTTTTAGTTTTACAAGATTTACACATATAGTGGCCATGTCACCGATCTCTCAGAACTTGACCTCCATAAACCAATCGAGTTCCCAATCTTCACATATATGAGGCGGCAACATAATGTGTCCAATTGGTGTTCTTCATGGTGGGGCCTTCTGCCATCCTTTGTTGACCACATAAGTTATTTGCATCAAATATGTCTTTGTCAGAGGTCTAATAGTATCTACTAAATCGATCAAGATTTTAATTGGAATATCTACAATACATCTTTCAATGGCCAAAGACACTTCCTCTACAATATACCCCACATCATATTCATAACCGTTTCAGCTGTCCCCAAAGCCAGGATACCCCTGCGCCTTTGTGACCGGTAATGATGATTTCACTTTGAGTGATTCTTACAAACATATTCACCTCTACATGTCTATTAAGGCATTGTGAATTGCACTTGTACTTACGACCACATGAGACGTGAGGGATGTGTTATATCAAACGGTTTGTGTGCTGTTTGAAAGCTCCTTCACTTTACATATAAGTCTGTCAAAGCATTTCTAAATATAACATTTGACAACAATCACCACTTCACTATGCTCATCATCAAGATTACTTGTAATAATCCTTGCACTTGCGGCCTTCAATATCACCACCATATGTACTCCTTCTAGCTAGCTCATAAACTCCATAGCCTTGATTGGCTGGTCGCATTTGCAAATGGCATTCGTTTGAAAGATTTAAAGCTTTATCATGAAATTCGTTGTATGCATATTTTGTGGTCACTGCATACAATACAAACACTTTTCACGTCACTGTTATGCGTGCCGCAAGGAGAATACTGGCAAAAGTTTTGGAATCTATTTTGCACCCGTTCGCTGCATTGGCTTGAATCCATTGCGAGTCTCCTGCATTTATTAAACTCAATAAGACTGTGCCTTTTCGGGGCATTCGAAACATAATATCTACAAGCATCGACACATCTCTCAGCTTCAATAATCGTCCATATTCTGTTTGAAAGATCCCATTTCGGCACGGGTTTGGAGTAGGATGACACTCTTCACAGCAACAAACTTTTGTGTCACAGCACTAAGGTGGCTCCCTTGATGGCATCAGTTTTACACCTGCGAGCTGCATTTGCTCTTACTGTGGCCTTTCCAACAAATCCATTTTGTACATATACTGCAATCATAGCATTGCAAGAGACCACATTTCATTGGAGTGTTCTACAGAACTATTTATGACATTGCCTATGCCCCCAAATATGCGCATGTCTTTCAAAACATTATGCATGATGCCATGAGAATCAAATATGATATCAATATTTGCATCAGATAGAAGTGGCAGCCATCATACTATCACCCTGACCTTGATGAACAATGTCACTATTATACTAAGGGGCGTGGAATAACATTATCGAAGATCAGATTCATTGATCTGGAACCCAGAAGAAGCATCATTCAAGATAGAAGTCACAGCAGTAAACGAAGTATGCCGCCGTTTTGCATATGTATCCAATAAGATGACATCCCCTTGAAACATTTTATCAAATAGCTCACACGTATTGTATAAGTTTCCACAATTTGCATAAACATCAACCTAGGTATTTTGATTTTTAAAACCTAATAGAGCTCCTCTACAAGAAGAATATTGGCAGCCATTGAGAATATGCGATCCTTGTTTTACATGTATACCCCTAAGATCTCCCATTTATCCCGAAAATTTAAATGCTTTTCATACATTTGTGGATATCCAGCAACAGTGACATACATGGTGATCATAGTGTGATCTTATCAGTGGCTGCCTATGAAACTATTTTACCATCGATCATTTATCTGCAATTCAACAATAACCCCAGCTAAGCATATGCACACAGCGGCCAACAATTTCTGCACATCAAGCCACCTTTTCAGAGCATCCAAGACATGGGCATCGAAATATAGTACTTGCTATTTACCCTCCTGAAAACAGAGCATGAGATTTCTTTGGAGAACTGCTAGACACTTACGAGCTTCACAAGGAAAAGAACGCTACCAAACACACTTTCGCACATGATCCATTCATCTTTTTCTGCAAGACAAACATTTAATTCTCCACAGACTTTATGTGCATGCGTCCTTCGATCCATCTGTATTTTAACTCGGGAGTCCAAAAACGGTCAAATACACGGATGTCGCGAGGTCAGGGATTTCACTAACTTCAGAACTTCAAAGTCGCGTAAATGTGAGGTTCCAGAACTTATCAAATCTGCGACAATGAAGAATCAGGCTCTTAACAATACTTATAACTTTTGAACTCATGTGTGAGGTTCGAGAACCAACAAGATGCCCGACAACAAAGAGATTAATAAATTTTCAAGAGTTTAAGGGACCCACATTTTGAAATATTGACTTCAAAAAATGCCTTTATTTATTTCGCTGAGGGAAATATTAGCTTCTATAATGTTCTGATAAGATTTGGCTCCTTAGAAAATCAAAATTGAAATCTCATAACTATGCTTTGGGCTGAAACGGAAAACTCCATATCTTGCTCATAGTAGCTCCATTTTGCATAAAATTTGGACAACATAATAATTTGACAAAGTGGAGCAAAACCTAGAAATATTTTAAGCTCCAGCAATTGAAAAGTTGAATTTTTACTTGGTTTGTGAATTGCGGACGGTAAAAAGTGAAGCTACAAATCTTGCAAATGGTGAAGCATCTGATCACGGAAACTTGCCAGATTGAACGAAATGGAGGTAGGATCGTGCCTACAAGAGGAATTTGCACTAACTCACATAGATTTGGAAAATAAATCATTTTCATGATTCGGTAGGCTCAAGTTATATAGTTGAACGCACCAAAGATTTGAAATTTTTCAAGTTTAAATTTTTGGGGTAACAACAGGCTCTGA
This sequence comes from Cunninghamia lanceolata, assembly GCA_027924645.1. NCBI lineage: Eukaryota > Viridiplantae > Streptophyta > Pinopsida > Cupressales > Cupressaceae > Cunninghamia > Cunninghamia lanceolata. Next base: position 1,794,657 of record BSBN01000564.1, on the reverse strand, counting down.
TTGGGGATGAGGACTGCAAAGGACGAAGCAAGGAACCCAGAATCACAAATATAGCCCAGCTCTTAAATCCAAGGGGCAATAGAGTCGGACAACATAGGGGACAAAGGAGCCAGAACAAGCCAAAAACAGGACAAAAACAGAAGGGAAACTAACTACCAGCACACCAAAAATTCCTAATATGTACATGGTCGAGAAGACCCTACCTTAGATGACTCCATAATGATTATGCAAATCCATTAACGGGCTGGGAGAAGTAGCTACCAATGCGAAATAATGCTTGGTGAATGAAGAGCCTGCAAGCAACCAGCAGTCGACTTGTGATCACCGCGATTAGAAAGATAAGAATGGTATCACATAGGAAACTTCTGATTTGATGCCCAAGAAGCCATTCTTCCTTGTACATTTCTTCAATTGGACGACTCATCAATATTACCCATCATATGATTATCAGCATCTGTCTGAATAGCACCAAGTATGACATCATGATATACTTGATTTGGCCAACCAGGAGAAACCAATCCTCGAATCAGACATCCCACACACAAACCATGAGATGAATACTCTTCTTTGGCTGCCCCAACATTTTTCTGTACATAATCACCTCTCTTTGCAGCATGTAAATTGATATCCCAAGCCTGAAAACAACCAATTGAACCACTGGAAGAACTATCATCAGCCGTATGTGTCTCATGTAAAATTGTAAATGGATGATTACTTTGTGTGCCTTCTATTTTGGTACGGGCCCAGGAAAAGGTTGGCAACGGTCACAGAGTCTGCATTTTATCGTACCGGCAAAGACTCAAGTTCTGTCAACCCCAAGTCCTCCGATAACACCAAAAGTCGCGTAGTCACCTATTTTCATAACTTTAGAACTTTGAGTTGGGTATATTTGAGGTTTTAGAACTTGTCAAACCTCCGACACACTCAAAAGCTGGCCATTTATAATCTCCACAACCGGTGGGACCCTCCTCAGAACTTCACTCTAACATTTTGGAGTCAATAAAAATAATTTATTTTGCAATCTTAACTTAATACTTTTCGTCTTGAAAAATATTAAACTTTATAAGTCCACGGTAAAGTCTAACTTCATGAATAATTTGGGAATCTTGGAAAAACATACTTTTAGATGAGGGCAGAAAATTCCATAACTTCCTTATACTAGCTCCGTTCTTCACGAAATTTGGACAGCAAGACAAATGGGCTACCCCGAGCAAAACCCAAAAACCTTTTAATTTCCATCAACCATAAAACTGAAATTTAACTGTATTTGCAAATTACCGGTGAAAAATGTGAAGCTAAAAATCTTGCAAATGATGAGGCATCTGAGTGTGAAAACTTGCCAGATTGGGTGAAATGGGGGCAAAATTATGGCCATAGCAGGAATTAAAACCAGCTCGCACAGATTTTGAAAATTAATTGTTTTCACTTTTCGGCAGGCTTGAGGGCATGTAAGAGAATGCACAAAATTTGAAAAATTTCGAGTTCAAATTTTGGGGTAACAACAGGCTCTGATTGGGGACGAGGACTGCAAAGGACGAAGCAAGGGACCCAGGATCTCAAGCGTGGACTGGCGCATAATCCATTGGGTAGCAGAGTCAAAGAGCACAGGGCGTTGCTTTGCAAAGGGGTGGAGGGGAGACAGGGCACAAACCAAAAATGGACAAGCCAAAACCGGAAAACAAACTCACACCAAAATTGCCAACTATAATATGTACAAGGTAGGAAAATCGTACCTCAAGAAATGCTCCATCTTGCTCATGTGAAACCATCCACAGGTTGGGAGAAATATGACCCTCTGCGAAATAATGGGCTGTGGCTGTCTGATAAAATTGAAAACAAATATGCCACTTTGCGACTGCTGCAATATCAGACATCCAATTGATAGACTACAAGAACCTTTGAAACACACAATCATGCCCAAATAACCATTCTTCATCAAAGACCTCCGAAACAAAGTTTACTTCTTCAAAACCATTACATGCAACATGGACAAAAGAATTTGGCTCAACTTTGATCATAACTTCAAAGACTTCTTTTGAATATGAAAAAAAAGATCTAGAAATTAAACATTCTTTTTGTAGGCTGAAAACTGAATTAAGCTCTGGGTAGTTCACTACTGATTGTGTTTTCAGGATCTCATACTCAACAATCATGGGATCAAATCTAAAAACAACTTCTTCATTATTCGTACAAATAAAATCATCACTGAGAGCGCAAACAGATTGAGAATGCAATTTGTCCATATCTTCACCAGGCTTGACCATGGGACTGTCAGATTTCTCAGTTTTATCTTCACATGCATCTCCATCATTACAAACTATGTGAGTTGACAAAACATTCTCTTTATCAAAAAATTTAAATGATGTATACTCAAGCTGCATATATGCCACTATGCAAAGACTTAATGATTTCATTTCCTCCATACTATACATATTTTTAGACTTTATATCATCAATCTTGAAATCATCATCAAAGATAAAAACTTCCATATCTGGACTATAATCTGAAAATCATTTATCGTCCTTTTCAAAGACATTTTCTACCTTTTGCTTTACTTCATCAATATCGAAGGTAAAAGCTTCTGATTCAAGAGGAAGAGAAAATACAGATATAGTATTTTTTGTACCTTTTTCCATGTTACCGGAGTCGTCTGCATCTGCCTTGAATTCAGTAATATCACCATTTTCATCCATGATTCCACACAAAAAGTCATCACCTGAGCTTCGCATGCACCAGCTGGGAATAAAAAAATATTAGAATCTAATGATAATACCTCTTCCTTAGAAGGAATGAGAGCTTGTTCACTTGTTTGCATGCATATCAAGGAAGATTCCGGTCTTTTATTTTCAGCCTGGTTTAAAATTTTCGTCCGCTGCTGATTGGAATTCCATGGCACTTCCGATTCTTCTTTAAGTAATTTTAATTGACGAATCTTTTGTTGATGATCTTTGAGAGAATAAAATCGGTGATGTAAATCTTTGAGCAGCAATATGGATTTGTGATCTTCGGATGGATGTGGCCCTTTCCTTTCAGCTTCAGTAACACTTGCTTTAAAATTGTTCCACAATAAATGAAGTATCTCATTATCTTCGGCTAATATTTCTTCAATTGTTGAATGCGGTCTTCTTCTGGCTTTGGGCCGAGTTCTTTGATTTGCCTAGCACCGGAACATTTTCTGAAATCTTTAAATACAACAGAGTCGCCAACCTCCTCCAGTGGAGGTACCATTAAATTTATGAGGAAAGAAGACACAGGCACTTCGATTCGATCCCTAGTAGAGTTGCCAAAAATATGTTGGTTAACAGATTTGTCCTTCACAGATAACTACGAAAATGACTCAACACACCCAGGAAGAATTACAAATTGTACCAATAGTTGGAGAAGTTGCCATGGTATCGACAACTTTCCTCTGAATTTTAGAGGTACAGCTCCCTCCTAAGATATGCAATGAATGAAAATATGGGGTATGCTTTTAACCAGAAAACAGAAAAGGTATACTAACATCTATTCATAACCATGAGATAGATGCGAACAATTACTTTGGAATGAAGTGGATGTAGACAAACAATACAAAGCCTATTTATCCCACACCCACAGATAATATCAGATTAAATAAAAGACAGTCATATTCCCCTTAACACATACCAAACATAGGCAAGATACGTATCTGGTAATTCAGATTCAATCATACATAACATAGGTAAATTGAAGATTGATTACAAGTTAACACAGGAACAATTGCAACCAAAGAAAATATTTACAGACACATAGTTCTGAAAATATATTTCATTTCTTCAATCTGAAAGCTCAAAGTCTTTGATAAGTTCCTCTACACATAAATTGAGTCGAGAATTACAACTGATCACAAATTAACAGAAAATAAAATTATTCCCCTTTCCCCTATTACACAGAACAGTTAAAAAAAAAGATCCTTTCGAAGGCTCCAAAACTGAGTTTAAATAGGTTCCCTAAGATCATTGTCCAACAGTTCCCTATTCTCCTCTTTGTAACTACTTCTTAAAGAGTAAGTTACATGAAAGTCTCTATTTTCCGTAACATTTTCGTGAGAAGATTCACCAAGCAAAACTTACTTTTCTCTTCCTTCATAACTAATTCTTGAAAACTATAGCAAGTGAAATTCACTTTTCATCTTCCTGTGGAGAAACAAAAATGAGAAAAATTCTGATAACCTTTCAACTTCAATTAATCTTCTCTGATACGTGTAATTACTCTAACATGGCTATTTACTCTTTCTTTAGTTTTCACTTTTTACATTACCATGGTCATTCTCTTGTTGGGGTCTAGTTCCATGAAGTACACCCTCCAAGTTGAAGAAAACCATAAAAGGCATTTAAACTTGAACATTTCCACACAAACACAGATTTGCCCTAGTTCCATCATACCACTTGTTAAACATTAGCCCTGGTATAGCATCATGTAGTATAAAAGAGACTCATCTTGCCTTTAGGTTTACTCGAAATTCTTGTTTAGGGGATATCAACCTCATTACCATATGCAAATCAATATTCTCAACTGCAGTAAATAATTCTGAAATATTCACCATATGTAGTTTGTTTTGTAAGACAATATCATCTTCTCTGTAGTAACATGGTACTCTGAAGACCTTACTTAGTAGCATTTACCAAACAGTTCATAGACTTCAATCTATGACTCTACATATAAGGGTCAGTGCAAGAAGTTGGGTCCACTTTTTGGCCAAAAAGTGGAAGTGTTTTCCCTGATTTTCAGAATTTGTCACATTTGACCTTAAAATTTGAAACACTTAGAGATGGAATCTTTAAAAATGTCACTAAATATAAAATGTAGTACTCGGAGTCTAGTTTCCAAATATATAATTTATTTCAATACCCAGATGATACAAATTGATTTTCAATAGGCATTTCTAAAAACCACTATTTAAAAGTCATTTTTTTTAACCATACCATGCACGTGTACGACCAACATAATTTGACTTAAATAAAATTATTTTTCAAAATAATTTTGGGAAAAGGTGTAGTACAATGAAGTTTGATGAGGATATTTTTTTATAATTTTTTTCTAAATAATTTTTTTTATTAATTTTTTATTAGGCCTAATTGCTACTTTTGAAAACCCCTCGTGTACGACGAACATAATTTGGGTAAAAAAAATCATAAAATTAAATATATTTTTTTCATTGTGTAAAGAATGATGTGTAGATTGATGACATAATTTATTTTTAAAAAAAAATTAAAAATTAAAAGTTATTAAAAAAATACAAGCACCTATCATTTCAAGTTTTTGGACTAGTTTGCTCATAAATTCAATAATAAATAGAAAAACATGTCCAATAACAAAAAAAAAAATACATATTTGAAAACTAGACACTGTTATCTGTAATGGGTTTTCATTTTGTAAAAAAATTCAAAAAAAAAAGGTCATCAGCCATATAGGTAAACTCAGTCTTTCCTCTTGTTCTGTACTTAAAAAAAACTTGCAGGTCCAAGGCTCAAGGTCGGCTAACCATGCCTATCCCAAACCTAAAACTCAAGCAAAGGGAAGGGAAAAGGCAGTCGGTGATTTCAAAATTCATATAACGGGTACCCGTTCTTAAACATAAAACGGGTATTCGTTATATAATGAGTACCCGTTATGTTTAAGAATGGGTACCCGTTTTATAACAGGGACCCGTTTCTATTATATCTATTATATAACGGGTACCCGTTTAGGCTCGGGTGCTCGTTCCTAAACGGGTACCTGTTTCTTTGAAATCGGGTACCCGTCCCTGTCGAGAATTTTTTTGCCCGCGTGACTTCCTCTACATGTGGACCGAGTTTCTTGCTTTTACCCATAAGTCTACCAGAGCAATCAAAAATTGTTATTTAACAATGCTTCACTAGATGTCCACATCTTGAGTTGAAAAGTCACCACAAGATGAATAATGGCATCTACACGAAAATCTCTCCAATACATTGGTCTTGCACATATCTTGTTATCATGAGATCGTATTTTCTTTCCCAGGCGCCCTGTCAAACGGTTTGTGTGCCTTATATATGCTCCATTACTTTGTAGAGATGTTTCTTAGAGTATTTCAAACTGTAATATCTGACAATGGTCCCCGTTCTATTATCTTTGCCCATGCATCTTCTGCCTTCTGCAGGGGGTATTTCGAATCAATAATAGTTTTTATCTCACTCCTCCATCAAGTTAGTCATGTATGTCAAGTCATTGCTCTTCGGTGACATCATAAAAGGCACAATTTGTTGGCTGGAAAAAGTCAGTTTCTTTGCAAGAAAGGTAGCCAATGAGATTGGGAGTAGTGTCAATCACTTTGCCATTACGATTAAGATTTGGTTGGAATGTGGCCCATGGCATATGGGAAGCACAGTGAATCACAACATCATACTTGCGCCCTGACGGATTCTTCAAAGCAGCACCTTCTGGTGTTAGAATTATGGACCAATTCAAGTATATTGCCCACGCTTTGAATAGGTGAGCACCAGCTCCACTGCACTTGTAATCAAGAAAAGCTTGGGAAGACAAAAATATGGTCACGTCCACCTGAGCGCTGAAAATATGGTATCTGTTTTAAGACCTTAACATATGTTTGATTGATCTCCTTGTCATTGAGACTTGCATACATGCTAATCGGAGCATATCTGAACTACGATACGTGGCAGAAGTTCTTCTACATTCGAATGTTCTTCTCTTGATGTCGGCTGAGAAGAAACTGGCAACGATTGCGGGGTCTGGTTTTGCATTCAACAATTACATTTTGTTTGAAAATTTCTAAAGTCTTCTCAACAAATCCATTTCATGATCATTTTGCAATCGTTGCATTCTTGGTGAAAATGAAGGAGGTTGTGGAATCCGGTCGTGCACCTGCCAGTCGCATTTATTCTAAACTTTTGTAGCCATTTCAACAGATTCAATTTGTGAATATCCTGCAACCACCACAATCTATGTAGGAGATATGGAGCATATGCTTCTATATTTGCTTCAAGGTTTTTAAAGCCTTTTCAATATCCATGAGCTGCGTGATCCTCTGCACTTCAATGGACATCCATGAAAGCTTCTATTTTGGTATGGGCCCAAGAAAAGGTGTTGGCAACGGTCACAGAGTCCGCATTTTATCGTACCGGCAAAGACTCATGTTCTAAAAACCCTAAGTCCCCCGATAACACCAAAAGTCGCATAGTCACCTATTTTCATAACTTTAGAACTTTGAGTCGGGTATATTTGAGGTTTTAGAACTTGTCAAACCTCTGACACACTCAAAAGCTGGCCATTTATAATCTCCACAACCAGTGGGACCCTCCTTAGAACTTCACTCTAACATTTTGGAGTCAATAAAAATAATTTGTTTTGCAATCTTAATACTTTTCGTCTTGAAAAATATTAAACTTTATAACTCCACGGTAAAGTCTAACTTCATATATAATTTGGGAATCTTGGAAAAACATACTTTGAGATGAAGGCAGAAAATTCCATAACTTCCTTATACTAGCTCCGTTCTTCACGAAATTTGGACAGCAAGACAAATGGGCTACCCTGAGCAAAACCTAGAAACCTTTTAATTTCCATCAACCATAAAACTGAAATTTAATTGTATTTGCAAATTACCGGCGAAAAATGTGAAGCTAAAAATCTTGCAAATGATGAGGCATCTGAGTGTGAAAACTTGCCAGATTGGGTGAAATGGGGGCAAAATTATGGCCACAGGAGGAACTAAAACCAGCTTGCACAGATTTTGAAAATTAATTGTTTTCACTTTTTGGCAGGGTCAAGGGCATGTAAGAGAATGCATAAAATTTGAAAAATTTCGAGTTCAAATTTTGGGGTAACAATCCTATATGAATAGCATAGCAAAAAATGAATTTATAGCTCTGTATATGCCTCATGAAAGTTGTATGATATACCATAGCAAAAAAAATGACGATATTTTATGTTTCTATGTAAAGCCTCTATGAAGATGAAAAAAAAGATGTGGATATAGCCAATGTGCCTAAAGTGCCCTATCAAGGACCCAAAGAGGAAGAAGCGAATTGGATTGAGTTATGTCAGGGTATTGTTTTGGAAGATACCTTTTTTTTAGCTAAACCGCTTGAAAAGGAACCTGCAAATAAAATCATGAAAAGTATGATTTGTTTAAATCAAGGAGATCAAACAAAGGAATGGAGTCCTGTCCCATCCCGTGGGTTGGTTGAGTGGCCTCTCCCGACCAGGCAAGCGGCCAGGCTGGTCAAGCCCGCCTACTATCTATAGGAGGTGAAATAGTAAAGGCAAAACCTACCTATCCATCTCAATTTGGATATATACAGTTGTTGGTTGGATCTTGAGCAAACATGGAAGAAAAGCTGGATTTGCAATTCAATAAATAGAATTAAATCAAAAGGAATGTCTCCTATCCTATAGGAATCCAAGCTTGTAAATTTGCACAGGACAAAACAGCAGAGACATTTTCAAGTGATGGTAAACTTTTCAATTAACAAGTGCTTAACAGAGTTTTGCATTTTAAAGCATCATAAATATAACAAGCTATATTTAATGAAAAAACACAGAATTTACTGAGAATAAATGTAAAATTGGTGAATATAATAATATATGTCTGTTATACATAAAACCTTGGCTAGCATTTTTCTTCTACAAATTTTGCTTATTCACAAATCTAACTTTTTAAAACACTGTAAAAATTAAGTCAATTGTCAAGAAAGAGCCCAAAAAACTCTCTAACACTACCAAATAAAATTCTCAGATGTGCACCACAAAAAATAAAATACATATGCAGCAAGAGCATTGAACAGCTGCAAACATCATCCCCTTCATTGTTTGTTTTACTTGGTCACTTGCCTGCAGACATTTATGCACACATAAATGAGCACTCAACAAGCTTGACACAATTGAATAAACTTTAAAAAACATCTACACATAGCAATGACATTATCCTTATAAAAATTAGCTAAACATAATCTGCGATTATTTGATGGCATTAACAATTTAGATATATATCCGTTGTACCCTTACAATTTTTTCCCTTCTAAGTCATTTATATATATAAATGTCATTCTTCCCTCTTCATATCTGTCATTCTTTCAATATATTTGTGTTCCTTCTTTATTTTCATGTATTTTGGTGAAGTCTGGAGTGCCATTATCAATATCTATACTTGTGTTGAATTCGATATTTTTCTAGTAAAAGTTGTCATTTTTTTTAACCTTACTATAATTTTGGTTCAAAATGAGTTAAAAGAGTCAGAAAAGGCCCAACCTTGCATTGAAAATTGGCCAAAAAAATCTGAAAAATTGCACACTTTTGATACTTACGCAAAAAATGAAAAAATGTGGAAATGACATTAAAGAGAAAAGGTACCAAAATCCCAAAAGGACATGAAAAAATGTGATTTTTCTCTAAAGAATGAAAAAGTGCAAAATTGACACGAGGAGAGAGAGAGACATACAATTTTGGTTTGAAAAGTGCGTAAGTGCCAAAATGCAAAAATGACATGGAGGAGAAAAAACCACAATTTTGATCTAAAAAGTGAAAAAGTGCATAAGTGCCAAAATGCAAAAAAATGCCATGGAGGAAAAACACAATTTTGGTCTAAACTCTAAAGGGTTAAAAAGCACAAAAATGCCAAATATGCAAAAAATGACATGGAGGAAAAACATGATTTTGGTATAAAGAATGAAAAAGTGCATAATTTGAGAAAACACAAAAATTGCAACAATGCCATGAAGGCATGAAAAGGGTGATATATCATTAAAAATGCAAAAGGGCATTAATGGAGGTTGATCACACAATTAAAAAAGCAAGGGACCAAACCCTTTTCCCCTCACAAATTCATTTACCATTCTCAGAAGGAGAAGAGAGGATTTGGCAAACTTGTTTTCAGGTACATTTGAGGAGGATTTCATCAAATAACCAATTTTTCAGAATCCAGAGGGGAAGCTCCTAGGGTTTGAATGCTAAAAACTTCAAAATTAGAGAAGATAATCACTCCAAAGAGGGATGACTAGGGCTGCCACTGTTACATTTTGGGGATTCAAAGTAAAATCCAGAGCCTAAAAAGAAGAATCAATATAACAAATAACAATTCTTTAGCACTCAAGGAGGGATGACTAGAGCAAAAGAATTGTATTGAGTCATCAAATAGGGGGTGCCTAGGGTTTGGGAGGGGAAATCACCTCTCAAAAGTGAGGTGCCATTGTTTTTAATGTCTTTTTTTCTAGGAATGAAGCACAAAAGATAGTAAAAACTTTGCAGACTAGGGTTTTTGACAAAGGAAATTTCTATGTTACTGCGTTCTTTGAAAACAGGGACCAAATTGCAAAAATACAGCTCAGGTATGGGTTTGACTACTGGTTCGCCCAGGGTTCGGCCTGGGCACCCTAGGTACCCTGTGGGTCTTTAAAATACAGTTCGGGTACAGGTTTGACTGCTGGTTCAGCCCAGGCACCCCAAGTACTCTATGGGTCCTCCTCAAAAAGACCCATAGGGTACCTAGGGTGCCCAGGCCAAACCCTGGGCAAACCCACAGGGAACCTGCATCAAAATCAGAAATAAGAACCCTAAGTGCTGCCTTCGTATGAGAATTTGGATTTTCTGAAAATAGAAACCCTCTTGATGTTGGGCATCTCTTGGCATCTAATCAATAGAACACAAACCTGTTGAAATCTGGGGAAAATTGTTTCTGATAACAGGTATTTTTGATGGAAATTCAATAAAGAATTCGTTGTTGCTAGAAGCTATTGCTCTAATGAATGTTATTGTGACCTTGCTCTGCTGACCTGAAGAAGATTTACACCTGCTACAAAGAAGTCTGATGCTGCATTAAAACTGACTGTTGCTGGTCGGTGATGAAAATACAACTGCCGTAGAGTCTTGAAAGCATCAAAAATCAATTTTGCTGCTCTATCATGAAGGCTTATTTATGCATTAAACAATGCTATTTCCTGCACCTGTCTTCTATATATATCTGCTCTATTTTAGCTTTCAAATGCTACTTAAAACTCAATCCTCTACATTGGTCCCCTAATTCGACTTATATGATGAAGTTTATAGCAATGAAATAAATGTGGACAGGTAGTTATATATTTATATTAATGAAATATTATGTTTATATATGTTACTATATGGATAGTTATATTATATATAATATATTAATAATTATTTACAATATATATATATATATAGTTGGAAATTTCCCTAAGTTGCCTGTTCGGGTTCAGGTATGGGTTCGTGTGTGTGTGTGTGTGTGTGTGTGTGTGTGTACAAGGGTTTTCAGATGTTGCTAAAGCATTCAAAGAAAGGCAACTATGGTTTTTGAAGGAGAAAATTCCTTATTTGGAGGTGCCTAGGTTTTCCTTCATCATAAGTTCCTTTTAGAAATTTAAGCAGGATTCAATCATTAACAATCTTCATATTTTAACTCTACAAAATGAACTATCAATTTCAACTTGTAGAACCTCCGTCTCATTTGGTCTCAAATTTTCCAATAATCAAAGATATGGAGCTAGGGCATGTTAATGTGTACAATTTACATTTGGAAGAAAAAGCAAAGAAGGAAATAAAATTGCTGCAAAACATTAAGATAGTGGGTTGGTGGAAGCAATTGTCTCTCCTACTCCTGTGCAATGCCAAGAACTCATAATTGCTTTACATTTGGAAGAAAATGTAAAGAAAGCAAATAGTTTTGCTGCAAAACTTCGTGATAGTGGGTTGATGGAAGCAGTTTCCTTTCCTATTTTTGTGCGAAGTCAAGATGTGTGAGGCATTATGATGCAGAGAAGAGAGAAATCAGAACCACAGGTAATGAAATCATGGGTAAATTCAGTCTGGATTTCCTGGATGAGGCTTTTGGCTTGTTACCATATGAAGTACACGAGTGAATTTGACCAAATGTGAAGCTGTGTGGAAAGACAACAAAGAAGAATGTTAAAAGCAAATTGGGAGACATTGACTAAAAGAGAAGAAATCAGCTCCCAAAGACCTTGAGAAGAAATGAGTTCAAAAATGATTTGGGGATCATGATTAATTTGCTGAATCAAGTTACAAGCCAAGAGGAAGCTGAAACTTTCAAGCCATGGATGTTTTACTTACTAAGCACCTTTTGGGAAGTTAAGTCTTTACTTGAATTGGAGATTTTTAATCAGTAATTGCATTAATAAACAACAACGTGAGTTTTACAAAACTAGTAAATTATACACGGTGTCATACTGGGTTTATAGTATGGTAAGGACAAGGTGTTTTGCAGTCTAACTTGCCAGGGTTCTTCATTAGGTTTCAAGCATCATTACATACAGTGAAGGTTTCGCCAATACCACAGAGACAAATATCTTTTGCAACAGACTGAAACAAAACACTTGATACAAATACTTGTGCAATACCACTAGAGGTGACATGGTGTTTACTCTTCAATATGATAAAACTAGTACTTAAATCAATGAGTAGAAATATCAATGCATACTACATAGAGTAATAGAAATATATCTTTATTCACATGATGTTCTTATAGAAGTAGACTAGAGATGTTCATCCAAGGAACAGTCTGCTTTCCCTGACTATGCAAAGTCTATATAAATCCCTTGATGGTTTCCAAACAAACCAAAACTATCGCCAACTAACAACTAACTACCAACTACCTAAAGCCGACAAATGAATAATACATAGTTGGGTACAAAACATAACAAAGACATGTTATGTTAACATCTCCCCCAAAAAGAAAAGTTGGCTTCTAGATGACAATGAAAAACAAGTAATCTAGTAACATCAGGTAAAATTTCCAAACTTGTGACAATGCTGTAGGGGAAGGTCTTCTAGTGGATGCTTCCCTCATGCAGCCAGAATAGCTTGATCATTCCACAACTCGTGAACGTTCCACAACAAAGTTGGGACAAAGATCTAGAGCCATTGTTTCAGCTGGAAGTAGAAAGGAAAATTGACCAAGGAAACTTTGATTATCTGTAATATCCCTGATTAGTTATCTAATTAATTCTGCCCTTAGTGGATACTAACACAGTCAAATCAGTATTATTCTAACAAATTCACTGTTTATACTTCAGCATCAATTAGGTAAATTGATAAAGATAATTCAGAATTGCAAACTCAGTAGTAATCACAGAAAATGCACCAAACACAATTATTGATGAAAAATATCAAGTCAAAACAGATCTAAGAGCACCTGTCCACCTCAAATCAAGTTCATTCAAATCAACTGGTTTCATTACATTCAGCTACAGAGGCTAAGACCAATAGAGAACTTATAAATTGACTTACAAGGTAGCTACTGACTGTGATTACTTCAAACGGGGCATTCAACCAGTCCGAAAGAAATTACAAGTGATTGCAGCCTGTGCTGATAACCTCTGACCTCCTGGCAATCCACGAATAGTATTAAGATTTGCATTGCAAAAAGGTGGCTGGCGATGTCTTACTAGGAGAGTTCAACTCCAACAAATTGGGCCGTGGGTTCCTCAAAGCCGATGCAACATCCCGACTGAACCTACTCGCACCTAGAATTAGGAAAGTCGTCTCTATATGAATACTCCTGAATTCTGATCCGCAACACCCTAGATGATTCTTCGATGACTTGTCAATGGCACAGGCTGATTTGTATGAAGGTCTGTGGCTGGACGCTTCTATCCACTGGTGAATGTGATTGTGCTGTTTAGTTGCTGGCCAAACTGAGCCATTTGAAATTAGGGCGAAAAACTCTCTCTCAACTGGTAATGGCAGATGGTAATGCTGTTCCTGATTTGCCTTGGAGACCCACTTCCACTCTTGAATACCAGCAGCCTGAATTGATCTAACAAGGAATAATGAGGGTGAACAAGGATAGCTCTGTGAATTCTCCTGAATTGTTTCAGTCGCCTCCACCTACCTGTTGCACACCAATAAGTGAGTTAATCACATGCTGCAGCACCTGACAGGAACTGCCTAGGTAGAGGATAGGGATTTTGTCCTACCTATATAGTGCAAGTTGAGAAGGGTTTTGTCCCCCCAGTTTGCTATCTGTAGACAAGGGATTTCATCCTTGGTGCAGATCTCAGATTTCAGATTGCAACTTCCACAACCAAAACTGAATAAATGAAATGTGCTCCAAAGCTTCAAGCTATACCTGCTTATTTAGGTTCTATAGTAACCAATTTGGGCGCCAAGTTTGAAATTTCTTAATTTATATTTATATTTTGATATTTATTAATATATATTTATTTATATAGTGTTGAAAAACACTTTTATTTTAATAATTATATAAATAATCAATATTTGGGAATAGATGGGACATGCCATTATCAATAGGTGGAAATACACACAAATCATCAATAGAGCTAGCATATCTAGAACGCAAGCCATTGTATGGAGAATGCACTCATGAATGGCCATACAATTTAATTAACTATGTAGGAGGACCAAACAAACAAGTAGCCAAGTCAGAATGTGCACTAGACTCCAAAAATGCTTTCTCAAGTTGATCTTTAAACCCAAACAGTACTTCAAACACTTCAAAAGTATTCCTAGTATGAAAACCCTATGTAGTACTCCCAAAAGCCCAAGATATGCTTTCTCTGAATTCACCAACTTGGTGAAATAACTCCCTGGTTTTACCAAATCCAAAGTCTGAGGAAGAGTCAATTGCAAAAGGCTGTAGGGATGCAATAGAAGACGCAACTCTTGTTTCAATAGGATAACCCAACAAAGGCCATAAAACATCGACAATAGCCCACAATGGTCATACAATAGAGGCAAATTGAATAGATTGAACGATGGTTGACTAAAGGCTAGATGATCATACAGCTGAATCATGCGCATCTTGGACATTCTATATGACAGAAATTGAATAGTTGTACCTATGCTAGGAAGAATGTATGGTGAGGGTGAAAACAGTTGGAGAGAATCATACGACAAAAAATGCCAAATTGAATGTGTTTTGTACAATCCATATGAGGGAAGTAGGAATGAATTGTTGCATGAGGGAAGAAGTTTGAATTTTTTGATGATTATTAAATGAAATATCTCTCGTCCTTGCTAACCATATGGTAAAGAAATTTAAGATTGTTTTATTAGTAATTGATCGTACAATAGACAAGGAAGGGACTTAAGTATCATTCAATTTAATTTTCTTTTCCCTTGATTGTTGTATGGTCAACATAGGAAGATTAGGTAGTACGGTTGAGAAGAAAAAAACTTATCATCACTTTTAATATGCTTTTCTCTTGGATGTCATATGGTGGGTTCCTTTTCAGCCTGTCGTACTTCATTGATTTTCTAATGTTTTCTTTTTCACCCATTTTAAAAGGTTTTCACCTTAATTATTTTTTTCATTTTTCTCATGTAGGGCCCATTTGTTATTTTCCTCTCTAACTTCGTTATTTTTCTTTTCGACTCACGGTATTTTTCTTGTTTTTGTCATTTTTCTGCAAAGTCCACTCTAATCTGACTCAATGTTGTGTTGAAATATATAACATGAATAGGATCCCTTGTAACATTCATTAGCACAAGTATTTGTAGAATCCAAATCGCATATCTTTTTAACATTATTATTTTGAGTTGTATGTTCATTAATTTTGGGATTTGTAGTTGAGGCGGTTGCCTCTGTTGGAACATTCAAGGCAATCGTATTAAGAGCTTCCTGTTGGTGTGAACATGGTTATTACCTATCTGATTTAACCTTTGTTGTGTGGATAACTCACATGTTCACATGTTAAGTTGACTTAGTGAGTCTACTAGATGTCTCTAGTTGTTTTTAGTTATGTCTAGTTGTTACTAGGTGTTGATAGTTGTCTTATCCTACACATGTGATCTAGTTGGCATCCTATCCTCTAGTTGTCATATGTAATAGGAATGTGACACTTGTCACATGACTACAACATCCTAGCTCTCAACCTTGGTCTATATAACCAAGGCCTCTCATTGTATCATATCAACTAATCTTGTGTATAGAATATCATTCTATCATGTTGATTTTCTTTGATTCTTGTGATTAGCTCTTAGACATCTTGATCCTGGGATAGCTACCTCCATAGCCAATCCTAACACTTCCAACTTTTGCAAACCTTGTACTTCATCCGACACACATTAACTCCCCAACTTTTCAAAATCATTCTTCATTTGCTGCTTGTCATCTCATAGTCCTTATTCCTCGTCATTAATCTTTGTAGCTTCAATGAAATTGTAGTTCAACATAAATACTTCATAGTCCACCATTTGCTAGTGGAACAAGCCACGAAGGGGATTTGTTTCATCTTCCAAGCATGACTACAATTCCAAAATTCCTTTGGCATTCGGCTCCATTGGACCCTGATTATGCTTCTTTATCCACTCTTCTCTGAAGTTCAAATCTAAGGAATCTGAGGAATTTGAGGAAGCTGCCTCCCCACTTATCACTTGATTCTTTAGATCAATTATGTATTTACAACCTTTGTTTTCAATGGAGAGTGTATCGTTTTTTTAGTTGTGGTTGGATTTAGCTGCTATCAGCCATCTCCAACCCAAGAATGCATCGTATGCTTTCTAGTTGATGTAATGAAATGACCACAAAATCTAGTAAGAATGTTTGAGTTCCAATAAGTACCTTTTGAGCCATTAAAACCCCTAGTACCTTAATTCCTTGTTGATTTGCACCCACCAATTGAAAAGTTGGAGGCCAAATGGTCAATTTTCCTAAACTCTTCCATGTGTCTTTGGAAGTACATTTACACTAGACCCTCCATCAATGATTGTCTTTGTAAGATTGCTTCCAAGGATTTGCATATGCACCACCGTTGGTTTCCTTGCCCTGTTGATGGTTAGTAACATAGGATCAATCACCTGGTCACCAAGTACTAGAGGTTCTACTAATAAATCTTCATTCTCCTCGTGAACCATTCTTTGTTCTATCATGCCACTCTTTATTATTGCGGTGGCAATTGTAGTCCTAAGTTCTAGAATGTTTTGTAATAGGTCAGCCATCTTATCTAGTACAACAGTCTATAGTACTTGACATGGAATGTTTTTGACTCACTCCATCCTACTAGTACTTGCATGTTTGTTGGAGCAGCAACGTTCCTTTGCCATGGCACACTCTATTGCTGGTGCTTCAACAAGTCTTTCCCGTACAGTATGTGGGTTTGAGTATACAACCTTCTTGGTTTTGGCTCTAGTCGTTAATAGATCATTGTCTCTTCCTACATCAATCGTGTTGATGTTGGCCTTTCACTTTGGACATTTGACATCCTCATGGTCTTCGGGTCCACACCATTTACAAAGTGGTCCCATTTCATTGTGATTTCTATTGCAATCCCTAACAAAGTGTCCCCATTCACAACATTGTTGACATGGGATAATGGGACAACCTTTAGAGTCGTACTGTATCTGACTCCGACCTCCCCCTCTTTGATTCTAAAAATCGCCCAAAGAAGCATTCATGTTATTTTGTGGCTTCGGTGGAGTGGAGTGGACTGCTCTCCTTGTGTAAAGAGTACTTGTGTACTCTTTACTCTTTAGATTATATGGGCACTCTTTATTGAATGGTCCATAATTTGGCAAATATTGCAAAACATTTTCTTGGGAAAATTAGCTTTGGTGTAACCTTCGCTTTTGCAACACCATAATGCTTTAGGTTCTTTACTAGTTTCCTTCTCTGCCTTCAATTTTCATCATTCAAAGCATGTCTCTCCATAGTGCTTGTACTATTCTAGATTCACTATCATTGCTTCCATCCAGTCCATCATCTTCATTTGTTTTTCTTTTGATCGTGAAGACACCTTATCTTTGTTTCCTATGTCCATTGCTCTATTATCCTTAGGTGGTACAACTTTCATCTTTTTCCTTAATGAAAGGATAAAGCCTTCAATGAACCATCTTTTCTTTAATGCTCTTTTTCTAATTTTTCAAGTAATTCCTTGAGCCTATGATTACAAGCTATTATACTTTCATGCTTACCTTGCTTGGTGTTGTAGATTTCTATTACAATTTCGTTGTTATCCCAGAGCAATTTGAATTCCTCTTCAAAATCCTTTCATAATTTCTCCCATGTATTTCAAGAGGCTGGTTCAATCTCTGTGTACCAATCGATGACCACACCTCTCAAGATGGCTGGAAAGGATAATACTTAATAGCCAATATGCTTTGGTGTTCTGGCCATTTCCTGCCCAAATGGTTTCACAACTATTACAATGTCTTGTTGGATCTTCTAATCCATCTCCTATGAACTTAGGCAACTTCTACCTTTCTACACTTGGGCTTGATGGTGGAGTCACCATGGTTTTACCCTGATGCAAACTTAGTGCCTAAAATCTACTCCTTAGGGAGTTTTGATTCGGACCATACCGGTGCTCCTTTGACACTCTCAAACACATGGGAATCCTCTACTCTTCCTACAACAACTTCAACATTTCGCACACTTATTTTGCCTTCTAGTTCTCTTTTGTATGCTCCAACCCTTAGCCGTAGATTTTTTGGCTCAATGTCTTCTTCTATTAACAACCCTTCAACGCCTTGAAGGTTGTTCTCATATGCTTCCCTCTCTCTGTTTGTGAAGGAGTCTTCAAACTCCGTCTCCCAATGAAGACTTTCCTTTTCTAGAGGAGGCTATATTGGTTCTTCGCACTGAACTTGGTCTACAAGGTTTGACACACTCCGTCCAATAATGGAAGATGTCTAGCTATTTCCACCCACTCTTCCTTTGTATGGTCATTTGTAGCGGGTTGAATGCTCTAATATTTTCACTTCCGACTATGACTCCGACTTCTACTTTTGCTTCAATATATAATTCAGCTTCGAATTTGTACTACTAGAGTCTCTTCCGCTACCTCTCATAGTCGTCTTCTCCATTGTCTTTGCTCTACCAACCTTGGAGGTTGACAGGTCTCTTAAATTAGACCCAACTTCTTTAAGGCAACAATGCCAATATTTACTCTTCGATATAATAAAACTAGTACTTGAATTAATGAATAAAAATAACAATGCATGCTAGATAGAATAACAAAAATATATCTTTCATCACATGAAGTTCTTATAGAAGTAGACCGGAAGATAATTAGCCAAGGATCAAATTGCTTTCCTTGACTATGCAAAGTCTATATAAAGCACCTAACGGATGCCAAACAAACCATAACCACTGACAACTAACAACTAACAGCCTGAAGCTGACAAGTGAATAATACATAGTTGGGTACAAAACGTAACAAAAAGGCATGTTATGCTAACTACTCACGGAAAATGAGGAAACAATGATGAAGAATGGACACATCCAAATGAGATGTTCCTTGAGTTGGTGTTATATTAAGGCATAGATCATGCAATGAAGTAGAATAAGATATAGATGAGAGCATGTATGAGAAAAGTATAGAGATATAGATTAAATGTATCAATGAGATAGAAGTTAAGTGATTAGTGTGAACAAAAGCATTGTAATCTTGATATTCTATGAATAAAAGAGAGATGTTAGGAGTAGGAAATACCATGCTCATGTGAATATATGTGGATTAGTGTCCCCCTTCTTTCTGTTTAAATAAACTTTTAAAGATATAATTTACTCTAATTTCCCTTTGCATAGTATTAGCTCTAACCAAGGTTTAAAACTTTAACTTAAGATGTGTATTCCATGCTGATTTTATGTCAACAAGGGGATCATGATGTTTACCATATTTATAAGCATCATTCACAGCTGAAATGTAAATAGTCCCTAAAACATCATAATAAGGTAAATAATGCATTTGTTATGCATTCAGTAACAAGGTTAGATCAACAGCTTCATGTGAGGATATCTTAACAAGCAAGAAGTGTCATTAGACTAAGCTGATTAGTTTATCCAATTCCCAATCTTCACATACAATAGACCGTGGTTTTGATTCTTGGCCCTACATGTTGCCAAAATATCCAAATGACCAAGTGGCATTAATGGAGCTTTGCTGGTAGTTGGTCAAAGTACATGACCTCTTCAGAAGCAAACACAAGCCAGGTAGCAAGTTTCTGATCAAATTATAACTGTCCAACAGCTGCTGATGCTAGATACATGGATGGAGAATTAGCAAGGCTTAATTTGAAGCCTTTTAACAATAAAAGGACATATGGTTCTAAAGGAATCATGTTTGAAAGGTTGGGCAGCAAGTATGAACAAGTATCAAATATTGAGGCATATGACTACTGGGTTAATTGTGTAGATGAGTTTGAGGTCAGAAGGCCTGATTATTGCTGTATGACATTCAAACAATTGGAAGATTTCAGTACTAATATTGTGCTAGAGGACATTTCAAATTATTAGGATGATTTGGCATCTCCATCATATGCAGCAAAGCAGGTTGCTCAACAAGCCTTACCAATAATGGATTGGCTGATCAAAGAGAAATCATCAATGGATGACAGAACCAGATGACTGATGGATATAAATATTAGCTACCTTGAGAAGAACACTGCAGAGAGAGTATAAGGAGCCAGAAAAGAATAAGACGAAAGAACTTCCAAACAATCTCAGAACAAATCAGTTGGTGTGCATAGAAAAGATTCTCATGCCCACTTCTCACTAAGTTCAAGGGAAGTTAGAGGTAGTGGTGGAGATGAGGAGGCTGAAAAAAAGAAACTAGAGGCAACATGTGAAGAGGATACTCCACTAAAGGAGGTACTAACAATTGCCACAAGGAAAAGTGTGAAGTCCCCTTCTATTAGTATATTTATTAGAATATTATATTGTTGTCATAAAGTGTATTCACACTTTTATTTGGCTAGTTAGGAGTAGGTTATCAAATAAAATAGTTGTACTTGTTGCAGCTCTTTAATGAGCTTGTTGTACTGTTATTGAACATGGTAGGTGTAACATTAAATGTCGTGTTGTAATAGTGAATTTCTATATCAATATAACATTGTGATCACACATTGAGACACAAGCCATTTTAATCCATTTTCTCTCATCTCATTTCTTTGCTTATACCAACCTTGGTATTAGAGCCAAGTAGGGTTTGATCGTGCAAGGACAGTTGGGAAGAGGTCATTATCACAAGTTGAGGTCACACGATCAGCTAGGCACAATCACAAGCAAAAAAAAAGTTAAAAATTGCAGGTAGTTTCCAAGCTTTATGTAATTTGTTAGGGCACAAAAAAATTGCCATTTTCATGCAAAAAATCACAGGTTGTGGGCTAGAAATAGTCGGCAAAACTGTGGCAAAAATTTGTGGGCTCAAAATGCCCAAAAAATAGAAATCACAGCCAAAAATTCTATAGAAATCAAGAGTTTCAAAAAATAGGTTTTAGGGCATGATTTGGGCAAATAAATCACCATTTTTTGCTGAGAATCAAGGATTGCACAGGCCAAAAACACAGTCGTGAGTCATGAGGTCCTTGTATGCAACTGCTAGGGCATGGAAAATTGCAGAATATCTCACAAAAATTGTGGGTCGCACAAGGGTTTTTTAATTGCCATGAATTTCTAAGGCAAGGTGGGTTTGTAGGTCTAAAAAATCCTATGTTTTGCAGTCGTTGCTAGGGTATTTCATTTTCATGTATTTTCTTGTTTTTAAACTTCCCTTTGGTTATGAAAAATTATTTGTAAATTCTGGGGTTGTCAAATTTTAGTTTGAGGGGGGTTTCAAATTTGACGGAATTTGCAAAATCCGAGTAGGGTTTCAAAAAAAAAAAGGATCATATTGAAAATTTTTGGGTCAAAACTCAAGGGTTGTTAGGGTTTTGGGAAAAGTTTATTTTTTGGTTTGCTAAGGTAATAACAAATATTCAAAATTTAGTGTTACCAAAGGCACAAAAACTCATTAAGAAAAACTATAATATCTAGAGTCACAAGATATTCACGTTTACTGAGTATCAGATGTGTGATGGAATTATCCTAGGGATTGAAACTAGGCCGGCAAACAAAACAGATGATTTTGACAAGCGTCACCAAAAAGCTCTCTTATTACTCAAATTATCTGTGTCTAATGATTTAAATTTTAATCCTCTAAGTTGGCATTACATCTGCATTTACATTATGGGAAAGTTTGAAAAACAAGTATCAAGTCTCAAAGAAAAGCATAGTCCTATATTTGAAGAATTTGTTGTTTTCCACTAAATTGCATGAGGGCGAGTCTCTATCAAAGCATCTTCTAAACATCAAAGATCTTAGGGATTAGCTCGCTGCAATCGACAAACCAGTAGACAGGGACGATATGGTCGCTTTGATCATCAACAGCTTGCTACCCTCCTATGAGACTTTGTGGAGTCTATGAACCTATTGGCAGAAAGCTAGACTTTGACCTTTAACAAGGTTAGTTCATACTTGTTGCAGAAAGAATGATGATAAGAGTAGATAAGTGGGGTTTCTTCTGGGAGTTCAGAAAGTACACTTATTGCACGGTCTCAGGATCAAAACCACAATTTTTTTTCTTCCACTTCACAAACATGGAGAAAAGTGACGAGCACACAATAATACTAAGGGGAGGGGGGGGGGGGGGGGTGGTGAATCAGTATATTACAATTTTTACCCTCTCAACTTTTATCAACTTTAAACTCTAACACAACAACTATGCACGAATATAACAATATGAACAAGTTGACACCAAGCTTTTACGTGGAAACCCTTACGGGAGAAAACCACGCTACAAATAATGTATTTTATATTTATATAAGTTTACAATGATTGTAGGCACCAACCTACTAGAGGCACCAACCTCTTAAACTGTCTAGTAGGCACCAACCTACAAGGAGCACCAACTCCCTAACTTGGTTTAGTAGGCACCAACTCCTACTTGAGGCACCAACCTCTTGTGAATGACTGAATATTTAATGTAGAATGAGATCTTTAAATCTGATCTGCTCTTTGCTTCATATCTTATCCTTCTTTGTGATGTATGCTTTCACTTTAATGCCCACACAAGAAATATATCAAATCTGATCCAAATTATGATTACTTTCTCCTCATAAACTGATCCAAATTATGCTTACTTTCTTCTTACAAACTGATACAAAATATGATCACTATCTTCCTTAAATTCTGGTCCAAATCATGTACCACTTCTTCACACAAAACTAGTCATAATCATAGCATCACCTTCTCATAACTTTCTGCCTTAAGATCTGCCCAAACTTGTCCTCTATCTCTGCTCAACTCTTCCTTTATCTCTGATAGATATTCTTCTTTTATATCAACAATTCTTCTCACAAACCTGCCATAAACTCCTCTATAACTCTGCATGTATATCTCTCAGATCTGCTGGATGTATTCTTTTATCTTCACCCTTTACACATATATATCTGAATCATTCTTCATGTCTGCTGGTCTAACTCTTTATCTTCAAATCTGTAGGTATCTAAAGAATATATCTTTTATATTTCACTCTGCCACATCACTCTACACACACTTCCTTTTTTTTTATCTTGTTTCTAATCACAACTATATCTTCATATAGTTCTTCCTTTTATTACACATATACTTCTTACAATAAATCTGATCTGCACTTCATAGTGCTGCACTTCCTTCTCTCTATACTCAGAAAATCTTCATTCGATGCATCTTTCTATTCACATTATCTTTCTCATCTTATATCACTTCAAAAGAAGTGTCTTCAATGAATGTATGTGACTTTTACAAAAAGAGCACCTCTTCATGAACAAATTGCTTTACTCAAAACTTAACTCTTCACATAAAATTAATTGTTACCATTTACATATATTAATTGTTGTCTTTGTTAACAATTTGCTTCACAAATAGAATCGAACCTCCTTTTATGCAAACTGCACCATATCTCACAAATCACATCTCCTCATTTTATCAATGATTTGCATCCATCAAAATCGTTGCTTTTTCATCTTATACAAACCATTATTATGTTGTTATCAAATCTAATTTGAGATCTTAGTCTTCATGTATGAAGAGTGCTTCATGATAAGGGTCGGCTTCAAGCTTTTTGCCTAACATAATCGCTGCATTGTTAAGGATGATCACTGCATTTAATATATTTATGAGTCTAAGGGTGGTCGGCCAGCATTTTAATTAAATGATTTGTCTTTTTTATTATGATCGCTGCTCCTTCACACATATTTGACACCATACTATATTATGAGCGCTGCCTTTGGTCTTTAATTTCTGCCTTGTAAACTCTAATCGTTGTTCTCCCTTTAAACATGATTGCTCCCTCTCAACACACTAATTAATTACTATACATTATCGCTGCACATACAAACTTGTTAATTATCCATCGCAAACATCTGGGCGGCTATTTCGATCATAAGATCCAACGACAACTGGGCGTTCCTTGTACGAAATCTTGTTATATCTCTTTTGTGAAATATGCGGCCTCCTCTAAAATTTCACAATAGCTTTAAACATTATCACATAAGTGTCCAACCATTCATTCGCCATGATTCAACACAAGCCTTCAACATTCAGAACCTTCTCGGTATTATTTTGAATGATTTTTCTTATTATATAGGCGCTGCCTTGTCTTAATATGCTAATCGTTATATTTCTCACCACACTATTATCTTTAATTACTAAGTCTCTTTCTTATAAAGATGAACATCGTTGCATTTGAAAAGGTGGTCAGTAGTCTGTAGTTTCATGAAGTCGGCTTGTGATTACTTCAAGTATCTTTTAATAGCGGCTCGTCAAGATCTTCATTGACAATGTTCTCGTGGTGCTCTTAGTGATCTAGATCTGAGTTTTATACTCTTCAAAACCTCTTTCGATTCCTTCTTGGTAGCTTGTCTTTGATGATCAACGATTTTCATATCCTTGGCGAACTTATCCTCTTTGGTGACTTAAAATATTATCGTTGAAGTAAAAAATTTGATCGCACCATACTATATCTATCACTGCACTGGTCTTTTATTATTGTTAAGATATTACGAATATTCCTTAAACCATGAGTGCATATATTCCAAACTTAATCTTCCAATGGACAAAAACTCTATGCACGGCTTGCTGGATATGTTGCTCATATTCTCAATACCTTCATTCATTGGCTGAATGCCTTCATGACCTGCACTCACTTCAAATTCAAAAGTTGACTTCACCAATGATCTCACCTTCCCGACAAGCCTATTATATCTTCTATTCCCGAAAACATTCAATTATGCGTAGTATTGAATGTTCTACAACCTCTCGTATTTTCTCAATCTGCTCTTTGCATCCATGAAACATTTGCAACAATCTCTCATATGCCTTTTAACATCAATGACATTATATTGCCAATAGCCTCATCAATACATCTTTGACATTAATGACAACATGTCCAACAATCTCCCTCATACATCTTTGACATCAATGACAATATTTCCAACAATCTCCCCTTTGTCATTGATGGCAATACAAACATAATCCTCTCTTTTTGCATTGTTCTCCCTTTATTTCTCCCCCCTTTGACATCAATGGCAAAGGGATGTAGTATACATCTCTTTTCTTCACAATAAGTTTCTCTTTTCTGTGATACTCCCCCTGTCTGTAAGGCTCCTCCTTATGTCACTTGGGTGATATGCTTCCTTTGTTTTGACAATCAGGAACTTGCATTGTTATCCCATCATTCACTATGCTTCTTATAGGATAGCTTCACCTCTTCACATTGAATTTAGTGATACCTTCCATGAGGTGTAGATTCTTCCTTGTTCTCATTATTTTGTTCCTGTTTCCTCCTCCATACTTTTGTAGATTTTTCTTCTTGTTTGGTTATGGTATCCTCCATCTTGTGTTGCCTAGATAGTTTCACAAAAGTACTTCTACAAAATCTTGCTTTATGCCCATAGTTGTTGCAATTGTAGCATACGACATTATAATTTACCAATGGTGCAAAGGAGTTATAGTTCCTTCTTGAGAACCCATAAGAACTCCTATTCTTGTCCCAACCAATATGTCCTGCTTGATTTCTACAATCTCTTGCTTTGTGTCCAAAGTATTACAAGAATAACAGTAACCATAGAAAGAATAATATAACCTTGTTATTTGTATCTGCCTTGGAGGAAAGTATCTTTTGAATTTACCATTGTTGTCCTTGAAAGAAATGCTAGTTTTCTGCTGGGCATAATTTTCCTTCTTGTTATTAGTAATGGAGCTTTTGAGAGCATTCGGCTTTACATTACTTGTCTTCTTTGTTGATTGAATTGCCTTAGAACTTTGGCCTTCTTCATAGCCAATACCACTCTTATCGAATATTGGCCTTTGAGAATTGATAATGTTATCCAATATCCCCATACTTTTCTCATTTTTTAGGTTCCTGTTTAGTTTGTTTGATGTCTTTTCTAGCTCTTTCCTTAATGTGACAATTTCACATTCCAACTTCTTACATTCTTTTTCTTTTTCTTCCAATTGGGCTTTGGTTATATCTTCTATCCTTCTGCTTTCTTGAACTTGAAGTTTTAGAACTGAAATTAATTTTTCAGTTTCTAAGAACTTCTTCCTTTCCTCTTCAAATCTAGTTTTTCTTCTTAGACCTTTTCTTTTCAACCTCTCAATCTTGCTTATAGCAAATTCCAATTCTTTTGGATCAAGATCTATCTCTTCTTCTTGGTTTTCACTCTTGTCTTCATTATCCTCTATTACTTCAGCCATGAATAACATTTCATCTTCACAACTTTCCACATCATAGTCACTTGATGAATCCTTATCTCTAAATGAGTATAAGCTTTTCTTGAAGTTTTCCCTTTTGTTGTTTTTGTGATGATTATTGTATTTGCTTCCTTTCTTTGGCTTGTAATCTTCTTCTTCACTATCACTGCTATAAGAATAAGGACATGCTTTTGCAAAATGTCCAATCTTACCACATGTAAAGCATTTGAAGGGTAGTTTACCCTTGTATTTTCATGCCCCTCTTTTTAGCTTTCTCACAAAATTTGCTTCTTCCTCATCTGTTACACAATTTTCTTCCACTTTCTTTTCTTTTGAATTTTTGGATACTTTGAATGCAGCCTCCCTTTGTAGTGAAGTATATTTTCCGGTTCTCATCTCATAGGCTGTTAAAATTCCATGTAGTTCATACATGGTCAAGGTGTCCAAGTCCTTCATTCCTCTATTGCCAATACTTTGGGGTCAAATCTTGGTGGAAGGGATCTCAACACTTTTTGCACTACAATTGGTTCCTTTACTTCTTCTCCAAGGCCTCAAATGGTGTTGACAACTTCATCCACACGCAAGAAAAATCCAGCAATATTTTCCTCTTCACTCATTTGAAGACTTTCAAAATAGCCTCTATGAGTTGCAATTTGGCTCCTTTTACTTTCTTGTCTCCTTCATAGTTTTGCTTCAACTTGTCCCAAATCTCTTTGGCAGATTTGCAATGCATTACCTTCAAAAGTTCAGATTCACTTAATCCACATAGGATGTAATATCCCGCTTAGGATATTCTCTAAAATTTTGAATGCTCTGATACCAATGTAATATCCCGGACTAGGAAAAATGCTTCAAATCTGATCTGGGTTTTAGTTTTTACTCATGTTTCGTTTCATCATAATTTAAAATTGCAACATGCAAACATGCAGGTTGAACATGCAATTAAGAGGATATAGATTTCCAAGGAAATGGAACCGATACATAAAAAAATCTATTAAAGCCAATGATATTATTTTGATATGAGTTTCTTACTGTTACAAGACACATATGCTGCTGTTACAAATAAGAACTTTGCAAACTTCAATTACTACAATGTCCACGGCTCTATGATAGCCACAAAGTAATCTTACCCAACTGTTACAAAATTCAGAGTTGTACAATGAATGACAACATACCAATGCAATGCAAATTGTCTTCTCAAGCTGATCGCTGGTGTTAGTGCAGAGATCACTGATGTAGGAGGCCAACAATGAGAATAGACTTAATTCACTGTCACTGTGGATGCCGTCTACTATATGTTGCCTTGGGAAATGCAGATCACTGCCTCTAGTGGTAGATCACTGCCTCCAGTGTAAGCAGCAATGATACTTAAAAATGCAGATCGCAGTCTTCAAAATACTGAGCTGTGCATGCAAGTTGATCGGCCTTCCTTAATATGTCTGCACAATGAATATTAAATGC
Source organism: Cunninghamia lanceolata (assembly GCA_027924645.1). Classification (NCBI taxonomy): domain Eukaryota; kingdom Viridiplantae; phylum Streptophyta; class Pinopsida; order Cupressales; family Cupressaceae; genus Cunninghamia; species Cunninghamia lanceolata. Next base: position 1,766,717 of record BSBN01000564.1, on the reverse strand, counting down.
AGCCACAATGAATTCTGCCCTTCGCACAACATCTGCTTTAAAACCCTTGTTGAATCTTCTCAGTTTTGCACAATTTTGACTTTTGGATGAAGCCAATCTCACAAGCAAACCTTCAGATGATGTTGCACACCCTCAGATTGCTAATGCAATGAAGAAAACTCGTTCTCCAATGCTGGTATGAAGCTGAGTTGCAGAAACCCTTGGTTGCTCTCCTCCAACGCCAAAGAACTCATAAAAGACAAATTATCAAATGCTCAAAAGATGAATCCATTTGCTTTTGTGATGCCTTTTATACTTCTCATGATGAGGTCGACCCAACTCAAGAGCATTTAATATCATTTTAAATAATATAAAATGTTTGCACATTGACTTATTAAATGCTTTAATATTTGGCCTCCAAAACATAATTAATTAATTGCACCTTAAGTCACTTAAATTGAGGGTCATGGCCTCATTGAATATAAAGTGACTTTAATAACTTTATAATATGCCTTTAATGATTTAATTATTAATAAAGTCACCTTTATTAATAATTAAATATTATAACTTGCACAATAAACCTTATTTCACCAAGCCAACTGAGAACGGGGATCAACACTGCATCCGAGACCTATCTAGGTGCCTTACTAAATATAGCAATACTAACTCCACTAATAATGTAAATTACTATAAATAGTAAGTGTGAGAAACTGAGTCAAACGAAGGCCAATCTTGAACCAAACTGAGTTTCGGAGAAGGAAACACTCTGATAACTGCCAACCAGGACCCCCTAACCATCTGCATTAGCCTACGAGGGTTAGGAAATAGGATAATCCTCTGAAAATGATGCTCACGAAAATGGGGACACTACATAGGATTGCATTCTCAGCTCTAGCATTATTCTCACTTGCCTTCTTTCCTGCTAAATCCGTTGGAGGTGTTGAAGGAGCTTTGTATCCATTCACCACTGATTGCCAAACGTCAAATCCTATAGCATTAATATAGGCCTTCATTCTCATACTCCAAAATGCATAATTTGTCCCATCAAACAATGGAGCCCTGTTGGAAGAGAATCCTTCTCCGCTCATGATGTGTGCTATATGGATCTCCCTTCAAGTTTGTTAGACTTATTCGAAGGGTTGGCTCTGATACCAATTGATGACCACACAAATACACTGAGAAGGGGGGTGAATCAGTATATTACAATTTTTACCCTCTAAGCTTTTATCAACTTTAAACTCTCACAACAACAACTATGCAAGAATATAACAATATGAACAAGTTGACACCAAGCTTTTACGTGGAAACCCTTACGGGAGAAAACCACACTACAAATAATGTACTTTATATTTATATAAGTTTACAATGATTGTAGGCACCAACCTACAAGGAGCACCAACTCCTTCTACTTGAGGCACCAACCTCTTGTGAATGACTGAATATTTAATCTAGAATGAGATCTTTAAATCTGATCTGCTTTGCTTCATACCTTATCCTTCTTTGTGATGTATGCTTTCACTTTAATGCCCACACAAGAAATATATCAAATCTGATCCAAATTATGATTACTTTCTCCTCACAAACTGATCCAAATTATGCTTACTTTCTTCTCACAAACTGATACAAAATATGATCACTATCTTCCTTCAACTCTGGTCCAAATCATGTACCACTTCTTCACACAAAACTAGTCATAATCATAGCATCACCTTCTCATAGCTTTCTGCCTTAAGATCTGCCCAAACTTGTCCTCTATCTCTGCTCAACTCTTCCTTTATCTCTGATAGATATTCTTCTTTTATATCAACAATTCTTCTCACAAACCTGCCATAAACTCCTCTCTAACTCTGCATGTATATCTCTCGGATCTGCTAGATGTATTCTTTTATCTTCACCCTTTACACATATATATCTGAATCATTCTTCATATCTGCTGGTCTAACTCTTTATCTTCAAATCTGTAGGTATCTAAAGAATATATCTTTTATATTTCACTCTGCCACATCACTCTACACACACACTTCCTTTTTTTTTAATCTTGTTTCTAATCACAACTATATCTTCATATAGTTCTTCCTTTTATTACACATATACTTCTTACAATAAATCTGATCTGCACTTCATAGTGCTGCACTTCCTCCTCTCTATACTCAGAAAATCTTCATACGATGCATCTTTCTATTCACGTTATCTTTCTCATCTTATATCACTTCAAAAGAAGTGTCTTCAATGAATGTATGTGACTTTTACAAAAAGAGCACCTCTTCATGAACAAATTGCTTTACTCAAAACTTAACTCTTCACATAAAATTAATTGTTACCATTTACATATATTAATTGTTGTCTTTGTTAACAATTTGCCTCACAAATAAAATCGAACCTCCTTTTATGCAAACCGCACCGTATCTTACAAATCACATCTCCTCATTTTATCAATGATTTGCGTGCATCAAAATCGTTGCCTTTTCATCTTATACAAATCATTATTATGTTGTTATCAAATCTAATTTGAGATCTTTGTCTTCATGTATGAAGAGCGCTTCATGATAAGGGTCGGCCTCAAGCTTTTTGCCTAACATAATCACTGCATTGTTAAGGATGATCACTGCATTTAATATATTTATGAGTCTGAGGGTGGTCGGCCAGCATTTTAATTAAATGATTTGTCTTTTTTATTATGATCGCTGCTCCTTCACACATATTTGGCCCACAATATAATTCCGGCTCTGCCTTTGGTCTTTAATTTCTGCCTTGTAAACTCTAATCGTTGTTCTCCCTTTAAACATGATTGCTCCCTCTCAACACACTAATTAATTACTATACATTATCGCTGCACATACAAACTTGTTAATTATCCATCGCAAACATCTAGGTGGCTATTTCGATCATAAGATCCAACGACAACTGGGCGTTCCTTTTACGAAAGCTTGTTATATCTCTTTTGTGACATTCGTGGCCTCCTCTAAAATTTCACAATAGCTTTAAACATTATCACACAAGTGTCCAACCATTCATTCGCCATGATTCAACACAAGCCTTCAACATTCAGAACCTTCTCAGTATTATTTTGAATGATTTTTCTTGTTATATACGCGCTGCCTTGTCTTAATATGCTAATCGTTATATTTCTCACCACACCATTATCTTTAATTACTAAGTCTCTTTCTTATAAAGATGAACATCGCTGCATTTGAAAAGGTGGTCGGTCTGTAGTTTCATGAAATTGGCTTGTGATTACTTCAAGTATCTTTTAATAGCGGCTCATCAAGATCTTCATTGACAATGTTCTCGTGGTGCTCTTAGTGATCTAGATCTGAGTTTTATACTCTTCAAAACCTCTTTCGATTCCTTCTTGGTAGCTTGCCTTTGACGACCAACGATTTTCATATCCTTGGCGGACTTATCCTCTTTGGTGACTTAAAATATTATCGTTGAAGTAAAAACCTTGATCGCACCATACTATATCTATTACTACACTGGTCTTTTATTATTGTTATATCTTCTATTCCCGGAAACATTCAATTATGCATAGTATTGAATGTTCTACAACCTCTCGTATTTTCTCAATCTGCTCTTTGCATCCATGATAACATTTGCAACAATCTCTCATATGCCTTTTAACATCAATGACATTATATTGCCAATAGCCTCATCAATACACCTTTAACATTAATGACAACATGTCCAACAATCTCCCTCATACGTCTTTGACATCAATGACAATATTTCCAACAAAAAAGTACAACATTTCTATTGTCAGAAATTTGGACATGTGAAAAATGATTGCAAAATATGATAGTCTCATCTATCCCACAAACAACAGAATGAAGCTAATGTGGCAGATATTGTTGAGGAAGACCATGATGAGGAGTTTGCATTGACGACTCTTTCAAACAGTGCTAAAAGCAACTACTAGTTCTTTGATTTAAGCACATCCAAACAATTCACCTATCGAAAGGATTGGTATGTCAGGTTTACAGTTGATGATGGTCACAGGAATTCTGTTTCACTTGGTGATGGCAAGTCATATACAGTTAAAGGGATAGATGATGTGAATATTGCACCCAATAATGACATCAAATTTCTAGTACAAAATGTTACATATGTTCCAAGATTAAGCAAAAGTTTACTCTATAAGCCAGATTACAGAAAATCTCAACATTCTATTTCGATTTCGTGGAAAAAAGTGCATTGTTTGTGATGTAAACCAAGATAAAGTAATTGTTTGAGGAATTAGGCTAGGCAGTGTGTACAAAGGCTTATACCCTAGTTCCACGGGGACGCGTCCCCCCTAAAATACAGCTGTCCCCGAAGTCTCCCCGTTTCTGGGACAGGGAGACTTTAGGGAAACGTCCCCCACCATCCCTCACTGTCCCCCGCCGTCCCCTCGTTTCACCGCAGAATTTCTTTTAGGCATTCTATCAAACAATTCAAGTGCCTTGTCTATGCTTCCACATTTTGCATACATGTCTAACAGGGCAGTTGCAACTACAACATCTAACAAATGTTTTGATGGATGTCCATACCCTATTCCAAAGCTCCCATTTTGACACAAGTAGGGAGGATGCTGGCAAAGGTTGTGGAATTTGGCTTTACACCATCCAATTGGATTTGCTTTAAAATTTGAATTTCTAAAGCCTTTTCAACAAATCCATTTTGTGCATATCCTGCAATCATTGCAGTCCATGAGACCACATTTCTTTGAGGCATTATGTCAAACAGTTCACGTGCCTTGTCTATGCTTCCACATTTTGCATACATGTGTAACAGGGCAATTGCAACTACAACATCTGACAAAATTCCTCTATCCTTTATGTTTTGATGGATGTCCATACCATATTCCAAAGCTCCCATTTTGACACAGGTAGGGAGGATGCTGGCAAAGGTTGTATTTCAGTGCAATATGTTTAAACTCTAAACTTTACTTATTAAGTTATTCCTTAGGCTTCTACAGTTATACATCTTTTTATAACTAATTTTTCAAGTACTATATGTATTTCAATGGACCGCCCCCCCGCCGTCGTCCCCCACCGTCCCCCGCCGCACCCAAAATTAGACCCCTCAACCCCCCGTCCCCGAAACGCGTCCCCCCCTCCCCATCCCCGAAACTCCATGGAACTATGGCTTATACAAACTTACTGATCTTGTTTTGCATTCTACATCGAAGGAACTGTGGTCCAAACATAAATCCAAGGAGGCCAAGATGGAAGCCAGTATTGTGGCACCGTTGCTAGATGTACCTTCCAATTCATGGGATGTTCCAATGTGTTAGCATTTGGGTGGTACTTCTACACTTGTTTATCTGCAACATAGAACTAAAGGTATCTCCATTTTGGCTAAGGTTCAACCTACATAGAGTTTGTCTCTAGTTGAGACTTTGCCTCTGCAAAATTCGTTTGTTGTTCTTTTGAGGCCCCAATGGTACTTTGGAGGTGAGCCCGAAGATGACTTCACCAGATCAGATTCATCACCTTGAAGGGCAAGCAAACGAATTGATAACTTTGCAACATGGCATGTTCACTATGTTCTTTCTTCACACTTTTCTCATGTGTCTGCTATCATGATGGTTTCTTGTTAGGATAGTCCTTCTCGGTTCTGCACATCTCAAAGGGCATATTGTAATTTAATAACTAAACCTCTAGATCCTTTTGGTTTAGTCATTAAGGTGGTATTAGTATATCTATTAGAATGTATTAGAATATAATAATGATGTAATAAAATGTATTCACATTTTTATGTATTTGGGTGGTTAGGTGTAGGTTATTAAATAAAGTTGTTATAGTTGTTGCAGCTCTTTTATGAGCCTGTTGTACTATCATTGAACGAGGTAGATGTAACATTAAATATGGCAATTGTAATAGTGAACTTCTCTATCTATATAATGCTGTGATCTCAACTTGAGACACAAGTCATTTGAAGCCATCTTCTCTCATCTCATTTCTTTGCTTATACCAACACCTCCTACCTTGCAATTAAATCTAGAATTAACCAGCATTGTTTCACAAGTACTTCCCCATCCTCTTCCTCCTTCACCTCCTCACTCTAGTTCTTCTTCCTATAATTCATCTTCTTCTTTACCTAAGCCTAGTCTTTCTCCTCCACATTCCCTAGCACCTTCCTCATCTCAACATACTTCTCCACAAGTTTCAAATCCATCTCTACCCCATTCATCACTTATGATTCCTATATCACCTCCTCACCCGTCTCCCATACCACAACTATAGTATCAATCTCTTCTCCTATTTCACACTCCTACAAGGAAAATACAAGTTGATGGTACAGCAAATTACATCAAAACAATGATTTCAAAGAAAAGAAAGATTGTTCCATCAACTACACTGAATCTCAATGCTCTCTCTTCTCTATTGCAGGAATCGGTAACTAAGAAACCAAAGAAGCAAACATTGTTAAGAGAGAGTGGTCAAGGTCATATTCTTGCCAAAACAACAATCCCACCTGAGGGGAAGGATAAACATCAGGCAGAAGCATTAGATTTCAACATGACAAACATATCTAGGAGTAAAAACTAGGGACGGTGACTTTTGATAATATTAAGGAAAGAGTAATCAAAGACAGAAAAGACAAGACAGCCCTAAAGGCTCAGATCAAAGAATTGCAAAGATACATTGAGCATCTAATTAAACCTCTATCAGAAAAAGCCCCAGCACAACAGGCCTCTACACAGAAGAAATCAGAAATGCTCAAAGAAAGCAGTTAGATCAGATAGTGCCCTATGGTAAGGTCACTCAACTATGGATCAATCAATCATATGATCGAGGTATGCACACTATCAGCGAATCATTTAAGACTTTGGGTAAACTCAAAATAATTAGAGAATCTATTTCAGAAATGGAGCACAAAACATTAGATGATATTGCCTCATATGAAGAACTCTTAGAACATCCAAGTAAAATGCTATATTTAGAAACTAAGGAACTGATTTGTATGGGGATTAAAAAAGAGCCAAAAGAAAATTGCATTTTTGAAGGGATGGAGATGTACAAGTTCAAGATTGAACTTCTTGAATCAGCAATCCAAGTCTTCAGGGAGCAAAAGAGCAAGATGTTTGATGCCGAGCAGGATAGTTATTCTTGCATTTCCTCCATACCATCTGCAAACTGTAAGAACTCTGCTGGTTCTAACTCTGACTGCTGCTGCTGAAAGATGAAATATTTTTTTGTATTTTAGATTGTTTTATGATTTTTTTTTTAATTATTGTGATCGTATAGACTAGACAGAAGATGCAGAAGGGGTTTCAGTTTTCTTGGAATGTGTAATTTTTGCCAAAGATGGCAAAAGATATAACATGCAAGTAAGATCCAAGAAACATACAAGAAATTGAAACAAACTAGTAACGACCCAAATCAGCAAATCATCAATTCTGAATTTTAATCACATACCCATCAAATCTGCACTTTATATTTATGTAAGGCTGGAACAGCAAAGAGAAATGCATGTATGTGCTGGTATTGGCCTGGGAGAGGCTCTACATGAAATGGGTATGGCTGATATGAAAGAAAAATGCTGATACAACACTGCTGCAAACTCAGATCTGCGATTCAACCACCTAAAACACGTCCAATGAAGCCCAAACGAAGACCCAGTGTAGGTCCTCCACAAAGGTGAACTGGGTTATCGTCCAATCCACAACATTCCTTGAAAGTTTTCGTTCCCAGAGGATTGAATACTGCTGCAACTCTTCCTCAGAGCTCAGATTTGTAAAAGTTCATTGTAAAAATGCCAAGAGATAATCCAAATTATGATCCCAAACTCACTTTATGCTTTTTCCAAGAGGTGGCGTCCACTTTTAGGGCAAAAAGGCATCTCCAAAGAATCATTTAATGATTCTTTTATTTATTTATTAACTCTCCAAGTTGGGCACCCAAGTTGAGGGTCCAAAAATGCATCATAAAAAGGTCCACCTTTTAAAACATCATGTCAACTAGGAGGGGGTCCTTTATTATTTTATTATTATAAAGTGACATTATTAATCACTTTATTTTATTCTTATTAAATATCAAAGCCAACACTTTAATATTTATTCCATTCCCATCACCTGGCCATCCTGAACTGAAAACTAATGATGCACGTGCCATACTGATGAGGTCGCCATGTGGTAGGCTAACTGACAGTCCCCTCCTAGAAAATAGGGATACCTCCTAAAAAATAAGAACTGTGACCAAATCTCCCAAAATGCTCCCAGAGGTCTCCTGATGCCTCCTGGTCAACTCCCAGTCAAACCCTAAAAAATAGGGACCCTTCCTAAAAAATAGGAGACTGCCGCAAATTGTCTGGAATGGCCTGTAAAGCTCTCTGCCAAGCTCCAATACCTCTGGATAGGTCCCCTAACCACTCTGCTGACCTATGGGAACCCAGCTAATAGGCCAACCACTGCTCATCTATGTGTTGTCTAAAATGGGGACATTACACATACTATGATGAAGAAACAAAAGAAAATGATGTGACAGAGCTTAGGACCGAGTTTCACAGATTAATAAAAAAGAATCTTGGTGTACTAGATGACTTCAGCAAGGAAAATATGGATAAATTAGGTTGCATCATGAGAAGCATAAAAATGGGAGAAAAGGGGAATTCCCTATTGGATAGCTGCTTTTGGAAAGTGAAGATGTGCTAAGTTTACAAGTTATCAGGATGACTTCTTTTGTATTGCCAAGAGAATCAGAACTTAGCTATACAATTCAACTTTTCAGAGATTGCCAGAATGGGAAAGTGCAGATCAAAGAGCCAGAATTACTGAAGGAGCTGAATGAAAAGTGCATAAGCACAGGAGAAAATGGACAAATCTCCATAGGAAAGTTGATTTTGGAAAGCAAAGATGTGCTAAGTATACAAGTAATTAGGATGAATTCTTTTGTATTGCCAAGAGAATCAGAAATTAGAAATATATTCAACTTTTCAGAGATTGCCAGAATGAGATAGTGCAGATCACAGAGCCAAAATTGCCAAAGGAGCTGATAATGTTTCACAATAGCTATTTTTAGCTATAACTATCTTTAGATGGCAGCTATTATTACAGAAAATCTATTTTTGAAATCTCTAGTTATGATAATTTATATTTAGCATTTTATATATTTAGAGAATGTTTAGTTTTAAAGCAAGCATTATGAAATATCCCCAGTTGTCAACCTATTTAGTTGGTGGTGTTTTCTTGGCCTAATGTGGATTTGGACTTGGGTACTTTGCTTGATGTGCTTGTCATTGTGGGCATTTGTATGCTTATGCATTATTTATTATTTCATTATAAAGTTTTATTATATAATGAAGGTTCTGCTTATGGTATATTGGAATATGTGATGTCTCAAGTATAGGTTTGGAAGGGGTGGTTGGACTAGGCTTAAATTATGAAGTGGTAAACATCTAGTCCTAGTTCATGAAATAACATCCCTAACTCTTTAAATTAATTTAAATTAGAATTTAATTACAATGAGTTTGTTTGAATATATCAGATAATAAAGACTAGAATAAAAGATAATGTTGGAATAAAATAAATAAGAAAATAGAATAAGCAGAACATAAATAGATAAAAAAATAAATTTTTTATAGGAATTTGAAAGAATATTAATCAATAGATAAAATCAAAACTATTTAAAAGAAATCCCTTGTTCGAGGGGTAAGAGATAAGCACATAGGGAACTTGCAAGATATTGGTAGAAAGCACAAATTAGTTGAGGCTCGAGAGAAAAGGTCCCCTCCCCCAAAAGGTTTTGTAAAAGTTAATTTTGATGGGACTTCTAAAGAAAACCTAATAAAGAAAGTGGAGGATTTTTATTGCATGAGAGTTTGGACAATTTCCTATACAAGGGTTCTCTTTGCTTTGGTACAAAGACCAACGAGGCTAAATGAGAGGCACTTACAGCCAGTCTGGGTCCAAGTATATCTCTAAATTACAAGAAAGTGGTATTGGAAGGTGATTCCCTTATAGTGATTAATGCTCTAAACAAAGGCCACAGTTCGAATTGAAGATTCAACTGATCTGTGAAAGAGATTCAAGGTCTGAAAAGTAATTTTACTAAGCCACGATTTCAGCATCGTAAGCGAAAAGTTAATGCAACTATTGATTTCTTAGTAATATAGGTGTGGCTCATGATCCCTTAGTGGCACAACTAAGTCATTTAGCCTCTTCATGGCTCGATTTAGGAAATTACATTCAATGCCACCCACCTTGATGATGCAAGAGCAATCGGATCTCCAGGCAATCTTGCGTCACCCAAAAAAAATGGCTGGTCTAATTTTAGTTTTTGCTCTAATTTTGTGTGTTTTCAAGTTGTTTCTTGTCAATTTCTGGTTTCTAGCTTATTGGTTGTGATAGTGTCCTTGTTGGGGGCCACATGCTGACTTTGCCATTAGAATTCCTATGGAGGTTTGATCTGCACTATCGCATTTGCTTGCATATGTTAGATTGGGACCCATGCCCTTCTTTGAAGCGGTTGTCTTTTGCTTTGAACAATGTTGTCTTGTGTGGGGTCTACCTCTAGAGGGTGTGGCATTGTAATGACATTTCTTGACCATCCATGAGGCCCCTGTGATATCTTCTGTTCATTTCAAGCTGGAACCATGATTAGCTCACCCATCCGCATGGCAGTTTCAAACATCTCTATATTGTTCGCTAGGGCTTGCAAGATTGGCGTTTCTTGCTTTATGCTAGACATCTTCAAGTGAGGTTGCCTTGGGTGTTATTACCTATAGTTCTGACATGTGGTTATTAATGGGAGGTGTTTCCTTCATTCCTGAGAGATCGTGGGTAGAGCCTCTGATGGTTGGCAACGGATTACCTATTCTAGGCAAATGTCCCCTATAAAAAATAAATATATGTGAAGATCGAGGAAGATAAGGGGGTCATGGGAGAAAATGTAAGAACCCCTACCAATTCTGTCCCGTTTTTCACACTGCTGTTTCTGAATTTGTTTTTGAGTGGTTTTGCTTGTGTTTTTGTTTGTTTCAATGCATGTGGGGTTTTGCCATGATATAGTAATGAAATTGAAACATAATTGCATGGAAAATACACAACATAGATGACTGAAATTGATGGGAACAGCTAGCTAATCAATTTCAAATTAAAATGACATACCTGGACGATGAAAGCATATCAATTACAAGCATAGGATGATGTTGATTACATGACAGTCATAGCTGATTACAAAATTAGACATGCAAATGTATACAAATATGATCCAAATGATCAACAAACACCTCTCCAAGATAAAGCAATTGATCCCAATGCTGGCCGCCTTTATTGGAGTGATAACCAATGATGAAAAGAAGACAATGCCGCTGTTGTATGACTGATTTTCAGGACTGAAACTACTGATGATAAATCTGATGTCAAAACCCTAGCCAAAACACGCCGAAGACTCCTCCAAAATGTAGTCGCTAGGTCTAAGAATGAGGCGATTATGCCCTAGATGCCAAATATGCCAATATATCATCAAAACATGCCATTAAACCTTTAGATCTGCACCTGTTATGAATTATCAGAAGTCTGAAACGAAAAATCAGATTGCCAAATGATGTTGCAAATTACAAAATTGCCCTCCAATGCCAAGCGCTCCACTTCCAAACCCTTGCCAATCAATTTATTGATGAAAATGTGCCAAATAAACCCTCAAATCTGAATATCAAAGCCTTCAATCTGCAATCAAACTCCAAACCCTATCTGGTTGAAGCTCCAAAACATCAAATAACCTGCAAATAAACTCAATACAGGAACCCGAATGAATCCATCTCTTAATGTGGGATGGGTTTTCGTCCAAACCCCCAATGTCTAAGGGTTTCCATCCTTAGAACAAGCTGAAACGAAGTTGCAACCAAGAGAGATTCTCCAATTATCAAAATACCAATAACATGAATGATGCAAATGACCTCCAATTACCTCCTTTTATACTTTCTCACTTGGGCACCCACATAAAATATATTTTAATGCACTTTCGGGTCCACCGTCATAAGAAAATCCTTTTATTTTTATTTATTTTTAATTTCTACAATTTGGGCCGCCAACTTGGAGAGAAAATAATAATATTTTATTATTTACTTTTTCAACTTGAGCAGCCACTTTATGGGATAAAATATAATATTTTAATTAATAAAATATTATATATTTGTCTTTTGCTTTATTTTTCCATTTTTCCATATTTTACCAAATTGTCTCTTCTCCCATTGGGTCGCTTTTCTCCTTGGCTAATTATTTTATTATTTTTGACTTTTCCACAAATACCACAAAAATACCAAAAGTCATTTTCCAACTTCGTTTCACCATAGAAAAAATAGTTGAAGCCACAAAAACCGACTTTCGATTCTCCAAACTTGAAGTCACTTAGGCTCAAAAAGGGGACATTACAGAAAAGAAGTTAAGAAATATTTACTACTAGCCTTCATGGGACTTTGAAGTCAAGGCAGAGAAGTTGGAGAGATCTGATTTTTTTTATAATCCCAATGGCTAGACTGTGCTTGTAGGCAAGTTGTAATCTGAATTCTGATCAATAATTTCTAAGATAATTGTTATTTCCATTCTGCATCTGTAGATTAGTTCTATGTGAAGCTACTAGGATCAATTGCTTTTCATTGGGCTCTCAATCCTTGTCTGCATCAAGTGATATCAGATTTGGTTAGCTCACTAGGTTGTTGAAGTGTCTAAAGGAGTCAGTCTTGAAAAGCTCTAAGAAATTTGTTGCAGGTGTGAGATCCTGTGATTACAAAGAGTTGTAGGTGCGAGATCCTGTGATTATAAAGAGCTGAAATGGAAGGCATGGCTCATAAGGGAGAACCAAGAGGTCAAAGAAATGCTAAGAGTAATGCTGGCTAGATTGGAAGCAATAGAGACTGCATAGAGAAGAGGCGTACATGTTGAAGATGTGAGTGAAGAAGAAGTAGGCAACCAATAGATAGTTCTAGGAAGAGAAATCTAGAAAGGTCCCACCAAGGGGAAGAACACAACAAGTGTTCACGAAATAGGTACAAATAACTACGAAAGGGGAACAAAAACTAAAGAATTTGTTGTTGCTGAAAGTTGCTGTTCTATTGAATGTTAATGCGACTTTGCTTTGCTAACCTAATGAAGATTACATCTTCTACAAAGAAGTTAGATGTTGGATAAAAATGATTGTTGCTGGTCACTGATGAAAATACAATTGTTGTAGACAGAAAGCATGAAAATGAATTTCACTAATTATTGCTTTGAAACAAATGAAGTATGAAGGCCTATTTATGCATTAATGATTAAACAATGTTATTTTCAGCACCCGTCTTCTATATATATCTACTCTTTTTTAGCTTTCAAATGCTATTTAAAACTAAATCCTCTACAATGGTCCCTTGATTCAACTTATATGATGAAGTTTATATTAATGACATAAATGTGGATGGATAGTTATATATATAGCAGCAAAAATCTTTTGGGAAAAAAATCGGCAAACCAAAAGTGTAAGATTTTTCAAAAAATAAAAAAAATCGGATTTTCAAAAAACATATAAAAACGCAGAAAAAGAAGAAGAAAAATCTACTATTTTTTAAATTTAAATGCATTTTAATAGCATAGAGATATAGAGAGCAAATAAAAATGAGAGTTTAGTCCATGAATTGTGGAATATAATTTGTTTTCTTTTATGTTCATATCGCTATTACATTGCATTGCACAATGCATATTGCATGGTGCATAAATGGTAACTAGATACTAATCTATGACATATGTTACACCAAGTTTCTAGGATAGAGATGGCAAGGGCCAGGGGGATGCGTTTTTGGGACAGATTTTCTCAGAGGCCATTTTTTAGGGGATGGCAGGGGATGACTATTTTAAAATAGGGAAAATTTAAAAATATAGGAAATTTCAAATATTCATACGATAACATTGATAAGGCATTCATCATATACATTATAGAACCGTAAAACATAAAATTAGAGCTGAATTGAGATTTCATGAGTTGACAAACAAACTAACAAAATTTAATTGATTTAATTCTCCATGTGCATTTATATTATATAAAAATTACAACAAAATGTCCAAAGGCTGTAAGTTTCAACTACAAAATAACAAAAACATAGAAAATATGCTGCTGCCCCTAATCAGCATTTGCCAACTCCACATCAAAATTGAAGTCTGAGTCTGAGTCACTGCAACTATGAGGAACTGCCTCATCCAATGGAACCCCAACCAATCCCTCCCGTGTCTCCTCATCAACCTATGTGGCATCTTTAAGATCAACATCCCAACATGTAGTTGGAGTCCAACGATACTCAAGAATCTATCAATCCTAAAGTCGCAAGGCATTATGCACGGCCACCAACTTCTCTCATCGTCAAGAGGTAAGCCTATTCTTCTTGATTGACTATATTAAGTTGTAAGTAGGGTTAAGGGGCAGCACCTCTCGTGGGGGTCAAAGGGCAACATGTAATGTCCCAAGCTGGATATTTTTGGATTTTTACAAATTTATAATGAAAATGCATAAACCCTCACACTTTCTGATCACCATGATCCCGATGTGGGCAAGCTGAGAGCATATGGTGATTGGAACACTAACTTACTAGCGGCAAGCCGCACAATTCTACAATGTGTGCAAATGCTAGAAATGAAACAAACTAATGTCTTGGCATAGCTTTCCAGACATTCAAAACTGAAATTAGCTACAAATTAAATATCCTTTCTGGCGATGGACTGCACAGAAAATTACATGATAAACATTAGTCCTCTAATACTGGAATCATACTGCTGAAAATCTTTTTGATTACTATGTCAGCATATACAGTATTCTGGAAAACCATTAGTAATGATGGTATAGCAAAAAACCCCTTTATTTTAGATGAATAAACTATTGCAGCAGTATAACAAACTCAAATACCAATAAATCTTGATAACTACTGGAACCTACTCTCATATACCCTTACACAACAATCCCAAGTAATATTCATTTAATACTTAACTAGAAACTAAATTATAATTAAACACAGAAGCAAATGATATTACCGACATACCACATGGTACGGCTGTCATAATAGCTGCTAAAGAGTCCCTTCAAAATGTTGTGATTCCATATCACAAATGGTACGGCAGGAAGAGTATAGACAAATAAGTGACTTTACTTGGGACCCACCATAATATGATCAATCTCCCAAATCGTATGATACCATTTATGGTCCACAAGGTCTAAAGTGGTTGATTAAACAAAGAATAGCAATAGCTATAAATTAAATTGCAGCCAAATATAATTGCCCAACCTTTGTACGGACTCTTTCCCACTTCGTACCACAGTGTTTTAGCTCTACGACATCCAAAACTAGAATATCATTCTTATCAGCCAGCATTGGACTAATATAGTCACCAAAATCATGTACCGCCAAGTCTAAAAATAGTGCGGCTCCTTTGCAAATGGAATGGCCTTAGTGTTGACTTGTACGGCCAAGGATTATCACCATAGAGGATAGCAATCAGATTTGTTGTAGCCAGCAAATGGAATATCATGAGATATCACCAAAAAAACTAAAACTCTTCACACAACTCATCAACCCAATTGAAACTAAATAATCTTTAGCATAAACCCTAAATCTATAAATCTAACCAAAACACAACATCTAGATATACTTCATTCAACCACACAAACAACAAAAACTGGAAATTTTTTGCAACTATTTAGCACACAAGGCAATCCCTGTATGAAATTGCTCAAATGAAGATGAGAGTTTTCGTCCCCAAATCCAATCCTTGTAACGCATAGGTAATCCCTAGATAGAATTACTCAGATGAATAGGAGGGGTTTCATCCTTGAATCCATTTACCCAAAAGAGTTTTTGTCCTTAGGAAAAAAAGATGAACATATGTTTGATCTTGAGAAGTTGGGGTTTGATAATATAAATTGGATTCCTTTCTTCTATGCACAAATCCTCCTTATATAGACTCTTGAGGAAATATAATTGAATATTATATTCTTTTCCCTTTTCCCTCTAAAAATTTATTTTTAAAAGTGTCTAGAAAGCACATTACTTTTGG
Organism: Cunninghamia lanceolata; assembly: GCA_027924645.1. Lineage (NCBI taxonomy): Eukaryota > Viridiplantae > Streptophyta > Pinopsida > Cupressales > Cupressaceae > Cunninghamia > Cunninghamia lanceolata. The sequence goes on along the minus strand of BSBN01000564.1, from coordinate 1,750,741 downwards.
ACCCCAGTTTTAGCGACATTTTTTCTAAGGAAACTAAGGTAGCGAAACAACTTCCTACACTAATCTTGAGAGGAGGGTTATGTAAAACTACTCAGATGTTTATAACATTTGCAGAAATTATACAAAAATAAACATAAATAACAATCATACCACAACACAGTGATCTACGTGGGGAAAACCCTTCTGGGAGAAAAACCCCACACTCCGAAAACAACTCAATATGTTATTCAAAATCAACAAAATTACAATATACTTGTAGAGCAAGCTTTCACAGGAGTATCACCAACTAGAGATCTGGAGGCAACTCAACATCTATAAGACTCTTACACACAACCTCCATCTCAAGCAACTAATATATAGGAGATACAATACATGAAACCATCAAACGGTAATTATAAAACCATGAGCTAAAACTACCCAAAAGTGGCACCCAAATCCTTAGGGTTCCATTATCTCTAATCAAAGATGCCTTATGATGTGTCGCAACATGCATCAACACGTGTAACTCCCTCTTACAACTCTTTTCTGTGTCTAACACGTTTTTACATTTTCCAATACGAGAGGCCCAACTTCCAGAGGACATAACTTTTGATTTAAGAGGCCGATCAAGCCCATTTTGTTTTAAATTTAAAAACTCGAAGCGATATATGCACTCGGCACCTCGATGATAGTGCCGAACAACCCAAAATTTTTATTTTGGCCAAAAACCAATTCTATAGCCCATAAATTGAGTTTTTCTATTTTTATAACTAAAAAATCACACTTTTTGTAAGTGCAAGGTTGAGATACCTTTTCTAACATTCTCCCACTTGTCGAACACCTTGCAAGAGCAAAGGGAGTATCAACATCATGATTTAATTGCTAGGAGCCGAGAGGCCCATAGACTCCGAACACCATTTGAACTTCTTTGTGCTCAAAGGCTTAGTTAATGAATCTACAACATTCATCAAAGTCTCTACCTTAACCAACTTCACCCTATCATCCTTGACATATCTCTGACAAAATGATATTGTACATCAATGTGTTTGATCCCGGCATGAAATGTTGGGTTCTTAGCTAAGCAAATCACACTCTGACTGTCACAATAAATTGTCATTGCACCTTGTTTTATTCCAATATCTGAACACAATCTCTTAAGCCAAATGGTTTTTTTACAAGTGTGAATAGCTTCCATATACGCAACCTCGGTAGTGGACAAATCAACTACAACCTGTCGCTTAGTCATCCAACTAATTGCACCACCAAATAAAATAAACACATAAGCACGGGTGGATCTTCTGCTATCAACATCACCTACCCAGTTTGAATCCAAATAACCATGAATAACAAGGGAATGCCCATCTCTTATCAAATTACCATAATAACACAAGGAATACTCTGAGGTACCCTACAAATATTTGAAGAATGTTTTCATTGGTAAATAAAATAAACACATCAGCACGGGTGGATCTTCTGCTATCAACATCACCTACCCAGTTTGAATCCAAATAACATTGAATAACAAGGGAATGCCCATCTCTTATCAAATTACCATGATAACACAAGGAATACTCTGACGTACCCTGCAAATATTTGAAGAATGTTTTCATTGCATACCAATGAACTCTACCAAGATTAGACATATATCTGGAAAGAACTCCCACTGCTTGGGCAATGTCTGGTTTAGTACAGACCATAGCATACATCAAACTTCCGACTGCACTCTGGTAAGGCACTCTACTCATGTCTTCCATCTCCAATGGAGATGTAGGACATTGTGAAGCAGATAACTTCGTTCCAACTGTAAGAGGAACACACAATGGTCTACAATCTGCATGTTAAACTTCAATAAAACTGACTTGATATACTTACTTTGGCCAAGCCATAGTTTTCTGTTCACTCTATCTCTTCTCATTTCCATCCCAAGAATATATTTAGCTACACCGAGATCTTTCATTTCAAATTTAGTTGCAAGTTGAGACTTTAGTTTTGAAATCATTCATTTCCTTTTACCAATAAATAACATATCATCAACATATAATATAACAAATAAAAAACGATCACCATCAAATTTATAATAAACACAGTGATCTGATTTAGAATGCTCAATTCCCAAAATCAACACATGTATCAAATTTCTGGTACCACATTGTAGGACTTTGTTTGAGGCCATACAAAGATTTTCTTCAATTTACAAACCAAATTACTTTTACCTTTCAACACATAGTGCTTTGGTTGTGTCATATAAATATCCTCCTCTGAATCACCATGAAGGATTGTTGTCTTCACATCCTTTTGCTCAACCTCTAGATCATAAGCAACAACAATAGAAAGTAAGAATCTAATGAATGTCATTTTTGCAATAGGAGAAAATATCTCGCCGTAATCAACACTCTCAACTTGAGAGTAACCTTTCGCAACCAACCGTGCTTTGTATTTCTCAATACCTCCATCTAAACCAATCTTCTTCTTGAACGCCCATTTGCAACCAACAGGCTTTTGTCCTCCAGGCAATGGTACTAAATCCCATGTATCATTCTTTTTCAAAGTTGTCATTTCTTCATCCATAGCAATCTTCCAGGACTCTGCATCATTCATACTTAATGCCTCTTCTATAGATCTGGGTTCATCCATGTTAGTATTCAAAGCAAAAATATATCTTCAGTCACCAAGTGAATACCTTTCAGGTGGTTGTCTATGCCTTGTAGACCTTTGAACAAGATAAGTTGGAGGTTCTTCCTCCTCTTCTGAAGATTCAGAGCTAGATAAGCTCTCCTCAACTTCTTGTCTACCTAGGGGTCTCGATTTAGCTTTTTCACTTGTGTGGAAGGAAGTTGAATCACATCTTTCTGTTCACTTTGTTATGGTTGTAAGAAGGCTTAGTTTCTCTAAAAATCACACTTCTACTATATATTATCTTATGTGCAATAGGATCCCAAAGCTTGCATCCTTTCACACCATAATTGTACCCGATCAAGATACATTTCACAGCCTTGTTTTCCAACTTTGTTTCTCCTTTGGCACATTTGCATATGCCTCATAGCCAAAAACTCTAAGATGTCTCAATGAAGGCATGTGACCCGACCATGCCTCCATAGAATTTATCAAACAAGAGCTGATGTAAGAGACCTGTTAATCAGATAGTAAGCAGTGGCAACAGTTTCAGCTCAAAAACTTTGTTCTAGACTAACACCACTAAGCATACTCCTAGCCTTCTCCATTAGTGTTATGTTCATTCTTTTTACAACTCCATTCTGTTGTGGAGAATATGGAGTTGTCTTTTGTCTCCTAATGCCACGATCTTTACAGAATCTGTCAAAATCATTAGAGCAAAATTCACTGCCATTGTCAATCGAACATTTTATTTTTTTTCCAATTTGCAACTAAACCATTGATTTAAATTCTTTAAATCGACTGAAAACTTCAAATCTACTCTCTAGAAAATACACCCATGTCCTGTTATAATAATCAATAAATGAAACATAATATGTGGATTTTCCAATGGAAGGAACATCTACAAGAACAAACACATTAGAATGAATAAGATCCAATACATCACAAGATTTATGAGAACTTGAGTAAAACTGAATGCGATTTTGTTTACCATAAATACAATGCTCACAAAAATCAAAATCAAGATTGCAATCAGTCAACCCTTCAACAAGGTTTTTATTTTTCAAGGTTCTTAGACCGTTTTTTCCAATGTGGCCTAAGCTCTGGTGCCATAACATAGTCTTCGCTGCAAGCAATTTTGATTTAGAAAAAAGAGCACCCTTAGGTACCCAAATGCCACGACCATCTGTTGAAGAGGACGCCCTCACTTTTTTCCAACGAAGGAGTCACAGACTCACTTTTCAAAGAAGTACTATTGCACTCAATAGTGTATGCATCAAACTTGTATAATTTGCCAAATCTAACACCTCTAGCGATTACCATAGCACCTCTAACCATCTTGCATCCTACATCAAAAAAAACTACCTGCACACTTGCATCTATTAGTTTGCTCAAAAATAATAAATTTCATGCTAACCCAGAGATAAGCAACTCACCATTAATTTTTTTCACTCTACCATCAATAAATCTGATTTTAATTTTACCACGGCCAACAATATTTAAATGAGAATCATCACCCAAGTACACCCCACCTCTATCAAATTCTTCATATTCAGAAAACTAATCTCTATTAGGGGTCGTATGGAAAGATGCACCTTAGTCAATTAACCATGCATCATTACCTGCACGAGTGGCCAAAGCTGCAATGAACGCATCACCATCTTACTTCTCAAATTCAAAATCATAATCAAATTTCTTCTTTTTCTTCTTTTCTTCTTTGCACTCCTTACGGAAGTGTCCAAGCTTAACACAATTCCAACAAATAACTTTGGACTTTCCAAGAGATTTGTATCTCCTCTTGGACTTGGATTTGTCACACTTCTCACTCTTCTTGCCTTTTTCTTTAGATCTTCCATGAACATTCAAGGCCTTTTTCTTTAGATCTCACTCTTCTAATTTTATTTTTGTTTTAAGTACTTATTAGCACTAGTGTTTAAAAACACCTTTATTTTAATTAAAATAATAATATTAAGTTGCCCTTAAAATTAGAAATTGCCGAAAAAAAGGGGGGGCATTACAGGGTGAGTGGTAAAAATAAAAGGTGAAAGGGGTGAGAATAAAAGATATAGGTAGGTAGGAAGAAGCAATAATTCTAATGAAATACAAAGGTGGGATTCAAACTTTGCTATTTATGATTTTTTATAACAGTTTTAATTGTTTAATGTTCAATGGTATTGAAAACATTCAATGGGTTGTCTTTCAAAATCTTATACAAGCCCTCACCAACCACAACACATGCCAATCATCCCAATAACTCAACGTGCGCGCTGTCAGATGCCCCTTAAAATGCCATGGTTCATGTCCCACCTTCACATATCAACGACATGTGTACAAGATGGATAGTGCATATGTGGTACTGCAAAAGCAAGAGGAGGAGCACTTGTGTACAATGTAAATTAGCAATGACTAACTAATTCATTGAAACAATCAACACAATGCTCCATCTCTTTAGTCTTAAAGAAGGATTGTGATTGTGTTCTAATTGACACTACCAATCCATATAAACACTGAAACTCTTTTTAAAATGACTCTTGGTAAAGCCTATCAATCTGCTTTAGACAAAAAAATTGACACTCAATTACACATTGCTATTGGAGTGCAATTGCTAGTATGTATGTTTATCAAAAAGTGACTGGGAGACAACTTCCTTCTAACCAAACCATAGTTATCAAATCCAGGCAGATCAGAATTTTTGGGACCACCTAGATTTGTCCAATTTGGTCCGGACATTTCAATTCATACAGAAATTTTTACCAAACCTTTTTGAAGATTCCAGATTTCTGAATTTTTTAACCTCGTGAATGAATCAAATTTTTGAACCTGTTAATTATGAACCATATCAATAAAATTTCACCAATATAGGTTGAATGATACCAGTGATATTAAAGTGTTTCATTTACTTGTACCTCCTTTCTCAGTCATTATTTGATTACTCTAAATACCAACATTTTTCACCATTAAATATCTTTTCATTTGCTTAGATATGGATTTATGTAGTGTTCTGATTGCAAAATATCATGATGCTAATTCAACCTCATAACCTATGTAGTTTGCCCTCTTAAAAGTATTTATTAGCTTCAAATTTAATATAGCCAAGTGTACTAACCTTCTGGAATGTCTTTCTATAGCATTTGAAAACTTATTTGCGAAATCTACTCCGACCAACTTCCTTAACAAACAGTTTAGAATCACCCAATTCTGATCCACAAAGTTTTACAGCCTTTGAAACTGCTTCACTGTCTTCAAATTTAATAAAAGCAACCCTGAATAGTTATGAGGAGACAAATTAAGAATTAGTACATAAAAGAAATCATCTCCATCTTATCAACTTTTCTTATGAAAAAAAAAAATGACACCCACCTCCTAGAGTCTCCTGCCTGGATGTCCTTAGGAACATGGACATCTTTGATGCTTCCACAATCCTCAAAATGCTTCATCAAGCTTTTACGAATCTGAAATGCATTTTATATAGTAAGGTGACTAATCCAACCTAAAAACAACACAGTAGGAAACAGGTACAAGATTTAAAAAACTCACATCCTCCTCCTGTTGGCTCCTTTCTAATCCCCTAACAAGAACGGTGGAATTCAGCACATGCTTGTTGCTATTATTGCCATGATCAGCTTACATTAGTAGGTAATCACTGATATAACACTCACCAAATATTTATCATTTAACAATATTCAAAACATTGCATCCATAAAAAAAGCTGCAAGACCTAATAATACCTAAGGTTTTCTGCCAAATCCAGTTTAACATTCCGATTATAAAACATTTCGCCATTTTTCTCCAAAGCCTGGAAATTAAAAACCAAAACCCACAAAAACTAATTAGCATTTAAATTAAATACCATGGCATGTCACAGCTTTATAAAATTACAAATGCAGGTATGCATTTAAGATACATTATCTAACACCAATCTCCAGTGTAACTGTTAAGGCCATACAGGGCATGATTTATACTTTTTCATAGAAAACCTGAGACAGATTTTTAAGAAAGAAGCGAATAGAAGATAAATAATAACAATCTAGGATAGACTACTTTTAAGTTTATAGGTTTTACTTAATTAAACAGCGGAACAAGCATGACCCAATTCATTACAACAAAGATACCAACACAAAAAGTCACAAGTAACTAATCAAACACAAATTCAAAATAAATTTATAGAACTGAAGTCTACATCTTATGAGATATTTTGTCATTCGTGGAACCCTGAAAAATTACAGACAACTAACATGAAACAGAATATTAAAAGAAAGTAAGGTCAGAAATCAAGCCCCATTCACGGTTCATGCCCACCAGCACATGTGACTAACAGGAATCATCGTCCCTTAGTAGGAAGACTTAAATCCAATCAAACAGATCTTTCATTCAGTAGAGACAAATCATACCAATAAATGGAAATCAATTAGTAACTTGCAGAAAAATTTCCTGCTGAATCCCATCCTTGGTAATGCACATGAATGAGATTGGATTGTAAGATTAATCCATGCAAGTGGCAAAGATTATAGGAAAGAAAACTTCTCTATTCAATGCTTGATATCAGCTGTCCGGAGTATGTATTAATGTATGACTGTCAATTGTATGGACATGATGTAGGAAAATGCCATGAAAAAGGAAATGGTAGGCACTTGCAAATGACATTCCAAAGGCAATAAACAAAATAAGGGCAAAAACATTTCAAAAGATGAAACAGAAAGTTATAAACAATACTCCGCAACCTTGAAAGCAGTGACATTGTTGGTCTTAGTAAAGACTGTCATCACTAGCAATTGAATCAAGTATAATACACTTCTAAGAATCACTTGTATGAAATTTATTTATTTATGAAGATAATATTTCAAACAGGTAGTCAATATGCAGGAGAATTAGTCAATAAACGGTTTGTAAGAAATCCATAACAACTGTTCCCAAATCTGAGATGCATTTAACCACCTTTAGGGCTGCTGCTTCTGTGGCAAATGTAACATGACAAAAACCTTTCATAGAACCATTTGCATTCTTAGCCATTCGAATATCGATCACATTGCCAACATCTTCAAAAAAATCCAACCTGTTCAATAAGATAAGAGCAAGACAATAATTAACCTACAGTTCAAAACCAGGAAAATACACATATCACGAGAAGGATACAACAAAAGTGTAACACCAGAAAGCTTTTGAAAACATAAAATCTGCCACAGATAAAAACATACACATTGCGGCGGCCGATGGAGTAAGGTAGATTTCCCATAAACAGAATCTTATTTCGAGTAGCCACTGGTGTCTTTGGAACAGGTGTGAAAGACTGCAAAAAAATGAATTACACGGCCCAGCACAGTTATCATTATCAGGAAGAGCAGGTGAGGAAGACTGCAAAAAATGAATCGCACAGCCCAGCACAGTTATCATTATCAGTTAGTATAGGTAATGTTGACTTAAGCATGCTGAATTCTAAAATTGTGTAAATTTTGTACCTTAGCCTTCTGATTTCATAATTGATTATTATTTACTGAAGCATATTCGTCCAGATTAACCACTTCACCATTTACTTCTTAATCAAGATAATCCTATTAATATTTAGAACTTGAGACAATGGGAAGAGCAGATTTGATCACATATGTATCTCCAAATTATTCAAGCATCTAATGCATTAACTTCCCACTGCTTTACAATCTTTATGCTTGTTTATAGTCATTCGTATATCAATATAGACTAAGAGATGCTATATAATCATAAATACTCGTTGACATTCTCCTTTCCACTTGTTTGTTTTACATATCCTATGGTCCATTTTTGGTCTTCCATGGACCTTAGTTCTTTTCTCCACCTAAGTCACACTAAATTTTAGAGACAGGAGGTGCATTTTAAGGATAACTGTAAGGTAGAACCAATTTTCAGGGGATCTCAACATATTAATTTATGTTATGTAATGGGCTATTTTCATTAAATCTCATATTTTCAAATGTTGAGTGTATGTCATAGGCCCTCAGGAATGTTTAGAATTTTTTATTTTATAAACAAAATATATTATATAACCTATATTCAGCAACTCACATTATACATGTCTGAAATACTGGCAAAAAACCAGTCACAAGTCAAATCCTTCAAAAGATGAGTACACCAAAATAGCATACAAATATCAATGCTACCATACTCATAAGCTAGGTTACCGAATAGGCCTGAAAATTGGCCCTTTCCGGGTACGAGTCGTACCAGAATCGGGTTCGGCGTGAAATCGACTGCGGGTTTGAATAGGATTCGGTGACGGGATTTCACAATTTGAACATTTTAAACTGTAGTTGCAGTTGCATATTTATTTCAGTCCAGTCATGAGGGCACACATAGTCTGCGCGGGACATATTTCGTCTTTGTGAATGTCACACTGTATGATTGCAAGTAAAAACGAAAAAGGCAGTTTGTATTAGTCTGGCTCGAGTGGTTCCCACCTCCGAATAATTTCTAATGGTGTCGGCTTCTTCCATTATTATCCACAACTTTGGTGTTGACTCTCTACACCTGTTACTCACGCCTACCGATGGCAGCTCACCATAATGAATATCCCCTAGATTTAGTGCCTTCCGATTTCCATATATACTAGCAAATCATGAGACCGAAGCAGAAAAATGTGAAAAGAAGAAATTTGTAGAGTGGAAGGTTCAGCGGAGTAGAAATTTTCATGGTTTGTGGGGATTGATGTCCATGGGTATGCATATGGTTCGTGGGACTAAGGGTATGCATATTTATTATTAATTTATTTTTTAATATTTTTTATTGTTAATTTTATTATTAATAGAATAAATATAATATTAGCCAGTTTTGAAAAATAGTTTTGTATCCATGTCTATACTCTATACCACTCTAATTTAATTATTTATTAATATTTAACTAAGTTACCGAATCACCCCTTCTACAGGCCGATTCCGGGTACAAAACGTCCAGGAATGGGATTCTGGTTCGAATCGATTGCGGATTCATTATTTCTTAGATCAAAACGATTCCGTCAAACAACTTTCGAATCCGTGCGAATCTGACTATGACGTGGCGCTTCCAGAAAAATTCCATCGCAATTATGGGCATTGATTCATTTTGATGAATTTTTTGTGGACTTATTAATGTGGAAAATCCTAATACAAACGGGTTCGTAAAATCCGAATCTGTAAATGGAAAGCTAAGGAAAGCATAGGAGAAGGCCTCGACATATTATTGAAAGGAGTCGCATTGAGCCCTTTTCTCTCCACGACATGGTATGGTATCTAAGTGCATTTTGGCCCTAATGTTATTCAGAATCAGTTGAGCAACTGAGGTTGTAGTTTGAGTTCGTTCAAGCGTAAATTACTAAATGGCCCTAAACTGATATGTGTTGGACTGCCATTGGATAGAAATTACTCTAAAGTGTAAAAGTTAAATTCTATTGATAACAATAATAACATTGTTCTTTCATCACATATATTGCAATTAATATGTATTAAATTTGTATGTATTATTAATACTATCCATAATAATAAGTATTTAAAGTAATAACAAATAATCTATTGAAGTAATAACTATCTATTAATATTAATTTATTAAATAAATATATATCAATAATTTAATAATTATCTATATTTAAATTTTTAATATTTATAGTATTTTATAACTTTAATATTAACATATTTATAGTATTTAATTATTTTTTAAATATAGTTAAAAAATATTAATATACTATAGTTTTTACTTTTTAGGCATATATATATATACACGGACATACCCAAAACGTACCCAACCCCCCACAAAAAGAGTGCCATACCGGCATACCATATCCACGTACCCGTACTCGAACCTGATTCCGATTCAGTAACTTAGATATTTAACATGTTAAGAAAATTAATTTAATATAGTATAGCTTTATAGTTTATATTAACATAGTATAGTTTTTAACTATTTTAAGCTACAAATCTGTAAATATTTATGGTTTTATTTGTTTTTTGTACGGACGTACCCTGTCATGTCCCCATTTCTGGAGTGATCACATGTGGGGTTGATGATTAGCCTATTCACCATTCCCCATAGGCTAATAATTGTGGTAAGGGAATGATTTTGGTTTGAGCTTGGTTCTAGAGGATGGAAATCTATAATGTTGGCTCAACAAGTGACTTTTGTTGGATTTTTGGCTAAGTGTTGCTAAGTGGTATTGTTTATCTAGCCAAAATATCAAATTCTTCTAGAGGATAGAGAATGGGAAAATGGGAAATGCTATATTTAAATTGTATTTTCACTATTTCATTGTTGATTCAAATTGATGCCAAGTGGATGCCAGAGGAAAATGTCAATCTTTAATTGCATTTTCAAAATATCTATCATTTCTATAGGTCCAACGCTCATATGAAGGATTGGTTTATGGGACTTTGTGCCAACGCCTAAGGAAAGGCGATTTTTATGGAGTTATGTGCCAATGTCATTGGAGAGGGTTTCAAAAACACTTTCAAATTGCAATTTGTGTTTGTCTTGGATTGTGCACCAACGCCAAGGAGGATTTTTACAACATATGGATGTTATTCGCCCAACGAGAGGATCAACGCCACAAGGAGCTAATATTTAAAATAAAATATCGTTTCATTTGCCAATGTGGATCGAGGCCCAAGACAAGAAGAAGGTTTTTAAATGATAAAATATCATTTCATCATGGTTCGCCATACAAGCAGGGGGTTTGAACAATTTTAAATATTGTTTTTATTTATTAAATGTTTTTCCTCATGGATCGCCGCTCAAGGGAGGAAATCATTTAAAAATGCAAGAATTTGTTACTGACACAAGGCGTTGGGATTGAGAGGTGAAATCATTTAATAAAATCAAGGAATGATTTTAAATGTTGTACTTCATTGATCAAAAACATTTAAAATTGTTCAAGAAGAATTGCATTCCATTGGTGGACTTCGAAATATAGCAAATTGGAGCTAATTGGGATGCCTAGCTCGAGAGGAGGATAAATAGCACCATTTGCCATCAATTTGCAACTTTTGATCCTTTGGTTTTCATTGAAGGAATTGAAGGAAGATTGGTTTACATTTGATTCTTGAAGATATTGGTATCCATTGAAGCTATTGATCTTGTTGAAGACTACCAAGGGTTCATAGACTACATACATTTGAGGATTTTGAAGATTGGAAGCATTTGAAGCATCATAGAACCCAATCGCCACCTTTTGGGACCCATCACTAGTCATTGGAGGCACTTTTTGGCATAGTTTTGACATCATACATATTTCTGGGCAGCGTTATTCAGGTACAGCAGTCTGATCAGCATCATATCAGAGGGTACAGCAGGGTTATAAGGTCAGCTACAACCTTCATTCATGCTTAGCTGAGTTACTACATCATTGGGACATCATTGCCTATGATTAGGCTAGGGTTTCGAAGCATATTTGTGCATATATTTCATGTGTATTTAGACTGATTCTAAAATCAGTCACTGCTGTTATAACAGATCAGCACTTTGCATTTGTAATTTGCCCATTGAAATTCAATAATAAGCATTAGAGGTTTCGGCATTCACTTTCTCATGTGTCTTTGATATTGTTGTGTGTTTGAAATATATTGGGAAAAAATTTCAGTTAGAATAAGTAGGGTATTTTACATACCCAACCCCCTCCAAAAAATATGCTATACCGGCGTATCGTACCCACATACCCATACCCATACCTGATTTGGTAACTTAGCTTATAAGCTGCATAAAGCAAGCAAAGGCATACCACAATAATCTAAACATCAAACTTGAACACACAACTTATCAGTAATTTATTAGTTCACTTGGCAATCAGGAGCATGTACAGTTACAAGGATAAGAACTAGCATCATCCAGGGTCCATGGTGTGTAGAAATACAACCTAGAGTGGCTAAGGTCACCCACCTTGCCTCTAGCTGTCTTGACCCTCTGAGATTGACCTCATGGCATCAGGAATGTTACACTCAATAATGTGAAAGGGTCCACTTACATGACATGGGCCCAACTTAGAAGTTGAGAAGTACCGTGTTCACAACCTCTTCATATTTTCACTAGGGTTTTTCATCAGAATGAGAAGCATATTTTGCAAGAACTGCAGGAGGCTTCCCAAATTACATGGCAATTTCAGTACCTAAAGTTGTGGCTTTCATTAACCCAAGAAGAGATATACGAGGAAGAGGAGACAATGTACTAGTAGGGCCCAAAAACGAACCTCTCCACAATCATGATGAAAGAAAAGTTGTCTGGAAATAGTCCACCCAGTTTAATACAGAAGAGAACTCATCATATCTTGAAGTTTTTAATCTTGAGAGTGAGCCTCTGTACTCTAATGCAAAGAAAGACAATGCAGATCTCAAAAATAGTTTGCCTTATAGCTTACAAAGCCAGATCTTGAAGTAGATGTAGAGCCTGAGGATGACCCTCTGTATTCTGATGCAAAACAAGAGGATTCTAATGACGACTTTGATTAGCCCTTTAAAAAAGAAGGCCCCATAAGTCAGAACTTAAAAGGGGTAAAAGGAATATGAAATTAAAAGATAATATACATATGGTGGAAAGCTTACAAAGATGTGAATATTAATAAGTACTCAAAATGATTCGTGGGAAAGAGAAGAAATCTTAGATCATGAGGTGCGGTGAATGAAGACAATTACAAAAAAATTGAAAGGAGAAATTTATTTAGACATAGGAAAAGGAAGTCCAAATAACACAGGCAAATAAGAGAAAGGAGAGTTTGAAATCGGATCCAATTCAATTTTCACCTATCAAGAGCTTACAAACATTCATTACAGGGAACGAGATATCCACAGTACCAAATTATGTAGAAAAGAAATGTCAGAGTAATCACCCCAAGTAAATGCTTTCAAATCTGATTTACCTAGTGTAAAACAGAAAGGAAAAAGTCTATAAAAGAAGGATAGGAATATAAGAAAGATGCCATTTGGATATTTGATAAGAGGTTGAATAGAAAGGGTGTGTCATTTTTTGTGAAAATTGTTAGAAAGGGTGGATTCAACCTTTAGTGATTATTTCAATAGGTATATTCTCTTTTATAGACTGTCGTGTTAGCGTTTTATTTCACACCTTTCAGTGTGATGCAAAACAGAACAAATGTGCAGTAAAACCGCTCTTCGAATTAGAAGGGGAAGCTCCTTGTAAAATAAAAATAAATTAAAAACTATACAAAATGTACTTGCAAATTACATTTTTTTACAATGATTTCAAAGGTGTTTCACGCTCATGTTGAATAAAACATAAAGATGTGATTTTTTTGGGTTTGCAGCGTAAACAAGACGGGAACGTGCTTCCAACACGATGCAAAGGGTTTTGTGTTTTTTGATTGGAGCTGAAACCTACTGCTGGACGCTTACACCATTCAATTAATTTCAGAGATGGGTAGGGCAAGTACACATGAATTGAATAAATTAACACCTAAACAAATGGATTGGATAAATTAATGCCTAAACATGAGCATCGTGGTTAAATCAAATGTATGGCAGTACAAAGCCACCAACTACGCCTTCAATTTTGCCTACAATACAAAGTTTGCAAATTCGTTGAAGTGACTCAACTTTCAACGCACATAACAACACACTTCAATAAATTTTCATATAGTGAAATAGGCATAATGAATATCATTAAATTGATCACCAAATCATAATAGGTATGAATACTCAACAAATAGCCATTTCAACATAATGTAGGCATGAGATTTGACATTTTTTTTATGTTCATTCACTGATACAATTGATTTCTCTAACTCTAATACTAAATATTAAATCCTGAATACTAAATACTCTGATCATAATGAATCTTGAATCTATGTGCAAAAGCACTTATTTATACTATTTACAAAGCAACTGCATGAAAAATAAATAAAATAAATAATTGAACTCCTAATTCTAGCTGACTACTATTTGCATGACATGCAAACTTTATTACAATTAATCTACTCCACTAAAACTGAATTACAAACATGCAACTATCAGCTCAACTAACGATTAAAATAGTGCAATCATGCATCCTTCAATTGAACTATAGATCGAACTTGTTGCAAACTATGACTTTGTGGTCACATTTGTTGTATGACAATTGAACAAAAGTCAACTCTGGTTGATGCTAAAAATAGAAAACACTAAAATTAACAAATTTCTGAATATGTTGACGATCCATTTTTAGCATGGGCTAAAAATAGATTTTTGGAAGGCGGCTTTGATGACAATGCTTGTCTGAAATCTGAAAAACTACTGAACACTAAAAATTTGCCTATTTGGCCAATCTTGGTGATTCAAATATGAAACCCTCGAGATTGATGCTGAAACTCCAATGCTTTATGTTGCCCAATTTTTGTCGCAAAGAAAGAGAAATAACTATGGCTTGAGAACTTCAAGAAACAAACGACTTGTATAACAACTCTACAATCTTCAAAACATAAATTCTTTATGTTTTATTTTGATCTAAACAAGTGCCTCTATAGCATGTGTTCAAGCTTTCTCCTAGCCATTATTTTGGCTGATGTGGACGCTTTGTTTCTTGATTGGTGGCCTTGTTTTTTCTTTCGAAACCTTTGTTGATTTCACCCCCTCCTTTGTTGACTAGATTTTGTTTGGACTTCATTTTGAGATGGGGTGTTTGAGTTTCTTTATTTTTGTTTTCATTTTTTTCACCGACTTTTTTGCTGAGCTAGCATGGGATGGTTCTCTTTCTTGATTTTGCCTGAATGTTGTGTATGACGTGTGAGGGAGTGCTAATTGGAAGACTAATGCTTAATTTTTCCTTGGAATGGCATGGATTTATCATGAATGGAGTACTTGAGGGACGTGTGTTCGATGCTAATTGGGTGCCTCTTGCTTGGTTGTGGGCTTGGACCTCATCATTGGCTAAAACCTGCATTTGATTTTGTTTAGGATCCTTAATGCCTTCCTTTTGGACCCTTAATAGAAGCATGTGGGCAAATGGTAGGCATGATTTCTTTTGAAATACTAGTCTCCAAGCACATTTAAATGTCATGAGGCGCTTCATTCTTTTTGTGGCACGATCTCTTCCTACACTAGCCGCTCTTTTGCTTTGTGAAAGGCAGGCGCTTCCTCTTTGATTTTTGCTTGTTTTTAGCTTTTAGAGAACTGAAGGCACGTTTGAATATGATTTTATCTCTCATGAATAAGCACCTATGAAGCACTTTTACAAAGGCTTTTGGAATCTTGTTTGCCCTAATAAGGCATTTTAAAGATGCACTTCAAGCGTGTTTATTCATTATATTTTTTGGCCGCCTATATATAGGTGTGTGCCTTTGGATAGGCACACGCTTATCCACAAGCAATTTTTTTCTTTTTTTTTATATGATTTTGATTATTATTATTTTTAATAATAATTATTAGAAAAAAAATATTTTTTATAATTTTTTAAAATTTGGATTTTTAAACACTTCACAAGAATTTGTATTGTTAATATTATTAATTATAAATAAATATACAAAAATTAAAACTTATGGACAAACTGTCAATATATGGAAACACAACAATTTGCGACTTGGATTTCCACAAGGCGAATTGTGACGATGACTTGAATTTCACCAAAAGAACGCTAGACTTAACCGGGAATGATTTTGTTGACAATGATATTTCGAGATTTTGACAAAATGACACGACATGGTGATTTGAAGACGACAAAGAAGTAACACAATTCAGTTGTAGATTGGGTGCAACACATCGTAAATTATGCCTTTCGTGTGCTTTTGTGAAGTGTTGTCATGTGAATGAATGCCTCAAACTTGGGTACTTGCTTTCTACCTTTCCTTCATCTATATATAAATTGCATACTTTGTTGTAGTGAGTGGAGTAAAAACTCAAGCCAGTGCAATTAGAAGATTCCATGCTATGTTTTGATATCAGAGGGTAAAACTTAAGCCAAAGCCTGTAAGTGCTAGGTGTGGGAAAGGGAAAAGCAATGTTGGCAACTCTATTCAGTATTTTATTGCATCATTGTCCGGCTAGGTATAGGAGGGGCTAAAATTGTGCTACAACATAAGAGTATGAAATTTGGTTTGTGAAATCCATTGATGATTACTACAATATTTTGGGAGTTTGAAAGCTTCTCTTTTATATCTTCTCTTGATTTCTACAATCTTCTATCCTTATCACATTTCTAAATTGTACAAGATTCCTCAATTCTTAGAAGGCTGTTTGTCATTCAACTCACGTGACATTCATCCTTGTATATTCATAGCATTAGCACGGCACACTAGTAGCCATATGAGCAGATTTCAGTCTCCTATGAAAAGTTTCAACATCTTCAATCAGCGAATAGAGAAGACATCTTCAAGGGTTGTATTCATAACAATTTGGCATGGTTTTTCACTCCTATTTTTGTACATTTCTACTTACCAAAATGCTGGGACAGCAAAGAGGAGATAATTCATCAGCAACATGGTTGCATGCACTACCCTACTTGGTCAGATTGTTATGTTGCCTAATGAAAAACATGGGTGACAAGGTCAAAGAAAGCTTTTTCAGTGCTTCTTCCGTTGAAGTTTTCAAATTCAAGTGTTCGGCGAATCATGTTGGGGTATTAGTGGATTCATCATGGTTAGAGTTTCAGAAGTTCCAGATGATTTGCCATATCACAAAGGACTTGTCAGTTTCTCTAGAATTTCGAAGGTCATTTATGTGCAGATATCTATTTTTAGCAGCAACCACATTCAGCAGTGGCTATTCTCAGTGTTCTATTTCCAGGTAATGGATTAGAGCCTATTTTAGGCCTTTGTATTTTATTATTTACAAGAATCGCCCAAACTCAATGAGTCCAGAAAACCTGGGACCTGGTTACTCGGCAAGTCTGGTCAGACTCACTGAGTCTGACAAACCTACAAAAACCAGCTAGTCCTATCCCTGAAACTCGACCAGCTAAGTCATCTGCAAAAATCAAAAACATAAAGCAAAAAAAATTACAGCAATATGTCCAATGGTCCCTTAGCGTCAAACTTCAGAAATGACAGCAATATGTCCAAAGTCAAATGGCATAATATGCCTATGGATTTCAATTATCCTTGCACTTAAGATTGGCTGCATTTTCTACTACAACTTCTCCTCACTTGCAGAATGTGACCGACCCTCTTCCACTTCTTCTTGCTGATCACAGTTGTTGCCAATTTAGGAGAGAAGCATTTTGTTGGAAGCATAAACTCAAATGTTTTGCCATACTTGAGTCCCATGGCGACTGTGAAGGTATCTCATCAATAGTGGAAACGTTGACATTGATTTTAGTATGGGACTGAAAGCTTTTTAACCTTGAAGAAAGCTGCTTTCTCTTTTGTGTGGCATTGCCATCAGAGTCATCCTTTCTTGCTCCGACGACCTCTATTTTCTACTTTTGTATTACATTGCCATCAAAGTCATCCTTTCTTGCTCAAACAACCTCTATTTTCTCCTTTTATGTTACATTACCTCTTGAGTTCGCAGTGTATGCTGAGTTGACAGTGATTTTATCCTTATGTGAGTGGCTCTAAAATTGAATTATATTTTCAGGAACAGGACAAAAGCAACTTAATTGGAGTTTTATCCTTTCACGTTGTCTATGCTGGCCATGTATCTGAACTGAATATCAATACTATGAATTATGGCAGCACTATTTGAATTTTGAACTTTTCATTTTGCCAGATGTTGGACTATCATTGTCTTTGATCTTAATAACTATTATTCCTTTTGACTTAGAATCATAATCTCTTCTGGGGCAGTGAATTATTTAGCAATGTTCTGATTCTGAATAGATCATCCTTTAGATCCAGTTAGTGCATGTTTATAGATTTCAATCTTCTACTTCGATGATGTGTCCTTTGGTGTCTCAGAAAATGATTTTGACTCTGAACAGATAATCCTTTGAATCCAGTCAGTGCATGTTTATAGATTTGCACTTCCCTCTTTGATGATGTGTACTTTGGTGTCTCGGATGATGCATCTGATCCTTGTGCAACACAGATTATTTTTATATGTTCCATTGTGGTTAAGTTCTACAAATAGGGGTATTTGAGGGTCCAATAAGGATGAGGTATTGTGAAAATTTCTGATAAGCGTAACAAAAGGGGAACTGACAAGTTGCTTGAAGAGAAAAATCAGAAATGTTAGAGATTTTATTGATGATCCTTTGAATCCAGTCAGTGCATGTTTATAGATTTGCACTTTCCTCTTTGATGATGTGTACTTTGGTGTCTCGGATGATGCATCTGATCCTTGTGCAACACAGATTATTTTTATATGTTCTAGGGGTATTTGAGGGTCCAATAAGGATGAGGTATTGTGAAAATTTCTGATAAGAGTAACAAAAGGGGAACTGACAAGTTGCTTGAAGAGAAAAATCAGAAATGTTAGAGATTTTATTGATGAATAAGGCCCACTTGATCAACCTGCTATTCACTATCAACTGCTAACTATATTAAATTAATACAAATGGAGAATGGTATTTATTCTAATGCTTGGTAATGTGATATCAATAGACCTACATGCTTAAGAGGATGGCTTATTCATGATCATTGTTCCAAGAAAAAATCAAAACCGTAAGTCTTCCTTCTCAACACAACCTTAGAAAAACTTGATCCTTAATTTAAAGTGACTAAAAAGTAAAAACCGAAGAACTTACAAAATTCATCCTTGTTATAACAGTTCTTGATAGATCAAGACTTCTATATCCATAACATGCTTTCACAAGAGACTTGTGCCTATGTTAACCTATGCCAACATACCTAAAAAGAAAGTAGTTTTCAAGCAACTAAACACTGACATGCAATCTAAAAATCACAAAAATACAAAATAATAAGCTTAAAACTAGATTAATAACTAAAAATAAAATAATTAACCTTTCAACAATCAAAAAGCAGAACAAAATAATTAACCTTCAAATTTAAAATACCTGATCTTCCTTAGCTTCTTTAACAAGCACCCTTTTGCTTGCTTCTGGAGCCTCTTTTGCAGATATAATTTCATCTTCTGTTTTTTCTTGAGAATCCTTGAAATAGAAGAAAAAACAATGAATTAACTTCAGAAATAATTTTAAGTTGAAAACTTCCCTGTCTCATTACTAGCATAACATATCTTGATGAGTTGGACATGGATTTTTTTGGCTAATTCAGAGTCTAAGTTGGCTATGGTAAAACACATACAGTTAACAATTGTACACATAACCAGCAAATCATAATGAAGTAATGCTTTAGATTATAAGAAAAATCGATGAAAGGCAGCCTAAATTGAAACTACAATTACATGGGTTGCCAAGGAGTATAGTTTCAAACAAATACTAAGTTTCTAAGATACTTTTGGAAGACATTATGGAAAAAGATGAAGAAAGATTTGCAATTTAGTTCAGCATATCACCCATGGATAGATGGACAGATAGAAGTGGTAAATAGGAGTTTGGGTAAGCTTGTTAAAATGTTTAGCAAGAAAGAAGACAAGAAATTGGGATATGGTATTAGTGCAAGCTGAGTTTTCATATAATATTTGAGTGAATAGCAGTATAGGGAAAACACCATTTCTTGTAGCATATGGGAGGAGTCCAATGAATGTTTCAAAGCTGAGAGATATGATAAATGAACAAAAAAGAAGCACATAAAAGGAGAAGAATTAGTAGATCACATAAAAACAATACACGAGGAAGTAAGGGATCAATTAAAAAAGATGTATGGCAAATATAAGGAGAAGGCAAATGAGAAAAGGAGACTAAGGAGTTTGCGGTAGGAGATGACGTAATGGTGTATCTCAAAAAGGAAAGATTTCCAATTGGAACATACAATGAAAATAAGAATGTTTGGTCCTTGTAGAAATAGAATTATTAGAAAAATTGATTCAGATAATACATATGAGGTAGAGCTATCTAAAGGTTTGAGTATATCCCCAGTGCTCAACATTGCAAACTTATATCAATATCACAAAGGAGAATTGAGTGATAATAGTGTAGAGGTAAAGTGGGAACAAATATTGCAACAACAAAATGAGGAGATTGAAGAAGTTTTGGATAGTAAAATTGGAAGAAGAACAAGAAATAGGCAGTATGAAGAATATTTGGTGAAATGGAAGGGAAGTCGATTGAAAACTCATCTTGGATTTTTAAGGCTGAGGTAGACCAAATTGGTTTCCCTCTAGCCACTAAAAAGTGAGGGACTCACTTTTCAAATTACCTAGGATGTCTAATGCAGGAGCATCCAAGGTGCAAGAGCAATCTTGCATCAACCAAAAGCATTTGATTTCATCTTTGTTTATTTTCTTGCAAGTTTACAATAATGTTCCAATCACCACATAAGGCATATCAAAGTTCAAGTCTCAATCACAAGCATATCAAAGATCACTATTTCAGCCATACGACAACCATATGAGCTTGGACACAACAAGTGGTTACATTTCCAAATTCATTGGTTGTAGGGAGGTTCATAGTATGAACTACATGTAATGTCCCCTTTTTGAGCTAAAGTGACTTCATGCTTGGAGAAAGGAAAGTCGGCATATAACTTAAAGCTTGGGGAATGGAAAGTGGATTTTTAGTAGCAAAAATGATTTTTCCTTGGCAAAATGAAGTTTGGAGATGATTTTTTATATTTTAATAATATTTATAGAAAGATCAAAATTAATTAAAAAAAAAATTTTGATCCGTAAGCGTTGGAGGTCGCAAGGAGTACCTCCTCCCCATCAACATATCCACCTGACCAACTTAATCAACTTAGAAGCCACATATAATGTCCCCTTCTAGCAAGTCAAAATTTTCTTAACCTTGCACAGAATTTCAACTTGTAAAAGAGAACATTAGTAATCAATTCTTCTTATAATATCAACATATATCAATAATTCAATTATCCAATCCTTAAGTGGATTCATACTTAGGGTTGTCTATTATATGTTAATTTTATTTATTTTCAAACCCTAGTGGAGATGGGGTACTATCTCTTGTTAGGTTGCATGAATTATCCTCTACGGGTAGTGCCTTTGTATGATGTAACACATGCCCATTCCACCTTAGGTCTTACTAAGTGCCTTTGTATGATGTAACATATGCCCATTCCACCGCAGGTCTTACTTATTACCTTTGTATGATGTAGCATAGTCCATTCCACCACAGGTCTTATCCATTGCCTAAGTATGATGTAACATGGTCCATTCCACCGCCGGTCTTATCTACCTTTGAGGTATTAATGCTACTTCTTCCTAACAAGTTTACCTCCAATCTCTCAATGTGTGTTATGCTCTTATATAAATCAAATACGATTACTCTTTATTATATTTATTTATTTTCAATATCAAAGTTGTATTTAACTCAGAAGTGTTCTCTTAAAAAATATCTTTTGTTCCTGTTCTTTTTACTTTCTATCTTATAACCTTTATTTATTTCCCTTTCAAGGGATATGTTCGAAGAGACACATCTCTTATTATGCTTTGCGTAAAATACATACGCACCTCTTATAATTTTTATTACTTTAGTAAATTACATACGTACCCTCTTATAATTTTTATTACTTTATATTAATTCCCTTTATGAACTGTGGTAAAACTAGTTCTAAACATATGTAACTCCGTTATCATAAGAGGATCGGTTAAAATATGTTTATTTATATTATTTGTATTTATATTATATCATTTATAAATGATATATTATTAATTTTATATTATTTATATTAAATCATTTATATCATAATAAATGATATATGATTTATATTATATTATGTATATTGATATTATAATGTAAGATAAATATAAGAATATTTGTATTTATATTATTAGATATATTTATAATATTGTTATTTATAATATTGATATTATATTTTAATTATAATAAAATATTCATACAATAATATTATTTATTAAATAATATATAATGTATGTAATTATTTCTATTATCCCAAATAATATTTTACAAACCATCTTTATCATGTTCAAATCTTTACTTTAACAGTGTCTTGATATGGGGACATGACAACCCTCCCCACTCAAGATTGCTTGTCCTCAAGCAACTATAATTAGGTATCCTATAATATTTTATAACATTATATTTATTGAGGTTTATGTACACAATAAATACAATAAATATTTGGAGCTAGTTGTTTACATATATTTTAATTTGTTTTTCTCATGTCATTTCAAGTCATAGGTTACCCACAGAGATATTTTAATTATTTTATTTTACTATTTCATTTAGTATATTTACTTAATGTAATTTTAAGAGTTATTTTATTCTTATTTATTTTTTACCTTATTTACTCATCATTTATTAATTAGATATTTGTAAGTAAATTTTAATTTTTTAATGTTGCGTCATAACATATTGAGTAAATTTTAATTTTTAATGTTACATCTATATATTTAAAATATTTTATCAATGTATTAAACACTATTATTCCAACAAATTCATACCTGGGTTTTCATTGATTCTTGCTTTTTTTTTTTTAATTTTTATTTAACTATTATTCACAGGATGGCAGGATCACTGCTCTGATACCACTATAATGTCCCCTTCTAGCAAGTCAAAATTTTCTTAACCTTGCACAGAATTTCAACTTGTAAAAGAGAACATTAGTAATCAATTCTTCTTATAATATCAACATATATCAATAATTCAATTATCCAATCCTTAAGTGGATTCATACTTAGGGTTGTCTATTATATGTTAATTTTATTTATTTTCAAACCCTAGTGGAGATGGGGTACTATCTCTTGTTAGGTTGCATGAATTATCCTCTACGGGTAGTGCCTTTGTATGATGTAACACATGCCCATTCCACCTTAGGTCTTACTAAGTGCCTTTGTATGATGTAACATATGCCCATTCCACCGCAGGTCTTACTTATTACCTTTGTATGATGTAGCATAGTCCATTCCACCACAGGTCTTATCCATTGCCTAAGTATGATGTAACATGGTCCATTCCACCGCCGGTCTTATCTACCTTTGAGGTATTAATGCTACTTCTTCCTAACAAGTTTACCTCCAATCTCTCAATGTGTGTTATGCTCTTATATAAATCAAATACGATTACTCTTTATTATATTTATTTATTTTCAATATCAAAGTTGTATTTAACTCAGAAGTGTTCTCTTAAAAAATATCTTTTGTTCCTGTTCTTTTTACTTTCTATCTTATAACCTTTATTTATTTCCCTTTCAAGGGATATGTTCGAAGAGACACATCTCTTATTATGCTTTGCGTAAAATACATACGCACCTCTTATAATTTTTATTACTTTAGTAAATTACATACGTACCCTCTTATAATTTTTATTACTTTATATTAATTCCCTTTATGAACTGTGGTAAAACTAGTTCTAAACATATGTAACTCCGTTATCATAAGAGGATCGGTTAAAATATGTTTATTTATATTATTTGTATTTATATTATATCATTTATAAATGATATATTATTAATTTTATATTATTTATATTAAATCATTTATATCATAATAAATGATATATGATTTATATTATATTATGTATATTGATATTATAATGTAAGATAAATATAAGAATATTTGTATTTATATTATTAGATATATTTATAATATTGTTATTTATAATATTGATATTATATTTTAATTATAATAAAATATTCATACAATAATATTATTTATTAAATAATATATAATGTATGTAATTATTTCTATTATCCCAAATAATATTTTACAAACCATCTTTATCATGTTCAAATCTTTACTTTAACAGTGTCTTGATATGGGGACATGACACCACATAGAAACCACATGTTACTTGGGGGATTCGAACTTGGAACTCCATCGTGAGAACCCTATGGCCTTTGCCATATAAGCACAACCCCGTTCACCAAAATTAATTAAATATTTAGCCAAGGAGAAAAACGAAAATTAATTAAATATTATGCCAAGAGGTGGAAAATGGAAAAAAATACAAAAAGGTGGAAAAATGCAATACTGGAGATAAAGTTAAAATATAATATTTTAATATTAAATTATTATATTATTTTCCACTAAATCAGCGCTCAAGGGAGAAAAAGAAAAAATAATAAAATAATATTATTTTATTATTATTTATGTGGGACGTCCAAATTGGAGAAAAAGAAAATAAATAAATAATATTTTCTTTTGGCGGTGGACTTCAAAAATAATAAAATAATGGTTTATTTGGGCGCCCAAGTTGAGAAGGATAAAAGGAGGTCAAGTGGAATCATTTTTCATCTTCTTGATCATTTGGTATTTTGCTTTGTGAGAGTTTTCCCTAGTTCTACGTGGATGCGTCCCCCCCCCACAAATACAGTCGTCCCCAAGACGAGGACGTTTCCGAGACGGGGAGGCGTCAGGGAAACATCCCCCCGTTTCGCCGCCGCCTCCGAGACGTCTTGATTTTGAGGGGACGCCTGGATGTCCCCAAGACTTCCAAGCATCCCCCACAATGCAATAAAAAATTTGGCTTTACACCAGCCAATTGCATTTGCTTTAAAATTTCTAAAGCCTTTTAAACAAACCCATTTTGTGCATATCCTACAATCATTGCAGTCCGTGAGACCACATTTCTTTCAAGCATTCTGTCAAACAGTTCACATCTTGTCTATGCTTCCACATTTTGCATACATGTCTAACAGGGCAGTTGCAACTACAACATCTGACAAAATTCCTCTATCCTTTATGTTTTGATGGATGTCCATACCCTATTCCAAAGCTCCCATTTTGACACAAGCAGGGAGGATGCTGGCAAAGGTTGTGGAATTTGGCTTTACACAAGCCAATTGCATTTGCTTTAAAATTTCTAAAGCCTTTTCAACAAATCCATTTTGTGCATATCATTCTATTCCATGAGATTACATTTCCTTGAGGCATTCTATCAAACAGTTCTTGTGCCTTGTCTATGCTTCCACATTTTGCAATCATGTCTGTAAGAGCATTTCCCTCGCCGCCCCACAACTTAGACCCCCCGCCCCTGCGTCCCCAGAACGCGTCCCCTGTCGTCCCTGCCCCTGAAACCCCGTGGAACTATGGAGTTTTCTCTTGGCTGTAATTGATTTTCAACTTGTTCAAGGACGAAAACCCTTGAATTTTAGTGGTTTGGACGAAACCCGATTCCACCATAAGAGATGAATTCACTTAGAATTCATCATTGAGCATAATTGCAAGTTTATGATGAAGAATTGGCTTCAAACAACTAGGGTTTCATGAAGATTTCATTTCTAGCTAGGGTTTGAAGGTTTTGTCTGCAAATTGAAGGAAGAATAAGGCATATCGAAGGTCAAATTGATCATATTTTCATGTTTGTCATACAAGGGTTTCTAGGTGAATCGTCCTTTATTTGGAGGTGAATTTGTGGCTTGGCATCATCATTTGATATTTTGATTTTTGCTACAGCGGGCTGCAATTGTGTTTCAAAGGTTGTTATCATCACATTTTGGCATTATTTGAGGTTTACAAGCTTGCTGGGTCAAATCACACCACTTCCAAGCATAGGCAATTTCATAATTTGGCACTTTTGGCATGATTTGTGAAATCTGGCTTGTAATCTGCACTTTCAGACTTCCTCAAGGTTTTACCAACACTCATTTAGAGGGTTTGATCATCACTTTTTGAAGGCATAAGGGTTTCTAATCATTCCAAGGACAAATCGCTTCATTCCTAGCATCTAGCAATTCATTTTGGAGGAGTTTTTGGAATTAATTTGGCTGGAATTCATAATCAGACTTTGCATCAGTCATATCAGCAAGGTTTATCAGTTATATCAGTCCATTGTTGATCATCTACAGGTGCTAATTCGATCATATATCATCAACTTGATCATTGTACCTTGGCTAGGCATCATTCCACATCAAGCGGCTAGGGTTTGGTGCAATATTTGGGCATATTGGCATATTGTTTAATATAATGTCCCCATTTTCGGGTTCTCTTGCAGCACAGTCGAGGCTAACTTTCTAGGTTGGTGACAAACTAATCAGAGGAGTGTTTCGATGTCACCAAGGTGTTCGGGTGATCCAGTGGAGCTGTTCACACTTTCCGGAGAGATTTCAGACTTGTTCGTACTTACTATTTATAGTAAGTGCTTGCATGGCGACAATCTTTCTGGGTTTTTCTGGGTTTGTTCTCTTTGGTCCTCGAAGAACACTGCTATTTTTAGTAAGTGTCGGTTTGGCATTGTTTTGGTGACTTGGCAGTCAGCTGATAGCTATCCCAGACGTTGCATTGAGCTCAGTGATATCAAATGGTTTGTGGATCCAATTGGCACCCTTTGCGTTGGCTCAGTTTGCTTATGGTCATTACTATTTTTAGTAAGTTTGGGGTTGGTGTCAGATCGGGATTTTCAGAGTGGGGTTGGATTTGTCTTGTCGAGACCTTTCCGGCAAGCTATAGATCACTAAATTCCGAGTTCATTTGGGCCTCCGTTTTAAAGTCCGTAAATTAATATTATTATTTAATATTGGACTTTGGGTTTTATTGGTTAAGTGATGAAAAAATGAAATATTTAAAAGTCACTTAAGTCATTTTATGGAGCACTCACCTAGGGAAATATTAAAAGTAAAATTAAAAGAATATTTCCCTCAAAAAGTGAAACACCCCTCTTGGAAGTTATAAAAGAGGGAAAAGTGCTCTCATTTGGATATGTTTTTTATTATTATTTCTTCTATCTTTTGAGATTTTCCCTACGAGGGTTTTTGAAGCTTGGCTCTAGGGTTTGGTATTGTCTTGCTGAGATGAAAACCTCTACAAGATTGATTTGATCTTGGCTTCTGAGGACGAAAACCTCCATTAGCAAATACTTTATTGGCAAATGCATCCAATATTCGCAGTTGTGCTTCGCTCGATGTTCTTGGTGTTGAGATTTTGAGGATTTATGGTGCTTATTATCTGCAGATTTATTTGTGAGCAGCTAAGTTATTTTGCAGTGCAGATTTGAGAAGAGTTAGAGAGTTTGGGAGAATGTTGTGGCTGATATGGCTGGTCGTACACCCATCATGCAGGCCATACCTCTTTTGAGGGGTTTATGACATTGTTTGGAGTTGATTTCTTCCTACAACCAGGTCGCTTAGCTATTGAATGGAGTGTAGATTAGTGACAGCTATTGTTTTGAGGAGATTGGAGGTTGTTTGTTGCTGTTTGCTGCTGATACACTCATCCTAGAGGTCGTACACCTTGCCTGCAGTAACGTTGGGCTTTCTGGAGGCTGTTCTTACTGCAGTAATATCTATTCCTTTTGAGGCGTCTAGGGCTTTAACAGCCCCTCATTGCATTGTATATCTCATTCTAATATATGATGCTGATTTTGGAGTGATTCTGACATACCCAGTTGCCGGTTCAACTACAACACTGATACGAAGTTGCATATTTTCATGCAGGTATGTAACAATAATTCATTATATGGTAATTTATAATTTGGGTATCAATTATTTTCTTCATACCTATTGTATATTTTCTGGGTTTCCATTCTATGCAATATATTGTACGCTCCGGCAACACATCTGCAGGAAAACTGAAAACCCCTTCTACATCTTTTGTCTAATCTATAAGAACACCTCTAAAAATTAAAATAACACATAAAAAGATCATTAAAAAAAAAAAAACAGGTACGACACATTACAGTGGTATCAGAGCTAAAAATCCTGCCATCGTGTGAGGTCAGATTCAGACATGCAGATGAAAATATGAGAAATGCAGCTTAGCTTTGCATGTGAGTGATCAGCACTTGCATGAGTGTTCAGAGTTGGGCAGTTGAAAGGTTTGATCAGTGAATGTGAGATCATGGCAACTCTCTTGGACAACAGTCTATGTGACAAACTTTTTGATGCAGGTTTGAAGCTAAAATCTTTGCACTGGTCAGATAAGAGTCTTCTCAGCACTTTGGAAGAAGTTGAGAAATGTTTATCTAAAATCCCTCAGCCACTTTCTTAGATAATGCTGCTAACTGTAGGTATTTTAAAGACTTGGTTGTGTGAGCCTGAGTTGTTGAAGCATCCAAATAATAATGTAAGATTGGCGATTATCACATGCATTAGTGAAATCATGAGAATTTCAGCTCCTGAAGCACCCTATAAAGATGACTTAATGAAGGAGATTTTACAGCTGATTATTGAAAGTTTTCATGGCTTTGGTGATACTAGAAGCTTATCTTTCAAAAAAATTGCTAAGATGCTAGTAATTATGGCTCACGTCAGGTCATGGGTCTTTTTGATTGATCTCAAGTGTGATGATTTAATTCTCCAAATGTTTCATTGTTTCTTAGACAAAATTAGAAAATATCATGTGGATGATGTTAAAGCAGCAATGCAAAATATCTTGTCTCTGATTTTAGATGAAGACGATGAAATCTCTAAGTTGTTATTATCTAACTTGCTAAGTATTTGGAGAAGGGAACAACATGTTTCACCGGAAGCACATTGGTTGTCCAAGATAGTGATTGAGCATAGAATTGAGAAAATTAAAAACCATTTGACAAAAGATAAATCTATTGCTTATGGTTTACAGGGTGCAAAGATTCCTATAATGAGCAAGAACCAAATGAGAAGACAAGGCCTATGCTTCTCTTGCAAAAAATTTTGGGAGCCTAACCACCAATGCACGAATAAAAGGGACTCACAAAGGGATGATGGTTTGGCAGATGAAGTTGCTTTCAACACTCAAGAGGTAGTTATCAGCCCTAATAACAATTCTGATCTTTATGACAACAATCATTCTTTTGAGTGTAGTCATGATTTACATGTTATGGCACAAGAGGAAAATGTTGTAGGAGAGACTTGTAGTGTTCGCACACAAGATATGGGTGTCAAACATGAGGAAAGCAAGGAGAATACAAGCCATAACAGTTCTGATTTTTGTGACAGCAGTCTGATCTATTTGCATCAGCGTAAGGTTACTGCCATTACACATGAGAATGATGGTGGTGTGGAGTCACCTAATGTAGACACTCAATTTTCGGGTGACATTGATGCAATAGGTGTTGTGGATTCGAGCCACAACAAGTTTGATTTTGTAAATCAGACCTTGGGAGATATGAACAAATCAGAGAAGTTACTTATTGGCGATGAGTCCTAGGATCGCTCTTCGGATGAACATGCAGTTACTATGGAAGAAGTAGTGTGCGAAGATGTTGGCAAATCAGCAGCCTCTAGCATGTCATTTGAGCCATCCATAGAGGTTCATAACAGCAGCACACTTAATGAGGATGTGTGCGAAATGGATAGCACACATGAGGATGCTTACCAATCGGTGAGTGATGATGATTCAGCCTCTTACCATAGTGCAGATTACACATCAAAAAATTTGTGTGGAGACAATTTGTCAGAGGGGTCTCATCATTTGGTAGGGCAATTGAAGGTGAACGAAGGCATGATTGCTTCAGCCTTAGAACACTTTGATGTTGTTCAGCAGTTGGTGGCACACCGTTGTTGGACTCCAGGTATATATGAGCACCTTGATAATGAACTTTCCCTTGCTGAGTTTCAGGCACTTAGAGGTGCAGTTGGGATAATGAAAAATAATTACCTACAACTATTATCAAATAGAGATCATCTTCTCATGCTCGATGGTATTTATTATGATGCTCTAAGGGGAAAGGAAGAGGAGGTTGATGAGCTCACCTATGAGCTTGAGGTGACCATGGAATCTTTGAAGAGCACTCAGTTGACCCTTCAAGAGTCTAAGACGCGGATAGATGAGCTTACCGTGGAGTTAAGCTTAGCACAGTTCAGGTTTCTATGGCAACAGTGGGTGAGGAGCAGGATGGGGATGTGGTTACATGCATTACAATTACAGGTGCAGTTGATACAGATGGAATGGATGCTTTGGTCGAGAGTAGCAGAGAACCAGGTGTTGCACAGGGGTCTCTGAGGTTAGTCCCATTTCAGAGGATGCAGAGTAGTTGATTGACGGCTTTTGTGGTGTAGTAGTGAATTTTCCAGAGGGTTGTGTGACAGGTCACCACACTTCATCATTTTCTCAGGAGATATGCAGGGCATCATCTAGTTGGGAGATCGGCTCTCACAATGATTTGTTTCCCTCTCTTGGAAGCAAATCAGAGATTACATCCCATGCAGCTAATTTTGATCAACAACTTATTGAGCCACAGGGATGGAGAGATCAGCTGAAGGTTACCGAGGATAAGGTTGTTCAAACCTTAACTCATATTGACAGTACCCACAAGTTTGTGGAGGATCTCTTTTGGACGGCACAATTGGATGAAAGGCAGATAGGTGTAGTAGCGGGCACTACTATATCTAATTTGTGAACTATCTAGCATGCCATGGAGTGGATTAAATCAGAATACCTCCAGTTGCTTTCAGATCGAGACTTTGCTATTG
Source organism: Cunninghamia lanceolata (assembly GCA_027924645.1). NCBI lineage: Eukaryota > Viridiplantae > Streptophyta > Pinopsida > Cupressales > Cupressaceae > Cunninghamia > Cunninghamia lanceolata. Next base: position 1,719,915 of record BSBN01000564.1, on the reverse strand, counting down.
GGTATGCAGAGAGGACTTGCAGGTTATCTATCCGATTAGCCATTCAGGATCAGAGACATGAGCCATCATCTGATTCGAGTGATGAGAGTGACGAGGAGTGTGTTCCCCATGACTATGACGGTCAATCATTGACACAGGCGGGTGCTTTTTATTTTGACTGCATAGTAAGGAGTGCTCATCATTTCTCCTTTAGTCCACACGGATGACCTGATGATACATAAGTGTGGATTGGCTTGGGATTTATACCATCCATTGTGGGATGAAAGGTTGCCATCTACAGAAGATGGAACTAGGGATTGCAGGTGGCTAACTCAAATACATTCAGAGGATTACTTGCAGGGTCAGAGATCAGATTATCATCATGGTGACATGTACCAAACAGAGTTTGCAACTTCTTTGTCTTGAAAAGTTCCATTGGAGACATGGCTTCAAAGAAGTTGCAGTGTCAGTAGGCATGATGGCATGTTTAGTTTTACAGCGGTGATGGAGGAGAGTTATATCATTCCCTTGATTTGAGAGGAGCAGTTTCATATCTTCCAGCACCTATGTTGGATAGTCAGCACATCCATAGGAGTTTTGCAGGGGATGATAGAGGATGGATGTGAGGTTCTGATGTGTTGGGATCCAGGTGGTGACAGGTTTGGCATGTCAATTCAATTGGATTCTGTTGAGTTGCTTCACCACCCTTTGCATAGTGAAGATTATATCAGAGTAGCGCAATGGAAGTCAATGGGTGTTGTGTATGGCAGACTTCCCTATTGGCTTTGGGACCCAATGCCTCCTATGTCTAGCAAATTGTTCTATATCGAGGTAGCTACTTACATTGATATTGAGCATGGTTCTATCTCTACCCCACGGATCCAATGGAGATGCTGCTGGGCATTCTTCAGAATGATTTGGGATCCTAGAGTTCAACCAGGGCATGCAAATGCAGATTTCTTGAGGACAAGCAATCTTTGGGAAGGGCGGACTGTAATGTCCCCATTTTCGGGTTCTCTTGCAGCACAGTCGGGGCTGACTTTCTGGGTTGCTAACAAACTAATCAGAGGAGTGTTTCGATGTCACCAAGGTGTTTGGGTGATCCAATGGAGCTAGTTGACACTTTCCGGAGAGATTTCGGACTTGTCCGTACTTACTATTTATAGTAAGTGCTTGCCTGGCAACAATCTTTCTGGGTTTTTATGGGTTTGTTCTCTTTGGTCCTCGGAGAACACTACTATTTTTAGTGTCAGTTTGGCAGTCTTGGTGACTTGGCAGTCAGCTGATGGCTATCCCAAACGTTGCATCGAGCTCAGCGATATCAGATGGTTTGTGGATCCAGTAGGCACCCTCTATGTTGGCTCAATTTGCTTATGGTCGTTACTATTTTTAGTAAGTTCGGGGTCAGTGTCGGATCGGGATTTTCAGAGTGGGGTTGGATTCATCTTGTCGAGACCTTTCTGGCGAGCTATAGATCACTAAATTCCGAGTTCATTTGGGCCTCCGTTTTAAAGTCTGTAAATTAATATTATTATTTAATATTGGACTTTGGGTTTTATTGGTTAAGTGATGAAAAAATGAAATATTTAAAAGTCACTTAAGTCATTTTATGGAGCGCTCACCTTGGGAAATATTAAAAGTAAAATTAAAAGAATATTTCCCTCAAAAAGTGAAACATCCCTCTTAGAGAGTTATAAAAGAGGGAAAAGTGCTCTCATTTGGATATGTTTTTTATTATTATTTCTTCTCTTTTGAGATTTTCCCTGCAAGGGTTTCTAGAGATTGGCTCTAGGGTTTGTATTATCTTCCTGAGACGAAAACCTCTGCAAGATTGATTTGATCTTGGCTTCTGAGGACGAAAAGCTACATTAGCAAATACTTTATTGGCGGATGCATCCAGTATTCGCAGTTGTGCTTCGCTCAATGTTCTTGGTGTTGAGATTTTGAGGATTTATGGTGTTTATTATCTGCAGATTTCTTTGTGAGCAGCTGAGTTATTTTGCAATGCAGATTTGAGAAGAGTTAGAGAGAGAGTTTGGGAGAATGTTGTGGCTGATATGGCTGGCCGTACACCAATCATGCAGGTTGTACCTCTTTTGAGGGGTTTATGACATTGTTTGGAGTTGATTTCTTCCTTCAACCAAGTCGCTTAGCTATTGAATGGCGTGCAGATTAGTGATAGCGATTGTTTTGAGGAGATTGGAGGTTGTTTGGTGTTGTTTTCTGCTGATACACTCATCCTAAAGGCCGTACACCTTGCCTGTAGTAACGTTGGGCTTTCTGGAGGCTGTTCTTAGTGCTTACAGCAGTAATATCTGTTCCTTTTGAGGCGTCTAGGGCTTTGGCAGCCCCTCATTGCATTGTATATCTCATTCTAATATATGATGTTGATTTTGGAGTGATTTTGGCATACCCAATTGTTGGTTCAGCTACAGCACTGATACGAAGTTGCATATTTTCATGTGGGTATGTAATAGTAATTCCTTGTATGGTAATTTAAGATCTGGGTAACAGTTACTTTCTTCATACTTGTATATTTTCTAGGTTTCCATTCTATGCAATATATTGTATGCTCCGGCAACACATCTGCAGGAAAACTGAAAACCCCTTCTGCATCTTCTGTCTAGTCTATAAGAACACCTATAAAAATTAAAATAACACATAAAAAGATCATTAAAAAAAATACAAACAGGTACGGCACGTTACATTTGAGGTCTTATTTTATAATCAGATTGGTCTAATGTAATCTACAGCCAGTAACATTTGTAATCAGCCTTTGATTTCAATAAAGAAGTGAAGCTTTCATTCCGGGCATCATTCCACATCAAGCGGCTAGGGTTTGCAGCAATAATTGGGCATATTTGCACATTGTTTGAGGTCTGATTTTAAATTCAGACTGTCTAATGTAATCTACAGCCAATATCATTTGTAATCAGCTCTTGAATTCAATAAAAAAGTGAAGCCTTTCATTCTGGGTATGTTATATGTACTTTCTGTGAGTTGTTTGGTTCAATAATTTGATCATTTTGTGATTCATTTGCAACTCTTTGCATTCTTGAATATCATTTGTCAAAACTATAAACACTTTCAAACAAAAACAATCAGAAAAATCAGGGCAGCAAAGAAAAAAATTGGTTTAGATAAGACAGGGTTCTTACACTACATCAAGATCTGATGTATATTCTTCACCGAATTTGTAGAAGGTTCATAACTACATGCTACTAGGACACATGTTTCATGTAGCACCGAGTTTTGCACCACCTTGCAGCTAACATAGATCATTTCTAAAGCTAAAGGCTCACTATATAAGCATCACTTATGATCATTTGAAATCAATCAATAAGTCAAAGATGAAGAACTAGAAGTGCATTAACTGTTTGGTGCCAAAACAAAGGCTTTGTATTGCAATATCATTAGAGAATTATGTAATTCACACATATTGGCGCCCATATATATCATTTAAGGCCAAGGCCTCATGTTGTAAGCCCATTGTGGCAAACTATAATGTATTTCATGATTATGAATCAATAAAGATCAATTCTATTATCTGTTGTTTCCTTGAGTTTTGTTGTGTCTGTTGTGCATTTGTCTACATAGTTGGATATCCTTAATTGGAACCTCCAGCGATGACTACATCACTTTGCAATTGCGGGTCCTAGGTTCAAAGCCCCCTAATATGAGACTTTGAGGATGACTATGATGACAAATGCAATTGAGAATTTGAGCAGTGTTCTTGTGGATCCTCAAAAGGAGTGAGTTAAGACAGGTTGTGCGACAATGTAAGATGGGTGGACGGATGGGAGGAACTATACTCATCAATTTCCTTGTTGTATTGGAGCTTGGCATTATGTTTTTGACATTAGTGGATGAATCAAATAGAGTGAAATCATCACAAGCAGTATTCACTCTATTTGATGAGGTGGTAGTTGAGGTGAGGCCACAACATGTCGCTCAATTTATTACAAACAACATTGCTAGGAGATTACTAATAGACAAATAACCCACTTTGTTTTGGAATTCATGTGCGACTCATTGTTTTGACTTAATCCAAAAAGGCATTGGGAAAATTGAATGGGTTAACTCCATATTGAACAAGTCCAAAAGCATCACAAAATTCATCTACAATCACAGAAGGATGTTACATATGATGCACACCTTCACACATGGAAAGAACTTCCTCATCTAGGGGACACGATATTTGCCACCCCAGCATTGCAGACTTTTTGTGGCCAAAAGATGATTTTGAAATGAGTGTTAATTTCAAATGAGTGGTTATGATCTGGCTTTATTGATCACAAAGATGGTTAGAACGTGGTGGAACATGCTTTTGTGAGAGTTTTTGGATAAAGTTAAAGGAGATTGTGCTATTTTCTAAGCCTTTAGTCAAAATGTTGCAGCTAGTTAGTAGGGATAAATCCCCAATGAGCTATCATGGCTATCAAAGTGAGGATAGACCATGAGACAGGTAGGTACATGTTGATAAGGGAAGTCATTGATGCAAGATGGGATTAATAGATGCATTGTGCCCTCCATCACACTAGGCACTTCCTCAATCTAGCATTACTTTACAGTGGATCCTTCAATCTCATTTAAGAGGTGAATGAGAGCCTCTTCCAATGCATCAAGAAAGAAATAAAGAAATTATATTAATGTCCATGGATGACCAAAATAAGGTCAATGGGACTCAAGAGAACAACAGTATACAATCGAGAGTTCTAGGAAAAGAAATCTAGAATAAACCTAGAAAAAAACAGATACAAAACAATAAGGGCCAACCAAAACAAGTGGTCATGAAATATATACAAATAGCTAAAAAAGTGAAACAAGAACCCCGAAGAGCAAAGGGCAGCTACAAAGGAAGATTGAAGAACATCAAGTATCACTACCTAGACTAGAAATGATGAAGTCACTAGTGCCATCATCAATCACTGTGAAGGGACCAATACAAGATCTGATGATGCTCATCAAGGAGTGTCGAGGGTCGGGAGGGGTACTCCGACTAGGATCACACCTAACATCCAAGGCCGAAGTAACCCGTGTAGTAGTGAAAAAGCTCCTAATATGCATCACTGAGAAGCAAGAAATTTCTGCTTCTTACGACGGAGAAGACAACAGTAGTCCCTACGGATGGAAAATACGGAAGAGGGTCATGAGATAGCAAGAACCAAAGACTTTGATGGAGAGATTTGCATTCATCATGAAACCACTAGTTCATAGGGCAAGGTCCGTGGAAGTAAGGAGGCCGAGGAAGATGTAAAGTGTGGGGGGAAGATTCAAGGGCAATATCCCAAAGGGCTTGACGAAGGAAGCCATACATGAAGTCGGTGGTAGGAAGAGGGAGGGAGTGGAAATCTATCAAGATAAGGAAGAGATAGGCTCAGTAATCAAGGGTATAGTCATCAACAAAATGGATAATGGGATGTCTAGTGATAGGGGACGTGGTGAGAGAGGGTGTGTGTAAGGGATGAGGATTACCAAGAAGAATGAAGGACATCGCGGCATGATCAACAAGTACTAGCTGAGGAGAAATAAAGAAACCATGGATATGGGATACGAGGGACTTGCAGCTGAGAACAGAATGCACGACACTCGCACCACCACCATAAGGAAAGCATTTAAGCAGGTGAATCTATTAGACTCCAGGAAGAAAGGAAGCTCGTTGAGAATGTGGAGGTGCTAAGATTCCCCTAATTGGAGAAGATGTCTCCCATAGGCCGTGACAACAATATCTCCATTAGCAAAAACTCTCTGTAACCAAACTCCTTAGGGTCCATGTCATGAAGACATAGTTCATCTTCTACAAGATCATGAATGGGTGTCTGGAGGGTCCCAGTGCGGGCATTAAAGTCACCCAAAAGAATGATATCACCAATTGTGGAGTATTTGGAGATTTCTAGATAGAGGTCCAATTAGGGATACCCATCAGTATGAATGACAAAAGAAGAAGAGGTGATGAGGAAGTAACAAACTGCAATGAAGAGATTTTTCCTTGAATCATTGGATTGACGAGCAACCATGGCAAACCTGCCAACATACCAATAGGGAAAGGATTATTTTCCACTCTTTGTGTCGTAGAAGGCAAGACCACTTTGAAATCAAGTCCTTGGCAATTTCCAATCAACTCTTCCCTTTTTCTATCACAAAGTTTAAAGTTTGTTACTTTGTTTTGATGAAAGAAATTCTCTAACTAAATAGAATGTTGATTAAAAAAATGTAGCCAACTAGCAGAATTAATTTGGCAAAGATGTCAAAAAATTAAAATGGATGGTGATGCATATTTTGAGCCAGCCATATAATTCATCTACTTGTGAGCATTCTTGGAGTGTGTTTGAACACACACTCCAAAATCCACAACCGTTTGACTCAAAAGCAGATGAATGATTTGGTTTTTGTCCACCACAACTTGTCTTCAAATGAAAAAACTTCAAGGTATGTAAGCTTGTATTTTTGTTTTAAAATTGTAATTATTGTATTCTTGCAATTTGCGAATGTAATTTTTATTCTGTATAGGGTTTGTGACAAAACTAATGCATTCAATTTGATTATATTAGGGAGTGTTGAGGACGATCGGCCAATTGAACTTGAGGGGATTGATCTTGACTAGAAATGACTTGTAGATGTAGAGGGGCCACTTGATGAGAAAGACTTTGATCTCTTTAGGATGACTAATATATTTGATGAAGAGCAGTAAAATCAAATTAGGAGTGAGCATAATGTTGAAGCTTCATCATCAAGAACTACAACACCCAAGCTGATTGTACTTCATAGCATCTAGCCTCATTACCTTCATCTGTTGTGTGTTTCTTTGTAGTTTGTACTTCACGGCTTGACATTTGTATTTTGTAGTTTGTGATTGATTTCGAGGGTTCAAACTTTGCAGTCAAACTATGTACTATGCACTATAATCAGTGAACTCAAAATTAACAAGAAAAATTCAAGCTTCAAAATTCATGGTGTACACTCTCTTACTTTCTCTCTCACTCTCTATGCAATTAAGATGGCCTTAAATATAAAAAACATTAGTTATTTCTCTTCTTTTAAAAAAAAAATTCTGCATTTTAGTGGTTCCCGTTATTATCTCAAGAAATTGAAAATATCTTTATCTTTTGGTTTACCAAGATATTCTCAAGAAAGAAATTTGCTTCTATGCTTATATATATTAGGGGAATAACAAACCTGTTACAATCTCTAAGGAATGGGCATGACCTTCCCATGTTGGCGCATTCTTCTAGATTCACAATGATTTGCTAAGGGGGAAAATAAAAACAACCCTAGATTCCTTGGGACATGTTACAACACTATTTGAGATCCAAGGGATTGGTTATTACCAGTGTACCTCGACGACGCATCCCCGAGGGTTTTCCCTCGCTCCTGCCAGTCGAGACGTTTTGGGGACGTGGGGACAAAACGTCCCCCCGTGTCCCTATTTTTTTGCAGATAATAGGGACATCCTAGGGACGCCCCCTGCAGATGGGGAATGCCCCCTGGGAACGTCCCAGTGTTTAGGGACTCCATTACTTCCCGAGGACGCCCAGAAAACCCTACGGATTTTTCAAAAATTAAAAAAAACGGCTTGAAAATTATTTATTTCTGCAAAAATGATTTCGAATTTCATGTAAAAATCTCAGATGCATTGTAAACCCTAGTGGCGCGGCTAAACTAAGGAATCATCCATACAAAGTCGTGAAAGTCCCGTTCCACTTCATCTTTCGCGGGAATGAGTATACACCGTACAATAAACTTATAAAGTATAAATTGTTTTAATAAACTATAAATTGTTTTAAATTTTTTAAAGTTTAAACTGACATGTAAGAAACTTTTATACAGATTATTTTATAAATTGGGTTTTAATTTTTAAATACAATAAGGGGTTTATTAATAGAAAGCGGGTATTAATATTACTATGCAATGAAAAATATTAACTAAATTAAATTACTAAATAGTTACATATTAATATTTATAATACTATAATATATAGTATAATATATTTAGAAGTTATATATTATTATTATCTATTATAATAAATTAATAATTATATTATTATTTATATTAAAAATATTATAATATATTTATTATTATCTATATTAATATATCATAACACCAAATTATATATATATATATAGCTGTCCCCTTGCCGTCCCCTCGCTGTCCCCTCGCCGTCCCCAAAATTTTTGAAAAAATTTGCCATCCCGGGAAACTTGTCCCCCCATTCCCCCGTCCTGAAAGCTTGGAGAAACACTGGTGATTATATTTGAATTTGAAATTAAGCTCAGGAGTCCACAGCAGGCTGTGGTCCCGAATGACAAGTCTTTGTACTCTTAATCCAAGAGTGTAAAGATAGGAACATGAAATGTGAACTACAAAAACCCGTCGACTGGAGAAGATAAATCAAGATTAAACCAGTACTGCACAACTTAAACACTCATACGAGAGGAAGATTATCAAAAACCTCTGTAAGAAGGTCCAGTAAAAATGCCACAGCCAAACCTCACTATGCCAAAAAACTATCTTCCAAAAATCATTTGGATAATTCCACAGAAGCACACACTCCACCTCTTGGTGCCCAGAGATAAACATACAAAAAGGGAGAACACACAGAAAAGAAAGTAGAATATTTTTTGATACAAGATTGCTGATGAGTCAGGGATGCTCTGCATCATCAACATTAGTAAAAGAAACATCATCATAATCCAAGTCTTCTCGTCTTCTTGATTAATTGACTATTGTGTTGCCTGCCTTAACCATTTCTCCCTAATGAGAGGTTCACAATTCTCTTCTCTCAAGAAGAATTAGAATCCTCAATTTGAGCCACTTCCTTAAAGATATTGTTTATAATTGATGTCAACTGTCTTTTCCATTTCTTCATATCTTTAATATAGATCTTGCTTATCATAGCCAGTCTATGAAATTTTTCTGCTGATGGTTCTAATGGAACCTCCCTCTCCTTACCTTTTTGGGCTTCACAATAAATTGCATATGTTTAGAAGGACACAGTAAATCAGGTTTTATTGTTTTAGTCTTAGCTAAGACTTCTTTCATCTTTGGAGATAAAAAAAATTTGCACAATCACAGAATTTCGCCTCTAATTTCCATTAAATTAGAGCAATCATAACACTAGAAAACACAAATTTCCATCTATAAAAATTAAACTAGAAAGCAGGAAGTCTTCATAAGTTCATATTATTTTGGCATTCTATATTAAATAGTGTATGCTTAATTCCCTTGCCTTTATTCCTAAAATCATCATAATTAACACTACAAGTTACTCCCTTTCTTTTGGGCAAAGACTAATCCTGGTTTGAATTGTAATCATAAATGAGTTATTAAATTATTAGCACTTCTCAACAGCACAAATCATTGACTAACTTGATATGTTTCAACCGAGGTCTCATTATGCACCTAACATTATCAGCAGTTGATATTATTTTCCTAATGTATGAAGTGCGCAGGCAATGATATGCAGTTTACTGAATGAGAAAAAACCCTGACATCTCCATTTCCAAACTGTACATGGTCTTATTATGCATATGATTCCTATTCCAAGTATCACTTAAAACCAACTCAGGATTCAAACTTGAATTGCTTTTGTAAATTTATTATTTTGCTTTAAGGGTTTCTTTTGTCTTCTGAAATGCTTTGACATCTTCCAGTGGTGGTTAAGTTTTCAATCAATGATTTTCTGAGGTGTGTATCCTAATTGATTAATATTTTTGCAATAGATTTACTGGTACCTTTTTGTCAAGATTATTTCTTCGGCAGTAAAATAAAATTCTGCTCGCCTAGAGCAAATGTCTTTTATCTTCCTGCAAAGAATAAGTGGGTCCCTCAACATTCCTTAGATCTTGTATCTTAATTGATTGATATTTTTGGCAATACGTTTAGGCAAAAAGTAATAACGTGAAACCAGATTTCTGAAGTAGCTTGCTTTTGATTTCTTATCCTTTCATATATTTTACTGATATAAGGGAAATATGATTTCAATAGATATAAATATGGAAAGTGATATTTTTGTGGTGTATGATGGGAATACAGATCAAATTGAGACCAAGTTTAATTTATGAAATTAGCCTATTGGACATATGCTGGTCCTGCTCATATTGGAACCTTAAAAGTAGTTAGTTCTTTCAAAAATGTGCATGCCATTATGCATGCTCCTCTAGGAGATGATTAATTTGATATAATGTATTCTATGTTAGAACGTGTAGGAGATTTTACTGCTGCAACTGCTGGCATGGTAGATTGTCATGTATTAGCACATGGTACCTTTTTGTCAAAATTGTTTTTTTCTTGGCAATAAAATCAAATTCTACTCACCAAAGGCAAATATCTCTTTTTATCTTACCTACAAAAATAAGTGCATCTCTCGACATTCTGTAGATTTTGTGAAGGACATGCTTTCATCGGGTAACCAAAGTAGTGCCATGTGATATCCCTAACTGGATCTGCCCTAAATTCTGATTTTTATTTCTGCTCAAACCCTAACTCAGAATTCTAATTTTTATTTTCTAATTTGTAAACAAATACAACCGCAAACAAACAAGGACTAATAATGCCAAATGATGCCACTAAATAATGAACACATCAAATATGAATTCCACCATGAAATACATAAGATATAGCCACCAAAATGCAATACCAAATCTGATTTTCTGAATTAATACTCTTTTGTTACAAATCAGAATATGTAGACTGAAAATTACATCAAATTCATGGGTTAAAACATGATCAAACATGGCTCGGAATGCTGCTGCCCAAATCAGACCTAAACCTTAGGTTTGTACATACCAATTGATGATGAATGATGCTCAAACAAACCCTCCAAATGGTGGCGCTTGCAAGGAATGAAGACGGCTGCTAGGTCTAGGGTTTGGAAAACGCTCCAATGGATGAAATCGCCTCCCACAAGCCAAATCGCCCTTCTCTAAGGATGGTGCTCCAATCTAGGGTGAAACCCTAGTGCAATATCAACACAAAATACCACCACAAGTGCTGCTCCAATTCTGATCTGAAAATCTGAATATGCAATATGCTCCAAGTCTCCAATGAAGTGCAAATAGAACTCCGTTATGAGTCCTCCACAAGATGAGCTAGGTTTTCGTCCAACTCACCGTATTCACAAGGGTTTTCGTCCTTGGAATAAAGCCCAACAAATGTTGCAGCCAAGAGAGAAAATCTCAATGAAAATATGATATGAATGGATGATGAAATGACCTCAAAAGACCTTATATTTGTAGCCAACTTTCCTCTCATTCCAGCCCTAGCCGACCTCCTCTTGGCAATATATTTATTTTTGTTTTTTCTTCTCCCTTGGCCGACCTCATGCTAGGCGCCAAGAAAAAACATAAAATACTTTATTTTATTTTTCTTATTTTTCCCAAGAGGAGCGAACCTCTTTTAGCACTTATCATTTCATATTTTGACCTTTCAATAGGTCGTCTACCTCAACGGAGTTTTATTTTGATTTATTTTATTTTTTTCCTTCAATTTGGCCGACCATCCTTGGTATTTTCTTCCTTTTATTTTCCTTTCTTTATTTCCTTTTTCTTCCTCTTTTGGTCGCTCACCTCTTGGGAAAACTATTTTATATATTTTTAATTCACCAACAGGCTCACAAAAATATAAGAAGTCATTTCACATCTTCAATTCACCCAATAAAATTGATTAAATATAATATTTAATCAATTAGGTCATTCTCTTAGGTCTCCGGCTTAGCCTACGGGAATAGGATAGGCTAACCAACTCCATTAGGTGATCACTCAGAAAATGGGGACATTACATGCCATTCACTATTAAATACATATTTGGATTTCATGAAAGGGGGAAAAATAGTTGTAATATCTTTTGACTTTAAATAACTTTTGTTATAAAAATTATTATTGTTTTCATAATATCATTGGGTGCCAACAGCATATGGTTTGTGCCACATGGAAAAAGAATTTAGTTAGTGCCGAGCAGAAAAAGTATTTTGTTTAGTTCTTTGCATACTGGGTTATGTTTATCTCAATTGATATGAGACCAGCTTTCCTTTCCCAACAATATCCCTTTACTTCAGAAGCAATGATCCAATCCTTATGTAATGTTCCATACAAATCAGTCAAGTGCATCACAACATTTTCAAGAACTAGTGAATCTCAACATCGTCATGTCCACATAGTTGTTTTTCTCACCCTTTTTATCCATTTTTCCCGTATGTTACGAGAAGAGTAGAACTAACATCATGTGCTTCAAGTTCATTTTCTCTAGGCATCAGTTATGCCTTCTCTTGTTTGTTGTCCTACTCATTTAATCCATTGTGCAAAAAGCACTTTCACATCTCATTCATTTTATCTATATCATTATATCAATGATAGATACAATGTTTTCTCTTCTTTAACATATATTTTGAGATTTTCTGCTTTTCCTGTCTATAATTGTTCTTATTGTCTTTTTGTAGGCAAGTTTCCAGCCCATGTGCACATAAGAAGGCTATATCTCCCACAGGTATTTTTTGTATTCTAGGAGGTAAAGGTTTGTTTGTGGTGTCGACAATAGAAATTCCCATGGTTCAGCCCATAGATAGCAGAGTCGGCGAGTACTCGCCATTTTTGGCATGGCGAGTAACTCGCCGAGTTTTCTCACCAAAAACTCGACGAGTCTTAGTGAAAAACTTGCCACACACATCAACTGAGGCAAAATGTTTTTTATTTTTTAAATTAGATTTTTCTTTTGGATCTTCATGCTAGTAACCCTAACCCTAATGGTCTATGGGCCCAAAGAGAAAAAACTGAGGAAGGCTAAAGGCTGCAAGAGTGAGTATTAGGTTAGGAAAAGTAAGGACTTGGTATTGCAGAAAACATAGTGATAAAATTGTGAAAATGACATGCACCATGAAGGTTTGTGTGGTATCAAAGGCTTTAATTTGGGCTTTAATTGGGAAAATGACATGTCCCCAGACCTCATTGGGGGCGCTCCCCCAAACCCCCACCCACCACTGTCTACCTCTCATCCCCAAACTTAGGCCCTTGGTCCCCTCGTCCTAAAACCCACCCCCCCATCTCCTTGTCAAGAAACTCTATGGAACATAGATCAAATCTAAAAGATAACACTTCTGTACTCATTTATGGACTCACTGGATACATTTTTTTTATCATTGAATTTTGTAAAAAAATTGTGTTTTTAAAGAAATTTAAGTTATTTTTTTAATTTTAAGTTGTCAAGCTGCAAATTTTGGGTCTGCGAGTTTTGCCGAGTCAGAGTCTGCCAACTATGGTTCAGCCAGGATTTCAACAAGTATCAGTACCGTGTAATCCATATCTGACCTCCAACTCTTGCAACATATATTATATCAAAAGAAACATGCAAGAAGATACCCACAAAAATAATTAGTGGAGCAGCAAGAAAACTGCAAGATATTTTCAGAACAACAAATTATAAAACCCCAAATTAGTTACAAATTAAATTTAAGAAGAAAAGAAAAAAATGCTTTTGATTTCCAAACTTTTCACTAGGTTTGGTTGAGGGGTAATGTAGTTAATAACTCATAAACACCATTGTCCTTAGATAAAGGTTTCAAAATTCAAAAAGTAGTATTATTTAAAATGGTATGCCTAAACCAACAAATTCAAATTTCAATCCTTGAAATCAAAGAATTAGAAAAACATTTTGCAAAAATGGAATGAAAGAGTGCATACAACTTCTAATTAATAAACTAGGAATCCACGTACAAATCTGTAGGTATCTACATATTGAATGAGGCAATTTTTTTAAAACAGAAACAAATTAAATTTCAAATATACCCACCAAACTTTTTTTCACTTACTGTGGTGCATCCACTTCTGCTCAGTTCCCAAGACTCTGCTGCATCTTTTGTTTCTTCGTCAGTACCTTCTCTTTCACAAGAAGCCTTCATATATGACAACAAATGCCCAAGTTATGTGATGATTCAGTTTCTTCATAAATATGTTTTTCAAACCATAGAATTCTTTATGTACATAAAATTTTACCATGAAAAAATAATTTTACCAGAAAAAATCAACATAATCAAAAACATGGAAATTGATCTCTATTTTAGGCCCATTGAAAACAGGCTAATGTTGTGATTCAAAGAGCCCATAAAACATACAAATTTATAGTTTAAAATTGAAATAGAAATAAAATTTCCATAACATTTCATTCAGAAAGGATAATTTCCCAATAAAAGTAACTAAATTCTTTAAAGTTACCTACCAGCTCTCCCTTGACTTCATCACCATGGACATTCATATCTTCAATTTCTTCATTTATGCTTTTCTTTTCTTCTTGAGGACACTTTAGAGTTCAAACATTACAGCAAAGACCTCAGTCAAGATATTGTTCAAATTTTTAATTAATACATGGTATAAAATAAAATTTATTTCTTACATTACATGTCATATAATCAATTAGTGAAAACCCATTAAGAACTAATTTAAAAACAACAACTTAGTTACTAGTTACCATTTCCTTTGTGAAAAGAAAATAATCAGTAACATTTGTGATATAAATTTTCAAGAATGGCCGGATTCTCATCATATTTATTTTTGATAGGTAATGAAAAACAGATAACAGTGTCCCAGCCATGAATGGAAAGAATGCAAACCTGCCCCTAAAGGGTTGTATACACCACAACCTAAACCATGAGGGAGAAAGCAATGTGGATGAGTCACAAATTAGATATTTATGGAAAGAAAAAATACTAAAAGACAATAGGGAAAACCTAGAAATATTATCAATGGGTCTGCACTGCTTAAAAGTTGAACCTAGCCATCTCATTGGTGATGAATTTAAAATCCACAGCACTCTAGCATTTGTATATTCCCAGCTGGTTTGGGAAACCAACCCCTAACCTATGTCTCCCTCTCCATAGAAAGAACACTCTTGAGACTTGCCGAAGATATTTCGTAAAAATGATCTCATCACTCTTAACACTTTATACAACCTATATGGGAAGATGCAAAGTCAAACATACGGATATATGTGAAAGTGAGGAATTGAATGTACCAATCCACCCAACCAGGAATTATAGCCCTTGCTTTCTCTAAGATCCGTATATGCATCTAATCTTCCATTCCCTATACCAAGAGCATAAGAAAAGCATCATTCACCCTCTTATAATGTTTGAGAGACCCAGTATACTACGGCAGATGTCAATATATGTGAGTGTGTTGACGAGGCCCTACAGTATTCAATCCTGCAATTGTGTCTATGCGTGCTATGAGATACACAATATATGTCATCCTGAAATCATGAGTCTCCTCAAACCCTATCAACTGCTTATGCGAGCACTCACTGATTAATGATGACCAAAGCATTCATTTCCATCACACTTTGTGCTTCCTCTTGCCTTGTGACCCAATTGAGCAGTGTGATCATAATCGATAACTCATCATTGAATTCACCTCCAATCAAGTTTTTTGGCAAATTTACCTTCTTTTCTTTCAACCACTTCTTTTCAATTTTCTTTTGGCACTCTAGCACACTACTTTCCCAAACCTTTTCACATTCTTCAAGCTCGACTTCAAGTGATTCTTCATAAACAGGTACAGATAATGTAAAATGTTATTTAGATCTCCACTAAGCTAAGCTTGCAAAGAACTTGTCGATTTACTAATTTAACCTCTCTCTTTTATAGATCATAGTGTTTGACACATGCTAGAATGAACTCAAGGATCTGTGCAGAAATAAGGAATGATCCTACTTGAAAAAGATCATTGTCCATTAATTTTTTAGCGACCATATTCCCATTCTTTGCTTTTCATCCAAAATTAATTCTTCCGCACTAACATGGCATTGGTCAGTCTCCCAGACCTTTGGAAAACCATGGACGAGTATGGATGTTACATCCATGGAAAGGGATGAATACTGCATATTTGCAAGAATAGGGTTAGTTAATCTATTCTCTTTGATGTATGAGTTTTCAATGCACTCTTATATTGCTGTAACAACATCTACACTTAAAGCCTTACTATATCAGGCCAAAAACCCTAAAGAAGTTTTCTTCAAACTGTTCCTATGACATTGGATTTCACTTTCAATTTTCTGACAAATGACAAAAGAAAGGCGGATTGTGAAAAGAACCCACTGCTGTTTTAAGTGTGACAGGATTATGACTCTTATATAGGCTAAATGACAGCTGGAATGACTGCTGATTGTGTCCTGCCGTTTTGAAATGACTGAATTTTCTGTAAAGAGGATGAATCTGCTGCTGATTAACAATCACTGTTATGCTGATACCTCCAAGGGTGACCTGCTGATGAAATAACAAAGAATAAGGAGCTTTAAAGTACCAAATCTCACTCATGAGTCATGATTGGCACCGGCCTATGCTAATTATAATTGCTTCTTTCCTTCCTGATCGCTGCATCTTTTAATAGGATTTCTTTATTACGAAAAGCATGATTTTTCACAAACAAACACCACCCCTATAAATAGCAAATTCACTTTCTACAACTCAGTTTTAGCTTCCACCCCTACAAATTTTTCAAGGAAAAAACAAGTTTTTTTTTTTTAAATGAGCAGGGCCAACCTGTTGTTGCAGTAAAGAACAGGACCAACTAGATTTTATATTTATATATAAGGGCAATTCATATGTTTTTCACATTCAGTCCACAGCAGCAGCAGAACAGCAAAGGAGCAGGATATAAATCAAATGATAGAGCAGATCAGCTGATGAAGGTGACAAATTAGGCACTTGTGGCAGAAATATAAAGAGCAGAAGACAGCAGACCTGCCTGGGTGCATGTTAGGGACTAGGGAGGGCAAAGCCACTAATATTTTGTGCTGAAAACATGGCAAATAAATGGATTAGTGATCTGTACCCTTACTTATGGGAAAGAATTCAAATGAAATGGAGACTAATTCAAGCCAGGCACACTTCTCCATGGGCTTAGCCATAGGTTTTTCCTGCCAAATGAATTCAAGAAAAAGTGGCACATATTTTGATGGATTAAACCCATAGAAAACTCCGCTTAACTCACTAAAATCAGGCTAAGTGGATGCTGGTGCACGCCTAGTGTGCCTTTGCCACTGATCTTCTCTGCTAAAATCAGTAAAACTTGGTGAGCCTGCTATGATCTGCACTCAGCTTTATAAGAAGTGAAATCACTAAAGGAGGGCCATCATATAATTCTACTCAAGCATGAAAAAGGGGCAAATTGTTTGGTGATCTGCACCTAGGAATGAGATAAGTGAGCCAAAACTTAGTAAATCCATGCCAAGCATCAGAAAACATGGAAAAGATGTCAATGATCTGCACCTAGGTTAAAGGATAGGGGTTTCAAGATGAAAGGGCACACTTTTTGGTGGTAATAACCAGGCAAATCCCTGCCCAACCCTTAAATCAGTCCAGGTGCACCTTTTATGTGGTTAAACCACATCAAATCTCTGCCTTAGTTGGTTTAAAAAGAGTTGTAAGTTGAGATGATTTTGCCACCTATCTTTTCTGCCCAAACATAAGGTAAGTTGGCTAAAAGTAAAACATTGTTAAATTCTGCCCAGACACTTGAAGTGTAAATAGAGTACTTTTAAGGAAAGATGAGGCACACTTTTATGATGGCTTAGGCATCTAATTTCTCCTCCAGCACACATTTCCTTTGGCTTTGCCTCCCAAAATCTTTGCCCAAGAGCTAGGTGCACATATGACAGGGTTTTGCCACTGTTTTTCTCTGCCTAAGCTTATGTTAGTAATAAAATCACTAAAGGTGGTGCCTCCTCTATATTTCAGTCAGACCTAAAAGCAAAAAACAGGGATTAAGGCATGCAAAGGAAGTATCAAGTACCCATATGAGGGTTGTTTGCCATTGATACTGCAAATTATTTAGTCTTTGGTATCTTCAGCGAAAGCAAGGCTATCTGTCCATGTTTTTGCAGGGCTTTGGAGAGGTTTTCAGTGCACTATTGTGAAGGGATTTTGAGGAACACCAGTAGTATTGCAAGAAATACCAGCAGAATCCTTCATATTCTCCTTTCTTTTTTGCTTCTTCTTTCCAAGTGGCTGTCCTCCATTTCCAAGCAGGCTGGTGAATCAAATTGTCATATACCAAAACACTAGGACAGCAAGGAGATCATTTATCAGCAATGAAATTGCATAAGCTACCCTACTTGGTCAGATGATTATCTTGGCTAATGAAGAATGTGGGTGACAAGCTCAAAGAATGTTCTTTCAGTGCTTCTAAGGTTGAGGGGTTCGAATTCAAGTGTTTTGTGTATCATCATGTTGAGGTATCAATGGATTCATCATGTTTGAAGTTTGGAGGTCAATTTCTTCGAATTTCAAATGATCTGTCAATTGCTTTAAAATTTTGGAGGTCACTCATGTGCAACTTGCTATTCTTAGCAGTGACCATATCCAACAATAGTTATTCTCAGTGTTCTATTTCTGGGAAATGGATGAAAGCCTATTTTAGGTTGTTTGTATTTTAATATAGTTGCCAGGAAACTCCATTATCGGAATATAGACAAAGTACCAGTACCCGTACCCAAAATTTTACTTTAAAGTTGTTTTCTTTCTGCTTTTCTTACAGCTTGTGGATAGATTCACTTTAAAGCAGCTCTCTTTGAGATATTTTATTATTATTTCTTAAATCCCAAAAAACACTTTATCGTAACCTATAAGTGCGTGCCTCAGGCACAGGACATTCTTAATAAATGGTAGCTAAAGTTGAGCTTATGCTGCTGAAATATTGTTGTGTGTGTTATCCTTGTGTTTGTGCTACTGTGTTTGTATTCCGTGAATTGAATTGATAATTGATCTTATCAAGTCATGTATTGTTGGTATTCATCTATTTAGGTTGTAGTTTTGTATGCAATATAGCCTTTCGATTCTTGGAATCATGTATTGTTCAATCTGTTATCCCTTCAATATCTTGTTTGCAGTGGAATACTAGTCTCTGGTTTAACTAGTAGGAAGTTGTTTGTTCATGCTTTAATAGTTTGTTTTCCTTAATATTTGAAATCTTGTCTGCAACACTTGACTGTTAATGGTCTGGCACATGCATCTGAGGCCAAAAACATAAGCACTTAATCATTTCCATTTATGTAAACCCCTAAGTGAAATTCTGTAGAGTGTGCATATCTGTATATTATGTCTATAGTTTTAGTCTAGGATTAGTTTTAGGTTTAGTGAGATCTCAGCGACCTACCCCTCACAATTTGATGAACAATTCTATTGCACATGTTGTTCCATTTTTTGCTAAGTTACCGAATCGCCCCTTCTACAGGCCGATTCCAGGTACAAAACATCCCGGAATTGGATTCTGGTTCGAATCGATTGCGGATTCGTTGTTTCTTAGATCGAAACGATTCCATCAAACAACTTTCGAATCCGTGCGAATCCGACTGTGACGTGGCACTTCAAGTCAAATTCAATCACAATTATGGACATTGACGTTCATTTCGACTAATTTTTTGTGGACTTATTAATGCGGAAAATCCTAATACAAACGGATCCGTAAAATCTGAATCTGTAAATGGAAAGCTAAGGAAAGCATAGGAGAAGGCCTCGACATATTATTGAAAGGAGTCACATTGAGCCCTTTTCTCTCCACGGCATGGTATGGTATCTAGGTGCATTTTGGCCCTGATGTTATTCAGAATCGGTTAAGCAACCAAGGTTGTAGTTTGAGTTCGTTCAAGCATAAATTACTAAATAGCCCTAAACTAATATGTGTTGGACTGCCGGTGGATAGAAATTACTCTAAAGTTTAAAAGTTAAATTCTATTGATAATTATTAATAATAATAACATTGTTCTTTCATCACATATATTGCAATATATATGTATTAAATATGTATGTATTATTAATACTATCCATAATAATAATACATATGAATTTATTAATACTATCAATAATAATAATACCTACAAGCCCATTATATTGCAATACATATGTATTATTAATACTATCGATAATAATAAGTATTTAAAGTAATAACAAATAAGCTATTGAAGTAATAACTATCTATTAATATTAATTTATTAAATAAATATATAACAATAATTTAAAAATTATCTATATTTAAATTTTTAATATTTATAGTATTTCATAACTTTAATATTAACCTATTTATAGTATTTAATTATTTTTAAATATAGTTCCTAAATGAGATTTTTCACAAGGTGTTGCAGGAGGAAGGATCTGTATTGAAAAGAGCACCAGTTGCAGATGGAGAGTCTTATGTGTTGATGCCAGAACTTACTTATCATTTTAATTTAATCATTACAAACATGTGATAAAATGTACAAAAAAATTTATTAACACGATAAAAGTGTTCCACAATGGTTAGTTACTCATCATTGCTACTATTGTTACCAAAATGTTTACTGAGTCACTTCAGTTTCACAAGAATGTATCAAACCAACGAGCCCAAAATGTTGTGTTTATATTATGCTACCAAAAAAATGCAGTCAGAAGAGCACATACCAACTTTCCCAACTCTTTTCCAGCTTGTCCTTCAAAGTTTCAACTTTCTCGTCCATGTTCTCTTGCTCTTTTCGAGGACCCTTCAAGGATGAGAACAACTACCTAAGTTTGGAAATGATACAAATTCTTATAGCAATCTCGATATTGTCTTAATGCTACCCATACAATTATTTTCCCTCTACATTTCCTACAGCTTATCGAAGACTAGTTTATATAGTTGTAATGTCCCCCATTTAGCCCAATTGGTCAGTTGATGAGAATTAGCCTATCACATGGTTCCTGTAGGCTAATGGCTTTGGATAGGGAGCCAAATTGGACCATTTTGCTAGGACTTACTATTTATAGAAAGTCAGGTCGGGGCAGTGTTGAGCGACTTGCTATTTATAGCAGGGCAGGATCTAAGGGCCTAGCATATGGTTTTTGGTTTCGAGGGGCCCGAAACATTATTTATCGATATAAACTAAATTTAATATTAACTTATAATATTTGCAAAGGTTAAGTGACTTTAAGTTATTAAGTGTTTGTTGGGCTGTGATGTCCCCTAACTACTGCGGGTAAGTGTCGGTTTGTTGGCGTTTCAATTCACACCTCTGGAATGCGAGTTGGAAACGGATAGCTATGCACAGATAAACTGCTCTTCTATTATGAGGGGAAGTTCATTTTTTGCTGATGTTTGCTTAAAAGATAAATAAATTAAATTTTGCCTATCTTTTAGCTTCTCAGCTGTGAGCACAAGGTTATAAAACTCTATCGCTGCAGTAGAGGTTTTTGTTTTTAACTTCTAACTACAGCTAGGCCTAAACTAAATGACGCTTTTCATCACCTAAGTAAATTCAGAGCAAAGGAATCAAAAGTTAACAGAGAATGATTTGTTTTAACATAAAAGCTCAAGTAAACTTCTTTCAGATCACATCAGAAGACTCATTGTACTTTAAGATGAAAATTGAAAGTAAGATTATGCAAGCCACACATCTGACGACAAAACTAGATGATCGTGAGACAGAGAATCAAAGCAAATGGCAGGCATGAGATTTCTATTCTCAATATCATAAAGTTATTACAACTCCAGGACAGCGATATTGTAGCAAAGGCAGGCAAACAATATGCAACCAAACACTGGATAACAGATAACACAGAGTGAACAAGCACCTGAAATAACAATTTCTGCAGGCTAAAATAGGCACAGCAAATTTTGCTATCACAATTACAGTTCCATGACAATGGGCAAGGCTGCCCTTATTTATACTAAATCAAAGGAGTAGAGAACCCTAAAATCTCCTTGATTTTATCTAACTTGCCAACTCGCAAGCTTTATTTCTATTCTAAGACAAAGATTACAACTAACACCTGCTTTAAAACAATTTGCGTTAAAGCAAAGAAAGCTCCAACTATTACAAAGTGATTTTTACTAATTTAAGGATGGATAAGCTTTTAATGAAAGCAAATGCTTTAAAACAAAAAGTATTGAGTTAAAGCTGCTTTCTTTTGAGTCACATCCCCATCTATATTGTTGCTTTATTGGTGACGTCATCCACTGGTATTTTAGGAAATAATATCTTCTAAAAAGCAGATTTCGAGAGAAAAAGCTAGCACGTGAGTTTTGTAGACAATCTTGTTCTGAAGCAACCCAGATCATCGGATTTTGAAAAAGCAGAAGATTTCTCGAAAAAGCAGGAAAAAGCAAATTTCAAAAGAATTAAATTTTTCCAATCTTCAAGAGGACGAAATTCCAAATGAACCCATTTCGATGAAAACTGAAAAAGCTGTGGCCCTGTTTCTGAAAAATGATGCCCTAGAAAAATGGACCTTGAAAAAGCGTGCCTCTGTGCTTCCTAATCCCGAAACCATGAATAACACTGAAAAAGCACTCCGTTTGGGTTCTCAAATCTTCATGAGAAGAAAAAGACTTTTTCTTCCTCTGGATGCAACCTGTAAAAATAATGAATAAGGAGGCCAAAAGCTTGTTTTATAGAACTTTAGGGCGAAAAAGCAGCTTTCTTTGTGAAAGCATAAAACTTGAATCTTATCCATGAAGAAAGCAACTTTTAAAGCACAAATCCAAGTTGATATGCTCGAATAGGAAAAATCCTTATTTTATAGCTGCCTATGGCTTCATGTGTGAGGAGATTAAAAAACATCTTCTTTGATGATGTCATTAAACACGCAGAGTTGCAAAAGCGTTAGCCAAATTTTCTTTCGTTTTGAAACTTTTTGCACTCATTTTGACTCTAGCGTGGCCTATCTCTGACTTCAACAAGACGGCAAACTGTCACCGTTGACTGAAAAAGCTGACTAATCATGGCATCTTGAAGTTTTATCAATCACGATTTCATCCCCAGCCTCAAACTGACGATCCGACGACGTTTGACTGTAATTTTGACTTCTGGAAACTGTTACCGAAGAAAGATCGGGAAGTGGCTGATGTCATACATCAGCGGAACATGAAAAAACTATCTCTAGAGATCTTAGGCACCCCTAGCCTCCAGGGGCGCTTTTGGACTCATGCCTCAGCCATTTTTCGAAATTTTCATTTTTTCTTCATTTCTAGAAAAACATGAAAAATAAAATAAGTTTAGAAAGAATGGGCGCCCCTAGCCTCCTGGGGCGCCTAAGGTTCCATGCCTTGGAAAATTTTTGGAATACTTCAATTTTCATTAGCAAATCTTGAATTCTGCCAGATTTTGAAGGTCCCCTGCTTGACGTATATTTCAAATATATTTAAGTATATGTTTTCATATACTTTAAATATTTTGAAATATACTGTCAGGATGTTTGAGATAGGTCTCGAATCCATGGGATTTAAAATGCAGATTCTAGATTTTTGAGGATCCACCAGATTTCAGAGTTAGTCATTTTTTCAGGGCTTCAAGACATCAGACTTAGTCAATTTCAGGATTTCAGGGATAGGCATCAAGATGAGGGTCGACTGGATAGCCTAAGCATATCTGAGATGAATCCCCTGCTTTTCCAGGCTTGTTGACTGAATTTGACTAATTTTGACCACTTGAAAGTGGGCTGACGAGGCATTTTTTATGTTTTTCGAAAAACACAAAAAATAATCTAACACTGGGTTGCTTGGGCGTCCCCAGCCTCCAGGGGCGCTTGGATTTCCCAGACTTAGTCAATTTTTTATGATTTCCATCTTATCCTCGTTTTCTGGATTCATCCTGCTTCGTTCTCTATTCTTCGTCAGTTGTCTATTGCTCAGCAATTCTTCGCCTTCTGAACAACATTGAAAGCTTGAAACTGACCCTTGGCAAATGAATTTCCTCCATTGCCTTAGAGTTCGTGCTTCGCCTTCTGAAAAAGCAAAATTGACCCAGTAGAGAAAACTCGACCTTTTGCAGATTTCGTCTGGACCACCTTGATCATGAAGCAATATCAGCCAATCAGAATTAAGCAGGACTCCTGAACCAGAGCTTCTATTTTTAGAAACTTTCTATTTTTAGAAAATTTTGCCAGCATCCGTATCTCAAGAAACCCAGATAACCTAAATTGACATTTATAATTTCTATTTTTAGAAATTTTGACTTTTTGCCTTTTTGACGACAAAATTTTCTAGACTCTTACAAAATGCCTTAATGAAGCAAAAAAATTGATTGGGTACAACAATTGGCTCTGTCTGGGGACCATGTCGGATACTTACGGCATAGGAGAACCGAGAATCTCTGGACTTTTTAGCTTAGACCAGTGCCTTATCCATTTGCAGTCTTAAAATTAAGACTGCTGTCCCATATGAGATTTTATTGGCTGAAACAGGTTTGTTCCCTTTGGAGGCGTCAACGATGGTCCGTTTGGTAAGTTACCTAAGGAAGACTCAAAATATGGAAAACCACCGTTGGCCTAAATTAATCATGGAGGAAGAGCTAAATAGAAGAAAGAAAACTTGGAGGAAGCAAAATGACAAGTGGTTCAAGAAATGGGACATTAATATGCAGGAGTGCCCTCATGCCAACGAGGAAATAAAAAAGTATGTTAGAGAAAAATTTCGACACAGCATGTGGACTAATCAAAAGGGACGGAAAAAAGCCTACTATATCAAGGAGTTCATCCCCATGTGGGACCATGTCGAAAAAGCCTACTTAGGGGCAGATATTAAGTGGAAAGCAAAAATGTTGATTGCTCAAATGAGGGCTAGCTCACATCATCTTAGATGTGAAACAGGCAGGTGGTTGATTCCCAAAGAGGAGTGGGAAAATAGAATATGCCTCTTTTGCAACAAAGGTGTGGTGGAGACAGAGTGGCATTTCATCATGGAGTGCTTGGCATACAATGACATTCGTGCCAGCTATGAAGGCATTTTGAATATCAACAGTTTAAGCACCTTGTTTGAAGAAGCGAGATTGGACAAAGCTGCAAACCTATTGATCAAAATTCACTGTAGGAGATCCGATCTTGAAAGGGGGCTTCAAACTGTTTAGTGCTTTGCTGCCTTGTTCATTGGTTCGTGTTGTTCTATGCGGTTATGGGTCCCTTAGGCTACTCTGGCCTCGTGTACGTTATTAAAATCTTTCATTCATTCATTCATTGGGCAATAGAGTCAGGACATTTTCCTAATCGCCTAGAACAAGACTTTTCCCTAAAAATCACCTAAGACCGGACTTCCTAAAATCACCTAAGAGTTGGAACTTCCCAAAAACACAAACAACACAACTGTCACATTACGAAAAGGGAAATACACTACGACATAACGATCACATCACGGAAAGGGGAAACACATTACGAGAACAAAAAGTGCACACAAATGCTCTTTTTTGAGTGAGGATGAAAAGAACAAAAACTGTCACACAAAACCGTCAACCGACTCGGAAAAACAAGAACCATCTCTCCTTAGCTATGAAGATTGTCTTGTCAACACAAAACTTTTGTTTCTTTGCAACATCTCCTCAAAAAGCCATGATTCAGGAGAGTATTCACGTTCAGGCCATGAGAAGTTCATGAGGAACTGGTTGATACACCAGAGATCACGTGGAGCATCTTCCTCTAAAGTGAGCAACCTCTGTAACAGGTGAAGGTACAAAACCTCTTTTTGAAGATATGGAACAAGGTCTTGTGGCCAAAGTATGCTTGTGGGAATGGTAGTCACCACATATAGAACTTGACTTTCATTTATGTCTTCAACATACGCAACCTTGAATTCAGTCAATGTATCATCTTCTAAGAAAGGTCGAAACTGCTCATACACAATTCTAGTTACTAATTCTTGGCTTACCGGATCCACAACTGTTATCATCAATTTATCTAGTAATTCAAGTACTTCTTCATCATTCTTATTGGTCATGTCTTCGTCCATCCATTCCTCAAAATCCGAATATGATAAATCATCAAGAACTGAATATTCAAGCACCTGATCATTATTAAAGTATACTTGATGGATAACATCTTCACCTAGTCGTTCACTTTGACATTCATTATTTTGACTCTCATCAGCCTCCATAGGGCAATCTTATTCAATAAACGTATCCTTGAGACCATAAATATGGATATTTGGTAGTATCTCATCTTCAGTAACCATGTACCCTTCTTCTGATAGGCAATCAAGATCAAAGACAGATTCGTCTAGGCTTTGTGTTTCATCTTCATCTGCTTGATCGATTTCACATATAGCATATCTCACCATACACTTGTCGAGGATTTCTGATTTCTCCAATTAATTCTCTTTAGTGACCAAGACTGAATATTCCATAAACTTTTCTTCTCCACAAGTCTCTTCATATGTTGCATTTTGTGTTGACTTTATCATATCTGTGATGTCTCTTTCTTGCACAGGTTCATGGATAACCTCTGAAAGTTTACCATCATCTTCTTCACTAATGAAAACTTCTTGAGACAAAGATGAAGACGGGCTTAACTATAAAAGAAAGTTTACAGTATCCTCTACAGAAGAATCACTCTCCAAGTGATGTAGAAAACTGTCGAGATCCAATGATGAATCTTCCATATGATCTCCGGTTTTGAGAAATTCCTCCAATGATGCATCATCTTCAAAATGAAGATCTTGTTCTTGCTCCAATTGCAATGCTTCTTTGGTCTCTTCTCCTTTGAATGTATCTGACACAGGTTCTTCAAACCAACCTTCAAAAGATGAGAAGAACAAATTGGATTCACCATTGCTCTCTACAGCATATTTGATCTCTTCCTCGTAATTTTGCTTTTGAGAAGATTGTTGCATTTCTTCTTCTTCATAGAAAGTATGCAAGCTGTGCATTTCTTCAGGTTCTTCCATCAACGATCCTTCTTCATATTCAAAGAAATTATGCAAATTTTCACCTTCCGATGAACATTCATGTTCCACATGCAAACACATAATGTCAATTGAAACAGAGTTAGGAAAATGATCCTTTTTAATAGTTGATTTACACTGGTAAAATCCCTTCATAGAGCCGCCATCGGATTTGTCAAAGAGACGTTCAGGATTATCTGAAAATCCTTGATTTTCATTTGATGCTTTTAATATTTGCATGAATCTTCTCATCTCAGGGCAATTTTCTCCATCATGTTCATTTGTTACGTGGAACAAGCAGTAGATTTGTATTGTAGAAGACACATCCGCCTCTTGACGCATAGGTGATACTTGACGCATAGGTGAAGCCGGTTGATCACTGACATAGTTAATGAAAGAATCTGGTATACTTGAAGGAGATGGAACTTGCCGAAGTGGTACAACATTCAAGGGCACCAGTGGTTTGACTGAATCTCTCTAGATCTTTCTTGAAGTGATCATATGATCTTCTAATTCAATAGCATACTCCTGAGCTTCTTGCAGTTCTGTAGTGTCTTTGCTTGAGGTAGAAAGAAATTTCTGAAGATTGTGCATTCGTGAAACAACTTAGTAGAATTTCTAACGAAGGATTCAGGGTGTTTACAACTTTTCCAACCAAACGATTGAATCTGGCCACGAACTCTCGCATCGGCTCACTTTTGTCTTTCTTGATGTTTGAGAGTTGTGCAAACAAGACATGACTATCTTCTGCGGGCTTGAAACGGGCGAGAAATTTCTCCCTCATCGACTCCCAACTTGTGATAGAGCTGGCAGTGAGGTGATTAAATCATTCATCTGCTGAGCTTTGCAATGTTTCCACAAACAAATGCACTACAACATCTTCATGTGCAACGCCAAGAATCCCACAGGCGGTGGTGAAGGCATAAATCTGTTCATCAAGATGTTGCTTGCCATCACCATGAACCTTCGAAAAACCTTTTCTTGATCCTTCAAGAAGCTCATGATTTTCTGCTAGTGCCAATGGTCCAATGTTGTTACCCTAAGGTAATGGGGTTGGACGCCGCTGATTCTAATTATTGCGAGCATTATTATTAGCATCACACATTGCTCTAGGCTAGATTACAGGTTCCTCTTGCTTAACTTCAGGTACTTCATGCTCGACTTCAGGAACTTGTTGAATTCCACGAACTGTGTTGGATGCTTCTCCAACTTCTGTAGGAATAAGATCTTGGAAGAATGGATTTGTAGTACCGTCTTTCCCCCTTCTTGTATAAACCCTGTGAGCTAGGATTATCTACTGCCACGCAGGAGGTGGTAATATTGGTCTTTTGGATGCAAGATCTGCTTTGTTTTCTTCTTCGTCAAGCATAGTAGTTGCGTTTCTCCACTGAGTAGTACTTTCCTTTTGTGTACAACACGTTCCTGTCTAGGTGGGCCCCACCTCGAGCGGCCACGTATGTCTGTCAAGTAAGTCGATCCTCGGATGCTCCGATGGGGAGATGAGCCCCCACTCTTAACCCCTGGGCCGCCATTCACCACTAGTCCGGGCTTTTGGTGTAGTGGTATGGCCAGCTTGGTATCAAAGCAGAAGATCTTGCCATCCTGTGTGGTCAGATTCAACATGCAAAAAGGGTTTTGAGGCATGTGGCCAGGTACAAGCAAATATTATCTCAAAAGAAATAGATCACAACCAGAACTAGAAGTACCAGAGCATATAGACCCTTTTTCAGGTCCTGATACAGTTATAGTCCCAGCACAAGTAATGGGTGACAAAGACAGAGATCATGATGAGCCTAGCTTGCGAGATATTCTAAACTCACTGGCCGAGGGACAGAGGGACAAAGAGATTAGCATTATTCGGATGACAAAGATGATGACAAACCATGTTTTCGATAATCCTGGAAACAATAATAATAACCACAACAATGACAGGAACCGGAACAATGAAGGGAACAGGCACATTGGTGATAGGCAAAATGGTGATCGTAATAACAATGGTGGTGATAGACACAGGCACAGGGATGATGAGAACAGAAGACCAGAGTGTGAAGCATCAGTGAATAACAGGGAGGCTACTCGTCACACAGCATACAATGACAGGAACCGGAACAATGAAGGGAATAGGCACATTGGTGATAGGCAAAATGGTGATTGTAATAACAATGGTGGTGATAGATACAGGCACAGGGATGATGAGAACAGAAGACCAAAGTGTGAAGCATCAGTGAATAACAGGGAGGCTACTCATCACACAGCATATGATAGGCCTGGTATACCCACCTTTACTCCTCGTAACCATGCAGCTCAACCTGAGCCTACCCAGTTGGAGTTTCAGGATGTGATAGTTCGGGATTGGTAGGCATCTAGTGATGAGTTTAGGGCTGAAATGTCATTTTGTGAATACTCAGCCTTGAGGATGAAGCATAGACCAAAGGGTGGTAGACAGTATAACATAGAATTGTAGAAGAAGGATAACAAACTAAACATACCTTACTTCAATGGTTCGGGGAAAACTACATCCAGAGCATGGGTGCAGAAGCTTGACAACTTCTTACAGCTCAGCCCTATGCCTGAGGAGGAGGCCATCACATATGCAACTCTACATTTGGATGGTATTGCCCATGAGTGGTGGTACCATGGGAAGATTACATTGGGACACGATCGGATTACCTCATATGTAGAGTTAAAGGTCGCCTCATTGACAAATTCGATAAGAAAGACCCTGAGTTATAGTTCAAGAAGTTGACACAACTCAGGCAGTGGGGGTCAGTTGAGAGTTATATCTCTGAGTTTTAGAAGTTGTCAGTTCTGGTGACGGATATCTCAGAGCGCAAGTTGCTGTTTTATTCATTGATGGTCTTACAGATCCATTACGAGGATGGATCAAGGGTCTTAACCCACCTTCTCTTCATGAGGCAATGAAGAAGGCGAGAGACATGGAATCTTCATCATCAAAAAGTAGATTTCAGTCGAAAGGATTCCAATACAGGAGCGACAAGGAGAAGGATAGGAAACCCTTTCAAAAGGATACAAATCAACCGAAGGAGAAAACAAATCAGCTAAACAACGATTAGTTGAATGAGTACAGAAGAAAGACACTTGGCTTTCACTGCAAGGAGCCATGGGACCCTTCACACAGATGCCTTAATAAGGCAAAGGCAAAGTTAATAGAGTACTATTCAGTTGAGGAGTCACATTCAGAGGCATCGGACCAACGATCGGACAAAGAAGATAGTGGAGATGAGAGTGCCTCACTAGATGTCTGCCAGTCTCTCAGAATCTCGTCCTGAAACTCAAGTTGTGTAGCCTTCTGTTCAGGAACATTGTTCCTGGGTGTAAATACAGGTATACCAAGTCTGTCACCTACTATCAACTGGGAAGCTCTCCTGTTAGTGACTGATGCTTCACCCTCATCATCTCTATCTCTGTGCCTGTCACCATTGTTTATGTCTCCATTGTTCCTGTCTCCGTTGTGCTTGTCACCCATGTGCCTGTCACCTCCATTGTTCACTCTATTCCTATCCCCAAATTTTTTCCTGTTCCTTCCATTATTGTTATTGTTGTTGTTGTCCCTGTTGTTCCTAGCATCCCGAGGTATCAACTAGGTAAGGATATGATTCACTTCTGCCTGTGATTCTCGCATTGTCCTCTCTATAGCCAGTTGTCCCCTAGCCAACAAGTTCAGAATATCTCGCATACTAGGTTCTTCATTCTCTCTGTCAACCAACACCTCAACCTCACCTCAAAAGGGATCTATTTGTGGTACTTCGATTTTTGGTTCTATCTCCGGTACCTAGATTTCTAGTTGTGACCTGTTTCTTCTTAGGTTATAATGGTGAGTTAAAGGTTGTATAGGCAACATGTCTCAGTTCATCTTCTGCGTGTCATGTTTAACCTCACAGGATGGCAAGATACACCACTCTGATACCACTGTAACATACACTATCCCGGCTAGGGTTTCTGTACCAATTTTTTTTGTGTTTTCTGAATGCTATGGTTTAGGGTTTCAAGTGCATGTTTTGCATGTAGGTTTTTTTGCATTGAATATATGGAATATAAAGCACATAAACAAAACCCAGAGAATCTACAACATATATCAACAAAATATCGAATACCCAGGTTGTATTATATCAAAATATGAATTATAAGTACATGCCCATATGCCAAATTACAACTTGGTATTTGTGTTGTGTCCAGGCCAGCAATATGAGCATCAAAGAACACTACTGGTACTGCACCAATGAAGAAGATCTTGCATACAAAGTATATCAGCTCCAAACAACTCTCCTAGACGTCCAAGATGAGCATAATAAATCACCCAATAAAGAGAAGCACCAGCCAATATTCCCCAAGTCACCCTAGGGCTGTACGGCCCAACTGGAGGCACTTATCAGCAAATAACAAACAGCAATCAACTCCTATTTTCTCAGTTTTCTGCAGAATACCCTTGCTGTCCCAAGGTGACCACAATGGACTGCAAAAACTGCCTCAAATGATGTATTTTGAATTCCACAAAAAGCTACGGCTATGTGCTGCAGTATGGCCAGCCAAGGAGGCAGTACGGCCTGTCTAAAGGGCTGTAATCAGCAAATAAACTTCAACTAAATGCCCGGTTCTGCCCTTCATAAATCTGTATACTCCTATCCATTAGAAAACTCCATAAAATGAATCAACTGAATGCTCCAATGAAACCTCTGGATGAGGCCTCCGATACCCTTCCCTAATGTGGTCTCTCCCACACGAAGAAAGGAGACTTGAAGAGGTTTTCGTCTCAGCCAAGTCTGGTTCAAACCCTTGAAGCTTCCAAAACTCCAAGAATGCACGACAAAGCAATTTTCATAGAAGTGAATAATAATACCAAGCATCTACAAATGAGCTTCATTTCATTCTTTTATTTTCCTCCCTTCTCCAATGCCCAAGAAGTGAATATTTTATTATTTTATTTTTAATGCCTTATGTCCCCAAGTCTCCATATGGGCGCCCAACTTCAAGGTGAACAACTTTAAGTTGTGACTTAACATTATAACATAAAGTCACTTCATAAAGTAAGTCACTTTACCCCTTAAAATTATTATAAGTTAAATCTTTAATTTAACTTATATTTCATCAATTAATGCTCCGGGTGTATCGAAACCATGAATCTCGGGCAACGATCATCTGCATCTACCCTGCTATAAATAGCAAGTCGCTCCAACCTGACTTACTGTAAATAGTAAGTCTCCAATTTGACCCCCTAACCACTGTCATTAACCTATGAGAGTCTGGTGATAGGCTAATCTCCATCATCTGTCTGACTGGGCTAAATGGGGGACCTTAGACAACCCTATAGGCAGTCCACTCTAAAAAAGAGTGGAGCAGAAAAATTAAAACCCAAGTTCTATGGTCCGTTCAAAGTAGCCAAGAGAGTTGGGGAAGTAGCCTATGAGCTTGAGCTACCAGCAGATAGTCGAGTGCATAATGTATTCTATGTTTCCAGGCTTAAGAAAGCACTTGGCCACAATGTGATTCCTTCAGTTGAGCTTCCACCATTGGATGAGGGGAAACTAATTTTGGTTCCAGAGGTTATTATAGACACACGTGAAAGGAATCTTAGGAGGCGGATCATCAGGGAGTACCTGGTAAAATAGAAGAACTTGCCAGTTGAGGATGCGACATGGGAGAGTGAGCAGATACTTCAGCATCCTGAGCTCAGATTGCTTGACGACAAGCAGTCTTGGGTAGGGCGGACTGTAATGTCCCCCATTTAGCCCAATTGGTCAGTTGATGAGAATTAGCCTATCACATGGTTCCCATAGGCTAATGGCTTTGGGTAGGGAGCCAAATTGGACCATTTTGCTAGGACTTACTATTTATAGTAAGTCAGGTCGGGGCAATGTTGAGCAACTTGCTATTTATAGCAGGGCAGGATCTGAGGGCCTAGCATATGGTTTATGGTTTCGAGGGGCCCGGAGCATTTTTTATCGATATATAAGTTAAATTTAATATTTAACTTATAATATTTGCAAAGGTTAAGTGACTTTAAGTTATTAAGTGTTTTCACTTTATTAATAGAAGTTGTAACTTAAAGTTACCTCTCTAGGAGATGGGCGCCCCTCATGGAGGAATAAGGGTCTTAAAACATGAAATAAATAATATAATATTCCCCTTTCTTGGGCGTTGAGTTGAGGAGAAATAAAAGACTAAGTGTGAGCTCATTTTGAGGATTATTCACTCACTTGAAAATTGATGTTGTCGTGCATTCTTGGAGCTTTGGAAGCTTTTGAAGGTTTGAATCAGACTTTGCTGAGACAAAAACCTCTGCTAAGTCCCCTTCTTTGTGTGTGAAAGACCACATTAGGAAGGATTCTTGGAAGCCTTACATAGGGGTTTCATTTGTGCTTTAGTGGGAGTGATTTTGATGAAGTTTGGAGTTGAATGAACATCTTTTATGGAGTTTTCGTGTTGCTAATCAGTTGCAGAGCTATGGTGGACAGAATTGTGTGTTGTGATTGTGTTTTATTGCTGCTATAGCCAGTCCTTGACAGGCCATACTTCACATTTGTTGGTTGTACTAGTGCAGAGCAAGCCATACATTGTTTAGGGAGTCTTGTGGGGGTTTCAGGCAGGTTTCTCCATCATACATTGGTCGCCCACCTTAGATAAACATCTGCGGGTCTTCACAGCAGAAAAAAGAGGGAGTTTGGATGCATTTTATGCTGATATAATGCTACAGCTGGGCCGTACAGCATAAGGGAGGTTGTGGGTGCTGAGGAAAAGGATTCTACACTCATTTGCAGCTGCAGTCACATGTGTTTTGGATGTCTAGGGTCCTTGTGTTAACTCCTATTTGTTGTATGCGAGAATCTCTACATTGGTGGGGTTTAGGAGATGATTATGGGCATCCATTATGCTGGTCTAGATACGGCAAAAGTATGAAGTTGTAAACTGGCAAATGGGTATTTACTCATAATTCATATTTTGGCATAATACAATTTGGGTCTTCGATATTTTGTTTATATGTGCTTTAGATTTTCTGGGTTTGTTTATATGCACTATATTCTATGTTTCAATGCAAAAAACCCTACATGCAAAACACACATAAAACCCTAAATCAAACAACATTCAGAAAGGCAAAAAACTTGGCACAGAAAACCCTATCCGACAGTGTATGTTACACTAGTCCATTTTGTTTGTCTTTTTGATTTATTATATCTTCTCACTCTTCTCAAATCTACTATTAATCCTAGCCAAAGATCTACTAGAAGACACTATTATCTTATGGTGATGCCTACAGTTTAATTAAACTTGTAAAAGTGATGATCAATTAAAATTAAAATCATCACAACCTGTACATGCATTTGTTTATGTTAATGAAGATCCCCATGGCAATGAATTAGATAATCAAATACTGTTAAATTTTACTTAAATAAACTTGAGAAGAAAACAGCAAATAAAATTTATAAACACCACAGCAGCATTCAGCAATGGCTAGTCCTTACATTTATTTTCTTTAATAAAAGGTATCCTGATTTACTTCATTATTTTGAATAAGAAAGGCACATACCAACTCTCCCTCCATGCTTTCAAAAGATGCCCTTTCGCTCATTTCCAAAGTCTCGTTTGCATCCTCAACTTCCTCATCCATTGATTCTTTTTTTGTTTGTGAACACTTCAAATATGAAAACAAAGAAAGTTAAGAAATAAATCAATCAATAGTCACCCTAATTTTTTATTTTAGCTGCTCATACTCTTCAACCCTCTGATTCCTATGGGCAAAGCTCTACCATAACACACTTTTTACCTTATGGTGATGTTTAATTCAAGTGAAAAATGAAATTAATGGCCTTGAAATCTTTACAACATGTGCATGTACTACAAGTCTACAACTAAATCAATGAACTTCCATATAGTAATCAAGTACAAAAATTGAGTGTAGTTATCATTTTTTGTTACAAACTTCTCACAAAAGGAGCCCATGAATTTTACAAACATGATATTTGTGTTCAACAATGGCTAGTTCTTCATCACTCTATTTACTCTTATTGTCAATATCTATTTGTAAGCATGAATATTCCATCGTAGTGTCAACATAGACATTACATTATATTTTGATAGTTAGCGAATATTTAGTTTTTTAGCTTATTATTAGCTATATTGTCTTTTCCACTCACGTATAGTGTGTTGGTGTGAACAGGGTTATCACCTAACTAGTTTACCCTTGTGTGGATAATTTATATTATTTAACTATTTACTAGTTAAATAATATTCACACATGTTAAGTTGACTTAGTGAATCTTTTAGGTGTTTCTAGTTGAGTCTAGTTGTGTGTTGAGTTGTTGATAGTTGGAGTGAATTGTCTTATCCTCCACATGTGCAATTAGTTATCATCCTCTAATTATCACATGTTGTAGGAATATCTCCACTTTCCACTCCACCTTTCTAGCTCTCACCTTGCCTTTATAAGCAAGGCTCTCTTCATGTATTATGTAATACAATGTAATCTCTTGTAATCTAGCAATCTTTTGCATTCATTGATAGAATAGCATTATTCTCTCATTTGATCTCTCTTGTGCATTCATGAAGTCCTAGATCCTGGGTGGCTCCAATCATAGCCAACTCTAACATGGTATCAGAGCTCTAGGAAGAATCACTTTGTGTTAGTTATTTTTTGAGAGATCTTGAGTGCAATTCCTGATGGATCTTGATAGTTGAGTATGCTCTTCTCTTGCATCAATTGATAACCTGAAGAATCAAAAAAACTTGATAGAAATACCAGTTTGTGAGGGTTTTCTCTTTGTGGCCTTGTATTGCAGGTTCATTTTGAAGCATGTTGCTACAAATCTGAGCACACCATTGTGTTCAAGAGGTTCGAGATAGTCAAGATTGGCTTTTGTTTCATCCAAATCGAACACCGGAGGCCAAATCTATGAGGTTTTCATTTTAGGGGATGGATACTGTTAGTGCCCGAATCGGCAGAGGGTTTGCCAGCTCCAATGCACAGGCAGATTCGGCCAACAGATATGGGAGGTTGTGTGAGCTGCCTCCCCTTCACTTTTGGTTCTGCCGCACCAAGGGGGGATTCCCTATAGCTAAAGATTTATCTTTGACTCACCCAATGACAAAAAGATTTAGCTTTACAACAATAGGCAGAATACTCTCATGTGTGGACCAAAATATGCATGATACATCACAAGTTTGGCAACATTCTTGGACATAACTAACTGGTTGAGGATGAGAGTATGCAGGGGTCCTATTCCTACTCCTACAACTAACAGGTTGGAATAATGGAATGATTTGAATTAATGTTTTGGATGCAAAACAGGGGGTTTTGAATCATAACTACTAATCCAAAAGCAGACCGGTGCCTATCTCGGGGCAAGGAGTCAACTAGACGTATACAAGAGAGTGGCTTGCACCTGGCATTCAAGTTTCAAGGGGTTAGGACTGGTATTTGCCTTACAAACACCACCCAAGGATAAGTATTCAACTACCTCTACTTACATACATCCCAGCTGACATACAATCTTCTCCATACTCAACCTAAAACAATTTAATCCACTCCTTGAATGGAAGTTAAAGATTAAGCATGTGATACAGAAATCCATACCCTAGAATCCGAGAAACCCTTAGCAACCAGATTCAAAAGAAGAGAATGCATACAACACATGGAGACAGACAGACAAACACATGCAATAATGCATTTTTCATATAAAATGACAAGAAACTGAATATATGTGCAAGATGCACTCAAATGCAAATCATAAACTCCAACAGGGATAAAACAACCAGGGAAATGCTCTGTCTTTCGTTATTTTTCCCCCAAAAATGCCCAAGTCTTCAACAACCACAAATGAGTAACACAGTTTGCATTTTATAGCAAGACTGTGCACTCAACAATAATTGCAGGGCATTTCAAAAATTCTACCAAATACAGTGCACCAAAAATAGCGCCCAAAATATTCAATGCAGCATGAGAAACAGAGGAAGAGAGTAGGTAGAATGGGGATTCGTGCAGCCGACTGAAGATTTTCCTCATGAAGAAAGTAACTAGACTGTCTATTCGACCCATACCTCTGCACTTTAGCCATTAATGGCAAACCAACTCACGGCCTATCGAAATGCAACAATGAATGCATCAGAAGTTTTCTCGCTCAAAAATGCAGCTGCAAACCAAGTAATCCCTTCGCTGAAGTTTTAAAACATGGCCATTGATTGTCTCCCTACCGCTGAGATCCGCGGCCTCAAATCGCTTGAAAAGTCATAGATCAATAGAATCGTGCCACGTAGGCACTTTACCTCATTTGACTTTTCCCATCGCAACATTCATTTTGCCTTTTCTGCCCTATATATGCATATTCAAATGCATATACAATTGCCCGCCTTTTGCTTTTTAAAATCGTTTGTATATGCAAGAGCATATACATACAACCGTTTAATATACAAGGCGGACCCCAAATCTGATTAGAACAAATTGAAAATCTACACGGTTCCGGCTTGTATCTCCATTTTGCATATATCACTTTATATGTCTGCATATACAAACACAATATACATACAAGGCGGATTTCACTGCATTTATCAATCGGACTTGAAAACCTTTGAAATCCGGCTTGTATCCCTTTCTTTGCATATTAACCCTTTGTATATCGACACATATACATTGCACAAAACATGAAAGCCGCGGACCCCCACCTCTTATCAATCGGATTGGAATACAGAATGAAATCCGGGCTTTGTATCTTCTCATTGTATGTTTCCTTGTATATTGGGGACATACAATCCCAATATACAAGCCGGACCTCACTTGTCCCACAAATGCAGTTTACACTTCCCTGTCACATCCGCCTGTTGCATCTCCGCATGCACATTTCATAATGTATGTGCAATCCGTGGGCCCCACCAAATGCATCTCTTCCTTGCATGTATCATTGAATGCATCGGTCAATCGGCGGGACCCCAAACTTGGCCGTCGATGAAGCATGTCACGGCGATGGCTTCCCCTTCACTATTCACCTTGCACGTATGTGGGCCCGACCAAATGTACATCGGCCAATGTACCTTTCCATTGTATATGCGCCTGAATGTCTATTGCATACACATCCCGCCTTGTATATCCACGGGCCCCACCATATGCATATCTTCTTCTTTGTATGTTGCCGAACATACAATATCACTTGTACATTGCACTGTAGCGAATGTATATGAGGCGGACCCTTGTATATTTTGCTTGTATGTCGCCAATGCACCTTTTTCCTTTGTATGTTTTCAATGTATGTAGCCGTTGTATGCCTAAACATACAAACCCGATGTACAAGCGAACCCGACATACAAACACAGAATATTCCCGGAATCCTGCGAAAGATTTCCCAATGTACATGCAAGCCCGATATGCATATAAAATGCATATAACTCATTTTTCTCACCATTTTTGAAGGCCGACTGAACATACAAAGCACATTGTATGCCCGAATGTACATTTACACTTGGATGTATATACAAGCAGCCTTGTATATACAAAGACCCATGCAAAAGACTGATTTTTTGCATTTTTTCAACTGCAAAGGCCGAAAGACTTAGAATTTTTTGGATTTTTTGGGAAGGTGTCTGCATATTTAAATGCTTGAAACCTGAATGTTTATGCAGGCACCAACAAATACCTGATCCGGGAGGCATCTGCAATTTTGGAGCAGTTTGGGCAAAAATCGACCCTCCCATCGCACTCAAGACGCTTGAAAACATATAAATTGACTGTAAAATCATCCAAATCGGACAAAGTTGCAACAAAAGGCAAAAAAATTTTGCCCCTCGACCGTAGGGATTTGTCGCAGGGAATATACTCCGCAATCTTTGACTGTGTCATCGCGAATCTGGTCGTACCAGGTCGCAAGCGAAATAACCACCGCGTAATAATATATTCGTTGGTTTTATTCGTTGTTGAAGGTCTATTTTTTCTGCGGATTTTTTGTACCCTATTTGCAAGGTATTGCAGTCATAGGTACCCTGCAGTACTGGTAGGGGCCTCCGCGGTCGCATCAACAGTCAATACCCTCAGCGTTCATTCAACACTAGCCGATCTTTATACCCCGGCGGTCAGATCCCATTCAGCGGTCTCTGCACAAATCATTTCTCCCAGCCACGTTGAAATCAAATTTTTCCGGTCGTTTTAAGCCGGATCAGAGCAGACATCTTTGACAAGGTTTTTTTTTCCCAGCGGAGTCTTTTCTAAATTTAGTGGTGGTCGTTTAAGATCTCTCCCTGCGAGCATTTTCCCAGTGGTATCATCGGCAAAGGGATTTCGGCAGGTAAACCAAATTGCCTTGGCGGTCTATTAACCACATCACTCTGCTAGCAACAAACAACTTCCAGTGGGATCTAAAACTCTCATCAATTGTTCCACCGGCGGTCAAAGGTTTACTCGCCCAAATTCAGCATCTAAGACTCTGACGGCCATAAATCCCTTCGTGGCAGGTTCGCAGACACCATAATTTGTTCTCACGCAGTCAAAAAAATTCAAATCTTCACAGCCGTGGCATCTCAACCTCCGGTAGATCTCGACAGCAGTCAAAATCCGCGGCGGTTTCAATCATTACACAGCGGTCAATGAAATTCCACGATGGTTATGTGAGAATTGTTTCACGCTGTAAATAAATTCAGGCCAGTAAATCTCTAAACTTGTCGGCGGTTCCTATTGGCGTATTCCTTTACCTTTCACAGTTTGCGGCATCTACCGGCGAGATCTTTGGGGTCCGCATACAAAATTTCCGGCAGGGAGTTCATTTTCTGGGTGGCGGATTATCTAAACTAGCCGCAAACTCCCTCCAAAACCACTCGCCCGGCCAATCAACGCCGTAAACCACCTTGCTCGCACTCAAAATCAATTCCGGCCGCCATAAGCGGTTTTCCGCGATACACAGTGGTTTCAAACAAAACTCACGTGGTTTTGTGTCACACAGGCGGTTTCTTAGTGTACGAACTACGGTTTTGGAATCTTGGCAAGCACCCTGAAAATATTTTGGGGGCATCTTTTTTGCCCAAGTTGACGTATTACTGACGTCACAAATCGACAAGGTGACGTCATCTTCCAGCGATCACAGAAGAATATTCTATCGGTTTAGGAGCATATTCTGTCAACAGGGGCCATTTTCCCCCCTACAAGCCCTAAACAGGGGTTTTTTTCTTTTATGCATAACTTTTGCCCACGGAGGCGAAATCGGGCAAACAAGATATCGTCGGAACGCTGATAGAGAGCACTTCGCAGTGGTGTCAGTAGTTTTCTAATATTTTGTTGCAGGTGACTGATACAACAGTTTGAAGACAGATCTTCGTTTTTCGCTTCCGAGCTCGCAACTTTCTGCCACGATCTCTAATTTTCGCAATTCTTGCGGCATTGGAAAGGTAATCAGGAGCTCTTCATTTCCATCCATGCACTTTTCTCAGATTCTGCTCCAGGTTCATTTTATTAAATTTGTCAATTTTTTGGCGTTTGAGTGATAACTTAGGCATTTTGACACTTGAGGAAGTGAAACTTGTTTTGAAGGGGTTTGTTTGTTGTGGTAAATCATTGTGAGTGATTGTAATCTCCCTTAGATCTCTGTTTTAAGAAATTTTCATGTTTTCTCAATTTTGGTCCCTTGTGGACAATTGTAAATCGCATTAAGTATAAAGTGCCACAATCATTCTTTTTGGGGGGGTGATCTCTTTGATTGAGTAACAGGGGGTGTACTTGTGTTCTTTTTTGTACTCTTGCATCATGGATCCAAACAAACTTCCTCTATTCACACCATATAACTATCATGACTAGAAAACTAAAATGGAGATTTATTTAAGAAGTTTGAAAACTCATAGAATAACAATGGGTATAGAAATTAAACCAACTGCAGCCGCAGAAAAGAGAAAGTGGTACAATAGATGTGATCAAGCCTATGGAACACTATGCTTGTCTATCTCTCCTGATCTTCTTTTTCATATTGAATCTTGTACTACACCTAATGAAGTGTGGACTACCTTAGAGAATCTCTTTGGTAAACAAGATACTATGAGAGGTTTCAAATTGGAGAATGAACTAATTGGTTTGAATCCAACCGATTTCGCAAGCATCCAAGACTTCTTCACAAAGCTAAAATCACTTAGATTACAGCTCAAACAATGTGGAATTGAGAAAGAGGACACTCAATTGATTCTTTCAATCCTTCCCAAGCTTGGTCATGACTATTCAGTTTTTGTTTCTACCGTCTATGCTACTATGGATGCACTTGGGAAAGCTTTCACAATGCCTTCACTTGATGAGTTTATTGCATCACTCACAAGGAAGCAAGCTAAGTTAGTACACATGGGCACATTGAAGTCTCCTAGACCTCAAGCACTTCTTGCTAGTCAAGGAACAAAGGATCAAAAGGCTTCAACTAGCAAAGGCAAGAAACAAAAAAATAAGGATTTCAAGAACAATGAGCAAGCAAAAGAGTCAACCAAATCACCTAAGTCCTCATCCTCTCCCAAGGAGGAATCATCTAAGAAGGAGAGACCAAAGTGTGCATATTGCAAGAAACTAGGACATGATGAGCGTAAGTGTTATGAGAAGAAAATTGATGAGTTGACTCACATTATTGAAAAACACAATATCAAAATGCCATCATCATCACCTAGTACATCCTCTTCTTCGTCGCCATCATCATCTACACATACAGGGACAGCAGGCATTGCAAATGGGACAAACAAAGGAAAAGGACAGGCACTCTTTGCTTCTACACGTCTTCAGTAAGAGAGATGGCTTCTTGATTCAGGAGCTTCTCATCATATGGCATCTTCACAGGGGATGTTTTCTTCATTTCAGTCATGTACTTCGCCACCTATTTTGATGGGTAACAATACATACATGCATGCAACTGGTAAAGGGACTATTGATGTTGGAGAGTGTACATTCAACAATGTGTTGTGTGTACCTTCCTTGTCAACCAATCTCCTTTCCATCTACCAATTTACTCATTGTGGTGCAGGGAAGAAAGTTGAGTTCACTCCTGATTCAGTGATCATATGAGACTTGGAGAACAAAGATATCATTGCTGTTGAGATCGCTGACCATGCATCTCACTTGTATACTTACCCCCATTTTGTTTCTTCTGATGATGTAGATCCATTGATTTCTATTCACACTCATGCATCAAGTGTAAATCATGTTTCTGAGGAGAAGTTTGGTCACTTGAACCTTGGTGTTCTTTCACCCACTTCGGTTCATGAGACTAGTGCTGAGCTTCCATCACCTCAACCTCTTGTTTCTTCAGAGATCGACATCGATATGGTTTCTTCTACTTCAGCCAAGCAAGCTCATTCCAGTCTTTCAGACATAGCTTTGTGGGATACTTTGTTGGCAGGTATATCAGACTTGTTTTGTGAGTCTCATATTGCAGATTTGGAGGACACACTTGAGGGGGTATCTCTCCTCTTTGATGATAGTTACAGTACCACTGTTATCCCATTTACTTCGTCTTTGGAGGTTGTTCTTCATGAGTCTACCCAGGTTTTTGGATTGGTCACACCTCATTGCATTGTGTCATTCTTTGATTCTAACATGTGGACACTTGAGCAGTCTTCAGAGGCATCCATCATGAGGTTTTTTCCCTCATACCTTGAGATGGAGTTTCTTCTACATCAGCCTTTGGATTGGTTTCTTCTTAAGGGGAGGAATGTTGTTTGTAGGTACAGGACACTTTCCAGCGTTCATCTTCAGGCATTCACCATCGGCACAAGAGCTACTTCATTGTGGGGGAGACCTATAGTCTCACACTTGCTCTTGTATGGGGGGTCATGTTGAGTCCTCCTACTATCACTTCTTCTTTCACATTCATTATTTCATGCATTCTCACTTTTGGAGAGGAGTTTGTTCCCATGAGGTTTTCTCTTTTTCTCCACTTGAGATTTGTTGTACATGGGTACCTAACATGGCCTAGTAGCCGAGACCCATCCATCATTGCATCTTGCTTTAGTCAACTACTCCCTAAGTTGCACTTAAGGAGGGGTGTTGGTGTGAACAAGGTTATCACCTAACCGGTTTACCCTTGTGTGGATAATTTATATTATTTAACTATTTACTAGTTAAATAATATTCACACATCACACATAATTCACACATGTTAAGTTGACTTAGTGAGTCTTCTAGGTGTTTCTAGTTGAGTCTAGTTGTGTGTTGAGTTGTTGATAGTTGGAGTGAGTTGTCTTATCCTCCACATATGCAATTAGTTATCATCCTCTAATTGTCACATGTTGTAGGAATATCTCCACTTTCCACTCCACCTTTCTAGCTCTCACCTTGCCTTTATAAGCAAGGCTCTCTTCAT
Source organism: Cunninghamia lanceolata (assembly GCA_027924645.1). NCBI lineage: Eukaryota > Viridiplantae > Streptophyta > Pinopsida > Cupressales > Cupressaceae > Cunninghamia > Cunninghamia lanceolata. Next base: position 1,676,987 of record BSBN01000564.1, on the reverse strand, counting down.
GTATTATGTAATCCAATGTAATCTCTTGTAATCTAGCAATCTTTTGCATTCATTGATAGAATAGCATTATTCTCTAATTTGATCTCTCTTGTGCTTTCATGAAGTCCTAGATCTTGGGTGGCTCCAATCATAGCCAACTCTAACATAGTGTTTGTTAGGCAAGCTACAACAAATAGTATCATATTTAGTTAAATTCTAAACCTATATTGGTTGTGCATAACAATCAATATGATGTATAAATAAGGTTTTCCACTCTAATGAAAATAATTGAAGCTATTACTTAGACATTTGGTATCAAAGCAAGAAAAATTTGAAGAAAAAACTAACTCTCCTTTTCCCTGATCCATTCAGCTTTGAATATTTTTTGAGAGGAACTCCATAGCACTCCCAGTCAGAACATTCAGCAATAATTTTAAAACTTGAGTATAGTTCTGGATGCCCTTTCTGGGTTTAAAAAATCTTTGAAAGATCGTTTTCATTGCTGCAGTCTGTAGAGGGATGGTCGTTAAGGGTTTGGACGAATTAATGGTGGCTGATCAGTATTTCTAACATCATTTCTAGATGCAAAAAAGAATGATAGCATGGTAGGCATAATCCAAGCACTTGGTTGAGAGTTCAGGCACTCTCCAGTTTAGTGTGAGGAGCTCAGAAGCTCATTGCTCATGCAACAGACACTCATTCAAAATATAGCAGACAATCATTCAAAAGCCAAAAGCCACCAATTGGTGCTTTGATAAACGCACTATGTTCTTGCCGGCAATGAATGCCTTCCAGTCGCAGTCACTATTGTTGTGTGAAACATCCCACAAATTTGAAATAATTTGTCTTGTTTAAAAGACTCAACCTAATTTATTTTTCCTCTCCAACGTGGCATTCTTCCTCACTTTGATGTGGCTCACAGAAGAAGAGAATAGCACAGTGAAGTGGCCTCTACATGATTAGTCCATAATTAACTCTCTAAAAAGTTATATGGTGATTATCCAAATAGTATCAAAGCTTTTAAGTGCAACGGTGGTGTAAGATCACTAATCAGATCAGCCCTAAATTTCTGATTTTTCTTCTTCTCAAACCCTAGATAGAATGTCCCCTTCTAGACTCATGGTTAGTCCATCATAGAGTTCCCATGGACTAGCAGTTTGGTTAGGGAACTGGAGTTAGTTTGGCATTGGAGGTTGTATCGGTGGAGGAAAGATGGTTCGAGTTCAAAGGATCTAGTTGGCACCTCCGGAGTTGGCTCAGACTGTTCGTGGTCAATACTAACTATTTTTAGTAAGTTCAGGGTCAATGTAGGTTCGGCATTTTCAGAGTGGCATCAAATTCGTCTCGTCGAGGGCTTTCTAACGAGCTATAGATCGTTGCATTCCGACACCATCTTGGCAGATATTTTAAAGTCCGAAGTTATTAATGATATATTTTAATATGGACTTTATAATATAAAATGGAAAAGTGACTTTTGAGGAAATTGAAGACATAACCTTAAGTTGTGACCATGGGCGCCTTTCCCTAGGGGAAATAAAAGTGTTTTAAAAGTTAATTTCCCTCCTTAATGCCCAACGCCCATCTTGGAGGGGAAATAAAAGAGGTTTTGGAGCTCATTTGTAATATGCTTGCTTTATGATATTTTCTTCTTGTGAGCTCTGCTAGAGTTTGCTATTGTAAAGGGTTTGAGGATTCGAACCAGAGGCTTGTGAAGACGGAAACCTCCATAGGTAACAGCATTCTACAGGTGTGAAAGACCACCCAACGGTGCCTTTGTGAGTGGATGTATTCGGCATTCACATTTGTGCTTAATTGAAGTCAATAGTTGAAGGATTGAAGAGGAATTTGAGATATTTCATTGCAGATTTATTCTAGTTCGTCATTTGCAGCCATGGAGTTCAATTTACCAGCAGATATAAGGCAGATTTTGTGAGTTTCGGGACTATTAATCTTTGTTTCTGCTGGCCGTACCATCTAGCCCCAGCCGTACCATTTGTGCGAGGAGTTTGTTGAAGTTTTAAGACAATTTAGTCTCCTACAGCTGATCGTCCAGCCTTGGGAACAGCAAACAGCCATTATCAGACTTGTTTCAGAGGTTATATCTTGTACTTGCTGCTGATATTCACTTTCAGCCATGGTCGTACTGCTCAAGGAGTGACGTGGGGGTCTTGGGGTATCATTTCCTCTTGTGGGTATCGCATATTTTACATTGTTTGAGGTGTTTAAAGCCCATTTATATTGCTGATATCATTTGTAAGCTCAATCTCATATTCTCTAGAGTTTGGAGTGATTCTGGCTATACTCAGTTGCTGGTGCACTCTCAGCACATGTACCAAGTTGCATTTCTGAACATGGATATGTCACAGTAATCATATTTGGCTATTTTGCTATCTGGGTCTTTGTTATTTTCTTCATATGCTCCGGCAACACACATCTGCAGGAAAACTAAAACCCCTTCTGCATCTTCTATCTAGTCTAAAAGATCACAATAAAATAATAAAAATAACACATAAAAAGATCATTAAAATATACAAACAGGTACGGCACATTACACTAGATCTGAATTCTGATTTTTATTTCTGAATTATAAATAATTGTGGACAGTGAATATACGTGTGCAAAAAGGCTCAAATAACATGCTAATGATGTGCCCTTATGATGATAATATCAACCATGAATTCTACCACAAGATATAACCATCCAAATGCAACACAAATGATCTATAATTCTGATTTCTGAATATTAAAGTCTGCTGCTACAAATCAGATTATTCTGAATTGAAATTACATCAAATGTATAGGCTCAAACATGCCCAAATATAGCCCAGATTTCTGCTATTACAAATCAGACCTAAACATAGGCTTATACATGCCAAAAATGATAGAAAATGGTGTCTTGTTTGCAAACCCTAGATGGGCGTATCCTCCAAAACAGGCGGCGCTCCCTTGATGATGAAGAATGGCATGCAAGTGAGGGGGGCGCCTAGGGTTTGGACCTCCAATGCTCCCAAAATTTGAAATCGCCCTCCTTGGGAAGTGGCGCTCACCCTAGGGTAAAACCCTAGCAACAATCCTCAAACAAATCCTCAAAAATAGGCGCTCAAATCTGATCGAAAAATCTGAATATATCTTCAACAAAGCCCTCCAAAGTTGGTGCTCCAAATCTGATCTATAAATCTGAATATAGCTTTCACCCTTCAAAATTGTATTTGGCCACAAATCACACGATTTTGGCCCTAGGTCTTCCTCTCTGAATCTGCAGAAATAGATTCCTTTGAAGTTCAATCTTCTTCTCCAAATCGCCAATGAAGTGCTAAAGTGAATTCCGTATGAATCCACCTCCAAGATGGAATTGGGTTTTCGTCCAATCCACCAATATTCCTAAGGGTTTTCGTCTTTGGAATATGCTAAACCAAAGTTGCAGCCACGAGAAAATCTCCAATGAAAAGATATGAATGTATGAATGATTGAAATGACTTGTGTCTTCCTTCTTATATAGCCATCCATTAAGATCTCATGATGGCCGACCTCCCTCTAGCAATATATATTTTATTTTATTTTCTATTCTCTTCCCTCTTGGCCGACCTCCCTTGGCAATTTATTTTATATTTTTTTATCCTCAATTTGGGCAACCACCTCTTTGGCAATTTTCTTTATTTTATTTTATTTTACCAAGTGGCTCACATAAATATTAAAAGTCATTTCACATCACAAATTAGTCCAGCCAAATTAATTAAATATAAATAACCCGAAATGATTAGGATTACTTATTATTTAACTAATTAGATTATTCCCTTGTACTTCCGACTTAGCCTACAGGAATAAAATAGGCTAGCCGACTCCGTTGGGTGATCACTCAAAAAAAGGGGACATTACAAGTGGAGCACTTCTCTTGCATAAAATCAATCAGAAGCTTAAATTCCATTGTGCATGTTTTTACCATGACGGTCATTTTTTATTCTTGCATTATTAATCCATAATTGATTAGTAGTCATCTAAAAATGTTAGTGTTTTCTTTTGTCTTTTGCGAAACAATAAAAAAACGAAACAGTGTGTGAGGATAAACCTCTCTTCAAATTGTTAGGGGAAACACCCTACAATCTAAACTAAACCTAAACACAAAGCTAAACTAACCCTAGATGCCAAATTGTAGAAAGGATGTATAGATATCAACACTATATAGAATCTTATTGGGGTTTTGCATTAATGAAATTACTACTTGCCTATGTTTTTGCCTTGGATTAAAGCATCAAACTATTAACAATCATGCCTTGCAAGCGAGATTTATAGATTTTAAGGATGAAATTGCTAATCTAAACACAACATCAACCCCTTCCTACTGGCTAAAAACAAAGACTAGCATTCAAATGCAAGAGCTAGAAATAACAACACATAGAGGACACATGATTCCATTAACCTATGTAATTTGGCAACACATCCCCGGCCTAATCAGGGTCATCCCCAATAGGGGACGTTTCGAGGATATAGGGACGGGTCAGAAACGTCCCCCCGTCGTCCCCTTTTAATTTTTTTTTGTGGAATCGTCCCAGGGACATTTAAGGAAACTCCAAAAATGTCCCTGTCTCCGAGACGTTTAGGGGATGTCTGGATGTCCCCCAACCGTCCCGAGGACATCTAGTCGTCCCCTGTGACCCAACGTTTTGTTTTTCCTTTTAAAATTAAAAAAAACACAAAAGTAACAAAAAAATAACAATGATACTAGGGTGGTTGTCTAGTATCTCTACAAAACACTAAATTGATCTGGCATTGTGATCACCAAGCTATTTAATGTAAGATACCCAAACTAATTCTACCAAAATTTTTCCTTATTTAAACAATTTTACTTGCTATCAATTCATCAACTGTTGCAACAATACAAAGATATACATCAAAGACAACTACTTGAATGAGAGTTGGGTACTTGTCTAGTTACTTGATTCAATCAACTTGCAATGTCTTATTACATGGATAATGCTTTCAATAGCATGAAGTACAACTTATTCAAATGGAAATACAAAGGAAAGGCCTTGAAGCCTTGATGATTACAATGGCGCCTATACTTGATCAACTCAATTGAACTCAATGATGTCAACTGAATGTCAACATCTCACAATATCACAAGGGAGCATCACCTTGTTTGTTGAGGGAGCATCACCCCAACACTTGAAACTCGCAGGCCTCAAGATTACAAGCTCAATAGCTTTGCAGAGAGAATTTTTGTCAAATGAACCGATCCCAAATGAATGAGAGAGCTCCTCCTTTTATAAGCCTTCCAAAGGCAATGAAGGCACGTTTTTTCAATGCACAAAGAGGAACCAAGGCACGTTTCCCAAGAAGCATATCCAAGGGAATATTCCATCTGATGACTCATTCTGAGTTGGCAAGCTCATCTAGAGACCTTGACACGGATCCCGAAGACATTTTGTGGACCAATGAGAGCTCAGGTAGTTACAACTACCTTATCTTCTGACTAGGCGCCAAATGTTGACCCAAGCGCCCAACTGAGGTGGCAGAGTCATGAATAGGCGCCTTTCCAGGCTAGGCGCATTTTGGAGGTGAGAAAGTTGGTAGGAGTGTGCCTTGCATGTAAAATGACTTTCCTTGACGATTCTTCAAGTCTTGATGCTCTAGAAGGTGGAATGCTTCAACTAGGAGTGAGCGCCTAACTCCTAATGTTCGAACTTCTTCTTATAGCTCACTCTGTAGCTAGGCGCCAGAGCTAGGTCATTTGCACTAGAAAAGGCGCCTTACAAGGTTCCTCAAAGGACAGGATCATGGAGGAGTAGAATTGCGCCTAGGCTCAAATGATCATCTTTTCAAGGTAAACTGAAAACTACTTGTCTTCAATTAGATTGATCTGACCTCCCTGATGGAGCGCCTTGTAACTAAACTAGACTTGAGACCTCGCTCCCATCTTAGGCGCACTTTTTGGAGTAGTTTCAACTGATATTTGCGCCTAACATCTTAAGGAGAATGTCTTATATTCTTCAAACTTCCAGATATTTGTAATCAACCTCTGGATGCTCTTTTAAGTCTAGCGCCTTCATTCAGAGTATTCATCATCTCACTTGGGTCTTCCAACTCCATTTAGGCGCCATATGAACTTCCCAAGGGCAGGCGCAGTTGTGAGGGTGGAGAAGATGAAAAGTACACCTCAACCACAAACATATTTCAAATGATGATTCCTTGATCCTTAGATGATTCACAGCACTATTTTAAGGTTGTTTAAGCAAGAGCTAGTGCCTCCACATCTGGGCGCCCATTTGGTATCCTAGAAACATGAGCTAGCGCCTCACATAGTTAGGCGCTCATTCTTGGTTGTTTGGTTAACAATTGGCGCCTTGTATTCCTTGGATATTCTTTCAACAATCTCAACTTGCAGGGATCAAGGCGGACATCTAGAGTCATGAAGTAGCGCCTCACTAGTCTAGGCGCACATTTCATGATGCATTCTACCCTTCCAATTCTCTATCTAACCTTAGGCGCATTCCTTAAGTTGATCAATCACAGTCTAGCGCCCCAAGTACCAAGGCGTATTTTTGGATTGGTGTAGAATGAAACTAGCGCCTTGCATAGGATTCACCTTCAAACATGTGGCGCTCACACTTGTAATCTTTGCGGTGAAGTAAATCACCTATCTAACCAAGCGCCCTGACTACTTGGAGTGAAATAGTCGCCTAAGCTCCAAAGCTTCCAGACTTAGTCAAATTTTAGGTTTCTGACTTTGTTCCTGCAAAACAAAAGATTGGGTTAGTCAAAAACCAATTCATTCCCTTATATTTTAGAATTAGCCTCCGGGAATGAAGAATAGGCTAATCCATTCTTTACTTGATGATCAAGCCGGAAACGGGGACATGACATTTAATGCCCATGTCTCTTCTAAGTCCATAAAGGAAATTATTAGTTTAGAACTAGAATTTCTCTTATACCCGTTACAGCCAAAACTCTTCTTGTGATTGGATCCTCATAATGTGTTGCAAATATTAAAGAATCATTGGCATTCCTTAAAATGAGGTGATTTTCAATTAGGCATTATAATTATGAACTTGACTTCCAATTCCATATTACATAGCCTATAAGTAAAAATCTCTCTAGAGTGGTAATCCTAATATCATGCCATACCCCTAATTTCCTACTCTGAAAATACTTAATTTTTGAGTGGATTGATGAATATTTTAATGAATATTATTATTGTTGCCATTATGATCATTTTGATGTTCTGATTATGACATAGATTATTCTAATGTGTTCTTTAATGTTATTTATGGATAATGATGAAAAATTCTTGGTACCTTTGTGTGTGTGTGACTCTAAGGTGTTGCAAAGAAAGCTCATAATGTAAGAGAGGAGTTTTAGCAACAGTAGAGGGAGAGATAGTATGCACACATACCACTAGTATTGCATATTTTCATGGATTGCCTATTATTACACTGTTTGTTTACTTGTCATGTTCATACATGTTAAGATTCGTTGATGGCATGCATGTGATAAGAGTGTATACTTTATCTTGAGTTGTTTTATTGTATAACAATGTGTCGTCATCATTGACAGGCCTTAGGACCCATTGCAATGTCTTGAAGAAAATACCACTAGTTTAATCATAGACTTAAGTCTTGTTATAGAGAGAGTAACAAATAATGCTCATCCGAGAGAATGACTAAGTTTAAGTGATTAAACATATGAAATCTCAACTGAACTCTAATATTATGTGTTCAGGTTATATGATGTATATGATGATTGTCTTATCAATGCTATCATATGAATATTTAAAATTGTCTATATTTTTAAATTTTCCCTATTTTTTATAGTCATCCCCTAAAAAATGGCCCCCTAATGTCCCTGTCCCCGAAACGCATCCCCCCATCCCTTGTCCTCCCCGTCATGAAAACTTGGGGTAACATAGCAATTGACCAAACAACTAAGCCATATACAAAGCTACCACTGCAATGAATACACAACATCAATACAAAGCTTGACAACATTACACAATTTCAATTTAATCAAATGGAATTACAAACACATGTAAACCAACTTGAATAATAATTTCAATAGTGTTAGCATTTATTTTATTACATCATTTTTGTTTTGTATTAAGTTAATAATATTTACATATTATTAACATTATATAACATATAACTACTTGCATAATTATAAGTTAGTTGATCAGGTATGCCCGATCAGGTTGGTTATTTACCAACCTTATACTTGTATTTATTGTTGCTTTCATTTTAATAAACTTGCTCATTGCATTCCAATTTTTATTATGGTATCAGAGCACCATAAAATCCATGTGCCTATGTGTAAAGATTGAAGGTTGAACCATGAGTTTGATGATAGTGTGCGTGCAAGTTTGAAGACATCATAAGTTGTTTGGAGGTGTTGATGTTGCACAGAAGCCATTTGAAGGCAGGAGTCAACTTGCAGAGGAGCCGTCCCAAATCAGATTAAAACAAAGAATAAACCAACAGCGTGGGAAGTAGCATGAGACAATGTGGGAAGAAAGCGTTTCAGATTCAATGATATCAAGGGCACCTAAAATCACATTCCCAACGTCTGCAAACTAAGGTTGTGTCCCATGTCCATTTCCAGGCATGTGCAAACTGAGGGCCATGTATTTTCACGCTAGGCAATTGTAATCTCTTGTTGGCCGTGTATGTTCTTGTTGGGCGTTCAAAATCTGCCAGACGAATTGTTCAAAACCTGGTCAAATAAGAATTGTGTAAATGTGAAGTTCTCAACATTTGTTGTGTGAAGATCACAATTTATGGAGATTCAAATCCAATTTTTTGTATAAGGCGTTGAACAGATTTGTTGTGCAAAGCCTCTGCGTGGAGGAGGCTGAGCATGGAAATCGCCTGAGTGTGGAGGAGATCTCTGCAATGAATTTTGAAAGCCCTTGACTGACATATGGTGCCATTCAATTTCCATCACCACTGCTAGAGAAGAATTTTGGTTTATTCACAGGTGCATTGTTTTTGTGTCCTTGGTTTTTCATTGCTAAAACCTAAATATTTTGGAAGCATAGAACTTTAGAATCCAAAAGAATTTTACTAACAATACGAAATTATTTTTAAAATTCTTTTTCTTTTCTAATAGTTAACCTTTTAAAATATCCCAAAGTGCAAATTAATATAGTTATATCAGATTCAAGAACTATATTTTTATTCAACTGCACTTAAAATATTTATTTTGGGAGAAAAATTGTACAGAAAAATTGTACATTCTTTTTTGCAAGCCATTATTAATTTTGAAAACTCATTTAAAACCAAACATTGGGGAAATATAAGGATTCCATCTAGAGATATCAAGATCTTCAAAACTAAAAACAATGGCTACCAATGCACCAAAAATCATGCTTCCTGACTCTCAACTTTTGAGAGGAGATAACTATGATGCCTGAAAAACAAAAGTCCAAAGCCAACTTGAGTTTGAAGACCTTTGGAATATAGTCTCTGGACATACAACTCAACCTACACAAGTTGGTACTGATCAAACTAGATTTGATAAGGCCAATCAAAAAACCAAACTGATAATTTTGTTTGGAGTGTCTAGTGAGATTCAACCTCACTTTAGAACAACCACTACTGCCAAAGAGGTTTGTGGTTGTCTCAAAACTATTTATGAGGCCAAAAACCAGAATCAAAATCTTCATTTGCAATGTCAGTTACAATGTTTGCAAATGCAAGGTGGTGAAAAAGTAGAGACATTTTTCAAAAGAGTTGTTGAGATTAGGACATCACTGCAAGCGCTAGGTGAAGAAGTGATAGATGCCTCTCTTGTAATTTTAGTCCTGAGAGCACTAACCCCTTCGTTTTGTGTGTTTGTAACATGTCTAAATGTGGCTAGTAGAACACAATCTTTTGAAGAGTTGGTAAATTTGCTTCAACAAGAGGAAGCAATCCATGGTGAGACTTCTGACTCCCAAGACAATCCACCCCTCACATCAAAGCAGAAGAGAAAACAACCTGAATGTCAAAGTGGTCCATCAAGTTCATCCAAACCAAACCAAGAAATCTCTTCTACAAAGAAAAAGAAATCTCATTTGTGGAAGATAGGGACATGATCTCAAAGATTGCTGGTACAATTCCTATGCTAATAGTGAATCTAGTCAAAGAAAGCCACAAAAATCTTCTCAGGGGGACAAGAAGAAGAATCCCCATTGGTAGAAAAAGACTAATAAGCAACATGGTAATGTTGCATCTACAAGAGATTCAAATGACAAATTTCTTGTATGTTGCAGAAACTCAGGCCTCCACTTCAAACAGTTATGTCCGGTATGTTGATTCTGGTGCATCCAAACATATGACAGGTGAACAAGAGTTGTTATGAGACTCACTCCATCGATCTCATATGGGCAAGTTTCTCTTGGTGATGATACCTCTTATGATGTTCAAGGAATTGAAGATATTTCATTGCCACTCAAAACTCATAAATGTAGACTTACTAAGGTTCTATATGTTCCAAGGCTCACAAAACCTACTCTCTATAAGTCAATTGCTAGAGCACAGCTTAAAGGTTGAATTTAATCAACATAATGGTGAGAAACTATCTCATCTGAGATAAAACTCGCAATGGTGAAGTTGCTCGTGCTTCAGTGGTCGAAAAAATGTTTCGACTTGTTGATGTCACACATTAAGACAAGGCTAATTATATTCCAAGTTTTATTTCAATGTGCAAGTTTATTAAAATGAAAGTAGCAAGAAATACAAGTATAAGGTTGGTAAATGACCAACCTAATCGGGCATACCAGATCAACTAACTTATAACTATGCAAGTAGTTATAAGTTATATAATGTTAATAATATGTAAATATTATTAACATAATACAAAACAAGTATGATGTAATAAAATAAATGCTACAATCCCCCCCTTATTACATCATATGCCTAAGAGAAAAAAGCAAGAAAATTCGAAAAGCTTTGAACTTCATAGTTGCAAGAGATTTAGTAAATATGTTAGCATGTTGCTCTTGAGTCGTACAAAACTGGAGTTGAATATTATATTGTTGAACATGTTCACGGATATAGTGACACTGAACCTCAATATGCTTGGTACACTCAAGAAAAACAGGGTTGCAAACAAGCTTCAGCACAATATAATTGTCGCAAAACAAAGTGGTATGACTTATCTTAGAAACACCGGTCCCTGTCAAAATGTGACGTAACTATAGTGCCTCACAGAGAGCTCCACATGCGGCACGATATTCTGCCTCTGTGGAAGAGCGAGAAACAATGGTTTGCTTTTTGCTCCCCCAAGATATTGGACCAGATACCAAAAAGAAAATGAGGCCTGAAGTAGACTTCATGTCATCCACTGAACCTACATAGTCCGCATCCGTGTATCCACACAAAGAAAAATTTGCATTCTGCTTGTATTCCAAGCCATATGCCACTATACCACGGATGTATCTCAAAACATGCTTTGCTACTTTCCAATGAATAACCTTAGGTTCCTACATAAACTTGGAAAGATAGTTGAAAGTGTAGCTGATGTCGAGCCTGGTAAAAGTCAAGTAGATGAGACTCCCAATCAACTGACGATAAAGAGTAGCATTCACCTAAGGTGATGGATCATGGCGGGAAAGTTGCAAGCCTATCTCCATGGGTGCCACCATAGGTTTGCAATCTTCCATTCTAAATTTCTTGAGCAATGTCTTGGCATATTTCATTTGAGAGACATAGATCTAATTATTTTGCTGCCACACTTCAAGGCCAACACAATAATGCAAGAGCCTGAGATCTATCATGTCAAATAGTCAGTCTTTGTTGCATCAATCATCTGTGGAAAACTTCCTATGATGACCAGATCGTCAACATATACAATCAAAATAACTATCTCCCCCCCCTTGCTCTTTGAGGTGGAGATTTGGATCATATGAATTCCTGGTGAATCCATGTTGAAGAAGATGCTCATTGATCTTGATGTACCAAGCTCGAGGAGCCTACTTAAGACCGTAGAGGGATTTTACAAGTCTGCACACTTTGTGCTACTGGCCAGGTGCAATGTACCCCTCAGGTTGACTCATGTAGACCTCTTCTTTGACATCTCCATTAAGACAGGCACTCTTGACATCCATTTGATGAACTTTCCAACCAAACTGAGCTGCCATTGCAAATACCATATGAATAGTTTTAATCATTGTTGTAGCGGTAAAAGTTTCATCATAGTCAATACCTTCCTTCTATGCATAGCCCTTAGCCATAAGTCGAGCCTTATACTTGTCAATGCTATCATCTGCCTTATATTTGATTTGGAAAACCCATTTGCATCCAATAGCTTTCTTCCCTGGTGGAAGATCAACAAGTTCCATGTGTTATTCCTCAGTAATGCCTGATATTTTGCATCCATGGCTTCTTTCCAAGGTGGTGACTCAAGAGCCTGTTGTACTATTTTTGGTTCTAAACTCTGTATGATTGTACACATAAGAGCCACGTTTACCTCCTCACGAGACTTGCTATAAGTTTTGGGCCCAATGAGAGATGTATCTGCAACAGCATCATCTTTAGTATCCTTCATTGTGGCCTGATACCACTTAGAAAGCTTTTTGTGCACTGGAGATGAATGTCCTTTGTGCAAGTCAGATCCCTCCCATAGCACTTAGCAAATGTCTTTGGCACTTTTGCAATCATTCACCTTCAAAAAAAAAACCAGCAAGCTTAAAAAAATGCAAAACTAGCAACTGCAATGATATTGGATGTTTGTGTGGGCTCGTGTTTGTGAAACGAATCAATAGCAAATGTTTTGGGGCACGTTTAGGTTTCCAATCATGTTTTAGGGTTGGGAAATGCATTTTTTATTGTCAAAAAGGAGCAGATTGATGTTTCTTAATTAAAAATGTGGTTTTTCCTTTGGGTTCCCACAAGCACGGTCAGCCATAGAGAGAAATATCTGCAACGGCATCATCTTTAGTATCCTTCATTGTGACCTGTTAACACTAAGGAAACTTTTTGTGCACTGGAGATGAATGTCCTTTGTGCAAGCCAAATCCCTCCCATAGCACTTAGCAAATGTCTTTGGTACCTTTGCAATCATTCACCTTCAAAAAAAACCAGCAAGCTTTAAAAAATGCAAAACTAGCAACTTTCAATGATATTGGATGTTTGTGTGGGCTCGTGTTTGTGAAACGAATCAATAGCAAATGTTTTGGGGCACGTTTAGGTTTCCAATCATGTTTTAGGGTTGGGAAATGCATTTTTTATTGTCAAAAACAGGCAGATTGATGTTTTTTAATTAAAAATGTGGTTTTTCCTCTGGGTTCCCACAAGCACGGTCAGCCATAGCCCGTGTTAGGCTGGGGCAAGACCCTACCCACAAGGTACTCAAGGCAATAAGGTCGTGCCCTAGCCATCCCATTGGCAAACTGGCACATGTTCTAGAACTGGAACCCATCTGGTCTGGCAATGACATGGAAATAGGAAGAACCTAGTAACATACCATATATATAATACATATATACACATATATAATGTATATGTATGTATGTACACACACACACACACATACAAAACCCAACAGTATTGAATCAAGGGGGGAATTAGTGCACTGCAAAGTCCAAATTCAGAAACAAAACCCGCAACATAGGAAATTAATGTTTGTCATTTGAAGTTGTGAGAAAAGCCAGAATGTCTAAGTTTTGCATTCCATGTTTGTTAGTTTGCTTCTTTCTATCATTTAGAAGGGTACGAACCCATGACATACCCCTATTTACCTACTGAATAAATAAATGGTAAAATACAACTAAGTTATCATTTTAATCATTACAGAGATGTAAAGAAAAGAAAACATAAAATTTTAGGACCACTTAGTCAAACTTCAGTAATGGCTAGTTCCTCATCCTTGCTATTAATGTGAAATACTTTTAGCTTCCATAATCTATACTTTTGTTTTAAGTATAGTTTCTACATGAAAACTGTGTACATATTCTTTTAAATATAGACAATTCAGACTACACTTCGTAATCCATCATCAAGACAAGTGATGTGTTAGGAAAATACATTATAATTCCTTATATAGATGATTTCATTCCAAGCGCATACATGTTGGATGGGGCCTACCAATATTAGCCAGTATAAACAATTCATTACACACTACCTAATACTGTTATGAAAAAGTTTTTTCACATTTAATAAATATGATTATATCTACCAAAATCAACAACCCCAAAATGCCATATTCATATTGTTTTAACAAGAAATTACAATTAGAATAGCACAAGAAATGAAGTCAAAATAGTACATACCAACTCTTCCTCAGAATGTTTAACAAATTCCCCTGTGCTCATTTCTAGTGTCTCTTCCAATGCTTCAATTTCGTCATGCATGCTCTCTTTTTCATTTTGAGAACCCTTGAAATATGAGAACATCGACCTAAGTTAAGAAATGATATAAATTCTTACATTAATTACCCTATTTTCTTATTGTTCCTTCACAATCCATTTCCCTCAAAATTTCTACACCTTGTGAGTTACTAGTTTATATGGTTCATTTTACTTCTCTTCACAATTTAATTTACTTCTCCTACTCCTAAATTCTACCATTACTCTTGGCCAAAGATCTAGCAAAAAACACTTTTAGTGTATGGCAATGTTTAGTAAAACCGATCAAAGTAATGTTTGACTAAACTGGTAAAAATGATGCTTGCTCAAACTGGAAAACTTAACAACCTATGCATGCATATAATTACATCAATGCAATTTCCCCGAGTAATAAATCAGACAGCCAAGCTATTACTGTTATTAAAATGTTTCTTCACTTCTTTTAATATGATTATATCTACCAAAACCAACAAGCTCAAAATGCCATGTTTATATTGTATTAATAAGAAACTACAATCAGAATAGCACAAGGAAATGAAGTCAAAATAGCACATACCATCTCTCCATCAGATTTTTTAACAGATTCCCTTGTGCTCATTTCCAATGTCTCTTTCAATGCTTCAATTTCCTCATGTGTGCTCTCTTTTTCATTTTGAGGACCCTTCAAATATGACAACAGCGACCAAAGTTAAGAAATGATATAAATCCTTTCATTAATCCCCCTATTTTATATTCTTCATATAAATTCCTACAAGTTTATACGATTCATTTTGTTTCTCTTTTCAATTAATTTACTTCTAATCTTGAATTCTACCATAGCATTATCTTTTAGCTCTATGGAGAAGGCAATCCAAGATAGATCAGCTAATGCATATTCTATATGAGCATTCCGTTGTCATTGATCAAAGGGGAAGAATTATAGAAAGAGGGAGAGTTGCAGAAAGGGGGAGAGTTATAGCAAGGGAGAATTATAGGAAAAACAAAATGATGCCGTTGATGTCATGTAATGTCCCCATTTTCGGATTCTCTTGCAGATCAGTTAGAGCGCGCTTTTTGGGTTGGTGACAGCATAATCAAAGGAATATTTCGATGTCACCAGGGTGTTCAGGTGATCCAGTGGAGATGGTTGACACTTTCTGGAGGGATTTTAGACAACTTGTCCGTACTTACTATTTATAGTAAGTGCTTGCATGTCGTTAATCTTTCTGGGTTTGTTCTCTTTGGTCCTCGATGGTCACTACTATTTTTAGTAAGTGGGAGTTTGGCATTGTTTGGGCGACTTGGCAGTCGGTTGTTGGCTCTCATAGACATTGCACTAAGCTCGGAGTTATCAGATGGTTTGTGGATCCAGTTGGCACCCTCTGAGTTGGCTCAATTTGCTTATGGTCGTTACTTACTATTTTTAGTAAGTTCGGGATTGGCACCGGAACGGGATTTTGAGAGTGGGGTTGGATTCGTCTTGTCAAGACCTTTCCAATGAGCTATAGATCATTGGTTTCCGACATCATCTTGGCCTCCGTTTTAAAGTCCGTAAATTAAACATTATTATTTAATATTGGACCTTGGTGCCTAGGCTCAACAACTTAATGTTGTTTTAAAAGAGGGGACTTTAAGGGTGATGTTGAGAAAAGAATTAAAGAGAATTATAATATTTTAAAATGTATTTTCCCTCTCATGTTTTATCCCATATGCAAGAGGATTTTAGAGACTCTCAAATGAAAAAGTATAAAAGGAGGAAAAGTGCTCTCATTTGGATATGCTTGGATTATTATTTTCTTCTCTCATTGAGATTTCCTTTGCTAGGGTTTTGGAGCTTGGCTCTAGTGTTTGAGAATTCAAACCAGAGGCTCTTGGAGACGAAAACCTCCCTTAGTAGCGGTATCCCACAGGTGTAAAAGATCACTCAACGGTGCCATTGTTGGTGAATGCATCCAGTGTTCACATATGTGCTAAAATGAAGTTCGACGGATGAGTTCGTAGAGATTTGAGTATTTCTATTGCAAATTTATTAGAGATTTGAGGTGAACAGTTTGCATTGCACAGGAGGAGCAGATTTAATGTTGTTTGGGACTGTATTTTCCATCAGCTGCTGGCCGTACTATTCAGCCTGGCCGTACATCCTTGTTAGGGTCGATTTGTGGAGTTTCCTTGCATTTCAGACTTTCCTTGTTGGTCGCCTAGCATTCAAATTTGTGTGCAGCGAGATTGTCATCTATTTTTAGTGATTTCATGGAGTGTATTTGCTGCTGTGTACTTACAGCCTGGGCCGTACATGCCTAGGAATGACATTGGGGGTCTCAGGCATCATTTCTGATTGTGGGTAGTGTTGGGATTGCATTGTATGTGGCGTCCAAGTTCATTTATACTGTTGATAACAATATTTGTTGGATACTCCTTGCTTCTTGGTGTTTTGGTGCAATATTGTAATGTCCAATGGCTGGTCCGGCAATAGACAAAAACTTAAGTTTCAAATCTGCATATGGGTATGTTTTGATAATTGTTTATTGGCCATTCTGCTATCTGGGTAGAAATATAAAGGAAAGCATTGCATTATTTGAGATAAAATTTGAGAAGAAAGTTGTTGCATGAGTTCGGATCAGATTTGTGAAGTAAAGATATACATCATTCAGAATCAGAAGTTGTGATCAGGTTTGTGAGTAAGGGAGAACAATATCATCCATTGAAGAATTTGGAGGTTGGTGCCTATCAAATAAGAGATTGGTGTCTCTTACTGAGTAGGTGCTCAGTTGTGGGGATTGGTGACTCCAATGGGTTGGTGCCTACAAATTCTACAAGCGGGGATTGGTGTCGCCAGTGGATTGGTGCTCACAAAAGAAGAATTGTAAGAAAAGTAGGTTGGTGCCTACAAAGTAGATCAATATATAAGCTATATTTTGCCGTGGTTTTCTCCTGCAAGGGTTTCCACGTAAATCGTGTGTTCTTTTTGTGTTCTTAATTGCTAGATCTTGCATGTGTGTTATTCATTGTGGTTGTTAAGTTAGAAAAAATAAAAGATTGTATTATATTGATTCACCCCTCCCCCCTCTCAGTATAATCGTGTGCTCATCAAATCAGACAGCCAAGCTATTACTGTTATTAAAATGTATCTTCACTTCTTTTAATATGATTATATCTACCAAAACCAACAAGCTCAAAATGTCATGTTTATATTGTATTAATGAGAAACTGCAATCAGATTAGCACAAGGAAATGAAGTCAAAATAGCACATACCATCTCTCCCTCAGATTTTTTAACAGATTCCCTTGTGCTCATTTCCAATGTCTCTTTCAATGCTTCAATTTCCTCATGTGTGCTCTCTTTTTCATTTTGAGAACCCTTCAAATATGACAACAGCGACCAAAGTTCAGAAATGATATAAATCCTTTCATTAATCCCCCTATTTTATATGCTTCATATAAATTCCTACAGGTTTATACGATTCATTTTGTTTCTCTTTTCAATTTAATTTACTTCTAATCTTCAATTCACAAATTCCCTTGGTGCTCATTTCTAGTGTCTCTTACAATGCTTCAATTTCCTCATGCATGCTCTCTTTTTCATTTGAGAACCCTTGAAATATGAGAACATCGACCTAAGTTAAGAAATGATATAAATTCTTACATTAATTACCCTATTTTCTTATTGTTCCTTCACAATCCATTTCCCTCTAAATTTCTTACACCTTGTCAGTTACTAGTTTATATGGTTCATTTTACTTCTCTTCACAATTTAATTTACTTCTCCTACTTCTAAATTCTACCATTACTCTTAGCCAAAGATCTAGCAAAAAACACTTTGTGTATGGCAATGTTTAGTAAAACCGATCAAAGTAATGCTTGATTAAACTGGTAAAATGGTGCTTGCTTAAACTGGAAAACTTCACAACCTGTACATGCATATAATTACATCAATGAAATTTACACGAGTAATAAATCAGACAGCCAAGCTATTACTGTTATTAAAATGTTTCTTCACTTCTTTTAATATGATTATATCTACCAAAACCAACAAGCTCAAAATGCCACGCTTATATTGTATCAATAAGAAACTACAATCAGAATAGCACAATGAAATGAAGTCAAAATAGCACATACCATCTCTCCCTCAGATTTTTTAACAGATTCCCTTGTGCTCATTTCCAATGTCTCTTTCAATGCTTCAATTTCCTCATGTGTGCTCTCTTTTTCATTTTGAGGACCCTTCAAATATGACAACAGCGACCAAAGTTAAGAAATGATATAAATCCTTACATTAATCCCTCTATTTTATATGCTTCCTATAAAATCCTACAAGTTTATACGATTCATTTTGTTTCTCTTTTCAATTTAATTTACTTCTAATCTTCAATTCTACCATTACTTTCAGCCAATGACCTGGAAAATATACCTTTGGCAATGTTTAGTAAAACCAATCGAAGTAATGTTTGATTAAATGGGTAAAAATGATTCTACTTGTTAGTGTTTTAATTTGTCTTTTGCAAGACAATACAAAACAGAACAGTGTGTGACATAAAACTTCTCTTCAAATTAGGAGGGAAAGCTCCCTGAGATCTAACTAAGCCTAAAACTAAGCTAAACTGACACTAGATACAAACTATAAACAAAATATACAAATATGCACACTATACAAGATTCACTAAGAGCGTTTTGCATAGATGAAAAATGATTAAGTGCACATATTCTTGCCTCGGCTACATACACCAGACTATTAACAGTTGTGTCTTTCAGATGGTTTTCAAATATTGAAGGAACAAAACTACTAATCTAAACACATTAACACCACATTCAGTCTGGCTCAAAACAGACCAACTATTTTGTGAAAACAAGATTTAAGGAATACAACATATGATTTCAAGAACTAAATAGCTAACCTACAATCAAAGCCACAATTCAGGTAGACAATGTCATCAATACAAAGCTTGACTCAGTACAATCTGCTTTCAATTTCTTTGATGAAATTACACACATTCAACAATAATTTCAGACTGAATAACAGTTTTTAAAGCATAAGTAGCATCAACCATTATTAATATCTTGTGCTAATGCAGTTATTTATAGATTACCATGAATATGCTTTTAGGGATTTGAGAATAATATTTGTTTATCCCTAAAAAACAAAGTTTTAAAGCAACCCCTCTGTTGGGAATCCTATTTTCCATGCCTGAAAATTGCAAAATCATGCCAAATTCATCAAAATTTCCTAAGGGGTCCATGTGCCTTTGACCAAAGTGGATTTTGGGACCAATTTGTAGTCTGCCTTAATATAATACTTTTGTCTTATTCATAATTTGTAGGATTCTACTTAGCCACCCCTCCATAAATATGATTACGTTATCTTTATTTTGTGTAGTATTAATTGTATTATATTATAATTACAATAATATTTAAATTGTAATATTAATATTAGTAATTATATTTATAAATATATTTGTATATATATATATATATATAAAATAATATTTACATTTGTTATTTATAAACATAATAATATAATTATATTATATTGAAATAATATTATTTTAATATTGTAATTATCTCTATTACTCGAATTGTTATTTTACGAAGGCATTTTCACTGGTTTCTCACTGTTTTCTTTACCATGATGTTTAAATCTTAAACAATGCCTTAATATCGGGACATGACAGCCCTCCCCACTCAAAATTGCTTGTCCTCAAACAATCACAACGAGTTCTTTCATTACCTTGCATTTTAATATTTACCTTCCCATGTGTTGAGACGAAGTCATGATTCTAATCCAAAATGTATATTATTATGAACATGCTTTAGTGAAGATCAAAATGATTGTGATTCCATGAAAGAGAATTTGTGATCAAAGAATACTTGAAAAGTCTAATGAATGTATAGATAAGCATTTGTTTGATGTTTTGAATACCAATGACATGATGCAAGTATCATAGATGAAGACGTGGGTTTAAACCATGAAAATATTTTCGATGCTAAAGAAGATTTGAGAGTATTGAGATTCCAAGTTTCCAATAAGTGACGAGACATCTTGAAAATTTGGAAAGATGAATCTAATGATCTTGTAGAGAAGGTAGATCGTAGAAGTGTTTAATGATGATGATAAGATAGCGTGGAGACAATTTACAATAGATAAGATTATAGAAGAGAGAAGATCCATGTTGAAGTATATGCACACAGTTATTTATGAAACACAATCATAAATACATGTAGTATATGAAGCATACACAAAGCTTATACACTTAATACATGATACGCAAAAAGTACAAGAAGCATGAAGCATACAAAGTATACGCACGCAATACATAAGGCATGAAGCATACACATAACACGCAAGTGTACGTATGAATATGAAGTATACACATGAATGCTAGTAAGTCATGAAGTGTGCATTTGAACATATATAAGTCATGGAGTACACACATAAATCATGTAATATACATTTGAACACACAAAGTCTTGGAGTATACACTCGAATACACGAAGTCATAAAGTATACAATTGAATACAAAAAGTCATAGAGTATACACTCAAATACAAATACAATCACCAATCATAGAGTATACACTCAAATATAAATACAAGTCATAGAGTATACACTCAAATTCAAATACAATCATAGATTATACACTCAAATACAAATACATGGCATAGAGTATACACTCAAATACAAATACAATCATAGAGTATACACTCGAATACAATTACAAAGTCATAGAACACTCAAATACAAATACAAATCATAGAGTATACACTCAAAAACAATTACAAAGTCATAGAGTATACACTCGAATGAAGTATACCCTCGGATCGTTGGGAAGAGGATTTGGTGCATCCCATACTACACCATGGACCCGTCCACCATCCCAAGGTCATCAAGTATACGCGAATACACATCATACACAAAGTATTCACATAAAGCATACACATAAGTCACAAAGTAAACCTTTGAATACACTTGAATACACATAAATCACAAAGTATACACAGGATGGCAGGATGACTGCTCTGATACCACTTGTAATGTCCCCTTTTTAGTGGAAACACTTAAACCTGAATCTAGGTTCAAAGTGATTCTTAAAGAGACATTAGAAACGTTAGAGATCAATAAATTTCAATGATAAAATCAAATAAGACCAATGATAATATAAATATAACATTCTTTGTCAAAAGATTATTCATTTCCTTCTTGTCATTCACTATTGATGACTATTCTATAATATATTCCATAAGTACATTAGGGTGAATATTAAACATATTTCAAGATCCATATCTTCCCCTCCTATTCTTCATCAAGGAATTAGGTTTTACATGACTAGGGCACGTGGAAACCATCTCCGACCCAGCATCGGGAACCTATATCCCAGCCCTTGGTGTCTATATACGGAGTCTCGGATCCAGCCTGGGAACTATGTACCAGCCATTGGGATCAATACGAGATCTCTAGACCCAACTTGAGAAACTAGGTCCCTAGCCCTTGGGGTCGATACGAGATTTATGACCCGGAATTACACCCGCCTTTCCCTACAATACCCATGATTCCTCATTGGATGAAGTAATAAGGGCTACGGAAGTATGATCTTTATTTTAATATTCCCTTGTACTATAGATGGAATTCTATTATGCCATTATCATCATAATGCATGAATTGAAGACATTCATATTGCAAATCGTAGTACCGTTATATAGTATCCTTATAATTGTTCATCATTGTTAGATCTTGAGTCTAAATATGGATATCAATTCGATTATGAGTAAAGAAGTCATTTCATTATAAACTATAATCATTCACATGGATTCATATATTTGTGTAACACAAATGATGTGATTGACATATATGTAGATCTATTCTTAATTATGCATAAATATAGCATCTTACAAATCTTATATTTAATAATTATAAAATAAACATATTAAATATGCTTACCTGCTGTACCTTACCTTTGAAGATTCCAACGTGCTACTGTACCCTGCAGATAACTTCTAATTTCTTCTGCTTATTGTTGTGTATGATCGATGGTGATGGCCCTCTTTATGCCCCCACCGATCCCTGCTTATATTTGGAAGTGTCTCTTGTAAGAGACGTCACCCTTTCCTAGTGATCATGTCTCTTAATAATGATCACTGCTTGTTATTATCTAGACTAATTCTTATTTGATCGTTGGTTGAAATTACAAAAGGTGGCGCTAATGATAGGAATCAGCTATATTAAGTCTAGTCAGCCTATATTTTAGATGGTCGGCCATCTTGTATAGACTCTTATATGAGGTCGGCCAATTTGTAGTCTGCCTTAATATAATACTTTTGTCTTATTCATAATTCGTAGGATTCTACTTAGCCACCCCTCCATAAATATGATTACGTTCTCTTTATTTCGTGTAGTATTAATTGTATTATATTATAATTACAATAATATTTAAATTGTAATATTAATATTAGTAATTATATTTATAAATATGTTTGTATATATATATATATATATAATCATTATAATTATAATGAAATGAATAATATTTACATTTGTTATTAATAAACATAATAATATAATTATATTATATTGAAATAATATTATTTTAATATTGTAATTATCTCTATTACTCGAATTGTTATTTTACGAAGGCATTTTCACTGGTTTCTCACTATTTTCTTTACCATGATGTTTAAATCTTAAACAGTGCCTTAATATTGGGACATGATAGAAAAAAGTAGGTGTTTATGTTTTATCTAGAAAGCCAACTTTATGCTCTGTCTCACGTTTCTATTGATTGGGAGGCTGAAATTATAGCAAAATATTCTAAGAATGTGTTTGCAGCTGACATCTTGGCGGGAAAGTTGCAAGATGTCAGAGGTATGTAGTGGCCAATGAACTCATCCTCTACAAGGATAGAGTTTATCTTGTGCCCAAATAAAAAATGAAAGGTAAGATTTTAAGGGCAGTCCATGATACACCTTTGGCATGCCACCCTGGGTACTTCAACACGTATAACCAGATCAGGGAAAGGTTTTCATGGAAGGGACTTAAGGATGATGTCCTTAAGTATATCAAGGAGTATCTTGTTTGTCAACAAAACAAGACAAAGCAAACATTTCCAACAGGTTTATTACAGCCCCTGCCTATTCCAAATCAAAAGTGGGAGAGTATTTCCACGGACTTTATTATTGGGCTTCACAAAGTACAAGGTAAGGACTGTATCTATGTTGTGGTGGATAGACTCACAAAATATGTTCACTTCTTTGCCATATCTTCAAATTATAAAGCACCTCAAGTTGCAGATTTGTTTTTCAAAGAAGTGTTCAGGCTCCATGGTTTGCCTAAAAATAGTAAGTCATAGAGATAGTAGGTTCCTAAGCTCTAGCAAGCTTTTTCATTTAACAAGAACCGAGCTTACCCCCAACACTAGCTACCACACTCAAACTGATGGGCAGACCGAAATTGTAAACAAATGGGTTGAGGGCTACTTGAGAAATTATATAGCAGGTCATCAAAAGGCATCGATCAAATGGCTCTATATGAGGGAGCATTGTTATAACACCACCTATCACATGTCTATTGGTATGACACCATTTATGGATTTGTACAAATATGAGGCTCAAACCTTTGTTGATATTGGTATTTCTGATAGCAGGGTTCCAAGAGCTAGTGACTTGGATTGTCAAAGCCAAGATATCCTGAAAACACTCAAGAACAATCTCCAACAAGCACAAAACCAACAGAAGACGTATGCAGATCACCATTGTTTGGAGAGAACTTTTGAAGTCAGGGATATGGTATTCTTCAGCTTATAGCCTTACAAGCAATTGTCACTTTGACAAGAGTGCCATTCATTCACATCTTTTGGCAAAATGATGTTTTTCATCTTTATTTTTGCTTCTTGAATTTGTTTTCTATTTGACTCGACTTGTCGATAGAGCATTTTTAGCACTTTGAGCCTAGACAACTTTTTTCAAGATCCAACTGCAATATCAAACTCAAAACAAAAAACACATTTCACTAGTAAATTTTCATCAAAAATCACACAAACTTGGCTTTTGAGCTTTTTGACACATCTAGAGGAGATTTGGGCACTTTCATACAGTTTGGATTTTTGGGCCCAAAACTCCTTTTTTTTCATTCTTGATTTGTAACTGCATTTTAATGATAATGAAAGGATTTCATGGAGTTTATTTGTCTTTGAACACAGCCAGATCACAAAAGATGACACCAACAGCATCCCAAATGGTCAAAACGGAGTCAAACTATTCTGGTGACAAGGGTGAACAGGGTTGTATTGGTAGGGATACAACACAAACCAATAACACATACAATTCACAAATAAAAAACGAGAGCTAAATCAAGTGAAATGATCCAACCAAAGCTTACTATTCAATCAGCCTCACCATTTAAAGCACATGTATAAGTGATACAGGCTGCAAGAAAATAAGCAGCAAATCTGTAAACCTGACAAAGATATGTGAGCAAATGTAAACCATGGACTCACTACAACCCACTGGTTTGATCACATACCAGTAAAAAGTACAAACTGTATGTGGCACAGGAAATCAAGGATAGCACTGCCAGATTGGTACTTCTTTTTAAATATTAATCTATAGCCCATAGAAGTTTCGTGACATGGACTAACCACCTCTCGTGGATCCTAACTCTGGCGATTGTAGCGGAAATTAATGCCTGCAGTTTTTGGTCTAACGGCAATCGTGGTCCAACAATTCACAAATAAAAAACAAGAGCTAACTCAAGTGAAATAATCCAAACCAAAGCTTCCTATTCAATCAGCCTCACCATTTAAAGCACATGTATAAGTGATACAGGCTGCAAGAAAATAAGCAGCAAATCTGTAAACCTGACCAAAATATGTGAGCAAATGTAAACCATGGACTCACTACAAACCACTGGTTTGATCACATACCAGTAAAAAGTACAAACTGTATGTGGCACAGGAAATCAAGGATAGCACTGCCAAATTGGTACTTCTTTTTAAATATTAATCTATAGCCCATAGAAGTCGAAATTTTATATCTCAAACCCATCTTTTCCTTGTCTAATCTCACAGGTTTTGTGTTACTAAGACTTGCCAGAAAACATCCAGAAAATTTATAGCTAGAATAGAAAATATAAACTACAAAGCTAGCACTTCAAAAGTACAAATTACAAATTTCAACTTGTTTGTCATTTTTTATCACAAAAGCTAACGAGGGAAAAAACATTAAATTTCAAAAAATCGATCAAATTTCAGTAGTGGAATCCTTATTATTGATAGTACCATTGAGCAAATAAATCTCAACTGAAATGGATAACATTACTCAAAAATATCTGTGTTCAAAATACTCAGAGATTACAGTCCATGTTGAACAATTTATCACCAATCTACAAAGATTAGCTAAGAAGCCCATAAAACTTGCAATTAATAATCTAAAACTCCAAAAGATGTAAGCATTCTGAGATACATAAGTCCAAGAAATATAAAGTCCAAATAAAAACAAACTCTTTAAAACTACCTACCAAATATTCATTAGCTTCTTCAGCAGTGATCTTTGTCTTCACTTCTGTAGCAGGCTCTTCCATATCTCTGATTTCTTCGTTGATATCTTCTTTAACTTCTTTAGAACCCTTCACATTTGACGACAAAGACCCAGGTAAACAAATTATCAGTACTCAACTCCGATGAATAAATAACTCAAAACACCAAACAAAGATATTATCTAAACTCTTCATTAAATTAATAATAACTTCTGAAGTATCAATTACAAAAATAATTTGTATCATATTAATAATTACAACATTCTGATAAAACTAACACATTACATTTGCAAACACGATATCTGCATTCAATGACTAGTTTCTCATCCCTGACACTTTTGTTATAAAAAGGTTTCCAGATTGATGTAATCATTTTGTCAAATATCTACATAAAGCAACAAGCTCAAAATAGGCCAAGTTCATATATGATGTACAAACAAGTTCGCAATATATGCGATCAAAATGGTACATACCAACTCTCCCTCAGACTTTTCAACAAAAGACCTCATATTCATTTCTAATATCTCATTCCCATTTCCAACTTCCTCATCCAAACTTTTGTTTTCTTCTCGAGAAACCTTCAAATATGAGAACAAAAACCACAGTTAATATTGGTGGTAATCTTTCAATAATATCTTACTTCCATCTTACACACAATTTTAACAAGCTAGCTAGTATACCATTGTGTCCCAGTTTCCTCATAAGTTTACAAACTGTATGAAACATGAAAGAAAGCCGCAAAACATTTAATGCTGATTTGAAATGCAAACTGACACTCAGATTCCTCTTAGGAATAAACTGTGATCTGACTAGTTTGTCAATCTAACTAGTCCAATGTACTGATGATAAGAAACGCAAAACACTTAAATTTCTCATTGTTTTTTAATGATGACTAACAAGGTTATCCATTTTTAGTATATGAGTGTTGGAAATTGTTGTCATTGATGTCAAAGAAAAGAATTGATGTCAAGATGGTTGTTAGATGTCAAAGAGATCGTTGGTGAGATTGACTGTCATTGATGTCAAAAGAGAGATCATAGAAGGCATAATGAACCATAATGACTTGAGATCGTTGAAAGGAAAGCTTGAACAAGAGGCCTTGGAGAATCTTGGTGCGACAATGATTTATACTCTAGTTACATCAACCAAATAATGGTTGACGGAAAAGTATTCTAGCAATATTGGAGAAAGTGTTTAAAGCAGAGTAGAATAAGAAGTCATGGAGATGTCCAATATACATATGGCGACTTCTCCATTGAACGGTGCTCCATGCTATGCCAAGTCAAAGTTAAATCGTCATACAAGAAAGATCATGACCGACTACTCATGAAAAAAGTGCCAAGATAATGTTTAAATTAAAGATTTAGACATTGGTTTGTGTGGGCCGACATACTCTTAAAGGGGCAAGGTTCAAGATTGTTTTAATATATAAACAATGCTCATATTTATATAAGAAACGTGGCCAACTAAGAGAGCAATCAGAATAAAAGAAAATCCTGCTGGCCGACTTACTAAAAAGGGCAGCGAATATAGAAGTGGCCAACATACTAAACAAAGCAACAAATATAGAGGTGGCCGACTTACTAAACAAGGTAGCAAACATATTAAAAGTGGCTGACTTATCAGCAAGGCAGCGATTAAAGAAGATCACAAATGTGGCCAAAGAAAGATATTTGAAATTATACATACAAAAGCAGTGAAATCGCATATGTTAAAGGAGTTTTGTTTTGCTACAATTAAATGCAATTAAATAAGGCCAATCCCTCATGTTTAGTGCTCCCATCAACAATATAAATAAACATTGTTTATGTGGAAGGATCCCTAAATTAAGTCATCCCTTATGAAGGGAATTAAATTAATTAAATTCAGTTTTTAAGAGGCCGACCCTCTTTAAGAAAAGCGCTCCATATAAAGACAAATATGAGGGTATGAAGAGGTGTGTTGTTTCAAGAGAAGGTCGCCTCCCTTTGTAATAAATATGTCATTCCATAAAGTCGCTACTCTTGAGGAACTATAAAGAAGAAGAGAGAGTGACAGTTAAAAGTAAGTAAGAAGAATGTGAAGTATTTGGAATAAAAGCAGATCTAGAGCAGCAAACATGAAGAGTAATTCAGGTTTATATTAAATATGTGAAAAGAGTATTAATATTGTGAAGAGAGGAATATATGATGCATAATTTGGGGCAGATTTGTAAGTGAAATTAGAGCAGACCTTAAGGCAGAATTATAAAGGAAAGCATTGCATTCTTTGAGCAGAAAATTGAAGGAAGACATTGATATATTTTGTGATCAGATTTGAAGGAAGACATTGCCATAGATTGGATCAGATTTGTGAAAGAAGGATATGCATCACTTGAGATCATGTATAAATGTAAGTTGATTGGAGATCATTTCATCATCATTCATTCACATTCATTTCTTTGAGATTTATGTCTCTTGGCTGCAATCTTTGATTCAACACCTTCCTATGATGAAAACCCTAAGGAAGATCAGTGGATTGGACGAAAACCCAATCACTTTGGAGGTGGATTCATATGGAGTTCACAATTGCACTTCATTGGAGATTTGTGGAGGAGAAGAGCGAATTTGCATATTCAGATTTCAGATCAGCTTTGGAGGTGAATTTCTTGTGGCATTTGTGTTCATTGGCATTAGGTTTTACCCTAGACTTGTGCACCACACTTTGGAGGATTTGAGCATTCAAACCATAGCATTTTGGAGCAGCATTTGAAGATCATCTTGGAGCAGATTTGAGGGCCACCTTTTGGAGGAGTCTTGGACGAAGTTTGGCTAGGGTTTATGCCCTAGGTTGAGCACCACTTCCCTATGAAGGCGACTTCATTATTTTGATGTCATTTTGCTATTCCATGGTATGTATAACCTAATTTAGGCTGAACATTATGGGAGCAGAAAGCTGAGTTATATTTGTCATGTTTGAGCCCATGGATTTGATGTAATTACAAATCAGCATATTCAGATTTGGAGCAGCAGACCTATTTGTTCAGAAATCATATTTGTTTTGCATATGTTTGGCCTTTGGATGGTTGATTTTCATAGTTGATATCTTTGTTGATGATTATACATATTTGGCATACATTTTACGGATGTTTGGAGCATGTTTATTGGCTGCCTATGAATGTTTATACTTCTGAAAATAAAATCAGAAATTAGGGTTTTAAGCAGAAAACTAAAAAGCAGAAATTTAGGGCAGAATTCAGAAAACAAATATCAGAATTTTAGGACAGATCCCATTGGGGATATTACGTATCCTGTTCATCTTGGATTAATACCACACTTTGAAAAATGCTTTAGGACTGTCCAAGTTGTAATGTGGTGTTGGCTGTTAGAACTTAGAACTGAGGATAGTTTTGGCTCTGGTGGTGTTTCAGGGATTAATGGTATAGTGTTTGGTGATAATTTGATTGGATATTAGTAGAGGACCAGTTTACGTGGAGGAGACAGGGGAATGGGTTTGTTGTTCTCACTACGGCTCCTATATCTTCTCTTTCTTTGGCCTCGCTTGTTTTCTGATGGATCTGATGGATCTGATGAATCTGTCCTTGATATTACAGATCTATCTTGGCCTGATGGTGTTGGTTCTTTGGCTAAATTAGATTTTTAGTTTCAGGATCTTGACTTTTTGCCTTTGGGCTATGGTTATTTTTTGAGTTGTAAGGGTGGGGCCCCATCAACCCTATTTTATCTATTTATTATTTACCAATAACAAAAAAAAACAATACACATTACTAAGCAATATAATTATTTGTTCAGTACTGTCTGATATTACGAGCTTCTCATTGCTGCTACTAACACCAGATAAATGGGTCAAATAACTAAGATTAGTGTCTAGTTTTGAGCAAACTACAAAAAATCTAACTATGTAACTGTAAAAGCCCATCAAACTTGTAAATTAATAAAATAAAAGCATAACAGAACATGAAAGATCCAACATATTGATCAGTTCAACATGGATCCACGCAATAAAAAAATTTCTTTAAATTTACCTACCAACTCTCCCTTGACTTCTTCTACAGCAATTTTTGTGTTTACTTGTAAAGTTTCTCTCATATCTTTAGTCTCTTTATTGATGCTTTCTTTCTCTTCAGCAGAACCCTTCAAGTTCAAACATTAAAACCAAAACCCAAGTTAAGAAACTATTCAAACTCTTTATTGTATTAGTTCAAAACATCAAAACTTATTTGTCCCTATACATGCTCTACAATAAAATCAATTTAACTCTTTACAATAAATTACGAAAGCCAACTTACATAATATTTTAATCATTACAAACTTGTGATAAAACAGGCACATTAAATTACATTCTATCAGTGTTCAAGGATGGCTACTTCCTTGTCATTGTTATTATTTGTAGAAGAAGCTAACAATAAAAAGCGGTCAAAGAGGCACATACCAACTCTCCCTCAGAATTTTCGACAGGTTCACTTGTGCTCATTTCCAAACTTTCTCTAGCATTTTCAATGTTCTTGCCCACATCATGATCTTTTTGAAAAACCTTCAAATATATGAACAAAGACCCATGTTAAGAATTGATTTAAATCATTTTAATAATCACCTATTTATTTATTTGTACCTCCACAATCATGTTCCCTCCAAATTTCCTACAGCTTATCAACTACTAGTTTAGATGCCATTTTTCAATTAACTATAGCCATGCATCTCATTAAATCTGCTACTACTGGACAGTGGACACAACTCTTCAATTAACTAGAGCTGTTCATTTCACCCACTTTTCTACTAATGGAAAGATCACTGTATATGTAATGTCCCCTTCCTAGACGGCACATAGATGAGTAGTGGTTGGCCTATTACTAGGGTTCCCGTAGGTCAGCGAGTGGTTAGGGGACCTATCCAGGGGCAGTGGATCTTTGCTGGGAGTCTTTCGAGCCTTCAGTTTGATGTTAGATGATGAATACAGGGGTTAAATTGAGAATATTAAAAATTTGCCTTAATGTGAATAGTGAATAGTAACAGAATAGTGAAAAATGAATAGTAAACGTGAATAGTAAAAGTGAATAGTGAAAAATGAATAGTAAAAAGTGAAGAGTGAAAAGTGAGGAGTAAAAGTGAAAATGTCCCCATCCTAGAGACCCTCAAGGTGGGCATCCCATCATGGAGAATATTTTATTGTTTTTTGAGAAGGTGGGCATCCCATTATGGAGGTGGAATATTTTATTAAGGTGGGCATCCCATTATAGAGAATATTTTATTGTTTTTTGAGAAGGTGGGCATCCCATTATGGAGGTGAAATATTTTATAAGGTGGGCATCCCATTAAGGAGGATGGAGGCTATAAAGCAATGTATGGGCTCTCTTTTGATATTCAATCATCATTTTCTAAAAACACAAATTCAGGTTTGGAGCTCTGGATAGAGTTTTTAGCAGATTGCAGCTCTTCTGAGGACGAAACCCCTTAGAGGACAGTGGATTGGACGAAAACCCAGTTCACAAAACAAGGAAATCTACTCTGGGTTTCCATTTGGGCTTCATTGGACTTCATTTCAGGTTGATATTGCTGTTGGAGTGATTGCAGCAGTGGATAATCAGGGTATAATGGCAGATTGGGTCTTCTTATCAGCATATATCCTCATTTCAGTACCTTTACCAGTTGGCTGTTCAAAATAGGAATTATTTTCAGTCAAATCCTAGCTGGGAATTAGGATTTCAGCAACTAAATGTTCCATAAATTAAGCGTTGGCTTCCGGGTATGTGTTTACCATATTGGGTATTCAATTATTTCATATGTATTGGGTTTAATAGTGTTATTACAGTCTGATTTAGTGGAAATCAGACCTCTAAAACTGTAATCAGATTTATGTTTAGTGAGATATAAAACTTATTTTGGTGTGGTATTGCAATGTTTATTTGTTGGGTATATTTCTCTTCATTCGGTATGTGAATATTACAATCAAAACCGTTTCATATCCACACAAACATCAGATAACATACTCAGAAAATCAAAACAGCAGTTAGAAAATCAGAATTCATTAGTTTGCACAACATCTGTTTGTGAATCAAAATATAAAAATCAGATCAGAATTGGTAGGGGATCTTTCAGTAGTATTAGAGCTTTAAAATTTCAATCCAATATCCATTAGGGATCTTTCAGTGGTATCAGAGCCATAATCCTGCCAGCCTGTTGGGTAAAGATTGCATTCAATTGGTGTGATATCAGTTGTGCATAAGTCAGTTTGGATTTGGTTCTTAGTCTAAGACAATCTCTGACAATATTTCCAGCAAGCCTATTTTCTGATGTGAAATATTATAATCACAGGAAGTTTATGAAGGATTTGCTAATTTCCTAGTCATTATTTCATTTTGGAAATCAGAAAGTTGTGCTTTTGCATATCTCCTTCCAATTGCAAGTTGTTTTTGAGTCTTTACGGCATTACATCATCATTCAAAAGAGAAAACAATATACAACTGTCACAGGTCAGGAATTGTATAATATCAATTGCAGGTGGCTTTGATTTTACATCAGCAAATTCAGAAGTTATTGCACCAATTCCTCAGTTAGAAGAATGTAAGTCAATTGTTTGACAGAATGTCTTTTGTGATATAATCTGAAATATCAGAATTCCTGAGTGTAAACAGCAAGGGGAACATTCAAATCTTAAATTTGAATCTAGCTATTCTATCTTCCCAACTGTTTGATAAATTGCAATACATTTGGTAATGTTTCTTTCTAGCAAATGCATGTTATATGTTGATGAAATGTCTTTTAGATTTTGGAACTGAAGTTGCATAAGTAGACATCATAAACAAGCTAAAGATTCAGAAATATAGAGACTTACAGCAGCATGCCAAGAATTTGATGAACTAAAAAAAAATCAGGAATCGAAGGCAGATTAGTTCGGGATATTACAGTAAATAAAATGAAGACAATGGCAGATTTGAAAAGTGTCATTTTCTCAAAAGAATTCAACGATACTTTTATGGTGATCAGTTAAGGGATTTACAGAAGGAAATGGAAGTAGGGAATCGGCTCTATGTAACTGGATTACAATTGAAGTCCACGAAATTTTCTGATGATGTTCTCTCTAAGTTGGAGGAATTAGACACATATTTGTCCAAAGTAGACCAGTCAGATTGGAGGCTTCTGAATTGGGCCTTGCAACCCTCAATGCTCGCTTTGGTTCAACACAGGTTTGTGGAACATCCTTATGAAGAGGTGAGACTTGCAGTTGCTTCTTGTTATAATAAGATCATAAGGATAACAGCTCCTGTAGCACCCTATAATGATGACATACTAAAGAAGGTTCTACAGCTGATTGTGAAGAGCTTACATGGGTTACATTATGTCAAAGCCCCTACTTTTGGTAAGAAGGCTAAGATTTTAGAGAGTATGGCAAGAACCAGATCACTTATCATTTTGTTGGATCTCAGATGTGATAAATTGATTTTTCGAATGTTTCAATGCTTCTTAACTGAAATTAGGAAGCATCATCCAAACAATGTGAGGGCTTGTATGCAAACTATTATGTCCTTAATCTTAGATGAGGATGATGATATTTGCAAGCGGTTGCAATCAGACTTGTTGGCCATTTGGAGGAAGGAGCAGTGTGTTTCCCCCACGGCTTATGATTTCTCAAAAGGTTTGGTTGAACAGAAAATTGGGAGGTTCAAGGAATAGTTGACAGCTACAGAGAAAATTTCTTTGGGTATACAGGTCCCAAGATCATCCAAAAAGAGCAAGAACCAACTGAGGAAAGAGCAGATTTGTTTCACTTGTCAGGAACACTGGTCATTTGATCACATATGTGGAGTTAACAAGGGAAAAGAACCATTGCAGCCAAGCAGTGTTGAAAACATACCAACAAATGAGGTTACAAAGTTTGAAGAGGATGGCTTAACTCAAGAAGGGAGTATGTTTGAGTCTCAGGATGTCTCTAATGAATTGTCAGAATCTTCATATGATAAAGAGTTGCGCGGAAATGAGGACATGGCAGCAGCCTTAGCCCTGCATCTAGATCATTCCCACAGACATTATGAGGCATCTACAAAAGGGTGCATGAGTCTCTTGGTGGGTGATGTAGAGATTATGATTGACAATCCATATGAAGGTATGGTTTCTATTAGTGTTCCTTTGGTTGATCACAAAGTGGAAGATAATGCAAACCTGGATCAGCCCTTTAGAGATATTGTAAACATAGCTTCCCTTGATGTAGAGCACGAGGTTGACATGGATAATGATGGTGTGGATTCTTGGAATGATCACAATGCATCTTTTAGTGAGATAGTTGATTCCTATGATGACACAATTCCTACACATGAAGAAAAATCAAAAAAAAAAAAATTGGTTTGTCTTCAGTTGAGTATGTTTCATCATTCCATGCATAATTCAGCAAGTCAGTCCTCTATAGCAGTCCCTTCCATGATACCGAATGACAAAGCAAGGGGCACAGAAGTTGAACAAGTTTATGAAAGAATTGAAGAGCTTCACAAGGAAATACCTTGCAGCCTCATGACAACAATGGAAGAAGAATTACTTGACAAACTACCACCCTTAATCACATGGGAAGGATGTGAGACAAGTTTAGAGTTGGTGATGTTTGATGGTTCCAGCGGAAGCAAAGAAGAAGATCCCAAAAGTCTAATTTGGGGCAGCGATAGCCTACATCCTCCTTCTCTTGATATTGTGGCCCTTACACTTGAAAATACTTATGAAGACAATGTTGCAAGTGTTGGACAAGAAATTTTCAATGATGATACGCTAAAAGGGGTCAAAAACATGGCTCAAGCACATAACAATAATTCTGATTTGAATGACAGCAGTTATGTTTCTATATTTCAACAGGAGGTAACGACTTGGTTACATGAGAAGGATAGCGTTATGGAATCTACCTATGATGGCACCCAAATTGTGTGTGATAACTATGGGGAATATAAGGTGGGTTCAAGCCACCGTGGTATGGAAATTCCTCATCATTCCAAGGAAGATCGCATAGGCAAGGACACAAAGGTTGAAATTAGTCCTAAATTTCAGTTTGAGAACAGCAGTGATATATTTCACCTTTCTCCTAATCTTGCCACTAACAATCATGAAGAAAGTAAGGGTACAGTTTCACCTACTGATGGACTACAAGAGGCAAGTATGGTACATGGTAATTTTGATAGAGTCTCTTGTCATAGGACTGAGTTTATACATTTTGATACAGCTAATATAGAATATACCCAAGTTTTGAATGAAAAATGGTTGGAAAGAGCTAAACAAGCTAAGATTGTGGCTCAACAAGCCAAGCTTCACTTTCAACATATTCATGATATTCGCCATTCTTTTAATGATGAGAGACATGAATTGCCTAACCCAGAGTCTCCAGTTGAGATAGTTGATCATTCCCATGATGGTGATAGTGATTGGGTTGATGAATCTCTTAGTGGGCCAGCCACTCAAGAGTTGTCTGTGTTGAGAAGTGTTGGCATACATACTTCACTTTTGAGTTGGTAATTGTTCCTCTTAATATGGCAGCGATATCTTTGTTGTTTGGTGACTTCATAATCTTCGATCTCTTATGGACTAATGGTTGTCCTAGTTGGAATCATGTAGCACTTTCTGATTTTGCATTGACTACATCAGTGATTCAGCAGTATGGGAATGTTGAAGGGCAATTCTTTTGGGTTGAGTTGGAGTGTGGAGTAATTTTCCTTGATTGGCCTTGGTTTGATGACATATTTGATATCATCTATGTTTCTAATCAGAGTTATGACAGAGAGGTTTGGTGGCCATTTGCGCTGGTTTGTGGGCATATGGAGGTTCATCTTCACATTGGCTGGATGTCTTACATGCACGGATGGTTACATAAAGGTACTTGGTTGACAAACTTCTTTTTCATCTCTTACAGTGGGTTCTACATCTTGGTTTGGGATCCGGGTACTAACATGATTGGTGCATTGTCTCTTATGGATTCCATGACGTTGCTTCACAGTTTGTGGTGTATGGTGTTTTTATTAGGGTGGAGCAACGGGTTGGTTGATGTTTGCTTGAGGCCAAGCAATCCCGAGAAGGGAGGATTGTAGTGTACCCTTCCTAGACGGCACATAGATGAGCAGTGGTTGGCCTATTACCAGGGTTCCCGTAGGTCAGCGAGTGGTTAGGGGACCTATCCAGGGGCAGTGGAGCTTTGCTGGGAGTCTTTCGAGCCTTCAGTTTGATGTTAGATGATGAATACAGGAGTTAAATTGAGAATATTAAAAGTTTGCCTTAATGTGAATAGTGAATAGTAACATAATAGTGAAAAATGAATAGTAAATGTGAATAGTGAAAAATGAATAGTAAAAAGTGAAGAATGAAAAGTGAGGAGTAAAAGTGAAAATGTCCCCATCCCAGAGACCCTCAAGGTGGGCATCCCATTATGGAGAATATTTTATTGTTTTTTGAGAAGGTGGGCATCCCATTATGGAGGTGGAATATTTTATTAAGGTGGGCATCCCATTATGGAGAATATTTTATTGTTTTTTGAGAAGGTGGGCATCCTATTATGGAGGGAATATTTTATTAAGGTGGGCATCCCATTAAGGAGGATGGAGGCTATAAAACAATGTATTGGGCTCTCTTTTGATATTCAATCATCATTTCCTAAAAACACAAATTCAGGTTTGGAACTCTGGATAGAGTTTTCAACAGATTGCAGCTCTTCTGAGGACGAAACCCCTTAGAGGACAGTAGATTGGATGAAAACCCAATTCACAAAACAGGGAAATCTACTCTGGATTTCCATTTGGGTTTCATTGGACTTCATTTCAGGTTGATATTGCTGTTGGAGTGATTGCAGCAGTGGATAATTAGGGTATAATGGCAGATTGGGTCTTCTTATCAGCATATATCCTCATTTCAGTACCTTTACCAGCTGGCTGTTCAAAATAGGAGTTATTTTCAGTCAAATCCTAGCTGGGAATTAGGATTTCAACAACTAAATGTTCCATAAATTAAGCGTTGGCTTCCGAGTATGTGTTTACCATATTGGGTATTCAGTTATTTCATATGTATTGGGTTTAATAGTGTTATTACAGTCTGATTTAGTGGAAATCAGACCTCTAAAACTGTAATCAGATTTATGTTTAGTGAGATATAAAGCTTATTTTGGTGTGGTATTGCAATGTTTATTTGTTGGGTATATTTCTCTTCATTCAGTATGTGAATATTGCAATCAAAACCGTTTCATATCCACACAAACATCAGATAACATACTCAGAAAATCAGAACAGCAGTTAGAAAATCAGAATTCATTAGTTTGCACAACATCTGTTTGTGAATCAAAATATAAAAATCAGATTAGAATTGGTAGGGGATCTTTCAGTGGTATTAGAGCTTTAAAATTTCAGTCCAATATCCATTGGAGATCTTTCAGTATATATTGATGCTTTAACTTAACTTGGCGATTTTACATTATGCAAGAAACGTGCTAGAGAATAGAGAAAATTTACTGCTGATATAGAATGGAAACTAGAGCTCAAACCCATCTTAGAAATAAATTACAAGCCAACATTGCTCTCGTCATTATAAATTTGCAAACATTATATCGGTGTTACTATTCAATGATAGCTAATTCCTTATTGTTACTATTATCGGTGAGGAGAATGTTTCAAGATTTACTCACACTTTATTAAACATGTACCTTAACAAGCAAGCTCAAAATCTTGTATTTTTATGGATAAGTACAAAGTTACAACAAAATGCAATCAAAAACACACATACCAGCTCTCCCTTAGCTTTTTCAACAGGTGCACTACTGCCCATTTCCAAATTTTCTCTTACAATTTCAACTTCATAGTCCATACTATCTTCTGTTTTATAAACCTTCAAAAATAAGGACCCAAGTTAAGAAATGAATTATATTCTTTTATTGTTCACTCTATTTTCATATTGCTGCCCCCATAATCACTTCCCTATTACATGTCCTATAGCTTATATAGAACTGCTTTATATTGTTCATAACCCTTCAATACAGATTTCTAGACAAAGCTCTACTTACATTGATAATTAACTAAACAAGAAAATTTTACAATTTGCGAGAAAAAAATAAAAAATAAAAAGCACAATATCAAATCCCAATTTAAATGCAAACTTGTAATCAAATTTCTTTTAAGTGCAAATTATAATCCAAGTTAGTTGCCATCTTTATTAGTCAAAACTAGTGATGATAACACACAGATGACATCTACCAATATTATATAGGTCTCCAATTATGACTAAAATGGGCATTAAATTATAGTCCCCCAATGAAGGGTTGCCAAACGGAAGTCTGCTTTCATAAGTGGGAGCCTCCAAAGACCAATTGGTTCTAGTTGAATATGGATGGAACCTCTCGGAGAAATCCGAGCATATTTGTTACAATGCCAATACACTGCCCTCTTTTAAGCTTTTGTTGACAGCTTGGTCTGCTTTCTAATAATTTTGCACAAGCCTTGGCCATTTGGATGGAAGTTTCTATGGCCACCTACCTTCAGCTCCAATGTATCATCAAGTCCAGCTCTTGGATTGTGAACCCAGCTCTCTCATAAGAACAACTTGATAAATTGGAATCTCAAAAAAATTGGCTCACTTTTGTGCACTTCTCTCATAGTTTGAAAATTCTACTTTCCAAACACACAATGCTCACAAAAATCAAACTCATCAAAATAACCAAAAAAGTCATGAACCATCTTTCTATTAATAATGGTCTGAAGACCTTTTTAAGCAATGTGGCCCAACTGTTAGTGCCACAACATACATGCATTTTCAGAAGTGCAAGTTACATTCACAACATTGCAAAATGTGGAAGCATCAAGCCTAAACAAAGTCCCACACTGTGAACCTCTCACCACCACTAGATTTCCTCTTATCACCCTACAACCAAACTTGTCAAATGTCATATGCACTTGAAAATCATTCAACTTGGATATAGAAAGAATAATTCTTGCAAGTCCTAGAATATGCAAGACACCATTGAGAGTTTTCACTCTCCCATCATTGAAACACAACTATACATTTCCCTTACCAATAATCCAATATGAATTGTTGTCACCAAGGAAAACTTCTCCTCCATCATAAGCTTAGAAAATGAGAACCACTCCTTGTGAGGAGTCATATGATAGGAGCAACCTAAATAAATGAGCCAATAGTTATCACTAGCAACATTAGCAAAAATGAATAAAGCATCATTATCACCATCATCAAAGGATTTGTCAATGGAGAAATAATCATAGGTTTTCTTCTTGTTTCTACATTCCTTCTTTTTACGTGTCTCCACTTCTCACAATTCCAACACTCCACTCTGCTCTTTTAAGAAGGTTTTCACCATCCTTTAGACTTGGACCTACCTTTCAATTTCTTTTGTTCCTATAATGTCCCCTTTCCTAGATGGGGTTAGTCTATACTCGGTTCCCGTAGACTAACCAAAGTGGTTAGAGAACTCTGGGAGTTCGTTTGGTCGGATTCTCACACTGTGGCTGGAACTTACTATTTTTAGTAAGTTAGGGTTTCACCCAGATGTGGAAGTTCAAGATTGGAAACAGAGCGTTTTGATGAGACCTTTCCAACGGTCTAAAGGCCATATGATTCCGAGTCCGTTTGGCTTTTCAAATTAAAGTCCATAAGTCATATTTTATAATTAATGTTTGGACTTTAATTTATTAATGTGGTGACTTTGGCGAAAAAGTAAAATATGAATAATAAAGTTACCAAGGACTTGGGCACCCAACAGAGGAATAATAAAGTAATTTAATATTTTAAAACTCCCTCTCTCCATGGATCGATCCTCAAGGAAGAATTATAAAAGCTAGAGTGAAAAGCTATTCATTATTCACGACATATCATTTTTACTTGGATATTGCTCTGCAAATGAGGGTTTGGAGAACTTATTCCAGCCATGGCTTTTGGTGACGGAAACCACCATTAGTAGCAACATTCCGCGAGTGTGAGAGATCATCTAAATGTGGTTGAGGTAGCCATACTCAGTGGTTACATTTGCACTTCATTCTATTCAGTTTTGTGGATTCAGAGCTTGTTGCGGAGGAGTAAACTCAATGATTTATTCAAATATTTGCATCCATAATTATCTATGCGGATTGAAGAGACTATTCCCTAATTTTCACACGATTTAGTGGAGATTTGAGGGACTGAAGACCCTATAACCATGTCGTACTGCCTCTCAACCTGGTCGTACCACATCTGGAGGTATTTTTGGTGTTTAGGAGGTATTTTGGCCAGCAACTACATATCAGTTTGGGCATGAAGCATTGTTGTGAGAAGACAGAGATTTCATAAGGATTTATGATAGAGTTTCAAAGGCATTCACTGTTGTTATAACAGTCTGCAAGCCGTACCATGCTGTAGTGTGGACGTGGGTTCCATATATGTAACATTCATCCTGTTTGCCAGCAATTTGTAGGGTTTGTTTGGGCTGTAAGCCCCCTTTGTAGCAGATGCAAACATATATTTGATGTACAATCCCTTTCCTTGAAGTTTAATGAAGAAAACTCAGTTTCAGCCGCTGTAGCAATTAATATCAGATCTGTACCTTTGTGACAGCGAACTGGGTATGTGAAGTTCTTTCATATTTTGGCATTTCTTCATGTGGGTATTGCTTATAAATGTTTTGTGATGCATTATAAATGAAATAGAGCTTGTGGGTATTTCCATTTCCTTTGTATTTGCAAAATATATGCATGCATGTGTTCAATGTTATGGAAACAACACCAAAACGCAAGCAGGGTTCAACTAAACGGCAGAAAACCTTTGAAATTGTGAGAAAAAAACTAAACCCATATTACATATTCTAAAACTCAGAACAGGGAGGGTTATTTC
The DNA here is from genome assembly GCA_027924645.1 of Cunninghamia lanceolata. Classification (NCBI taxonomy): domain Eukaryota; kingdom Viridiplantae; phylum Streptophyta; class Pinopsida; order Cupressales; family Cupressaceae; genus Cunninghamia; species Cunninghamia lanceolata. The sequence goes on along the minus strand of BSBN01000564.1, from coordinate 1,636,397 downwards.
AGTTCCCCTTTAGACCCCCCATCTCTTCACTAAGAAAAGTAGCAACAAAGGCATCCAATTTTGGATGTAATGTCCCCTCTCTAGCCCATTAGACTACGGAACAGGGATTAGCCTGACCAGACTCCCGTAGGCTAATGGAGATGTTTAGGGGGCCATTTCAATGGACTTACTATTTATAGTAAGTCAGGAGCCGGTCACTTGCTATATTTAGCAGGGCAGTTGTTGGGGACCTCTGCACATGACTTATGGTTTTGACTTGTCGAGAGCACAATTGGATATAATATAAGTTAAATTAAAGATTTAACTTATGATATGATATTAGATATAATATAACTTTAAGTTATATTATAATGTCACTTTATAAACTTAAGTTATGACTTAAAGTGACTGTCTAGGAGTGGACGCCCCTCATGGAGAGACAGGGGGATGTTTAATGAATTAAAAATTAATAAAAAACCCTCATCTTGGGCGTTGGGCTTGGAGGAGAACAAAAAGAGAAAAGTGCTCTCATTTGCTCTATGCGAGAATATTGGATTTTGCTCTCTTGGAGATTATTATGCTTTGGCATTTTAGAGCTTGGCTCTAGGGTTTGATATCGATTTGTGGAGACCAAACCCTCTGCAAATTCGCCTTTCTTCGTGCATGAAAGATTGCATCAGGAGAGGATACTTGGAGGCTTCATCAAGAGGCTTCAGTGTGCTTTGGAATGATATATTTTGATAAGATTTGGTCTGAAAATGAATATGAATTCAAGAGTTTGGAGTTGCAGCTGAGAATGAAGGTTTAGAGAACAGATTGATACACTATGGAATGAGTTTGCACTGCTACAGTCCTTTTGAGCAGGCCGTACACTTGCAATAGCTGGCCGTACCCCTTTAAATGATATATTGGGTCGATTTTGAGTTTTTTGCTGCTACATTCATTGCTATATGGTCGCCTCTAGTCTGCAGTGATTTTCAATCATTTATTGGAGGATTTAAGGGAGTTTTCTTGTCATTTGCTGCTGCTCATAGCTCACAGCAAGGCCATACAACTCGACAATGGACGTGGGTACTCTAGCATTAGTTTCTACTTGTCTTTGCAACATCTAACACTTCCAATCTGGGCGTTTAGGGTTGAATGTACTGCTGCAGCATTTGTATTTCAAACTTACCAGCATTGTATGAAGATTTTGGCACCATTGGCATGCTTGTATTGATGGTCCGGCAATGACCCTGACATGAAGTTGTAAATCTTGACATGAGTATGTAATAAAACTTCATATTTTGGCTCTCTTCTATCTGGGTCTTTGTTATTTCATTGTTATCTCTTTTAGTTTTTCTGGGTTTTCGATACATGCTCTATATTTCATGTATTCAATGCAAAAATCAAACATGCAAACAAAACCCTTAAAACCCTAAACATCACACGGCAAGAAAACACAAAACATACAGAGCAAACAACATATACCGGGGGTGTATGTTACATTGGATATGTCATAGAACCACTCAAAGCAATTGATTTGGGCAAAAAACAAAGCAATATAATACACTTATCCTCCACATCTAGCTTAACATCAATAGAACCTAGTTGACTCACAATCAAATTAAAAGCATTCAAATGCTCAGCAACAAAGTCTCTCTCTTCCATTTTCAAAGAGTAAAGCTTTCTTTTTAAAAACAGCTTATTCACAAGATCCTCTTCCACAAACTATATGTGGTAGCCTCCTCTAAGACATTCAAGAAGATGGAATTTGTAAGACAAACAAATAGTTCCACATCCTTTCTTGTCTATCTTTGTCCAATCTTCATCAGACATATCCGTAGGCTTTACCTTCTTTGCAACTGCTCTCCATTAACCCCTCTCTTCCAAAAGATCCTCCATTTTCAACATCCACAACTCGTACGCAAAACCATTAAACTTCTCAATTTTTGACCGAGATATGCTAGCCATGGCTTCCACCACAATGGATCTGCAAAACCTACTAAAACAAATTCTCCCACTAAAACAAAAAACCTCACAACACTTCTCGAAAGGCATACCTCTCTAATAAAACCCATTAGCTCTAATACCAAATGTTGAGAAAACCAATGAACTTTAACAGTGATAGTATAAGTATAAAGTGTGCAAATTTGATTAACTCAATTAGTGGTACATATGATTAACCATTAAAACTGAAATAGAACATGGATAAGCATGTAAATAGCAATAAGAAATCAGCATACACATATGACACCAAATATACGTGGAGAAACCCTTTCAAAAAAAATTTCACCACTAAAGAGATATTAAGCTTGTATTAATCAAGTAGAAACAAGTACATCAATACAACTCAAACAATCTTCATCAGTCTAGCAGTATTCCAACAATGTGAGAGTACCTGCAAAATACCATATGTTCTCCATACCAAGCCCTCAATATATAGACTTAAGGAAACTCACAAAACCACCATAAACCAATACCATGCACCCAAACATGGTCTCAAAATAGTAATGATGCTTCCCACATTGCTACATTATTTTTCAGAGAGGTAGTTAGGTTGCATGGTTTGCCTAAGAGCATTGTTTCAGATCGTGATGTGAAATTTGTAGGCCGTTTTTTACGTACCTTGTGGAAGAAAATGGGTACACATTTGGGTTTTAGTTCAGCGTACCATCCTCAAACTGATGGTCAAACTGAAGTTGTCAATAGGAGTTTGAGAAATTTGTTGAGATGCTTGGTGGGTGATAAGCCTAATCAGTGGGACTTGATATTGGCTCAGGCAGAGTTTGCATATAATAATTCAGTCAATAGGAGTATAGGGAAAAGTCATTTTCATGTTATCTATGGATACAGTCCAAGCGGTGTGGATGAGTTGAGGGATAGTGCAGATTTACATAGAAAGAATGTTGTAGCTAAAGATTTTGCTGAGTACATCCATGATTTGCATAAAATAAAGGAAACTTTGGAGAAAAGTGCCATCAAATACAAGGAGCATGCTGATATGCACAGGAGAGAGCAAGAATTTTAGGTTGGTGATTTGGTATTGGCACATTTGTGAAAAGAGACGTTCCAACAGGGAACATATAATAAATTGAAATGGAAAAAGATTGGACCTTGTAAGGTCTTGAAGAAGTTTTAATCCAATGCTTATGAAATTGAGCTTCCAGAAGGTATAGATATTTCACCTATCTTCAATGTTGTTAATTTGTACAAATATTATGAAGGAGAATCAAGTACATAAGGGAATTCCAATTCAGATTTTCAAAATGCACATAAGTGGATACATCAATTGCCTGAGAAAAAGTTTGAGCAGATTGACAGGGTGATTGATTCTCGAGTGGCTAAAAGAACAAGGGGAAAGGAATAAATGGAGTATCTTGGATGCAAGCTTCAAATTTGGTTAAGTATGGGATACCTATTCCAGACTTAACTAAATGTTCATGAGTTGTAGCCTCATGGAACATTTCACTTACCAAGCATGTCTGATGCAGGAGCATCCAGGTGTACGAGCAATCCTGTGTCACCAAAAAAAAATTTGTTTCCTAAATTATTCGTTTTCTTTTGTGATGTTTCATTGCAGTGGGTTGATATTTGTACCTCAAGAGAAAGTTCCATTCATTTGGCCAAGCAACAATCAATTTTGACAAAGTTTGAAGCCTTTGTATTGGCCACTTTTACAGTTCGCGAACTGTGTAGTTTGCCAACAAAGCAGTTTGTTGATTTGGTGTTTTGCCAACGAAGCTTTCAGACAAAGACTTGGAAGAAGTTTCTTTTGTTATCGGCAAGATAGAAGGTTTCGAAACTTGTATTTTCGCCAATGAAGAATTTGTTTTCTTTGTTATCCACCGACATGTTGGTTCACAAACTCATAAGTTCATCGATGGTGTTTTCTGCCGATAAAGGGGATCGAAAGTTTGAAGTTTTCTTATTTCACCAATTGAGCTTCTTGGCGAGAGGACAAGTCTTACAGAGTTCGCGGGATTTCAAAATCGTTGATGGGAATGTGTGAAGGAGCAAGCTTAGTTCGCGATGAAATCATTTCGTCAATAGACTTTAGTATCGGCCAACTTCTAAGTTCGCAAACTCATAAAATCGCCGATAAGGAAGTTTTGAGTTCCTTTGGTTCGTCGATAGGCAAAGTGACCGATGGAAGGGATCATTGCATAGGTGCGGGAAGGATAGTTCAACGAGATTCATTCTTGCCGATACAGAGCTACCAATGGAAAAAGTTAAAGTATGTTTACTCTGAAAGACCATGAGAAGTTGCCGATTAGAGTAGTAAACATTCTAACGTTTATTCTGATGGAGGACACATGGCAAAGGATGATTCCTTAAGGATTTCGACGTGACAATTGAACTACTCTCTAGCGTTTGAACTGCTTGGCACCAAATTGTATATAAAGGGTAGACGCCCTTTTGTTGGGGTTTGGAGGTTTGAAGATGGAAGCACATTGAAAGGGCATATTGGTGTGTAAGAGACCCTATTATATATGACTGAAATATTTGATCAATTTAGATAAGATTTCTTGCACAAATCAATGTAAAACATCAATACAAGTCACCATAAATGAAAGCCATCAAACTCCCTCCATTATTATTGATTGGAAATGGAATCACATCACAAAATGTATTGCTATCATGAAATTACAGTCATAATATCAGTCATATCAGACTTGATATCTTCACAAAATGAGTGCCAAATGTTGTCCAACTTCATACAAACAAAGATGCAATGGTTGGAAAATATGCCACTAATCAAGTCAGCCTTAGTAAGGCTTCATATGAGCTCAACGTGCATACAATATCACTGTACATCAGACCCTAATGACTGTTGTAGCTGACTGTCATAAACCCTGTATGGCTGTAGCATGCTCAGATTTGATAAAAACATCAAAACAACTCCTCCAAGTGCAAGCGATGAGTCTCTAATGATGGAAATTGGCTTGTAGACTCCTCTCACATGCTTCAATCTTCATAAAACCCTGAAAATAAATCTTTATCAGCTGGCTGTGATTTGTATCAGACCCTAAACTCTTGATAAAAACTCACTCAAACACTCCAATACTTGAAAATATCTACCTTGGTTGATATTCAATATGACCAAGGGTTTCAATAACATATAAGCTTCACTTCAACTCTAACTAAACCTGCAAATTCAAGCTCAATGGTGAATATTTGAATACTATCACCTCACATGAAGTATGGGGTCATCACCATACAACTACAAGGGGTCATTACCTTGCAAAAAGACATGAAAATCGGAATTTTCAGTCAAAATAATAGAATAAGAAAACATACCAGATTCAACATATCCTCCAATTGACTTGCAATGACCTATTTATCCTCTCCAAAGCTGGTCGATCCTCCTCTATGGCGATTTGGAATGAAGTTTGGAATCCACCAATGATGAACAAGAGACTTGAAATATTTTAAATGAATTGGTCATACAAACTCAATCATTTAAAATCAATCTTCAATTGTTTTAAATGAATTATAACTACTCCATATGAATCGATCCCATTAGCAATGGAATCCTTCTTGCATAGGTGGCGGTCGGAATTGTTTTGCATACAAACATTTAAAATCCTCACCTCATGATCCATCGAACCATATGCAAACATTTAATATATAAGATTTGCATTTAAAATCATTTCTTTTCATAGCTGGCCGATCCTTAGCTAGGCGGACCTTAGCAATTAGCTCATACATTTAAAATTGTTCTTCATATTCCATCGATCCTTGCAAACTCTTAATCAATGAGTGTTTGGCATTAAAATTGCTTCTAAACTTAGCTGTTGATCCTCTTAGCTGGTATTTATCATTAAATGACTTCAAACAAACATAACAAACCTCTTTGATATGGATCGCACCTTCTAGATGGCCGTTGGGATCATAATCCAATGCAATTTACTTTGTTCAATGTAACGCCACCTCATATGCAATTCAAACAACCTCAAGAATAGTCGTTGGCTCATTGCTCTATACATCTTCTTCATAGATGAATGAACTTGGGCGAATGACACATCAATCCATGCTAGCAATATCATAAAATAGGTTCCGCCTGGAGCAATTTCTTATTCCATCGATTGGCACAATGAACAATGCAACTCCATCATAGATATTGGACAAATGCAATTAAAGATACCATTTGTCATTATTCACATAATAAAACTCAAGCAAAATACTAGTTGAGCCAACTTTCCGATTCTCCTGTGTAGATATAAACTAACTTTCCAGTTCTCCATGTATAGAAACAAGCTCAAACTAGAAATCATAACTTAGCTCAAAATGGGGACATTACATGGTGTAAAGTTATTGGTTTGTGGAAGGAAGCTTGTTGTTGCTTATAAAACTGTACTCCTACATTTGTTGAATTGTTGCAAATCAATAAAACCTTCATTGTTGTTTTGTGAAGTTGTTGTGTGTCTATATAATCTATTTTGCTGCTCATTCTAACAATCTGATAAGACCCTTAGAATTTGACCTGCGCCATTTACTCAACCATTTATGATTCAATAAGATATTTGTGCTTGTGTTTAACCCTAATCCATTCACGATACTAAGATATTTTCAAGTGAACTAGAAAAAGAACCTTAGATCATAGCCTTGAGGAGTTTGGTTTGAGAAAGAAGGCAACCAAAACAGTATAATCCACCTAATTTTTATTCTACATTTGTTTTGTTTGATATTGGCAATGATCCTTGAATTGTTGGAAAGGCACTTGATTTAAAGGAACGTAAATTCAGGAAGAAGGCCATGGATGAAGAAATGGAGGCCTTAGACAAAGATATGACATGGGATTTGGTCAAATTGCCTACTAAAAGCAACCCTGTTGGTTTCAAATGGGTGGTCGAGAAGAAGTTTAATGTAGAAGGTAAGGTGGAAAAATAGAAAGTTCACTTCATAAGAAACAGATATCCCAAGGTGGAGGGAATTGACATTGGAAATTTTTCTCTTGTTGCTAAGTTAACTTCTATTAGATTTATTTCTTCCCTGTCGCAATATAGGGAGAGATCAAGGGATGAAGCCCCCACCGCCTAGCCCAAATTAAAGCCTTTGAGAGCACACACACCTTCATGGTGCATGCTATTTTTCATAATTTTATCATTTTTAACCAATCTTCAAGACTCCTCCAAACCCTTCAAAAAATGCCATACTTTCATGCTTTTATGTTTTAATGTTTTAAACTTTTTGTTCTTTTTTTTCTAATTTTCAAACACTTTTTTTTTTGCTTTATTTTTGTTGTACCCAAATCTGAAACTCAAATTGTGGGCCATTTGTCCAAAGCCCATAATGTCATGTTTCGATCATCAAACTCCAATGTTCAAAATATTAAGTCCAAAGTCCGTCATTCGTCGTTAAAATTTGGAAAAGTTGGTCTTTCTCGATTAAGTATAGTGTTCGTTTTGGCAAAATCCAAGTCGTTGTCTGTAATGTCCCCTTCTCGTCAATGATACCCAGGATTGACCGTTAGCCTATTCCAAAGGCCCATAGGCTAGTCGGAGGTAATAATTAGGGTTTCCAGCTGTGTAGTGATCTCTTATGAGCTTTCAAGGATATGTTTGTCAGTATATACCAGTTTGATTACTGCATTCTTTCTGGGTTTTCAGAGAGCTTCAGGGTGATATGTCATGCATTGGCATCCGAGGACTTTCTTGAGCTTACTATTTTTAGTAAGCACTATTTTTGGCAGCATGATCTATGGCAGAGTATGGCGTAGAGTTCTTTGGTGGGTTCTTCTTTGCGATGGACAAGGATAATATAATATGGGCACTTTATTATTATATTCACAAAAAAGGCAACCTTGGCATAATAAAATATTATAAAGTTAAGTTGTACCCCAACGCCTAAGAGACATAACTTAAAGTTATTTTAAAAAGGGGACCGTGTGAGCATTTAAGGATAAATTAATTATTTATGCCAAAGGGGAATGCCTAGGGAAAGTTGGAAAAAGAAAGGAAATAAAGTGTCTTTTTCTAATATTTTGAAATATGTTTCCTTCTCAAGCTTGGCGCCCATATGGGAAGTTTCCAAAAATCCTCAAGAAAAATATAAAAGGATGTGAGGGCTCTTCTTTTCATTATGCTTTGGATATTGCTGATATTAAAATGTTATTGGAGTTCTTATTGATCTCAAGGCTTTGAGGACGAAAACCCTCATGGTTAACATTGGTTTCAGGTTTGAAAGATAACCCCTAGCTGATTTCTACGGAGCAATTTCATACAGAGGTTGCAGGTGGGCTTATTGGAGATTTTAGATTTCAGTTGATGTTTTCCTTTGTAGTGTTTTGGTGGGTAATCAGTATCTTTCAGTTTCAGTGTGATTTCAGTGGGATTTCATCAATTCTGTGTTGCTGGTTTTGTATTGCTAAAATTGAAGATTCACTCGCAACGGAAAATTGGTGAAGGATATCATTCAGGGTATTTGACTAATCAATTCCTCACCCCAAGGCGACCCTATTCCTGCATTTTCATGGCCTTTGGTGAAGTTTCTGATTTTTCACATCAAATCGCCCTCCTTGGGAAGTACGGCCCCTCTAGCATGTATGTTGGGTTTTGTGCATAAAATAACGTGCCACTTTTAGCAATTTTCCAGTGTTGGGGTTTGGACGTCCAGGCCATAGGAGTCATTTATGACTGATTTGACATCATTCGGAGACTCGGTGTGAATTTTGGTGAGCATTCCAGTGGTTCCCAACACTTGTCCTGATAGGCTAAAAATATATCAGATTGTTGTTCTTTGAATATTTCAATATTTGTACTTCTGATTTTGTAAAAGACTTACTGGGACACTGAATCAATAAAGCTCTTGTTCTAGTTATGCTTGTCTTTTGTTTATACTTTGAAAATCAATGTTCCCATGTTATCATATGTTGCTGTTATAATCAGAAATAAATAGAAAAAATTTAGCGGGACATTACATTGTCAAAGTTCATTTTGTTAAAATCTAAGTTATCATAAATTGTTGTGTTCTTGGGTATTTGTCGTTATCTAAAAAATTTAATTTTTAATATATTAATTTATTATTAATTATTATTGAGATTAAATTAAGTGTTAACGTTGTCAAAATCAAAATCATAAAAATTAAAAAATCAAAATATAAAAACAGAACTAAAAAAATGTCTTTTACAAAAGGCATGTGACTTCATGTAAGCCCAAACCTTATCAAAGGAAAGGTAAAACAAAAAAACAAGGCAAAATTTTTTAAAAGCACCTATATAAAGAACAAACAAAAATTAAAAAGGAAGAAAATCGTGTTTGAAAACACTTCAACACATCTCCAGTCACAGTAAGTGCCTCACAAGCCATTTCCACGCGCTTCTGTAAAGGCAAGCTTTCTTCCAATTGCACCATACAAAAGAGTAAACACCACATCACCAAATCCAATGTGCCACAGGGAAAGAGATAAAGTAAAAGGTTGTTTAAGTGTGTGCCAGAGTGGCATCAAACACCTACACAAGGGATTAAAATGCCACACAGAAGATTCAGTGCCTGCCAAAGTATCCTCACACCCATACACAACTAATCTATACCCATGAGGTGAGGAGAATTAAAAACGAACTCGCCTATATGAAGTTTGAAAGTCAAAAAATCAAAACAAAACAATATTTAAAGAAGACTTCTCATGCCCATTCAGGTCAAAATCAGCAAGGAAGAAATGAAAAAAAAAACAAATTTAAAAGAGAAAAGTAGCGGCCAGATTGAGAGATAAGCGCCAATCAAAAAGGAAGGCATTCAAAGAGTGTCCAGCTCAAACAAAATTGTGCCTCATACAACATTCCTACATGCCTATATTAGAGAAGATGCCCAATTACCTTTTGCAAGAGTCGGCACCTTTGTAAACAGAATCAATAGAAAGGATAAATGAATTGCCCCACAAGAAGACAAGTCAGAACAAAGACCAATAAGATAAGAGAAATCGCAGGAAACAAAGAAAAATCATCAATCGATGCAATCCCCAGTCATGAAATACAATCACCAGCTCAGTAATAGGCTTCCAAAATCGAGCTTTGAAGCTTCAAAAAGAGAATTTTTGGAGCATCAAGTAATTGTCAAAATTTTGAAAATCTCAAAAGGTTCCAGATTCAAGTCACCAAGATCCATAAATTACCAAGATTTTCAAAGTTTGTTAGACTTCGTCGAAACACCAAAAAAGCGTCATCAAGTCAAAATAGTCCAAAGCCGCCTTTCAAGGCTATTTTTAGCCCACACTAAAAATGGATCATTGTCGTTTTTGGGAAAAAGCATATTCAATGATTTGCTAATTTTAGCATTTGCTATTTTTAGCATCAACTTGTAGTTGACTTTTTGTTCAATTGCCATGCAAGAGATCTGAGCTATTGATGCATGATTCTCATATTTTAATTGTCAGTTGAGTTGACAGTTGCATGTTTGTAAGTTTAGATTTAGTGGGCTAGATAAATTGTAATAAAATTTGCATGTCATGCAAACAACAGTCAAATAGGATAGGAGTTCAGTTAATTATTTTATTTATTTTCAAGCAATTGTTTTGTAAATAGTATAAATAAGTGCTTTTTGCTCATAGATTAGGAGGATCAAAGTAGTTAGTAGTATCAGAGTGAGGAAGTTGTATTAGAGAAATCAATTGTATCAGTGAATGAACATCAATAAAATGTCAATTCTCATGCCTACATTATGCTGAAATGGTTATTTGTTGAGTATTCATTCTCATTATGATTTTGTGATCGATTCAATGACATTCATTATGCCTATTTTGCTATTTGAATATTTATTGAAGTGTGTTGTTATGTGCATTGAAAGTTAAGTAGCTTCAATAAGTTTGCAAGCTTTGTATTGCAAGCGAAATTGAAGATGTGGCTCATGCCATACATTCGATTTAACCACAACATTCATGTTTAGGCGTTAATCTATCCAATCCATTTGTTTAGGCATTAATCTATCCAATCCATGTGTACTTACCCTGCTCAGCCTCTGAATGTAACTAAACAATGCAAGTGTCTAGCAATAGGTTTTGATTCAAGTCAAAAAGCACAAAACCCTTGCTTCGTGAGGAAAGAGCATTTCAGCCTTTTGCACGTTGCAAACCCAAAAAGATTGTATATTTATGTTTTATTCACCATAAGCGTGAAACACCTCCAAAAAACATTGTAAAGTCTATACATTGCAAGTACATTTTGTATAGTTTTAGGTTAGTTTTATTTTACACGAAGCTTGCCCTTCTAATTGGAAGAGCAATTTTACCGCACGTGTTCCGTTTTGGGTCACACTGAAAGGTGCGAAATAAAATGCTAACAGTTTTTTTGTTTTTTACCTAGTTGTGGCCGAGTCTTTCCCAACAGGACTCATCGAGCACCTGAGTCATGAGTCCCTAGGCCTTGTTTACACTTACCTTGAGACTCACCAAGTCTCTGCAAGTCTTCTAACACTGCTCCAGTCCCTCTGCCACCCCCACCATCATGGAAGAGTGTATAGTCTTTAAGGGGTGTAAAACATGCAAAGTACAACACATCCAACAGTTTTTCCAAGGAATTTTATTTATTATCTCCATGCATACTTCGAAATCTCGTAGATTTGTATGCTCAGCTCCAAATAGTACACTGTAACTTCTCTTGCTTTTACTATGTTTCATCCTTTCCCCAACCCTCCCTCCAACAAATAAAATTGTGCGGGTTGTTTTAAAGTCATGCAGTTTTCTCTATATGGTGGTTTGATAGACTAGTGACATAGCAACTAGCAAAATTGGTGATTGGGTGTCTCGTTTTGTCAAGTAATACAATATAAATGATTTATAGCAACTACAACCTTCATTGCAACTGTCTCATTACGTACAACACAGATCTCAAAATATCTGCTGCATGGGCCACAATATCATGGAACATAGAATTGCCAAATTCATGAACCTTTTTACACAACTGAAGTATACTCCATCTTTGTTCTCTTTTCAAACATTTCCCAGTTCCTCATACTCTTCAACTCCAGCACTCTCTCCAAACAGAACTCCTTTTAAAACATAACTTTTTTCTCTTATTGTCCCATCGCACAAGCTTTACTTATGTTCTAAATTTTGCAAGAAAATATTGACAAAAAGATTAAAATATAAAATGTAAACAAGTCACACTCTTCGAGTATTAAAATTCTAAATCCAACTTATTCGTAGTTCTGAGTATTAAAATTCTAAATCCAACTTATTCGTAGTTCTAATTAATAAAAATCTATTCATCATCACTAATATCCTAGGGTATATTTCCAAGTGAAAAATAAAGTTTTATTGGGAAGTATATGCACAATCAAAAAACTGGAAGATTGATATTTGTATTGCGCTAAAAGACACTAATAACATCACAAAAAAGCATTAAACACTTGCAAATTGCAAATTAAATAATATAAATCTCCAAAACACCTTAAAGATCCAAATAATACAAATCATATTCTTCAAAGTTACATACCAACTCTTCCGTGGTTTCTTCAACAGTGATATTTGTATTGACTTCTAAATTTTCTTTCAAATCTTCAATTTCTTCATCGATTCTTTGTTTCTCTTCTTTAGAAACCTTCAAATGTTAAAGACATTTATCCAAATTGAGAATTATTTTTACTTTCATTTGTATATAGTTTGAGACTCCAAAATTCTTTCTTTCAATACATGCATCATATAAATTAATGAAATTAACTATAGTAATAAATTACAAAACATAACTTACCACTTTTAATTATTGAAATAGTGTGGCAAAAAAAAAACATGAAATTTAACATCATATATCAAAATTCAAAAATGTCTATTGCTCATCATTAATATTATTAGTGTAAAAATATCTAGATTTTCTTTGTCAACTTGTTATTAAAGTGTCATGTTCGTACTGAATTAGGTACAAGCGTAACATTCCCAAAAATGCAGTCAAAAACACATACCAACTTCCCCTCATCATTCACAGCACATGCCTTTGTGCTCATTTCCAAAGTCTCTTCCCCATTTTGCAACTCCCCATCAATACTTTCTGTTCCTTTCTGAATTCCCTTCATCTATGAGAGCAAACATCAAGGCTAAAAGACACACTAATAACATCACAAAAAAGGATGGAAAACTTGTGAAATTGCAAATTAAATAGTCTAAATCTCCAAAACATCTTAAAGATCCAAAATACTTGTCGTTTCACAAGCATAACATCTAAATAATACAAACCATATTCTTTAAATTTACATACCAACTCTTCCGTGGTTTCTTCAACAGTGATATTTGTATTGACTTCTAAATTTTCTTTCATATCTTCAATTTCTTCATCAACGCTTTGTTTCTCTTCTTTACAAACCTTCAACTGTTAAAGAAATTTTTCCAAATTAGGAATTATTTTTACCTTTCATTTGTATATAGTTTTAGATTCCAAAATTCTTTCTTTCAATATATGCATCATATAATTAATGAAATTAACTGTAGTAATAAATTACAAAATACAACTTCCCACTTTTAATTATTGAAATTTTGTGACACAAAAAAACATGAAATTTAATATCATATATCATATTCAAAAATGTCTGATTGTTCATCATTATTGCAAAAATATCTACATTTTCTTTGTTAACTTATTATCAAAGTGTCATACTTGTAATGAATTAGGTACAAGCACAACATTCCTAAAAATGCACTCACAAACACATACCAACTGCCCCTCATCATTCACAGCAGATGCCTTTGTGCTCATTTCCAAAGTCTCTTCCACATTTTGTAATTCTCCATCAATACTTTCTGTTCCTTTTTGAATTCCCTTCATAGATGAGAGCAAAGATCGAGGTTAAATAATAATTTTAAGTTCTTTCAATAATTGCCGTATTTTATCCCTGTTGCTTCCAAAATCAATTCCCCTCTTAGATTCCTACATATTATGAAATATTAGTTTATATTATTATATTTCATCTCTTTTCAATTAACCATTGCTTCTTGTGCTCCTTAAGTCTAATATTACTCCCAGCCAAAGTTCTGCCAAAGAACAACATTTGGCTTATGTTGATGGTATAACTAAACTGGAAAGTTTATTTGAAAGAAACATGGAATCAACCAGCAAACAAAACAAGAATCAGTACTAATTCAAATACCAACTAATATAAAAACTTGCCTTGGCAATAAATAAAGGTAAACTTAGTTCTCATTTTAATCAATCAAAGACACTGGTGATAAAGACATACATCTCATTAAGGGAGCTGCTAAGAAGGTTAATAGGCACAGGAATGGACACCTACAGAAGAAGGTAGGTTCAAACTTAACTCAGATGGGGCCTAAAAAGGCAATTCAGATCAAGAGATTAAAGGAATTATTCAGGATCATAGGGGCAGACCCTAGATTGGTACCTTATAGGAGGGAAGTCTCTATCACATAATATGGCAGAAGCTATGAGTATTCCTTAGGGCCAATGGTGGGGAAAGAGATAGAGCATTCAACCTCTTTGGGTGGAGATGGATTCGCATAAACTAACTGTCTTGAACAAGTAAACTTCTCTAACCTGGAAAATTGGCAATCAAAGAACTTAGTAAAGGAACTAGAGGGTCATTCTATAACTCCCATCGTACCAAGGTGACCCACACTCCACAATACCATAATCATATAGCTAATCACCTCACAAAGCAAGCCTCTAACCTACAATTTATTGAGAAATTGATAAACAAGGATCCATGAACCAGATTGCTGCACTAACTTGTAGGGGTTAACCAAAGAGGACTGCCATGATGAGCAACATATATGGTATTATAAAGAATAGCACATAGTTTAGTAAGAAATCTATGAGATGGGTAAATTGATAGACGGAGAGGGATCATTGCACTTAATGTGCTGAAACCTAGCTTCCTTACCTCTCCCCCTCCTCCCCAATTCCCCTTGATGTCACCCTATTACAGTTCATGATGAATAGCTTAGTACCAGCCCTCTTGGCATATATTATTTTGAAATTCCCCTTTCGTTTAAAGTCCCTGAAAATATTTCCAGCCCCAAGGAAGGGACTTATGCCCATCTCCCTATGCAAGTTAGAATGAGGATGGGTTGCCCTACAACATGGGAAAGGGGGAGACTTAGTCAATTCCCCACTCCACCACACCTCGCCTATAGTTGTCAACTTCCCAATTTACAATTCAATCTGCTATCACATCATATTTTCACTCCATGCGTCTCTTATGTTAAGACTTATCAACCTACTACTTTGTTGTTGAGTTTATCCATCCATAATTATGTGTGCAAAGGGAAGATGGCTTGCGGTTCCTAGTCTGCGAATCATTCTCACTTTTCTGATGACCTGACAATGGAGAAGTGGAAGGGTGGCCATAAAGCCAAGTTTGATTAAAAAACTCTAGAGGCAATGCAAGGATTTGAGTTATGTAGCAAATGGCATGCTAAAAGGGATAGTCTGATGTAAATGGAAGGGACAGAGTAGGATGAGTTCAAGGATGATGGTACTATACTACTAACAAAGGGAGGAAAAATATATTCACCAAGACCACCGTCATCAATGAAATGGACAAATTATTGTCATTGGAACCAAGAAATTTCTTAGTGATAAATTTTATGCCTACTATAAATTCACAGTGAGAAGCTGGGATGGAATTAGAGGGTCTTACATAAAGTGAAGAAACTACAAATGGTGTGAAGGAACAGCCAATCAAGGTGGTTCCTGAGGACCCGAAATAGATTTATCAGGTGCAGAATAGCAGGGCTGATTCTAGAGATGGGAATCTACATTAACCTTCATACCCTACACAAAATCCTGTTAAAGCTGCTAGTGTCAGTGTAAATGGGGCATCCTTCTCTTGGAGCACCACACCAAGTGAAGAATCTCTTGAAGATAGGAAGCTGTAAGTTAAACATACTGCCCTTGACAGGTATTGTAAACTCCCACGAGGGCTTCATGAAGGATTTAATGGAGATCAAAACAGCCCAAAAAAGATGATCATCGAGTAGGAAGATTTTATGAGGACTAACGATTTGAAATTTCAGATCCTTGAGACTCCCATTGCTGGTCTGGTGCATGACAAGATAGTAGAAAGTATCATAGAGAACTAAGGTAAAATGGTTGCCACCATCTGGGATGTCAATTGCTTATGGCTACTGGAAATTCATGGACAACATGAGGAGCAGCTGCCAGAACAATAGTCCACTCATTATGACAAAATTGTGTCATCAGTTTATCAATAAAATATTAATAAGCTTTGAAGTTTAGAGTTCTCATTAGTTTTTCTCTGAAGTATAAGAAAAGTGTCAGATAGATACTCTACTAATAGTAATAAGCATGATTAATTGGTTTTATTTTTGGTAAGATGACCTTGATGAGGGGCTTTTACAGCTCATCTTGGTCTGGAAATCTTCCAGGCCCATGCTTACACATGAAACTTTGTAATCTTTGTTGGAATTAAAATAGTTCTGCCATTTTTATTATTACGAAACATACAAAACATACAAGAATTATATTGTTGTTCAACATCGAACGATGACTAACATACAAGCATTATATAAAATGACATATATTAATTAACAAAATAGTAAAAATTAACAAATATATAACTACCAAAATTCATTCTTTGAGTACATGCACTATATTAATCAGTGAAATGCCCCTGTAGTAATAAAATACAAAATCCAACTTACTAATCCCTTTACTTATTGAAAAATTCTAATAAACAAAATGCATTAAATTCATAATCATAATATTAGTGTCCAAAAATGCCTAATTGCTCATCATTGCTATTGTTGTTGAAAAACATTTCCAGATCTTTTTTGTTAACTTCTTGAGAAAGTATCTACCTAAACCAATACTTACAAAATGTCATGTTGCTGCCAAAATCACCTCCCCTTGCTTTCTACATCTTATTAACTACTAGTTCATATTGTTTGTACTCCTTGATTCTGATACTATTCCCATCGGAAGTTCTACCAAAGGACAATGTTTAGTTTACGCTAATGCTATAACTAAGCTCGAAATTTTTACAAGCCTTCACTTTTATTGAAATAATCTTGGAATCAAATAGCACAAGATTTCATGCTAATTTGAATGCCAACAAATATTCAAAATTTCTCCTAGCAAAAATCTAAGGTACATCTGAGTTGTCATTTCTATCAATCAAAACTAATCGTAATAAAAAACATACTTAATAAAATATGTAAGCATTAAATTGTTGTTTAATGATGACTAATATGGTTATCTCTAGAACATGCATTAGAAGATGGAATGAAAGAAGCAAGAAAAATATTCTATTTTAAGGTTAAAAACTCATGTTTGGTACTAGTAAGACTGCAGTATGAGATAAACACACACAATACAGATGAATGACATCAACATGACAGAGAGAAATGTACAATCTCTGTACACCATGACATCATTTACCATAATCAAGAACAGAATGAAGAGTAATAAAAAGGTTGAAGTGCAACAAGAGAAAGAGATAGATTCAAAGGAATTGGTCACAACCTATATCAAGGTTCGAGTTCATGTTCGTGTTCAGCAACCATCAAATTCGGATCAAGTTCAGCAAGGGGCAAAAATTCGAAAAAAAAAATCATGATTAAATTCACCTTATATAAATTTGATTTTTTTTTTAAATATAAGTAATATATCCACAAAATTATCAAAATAGTTTAATATTGCTAAATAAATTTGAAATCTTTATAAAAAGATGGCACATTTATAAACCATGATAAACTTATCAAAGTTAAACCATAAGAAACATATGAAATCACAATTGTGAAGATGTTTTTATGATATGAAAAAATGTAAAACAAAAATATATATTAAATTTTTATTTTTAATTTAAAAACAAAACAAAAAATATTGCAAATAATAAATTTTATTTAAAAAACATATAAATAAAAAAATACTAAATTAAATTTTATTTTAAAAAATAACTATTTAAAAATCGTAAAACAAAAATATATATTTGGGGCATGATTTATGCCAGGGTGAGGGAAGAGCAATAATGGGACACTACTCACCTATGACCGCATCAGCGCACGATTTCTTAGCCAACAAACCAAAATTGGAACCCGTTGCTCCAATAGTATCTTGAGACACCAAATAACCCTTGTCAAGACCATCCCCCTCCAACAACAAGCACAAAACAGAAGAAACACCATGCCCAAACATATTCGACACCACAGACCTGACCAACCCCCCACAAGATCTAATAGGGGCGTCGAAGGGAGAACAATCATGCCCTAAAAAACATTTATTTTAAATATATCTTATTAAAAAAATCACGCCCTATAAAACATTTATTTTAAATATATTTTATTAAAAAAAATCACGCCCTTTGTCTGTATGAACACCAAACAAATTTCAGCAATTTTTTTATAATGTTTTAAAGTCCACCGAATTTCGAACTTCACAACAAAAATTCGGTGAACCCTATGACATAGGTCACAACCATGCCTTGATATCTAAGTTGCTAGTCCTGATATGGGTTCAGGGTTAGAGTACGCTAGTATGGCATTTTTTCCCCGGGCATGGGTACGATGATGCAATCAACATTCAGGTAGCCATTGAAGGGCAACCAAACCAAGCAGCTCTTCACACATACAAGTCATTCATTTTCAACTGTGAAGTAATATCAGACACAAAACTCTAGATATTCACCATTAACAAAACTTAACAACTTCATAGACTCAATAACATCCCAACAGATGAAACAACCATTGCATAACTTTCAAAGGTTTCAAACCAAAATGAATATTACTTATAGATCTACAATATAATCCAAACAGAAAAGCTCACACCCAATACAACAATATGACATTTCTGCACTAATTTAAATCATGCACCAACACTACTTTCAAGACTATCACAGACTTACAATTACATGAGACATTGCCCAGCACAACAAAAATTTCCTGAAACGAACTAATTCAAACATGCAACACTATAGTCTGAAATGAACAAACTCATAATGAACTTTCCAACAATGGACTGGAGCTCTTAGGATTTCAACAAAAATATGACCAATCTCCTTGTAACTCCCACAACTCTAACAGAGAGAAAAACTCATGACACATCTAAAAAATGACTCCAAAATTTTGAATCAATTCTTCCTTCTCCGAATTCGCTGCTCAATCAATTGTTTTCCTATCATATATAAGGAGCGGATGGTTCTAAATAAGGCAATCACCTCCACTATATGCCGCCACGGGACAAAATCTAACATAAGGAAATTACAATCAAAGTCGTTTAGAATATTAAAGTTGCCACGATTTGGACTAGCTCCCAGAAATGGAATTTGCCACCATACTAAAACTGCCAACCAAAGACTTCCACTATCTTTAAAAAACGTAGCAGAAAAGAATGTTTATCATTTGTTATTTACTATGCGAGCCCCACACAATTCATAGGTTTAAGGAATAAAATTGAGTATTGTCACTGTAAGATTTGGCTATGGAGATAGCCACCCAACATCTAGAGGCCTAATGGAAAGCACAATGAAATGAGAATATCAATATGACAAGAATAAACTGTATTCCTATCAAAGAATGAAAATACAACAATATACAAGATTACAATATGATATGACATACCTTGCTTATAAAGGCAAGGATGAGAGCTAAGATGTTGTCATGTGACAAGTGTCTTAATCCTATGACATAAGACAACTAGATCACATGTGTAGGATAAGACAAGTATAAGACAAGTATCAACAACTATAAACAACTCTCAACATCTAGAAACAACTACTAAGTCAACTTAACATGTGAATACGTGTGTGAATATTATTTAACTAATAAAAGTTAAATAATATGAATTCTTCACACAACAAGGGGGAAATAGCTAGTAAATATCAAACTAGATATGAAATACCCCTATTCACACTAACACCCCCCCTTAAGTGCAACTTAGGGAGAAGCTGACAAATGCAAGTATGCAATGATGGATGGGTCCCAACTACTAGGCCATGTTAGATACCCATGTACAACAAATCTCAAGTGGAGTAAAGGAGAAAACCTCATGGGAAAAAACTCCTCCCCAAAAGTGAGAATGCAAGAAGTGTGGAAAGGTAGAGTCAACATGAATCATATGCTACGAATTCCAACATATATATACAATGAATAATCCCCCCAAATGAGAGTAAAAGAAGAGAGACCAAGTAGCACCCCCCCCCCCTTTTTCAATGTAGAGTCTCCTGCACTGATGGTAGATGGCTGACAATGAATGTTGAAGATGATCCACGATCGCCAAACAACGTTCCTTCCCTTAGGAAGAAACAAGACTAAGAATGTATGTTGGATTTCTTCCCATTCCTTAAAGGAATATAAAGGAAGAAAACTCAAAATGTATGAAGTCTCTGAACTCTGCTCAGGTGTCACCGTGTGGATGCCGAAAGAAGCCACAATCCAATCAGGAGTCTCATGCCAAACTGAAGAATGTGACAATCTAGGATCTAGTAAAACCAATGTTGAACATGATCCAAAGACAAGGAAGATGACTCCAAATGCTGCTCAAGGTACTCCAACTCAATGCCAAACTGTGACAAATGAAGAGGAGAAAAAAGAACAAGAGGGTATGAAGGTTCCCTCATCACATCCAAAGTAGATGAATCAACTTCTTCAAAGAGAAGATGAATGTCGTCAATAGTGTCCTCCAAGTCTGTAAGATAGGACTCACAAAACAAGCCTACAATACTTGTCAAGTATTCATCCCAAGTAGTTGAATCTGGAAGACTATGAATGTCCTGCTGCATTGAATCAATGGAAACCATGGATGTAGCAACACTGAACTCTGTAGATGCAACAAGAGATGAAGGAGGAGATGGAATATCAGCACATGTCTCTAGAACCTCAGTCATTAAAAGAACACCAAGATTCAAATGCCCATACTACATCTCCTCAAAAGTGTCCACATGAGTGTGAACCTCAGCCGAAGGAACAATAGGAGCAAAATGTGAGAAGGTGTACACTCGAGATTGATGATCTACCTCCCCAACTGCAACTATATCTCTGCTATGCAAATCCCGAATAATCACAGAATCAAGTGTGAACTCAACACTCTTTCCTGCTCCACCATGTGTAATCTGATAGATAGAAAGGATATTGGTAGACAATGAAAGTACACAAAGGACATCATTGAATGATCCTTTGTCAATGTCAATTGATCCTTTTCCACAAACACACATAGATGTGTTGTTGGCCATCAGGATGGGTGGTGATGAACAAGTCTCAAATGAAGAGAACATACTTTGTGATGAAGCCATATGATGTGAAGCTCCAGAAGCAAGGATCCATTTCCCTGACTCAAAATCTGCAACTGCAAAAAGTGATTTCCCCTTTTGTTTCTCTGACTTTGAAGATGATGAAGAAGAGGATGAACCCCCTAAAGATGAATTCATTTGGGCCTTCTTTAGTTGATGTTGCAATTCATCAATTTTCTTTATGTAACATTTGTGTTCATCATGCCCCAATTTCTTGCAATATGCACATTGAGGCTTCTCCTTCTTAGATGATTCCCCTTTGGAGGGAGAGGACTTAGATTCTTTCTGTGGCTTGTTCTTTTTCTTCTTTTGTTTCTTTTCAAGATTCCCTGATTCATTATGTACCTTAGGTTCACTAGCCACCAATGCTTGTGACTTGGAAGACTTGATGATGCCCATTTGAATTAGCTTCGCTTCTTCTTCAATTAGAAGTTTTGAAAAATCATCAAAGCTAGGCTCAACATATGCAACTCCAATGGAAACTCGTCAAGTGTGAAATCTAGAAACAAATACTGAATACTCAAGACCAAGCTTGGATAACACATTTAGAATCAATTGTAAATCCTATTTATTAATCTTGCAATCCTTTAGTTGTGTTCTCAATTGCTTAATCTTGGAGATATAGTCTTGGATTTTGTCAAACTCCTTAGGATCAAGATTCATCAAATCATTATCAATCTGATAACCCCTAATCTTGTCAATTTTACCATACAATTTTTCAAAAGTCTCCCAAGCCTCCTTAGGTGTCTTGTATGATTCAACATGAAATTGCAAATCAAAACAGACAAATGAACAAATGTACCCAAGAGTTTTCTCACGATTGATCTCCCACATTGCCTTTGCATTCGCACCAGTAGGTTCAGGAATAGATTCTTTTACATATCCTGTGCAGCCTTTTCCCATTAGATAATTCCATACTGATTGTTTCCATGATGCATAATTATATGGAGTTAGGTGTTCAATTTGAGATTTCCCCATTGCAAAAACACACAAGCAAGAACTGAAAGCAATCAACCACTACAAGATCACCCCCCCCCCAAATTCACTCAATCAATGATCCCCCCAGCAAATTATGATTATGGCAGTTTATAATTAGTGTGATTATAGTTGCCACAAGCCAAAACAACAAAGTGGTCTTTTGATTTTGGTACATGCAAATGTCAAAATTAGGCTATAACTAAAAAGTACAACTTCTAAGCAAAACTAGTTCTAACTGATTGCAGATCTGAGAATTACTCGGAAAATCATGCACTTTCAAAAAACAATTCGCCAGAAAATGTTACCGTATGACCCCAACCAAAGCCCCAGAAGGTCTAAAAATGAGGATTGCTCATCAACAACAACGAAAATCTGCGATTTTGGGAAAATCCAAAAACTAAAATCAAAATCCATCTGCACCACTGTGAAGCCTGCGAAATTCTACCCCAAAACAAAAAAAATTGCACCAAAATTGAAATGGATATGACCAAGTTACAGGCGTTTGAAATCTGAGTGCCAAATCAAAAACTGTACTGGAGTAGGGGGAGAAAATGCAAAAAAAAAATTGCTGCCAAATTTGGCGGAACTACCACCAAATCAGCGGAATTGTCAAATGTAGAGCTCTACTAGATGTAAGGGACCGCCAGTCAGTTTTGGAGCTCTACTAAACTGGAGATCTGCCGCTAAATTTAGAGGTTTTGCCAAACATCCAGCCACATTTAGCGGATCTATGCTTGCTCAAAAAAATATTAAAAAATTACAAGCCCAATGCCTGGGCGGCATAGGTACAGATCGGCAAAGATTTTTTTTTTGCAGAGACATTTTATATTTTTTTATATGAAAAAAAAAGGAATTAAATCTTTTGCAATATGAATGAAGATAGCTTGTGACATATGATGATTTGTTACAAACATTTGAATATGCTCGGCCTCCATGTAGATTTTTTTGACCCACTTGATCTTTGTGCCAATCTTTTGCAATATGAAGTTGAGAGAGTGGACGGCACATGGTGTCCAAAAAATATGCCCATATGTACCCTCCACTATTGAATCAATTGCCCTACAATTGTTAGTGTTCTCTGTTGTGACTTGGACAATGTTTTCAAGGCCCACCATTTCAATGACTTGTATGAGGATATTGACAATTAGAGTTGCATCCTTCACTTGCCCCTCACAATCAATTGCCTTCAAAAACATCACTCCTTTAGGGGACACTACAATGACATTAATTAGTGGTTTGTTTTTCAATCCTTCTATCCATCAAAAATAATGGACACTCCTATTCCGAGCCATGTATCCTTGATTGCGCACCTTTTCGTACCCAAAACAAATGTAATTAGCAAGTGCATTGGCAACCGTTGTCACCATATCCCACCAATATGATGATCTAACAAGGTTGAAAGGAAGCCCATTGCTATAAATGCAACGAGCAATGTTTTTATCTTCAACCTCCATTGCCTCATTCTTGAAGGCCTTTTGCAATGGGCTTTTCTGCGAGAAAGAAAAGGGCTATTCTCTTCTCGGCAAGATGACGGTGGCATGAAAGGATGTTGACCAACCAATTGTGTTAAACCACTAGGAGGTTTCTGTGATCTATTACTTACCATGTCAATGTCCTCTTATTCTTTGATATATCCCATTATTTGTTCCTTTGGCAACCCTTTTTTATTTACCCCTAGACAAACTATTATTCCTAAGCTAGTTATAGCACATAGGTGAGCTTTCACTCAACTATATGAGCTCTTATACTAATTCTCACATTGGCTGCAATGCCAACGATAACCCCCACGAAGTTGCTCAATCATGGTTGTATGTCGCCAAAGAGGTGATGCTACGTCAAATTTAAACGTGCTCTCTACATGTGGGCAAATTGAACTAGAACTACCATCCATTCTGTATGAATAACAAAACAAAAAAAAAAAAAAATACAAATTTGACATTAACTTAAAATAAACAACAAAATTTGGCATTATAAACCCTATATTACATATAAAAGGTTTAGAATAATATTCTACACATTTCTAAAAAAACTTGAAAAAAGATTGAAAAATCTTGACAAAATTCTTCAAAACTTGAAAACATTACAAGATTCGCTCACTTTTGATATATAAAGCTTCCCCGTCTAGCTCTTTCTCTCCTATTGGTGTAGGTATTTATCTCCCATAGCCTTCACCTTCAAAGAAAAATGCAACAACCTTCGAAAATCAGCAATATCAGCTTGGAGGGAAAAATGTTGTTTTACTGACTTCTCTTTGTGAAACGAGGCAAAAAAGTGGAGAGCCCTCACTTTAGGGCAAAATTAGGTTATTAGGCACTTTTTTTATTTAAAAAATGTCAAATGAATTTTTATTTTCATTTTTCTTTTGGGCGGCCCATGGATCTATCTGGGTTCGCCTAGGGTCCGCCACGAGCATCCCAAGTACCTTGTGGATCCTTCAAGTGCCCTATAGGTCCTTCAAGGACCCACAAGGTACTCAAGGAGCCCGGGGCAGACCCTGGACGAACCCCAAGCCATCCTAGCCCTGAACCAAACCCATAGGAATACAGGGGTTTAGAAGAACCCTACAACATAGCTTGATATGTTTAATGGTAGTCAAGGTGCTACATCAGTTGGAATTGGCCCTTAAAAGTAAAACCAATGCCAAGAATGTCTGTGGTCTCCAAAGATCATGGAATGCAGGGTTGCCCGATCCTTACATTTGCAAAACCACTATTCTATATTCTCTATTTTTCCTCTTTTCGAATATTTCCAGCATCTTAACTTTTCAAATCCACCAATATCCCCTCTATAAAAAAAATTTACACAATAATACCAATAAAGAATATTGGAAGCAAATATACACAATGTTAGCATTTTATTTCACACCTTTCAATGCGAATGTAAAACGAACAAATGTGTGATAAAATTGCTTTTCGAATGAGAAGGGGAAGCTCCCTGTAAAATAAAACTAATCCAAAACTATATAGAATTTACCATGTTTTCAGAAGTATTTTCACACTTTTGCTAAATGAAATAAAAATATGCAATCTTTTTGGGTTTGCAGCAAGCAAAAGGTAGAAATGCACTTTCAACCTCGAGGCAAGGATTTTGTATTTTTTGACTAAAATCGAAACCTACGACTACACGCTTGCGCTATTCAGCGAAATTCAGAGGCTGAACAAGGCAAGTACATACTGATTGGATTAGATAACACAAAAATGCATACTTACGAATGCTATGATTAAATCACACATAAGGCGGTACAAAGCCACAACTTATATCTTCAATTTCACTGTGACATAAAGTTCACAGATTCGTTGAAGTGACTTAACTTCGGGCACTAATGACAACACATTCCAATAAACATTCAAAAGCAAGACCAGTTTAGTGAAATCTAATGAACGAATACAAAATCACAATCACATGAATATATCACGAATAACAACTTCAGCAAATTGCAGGCATACGAATTGTCATTGCTCTTTATTCATTGACTGGTCATAATAAACACTGATATTTGAATACTGAAAATGCTCCCATCGATCATATCCATCCTAAGTGCACAAAGCGCTTATTTATATTGTTTTACAAAGATCGCATGAAAATAATTAACTGGACTCTAACCTAGTGTAATGTCCCCTTTTTGTCGATAATTAACTTGATGATAGTTAGCCTTATTTCCTTGAATTTTCCGAAGGCTAACTTGGTCACTTTAAAGGAAATTACTTTTAAAATAATTAATTTTAAGTTGACAACTTAATTATATTAAAAGTGTACTTTTCTAGCTAGGTGGGCACTTGGAGGGGAATTATAATATTTTTATAAAGTGGTGTTCCATTTACTGGGAAATAATATCCCATGAAGCCCATAAAGTATATTATATTATATTTTATTCCTCTTGGGTTTTTCATGGGAAGCATATAATGGAGTTTTGAACGCTCATTCAAGTTTATGCATTTTATGATTGAAATTTATGTGGAGAGCTTCCAAGCTTGGTCCTGTGAGGTTGCATCCCTCATTCTTCTTCTGATTTCAGTTGTGGAACACCAACGCTCGTTGGAAAATCTGGAGATTTTATCTCAGAAATCACAAGGAGCTTCAATGGAGTCTGTTCGCAGTGAAGTTGGATTGAATATTTTTTATGTTTTTTAAAGTTGTTTGGATTAGAGTTGTTTCAAAATAATTTTTGTTGTGATTTATTGATGGTTTGTGTTAGTGGTTGAAGGATTTTCCCTCTGCTGAGCCGTACCATTCTGTTGTAGGCTGCTGTACAAGTTTTCTTGCTGAAGAGAAAATCTTTGTCGGAAAGCATGGAATTTGCAATGATAATTTACATTGAATTTGGACGCCTAAGGTTGAAGAGTGTTTGGAGTCTTTGAAGGCAGAATTTTGGAATTCAAGCAGGCTGTACAGTTATGTCGTTGGTCGTACAGCTGGGTAGGCTTGTCAAAATGCTTAGTATGATGGCGCCCTGGGGTTTAGAAGAGGTTTCAGTTTGTTAGAAAGACGAGAAGTTGCAGCATTGGGAGTTGTGAGGGTTTTGGGTGGTGTTGGACTGGTATTTACAGTGCTGCAATTCAGTATATCAGACCTGCAACAGTAAGTACAGCAGACTCAGATTTCCTAATCAGACCTCTTGGAGCTTCTAGAATGGCATTTTTCATGGTATATCAATTATACTTTCAATATGGAGTAGTTTGTGCTTGATTTTCCTTGAGTAATTTTTGTATTCTGAGCACATATTGATCTGATTTAGTTGTAACAGCAACCTGCATTTTATGTAATGTCCCCTACTTAGCCCAAACAGTTGTTGGATGAGGAGATTAGCCTATTACCAGGTTCCCATATGCTAATGGCATTGGTTAGGGAGCCTAATTGGAGCAATTCACTAGGACTTACTATTTATAGTAAGTCAGGTAGGAGGGTTCACGGGCAGTGTGGACTGACTTTCCATTTATAGCATTGCCGGATTGGATGCACCTAGTGCATGGTTTGTGGTTTCGAGATGGCCAGGGTGTTATTTGTCAATGTATAAGTTAAATTGAATATTTAACTTATAATATATACATGGCTTAAGTGACTTTATTTTATTATAGTGACTTTACTTTATAAAGTATAAAGTGAGGTTGCTAGGAGATGGGCACCCCTCATGGTGGAATAGGGCACTCAATGAAATAAAATAAATTAATAAAATAATCCCTATCTTGGGCATTGGGGGAAAGAGTGAGTAAAAAGAAAAAAAGAGGAGCTCATTTTGGGATTATTGACTCACTTGGAAAATTGAACATTGTCGTGCATTGCTTTGGAGCTTGAGCTTCGAGGGTTTGTACTTGATTCTGCTGAGACAAAAACCTCTTCGAAGTCACCTTCTTCGTGCTTGAAAGATAGCATCAGGATGGATTTTGGAAGTCTCGTTCAAGGGCTTCATTTGTGCTTCAGATTGAGCTATTTTGATGAAGATTTGGAGCTATAATGAATATATCTTACTCAAAATTTGTATGCATCTGGTAATGAAGAGTTGTGAGGCAGATTTATGCACATTTGGAGGAGTTAGGGACTGATTTAGGCTGGCCCGTACAATCTTATGCTGGTCATACCTCTGCTAGGGAAGGTTATACCAGCTATTGAGGGTATTGCAGGCTATTTAGTGTTTGTTCTTCATCCATAAGGGTTGCCTTTGGCCTGTCAACAAATTCAGACCAGAACAGTAGCAGATTGGAGGGATTTCACTTTGTGTTGGGCTGGAAAATCACTTCCCAGGGCCGTACAAGCAGCTGGGTCAGAAAGGGTCTGCTGGGAGCTATTCTCTACTTCATTGACAGCTTCTAAACATCTCATCTTTGGCATCTAGGATCATATTTGACACTGCAGCATTGACATTTGAGATTATCTTTCATTGTATGTGGTTAGTGTTGCTTTACCATAGCTTGTAATGCTGGTCCAAGTATGACAATAATACGAAGTTGAAGATTTGAAAATGGTTATGTCACTGTAATTGGTTTTAGCCTATTTTATGATCTGGGTCTTTGCTCTTTTATGCATATCTACTGTATATTTTCTGGGTTATTGTTATGTACTTTATATTCCATGGTTTCAATGCCAAAACAATACATGCAAAATACAATATAAACCCTAAACCAAACAGCAGTCAGAAAACGAAAAACTAAAGGCATAAAACCCTAGCCGGAACAATGTATGTTACATTTTATATCAGAATTATGATCAGCTTTGATGATGATTAGAAGTAATATTGTTCTTGTGTTTGTAAACCCCGGAAGGTAGTACCGCCGGTGGTGCTCTTTGCTTGCACTTCATTTTGTAAACTGGATGATTTTACCACCCGTATTTATAGCAATTTGAATTAACACCCGTTTTGGCATTGAACGAGCTTATCAACCATTTTAGTCTTGAACAAGCTTAGACATTCTGCCAGGGTTTATACACACTGGTCCCACTAAATAAGTGGTAGACAGGTTGGCTACGCCGCCTTGCGTGTATTCTGGTTGGCTTGCCACCTTGCATACATTCAGATATCTGTGTGATTCGGACATTGTATGCTCTCACCTTGCCCTCCATGGGATCCGGTTGATTAGAAAGTGTTCCAAAGATTGCCTATGCTCTAGATTTCAGCTAACATATTTTCGAAAAAACTAGGGTGGTTATTACACCTAGCTAACTACCGTTTGCATGACATGCAAACTTTATTACAAACTATCTGCTTTACTCATACTAAAACTGAAACCATGCAACTGCTGAATTGACGATCAAAACTATGCAACCATGCATTCAAAGCTCATATCTCCTACATGTTGACTGAGCAAAAAGCTAACTCAAGTTAACGCTAAAAATAGCGAAGGCTAAAATTAGCAAATCTTTGATCATGCTTTTTCCCAAAAATGATATATTTCCAACCTATGCTAGAAATAGAATTTTTGGTAGGCGTCTCTAGCTTGACGACACTTTTCCGACACTTCGACGAAATATCGCAAACTAAAAATCTTTTGATGAAATTCTGAGATTCCTACAATTTCACTATCTCGATGACTCGAATACGAGAAAATCTTCATTCTATCAATCTTCGGCTCAAAGATAAAAACCTCTGTGATGCTAATGTGCAAGTTTTATTTTCTTTTTTCTGGTCACCACATTTTGGTTGTTTCCCTTTGTGATGTGACAGTTACTTGTTTTAAATGCCTTTGTAGAGTGACTCTACCTGCTGACTTGAAACGCTGACTACCCATCCTTTCAAATCACGTATTTGATCTGACTTCAAGGCGTTTTCTTTTGTTTGAAACATTTAAAATGATTTTGAGGTGCAAATGTTCTGGACTAGAGGCATGTTTGAACTGGAATGGACTTTTATTTTGCTGCATCTTAAGACTTATGATGCATTGAAATCCTCCTGAAGCGGTTTGCAACTCCTCATTCCATGTTGATCTAGCGTGTCCTCTTTCTAACTAGAGCGCTTCCTTGTGTGAGGGAATCTGTTTTAAGCGCCTCATCAGAAGATTGAAGAGGCGTTTGATGTTTTGAGAGGGCATTTTTGATAAATGATTTTAGGCACTTTGTCTGAGGCGTGTTGATTTTGGACGCCTGAAATGGGTTTTTTTTTTTTTGCTATTTGAAGGCGCCTTTGAATGGCTAAAGGCGCGAACGGATTGATGAGGCGCTTGTTGTGTTTGAAGAACTAGAGGCGCGATTTGATTTTCTCTGAATGGGCACTTCTAATTTTTCCTTGGTGATGGCATGAGCTCTATAGGCATGTTTTTGCATGAAGTCCATCCTTCGACTGGCATGAGACTTTGGCGCTACTGAAGTGAGGTGCGTGGGAAATTGTTTGCTAACCTTTTGGCGTGTTGAAATGGCACCTTATCCCTTATACAAGCGCAGGCTTTCATTCTTGTTGGTGCCTTTGTCACTGTTGAAGCGCTTTGAAATTCTCTTGAAGCACTTTTAGCTTCCTGTATGCAAATTATTCTCCTTTTCAATGAGCGCGTAGGATATGTGGAGAAGCGCTTTAATTTTTTTAATTTTTACTTTTGCCTTGTAAAGGCGTGGTGAATGGGTCTTAAGGCACTTTTCTTTATTTTTAATCTTTTGCCTTTTGTCTTGTAAGAGGCGTGCTTATTTTTTTATTGAATCGCTTTTCTAAAGCGTTCGCTCCTTTTTTATTTTTCGCCATTCACAATGGCACATGAGGAAGACTTAGGGCACACTTTTGCTCTCCTCAGATGCCTTCGTATGAGCGCAGATTTTTGGTGACGGCACATTTGATTTTTAAAATAAAACCTCCCTTTGTAGAGTGCATAGGATGCCTTACATAGGCGCTTTTTGTTTTCTTTGATTTTTGCCTATGCATAAGCGCATCCCTTTGACATTGGAGTGCTTTTTTATGACTTTCATTTTTTAATTTTTAGATTTTTTGATTTTTATTTATTATTATTTTAATAATAATTATTAATAAATTAATTTAATTATCAATAAATTAATTTAATTATCAATAAAAATAATAAAAAATTATAATTTTTTTTATTTTTATGATTTTGATTTTGAACAACAATAAAACCTAAGTAAATTTTAATTTTGATATAATGATGCTTGTGTTGGTGGCGGCAATGGTTCCAGCGCGGCCTCTAGCGGTGCTCTAGGGGCTTTTCCTAGCGCTCTTCAATCAACGTCCATGTTCCCAGGTTCTGGCATTGGCACAAGGGTTTTCCCTATTACATCTTTCGCTCTTACACCTTCCCTTGGTGATGATAGAGTCTCTATGCGGGTTCCAGCAAATGCTACGGTTTGCTCATTGATGGCTCCACTTTCTAGGAATGTTTCATGTAGTGGCAAGGGTTCAGGGAATCCAGCCCAATCAAATGGTGTCTCCTCAATTTTGTTGGGAGCACAGGGACCAACCTATGCTGCCATGGTAAGCGCAAGGGGTCCTATTCATCTGCCGCTGCGAGACAAATCTCAACCCCTTCCCTGCTCCCACACCTCCTCTGTAGTAGTGTGTGGATAGGAAGTTATTGAAAATGAAGATCATTATGTCAGGCATGGATTAGTCGCCAGGTTTTATGGTCTATGGCCCACTCTTCCTGAACTGAACAAGTGGATCTCGAAAGCTTGGAGACTTATTGTCTAGGGTGACATTGATTTATACCCCTGTGCGAGGGGTTTCTTCTTTGTTGCCTTTGATTCTGTTGAGGCTAGGGACTCGATGCTTGATGGCAAATTGTGGATATGAGGAGAGCACTCCCTTCTGCTCAAACCTTGGTCTCCTTCATTTAATCCTATCATAGAACCTCTCAATATTAGGCCATTTTGGGTCAGGCTACCCAATCTCCCTCTTCAACTCTAGGAGGAGTCCTGTTATGAGGCCATTGGCAATGCTATTGGTCGATCCCTGAAGGTGGACAGAAATACGATTCTCATGGGACTCAATACTTATGCTTGTGTTCTGGTAGATATTGATGTATCCAAGGCCCTTCATGGAGATATAGTTTCGATGGTGGAGGATAGACCATGGTCCCAACCGCTCAATTATGAGGGTTTACCCTTCCGATGCAGACAATGCTTCACTATTGGACACCTAGCTTCGGATTGTCCCCACTCTCGTCACAAGGTTGGCACGACATGGTGGCGGAATGCTCACATTGAACACTTGACAGTTAAAGACCTTGATTCTCAGGAGGTGGGTTCTTCTCAGGGTGACGAGTCTCTTCAAGATGATGGTTCCTCTCCTTCGGATCACCCTCTTGAGGCGGGGACCCATGTGGTGGGTGTCTCTGTGTCCTCTGCGAGGACTTCTTCTCCAGCTCCAGTTCAGGCTGATAGCCCCCTGAGGCGCGCCGCGATGGGACTCTTGCTCCTAAATTATCTTCGGACATTAGGTAGTCTTCGGCTTCCTTGGGCCTTCGGTCTCCCTCCTATTGGGAGACATCTCTGGTGGAGGCAACATTAGAGGATATCCCCTCTCCTAGATTTGAGGACTTTTCTAATGATGTAACCTGGACGATGGTCCAAAGAAGGAAAAAAGGTCACCCTAAATCCGTGTTTGATTCCCATTCCCGAGTCAAGGGGGTGAGGATCTCTAGGACTGGGTCAAGAGTTGTTTAGCTTTCTGACCTGTTTGTGGTTGGTTTTTTTTGACAGCGTGACTATTTTTGATTAAGTTGTTTATGTGTTGTTGGACTACTTGTTTATGTGTTGTTGGACTACTGTATTTGGCCTGCTTTACTTTGCCCTTGGGGCAATTGTTGTAAAGGGATCAGGACCCTTGTTTCCTGCTTACTTAATCAAAAACAAATAATTAATAATAAATTATTAATTACGAATTAATCTATTAAAATCAAAACTTAACGGAACAATACAAAAACATGACAATTTACAACATCTCAGAAAATATGAGGAAGACTCGGTACAACGACATTTAAATTATTTTACGATTTGGAGTTAGATGATTCTAACACTGGACTTTCAGGTGTGACATTTCGACATAGGCGACTTAAGATGAACAATTATTTCGGTTTTAGACAAGATGACTTGACATAGACAATTTGACGACAGGATGATGACATAAGTCAAGTTTCGGATGGATGCAACACACAATATATTGTAGCCAACATCTAAATTACTAATCAATTTCCTCAAACCAATGAGTTATAAAACCCAACTTACTTATCATTTTAATTAAAAATTATAATAATTGAGATACAATGTAATGATGTTCATTGTTGGCTAATATGAATAACAAAGTCTTTATCCTCCCTACTATTAGAGGGTAAATATTAGAAGATGAAAAATATAACTTGATAAGAGATGTCTGCATAACAAAACAAACTTGGACATTAATGCCTGTTTTTGGCAAAATTGAAAACGCTAAAGATGTAACCAGAAAAGACCATTATACTTGCTATGAATTTAAAATCCCAAAACACATGAATATTTCTAAATAATAAGCGTTATATAATCTCCTAATGAAAACAATCTAAATTTACATACCCAATCTCCGTTTGTTTCTCCAACAGCAATATTTGTAACCATGTCTACAATCTGCTTCACGTTTTTTATCTCTATATCAATGATTTCTTTTACTTCATGAGAACCCTTCAGACATTTAAAACAGACACATATTAGGAAATTATTTGAATACTAACAGTAAATTTTGCTCCAACACCAGAATTCCTTCTTCCAATACATGCAACACGGCTAAATTAATCAAATTTGTTGTCTTTTCAATAAAAAAACCAACTTAGCTATTGTTTTAATGGATTTAAACTTGTTAAAAAAAAGGATGGTAAATCTACAATTATGATATTATTGTTCCATTTATGCTAATTCCTCTTCATTGCTTTTACGATTAGAAAAAAGCTTCTCAATTAAGGTTATCATTTAATAAAGAAGGTATCAACCCAAACCAAAAGCTAAAAGCATAAGATTGATCCTGAATGAGGTACACATAAGTTAACAAAGAAAATGTATTCAAAGAACTACGTACCACCTCTCCTTCAGCTTTTTCTTCAGATGCACTTCTACTCGTTTCCAAAGTATCCACATTTTCAACATCCTTCTTCATACTTTCTTTTCCCTTTTCAGAGACCTTCAAATGTAAGAACAAAAAATTAAGATAAATAATACTCATGGACCCCACACACCTTCCCTTTTTGTTTCCTACACCATATCACTTAATAAATAAGGTATCAACCCAAACCAATAGCTAAAAGCATAAGATTGATCCTGAATGAGGTACACATAAGTTGACAAAGAAAATGTATTCAAAGAACTTCGTACCACCTCGCCTTCAGCTTTATCTTCAGATGCCCTTGTGCTCGTTTCCAAAGTATCTTCCACATTTTCAACATCCTTCTTCATACTTTCTTTTCCCTTTTCAGAGACCTTCAAATGTAAGAACAAAAAATTAAGATAAATAATACTCATGGACCCCTCACACCTTCCCTTTTTGTTTCCTACACCATATCACTTATTAGTTCATATTGTTCATATCATTCCTCTTAAAAACTGATTATAGCTTCTCATACACCTCAACCGTGCTACTACTTCTAGCCAAAGTACTAGCAAAAGACACATTTGGCTTATGGTTGCAATTAACTACGATATAATATTTTACAACCTGTATTTTTATTGGAACAAATCTAGAATTCCAAAACAAATTTCAGAAAGTCCAGTCGAAGCAGCCCCTAAAAGACATGATTAAGTGTTGAAATTGGGTTAAATACCACACTCAGCTCACTGGCTGTGGAAGAGATAAGTCAGTCATGACACCTATATCGAAGGTCACCCTGCAAGGGGGATTTACCAATCAAATGCATGTATCACACTTGATGGTGCCCAAAAAATATCTTTACCTTTTTAAATGTATGCATATATGTTTGATATAAAATATTATATGCCATAAACATATGTAAAATTTTAAGTTTTGGTGCTGAGCAGAACAAGTCAGCCAGAACTTGAGCTTGGAGATAAATGAATTTTTAATACATATAAAAGAAAAAAAATGTCTAGATAAGATCTAGCCAATTCAGTACATCTGAAAAATCTGGATCCAACAGGATTTGGTTAACTATGCTGAAAAATCTCTTCAGACTAAATTACAATCCCACTAATTTGTCATTTTTTTCAAAAATGAGTAAGTATTATATTGATATATATAGTGAGTACAAAAAAACAGACCCAAGTCTATGCCATGAGGTTTGGAAGATCGCCATGAAGATCATAAGGACATCTTACTTAAAAAGTTAAAAACTCTAACTGACAATACAACATCAAAGCAGCATAGCTAGCAACCTCAAACAGCTATACATACGAGCGAAAAACACGTAGATCATTGGTAGTCCTGATTCTTAAGAAAAAACAGCAGCAGTTTTAAACCCAATAATGGTTTAAGAGGGAAGGCCTATGTTGTTAGAGAGCTCTCCTTCAACAGAGATTCTTCCCTTTTAATCCATGCTTGCATTTTCAGCAGTCTTCGTAAGTAAATAGATTACTGCAGTTTCTTTGGTTATTTCCTTGACTCTCAAACAGGCAGCAGCATAAACTTGCAACAGTGGGAGAAATCACCATTGAACAGGTGATTTTTCTTTGCATTTGAAAGGGGCAGCTCCCTCATATGATAGGGGGTTTTAAGAGTTTTTGAGTACTTTTAACCCAAAAGCACAAAAAGGAGCAAAATGGAAGAAAAAAAAGGAAAATGGAATGGGAGAACAAGAGAAATCCAAAACGGAATAAACACAAAGAACCACTTGGATGACTCAGAATGAATAAAAATAAGTGTGGACTCTTCCTTTCATACAAAAATAAAAATGTGAACAGCATATGCAATAAAAGCAAATGATCACTTTAGAAGCTTAAAATCTTCTATAAAATCAGATTTATGTGTAAATAGCACAAAGTCCATTCATAAGGATTAACAACACAAAGTTTGTAAAATCCAAAGATTGGCACTTAATCTGAAAATACATGGATTTAATATATTACTCCATCTACAAACAGCAAAGCAGATTCCATTAATGAAGAATATCAACTACCCATAAAGTAATACATTCATCTCATAATGTTTACTCACATCCCATTAACAATTTCAAGAAAATAAACAGCTGTACACAAAGCTGAAGTAAGTTTTCTCTTCAGGATCTGAGAAAGAACCCCTGTACAAT
This sequence comes from Cunninghamia lanceolata, assembly GCA_027924645.1. NCBI lineage: Eukaryota > Viridiplantae > Streptophyta > Pinopsida > Cupressales > Cupressaceae > Cunninghamia > Cunninghamia lanceolata. The sequence goes on along the minus strand of BSBN01000564.1, from coordinate 1,600,630 downwards.
GGAAAAATATCTCTTTTGTATCCACTTGCAACCACAAAGTAGTTGGTACTTTGACTTAACTCAAGCTAAGACTCCAATTTTACTCCACTTGGGTTTGCCCAATTTTCTTTGCTTGTTCTTTTTTCGGGCACTACTTACAAAAGATTCAATTTTAAATTGCTTTTATGACTTTGTACATATAATAAGACATCACATGGTGGAATGACAACACCTACTCAATGTCCCTTTACAAACTGAATATTCTATTACAATTATGTGTCATCGGAATAATAAGACATTTCATGACACTTGTCTTCTTGAAAAATAACACATATCATCCCAAGAGAAGCCACTGAGCCTTGTCCATTGGCTGATAGTCTGCAAATTCATATGATGAACGTACCCTTATAGTCCAGTGAAGCCAATTAATCCTCAATCCATGACCCACATGTTAAATTGTGCTTGAAACTAAGTTCTGAAAAAGATTATCTCTGAGTAGAGTGAAGACCAAATAGTGAGTCAATTTGAAGAGGTTGTTGATGATTTTGACTGCAACTGATCTCCGATTGCCTATACGAGCACAATTGGGGGTATTATCCTAGATTTTCAAAATCTAGGAATAAAGTGGCTCTAACTGTGGGACCACATTCCCTTCCAGAATGCAGGAGAACCCCAGAATTTTTTGCTCCATAGAACAGTGCCTTTTCCATTAAACAACTTACCTGAATGTGAATAGTTTTTGTAGATGTCCGTGTGCTCCTAATCTGGCCAACTGGTAACCAGTTCCCCTGTCCCAATTGTATGCAAATTAACAAGCCTTGTCAAGCCAGATCATGTTGTTTTAAAACTTCTCCATACTTGCCTGTCTGCCTATTTGTAGATGTGATTTGAAATATTTTCTTGCTCAACTCAAAATCCCTAGGGATCAAACATTGCTCACCATGGAATTGTTTGCAACACTGCTGAATTGCCCACACTCCTTTCCTTGTACCATTTTGTCACCAGCAGGAACCATATTTTATGTGGGATACCCTTTTTCCATCCAACAACTTGATAAGAATATCATTAGTTGTAGCTTCCAATTTAGCAATAACTATATCTCTCTTATTCAGAAGAGTAACTACAATCTCATAAGAACTAAAATCATATTTCCAAGGTGACTAGCAGGAACCGTATTTAATGTGGGATAGCCTTTTTACATCCAACAACTTGATAGGTGTTGGGACCCAGATTTTCCAACCCCTTTTTGTGCCCAAAATGAAATATCCCAAGTCTGCTTCCCTTCTTGTTGCAATTGTCATGTATAACCCATCACTGATATCCGATCGGAGATGCCTTCAATGGGTATAACTTTGCCATTTTTTCACCCTTGTGTTCCCTTTGGCCTTTTCACATGCCCCCTCATATGTTAACATTGTCAAAAATCGAAGAAAAATCCAAGTTTGGGGGTCTCCTTAGCCTTATTGGTCCCTACGGGTTTTCAGGGCCCGTCGGAACCTTGGAACTTTTCCCTTTGTCCCAATTTCCCCCGCTTTCCCACTCCTCGCTTTCCTCTTCCTTGGTCCCTTTAGACTTTCGGGCCCCGACGAAACCTTTTCCCTTGGTTCCGATGTTCCTGCTCCCTCTACTTTCCCACTCCCCGCTTTCCTCTTCCTTGGTCCCTTAGTGTTTTCGGGTCCTGCCGAAACCTTTTCCCCCAGTTCCGAGGTTCCCGATTCTTTCGAAACCCCACTCCTCACTCTCTTTCCCCTTCCAAAGTTTTGGGCCAGAACTTTTTCCCAGCCCCTCCTTTTCCCTTTAGGATTTCAGGTCCCCTTGGAACATTTGCACCCAGTTCCGACGTTCTCGATTCCCCGAACTCCCGATTCCCGCCCCTTTTCTCCCTTCAGAACTTCGGATTCTGCCTACACTTTTGGACACAATCCCTTAGTTCTTCATCCCCCCGAATTCTCGATTTCCGCAATACAAAGTAAAATTCCTACGAAACTTTGAAACCCAATGGAACTTTTGCTCCAAATTCCTAGGTTCTTCATCCTCCTGAATTCCCAATTCTCGCATTACAAAGTAAAGTTCCTGCGGAACTTCAGAACCTCTGATGGAACTTTTTATTAAAATAATATTTAGAATGTTTTATTAATGATTAATGATGTAACATATTAGATAGTTTCTAATTGCTTTAAGTTAGCTTTAGTATATTTAGAAACATCTATATTTTGTATTTTACAAACATCATTTTGTAATTCTTTATAAGGCTTTTGCCTATTCATTAATAGATCATGAAATTACCAAAATATGGTATCAGAGCGGAAAAATTTGTTTTGAAATTTTTTTCTTTTCTTGGAGCTCTCTATGAAAAATCCGTACGAGGTACGGATTGTACGACATTGTACAGACGTGAGTTCAGTACTTGGTGCGATTTCTGGTTCAGGGATCGGCATTTCCTCTAATCACGATCTGTATCATCGTTTGTAGGGTTCGCTGTTCTGGCAATCGTGTTTTTCCTCTAGTGGGTTTTGTTTGGTGGCTTTCATTTTTTCTTGTCGTTTTTTGTTTTCTCTGCAAAATCACTGGTCGCGATTTTTTGTTGTGCGGGTGTTTTGTTAGCTCAGCGAGATTTGTCCTAAGCCGTCGGTTTCTGGCTAAAGGTTTCAGCAGTTTTGTTTACTTTGTTGTCGTTTTTTGCCTAACTCTTAGTCGTGGATTCCTTAGAAGCAGTTTCAAAGACAAGTCTAAGTCGTATTTTATTTCCGCGATTTGAAAACCTTGGTCGCGTTTATTGGGTACAGTTTCAAGATTTCTAGTGGCATTTGTATCTTTTGCAGACGCTCTTGGTGGTTCGTGGTTCGGCGGGGTCTTCTCACGGGTTTTCTTTGTTGCAATTTCTATGCTCTAGAAACAGCGGTCTTGTCATGATACTTGCGCTATAAGGCGTGGTTTCCAAAACCCTTGACCCGTGGTTTGTTGGTCCTAGCGCCCACTCAACCAACACCCAGCCCTGTAGATCTGCGGGTATTTGTTTTACCTTAGGATTTGTGCCTCGAAATCCATGCTAGGGTTCAAGCCTGTTTTTTCAATCTCGAAGCGTGTCGTCAATCTGTCTTGTTTTTCATGCCTCAAAAAACGTGAAGATGGCGTCTTTGTCCAATATCATGTTGGAAGGCAATCAGAAGTTCAACGGACGCAACTACAACACCTGGAAGCAACAAATGATGACCATTTTCAAGTATCGGTGCCTTGACCAGATTGTTCTGGGCAAAACTACACGCCCTCTTAACGGCGGGTAAAGATCACGATATGTTCGATGAGCGGAATTGAGAAGCGGTCATGCTCATTAAATTGTCGGTCACTAATGACCAACTGCCTGAGGTTCCGTCAGGCAAATCAACAAAAGAAATATGAGATTCGTTGAAGGACCTTCATGAAATGTCCGACAAGAGCCGAGCGTTCTTTCTGAAGAACACGCTTTTTTCGATCATGATTGATGAAAAGATCTCTACAGGAGCATCTCACTAAAATCAAGGACATCTGTGATCAGTTGGAGGCGATTGGTCGGAAGATGGACGAGGAAGATATGGTACTCATCACTTTGTAAAGTCTACCAAAATCTTATGAGCACTTTATCGAGACGCTCAACATTACCTCAACTAATGTTGACTTGAAGTTTCCTGTGCTTTGCAACAAACTTCTGTTGCAAGATCATTGGAAACAACAGTTCGGTAGCAGTGCTAGTGCATTCTCCACAGAGCAGGCATTTACTGCCAAGTCCTTTCAGAAGAATAAGGGCAGAAATCAGCCCTCCCAGCAACCCAATCAGGGTCAATCCTAGGACCCTTCCAAGAAGAAGAACATTCAGTGTAATTATTGCCATAAGTTTGGCCACATGAAGAAAGGGTGTCAAAAACACTTGGCTTCTAAACAGTCCAAGCAAGGAGAGTCTAAGTCGAAGGCTCATGTTGCAAAGCACACTAAGTAGAAGGAGTCTACATTCTATGCCTTTATGGCCAGGACACCAGTAGATCCTGTCAAATCTTCTGCCTGGTACATTGATTCAGGTGCATCTCGACATTTCACACATCGGCGAGATTGGTTCATTGAGTACATGCCATTCAGAGATTCTGTCATCTTTGGAGGAGGCAAAGAGTATACCGTTGTCTGCAAGGGCAACGTGCAGATTCAGTCTGGAGGGAGAAATTTAATATTTCTCGATGTATACTTTATACCTGGCATGGAGTTGAATCTCTTTTCAATTAGTTAGATTATGCGGCCCTCTCCTCAGTTGGATGTTGATTTCAGCATGCACACATGCAACATAGTGGATCGTGAGACACGCACCACCGTTGCCCAAGGACTTGAGGATCATGGTCTGTATAGACTCATTGATTCTGGTGATTCTCAAGAGCACACCATGGTAGCCAGGAGTACATCTATCAGCAAACTCTAGCATCAGCGTTATGGGCACCTAAACATGCACTATCTCTCTCAACTATCTTGGGAGGGTCTGGTTGCTGGGCTTCCTAATATTCAGACTCAGCTTCATGGAGTATGCGACGCATGTCAGGCTAGAAAGTAGCATCGCACTCCATTTTCGGATGGTGATTCTTGAGAGCATTCAAGGTATTGCAGTTGGTTCACGCCGATGTATGTGGACCAATGAACACTCCTTCAGTTACTGGGTGCAGGTATTTTTTGTTATTTGTTGATGATTTCAGCAGAAAAATGTGGGTGTATTTTTTGAAAAACAAATCAGACGTGTTTGGTATATTTCACAAGTTCGAGGCCTTAGTTGAAAAAGAGTCAGGCTGTCCAATAGTCACTCTTAGGTCTGATAATGCGGGGGGAGTTTTGTTCTTCTGACACCTCTCGTTTCTGTGCTACACATGGCATTAAGCGCCAACTTACCACACCCTACACCCCTCAACAGAATGGTGTCGTTGAGCGTAGAAATCACACCATTACTGAAATGGCTCGTTCTATGCTGGAGAATAGAAGTGTTCCTAAAAAGTTTTGAGCTGAAACAGTCTACACTGCAGTTTATCTTCTGAACCGATCTCCTACCTATGTTGTCAAGAAGATGACTCCTGAAGAAGCCTGGTCTGGACGCAAGCCTAGGGTCAGCCACCTAAAAGTTTTTGGCTCTACTGCACATGTGTGAATTCCAGATGCCAAGCACACTATGTTGGATTCCAAAAGCCGGAAACTCATATTCACTGGTTACAGTTAAAATCATAAGGCATACAGGTTGATTGATGTAGACACAGATCATCTCATTTTTGGTCGTGATGTTTTGGTTGATGAAGCTACTGGGCCATTTCTTCTGTCTATTCCTTCTGTTAGCCCTGAGGATCAGCCTTTTAAGGCTTCTGATTTGGATGTTTGCCTTCCCCTAGCTCCACCTGATGGGAGGGATTCTGCAGTTGTACAAGCACCTCAGCCTATTGTTCCACCACTCGTCCCTCCTCAGGATGATCTGGATCCCCATCCAGATGATTTGGTTCCAGCTGCCCCAGTTGATGTTGTTCCTCCCGATTCAGATGTTGGTACATCTACTCTCCGGCCTAAATGGTGGGCTAAGACCATCGGTGATCTTCATGATAATGAATTGATCGAGTGTAGATCTGCTCGAAACAAGAGCAAGCAACAGAATACAGTCAATTTTGCTCTTATGGCCAACCTTCACAACATCTCAAAGCCTCAGACATATTCAAAGGCTAAAGGCATACCTCAGTGGGAACAGGCTATGGAAGCTGAGCATCATAGTCTTCTGAAGAACAACACTTGGGTCCTCTCTGATCTTCCACCTGGGAAGAAGCCCATTGGATGCAAATGAGTGTACAAAGTTAAGTACAAGGCTGACGGAACCCTTGATAAGTATAAGGCTTGATTGGTAGCCAAAGGGTTCTCACAAAAAGAGGGCATTGACTATGAGGAGACTTTTGCTCCCACAGCCAAGATGAGTACCATTCGGCTTGTCCTCTCTATTGCAGCCGAGTTTGGATGGAAAGTCCATCAAATGGATGTCAAGAGTGCCTTCCTCAATGGGGATTTGCAGGAAGAAGTCTACATGACGCAACCTCCCGGCTTCAAGATTGCTGGTAAAGAACACCAGGTATGCAGACTGATGAAAGCACTCTATGGCCTTAAACAGGCTCCACGGGCATGGTACATGAAAATTGATAAGTACCTAGTGGATCGATAAGTACCTAGTGGATCATGATTTTCAGCGGAGTCCTTCTGACTATAATTTGTATGTCAAACAGTATGTTGATGATAGTCTTTTTATAGTTGTCTATGTTGATGATTTGATCATTACTGGCAGCTCGAAGCAGTTGATTGAGGAGATCATACATGATCTCAATCAATCCTTTGACATGACAGATTTGGGACTTTTGCATTATTTCCTAGGTGTTGAGGTTTGGCAAAGTCATGATAGCATCTTTATCTCTCAGTCCAAGTATGCTCGAAGTCTGTTGGACAAGTTCCGGATGACAGATTGCAAACCTGCATCCACACCTATGGAGAAAGGGTTGAAACTTTCGGTCAACTCTGATTCACCTGTGGAGAATGAATCAACATTCAGGCAACTAGTGGGCAGCCTCATTTATTTCACTGCCACTAGACCTGATCTTAGTTTTGCGGTGAGCTACATATCTCGCTTCATGACAACCGCTAAATTTGAACATTGGGTTGCAGCAAAGCGTGTGCTGAGATATGTGAAAGGCACTTCCGACTTTGGCATTCTATATGGAAGGTGCAAAAATCCTAAGCTGATCGGTTTTACAGACTCGGATTGGGTAGGCTCTATTGATGACAAGAAGTCTACTTTTGGGTATGTTTTCAGTTTGGACACAGGTGCAGTCACATGGACCAGCAAGAAGCAGTAGGCAGTGGCTAACTTCTCGACTGAAGTTGAATATCGAGGAGCTATTAAAGCAGCGTGTGAGGCAGTTTGGCTTCGAAGGATGCCTTCTAACATGCAAATGTCTCAAGCAGGGCCTTCACCCTTGTATTGTGACAATCAAGGGGTGTTGAAACTTGCCAAAAATCCAATCTTCCATGAAAGGACAAAGCATGTTGAACTTCATTGTCATTTCATCCGCCAGCTTGTCAAAGACGGATCAGTGGTGTTGCAGTATGTTCCAACTAAGCACCAGACTGCAAATATTCTCACCAAGTCTCTGAGCCCGGATAAGTTTGTCAAATTTAGGGGGCACCTTGGTGTAGTTGATAAATTGACTATTAAGGGAGGGTATTAAAATAATATTTAGAATGTTTTATTAATGGTCAATGATGTAACATATTAGATAGTTTCTAATTGCTTTAAATTAGCTGTAGTTTATTTAGAAACATCTGCATTTTGTATTTTAGAAACATCATTTTGTAATTCTTTATAAGGCTTTTGCCTATTCATTAATAGATCATGAAATTACCAAAATACTTTTGCTCCAGATTCCTAGGTTTTGGGTGCTTCCACGAACTCGATCCCTGCCAAACTCGAAATCCCAGGTCCAAATGAAATTCCCGACCCGGACCTTTAGTTCCAAATCTGTCTATCCTCCCGCAACCCGAAGTCCCGCCAAAGCACAAAAACACGTAGAAATGCACCAACTCCCAGGATCGCCATTATTGCTCGAATTAACTTCTACAACAGCCTTTTTTGAGCGGCAAATTTTTGTGGCACGTTAGGGCATAGATCTAAGTGCTATAAATGGCATTTTTTGTCTCATTTCAAGGGTTGGTCTCTGAACCAATTTTCTAGTCATGCATCTACTCATGGAAGTTCTAGGGCACCAAACAACTTCAGTCTGGCATGCACATGGGCGAAATCTGTTCTGCAACTCGGAGGAAGATCTTCAATGCACATTTTATGTAATGGTATGTCTCCATAGCATTTTGTAACAATTCTAGGAATATGTAATCGCAATTGTATATTTCCTTCACCACATTTGTCAGTGTGGTTGTAACCGAGATTAGATGAATGTGACAACTTCTAAAGCAATACAAAGATTTTGTATTGGTCTCTCCTTTGTTAAGGACTCTAGTGCCCAATGGAGTAGGCACAGGTCCATATTGGTGAAGGACCAAACATTATTTCTTATCAAACCCTTGTCTTGTTAGCTGCAAGAGTAGGAGTAGGTTAGGGTTTGCATGTTGTCCATGATTCTATGTTACAACCAGGGATTCATATTAAGTGATACAAAACTGTTTAGATCTTGAGTGAACCATGACATGTATGTTTGCATCTTGCCATTGTGTAAAATATCAAACGAATTCATCTTATGGGAGTGTAAATGTTATCATATGTGGGTGCATGTGCAAGATGTGTGATCAGCTTTGTTAGAAGTTTGTGCAGCCAGTCAGTCTTGATCCAATGACAATCTTAGGGGGTCAAGTGTACATTGGGTATGGCTGTGAATGTTTATCTATGTTCCATTTTATGCCTCTTGGAATATCCCTCCTGGGTATCGCTGAGTCTGAAGTGCAGGAGAGCATACCCACTCTCATTAGTTGGCCTTTAACCATCCAAGATCTATTGATGAGCCCCTGTTTTACCTTCTTGACGACATCCCCTGGCCTGGAAGGTAAGAACACACTCTAGGATTCTGGACCTGCAGTTTTTGGACCCAACAATAGGAATATCATTAGTTGTAGCATCCAATTTACTAATTTAGCAATCACCATATCTCTCCTATTCAGAAGAGTGACTGCAATCTCATAAGAACTAAAATCCTATTTCCAAGGTGAAAGATTATCTCGACTAATGGGACCCTAACTTCCCATCTGAACTTTAGATCAAGGCCCTAGAAATCCTAAACCTGAATAATTCTGTTGTCACCTTAAGACCCACTACTGCTACACAAGGTTCCTCCTCCCTAATGTCAATATAGCTGCCTCAACTAAAACTTGATTGGAGATTGAAATCACTCTTTCAACCTTCCATTTGCACCAATCACGGCAAAATTGTCACATGTACTAAGACTGCAAACTTTTACGGGTGTTGGTACGCTACACAATGTCCTCAAAATATGTTCACTAATCTGTAGACACCACGTATCGGCACAACTTCACAAGATCTTCCAAATGGCAAGTAACAACATTGCACCAATCTCTTTTGCAGGTATCAACTGCATTAAAAGCAAAACTAGAGGCGGCTATACTCTTCTTTATTTAGTTTTAGGCTCTTACATTGTGTTGCTGCAGTATACTTGATTACTGATGTAGTTTCTGGATCTACACTTGCAGTGTATTCATCTAAGCAGAACACTGTGGAAGACTTCAGCAATGCACATGCCAAACAGATGTTGTCGAGTGGAGAAATATTTTCCTTCTGTTACATGGCTATTGATCCCACCATCTAATATGATTTCCTCCTTAAAATGGAACTTTTGAAGGACGTCCCAAGAATAGCTATGATGCTAATGAAATGAATAACAAATGTTGCCAACAACTACGAACATATAGGGAGCCAAACACACTTGTTACAAGTTACGAGTAAGAAGCCTGTTGACTCAACATGATGTGTTTATGATTTGCAGAGGCAAAAATGTACTTATCAGGCTTTCACAGTGCCCATGTAGGTGAAATCCCTGCTGGTTATTTGCAACCAGGTTTTTGATGTGCATATGAACTACATTTCCTGCCTATGGACTTTCAGATTTTATAAGCACTTTTGTAAAAAAAAATGCAAAATTGTACCACTTTTGGTTTTCTGTGGACGAGTTTTCAGACTTTATATGCACTTTTGCAAAAAGTGCAAAACTACACAGGACGTCCAGTTTCTGCTCACAATGACCTAACCAAACTTTCAGAACCTTGGTGTAGTTTTAAACTACACAACTACAAGAAAAGTCTGCTTCTCCGCTTGTCGAATTTCCAGAACTTTTGTGTAGTTTTGTAAAAATTAGAAAACTATGTGCCTTGTTTCCTGCCAACAGACCTTTGGGGTGCATAAGCAAGTAAATCCCCACAAATGCAACAAAATGAGATCTCTACACTGCATTGGTGTTGGCTGCTAATGTTCAACCTACATAGAATCCCTGTGTCTATCATAACATAGCCTTGGATGGTCATTACTATCTTGCTTAACATATATTCATCTTCAAATATCAAACAGATTTTTATAACTTTGCTTGATCCTTTCATGGCTGAGCTATCGTTCCTGGTATGTGCGATGGTAGTCATGTTCATCGATTGCATCAATAGGGTACAGCAGTTGGAGCAAGATCAGATGCTAGCATTTCATCATAGAGTTTCAGAATCTCTTTTAGATTGCCTTGTTTACAATTCCCACCAATTAGTCACATAGAAGTGAACTCATTGAAAGACAACCTATGTATTTCCATATCTTCAAAGACCACATTTGCAGCTATTGTCATTCCTTCATTCAACTTCATAAAGACGAGCTTCGGATTTCAGCATTGTGGAGACCCCCGAGTCATCCTAATCAATTTTCTCTGAACATTGCACATGCATAGTTTATCAATGGCACTTGAAGTATAGGCTATGGATCCAAACAAGCTCATGATTGTATGAAAGGGCATCAACAACATCTTACTTTATAATCATATAACATGCATCAATATCCATTTTTGTTGTTAGAGATTCGAACATGGACAAGGTTAGGGCACAATTTGGGAACATGAGGCCAGGTTGCAGAGAGGAATCAAAGTTTGGCAAACGGAAAAATGCAACAGCTGCAGTTTGATAGGAAAATTAGGGTTAGGGTGAAAACTAGGGCAAGCCAAGCAGTCTACAAAATTTTGGGACTTTCAAGCAACCATTAAAAACAAGGGATTATCTCTGCATTTTTTGAGAACAACACACAAAAAAAGAGGAAAGTAAACAAACCAAAATATATACAACTGAAATAGAGGCAAGGGTAAAGGATTATGCAAACCCATTGACAAGTTGGGAGTAGCAATTGCCTCTTCAGAATAGCAATTTTACCTTGTGAATTTTTTTGCAAACCAAGTTGCCATCTTGTGTTCTTTGTGAAAATTTCAAAGCTTTCAAGACATGCAGGCCTCAAGAAAAATGTGTCACAACATGCTCTCCATTCTTCACTGTGCAATTCAAAACCCTTTTGAATCTCTGATGCTTCTTTGTATGCTAACTATCACATTGTCTTGCATCGTATCAACTATTCCCCTTCTAGTGTTTGAATATCTGCCTTGTCACACAAACTTGAGAAAAAGGAATCTTGAATTTGATCCATTTTGTGCATGTCTTGAAGTGAGCGAGCTTCCATTTGCTTGGTTTGCACATTTACTTCGTGACCAATAAGTTCCATGACCATAGGATCATTTTTCTTATGATAGAAAACTTCATCCTTCTTGGCTATAACTAGCAGTTGCACGATGTTTACACACAATGAATTTGCCAATAGGTTATTTAGAATGCAGTAGGAGATCTTATCACTAAAGCACAAATAAACCAAAACAAGAATGGAAGCATAACCCAAGCAAGTGGAGAAAAGGACATTCCGCAGATCAAAGAGATTCAATCAACAATAGCAAACATGGAGGTCAAAGAAACTAAACTGTTGGAGAAATTAAAAGAGGCCAAGTCATGGGCACAAGTAACAAAAGAACCAATAAAGACACAAAGAGAGCTCATATATAAGCAAATCAGGTTGCAAATGTGGGAGGAAAGAGACCGTGATGATAGAGCGGCAAATATAATAATCAAAGGGATGAAAGAGCATGAAGAAGGAGAAACTGAAAGCAGGCTAGTAAGAGACTTCTTACTAGATAAATTCCAATAGGTTGGGCACATCCTCCAAGCAAATAGAATCAATAAAATGGCAAGGAGGGAAGAAATAGAAATATAAGGGTAACCTTGAAAAATGTAGAAGATAAGAATAAAATGCTAAAAAACAAAAAGTTCCTCAAAGGTGCACGGTTTTATATAGATGAGGATCTAACGCCAACACAACTAAAAGAAAGAATGAATGGAAAAAGTTGTGGCAGCAAGAAATGAGGGAAGCGAGGCATGGTAATATAGGGGGAAAGTCAAATTTAGTGACAAAAAGACTCATAATAAATAGGAAGACGAGCTCCCCCAGGCTTATCTTTCAATGGTAAGCTAGAATTGTAGAGGTTACCCTTGGAGGAGGGGTCTTGGTTTAGGGCCCATAGCATAGGGAAAGGACATCATTGTCCTCATTAAGACACATGAGCATGACAGTTGCAAAGTGCCAAAATTTGAAGGTTGCAAAAATGTCTTGGTTTGGAATGAGTTGGCCGAAAGTGGCAAAGGAAGGAGGAGTGATAATCTTGGTAAGGGAAGCATGGCAAGGAATCATAAAAGGGGAAAAGAAGGACCCAAATAGCCAATACATATGAATGAGGATGACAGACAAGGAATCTACAATTTATCTTGCAACATGTTACTTTGCCCCTTATGGATCTAAAACCTACAAGAAAAAGAACCTAGACAGAGAAGATCCATATGAAGCATTAAAAAGAGATATAGCAAAGTTTACTGCCACATGTTAGGTCATTTTATTAGGGGACTTTAATGCAAGAACAAAAAATAACCATGCTCTTTACCTCAGTAGATAAGAGGAGTGGAATAGTAATCCATTATGGTTAGAGGAAGACAAGAAGCAAAAGTGGGGAAGGGTCTCCCAAGACAAAAAAGGTGTCTCACAATTTGAAGCTGAATTATTGGGGATATGCAGCTTGCATGATTTGATCATATGTAATGGATTAAGGGCATGGCCAAGCTCTAGGAACATCACATGTCAAACCTACAATGGCTAAAGCATTGTGGACTATGTCATTTGTTCACAAAATATTATACCAAAGATATTGGAGGTTGAGATAGGAAGTTGTCCTATAAAAATGAAATCTGATCATAACCCTGTTTATGTAAAGATTGGTATCCAAAACAATGACCAGCAAAGGACTAGTAGTCTTCAACTAAGTAAAAAAGTAGACTCTCAAAGAAAATTTCTTATGACCCGCAAGAACCAAGACACTTTTAAAGCAATGATTGAAAAATAATTACAGGAAATAAAAGATATTGGCAGCTTTGACAAGCACAAGAGAATAATAAACAGAGAGAACTTGATGGCAATAATCCACAAGGCGCTCATCGTGTGCAAACGATCTAGGGCCATAAGAGGTATCAAAAACAATTTCCCGGCAAATCCGTGGTTTGATGAAGAGTGCAAGGCTGCAAAAATAATGATGAAAGTCTCAAGAAGTGAAAACGCGAGTAAAAAAGTGTATGAAAAATTAGCGAGATCTAAAAAAGAAGAATTCATGAAAGTGAGGAGGAAGAAGCTAATTTCTCTCGGGAAGCACAACCGGAGAGGTTTTTGGAGGGAATTACAACAGGGTAGAACAAATGTTGAGAATTATATCACAGACACCCAATGGCTAGAGTATGCAAAAATGTTGTATGAGAGAGGAGGAAAACTCTTCTCTACAAAGGATATCAAGGAGGGAATTAAAAAATTAGCGGTGGGCAAAGCTCAGGATGGTTTACAGGCTAAATTCTTAAAATGAGGCTTACAAGCTCTAGCACCACACATCAAAAGGATATTTAATGGGTCATTCAATATGGTTTCCCGACAAATTGGACAACTAGTGTCGTCATCCCTCTCCTCAAAAGCGGGGATGTCAACAACCCGTCAAACTATCATACTATTATGATTAATCCTCTTTTTGGAAAACTCTTTCAAAGCATGGTGGAGCGTAGAATTAGCCTTTGGGCTGAAAAGGAGGGTAAGAGGGCAAAAGGACAAGCAAGTTTTAGTCTAAAGCACTCTACAATTGATCGCGGCATCATTCTCAAACATTTGATTGAAGAAGTTTGGGACAAACAGGGGGAAGAGGTTTATTGTTTTTTTGTCAATTTCAAACAGGCATTTGACATGATGCCTACAAGCAAACTCTGCGACAGAATGGAAGAGTTGGGAATACCAGAAAAATATATGGCATATGTTCACAAACTTTATGCTCAGGTTCAAGCCAAAATTAGAACAAAGGGTGGTTTATCAAAATGTTTTGAGAGTGACATCGGGGTCAAGCAAGGGTGTCTATTGTCTCCCACTTTGTTTGGGCTATACATAAACAAATTAGAGTGGATAGACAAGATGGGTGGTGGAGGTGTTCACCTAGCCACCTATGTGGTAAAATTGCTGCTATATGCAGATGACCTTATACTAATGGCAAAACCAACACATTGTCTGCAAGAACCCAGGAGAGCTCTAGAACTATTTTGTCAGGAGGTGGGAATGCAAGTGAACGTTGGCAAAACCAAAGTCATGATCTTTACCTTGAGAAGAAAAAAGAAACAAATAAAGTTTGAGTTCGAAGGAAGCCCCTTGCAAGTGGTAAACGAATACAAATATCTAGGCCTTGATTTTCACAGCAATCTCAATTGGCAGGCTTGTAGGGAAAAATAGATACAAGGGGGATGGAAAGCTTAGACATGTTTGAAAACATATGCAAATCAGCTGAATTATGGGATTGGAAAACAAAGATAACTTTATTTGGGCTGCTTGTCACACTTGTAGTGTTGTATGGTTGCGAAGTTTGGGGCAGCAATACGTCAGCAGCAAAATGAAGGCAAATAGAAAGGTTACAAAAACATTTAATTACAAGCAATTTCAAAATAAAATCTACAGTCCCATATGAGATCATCTTAGCCGAGGCTGGAGCCTTCCCAGTTGAGGCGGCACGTTGATTTGGTTGTTAGCATACTTTAAGAAAATAAAAAACATGGAGGGATACTGATGGCACAAAATAGCAGCGAAGGAAAAGCTAAATAGAAGGAAGAATACGTGGATGAAGCAAAATACCAAGTGGCTGAGTAAATGGCGTATTAGCATGCAAGAGTGCCCAAACACCAATGTGGAAATCAAAAGAAAGTCAAAGCTGCCATGTGGACAAAACAACTCGAACGAAAAAGAGAATATTATGTCAAGAAATTCAATCCCACATGTGACCACGAACAAAAACACTATATTGGAGCGGAAATAAAATGGAAAGATAAAATGCTAATAGCCTAGCTGAGAACTAGTTCACACCATCTTAGGTGCAAAACAAGGAGATGGAAAACACCCAAAGAGGAATGGACAGAACGGGTTTGTCACCTTTGCACGTCAAGATCTATGCAAACAGAATGGCATTTCATCATGGAATATATGGCATATGAGGACATCCAAAGCAAATATGTTGATATTCTAAAAGTTGAAGCTTTTACAAACCTATTTGAAGAAAGGTTAGAAAAAAAAACAGACTACTTGATCAAAATCCATAGCAAAAGATCCAAGATCAGAAAAAATATAGAGGACAGTCAGAAGTAATGGTTGTGGACTATTGGTTGGTGGACAGTCAGAAAAAATTCAATCCCACATGTGACCACGAACAAAAACACTATATTGGAGCGGAAATAAAATGGAAAGATAAAATGCTAATAGCCTAGCTGAGAACTAGTTCACACCATCTTAGGTGCAAAACAAGGAGATGGAAAACACCCAAAGAGGAATGGACAGAAAGGGTTTGTCACCTTTGCATGTCAAGATCTATGCTAACAAAATGGCATTTCATCATGGAATATATGGCATATGAGGACATCCAGAGCAAATACGTTGATATTCTAGAAGTTGAAGCTTTTACAAACCTATTTGAAGAAAGGTTAGAAAAAAAAACATACTACTTGATCAAAATCCATAGCAAAAGATCCAAGAT
Organism: Cunninghamia lanceolata; assembly: GCA_027924645.1. Lineage (NCBI taxonomy): Eukaryota > Viridiplantae > Streptophyta > Pinopsida > Cupressales > Cupressaceae > Cunninghamia > Cunninghamia lanceolata. Next base: position 1,584,950 of record BSBN01000564.1, on the reverse strand, counting down.
CAGAAAAAATATAGAGGACAGTCAGAAGTAATGGTTGTGGACTGTTGGTTGGTGCTTTTATTTCTAGCTGAATTGTTTTATTTTCAAGTCCCATAGACTACCTGGTCTCGTGGACGTCATTAAAAACTTTCATTTCATTTCATTTCAATTTGCTCTTGCAAGGTGTTCGACAAGTGGGAGAATGTTGGGAAAAGGTGTCTCAACCTTGCATTCCTAATGTTCATTTTTAATACTTTTGTATGTATTCACTATTTTGTCTTTTGTGTATTTTGTCTTCTTGTGGGAGAGTTGGCGTCCCATTTGGAAGTGACATGGAATTCGTCTTTAGTGGATTTTGTTCTCACATGAGGAGGTAGGTGTCCCACTTTGAGGTGGCATAGTTTGGCCATGTGTCGACATTTTGTGGAGTTGTGAGATCATTATGAATATGACAAATTCTTATGATGCATAAGAGCATGTAAGAGGGAGGTTACATTGGAATCTTGAACAGCATTATGATAGGTGTGGACACTTGTCATGGAGCATCTTTTAATGGGTTGAATGAGGACAAATTGGGGCACCCAAGTTTGGGTGGTCAAATATGACAATTTATAACAATGTAAGTGTAAGAGAATATGCTAAAAATAGCCTAGAGAATCTTTTACCAAGGAGGGCATTGAGATTTGGTGTCTTGGTTTGGGCGCCCTACCTCCTATGGTATTTGCTAATGGTTTTCCAAAACCTTGTGTGGCTCCCAGTTTGAACTCTTGCCTATTTATTGGTTCTTGCAGTTGTAGTTTGTATGAGTTAATTTCCAACTAATGTAATGCTACTGAAATCACTCCAGATCTAAATGTTGGTGATACTCCTGTAAAGGCTTGCTCTACAAGTGTATTGTTAACAGTATTGTTTATTGAATAATACATTGAGGTACTTTGGAGTGTTGGGTTTTTCTCCCTAAAGGATTTCTCCCACGTACATTGTGCTATGGTATATTGTTTATTTTATGTTCATGTGTTTCTACTTTTTGTAACTGTAAAGATTGAAATTTACACAACACTCTCCTCAAAATATTAGTGTAGAAAGCGTTTTCGCATACCTTGCTTCCTTTTAGCAATGCCCGCATCACTCAAATTGGCCTTCTTCACCCCAACGTCATTGGCTGGTCTGCAATCACATGGTAAATCATAGCTCTTCAAACCTACATTGAATTGACCATCCATTATTTGGTATTTAGGTAATCAAGCTTCTAAGTATGCGGGTATCGACACCAATAGCAAATAAGGGGAAAAACTCATTATAGACATCACGGCATCCAAGTGCAGTTTCAATTGCTTTGGCTCGCCCATGGAAACGAAGCCGCAAAAAAAGGATTTGAGTCTTCTAAATCTTTCTAGCTACACTTCAAACATCACATTTAAAAACAAATTGGAAAATCAAAGGCTTACCCACTAGGATAGACCCACAGAGAACCCAGGTTGCCCAGGCCAACCCTAGGCAAACCCAGCCCATCCCAGCCCCGTACCCAGACCTAAACCATATTTACCCAATTCATTTGCTATTTCTGTCAAACCCGACTTTATGGGTTTCATCTTCTCTTTGGGTGGGAATTTTCAATTCCCGAAATTGCATATTCATAGGAGCAAATCCTGTAGTCAAGAGGACTCCATATATTCTTGTTGTTGTTCTTTTAATTACTTGCTGCAAATTTTGAGGTATACACAATGGTGGTGAATTCTACTAGATCCTTGGGAGTCAAGAATTGCCTATGATAATAAATTCTATTTCTTTTTTAATTATTGTGAGTATGTCTATATTCATATTCTCATATATAATCACATAGAAAAGCAAAAGAATTGCCAGTATTGAAAGATTCAATTTGTTGGTTTGGACTCTTGCCTTTAGTTTTCTTGAGTACACTTTGTCGAATTTGATTGATTCCTATGAAGTTTCCTTAGCTTTTGATGGATGATTTGCGTTTAGATGAACTCTTTACTCCTCTCCTATAGATTTGGCTTGTTGTTGGGTGTTTGCTACTTCCTCGTTCTCCTGAATGTTTTTCGTTGCCTATTTGGGCATACCCTTGTCAAATGACCATGTTCCTAGCAATATCTACATCTAAAGTGGATGTTCTCATAGTCAATGGATTGTTCCCATTCTATTCCTCCAATTTCAAGTACAAGCGTATCCAAAAGAGGTGTCTCCATATTCACATTAACACAAATCCTTGCATAGTTCAACACCCCAAGGTTTATTGTGAACTCAAAGGAGGTGATGTATTTTCCTGTTACATCTCCAATTCTCGAGGTAGAATTTTTACCAGTACTCACTTAGAAGGAGAGGAGGGACCCAAACAGGAACAACACTTGGAAGATCCTTTGAAGGGTTGAAATCTGGGGACCAATGCTTCATAAACAAACCAGATTTCTGCATAAATCGTGGGCTTCCTTAGAACAATTTATATGATTTGGAGGAAACGACCACCATTAAGTATTCTTTAGTCATCATAACTATATCTATAATTCCCAAAAGGTGTCAGTTTTCTAGATCCATACTTGAGCCCGTCTTAGGATTTGTCAAAGCACTCATGAATCTGTAGATCGGGTCTTTTTTCCTTGAGGTACCAAACCCCACTTTCAATTTCTTCCATTGAAAAAGAGACCCTTCGAGAGTTATTTGTTTGTGAATAGCATCCATTTTCTTTCTTTGTTGTGAAATGAGGGCTAAGCACTATTTTCTATGCAAGATATTGTACGAATTGAGGTAACTCATCCTTTTGGGTTTCAGAAGGGTCTTGAGAAACAACCCATATGAAGCTTGATTGATCACTAGGTTTTGAGGACATCACAACCTCCTGAAGGAAATGGGAAACCATCCCTAGGTCCTTGGCTAATGGCTATAAAAAGTAGAACTAATATGATGAGAGAGGGGTATGGACTAGTTTTAAGGGTTGATGACCATAGGGTTTTACTTGGAGGAGCATAATGTAATGTTTTTGATTATATAAGTCGGCAAAAACCAGGGGCCAAACCCTTACAAAAAGACAAAAAGAGACCTCAGAGGCTCAAGCATAATGTAATGTTTTTTATTAAGTTAGTAACATTCCTTCCACTTATTTGTCATATAGAGTATTTACAGCCACGGGTTATAAGAACACATAATTCGCAACTTATCACTAACAACTAATATTGTTATGAACTAGAACATGATGACGAGGAGAATATCATTCAATGTGGTTAACCAGTAATGAAATATAGTATCTCATTTGTGAGGTTAGCATGCACAATATATATAATTGATCTTATAGTGCCTAGAGAATGTGTAGTCCATGAACGTCAAGCCCGTAGTCATGGAGAGATGGGAGATGTCTCCCGTACAAGAAAAAAGAATAGGGATGGGCATCATTTTACAAAAATTAGGGTACAAGAATACAAGGAAGTGACACAATACAAAACTTTTACATGTATAAATTTGTAAGTAAAAATTCAAAATTTTGAAATAATTTACAAATCAGAAAAAATTCAATTTATGAATGATCAAGGGGCATCAAAAAATAGCTGACTCCTCTCATACAAGATCAAATAAAAATCCCTTGGACTTCATAAGATTCTTGTAAAAATAACTCTAATCCATGGATTTAGAGATCATGTCTGGGATTGTTCAAAATAATTATTTAATATTTGTTGTATTAAATGGTTCTACTCATAGAAGCAAAAATCGGCAAAATCGCGAATTTTTTTTTTATCGCCATGTTTGCCGATTTTTTCCCTGAAAAAATCGCATGTTTTTTCATGGACTTGATATTATCATTGTTATTTGTGTCTGCCCCCCTACCAAAGGCATGGCGTCCATTCTTCCAACTTAATTGTTGTTAGTTGCTCCTGAGATTCGAACCCCATGCATTCTGAAAACTATGACTGCAGAATTTGAACCGAAAATGAACCTTGAGATCCTGAATTTTCAAAAGAAAAGGCACAATTCAAACCAGATCTAAAAACAAATCAGCAACATATAAATAAAATAAACGTATCTTATCACGAATCAAAAACTAAAAATTCAACGTATTTTATCAAGGTTGAAGATTGAATACTTATTGTTATTATAATACTTGCTGTTATTGCTGTTTTCATTTTTATTTTTGAGTGCTCGATGTTTGAAAATCTGAGAAGAGCTCGTGATTTTTCGGCTTATTTGGTTTTAACAGTTAGTGATGAATCCACGACAGCAGCTATAGATTATTATTTGTTTCATTTATTCGTGAGCTATTAATATTGTATACATTAATATATTATTATAATATAATACGATATATATTATAAATATTATTATATTTCTAATATTACATTTATATTATCAATAGTTATATACTATAAAATTAAAATATAATATTTATATTAATATATTCTAATATAATATTATTAATATATAATAATAATATGGGGGCGGGGGCCCTGGCTCGATTGGCTAAAAAATTCCGTTTCGGTAAAGGTCACGAGGTCCAGTCTCCCCCCCTCCCTGTGGTACTGGAGGATGTGTCGTGCTAGCGTCACCGGTCACGTGAAAAAAGGTTTACTAGGCACACTGCAGTTTATAGGGGGGGCTACCCGATTCCTGCAGTCTAAAATATATATATATATATATATATATATATATATATATAGTTATATATTATAATATTAAAATATAATTTTTATATTAATATATACTAATAATATTATTAATATAATATATTATTAATATTTATTATTCTATTATAATATTTATGTGATTGATATATATATATATAACGAACCCAACCCCAAAAATTTAAAAGAACAAGTTATCCTCTTTTTTTTGTATTTTTTCCTGATTTTCTTACGATTTTTTGAAAAAATCTTTTACTTTTGATTTGTCGATTTTTTCCCCAAAAGATTTTTATTGCTATGGTTCTACTTAACATATATCGCCAATACTGGAGGGATAATCATAGATGCATTAACAATTGATAGATAATCTTAAAAGTCTTTTTGCATAAGTTGGTGACTATAGAGAATTCCTTTATCCTATATCTTGTTATATAAAAATTTTAGAAATGCAAATCAGGAAACACTAAGTTTAGTTATCACAAGCTGCTAAGATGGAGTAATGCTCCTTCTCACTTCAACCAAATGATAAAAAAATTATTCACAAATATCTTAACCTCTCTTATCGTTTTCTCTTCTTACTAGTAACACTTTGGACTTGGATTATAAATTTATCGACTGCAAAATATGGCATTAAAGTTTCAAGCATCTCCATCTAAACAATTATTAGCACAAAGAAAAACAGAATAATATGACATTTAAGAGTCATTTATAGGAGGTTTACTGATTTTTAAGAGATGTTTTGGGAGAAGTCAGCTCATGTCCCCTTTTATCTGAAGACATCTGCATATGCATCTCCAAGATGGAAACATGTTACCAAGATGGGCAATGGGTGTTGGTGTGATCGGGGTATATTACCTAACTAGTTTCACATTAGGTCCTATTCACACTAGTTTACTTAAGTTTACTTAGGGCACACTTAGGATAGTTATCTCTGTGTCTCATGTAATATGATTAAGACACTTGTCATCATCCTATGTAGTCTTATCTCTCAACCTTGCTTATATAAGCAAAGTCTCTCATATACTTTATATCATATATCATATCATAATATCATAATTCCATTTTGCACCACAATCAAGCAATTCTTCTTCCTACTGCTCTCTTGTGGAAGGTTAATCTCTAGTTTTGCAGGTGATCTTAGGAGCTTGAGTCCATTGGCAACTCTTACAATGGGTATGAAAGGTCAAGGTATGAGTCTCTAGGTAACTATGGTGTCAACATGTTATCTGCTTAAGCACAAAATGGCAAGTAAAACAAATCTTGCAAAACCCCAAGTTGAAGAGACATACATCTCGAGGTGGCCTCAACCATCTCTCAATATGTTTGATCCATTGGAACCATGGATTAAAATAAACTAGTATCTCAAAGTATGTGGCTTTTGTAGATTGGAAGATCATGCAACACAGTGTTCTCCACTTCTCATCATTTGTAATACTATCCTATACCCCACATTTATCCTCTTATCAAATACTTCCAATTTATATTCTTAGACTCATCCACTCTCTCTACTAAATCTATAACAAAAACACCTTTTCCCTTATTGTATCATGTCACAAGCTATAGTTTATGTTAAAGAAAGATGCAAGAAAATATACAAATTAAATATAAAATGTAAATGACAATTCAAATCTGTCCAGGTAATAAACCACAAAATCCAGCATAATCATCAAGTTAGATAACTAAGCTGTTAGTGCTAAAATAAAATAAAATTAAGAAACAAAATTGTACTCTTCAATACTGGTTAAGGTTTTAAAAGCTCCTCGTTTGCTACTGTAAATTCATAAATATTTCCAAACAAACTACAAAGCCACAATAGAAAGCATCAACATGACACAAGACCTAAGTGACAATAGTTTATATACAGAAACTGACAAAGAAGTCAATGGTGTGACCAGAAAACCCCATGAAAGTTCCAAGAACAACATACTAAATTCTAAAAGTTCCAAGAACAACATACTAAATTCTAAAATATGCATACCATATCTCCCATGAATTCTTCAAAGCCATTTGTATCCATTTCTACACTCTCTTTCACATCTTCAATTTCTTCATTCAAAATTTCTTTTACTTCTTGGGAATCTTTCGAAACCTGAAGCAAGGAACCAAGTTTTTTTTTTTAATTGAAAAAATATATTGCCCAAAACAGAAACTTCTCTCATCAAATACAGGCATTATAAATATATTAACAAAATTCCTTGTAGTGATGATTTAGAAAGACCAACTTAGTTGTCATATCTTTGGCTAAAAATGCCTAGGGGTAGGGCCCCTAGACCCAAAAAAAAAAAGAGTCAAAAACATAGTCACCGACAGGAAAAAATCAGCGGGACCTCAAATTATAGAAGCACTTTATCATGCCAAATATTCCTCAAATGCTCATCAACCTTACAGAAGATTGTGAAGATAGAAAGCGAACACCATAAGTTGTTAATAATATTTTACAATATTCGTGGGACCCTTGTCACCAATAGTCCTTACAATCCAGCTTCTAAGTGTTCATTGCAAATCACTAACATGTGGCGTCACCAGGTCATTTTTCTTCAGCAAAATTCGGCAAACTTCCAGCCTTTCACTTCATGCTATACTTTGAGACAAAAAGTAGGATTCAATTTTCTTACTTTCCATTTATTATATAGGAGATGCAGATCAGGAAAATGGTTTCTAAATGCAGTTATTCAGAAAGGCAAGACCACTTTTTATCTCATAATCATTCCCACATTTTTTATGCAGCAAGCAAAAAGCAGCCTTCAAGTGCAGAACAGAAGACTTTGGCATTGAGCACCCCTCATACATCAGCATCATTTCATTATGCGAAATTATCACAAGCAAACATGCAGATAATATATGTTTCACCTGCTAATGCTTCCATGTTAAAATTAACATGAAAAAATCATAGCCATCCATTTCATCGTTCCGCACAATGCGATTCATTTCATTATACTTTTAAAATGTTAACACTACTGTATCATCCTACTGTAAGCACAAAAGGAAAAAAAGGAGGACAAACATAGATTCAGCACAAGACTTCACACTTTGAATCCTTCTCATTATCTAATCATCTAGAGGATTCCATATGTCCATTTTAGCAAGGTGCAACTTTAACAAAAAGGGCTGCCATTTATTGTGGAATTTCAGCCATACTTGAGAAACCTTTAAACAGCTGCCATCATATTCATGCTTAGTTTTATGCTTACAGATGTGCTAAAAGCCTCATAAAAATTAAATCGTACTATTAGTAGAATAGTACCTTAGTCCATTATAATTGTTACTACAGACGCAGCTTCCTCTTTCCCACCCTCATCAGAATCAGAAACATCAAATACAGGTGTGAGCGGCAGGGGAATGGAAAAAGCAGAAGCAATACGATCCACACATTATTGCAGATAGTCTAATCAATTGGTATACCGTATTTTCCTTGACCCAATACCTAGCATGCTTATGATTGATCTTGTTGTTGAATTTTAGTTCACCTCATAGGAAGTACCACCTACAGATACCACAGCGATTGAAGAAAAATCATGCACCGAATCATAAGCATTTCTTCTGTATGTAGTGCCTGGATCCTTCATCATCCGACTAACCAACTGTTAGGTTGTCACAAGATCACTGACATCTAGTTGTCTACCAACGTTCACACAATCCAGCAACTAACAACCATATGTTCGATAAACCACTACAAAGCCATACAAAAATTGTCCATGAGATTCTCCTCATCAGGTCCTTTCTCGCCATCTTTTAGCAGCAATCCCTAATTAACTTTTCACCTTTGCCGGAAGCTACAGGTGAAGTGGAAGCATGCTTCAATTTGCTTGAATTCTAAGGGGTGAAGGAACCAAAAGGCCCTTTCCCCTTTATCTTTTTCTGCCCCACCAGCATATGGACCTGAATAATCATTCTGCAATGCACTAACAAAAAATAATACATTTTATAGGCAAACTTCATTATTCCTTTCACCATATATCCAAAGCTTGAATCCTTCTCTTCTTCCATTTCCATTTAAGAAGCATCTAAATAAACTGTAACCAAATTATGCCTAGCGAACATTGGAGTTCCAACGAAATTTCTAACTAGATAGAGGGAATCAAAAACACCATGCAGACAAACCTCATCCAATGCTTTCTAAAGACCTGAAATATTGAGAAAGGGAAGGAAATTCTTTGAGAAAATGAAAAACTAAAAGCAAAATCAAAATTCACATAGTTGATCTATGAGAAAATAGAGCTCGCCATTCATCCAAATGGAGCCAAGGGGCTAGCAAATGTTACATGATTTATGAAACTGAATAATGTATTATGTAATGAGATATCTTACAAAGAAGGGCAGAGCTCTATATAAAGAGATTACTGAGTCTAAGAATAGACGAACAGCTAGCACAAAGCTAAAAAGCAGAAAGCAAAGAGATAAGGATAAACTAAAGGCTATCTCATAGGAAAAACTAAAGAGAGTGACCATTAACCTAGATATTATCTTAATACCCCCCTTTAATGGTCAATCCACTAACTAAACCAAGATGCCCCCTAAAACAGACTACCTTCCGAGACAGATGGAGGCATAAACAAACAACAGAACTCGAGCACAGGTGTCGAAACACAAATCCCGAGGAATCCGAAGAAGCAGAACACAAATGATGACCGCAAATCCAGCTGAAGACAAGAAGGGGCTAAGCGTTGTAGGCACAGATCAAAGAAGCCCACAAAGCTGCGAACCACGAAAAAGAAGAAAAACTCTCCACAAACAGCAACCAAGCAAAAACATTTGCCAAACAAGGGAGCTGCCGAAAACAGAACACAAAACCCCATTCACAGGGCTACAGAACAGAAACCCAAACTCTGAGGAGATCCTGCAGAGAACACTGATGATTAAAAGTTTGTTGCCATTAAACTTCTGACTGTTGTCCGAAAAGATGCCATACTTCACGTTTTTCGAGGCACGAAAAGACGGATTATAAGTAGAGGGCATGAATATCGAAGCACGACACCGAAGCTGAATAGAACCCTTGCACAGGTTACAAAGCACAAGTTACGAAGCACAGATTCTGAAAACACGGAAGAAGCCAAAAATACAAATACCGAGGCATAGATCTCGAGATAAATCCGAACACGGATTTCAAAACACAGATCTTGAGAGTACGAAAAGCATGAGCTCAAAAAAATCCGAACATGGATTTCGAGACTAAACGAAAAATATGTTTGAATGACTCGAGTATGGACTGCACAAATCTCGAGGTGAAATAAGTACCCTAGCCCAGATGTTGGGTTCAAAACTGGAGATACAACAGATCAATACTGAATTGAGACCTCTAAAGGCGACCATACTGCCCCTATAGGCAGTGAACCGGCTGATGTACACAGCGATGAAGGCAAGAACATACCAGTCAAACCCCTCCAAACACTACCAGACAACAACTGTCCCTAATACAGGTCGCATCCTTCAAGCACAACCGCCCAGAAACTTGAACACAAAACGTCGTCAGTTTTCAAACAGAAACCAGTAAAATCTTGCACGTTGTTGGCGATAGAAATCACAACCATGAAGGAAAACTACCGAAACCAGAGGAAATCACGAGAGTAGAGAAAAAGAAGAGATCCCAACAAAAGAAAATGTTGATGGAAGCTTGAAGCACAGAACTTGTTGACCACGACCCAGAACTGAGAAATGGCGGCAAAAGTTTGAGCAAAACCCATCACAGATAAACGAACCCACAAATATTAAACATTAATGAAGATTCGCGAATGGAAAACGCCCATTTTGATCAGAAACTGTCCACCCGCGATGAAGAGATGGAAAACGGGGTCAAAACAAAATCATGTCCTTTGAAAGAAATCACGACCGCAGGAAAACACCACGCCCCACTAACTGCCGGTTACAGAAAAGGATTGTTGAAATCGTGAACGGACGTAACAATCTGCCGTAGAAACAAAGACTCACGAATAGACTCTTAAAGCCAATGGCAACTAGAAAAAGAAACCTCCGTTTCCGAAATTGCCCACACAGACAATCGTGATGGGAGCAAAAAATGCGAGTAAGAATGGGTGAATCGCAAGCCAGAAGATGCAGATTGCATCGTGCGATCAGATCAAAGTCGTCAGTCAAAAAATGCCAACAGAGACGTTAAAAACGGGATCTTTAGACACAGAAGTCGAGCTTAGAATTGCCGACTTAGAATTCTTGCACACGGCAATAGAAACTTCAAGTGCGGATGCCAAAAAACACGAACAACACACGATCAGTATTATGGATGAAAAAGGGTGCAGAAAGATGACGAGCAAGTAGATGAACCCATCGATCTGGAAATCGCGAACTGAAGGCACCACACAGATTCTATCCGCCACAACCACATACCAAAAAGGGTGATGCACACAAAAGAAACGCAGCACCAAGAAGGGCGCCCAAACAGATTTGAAAACACGACTCCAGAATAGGAGGAAACAAACTCAAAACCCAGACACGATTTCAGGACATACGACCTTCGGACAGGCCCCGAGAAGGGACTCGCTCTGATACCATGTTACATGATTTATGAAACTAAATAATGTATTATGTAATGAGATATCTTACAAAGAAGAGTAGAGCTCTATATAAAGAGATTACTGAGTCTAAGAATAGATGAACAGCTAGCACAAAGCTAAAAAGCAGAAAGCAAAGAGATAAGGATAAACTAAAGGCTATCTAATAGGAAAAACTAAAGAGAGCGACCATTAACCTAGATATTATCTTAATAGCAAAGAGCAATTTATGCATGCAATTGAGAATGCAGAAAACACCAACCACCTCACCTAGAGAATTACAGACTTTTCGAAGGAAAATTGATGGAGAGTTTTAAATGGGAATGCAGATGCATTAGAGAAAAGGCATGTGCCCCATCAACCTACACATGCATACCAATGATACGAAGAGGTATGCAATGGAAAACAAATGAATTGGACGAAATCATTATTTATTGAATCACCACCATTATTTATGTTAAAAGATAATTAGCAAGGGCTCTCTGTTACCGGGTTCAGCCAAAATCCATCTCGTACATAGACTTTTTCAGACCCACATCCAAGCTCAGCCAGGGTTGAACCCTGGGCAAATTTGTAACATGCCCCAAAAGCAACTAGAAATTCTTTTTCCATAATCTAACAATAAAACAAGACATATCCCATACTATGTATGTCATAATCCATGAGAATCAAATAACACTAACATATCATAGAAATCACCCACAAAGAGGTCAAATGAGGGATGTTACAAAATCCAAGAAGAACCCACCCCCTCCAAAACAATTTAAAAAAGTCATGAAAAAAAACATGAGATTTAAAAACTTCTATTATTGTTTTTGACCTTTTGTATATTTTTTCCATAAGTAATCGTAGCCTAGGATTACATTATTTTTTTTGTTTTTCTTCATATTTGTTTATTTTAAAACATGTAGATACATGTATAATACAGAATAGCTGGGAGTTCTAGCTCTATGGGCTAAAGGTCAGCAATGGCTTTCAAAATCGAACAATTTTCACCACTTTGGCAACATGTGATGATGATTGAGCAACTCCCTATAGGCAGGGGTTATCATTGGTACTCTAATGAGTGCCCAAATGAGTATAGTAGCTCCTATAGTCAGGTGAAAGCCCACTATTTGCACCTATCAACCAAGGAATCAGAGCTTGTGGTGGGCCAAGAAAAAATGAAATGCGAGGGGGACTAATTCTTGCTGATATCTCTTGAACCCATAAAAAACTTTTTGTATTGAGAGATGTTCTAAGTCTGAATCTTGTTGTTTCTCATTTGTAAGCCATACTTGAATCCTTGTTCCCAATGGTTATCACTATTGTCATTGTCATTTTTAGCTAACACCTTCATAGGGCAAATGAAAGGAGCTAATTAACACATCAAGCAATGTGAAGACGACAACTTAGACGATGAAATAAAGGCAAAGGCATTCTAAGGCAAGGAAATGATCATCAAGGCTTATGGAGCATGCCTGGGCAAAGGAAGAGCACTTTTCGATGATTTCAAGCAGAAAAAAGATGCATAAGCGATGAGGAGCATACCAAGGAGAGATCATTACATGTTTAGAGATCAAAACACTCAAAAAGTTGTTTGTGTCCAAGAGCATGCCAAGAAGAGTGTCATTTTTGGTGAACTTTGAGTGAAAAAGTTACTTAAGTGGAAAAAGTGCATGAACTTTTCAATATCAATGGCAAATTAGAACAAAAAATCACGTAAGTGACTCAAAAAGGTGCTTTTTTACGTAAGTGTCAAAACTCAACATCAAAACATAACAAAAAGTGCCTTGGCCCCTCTTCAAGTGTACAAGGAGAAAGTCACTTAAGTGATTGATGAAATATAACAAAACAGAGTAATATATTCCAAGCCACTTAAAGTCAATGTTAAAACATGAAAAAAGCATTAAGATCCTCAAGAGGGCACTCCATGACTTAACGGACAAGAACTCAACTTGAAAACATAAGAAAAGTGCCTTTTAAGTGCCCAAGCATGTGCCCAGATGAGGGTATGTCAATTTTCAATATCAAAACATAAAAAAAGTCTCTCAAGTGCCCAAGCACGTGCCTAGAGAGTTGGATGTCAAAATTCAGCATTGAAATAGATTGAAAAAGTGCTTATGACCTCCCAAGCGTGAATCCAAGGAGAATATTGCAATTTTTGACAATAAAAAGTGTCCTTTATGTGATAAAGTGCAACCTAGAGGTGTTGAGTGCAAGTCAAATTGAAAACATAAGAAAAAGTTGTCCATTCAAGCTCAAAAAATGCACCTAGGTGAGAGACGAGGCAAAAGGTGAGTTCAAAACAAGAAAAGCACACTCCTATCTCTATAAAAGTGCTTGCCTCGTCTTATTTTCTCATTATTGAAGTAGGGCTTGAAGGAGAGCGCCACTCGAGAAGGTTTCGGAGCTGTAGGGAAATGAGAGCATCTCAGAACGAATATCTAAGAACAGCAGTGTCTTCAGTAGGTTTAAATTTCTTTAGATTGCCTCAAAAAAAACACTCACTCTATGCCACAAAGCGGAATCAAACATAGTTCATTTCCACATTAACCCTTAGAGAAAAGTTTCATGCAAGTTTATGCAGTTTCAACAAGCAGCAGAAAACATATTCAATAACAGAACCATTAGACATGAAAGATGGAACAGAAGAGATGAAACACAAATTTACGTGGGGAAAACCCTTTCAGGTAAAAAACCCCACACTCCAAAAGCCCAGATCGCCATTGTATTATTCAACAACAGAAAATACAGTTACAATACAAATCAGGCTCTAAGCCTTTCATGGAGATTAACATCTTGTTCCATCTGGAGACAATTCGACAGTCACTCCTCTTCTCTCTCTCTTTTTTTTACTGTTGCAGAGTGTTCAATGTTCTATTTAACATTCACTCTTTCCCAACACTAAGAAGATGATTCTGTTCAACTTCCTCAGCGAACAGCACAGTTACACAACCTGTCACTGTCACTTCCTTCATTGGAACCTATATTTGTGATATGTATTGCCAACATGTTGACCACGTCACCATCCTATTCCATTTCACCGAGACAACCTCATCGCCATATCGGTGAGACATCATATCGTCTCCCACCGATATAATGAAGTCACACCGATATCACTCCATGTGGTCCTTACCGCCGAGTCAACATGGCTTGCACCAATTATCGCTTCCGCCCTGACAGCTTAGGTCCCACCAAGTCACCGCAGACCATCATATCGGAATGTCGGGGAGACCCTAAACGGAGTCTCACCGAAACACCAAGTCACCTCGAAGTGGTCCCACTGCCTTCGTCAACATCAGAGTATCGAAGAGACCCATTTCAGGGTCCTGCCGAAATGTCGAGTCCCGCCGATGAGTTAACAAACCTCCATGTATCGCTTTATCAAAGAGACGACAAAACGAGTCTCTCTGAACTGCTTGTGTCACAACGATAACCCTTATCGGCTTGTCGAAGAGATGACTAAAGAGGTCTTGCCGAACTGCTATGTCACTTCGAAAAGGATTCACACTACGATGCTCCATCAGGCTATTGATCAGACTAGTGTCTTTGTCCCAGCAATATCCAACTGTCACAATGACAATGCAAAGACCGACCCAAACATCAGTACGTTTGAGGCATCATTTCTCTACAAGAGCATTCAACTAGTAGCAGCAAATTCTTCAAGATTACTTCACAAGAATCAAAGGGCAACACCCTCTTTGCATTCCTCAAGATCCATAAAAAGTATTCCTCTTGTTTTTGCTGATTTCATGAAGGTTATTACAGAAGATTTGTTGCAGTTTGCAGCAGTCTTCATGGCAGTTTGCATCATTTGTAAGCACAAAACAGCAGCCTTTATATGCGTCATACAGTGCTTGTATATATAATAAGTACAAAACACCTAGGTTCGAGAGTATCAAGGCAGAATTCCAAACAAAACAGCAATCACAGAGGATTGATACAAACTTAAAAGGGTGTTTGTGGCAGTTTGTTTGTAGTTGGCAGTGGCTGCAATCATAAAACAGAAAGATTCAAGGTCCTTTTGCACATTCTTGTGGCTTATCCTTGCCATAAACAGCTGTGAGTAGTTATGACGATAGAAGCAAAAATCACCAGAAAATCACAGCTGGTCGCAATTTTTTCACTCTTAAAATCGCCGATTGTTTCTGAAATCTAGGTCAATGATTTTGACTGTTCATTTTCCGTTTAATAGTGTCTAAATCGCAAAACAAATGGTGCACAACTCATATGACGGGCGGGTTTTTCTTTTGTTAAAGGTTTTTCACACGATTTGCAGATTGCAGAAACTTTTACGGCCCCTATTAGGGCTTCTGGGTTACTGTGGAAGCAAAATTGAGCTTAGCGCACATAATTTCATGAGATTTTGAGTTTTCTATCGAATTTTCCCGCTACCGTTAGAAGAAGAATTCCCAACTGGCGCTAAACCCCTCACCGAAAATGTCATCACAAGTATCCCCGCTGCTCTTCACCCTTTCAAGCCTCCAAATGTAGTGTCATCATAACCCCTATTAGGACTTCTGGGTAATGCTCGAGCTCCTCTCCTGCATTTTTTCCTGATTTTTTTCTACGTTAGATTTAAATGCGTTTATTAAAGATATTTTTCCTGGTTTTTTTTCCTTTTACAGTCCTATCTTATAAACCATAATATTATATAATCTTATATATTTAAATACGTTTATTAAAAATATTATTATTATTAATATTGTGCCTTTATAATATTGATTGTAATAATCTTACACATTTATAATATTATGGTTTATTAAAGATATTAATAAAATTTAATATTATGTGTTTATAATATTAAAAAAAATTAATAGTATTGGGTTTAATATTAAGGCAATTATACAAAGTTTATAATATTAAACCGTTTAAAATATTAATAAAATATAATATTATTGTGTTTATAATATTAAGGCAATTATATAATCTTATATATTTAAATGCGATCATTTTGCCTAGATATATTTAAATTTTATAATATTATGGTTTATATAATCTTTAATAAATTAATATATCATATTATTTATTTAATTAACTTATTAAATTTATAATTGAGTTTATGTATAATTCTGTTTTAATTTAATTTGCTTTATTTTTTTAAATAAGTAAATATTTTTATATTTTTTAATCCATAGAATAAAATTATAAAATAGATATAGTTAGATATTTTTAATTTTCCTAAGTTTAAAATATTTTTAAAATTAGAATATATAATTATTTTAATATTTTTTTATTTAAAAAAATAAATTTAACATTGAAACATTTTAGATTATAAACATTTTAATTGAGCAACACTTTTAAAAATTTGATGGCCGCCTTGCTAGTCACAGAACAAAACCCACTTATAGAAAAACGCAAACAAAGAGATATGCAGAAATAATGACAGGAAGAACGTAAAACAGATTCTTATTAACATGAAATCAACAAGACAGAAGTTAACACAACTCCATAGTTTTCTATTCTATTAGCAAAGCATTACAAAATCTAACTAATGGCCTGCAACAATCGGCCTTCTTCAAAAAGCATTAAAACTGTTTATCTCCTAAACTCAACTCTATCTTCTGCCTTCATGTCGTTTTTCTTCCCCTGTCCCTACATTCACTCCCGTCCTCCTTCTATCTCCAACCTCTTCACAGATGATGTCGATTCATCTTCTACTCTGCGCACCGAATCCCAGCTGTCATTTCATTTTCTACAGCAATCGAGAGTCTTCTACTATAACCGTCGCTTCTTTAACACATTCGACCTCCTTCCATTCTTCACAACCATCGCCTTGCTGTCCATTCGTCTTCTCCTACACAATCTGTCCAACAATCGTTTCAAACACTTAACAAATGTTTTGTTCAGGCAGGTAGTGAAACGGTCAACAGAAGATGAAAGACCCTTCCAACCAAGTTCCTGCCACATAGTTGACAAGAGCTATGATGTTCTTATGGCGACAGGAATTCTTTTCCAACTGGCGACAGGACTTCCAAGATGGAATCGAATTTTAGCTTAACATTCATTTGATAGGAGTTTACAAGATATCGACAAAAGGCAAAGAGCCACCTACAAAAAGTTAACAAAAAGAACAAAATAGCAAAAAGAAGAAAACCAAAAATTATAGGGCAAGATGCCCCAGCATCAAACTCCCAGGGCGGAAAGAAATCATGAGCTCCTACTCATGAGGTCTGCTACTGAATGACTCTGCTTAATGATCTCATCCTCAGTGAGCCAGGAAGCATCTTCAACCGGATGATTGCTCCATTTGACGAGATATTTGTAGTACTCATGCCTATGGGTCTTCTTCAGCAATTGTTTGTCCAGAATGCATTCAATCTGCTGTGGAGCAGCGACTATCCCAGATTGCTCTTCATGAGATGAATTGGCCGCTTTAGCTTCATCTGCCTCTATATCCCCCTTGTATGGATATAAATCTACCATGTTGAAGATAGGAGATATATTCAAATCTGTAGGCAGTGATATCTCATATGCATTGGCAGAAAATTTCCTAAGAATTTGGCATGGACCAATCTTCTTCATCTAAAGTTTATTGTATGTTCCTGTAGGAAATCTCTCCTTTTGAAGATGTGCCAATACAAGGTCTCCAACCTAAAACTGCAACTCTCTTTTCTTTTGATCAGCATGCTTTTTGTACCGCAGATTACCGTCCTCAATGTTATGCTTCACCTTCTCTTGGATGTCATGAATGACTTGAGCAAATTCTTCCCCATCTGCACTCCTCTTCTCCATTCCAGCAAGATCATGAAGTTCAAATACACCTCTTGGATGCATACCATACACCACATAGAAAGGACTAAAACCTATGCTTTTATTTGGGGAATCATTATATGCAAATTCAGCTTGTGCTAACATGAGATCCCAACTTCCAGGTGAACTACCAACAAGACATCTTAACAAATTGCCAAGGCTCCTATTGACAACCTCGGTTTGACCATCCGTTTGTGTATGATAAGCAGAACTTAGGTTTAGATTTGTGCCCAATTTCCTCCATAGAGTCCTCCAAAAATGACCCACAAACTTAGTATCCCTATCAGAAATTATACTTCTTGGAATACCATGCAACCTTACAACTTTTTTAAAGAACAAATTGGCAATGTTAGTGGCATCACTAGTCTACTTAAATGGTATAAAATGCACCATTTTTTAAAATCAATCTACCACAACAAAGATTGAATCATTACCCCTTTGTGTATGAGGTAAACCCAACACAAAATCCATACTCACCGAATCCCAAGGTCTGGTTGGAACTGGCAATGGCTGATAGAGCCCAGCATTTTGACTTCTTCCTTTAGCATGTTGACAAATTCTGCACCTTTCCACTTATCTTCTCACATCTGCCTTCATCTTTGGCCAATAATAATGAGTGCTCAACTGTAGAAAAGTTTTATCCTGCCCAAAGTGACCAGCAAGACTACCACTATGTTTTTCCTTCAACAAATTATCTCTCATAGAGCCTCTAGGGATACACAACTTGTTTTCCTTAAACAACAAACCTTCTTGAATCATGTAATCAGTCCATGGCTCTTTATTCCGGTAAATAGGATCATTGCAAGCTGCAAATGCTTCTCCAAAATCTGCATCCTTTGCATACAACTCTTTCAAACTTTCAAACCCCACACTGTTAGTTTGTATCTCACACAACAACAAATTCTTCCTACTTAAGGCATCAGCAACTTTATTCATTTGACCACTCTTATGCTTCAAAACAAAGTTTAAACTCTGAATATACTCAACCCATTTAGCATGCCTCTGATTCAATTTGTGTTGGCTGTTAATAAACTGCAAAGCATGGTTATCCGTATACACAATGAACTCCTTAGGCAATAGATAATGTCTCCATTTCTTGAGGGACTGAACCAAAGCATAAAACTCCAAATCATAAGAAGAATACCTTCTTTTTACCTCATTTAATTTCTCACTAAAATATGCAACCGGTTTCCCTCTTGACTTAAGACTGCCCTAATAGCCAAACCACTAGCATCACACTCTACATGAAACACTTTATCAAAATCAGGCAAAGCAAGTATGCGTTGTTCACTCACCTTCTCCTTGAGAAATATGAAATTTTCTTCAGCCTCTTTAGTCCAAACAAATGGTCTTTAATTCCCCTTAATAGTCTCCAAGATAGGTGCTACTACATGACTGAAATTTCTTATAAAGTTTCTATAAAAACTGGAAAGACCATGAAAACTCCTTACCTCCATGACACTTCTTGGTGATGCCCAATCAAGTATGGCTTGAACCTTCTCCTTATCCATCTTCAGCCCTTCTTTTGACACCACAAAGCCCAAGTAAACCAGTTCGGTCTGCATAAACACACACTTCTTCAAATTGATCTGCAACTTTTTTTCATGTAGCCTCCTCATAACTTGCCTCAAATGTTCTATATGCTCCTCTTTGGACCTGCTAAACACCAAAATGTCATCTAAATATACAACCACAAATTTACCAATAAATGGTTTCAAAACCTCATTCATTAACTGCATAAAAGTACTAGGGGCATTAGACAATCCAAAAGGCATAACCAGCCACTCATATAACCCATCACTAGTCTTAAAGGTTGTTTTCCATTCATCCCCCGGCCTAATTCTTATTTGGTGATAGCCACTTTTCAAATCTATTTTAGAAAAATACATGGAACCACTCAAACAATCCATTAAATCTTCAATTCTAGGTATGGGAAACCTATATCTTATTGTGATTTTATTAATTGCCCTTGAATCAGTACACATACGCCATTCCCCTCCTTTCTTTGGACCCAACACTGCAAGAACAGCACAAAGGCTTAAACTTTCCCTTATCAATCCCTTCTTCAAAAGGTCCTCCACTTGCTTCCTTATCTCCTCATTTTCCATAGGTGTTAACTTATATGCAACCTTATTTGGAAAGCTATCTCCCGGAATCAAATCCATGTGATGACTAATGCTTCTTGTAGGAGGCAAATCATTTGCAACAATGTCCATATTCTCATTCAAAATGTCTTGTATTTCAATATGCAAATCCTCTAACTTTGTAGAAGTCATTACACATCTAGGTTTAGGAACCAAAGCATAACCAATTTCTTCATTTTTCAAATCATTCAAAAACTCTTTATCACTTACCATCATTACCTTACTACTGTTGCTGCTGCTGTCCTCTTCTTTCTCCTTTATGGGCAGCAAGGTATGCTTCTCTCCATCCTTCTCAATGGTATAAGTATTCTCCTTTCCATCATGCACTGATTTCCTATCAAATTGCCACGATCTTCCAAGCAAAACATAGGCCTGTTCACTAACCAATATTTGATGGCCTTTTTGCAACCAAGTCACTTTATATGGAGTAGGGTGTTTAATCCTTTTAAGATTCAACTTTTCTACCATCTCAATTGCAACAATATTATCAGTGCTACCACTATCTATAATCAGCTTACAACATTAACCTTGTGCCTTACACTTGGTTTTGAACAATGCTCTCCTTTGTATTGGCTCTTGACTTTCTTTTTGCGGCTTCAACAACACCCTCTTAAGCATTAAAGACTCTCCTGATTCTGCTTCATCCTTGTGGTGTACTGGTGATCCCACACTCTCTTGATCAACATGAACAACTTGATTGCTTCTCTCAAATTTTGAATGTCCTTGTGATGATTCAGAGCATTCCCAACTCTTGTGCCCATATTGATTGCACTTAAAACATTTTCCAGCAAATCCTCTTCCTCTACCTTGTGAGCCACCTCTTCCATAAGACCTTCCTCTATTTTGATAACCGCCTCTATCATTGTTGGCTGTCCCACTAGAACTTCCAGCCACTTCTCCTTGATGATGCTACTGTCCCCTGCTTGTTTGTTGTCGCCTTCCTCTAAAACCTCTTCCTCTCTTCTTTTCTTGCTAACTTTGCTTCCTTTGCAGCTTCTCCTCTACCTTTAAGGCAAGTTAGTAAGCCTCTTCCAGGCTCCTCGGGGACAAAGGACTCATTTCATCTTGCAAACTATACTTGAGTCCGTTCACATATCGAGCTATTTTCTCCGCATCTTCTTCACCATACCCAGACCAAATTACTAACTTGTAGAATTCCTCCATATAGTCTTTCACAGACATATCCTTCTACTTCAAATTCTGCAATCTCTTAAAGAGATTTGCTTGATAATCACTTGGCAGAAATTTGGCCTTCAACTTGGCCACCATTTGATCCCAAGAATTAATCTTCTCCTTATTTCTCCTTCTCTCAGTTTGGACAAAGTCCCACCACATGGCAGCATGGCCCTTCAATCTGATGCAAGCAAACTTTACTCTTTTCTCCTCTGCTACACCCTTGTATTCGAAATACTTATCTAAGTCATTGATCCAGTCTATCAAGTCTTCACCATTGAGGCTTCCGGCATAAGTTGGCACCTCTATCTTGGGTTTAGAACCCAAACCCATGACTGACTTCAGCAGTCTTTCACCAAATTCTTCTTCTTGATCTACCTGTCCTGCCTCATTCTCTTCTCTTTGTTGTTCTTCCTCCTCATCACTTACATCCACAACATCAAGGTTTCCTCTCCTCTGTGCTCTCTCTAGGGCTTCCATCCTTGCAACCAAACTCTGCAACAACTCAGGGTCACCATGGTCTCTTCAACCCCTGCCTCGGCCTCCTCCTTTGCCCATCCTTCTTGGAGGCATCTCAACCACTTATCAATGCCCAATCTCAACCTCAGGCTCTGATACCAAGCTAATGGTCGCCTTGCTAGTCACAACACAAAACCCACTTACAAAAAAACGCAAACCAAGAGATATGCAGAAATAATGACAGGAAGAATGTAAAACAGATTCTTATTAACATGAAATCACCAAGACAGAAGTTAACACAACTCCATAGTTTTCTATTCTATTAGCAAAGCATTACAAAATCTAACTAATGGCCTGCAACAATCGGCCTTCTTCAAAGAGCATTAAAATTGTTTATCTCCTAAACTCTACTCTATCTTCTGCCTTCTTGTCGTTTTTCTTCCCCTGTCCCTGCATTCACTCCCGTCCTCCTTCTATCTCCAACCTCTTCACAGATGATGTCAATTCATCTTCTGCTCTGCGCGTTGAATCCCAACTGTCATTTCATTTTCTACAGCAATCAAGAGTCTTCTACTGTAACTGTCGCTTCTTTAACACATTCGGCCTCCTATTCTTCACAATCGTCGCCCTATTGTCCATTCGTCTTCTCCTACATGATCTGTCCAACAATCGTTTCAAACACTTAGCAAATGTTTTTTTCCGGCATGCAATGAAACGGTCAACAGAAGATGAAAGGCCCTTAAGGCCCTTCCAACCAAGTTCCTGCCACATAGTTGACAAGAGCTGCGATGTTCTTATGGCGACAGGAATTCTTTTCCAATTGGCGAAAGGACTTCCAAGCTAGAATCGAATTTTAGCTTAACATTCATTTGATAGGAGTTTACAAGATATCGACAGAAGGCAAAGAGCCACCTACAAAAAGCTAACAAAAAGAGCAAAACAGCAAAAAGAAGAAAACCAAAAATTATAAGGCAAGATGCCCCAGCATCAAAATTTATAATATTATATATAATTATGATTATATCTATATATATATTAAAAATTATAATATTTTCTTATTTTTTACCTTTTTTTTTAATACCCAATTTTTTCCTAAATTTTTCCCGTTTAAATCCCAATTTTTTGAAAAAATCTTATACTTTTGGTTTGCCGATTTTTTCCCCAAAAGATTTTTGCTGCTATGGCACTTATGACAGTTTGATAACAGCAGATTTTTCCACCTTTAAAATGCTGAAATAAAGTTCATTTATGGACTCTAAGGTTTCAGGAACAATCTAGGTGGCATATTTGGTTGAAGACAGCTAGGGTTCTGAATAAAAATCAGCGAAAGAATTAGTTTTCAGGTGCCCAAACAACAGTCATTTTTTGAATATTCAAATCAGAAAAATGCAGTATCGTTTCCAGATGGTGGATTCTCCTTCAAAAATTTGTGTCCAGTTACCTAAGATTTAGGAGACTGGGATTGGACGTGTGAATGTACAAGAGTTGAGCTGGATGACTGCACTAGCAAATGGAATGAAGTTACAAACTTCAGAACAGCAGTCTCATAGAGGCAGCCTCCTTTCCTATTTCTGTGCAAAGTCAAGAATTTATCATGGCTTGTGCTTGTAACAATAATGTACATAATCCTAGGAGTAGTAGGATAATATTTTATATTTTGTGTTTCCTAGCTACACTAAAAGCTGAACGGTCATCCAGAAGATAACCTGAAGAGTCATTTTCATATTGTTAAATGTGTACATTGTATCACATCAACGATCAATGAATGCATTAATGGAAGAATGTTATGAACTTCATTGAATATTGTCCTATCCATTATATTTGTCAATCTTTTCTGCATTTCATTCCTAGGCCTGACATTGGTATCAGAGCGGGTTATTTTCCATTTTTCATTATTCATTCAAATCCCTCTAGATCTTTGTTCATTATTCACCAATATTGTTCATTTTTCAACTCCTTCCAGTCATAATCTCATCAAAACTCATGGAAAAGAGTTTTTTTTACAAAACCTTTCATCGTGCAAGGGTTTTGAAATAGCAGAAG
Source organism: Cunninghamia lanceolata (assembly GCA_027924645.1). NCBI lineage: Eukaryota > Viridiplantae > Streptophyta > Pinopsida > Cupressales > Cupressaceae > Cunninghamia > Cunninghamia lanceolata. The sequence continues at coordinate 1,561,289 of BSBN01000564.1, read as the reverse complement.
TTGTGGTTCTATAGGAGCCTCCATGCTAGAAACGCAATCTCAACTAGCCCAAAGACGAGCAAATAAGGTAGAAAGTCTCCTCAAAGGTAAATCTATCGCTGAGACCTTTTCTTCAAAGAGACTACAGAGGATGACATCGCCATTAACCTAGTAGATCATCTTCTTCAAACAAAGGGAGAGAACTTTGAAGAAAAGTATTGAGCCCCTCCTGTGTCACAAAACAATGTTAAAAGTGTGTTGTCAAAAGCCATCAAGGATAGAAAACCTGTTAGTCCTTCCATTGTTGAATCTCCAACTGTTGTGCATGTCTACGAGACAATAAAACCCAACAAACATCATATTGGTCTAGGGTATACAGGAGTTGTGAATTTTCATGTACCAAAATATTCCAAACCAATCAAATTTGTGTCCGGAGGTATTTAGAACAATAGTCAAGTTGAGTCTTCACCTATTGGTCAATCTTGTGAAATTGATAAGTTGTCAAGTCAATCAAAATCAACTTGCACTAAAACCCATCAAGTCCAAACTTGTTGTCATTGCAGACGTCGAGGACATACCTCCCATGATTGTTTTGATCTATATCCTTGTCTATCATGTAGTCAACACACACATTCTACAAAACAATGTTATGTCAGAGATCCGCCTACAAAATCAATGAGGCATATGCATTTTGGATGGATAGATCATTCCAGATGGCAAATTGAGACTTGCATTTTGTCAAAATCCTATAGGAGAGTCCAATCCACGATTTCAAATGATGGCTCGTCTACTCCTAATGCGGATCCTACTATTGATCCAATTCATAATAAACTCAAGAACACAAATATTGTTGAGCAATGGTATGAAATCTTGTTGAGCTTGTCTACTCATGATCTAGATGCTACTATCAATACAATTGAAGATGCACTAAGCATTGCAGATATTGATACTTGTACTATTGAGTGACAACCTACTAAGAGAATTGTAGAGTTGCACTCAATTCCCACAAAGGATAGTTATGCACTCAATCTCTATGGTGTTGATAGAAGAAGTGACTTTTTGTACCTATGATTTCCCATTGAGATACTGATAATAAGCACAATGATACCGCCAGATATGCAGCTCAATACAGATTATTTGAGGCTATGGATATTGCCTCTTATTCATCATACTTTTGCACTTGAGTTGTAAGTTGAAAACCTGAAAGGGTGGCTTGCAAACTCTTCCCATTAAGTTGAAAACCTAAAAGGGCGGCTTAATGGAGACTCATGATGAAAACCTGAGAGGGCATTATTGAGTTGTGCATTTCTATACACAGGTTCATGTATGTTCTTCTCTCTCCAGGGAGGCCTTTGCAACAACCCTCCACTCTCATCTTACAAGGGGGAACATCAAAATTCAGATTTCAAGTTCTTCAAGCATGGTACTTGGAGGAACATCAAGATTCAGATTTCGAGTTCTTTGAGCATGGTACTTGGAGAAACATCAAGATTCAGATTTCAAACTCTTCGAGCAAAGTACTTGGAGATTGCTAACATTGTCCTTTGAGGATTTGTCACTACAATGTCTCAACAAGTAATGTTCAGGTGAACATCTAAACACCTAAGATTGCACACTTCATATTGGTTTTTGATGATTATGTCATGGAGTGAGATCATCATATGCCTTCATTTTTTACACAATTTTTCCCACCACAAGAGCAGTTTTTATGTGTCAACATCATGGACAGCAAGTGGTTCACATTTTTAGCTTGACAAAAAGTCAGGTCATTCAGTGCATGCTTTGGCACACTTTTGGGTTACTCAGAGGTGCAATTAGCCTAGGTTATTCAGTTTTCAGGTCACATGGTGTAGCTGGCACACTTTTGGACTACGCATGTGTGCAATCAACCTGGGTTTTCCAATTTTCACTCACAAAAGTGACAGACAGAAGTTCGACAACCTCCTCCTACAAAATTCATCACTCAAAAGTAATGTTGAGTTTTCAATCAGCATAGAAAATGATGGTGAACTCACTAATTTTATCGCTCAAAAGTAATGCAAAGTTTTCAATCAACACAGAAAATGGTGGTGAAAATTTTCATAGAAAATGAGTGTAGTATTCTCTCAAAATGGGATATAGCATCGTAGAAAGATAACTCGACTTGAGAAAACAACTCAGGTCTAAATACCAAGTCCATATCTTAAGTTCTTGATAAACTGCAGAAGCAAATCACTCAAGAAAAACCTTTTGCAGAACACTGAAGCTTTGTATCAAGAAAAAGAGGTGCCATAAACAAGTTCCCCAATGTGCAACACAAATAGTTGTTTTAACACTATCTCTATGGATTAAGGGGGGGATGTAACAATAATGTACATAATCCTAGGAGTAGTAGGATAATATTTTATATTTTGTATTTCCTAGCTACACTAGAAGTTGAACAGTCATCCAGAAGATGAACTAAACATTCATTTTCATTTTATTAAATATGTACATTGTATCACATCAATGATCAATGAATGCAATGAATGCATTAATGGATGAACGTTATGAACTTCACTGAATATTGTCCCGTCCATTGTATTTGTCAATTTTTTATGCATTTCATTCTCGGGGCCTTGTAGTAGGTGTTGTTGCCATTGCCCTTGGAACTACATAATGAATTCCATCTGCCAGGCATGTCCTCCTGATCCTCAGATTAAAGGGTTGTTACCCCAGCTGTTCCTCTCGCTTTAGGTCGAGTAACTAAAGTCCCCATATATGGGTTCTTCCCTTCCCTACTAGGTAAGTTCAATATCTAGTCAATCATGCATGCATTGGGAAGCATTGCACTCACCTTACATATGAGGCGGCTCCATAGCACAAGAATTAAGCCAATAAGTTTATGTACTTTAAGCCTTTCTCTTGCCCCAGTAGTGAGTGCTAGTAGATCTGAATCAACTGAATATGGGACTGGATATGCTCCCACTCCCGGCAGAGATGCGGGGCAATACAATGAAAAGGGATAAACTCGATCAAATACAACCATTGCTACTTGTGCTGGTTTTGCATCTGGATACAATGGATCTCACACCTCGGCTTCTCTTGCCTCTACTACTTGTATCTCCGTTACTGGAAGGTATGAAACCCCCGGATCTAGGCAAGCTGATGGCTTTGGATCTATGAGCTATGGAACTAAAACTGGGAGTTTTTTTTATTTCAACAGACTATTACAATGCATAATTAGTGGCATTTTTCGCTCGTGCTCATGAAAACCAAAAAAAACTCATAGTATAGCATACCTCTTCCTCAGATAAAGTAGATGTCTTCTTCCTTGAATAATATGCCTTCTTTGAAATGACTTCAAAACCAGAGTCAGACTCTGCTAGCCTCTTTCCTGTAGAAGACACTGAAAAATGCCACTAATTAGGCATAAAATGCAAAATTAAACACACAAAAAATGTGGCATGATAACAATGTATGTCTGTTGATAGGACAGATCTCTCTAAGAGTTAATTCCTGATGTTTAGGTGGTGTCATGTGAGGTAAATAGTTGCAGATATTAACTACTTGAAGAAGCCAAAGTTCCTTAGAAGTAACTTAGCAGGATGAGAAATGTAAATAAACCTGTTCTGTGGTTGCTGGTGGGAGTATTGGTAGCAACCTGTACCATAATATAAGAGTAAATATATTAACTGCATATGTTCTCACAACATAATCAACTATCTATCTTGATGTCTTACATAGTCTTTACTTTTCAACTAACAGAAAACCGAACCCATGGCACTTTTAACAGCATTTATCCTGATTCTCAACAGCCTTGAACAGTAAATCCAAAGGGACATATTTATAAGATGCCATAGCATAATCTTCTCCTACAGTATGACATACCTCTTCCTCAGACAATTTAGATTTCCTGTTTCTTAGATTATATGATTTCTTTGGAATAGGTTGCAGGTCAGTGTCAGATTCTAGCTGCCTCTTTCCTGCAGAAACAATAAGCTGTAATTAGCAAGCAATGTTAAGTAAATCACAAAAGCTTACATAAACAATGATCCAACTCAGTAGGGTGGAAGGATGGATCCTCATAATAGTTAAATTCTCAAAGTTGAAGGGAACACTTACACAAAGAAATAATTAAGATGCAGAAACATAGGGGAGATAGCAAATTACAATATACCTTTTCTGCCACTGCTAGGAGGAACATCACCAGTAACCTGTATCATTCCTTCAATTAGATAGAATTCTAAAATATTAAAAGCTGCATATGATGTTGAAAAAAGTTGTTCAACACCCATCATTTACTACATTCCTCTTTATCACCCAATTTCAAAAAAAAACAACTGCATCTCTCCACATCTAACAAAATAGTAAACACTAATCTACTAGATTCACTCATAGGCAAAAAGATTAGAATCTATTGATCTTTACAATCATATAGATAAATATTTATGATCTTTACAATCTATTGATCATCTATTGACTAAGTTGGAAGTAGCTTAGAATGCTTAGATTGGGAGTTTATTTAATTGCCTGCAAGGTAGAAATGAACATCTGGTTCTTCCTAGTGTCTACAAGTGTATGCACCTAATGTAGTCAAGCTCCTGATATGCTACAAATTAGCCATTCAAATTCTGTTATGTCACTACGATTTATGTATAGGGCTACTGAGCTGGACACGTATAGGTTAGATTAGGGATTATCAATTGCAAACCAAATAGAAATCACCCTACTAATCATCAGGTCAGTGCAACTGAGTAGACTTTGTTTGTCAATTTGAATTCAGCCTGAAAATATGGCTCTACAATCCATTATAAACATAAGATATTCACAGTCCATGACTTTGAATGTAGTTGCTTTTGGAAAAACTATGTGTGAGATTTTTGCATCAACATTTCAAATCACACAGTGATCCATCATCAGGATGAGAAAATGAATGAATGATAAGAAGATTAACAAATTAGTGTAACAAATACTGCATGTGATGTCAAGAAGGGGTAAGATAGGGAGGAGTGGGAATCAAAAAATAGAGATAAAATTATAATGAAATTAATTAAGGGTTAAAATAAATGGATTAAAAAGAAATAGAGAAAAATTATAATTATAAATTATAAATAAATATTAAATATTAAATATTAAAATTTAAAAATAAAAAAAAATTAAAATTAAAAATTAAACATCACAATTTTGAATTAAAAGAGGTTAAGCTAAAGAAAGAAAAATAGGAGGTAAAAGCACACAAAGAATACATTAGGGCACTTACACATGATGGCATGCTCAAATGGCAAAGACAGAGTGGGGAGGTGAAGTTGAATTTTGATGGGGCATCCAAAGGAAATCCATTTAGAGTTGGGGCTGGATACATGTTACAAGATTGTAATGGAGGCTTTGTAATGGGTTTGGTTCTATCTATCTAGGGGAGCAAACGAATAATTATGCGGAATGGGTAACATCGCTTATTGGTCTCAAAGCTACAATGCTGCTGGTTTTTGGGTAGTGGAAGTTGAGGGGGACTCACAGATGATTGTTAATGCAATGTCAAAAGGGAAATGTTTGAATTGGAAGTTAAATGCGATTTTAGAGGAATTTAAATGGTGGAGATCAAAATTTATCTCTTTCAACATCTCTCATTGCTATAGAAAGTAAGGATAAAAAAGATTGGGTTAATGTGGAAGATTATAAGGCTAATCAAGGAATATTGCTTTAGGACTTTACTTTGATAGAAAGTAAGGCTAAAAAAGATTGGGTTAATCTTGCTGCCTTAATTGAGAAGGATCGGTCACCTTCAATATTTCATATGATTGATATAATTACAATATGGTATGGTTAAGTCAGATAGTGTGGTGGATTAATGTGCTTGGAGGCTTATAGTATGCGGAGGCTCAAGGAAGAAGTATGGAGAAGTGATTCCTAAAATTATGTTGTGTGGTGTCATTCTAGTACTCATTGTTTTGTGTGGCAAATTTCTAGGATATGCAGCTGGCATTTTGAGTCTAGTTTGGGAGCTAGGTGCAAGTTTCTTGTTGCAGGGTAGTCTATATTTTCTTTAGGATGGCACGTGGGGAGGTGTCCAGGGACCCACTTAGGAAAGGATAGGTCTGGGACCACCATCTAAAGCAGATATCCAGTTGTGATAAGGCAATTAATTTGCAGCTAGTAAAGACAATTTTAGGGGAGTAAGGCTTGGCTGATACTGGATGCTTTAGGTTGGATTCTATGACTCTTGTTGAGTTTAAGGAGAAGCTTTCTAAGGCAATAGTAAACGAAGAAATTAGGGCTTGTATGATGAAGCTCTTGCTTAAAGTTAAAGATGAGGAAGATGCAGAAGACGAAGATCTTTTCTCTAGTGAGACAAGATATGTGGCAGGTAGAAAACAATGTCAACCATCAAATGTTCAGCTTGAAGCATCCATATTGCAGCTGCAGGAAGAAGTGCATGAGTTGAGAGTAGATAATAAAATACTAGAGGAGTTTTGCCAAGACCTAAGAATGGAAAAATGTGATATGCGTTTAACCTTTCATAATGGTAATCTAGAATTAACCAGTGGTTTCCCAATGCCCCAATTGGAGAATGGCCCATCGACAAGAGCTATGCGGCAAACAAAGATTATCATAGGCATTAAGGTGCATGGTGTGGCGTTGTCTTCTAGTGCATTTGCGCCATTACTCGAGGTGGTTCCTATCTTAAGGAATGGGGTGTATGGTCATGTTTCTAAGCATTGGAAAACAGCTCCTTCGGGTAGCTATTGTGCTAAATATCTTGTTTAGTTTATGTCTATTCTAGTGTTTTCTATACCTATGGGTCTTAAGGATTCTAAGTCTCTTTTATTAGTGATTATTTTGTAAAGGATAGCTCTATTAGATCTACTCTGTTTTGAAGGGCACTTTTTGTATCCCATACTTTGTTGTTTTGTTGATAGTGCTTGTATCAGGCTGGTAATGTGTTATATTTCAGATGTATTTTTTGGTGTCTATATTTTAACGCAAATTGTATGGTATTATATAGTTGTGCTAAGGCCCCATTTATAGATCTCCGATTTACTAATTAAACACTAAATTACCGAATTGGAATCACGTTCGAGTATGGGGATGTGGGTGTGATATGCCGATACGGCAATATTTTTTGGGGGGTTAGGTACGTTTTGGATACGCTCATACAAAAACATATAAAAATCATAAATATATAATATTATTTAAGTGATACAATATATATAAATAATATTAATTAATTAATATAATTTATTTTATAAAATAATATATAGAACTAATAATAAATATGCATATTTAATTATAATTTATTAATAATATTAATATTTATTAAAACCTTATAAAAATTAAATTTATCATTAAACTTAATAAAATATTATAAGCTATTAAAAATGTTAATATTAATAACAAATATAAACATTAAATTAACTTTAAAGTTAAAACTTGAAAGATTAATCAATACAAAATTAAAATTAAATATTGAGAAAATTTAAGTTGCCCTGCTCGCAGAAAAATATCAGGCAATGGTCATCTCGGATGACATTGTCCTATGTCATCCATCTTGTTATCCCCTTTTTTTGCAATCATTGCTCTTGTACTACTATTGAAACTTCTTGAAAATTGACTTGGCAGTTTGAAGAATTATGTTGATCACTGTGTAATCAAAGGAAGCTTGAAGCTCCAATCACAAGGTTTGCCATGCCTTGGTGAAATTGTGCTTGCTTATGATGGTCAGGGCTTCACTCAAATGGATCTACACGCGTAGATAAACAAACAAGTGTTGATAATAAAGTCATTTAGGGCTTTTCAATGCTTAATATGTTTTAAAAAATACCTCAAAATCTTCACCCGCTTCTAGAATCGTCACTGAAACACCTTCAAATCACATTATCGCACCTTGTTTTCTATGACCCGAAAAAACAAATGTTATTTAGACTAAATGTGATTAGATAACATAAATTTTATTATGTTTAACCAATAACATGACTAATTAATGAATTTAATCATTAGGATATAACCGTTAATATGATGATGGAATAGCAACATGATTAGCATTAGGTGAATGTTATATGGTAAATCTTCAAAGATTATTTAGTGTTAAATTAAATGATCTAGTTAAATTAAGATTTTAAATTTCACTGGAGGTGAATTGCTATTTAAATTTTGGATTTATTTCCATGACTATATAACATGTGCATCAGATAAGGTTGCAAAATCGAGAATGTCATGTGCCCTTTTTCGAAATAGAGCCATTGGAGAATACCTCTAGCCTATTTCATTTCCCGTAGGCTCAGAGGAAAAATAAGGGAAATAAATTATAATACTATTTTAAGTTGGGCCCGACAATTTTTAATTTAAGGGACAACTTAAATAATATTATTAAAATAAAATAAAAAGTGTTTTTCAACACTGATATTAAATAAAAGTATTTTTAAATACTAAAAATTAAATTAAATTAAAAAATTAGAAAAAAAATATTTTGAACACTATTTTGGAGGGAATTTAATCATGGGCCCAAAATAGAAATGTTTAAAAGGAGGCGCTTGGCTTATATTTGCATCATCAAGTTTTCATTTGGCATTTGCATTGTGAGATTTGACATTTGAGTTTTGACATCCAAAGATGAAAACCCTTGGCTGTTTTCAACGATTCAGGAGGATGAAAACCCTTTTGGCTCTTGATTTCCAAAGGTGAGGACAAAAACCCTCATCTTTGGCATTAGCAAATTCCACTTAGTGTTTGCATGTTGAGATAATTCAACAATTTGTGCGAAATTTCAGGGATTTATCGATTTGGATTTGCAAACAAATATTTATTCGTGGATTTGGAGGTGATCTTACTAATTTGCAAAGTTACTCATCGTTAATTGCATGCTGATCGCCTAATTTTAGGCTGTTTGGGAGGTGCGCCAGCATAAGGAAGAGGATTGTCTTGCACAAAGACAAAATTTTCAGTCCCACACTAGTCACCATTATTTTTATCCAGTTGTTCAACATTGTTTCCAGCTGTACCAGCATTAATTGCAGCCGTACAGATCTGTAGCAGCATTTTGGGCAGCCATACAAGGCAAAGAAATAAATCCAGGGTCAGATCTGCAGTGCACCATCAGTAGGAGGGATTAAAAATAATTTTTATTTGCCTTTTGGGAGCCTGCCACAGCCGTACAGTTGTGCTAATCATATACCAGTCATACCAGTCAGTTACAAGGCTGTACAAATCAAGGTTTGATAGAATAAATTCAAATCAGAGCTTTGTGAGTATATTTTATCATCCAACATTGTAATTTTGCCAACAGCGCCAATAAATAAAAAAATCATTTGTTCAGGGTTTTCAAAATTGATGTTGATTCAGATCTGAGTATTTTGGTCACCTAGGGTTTGTACCAGCATTTAAAAATTGATGAGATTTGATTCAGATTTGGCATGTGTGGTTATGAAATTGTATTTGAAGGTTTGATAAATTTTTTCAGGTAGTTGTTTCCATTTTTCCATTGTTGTTCCAGTTTATTTTAGCTTTCAAAATTCAAAAAAAATACAAAAAAAAACAGAATATTGCAAAAATAATTAATTGGGTACATTAGTGGTATCAGAGCAGTGATATTGCCAGACTACAAGCTTAGATCTAATTGTTTGTGATGCAACCCAGAGGTAGAGAATACAAGACTTATCAAAGAAGAAAAGTACAAGAACCAAAAATCGAGGAGATAGTTGAAGAGGAGATGAGAGAAAAGCAAAAGGGATTTGTCAAAAGATGAAATACATAATGCTATCATGAGCATGAGCCAAGGCCAACAACAGATGACACAACTTATGGCACGGCTACTTTAGACTCAACATCAATTTGACCAAGGCAACACCATCCCCTACAAGTGAAGGAAGTGCTACAACCAATCATAGAACCATCATGGGTTCAACACCTAGGCCCTCTCCGCCCAAGTTCTTACAAAGAGAAGAAGATCCACATGAGGAAGAAGAGCAAGATTAGGATGAAGATAATTTTCCTTCCTTCTTTGGGGAGTATAAAGCACTTGGATCGGAGTTCCATGCCCAAATGTCACTTAATGATCTCTACAAGTTGAAGTTGAAGCATGGTAAGGAGAGAAAGACAAATTCACATCAGTCTCATAAGGATCTGCAGAATAGATTGGGTAAGCTATCCATTTCTACTTTTAATGGCTCTAATAGATGCACTACACGAGCATGAGTTCAGAAGTTAGATACCTATTTTTCACTCAATCCGATGTATGAGGAGGAAGCCATCAAATTTGCAACATTACACTTGGAGGGCATAGCACATGAGCGGTGGTATCATAAATTGATCACCCAAGGGCATAACTTGACTAGCATTTATGAGGAGTTCACTTAGAGATTGATTAACAGGTTTGACAGGAAGGATTTAGAGATCTACTTCAAGGAGTTGGCTCAATTGAGACAGAGTGATTCAGTGGATAGTTATATGGCAGAGTTTCAAACTTTGTCAGTGATGGCTCCAAATGTTTAAGAAAGGAGACTTACAATTATTTTCATAGAGGGTTTGACCGAGCCTCTTAGGGGTTGGATTAAGGCTTTTGATCCACCATCACTATCAGAGGCCATTAGGAGAGCACTCGCCTTGGAGACATCCATTCCTAAGGGCAAATTTCAGCATAAGGCACCTTTTGCTCCACAAAAGAAACCATTTCAGAAGATAGTGCCATATCCCAAGGAGATACCGTGGAAAGCAAGTAAGGAAGAGGAGTCAAGGAATGAGCTTAGGAGGAAGAAGTTACGCTTCTCTTGCAAGGAGCCACGGGAGTCAGGTCTTTGATGCCTTAGTAAAGGATAAGTACACTATATAGAGGTGATTTTGGATGAGGAGTCAAAGGTAGGGGATCTTGAGCCCAAGGTTGAGGAGATAGAGCAAGAAGAAACAAAGGAAGAAGAGGTTTTAGGAGTTACTCTTGCTACACTTTTAGGCGCTCCTAGATATCATCCATTTCAAGTTAGAGGAGTTTCACATGGACAAAAGATCACCGTATTGATTGATAGTCGAGCTACTCATAACTTTATTGATGAGGATTTGGTTTCTAGGAGAGGACTAGCCATTGAGGACATTGAAGGGTTTAATGTCATAGTGGTAGATGGCTTCACTATTCCTTGCACCAAGAAGATTTAGCATCATGATGTTTCATTGGGGAGGCATAAGGTGAGAGATGACTTCTATGTTGTTGGATTGGGAGAGACCGATATGGTTTTGGGTGTACAGTGGTTGCATTCTCTTGGGGAGTTCACTCAAAACTATTAGACCATGGAAATGAAATTCAAGGTTGATGGTAAGGAGGTTACACTACGAGGCATTTCAGATGGAAGTCCTAGAGTTGTTTCAGCCAAGAAGATGGAAAGATCTTTTCACAGAGGCCAAGTGGCTTGGGCAGCTCATTGTTGGATCACTAACATAGGGACATCCGAAGGTGAGAAGTCTTATCATTTGTATATTCAGTCTATTTTGGACAAGCATAGTGTAGTATTCAGTGATATACCTCCATAATTACCACCGAATAGAGGATTTCAGCATGTTATTGAGCTTGAGGATGGGTCCAAGCCGGTTATCACTACCCTTCATCGCCATCCTGGCAGACATATAGAGGAGATTGAGAAAAAGATTAAGGAGTTGTTAGACATGGGACACATTAAGCCGAGTTCTAGCCCATTTGAATCTTCCATGGTTTTGATCAAGAAGAAGGATGGTACTATGAGGATGTGCATTGATTACAAGGCATTGAATAAGAAGACAATCAAGAACCATTACCCCATTCCCTGGATCGATGAATTGATTGATGAGCTACATGAAGAGATCTATTTCTCCAAGATTGATCTTCGATCGAGGTATCATTAAATATGAGTTAGAGAGGAGGATGTACATAAGACAGCTTTCAGAAGTCACTATCGGCATTATGAGTTCTTAGTCATGCCTTTTGTGTAATGTCCCCTTTTAAAATTAAGCCAGAGGTATCAGTCCCCATCTAGTTGAAACTTATGTTTTCAACGTAGAGAAAAACAAGTGGGATATTCTTCCTCGCATGAATTCCGATCAGCCTCAACATTACTGTGTTGGTGCTTTTGTTGATGACAAGTTTTATGAAGTACCCAATCATGGGCAGAGCACACAAGTTTACGATCATCACATATGACAATGGAAAACAATAAACATAAATAACAGTCAAGAAGTTGTTAACTATGTATCTGCTCTTCGGAGGTTGTATTGGATTGGGTGGAGAAGGGAGGTTATAATCATGAAAGAATTCGATTTTCCTACAACTCATTTACTACAGTCGAACAATAACCTATTGGGATTTTGTTGTTAACTATGCTATATCATGGCATGATTGTATTTTTGTAAATGCCGTGGCCCTGATTGTGTCAGAGGCATTGCAGGTCCCAGTGAAGAATCAGAGGGAAATGATGTTTGATATTCTTCTGTCATGGTGCTTCTAATTAGTGCAGTTCTCTGAGTTTTTTGTGAATTTTTTGGTCAGGTCTGATTCTTTGTATCTTGAGTCTTGACCCTTCAGAAAACTATGACACTTATTATGTAGCTTCTAAATTTATTGGTTTCCACTGACTTTTTAGCCAGTGTATTGGTCCTATGAGCACTGTGTGTACTGTTAGTCAGAAGTCTGGTTTTGAAATGGCTTCAGTTAGTTGGAAGTGGCCTTTTATATGCTGTAAGCAAGATTGTCTATATCATAGTTGCAAAAAGACGGAAAAAATAGCAATTTCTTGCGAGAACTTGGAAATCGGACGCAAAAACATTTTTCCAGCAGAAAATCATGGGTTTTTCAGTAAAGCATAGTCAACGGTTTTGACCACAAAAATCACAGTTAAATAGGAAAAATCAGGATTTCTGCCAATTTTTTGGTCAAAAAATTAGAGTTTCTAGGTTTTTCAATTTCTGTGGCTATTTTTCTCTAACCCTAACCCAATTTTTTAAACTAACCCTAACCCAATTTTCTCCCAAGTAAATCCTAATTTTTTGAAAAAATCTTTATATTTTGGTTTGCTGATTTATTGCCGACAAAAAAAAATTATACTATAGTCTATAGCATGTACTATCAGAACTATGTACCAGATTGCATTTATCAATGGAGTACAGTGGACCCACAGAAATCCAATATAAGTTATACAACAAAAAAAAATACTCATGCAATGCTAAAACACATTTCAGAAGGAACAAAGTAAGGAACTTAAACCTAATACCGTGTTCATGGACTATTAAAATTCATTTCAAAAGAAGGAAATAAATTAGGGTACTTCAGCCTAATACCATGCTCATTGAGTGAATACTTAGTGAGTGGTAGAACTCGCTCACATCAACCTCACATTACTATGCTCATAGAGTGTTAAAGTTCATTGCAGAAGGAATAAATTATTGCAATTAAACCTAACAACATACTCATGGAGTGCCAAAATTCATTTCAGGAGAAACATACCAGGGCACTTAAACCTAATACCGCACTCATAGAGTACTAAATTTTGTTTCAAAATGTGAGAAATAAATTAGGGCATTCAACCTAATACCATGTTTATAGAGTACTAAATTTTGTTTCAAAATGTGCGAAACAAATTAGGGCATTCAACTTAATACCACAGTTATGGAGTGAATAAACTTAAGGAGTAAAGAAATTGGGGCACTTCAACCTCACAATACCATGCTCATGGAGTACTAAAATTCATTGCAAAACAACAAATTCGGGCATTAACACGTTGCAACATACCTATGGAGTGCAAATTTCAGAAAGAACATTTTAGTGCACTAAAACCCAATACAATGCTCATGAGTTACTAAAACTCCTTTCAAAATGAGGAAAATATTTTAGGGAATTTGAACCTAATACCTGTACTCATGGAGTACCAGAAATCATCTAGAGAGCATATTAAAGCAGGGCACTTGTAGTTATAAATCCAAATCTAACATGTTCATGGAATCTAAAAAATATTTAAAAATGATGAAATAAATTAGGGCACTGGAACCTAATCAATTAGAGTACTTAAACCTAATAAATTAGAGCACATAAACCTCATACCATGTTCAGTTAGTGCTAAAAATTATTTCAAAAGGAGAGAATAAATTAGGGCACTTAAACCTTACACCATGTTCATGTAGTGATAAATTCATTTCAAAAATCCCGAATAAATAAGAGCATGTTTGTGGAGTGCTAATATTCAGCTAAAAAAAATAAAATGGGCCACTTTAAACTGCGAAAGATTAATACCATATTTTTGGAGAGCGGTAATTTGTTGCAGAAGAAATGTATTAGGGCCCTATTTCATGTTCGTGGAGTGCTAAAATGTATTTCAAGAAGATTAAACTACAGCACTGAAAGCCAACGCCAATCTCGAGGAGTACTGAAACTCTTGTCAAAACTATCAAATTATACAAGATACTTTAACAGAAAAATAAATTAAACAAAAACTGCAATCCAACTAAATTACATACACAAACACCTGTTTCTGAGTTTTCATAGTATGAAAACAAATACCTGTTCTACTGATGCTCCTTCACTGGATGTCATTTCTATATCGAACTTTTGTCTTTAAAATCCTCGATCAATCAAACTGCATTCCTTTCTTGTTTTTTCCAGCCTCTATACTGAAAAATAATAATAATAGTAAAATGAAATATATGTATATATGACAGAATAAAGGGCATAAGAAAATGATGTACACTCACTGTGTATATGTTGCAGAGCAAATGGCAGAAAAAACGCGGTTAAACCCTTATTGATCGTGATAGTAGAATGTATAAATGTGACTTTGCGTCTTCAATTTACGATTTCCGGTAAATAGATATTCGAAATGAATAGTAATTTTTTTTTAATATTGATTGTTAACTTTACTAAGGGTGAAATTTGCATACCCATGTCAATCCACATTTAGTTTTGGGTTTAGTTTTGGGTTAGTTTTGGGAGAATGTTTTAATTAGGTTCATTGCACGTTACTTTGCTAAGGATCAAAGTTCTACAAGAAGAGAAATCTAGACAACGAAGATCCAAATGCAGTGTTAAAGAAAGGCATTTCTACTTTCAGCACTTTGGGGGAAATTGTCTTAATAGGTGATTTTAATGCAAGGATAGTAAACAATCAGTGTCTTCAATTGGGCAGAGAAGAAAGAGGGGACAACAATCCTTTATGGCTAGAGGAAAGCGAAGACCAGCTCTGGGAAAGAACCTCACAAGATGGAAATGGAAGTGTGACACATTTTGGAGCGGAATTATTAGGACTTTGTAGCCTATATGACATGGTTATTTGTAATGGTATGAGAACTTGGCCTAGATATGGGGGTATCACTTGTAAAACGTACAACAGTCAAAGTGTGGTGGATTATGTTATCTTCTCTCAAAATTCTACTTCTAGGTTGTTGGAGTTCGACATTGGGGACTGCCCTATTGAACTAAAATCTGATCATATGCCTTTCTTTGTTAAGTTTGGCTTTCAAAAAGATAACCAAAAAGAAAGGCAGGTCCAACACATACAGAAGAAAACTCGCACACGAGGTAAAATCATTGTGAATCAAAAAAATCAGGAGCTCTTCACTATTGCACTGGAACAGCACCTCAAACAATAAAAAATAGCATACGGTGCAAAGAAACAAACAAGGAAATAAGGAACAATTTTTGTAGCAATATGTTGATCCCTTTAATTCACAAGGCTTTAAAGGTGTGCAAGAGATCTCGGCCTAAGAAGGGGGGTTCAAATACTTTCCTGACCAATTTGTAGTATGATGAAGAGTGCAAGGTGGCAAAAAGATCCCTCAAAGAGAATGAGACAAACAAAGAAAGCAATAAAAATATGAAAAATTCATAAAATCCAAAAAAAAAAAGTTATGTAATCTCTAAAAGGAAAGAGTTAATATCTTTGGGTAAACACAACCCCAAAGACTTTTGGAGGGAGTTACAACAAGAGAGAAAACAAATTGAAAACAATATCATAGGCGATCAATGGTTAAAGTATGTGAAGCTTCTCTATGAACGAGCTCAAAAGAAATTTAACCCTCCCATAATTAGCACGTCAACTGAGCTCTTCTCCATGGAAGATATCAAAAAGGGTATAAAGAAATTAACAAGTGGTAAAGCATAAGACATAGATGGGTTGCAAGCTAAATTTTTTAAGTGGGGAGTAGAGTACCTTGCTCCACGCATCAAAAGAATTTTTAATGGCATCACACAAGGAGGTTTTCGACTGAGTGGACAACTAGTGTCATTATTCCTCTCTACAAGAGTGGAGATATCAATAATCCCTCTAATTATCAAACTATCATGGTTAATCCTCTTTTTGGAAAGCTTTTCGAGAGCTTGATAGAACGCAGGATCAGCAGTTGGGCAGAAAAAGTGGGAAAAAGAACAAAAGGGTGGGATGGTTTTAAACCAGGGCACTCTACCATTGATCACTGCATCACTCTTAGGCATTTGATTGAAACATTTTGGGATACTCAGGGAGGGGAAGCCTTTTGTCACTTTGTTGATTTTAAAAAAGCCTTTGACACGATACCAAGGGACAAACTTTGGAATAGGATGGAAGAACTTGGGATTCCAAATGAGTATAGGACAGTAGTGCATAAACTTTATGAATAGGTTAGAGCTAAAATTAGAACTAGAGAGGGTATGTCAAAATGTTTTGGTAGCGGCATCGAGGTCAAGTAGGGTTGTCCCCTATCTCCAACTTTGTTTGGCTTATACATTGATAAACTTGAAGAATGGTTAAACAAAATTGATGGTGGAGGTATCCAATTGGTAGGTTTTGTGGTGAAGTTACTTTTGTATGCAAATGATCTTATTCTAGTTGCAAAAACTACCCATGGTTTGAGAGAACATTTGAAGGCTTTAGAGATCTTTTGCCAAGAGGTCGGGATGCAAGTGAACACTAGCAAGACCAAAGTCATAATTTTCTAATCAAAAAGGAAGCAACAAGTTAAATTTACTCTTGAAGGAAACTCGTTGGAAATTGTAGAAGAATACAAGTACCTTGGAATTGTTTTCCACAATAGGCTCAGTTGGGAAACTTCTAGAATGAAAAGAATTCAAGGTGGTTGGAGAGCATCTTACCTACTCTAGAACAAGTTGGTGGAGATTGATTGTCATTGATGTCAAAAGGGGTGTTCAATTGATGGAGGTCAGTTGTTGCAGGACATCAAGAGGAGATAGTTGTTCATGGAATTTGGATATTTCTTGGTCAATTCACAAAAATGTGGAGTTGGTTTAATGTGATATAGTGTTGATGGCAGGAGTTTCTTCATGTTTCAGGATGTCATTGATCATAAGCTTGGAAGTGTGATGTCATACAATAGAGGTCACATATAGAGGTCACATGATGCTGCACAAGCAATGGTTAATGATGATCATAACAAGATGCTCATGATTCAGGAAGTTGTCATATAAGAGAGCTTGTTGTCACTCAAAGGTTGATACTATTCATGGCAGTGAATTTCATTGTGGTTAATGTGTTCATGATCATAGGTTAAGTTGATGCTCACGATGTGTTTGTTAGCATCAAGGAGGGCTTTCATGCTTCTACCTTAGTTGCCATTGTTATGACAATTTGGGTTTTATATCATGGTTATTGTTACAATGTCTTATTCTTGATGGCTTCAAGGATGTTTATTGTTCTCTTTTTTATGACACCATGCTCTTTATGGCAACATGTATTAGCTTGAGGTGATCAGCATGTTGGTGAAAAGTCTTATCATTATATGGTGTCATATATCAGGTGTTTGCATGTATATCACAGAACTACATTGCAATAAGTTTTGATAATATGACATTGCAATAAGTTTTGATAATATTGAAGTTAGTATTTTTATCAAAAACTTCTCATGTGATGCAGAGTTGAAGACAGGGTTCTTTATTAGTGACAAAGGTTGGCAGGTGTTTTTGTAACAGAGAAATGGCAAAGGTTTATCATGATGATGAGTAGATTAAACCTATTCTAAGTCCTTAAAAATTCCTAAGTTACTATACCTTAAGCCCATGTTTGCCCGTCATGTAGTGTTTGCACTTTTTGTTTTATTTTGGAGTTGACCTTTCAAGCAGGTTAAAAGCCACTTAAGTGGCAATATTAAGGGTATTGGAGCCATCGGGCAACCGGCCCCATTTATCACATCCACCGAACCCGTCGGTTATGCTATATGTGAATGGGCGGTAAACTTAAATCAAAGGTCACATTTGAAATGACAATGGGCGTGAATATTCTGATCAATGGACAATGTTTAAACTAAGACCTCGACAACCATGATTCATATTTGACGACCTCTTAAGTGTTATATGCTTTGTAACTGTAGTGAATAGTTTATTAAGGCTATTTTTTAGCTTATTTAAAGATTGTTTTGGAAGGCCATTTTTGCCCGAATGAAATGTATTTTATTTAGAAGTTTTTCTATGAAGATTTTTTCTATTTCTTGATCACAAGTGGACCTTCTAAATACTTTTAAGTCTCAGAGTTAGAAGTTTTTTTAAAAAGGGGAAGTTATTTTTAAGGGGAAAGAAGTTTTTTTTTTGGAGACATATTTTTGTGTGGAGGTATTTTTTTTAAGAAGTCATTTTGTCTTCTTACAGATTGGAGTTTGTAGAGGATTTTATATGAGAAGGGAAAATGAAGATGAATGGGAGAAGAAATAGAAGATTTTTATTATTCTTATTTTGACATGATGTATTTTTGCAAATGATTTTTGCAAATTGAAAAATATTGTTGAAAGGAGATGGAAGGACAATTGAAGAAGATGAATATGTAGAGGAGAGGAATTCTAAGAAATTTTTTGTTTATAATTTTATTGCAGGTTCTCTGTGAAAGAATGGGATTACAGGAATATGAAAAGACATTCAATCTTTATATAATGGTTTTTGCAGATGTATTGAATATAAATTTTGAGTGTGTGGTCTAATATGCAGTGAAGACATTTTTTTGTGAATAATCTTTTGAAAAGAAAGTACAGATGATATTGTAAGATCATGTCTATGCAGGAATGAATCAAGCAAGAATGAAGACATTATGCCAAGAGAACTTACAGATTGAACCATGAAGACAATATGCAGTTGATTGTGTTTCAGGAGAATTGGTTGTGAATTGGTAAAGAGACTGACATTCAGATTGGATTGAGTGTGACTGAAGAGAGATATGCAAATTCAGAGAAGATAGGTTATGTAATGGTGCAAATCAGATTGAGTTGCAATCATTTCTTGCAGTATATTTTGATGGTGGTTGAATTTGCTAGTGAGGCTTGAATGGTCAGTGAGACCTCTTTGTATGCCAGTGAGGCATTTTGTAAAGCTAGTGAAGCTTCCTTGGTCAGTGAGACCTACTTGTAACCAGTGAGGTTTTTAATAAGCTAGTGAGGTGATTTTGAGAGGTTTTTCTACCCCAGGAGGGTTTTCCTCTCATATAATCTTTTGTGTCTTGGTCTCATGTCTTGTGTTAAATTCATACTTATACATAAGTGTTTAACAAATTATTGATATCCTCATCTCTCTTTGTCTTGTAAATTTAAAAGTTGCAAAAAGTTAAAAGTTTTCACAACACTGATTCACCCCCCCTCTCAATATTGTCCTGGACTCCAACACAAGTGTAGGAAAGTAGAGCTATGGGATTGGAAAACCAAGAGGACCCTATTTGGTTTGTTGGTCATGGTGGTTGTTCTCTATGGTTGTGAGATTTTGGGGAGTAGCATGTCAAATCACAAATGGAGATAATTAGAGAGAATTCAAAAACATCTTATCACTAGTAGTCTTAAATTTAAAACTATGATCCCCTATGAGATTCTTTTGGTTGAAGCAAGCACTTTCCTGATGGAGGCATCAACAATAATTCGGTTACTATGTTACTTGAAAAAGGTGGAAAGCATAGAGAAACATCATTGGCCTAAATTGGTGGTAGAGCAGTTAGATCATAGAAAAAAGACGTGGATGAAGCAGAACAATTGGATGAGCAAATGGGACATTAATTTGCAAGAGTGTCCTAAAACCAAAGAAGTGTAACATGCAATCTCACATTACCCAAAATTAACCATAATTAACCATCTTAATTAAGGTTAAGAATACATCATGATTAACATAATCGCAATTAAGCAAGAATGAATCAACATCATCATGATAATTAAACATGCTATTCTTTTCTTAATAATTCAAAACTTAGATTTAGAACATTCGTAGATAACTTTTTAGTGAACAACTTTCACTATACATATACAAAGCTATGCTCATGGCATCATTTAGAAAAATATACATAATATCTGACTATCAAGTCATATAAAGAGTACACTGTATCTGGAACTTTGACATTTGTCTTCATAAGCCTTGGCTTGTCTTCTGCATGGGAAGGAGAGCATCACCCGAGTGCTTTTCCTCCAACCATAGATCGGCGGTCCCCCGCACAACTTCCTACCTGGAAGTGGCCGTACCCTTCACGGAGGGTATAGATATAAGGAACTGTTAGGTTTGCCATCTGACTATCTGGTGTTGTGTCCTTCATAATGTCTCTCATTCATACAACTATAGATCCACTCTAACTATGTATGACACTGCTGGAAACATTATGCCATTTGGATCACTATGGACTGACTAATGCATGCAAAGACAGATGCATTACATTGGCCAAAGATTTACATACATATACGTTTTACAATGAACATAGTCGTATGCCACCACCTCGACTCGACTTAGAAGTTGTCTCATCCTACAGTAATCATAGCTCAACCCTTTTTTAGGTCTAGGAAAGATAAGTTCAATTCATTCTTAGTCCAAATCTAGGACAATTGACTCCTATCTTGGGAGTACATTCAATTACATTACGTTGCTTTCGCAACAGGGAACCAGTGACTCCACATCACCCTATTCCCATCTTTTCAAAATGATAATAGCCAAATCAAGTTTTCCAACTTATGACCTTCCTAGGTTCACAATTTCTTGTTTACCTTGTCTCAAGGTTTACATTCAAATTCATGTTATCAAAGACTTACATCATGTTAGTCTAATAAGACGGTCTTATTAAAAAGACTCTAACTCAAATATCCACATGAGTTTTCGATGTTTTATACCCCATTCTTAGAGTATGGCCATTTGAAAAGAGATGGCTTCCATATATATATTAAAATACAAGAGTTTCATACTAAACTCAGTATTCAATCTCATAAGGAAATAATTATCAAGAAAGGATAATTTCTCCAATAAACCAGGCATGCATTTAATGTTGACTTCATAACAATACTATTTATCACTTATCAAAACATCCTTCTTCAACAAGGAGTTGATAGATTCTTTTAAATTCATAAGCTGCACCATGGTTATCATAATAACCCTCATTAATAGTTGATCACTGTTATTGTAGTCCTCAAGACTGATTACTAAGTGCCTCATGCATAGTCAAAGGTTAAAGATTCATGATAAATTTTATCATGGTTCGAGTAAGTCTTTTGGCCTACTCCCAAGTCGGCTTTACAATACACATACACAGTCATAATGGTTCTTTATACTTTCATCATTGAGCATAGCCAGCTCGAACATAACAATGAGAGCTTTAGGGAATAAAAGATGTAGTTTTAAGCCCTTGCCATATCGGCACACAAGCTTCTTGCATGCAACAACAATGCACAAGCTCGGCCTCATGGCCTCAGCCAGCTAAGATATCGCCAATGCTTACAAGCTTCATACTCTAAATACACTTATGGCCTCGAAGGCCTTTAAAGATAACACCATAGTGTATGAAGTATCATAGTTAGTCACAACAAAGTCTTCGGCCTCGAGGGCCTTTAAACAATAACACAATAGTCTTTTACTACCTTATGTCGACACAGTCGACCCCATACAAAAGCAGTGGTAATATTTACTTATCATGCCAAGTATTAAGAGTCTATCGAAGACTATGCTTCATACCTAATAAGATTTATATACAATGGAGTTAGCCTGTCGAGGGGCACTCCCGAATGTCGTTCAATAGCTCTATCCCGAGCTTACCTGCTCTTAGCTTGCTACTTCTGTAGCAGTCTCTTTCACATAGAAAATCCCAATTCTCCAACTCCTCTCGTTCTCTCCAGAGCATACCAAAAACACATAACAAAAACAAAGGTATCGTGGATACTTTTGCATGCTTCGCATGCCATAAGGTTCGCCACCTTTTGTGCTCCACGTAGTGGTAAAACAGATAACCAACTCTGCCACCCCACGACCTTTTTGGGCTCCAACAGTCCATTATCCACCATCATGGAGTGGACAACGAGGGTGGGGATAAAGATGGGTTCAAATCGACGTCCACTCATTCCACTCACCATGGGTGGTGGTTGGCCTATAAACATAATTCATACACATTAATATTAATAATGTGCGTGATCACAAGGGCTAGAATAATTATATCACATTAAGTTCGCCTTGCATCTACATGATGTTTAAGATGGCATGCCCACAATCGTCATGTGGTTATGACACGATAACCACATGTCATGTCCACATTTGCCATGTGGCATGACACAAATTACTAAAAAATTTCCCACCCAGCTCTAAAAACCCCCTCGCGCACAACATGCGCGCTCAGTGACACGCACGTAACGTAGTTGTCTCTACAACTAACGTCAGGTGCATCGCCCGAAGGTGGGGAAGGTCAATCACAATAGAATGAAAAGATGTTCTCTTCGCCATCCCTATGAAACGTAAGCCACTGAGGGGTGTGTGTCACAAGAAACAACACTAAGAGGGTTGGGTTCCGTTCTGGATTTCAACCCTAGACTTACAAAAAAAAATGAAGTGAAATGATTTCGATATAAATCGAAATCCAACCTTAGGCCCACTATAGACCTAAGGAAACTAACACCAACTAATACTTTAACTAAAGCTGACTTAAATAATTAATCTAACATCTAATGCAAAAGGGAAAAATAATTGAACTAAATGAAACAATTATCTCATTTAAGTCTAGATAAATTTCGGCAGCATAACAGGTCAAAATGGAATAAATCCTATAGTGATTTTGATAGCATACCTTTCTTGTTTTTTCCAACCTCTATACTGAAAAATAATAATAATAGTAAAATGAAACATATGTATATATAACAGAATAAAGGGCATAAGAAAATGATGTACACTCACTGTGTATATGTTGCAGAGCAAATGCCAGAAAAATCACGATTAAACCCTCATTGATCGTGATAGTAGAATGTATAAATGTGACTTTACGTCTTCAATTTACGATTTTCGGTAAATAGATATTGGAAATGAATAGTAATTTTTTTTTAATATTGATTGTAAACTTTAGTAAGGGTGAAATTTGCATACCCATGCCAATCCACATTTACTTTTGGGTTTATTTTGGGAGAATGTTTTAATTAGGTTCGTTGCACGTTACTTTGCTAAGGATCAAAGTTCGACAAGAAGAGAAATCTAGACAACGAAGATCCATGTGCAGTGTTAAAAAAAGGCATTTCTACTTCCAGCACTTTGGGGGAAATTGTCTTAATAGGTGATTTTAATGCAAGGATAGTAAACAATCAGTGTCTTCAATTGGGCAGAGAAGAAAGAGGGGACAACAATCCTTTATGGCTATAAGAAAGTGGAAACCAGCTTTGGGAAAGAACCTCACAAGATGGAAATGGAAGTGTGACACATTTTGGAGTGGAATTATTAGGACTTTGTAGCCTATATGACATGGTTATTTGTAATGGTATGAGAACTTGGCCTAGATATGGAGGTATCACTTGTAAAACATACAATGGTCAAAGTGTGGTGGATTATGTTATCTTCTCTCAAAATTCTACTTCCAAGTTGTTGGAGTTTGACATTGGGGACTGCCCTATTGAACTGAAATCTGATCATATGCCTCTCTTTGTTAAGTTTGGCTTTCAAAAAGATAACCAAAAAGAAAGCAGGTCCAACACATACATAAGAAAGCTCACACATGAGGTAAAATCATTGTGAATCAAAAAAAAAGGAGCTCTTCACTGTTGCACTGGAACAGCACCTCAGACAATAAAAAATAGCATAGGGTGCAAAGAAACAAACAAGGAAATAAGGAACAATTTTTGTAGCAGTATGTTGATCCCTTTAATTCACATGGCTTTAAAGGTGTGCAAGAGATCTCGGCCTAAGAAGGGGGGTTCAAATACTTTCCCGACCAATTTGTAGTATGACGAAGAGTGCAAGGTGGCAAAAAGATCCCTCAAAGAGAATGAGACAAACAAAGAAAGCAATAAAAATATGAGAAATTCATAAAATCCAAAAAAAAAGTTATGTAATCTCTAGAAGGAAAGAGTTAATATCTTTGGGTAAACACAACCCCAAAGACTTTTGGAGGGAGTTACAACAAGAGAGAAAGCAAATTGAAAACAATATCATAGATGATCAATGGTTAGAGTATGCGAAGCTTCTCTATGAACGAGCTCAAGAGAAATTTAACCCTCCCATAATTAGCACGTCAACTGAGCTCTTCTCAGTGGAAGATATCAAAAAGGGTATAAAGAAATTAACAAGTGGTAAAGCATAAGACATAGATGGGTTGCAAGCTAAATTTTTTAAGTGGGGAGTAGAGTACCTTGATCCACACATCAAAAGAATTTTTAATGGCATCACACAAGGGGGATTTTCGACTGAGTGGACAACTAGTGTCATTATTCCTCTCTACAAGAGTGGAGATATCAATAATCCCTCTAATTATCAAACTATCATGGTTAATCCTCTTCTTGGAAAGCTTTTCAGGAGCTTGATAGAACGCAGGATCAGCAATTGGGTAGAAAAAAGTGGGAAAAAGAACAAAAGGGTGGGATGGTTTAAACCAAGGCACTCTACCATTGATCACTGCATCACTCTTAGGCATTTGATTGAAACATTTTGGGACACTCAGGGAGGGGAAGCCTTTTGTCACATCATTGATTTTAAAAAAGCCTTTGACACAATATCTAGGGACAAACTTTGGAATAGGATGGAAGAACTTGGGATTCCAAATGAGTATAGGGCAGTAGTACATAAACTTTATGGATAGGTTAGAGCTAAAATGAGAACTAGAGAGGGTATGTCAAAATGTTTTGGTAGCGACATCGAGGTCAAGTAGGGTTGTCCCCTAACTCCCACTCTGTTTGGCTTATACATTGATAAACTTGAAGAATTGTTAAACAAAATTGATGGTGGAGGTATCCAATTGGTAGGTTTTGTGGTGAAGTTACTTTTGTATGCAAATGATCTTATTCTAGTTGCAAAAACTACCCATGGTTTGAGAGAACATTTGAAGGCTTTAGAGATCTTTTGCCAAGAGGTCGGGATGCAAGTGAACACTAGCAAGACCAAAGTCATAATTTTCTAATCAAAAAGGAAGCAACAAGTTAAATTTACTCTTGAAGGAAACTCGTTGGAAATTGTAGAAGAATACAAGTACCTTGGAATTGTTTTCCACAATAGGCTCAGCTGGGAAACTTATAGAACGAAAAGAATTCAAGGTGGTTGGAGAGCATCTTACCTACTCTAGAACAAGTTGATGGAGATTGATTGTCATTGATGTCAAAAGGGGTGTTCAATTGATGGAGGTCAGTTGTTGCAGGACATCAAGAGGAGATAATTGTTCATGGAATTTGGATATTGCTTGGTCAGTTCACAGAAATGTGGAGTTGGTTTAATGTGATGTAGTGTTGATGGCAGGAGTTTCTTCATGTTTCAAGATGTCATTGATCATAAGCTTGGAAGTGTGATGACATACAACAGAGGTCACATGATGCTGCACAAGTCATGGTTAATGATGATCATAACAAGATGCTCATGATTCAAGAAGTTGTCATATCAGAGAGCTTGTTGTCACTCAAAGGTTGATACTATTCATGGCAGTGAATTTCATTATGGTTAATGTGTTCTTGATCACAGGTTAAGTTGTTGCTCATGATGTGTTTGTTAGCATCAAGGAGGGCTTTCATGCTTCTACCTCAGTTGGCATTGTTATGACAATTTGGGTTTTATATCATGGTTCTTGTTACAATGTCTTATTCTTGATGGCTTCAAGGATGTTTATTGTTCTCTTTTATATGACACCATGCTCTTTATGGTAACATGTATCATCTTGAGGTGATCAGCATGTTGGTGAAAAGTCTTATCATTATGTGGTGTCATATATCAGGTGTTTGCATGTTTATCACAGGACTACATTGCAAAAGTTTTGATAATATGACATTGCAATAAGTTTTGATAATATTGAAGTTAGTATTTTTATCAAAAACTTCTCATGTGATGTAGAGTTGAAGACAGGGCTCATTATCAATGATAGAGGTTGGCAGGTGTTTTTGTAACAGAGAAATGGCAAAGGTTTATCATGATGATGAGTAGATTAAACCTATTCTAAGTCCTTAAAAAGTCCTAAGTTACTATACCTTAAGCCCATGTTTGCCTGTCATGTAGTGTTTGCACTTTTTGTTTTATTTTGGAGTTGACTTTCGAGCAGGTTAAAATCCACTTAAGTGGCAACATTAAGGGTATTGGAGCCATCGGGCAACCGACCCCATTTATCACATCCACCGAACCCGCTGGTTATGCTATATGTGAATGGGCAGTAAACTTAAATCAAAGGTCACATTTGAAATGACAATGGGCACGAATATTATGATCAATGGATGATGTTTAAACTAAGACCTTAACCACCATGATTCATATTTGACGGCCTCTTAAGTGTTAGATGCTTTGTAACTACAGTGAATAGTTTATTAAGGCTATTTTTTAGCTTATTTAAAGATTGTTTTGGAAGGCCATTTTTGCCCGAATGAAATGTATTTTATTTAGAAGTTTTTCTATGAAGATTTTTTCTATTTCTTGATCACAAGTGGACCTTCTAAATACTTTTAAGTCTTTGAGTTAGACATTTTTTTAAAAAGGGGAAGTTATTTTTAAGGGGAAAGAAGTTTTTTTTTTTTTTAGACATTTTTGTGTGGAGATTTTTTTTTAAGAAGTCATTTTGTCTTCTTGCAGATTGGAGTTTGCAGAGGATTTTATATGAGAAGGGAAAATGAAGATGAATGGGAGAAGAAATAGAAGATTTTTATTATTCTTATTTTGACATGATGTATTTTTGCAGATTGAAAAATATTGTTGAAAGGAGATGGAGAGACAATTGAAGAAGATAAATATGCAGAGAAGAGGAATTCCAAGAGATTTTTTGTTTATAATTTTATTGCAAGTTCTCTGTGAAAGAATGGGATTACAGGAATATGAAAAGACATTCAATCTTTATATAATGGTTTTTGCAGATGTATTGAATATAAATTTTGAGTGTGTGGTCTAATATGTAGTGAAGACATTTTTTTATGAATAATCTTTTGAAAAGAAAGTACATATGATATTGTGAGATCATGTTTATGCAGGAATGAATCAAACAAGAATGAAGACGTTATGCCAAGAGAATTATAGATTGAACCATGAAGATAATATGCAATTGATTGTGTTTCAGGAGAATTGGCTGTGAATTGGTAAAGAGACTGACATTCAAATTGGATTGAGTGTGACTGAAGAGACATATGCAAATTCAGAGAAGACAGGTTATGTAATGGTGCAAATCAGATTGAGTTGCAATCATTTCTTGCACACCTTGCAGTATATTTTGATGGTGGTTGAATTTGCTAGTGAGGCTTGTATGGTCAGTGAGACCTCTTTGTATGCCAGTGAGGCATTTTGTAAAGCTAGTGAAGCTTCCTTGGTCAGTGAGACCTACTTGTAACCAGTGAGGTTTTTAATAAGCCAGTGAGGTGATTTTGAGAGGTTTTTCTACCCCGGGAGGGTTTTTCTCTTGTATAATATTTTGTGTCTTGGTCTCATGTCTTGTGTTAAATTCATACTTATACATACGTGTTTAACAAAGTATTGATATCCTCGTCTCTCTTTGTCTTGTAAATTTAAAAGTTGCAAAAAGTTAAAAGTTTTCACAACACTGATTCACCTCCCTCTCAATGTTCTCCTAGACTCCAACACAAGTGTAGGAAAGTAGAGCTATGGGATTGGAAAACCAAGAGGACCCTATTTGGTTTGTTGTTCATGGTGGTTGTTCTCTATGGTTGTGAGATTTGGGGGAGTAGCATGTCAAATCACAAATGGAGATAATTAGAGAGAATTCAAAAACATCTTATCACTAGTAGTCTTAAATTCAAAACTACGGTCCCCTATGAGATTCTTTTGGTTGAAGCAAGCACTTTCCTGATGGAGGCATCAACAATAATTCGGTTACTATGTTACTTAAAAAAGGTGGAAAGCATAGAGAAACATCGTTGGCCTAAATTGGTGGTAGAGGAGTTAGATCATAGAAAAAAGATGTGGATGAAGCAGAACAAGTGGACGAGCAAATGGGACATTAATTTGCAAGAGTGTCCTAAAACCAAAGAAGTGTAACATGCAATCTCACGTTACCCAAAATTAACCATAATTAACCATCTTAATTAAGGTTAAGAATACATCATGATTAACATAATCACAATTAAGCAAGAATGAATCAACATCATCATGATAATTAAACATGTTATTCTTTTCTGAATAATTCAAAACTTAGATTTAGAACATCCGTAGATAACTTTTTAGTGAACAACTTTCACTATACATATACAAAGCTATGCTCATGGCATCATTTAGAAAAATATACATAATATCTGACTATCAAGTCATATAAAGAGTACACTGTATCTGGAACTTTGACATTTGTCTTCATAGGCCTTAACTTGTCTTTTGCATGGGAAGGAGAGCATCACCTGAGTGCTTTTCTTCCAACCATAGGCCGGCGGTCCCTCGCACAACTTCCTACCTGGAAGCGGCCCTACCCTTCACGGAGGGTATAGATATAAGGAACCGTTAGGTTTGCCATATGAGTATCCAGTGTTGTGTCCTTCATAATGTCTCTCAGTCATACAACTATAGATCCACTCTAACTATGTATGACATTGCTGGAAACATTATGCAATTTGCATCACTATGGACCGACTAATACATGCAAAGACAGATGCATTAATTTGGCCAAAGATTTAATACATATACATTTCACAATGAACGTAGTCGTATGTCCACCAGCTCAACTCAACTTAGAAGCTGTCTCATCCTACAGTAATCATAGCTCAACCCCTTTTTAGGTCTAGGAAAGATAAGTTCAATTCATTCTTAGTCCAAATCTAGGACAATCGACTCCTATCTTGGGAGTACATTCAATTACAGTACGTTGCTTTCGCAACAAGGAACTAATGACTCCACGTCACCCTATTCCCATCTTTTCAAAATGACAATAGCCAAATCAAGTTTTCTGACTTATGACCTTCCTAGGTTCACAATTTCCTGTTTACCTTATCTCAAGGTTTACATTCAAATTCATGTTATCAAAGACTTACATCATGTTAGTCTAATAAGACGGTCTTATTAAAAAGACTCTAACTCAAATATCCACATGAGTTTTTGATGTTTTATACCCCATTCTTGGAGTATGGCCATTTGAAAAGAGATGGCTTCTATATATATATTAAAATACAAGAGTTTCATACTAAACTCAGTATTCAATCTCATAAGGAAATAATTATCAAGAAAGGATAATTTCTCCAATAAACCAGGCATGCATTTAATGTTGCCTTGATAACAATACTATTTATCACTTATCAAAACCTCCTTCAACAAGGAGTTGATAGATTCTTTTAAATTCATAAGCTGCACCATGGTTATCATAATAACCCTCATTAATAGTTGAGCATTGTTATTGTAGTCCTCAATACTGATTACTAAG
Organism: Cunninghamia lanceolata; assembly: GCA_027924645.1. Classification (NCBI taxonomy): domain Eukaryota; kingdom Viridiplantae; phylum Streptophyta; class Pinopsida; order Cupressales; family Cupressaceae; genus Cunninghamia; species Cunninghamia lanceolata. The sequence goes on along the minus strand of BSBN01000564.1, from coordinate 1,531,641 downwards.
TGCCTCATGCATAGTCAAAGGTTAAAGATTCATGATAAATTTTATCATGGCTCGAGTAAGTCTTTCGGCCTACTCCCAAGCTGACTTTACAATACACATACACAGTCATAATGGTTCTTTATACTTTCATCATTGAGCATAGCTAGCTTGAACATAACAATGAGAGCTTTAGGGAATAAAAGATGTAGTTTTCAGCCCTTGCCATATCGACACACAAGCTTCTTGCATGCAACAACAATGCACAGGCTCGGCCTCATGGCCTCAGCCAGCTAAGATATCAACAATGCTTACAAGCTTCATAATATAAATACACGTATGGCCTCGAAGGCCTTTAAAGATAACACCATAGTGTATGAAGTATCAATAGTGTATGAAGTATCATAGTTAGTCACAACAAAGTCTTTGGCCTCGAGGGCCTTTAAACAATAACACAACAGTCTTTTACTACCTTATGTCGACACAGTCGACCCCATACAAAAGAAGTAGTAATATTTACTTATCATGCCAAGTATTAAGAGTCTATCAAAGACTATGCTTCATACATGATAAGATTTATATACAATGGAGTCATCCTGTCAAGGGACACTCCCGAATGTCATTCAATAGCTCTATCCCGAGCTTATGTGCTCTCAGCTTGCTACTTCTGTAGCAGTCTCTTTCACACAGAAAATCCTTATTATCCAACTCCTCTCGCTCTCTCCAGAGCATACCAAAAACACAACATAAACAAAGGTATCATGGATACTTTTGCATGCTTCGCATGCAATAAGGTTCGCCACCTTTTGTGCTCCACATAGTGGTAAAACAGATAACCAACTCTGCCACCCCACGACCTTTTTGGGCTCCAACAGTTCATTATCCACCATCATGGAGTGGACAACGAGGGTGGGGATAAAGATGGGTTTAAATCGGCCTCCGCTCGTTACACTCACCATGGGTGGTGGTTGGTCTATAAACATAATTCATACACATTAATATTAATAATGTGCCTGATCTCAGGGGATAGAATAATTATATCACATTAAGTTCTCCTTGCATCTACATGATGTTTAAGATGTCATTCCCACAATCGTCATGTGGTTATGACACGATAACCACATGTCGTGTCCACATTTGCCATGTGGTCATGACATGAATTACTAAAAAATTTCCCACTCAACTCTAAAAACCCCCTCGCGTGCAACATGCGCACTCAGTGACACACGCACGTAATGTAGTTGTCTCTACAACTAACGTTAGGTGCATCACCCGAAGGTGGGGAAGGTCAATCACAACAGGATGAAAAGATACTCTCTTCGCCATCCCTATGAAACGTAAGCACTAAGGGGGGTGTGTCACAAGGAGTGACTCTAAGAGGGTTGGGTTCCGTTATGGATTTCAACCCTAGACTTACAAAAAAAAATGAAGTGGAATGATTTCGATATAAATCGAAATCCAACCTTAGGCCCACTATAGACCTAAGGAAACTAACATCAACTAATACTTAAACTAAAGCTGACTTAAACGATTAATCTAACATCTAATGCAAAAGGGAAAAATAATTGAATTAAATGAAACAATTATCTCATTTAAGTCTAAATAAATTTTGGCAGCATAACGGGTCAAAATGGAATAAATCCTATAGTGATTTCAACAGCATAACACCATCTCATCAACTAAGAAGGATTGCAAAAATAAATTAAGATAAATTCCATACTCTAGCCCCTTTCAAAATTAAATAATTTAAATGCAAAATCAAGTCTATCTGCTCTTCCCAATTACTTTAAACTAAATAAATAATTAAATATAGCTACAACAATAATTCATTTCCAACATGAACTAAAATGAAGTTAAATTGCAATAAGATTGGTCTAATACATTTAACATATGGGATAATTTAATTCTCACATAAAGTGCACAACCCATAATACAATTAACTAAATAAAAGAAATAAATACCTCCACACACATACAAGACAAAAAGGCTCCCACACTCCAAGTGGGTTTAGTTTAGCACACTAACTCAAAATTAAGTAAATTAAGCCATCACTAAAAATGTTAGGGCACCAAACCCTAGGACAGAATTATAAATTCACTAGCTCTTCTCATTTGTTCACATTCAAAACTTATTGTTCTCTGGTTGGGTGTGCAGATTTCAAAGAAAGGGTCAAGTGGGAAGGTACCTTCCCAAGTGGAAGGTATCTTCCCAAAGGAGGATTTTCAAATTTGTTTTCTAATTTTTCATTTGCTCTCTAACATGCTCTCTTTTTCTACAGGTCGCAATAGTTATTTATTTTCTAACATTTGACTTTATTTATCTAAGCTTATGTCTATACTCTAAAGTTTGCATGCTCAGGTTAAAATGTTTCCCATTTGTTATTCTAAAGGTTTTCAAATAGTTATAAGTTTCTAAGTTCTCCATTGGTTTAACTCTCTGGTTTACTCTCTTTTTTTTTAAACCAGAAGAATATATATACATATTTGTGTGTGTGTGTGTATATATATAAACAATTGTATTTATTCATACAAGGGTTAGGATATATATATTTTTTATACAGGAAGATATTTACAAAATACACAGAGGAATACATTCATCAGAATATATCTATATATATATATATATATATATAAATATATATATATACCAAGAAATGTATATAGGCCAAAACAGAATAGGTCGAAATATTTAAATATAGCAAAGATATTTATAAGCAATAGTAAAATTTTTAGGGTTGAATGTATAATGGCCGGTGGCCATGGAAACCCGGAACCCGCAGGAAAAATGCAAAAAGGAAAAAGGTTTATGGGGAGGGGTGGGGCGAGACAAGTCATGGCGGCTACATCTCCCCTACGCAAAGCTCTCGGCCACAAAAAACATTTCCACTTGCAGCAGTAAAGGGCCAAAGCCCTAATCTGAAACTCAAGGCTTTAACTCATAAATATTATAAGGTGTCTTATTCTATGATGTGGTTTAAGTAATATAAATTAAAATGAAATAAATATATATATATATATATATATATATATATATATATATAGAGAGAGAGAGAGAGAGAGAGAGAGAGAGAGAGAGAGAGAGAGAGAGAGAGAGAGAGAGAGAGAGAGAGAGAGAGAGAGAGAGAGAGAGAGAGAGAGAGAGAGAGAGAGAGAGAGAGAGAGAGAGAGAGGAGAGAGAGAGAGAGAGAGAGAGAGAGAGAGAGAGAGAGAGAGAGAGAGAGAGAGAGAGAGAGAGAGAGAGAGAGAGAGAGAGAGAGAGAGAGAGAGAGAGAGAGAGAGAGAGAGAGAGAGAGAGAGAGAGAGAGAGAGAGAGAGAGAGAGAGAGAGAGAGAGAGAGAGAGAGAGAGAGAGAGAGAGAGAGAGAGAGTTAATTCACTCGTAAAACCAGTGTCTCACTATCACCAAATATAGTGACTCCAAAAGTCACAACAAGCTTAAATTAATAACATGAATATATATATATAACTATGTATATATATAGGTATATATATAGTTTTATTAATAACCTATTAAATATAAAGACATGAATATATATAACCATATATATACACACAAAGTTATATATATATGCCAACATAAAGAAGAGTATTATTAAGACTAGCATAATCTATTTTTCTCTTAAGCAAACATAAGATTATTAATTCTTTTCTCAACACTATAACATTCATTTTCGTCCCTCAAGTTGTTTTTTTCACATACAAAGCATTATAACAATAATAATAAGAGAGAGGGAAGAGAGGGTTATATATTTTCTTTTATCCACTAATTATAGCCTAGAAAGAACCTTAGGACAAGAATATTTTAAGAACTAAAACCCATCTATATTATCGATATAAACAAAGGAATATACAATTATTTTTTAGAACAACAAAGTAGCTATGAGAGTCTTGAGTCTAACAAAAACACTAACTATTACAAACCCAATAAAGGGTAAGGCATCTCAATGCCATTTCTTATATAATACCACAAAAGCCATAAACTCAAGTTTTCTTCCAAGTCCAACTCCTCCAAAGCCACAAAAAAAAACCTACACAACACACAAAATAGTTCACCATGCCCATGGGAAGCTCTCCTCCCAACCTAGGCCTACAAGTAGGCCACCCCCAAGCTAGGAGGCCTTTCAATAACCAAGGTTTGAACCACAAGGGTTACAAACACACACACCAAACACAATAACACCCTCCCAAGGTAAAACACAAAACTAAACCATTTTGAAAATGAGTTTGAAGGGTGATAGAGTGAATTACTCTCAACTCAAGGAGGCCCAAAACTCATAAAACCTTGGCCTCATGCGATAGACTTCTCATATTTCCATCCCAAAGCACTCTTGCCATAAAACCATACTTCTCAAATTTGCAACACAAGGCCCATGGCCATAAAAAACTATACCAAAACCAAGAGGGGAAACCAAGGAGGTTCACACCTCTCTCACCTAAGACAAAAGTGAGCTCTCTCATATGCAGAGCTCACCCCAACAACCCTTTTAAACCCACATACACAAAACTAAAAGAGCATAAACACATCATTCATATGCGTACAAATTGCATAAGCAAAAGCAAGTAAAACAATAGGCTTGATGCCTTGAGGAATACCTCTCAAGCTTCAAGGATGGAGGATGTTGATGAAGAGCTTTACACAAGTCCTCAAAATCCTTCAAAGTCTACAAGTCCTCTCCTCCCCAACACAAGCATAAAAAAATCCCCAAAAGAAAAGAACCCTCATCTCATCTCAAGGAGAGATATAAATAGGCAAGGATCTCAAACCCTGATGGATGAGAAGGTGACACTTGTCACCCTCTCCTTGGTGCAGAGCCCACCATAGTAAATTTTGGTTTTGTATTCATAGCAAATTTTGGTTTTGTGCTCATTATGAGCCTAGGAGGAGTTTTATTCTATTATTGTTGTAATAAAGGTAAATTTTCAGACCACTCTCAATGTTTTTGAAGTTACCTTATAGTGGAGCTTTAAGATTTGCTTAAGTTTAGAACTTTCTATGTTGAGTAGAGTAGTGGTTAGGCTATTTTTAGCCTCTTTTTTGCTTTTCCACAATGTGGGAGATATGCACGATGGAAAACTAAATGTAAACCATATTATTTATGCCTAAAGACCTCAAGGGAGAAGAGAGGATGAAGTTTTGGAGAAGAAAAGCAATAGAAAAGACTGATTTCCTGCATTTTATTATTTTTTCACTATTTTTCTGTTTGGTACGAGCCTGTACAACACTGTCATGAACCCAAATGCATAAAATAGTGTAGTATGTTGCGTTAGCTTTCATTTGTGTCCAGTTAGAAGGATTTTCATTGTAGTTGAAGGATTTTGTAATCAATTTTCTAAAAACTATCCTTAAACCCTAGTGTTTTAAGGGTTTTAGGGAACCAATGGATTTTTTATCCATTCCATCTATCTTGGACCCCCAAAATGGATGAAATTGTATGGATTAGCATATATATTGTCTTTATAATGTTTGTAGATGCAGGGGAGAGGTTTGGCACATGTGAGGAAGGAATATAGGTCTGATATCCTCATGTATCAGACTGTGACAACAAATCATAAGGAAGAATTTGAGCATTTGGAGGTGGTGTTTGGTCTTGCATGTTAGGAAGTAGATGAATATGATGCTAAAGCATCCAAGGTTGGCATACAAAATCAGAACAAGAGCCTTCATGGACGTTTCCTTGTCTTTTTCTTGACTGTCCTGTCAAGACAAAGTTGTTAGATGTTGATTTAGAGTGTGTAGTCCTAGTTATATCAATCCCACATTAAATCATTGCAAGTAAACCTTCAAACCTAATTTGTTAGATTGTATTAAGGGTTTTCAAGTCAGATTTGAAAAGTCCAAGCTCATTTTATGTTTTGGAGGCATAGGAACCAAATTGAAGTAGTCTAGGAGGCCTAATTAGGCCTAAAACAACAAGGTACAATCCATTTTAGAGGCATATGTTCCAAAACAACCCATCTTGCATGTTTTACATGTTGTGTAAAGGCATAATGGGTACTCAAAAAGTTGATTCAATCATGGTTTTGTCATGAAATTTGCAAATCAATATTCAAAAACCCCATTCTAAGGGCTACTAGCAAAATAGGACTGTTTTCAAAGGAACATTTAAAAGGGTATAGTGTCAAAGTTCTTGGTGACCTCCAGTGGTCTTAGTCTAACAAGACAAGGTGATTCAAGGTGTAATAAGAGTGTAGTAGGTTGGTTAACTCATTTGTGTATGTTTCATCCTTGGGCAACCATGACATTTAAAGAAGGAACTTGTCAAGTTAGGACAGTCAGCCTAGTGGGTCTTAAGGATCATGTCAACTGTCATTTTTAAAACATCCCCTTCTCTGCATCAAGTGGTATTAGAGCCAAGTTCAGGTTCTAACTGGGAAGAAAGAAGAAAGTTGAAGTGCGAAGGAGGAATAGTGCAAGATGCCTCCAAGAACCAGTCCAATCCTCACTAGAGAAGTAAGAATGATGAAGGAATCCCAAGAGGGAGTCCTAGCCAGACTTGCAGTCGTAGAAGCAAACCTGAGAAGAGGTGGGGTCATTGAGGAAGAGAGTAACCAAGAGACTGAGGGTGAGAATGTAGGCCCTCAAGAGGGATCCAATGTGGAAGAGATGGATCCATATGATAGAAGGTTTATGAAGATGCTGCAGACTGTGAAAGGAGAAGGCATTGATGTCAAAATGGAGTTACCCATGTATGAAGGAAAAATGAACAGTGAGAAAGTATTAGATTGGATTGATGCCTTGGATAACTACTTTGAGTACAAGGAGATGCCAGAAGAACAAAAGGTCAAATTGGCTAAGACCAAGTTGAAGGGGCCAGCATTGACATGGTGGAATTATGTTCAATTAGAGAGGTTGAGGAGAGGAAAAGCAAAAATTAGTTCATGGGACTGGATGGTATCCAAAGTAAAGAGTTAATTTCTTCCAAAGGATTATGCAATTCAAACCTTCAGAAAGTTGCAGAATTTAAAACAAAAAGACATGGATGTTATAGCTTATACTGAAGAATTCCACAAGCTAACCATGAGGACAGGGCACAATGAAGATGAAGTTGAGAAAATTGCTAGATATATCAATGGGCTTATGCTCAATATTCAGGATGAGATCAGTCTTGCCACCCCTAGAAATGTGGAAGAATGCTTCCAATTGGCAGTAAGGGCAGAAGAAAAGATAAAAAGGAGAGAAGAACAACAGACTAGGGGCAGAGGAAGGAATTTCAGAGGTAGAGGGAACTTTGGTGCAAGAGGATAGTAACAAAAATAGCAAGGAGAATCAAGAGGTAGCAACAAGGAGAATTAAGAACAAGGTAGTTAGTCAAGTGGCAGAGGTAACTTTAGAGGAAGAAGATCTAAGAGCAGAGGAAGGTTTGGTGGCCAAGGTAGAGGATCAAACACTTTCTCAAGCAAATGTTACAACTGTAATCAATTTGGCCATCCTGCATTCAAGTGCCCAGAAAAGCAAGCATGAAGTTTTCAAGGAGGTGAACAAAGAACCCAAATAGTGCATTAAGAGGACAGTGAAAGGCTCAATTCACCACTTCAACTTGCTACTCCTAAGAGAGGTGATGCATTGATGATAAGGAGGACACTCCTCAAGGTGCCAGTAGCCAAGGAGCCTTCACAGAGGAAATCATTGTTTAGGACAACTTGCAAGTCACATGGAAAGGTATGCAAAGTAGTTGTTGACTCTGGCTCCACTGACAATCTAGTTTCTTTAGAAATGGTAGAGAAGTTGAACTTGAAGAGGATTCCTCATCCCACACCTTACAAAGTGTCATGGATAAACAAAAGTCAACAACTCTTGGTGAATGAATAGTCATGGGTAGAATTTAACATTGGGGGTTATAAGGACAAAATCTTTTGTGACATCATTCCTATGGATGTTTGTCACCTATTGCTAGGAAGACCCTGACAACATGACAGAAAGAGCAAGCATGATGGTCAGAAGAACATTTATGTGATAGAGAAGGATGGAGCCTCATTCTCATTAACACTCCTTCTAGAAGAAGAACCTGATAAGAAGATTGAGTCTAGCATCATGGTGGTAGGAGAGAAGGAGTTTTTACAAATAATGAAAGAAGAAGGACAATGATTTGCAATAGTGATCAGACCTAAGACTAAGTCTGATGCAGCAACAAATAAGGTGGAAGACATACCTAGTGAAGTTCGGTCTTTGTTGAACAAGTACAAAGATACTGTGGTAGATGATTTACCAAGTTCCTTACCTCCCATGAGAGACATTAGCCATCACATAGACCTAATACTTGGTGCCAGTCTACCTAACAAGGCTGCATACAAGTTGACCCCACAGCAGAATGAAGAGATCAAAGCACAAGTCCAAGAATTGTTAGACAAAGGACTCATCAGAGAGAGCTTAAGTCCATGTGTTGTTCCTACTGTCTTAGCACCCAAGAAAGGTGGAGAGTGGAGGATGTGTGCTGACTCAAGGTCCATAAACAAGATCACAATCAGATATAGGTTCCCAATCCCAAGAATGGAGGACCTGATGGACTGTTTGGGAGGTGCATGCTACTTCTCCAAGATTGATCTCAAAAGTGGATATCACCAAATCAAGATAAGGGAAGGAGATGAATGGAAGACTACCTTTAAAACCAATGAAGGACTCTATCAATGGATGGTAATACCTTTTGGACTTTCAAATGCTCCTAGTACATTTATGAGATTAATAAATGAGGTCTTGAAACCTTTTATTGGGAAGTTTGTAGTTGTCTATCTAGATGATATTCTTGTGTTCAGCAAGACAAAATTAGGAGCACTTGCAGCACCTTGACATGGTTTTGCAAAGGTTGAATGAGGAGAAGCTGATGATAAACCTCAAGAAGTGTGAGTTTATGAAAGAAGAGCTAGTCTACCTTGGTTTTGTCATCTTTAAAGGCACGTTGAAGATGAATCCTTCCAAAGTTGAAGCCATTCTTAGTTGGCCAACTCCAAAATCAGTAGGAGAGGTAAGAAGTTTTCATGGTTTGGCTACATTTTATAGGAAATTTATTAAAAATTTCAATCATATTTGTTCTCCTATTCTTGACACCATTAAAGGAGATAAGAAAAGAAAGTTTTAGTGGACTGGGGAGGTAGCAAACAGCTTTGAATACCTGAAGAAGAGAGTGGTACAAAAGCCCATACTTGATTTGCCTAACTTTGATAAAGTCTTTACAGTGGAATGTGATGCCAGTGGAGCAACCATAGGTGCAGTCCTGAGCCAAGAAGGCAAACTAGTAGCTTTCTTTAGTGAAAAGCTCAATGAGGCCAAGAGGAGGTACTCTTCATATGATTTGGAGCTTTATGCATTAGTGCAATCCCTGAGGAAGTGGAGACATTACCTCTTACCCAAATAATTTGTAGTCTTCACAGACAATAATGCATTGAGTTTCTTGAACAACCAAGACAAGTTGAGTCATAGGCACATCAAGTGGGTGGAGTATTTGCAAAGTTATACCTTCACAATCAAACATAAGAAGGGACAAGCTAACAAGGTAGTTGATGCATTGAGTAGGAGATCAGTCCTAGTGCATGAAATACAACTTCAGAGTGTGGGTTTGGAAGCACTAAAGGACATGTATGTTATTGATACAGATTTCAAGGATACATATTCCTTTTGCCAATAATTTCAAGGTACTTTCCATGATCCATTTTTTTATTTTCTACTGCAAGATGGACTGTTATTCAAGGGAGCTTAGTTGTGCATCCCTAGATGCTCTATGAGGACAAATCTCATAAGGGAGAAGCATTGTGGAAGTCTTGGAGGACACTTTGGCATAGACAATATACTAGATCAGGTAAGAAGGTTTTATTTTTGGCCTAAGATGCATGTTGATATCAGAAATTTTTTTGAGTCTTGTGGAGTTTGCTAGAGAGCCAAGGGCTCTAGTTCCAGACCTATATTAGCCTCTTCCAATTCCTAGCAAACCTTGGGAGCATCTTAGAATGGATTTTGTGTTAGGCCTACCCAAAACTCAAAGGGGATTTGATAGCGTTTTTTTGGTTGTGGATAGATTTAGCAAGATGACACATTTTATTCCTTGCAAGTGCACAAGTGATGCATCTAACATTGCAAGTCTATTCTTCAAGGAGATAGTTATAATACATGGACTGCCCCTCACCATTGTTTCAAATAGAGATTCAAAGTTATATGCCACTTTTGGAGAACCTTATGGAGGAAACTTAGAACCAACTTGACTTTCAGCTCTACCTATCACCCACAAATAGATGGGCAGACTGGAGTAGTGAATAGATCATTGGGAAACTTGCTTCGTTGTCTAACAAAGGAACATGGACATCAATGGGATCTTGTTCTCCCACAAGCAGAGAATCCTTGCAATGACTCCATTAATAGGAGCATAGGTAAGCGCCCTTTTAATGTAGTGTATGGATTGAACCCAAGAGGTATCTTTGAGCTAAGAGATTTGAGAGGGGTAGAGAAGAGAAGTGATGAAGGAGAGGAGTTTGCAATGGCCATGAAAGACATCCATGATCAAGTTAGAGAGCAACTCAAGAAGAGTGTGGAAACTTACAAGAAGCATGTAGACTTGAAGAGGAGGAATGTTCAGTTCAGAGTTGGAGATCTAGTACTTGCACATCTTAGAAAAGAGAGGTTACCTAAGGGAAAATACACCAAGTTGTTGATGAAGAAGATTGGGCCATGCAAGGTGGTCCACAAGTTTGGTGAAAATGCATATGAGATAAAACTCCCTCTTGGAGTTGCTATCTCACCAATCTTTAACATTGCTGACTTATATCCTTTCAAGCAACCTTTGGATGCAGGTATAGGTGCTAATGAAGGTACTATTGATACTGATGCTAATTGGATTAAGGATCTTCCTCCTGCTGCACCAGTCAAACTTGAAGCCATTTTAGACACCAAGGAGGTCAAGAGAACAAGACATAAGGTTTATAATGAATACTTGGTGAAGTGGCAAGGTCTTCCCCATGAAGATGCCACATGGATGACAACTGAAGATATTGCAAAGCATGGAACAACAGTCCCTGATCTGATCTTAGGTGGAAGCTGAGATCTTTCTCTCCTTGGGTGTATGGTGTAGAGCCCACCATAGTAAATTTTGGTTTTGTATTCATAGAAAATTTTGGTTTTGTGCTCATTATGCTCCTAGGAGGAGTTTTATTCTATTATTGTTGTAATAAAGGTTAATTTTCAGACCACTCTCAATGTTTTTGAAGTTACCTTGTAGTGGAGCTTTAAGATTTGCTCAAGTTTAGAACTTTCTATGTTGAGTAGAGTAGTGGTTAGGCTATTTTTAGCCTCTTTTTTGCTTTTCCACGATGTTGTCTCCACGATGGAAAATTGAATGTAAACCACATTATTTACGCCTAAAGAACTCGAGGGAGAAGAGAGGATGAAGTTTTGAAGAAGAAAAGCAATATAAAAGACTGGTTTCTTGCATTTTACTATTTTTCTATTTGGTACGAGCCCGTACAACACTGTCATGAAGCCAAATGCATAAAATGGTGTAGTATGCTGTGTTAGCTTTCATTTGTGTCTAGTTAGAAGGATTTTCATTACAATTGAAGGATTTTGTAATCATTTTTCTAAAAACTATCCTTAAACCCTAGTGTTTTGAGGGTTTTAGGGAACCAATGGATTTTTTATGCATTCCATTTGTCTTGGACCCCCAAAATGGATGGAATGGTATGGATTAGCCTATATATTGTCTTTCTAATGTTTGCAGATGTAGGGGGGAGGCTTGGCATGTGTGAGGAAGGAATATAGGTATGATATCCTCATGTATCAGACTGTGACAACAAATCATAAGGAAGAATTTGAGCATTTGGAGGTGGTATTTGGTCTTGCATGTTAGGGAGCAGATGAATATGATGCCAAAGCATCCAAGGATGGCATACAAAATTAGAACAAGAGCCTTCATGGATGTTTCCCTGTCTTTTTCTTGACTGTCCTGTCAAGACAGAGCTGTTAAATGTTGATTTAGAGTGTGTAGTCCTAGTTATATCAATCCCACATTAAATCATTGCAAGTAAACCTTAAAACCTAATTTGTTAGAGTGTATTAAAGGTCTTCAAGTGAATTTTGAAAGGTCCCAAGCTCATTTTATGTTTTGGAGGCATAGGAACCAAATTGAAGCAGTTTAGGAGGCCTAATTAGGCCTAAAACAATAGGGTACAATCCATTTTAGAGGCATATGTTCCAAAACAACCCATCTTGCATGTTTGACATGTTCTGTAAAGGCATAATGGGTACTCAAAAAGCTGATTTAGTCATGGGTTTGTCATGAAATTTGCAAGTTAAGATTCAAAAACCCCATTCTAAGGGCTACTAGCAAAATAGGACTATTTTCAAAGGAATGTTTAAAAGGGTGTAGTGTCAAAGTTCTTGGTGACCTACAGTGGTCTTAGTCTGACAAGACAAGGTGATTCAAGGTGTAATAAGAGTGTAGTAGGTTGGTTAACTCATTTGTCTCCATTTGTGTATGTTTCATCCTTGGGCAACCATGCCACTTAAAGAAGGAACTTGTCAAGTTAGGACAGTCAGCCTAGTGGGTCTTAAGGATCATGTCAACTATAATTTTTTAAGCATCCCCTTCTCTGTATCACTCCTCCATCCACATAACCCTCCTCACAACCCCACGAGAATGAGGAGGTGACACTTGTCATCTCCCCATTCCACAAAGCTACACACTCTCCCATAAATGCTCTCACACATGTGTGAGAGCAGAGGGAGATGTGAGCACACAAAGGAAGCTTCATATGAATGAGGAGGCAACACTTGTCACCTTCTCATTCATCTAAGCCACACTCTTCCCCACAAATTCTCTCACACATGTGTGAGAGCATAGGGAAGAGGTCTCACACATGTGAAAAGTTTCAAGAAGCTTCTAAAGCACTTGAGGCAAGGGTAGCCTTACCCAAGTGGGTGAGGTTAGGTTAAGTGAGATGGTGACATGCCAACCACCTCTCACAACTCCAAAACTCGTCACTTGACTCAAAGACCAAGTTTGGGTGACCATACATAGTTTAAAACAAGTTTAAACATATTAAGAATGGTCCTAGACCCTAGGGGTATGACCCAGGGTCAATATTTCACCATTATTAACATTAGGAAACACATAAATTCACTTGAAAAGGGCTTCAAACATTTAGCAGTAAAAATTGTGCAAACCCAACATTACAATTTTTACAACACATCAAGAGATAAATTGAAAATGGGTAAACTTTACAAAATATCATAAATCCAATATAACATAATCAACATTCTCAAACACAAATGACCTTAGTCCAACTTAGGACTAGGTCGGCTTAATAGGGATATAACATATGGTTATTGTCCGACCTCTGATTTTCTATGGGCATGGAAAGTTACCTGCACACTTCCACAAACCCATTAATAGCACATGGTACAAATAGCCAAAGCAAAGTGAACTACATATAACACACACATGATTGTGTAATTGCATATAACATCCATAATAACCACATGCTAACAAATACATGTCTCTCAAGTCATTCACCATTCACAAGTATAATCAGGATCACATAATGTAAGATAAATCATCAATTTCACCTTCGATACACATAACAATAAAATCAAATAAAATCATAGCATCTAAACATCATACCATCAATTAAAATCTAACATGATATCTAATCATCCACGAAGCATAGACCATTTATCTAATCAAGCATAAGATAAAGTAAAGAAGGTCTAAGTACGAGATCAACAGTCCCCAAAAGTCTACAAGTCCATCATAAAATCCATCAAATAAGTATTGCGAGCAAAAATATAAGGTGAGGTAAAGGTAGGCCTCACATCCTCCCCCCTAAGACTAAAGTTCATCCTAGAAGTTAGCAAAGAGGTGAGGATAAAGAGTCCTCAAACTAGCAGCATCCTCCCATGTAGCCGAGACCTCATCATAACGGTCCCACTAAACTTTGACCTGGTCTAGCTCTCGGCCTCGAAGGCCCAATGTCCGATGAGCTAAGATGCGAATTGGCTCCAAAGCTAGCTACCCGTCCGACTCAACCTGTAAGGCATCCCAATCCAAAACATGAGCCAAATCAGAAATATAACGTCTCAGCACAAAAATATGAAACACATCGTGGATGTGCGACAGGCTAGGTGGCAAAGCAAGACGATAATCTACGGGTCCTATCCGCTCTAAGATCTCAAATGTTCCAACAAAATGAGGTGCAAGCTTAGATCCCTTTCCATAATAGATTGGACTCTTATGCAACCACACTCTCAAGAACACCTTGTCGCCAACTAAGAAGCTCTGATCCAATCTCTTGGCATCGACATACTTCTTCTAGCGATCTTGTACCTCTTGTAATCTCTACCTAATCAAGGTGACCTGATGCTCCATATCCTGTACCAACTCAGGTACAATAGCCACTCTATCCTTAATATGGTCCCAACTCAAAGGAGTCCTGCAAGGCCTGATAGGGAGGCATACCTAATGAGCTTTGATGCCCATTATTGTAAGCAAACTCAACTAGATACAGGTAGTCCTCCCATCTAGATTGGTGATCCATCACATACATGCAAAGCATGTCCTCTAAAACCTGATTCACCCTCTCAGTCTGTCCATCTGTCTCAAGGTGATATGCTGAACTAAAGTTGAGCTGAGTGCCCAATGCCTGTTGTAGTGCTCTCCAAAAAGCTGATGTGAACACTGAATCTCTATCTGATATGATGCGATAAGGCACTCCATGCAGTCTCATAATGTCATTCAAGGAGACCCTCACCACTGTTGGTGCATTGTATGTCGTACGTACCGGTGAAAAGTGTACTACCTTGGTCAATTTGTCAACCGTCACCATGATGGCATCATGGTGGCGAGATGACAAAGGTAGACCAATAATGAAGTCCATGGAAATGGCATCCCATTTCCACTTCGGTATATTGTGAGGGTAAAGTAGTCCTACTGGATGGTGATGCTCGACCTTCACCCTCTGGAACTTAAGGCAATGAGCAACAAACTCTGTAATATCATGTCTCATCCCTGCCCAATGATACAACTGTCTCAAATCGGCATGAATGTTCTTCACCCTAGGATGTGCTGCATATGGTGCTCTATGAGCCTCTAATAAAACTACTGATCAAAGATATCCTGCAAGGGGAACATAGATGCGATGTCGATTTCGTAGGAGACCATCTGCCTCAAGAGAGTATCCTACAAACTTGCCCCTAAGGGCCCTCTATGACTGAATCTCACGTTGAACCTCAAGAAACCACTCGTCCTTTGGTAGATGCTGCAAGACGCGTCCTCTCAAGTCCATACTCAAAATCAAGGCCAGGATCTCGTGGCACCTCTGACTCAAGGCATCAACGACCACATTCTCCTTCCCTTTTATGTAATGCACATCAAAGTCATACTCACATAAGAACTCCATCAAACACTGTTGGCGGGTGTTTAGATTTAGCTGCGTGAAGATATACTAAAGACTATGATGGTCAGAGTGTAAATCAAAACAACATTTGAAGAGGAAGTGTGTTCATCAAATAAGAGCATGAACTACTGCTGCAAGATCCAAATCATGTGTAGGGTAGTTCATCTCTGGGTCTTGAGCTTTCATGACTCATACGCGATCACTTGACCATCCTTAATCAGTACTGCTCCTAATCCCTCTAATGATGCTTCGGTGCATACCATGAAGTCTGCTGCTGGGTCAGATACTGCTAAGATAGGAGCGCTAGTGAGACACTCCTTGAGGACTCCAAAGGCCCTCTCACACTGCTCTGTCCATATGAAACTCTCCCCTTTCTGCTAAAGGGAAGTGATGGGGTGTGCTATCCTAGAAAAGTCCTCAAGAAATTTGCGATATTATACTGCTAGCCCCATGAAGCTCCTAACCTCTGTGACACTGGTAGGTGTTGGCCAATCCCTGATAGCTCTAATCTTCGATGGATCTACTAAGATACCATCGCCAGATAGAATGTGCCCCAAATACTGAACTTCTGATCGAAAGAAGGCACACTTCGCCAAGTTGCCATAAAGCTGTTGATCTCTCAAACACTATAGAACCTGGCGCAAGTGCTCTTCATGCTCCTCCTTAGTCCATGAATAAATCAATATTTCATCAAGGAATATGATCACGAACCGATCTAGGAATGTGTGAAACAACCCATTCACGAGACTCATGAATACTACAGGCGAGTTCGTCAAATCAAAGGGCACCATGGTGAACTCATAGTGACCATAGCGAGTCCTGGTGGTACCTGCATAAGTATTCAGGTTTCAGGCATTTAGATATGTATGCACCTGCCCAAAGATCCAAAAAACTCTAACACTTTTGGCCTCTGCAGTTGAAGAAATGCAAAAAATCAGTTAAGGTGCAAGTGTCTTTGTATATACAAAGGTGTTTGTATATACATACAGGTCGAATGTACATTCACGGGCTTGCAAAAATCTCCATCGGCCTTAAAAAATGGTGAAAAATGAGTTGTATGCATTTTTAAATGCATATCGGGTTGCACATACAAGGGGGAATCTTTCACAGATTCTGGGGAATATTCGCTGCTTGTATATTGGGTTGCATGTATATTTGGTTTGTATGTTCAGACATACAGCGGTTAGATACAAGGAAAAAATACATAGCAAGTATATTCTAAAGTGATTCTCGCTTGTATATTGGGTCTTGTACATTGTATTTGTATATTCGGCATGCAAAGAGAAATGTACATTGAAAAACATACAAGGGGCTTTGTATGTTCGGCAAAATACAAAGAAGCGGAGGTGCAATTGGTGGGGCCCGCAGACAGGACATACAAAGGCGAATGTATGTGAAGTATACATTCGAAATATACAAAACAAAGGCATACATTCCGGACCCGATTGAAAATCAAATGCAGTGAATAATGTTTCAGGTCCGCAGCATGTATATTGGGCGCTTGTATGTGCCAATGTACATTCGGAAGATACAAGGGTTAAGATGCAAGCCGGATTTCAAAGCAACTTCAGCATGCCTAATTAAAATTTGAAATCCGCCTTGTATGTATGAGGCAAATGTACATGCACATATACAAGGAAATATGCAGGAAAAGAGGATACAAGCCGGACCCGAATTGGATTTCAATTTGTTCTAAACAGGTTTGGGGTCCGCCTTGTATATCAAACAGATGTATATGTATTTTGCATATACAAAGGGTTTTTGAGGGGCAAACAGTGACGATTGTATATGCATTTGTTCATGCATATACAAGGGCAAAAAAGGCAAAATGAGAAAGGGAAAAGTCAGCGATAGGAGCATGGAGTGCCTATGTGGCACGTAATCATTGGTTGGCGACTTTTCAATGTTTTTGGGGCCGTGGATGTCAGTGATGGGAGTAGATCGACGGCTGGTTTTGTATTTTGCTGTAGCGATGGTTTTCTTTGTCTGCGGCCCATTTTTGAGCAGGAAATTTTCAGAGGCACGCTGTTACTGCATTTCAAGGAGGTTGCGGGTAGTTGAGGCTTTAATGACAGATTGTGCAAGGAAGTATGGGTCGAGTTGACAGGGTCAGACACCCGAATTGATGAAGAAAATCTAGGAGCGGCGGCTCTGATCCTGATCTCACCTTCTTTGTCCTTTGTTTCCCATCTGCTGCATTCAATTTTTGAGCTCCATTTCTCATGCATTGTATCTGGCGAAATTTTGACTTGCCATGTAATTAATTTGATGAGTACACAGTCTTGGTATAAAGGCCAAACTGTGTTACTCATTGTGGTGGTTGAAGACTTGGGCAAATTTTTTGTGTGAATAACAAAACACAGAGCATTTCCTGTCTGTTTTATCTCTGTGGATTTTATGTATTGCATATGTGATGTATCTTGCATATATTGTTCAGTTTCAGTGTTAATTTTATATGAAAAATGCTAGTCGCATGTATTTCTCTGTTTGTCTCCATTTGTTGCATGCAATTTCTTCTTTTGAATCTGGTTGCTAAGGGTTTCATAGATTTAGGGATACAGGGTCCTGTATTGCATGTCTGATCTTTTGACTTCCATTCAAGGAGTGGATTAAATTTGTCTTAGGTCAAGCATGGAGAAGATGGTATGTTGACTAGGATGTTTGTAAGTATGAACAGTTAAATACCTATCCTTGGGTGATGTTTGTGAGGCAAGCATCAATCTATCCCCCTGAAATTCGAATGCCAGTTGCAAGCCATCCTCATGTATATGTCTAGTTGACTCCTTGCCCTGAGATAAGGCACCGGTCTGTTCTTGTGAAGTAGTTATGATCCAAAACCCCCTGTCTTGCATCCAATCCATCAAACTAATCATTCCATTATCCCAACCTGTTAGTTATAGGAGTAGGATTAGGAACCCCTGCATACTCTCATACCTGACCAGACAAATATGTCTAAGAATGTTGCCAACCTTGTGATTTATCACACAAATCTTGGTCCACACATGAGAGTATTCTGCCTATCATTATAAAGTTAAATCTTTCTATCATTGGGAGAGTAAATGTCAAATCTTTAGCAAATAGGGATACCCCCCTTGGTGCGGCAGAACCAGAAGTGAAGGGGAGGCCGCTCACGCAACCTCCCGTAATCTGTTGGCCGAATCTGCCCGTACATAGGAACTGGCAAACCCTCTGTCGATTTGGAGAAAATAACCAACAAGTCCAAAATGCAGTCTTATGGATATCCACCTATGTAATGCGTAACTAATGGTATCTAGACTTCAGGTCAATCTTAGAGAACACTCTGGCTCTCTGCATCTGATCAAACAAGTCTTCAATACTAGGAAAAGGATAATAGTTCTTCACCGTCACCTTATTAGGCTGCCTATAATCCATACATAGCCAAAGGGACCCATCCTTCTTCACGAAGATGACTGGTGTGCTCCAAGGTGAGACACTAGGTCAGATGTACCCCTTCGCTAGCAACTCCTCTAGTTGAAGCTTGAGCTCCGTAATCTCATGCGTGGTCATCTTGTAAGATGTATGAGACACTGGCTCAGCACCTGGTACAAGGTCTATATGAAAATCTGCCTCTTTGCGAGGTGGTACCCTGGAAGCTCAGGTGGAAAGACATCTACAAACTCCCTAAGGATGGGATGGTCATCAAGCGAAGCCTCTAACTAATCCTCTGATCTATCACTGAATGTGATCGTAAACAACTGACAACCCTTCTGCATACAATGCTTAAGCTATTTAGCGGATATCATGCAAACTGCGGTGGGCTTCTAAATGCCCACTATCTCTCCTACTGTGCTGTGATCATTGAGGCAACCTATCACCTTTCGGTGACAATCAAGCTTGGCCCTATGAGCTGCAAGCCAATCCATGCCTAACACCACACCATAAGACTCTAAGGTTATGACCCTAAGGTCCACAACTATCATGAAGGTGCCAAGTGCTAGCTCACAATCTCTGACCATAGAATCTATGACCATCTTGGCCCCTGTAGCTAACTCGACCTCCCACCTAATGTCCTGCCTAGAGGCCACCAGCCTGTAACGCTCCACTAACGATGGAGAAATAAAGGAGTCTATAGCTTCTGAGTCAAACAAAATAGTAATGGGAACATACCCAATAGTACCTGGAGTCTCTATCACAGAGGCCTGAAAGTCATCCTAGTAGTTATCAACCGCTACAAATACTCAAAGAGATTGACTCACATCTCCAACTGTCTGTTCAGAACCACTAGCACACTGACCTCAGCTGTAAATCCCTGTGGACAGTCTCTACCTGAGTGCCCTGTGCCACTGTATACATAACAAGGTCCTCGAGTCTGAACATGCACTGAATAAGTCTGATTGGACTGCTGCACTCCAAGTCATCCTATACTGCCCTGTGACCCTCTAAAGGACTGCTGTGACCTAGCAGGTCCTGCAGCTGGTGCCTGTTGACGCTGGTCTCTCTGCGGACCCTGTAATTGCCATCCTTGATTGGGACCACCCTGTATTCTCTGTTGTGGATGCGACCTCTGCTGATACTATTGATGTTGTTGTGGAGGTCTAGGAGGTAAATATGTAGATCTAAAAGTACCCCTCTGAGGTGGCTGGGGTCTACGGAAACCCTGGTCCTGCTAATGACTACGGTCCTGAAACTGTGGACGTGACCTGTGGCCCCGCCCATGGACCTCCTCTGCAATAAGCGCCTTCTTAGCGACCTCGCTCATAGTCTGTGGGTCTGCTATGTGAACAGGTCCTGCTATGCTAGGATTCAAGCCTATGATGAATCTACTAACGAGAAGCTTCTCATCCTGTAGGTACTCGGCATAACGTGACAACTCCACAAACTTGCACTCATACTGTGTAACTATGGAACCTCATTGTTGTAGATCATGGAACTCATCTATACAGCACTGCTTGTAGTGCTCTGAGAGATAGCGTGCATTACAATGCCCCAAAAAAGTGTTCCATAAAAGCTTGTCCAAAGATAGGCGGTGTTTGTGCTCCTCCCTGTGCCACCAAGTCACCACAGCGTCGCGAAGCAAATGTATTGTGACACGTGCCTTCGTATTGCTCCCATGGGGACGCAATGCAAAGTACCAATCTAGACTGATGAACCATGCCTCAGCCTTAGCTCCCTCTGAAGTACCCACAAAAGTAGGTGGATTTAGCCTAAGTAAATCTCTGATAGGGTCTTCGTGGTCTCGGTGTCCTCGAACAGGTGCATCAACCTTGTCTCGTTGTCCATAACCATAAGGGTCATGATGAATCAGCTCAACTACTATCTCCTTGCGATCCCCATGACGCAGAGGGCTCCTGCTACGCTTCTGATGAGCTGATGCGCCATCCTCAGCAGTAGTGACGGGAATCTCCACATGCAACCCGCTCACGACTAGAGGCAATCTCGCTAACACTACCTATAAGGCCTGAAGAATCTAGGGTCCAATGTCAGGTGTCGTTGGCGGCTGGCCCTCAGAAGGTGTAGCATCTTGTATATTAGCTCCTCTGGACTCACTAGTGCGTGAGCACCCTCTCCTCGATCTAGGTGGCATCCTACATGAACAAGGTGCCTAAAATTAAACAAAATTATGGAATAAATAATGTGCCCTCAATGCCCAGTGTTTAAACTTGGGCTCTGATACCAAATGTCATGCCCATAATCGTCATGTGGTTATGACACGATAACCACATGTCATGTCCACATTTGCCATGTGGTCATGACACAAATTACTAAAAAAATTCCCACCTGACTCTAAAAACCCCCTCACGCACAACATGCGCATTCGGTGACACACGCACGTAACGTAGTTGTCTCTACAACTAACTTTAGGTGCATCGCCCAAAGGCAAGCAAGGTCAATCACAACGGGATGAAAAGATACTCTCTTCGCCATCCCTATGAAAAGTAAGCCACTAAGGGGGTGTGTGTCACAAGGAGCGACACTAAGAGGGTTGGGTTCCGTTCTAGATTCCAACCCTAGACTTTCAAAAAAAATGAAGTGGAACGATTTCGATATAAATCGAAATCCAACCTTAGGCCCACTATAGACCTAAGGAAACTAAAATCAACTAATACTTTAATTAAAGCTGACTTAAACAATTAATCTAACATCTAATGCAAAAGGGAAAAATAATCGAACTAAATGAAACACTTATCTCATTTAAGTCTAGATAAATTTCGGTAGCATAATGGGTCAAAATGGAATAAATCCTATAGTGATTTCGACAGCATAACACCATCTCATCAACTATAGGAGGATTGCAAAAATAAATTAAGATAAATTCCATATTCTGACCCCTTTCAAAATTAAATAATTTAAATGCAAAATCAAGTCTATCTGGCCTTCCCAATTACTTTAAACTAAATAAATAATTAAATATAATTGCAACAACAATTCATTTCCAACATGAACTAAAATGAAGTTAAATTGTAATAAGATTGGTCTAATACATTTAACATAGGGGATAATTTAATTCTAACATAAAGTGCACAACCCATAATACAATTAACTAAATAAAAGAAATAAATGCCTCCACACACATACAAGACAAAAAGGATCCCACACTCCAAGTGGGTTTGGTTTAGCACACTAACTCAAAATTAAGTAAATTAAGCCATCACTAAAAATGTTAGGGCACCAAACCTTAGGATAGAATTATAAATTCACTAGCTCTTCTCATTTGTTCACATTCAAAACTTATTGTTCTCTGGTTGGGTGTGCAAGTTTCAAAGAAAAGGGTCAAGTGGGAAGGTACCTTCCCAAGGGAGGATTTTCAAATTTGTTTTCTAATTTCTCATTTGCTACAGGTTGAATAAATTTGCTCTCTAACATGCTCTAGTTTTCTATAGGTTGCAATAGTTATTTATTTTCTAACATTTGACTTTATTTATCTAAGCTTATGTTTATACTCTAAAGTTTGCATGCTGAGGTTAAATTGTTTCCTATTTGTTATTCTAAAGGTTTTCAAATAGTTATAAGTTTCTAAGTTCTTCATTGGTTTAACTCTCTGGTTAAATCTCTTTTTTTTTTAAACTGGAAGAATCTATATATATATATATATATATAACCCAAGTATGTATGTGTATATATATATATAAATATATATCAGAACTGCTGTATTTATTCATACAAGGGTTAGGATATATATATTTTTACACAGGAAGATATTTACAAAATACACAGAGGAATACATTCATCAGAATATATATATATATATCTCCAAGAAATGTATACAGGATGAAATAGAATAGGCCAAAATATTTAAATATAGCAAAGATATTTATAAGCAACAGTAAAATTTTTAGGGTCGAATGTATAATGGCTGGCGGCCATGTAAGCCCTGGAACCTGCAGGAAAAATGTAGAAAGGAAAAAGGTTTATGGGGAGGGGCGGGGCTCCCGCCCACCCTAAACAAGTCATGGTGACTACATCTCCCCTATGTAGGGCTCTCAACCACACACAAAACATTTCCGCTTGCGGCGGTAAAGGGCCGAAGCCCTAATCCAAAACTCAAGGCTTTAACTCATAAATATTATAAGGTGCCTTATTCTATGATGTGGTTTAAGTAATATACATTAAAAGGAATATATATATATATATATATATATATATATATATATATATATATATATATATATATATATATATATATATATATATATATATATATATATATAATTCACTGGTAAAACCAGTGTGATGAAGGGGGTAAATCAATAAATACACAACAACAGAAATTGCACACAGAAAATAGAACTTTCCTTTCTTGATTTGGACAACTCATTACATTACAAAATCTCAATTACAATCAGAGGAATCAATCCTCCCCAGGATGCAAAAGACTACAGCGACACATCACCAAGCTCTGGAATCTTCTGCCTTCTATAATCCCAAATTAGCTAGGGTTTCTGTTTTCCCACCTATTCTTGACTCTACACCTTCCCCCTTAACTCTACTCATGCCCAGGGTTCCCAAAATAGTCATAAATAGCACTTTTTGGCGGCCTCCAGCTAAATTTCAAAATTTGCAACTCCCTTCAAAAGTAGGTCAACTTCTGGGAAGCATAACTTTTGATCCGGGTGTCTGATTGACGAACCGTTTTAAGCGCCAGAAAGCTCGCAATGTGAACTATCACGTCGGAAATCCATAAATGGATTTCTATCAACTTTTTGTGACGTTATGGGATGTTTTAGTGCCTCATATCTTGTTTCAAAAATTTTCAGGGACTTTTTGAAAAATAGAAACTTTAATATCTTTCAGTTCACAAATGATCTTTCCCTGATTCCTTTGCCAAAGGTCCTATATTTCAGTTATGAAGATTTTTGTAATTTTTTGCTTTAATCCGTGTCCAAATGCAAACTTTCCTGAAATGGCATTTAAACTTTCCAAATCTGGCAGTTTGTTATTTTTAGCAGTTTGAAAAAAACTAAAAGTCTTACATCATTATTCAGGAGATTATGGAACCAGAAACACTAATTATGGAAAGAAATGAAAACAACTGGAATGATTTTGAATTAACTTCTTTTTGGGTGATGCAAGATTGCCCTTACACCACAGGATGCTCTTGCATCACAGTGTCTCACTGTCACCAAATACAGTGACTCCAAAAGTCACAACAAGCCTAAATTAATAACAAGAATATATATATATATATATATAGTTTCATTAATAACCTATTAAATATAGAGACATGAATATACACACACACACACACACACACACACACACACACACACACAAAGTTATATAAAGAGGAGTAATATTAAGACTAGCATAATCTATTTTTCTCTTAAGCAAACATAAGATTATTAAATTTTTTTCTCAACACTATAACATTCAGTTTCTTCCCTCAAGTTATTTTTTTCACATACAAAGCATTATAACAATAATAAGAGAGAGAGAGAGAGAGAGAGAGAGAGAGAGAGAGAGAGAGAGAGAGAGAGAGAGAGAGAGAGAGAGAGAGAGAGAGGGTTATATATTTTCTTTTATCCACTAATTATAGCCTAGAAAGAACCTTAGGACAAGAATATTTTAAGAACCAAAACCCATCTATATTATTGATATAAACAAAGGGATATACAATTATTTTTGAGAACAACAAAGTAGCTATGAGAGTCTTGAGTCTAACAAAAACACTAACTATTACAAACCCAAAAAAGGGTAAGGCATCTCAATGCCATTTCTTATACAAAACCACAAAAGCTATAAACTCAAGTTTTCTTCTAAGTCCAACTCCTCCAAAGCCACAAAAAAAACCTACACAACACACAAAATAGTTCACCATGCCCATGGGAAGCTCTCCTTCCAAACTAGGCCTACAAGTAGGCCACCCTCAAGCTAGGTGGCCTTTCAATAACCAAAGTTCAAACCACAAGGGTTACAAACACACACACCAAACACAATAACACCCTCCCAAGGTAAAACACAAAACTAACCCATTTTGAAAATGAGTTTGAAGGGTGAGAGAGTGGACTACTCTCAACTCAAGGAAACCCAAAACTCAAAAACTCATAAAACCTTGGGCTCATGCCATAAACTTCTCATATTTCCATCCGAAGGCACTCTTGCCATAAAACCATACTTCTCAAATTTGCAACACAAGGCCCATGGCCATAAAAAACTATACCAAAACTAAGAGGGGAAACTAACGAGGTTCACACCTCTCTTACCCAAGACAAAGGTGAGCTCTCACATGCATAGCTCACCCCAACAACCCTTTTTAAACCCACATACACAAAACTAAAAGAACATAAACACATCATTTATATACTTACAAATTGCATAAGCAAAAGCAAGTAAAACAATAGGCTTGACGCCTTGAGGAATACCTCTCAAGATTCAAGGATGGAGGATGTTGATGAAGAGCTTTCCACAAGTCCTCAAAATCCTTCAAAGTTCTACAAGTCCTTTTCTCCTCCCCAGCACAAGCATAAAAAAATCCCCAAAAGAAAAGAACCCTCATCTCATCTCAAGGAGAGAGATAAATGTGACACTTGTCACCCTCTCCTCCATCCACATAACCCTCACAACCCTACAAGAATGAGGAGGTGACACTTGTCATCTCCCCATTCCACAAAGCTACACACTCTCCCACAAATGCTCTCACATGAATGAGGAGGTGACACTTGTCACCTTCTCATTCATCTAAGCTACACTCTTCCCCACAAATGCTCTCACACATGTGAAAAGCTTCAAGAAGCTTCTAAAGCACTTGAGCCAAGTGGGTGAGGTTAGGTTAGGTGAGATGGTGACATGCCAACCACCTCTCACAACTCCCAAACTCGTCACTTGACTCAAAGGCCAAGTTTGGGTGACCATACATGGTTTAAAACAAGTTTAAACATGTTAAGAATGGTCCTAGACCCTAGGGGTATGACCTAGGGTTAATATTTCACCATTATTAACACTAGGAAACACATAAATTCACTTGAAAAGGGCTTCAAACATTTAGCACTAAAAATTGTGCAAACCCAACATTACAATTTTTACAACACATCAAGAGATAAATTAAAAATGGGTAAACCTTACAAAATATCATAAATCCAATACAACATAATCAACATTATCAAATACAAATGATCTTAGTCCAACTTAGGACTAGGTCGACTTAACAGGGATATAACATATGGTTATTGTCTGACTTTCGATTTTCCATGGGCATGGAAAGTTACCTGCACACTTCCACAAACCCATTAATAGCACATGGTACAAATAGTCGAAGTGAAGTGAACTATATATAACACACACATGATTGCATAATCGCATATAACATCCATAATAACCACATGTTAACAAATATATGTCTCTCAAGTCATTCATCATTCGCAAGTATAATCAAGATCACATAATGTAAGATAAATCATCAATTTCACCTTCGATACACATACCAATAACATCAAATGAAATCATAGCATCTAAACATCATACCATCAAATGAAATCTAACATGAGATCTAATCATCCACAGAGCATAGACCATCTATCTAATCAAGCATAAGATAAAGTAAAGAAGGTCTAAGTACGGGATCAACATTCCCCAAAAGTCTACAAGTCCATCATAAAATCCATCAAATAAGTATTGCGAGCAAAAATATAAGGTGATGTAAAGGTAGGCCTCACAAGGGTAAACAAAACAATCCAAGATGTCATCAAATGATATCATCATCGATAGGATGGCACAACCAAAATGCGACTTTGGGGTCGAGTACGACTCCCCCTTCTTCACCATAATGACCATAAGTAATATATAAAAAGAAATAGTAGTCACAAAATCCTAATATAGAATTAGAAAAAGAAAAAGGAAGTACTCAACAACCTGACGAGATTATCTATCGACTTACGTTGATGTTCTAGGAACATCGTTAAGTCAAATTAACGTAAATGATATCGAGATAATCCAAACTTTCATGTCGACAGAGGAATGAGAATGACTAACAAGAGAAGCAAATTCACTCTACCTTGCAAGGATTCACAAGGACTAAATTTGACACTCAGATGGCAATCTAACTTTTTCCCAATATCTATCTCCTCCTCCCGAATGATACTCTCCTTCCGTCTTCAAAAGAAGATTCATTTCTTGATCACACTCACAATCATATAGCCATGATTAGTATATCATCATTTGATTCACAAATCATAATAATTAAATAATCATATCAACATGTAATCTCATGTCTAACTAACATTAGTCAGGATTCATATAATCAATGATTCTTTCTGATATTTTCCACAAACATCAAATCATTAAACTATGATTAATCATCATGATTACCACACAAAAGCAAAATTAAGCTAAATCATAAGTTGGGGATGTAACAAGAAGAAATAAAAAAGTTCATGATAGAAAAATTCAGGACTGCCATGTGGACTAAATAGATTGGCTGAAAAAAATTACATTATGTCAAAGAGTTCAACCCCACTTGGGAACATGGTGAAAAAGCCTACTTGTGTGCTGCTCTTAAGGATAAAGCTAGGCTTTTAATGGCACAGTTGAGTACCAATTCTCATCATATTAGGTGTGAAACTGGTAGATGGATGGTCCCCAAGGAAGATTGGGAAGGTAGAATTTGCATTTTCTGTAGCAAAAGAGTGGTTGAAACTAAATGGCACTTCATCATTGAGTGTGATGCTTTTGAAGATATCCATATACAATATGAAAACAACTTGAAGGTGGGTAGTCTAAACAAGATGAAACCCTAAACATGCTTATATATGCGTTCCTGCTACAAATTTCGTAATTCAAACTTAAGATGTTGGCAACGGAACCTTTTAACGGTCACAAAAACTGACATTTAAAATTTAGGTCCCTACCAAATAGGGTAGGACTAGGGCACGGGAGCTAAACCCCTAGGCCCTATTTTCAAGGTAGGATCAAGTTCAACAAGGTCCCCTTCACCCCATTTGACATGGGTTTCCATGGATTTTGCATCGAGAGTTAAAATGAACATGCATGATGAAAAACAAGGGACCCGGGAGCTAAACTTAGGAGGTAAAAGTCCTAGGGAGACAATTTATGACATAACACCTAGCTGCCCCTAGATCCTTCATGTCAAATGCACTTGAAATTTGAGCTTTCAACTCATTGATCATACCCTTAGTGTTACTGAAAAATAACATATCATCCACATACAAGGCAATAATCAAAATATGATCATCAATATATCAAATGTAGACATAGTGATCATCTTCACTACTAACAAAGCCCAATTTCAAAACAAATGAATCAAACTTCTAGTACCACATTCTGGGGGACTGTTTTAAACCATAAAGAGATCTTTTTAACTCACATACCCAGTGTTCTTTCCCTTTTACCTCAAAACTTGTAGGTTGTTGCATATAAAATTCTTTTTCCAAATCTCCATGCAAAAGTACAGTCTTAACATCCATTTTATCAATTTCAAAATCATAAGCTGTAGTAATGGATAAAATAAATCTAATAGAAGATAATTTAGCAACAAGAGAAAAAATTTCACAGAAATCAACTCCTTCTCTCTGGGAGTAGCCCTTGGCTACCAGTCTAACCTTGTACTTCTGTAATGAACCATTTGCTCCAAACTTCTTCTTGAAGACCCACTTACACCCTATGGCCTTTCTTCCTTTGGGAAAATGTACAAGATCCCAAGTGTCACACAAGTCTAAAGCCATTATCTCCTCCTGCATGGCTAGTTGCTAAGACTCACTATCATCTGCATGAATAGCTTCCATGTAGAATCTAGGTTCATCAACAGTACTCAATAAAGTAAATACACAATGGAAATCTGGTGGGCTATACAAACTAATTGGGTTTCGTTGTCTTGTGGATCTTCTCAAGGGTGGAGTAAGAGATTCTTCCTCATGTTCTTCTGTATGCTCAACTTCTTCTGTAACAACAAAGTCTTCCTTATCTCAACTTTCACTTGAATCTTCTTCTTCTTCTCCATCCCCTAATCCATCATTTTGTTCTTCATGATGTTCATTTTATTGCTATAAATCAAAATGCACTATCTTCTTCCTTTCTTTTTCTTCTGGCTGTACAGGATCAGAAATAGCTCTAAGTTCCCTGAAAATCACATCTCTAGAAAAGATAACTTTTCTAGTTAGAGGATCCCAGAGCTTATAACCTTTTACATTCTCACTATATCCAATGAAGATGCATTTATGTGCTTTTGGATCCAACTTGGATTGTTTTTCCTTAGGCACATGAATAAAAGCTTGCCTCACAACCAAAAACCCTTAAATGTGAAATAAAAGGTTTCTTACCTATTCACACTTCATAAGGTGTCGAATCAAGAGCCTTCCAAGGATATTTGCTTAAAAAGTAACAAGCGGTACTCACAGCTTCTACTCAAAAGCATTTATCCAATTATGCATCACTTAACATACTTCTGGCTCTTTCCATTATTGTTTGGTTCATCCTTTCTGCAACACCATTTTGTTGTGGTGTATATGGAGTTGTCTTTTGTCTTACAATACTTGCATGCTTATAGAACTCATCAAATTCCTTAGAGCAATATTCTCCTCCATTGTCAGATCTTAATATTTTTATCTTAAGTCCTGATTAGTTCTCTACTAAGACTTTAAACTCCTTAAACTTGGTGAAAACTTTAAATTTATGCTTCATAAAATAAATCCATGTGAATATGGATACATCATCAATGAAAGTAATGAAATAATGAGATTTTCCAATAGAATCATTATCCATAGGTCCAAACACATGAATGAATAATTTCTAATTTCTCTTTCACTCTATTACTTCCTAAAGGAAAAAAAAATATGTTTTGTTTACCAAACACACAATGCTCGTAGAAATCAAAGTGCTCATTAGAATAGGAGAAACCATCCAACAATTTTTTATTCATAATTGTTTTTTAAAACATTTTCACTTGTGTGCCCAATTTGCGGTGCCACAACATACATGTATTTTTAGCAGTTTCAGTTACATTAATGGATTTACAAACTATAATGGCCTCAAGCCTAAATAGAGTTCCCATCCTTGTTCCCCTGGTTACCACCAAGATTCCTCTCATCAATCTACAACCATGCTTACTAAATGTTACATGCATTCTCGAATCATTCAACTTTGAAATAGAGATAAGATTTCTAGCCAATCCAGGAATATTTATAATACCAGGGATGATTTTAATCCTCCCATCACTGAAACACAACTATACCTTTTCCCGGCCAACAATCAAATATGTAGAGTTGTCCCCAAGGTAAACATTACCTCCATCATATTTCTATATGTGGAGAACCATTCCTCATGGGAAGTCACATGATACGAGAAACCTAAGTCAATCAACCACTGTTCATTAGACATAACATTACATGCAAAAAGTAAAACTTCATCACCTACATTTGAGGACTTTTCAGTAGAGGAATCCCACTATTTCTTTGGGTTTCCACATTCTTTCTTCACATGCCCCCTCTTACCATAGTTCCAACACTTAACTTTGTTTTTCTTCCCAGGAGTTTTAGACTAGCCTTTTGATTCCTTAGGCCCCTTCTAATCTCCTTTAGGTCCTCTTTCCTTAGACCTCCCCTGACATTAAGAGCATCCACCGAGCTATCCATAGCCTTCTTCTTCATTTCCTATGACAATAGAGTTGCAACAAGGGCATCCATCTTTGGATCTTCGAGTTTAGCAGTGATAGCAAGAATGAAATTCTCCCAAGACTTAGGCAAAGAATAAAGAAACATAATACACTTATCTTCCTTATCTATCTTAACATCCATAGAAGCTAACTAACTCAAAATCAAATTAAATGTATTCAATCAATCAACTATCGAATCACCCTCCTTCATTTTAAGGGAAAATAACTTTATTTTGAGATTCAATTTATTTACTAGGTTCTTGGCTTGATAGATTTCACCCAATCGCTCCCATAAAGCATGTGCAGTCTTCTCAGTAGAGACATTCAATAGGACAGAGTCTGTAAGGCATAACCAGATTGTACCCCATGCCTTTTTGTCCATCTTGTCCCACTCATCTTGACTGATAGTATCTGGTTTCTTATCTTTTGTCGCAGCTAATCATTGATCTCTTTCTTCAAGTAAATCCTCCATTTTTAGCTTCCACAACTCATAACCTATTCCATTGAATTTTTTTATGTCTAATTAGGATAAGGATGCAACCATGTCTTCTAAACAAATCTGTAAAATAAGTTCAACCAAAACTCCCACTACATCTCAAAAAACCCTCACACTTCCACCCAAGACATAGAACTAGCCAGGCTCTGATACCAAATGTTAGAAATGAAGGTAAACAACTATCAATCAGAAATTGATTACAATTGTAATATATATATATATATATATATAAAACTGTGCAAAACCAAAATGAAGATGGTATAAAATCAACACAAATAAATAATGGAACAAAAGATCAAACACATAACACAATGTTTACATGGAGGAACCCTTTCAGTAAAAAAATCCACACAAGAAGAGATGCACCAGTCTATATTAACTTCAATAGAGTTTACAATACAACAGTGATAGCTAAAAATTAGGTTAATAAGATTAAGCATAGCTATGAAAACCTAACCCTACCATCATCAAAGAATCTAATCCAAATGAAATCAAAAGCATGCAATTCAAGCACAATATCACCTAGATTGTGTGATTCCTTGTTTATGATGTAGATTGCTTCTTCAACAATGAGCAATTATGAAGATAAAAACTACCATGATGGATGGATGATAATGATGAAAGCTCAATGGATGTTATGGATACTTAAATGCTCAATATGCTCAAGATGATAATGTAGACGCTATATGAATGCTGGATAGATGGTATGGAATGAGAGGGTGTTTATATAGAACTCAATCAAAATCAATCAACTGTGGAGATTCGGTGGCTATGTGAATGGCTAAAATTGAAGGATAGACATAGGTGAATGTGTAGATGACAAGTGGAGAGAAGATAGGGCTTATATGTGTGACCGTGTACAAAAAAAGTACTACATGTAAAAGATATTAAATAAAAGGATGTAGTACCACTTATCTTTTTAAATGAAAGAGGCACACATGTCAGCTCATGAGATAAGTGATAAGATAAATTAATTAAATAAATAAAATTTATTTAATTAATTGGAAAGTGGGCTTATGAAAGGAATCTTTAATTAAATAAATAACATTTATTTAATTAAAAATAGATAGAATGAAGATAATTAAATAATTGAAGATTGTTTAATTATAGTTTAGAAGAAATAGCTACTGAATTAATTAAATAAATGTAAATTTATTTAATTAATAGAAGAAATAGATATGTTAGGGATATTGTTCAAGTCTGTTAGACAAATGCAGATGATGTGATAAAGTGATGTTTGAATGCTAATGATAATGAGTCAATTTTGGGTGTCTACATTTTGCCCCTCTTTGATACAATGTTCGATAGAGTGTTGTGTCAAAGAAGATACGATATGCCTTTGCTAAACAAGGTTATGCCTCAGTGTAATTGGTAGGTGATGCCCCCTCGAGAGGTAAGCCAGGCTAACTAGGAAGGGCTGGGTTGGCTCGCGATAGAAGAAAAGCTAGGACGCAAGGTTGACACGAAGAAAACAGGGGTTGGGAAGGAACAAAATGGGATGATGCAGATGAAAAGAGGCTTTGGCATAAAAGAATTAGGGTTTGGATAAGGTTATAAATAGGTTTAATAATGGCAAATAGACTCATTTGTGTTTAGAAAACTATAGAGATCTAGAGTTCCTTAGAGTTGGTGTGTGACGAGAGTTGGAGAGCTATCAGGATGGTGATTCCACACAGAGATCATCGTGTTGAGCGAGTGAGGACACATGGGCGACCAGAGGGATCAGATGTACCAGTATGTATCAAAACTTTTGCTAAAAGCATGATTTTGATAGGCTAGAAGTGTCATAAATGCACACACGTCACCATAAGTGACTAGGTCGTAGGATAGGCAGTTCAGATCGCTTGTGTAGGAAAACAGGTCGCTTATAGTAGTTAGGTTCACTTTTAGGCGCGACTTAGCAATAGTATAAGCAAAATGTGCATTTAGATATAAATAAGTTGCTTATGGGCAAACAATAGGCACATATAGGAATTCAACTCACTTAGAAAGGAGAAATGCTCGCTTAGGGTATGCAGCTTGCGTACGATCAAAAGATAAGCGCATGTAGAGTTCAGGTCGCATGTAGTCTAACAGTGATCGCATATGAGCAAGATAGATGTGCATATGGTAAAAAAAGTCGCTTTTGATCAACATATAGGTGCATAAGGAAAAATGAACCGCTTATGGTAGATAAAAGCTAGTATAGCAATAAACAGTCAAATTTTGATAGCAGTTAAGTAGCGCAAAGGACTGACATGATGAATGAAATGATGCAGGATATACTACCGCCTTTGTTATCATGAGAGCCACATCCTAGGGATTTGCAGTTGGTGAGATTACTGGATGCAGAGGAGCAACTAGTGTTAGAGATCCTCGGGTTAGAGCATGTATCAAGATTGGAGCTGGTGCAGGCACATCGAGGACTAATGACGGTGATGGTGGAGCGATGGATGAGCGAGCATAGTTCTTTTTTGTTGCCGACAGGAGAGGCTACGATCACACTAGAGGATGTATATCGAATTCTGTGGATTCCTATAGATGGGGACCGAGTAGATTATGATCTTGATATGGGTCCAACTGCATTTAGGAGATTATTCGGGATGCCTGACATTGGAGTAGAGGGCTCAGAGATCTCGATGGCTAGGATGGAGGAGGTATGTGATAGACTGCAGCGAGTTGTAGTGGCTATCATCAGATGGCTAGTGGGAGATAGGTGAGCGAGAGGCTTTCTAGTAGGATGGGGGATAGTGATGGAGGGGATGTTCTCCTATGGTACGAGATATGTATGGGCGGAGTGTGTACTTGGATAGCTCTATCATTACTTGCATGATTGTGTGTATATGTTCGGAGCGAGTATGTTTACAGGAGTTACAGTTTTGCATGTGTGGGCTTATGAGCATATTCCAGTGATGAGACTAGAGGGATGGGTGGTTAGAGCAGCAGGAGAGCCGTATGCTAGGATGTACAGAGGAGCTCTGACATACTGGCAGTGCAGGGGAGTAGTGTATTGGTGGAGGAGATTGGATGAGGTGGATAGCTTTGTATGGAGGCCATGGCTGGGATGCGAGAGATGGGATGAGGAGGATGCTGAGCTTGTCTATGCTAGGCAAGCAAGATATATTTTTGGATGCAGCATATACATTATAGAGTGCTATTTGCCAGAGAGGGTGTTGAGGTAGTTCGGGTTGGCACAGACAATACCAGTTGGTGATGCCATTTTTGGGAGGACTAGACAGGAGGTTTTTTATTGGGGGCCGGAGGTTGTGGTTAAGACAGCTTTGGCTGAGAGAGATGGGCTACAGCCAGTTATGTGGCAGTGGGGACAGGGTCTTGTAGATCCAGGGATGCTACCAGACTATGATGCACATTGGGTGACAGCTAGACCGACACGGCTGACGCGGGTTGGAGAGATAGGGATGGAGAGACCGGTTAGGAGGAGGCGACGACGGGCTTCGCCAGTGCAGGCTGTTGTACCAGCAGCACCAGGGATACAGATGTAGGGACAGATGCTAGGACAGCCTCAGATACTTCCATAGCCTCAGGGGTAGATATTGGTGGGTGATGATGTTGGGATTCAGCAATTGCAGAGGCAGATTAGAGAGGAGAGGAGATGGAGGTAGTGAGAACGGATGAGGTTGAGGAGGGTGGAGATAGATAGACACCAGGCAGTGATTGGTTTGTGACATGCTAGAGCCCAGGCTCAGTTACAGTTGAGAGTGCAGGTTGGTGATGGACAGGATGATGGTGCACTTGCTAGGGTGACGGGGGAGAGATATAGCGAGACAGAGTGAGCAAATGATGAGGATAGAGCGAGATACGATGGTACAATAGGTGCAGGTTATGAGAGCTGAGAGGGATACGACTGTGCAGCAGCTACAGGGGATGACTAGTGAGCGGGATAGAGCTATGACGGCATTGGGTACTGATGGGGCTATGATGTATTTGGCCACACAGTTGACATAGGTACAGGCAGAGCTACGGAGAGTACAGGGTGAGGCTGAGTACTATAGAGGCTTATACTATGGAGCTGTGCCAGTAGAGCAGAGGCAGCCTAGCTTCAGGAGTAGGTCAGGGGCTTCAGGTTCATGGAGGTTAGGTGGATCTCGATCAGTAGCCTCAGTGATGGGGCCACCGAGAGACAGGGGGTCAGCTGCAGGACCTAGTGGTGGTGATCAGGGCGAAGGAGCTGCCAGTAGTCACTAGGGCTACCTTGTGCATATTGTATCATTATGAGGCCTAGAGATGATTGTACATACATTCTTTTATGGCTCAGCTTGTATATGTAGAGACTTGTATATTGACACATGTATATATATATATATGATGGAGTATTGCTGATCTATGTGATGTTGCGATGGATGCACTGTTGGTATTATGATGGTTATGCATGTTGTGTTTTGTATTTCATGGATTATGTATGGATGTTTATGCAAATGATATGAATGGAAATGTATGATAATGCAAATATGTAAATGGTTATGATATGATATGGAATTATGCATATAGATAGATGGTAATGAGATGATATATGATGGACTTGTGTATATCTAACACACTTGTTTTGCAAGATAGGAGATGTGGACAAAGGATGATGGAAATGATTGATCTTGATTGAGGACTATATAGGTGGATAATGGAATGGATAGATGGGATGATAGGCAGCTTTTTTAAGTAATTGCTCAAAATGAAAAGAAATGCAATCCTTATGTTTGATATAGCATGTGGATGTTATACACCAGGGTATAGAAGACCAAGGTGTCGAGATATCCCATGCGCAACTAGCATGTTAGAATCTTGTCTGAACATATGAGGTCAAGATGTTGAACCAACATGCCCAAGATATGAATAACAGCTAGTGTTTTAAGATGGACTTTGATGCTACAAGTAATGGTTTGAGTTTACCTCCACTACACATAGTGATAGCTTGTTGGTTATATGTATGGAGCTAGTCTTAACATAGAATAGTCTCAAATGCATAAGAGACTGTTTAGCTTCTCAGATGCTAGAGATATTGATATGTAAGATGCTAATCCCAACACGTACAAGATACCAATACGCATAGGAAGAGAATAAGATCATCCCGCAAACACAACATACGAAAGTAATATGACCATGCCCCATTCCTTACTTCACCGCAACATACCAAGATATAGATAGATCAAGGCAGTCTTGATTAGGCATAGAAAAGGGACAAAAGATAAAACAAAAGATATTGTCATCACGTTCTCTTGCCAAATTTAGGTGCTCTTAAATGGATTTAAGCTGGCACCTTGTTGAGAGGAAAGCTGCATCCTGTTGAAGGCTAAAGATGTTGATAACTGCTATAGCAAATGTTGGCTGAAGGCATGCGGACAAATAGCTTCTGGCTTATTCTTGATTGGTTAAAGTGCTTGAGCTTTTAGAATACACATAGTTTGCTTCCTGCTTGAGCTAATCAAAGAGAAGAAGATGGAAGATGAAAGAAGATGAAGAAGATGAGGTGGATCATCTGTGCTTGAGTACTGGAAATTTCCTTCGTATTCCAGACTGCCTACATACCCTATATCCACGGGATCAAAGCACATTTACAATGAAGACGAGACATGATGAATATGTAGTTTTGAGTGTTATTGATGATGTGTGTGATGAAAGATAGAAGAATGTGTGATGAAAGATTGGAGGATGATGAGAAGAAAGATGAAAGATGGATGATGAAGAGAAGGGGCTATCGTCTTAGCCAGAATCAGAGTGCTTCCTTCACATCTCAGATTTCCTACATACCCTGTATCCACGGGATCAAGGCTTTAATGATAGAGTTGGATGTAGTTCTTGCTTATTTCGCTGAATGAATGATGTTGAAGGACTGACGTGATTGCTTGAATGTTTGTGTGAGTGATGTCTTGCGGATGTTGGATGTCAGATGAGCGCGAATTAACTGCAAAGATATGAATCCTGATTGCAAAATGTTTTTCCATGTTTGTTGTTGGATGAACGCTATGGTTTAAGTTGAAAGTTTGTTGTGTTGTGAGCTAAAATGCTTGATGTGTTATGAGCTAGAGATAGCGGTATCCACTTCCAAATAAGACTCAACAAATGCCCCCAATGCGGGATGGGGTTTATTATGAAGAAGCGACGATAAGGATGGCATGGGGCCAAGATGCTAAGGTGCCAAAAGATATAGTTATCACGACAATGTCCCAAGTATGATAGCTAGCATTGACAGAGATGAAGATGGAAAGGCTGTTTGTTACGATGATATGCAGATTATGATATGGACTATGTGGGATAGGATGGTGAAATATGGTAGGAAGAGTGATTATCAAACAAACCAAGCAAACGATGGAAGCTGGTCACTACACATAGCGCCTGTTTGCCAGGTTTTCACTATGGTACTTATCCAAGGTGCTTGTTTACTAGGTTTTCACCAGAGGACAGATGATTTATCTTAGACTATTATTTTTTTGTTATCCAAAGCACCACAAAGTGGTTTTCACTATTGGATGTTTTTTTTTTTGGGATAGCTGAGCTTTAAGGGTAAAACTTCTTGAGATGAATGCTATTGACTGGTTCATCCAAGGGAATATCATCAAGTGTTGAAAGAGTGTATGCCCTTGATCCATAAACTACTGTGACGATGAAAGGACCAAGCCAATTTGGTTCAAACTTGCCTTGTTTCTCACAGTGTTGCTAATTCTTATGATTTTCTTTAAGGAGAAGTTCTCCAACTTGAAATCGGCATTCTTTGATTTTTTTGTTGTAGCTGCAGCATAGACAATTTTGATAGACTTGGAGATGGTTGAGTGCTGTAAGACACCGTTCGTCTAGAAGCTCAAGATCATGGAGTCTGGATACTCGATATTCTTCTTCTGAGATGGTATGTTGCAAGGATACTCGCAGTGAGGGGATCTCAACCTCAATAGGTAAAATAGCTTCAGTGCCATACACAAGAGCATAAGGTGTAGCTCCAGTGGGAGTCCTAATACTTGTTCTATATGCCCATAATGCAGGATGGAGTTGTAGATGCCAATCCCGGCCAGCTTCATTGACTGTCTTTTTAAGGATTTTGATGATTGTTTTATTAGAAGCTTCAGATTGGCCATTGCTCTGAGGGTAATAAGGGGTAGAGAATCGATGTTGGATATGAAATTTGTTGCAAAGATCTCTAACCTCTTGATTCTTGAAGGGATTACCATTATCTGTGACAATAGTTTGAGGAACTCCATAACAAAAAATGATATAGTGTAGAATAAACTTAGATATTTGCTTGCTTGTGATATAAGTCATTGGTATGGCTTCCACCCACTCTGTGAAATATTCAGTGGCGGTGATAATGAACTTATGACCATTTGATGAAGTAGGATGGATTTTACCTATGAGATCAAGTCCCCACTGCGAAAAAGGCCATGGAGTAGTGATAGGCTGAAGCTCATGTGCTGGTGCATGTATTAAATCTCCATGTTTTTGACATTGTAGACATCTCTTTGCAAATTACTATGCATCTTTTTCCATGGTTGGCCAATAGTATCCTGCTCGTAGAAGTTTCTTAACAAGGCTAGGGCCACCGGAATGCGAGTCGTAAACACCTTCATGTACGTCACATAAGGCCACTTTTGCTTCCTCAGAATCAAGACACCTAAGAAGGATACCATTGAGACTCTAGTGATAGAGGGTGTCTCCTAGGATAGTATAGCGAGAGGCTCGGCGGATAAAGGTTTTGTGTTGGTTGTTAGATAGTTGAAATGGAAAGGTTTGATTATGGAGATACTCATATAAATCCTCATACCATAGCGAATTGGGACCAACAATGTCGCATATAAGCTCAGACTGTGGAACTTCAAATGTTGGAATCAAAAGCTGTTCAACCAAAAACTCACATTTATGTGTATTAGATGGCATGTTTAGGAGAGACCCAATCATAGCCATGGTATCTGCTGCTCTGTTTTGTAGTCTTGGGATTTGTTCAAAAGTGATAGCGTCAAAATTATTTTTAAAATCATCAACCATTAGCTTCTATGGAAGAAGTTTCTCATCTTTTGTTTGATATTCATCTAAGACCTGTTTGATAACCAGCTGAGAATCACCAAAGACTTGTAACTATTTGATAGCCCATTGTACTGCCATGCGCAATCCTGTGATTAAAGCTTCATACTCTGCTATGTTATTGGTACATGGAAATGCAATTCTGTATGACTTGGGTATACAATCTCCTTGAGGGGTAACAAACAAGATGCCCGCTCCTAATCCATGTTGTGTATATGATCCATCAAAATATAGCTGCCACCATGTTGGAGAAGTTAAATTGAACAATCCTTCATCAGGGAATTCTAGATACATTGGATGAATATCTGTGATGGGTGTTGCAGCTAATTGATCAGCAATGACTTGTCCTTTGATGGCTTTTCGATCCACATATTGTATGTCAATTTCACTTAAGATCATGACTTGTTTTGCTAATATTCCTGTGAGAATGGCTTTGGAAAGAAGATATTTGAGTGGATCCACATTAGATATGAGCTTAGTTGTTTGGTTCAGCATATAGTGTTGCAACTTTTGGGAAGCAAACACTAATTCTAAACATGTTTTTTCCATAGATGAATAATTGAGTTCATATCCCACAAGAGTTCTACTGATGTATTAGATAGCTTGTTCTTTTCTTGAAATATCATGTTGAGCTAGAAGGGCACCCAATGCTGCTATTGTTGATGATATGTAGAGCAATAATGGGCAGTCAAGCACAGGAGGTGTTGCCAGACATTCCTTTATTTTATCAAAAGCTTATTGATACTTTTTATCCCACTTAAAAGGTTCACCCTTATGAAGAGGATGCTAAAAAGGATGACATTTATCTGCTAGTTGTGAGATAAATATGCGGATAGACTGTAACCTGCCTTTTAGACTACGAAGCTGCTTGAGATTTGTTGGCGGAGACATTTCCATGATAGCTTTTACTTTAGCTGGGTCCACTTCTATCCCTCATCAAGACACAATGTATCCCAACAGTTTTCCTGAATACACATTTCTTTGGGTTCAGTCTAACTTGATACTTTTCTAATCGATCAAAGATTTGAGCTAATAACTATAGATGTCCTTCTCTTGTCTTAGATTTTCCCAGGATGTCATCAACATAATCCTCCATGATAGTATGAAAAAGGTCATGAAAGATAATTGTCATGGCTCATTGATAAGTAGCTCCAGCGTTCTTGAGACCAAAAGGCATTACAACCCAGCAGTATGTGCCCCATGGAGAAATAAAAGAGGTTTTATCTTGATCTACCTCTACTATTCTGATTTGATTATACCCTGAAAATCCATCCATCAAATATAGCATTTAATGTCTGGCTGTCAGATCTACAATGCTATCTATGCTTGGTAGTGGAAAGTCATCCTTAGGACATGCTTTGTTAAGATCTCTAAAGTTTGTGCAACAGTGAACTCGTCCATCAGGTTTTGCTACAGGTACCAAATTTTAAACCCATTCTGGATAATCAATAGGCTTTGTGAACTTTGCTTCTAATAGTTTCTAAATCTCTATCTTGACCAATAAAGCTACCTGTGGATGCATTTTGTGCAATTTTTGTTTGACAGGTTTTGCATTAGGAGATACTACTAAATGATGTACCACAAGTGATGGATCTAG
Organism: Cunninghamia lanceolata; assembly: GCA_027924645.1. Lineage (NCBI taxonomy): Eukaryota > Viridiplantae > Streptophyta > Pinopsida > Cupressales > Cupressaceae > Cunninghamia > Cunninghamia lanceolata. The sequence goes on along the minus strand of BSBN01000564.1, from coordinate 1,491,140 downwards.
ACTCGACATGTCAACATAAGTCCATGCAAAATTTATAGCTCTTCTCAGAAAAAATGCTGTGAAGTTTCTTCTTTCTTGCTCTGATAGTGATGCTGCCAAAAAAGTGATCTTTGGATTCTGCTCTGTACCCAAGTTCATGTCTTGTGATTGTTCAACTAGCACTGTTGATTTCTCATGATAATCAGTGGAAATAGGAAGATCAAATCCCCCATCCTTAGGTGCCTCGGAGAGGTTTTCACCTTCGGATACGTCCTTTATTTTTACTTTTTCACGGTCAAAAGGTGCCTTTCAGTTTTCGTGAACTATTTTGTTTGATTTTGTTTATTTCACTTTTGTGACTGAAGGATTTGATACTTCCGCCAAAATATGCTAGTTTAGGTAAGTCCATCATGAAACTTGCTTTGTGATCACCCAATGGAATGCCTTGTCGCAAGCCCATGAATTCTGCAATAGCTTCATCATTTTCAAATGTATCTAATATCGGTGCCCCTGTTGGTCTCAATCGACGAGGTCAGGATATATGAGTGAAAGAGAAATGGAGGAATGGTTATGGCTAGAGGACGCTGTAGAGATCATGAAGATGGAGTGTTCTTGGAAAAGGTTGGTAATATGAAAGGGGGAGTCATCGATAGTATCCAAATTAGAAGTCTCTCTTACCGAGGAAGGTCCAGCTTCAGTATCAGAAATACACTTAATGTCCTTGAGTCGCGGTACCTCCGGCTGATAACCAAGGCCTTGTTTATTAAACTTCTTAGACACAATAATGGGTTCAATAGGTCCTTGTTCCTGTGATCCCAATCCACCATGTCCTTTATAGCCCATGTTCTTTATGATGCGGAACCCATTGTTGTATCTCTCTACTTCTAGTTGGACTTGGTCATTTTCATCAAAGAATATCCAAGAATCTATATCATCAATGTCTTCATCATCCAGGAATCCTCCTTTAAGGAATACTGTAGGTGGAGCTTTGATAATAGCGGGGGCTGAAGTTGGTTTAGATGTGGAAGGTTTACCATAGGATTTAGGGGATAATGGAAGGGTGTCTACACAACAAGAGTCTTGCAGTGTGTATTCACCAGGGCCATGTTTGGTGTACTTGATACGAAGGTTGGAAGCAGCTTTGCTAGATGATGGCTTGAGTAAGTCAGAGGGGTCGACATAGGATGAAGATGGATATGCCTCGGTGTTGATAGGAATGCGGTTTGGACTCTGATATTTAGCTTGAAAGGCACGACAAAATTCAAATGGATTGGGATCAGCTTGGATTGTAACTTCAACACCGTTGTGTGGGAATTTAAGACATTGATGGTATGTGGAAGGAACTGCCTTGAGGGCATGTATCCATGGACGACCAAGGATGATGTTATAAGGAAGGTCAATATCAAGAACCTGACAATGAGTTTCTGTAGTGATCGGCCCAACTTGGATAGGCAAGAAAATAATTCGTTCAGTATCTCTCTCGGCATCATCATATGCTCTGATAGTAATAACCTTGGAGGTGTCAACATCCTTCTCAGAATATCCCAATTGTTTTATTAACTTCAAAGAACATATATTAAGACCAGCTCCACCATCTACCAAGATTCGTTTGATACAGTGTTGTTTAACAAACACTTCAATGTGGAGGGCTTCGTTGTGGGAAGGATGGATGGAGGCCTGCAGATCTTTGTCAGAAAATGTTAAATGACAAGGGGTTGCAATGCTAGTGACCATAGATTGGAATTGTGTGATATCGATATCATTGGGCATCGAAGATTCTTGTAAAGCTTTGTCAAGGATAGCTTTGTGGGCAGAGGATATGCAAAGCAACTCAAGAATGGATATGTGTGCGAGTGTTTGGCCAAGGTGATCCAAGATATTATAGTTAGAGAATGGTCAAGGAGGATGAACAGGTGCTCCTTGAATGGTGACTCGACCTCTTCAGGTAGTTACAGTGCAATCAGGTGCTTTGCCTTGGATAGTAATGGTAGAAATGCGAGCATGGTCAATGCGGCCAATAGTAGATGATTCATAGTTGTACTGAATGGCATTCCCAGCATGAGGGTTACTTGTTTTGTCATGAGATGGAAGTGGATTCTTGAAAGTCTCTAGATCATAGTTCGATGTTGATTGTTGTACCGGTTGAATTGTTGAAGGTGTAACTTTGATTAAACCTTGATCGATGCAATCTTTGATGACATGTTTTAAGCGCATACAACCATTTGTTTTGTGTCCTTTAACTCTATGAAAATCACAATACTCATTTTCTTTGTACCAAGGAGCTTTGAAGAGTGGTTCACCATTGGGTGATGCATCCGGTAAGATAATATCGCCCGCTTGGAGAAGCTTTCGAAAGATAACTTGCATAGGTTTTGCTAATGGTGTAAATTGTCGACGCGGATTGGAAGTTTGTCGCTGTCACGTTCGTTGAAAGGGTTGTGTTGTTGTAGAAGCAACTTGGATGTTGATGGGAGCTTTCATAGGTTGGATGTTCTTTGCGTCCACAACACCATCATTGACAACATTTTTATTTTTGTTCCAAAAGCAAGACTTCTCATTGGAGTTTTAAGGATAGTCTTTGTTATCATGAAAGATCTTGATAGTTCCTTTAGCAATTAAAGCTCGTTCAATGATGGTTCCTTTGGAAACAAGTTCATCAAAGGTGCTAGCACTTTGTAATTGTAATTGGAATGACAGCTCGGGGTGAAGATTTTGAACAAAGATATCGAGCTATTGTTTCTCAGGAATTTCCCATGATAATTTGCTAGCCATATTATGCCATCATTGAGTGAATGAAGAAAAGGCTTCACCATTGCGTTGTTTATTGTTGACAAGGTCGTTCATGTTTATCTCATGGTCAATGTTTAAAGCAAAGTGTGATCGAAACTTATTGGCTAACTCCCAAAAAGACTTAATTCTCGGAGGTAAATGAGAGAACCATTCAAGCGCTTGTCCGGCTAAGCTTTGAGGAAATAGTCTCAAAAGATATGTATCGTCATAAGCAACATCAAGACATGCCATAAAGAATGCTCTAATATGGTCTTCCAGATTTCCTTTTCCTTTGTACTTGTCAAATTGTGGGATTTCAAAGTGTGGTGGAAAAGGTGTCATATGAAGAGACTTGTCAAATGGATATGCACATATGTTTTCTAGAGAAAATGTCTTCTTGCCTTGGCCTACCACTTGGTTAATCATTTGTTGAACATCCACTGAAGATAATTGCTGTTGTTGCAAAGGGGGTGAAACGTGGTATGGTGTATATTAAGGTTGCTGTTGCGGGATGTATGAAGCCATGATTGTTTGTTGAGGTTGCGTACTCACAATGTATGTCAAAGGATTGGGATGTGACACATATGTGGTGGAGGATTGCTGTCCTTGAGGCGCAAGTGGTGGTTGGGTATATTGTGACGAATGGGCACCAAGATTTTGCATCACATGCGAAGTGGAAGATGGATTGACACTAGTTAATGGTTGGGAGGTTGGATTTGGATTTGTAGCATGGTAAGTGATGGAGGGATTGGTAGATGCGAGAGAAGGATGGACACTTGGGTTTGTATTTTGGACAACATGGGGATTGATGTGTGTTATGGGTTGGGTGATAATAGGCAAGCCTTGGGTAGCATAAGATGGATTGATGGTATGTGAGGGATTGGAAGAGTATGACAAAATGGATGTAAGTTGCTGAACATAAGTGACCGTAGAGCTAGGATTGGCTTGAGAAACGATAGGAGGGTCACTATATCAATCAGACTAACATTGGGATTATATGGTATAGTAGATGGATTAGTAGAGATGGTGGAAAGCATATTAGCAGTTGGTATATGGGATATGGTATTCATATGGGATATGGTAGGTTGTGATGGTCGTCAAGCTTGGGCTATTGGTGTTGTTGGTATAATTTGGGATGCTTGCATAGTATGGGATATGGGGATAGCTTGTGATGTTTGGAGTGTTTGCACTTGGGCCATATGGACAACTTGTGTTACTTGAGGCATGGGAACGGTCATGGTAGGAGGAGGTGTATGTTGAGGAACATGGAAAGGTGGAATGTTTAGATTTTGTGACATGAGAGGGAGCACATTGATCGGTATGATCAAAGGTTCTAAAGTGTGCTCCGAGCGTGGTAGATCAAATGAAGTAACAATAGGCAATGAAAGAGATGTGGTGGAAGATAGAGCTTGTGATATGGTGGGGGATGGTGTGACTATAGTGGATGGTCCCTTTGGAACAACAACGGGAGTGTTTGGATCATGCTCTCTAATAGAGGATATGTCAAAATCTCTTGGTAATTTAGCTCCCATGTGAGCAATTTGCAAGAAGTAGTGATTAGGCTCAGATAAAACAAGTCTCTCAACTTGATCCCACACATGGGTGTCTGATGCAGAGGTAGGAGGACCAAAACTATCCTCAATAACATTAACAAATCAAAGAACTAATCCAATTGCTTTAGTTAGGTTGAAGAGAACATTAATACATATTTTTCCTCCATTTTTCATGAAGATCCAATGGTAGGGGAGAAGGTTATGATTTTTTTCCCAAAACTGCAAACCCTAGGCAGCGTTCAGACTTGCCCTCACCAAAATTGCAATATCTCTCACAAAACTTAATGAAATTATACCACACAAAAATAATTGTAAACTAGAAACACATATCTTTCCATCCATCTATTATATGCATCAATGTGAGGCTGTACTGGGCCGTACCATGCATATTTTCAGACTGCATTTTCAGAAAATTAAACTTTGTAGACCTACCCTCAATAAAAATGCCATAACTTATTCAAATCTTAATAAAATTTGACGCAACAAAAATAAATGGAAAGTAGACTCAATACGCTTTCCATACATACCACATTCTGGTCATATAAAATCTGTACCAATCTTTGAAACAATAGTTTAACATTCAGAAATGCAGAAACAAGGGTATCTTTTATTGATATCACATCAAAATAACAACCCACATTCTCCAACCTTCTCCGCCCTGCCTTCACAAATGGATACAAGGCCTTTTAAAGGCATTACATCATGACTCCTCACATTCCAACTAATTTCTAACTGCCTATCAACGCCTAGAACCAAAATGACCTTTCATCTTCCATATGTTGCATTGCAACTTTACAATTTTGCATCATTTACACAAATTTGAACTTAGACCTCTCTTAGTGACTTTAATAAAAGGAAAAATGACTTAATTTATCTCATTACATTGTTGAATCATCAAAGTTCAATCAAATTCCTATGAAAGCATCAATTTGTCAAGGTGCTTCTGCACCAGTGTCCTGAAATTCTGATAAGTCTTCTTGGGATTATTCTTCAAAAGTCTCCAAAGATGTTGAGGTTGCACTTGTTGTGAGGATGACTCTCCAACGATATACCCATGAGGTGTAAACATATGAAGAGGCATACCAGTCGTGAATTGAGTTGCATCCTTAAAAGGTGTCGATCTAAGTTGTTACATCTCAGCTTGCAATTTGGCTTCCATTTCAGCTCTATATTGACTCCTAGTTTGAGGCATGATGTTGATGTTGAAAACTGAAGTTTAGCTTATCAAAGTTTTGAGACCCAAAAGATGATAGTTTGTTGGTTGGTTAGTTGGTTTGCTTAGTTGCTGATTTGTTTGGTTGGTTTGCTTTGTTGATTTGTTGTTGGCTGGTTTTCCCTAGAGAATAGCTCACACACTCAAGGGAAAAGTTGTTTGCTAAAGGTTTCTATGTTGCTGAAGCTAAAGCTGATGTTTTGTTGATGGATCAAAATGATTGGTTTGATGTTTGGTTTGCTGGTTTGGGATCTCAAAAAGATAAAAAGCTCATGAAATGCGATTGATTGATATGCTCAAAACAGGAGACAAAGTCCAGGTATCTGCTAATAGTCAGAGATAGGTATGAAAGCTAATGCTGAAGCTGAGCAAGCCAGATTTGTGGCTAATTCGACTGAGTCACTAAGATTTGTTGGTAGTAGACCACAGGCGACAAGTGATAGCTCATATGTAACTCAGAAAAGGCTAAAGGCGACTGATAATAGCTCAAATGCAGACTAGTTTAGATTCTGTCAGCAGGTTACAGTGTTAACCAGAGGCGATCCGATTGTTCACAGGTGATAACTATTGGCTCAAAAGTAATTTACTGATGATCAGAAGTGACTCAGTTTATGCCAAAGGTGACAGACTGTTGTTTAAAGGTGACCTGATTTAGATAAGAGGCGACTGAATGTTAATTAAAAGCGACTCTGTTTATGCCAAAAGTGATTAACTGTTGTTCAAAAGTGATTCAGTTCAGGCAAAAAGTGACTAACTGTGGTTTAAAAGTGATTCTACTGTCTTTATGCGGGTAGTTTAGGCTTAAAAGTGACTGTGTCAATCAGAAAAGATGTCTGATTTGTGATTTTTGACAAGAAAACAATAATTAGTCACTCACACTCACAACAATCACAAACTTGTACAACCTAGGCTAGGAAAGGACTGCATTTGTTGAATCCCCTGGCTGTGCTTATTCAAAGCAGATAGCTTCAGGATCTTGGTAGCACCGGCTCCCCTCCACGGCACACAATTCTCATGCATACCAAGATTTGGGTTTCCTTAAAGGCCTGTCCCTCACCAAACCTTAGGATTATCCTTGCTATCTCTTCTAAGAACCACGTGAATCGGGGCCGCTTCAAAGGTCCCACCTTTTGCATCAACAAATAGAGGGTTTTTGGCTACTACACAGTTGCTAATAAGGGCATCCGTTCGGGTGGCTATACGTGCGGCAGCGCTACTCTTCGTTATGGAGTCTCCTAGCCTTCAAGGGTTACGCCTTGGAGGGTTTTGGGGGAGGTTGGTTGTCGGTATAACACAACAACACCCGTTGTTTGTGGCTTTTGACACAAACACTTTTCTTATATAGTAGTTTGGAAGGACTTGACTTTAGCCCGTTACTGCTTGGGTCGTATCCCTTCTCACACCGGGAAGGCAGGCCCTTTAAATATAATAATAAGTTCTCATACACCCAAGATCCATTTGATAGGCAAGGGGAGAGGATAATTTTGTTATTAAATTTGGGTTACAATCAATCACATGCAAGAAATCAAAAAAGATAAATCAAGCACGGAGCAAGCAATGATTCATTTTAAGCACCAAGTCCAAATGTCCCTAATTTAGTGAAAAACCACAAGTTTTGGATCAATCAAAGCTGCAATAGATATGTTAGTAGTTTGATAACCTCCTTTTCTTAGACAAATCGATAAGATGCTACACAAATATCCAATTAGTACCCAAGAAAACAAATTGTAAATTATACAGTCTGAAAGCGACATAGTTTACTAGAGGTGATTCACTATCTGTCAGAAGCGATCTCTTTTTCTGTCATAGGCGAAATCTTACAGATCATAAGTGATGCGGAGAGCGCCAAATGCAAATTGTTTAGGCTTAGAAGCGATGCAAAAAAGCATAAAGTGGTTGGTTTTTGCTCATAAGCGATCTAGATCTACAAAAGAAATAGTATACATAAAAAACCCTAGTTCTGCAAAAAGTGACGCGATTAGCTAAAAGCACTCATTGTCAGATAAAAAATGATTCAATTAAATGCAAAAGCGATTGCTGTTAGGATAAAAGCGATCCAAAATAAACAAAAGTGATAACTGTTATTATAAAAATGATCCAGAAAACACTACAGGCGGTAGATTTTAGTTCAGGAGCGACGCAGGTCCATGGACAATGACGATTGTTTTGCTCAAAAGCGATTGAAACTTGCCGTAAGCGCTCGGATAATATGATCTTCATAAAAACAACTTCAACAACAAAGTTAATCAAGGACATGAGTCCCACCGGGCGTGCCAAAATGTGATAGGTAAAAAATCAGGTTAATAAGATCAAGCATAGCCATGAAAACCTAACCCTACCATCATCAAAGAATCTAATCCAAATGAAATCAAAAGCATGCAATTCAAGCACAATATCACCTAGATTGTGTGATTCCTTGTTTATGATGTGGATCGATTCTCCAACAATGAGAAATTATGAAGATAAAAGCTGCCATGATGGATGGATGATAATGATGAAAGCTCAATGGATGTTATGGATACTTAAATGCTCAATATGCTCAAGATGATAATGTAGACACTATATGAATGATGGATAGATGGTATGGAATGAGAGGGTGTTTATATAGAACTCAACCAAAATCAATCAACGGTGGAGATTCGGCGGATATGTGAATGGCTAAGATTGAAGGATAGGCATAGGTGAATATGTAGATGACAAGTGGAGAGAAGATAGGGCTTATGTGTGACCGTGCACATAAAAAGTACTACATGTAAGAGATATTAAATAAAAGGATGTAGTACCACTTATCTTTTTAAATGAAAGAGGCACACATGTCGACTCATGAGATAAATTATAAGATAAATTAATTAAATAAATAAAATTTATTTAATTAATTAGAAAGTGGGTTTATGGAAGGAATCTTTAATTAAATAAATAACATTTATTTAATTAAAAATAGATAGAATGAAGATAATTAAATAATTGAAGATTGTTTAATTATAGTTTAGAAGAAATAGCTACTGAATTAATTAAATAAATGTAAATTTATTTAATTAATAGAGGAAATAGATATGTCAGGGATATTGTTCAAGTGTGTTAGACAAATACAGATGATGTGATAATGCGATGTTTGAATGCTAATGATAATGAGTCAATTTTGGGTGTCTACAACAACACTATCAATCTCCTCTTTAGTCTTCAATCCAACAATGCCTATTTTTTCGGTCTCAACTCTCTACTACAATACAACCATAATACAATATCCTCATAAAGGGGTTGCCTTCTAGGGTAAGACAAGCCAACATAACCTCTACCATCAAATATGTGACCTAATGATGAACGATCCAAATTTACAATAAGAAAATATATATAAAATGTGGCTTTCAGGATGCATGGTCCCTAGCCCCTGTAGGGGGGTACCCCCTGCAACCCCCTTGGATAACCTACATGTGTCAGGTATCAGGATCAAATGTGCGCGACTGAAACAAGATCGTTACTTGGTTAATACTTCTTCCCTTATGGAAATTTACAAACAACATTATGAGTAATTAATCGGATAGGATTTACAAGGCTGATGGCACCTTATTCCTAACAACAAATTATGTTTTTGTTTAATAAGATTTAATATGTTGGTACCCTACCTGTAATATATATAGAAATTTGTACTAAATGTTAAACAATTGTGGAACCAATCTTATTTGATCATAAAGTTACCAATGTTTTATTGAAGCCATATAGTTATGAGTATTTATGGCATGTCTTGGAGTTGGTATGTATGGTAGGCTATATATTGTTGATTCTCTCTACATCATATTTAGAATAGGTGAAGAAATTAAGGGCTTTCCCAACTATGTCCACATAATGAGATGTCACATTATTCATTCTTTTTTAGTTTAATATTGTATCAATTAACGTGTGGGCTTTCTTTTAAATCATTTATGGAATCTTACTCTTAAATTTGCACTCCCATTCAATTACCCTTAGCTTTCCATCTATGATGGATTATTTTATGTACAATAACAAAATATAAAGAAAAATCACAAATAACAAATGAAACAAACCCTAAACAACATTTGGATTTTTAAAATACTTGAGGATGACCCTACATTTTGTCAAAAAAATTGATCTACATAAAATTTAATTATATATTTTTCAAGAATATAATTTCAAATTCTTGAACAATCAGTCCTTTTAAAGGATACCAAATTTTAATATATAGTAATGACAATCTATAAGTAGGCCAAGACATTAACTTTTAAAACCATTTGCATGTTAAACTGTGTCAAAGAACTGAGAATAATTGAAAACTTATTAGATGTCTTATTGTTGTCATGAAGTTTAAAACCATTCAAGTTAATATTGACTTCTATTCTAGTTTCTACAAAGTCTACTCAAATAAAGGCAATACTATGCATAACATAATCTAAATAGTGCCCTTATTAGCAACTTAGGAATATGAAAAAAAATGCCATTTGCTTCAATCCAATAGTTCTTAATGGACCCTCTTAATTCATAACATTAACCTCCAAGTATATGAGTATTTAACTAAAATTGCATGTTGTAAACCACAAAAAAGTTCAAAGATTAAATAGAAAAGTTAACGTATCTTCTAAAAAATAATTATAAAGATAATTTGTTTTGGTTAGAGATCATAAAAGTCTTGTAACAAAGCCAACAAGCATCTACAATTTAAATAAATAATTTCACATTATCATTTTAGATATAAAATATCAACCAGAAGCCCAAAGCATTTTTACATAGTCACAAATGATCAAAAAGGAATTTTTTGCAATTGTAAATTGCTATAGACAATACATGCACAAGGACACTAAAAACAAACATCATAAATTTTCCATTTCTCTTCTTGATGCATGAAGCCTTTTATAACCTCAATGAGATGGGAAAACATACATATATGTAACCTCAAAGGTAAAGAGAGCTATGTAGTGGCATTTCAAGTTTTTTGTGCCCATTTATCCTATTAAAATTGTCTTGTCCCTAAGAAGACATACTATATGATTATGATCCACTGACCTTAGATATTTTACTACTCTACTCCATCTTGCATAATTATTTTGAATAAATTTAAAACTCCAAAGTGATAAAATTGAATTAAATTTTAATGAAAGTTTGTATCATAATTATTATCTTACATCATTTATCCTTGGATTTCTTAGAGGAGTTGTGTTAAATCAACAAATCGTAATTAACATTTAGTTAATTTAAATATTTGTATAAATGTTGACAGTTAAAATTTTCCAAGAACATCCAAACCTATAATATATTGCCCATGAAAGAAGGTGTCTTCAACATAAAAATTATATGTGAAGCATTTGATGCTTGATTTGACTAAGTATTATAACGAGTGTTATTCCAAACTATATGCTTTGTTGGCTATGATCTATTACAACTACTCGAGTATTATAAAAGTGTTACTCCAAACTATATGCATTATTAAGATCCCAAAGAAGGTATGACATTTATGCACATTTTAATAATCTTTTATAAATAGAATGACTACCATGTTTTCAATGTACATGGGTTTAAGCTTTAAAATATTACTTGTTTTCCAATAGCCAAATTAGTTCCAATTCTTTTGAAGCTACAATATTAAATTGAGTTTTGAATAATTTTTGTTTTTGATCGGTAATGTGAGGATATTTAGGCCGGCCCACTCTAGCAGAGGTCACAAGGGGGACCTCCTCCCCATTCACATTAGAGCTTAGAGTCCACTTAAGAGCCACACACACTCTCAAATCTGTTGATAACTGAGAGGGGGGGTGAATCAGTTATCCTACTATTTTCTTCTTTCTTAACTTTCTTAATAATCAATGCAGCATTAATCCAAATAAGCAAACATAACTATGAAATGGAAATACACATGACACAATATTTTTGATGTGGAAACCCTGTTAAGGGAGAAAACCACGGGGTGATTAACCCAAGATTGTATTCTCTGTTAGAAGAATGGAAATACAAAATGGCACTTGCCAATTAGGGCTCACTGCCCGAGCACACTACTCACAAGAAGGCACACTGCCTACAAAAGACACACTGTCTACAAAAGAGTGTTATACAATACTTGAACTGATTGGTAGCATCCACATATGCTGGAGTTCAGTTCCGGTTAGGCTCAGTACACTGATCTGCTGCACTTCATCTTTCCTCTTCTCTTCTGCTGCTTTCCTTTCACATACTGGACCTTCCTTACTGCTTCTGCTCTGCTCTGCTTTTATTCGCACACTAATAACAACCACACCACTTCTCACAACTAAATCCATCGTGTATATATATCCGCACAAGTGATTTCATCACCTTTCTAGTCAGCACCCAGAATAGTCAATCTTTTCACAAACTTTGATCTGTCGGCTGAATCCTTGCACACCAAGTAATGCGGATTAATGATATACTTGTGGAAATCATTAATCATGTCGGCTAAACATAATTCATGCCTTTATAACCTTCACCAACATCAGTAACACATCCGGAATAATGTCTGATGTTCTGCCAGTCAGTTCTTCCTCTGTTCACACTGTCACATGAGAACCTGACACTCAAACATTCATATCTCTTTATCCTTTTCACACCGGAGGCTCAAACCTTGGAATCTATTAGTAAAGATACTCCTCTTGACTTCCCCAAATCCACACTTCACCAAGATACTTCCTCTGAGAGATCCGGACCTGTCTGTTAGACCTTACCACATGCTCTATTCTTGTTTACCAGACCACAACATTCTTCACTCTGACTTCTAGTAGAGACATACCATGTCCTGCGGATGTGTGGGATGAACTTTGTTGCCATCAATGACAACATTCATGAATCCATATAGTGTCTCTTGCCAACAATCTCCCCCTTTGGCATTGATGGCAACACTTAGTGAAAAATGACTAAGTGTTTACACTATGCTCCCCCTTGGCTGATGCTCTATTTTTATATACATTTTCCGGAGCTCCCCCTTAGTTGGATTCCTCATTTTTCACTGCTCTTCACTCCCCCTTTGACATCAATGGCAAAGGGTAGGGTCCGCACACCAAAATTTCCAAAAATTTAACTATACTTAGTCGCATAAGTATATACATATGGAATACTTACATATACTGCAGTATGTCTGCAAAAGTTGTTTTCAGTTGAATGAATTATGTAGCCCAACTTTACTTTATTCTGTCCAAAATTGATATATGACTGCTCAATAGAAATGCAAATGCATCTGCCCTTTTTAGATTTGTTGGATCATTTGTCTGGGCTGTGATTTGAGCTTCTTTTATGGCCTCATGCATGGCCTCTAACTTAGGGACAATTATCCCTCTGAGCTCACTCAACCTGCTTATTCATTTTTCTTCTCTTTTTCAAGCTTCTTAATCTCATTCAAAACTGCAACCATTTGACATTCTTGATTTATTATTGATGTAGTAAGTGGATCAAAATTTTGAGAAAGTTTTATCAGTTTATCCTCCTGTTCTTTCATTTTCTTCTCAATCTCCACTGTTGCTTTGGACCAGAAAATACAAAATTTGTATACTTCACTGCCATCTTTAAGAGCATTTTCTAAGCTCTTTATCCCAATATTCACATTTCTTCTATCATTAATGATCAACCCTTGTACCTCTAAGAATCTCTTATCCAAAAACTCCTTTCGGACCTTTTCTTCAGCTGACTTCTCTAGAGAATCAAAATGTGTGCTAACACTATTGACTAGAGTTTTGAGATTACCAGATGAGGAGGCTGTGGGATCCTTCTGAAACAATGGCATAATCTTTTCTAGCACTCCGGAAGCAGCTTCTATCAACTCACAGTCTTCCATGTGAGACTTTAGGAGTTTTTCTTTAGCCTTTGCATTAGCGAATGAGGCTATCTTCATTGTCTGTACCGGAGAAAGTGAATCAAAATTAAATGGTCCTTGTAGAAGCTCCGGTTCATCAATCTCCATTATTTCTTTGTTCAGGAATTCTTGGACAGTTTTTGCAGTGTTTCTTGCTGGAGACAGATGTTTCTTCTCTTCTGCATTCTTAGGGCTGTCCCTTGGAGCTTTCTCTCCTTCTACATTCTTACCACTAGTAGTTGTGGTTTTCTCTGTTGGGGTCTTCTCTCCCTCTGCAACCTTGGTACTGTCAACTTCTTTTTCCTTCACTCCTACTTCTTTCTCCTGTATTCTGTCTCCTCCTTTAGATCCGGAAGCTGTAGGGGAAACCAGAGGAGAAATGTTAGTCTGTTCAGGGCCCACCTCTTTTGTCATTTTCTTAGTAGATTCTTCTGCAACACTCGTGGTCGAGGGGTCAGTACCCAAGTCCTCTATAATTAGAATGTTGAATTTCTTAAAAGCATTCTGGAGGATCTCTTCGATCTCTTTTGCCACTTTGTCAGTTTCACCAAGCATTAGCTGATTCATCCTGGCTTTGCTCCGGAACTCATCCTTGCAATCTTTGAATACCATATTCATTGTCTTGGGATCGATTGAAGGAAATAGCTGAATTGCTATCTATTCCTAGATCTCGAGATCTTTTGCTCGAGCATTATTCTTCCTCATTTCAAGCCTTTTCTCTAAGCTTTTGGGAATTAGAGAGATATTTTCAATAAAAGCTTTGTTGTAAGTGTTCAAAAATTGAACTGTAGCTTCCTCCAAAATCTGTTTATCTACTTCATTATAATCATCATAGAATTCTGTTAAGGGTTGCAGGTTTCCATCCACAGTGACTGTTTTTACTACAACATCTAAGGATAGAGTGGGTTTTTCAACAAATTCCTCTTCCTTCTCTTCTTCTCCTTGACTGGTAGAGTGTTCACTGGATGATTTCTTCTTCTTCTTCAGTTTCTTTATCTCCTCATCTGATTCGGTTTCCTCTTCGTCTCTTTGACTGGCATAAGCCCTTGTGGCTTTTGTCTTTGATCTTTTCTCTCCTTTGTCAGATGCCTGGACTTCCAATTTTGATGTTTTTGAACTTTTGGCTGTGACAGGTGTAGATCTCTTTGATGATCTAGTCCGGGTTGAGGTTTCTACCGGAGCACTTTCCTTGCTTTTCTTTTTTGCCTCTTTCTTCTCTTCCTCATCCCTTTGCCTCTTTTCCCTGTTGGCATCAAGTGCCTCCTTTGAGATGCCAAAGCCTTTGGCAACATCTTCTACCTCTTTTCTTACTTTCCTTTTGATCTCTGGCTATCTTAGCTCAGTGTGAATTTTTACACTTAGTTCTTCAAAGGTTCCAAATCTTTCTGCTTTTGGGTCCTTTGGCTGACTGAGCATGTGTTGAACATGCAGCTCTATAATTTGTTTATCAACTTCATACCCCATAGGCATAATCCAGACTGTCCTTGGCTCTACTGCCTCCATTAGGCATTGATCAGTGTCTACCATGAAGAACACTGTATCCTTGTATTTCTTGACTACTGATTTGGGGATTCTTTCTCTGATTTGCATTGTATTTTGAAATTGCTTGAAGTAACCCCACAGAGCTATATTCCTTGCCTTAGCATTGTAGTGCCCCTCAACTGGTCGTCTATCAGACTGATGTTTGCTTAGAAGTACTGGACATTATGACAGTATTTTAGATCGTTTGATGATGGATTCCTAGTTATTTTGCTATTTCAGTATGAACCTAATTGTTATGATAACAGATGTTGATGTTGGATTATGTTATTTTATGCTTTACAATTTGATAAATGAACTAGATGTTATAGATGCTTTGATGTTATTCACTATATGGGATTGGAAGATAGTTGATCATTTTATGTTGTTGACTAGTAATCAGATACCTTGTTCAATATAGTTAATTGTTTATTCATAAACGTGAATGGAACAGTGTCATATTACTCACTCTTGAGTACCCTACCCCACTGCGATTTCCATTCACTATAGGACTGCATGTGATGTATATATATCTTGTTATGGTTAACTGTGCGTTGCTGCAGGATGCAGGTACTAGGCACCGACTCCACCTGATTACCAGGTCTAAGCGTGCCTTTGCCAATGGATTAGTTGATTGGAGTTAACGTGAGGTCCCTAGTCAGTGTTGTCTGGTCATCAGTTTACCCTTGTGGTTATTGGTTGTCATTCGATCATGTCTTGCTATCAGGTAAAACTGTACCTTGGAGTCTAATTAGGTCCGAAGGTGTCTAAGTGTGTATGGTAGTGTTGTGCTTTAATTAGAATCATTATACGAAAGAATATAAATGTTGATAATTGAGCATAATGTCGTTAGTTGTTAATTATCGTTATAAATAAATTATTATTTTATTAGAAGTTTAGTTGTTAAATAAAGTTGTAAGAAATTTTGTATTGTTTAATATAATATTATTTATAATAAATATTTTAATAAATAAAATAGTTGTAGTTGTAAATTGTGAATACAACTTAATTAATAAAATAAATTAAAATATAGTTATAAAATTATTGATTGGCGTAATATTACAATTTTATTAATAACACTATGGTTGGTCGGTTATAAAATTAAATGTTGTCGATTGATATTTAAAAAAAAGAAAACCCTTGGGATTATTAAATTAAATAAATATATATTTTTAGAGGGGAGATGCACGGGATCACATGCCGAGTTCCTTGGTAGATGAGAGAGACTGTTCTATAAAAGAGAAGCTTGTAGAGGCAAAGAGGGGGAATCGCAGGTAGAAGAAGAGAAAAGAAGGCAGGGAAAAGAAGCTTGGAACTTCAGCAATGGAAACAAGACTTGTCGACTCGATATCAAAGCCAGGTTCCTCTAATGCTCGATTTCTTCCTCTGATTCTGCATCTGTTTATGCTGGGTTGATTGCTTCTTTATTTGCAAATAGAATTCTTGTGGTTGAATTGCTTCCTGCGGAATCCTTCTGTCCTCTCTGTGTTTACTCCTTTTCAAAGGATGAAATCATAGTATAATTGTGAATTCTCAGGAAACATCAATTTACCTTAGTCGTCTTATCAAAAAATGAACTTAACATGGCATTGAGGGTGAAACTCTGTTAGTTCCTTGATCGGCACTATAAATTTATCACGGTTTTAGCTATTGATTTGTATAACAACAGCAATACTTAGATCTCCGTTTTATGTCATCATTGAATCTAAGAAGGGACGTCTTTGATTTGTCATCAAACCCTAGTTTTATTCCTTGAAAGAGAGCAGGTATAAGCAATGGATCGAGTGCTGCAATCGTATTTTAGAAACCCTAATTAGTGGAGGTTTTCATTTCAGCAGCGATCCATCTTCACGGCAAGGTAAAGGATGAGCTTCGTAGAAGGTAAATTGGCAAGCACAAAGGGCGCATTCTTTTTCCAACCAGTCTATATAGTAGCTGCCGTTCGAGGAAAAAGGTAGGAGAGGTTAATGCTCCTCCTTGGCTCGTTCCATCCTCCAATGATAGTTTAAAGGTAGATGTTTTTACAGTGATCCTGCGCCATTTTATTTCCTTATCATTGGGAACGTCTCCCCTTCGACCTTGACGGGTCACTCTCCTCTGGCCTCTGTTTCCATTATTGGAGGAGGCACTATTGGTAAAGGAGAGCGAATGCTCTTAGGGAGGCGTCAACCCTCTGGATTGATGAATGCCACGAACTCTTTCAATTTCAATTATTGAAATCTCTTCTTGTGTTTTGGATATCTACCCTTCACCCGTTCCATGATAAGTCCTAGCCGTTCTGGCTAGGCACACATCCTACAGAGATTGTTAAGGAAAAATTGCACCATGATAAGTTCATTGCAGATTAATTAACAAGCCAATGATTTAGGCAATTTCTTCAGATGCCAGCCGTGAGACTAGTGAGGAGTAGTGCGAACATAACACATAGGTTAGGGTTGTCTGACAGCCACTATCTATTGGTTTTCTACCTTATAAGTTGGGTGTATAGTAAGATGTTCTAATGCTTATCATTAACAAACCCTGAGTTGTAGTGCAATTACTTTCTGATAATTATAGCCTACCGGTGTGCAGCCCCACGAAGACAGATAACTATTAGGTTTTATACATTCAGCTTATAAGACGTCCATCCTGTTACTGATAGCAATTTATCTGGTGAACAAGGACCCATCACTGCACCTGGAAACTCGTACTTATATTGTGTGTAAACTGTAAATAGATCATTTGCAATATCATAGCGTTCTTACCAGATTTGAGTTCAGTTTAACGGGGCTTAAAACATTCAGTATTGTATCCAGTGCAGCAAGGTGATCGACTCAGCAAAAACAACGATTATTGGTTAGCTTTCTGTGATTATAGTTACAAGTAGGATTAAACCGCGTAACCTTTTGTCAGACCAAAAAAAGAAGGGGGCACCTCTATAGTATCTGAAATGTTAATCATACCTTTATGTTTGGAAATCTGCACAACTATAGAAAGAATCATTTTGGCTTTGGGAATAAGAAGAACGCTGTTAGAAGCCGTAAGTAGTCTTGTCAACAACTCCAGTTTGTTTTTTCCTGATTATCACCGTCTTCTTGTGATTATTGCTTTTCGTTAGAAAAAGAGAAAACTGTTTTCGTGGATACCATCAATGTAGTAAATTTGCAAGTTTATTGAACATGGCCAGAAGTCGTCAGACTGGATACATATCATTCACGTCAATGGTAAAACAGTCAATAATAATTTTACATCTCAGCAGTAAAATATCCCAAGCTGTTCGCATAGGGTGCATTTACGATCGTTCTCCTTGACAAATTAAATCACCATAGATAAAATCAATTTCAGAGACATCTTCAAATCTTCATAAAAAGGATTCATTGGTTGAGCTCTCTAGAATGTCTGAAAGACCGTATGAAGGCAGAACCTTGAGGAATAATAAACATTAATGATCGTGATTGAATTTTCCTCATGTAATTGCCGTTCAATCGTAAGACATCCCTCCTAGCGTTATTATTCATTTCATTTCTTAGAGTAAAGTTAGTTGGACAAGTTTGAAGGAAAGATTATAAAGATCGTATCAATATGGAAGTGTTGTAATGGTAAACAGGAATTGAATAGCATAATTGTATTAAGTGGTTCTTTTACCAATTATTGTAATTATTTAGTTAATCAAGTAATTTATCTTTTGAGACAAATAAAGATTAGTTAGATAACTAGTTGTATTGTACCAATTTAATCATTGTTCAATTTAAAAGCAATTGGTTTGGAAAAGAAATAATGTAATCTAGTGTTCGTTTTATTACGGAAGTAGTTTACACTAAACCGAGAAGGAATTTTATTGTTTAAACTCTAGAATATGAATTGAATTAAACGAGTTGTCGTATAAAGTTGAAATGAGGGTGGTCAAATTGAATTCCAGAGGCTAAGTTGTCGTAGTCGAGTACTTGCAACATGTGTATAGTTGTTTTTTTTGTGTTTACGATGTAATAACGATTATGTGGATCAGACATAGTATGAAGTATAATGTGGTATTGTCAAAGTTGATTATGTATATTGTAAAGTAATATTTTCTGGTGGAGATATTAACCCACTTGTGATCTTTTTATACCCATTTTGTCGTAATTGTCGTATGGAGAGACCTAGAGTCTGTAAAAGAGTAAAGTGTTGTAATGCTATAGGCGATGGATAACAATTGGTGTTATGATTTCGTTTGTAATGCAAGAGGGTTATACCTTGCAGTGAACATGTATGTGTACTATTATAATGCCTTGTGTGATGTTTAAGGCTTACTAGGTGTTAGGAAGGGGAGTGGCTTTCAACGTGGGGCCGGCGCCCAAAGTGGCAGTCAGGATAACCCGTTGGAAGTAGATTAATCAAGTGATAACCTAAAATGAACTAGGGGGTTAAGGGTAGTTTTCACATTAAACAAGATTTATGGATTCCTCTCCCATGGCCTGTAGTGCTTGTCTAGACTAAGGATGGGTAGAGAAGCCCTGGTCGGCACGATTGACTTCCTTGTCCTCATGAAAGGAAGGTCGATTCCGCATGTGTCACCCTATGGGGCCGGTGCCTAGTGAGAGGCTGTCAGGATAACCATATATGGGGGCCGACGCCTAGTGAAAGGCTGCCAGGATAACCCATGCTAGGACCGTGCGATGACACTCTCCCTACTACAACCTAGCATCCCTTGTTCGGTCTCTCCTCATTTGTTTTGTGTCGCCTCTGGAAGTTAAGTTGCATTGTATTGTTACTGCCATGTGTTGTATTGGCGTTTGGTCGTCCCTTGTTCTTGTTTGTCTTTCGTCTACCTAACTGTCATTGTTTGGGACCTCATGTTAACTCCTAGCTCAGGGGGTGGACCTTAGGGTTCCACATGGTCGGGTGGAAGAGCTTTATTATCCATTGGTTATTCCTTGTCAAGTTCATATGCAGAAAAGATTTGTTCCAGTTGTACTTGTCCCAGTTGATGAAGATGTATGTGTATTATCTTGTACCGAATTGTGTAACAAAACATTCATTATGTATGTAATTTTGATGTAGTCTGAAAATGGCAATGTAATGATGTCATGATGTACTTATATGAAAGCATTTCAGTTATGTATTTAATCATGCAGATTCCATTAATTGATGATATGCAATGAATATGAATAAGTTATTTAATTGAGCATGCATTTGGATCAGTTACTGATGTATGTTAAATTATGTTAGTTGGTTGTAAAGTAATGCAGCCTTGAATCCTTAGAGAATATGTCGTAATTAGTTATGTTAACGTTACTTAATCATCTAAAAAAAAAAAAAATTTCCTGTTTCATATAGCATAAGTGTGTATTTCTTTAAGGTGTTCAAGGCGGGCGTTACAAGCATCCCCAAGTTCATGCAAGTAGTCTCTGATCTGAATTGCTACCAGTTTGTCATTTTGCCATACCCATCCATTTGATCTGGGCAGCTCATTCATGAAGTAGAAAAATAGACATAGAATTAGTCCACCATATTTAAAGGAATTCTTCTTGTCCCTTTTGATTTTCTATATGTTTTCCATTAATTGGCTCAAAAGAAGTTCATAGAGATCATATTTTGCATTCTTTCTCAGCATCTCATAGGCAATATATACTGCAGTTTTGGATACTGAATTCTCCCTACTGGAGTGATATATCTTGTATCCTATTATCATAGATGCAAACTTGACATCCGGGTCAGTAATATCTTCAATGGTCATTGCCCTCTTATCAAATTTTGATCTGGTGGCCTCAGTTACAATGTTATTTTTAACAGATTTGAGGACAGGTATCCCTCCGGAGGAGTATAAACCAGTTACTGCCCTAATTGCCTCCTTAGTGATCTTGCAAGGTCTGTTCAGCCATAGGAAGTTATCATGCACCCTACTCAATACATACCGGACCCATTCATCTTCTTCAAAGCAGGGGAAATGAATGAACTGATCAAAATGCTTCTCCTGGATGCTCTTATATTCTGGCTTAAGCTCAAAAGTATCATCTATCAATTGTTTGTGATAGATGTCTCTTAGTCTGAATTCCCCAAACTCTTCAATATTTGCATGTATGTAAACCCTAATGTCTTCTGTGTGCAAAACGCCATGCAAAACACTAGAGCATGCTCCTAGGGGATCTACCTCCAATGATTTGTATGGATGTTTCTTGAATTCAGGGCGGGGCCTATCAGAGATCTTTACTGTATTCAGAGTATGCATCTTTCAAAGCTTTGCAGAGAGATATTGAGAATGGAAAATACCTTTTGCGCCTTTCGGTTTCACGGAGTTGGCCGGATTGATTTCTGGATGAATTGACTTCTGCAAATGATCTTTGATGAACTTGTGGAATTTTGTTGCAGAGCTTCACTTTTCATTTCTTCTTGAATGCAGAATGAACAAGTGATTAATGAGAAAAACCCTTATATTGCTCTGCAAACCCTAATGTCAGGTTGCAATAAATGCTCGACCTAAGTTATTCCGGTTTGCCTTATTTGGATGACTTGAAGAACCGGATCAATCCTGATCTTTAAACATCATGTGGGTCTTCCAAATCTTTACCATAGTTTATTTGGATGTTGCCCTTATGAACCCTTCAATCCACAACTCTTCCTGTGCCAGTTTCGGCACCAATTGACTGGCTGGGGGAACAAGGTTTTCTTTGTGTCTCCCCCTGAGCTAGAGCTCACTTTTTAATTTCCAGAAGGAATATTAGCACCAGAGTTTGGTGCGGATCCATCCACTACATTCTCTGTACTTTTCTTCACCCAAATCTTGTTCATCTCACTTTGAACTTCATCCACATTCACTTTTTGTTTTCCCTTGTCTTGATTCTGATTATGATATACCGGACCTCTTTTGTCCTGATTCTTGCTTCTACAAAATTTTGCAATATGACTGGGTCTATTGCAAATTTGGCAAACAACATTTCTTTGCATATTTGATTGATATCCTCTTGATCTGCATTGATTAGCCATATGACCTATTCTATTGCATGCAAAGCATCTACCATTGAATGATTTGTTCATTTGCATATTTCTGCATTCATGAGATTTGTGACCATACCTTTTGCAGTTAAAACACTGTCCGGAGAAGGATGAATTAGTCTGATTCATTCTCTTTCTGCACTAATTAGCTTTATGACCAAAGTTATTGCAGTTGTGGCAGTATCCATTGAAGGATGGATATCTTTGAGCATTAGGCTGTCTTACCAGAGGTCTTCTAGGTTCCTTGGATTTTCTGATCCAAAATTTTCTTGACCAGATCCGGAGCTTTCTCCTTTCTCATATCCCAAACCATACTTGTCATCTACCCTCTTTTGACTTCCAAGAAGAACTTCAAGTTGAGCAGAACTTATCTTGAATTTCTCTTTATATTCATTTGCTGTTTGAAGATCCCTTTTGAGAGAGACAATTTGATCCTCAAGTTTTTCTTCATTATCTTTAGCATCTTCAAGATCAGATTCAAGATGTCTGATAATTTTATCCATCTTGTGACAATCTTCTGATTTCTCTTGGAGGGATTGTCTTAAATTATCTTCAGTTTTTCTTTTCTCTTCAACTTCTTGGGTAAACTTCATAACTCCTGATTCCATTTCATGTCTTACCATAATGATTTCTTTTGATAACTTTTCACATAACTTGGTTTTCTCATTCAGCTCTTCATTTGCATCATTTGCTTCACTTTGTCTTGCCAATTGCTGAAGCAGCTCCTTTCTCTTTTTCATAGAGAGACTTAATTTGTCTTTTAGTTCTCTCATGAAATCATCAGCCTGTTTGAGTCTTTCCTTTAATTCATTGACTTCAAAGTTTGATTGTTCAAGATCATCAAGGGCAGTCTTGAGTTGCTCCCTTAAACCATATGCATCCATTTGAATTCCCAGATCTTCCTCAAGCTGTTAGACTCTGTTAGGAGGAACTTGGCTCTGATACCAATTCTTGATAATTGAGAGGGGGGGTGAATCAGTTATCCTACTATTTTCTTCTTTCTTAACTTTATTAATAATCAATGCAGCATTAATCCAAATAAGCAAACATAACTATGAAATGGAAATACACATGACACAATATTTTTGACGTAGAAACCTTGTTAAGGGAGAAAACCATAGGGTGATTAACCCAAGATTGTATTCTCTGTTAGAAGAATGGAAATACAAAATGGCACTTGCCAATTAGGGCTCACTGCCCGAGCACACTGCTCACAAGAAGGCACACTGCCTACAAAAGACACACTGTCTACAAAAGAGTGTTATACAATACTTGAACTGATTGGTAGCATCCACATATGTTGGAGTTCAGTTCCAGTTAGGCTCAGTACACTGATCTGCTGCACTTCATCTTTCCTCTTCTCTTCTGCTGCTTTCCTTTCACATACCGGACCTTCCTTACTGCTTCTGCTCTGCTCTGCTTTTATTCGCACAATAATAACAACCACACCACTTCTCATAACTAAATCCATCGTGTATATATATCCGCACAAGTGATTTCATCACCTTTCTAGTCAGCACCCAGAATAGTCAATCTTTTCACAAACTTTGATCTGTCGGCTGAATCCTTGCACACCAAGTAATGCGGATCAATGATATACTTGTGGAAATCATTAATCATGTCAGATAAACATAATTCATGCCTTCATAACCTTCACCAACATCAGTAACACATCCGGAATAATGTCTAATGTTCTGCCAGTCAGTTCTTCCTCTGTTCACACTGTCACATGAGAACCCGACACTCAAACATTCATATCTCTTTATCCTTTTCACACTAGAGGCTTAAACCTTGGAATCTATCAGTAAAGATACTCCTCTTGACTTCCGCAAATCCACACTTCACCAAGATACTTCCTCTGAGAGATCTGGACCTGTCTGTCGGACCTTGCCACATGCTCTGTTCTTGTTTACCAGACCACAACATTCTTCACTCTGACTTCCAGTAGGGACATACCATGTGCCGCGGATGTGTGGGATGAACTTTGTTGCCATCAATGATAACATTTATGAATCCATATAGTGTCTCTTGCCAACAAAATCCACTTAAGACCACTGGAAGACCAAGAGTCATTGCATAGAACCCCACTAGAAACCACCAATGAAGCCACCATGAATGTCCAAGAGCCACAAATCCACTTAAGAGACACTAGAATACCAAGAGTCACCACATAGAACCACACTAGAAACCACCACGAAAGTCCAAGAGCCACATCTTAAGAACCTTATGAACTTGGATCTCCATCTTGAGAACCTTATGACCTTTCCATTAAGCCCAACCCCTTTCATAGTTTTGAACAATATTTATATAGTAAAATATAAAAAACATTATTCATGTTATAGATTATATTTAATAAAAAAAGATGACAAATTTTTTATAAGAATCAATCGACTATGTTTTTATTTAGAGTAGGATTTAAATAATTGTTTAAAAAGAAAACTAATCTTTTCATGATTTATGAAAAATGTTCATGGCACATCCTCTAAAAATTCATAGGAATTCTTGCCACTTGTTTCTATTTGAAATAGAAGGGCAAAAAAAGACCAACCCACTCCATTGTTCTCTTGCAAAAATATTTTTAGATTACTTAGTTAACAACAAGAGGAAGGAAAATCAAGATCTAAGAAAAATAATGGTCCTTGTTTTAGTTAATAGGGACTAGACAAACATCTGTGTTTAATAAAAGTAACAAAAATATTTACTTAATGACATAAAGATACTATTTTTTTCTCTAGATAGTAAAGACAAATGCATTACCATGAACCAAATTATGTACAATTGAAATATGGCAAATATATTATATAAGAAAGCAAATATCAAAAGGATGTAGATAACTCTGAAAATCCTTCTCCCATTCCCATGTTAAATGATCATATCTAATGTGTTAATTATATTTTTAAAATTAGCTAGAAATAATATGTTGCAATAGAAATTGCATTTCTTCACACTCAAAATTAAATTAAATAACACATCTTATACATCATGAAAAATTTAGTAAGAAATCAATGATATGAAGAAATCCAAAGCTAATTATTGAGTTCATGTTGTAGATTAGATAGGTCTTCAAACTCTATAATTTCAAGATTGGCCCTAAGAATTAGGTTAAATTTTTAATTATAGTGTTCCTTATTTATGGTCCATCGAATGTGACCAATAATAACAAACAAAACAAATCAACCATTGACACCCACATTGCTAAAAATGATATTACAGGAAAACAAATGAGTTAGCCTTACCAAAAAATAATACGATGTGTAACTTCAAGAGCTTGCTAGTGTTCATCAGGGTTGAAATATGTTTGTACAAGCAAATAATTAATAATTTTGAATCCTGAACAATCTACAAGAATATTTTCTCAATCTATGATTGATGATTACCTTTTCCAATTCCTAATGCTTTTATATCTCAAATCCTCACTTGAAATTAGGGATCTGATGTCCTATTCTTGATTGCAATTGATCTTTGCCTGATCATTATGTGACAAAAATTATAAATGCATTAGAATTTACAAAACTCTTCATAGCCAAAAAGAGTTTTTTGAACCATTTAATTTGGAAGGTGGGTGGATGGAAAAAGGTGTGCCTTACTTGTGAACTACATGTTGATTTAACTATTTATGTAAAATAATATGCCCCAATCTTGGGACACAAGAAAAAATAGATTAAATTCAACGTATATGACATTCTCAACCTGTATAGTGTGTCCCTTAAACATTCTATGTGGTACCCACTTTTATTCAAGCCACATGGAAGGATTTCATTGGACACAAACTACCAATTTAGATCATGTTTTTTGTGTTCAAACAAAGCCATCATAACATGAAATTTTGCACAAAAGTAGCCTTCATAATTTTTGGATAATATAGATATTTGTATATTTTATTTATTATTATATTTATTTTCAATTTTCTAATCAATACGCGTTCATTATAAAAAATAAAGACCTCTATTTGAAAAAAATAGTGAACAATGAAAAGGAAAATTAGAAAACAAGATGCCTCTCTATATTAATGTTTTTTAAACTAAAAAAGAAAAAATAATTTGGGTATATACAAAATGAGTTATGCGTTATGGGAAAATATATTTTTAAATTATAATTATTCTCATTTAAAAATTAATAATAAATAAAATATGCCACAAAAATAACAAAAAATATATTATCCCAAGTATTAGTGTTAATGATCTATGTTAAAGAAATTATGAAAATATTTTATATCTAGCTCAAGTTATTGGTTAAGGAAAATATTACTCATTAAAGAATTGTAAATGATATAAGAATCACTTTATTACCAAATATTCAAAAATAAGAGAAATTATTTTCTAATTTAAAAAAAATAGAAATAGAATCTACATATTGTTGGAAATGTTGTCATTGATGTCAAAGGTGCACACACATGTTGTCATTGATGTCAAGAAGGTAGTCATGATTGATGAACATACAAGAGTACAGGAAATGATTGCCATTAATGTCAAAGACCGAGATTGTTGGTAAGATGGTTGTCATTGATGTCAAGGTGCATGAACAAGATGTATGGACAAGAATGTCAAAGTAAATATCGCCATTGATGTCAAAGGAAGAATAAAGAGATTGTTGGATCATTGTTATTAATATTGAATAAGCAATGATATTGAAGCAGTTTGGTGAAGAACGATTATGGTATGGTGGCCGACTCAAGTTACAAATGGTAAGCATATAATATATTTAAATTAAAGATTTAAATATAATAGAGGCCGACCTCTATTTATGTGCCAAATTTGAGTTTCAAATAAATTACATTGAATAAGTGTTGAGGCCAACTCCCATGGCAACGCTGATCCTTGAAGGTTTAAATTCAAACCCTTGGCCGACCTCCTTTAGCGCCTTTAGTGAAAATTATTAATTTCTAGAGAGCCCGACCTCCATATAATAAGACAAGGATGATATTAAGAATATATGAGATGCGTTCAAAATACAATTACATGATACAAATTGCATGGATAAAAGTAGTGATTAATATGGAACAATTTGTATAATATACAAAGGGAAGCTATCACTTTTAATAAAGTGCAATTGAAAGAAGACATAAGGTGCGGTTCAAAGAAGACATAACGTGCGATTAGCATATAGAAATATATGTGATTAATGAATTAAAAAGTTTAAAAAGACAGTGATCTATTTTAAGTGGTGCAATTAAGGGAAATAAAAAGTATGATCAACAAGGGGCAACAATTAAGTTTAAAGAGATATGTCTATTTGTAAGGACATCACCTTTGTCAAGGGATGTCTTTCTTCATGAAAGTTTCAACATATATATAGAGGTTTGTAATGCAGATTGAAAAGATGTGAGTGTGTAAGAAATGTATTGAATATCACCTGAGTATAGAACAGATATAAAGGAAGAGAAGGGGCAGAAAAATGAAGTGTGCTTTAGATTCATATTAATGAATTATACAACCCATGAATGAAAGATAAGTGAAAATATAATTGATGAAATAGGCATCCCATGTATGAAGCATAAGTGCAGAAATATATGAAGAGTATGTGTAAGGACTAAGAGTAGAATTATAAAGTAAGATATTGCTGTGTTATGAGCGGTTTTCTACAACAAAGTTGTGCATGATTTGGATCAGATTTGAAGGAAAGAGAAGTGTGTGATTTATAGCAGAGTTGTGAAGGAGGGAAAGTATATGTGTGTGAAGCTGATTTGACAAGGAAAGACTTACTTTATATAGAATTAGAAGTAGTGATCAGATTGTGAGTAAAAGAGAACGATATCATCCATTGAAGAATTCCTAGGTTGGTGCCTAGAGATTGGCATCTCTTATTGAGTTAGTGCTTAATTGTGAGGCTTGATGCCTATAGATTCTACAATTAGGGATTGGTGTCTCTAGTGGGTTGGTGCTCACAAAAGAAGAATTGTAAGAGAAGTAGGTTGGTGCCTACAGAAGAAGAATCAATATATATAAGCAATATTTTGCTGTGGTTTTCTCTCGCAAGGGTTTCCACATAAAATCATGTGTTCTCTGTGTGTTCATAATTGCTAGATCTTACATGTGTGATTTATTATGATTGATTAAGTTTGGAAAAGTGAAAGTTTGTATTATACTGATTCACCCGCCCTCTCAATATAACCGTGTGCTCATCAATTGGTATTAGATTGGGTTCCTTCGAAGATAGCCTAACAACTAGAAGGTAGATCTTAAAAGCACACATGGGAAAAAGAAAAGGAAATAAGGGAAAATGAAATACTAAGCAGAATGTTGGTCAACTAGCACCAATAATACCAAATGAAAATGATGAGGTGGCACTTGGAATACACATGGCAATAGAAAAGAAAGATGATATCTTTGAAAAAGAAGATGACCTTGGAGTGAAATAAAAGAAAAGTTAAAAGGGGAAGAAAATGTTGAAATGGATTTAGAAGAAGAAAAATACAATGAAAAGGTAGATATGGAGTTAGAAGAAGAGAATTTATCTAAAAGAGAGGAAACATTCAAAGCATCAAAGGAGATGAAGAATAAAAAGCATGAATCAAGTGATAACTCCCACAATTAATCAGATGCAAAAGAATCCCATGTTGATAGAAAGCTCAAAGAAGAATCCAACATATACAAAGGTAAGTATAAAAGTTTTAATTGTGTTGAAATTGATCATTATGTTTCTGAATGTGTGAGGTCCATAGTGAAGACAAAAGAAGAGAAGAGAAAGATTTAGAAGAAGATTATGACGAGGTCAAGAAGCTTAGAAAGGAGAACCTGAAACTAAAGGTACAATTTCAAGAGAACAATGAATCTAATGTAGAATTAGTATGAAGCCTTGAAGAGAACAAAAGAAAGACTGCTACAATGAGGTCAAAAAGCTTAGAAAGGAGAACCTAAAACTAAAGCTACAATTTCAAGAGAACAATGAATCTAATGTAGAATTAGTATGAAGCCTTGAAGAATTCGAGAAGATAATAGTCGAGCTAAAACGTCAGATCAAAGAAGGATGCAAGATGAAAGAGGAAGTAAGAATTCAATTAGAGAAAAAGGAAGAGAGTTGTGAAAGGTTAGAATCTGAAATAGCCTCTTTGAGAAAGGAATTGGAAAAAGCAAATGCTCAATCAAACAAGAACCTGAAAAATGAGAAGAGTATGGAAGGTGGCATTGACTATGAAGAAAGGCAAAACTCAAATCCCAATGAGTTCAAAATTGGTTACATAAGGAAATAATTAGAGAGAACAACTACCAAGCCAGACAGGAGCCTCGAGGTTGAGAAAAGTACCGAGATCCTGGATGATATTATAAATGGGCAAACGTCATCATGTATAAAGACAAGTCTTGGTTATGAAGCAAAGGAAGATCAACTTTCAAATGAGCCACCAAAGAAAGGAAATGAGGAAAAACCAAAAGGCTATGCAAATGTTCTTAAGAGTTCCATAAATAATGAGAACAACAAGAGGAAGGAAAACAATGTCCCACAAAAAAATAATATTTCTCATAAAGACAACAAGGAGAAATTCACAAGATCATTTCCTCCAAGGCAAGAACAAATGAACAAGTCTCAACATTCCTTTTATGGTTATTGCTATTCATGTAATAACTTTGGTCACAAAGCAATAGATTCTTGGACACATGTAAGAGAACCCAGTTGGACCAATAATAAAAGTTCTTATGGGTTGTCAAATGAGAATTACAATATCATATGTTATAAATGCAACAACCTTGGTCATAAGGCAAGAGATTCTAGAACATGAGAAAAAAATATGGTTGGAACAAGAGTAGAAGTACTTATGGAGTTTCAAGAAGGAACTATAATTCTTTTGTTCCTTTGGTGGATTACAATTCTATATGCTACAAGTGCAACAATTATGGGCATGTAGCACAATGGTGTAGAAGTGGTTTTGAGGAACCCCTAGGAAGAACAAGAAAGTGAGAGCCGTGGATAATCAAAAGGAAGAAAATACAAAAGTATGGGGAAGGAAACAAGAGCTAGATAACGAGAAGAAGGAAGAATCTATGCTTGTGTAAACTACACTTCATGCACAAGTGATATCTCCAAGTTCATAAGGAAGAGTATGAGTTTAGGGGGAGATAACCATTGCATTATTTCTTAGCTCCATGGAGAAGACAATTCAAGTTAGATCAGCTAAGACATATTCTATATGAGCATTCTGTTGTCATTGATTAAAGGGGAGAACTATTAGAGAAAGATAAGATATGATTGTAGAAAAGAAAGAGAGACTAAAGAATGGCTAGGCATACAACAAGACTATTGAGTTATGTTCTTGGGAAGATGGAGGTTAAAGACATGAGAGAAAAAACCATAAACATTCCAACAGAGTACAGTTCAAAACATGTATGACAGGATGGTTGACAAATGCTGCATGGCAACATTTTGATAGACAAGGTACAGTGGGAATGGTGACAATATAGTCATCAAAGGCATAAGAAGTATGACACATCGAGAATGGTGATAGTCTTCAAGTCATAAATAGCAACCCATGGTGATAAAGAGATGATTAACTTTTCATAGAACATTAAAGAGGAAGGTTATAACATGACAATATTTCAATGTGCAAGAGTGACAATCAAATAAGAAAGATCATGTATGAATGACAAAATGTTACAAAACATTTGATGACAATGTGAAAAGTGGCAGAAGTTATAGTAAAAAGATAGAAAATAATCTTGAATAGAAGGCTTGAGACAATAAGAGAAGGAAGAGATGATAAAGATGTTTTGTAAGACTACACTTAATGAGAGAAATTTCCAAAAACTTGACAAGAAGATGAGAATGATACAAAGGAGTCCTTGCCTGAAGAGTATGCTTGTAAAGATTTTGCTAGAACACACGAGCATGTGTTGACAAAGCAAAAGAAATGGATAGTGGTAAGTTGGATGGTTATGTTGGTACTTATGTTCGAGTTCCTATTGATGTAATGATGCCATAGAAGATAGTGGATAGAGGTATAATGAATATCTTGTTACTATTAATGAAAAAGGGGGAGAATTATAGAAAGGTGGAAAGCTACACCAAGGAAGAGTTATAAGAATAAGAATAATGATGCCATTAATTATGTTAAGAAGAAGTATTATAGATGTGGGGAGATTATTTGTGAAGAGTTGAAGCCATTTTCCATATTGTAAGATGTGTAGTGAGTGATCGGATAACAAAACAAGTTCCTGATGTGTTAAACTTGAGAAGATCATCCATTTTTTTTTAGACAACTATAGAGGAAGCATATCACCCAAGTGACATAGAGATAAAGGGGGAGCCTTATATATGGGGGGAGCATCACAAGAAAGAGAACCATATTATGAAGAAGAGAAGTATGTTACATCCCTTTGCCATTGATGTCAAAGGGGGAGAGATAGAGTAAGGGGGAGCAATGCAAAAGGAGATAATTATGTTTATGTTGCCATCAATGACAAAGGGGCAGATTGTTGGAAATGTTGTCATTGATGTCAAAGATGTATACACATGTTGTCATTGATGTCAAGAAGGTAGTCATGATTGATGAATAGACAAGAGTATAGGAAATGATTGTCATTAATGCCAAAGATCAAGATTTTGGGTAAGATGGTTGTCATTGATGTCAATGTGCCTAAACAAGATGTACGGACAAGAATGTCAAAGTAAATATTGTCATTTATGTCAAAGGAAGAATAAAGAGATTGTTGGATCATTGTCATTAATATTGAATAAGCAATGATATTGAAGCAGTTTGGTGAAGAACGATTATGGTATGGTGGCCGAATCAAGTTACAAATGGTAAGGATATAATATATTTATATTAAAGACTTAAATATAATAGAGGCCGACCTCTATTTATGTGCCAAGTTTGAGTTTCAAATAAATTACATTGAATAAGTGTTGAGGTCGACTCCCATGACAGCGTTGATACTTGAAGGTTTAAATTCAAACGCTTGGCTGACCTTCCTTTGGCACCTTTAGTGAAAATTGTTAATTCCTAGAGAGGCTGACCTCCATATAATAAGACAAGGATTATATTAAGTATATATGAGGTGCATTCAAAATACAATTACATGATACAAATTGCATGGACAAAAGTAGTGATTAATATGGAACGATTTGTATAATATACAAAGGGAAGCGATCACCTTTAATAAAGTGTGATTCAAAGAATACAAAAGGTGTGATTCGAAGAAGATATAAGGTGTGATTAACATATATAAAAAGATGTGATTAATGAATTAAAAAGATTAAAAAGGCAACGATCTATTTTAAGTGGTGCAATTAAGGGAAATACAAAAGTACAATCAACAAGGGGCTACAATTAAGTTTAAAGAGATATGTCTATTTGTAAGGACATCACCTTTGTCAAGGGATGTCTCTCTTCATGAAAGTTTGAAGATATATATAGAGGTTTGTAATGCAAATTGAAAATGTGTGATTGTGTAGGAAATGTATTGAATATCATCTGAGTATAGAACATATATAAAGGAAGAGAAGAGGTGGAAAAATGAAGTGTGCTTTAGATTCATATTAATGAATTATGCAGCCCATGAATGAAAGATAAGTGAAGATATAATTGATGAAATATGCAGCCCATGTATGAAGCATAAGTGTAGAAATATATGAAGAGTATGTGTAAGGACTAAGAGTAGAATTATATAGTAAGATATTGCCATGTTATGAGCAATTTTGTGTAACAAAGTTGTGCATGATTTGGATCAGATTTGAAGGAAAGAGAATTGTGTGATTTATAATAGAGTTGTGAAGGAGGGAAAGTATATATGTGTGAAACTGATTTGAAAAAGAAAAACTTACATTATACAGAATTAGAAGTAGTGATCAGATTGTAAGTAAAGGAGAATGATATCATCCATTGAAGAATTTGTAGGTTGGTGCCTAGAGATTGGTGTCTCTTACTGAGTTGGTGCTCAGTTGTGAGGGTTGGTGCCTATAGATTCTAAAAGCAAGGATTGGTGTCTCTAGTGGATTGGTGCTCACAAAAGAAGAATTGTAAGAGTAGGTTGGTGCCTACCGAAGAAGAATCAATATATATATATATAAGAAAAAAATTTCTGTGGTTTTCTCCCAGAAGGGTTCCACGTAAAATCGTGTGTTCTCTTTGTGTTCATAATTGCTAGATCTTACATGTGTGATTGATTAAGTTTAGAAAAGTGAAAGTTTGTATTATACCGATTCACCCCCCTCTTAGTATAACCATGTTCTCATCACATATAGTTTACATTATCTTCAAATTCTTAAACTTTACTTTTT
The DNA here is from genome assembly GCA_027924645.1 of Cunninghamia lanceolata. NCBI lineage: Eukaryota > Viridiplantae > Streptophyta > Pinopsida > Cupressales > Cupressaceae > Cunninghamia > Cunninghamia lanceolata. The sequence goes on along the minus strand of BSBN01000564.1, from coordinate 1,458,145 downwards.
ATAATTAAGAGATTTTTTTTAATATCAATTGTCACAACCCACTTAGGTCAAAAAGTGAGACACACTATCGTGCTATGGGTGGGATTTAAACTTTAGATATTAAGCATGATGAGGTACCCATGTACATAAAAATCCCCCCAAAGAGAAGAATCCCTCTAGAAAAGAGAGAGAAGCCCCCTCCAAATAAAGAGAAAAGAGACCCCCAAAGTAGAGGAGTCAAGACTCTGAATGAGAGGACTTAGAAACCACCAAAAGATGAAGCCTCCCACACCCCCAACAAAGCTCACAGAAGAAGATACTTGCTTTCTATGAAGGGTTTGGTGAAGATATCGACAACTTGCTTGAAAGTCAGATAATAGAGAAGGTCAATGACGTGGCCATGGATGAGCTCCCAGATGTAGTGCATATGGAGCTCAATGTGTTTGGTCTACTGATGATGGACCAGATTCTATGAGATCTAAATGGCACTATGGTTGTCACAAAATATGACTAATGGCCATTTGATCTAGATACCAAACTCAGTGAGAAGATTCTGAAGTTAGATGGCCTCAGTGGCTTGATTCACAACCCCTCAATACTTGGACTTAACAGAAGATAGAGAAATAGCAGATTGCTTTTTGCTTGACCAACAAACATTACCTAAACCAAGTGAGAAACTGTAACCTAAATTAGACTTGTAATCCTAAGAATTGCCTGCCAAATCTAAATCTGTGCAGCCCACCAAGTCAAGATCAATGCCCGCTACTTAGTGAATCCCAAAACTATGAGTAGCCTGAATGTAGTGAAGGATCCGCTTGGCTGCTTTCTAGCGTAGCTCATGGGGCTCCTACATGGATTGAGAAACCATGTCTACAACATATGAAATATCAAGTCTCGTATGAGTTAGATAAATGAGACTCCCAACATGTTGTCGGTACAAAGTGCCATCAACAAATGGTGAAGAACATTGAGCCTCAACTTTGACTCCAAAAAGGAAGGAAGTCAGAGAAAGATTACAGTCAACCATAAGAAACCTTGAGAGCAAATCTAGAGGATATTTAGACTGTGTGAGTGTGATCTTAGAAGCAAACTGGAAGATCTCAATCCTGAGAAAATAATGCAACAAGCCCAAGTCAGTCATCAAAAACCTATCATGAAGTGTAGTTTTGACTACTCTAATGGCTGATGAAGAACTCCATGTGATCAACAAGTCATCAACATACAGAACTAGAAATAGGAATGAATCATTCTGCTATAAAATGTAGACATTAGGATTAGAATGGCACCGAGTGAACCCTACTGTCAGAAGGAATTAGTCCATCTTGGCATACCAGGGCCAAGGAGCCTCTTTGAGGTCATAGAGAGACTTCCAAAGGCGGTACACAAGTGAAGAATTCTGAATGAAACCATGTGGCTGCTCCATGTAGATCTCCTCCTGAAGGTCATCTTGAAGAAAAGCACTCTTCACATCCATTTGGTGTACTTCCCAATGAATGGCTACAACAATGGCAAGAACAAGTTGGATGGAGTTCATTCTGGCAATTGGCACAAAGTCTCAGAGTAGTCATTCCTAGGAACCTCAGAGAATCCTTTGGTGACCAAGAGAGCCTTATGCTTATCAACCGACCCATTTGCTGCAAACTTTGTCTAATAGATCCACTTACATCGAACAAGTTTTCTTCCCTTAGGAAGAGGGACAAGATCCCAAGTGTGGTCCCTCATAAAAAAACTATACTCGTCCTGCATAGTTGTATCCCACTTAGGAATACTAGAAGCCTCTCAAAAGGCCTTTGGATTAGAGGCAGTAGAAATGAAGACATGTGGAGCATCTTGCAATTGTGAATGAATCCGCCTAGTGTCTAATGGATCCCCAACCCAATCGCCTACAGACTACAAAGTCTGTCTAGCCCAAAGTGGACCAGAAGTTGGAGAATCTAGAGGAGAATCATCACCCCTTGAATGATGACTAGGAGAGGAAGGAGGTGAATCCTTTGAATTGCTCTCAACATTGGAAGGGGAGGTAGAAGACTCCTTCTCAGGTGAATCTAACTCATCAGAAGATCTATCATGTAGTCCAAGTGACTCTAATGTCAAAGTAGAAGGAGGTGAATAAGTAATAGCAATTGAACTTGAAGAGCCCTCCCTAGGATGAACACTCCTCTCAATAAACAACTCATGTGTAGTAGGGTGGAGCAACCGATAACTCTTCACACCATCATGATAGCCTACAAATATGCAAAGCCTGCTCTGTGGATCCAAGGCCTTACATTTCTCTACAAGAATGTGGGCCCATGTAGGAGAACAAAAAACTTGGAAGTGCTTAATTGATGGTTTCCAACCACTCTAAGATTCAAAAGGAGTGACTCCCTTCAAGGCTCGGTGAGGAACATAGTTCTGGATATAACAAGCACAGTTAATGGCCTCTGCCCAATATTGTGGTGTAAGAGATCTAGAGTGAATCATGCAATTTTCCATTTCCTTCAAGGACCTATTCTTTTGTTTTGCCACACCATTCTGCTGAGAAGTGTATGTAATTGAATGTCAAGCAAATCAATCCCCTCTGAAGTGCAAAATTGCTCAAATGATGGTTGACATATTCACCATCATTATCAATGCGCAAAACTATGATGGCTTTCTCAGATTGCTTCTCTACAAAAGTTTTGAAGTCCTTAAAGTGATCAAATACCTCAGACTTCTATTTGAGAAAGTACACCCATGTATATCAAGAAAAGTCATCAATGAAGGTTAGAACAAATCTAGCCTTGCTGAAGGATGGATGTGGAAATGGACTAGCCAAATCACTGTGAACTAACTCTAGTATCTGTGAAGCTCTCCATGCCTTACCTTTGTCAAATATTTCCTTAGGATGCTTACCAAGAATGTAACCTTGGCAAACACCACCTAAAAACTGAACTGAAGACAACCCTGTGATCATGCTCTGCTAGTTGAGCTACAACAAGTAGCATAAGTTAAGATGGCCAAACCACTCATGCCATAATATACCCACATCATCTAAATGAGTGAGAAAAATAGATGAAGGAGGATCAGGAACAAAGTGAGAAAACAAATATAACTGAGATTGATGATCTGATATCCCAATTGCAACTGTAGAATCACTATGAAACTCATGAATCTCTACTGAATTAGGAGTGAACTCAACCCACTTGCTTGAACCTATGTGAGTAATCTGATATACTGACATGAGATTACTTGATAATGTGGGCACACAAAGAATATCATGGAATGTGCCATCTCCCACATCAATAGACCCTCTCTCACACACCTCAATAAGAGTGTCATCGCCCATCAAAATAGAAGGCATAGTACATGGCTCCAAAGATGCAAGTTCTTCCTTAGATGAAGCCATGTGGTGCAAATCACCTGAATCAAGAACCTAAGTGGATGGTTGTGAAGCAACTGTTACAAGGGCCTTGCCCTTTCCTTTTCCCTTGTTGTTATCCTTTGCCTTGTTAGCCCCCTCATTAGAACTTTGTTTTATAGATTCAGGAACACTGATAATATTCTTCTCAAGAATATGTGTTAAGTGATCAATTTGTTTCATTTAACATTTATGTTCATTATGACGGAGTCTTTTACAATATGCACATTTGACCTTCTCTTTCATAGGCTTATCGCCATTAGAAGATTGGGTCCCATTAGTTGCTTTTGGGGCAACTTGTTTTTGATCCTTCTTCTCCTTGCTATTATTTTGTTTCTTATCCTTATTGTTACTACTTTATCCGTTTTGTTCTTTTATGCCATGGTTGGAAACCAGGGCATGTGACTTAAAGGATTTAGAGTGCCCATTTGGATTAGCTTATCTTTCTCCCGTGTAAGAGAGATAGCAAAGTCATCTAAAGATGGCATGGTGAATTGAGTACCAAGTGCACCCTTAGTAGCATAGAAGGTAGAAAAAAATACAAAATATTCTTAACTTAGCTGAGAGAGAATACTAAGAATCAGTTGTTCATCTTTTTTTTCAATTCCACACTATTTTAACTATAGCCTTAGTGATTTCAATTCTATGAAAAATTCCTGAATTGTGTTGAAGTTGCTTGGACTTAAACTAATTAGTTCATTTTCCAACATATGACCCCTCATTGAATCTTGTGTGTCAAATAGTGTTTCTAGATTTGTCCATATTTCATTTGGTGAATTCAAAGACTTAATGTGAAAGAGCAAATCAAGAGAAACATACAAACACAATGTTCCATAGGCCTCATCACATTTGCTAAACCACTTAGGCTTATCTTCATCTTTAACAGGTTCAGTTTCCAATCCCATTGTTATCCTATGCAATCTATCTTTCCTTAAGTAGATTGTCATGCATGATTTCCACTCAAAGTAGTTGTAAGGAGTTAAGATGGGTATTGTTGTTTGATCCATGATGAAGAAATGCAGAAATGAAGTGCTGAAAAAAAGATAACACACACAGGACAACCCCCCCATTTTTTAGTCAATCAAAGAACTCCCCAAGAAAAGATGATTTGGCACTTTATATTTAGTGTGTTTACAATTGCCACTAGCAAGAAATACTAAGTGGTCTTGATCTTAATGCCTTACAAATTTCTCAACAAGTGAGTGTATGCCCAAAGTATAATCTAAGGATCAAACCAAGTCAAGCAAACACCACCACTGGAAAGTACTCGAAAAATCAACCACTTTCAAAAAAATTACCTCAATATGAGGTCGTATGCAAAAGTTGTGAGTCTTTGAATTTCTAAAAATGGAAACTATACAACATCACTTGTGAGAATATGCAATTTCCATAAAAAATGTGCACCAAAATCACAAACTATTATCACCAATGCATAGAGTGCGAAAAAATAGCCTTAATAAAAAATAATTGCTCAGGAATTGGAGCCAGAATGAACCAGAACGGGGTCTCGGAAGTTTGCCTTCAAAACAAAGATTGCCAGTGCAGAGAGGTCTGAGTTTGCAAGAGAAAATTTTCACCAAATTTAGTGAACTCTAGCCAGTTTTAGTGAACTCTAGTTAGTTTAACAAATTTTCCAAATATAGAAATGCTTTGCTAAAAATATCTAGTCTCTGCCAATTGTAAAGAAGGTTTATACCTGCTAGATTTTATGCTAGAAATGACGATGTCACCAGAGTAAATGACACTGAGGCAAAAAAAACAAAAGACTAAGTTGATGCAAGAGTTGAATGGAAGATATTGAATATACAAGTATATTTTCCAAGGGGCCGAACCCCAAGGGAGGGGTTAGGGGTGTAAGCCACACCCTATCCCCTTGTTGGAGGGAGCACAGTTTTAAAGGGGGATCGAGGCCCCAATAAGGGTCGAGGCCCTTGGAGATGCATAAGGGCCGAAGCCCTTGAGTATAAAGTGATTGAATCACTTCAAATGTATTTTATTTATTTATTTTTGCAAATTACAAATAAAATCTACTTCGAAAGGCGTGTTATGGGGCCAAATTGGCCTTTTGACAATTTTTTTGCCTTTCTAACTCTCGACATCGAAATTGGGCAAATTATATATGAAAATTCATCTGTAAGGCCTCTTAGACATAATGGCAGGGTACTTTTGGCGTAAAAATGCTCTAAATAGAAGCCAACCTCCATATCTGAGCTTAAAATTCCCATTCCGTAACTGTGTCAAACGATCTCCAAATCAGATGAAACGAAAGCCAATTTTGACTTTCTCAAGCCTCCTAGATGCGTTGGTATAGACAGAAATGTTGTCAGTATAATAAAAAATGTTGCAATCACCTAGATCTCACAAAACACATATGCAAAATGATGAGGTTAATGGGTCTTGATAAATCCTTTCCGGTTCTCCAGATCGTTCAAAAAATGCAAGAGAAGAGCATACCAGATTTTCAAGATCTCACAAAGAACTCAATCTCTCAATTAGGAATCAAATGAACTTAAATCTCTAAAAAAAAACTCTAATACCATGTTAGAAATCTTGAACAAGATGTGAAAACCAAGAACTTTATGAGAGAGATTCTAAACTACATAAACTAGAAAATACAAAATAAAAGAAAACCAATGATTCTGAGAGATATGCAAAAGTTTATGTGACAGAATTTCTTAAGAGCTCAAATCTACATACAAAGAATGGTAGAGTAACTAGACAATGCATTCAAGGTGAAAAATACAATCTAGGAGGTGAGTATAAATAGACTATGAGAGAGGGGAGAGGTGGCAAATACGACCAATGGGAAGAGTCCACCACAATAGCCTAAAATAGGAAAGTGTAACTCCCATGGAAGATGTTGACACCTTGCACCCACTCACACTAATACTCACTTAATTAACCCTAATCAAGATTAATAACATGTGTAGGAAAAAAATAGGAATAGGAAATTAAATAACCAACTAGGAAAATAAAAACCTATGCTAACATAATCATCTTCTCCTTGAGAAATATAAAGGAAAAAGAGTAGAAGATGATTTTGTTGATGGCCCATTGATTGAGTATGACCAGGGTCCTTCATGGTGGAACAATAATCATAGAAATGACAGTAGCTTGGAAGTTGAGATGAACATTGGTCCAAAATCTCCTAAGACAAGTTACACATTGAGTGATGCATCCACTAATTGATTGTGGGCTCGATAGCACAATTATTTAAAACATGATCCTTGTGTTAATAAATAATATACTAGTCTATTTCTTATGCCATACACATTGTGATATACATGAAAATTATTGAATGCAATGGAAATTTTGTTCTAATCCTACAATTAGTGGTATTTATGTTTTGTGTGTCATTGTATATGTGTAATATGTTAATGCTTGTTATGCGATGGTTTATTGGAATATAATTACTTATTTTCTTGAGATTGTTAGAACATGGAGATTCTATGAATTCTAAATATAGTGTTGTTGAATATGTTATTGATCTTTACTTTACCTTGAAACCTGCACAAGATTTGTGGAATGTTGGATGCATGTATGAACAATAAAGTTTCTTGGTAGTTTGGTATGTTAGATATTTTTTGCAAATGCAATAAATATGCATAGTTTTAGAGAAAAAATGGAGGATATTGTTTGAGAGGTCATAGACATGGCATAGACCATGGAATGTGTGATTAATAATCACTAACATTCTATGAGGCCACATGCGAGACACCATCCTGTAAGTTGTAATTTGAAGATGCATTTAAATCTTTTAGTCATTAATGCTTTGGAATCTAAATTGTTATGGTGTTTCTAAACAAGATATAGTAGTAAGGAGGACCTCACCTTGATTTATGAGTTAGGTGAACATCAAGGTGGCAATCTCTTTAGTAATGAGGTGGCAACTTCATATAATATTTCTCTATATGTTGAAGCATTTCCAACCATTTTGGTTATACATACTTTGAAATCTAAACTATTACATTATTTCTAAATAGGATGTAGTATCAAGAAGGACCTCACCTTGATTTAGGAGTATAATGAACATCGAGGCAACAACCTCTTCAATAATGAGATGTCAAATTCTAGTTATTGTTTTCTTGTAACATGTCAATGTTGATATTCTATTTATCACTCTCCACATAATTATTTTTAGATCATATGTTTTCTTGATCATATGAGGTTGATGACCACAAGATGATAATGACAAGGTTGAGGATGATAAGGCTGAGGAGGTTCATTAGGAGGTTGAGGATGAGGAGATCAAGGAGATTGATGAGGAGGCTAATCATGATATGCTAGAGGTAGTTTATTGCTATTATTATTAGTTGTAATTATTTTTTGTTGGATCTTGTATCTGATGTTCTTGTTAATTTGGTTTGTATGGGGACCCCTTCCATATGGAATAGAATAAGTGGGTAGTAGATTGGTATATTTTGTGAGTATGGTCCATGTGGCATGGTTGGGGGTGTTAAGTTTTGGGAATTGTAAAAGTTAAACATCCATAGAATGCTTAAGCACAACATGCCTTTTTGTCATCACAAAAGCATGGATAAAAGTCTGAAGGAAAATATCCACTTTTTGCCCTTGAAGGAATGAATAAATAATTTAAAAAGAGGTAGAATAACATGGACCATATGTTGCTACAATCAACAAAGAAGGTGTGTCATTGAAAGAATATGCAGAGGTATGGGAAGGAAAATTTTAAACTTGACTTAGTACCAAAGCAAAGAAAGAGGTGGATGCTGTAATGTGGTCTTATGATAGTGATGAAAAGAGAGAGGATTGAAGAGAAAAGATAATAAGGTTTAGAAAGCATAAGCAAAAAATGAAACATGAAGACATGATAATTATCAATAATAGTTGTTGAAGGTGCTACTTATTTTTGTAACATGCATATGAATACCATATAAACTCTTCTTCTATGCTATACTAGGGTAAGGAGGAACATGAGAGTACTAGGGTTCACTTGGGTAGTGGAAAGGATGTGGTAGAGGAATAAATAATTTTTCATTATACATTTCAATTTTTGGTAAGACTATTACATGTTTGTTTTACCTTAATTGATTTGAATCCATTAGACAATATTCCTCTTGCTGAGATTTTCCAAAAATGAAAGAGGATGTTTGATGAAACAAAAATGGAGGACATTTCTCAACAGACAAATTATAAATTATAATTTTGAAAAAATTTGCTTTGTTAAATTTTTACAAATTATGAACATGTCTTGCCTTTTCTAGGGTAACAAGGTTGAAATGGAGAAAAAAAAGAAAATTGTTATCTTTGTTGAGGAACTCTCTCTTTCTATTGAGAAGTCAGGGCTTCATCTTATCATGGCGATAGTTGCAAAGGAAATGGGAGACTGCAAGGAGAGTAGTGGTGATAGTGATAACATTCAATGGTATTGTGCATCGATATTTCAATAGTTTGTTTTTAATTTATAAACCAAATGTCTAATATTGTGTTGTTAATTGGTCAACATTGACATAAAATGATAATTTAACCTATAAATCATTTGATTGCAACCATCTATTTGGGAGGAAGATAGGAGAGAGAATGATGCCAGTGGTTTTGTTGTTGGAGAGGAGGTGGACTTGTGTTTGAACAATGTTGTAGTGAGAAGAGGAATTGTCATTGATGTGAGATGACATGCAATTTGTCATGTCATTCCACTCCTACCAAATTGTGTGAAAGTTGTCATTATTGATGCCACCATTCTGAATAGTGAATTACCTAATCATGATCCTTTTGGATAGTATTTGTCAGATTGCATGAAATCATTAAGATATATCTTGCGTATGTACTATTCCTTTTTTTGGTGTATGAAACAACTGTAAAGGAGAAATTGGATGTTGTTAAACTTTATTATTACTTTAATGTGATCTGGGTTATAAATTATAATTTATTGAAACTTGATTAATGTAGACGACATGCAATTTGTCATGTCATTCCACTCCTACCAAATTGTGTGAAAGTCGTCATTATTGATGCCACCATTCTGAATAGTGAATTACCTAATCATGATCCTTTTGGATAGTATTTGTCAGATTGCATGAAATCATTAAGATATATCTTGCATATGTACTATTCCTTTTTTTGGTGTATGAAACAACTGTAAAGGAGAAATTGGATGTTGTAGAAATTTATTATTACTTTAATGTGATCTGGGTTATAAATTGTAATTTATTGAAACTTGATTAACAAAATTTAAAAACTAAACTCATAGCACAGAAGAGAAATTCAAGATGTACTTGGCAAACAACCTTAGAATCTTTCTATCTTGAATGCTATTGTGATGCATGGATGTCCATGCAATGCATTGTCATCCTACTTACATATTGTAGTCCTAATCATGTTCTATCATGTAGAAATTCAAATATTTTTCTAGATCTTAAACTCTTCTACACAATAGGGAATAAGGACAACCCCAACAATAAGGAGAGGGATACCAAATAATATAGAAATGATAAAAATTAAGCTAAGCTAACTAAATCAAAGGAAATATTGAAATAAACAAGGAAAGAAAGATATACTAGCAAACCTCTATGTGATTGAATGTCTTCCAAATAACTATAACTAGGACAATAAAAATATTTTGGACTGCTTGGGAGCTTGCCAAGAATGGTCAAGGCCTAGTTTGATCTTTTGACCTCCATAGATAGTCAAATAGAAAATGGAGATTGGAGTGTGTGTGTGTGTGTACTTAGCCTATGTGTGTAAAAGACTAAGAACAAAAATTATAAAGTAAATAAAACTATAAGAATTAATCCTTGGTCTATAGGGATAAATACCCTAGTGTGTGTGTGGAAGGAGAAGCAGGAGGTGATAGCTCCAATGGTGCCAAAGGAAATAATAAAATATTAAATAGTAAATAAAGAGAGGAGTAAAGAACACTAGAAAATTCTTCACAATGACAATGGAGGATTATGACAAGGCCAAAGAGGTGTAGTAGGATGCTAGAATGATGCAACAAGTTGTAGAACCAAGGAGAATACTGAAAAATATTGTAGGGAGCCCAAGAGAGTTCAAACCTACATGAGAGGTGTGTTCAATCTTGGAAGAATGAAGAGGAAGCTCAATAGACATTCTCAACATGCATTATGTGATTGATTGACTTTTAAATTTGGGTGTATGATAGTTACAAAAGCATATTTGGAACCTAAAGTGTTGTTGAGAAGTCAGAAAATGTACACTATATGCTATATAGTTAGAGGACACTAGCCTGTCCATGCATCATGCTAGGGTCCAAGTACAACACACTCAAAAACTTCACAAAACAAGAACAAAACATAAGATGAACATAGGGGAACACATGGATAAACATGAAACAAGGCTAAATACACAAAAAACACATCATGCTAGCACTAAGAGCGGGTAAGAGGCTAAGGTTATGCTAAAATGATCATAAAACATGCTAAGGGAGATGGACACTAAATTGGTTCCAAAACATAACATGAAAATTGTAGGGAATGTAATTTTTGACATTACAACAATATTTTCAAAAAGACATATATAAACTTGTAAAAGGTGTCAAACATATTATAACTTTTAACCAATTCTTTATTATTAAAGAACAAACATACATTCACAATAGATTTAAAAGAAGTCTGGAGTGCTCTCATTCTCTTCCCAATACTATCAATTGGCAAGTATAATGCATTCTTTGCATTGAAGTGTCTATCTTTTCACATAGAAAAACCATAATTTAATTCATATAATGGAACAAGTTAAATGGTCCTACCAAAACATGAAAGAAAATATGCAATGCAAAGCAATAGAGTAACAAACTTGTAAAAGATGCTATGACATTGAATTAATTATTTATAACTATACCTTGGGGGCAAATTGAACTTGTAGAAATAAAATTGACAATGAGTACTTCTTTATGGACAATCAGAGACTACTAGCATAAAAAATAATAATATTAGGAACACAATATTTGTAAACAATAAAAATTGATGTAAATATCATAGTGTTTTTAATCATTCACACTCACCCATAGCATTAGCAATTTATTAACACTCAGCTTTGCATGATACCTGTGCTTGTTGCTTATGTTTTCTCTTACCACGATTGTTGTTGGAGAATGTAAAGGTCTCATAGTCTTCCCCTAGGATGCTCAAGTATTCTATCATGACTTGTCTACGACGTGTGGCATGACTATGATGTGAGTACACTTGATTCTTCATGATCCTTCCTAATTCTCTCAACACATTGTACATAGCCATATGTCTAGTCACTAGTTCATGATGACATCTCAAGATAAAACTTCAAGAAGTCATTCAAATTCTTAAGAAATTGCATGTCCTTAGAATGAATATTACTACCATCCCTATTTAGATGATTGTTTTCAAATATGAAATCATCATCTGCAATTGCATATGTATCACTTTATTTACACGTGTGATCAATTGAACATGTACCATCTACAATTGCATATGTTCCATTAAGTGTACCTATAACATTATCTTTGCATTAACTATTATAGTTAAATGAAAAAATTCATTTCATGAACAAATTTATTAAATTGCAAAGAAACTTCTCTTATGTTCTAGCATCCACATCTAGTGAGAGGAAGTTGATCCATCTATCCTAGTAGCCTACAAAATCTTCATAACATGCTTGCAGGTGTTTCCCTTTATACCCTATTGAAAATCACACACGAAAATGTGACCCAAATCTTCTAACTAGATACCAATTATTGTTTTAAGTTTGGCTCTTGACCCAAAAGGACCTTGGGTGAATATCATCAACAATACAATTATAATCTAGAATTGCCTTAACCCTCTCTATACTATTTACGAGTTACTTCTACTTCTAATTTGTCAAAAATTATTCTCTTATAACTTCCTTTTGTGCTTGTAAAAGGATTCTAGTCTATATAAGAGAGTATAAAATAGATTGTCCATTCTCAGGTTGTGCATTTCCTTCATTGGTCACACAAGTGATGAGTCTTTAGAAAATAATGCTATGCCTCAATAGAAGCATTGGTATCCTGGTTAGCATGTATGAAGTTTTAATTTTTTTGCCTACATAGCTACATAATTTTAAAACATCAAGATCAATGACATTAGGCAAAGAAAGTAACCTCATAAAAGGATTTTTTTGTAATAAAAATATGTTTTCAAACTTTTAACTCACTAATATATTTATTATCCTCACACCAAGTATTTTTGAAGTAGTCCATGTACTGGGATTGATCCTTGAACTCTTCCAAGAAATAATGAATGAGGTGTAGGGTTGTATCTTTGTTGTCATCTAGTACATTCATGATCATGCCCAACCTTTATAATATCTTGGTGTTAATCTCATTACGCCTATACCTAAAATATGGATATGGTTAGTAGATAAGACATGTACAAACAATATATATTGCAATAAATTTAATTTAAAAAACATATTTATAGACAGTTTTAGCCATACCCTATGGACATGACAAATGCAAAGAAGTACATGACACCAAAAAATAGCTTTGATAAGAAAAAAATTATGGTATAAGATAATCAAACTGAAAAATTATGGTATAAGATAAAGTTGAATGAAGCTTCTTGCCTTCCAATCCAACACAACCTAGTCCTCATATTTCATGGTAGAGGGTTTCTAACCAACAACCATGAGGCTAGCATAGGTCTTTATCCATAAGAAGATCCTCCATATTGAACTTTCAAAGCTCAAATTTTATTCCATCAAAATTCTCTACCTCCATTCTAGAAGTGCTTGCCATATTTATTTGTTGAAACATAATAAAATGCAAAGCTCCCACTCAAGCAAGTATTATTACAAAAATAACCCTACTCCTCCCACAAATCTAACAATTTGGACATGCTCTGATACCAAATGAAAGGAAATATGCACTAAATTCTACTTAATCCGATCAGAGCATTACAATTTATTTCAATCAATGTAATTTTCGTAGAGTTTTGGCATAGTAACAACACTTAAATAAAGAGAAAAAATAAAGGAGAAGAAACTATAAGAATAGAACACATAACACATAATAATACTAAATATACCCTCAAAAAACTTGCAAAGGGAAAAACCTAGCCTTTAAAACACCTCACCCAATGTATTAATCAACAACAAAGTGCTATAATACAATATCAAGGTCTTCGTTCTTCAATGAGGTCTACACTCTCAGGTAAATGCACAAAGATGAGTCCACTTAAAGTGGAAGTTTCAGACTTAAGAAAAAACCTGAAATCGAGTTAACCAAAACAGGATCCCGCTTTTTATGAAACGGGATCCCGAGCCAAAAGTGGGATCCTATTTTCTAGAAACAAGATCCCATTTTGAGTTTCATAAAAGGTTAATATTTTAACCTTTATGAAACAGGATCCCGTTTCATAAAGGTTAAAATATTAACCTTTTATGAAATAGGATCTCGTTTCATAAAATTTGAATTTCTGACCTACATTTTGCTATGGGTTTTGGGTCGGAAAAAGGCTTGGGAACCCGACCCTTGGATTTGGACCTGGTTTGACTTGCAAGTTGAAGGTCTTGTCAATGTCACAACAAAATAGTGACTTTGGGCATATGTTTGAAGGCCTTTTTTGCAGAATTTTTTGACGAAATTAAAACCCATTATAGATGAGACAATGTAGATTCTAAATATGTAATTTTTTTTACAATTAGAATATTTTTTCTATTTTTCAATTAATTTATGATGAAACAGGTCCATAAACTTGAATTATCAGAGTTTTTTAATATTTTAATAACTTTTTATTAAAAAAAATGGTAAAAAAATTGTATGAAAACATACTTTAGACAATTCATTTCAATTTGAAAAAAAAATTCAAAAGATGATAAGTTTAGGTCATCTTATGTGTGACGTACATGACGATTTTTTAAAACACCAAAAATGGCCAATAAAAAATTAACCAAAAAAAAATATTCAATAAAAAATTACAAAAAAATATAGAAAACGTGTTTCAGTGAGTTACAAATCTTTTCCCAAAAGGATTTAGAAAAATATTATTATTTAGGTCAAAATATGGATGACGTACACGTGCATGGTATAGTAAAAAAAGTGACTTTTAAACAGTGGTTTTTAGAAACGCCAATTAAAAATTAATTTGTATCATCTGGGTATTAAAAAAAATTACATATTTGGAAACTAGACTCCGATTACTACATTTCATATTTACTAACTTTTTCCAAGATTCCACCTTTAAGTGCTTCAAATTTTTAGGTAAAATGTGACAAATTCTGAAAATTAGGAAAAACACTTCCACTTTTTGGCCAAAAAGTGGACCCAACTTCTTGCACACACCCTCTCATCTTGGAATAACTTTGACAACATAACCCTACATAAAACTAACATACAATCTCCATCCCAAGCCCTTAATATATAGGCTAAGGAGATCTAGGAAACCAAGAATAGTTTTACAAAATCATGAGCTAAAAACCATGACCCAAAGTCAAGTCCAAGTGGTCCAAATTCAACCCATGTGCCCCACTCTAAAAGTAACTCCTCCCAACATAGAATGCAACTCCTATTTGATTGGTTTGGCACCTATGACCAAGGGGTACAAGTGTAACTCCCAAATGCTCCAACCTGAGGAAATAATTACACTTACACAACTATATTTAGCTAGTCAAAGATGCTAGTCATAGTCCACCTAGTAACCCCTTATTCAATGACTTCTTACAATCCTCATAAGACCAATGTCACATGGATGAGAGTGCCAATAATGGAATCTCAATATTCCATTCAAGTAGGACATCCTTTTCTATGTGGACACATTCTCTATAATACTACAAATATTAACTAATTACTCCTAGACTTAGGATTTATAAGGTGTACAATAAAACCTAGTCCTCTAATCCTAACAATAACACATAATCAATACACACTAATATGTAGATAATTAATAAACATTGTAACCCATATGGAATCACTGAAATATGAATCAATCAATGCATTAAAAAGAATCTCATAATCATAAATCGATTCAACTAATATGTATTTATCAATGAACAAGATGTGTCACTAAAGCTCATATCAATATGAACCACATATATTGAATGATGTTTACCTTTCCTTTTATGTTATTTTAACTATTTCTTTATATCCTCAAGCATATAGCCAATACTACGATGTTCTTTATTTTCTTGAATGCCAATGGCTCAAGTATACCATGTTCATGTCATCCAAGTCCTTTTCCTTTATAACCATGTTTTTATATAATCTTGAAACCATACCATATAACTGATTAAGCATTATAGAGGAGGAAGATAAATCACTAGTAGTACCACCTTTTGATTTATTGTCATACACACAAGTTGACTTAACATCCTTATGATCACTTTGTTATTCAAGTGGTTACCCATATATAGATGAATACATGTAAAGAATAGGGATCTTGTAAGCTTTAGGATCAATCTAATACTCTCCTACAACACATGGTTTAAATTCCAATGTACCCTAATCATCATTAGATAAAGCACTATCATTTTGTGGGGAATCTTCTTTTGTAGGTTCATCATTGATTGGTTCATTTCCTGTAATAAAATATTTAGAGTAAAAAATCATCTGGAAAATACTAAATGGTTGAGGACCTAATAATATCCAACATTTTCAACCATTATGCCAAAATTTAACACATTAATGCAATGTATGTAAAATGTACAACTCACATAACATGTAACCATAATTATTCTCATTATAATTATTAGGATCATTCCATCTAAATACCTTCAAAATGGTTATAATTTTAAATTCATACACAAATCCATAACATTAAATAAAACTGATGTAGTCATGATCAATAGATCTAATGAAGGATTATTCAACCATGTAACTAAATGAACAAACACACAACAAAACTCAGTGAATAGTAAGAAAAAATATGATCTTTATTAATTCATAGTCACAATTGAATTATAGTCTACTGCAAGGCTTACAATATAAGGCCTTAGCCTTCAAAGATATATGGGCACAACTATATGTGAATTACAAAATTCTCAGATGACATTATAATATAATGCTTCTTCAATTATTGGTTAACTTAGAGCCAAAACCAAAATTGAACTAAGACTGAAAGTTGATTACCTTTGAATGATCATAAGTGATTCTTATATAGTGATCCTTATTCTTAGGAATGATCATAATCAACCACAATGAGGTGCAAATCTTGATGCCAAGTGTAACGTGTAGCTGGCCCAACATGTAGAGGGAACCTCCTGGAGTGAATGTGGTAATAATGGTTCAAGGAACCTTGATTAGGTTATACCATAAGATCTCCTAGGACCAATGAGTCTGTAAACATGTTCCTCTACACACTTTAGCAAGGTACTGCAAGATTCAAATAGTAAAACTAGTTGTTATCCTAGTATGCTAGATAGTAATTCTAGAACTAAAATATCCATTTGTGGTGATTAGAATCTCCTAAAATTTTTATGTGATGTTGTCAACTCTTAATAGAACATGTGTTCCCACAATGTGAAATGTGTAATTGTGATGGATTGTAGTAGGGATTGTGATGCTTGGATGATGATTGGAATGTTATTAAAAAACCTACAAACAAAAAAACAAAGGGAAAGAAAATATTTTTGGGTGATGTAAGATTACTTTTACACCTTGGAATGCTCCTACATAAAACATCTAGGGTAATTAGAAGTGAGTCCCTCACTTTTAAGTGGCTAGAGGGAAACCAAGATGGTCTACCTTAGCCTTAGAAATCCAATATGAGTCTTCTATCAACTTTCCTTTATACTTCATCAAATATTCTTCATATTGTCTATTTTTGTTGTTTTTACCAATCTAAAGTCTGAAACCTCCTCAATCTCCACCCCTTGCTATTGTTGCATCTAATTCTTCCATTATACTTCTATGTTACCATCTCCTAGCCCACCTTCATGATAGTGATATAGATTAGCAACATTGAACACTGGTGATAGGCCTAATTTTTTTGGTAGATCCACTTCATATGCATTTTCTAAATCAAAATTTTTAGTAATTCTACAAGGACCAAATTTCTTCATCTTCAATTTGTTATATGTACAGATTGGAAATATTTCTTTTCTGAGTTACACCATCACTTCATCTCCAACTACAAACTCCTTATTACTTCTCTTCTCATTAACCTTATCCTTATATGACAGAACAGAAAACTATTCCAAAAATGCAATCAAATTCCTTGAATTGATGACATAAAGATCATGAGGAAACTCCCCTAATTCTTTCTGCTGTTCATGTCTGAGCACTTTTTGGGCTAGGAAAACATCATTAAGGTTTTTAAAATACTCTTGAACTCATACAAATGCATAAATATCATGCACTTCCTCTTGTGGTGAAAGACTAGCTTGATTTATACTCATTTTCTACACCAAATCAACAACTTGTTCTTCATGATCCAAACCCTAGGAAGCAGAAACTTGTAGTCACTCACTCTTTCTATGCATTTAATTAAAATAAAATGGAAATCCTTGATATTTTACCAGCAACCCTACAAAGAAAATCCTTGATTAAAATTTAATGAATGCTCAAAGCCATTAAATCTGAAATTTACTCTTTTTTATTTTTTATTTTTTGAAATCTTGAGAAAAAAGAATATTAATACGAAACCCCTGATGATATTGACTTGATAACACAAATACAAATAATCATATATCAGATCCAACAAGCATTTGAAAGGTATACAAAAATATAGAAAGATAAACAACAATATTAATCATAAAAAATGAAACCCTTACGCTTTAATGGATGAATAAAAATTCCTTCAAACAAAATCAGTCCATAACCTATTAAAATTTTTCATAATATCCACATTGAGGTGGAATCAAGTCTTTCATGAAACCCAAACAAGGAAATGGAGAAAGAAAAATAAAAAAAAATGGCAACCCGTGAGATTAAACCCCGAAAAAGCAACTATTTTCTCCTTCCTATGCAAGTTTCTTTTAATAAAATTACTTTTAAAAAAGTAATTAATAGTTGCAAATAGAATTATTACATGCATGCACATATAAGAGCTTGTAATGAGGTGTTAAGAACTTTAAATTATTATTTTATAGCTATTTTAATGGTTTTTTTTTGCTTTTTTCTCTTATGCCATCAAATTTAAGCTAAAAATAATATAAAATTAAAACCAAAGTGTTTTTCCTTCCTTACTTATTTAATTTTGGCATTCAAATATTATTTGAAGTATTTTTAGACTATTTTATATTGTTTTAAGGTCTAAAAAATGGGTTTAGCCAACTTAAACCTCTAGAAATGATAACACTTAGATTTTGACTTTGAACCATCACCTCATTAGGATATATAAAACAAATAAAATGCTCTAGAAGATATTCAATGACACAATATAACCAAGAGCATGTAATTGAACCTTAATTAATGCAACTTGAGCCTTTAATATATGAGGTCATGAAGACAAATGATTTTAAATTTGAAGTCTATTTAATCATGACCATATAATACCAAATATTACATGCATGTACCCACCTTGACACCAAAAAATGTAACCTCACCAATTAGGACATGAATATAAGAGGTATAATTATTCTTGAAAAAAAGCCATCAAAAACTCTATGCTTAAATTAGGATGATTAATCAGGACCCAACGCTCACATAACAAGCTGAAATACCAAAAAGAGGTTGAGAAACTCACCAAAAGACTCAAGCAAAAGAGGGGGTCCCCATTTTTTTGATGCAAATGATGGACGTGTATGCAAGATACTATTGAACACCTTGAATACCGAGAGGGGGGTGAATTAGTATTCTTTGAAACCATTTGATCATTTAAACATTCATTTCACATAGCTTGTTTAACTTGCATTAAGAAAGGAAAGCATGAAATCAACCATTAAAGCATATCACACATGAACACCAGATTTTTACGTGGAAAACCCAAACAGGGAAAAACCATGGTGAGGTTTAGCTCACAATATATATTAATAAAGCAACTGGTTAAGGTTGATACAATTGGTGGACTCACTGTCCAAGAATGCTCACTGCAGGTGGCTCACTGCCAAAGGAATCACTATCCTAAAAAGAAAGAGATAGAAGAAGGGAATGACTCACTACCAAAATGAACTGCTAACAATGCATTTGACTAATGTTGAAGATGCAGTTCCACTAAGGCTCATAATACTGACTTTACACACTTCATCTTTACCACAAACTCTACTTGTCTCTCTGCATCAGACTTCACTCACCTCCACACACTATTTCACTTTACAGCTTTCACACATCCACACCTCTACACAAGAACTCAATCTTGTACATATACCACATTAAGAAGAAATATCAATTATGTTGGCATAATACATGTGTTGTATGACTTCCTGTCCTGTCGGCCCAAAACACAATCCAATATGCTTTGCAGAGTGAACCAAAGCATGTAGCACATTTATATAGGTTGGAAAAACCTATAAAAACTCCCATGACATCACTTCATACATTTCATAACTCTGCACAACATTAACATCTTCAGGTTGGCTCCACTGGTGAGGCAACAATAGCATGAACTAACCGTTAGTTCACACAACAACATGCGGACCACAAAATTGCTTACCACTTGGAGAAAACATACTTTTGGCATCCATAACCCTATCCTCAAATCCACAAAACAAGTCATTCTTCTGCGGTGAAATGCGGAGTGCCCCATTGTGTCACATGCGCTGTCAATACAGAGTGCGATACTTTGTCAACTCTAACATTCATTCGAAAGGATCTTAGGACCTGAAAGTTTGGAATTGCACTTCTTTAATATACATACACATTACATTACAACCGCATAACAAAATTCTTCATGGCAGAGAAATGTGGACCAAAATACAGTGACTCTGCCATAGGTTCTATACTGTAATGCCTTAGGAAAATCTTCAATAGACTGTATTTGACTGCGGAACATCAAAATGGAAAGATAACATGTTTAGACATATTTTCCTTTATTTAGCATTTAGTAGATTCTCTGGACCCACACTTTGATGTATTTTCTTTCATATCAAACTTATCTACTATCAATACTGTCAACTGTATCCATTCTTTTTTTTGTCTCATCCCAGATCAACTCAACTTTGTCTTTACACATTATTTCCACTCTCTAGACCAATACAACTATCTCCTTATGCCTGGTTACCATTCTCCGGACCACTATTTCTTTACCCTTCATTGTCACTGTCTTTATCTTGTGTTGCTATTCTCCGGACCACTGTATCTTTACCCTTTGTTTCCATCAATGACAACACTACTTACAATTATGCTCATTAGTCTTTTCATCATCTTGCATATGTTGCCAACAATCTCCCCCTTTGTCATTGATGGCAACATAGCCAAAACTTCTCCCCCTTTGTCATCAATGACAAAGAAACTACTTATATATCAATAACTCAAAAACTTCTCCCCTTAAACACATGCTCTGCCTTACTATTTATTTTTATACACCAAAATATCAAAATTTGTTTTCTTTTATTCTTCCGCATATGTATAGGAAATCAGAATGTGAAACTTATTGGTTGGTGGGAAAAATATCCTTATATATGTTCTTTAGTTGTGTTACAGTAGAGTCCCAATGTATCTTGGCCAAGTTGAGTGTTTGGATTTGCTCATTGATCTGTAGGAACAAGTCTTATGCATTTTCCACTGATGTTGGAGTAGCTGTCATCTTCCCAACCTTATCAACTTCCCTTAATAATCCTGTCAGTGCAGCCATCTTGAAGTTGACTATCTCTCTAAGATGACTCATCTAATCTTCGATAGATTCTCTTTGGCTCTGTAATTTCTTTATGATAGCATGAGTCTTTTCCACTTCGACCCTTAGATTTCCATTATTATCCTTAAAGGGATCACAAGTTCTTGAGATATTTATTATTTGTATTTCCAGGTCATCAATCTTCTCTTTTATTTCTTTGGTAGATATGGGCCATGATAAACAAAATTGGTACATTACATTTGCATCATTTAGAGTATTTTGAATGCTCTTTACACTATTGCTTAACACAATGTGTGCCTTGGAGCACTTATCTGATATATCCATCAGTCTCTTGTTGCATATTTCTTCCTTTACCTTCATCTCAGCTGCTTTTTCTTGTGACTCAAAGTGATTGTTAACTGACTCCATGAGTTGTTTCATTTGTTGTGCCAGAGTTAGAGAGGCATCCCTCTTAGTTTCCAGAAGCATTTTCTCAAAAATTTTCATTGCTTCTTCTAGAAGCTCATTGCCTTCTACATGTGACTGTAGAATCTCCTCTTGAGCCGTGGCTTGAAAAATTGTTCTAAGTTGTAATTTCTTTAGTGGAGAGATATTGGACAAATTGATTTGCCCATCCAAGGATTGTAATTGAAGTAGCTGTGGTGAGGACATAGTTTTAATTTGTCTTTGTTGTGCCAAAAATTCTCTGATGGAGTCAATTGGGGAAGCTCCAGAGCACTCACCAACATTTTTCTCCTCTTCTGAGATCGATATCATATGAGATTCAGGGGTTTCCGGGGGACAATTCTCCTCTGTATCTCTTCTTTGTTTTTCAGATGAACAAAGAGATTATCCACTTTGTTTTTAGCCTCACCCTGTTCTTCTGTCTCTTCATCTTTCTTCTCTTTTGGTATCTCCTTTATTTCTTTAACATTCTCTACATTTTTTGGAGGAATAACAATATTCTAACCTTCTGCACTTGTGTCTGCTATTGGAGATTGCACATTTTGTTCAGTCAACACATTCTAATCTACACTTGTTGTACCTATTTCCTCATTCTTTTCACTTTCTTTAGAGGACCATTCTTCAATTGTGTTGATCTTTATCTCCTTAAGGACATCTGTAGTTATTCTCAAAGTGTCCTTTTCCAACCTCTTTATTTCATCTTTGTCATTGGACATCAAAGTGTTTAGCCTTCTCTTTGTCCTAAACTCCTTGGCTAACCTTTGTATAGCCTTATTCTTGTCTTGTCCAGAAGTTGTTGGACAAATCTTCTCAAGAGCCTTATTCTTCATTTCAATGTCCTTATTCATGGCATCATCTCTTCTTTTGATTAACACATTAGCAAGACTATCAGGCAATTTGTCAATTATTTCTATTAAAGCAACATTAAATGCATCCAAGTACCTAATAATAACTATCTCTCAATGATTATTTTATCTCTTGAGGATATTTCATCATATAGCTCAGCTACTACTTTCAAAGTGTCATACTCTGTTATTGCATTGATTGTAGCTTCAAGTTGTAGAGGGGGAAGACTGGATTTTTTTGACTTCTTTTATTGCCCTTTCCCTTATCTACAGTTTCACTTTCTTTTCTTTTCTTTCCTTTTCCTTTTCCTTTTGAGGATTGGCCTTCTTCACCAGATTTGTCTTCTCTTTTCTTGAAAATAAAACCTGCCTTTTCTTTCTCAATATCTTCTTCTTCCTCTGTTACAATGCCAAATTTTGTTCTTCTAACTTGTGTCTCCTCTCTGGAGACAAGAGACTCTCTTTTCTTTCAGACCAGTTTGGGTCCCTCTTCTTCTTCCTCTTCTTCCTTAGTATCATCATGGCTTAAATACTTTTCTCTGGTTGCCTTTTCCTTTACTCTTCATTTCTTGGCAGGCTGTTGTTGCAAAGAAGCACTGGATGCTTCATTCTTCCCTTGGGATCCTGCAAGCATGGCTCTGGAGGATTTAGGAGCAGCAGTAGAGGAGGTAGAGGTCCTAGTTGACCTTCTTGTGCTTGGTAATTCTTTTGGAGTAGTAGATACATTTTTGGATTTCTCTGCAGAGCTTATAGGTGACATCATGTCTTCAACCTTAGTTCTCATCTCTTTAACTTTTTCTCTTATTTCTCCCTCCTTGTGCTTCAAATGTACTTCAGTGAATCTTCCTTCATAAGTTCCAAATATTTCTATAGAGGTGTCTTTTGGTTTACTGAGCATTAGGTCCGCAAGACCTACAATGATATCTTCTGCTACTTCATACCCCATCTCTGGAATCCAGACTGTTTTGGGTTCCACAACCTCCATGTAGCATTCATCTTTACTTACCATGAAGATGATATCATCTTTGTATTTTTCCACTACCTTCTTAGGAATACTTTCTCTAGCTTGCATTTTCTGTTGGAATATTTTGAAGAAACCCCATAGTGCAGCATTTTGGGCTTCAATGTTTCCAATTCTCTTCAAATGGTCTTTGATTTGAGTTACTACCAGAATGTGTCCAAACCACACAATGTTTTGTGCACCTGGTACTTCCTTGAGGAAATAAAACATAAAATAGATAACCAAAGTACCAAACTTGAAAGGATATTTCAAATTCTTTGTCTTCTGCAAGATCTCAAGCAATTGTTTCCTTAACAACTCACATAGGTCATAATTCACACCCTTTTTGACCATCTCATATGCAATATATATTGCAGTTGCTGAGACAAAGTTTTCCCTATTTGTGAAATAGATCAAGATGTATCCTATCATCATAGATGCATATTTCACTCCTGAATCTTCAATATCATTCACAGTCAAGGCTCTCTTTTCAAATTTAGCTCCTGTGAGCTTCATCACAACATCATTTTTGATAGATTTAAGTGTCTGAACAACTCCAGTGGAGCACAACCCTATTACAGCCCTAATGGCTTCCTTGCTTATCATGTGTGGAAGGTCTAGCCACATGAATTTATCATGAATGTGGCTCAGTACATACCTCACCCATGCATCTTCATAACACAAAATGGGAAAATCATTCCAAACATCCAACTTTTTCTTAGTTAAGGCACTGTATTCATGCTTTAGATCAAAGTTGTCATATGTTAACTCATTGAACCATATTTATCCTAATTTTGCATGGTTGTATTCTTCCATCTTTGTATGGATATACATTCTCACATCCTCTGTGTGTAGGACACCGTATGGTATATCTAAAAAAGCGCCATCTGAATATGTCTCCATTGACTTGAAGGGATGTTTCTTGAATTTAGGTTAGGGAGGGTCCACTACTTCTACCACTTGTGGAGTAAACATCTTTAAATTTCTACTGAAAACCTTTTAGAGAAAGATAGAGAGCTATAAAATACCTTTCAATCACCTTTGGTTAGGGTTTCATGCTTAGCAGATCTGAATTCAATTCTTCTTGCACCTTCACAACTCTTCTCTCTTGGATTGATTGTTTGCAAATGATCCTTTTGTCAAGTGACATTTGTTTATATCCTTTTCACACTTAACCTAATTTGCATTTAATGCTCTATTTGATAAGCTGTTAAAGCTTCTACTGTGATTTATAGTCATCCTCTATTGCTCCACAATCTTCCACAATAAGACATTTTTCACCGATGCTTTCTTCAAAAGGTCAAGAATATCAATCTTCATCTCATATCCTTGTGTTGAAGCATCAGCACCATTTTTTTGGTAGGGGAATGAAAGATTTTCATTAAGACTCCCCCTGAGCCAAAACTCTCAACTTAGTTTCTGGAGGAAGTATCTGCGCCAGAGTCTGGCATAGCCCCATCATTCACCTTATTTTATTCTTTCTTTTTCCATACCTTGTTCATATCTTTATTTATCTCTACCGGATCCATATTCTTCACTGAATCACTCTTCTTTATCGGATCAACCTTCACATTCTTACTTCTACAAAATCTAGCAATATGACCTAATTTGTTGCATTCATAACATCTGACATTTTGAACAAGCTTACTTCCATTCATTCTAGATCTATATTGATTAGCCTTATGCCCAAATTTGTTGCATGTATAACAGTGATCATTGAAAGATGAAACTATCATACCCTTGTTGTAATCATTCATCATTTGATTTCTGCATTCACTAGTACTATGACCAATCCTTTGACATGTAAAACATTGACCAGAGAATGATTGAACATTTTGAATTATCCTGGTTCTACATTCCAAAGCCTTATGTCCAAATTTATTGCAAGAATAATAGTAGCCAAAGTACCTTTGTGTAGCTGGTTGTTTGATAGGTGGCTTCTTGAAGTTTTTCCTTTGGTTCCAGACCTATCTGTTATTACCTTTCTTGACAACAACCTTCTTTTGGTAGTTGTTCTTCTTTCTAACATTGTTTGAGGTATGATTTATCTTTAAACTTTCACCCTTTTCAAACCCTAATCCTTCTTTGTCCTTAGGAGACTTTTGTTTTGCAATCTTTTCCTCAAGCAATATGGAGCTCTTCTTGAATTTATCTTCTTGAATTTTTGCCTTTTCAACTTCTATCTTTAAGACCACTATTTCTTGTTCAAGCCTTGAGCATTATTCAGATTTGCCTTTCAGTTTTTCATTTAGGCATCCTTTAATTCTTTTTCCTTCCTCAACTTGTATTTTCAGGCTGATGATTGTCTTATTTGATTGATTGATCTATTCATTTACTTACTTGTATCTTTCTTTGAATTTCTTGTTTTATTCCCTCAACTTTTTGATGCATTCATCTACTTTCTTAACATTCTCTTCTAGATCTCTGTTCTTGCATTAAACTTTTTCAAGGTCTTCAAGGGTTGATTCAAGTTCTCCATTCATGTCAACTATGCAGTCTTCTTCAGTAAATTCTGTTACCGCCTGCATGAGCAGTCTGGTTTCAGTTGAAAAAAATAAAAGAAATCAATACAGGTGCAAGTGTCTTTGTATATACATGCAGGTCAATTGTGCATGGGCGGGCCTATAAAGTCTCCATTGCCCTTTGAAAAAATGAGTTAGATGCATTTCTGAATGCATATCGGGCTTAGAATGTGCATACACAAAGGTGGAATATTCCTTGAGGATTCCCTGTTTGTATGTGAGATGGTTTGTATGTTTGACATACAAAGGTGGTGGACATACTTTTGCTACAGTGAAGGTGATCATCGCTGAGACTATGTGTATCGGCAGCTGAGTTATGAGTCTCGCCGATTGGCCGATGATGTATGCGAAGAAGGTATGCATCGGCAGCCAAGCAAAATGTTTTCCCGATGGCCGATGCACATTCAAAGGAAAAATATACAAGGATGGAAGATACATTACAGGCATATTCCAGAAAAGATTCCTTGTTTGTATGTGCATTCGCTTGTATGTTTGCACATACAAGCCAATATACAATGAAGAGACATACACCCCGGACGCGACGGAGGAGTTAAAATGTGACGAATAATATTTTAGGTCCAAAGGTTGTATAAAGCGCTTGTATATGCGCATATACAAGGAAATATGCAAGGAAAGAGGATACAAGGTGGACCCGATTGAAAATTTCAATTTGCGCTATAACAGTTTGGGGTTCGCCTTGTATGATGAACAGTTGTATATGCATTTGCTTTTGCATATACAAGGGTTTTTGACAGGTGAACAATGGCGATTGTATGTGCATTTGAACATGCATATATAGGACAAAAAAGGCAAAATGGAGAAGCGATAGGCCAGCGATAGCAAAAAGTGCCTACGTGGCATGATCTAATTGGCTGGTGACCTGGTCAACGTGATTTTGAGGCTGTGGATCTCAGCAATTGGAGTGGATCAACGGCCTGGTTTTGAACTTGCAGCGATGGTTTTTTCTGAGTGCGTGAGGCCATTTTTGAGCGAGAAAATCTCTAGATGCATCTGCTGTTGCATCCCGCGGGTCGCTAAGGCATTAATGGCGGAGTTGCAGTGGTATGGGTTGATGATGGACGGGCCAACTACCAGATTTAAGAGAAAATCTTCAGGTGGTGGTGCAGATCCTGATTCTCACCTGCTCTCTTCCTCTATTTCCCGGCTGCATTAAATTTTTGAGTGCCAATCTGAAGATGCGCTGTATCTGGCAAATATTTGACTTACCTTGTAATTAATTTGCTGAGTACATGGTTTTGCTATAAAATGCAAACTGTGTTACTCATTATGGTTGTTGAAGACTTGGGCAATTTTGGGGGAAAAATAATGAAATACAGAGCATTTCCTGTCTATTTTATCTCTGTGGAGTTTATGTGTTGCATCTAAGTTGTATCTTGCACATATGTTCAGTTTTAGTGTTAATGTTATATGAAAAATGCTTCTTGCATGTGTTTTGCTGTCTGTCTCCACTTGTTGTATGCATCTCTTCTCCTGAATTTGGTTGCTAAGGGTTTCTCAAATTCTAGAATATAGATTTATGTAATGCATGCTTGATCTTTAGACTTCCATTCAAGGAGTGGATTAAATCATTTTAGGTTAAGGTATGGAGAAGATTGTATGTCAATTGGGATGTCTGTAAGTATGGACAGTTAAATACCTTTTCTTGGGTGATGTTTGTAAGGCAAGCATCAATCTAACCCCTTGAAACCTGAATGCCTGTTGCAAGCCACTCTCATGTATACGTTTATGTGACTCCTTGCCCTGAGATAGACATCGGTTTGCTTCTGGATTAGTAGTTATGATCCAAAACCCCTGTCTTGCATCCAAATCATCAAATTCAAACCATCTAAAACCTGTTAGTTGTAGGAGTAGGATTAGGAACCCCCTGCATGCTCTCATACCTGACCAGACAAATATGTCCAAGAATGTTGCTAACCTTGTGATTTATCACACAAATCTTGGTCCATACATGAGAGTATTCTGCCTGTCATTGTCAAGTTAAATCTTTATGTCATTGAGAGTCAAGGTTACATATTTAGCTATAGGGACACCCCCCTTGGTGCAGCAGAACCAAAAGTGAAGGGGAGGCAGCTCATGCAACCTCCCGTATCTGTTGGCCGAATTTGCCTGTGCATTGGAGCTGGCAAACCCTTTGCCGATTCGGGAGGTAACAAATTCAATAGCAGGGATTTCTTCCAGATTGAGTAGGATGTCTCCTAGGAGCCATCTGTTCACACCTCAAGATCTTCCTCAAGCAATTAAGCTTCTTCCAAGGAACCAAGCTCTTATACCAATTGTTGAACACTCGAAATACTGGGAGGGGGGTGAATCAATATTCTTTGAAACC
The DNA here is from genome assembly GCA_027924645.1 of Cunninghamia lanceolata. Taxonomy (NCBI): domain Eukaryota; kingdom Viridiplantae; phylum Streptophyta; class Pinopsida; order Cupressales; family Cupressaceae; genus Cunninghamia; species Cunninghamia lanceolata. The sequence continues at coordinate 1,429,990 of BSBN01000564.1, read as the reverse complement.
ACTTAATCATTTAAACATGCATTTTAGATAGCTTGTTTAACTTGCATTAAGAATGGAAAGCATGAAATCAACCATTAAAGCATATCACACACGAACACCAAATTTTTACGTGGAAAACCCAAACAGGGAAAAACCACGGTGAGGATTAGCTCACAATATATATTAATAAAGCAACTAGTTAAGGTTAATACAATTGGTGGACTCACTGTCCAAGAATGCTCACTGTAGGTGGATCACTACCAAAGGACTCACTATCCTAAAAAGAAGGAGATAGAAGAAGGGAATGACTCACTGCCAAAATGAACTGCTAACAATGCATCTGACTAATGCTGAAGATGTAGTTCAATTGAGGCTCAGAATACTGACTTTACACACTTCATCTTTACCACAAACTCAACTTGTCTCCTTGCATTAGGCTTCACTTACCTCCACACACTATTTCACTTTACAACTTTCACACATCCACACCTCCGCACAAGAATTCAATCTTGTATATATACCGCATTAAGGAGAAACATTAATTAGGTCGACACAATACATGTGTTGTATGACTTCTTTTCCTGTTGGCCCAAAACATAATCCAGTATGCTTTTTGGAGAGAACCAAAGCTTGTAGCACATTTATATAGGTTGGCACAACCTATAAAAACTCCCATGACATCACTTCATACATTTCATAGCTCTGCACAACATTAACATCTTCAGGTCGGCTCCACTAGTGAGGCAACAATAGCATGAACTAACTGTTAGTTCACACAACAACATGTGGACCACAAAATTGATTACCACTTGGAGAAAACATACTTTTGGCATCCATAACCCTATCCTCAGATCCGAAAAAAAGCCATTCTTCTGTGGTGAAATACAGAGTGTCCCACTGTGTCACTTGCATTGTCAATACACTATCAATATAGAGTGCGATACTCTGTCAACTCTAACTTTCATTCTGAAGGATATCAGGACCTAAAACTTTGGAATCACACTTCTTTAATATACATAAACATTACATTATAACCGCATAACAAAATTCTTCATGGCGGAGAAATGTGGACTGAAATACAGTGACTCTGCCATAGGTTCTATACTGTGAATGCCTTAGGAAAATCTTTAATAGGTTGTATTTGATTGCGGAACATCAAAATGGAATGACTAGACGTATTTTCCTTCATTTTGCATTTAGTAGATTCTCCAGAACCACACTTAGATGTATTTTCTTTCATATCAAACTTATCTACTGTCAATACTGTCAACTATATCCATTCTTTTCTGTCTCATCCCATATCAACTCAACTTTGTCTTTACACATTATTTCCACTCTCAAACCAACACAACTATCTCCTTATGCCTGGTTACCATTCTCTAGACCACTATGCCTTTACCCATCATTGTCACTGTCTTTATCCTGTGTTGCTATTCTCCAAACCACTGTATCTTTGCCCTTTGTTGCCATTAATGACAACACTACTTATAGTTATGGTCATTAGTATTTTCATCATCCTGCATATGTTGCCAACAGATACAACACTTATTATCTTTATCTAAAACAACCCTCCTTGGAAACTTGTAGAATCTCACACCTTCTCTGAAAAATACATCAGCTATATGTACATCATTTGTCTTTTTACATGGAATGAAATGTGGTATCTTAGAAATTCTATCCACAAATACAAATATAGGATCATGTCCTCTCTATGTTCTAGGAAAGACTAATACAAAATCCATACTAATTGATGAGTCTAGTTTATGACTCATATTTTGTTAAACTTTATTGTCTATTTGTGTAGCTATCTTGGACTTTGATACTTTACTCTTGGTCTTTCTATGTCATTACGCCCAAAACTCTAACTTGTTGAGCATAGGTCATTTCTTATATCCTTTGATGGCAAAAGACATGCTATTTGAACATCTATGTTAATGTTGCATATGGTTAATGAATATTACTTCAAGGTGGTTACGAATGAGCAATTATTTGTGTGTACTAACATTATTTTGCAGATATAAATGACATCCATAAAGTGAGGAAGATTCTGCTGGATGGTCGTTTACCATAAAAGTCAAAGGTGGTGGCTGTTCAAATATCAAATGGAGGGAAAGCAACCATTTTGTAACCAATCTTAAATATCTGTTGAGCGAATTTAGGAGTTATAGTTATGGTAAATTGGTGTTAAAGCAACTCGCTTAACCTAATTTCTTGGCATGTGTAACTTCCTTCCACTTTCTATGTTTTCCATAATGTGGCGTCCTCCTATTCTGTTGGAGTTGACCGCCCTATTAGTTAGTTAGTAGTCTTTCTTCTATAAATAAGACTCAGATACTCCTTTTTGAGGGGTTGTTGTGCTGTTGATTATTCAAAGATTGTACTTGCATTATCCAGTTTCTAGTAATACAGTTATCATGTTTAGTTGTACTCATCTTTTCGAATGAATAAAATACAGTTGTGAGTTCATATTTCTGAGTTTACATTTGTTTTAGGGAATACTCATCCAAGGGGGCCCACTTCGTGAGAATTCCACCTTTTAGTTTAGTTGCATTTTCTGTTAAGTGTTTAGTAAATCCGGCATTGAATGTTCCTACAACCACTAGAATTCTATTATGTGTCTGTTCCTACAACCAAAGCAGACAGAGTAGTTTCCTGTTTGTTCGTCCAGATTGTTACTTTGTGTTATGTACTTGATTCAAGAATAGCTGTTGGTTAACATTCAGTATTCCTGTTATTTCCTTTTTAGCAGTTTATCTTCAGCATTGTGTCTTTTCTAGCTATAGAATGAACATGGCTACTTTGAAGTTCTTAGTGCACATACTGTGCTGACCCATTTCAAGTTCACATCCCTAGGTTGACAAGTGAAATGCATCTCCATAGTGATTAAGACAGCTACTCAGTTCAGATGTCCAATCTCTGAGTTACAGTTTTAAGAGCTCAGTTGTTAAGTCATTGTAAGAGACCAACATTTTTGGCACTGTTGTCGGGGATGGTGTCAAACTAAGAAAATCTTTGGAGTCATTTTTAGTATTATTCCTTGCATTTTTTCCTTAAAATGTGTGTTAGTTAGGAAGAAACCATTTACAACCCATCAGTATTTTTTATGTGAGAAGTGGCTGATATTGAGTATATTGCATGCATAGAGGTAGCAGAATGATTTAACTCACCCAACAGAACAAGTAGAAGTGAATCCTTTCCTTGATGCATTCCCTGATTTGAATAGCTCTGAAATCTCTTCTGAAGAACAAGATACCCCAAATCTAGTTAAAAATCCATTTGCCTTGATAGTAGGTCAAGCAGTCATGGCTGCCCAAAATGTACCTAATCAACCACCATTTCCATTCCCGATTGCTTTTCAAAATGAAGTGCATAATCTCAAGAACATACTTGCTTCAACTCTTCCCAAGTTCTATGGACTTCCAACAGAAGACCCAGACACCTTCTTGTTTGAATTTGATATCCTCTGCAGAAGCTATGACTATACTACTGATGCTCATAGACTTAAGTTGTTTCCTACTACCATGAAGGAGGCTGCATTAAGGTGGTTTATGAGTCCAGGTAGTGATGTTGTCAATACTTAGGAAGAAATGAAAGATAAATTTCTTGAGAAATATAAAGACTACTGTAGGAGTGGGGATATGAGAGGCAATGATGTTTTCAGAATGCAACAAAAAGAAGATGAGAGTTTGGAGGATTATATCTCAAGGTTCCTATTTTGTTTACAAAAGTCTCCTCATCATGCACTCACTGAGGACTCTCAGAAACTGCTCTTCCTCAGGGGAATAAGTGAGCATTGCACGGATGCTTTGGATTTAATGGTAGGAGGAGATATTACCCAAGTATCTTGGGATGATATTAAGAAGTTGTGCCAGAATTATTCTAGAGATGCCATGAAGAAAGGAAGAGGTTATCATTCCCTTGCTGGCAAAACCTCTACCAATGGAATTTCAAGGATGGAGATAAGCCACTTGCTATCTGATTTTAAGCAAGATATTATAAACAATATGGCCACTTTGTTGGATACACTCCAGGCAAAGAAGAAGCATGAAGAGGCTGAGGCAATGTTGGCAGAATATTGTCCTCATTGCAGACAAAAGAAGAGGGACTGCAGATGCAAGCTAGTAGCTAACATTGATAGAAAGTAGATTCCACCTGAGTTCAAGCCAATACAAGTTGAAGAGGATCAAGTCTTATATGTTGCACAAAGGAGGCCATGGGCACCAAGACAAGGTATGTCACCAGATCCATTATCATATGCTGGTCCACATTTTAATACTTATGCATTTGGTAATCAATGGCAACAACCATTTCCATCTAGTTATGGAGGATATCCACCTCAACCTTAGAACAACCCTCAAAATGCTTGGCTAAATTACCAAAACCCTGCACCCCAGTGGCAGTAGCCCTTGAGGAATTAGCAGTCACCTCCAGGAAATTGGTAGCAAACATCTCAATGGAGAGGAGGACAACAATGGCCAAATCAGACCACTAATTACATGCAGACACCTACTTAGCCCCAACAGCCTGCCATAATGCCTCCACCTGCTAGCTCCAATCCAAATACACCTAAACCTACTCAAACACCAGCTCAAACCTTACCTAACCCAAATAATAAACCACAGCAGCAACCAGTATATTCTGTTGATCCAAATCAATACCTTGCATATGCTGTGAATGTCAGTGATATACATCTGCGTTCAGGAACTACCTTGGTAGCTCCTTCAAGACATGTCATTACTAAGCTTTCTGAGGAAGAAGTGGAGCCTAACAAAACCCCCATTCAATCTAATGTGCTTGAAAATCCTAAACCTATGATAGTCAAATAGACTCCCCAAGAACCACCATTTCCACAAAGGTTAGAAACTATGAAACAAAAGGTAGTAGAAGAAGAACCCACCTTTGATATTCTAGAGCAGTTGAAACATGTATGTGTCAATATACCTCTATTTTAAGCCATAAAAGATGTTCCTTTGGAAAAGTGACTGTTCCTAAATATAATGACCCAGGAAGTCCTGTAGTAGGAGTTGTTATAAATGGAATCCAAATCAGAAATGCTCTGATTGATCTTGGAGCAGCCATCAATGTAATGACAAAGGATATCCTACAGCAACTGAATGTTGCAACAATGCGAACAACCCCTACTGTCCTGCAGCTTGTTGATAGCTCTACTATTAAACCTGATGGGATAGTTGAGGATCTTGTAGTATCCCTAGACTCATGGGAATATCTAGCTGATTTCATGATACTTTCTCCTAAAGCTACATTGGGAGGATACCCCATCATTTTGGGAAGGTCGTGGTTAGCCGCAATAGATGCTTATATTGGGTGCCAGTCAGGAGACATGACCATCTCTGATGGGAGAAGCACTAAAACACTTGTTCTTTACCCACCTGCACAACCATCTGATGATATGGATAATCCTATTTGGCCTCATGTTGGTGAAGAGGCAGAGGAAGCTAATTTTGTCGAGCAGCTTATGATGATAGGCAGAACTTCTTTCCTGCAACTTCAAGGAGAGGAGGAGGTGTTGTCCAATATAATCCAAAATATCTATGAAGTTGAGGAAGCATCATCTTCTCATTCTACTCATTCAGAAAGGATGCTTGTTCCAATTTTTCCTGCAGCATCAGGTATGTTACATACATTGCTTCCACAAGAAGTTAAGGTACCTAGCATTAATGAAGTAACTATGGTTGATTTCACAACTCAAGTGGAAATTTTAGAGGACAGATATCTCAATATTAATAACAACTTGACTCAAGCACAATAGTTGTCCTTGGCAAATTTGTTAAAGAAACATAAAAATGCTTTTGCATGGGATTATCATGACATGAAGGGATTGGATCCTACATTATGTGCTCACAGGATTTACATAAAGGAAGATTGTACACCAGTAAGACTACCACAAAGGAGAATCAACCCTGCACTAAGAGAAATTGTCAAAGAAGAATTACAGAAGCTATTAGATGCAGGATTTATTTAGCCAATCTCAAATAGCTAATGGGTGTCCCCTCTGGTTCTTGTGCCCAAGAAGGGAGGAAAATGGAGAGTATGTATTGACTATAGAGAATTAAATTCTGCTACCAAAAAGGATCATTTTCCCCTTCCTTTCATAGACTAGGTTTTGGACTCACTTGCAGGTAAGAAATATTTTTCCTTTTTGGATGGATTCAATGGTTACAATCAGATTCAGATTGCACCTGAAGATCAAGAGAAGACAACATTTACCTGTCCTTGGGGAACATATGCCTACTCAGTGCTTCCATTTGGCTTATGCAATGCACCTGCAACTTTCCAAAGAGCAGTCATTAGCATATTTTCTGATATCTCACATGATTGGATGGAAATCTATATGGATGATTTCACTACTTATGGTGCTACTTTTGAAGATGCATTAGCAAACTTAGGCAAAGTTTTGGAAAGATGTGAAGACCACATCCTATCATTAAATAGTGCAAAGTGCTTCATGATGATGCAGGAAGGTGTAGTGCCTGGTCACTATATTTCTCAAAAAGGAATACAGGTAGACCTAGATAAGATTGAAGTCATCATTAATCTGCCCATTACTGCAAAGCAAAAGGATGTCAGAAGTTTCTTGGGTCATGCAGGGTATTACAGATGTTTCATCAAAGATTTCAGCAAAATGACATCCCCATTATATACCCTTCTGACAAAAGATGCTGAATTTAAGTGGAATGAAGACTGTGACAAAGCATTTTTTGACCTAAAGGTAGCCTTAACCCGTGCTCCTGTACTTAAAGGCCCCAATTGGGAACTTCCTTTTCACATTCATACTGATGCATCAGATTATGCCATAGGAGCAGTTTTAGGCTAGAAGGAAGGAGTCATTGAGCATGCTATTTATTTTGTCAGCAAAAACTTACAGGGTGTTGAATTCAACTATACAGTCATAGAAAAGGAAATGTTAGCAGTCATCTATGCACTTAATAAGTTTAGGCACTACATAGCTAGTTATCGAATCTTTGTGCACACAGATCATGTAGCCATTAGATATCTCATGAACAAACCTCTCATCTCAGGTCAATTAGCAAGATGGGTGTTGTTAATGTAGGAGTTTGACATCACTATTGTGGATAAACCAGGAAAAGCCAATGTGGTTGCAGATTTTCTTTCAAGAATGACTACATCAGAAGATAACCAGGCCATTGATGACTCTTTTCCTGATGAACATTTGTTTTCACTCTCTATGCAAACACCTTGGTATGCTGACACAGCCAATTATCTAGTCACAGGAAGAGTCCCTCCTCACTTCTCTCCTAAGGAAAGAAGGGTACTCATTAAAAATTCATTTCCTTTTTCATGGATTGCTGGATGTTTGTTCTACACTGGACCAGACAGTGTCATGAGAAGATGTGTGAGAGAAGATGAAACATATGACATTTTGCATGCCTGTCACAATGAACCTTGTGGAGGACATTTTGCAGCAAAGCGAATTGCAATAAAAATTTTGAATGCAGGTTATTATTGGCCTACACTATACAAGGATGCAGCAAAATATACCAAGAAGTGTGATAGTTGTCAAAGGATGGGTCGGCCAACAAAGTCTGATGAGATGCCCCTTTATCCTCAGCTTGTGATAACTCCATTTGATAAATGGGGGTTAGATTTTGTAGGACCTATTGATCCTCCATCTAATGGTAAATCTTATATCTTAGTATGCACTGACTATGTAACTAAGTGGGTAGAAGTTAAAGCCATGAAACATGCAAGAGACAATAAAGTTATAGAATTTATTTATGAAGAAATCTTTACAAGGTATGGAGTCCCCAGAGAATTGGTGACTGATCAAGGAGCTCAGTTTACCTCAACTCTAGTTGCAGCATTAGTATAGGAATACAATATAAGGCACAAGAAGTCTACTCCTTATCACCCCTAGGCTAATGGCCAAGTTGAAGTGACTAACAGAGAACTAGAAGCTATTTTGACCAAGACTATGGCAGTTCATAGGAAGGATTGGGCAAGTAGGTTTCCAGAAGCTGTCTGGGCCTATAGGACAACTTGGAAAACAACTACTGGTTTTACTCCTTTTGATTTGCTATATGGCAACCTACTTGCCCAATCCTTCCTATGAACTGCCAATAGGACAACTTGGAAAACAACTACTGGTTTTACTCCTTTTGAGTTGCTATATGGCAAAACAACCATGATGCCTATTGAATTTGAACATAGAACTCTTAGAACTGCACTTGACTTGGGGATGGATTTATCTCAAGCACAGAAAGAAAGAATCATGCAGCTTAATGCTTTGGATGAGATGAGAAAAGCAGCTCTACATCATACAGAAGTGGTGCAGAATCAGAGAATCAGGTGGCATGACAAATACATCAAAGATAAGAAGTTCCATCCTGGTGATTGGGCTATGTTTTATGATTCAAGGTATCAAAAAAATGCAGGAAAATTACATACACAATGGCTAGGCCCATATGAAGTTGCTGAAGTGTTTTCCAATGGTGCTATTCAACTTACTACTATTGACCCTGTCAAATTCAAGCTATTAGTCAAAGGTCATAGACTCAGGTTATATCATAAGCCAGCCTCCAAAGAAGACTTCCTGCAACAGTTCAATCAACATGCCACTCTAAAACTTCCTGCAGCCAAAGGCAGCGGACCCAGTGTCCCTCCTTCTGGCTAACCAAGGTACAGTAATAATCATAATAAAGATTTCCACATTCGTGGGAGTCCATTCTTTCACTTCTTCACCCATCCACCCACCCATATCCATTCTTCTCTCTTCCATAACATGTATTGATTACACTTCATCCCACATCGCTTCCGTCCACTTCACTTGCATTCATTGCTTAACAAATTCTTCAGCATTACCCGCTACTTTCTCCACGATTCTAGCAATAGATCTTCCTCAAATAAAGGTACGCACACTTCCATAATTGTCTCTTAATTACCTTGTGGTTTGTTTATTTAATTATTGCACATTAATATACATATTTCTTGTCGCATGTCATTATTTCCTTCCTTGTCCTGTCATACCTCAAATCTGCATGTGTGGACACATGCCTAACTATAGGTTGGGGAGGGAGTGTAAATATAATGACCATGTGTCTGTCCGTCCATATGTTTTATGCCTGAATGTCAGTAAAGTTTTGAAATTAAATAATTTGAATCCTGAGCGAGGTGATGGCTCACAAGTGTGAGATGACAACCTTCATCAATCACTCATTTATGCCGGTACTACCCTTGTCTTGCATTCCCAAGAAAAGAAGTTGTAAAAGAAAATACATATAGCATGAGTTTTTGAAAACTTACAGGGTTGCAGGAAGGTGAAGCTTGTTTTCAAATTTTGCGCAGTAAAACTTTGCAGTGTGATTGATTTCAGACAGCTAAGTCATGAGAGGAGGTTTAATTCGGAATGAACCCATAGTTCACGATGCATTGTTATAGGATGCACTTAGCCAGGCTGAATTCAGAAATTATGGTTGGATAGACTATATCTTGAAATTAAATGGTTTCGATGAAAATATTGCATTGGAGTTTTCTCAGATGTTGTCTGATGGTAAAGCAGTGGTAAGAGGTTTAGAGGTGTTGGCCACAGAAGAAAGAATTGCAGAGGTTACAGGTCTACCTGTTGATGGAGAAGAATACCCTGTTGCCAGAGATGCCAGGTCAGCTAGGGTCGAGTTTACTGAACCTAGGGATCCACCATTGATTATAGACAAGCAGGGAGCCAAAAGAACCTCATTGTTAGAGCTGTGGAAGCAAGTAGCTGTCCATGTGGTGAAATACATCACTTGCGAAGGTCGATAGTCGAACCTTCACTCTGTGCATTTCAAATTGCTAAATCATATGAGACATGGAAGAAGAATGAACGTGCCAAATGTGCTTCACCACCTTCTCGTGATTATGGCCACTAAAACTCAAAAAGGTAGGCCTAATTCTATCTCCCACCACTGTTTAATCAAATTGCTTGTTGAGAAGTCTCTGCATGATGTATCCGATATGACTTGGGAGGAATTTCTGGAAATTGATCAAATAAGACCTAGTCATTTGCGACCTGTGGTTGTGCCACATCATAGAATTAGGAGAACCATACAAAGAGTTGAAACTACTCTAGGAACTTCAACTTCCAGTGCAAACCTTCCTACAGCAAAACCAGCTATTGAAATTAGCTCTTCTGAAGCAGAGCATGCAGATAAAGAAAATTCTTCAGATTCTGAGAATGAGGATATTCCTCTTGGTAATTTAATTCAAACTAGGGCACAAAGGAGAAGGGCAGAAATAAAGAAGGGCAAAACCAAAAAGAAAACCACAGAAAGGAAGGTGCTACACTCTAGGAAACGAAAAGCTGATACTGTTCTTCCTGCAGCTGAAGAACAACATGAAAACCCTTCTAGTAAACCAAGACCTATTGAGCCTGCCTCTGGTGCATCTACACAGACAAGCCCTAGGATTGATGAAATGGTAGCTGAGGAAACAGAGGCCCCAGTGGGACATGATAGTGATGTAGAAAAAGAAGACATAATTAGGGAAGCAGCAGATGTAACTCTAGCAGACCTTGCCACCGTTGCTGAGCATATGGAGAGACAAGAACATGAAAGTAAACAAGAGTTCCTGCAGCAAGACACCCTACAGCCAAATTTGGCTGAGCAATCAGAAACCCTGCAGCTTATGTTACAAGAAGAACTACCATCTGTGCCAGGAAAACTTTTGGTAGGCATTCACAGACCTCCTAATTTTTCAATGCAGATGGTTGCCATGAATTTGTGGAATGAAATGCAGAGGAGAGAAGAGGAATGGAAGAGGGAGAAACGTAGGTTGAAAGCTGAAATTCAAAAGAGGGATGAAGAGATTAAAGAAAAGAATGCAGAAATTGCAGTTTTAAAAGAGAGAGTAGATGGTATGGCAGCTTTGGTGCCCCAGGTGTTAGAATGCAGGACTCCTCCGAGAGTCTATGCTCTGTATTTAAAAGAAATGTACCTCTTTTTTAAATTAGCAAGAATTATTTCTGGTTTGAACCCTTCCATTGAAACTCCTCTTGAATTTTTCAATGCTTATAGGATTGCTCCTCTAGAAATAAAGAATTTGTTGTGTTAATTTTATTTGCATAATTTTGCTGTGTCCCATGACCATGAGTGGAACCGCTTGTTGTATGTTGGGGATGTTCAGTTGAGGGCATTTATGTCTTGGATGCAAAATGAGGTTAGTTGGGGACAACAATACAGGGCTTATAAGCAATTAGAATTCACCACTCCATTCCCTGTTAGAGAAGAATTTGGAAATCTAGGAAGTGTTTTTAATGATTGGCATATGATGCTTTATAGGCCAAGTTATGGCAACAGAATCCTGCATGAAAGAGAAGCAATATACATAGAATATGAAAAGATGGCACGCACTACTAGAGAATCTGTGAAAGGACAGCTGACACAAAGGTGGACTAGTTTATCTGATGAGCTAAAACAGGCAGAGCCTCACTCCCTGCAGAATTATACTGCAACATGTAGAAGAGTGGACAAATATATTCAGATTGGAAGGACAAAGGGACAATTCTGGCTTCCCTTAATTTTTCAACCACCTCTCCTATTGTGGCCAGTGCCAAATTATAGATTCTACCAGTATGATATTGCAGAAGAAAAATAGAGATGGAACAGGTTGGACAGACAACAAGGATTCTATTGGGATCCTACTTCACGCACTAGAGAGATAGATATTGGACAATTGGCAGTTGCTAACTTCAGAGCATTGACCAAGCAAAAGAACAACCCTTCCTCTGCTAGAGGACAAACAAAGTCTTAGGTTGGGGAGAGTGATGAGTCTAATTTATGACTCATATTTTGTTAAACTTTATTGTCTATTTGTGTAGCTATCTTGGACTTTGATACTTTACTCTTGGTCTTTCTATGTCATTACCCCCAAAACTCTAACTTGTTGAGCATAGGTCATTTCTTATATCCTTTGATGGCAAAAGACATGCTATTTGAACTATCTATCTTAATGTTGCATATGGTTAATGAATATTACTTCAAGGTGGTTACGAATGAGCAATTATTTGTGTGTACTAACATTATTTTGCAGATATAAATGACATCCATAAAGTGAGGAAGATTCTGCTAGATGGTCGTTTACCATAAAAGTTAAAGGTGGTGGCCGTTCAAATATCAAATGGAGGGAAAGCAACCGTTTTGTAACTGATCTTAAATATTTGTTGAGCGAATTTAGGAGTTATAGTTATGCTAAATCGGCGTTAAAGCAACTCGCTTGACCTAATTTCCTGGCATGCGTAACTTCCTTCCACTTTCTATGTTTTCCATAATGTGGCGTCCTCCTATTTTGTTGGAGTTGACCACCCTGTTAGTTAGTTAGTAGTCTTTCTTCTATAAATAAGACTCAGATACTCCTTTTTGAGGGGTTGTTGTGTTGTTGATTATTCAAAGATTGTACTTGCATTATCCAATTTCGAGTAATACAGTTATCATGTTTAGTTGTACTCATCTTTTCGAATGAATAAAATACAGTTGTGACTTCATATTTTTGAGTTTACATTTGTTTTACGAAATACTCATCCAAGGGGGCCCACTTGATGAGAATTCCACCTTTTATTTTAGTTGCATTTTCTGTTAAGTGTTTAGTAAATCTGGCATTGAATGTTCCTGCAGCCACTAGAATTCTATTATGTGTCTATTCCTGCAGCCAAAGTAGACAGAGTAGTTTCCTATTTGTTCATCCAGATTGTTACTTTGTGTTATGTACTTGATTCCAGAATAGCTGTTGGTTAACATTCAATATTCTTGTTATTTCCTTTTTAGCAGTTTATCTTCAGCATTATGTCTTTTCTAGCTATAGAATGAACATGGCTACTTTGAAGTTTTTAGTGCACATACTGTGCTGACCCATTTCAAGTTCATGTCCCTGGGTTGACAAGTGAAATGCATCTCCATAGTGATTAAGATAGCTACTCAGTTCAGATGTCCAATCTCTGAGTTACAGTTTTAAGAGCTCAGTTGTTAAGTCATTGTAAGAGACCAACATTGATATCTTCCAAGGTCTCTCCAGAATTGGTAGTGGCTAACACAACCCAATATTCTGACTACTCCCTTTTGCTACTTAACAAATCCTACAATTTTAAACATAATTTCTCACATCCTTATATATTTATCTACAATCTCCACCAAATGATAACATGTCCCTTTTGCTTATCTACAATCTTCCCATATTCAAAATATTCTTTTGGATCATTTACCCAATCAATCAACTCCTTAGGATTCAAATATGATAGCACAACCTTCACAAATCAATGCTCTGATGCCATATACGATGACAGTCCAACAAATCACAGACCCAAACAGTAACCTAGAGGGTAACCAAAAACATCAAAACTTCATTTACAGTATGGTATTGATTTATTAGATAGATCGAGCGACAGGCACAAACTCATCCCAAATAGGAAACTTGTTGATAAGAACAACTATTTACTCTGCATTTGATTACATAATATTTCCAACAAGCAACTTTTACTCAAATTTAACTTGATCGGCCATGAGCATAAATTAAACACAAAATCTACACAACGATGACTACTCAAACTTATTGATCCTTCCAAACATGATTTATTATGAACTATAAGCTCCTAGCCGAATCCTCTATTCTATCCATAGCCATCCCTTCCTTCCTATCTTCTATTCCCATCTCAACTTCTCATCCTACTTCCTTTTTTAAACATTCGCCCCCCCCAAAAGAATATTAAAATTTGTTTTAATATGCCTCATGGAGGCGTTATCTCCCCTTCTGGAACATGGTGATTCCATCCATCACACTTACCTCAAAAGAGGCATTTTAAAACTACACAAGAGAGGCATTCCCTTCCATAACGACAATGTTACTTTACCCCAGTGGCTGCTCATCTTTAAAATAAACTGATTGATCCTACACTGATTCATCCTATCTTTTTCACCAATGGCTTTAGTTCAACTACCACGATGATGACAGGAAGAGATAGGAATTTTATACCAAAACAAAGATACCTTGGTAATGTCTAAAGCTGGCATAACTGCCACACACACAGAGAATAAAACCATTTACTGGCATAACTGCCACACACATAGAGAATAAAAATGTTTAAACTAAAAGATAGAGAGTAAATTGTGATGCTCCTGCATCAAACTCCCAGGTAGGAAACTCCTTCTCATGAGCTCAGCAATAGAATGCTCATATTTGGACCTCTTTTTCTGCTTCTTCCAATTATTTTGCATCCCTCGCTGTAACTTCTCTAAATTTGCTCTATGATTGAATTTTCTCTTTCTAAATTTCTCCATCTCCTTTCTCTTGATGTCCACCTTCTGCTGATATCTTTGTCTTCTAATTTCTTTGTCATCATCATATTGCCACAATGTTGTTTCATCTTCACAATAATTAACCAGTATCATGCCAAAGGAAAATAAAACTTCATCCATACAATGGTTAATGAAAGTTACCTCATCAATATTTACTTCTGCAATGTTATCTTTTAACAACAGATCATCTGCATTTTCTTTCTCTTCTGCAACCTCCTTCAAAATACTCTTTCAAACTGGACATTTCCTCTACTCCTAGATTCTCCTTTGTAACCACATATTTCTCCTCATCCTCACTATAGTTGTCATCGTTAGAAATGAAAACTGGAACAAAATCTTTTCCACCATCAGACTCAAAATTATTTTGAGCACCATCCTTCCTCAGATTATCAAAACAACCAAAATATGAACTTGCTAAATTCTGAGAATTAATATTTTTACTAGTTTCTGTCACTTGATAATCTTCTTCCTTACCAAAATGTTCATAGTCCTCATCAACATCCTTTGCATTCTTGTTGTTAATGTCTTCTATGTCTGTTGCTGGCTTGCTATCTTCCGCTTTCTTATTTCTTGCAATCACAATATCATTAGGAAAATAATACTTTTCCAATGCATCCATTCGACTTGAGATCTTTTGCAATTCCTCATATAGCTTTCTCTTCTCCACATCATCCCAATATCTATCCCAAGATGGTATTACAATGGGTCTTCTAACTGTAATCTTCATCTTCTTCACTGCTGCAATACTTTGCCAACTCGCACTCTACAATCAATCTTTTGTACCTCCTTCTCTACCCTATGTGGTTATAGGTCTCCTCTTTCCCGCAACAAATTTCCTAGGGTTTATTTGAGACACAACCACTTGACTCTTTTCCCACACTGTTAGTTTGGATTTCACAAAATAATAAATGCTTCCTACTTAAGGCATTAGTAACTTTATTCATTTGGCCACTTTTATGCTTCAAAACAAAGTTAAAACTCTGAATATATTCAACCTATTTAGCATGCCTTTGATTCAATTTGTGTTGGCTGTTAATAAACTGCAAAGCATGGTTATCCGTATACACAATGAACTCTTTAGGCAATAAATAATGTCTCCATTTCTTGAGGGACTGAACTAAAGCATAAAACTCCAAATCATAAGAAGAATACTTTCTCTTTGCCTCATTTAATGTCTCACTAAAATATGCAACCAGTTTTCCCTCTTGACTTAGGACTGCCCCAATAGCCAAACCACTAGCATCACACTCAACTTGAAACACTTTATCAAAATCAGGCAAAGCAAGTTTGGGTTGTTCACTCACCTTCTTCTTGAGAAATCTAAAATTTTCTTCAGCTTCCTTGGTCCAAACAAATGGTCTTTTATTCCCCTTGATAGTCTCCAATATAGGTGCTACAACATGACTGAAATTTCTTATAAACTTTCTATAAAAACTAGAAAGACCTTGATAGTCTCCTCAAGCGGTCAGGCTTTTAAAAGAGGATCTGGCTCTGATACCAATTATTGGGAATAGACCGAACAACTGAGAGGGGGGTGAATTAGTTGTCACACAATTTAATCTTTTTCTGCTTTTAACCTTCTTTATTATCTTACTACCAAATTAGTGATGTAACCATTAAAGCATAGATCAACAATATAAGAGCAGAAACATAATCAACAGATTGGACACCAAGATTTTGACGTGGAAACCTGGTTAAGGGAAAAACCACAGTGGGTGTTAACCCACAAAGATTTGTACCCTATTAAAAGTACTTTAGAAAAATAGAAGGCACATGCCTTTGGGCTCACTGCCGAGAGCTCACTGCTCAAAAGAGGATGCTCACTGCCTACAAAATTAATTTAGAACATAATGAATTAACTGAGAAATAGCATCTACTTCATGCTTGGTTCAGTTTCAATGAAAGCTCAGAAACTTCTTCTTTGCCCCAGATTCTTCTTTACTATCTTCACACTCTATACCGCTCTCGCTCCTTTTCTTCTCTTCTCTTCTTTTGATCCTTTACTCAGATTTAATCTATTTTTGCACAAGGATGATGTTTGACAACTCTTCAACAAGTATTGATATACTTTATCCATCTTGGAATGATCAACAAGGTCAGCCAAACTTAATGCGGATCTTTATACTGTCAGCCAATCATAGCTGAGACTTAAATCTTCCTTCATTAACACGCCATGCTTCATAAAATGATTTTTAGATCATTTACAACACGCTAGGAACATCTGGTCAACCAAGACTGGGAAGAATAGGAACAACCAAGAGGAAACCTTCAATCACGAGCTCCTTTGTTAATGTAGACCACCAACACAATAGCCACATGATCCAGAGACCACCACAAGCACAATTAAGTCAATAGGAATAACCACACCACTTCGCATCACCAGAATCACTCACATCTTCATACTGAACCTCAAGAACATACACTGCCATGACTGTCAAACTAGAAAGATTGCTTTCGGATCTCCAAACCATGAACCACTCGAGTTGAGGGAACATACCAAAATCCCTGACATGTCTCTAGATCCGCAGATCACAATATTCTCATACCGGACCAATCTGGACCAACTTCTTGCCACTCTGTCACAACAGAATAGTTGCAGAAATTTGTTCTACTCAGAGGGTCATAACTTCACCAAATATTCATGCGGACCTTTCAAATCTTAACTGGATCAATACTAGGCAACCCTATACAAACCCTTTAATCCACAAACTTTTATTTTCACCTTACTAGAAATATTGATCACTCCTCTGCACTGTCTTCACTATTTCTGATAGAAGGCTATGTTGACATCAATGACAACACATCAAGCACATATTTGCAACAATCTCCCCCTTTGTCATTGATGGCAACATATGATGTGAAAAATTGATTTAGCCATCAAGACAAGAATTTCTCCTTGTTTCTCTTGCCACACCAGCAACCACTTGTTTTCGCTACTCCCGATTTCACCAGCAACTACTTACTTCCAAATTTTCCACATGACTTCTCTCCCCCTTTGACATCAATGGCAAAGGGCACATATTTGTAATCATCTCTTCCCCTTTTTATTTCAGACTGATCTCCAACATTTACATACTGACTACTCCCTAGAGTAGTATTCTCTCAACATCAATCTGGATCTGGAGATATGACTAAGAATTCCACCGGATTGATGCACCTTAGTGCATCTTAGTTATGATTTGGAGGGGTAATGACCCCTAACTTCTCTCTGAGATATTCAAAGGTATCCTTGGGAAGAAGCTTAGTGAAGATATTTGCAATCTGATCTTTGGATGACACAAACTCCAACTTGACTTCATTCTCATTTACCTTCTCTCTCAAGAAGTGAAATTTGATAGATATATGATTTGTCTTTGAATGCAACATTGGATTCTTTGAGATACTTATTGCACTAGAATTATCACAAAAGATTGTGACTGGTTCCTCAAACACAACTGTGATGTCCTTCAACATTTTCTTCATCCATAGAACCTGAGTACAATTGTTTGCTGCTGCTATATATTCTGCTTATGCAGTAGACAGAGATATTGCCTCTTTCTTTTTGCTCATCAAAAAGACCAATCTCTTTCCCAAGAAAAAGGTACCACCACTAGTACTTTTTCTATCATTCACATCTCCTGCCCAATCATTGATCTATACCTTTTTTGATTTGCCTTGGGTGAATTATCATCTTTACTTAACTTGCATCTGGTTGCCATAGGTGTGCCTACTGGTTTTGAATCTTCCATTCCAAATTTCTTCAATAATTCTTTCACATACTTGGACTGAGATATAAAGATACCTTTGTCTGACTGAACAAATTGTAGACCTAGGAAGAAATTCATTTCTCCAAACATAGACATTTCAAATTCACTTTTCATTTTGTCAGCAAATGTTTTGCACATGCATTCATTTCCACCAAAAATGATATCATCAAAAAAGACTTCAACAATCAGGATGTCCTCATGATTAATCTTGAAGTAAAGATTACTATTAGCAGTACCTTTGCTAAAACCTATCTTGAGCAAATATTTATCCAATCTTGCATACCAGGCTCTTGGAGCTTGCTTGAGTCCATACAATGCTTTTCTAAGTCTACAAACCATGTCACCCTGATCAGACGACTAAAATCCTTCCGGTTGCTCAATGTAGACTTCTTCCTCCAAATCTCCATTTAGGAATGCTGATTTGACATCCATCTGATACACTTTAAAATCTTTGAAGGCAACAAATGCAAGAAATAATCTAACTGCCTCTATTCTTGCCACCGAAGCAAAAGTTTCTTCAAAATCAATTCCTTCTACTTGAGAATAGCCTTTGCATACCAACCTTGCTTTGTTTCTTACAACTTCACCATCTTCATTTAGTTTATTCCGGAAGACCCATTTGGTTCCAATTGCATTTTTGTCCTTTGGCCTAGGAACAAGATCCCAAGTATGGTTCTTTTCAATTTGCATTAATTCTTCTTCCATTGCTTTTACCTAATTTTCATCAGTGCAGGCTTCATCAACTGATTTAGGTTCAATTCTTGAAATCAAACAAATCTCTTCTTGATCTTCAGCAACTCTTCTCCTAGTTCAAACACCTTTGTTTCTATCCCCTATGATTTGATCTTCAGGATGATTCATTCTTACATACCTCGGGGTTTTGGGAATTGCTTGAACTTCTAATTCTTGAGCTTGTTCCTCAATATCTGTATTAATTCCTGGAGTCTCTGGAATTTCTAGATCAGTCTGCATCAGAGTTTGAATTGACCTTGCTTGATTTTGATTCTCATTTTGATCATTTGAATCATATCCTCAAAACCTAGAATGTCCTTCCTTGTTCTCATCAACTCTAACATTAGCACTTTCAACAATCTTTTTCAACCTCTTGTTAAAGCACCGATAAGCTTTACTTTGAGTAGAGTATCCCAAAAATATTCCCTCATCACTTCTTGTATCAAATTTTCCTAAATCCTCATCTCTTTTGATATAGCATTTACTACCAAAAACTTTGAAAATATCTCATAGTAGGAGGATGACCAAACCATAGTTCATAAGGGGTCTTACCAGAATTACCTTTGATCTGCACCTGGTTAAGAGTGTAGACAATAGTACTTATAGCTTCTCTCCAATAAGCTTGAGGAACATTTGTTTCCATCATCATGGTCCTAGCAGCTTCTTGAATGGTCTGGTTATTTCTTTCCACAACTCCATTTTGTTAGGGAGTCCTAAGAGCAAATAATTATCTTTTTATGCCATGCTTTTCACAGAAAGAATCAAACTCATGGGAAGTAAATTCTCCACCTCTATCAGATCTTAGACATTTCAATTTTTCACCAATTTCATTTTCTACGATCACTTTGAACACCTTGAATTTTTCAAGAGCTTCTGATTTTTCTTTTAGGAAGGATACCCATATCATCCCAGAGTAGTCATCTATCAGCAACATGAAATATCTATCTCCTTGCACACTCCTAATTCTAGCAGGACCACAAAGGTCAGTATGTACTAGTTCCAATCGTCCATTTGAGACTTGTTCCTTACTTTTAAATGAAATCTTGCTCTGTTTCCCCAATTGATATTCTCCACACTGCTATTAGGTTTCACAAGTTTTGGAAGATCTCTCACAGCCTGAGTGGTACTTATTTTGACAATATTATCAAAATTCACATGACACATCCTCCTATGCCATAACCAACTTTGATCTATCTGAGAAATCAAACAGCTTTTTCCAGAGCTACTTAAATGAAAAAAGTTACCTCTAGTTTGAGTACTGGATGCAATTTCAGTTCCAGAACTTTCCAAGATTTTGTACTTTCCATCTTTGAATTGAAGGTCATAACCTTTATCAACCAACTATCCAACACTGAGAAGATTATGTTTTAGTCCTTCCGCATACAAAACATCATTTGTGTTATTCTTAACATCAATAGAGATGGATCCTCTGCCACAGATTCTACCAACTGAGTTATCTCCAAATTTCACAAGCCCACCTTCATAATTTTCATAATTCACAAACTTACTCTTGTCTCCAATCATATGATGAGAACATCCACTATCAATCACCCATTCATCTTTCTCAACAACCGAAGCAGCCAAGGCACTTTCCATATTTGCATAGCTAGCAGATTTAGTAGACACCAGATCTTCTTCTTTAATGGCAATAAACACGTAATCATTTTTGGGGGAACCTCCATGATCAGATTCATCATCTGTGTCTTCACCAATTTCTTGGACATAGTAACATTTGTTCTAATTTTGATATCTGTTAGGGTTTGGTTTTGAAAACCTCTCTAGACATCTTGAGGCAAAATGACCAATCTTATTACAAGCAAAACATTTGAGTGGCAATTTTCCTTCATACTTACCGGATCCTCTTGGTAATCTTTTAGCGAGAAGAGCTTCAAGATCAATAGTTTCAAGTTCAATATCTTCAAGATCCTTCCTTGTCTTCATTAATCTGTTTCATCTAGCAGAAGAGATTTCACTCGGATCATATCTTTGTTTTCCATATATACTAGCCTTAAATGCAGTTTCAGATTTGGGAAGAGAATCACCAAACTCACTTAATTCAAAAGCTAAAATTTTTCCAACCAGATGATCTCTTGTAATATCTGAGATAGTCCTAATCTCCCCTATAGCAACAACCTTATGTTTGTAAGAATCAGGTAAAGATCTGAGTACTTTTGATACAATCCCTGATTCTTCCAAAGTTCCACCAGCACACCTGATACCACACACAAGTTCATTTATCTTTTGCATGTAAATTGTGATGTTTTCATCTTCACTCATCTTCATGGCTTCAAAATTTCCTTGCAAACTTTGCAGCTTCTCACATTTGACATACTTATCACCTTCATACAGATATTCCAACTTTTTCTAGATTTCATAAGCAGTTTTTAGACCAAAGACATTTGTCATCTCAGAATCAGTCAGGGCACTCAAAAAGGCTTCTTTAGCTTGAAGATTATTTTTAGCATCTTTGACTTGATATGGAGTTGAAGTTCTTTCTTCGGAGGTTTATATTCAACACTGGTTATCGCCCAATAGGCATCGCCCATGCATTGTAAATGGCACTCCATGCGATTCTTCCAAACAAAATTATTTGTTCCATCAAATCTCAGACTATCCTTCTTGTAGATCGACATCCTAGATCTCCTCAAGCGGTTAGGATTTTAAATGAGGACCTGGCTCTGATACCAATTATTGGGAATAGACCGGACAATTGAGAGGGAGGGGTGAATCAATTGTCACACAATTTAATCTTTTTCTGCTTTTAACCTTCTTTATTATCTTACTACTAGATCAGTGATGTAACCATTAAAGCATAGATCAACAATATAAGAGTAGAAACATAATCAACACACTTGACACCAAGATTTTGACATGGAAACCCGGTTAAGGGAAAAGCCACGGTGGGGGTTAACCCACAAAGATTTGTACCCTATTAAAAGTACTTTAGAAAAATATAAGGCACATGCCTTCGGGATCATTGCCCAGAGCTCACTACTCAAAAGAGGAGGCTCACTGCCTACAAAATTAATTTAGAACATAATGAATTAACTGAGAAATAACATCTAATTCATGCCTGGTTCAGTTTCAATGAAAGCTCAGAAACTTCTTCATTGCCCCAGATTCTTCTTTACTATCTTCACACTCTGTACTGCTCTCGCTCCTTTTCTTCTCTGCTCTGCTTCTGATCCTTTACTTGGATTTAATCTATTTTTTCACAAGGATGATGTTTGACAACTCTTCAACAAGTATTAATATACTTTATCCATCTTGGAATGATCAACAAGGTTGGCCAAACTTAATGTGAATCTTTACACTATCGACCAATCATAGCTGAGACTTGAATCTTCCTTTATTAACACGCCATGCTTCATAAAATGATTTTTAGATCATTTACAACATGCTAGGAACATCCAGTCAGCCAAGACTATGAAGAACAACAACAACAACCAAGAGGAAACCTTCAATCACAAGCTCCTTTATTAATGAGGACCACCAACACAACAACCACATGATCCAGAGACCACCACAAGCACAATTAAGTCAACAGGAATAACCACACCACTTCGCATCACCAGAATCACTCACATCTTCATACTAAACCTCAAGAACATACACTGCCATGACTGTCAAACTAAAAAGATTGCTTTCGGATCTCCAAACCATGAACCACTCGAGTTGAGGGAACACACCAACATCCCTGACACGTCTCTCAATCCGCAGATCACAATATTCTCATACCGAACCAATCCGAACCAACTTCTTGCCACTCTGTCACAACATAACAGCTGCAGAAATATGTTCTACTCAGAGGGCCATAACTTCGCCAAATCTTCATGCGGACCTTTCAAATCTTAATTGAAGCAATACTAGGCAACCCTATACAAACCCTTTAATCCACGAACTATGATTTTCACCTTACTAGAAATATTGATCACTCCTCTGCACTATCTTCACTATTTCTGACATAAGGATATGTTGACATCAGTGACAACACATTAGGCACATATTTGCAACAATCAACAACTTTATTCATTTGGCCACTTTTATGCTTCAAAACAAAGTTAAAACTATGAATATATTCAACCCATTTAGCATGCCTTTGATTCAATTTGTGTTGGTTGTTAATAAACTGCAAAGCATGGTTATCCATATACACAATGAACTCTTTAGGCAATAGATAATGTCTCCATTTCTTGAGGGACTGAACTAAAGCATAAAACTCCAAATCATAAGAAGAATACTTTCTCTTTGCCTCATTTAATGTCTCACTAAAATATGCAACCGGTTTTCCCTCTTGACTTAGGACTGCCCCAATAGCCAAACCACTAGCATCACACTCAACTTGAAACAATTTATCAAAATCAGGCAAAGCAACTATGGGTTGTTCACTCACCTTCTTCTTGAGAAATCTAAAATTTTCTTCAGCCTCCTTGGTCCAAACAAATGGTCTTTTATTCCCCTTGATAGTCTCCAATATAGGTGCTACAACATGACTGAAATTTCTTATAAACTTTCTATAAAAACTAGAAAGACCATGAAAACTTCTTACCTCCATGACACTTCTTGGTGATGGCCAATCAAGTATGGCCTGAACCTTCTCCTTATCCATTTTTAGCCCTTCTTTTGACACCATGAAACCCAAGTAAACCAGCTCGGTCTGCATAAACACACACTTCTTTAAATTGATCTACAACTTTTCTTTATGTAACCTCCTCATAACCTGCCTCAAATGCTCTATATGCTCCTCTTTGGACCTGCTAAACACCAAAATGTCATCCAAATATACAACCACAAATTTACCAATAAATGGTTTCAAAACCTCATTCATTAACTGTATAAAAGTACTAGGGGCATTAGACAATCCAAAAGGCATAACCAACCACTCATACAACCCATCACTAGCCTTAAAGGCTGTCTTCCATTCATCCCCTGGTTTGATTCTTATTTGGTGATAGCCACTTTTCAAATCTATCTTAGAAAAATACATGGAACTACTCAAACAATCCATTAAATCTTCAATTCTAGGTATGGGAAACCTATATCTTATTGTGATTTTATTTATTGCCCTTAAATCAGTACACATGCGCCATTCCCCTCCTTTCTTTGGAACCAACACTACAGGAACAACACAAGGGCTTAGACTTTCCCTTATCAATCCTTTCTTCAAAAGGTCCTCCACTTGTTTCCTTATCTCCTCATTTTCTATAGGTGTTAACTTATATGCAGCCTTGTTTGGAAGGCTAGCACCTAGAATCAAATCCATGTGATGGCTAATGCTTCTAATAGGAGGCAATTCATTAGGCAAATCATTTGAAACAATGTCCATATTCTCATTCAAAATGTCTTGTATTTCAAGAGGTAAATCCTCCAACTTTGTAGAAGTCATTACAAATCTAGGTTTAGGAACCAAAGCATAACCAATTTCTTCATTTTTTAAATCATTCAAGAAATCTTTACCACTTACCAACATTAACTTACTATTGCTACTGCTGTTGTCCTCTTCTTTCTCCTTTATGGGCAGCAAGGTATTCTTCTCTCCATCCTTCTCAATGGTATAAGTATTCTCCTTTCCATCATGCACCGATTTCCTATCAAATTGCCATGGTCTTCCAAGCAAAACATGGCACACATCCATAGGCATTATATCACACAAAACACAATCCTTATAACTGCCAATCTAAAAATCAACATAGGTCTGCTCACTAACCAATATTTGATGGCCTTTTTGTAACCAAGTCACTTTATCTGGAGTAGGGTGTTTAATCCTTTTAAGATTCAACTTTTCTACCATCTCAGTTGCAACGATATTATCAGTGCTACCACTATCTATAATCATCTTACAACATTTACCTTGTGACTTAGAGTTGGTTTTGAACAATTCTCTCCTTTGAACTGGCTCTTGACTCTATTTTTGTGGCTTCAACAACACACTCTTAAGCATTAAGGACTCATCCGATTCTGCTTCATCCTTGTGGTGGACTGGTGATCCCACACTCTCTTGATTAGAATGAACAACTTGATTGCTTCTCTCAAACTTTGAATGTCCTCATTGTGATGATTCAGAGCATTCCCAACTCTTATGTCGATATTGATTGCTTTTGAAATATTTTCTGGCATATATTGACACCTCTATCTTGGGTTTAGAACCCAGACTCAAGACTGACTTCAGTAATTTTTCACCAAATTCTTCTTCTTGATCCACCTGTCCTTCCTCACAGCTGGTAAATTATTCTATTCAGTCAAGCAAAGAAATAGATGATAGACAGAAGAAAGGCCACCCTACAAAATAATTTCCTACCACTTGGGTGATAGGAAGTTCGTTATTTGCAAGTGACAGGAGCTTCCAATGAACAAATGTAGAAGACAGGAACCCAGAACCTACAACAACCAAAAGAAAACCAAAACATAAAATAACAAATAAAACCAAAATTTGAATGAGGCATGATACCCTTGCACCAAAATCACTTGAATAATTAAGTCTCTTACCAATTTTGGAAATAGTCTTCAACATTTTCCCTTGTTTTTTTCTTCTTCTTCTAGATCTTCTACATATCACGCTGTAGCTTGCGTATTTTCTCGTCTTTCAATTTCTTCCTCATCACTCTCATCAACATTTCTTGGGTTTAAACCTCTTTTTCTATCCTCTTCTATAACATCCATTGGATCTTTATTGCCTTTATCGTTTCAAACATTTCTTCAATCCTTCTAGCAACATGCACAAAACCTTGTACTCTTTGTAGAGGCATCTTGTCCCTAGATTTGATGCAAACTACCTTGGGTCAATAATTTGTCCACAATCACTCCTGCAAACTACCTTAGGTCAATAATCTATCCATAATCACTCCTACAAATTTCCTCACAATTGGCACTCTATTTACAAGCTTCTTTCAAACTACCTCAAATTCGATGATTTGTCTACAAGAAGAACTTTTAGGATTCCAAACTTTTCACTTTGATACAAGATGATGTAGTCATGGTCAATGGATCTAATGAAGGATTATGCAACCATGTAGCCAAATGAACAAACACACAACAAAACTTGATGAACAATAAGAACAATAATATGATCTTTATTGATTCATAGTTATGATTAAACTACAGTATGTTGCAAGGCTTACGATATGAGGCCTCAACCTTCAAAGATATATGGGTGCAACTATCTGTGAATTATAGAATTCTTGAATGATATTACAATATAGTGCTTCTTTAATTATCAACTAACTTAGAGCTATAACCAAAACTAAACTAAGACTGGAAGCTTACTACCTTTGAATGATAATGAGTGATATTTATATAGTGAACCTTAGCCTTATGAATGATTGTTGTTGGCCATAAGGAGGTGCAAAGATTGATTCCAAGTGTAACATGTAGTCAACCTAATGCATAGAGAGAGCCTTAAGAATGAATGTGGTGATGATGGTTCAATGAATCTTGATGTAGTTTATACCATAAGCTCTCTTGGGACCAATGAGTCTATAAATATGTTTCTTTGTTGGCACATGCTTTAAAAAGGTTCCACAAGCATTAAACAATAAAAGTGGTTGTTATCTTGCTACATGCCTGACAGTAAGTTTGGAACTAAAATATGCCTTTATTATGATCAAAATCTCTTGAAGTTTGTATGTGACATTGTTAGGTCTTAATTGTTAGGAATTTATAGGTAGATCAAACCAATTCCACATAACCCAAAGGAGATAATGATGCATACAATCTTACAGATTTACCATAATGCAAAAATCAATAGACAATCAACAAGATAACACAAGATATACCCTGGGAAAACCCTCATTGAGGGAAAAAACCTAGCCTCCAAAAGCATCCATACTCAATGTATTATTTAGAAATAAGAAATTACAATACACTTACAGAGTCTCCATGAACACCTCCGAAACATCAAGCTTCTCTATTGCAACCTCCATGTATCCAAGCATGAATCCACACAAACCATGCCATGCTTTACAATATGCACTCTCAAGAGAAAACTCAATACAATGATAGCCTCCTACAAACCTCCAGAATAAGAGCCAACCCTAACCACTAACCTTGTGCTTGCTTTTATAGACTCAAGCTCACACAAATACAACTTGTGGTATTGGATAATAACAATGTGACTCAAATCCATGAGCACAAAACCATTGACCCCAAAATAATAAATATTTATTATTTTGCACAAATAATAAATATTTTCCTTATGTCTCCCAATGTTAAATACAACTTTTACAAGTGATAACAAATAAATATTTAATGTGGCTAAACACATCACTTAAGATACACCACAAAAGAATATTTATTTTACATAATTAAATTAATTAATTTTATGCAAGGTGAACAACACCTTTTTCCCAATTGTAATAAAACATGTGTTCTCAACTGCAATGTGAAAGTGTAACTATGATGGAATGCATTAGGAATTATGGTGCTTGGATTGTTGACAAGAAATTGCTGATAGGAGATTTATGTTATTTCTATGTTAGTGTTGTGCTTTACCTTAGTGTGATGGATAAGGAAGAGAATCAAAACATGTGTAGTGGATTAAAAAATAATACAAAGGAAAATAAACATACACTTATACACCATTCATAAATATAATCTCATATACTTATATATTTATCATATAATGTAGTACATTATCATACATCCTTTATCTATCCTTTAATATATGTTTTTCCTCTCATACAATTATCTCTCTTGCCCTCTTATGACTCTCATATACCTATTACACTTCTATTGTATGTCTCTCACTCTCCATCTATGTATATGTTATGCTATCTAACTCCTATCTAGGTGTGGTACATAGGCGTGCACAAAAATATGGAGGACCAAAAAGTGGCCAAAACCACTTTTTGGTCCAAACAAGATATAACACGAACATGTTATAATGTAATCACATTATAACACGAGCACGTTATGTCTTAGTAGTTACCAATCCTAGGCTAACACGCTCACGTTATTTCTTTACAGAAATAAAAACCATATCAATCTCTTTCTTCACCATATCAGTTAGAGCCTACATCATCTCCATAAACTATAAGGCTAGAGTAAAGATGATGTGGCCTCTATTATGCCATTTTAGTGTAATGTTCACAAGGATTAGATGATGTGGTCTCCATTTTGGCCTTGTATTATGATCTTCACAAGACCTTGATGTGGTCAAGGGAAGCCACTAACTATTTGAGCTCATTAATTTGAGCCTTTAACCTCTTTACCTCCTTTGATTCTTGTAGTGTGTTCTTTAGGTCAACCTCTTTTTCTCTTAGGCCCTTGAGTGTCTAAGCTTGGGTGTCCACTTGGTTATTTAGCTTGGCTAGCTCATAATCTTGGCTATAGGCCTTTTGCTTTAGTGATCCTATTTCAATAGCCTTGGCACTAGTTTTAGCCTTTTCATGGCTCAATTATACCTCCAGGTCTTTCACTTGCTTTGATAATGAATTCTTGGTGGTTGTCTTAGTTACCATATAGCTTTTCCCTACTACTAACTCTATTCTTGCTTTAGTCAATTTTGTTTTAACCTCCAGGAGTTGTTTTTTAGTTGCTTCTACCTATGTATCTTTAGATTCAATGGCTTGCTCTACAACTGTGGTGACCTAGCCTTCTAATGCCTTTTTTTTCAATTCAAATGCTTTAATAATTTTTTTAGCCTACTCTAGCTTGGTGCACTTCTTGAATTTTCTCTCCATGGCTATTGGTGAAGTGTACATTGCATTTTCACCCTTTGAGAGGAAATCTATTCTCTCCTTTATTTTAAATATACATATAATTTTTATGATAAAATACAATTGAGCAACCAATAATAAAGAGTTTTAAGGTATTAATATGGTCAAACAACAAGATAGTGGGGAATTTAAGGATGTTAGGCATACACCAGTACTATAGTCAATTTTGGAAGAAAAAGAAACAGATAGAGAGATGGAGAGATAAGCAGATAGAGAGATAGAAAGGAGGAGAGGGACAAGGAAAGATAGAGATATAGAGATGGAGAAATAGAGAGATAGAGGGGGGAGAGTGAGGGAGAGATAAAGATGGAGAGAGGGAGAGATAAACAAAGAGATAGAGAGATAGAGAGAGGGATGGATAGAGGGAAAGAGAGAAGGAGAGATAGAGGGAGTGGGAGATAAAGATAGAGAGAGGGAGAGAGAGAAAGAGAGAAGGAGATGGATATGGAGGTAGAGAGGGAGAGATAGAGATAGAAAGATATAGAGAGATAGAGAGGGCAGGGAAGATAAATAGATAGATATAAAGAGGGAGAGATAGAGAGATAGGGAGGATAAAGAGATATAAAGAGATAGAGAGTACGAGAGAGAGGGAGATAGAGATATATAGATAGAGAGAGGGAGAGATAGAGGGGGGGAGATAGAGAGAGGGAGAGAGAGATAGAGATAGATAGATATAGAGATAAAGATAGAGATAGAGATAGAGAGGGAGAAGAAGAGGGAGAGATAGAGAGATAAGGAAAGGGAGGATAGAGAGATATAGGGAGAGTATCTTTCTACCTATCCTCTCTCTCTCTATCTCTCTCACTCCCTCTATCTATTTCTACATATCAATCTCTCTCCCCATCTCTCTCTCTCTCTCTATATATATATATATCCCTTTCTCTATCTCAACCCCCCTCTCTCTCCCTCTCTCTATCTCTCTCTACTTCCCCCTCTCTAGATAATGTAGAATTAAGTTCTCATTTCTATGCATGGTAGAAACTTTAACAAATGTGATAGAGAGTGGTGGAACTATTTATTTATCTTTATTTAACCATTATTTCTATTTCTTTGGAGGTGGTTCCATATGTATAATTTTGCATTGTAAATCTTTCTTTGGGACCCAATTAGAATAAGGTCCTATACAAGTTCAAATATGTTTAAATTCCTTATCATTTACAATACCTTTATTCTTTTTGTTTTCCTTGACACATGAGTAATTTTTTTCATAAGGATATCCTAAATGCATAAAAATATCAAACCCTTTATGCACATTAACTATAGGTTTTACAATTTGAGGTGCTTTAGGCCTTGCTTTGTCAATTTATTTAAAATGGGAATGTGCATAAGTAACTTTGGACTTTGTCACTCCTCACGTGGTCTTATAAATTGCCAATTCTTCTCTTAGTTGTTTTTCCTTATTACACTTGATACATTGATCTAACATGGAAGGCATTTCTTTACATTTCTATATCCAAGGTCTACCAAATGAAATATAAAATCTCTTCGAAGAAGAATTAACGTGACATAAAATTTGCAACATTCTTGAACCGACCTCTAAAGGCAAGATAATGCATCCCATAGTTTCATTCAATATGTCATTTGTCATTTTTTATGAGACTTTTGAATGGGCATAAGCTTATTGTTGAATATGATGATTAAACAAGAATTCCTCCATGAAACATTAAATTGACATGTTGAAAAAGGATTAGTATATATTTTCAAAGTATAAAGCATTTTTTGTAAAGGCTTATTTAACTCTCTCTCTCTGTCTATATATATATATCCCTTTATCTTTTTATCTCTCCATCATCCCTCTCTCTTTATATATTTTCCTCTCTACCTCTATATCTCTCTCCCTCTCTCTATTGTGTTTTCTTTCTCTCTCTCTCTCTAACTCTATTCATCTAACAAGTCAACATTTTAGGGGGAGCACACCAGACACTATGTTATATTTTTTTGACAAAAATAGGAGCACTTTGTATGCTCCCCCTATTTGAACCTCTTAATCTCCACCATTTTTAGAAAAAAATAATTGTTTAGAAACTAGATTTCAAGCACTACAAATCTTGTTCTTATCACATCTTCTAATTTTGAGCATGGCTATCTTCAATTTCTTATCCAAGATCATTTTTTTTATTGATTTCAAAAAAAAGTGGCCACTTTTGACCCCCCTTTTTCTCCCCCATTTCCATGCACATACCCATATATATTTTCATCATTGCATATAGGGATGCATCCCTATCCATGTTCCTTCATAGTTGTGCCTCTCTAGAGTTGCTACAAGTCATCTATATGTGTTGCATTACTATTCTATTGGTTTGTGGTAACTCTACTTGATTATGTTGTACTTAGGGATATGTTCTCTTACTACCAACATTTGGTGTCCTTGTGGGTTTTCACCATTGGCCTCCATTCAATCACTCTTTCATGTTTTCAACCTAATGGGAATGGCTTAGCTTTGTCCTACCAACATCTTCTCCTAGCTTAAATCATGTCTTGTCCTCAAGATATGTTAGCTTTGTCCACTATTTCTCAAAAGAATTTCTAAGCCTATTTCTTGTCAAAACTACATCCCCATGAAAAAATTGCCTAAAATTGTACCAAAATCCTTCTTATGGTAGGATATGCTTGTATATGCTTTGTAAGTGGTTATACATATTTGTCCACTAAAGAATAGTCTATTGCAGGTAGTGGACTTATCCATTAACAATAATCAATAAAAATTCATTATTATTAATAGAAGAAGGAATCCCAATGGAATCTCCCAATGGCCACACAAATCTATTAGAAGGCCTTTCATTGGATCTATCCATAGACTCACCACCTCCCTTAACTATTTCATATGTGATATAATGTTATTTATTTTCTCTTACAAGTCATGGAATTGAGTGTGTAGCTTTTCAATTTGTACTTTTGTGGCTCCAAGTCTCTCATGATATTATATCAGTTAGAGGCTTGTAGTATTTGTGTCTCCAAGTTATCAATCTAAATTTTTAAAGCTTTTGTGGAGGTAGGCCAACTTAAGGAATACCAATATAGTGTGTTTATGTTTCCATACATCTCTTCCATCTTCCTTGCTGCACATTTTCCCCTGATCATTCTTAGTTGCTTTTCCTCATATTCTACCAAAATTTGCTCCTTAAACTTGGCCTTTTACTCACCCCAACTCATCAACTCTATGAGTATCCCACTAATTAATATTTCCCAATTCTTTCTCCAATGGTAACAAAGAATCTATAGTGACTTTAATGATAGTTGTGATTGGACTTCTACCATTATTTTTTTAATGTCTAATTGATAGCCATATACTGTCATAAGTCTTTCCCTAGAACTGCTCTATAGCATATCTCCCATTTCAAACTACTGGATTAGTGAGATTTGTATTAAATCTAGTTGATGTCCTAATGGTGTGGAGGTAAAAAAAATATGTACTAGGGTAACCATTGGCTAGATCTAGTTTTGCTGAGTAATGAATTATTTTATCTTCTCCATGGGATCAAGTACTAGAGGTAGAGTGGAGTAACTACCATTTTTCCTTGAGATGTATTTTCTCTAGATGTTTCACCCATAATGGTTTTCCCCTTATCATCCTTTTTTTTTTCTTTTTGACCTTGGTCAAACCTACTATCCAGAGTATCATCTTACGATGCCTCCTACTATTGTTCCTTCATAGTTTATTTTTCTCTTGGTGATCATACTGTTTCTTCTTGTCTTATTTCCTCCCTTTGTTTCTCAATCTCTTCTTCTTCATTGATGGATTCTAGTATTTCAATTTGATCCACATTTATGTCTTTGTCCTCTTTGTCATTCTTTTCTTGTGTGACACTATCTTATATATCTTTTACTAACTCTTCCACAACTATTCCTTCCATCCCATAGTATATTTGCTTTTGTTTCCTCAAATTGTCCTCTTCCATTGCAACTTTTTCTTACAATAGGGTATTATAATATTTTCTTGTTGCATCAAATGTTTCACTCATTACTTGCTCTTTGGTATCTTTTGTTTGTGTCAACAATGTGCCAACCCTCTACTTAGATCTCATTCTTCATTTTGAAGATGTCTCAATTGAGTTCTTCCATTTGGAGATAAGTCTAATTCTTGGGCAGTTCGCTCTAATGCATCCTTCCTAATGCTCTCTTTTATTTGAGTTACCTCCTCTCTCTTTGTTTTGATTTCTTCTACTAACCCCTATGAAAAATATTTTTTTATATCAACCATGGGGTATATGGGCTTCCAAAATATAATCAAGCATGACTTGCATAATAACTCCTTTATTTGGTGTAGAGGTGGTTATATATGTTTGCACTACCTCCAATAGTTTTTATTTTGTGAAGAGTGATTTATAGAGGACTTGTGGATTCAATACTTCCTCCTTATCCTTCTCCACTTGAATTTTTGGACTCTTTGAGGGTGTGATGGGTACTTCAATTTTTTTTCCTTTTAGTTACTTATTCTTCCCCAGGTTCTTTACTTTTGCACAATTAACTTCTTTTTGTTCTTTGCAATATATCCAATTTTAGTTTTTTAGAAGGCTTAACTGGAACTTCTTCTTCCTCTTCCTCTTCCTTAGGTATTTGGAAAAATGTGTGCTTAGCTTTCTATTTTTGTCTTGTTGTATTTTGTTAGGGGCCAACTTTCACCTTTTCTTTTTTGCACTCATTTGAACTTGTAGCTTGTGTAGGTGAATCTAATTTTTACTCTCTTTATTTCTCCTATGGTGGTTGTGTAGTAGTCAATTTTATCTTTGCCCCATATTGTAGTGATTTATTCTCTAGCTCCTCCTCTCCTAATGCTTTATGGGTCTTTAATTTCATAAGATGGGGATCCAGTTCTTAACCTATTCGACCTCCTTACTTCCTTCTGTTTTTGCCCTTGTTTTTCTATGGTGGGAGGATAGTCAAATATTTCTATAATGGTAGGGGTTTCTAGATCCTTGTGTACCCCTAATTTTTGGAATAGTTTTTCCTTCTTCTTTTCAACTTTTTCTTGTGCTTCCTATTTAGTTTTCTTGTCCATAAATTTTCTATATGTTTTGTATCTCTCCACCTTAGGATATTTAGGGAGGGATAATAGGGCTTTAGCATTAAAAATAATTAGATCATTGAAGACCTCATAGGGTAACCTAGGTACCCAAGATGTTCTAGGCACCACTGGCTCCATGTATACATAATCAGTAATAACCATGAAAGTATCACATTTTGGTATCTCCTCACCATCTCATATGAAATCTTGTCCCTAGTTTACATTTCCAATTGAATTTTTTTGAAAACCCCCTCATGTGTTTCTCTATATTCTATGACTTGTTGGAAACCCTTTATGTGTGCATTAATTTGGGTTTCTCATTCAACCAACTATAACCATGGATGCCTAGTAATTTCCTCATAAAGTAGAATGTGAGGCACAAATTCGGGATCCATATGTAAAAATGTGTTGGATCCTTTTTGTCCTTTCCAAATTGTCTAGTAGTTATTCTCATAGAGTCTCACAAAGGTCAATATCTTTTCTATTTACTACCATTTCATATGTGGTGAGGATTGTGGCATCAATGGTTGAAGTCTCTGTATTTATGTAGTAAATTTTTTAGGCAATCCCTATTATGGTGTATTCCACTATAGGGTTAGAGACATCTTTCGCTACCAAATTTCTCCCATCAAATGTTACTCCAATAAATTCCATCACTTACTCCATTTTCACCTTCTTTTTTTAAGGGAACCATCATTTTGTTACACATCTAGTTCCTAGGGTTGTCATTGATGTAAACACTGTCACTAGTTTGTCATTGATGTCAACACTATCATGGTGGTGTGTTGGTGTTCATGGTTGGATGTCATGTCCCATCCAACAAGAGAAGAAGATACAGTTCATGGTTGGATGTCATGTCCCATCCAACAAGAGAAGGGAGAAGATATAGTTCATATTAATATGGGAATTAGAAGTACGAAGATGATCAGATGTATTTCTAATGTTACTAATGGACTAAAACATGTATGTTCCAAGTTCCATGATGATTGGATTACCAGAAGAGTATTGGCTGCTTGAAGACAGTGTTGTCTCTATGAAGGTGTTCTGTGTAGGACAATGGAATGCTTCACATTCCTCCGTATTTGTAGATATGGCCATGCGGTTCTCAAATTTTGTTCAGGATGTAGTGAAGGTGGTAATTCCAAGTTTTTAGATCATTTGTCCTTCCACTGTGAAAGTTATGCATGATAGAGTACCGACATGTGTTCTGGCAGAGTAAGCTAGTGTTGAAGGCTTGTTGGAATGCTCCGTATTCCTCTAGAAATGAATGGTTGTCATTGTGGTTTTAAGGACATGTTTATGGATGTGTATTAAATGCTTCCTTGCAGTTTCAAGGTCCTTGGTGGTCCACAGCTCAGTTTTTCAAATGACAACACGTTGCATTGTGTTCCGGATGTTAGATTGTTCTCAGAGTTCATGATTGAAGATGTGCGGCACAATTATTTGATGTGTGGCTTCTTTTGTTTGGAGATACTAGATGAGTCATGTGGACTCATCTGGAAGATTTTTCATGAAGATCTTTCTTGTTTCCAATACTACACAAGGTTTTCAAGTTGATGTGGCCGTTATGCTTCAAGGTTCATGTGGTTTTGGTTAAAGCTATCCTATTTCCAAATGAGCGAAGTGTGTGGGTGTAATTCCTTGGTGTTTGCATTTGTGAAGGATGTTTTGGACCTGGTTAAGCAAGTGTTGGTGTCCGCAAGGCATGGATCTTCTACTAGTGTAATGTGTGGTTTCACTTAGGACCTATCTTCTACACATTTCATGTTGTGTGTTGTCTGGCTGACTTGTAAATGCATTTTTCATGTTGTATCTGGATGACAAGCAATGTAATCAATGTAATATCTTGTATAAATTGTAAATCAAATTGAGTGAGGTGTGGTGTGTGATTGCAAGTGGATTGAAAAGGTTTACAAGCAGATAAAGAGTAGAATGAATGCATTTTTGATACGCGACTAAAGGAGAAAGACCAAAAGTCATTGATGTTGTCCTGATTCATTTTGAAGACTTATATGTGATAGTGATCAAGTGTAGAGTGTACCTAAATGATCAGATCATCAGAAGAAAGTGTGAAGAGGCATAAGTACAATCATCAAAGGTGTGAGTTTCAATGTCAGTTTTTCAAACAATAGGACTGTCATACTATAATCTTTTGTGTGTTCTCAATTTAGGGAGCAGTAGCTTCCTTGGGAGTGACCCTAAAGCAAAGTCTTCAAGGAGTAGTAGCTTCCTTGGGTTGTAGCCCTAAAATAAAGTTGTTATTTGAGCTTCATATATTGTGAGTTAATCCTCGCCGTGGTTTTTACCTTCTAGGGTTTTCCATGTATATCTGGTGTTATGTGTTGATGTGCATTGTGTTAATCTTTCATGCTTATGATTATACTGTGATGCTTAAGTTTTAATCTGCTCTGGATAAGTTGAAGTTGTTAAAATTAAAGATTGTTTAGATAATGATTCACCCCCCCTCTCAGTATCTTGGTGTGTTCAACACGTTTATCCCATAATCCTATGATTACTTTGATGGGATTCTTTCTAATTTGGTAGGGTCATTTGAGGTATATGAAATCTACATGAATATGACTCAATATCAACCTGACCTAGGCATGCTCTTTGTAGAAAATTTGGAAATCTACCCATGCATCCAATTTTTCGTCTCCTACCCTTCTATATTGGCAAAGATACTCTTGTAACCTTGTATCCTTGTTTACCCTAGTGAGAGGTAATATTTCTTACTCAAATTTATCATGATCTATCTTAGTGAGGGTTACATGGATGTACTTACAAATGTTTTCTACATAAAGTGCATCCATAAGTACATTTGAAAAGGCACCATCTTGATCTACATCTATCGCTTTCCATGGATATTTCTTGTAATTTGGTCAAAAGTTATCCCTGGATTCAACAAGCATAGGTGTAACCACTTCCTTTCACTTCAACCCCTTTCCCCTATTCTCTATATCTTATCCCTGGATTTACAAGATCTCAACTATAGCTTAACACGATCCTTACTCAAATTTAAAATATACAGTGACATTCTCAGCTAGTCTTCCCAGCTCCACTCTTCATGTCACAAATTTTAGTTTAACTTAGTTTAGACATGTTGGGTGAAGATTTTTTCGTTTAGCTAACTAACGACAAAATGGTTATATCGCCATAGCTATGATGAGACATAGTCTCTCCTATCAGCAAGGGGAGGTTCCCTCTAGATAATGGATTATTTCTAATCAACAACTTTTAATACTTATATAAACTAAAACTATGCTTGGGGTGTTTTCATTGCATCCTATTCTCTTTTTTCAGAATAGATGTTCTTCTCTTCAAAATGAAAACTTCAACAGAAATGATATTTAATAACTTCTGAACTAAGACAAACCATAGAAACACAAAGTCTTCTATTGCTTGACTAATTTCCCACAAATAAACTTGATTGAATTCAAATGTAGCTCAAAGTTTCCATTCTCACCCAATATGATATAACTAGATTGAACACAACAGTTTAGATCACAAAGTCTTCAAACAATTATATTCTCACAAATGTAAACACAAACTCCCGCAATGAGAAAATAACACAAAGTCTATTTAACCAGAACAAGAACACTTGTCTCAATTTTCAACAAAACTCCACGATTCTAGAAATGATTCAATATAACATAACACCAATAACATAAGAACAATGATATCATACAACAATATGATTCAACTCAAAGTTTGATACTCAAACTGCTTGCTTATATTGATATTCACTTGAAAATTTGATAAACATGAAAAAGCTCAAAGTCTTGATATGTTTTCCAATTCAACAGAGTTTCTTTGCAATAGCTAAAAAGATCCAAATTACAATAGAGGTCCTCTTTATTTATAGGGAGAAGCCTTGAGAAAATTTAGGAAAAAACCTAACTACTTTGACTTATTCAACAAAAGAGTCCTATTTGACTTAGGACTTCTTTTGTATCACATGTAATTACATTTTGGGAAAATACATGTGAATATGTCCAAAACAAAATACAAATTGCATATATACAAAAATGAGAATCCACTAAGGCATGAAAAAGAACTTCAACTGCCACCATCATTCTTTTTTAGGAAGTTTTGGTACATTGTCCACACTACTGCCATCTCACATACATCATGCCCGACTGTATTATTTGAAATGGTTCACGCCTTGAGAACTGCTTCCCTGACTACCTTTATCATTTTCTCATGTTTTTCAAGATTATCCTTTAGATTTTCAAAGGTTGAGTGATGATCAGAAAGGCTATCCATTGAAACGATCGTGAGCACTTCATCTTCAAACTTCTGCTGAACCATCTTCTCGAAAGCATCTATCATCTCCTCTGTTGAGAGAAACTTATGATCCTCACATGTCAGAGTGCACGGTAGTTCCTCTAACCTGTGTAGAAGTGAGACATCACTATCTTCACTATTTTCTCATACTTGGCACAAGTCATCAAGTAAGCCTCTTATCACATTGATGCGATGGGTAATGGATTCTTTAGTCTTGAGATAAGACTCTCGGTTTGAAATGACACTAATGGAAATCAAATTATTTATCTTGATCTTCTTCATCTCAATCCATTCCTCTAAACTATCCTCTTGATATTGAAGTTCTTGAGAAAGTGAATCAACAATATCACCTAACTCAACTTTTGCCTTTACCATTTTTTCTTTTCTTTCCACTGTGGTCTTCAAGAGAACTTTACCTTGTGCCAACAACCATTCCACAATGTCACCAACCACTCTTCCACTGGCTTGAACTTTCTCAACCTTTTGAATTAGAGGGTCTTCTACAGTCACTGCCATAGGTTCCACGATCTCATGATTTCACTATTTTCTGAAGGACAACAACAAGCTGTTCTGCCTTTGCTTTGTATTGCTCTTTTTCCTTTTTTTACCTCATCATATTTTACAAGCAATGAGCTTGTAGTAGCTTGAAAATCTACCTTGATACCTTCATGAGTAAGCTTACCTAACTCAACTCTTGAAATAATATAATCATTCACCTCAAAGGTATCTGTAGTAGCATCATTTGGTGGTTTAGCAATTTCTGCATACCTGACTCCTTTTTCATCAATCAACGTAGAAACAATTTTAGGCTTCTTCTTTCGAGTCTTTGGTTGGTAGTAATTTCTCAACCTCAATATCATCCAGTGAAATAGCCTGCCTTTTCCTTTTGGGAGTATAGGTAGACAACCATGGAGGTAGTGTTAATGTACTAACATTTGGAGAAGAATCAACTACTTACTTAGCGAGATCCATACTAACACTTGTTATAGTGACAATAGGAGAAGTGTTGGTGAAAACAACACCTGTATCAACATTTTTCTCTGAACCATCAAGTAAATGATCCAAAATAGTTTATTCCCCAATATCAAAAGAAGGGGAAGATAGACTAGGAATAGAACCAGAAGAATAAAAAACAGTCCCAAAACTTGTTCTCATAGAGGGGGGAGTATTATCAGAAGATATCATGACAATAGGAACATTAGAAACTATTGGAGGATTATCAAAAATAGAAACATGAGGCAAGGGTGTAGAAACTTGTAGCTTTGATGGAAGACCTTTCTATGGAGGCTTTAGTGAGCCACCAAGTTGTTCCTATTCCACATCCTTTTCTTTTTCTTGTTATTCATCACATTCCTCACTGGGTTTTTCACCCATTTCTAGTTGCTCAGTATTATCAGGATCCTCAACATTTTGTTGTTCCATCTCAGTATTTTAAGCCTCCATTTTATCAACATCTGTTTTGTTAGCACCTGAATCTGCGATGGTAGAAGTTCCTTCAAATTCCTTTGCCTTTCCTCCCTTTGAGACAAACTTAATTTTTGTTTTGTGCACCTTAGAGGAATAAGGAGTATCAATTTTGTTCTTTGTCCTGTTTTCTACCTTCTTTCCAGTCTGCTCTTGAATCTCTATCTCTGATCCGGTGAGGAATTCTTTCAAACTGAGACCTTTCCTTTGCAACCATATATTGGTGTTAGCCAGTATAGGTTGAAATCTCTTCCTGATAGAAGTCTCTTCTTTCATCGACCATTTGACCTCTGGCAAAGCTAAGACTTCAACATTGTTGATGTCATACCTAGGGTCTAGAACATCTCCTTCATCTTCCATACCTTCTAGAACATCATCCAATCCCAGTTCCTCAATCTGGCTTAAATGGAGTCTGCAATAATCCAACTTCCTGATCTCATTCTGGGTTCTCAGATCAGCCCAAATATCCTCAACCATTGGCACATGAAAAGCTACCTTTCTCTTGATTTTATCCTGCACCCTTCTGTAATCAAAATGATCTCTTTTCTTGAACTGTTTCATTGTGACCAACTGCATTTCTGATTCAATTGCCTTAGCCTTGGTGGCTGATTGCACAGAATACCTACCAATTTCCACAGGAAACATAATTCCTGATTTCTTCAACTCCATTTGCTTATTGTGTATAACAATCAACTGCCTACATAGCTCCATTAGAATGATTAGATCACTAGGATACCATGGAATCATATACAGATATCCAGGATAGTATCCCACCCTTAGGTAAGTGAAAGTTGGAAACTATAAAAACAAACAACCAAAAGAGTTGACCACTTCCCAGGCCTCATCTGATACTCTTTTCTGCTCAAGCTCATTATTCCATAGACACATGAATACTGAAAAGAAAGCATCATTAACTCTGTGGAAATGATGGATTGATCCCTTAAGAGTAATTTGTGGAATATTGAAATGAAAGCATCATTAACTCTGTGGAAATGATGGATTGATCCCTTAAGAGTAATCTGTGGATAATACTCATAGACTGGAACCAATATGCAATCACCAATTTGAGTTAGACAAGGAAAACTCCTCATACTTGTAGTAGCATATACCAGATATGAAGTCATATAAAACTTGAAAGTTGTATTGACTTTCACCAGTTGATCGTGCAGAGCATTGCTGATCTATTCTCCCCAGAATATTTTTTGTTGGCCCTTGAGAATCACCTTAATATATGTATACATCCATTCATGAAACTTGGATGAAGAAGGAAGACCTCTGATCCTACTCAACAGTGTAATCAAATCACTTACCTCCTCGACAAAGTCACTTCTTAGGAGATCTTTAGGCCATTTGGACAAGTTACTCCTAGGAGTCTGTTAGGTCTCAAAAACGCAGGTTGTTAACCCTAAGAGGTTGCCAGGCTCTCTTGATGTTTTTGGCTAACTGACACATGGTAGATATGGCTAAACCCCCTTCACTTCAGGCTCTACCGGACCTAGGCAGGTAAACCTCTAATTAATAAAGCAGATAAAGAGATGATCACTACTTTGATCTGAATTAATCTAACTGTTGATAATGGCATAAATTATAAAACAGATAAAAAGACAACAGGTTAATTCTAAATGATCTAAATTGTAATGCTAAAACAATAATGTAATCTAATTAAGTGAATCTAAAGTGAATTTGTATAAGTGATAATGAAAACATTAGACCAGTGCCTTATTGAATATAGAGTCAGTATGATCATGAAATAAATAACTGCTTGTTTGGTAAAAACTTGAACTATCTGGCATGAGAGAATAGGTATGTAACTTGTACAACCCTGCAAGGAAATAGTTAATATTCCATACTTATAAATATCCAATTGATAAAATCAAATTACCTACATTCATCTAAAAGGATTTAATCCCTGCTTGAATGAACCTATCAGAATAATACTGCAATTGTAACAGATTTATCAATAACTGGAGACATAATACAAACCCTAACTATATGACTCTTCTTGCAGATCCATGACAAAGTCTTCAGAGTTACTGTGACAGATTTATTTAAGGATTTAATTCTGAAAGCATAAACCGGTTAATCTTATCACACTATAACAGCAAATGTGTATAGACAACTTGAAGATATACTTGATAACTCAAATTGAATAACAAAGAAAACTTTGCAAGGAGACAGTCATATAATTGAATAAATTAAACAGATAGTTGATACTGAAATCTGTAGTTACTGCTTCATGTTCACAAACTTGACTTCATCAGAGAATGCTTGCACATGGTCTACCAGAAATAAAATATATTAAAAGTGAACTAGCATTGCTGTTCAAATCTAATCTATAGTATCCCCTATTCTATTCTGTAATCTCTCCCTATTCTCTCTATATCTTTTTCTATCTTCTCATTCTTGTCTTGGTCATCTCTTATAAAGAGAGGCATACAAGCTTCAGACCAGTTACAATGGTTGTGACGGTTGATAACTGAACAACAATATTTGTCTTAATAAACAAATTCAGGAAAATTAATACTCGTCTTTAATCACCAAATGGATGACCATTTTAGGATCAAATAAAGCTCTTTAACTGTAGTTCCGCTTAATCTCCTTCGAGGATTTCTTTATTATCCTAAAAAGACTAGATAAAACACAAGTTAGTTTCTGATCAAATGATTAAAACAAATTTACTTAAACATATGTATTTACTCAAACAATTACTTCCCTTATCGATGATTTATCAGTTGCTCAAGATTCTTTCATGGGTGTTTATATAACTTGATCCCCGCTGTGTATATCCTGCAAAAAACCCATATTTCAAATGTCAGAAGAATATCTTAATCGTTTGGATTTTAGTGTCATTTTAGGGTTTCTAAGTTTTGTGTCAGAAAGACCTTTCACAACATGTCCCCGACATCGTTGTGACTATCATGTCGGCGAGACTCACAGGCTTTATCCCGATTCATCTCTCTCACCGATATGTCTCCCTTGTATATAGAATACAT
The DNA here is from genome assembly GCA_027924645.1 of Cunninghamia lanceolata. Lineage (NCBI taxonomy): Eukaryota > Viridiplantae > Streptophyta > Pinopsida > Cupressales > Cupressaceae > Cunninghamia > Cunninghamia lanceolata. Next base: position 1,387,774 of record BSBN01000564.1, on the reverse strand, counting down.
TTCTTTCCTATACAAGCACAGACCCAAGCTAAAATTCACAATATTTGATATGTCATTCAAACCCAGGCTTGTATAAACTTGTATATCCATTGGCGATGGGGCCCACGTGGTGTTTCATGCATTTGTATATTTCCTTTGTATCTCATATACATTTTCCCTTGTATCTTGTATACATACAAGCATTAAACATACAAAAACTTTTCTAGACATTCGGCTTGTATGTACTGTAATGTATGTATCTGAAACATATCTACAAGGCCCGAGACATACAAGGATAAAACCAATTTTAACATCGCTTTCGGTTCCATCACTTGTATAAGTGCAATGCATATTGTAATGTATGTATACCGAAATGTATGTATATACAAAGCGTGATACAACAACTTAACTTTATTTCATATTTTTTCAAATCCACGGTATGTATATTAGCCTTGTATAACCTGAAACATACAAGACGCAAAACATACAACAATTTCACCACATTTCATAATCTTTTAGTTCTGCGCTATGCATATCGCCTTGTATGTACCGAAATGTATGTATATCGCAACATACATACAAAGTGCAAACATACAAAGACTTAACATTAATTTATAATTGTTTTGGTTCTGGGCAATGTATATTGTGTTGTATGTACTGTGTTGTATACTACTGTGTATTGGCATGAGTTTTGCATTGTTTCGCCGAATGTACATTGCATACATATATCACAAAAGCATATCGAGAATGTATCTTTAGAATGTATCTTTTTGTCAGATGCAAAGGATGATCGGCCGTAACGGTGAAACCAGACTAAAGATACTTTAAGTCCACCGGTGATAGCAAGTCAAGCAATGCATATACAAGTTGGTATATCGGGGTATCGGGAGGACATAAAAGGAACTCGCCGTTGAGGGAAATCATGCCGAAGTGTTGGAGACAGTCCTCAAAGTCAAATGTGTCCATCAGTATAAGATAAGTCTATGGTAAGACTTGGGAAAGTCTTTTCAATATCAGTTGTCTTACCAATAGTGCAGAATATATATGTTTCAGTGTTGTTTGGACCTAGGGAGTGGATTTTTTAAAGCTGATTAAGGATTAATCTATTCGAACTGTGGGATAATGACTTCCACTGAGAGCTCCACATCACTTAATATTTGCCAAAATTAGCCTGGGAATTTTAGTCCCAACAGTCTTCAGCCACTTACCATTAATATGTTTCTTTGCAGCTTCCACATATTTCTCGAACTCTTTTTGCCCTTGAGCAAAATCTATCTCACCAACATTCTCAATAGGAGGACGCATGAAGATTTTGTCAAGAAACTCTGCATCTAATCTCATGATTACATTTCCTTGAGAATCAGACACAATCCTGGTATCTCTATTATAGTGGCTTGCCACTTGAAGAATAAATTCTAGGTTATGTGCTGCGACAGGAAAAGAAGCAACCAGATGAATGCTACTGTTAATAATCTTCTGCATGTATCAAGGAGGATTGGACTGCTTTGTTCTATCCACAAGCTTAGCCATGTCCACATGACCAATCTCTGTGTCTCTTATCTCATCCACATTAGACTATAATGAAGTCACGAGGAAAACCCCTTGGTACTTAAACTTCATGATTTTGGCTTTTGATGGAGACGACTCTGACATCAGCTTCATGGGAGCAATAGAAAAGGTGTTGACCACAGATGTTTGATGAAACTGCAAAAAGTCATGATTTCGCAGTTAGGAGAAAAATGGGTAAATTGGGGTTACTGCGAATTAATAATCATGAACACAGGAACATGCATTGAAGGGCTTGAGAGCTCGCAAGTTGAAGAAAGAGGCAAAAGCGAACCAAAGGTATTGAAAGGCAAAATTTCCTAGTGTTAGGAAAAATTTAGGAAAATATGCATGGGTAGCCAAAATGACCGCTCCTGCATATTGGGTAGGTCGTTTAGCATGTACAGTCGGTGAAATTGACCGACATTGCATATGGAGGAAAAACTGAGTTTTGATGTAGGGGCGGTCATTTTGACCGCCCTTGCATGATGGTAAAAATGCAAGTCACTGAGTGCATGCACAAGTGGCGAAAATGCCCACCAGTGCATAGGGGAAATGAAAGGCTTTGTAAAAGCGGCAAAATTTACCGACGTCGCATATATGTGGAAGTTTGCAAGTGATATGGAAAGGCTTTGAGCGACGAATTTGGCTGACATCACATAGAGGAAGTTCATATTGTTCATGTAAGGGCGGCAAATTTTGCCGCTCCTACACCTTGGGAAGATTTTGCAAGTGAAGGTCGGGTGGCAAATTTAACCGCCATCACAAGATTGAGGGATTATATGCTATGGCGATAAAAACCACCGACTGAACACCTACAGTTTTAAACGAACTTTGTAACATCGGTGAAATGGGAATGAGAAAACATAAACAAAAATAAAACCTAAGTTTTATGAAAACTAGGGTTTTTAGAAGAAAAAATGACTCATAAGAAAAGATGAACAAACAACGATACAAAAATTTAAATGCAACAATAACTTTTAACAAAAAAATGTAAACAAACATTCACAGGCAAACCCTAAAGAAATAAAAATGAAAGAAAAACAAAAACAATGGCTTACCTGGAAAATCCGATCAAAACCTAAACACGACCCCGAAGACTAAAATTTGTGCAAATCTAAAATTCATGTGACCAAGCATCCTCAAGGAGAAATTACTAGTTGTTTAGAAGGTTGGAGAAACGAAAAATAAACAAAATACAATAAGTTTAAACCTTTAAAAGGTCGAAACAAAAACATTAATGCCAACATGAGTGACATTAATGCCACTATAGTTCATGCGATCCGCAAAGATATGCTTGGTCGGCGAAATTTACCGACAATGCATGTCATCATGCCATATGTATAAGTGGTGAATATGACCACTTGAACACATTTAAAATTTAATAGGAAAAATGCATGGGCGACAATTTTCGTGTACCATACATTTTATTCAAAATCTAAACAAACATGTAAAAGAGGCGAAATGAGCCGACATTGCACATCAAATCAACAATAAACATGCAAGAGTGGCAATTTTCACTGACCTTGCACATGAAACCTAAAAAATTTCTAACACCCTAAAATGATCAAAATTCATATTTTGACAAGCTTGTAACCTAATCAATTTTCAAGAATCTCGAGAAACCGATCTAGGGGAATGTCACAAGCTATTCTATGGTGTCAAATGACTTTGCATGAGGCCAAGAGAACTTGCCTCGATTTGTGAACTTAGAGTGTAGGATACGAAATGGACAGGTTTCGTAGGGGTTGTCTACAAAATGAGCACAACTGATTTTGAGGACAATAGCTGGCTCTAATTGGGGAACTTCCTTCGATCGTTCTTTGAAATGATCAAAGGGAGTAGAATCTAGTCTCTAAGTGCCTTCATCCATGCCATTAGGCCATAGAGTCAAGCTACCAAAACAAAAAGACACAAAAAGATTAAACAAAAATAAAAAATAAAAACACAAAACTATACAAATGTACAAATGAACTTGTCTGATACTTCATGGATTGAAATGTTTTAGATGTTGTCAACTATGGGGCAACAAGAACGGTGTTCTATCTTAATACTCCAGCAAGAAACTATTCTCACCACAAAACTGGTGAATGACAAATGGGCCTCTCCATAGGGAATCAAACTTCCCATGCATTCCTTTTGGCTCCCTCCTCTTGTCCCATAACAAAACTTGATCCCCAATTTGAAATTCTTTGGCCTTCACCTTCTTGTCAAAAAGTCTCTTGACCTAACTTTGATGTTTAGCAATACAGTCTACCACCATAACCCACTGCTCTTCAAGTTCAGAGAGGTACATTATTCTTTTGTCAATAGAATTTTCAAAAGTTCTATCTTCCACTGCTTTTGCCAACTTCAAAGCCAACAATTCCAAAGTAATAGGTATCTCCGCATTCAAACCATATAGAAGCTAGAATGGTGACATGCCTATTGCCCTTTTAGGAGTAATTCCGTCTACCCATAAAGCATCAAACAAAGCTTTATGCCATGTTCTCTGATTATCCTCCACCGGTTTCCTAATAATTGTAACCAGATTCTTGTTACTAGACTCTGCCTGACCATTCCCTTGTAGATAATAGTTTGATGAATGAAAAAGAATGATCCCATGTTCAGAGCAAAAACTAGTGATCTCATTTGAGGAAAAACATGTAGCATTATCTGCTACAATTTTGTTTGGAACTCCAAACCGAGAAATAATATTCTCTTTAAGAAAATTACATACTACCTCAGAAGTAGCATGCTTAACTGGGATTGCCTCCACCCACTTGGTGAAGTAATCTGTTGCAGTGAGAACAAAATTGTGTCCCTCACTTGATGGTGGGTTCACAACACCAATGAAGTCAATGCCCCATTGCTGAAAAGGTTCTTCAATCACAACTGGCTTTAGTGGTAGTGCAGCTAACTTAGGCTTCCCAATAAACTGCTGGCAAAGTTCACATCTACGTACCTAGTTGTACTCATCCTGAAATAATGTAGGCCAATTGTACCTAGCCTGCAAAATTATATGAGCTGTTACAGGTGTAGAAAAATGTCCTCCACATGCCAAATTGTGAAAAGACTCTAAAAGTTTTCTTTGTTGTGCTTTATCCACACAACGGAGAAAAACTCCATTAAGGCTTCTTTTATACAAACTGTTATCCCACAAGACATAGTTTGCAGGCTTTAACTTGATAGTCTGCTTCTCTTTATAAGATTAATGAGAAGGACACTCACCATATGTGAGAAAATAAGTGATATTGGAATACCACTCATCTGTTGTAGTAATGAAGAGAACTGTCAGAACATCTTCAACTTCTATCTCTTCATCACCTGTTTCTTTTGGGACATTGTCAGCAATCAGCTGACATAAACCTCTACCACGCACAAGATTGGTAGGTTTGATATCAAGATCAAACTCTTGAATTTTGGCAATCCAATTGCCCCTTTTAGTCCCAAATTTTTGTTGTGTCAGGATAGATTTCACTGTTGTGTCTGGCACCAAAACAACAGTATGTGAATTTAGAATGTAAAACTGGAAATGCTTCACCGCCTTGACTATGGCATAAGCATGTTTCTCCATATTTGAATACTTAAGTTCATGAGCCTTTAGAGGGAAACTCATAAACAAAATAAGAGATTCCACACCTTCTTCATTCTGTTGAACCAGAATCGCTGAAAGTGTATGCTCAGAAGCATAGCTGTACATTATGAAATCTTTAGTGTAGTCAAGACAAACAAGAACCGGAGCATGAGCTATGGCCCTTTTAATATCCTTGAATGCTGCTTTACCTTCCGCACTCCAACAGAAAGTGGTCTTACCTTTCATCATATTGACAATATGATGAGTTTTCTCTGCGAATTTCAGAATGAACCTCCGCAAAAATTCACCTTCCCAAAGAAAGAATGAACTGCAGTCTTACTAGCAGGCAAAGTAAGACTTTGGATAGATTTGACTATCTTAGAATCAATTTTAGTACCTTCTCTGGACACAATGTGATCGAGAAGCTTACCCTCTATAACCCTAAAAACTGATTTCTTAGGATTAAGAGAAATACCATTTTGACAACACCGTTCCAAAACCCGTCGTTAGTGGTAGGCATGATCTTGACACTTTTTTGAGAAAACGATCAAGTCATCTAGGTACACCACAATGAATTTCCCCATTTCATCTCTGAAAGAAAGGTCCATTGCTCTTTGGAAAGTCACACCAGCATTAATCAAACCAAAAGGCATCCCGCAGTATGCAAATGTGCCCCATGGTGTTGTAAAAGCAGTCTTGTATTGGTCTGCTTCACCGACTTCTACTTAATTATAGATTGAAAAACCATCTAACATAGACAACATCTCTGAACTAGTTACAGTTTGTAACACTTGGTCCATAATAGGCACAGGGTAGTTATCTTTTAAAGAAGATTGGCTCAGATTTTTGAAATCAACACAAATATGGATTTCTCCGTTCTTCTTTCTCATAGGAACAATATTCGCAATCCAAGTGGAATGATGGATAGGAAAGATTATCCAGGCATTCAACATTTTTTGGATTTCAGAAAGAATAGTACTTGATATCTTGGGATTATATTGCCTCTTCTTTTGCTTGTGAGGCAACGATCCTACCTTGAGAGGAATCTCATGTTGGATCTCCTTGGGTCTGAATGACTTTAGATCATCATATGAATACGCCAACACATCAATGTAATGGTGAAGAAGTGTAATGAACTTGAATTTCTCATTAGCAGTCGAACAATTCCTAAAGTTAACCATCTTGGGATCTGCTTTAGAACTCAAATTTACTTGTTCAAATTCCATGGATGAACTTGAATCAAGTTGTTGCTGTTGTTTGATATATCTATCATGCTTGTCAAATAAATTTTCTAGAGAAACCAAACCTTTCGGAATCTTATTCCCTTTTAGCTGAAGAATCTCCTCACCAGTTTGTGAATCTATTTCAGATATGTATTCACGTGGTGGAGAATCACTACCTTCAAAGTAGAGCTCATCAAAGCTATCTGTCTTCTCTAAGAAAGCTATGATTTGATTATCACCATTGAAGACCTGCCAATGGTCAGCATTGTCTAGCACACTTGGTCGGAAAACCAACTCAATTGTGTATTTATCACCTTTAAACTCCTTGTGGGGGACCATAAGGGTGGTAGAGACAACTAATGAATCAACACGATCATTAAACTCTCTTGGTACTGCATAAATATCAAAAGCATCAAAACCTTCAATGCAATCCCAGACACAATTGTGGTAATGTCTCAGCCTTTCATTCTTGGTTTGATAAAGATTTCTCACTTGACAAACAACAAGTTTAGCATCACCTTGGGCATGAAGATTTTTAATACCTTCAACACGAGCAACCTCCATTCCGAGTAGCAATGACTCATACTCAGCGGTGTTATTAGTATTGTCGAACTGCAGCTTATAGGATAAAGGAAAGATATCACCTTGTGGAGATATTAGAACTACTCCAGCTCCAAATCTAGTGGAAGAACAACTGCCATCAAATTCTAAAACCCAAACATCATTTAAACTTACCATTTTGATGTGTCTATGACTAGTAGATTCTTCCTCATCAGAAAGAGAAGAATCTGACATCACTATGCTCTCGTCTAAACTTTCATCTGAATCTTCCTCTGAGTCTTTATCTAAACTCTCGTTTAATGAACTAGAAGGATTTTCAGTAGACAAGAAATAATTACCCATTCCTGAAGACTCAAAAAAAATTGAAGGCTTTTGGATTTTCAGTTTGGGTAACAATATATTTTGCCTCCTTCTCAGGAAGCAATTTTTGCATGACACCTTTAACAAGTATCCTTGCTTCAGATAAATCCATGTTTAGTTCTCTACCCACATCTTTACAAAAATTAGGTCCAAGTAGAATGCCATAAGAAACTGGAACATCAACAACTGGGACGGTCATCTTGATCCTCTTATCTGGAAAGGTTACAAATGCAAATTGGGTATCCTTGATTTGCCCTAATAAAGGCACTTGCTTATTCTCCATTGAAAAACATCTCCCAAAGGTCTTGTTCAAAGTGAGACCAAGAGCATCTGCCACCTTGGTAGGCATGACATTGTCAGAAGCTCCAGAGTCTATGATACAATTGCTTAGCTTGTGGCCATTGACCAATAGAGAAACATAGAAGGGTTCTATCTTCCCTAGAGCAACAAGGGGAGTAGTGACTAGGTTATTTTGGGTGCACTTGTTCTTTGGGGAGTCATGGACAGTCTTAGGAGAATCTTGCCCCGTAGGGGCGGTCTTGTTTTTAACATACTTAGCTAACCTATCAAATTGATCAGGGCTAGCTTGTAAATATTCTACCTCAGACATCTGGATTTTGGTTTTCCTAGCATGATCTATTATGTCAAAGAGATTAAATGAATTAGATACGGAGGCAGGAAATCCATCATTCTAGGGTTTAGTTGGGGTAGTACTGGTCTGAGGAACAAAAGTAGAAGAAACAGGATTGTTAGATGAACTTAGATGTTTATTGACAACCGGGTCCTTCAATTTAAAAGGCAATGGATTTCCTCGTTTGGCAATTGAGATCACAGGTTGAGGCTCTTCTCTTGACTTTCCTTTATCAGCTTGCTGATTTGATTGATTTTGGGACCTATTAAAAATAGCATACGCTCCATCATATACCTCTCCTTCTCTTTCTGTTTCATCTTGGTAGTTCAGAAAACCAATGGTAGAGTCACCAGCTAATCCATCTTCTCTTTCAGTAAAAAAGATTAGAATTATTCTCTTGATCCAAATCAGGTTGGAAAGAATCATAATGTTCCACTTCATAGTAGTCAGCTGCTGAGTTGACCGGCGATGCTTCAATGGCAAGCTTCCCCTATGTTGACGGAAGACGGTTTTGTTGCCCTTGATTTCTGGCAGCATTGCCCTGATATGAATTGTTAGGGAATGTCCTTCTTGGTATGTCCCTATAAGAAGGACCAGACATACCTTGGGACATTTTCTTTTTCAAAGCTAGCAACTCATTTGCTAACTTCTGTACCATAGGATTTGTGGTGCTTGTGGAAGAATTATCAGTAGAGGGTTGACCTCTATTTCTATTTGAATCTCTTCTTATCTTACCTGCAAGGATAAGATCATCTTCGACCTCTGTAGCCAATCTTTGAGTTGCAGAAAGATCAGCGGGACTAGCCTACCTTAACAGAAAGCTTACCTCAGGAAGCTGAGTGTTGATGAAGAAACATTTAAGATTCTACGCTGTTGGTTGAGCAGTTGTTGGAATCCTATTTGTCAATTTATTGAATTTGGCAATGAAATCTCGTATGGGTTCATGTGCTTCTTTCTTCATCTGTGTTAGTTGAGCTAACAAAGCATGTGCATCTTTCGCAGGCTTAAACCTAGCTTCAAACTTGGTTTTGAGAGTATTCCAGTTGGTTATGGTTTGGTCTTGAAGGTGGTACAACCAATCCGTAGAAGCACCTTGTAGTGTTTCTACAAAAAGTTTCATTGCAACATCTTCGTGTTCCACCCTTAGCACACCACAAGCTATACAAAAAGTTGCAATGTGTTCATTAGGATGAACTTTCCCATCACTATAGAATTTAGGGAAATTCTTCCTTGAACTACGAGGTAGTTCATGCAGTGGTGGTGTCAAATTCAAAGGTCCAAAAGTATTACCCCACGGGCCTTGGGCTACCATTATGCACTGATTGAAAGGTGGGATGACAAACCTTTGTGGAATTCAAACAAATAAAACTCTGTTAGTATTAGAGATGGAAGCTTCACTTGGTAAAGGGGACTTGGTGCTGGTAGGAGGAAAACTCCTTGTTCGCTGAAACCGAGGTTGTGGAGGCAAAAGACCAAAGTTATTTTGTTGCATTAACATGAACACAGGATCAATAATACCTTAAGATCTCTTACTTCTAGTATACCATGAGTCTTCCAAAATGTAATGTACTCAACAAAGATTTAGAAATAACTCAAAGTAATGGACAAGAATGAAATCCTTCAACTCAAAGCGTGAGGCTCCAAGTTGCACGTTCTTCCCTAGTAGAGTCGCCAAAAAACTGTTGGGTGAATATTTTGTCATTTAGCTAACTAATGGAAAAATGGTTATATCGCCATAGCTATGATGAGACAGAGTCTCTCCTCTCAGCAAGGGGAGGTTCTCTCTAGATAATGGATTATTTCTAATCAACAACTTTTAATACTTATATAAACTAAAACTATGCTTGGGGTGTTTTCATTGCATCCTATTCTCTTTTTTCAGAATAGATGTTCTTCTCTTCAAAATGATAACTTCAACATAAATGATATTTAATAACTTCTAAATTGAGACAAACCATAGAAACACAAAGTCTTCTATTGCTTGACTAATTTCCCACATATAAACTTGATTGAATTCAAATGTAGCTCAAAGTATCCATTCTCACCCAATATGATATAACTAGATTTAACACAATAGTTTACAACACAAAGTCTTCAAACAATTATATTCTCACAAATGTAAACACAAACTCCCACAATGAGAAAATAGCACAAAGTCTATTTAACCAGAATAAGAACACTTCTCTCAATTTTCAACAAAACTCCACGATCCCAGAAATGATTTAATATAACATAACACCAATGACATAAGAACACTGATATCATAAAACAATATGATTCAACTCAAATTTTGATACTCAAACTGCTTGCTTATATTGATATTCGCTTGAAAATTTGATAAACATGAAAAGCTCAAAGTCTTGATATGTTTTCCAATTCGACAAAGTTTCTTTGCAATAGCTAAAAAAGATCCAAATTACAATAGAGTCCCTCTTTATTTATAGGGAGAAGCCTTGAGAAAATTTAGGAAAAAACCTAACTACTTTTGACTTATTCAACAAAAGAGTCTTATTTGACTTGGGACTTCTTTTGTCTCACATGTAATTACATTTTGGGAAAATACATGTGAATATGTCCAAAACAAAATACAAATTGCATTTATACAAAAATGAAAATCCACTAAGGCATGAAAAATAACTTCAACTGCCACCATCATTCTTTTTCAGGAAGTTTCGGTACATTGTCCGCACTACTGCCATCTCACATACATCAGGCCTGACTGTATTATCTGAAATGGTGTGCACCCTGAGAACTGCATCCCTGACTGCCTTTATCACTTTCTCATGTTTTTCAAGATTATCCTTTAGATTATCAAAGGTTGAGTGATAATCATAAAGGCTATCCATTGAAACGACCGTGAGCACTTCATCTTCAAACTTCTATTGAACCATCTTCTCAAAAGCATCTATCATCTCCTTTGCTGAGAGAAACTTATGATCCTCACCTATTAGAGTGCATGGTAGTTCCTCTAACTTGTGTAGAAGTGAGACGTCACTGTCTTCACTATTTTCTCGTACTTGGCACTAGTCATCAAGTAAGCCTCTTCTCACATTGATGCGATGGGTAATGGATTCTTTAGTCTTGAGATAAGACTCTCAGTTTGAAATGACACCAATGGCAATCAAATTCTTTATCTTGATCTTCTTAATCTCAATCCATTCCTCTAAACTATCCTCTTGATCTTGAAGTTCTTGAGAAAGTGAATCAACAATATCATCAAACTCAACTTTTGCCTTTACCATTTTTTCTTTTCTTTCCACTGTGGTCTTCAAGAGAACTCTACATTGTGCCAATAATTGTTCCACAATGTCACCAACCACTCTTCCTCTGGTCTAAACTTTCTCAACCTTTTGAATCAGAGGGTCTTCTATAGTCACTGCCATAGGTTCCACGATCTCAGATGATTTCACTATTTTCTGAAGGACAGAAACAAGTTGTTCTGCCTTTGCTTTGTATTTCTCTTTTTCCTTTTTTACCTCATCATATTTTACAAGCAATGAGCTTGCAGTAGCTTGAAAATTTTCCTTGATACCTTCATGAGTCAGCTTACCTAACTCAAATCTTGAAACAATATAATCATTCACCTCAAAGGTATCTATAGTAGCATCATCTGGTGGTTTAGCAATTTCTGCATACCTGACTCCTTTTTCATCAATCAGCCTATAAACAGTTTTAGGCTTCTTCTTTCAAGTCTTTGGTTTAATAGGCAGTAATTTCTCAATGTCAATATCATCCGATGAAATAGCTTGCTTTTTCCTTTTGGGAGTATAGGAAGACAACCATGGAGGTAGTGTTAATGTACTAACATTTGGAGAAGAATCAACTACTTGCTTAGTGGGATCCATACTAACACCTGTTATAGTGACAATAGGAGAAGTGTTGGTGAAAAAACACCTGTATCAACATTTTTCTTCGAACCATCAAGTAAATGATGCAGAATAGTTTGTTCCCCAATATCAAAAGAAGGGGAAGGTAGACTAGGAATAGAACCAGAAGAATAAAAAATAGTCCCAAAACTTGTTCTCATAGAGGGGAGAGTATTATCAGAAGATATCATGATAACAGGAACATTAGAAACTATTGGAGGATTATCAAAAATAGAAACATGAGGCAAGGGTGTAGAAACTTGTAGCTCTGATGGAAGACCTTTTTCAGAGACTTTAGTGAGCCACCAAGTTGTTTTGTTCCTGTTCCACATCCTTTTCTTTTTCTTGTTCTTCATCACCTTCCTCACCGGGTTTTTCACCCATTTCCAGTTGCTCAGTATTATCATGTTCCTCAACATTTTGTTGTTCCATCTCAGTATTTTCAACCTCCATTTTATCAACATCTGCTTCTTCAGCACCTGAATCTGTGATGGTAGAAGTTCCTACAATTTCCTTTGCCTTTCCTCGCTTTAAGACAAACTTAATTTTTGGTTTGTGCACCTTAGAGGAAGAAGGAGCATCATTTTTGTTCTTTGTCCTATTTTCTACCTTCTTTCTGGTCTGCTCTTGAATCTCTGTCTCTGATCCGGTGAGGAATTATTTCAAACTGAGACCTTTACTTTGCAACCATATATTGGTGTTAGCCAGTATAGGTTGAAATCTCTTCCTGATAGAAGTCTCTTCTTTCATCGACCATTTGACTTATGGCAAAGTTGAGGCTTTGACATTGTTGATGTCATACCCAGGGTCTAGAACACCTCCTTCATCTTCCATACCTTCTAGAACATCAACCAATCCCAGTTCCTCAATCTGGCTTAAATGAAGTCTGCAATAATACAACTTCCTGATCTCATTCTGGGTTCTCAGATCAGCCCAAATATCCTCAACCATTGGCACATGAAAAATTGCCTTTCTCTTGATTTTATCCTGCACCCTTCTATAATCAAAATGATCTCTTTTCTTGAACTATTTCATCATGACCAGCTGCATTTTTGATTCAACTGTCTTAGCCTTGGTGGCTGATTACACATAATACCTGCCAATTTCCACAAGAAACTTAATTCTTGATTTCTTCAACTCCATCTGCTTATTGTGTACAACAATCAACTGTCTACATAGATCCATTAGAATGATTCTATCACTAGGATACCGTGGAAGCATATATGGATATCAAGGATAGTATCCCACCCTTAGGTAAGTGAAAGTTGGAAACTGTAAAAACAAACATCCAAAAGAGTTGACCACTTCCCAGGCCTCATCTGATACTCTTTTCTGCTCAAGCTCATTATTCCATAGACACGTGAATACTGAAAAGAAAACATCATTAACTCTGCGGAAATGATGGATTGATCCCTTAAGAGTAATCTGTGGATAATACTCATAGACTGGAACCAATCTTCGATCACCAATTTGAGTTAGACCAAGAAAACTCATACTTGCAGCAACATATACCAGATATGAAGTCATATAAAACTTGAAAGTTGTATTGACTTTCACCAGTTGATCGTGCAGAGCATTGCTGATCTGTTCTCCCCAAAAGATGTTTTGTTGGCCCTTGAGAATCACCTTAATATATGTATACATCCATTCATGAAACTTGGATGAAGAAGGAAGACCTATGATCTGACTTAGCAGTGTAATCAAATCACTTAACTCCTCGACAAAGTCACTTCTCAGGAGATCTTTAGGCCATCTAGACAAGTTACTCCTAGGAGTCTTCATCCACTTACCATTAATATGTTTCTTTGCAGCTTCCACATCTTTCTCGAACTCTTTTTGCCCTTGAGCAAAATCTATATCACCAACATTCTCAATAGGAGGACACATAAAGATTTTGTCAAGAAACTCTGCATCTAATCTCATGATTACATTTCCTTGAGAATCAGACACAATCCTGGTATCTCTATTATAGTGGCTTGCCACTTGAAGAACAAATTTTGGGTTATGTGTTGCGACAAGAAAAGAAGAAACTAGATGAATGTTACTATTAATAATCTTTTGCATGTATCGAGGAGGATTGGACTGCTTTGTTCTATCCACAAACTCAGCCATGTCCACATGACCAATCTCTGTGTCTCTTATCTCATCCACATTAGACTGTAATGAGATCACGGGGAAAACCCCTTGGTACTTAAACTTCATGATTTTGGCTTTTGATGGAGATGGATCTGACATCAGCTTCATGGGGAGCATTAGAAAGGGTGTTGACCACAGATGTTTGATGAAACTACAAAAAGTCATGATCTCGCAGTTAGGGGAAAAATGGGTAAATTGGGGTTACAGCGAATTAATGATCATGAACACAGGAACATGCATTGAAGGGCTTGAGAGCGCGCAAGTTGAAGAAACAGGCAAAAACGGGCCAAAGGTATTGAAAGGCAAAATTTCCCAGTGTTAAGAAAAATTCAGGAAAATATGTATGGGCGGCCAAAATGATCGCTCCTGCAATTGGGTAGGTCTTTTAGCATGTACAGTTGGTGAAATTGACAGACATTGCATATGGAGGAAAAATTGAGTTTTGATGTAGGAGCGGTCATTTTGACCGCCCTTGCATGAGGGTAAAAATGCAAGTCACTGAGTGCATGCACAAGCGGTGAAAATGCCCGCAAGTGCATAGGGGAAATGCAAGGCTTTGTAAAAGCGACAAAATTTACCGACGTTGCATATATGTGGAAGTTTGCAAGTGATATGGAAAGGATTTGAACGATGAATTTGGCTGACATCACATAGAGGAAGTTCATATTGTTCGTGTAAGGGCGGCAAATTTCACCGCTCCTACACCTTGGGAAGATTTTGCAAGTAAAGGCCGGGTGGCAAATTTAATCGCCATCACAAGATTGAGGGATTATATGCTATGGCAGTAAAAACCACCGACTAAACACCTACAAGTTTAAACAAACTTTGTAACATCGGTGAAATGGGAATGAGAAAACATAAACAAAAAGAAAACCTAAGTTTTACAAAAACTAGGGTTTTTAGAAGAAAAAACTACTCATAAGAAAAGATGAACAAACAACGATACAAAAATTTAAATGCAACAATAACTTCTAACAAAAAACGTAAACAAACATTTGCAGGCAAACCCTAAAGAAATAAAAATGAAAGAAAAATGAAAACAATGGCTTACTTGGAAAAGCCGATCAAAACCTAAACACGACCCTGAAGACTAAAATCCGCACAAATCCAAAATCCACATGACCAAGCGTCGTCAGGGAGAAATTACTAGTTGTTTAGAAGGTTGGAGAAATGAAAAATAAACAAAATACAATAAGTTTAAACCTTTAAAAGGTCAACACAAAAACATTAATTCCAACACGAGTGACATTAATATCACTGTAGTTCATGCGATCTGCAAAGATATGCTTGGTCGGTGAAATTTATTGACAATGCATGTCATCATGCCATATGTATAAGCGGCGAATATGACCGCTTGAACACATTTAAAATTTGATAGGAAAAATGCATGGGTGGCGATTTTCGCCGCCCATACATTTTATTCAAAATTTAAACAAACATGTAAAAGCAGCGAAATGAGCCGACATTGCACATCAAATCAACAATAAACATGCAAGAGTGATGATTTTCACCGACCTTGCACATGAAACTTGAAAATTTTCTAACACCCTAAAATGATCAAAATTGATATTTTGACAAGCTTGTAACCTAATCGATTTTCAAGAATCTCGAGGAACTGATCTAGGGGAATGTCACAATCTATTCTATGGTGTCAAATGACTTCACATGAGGCCAAGAGAACTTGCCTCGATTTGCAAACTTAGAGTGTAGGCTACGAAACAGACAGGTTTCGTAGGGGTTGTCTACAAAATGAGCACAACTGATTTTGAGGACAACAAGACACAATGTTTTTGGTAATTCATTCCACTATTTGTGTGTCTAGATATATGCTTGGAAGGATAATTTTTGAATTAATTATGCTCAACTATCCCTTTCCCTCTAAATAGCTATTGTGTTTCTCCTTTGATTTGATGGGCAGCTCATTGTTAGAATGTGAAACTTAGAACCTAAGTGATATACATTATATTATACAAGTATGATTGATATGTTACAAGCTACTTTATCTATACCAAACTCAATTTGGATTGATTCAAGCCCTCAATCTTCTATGTAATAATGTTTCAATCTTACTCCATTCACACACTCATTTAATAAGACATTTTTCAAAGTCTTTAGTTTAATTACTTGTGATGATGAGATATCATCAATTTTGTATGGTCCTAACCATTGCATCTTTAATTTTATACGATTTTAAAATCTACTATCATATAGAAGGACTACGTTGCTAATTTTAAAATCTTTATTCTTAATATTTCTTGTTAGAAATGAAGGTAAACAACTACAATGAAAATTTGATTATAATTGTATGAAAACAACACAAAGAAATAACGTTCGACCAAAGTAACACAAAGGGTATGAAAACAACACAAAGAAATAATGAAACAAAAGATCAAACACATAACATGGTGTTTATGTGAAGAAACACTTTCAAGGAAAAACTCCATACAAGAAGAGATGCACCTGTCTATATTAAATTCAATAGAGTTTACAATACAACACTATCAATCTCCTCTTCAATCTTCAATCCAACAACACCTATTTTTCAGTCTCAACTTTATACTCTACTCATTCACAACCATAATACAATATCCTCATAAAGGGGTTTCCTTCTAGGGAAAGAAAATTCAACATAACCTCTACTATCAGATTTGTAACCTAATGATGAATTATCCAAATTTACAATGAAAAAATATATAAATGTGGCTTTCAAGGGCACTACCCCCAAACCCTTGTCGGGGGGTCATCCCCCGGACCCTGCAGGGGGGTACCCCCTTGCATCCCCTAGAATGAAATGTGTTCCATAACCAACATCCGTCAGGTACCGAGATCAAATATTCGGTTGAAACAAGATCACTACTTGGTGAAACCTTTCATCCCTTATGGGTGATTTACAAACAATAATAGGAATAATAAATTACATAGGGATTACACAATTGATGGCACCTTAATCCTAACATTTCTATCATGGTAAGATTTTTGGTGCCTCTTTTCTTGTGTTTGGTTATATGTGTCCAATAAACTCCTTCCATCAAGATTTTGCAATTATATTAGCCTCTCCTTAATAGATTCATCATCACAGTGCACTTTCCAATCTCAAATTTGGAACCATGTATTGTATGGGTAGGGTAGCATCTAGTCCATAAACCAACTAAAAATGATAGAATTTTGTCAATCTTTTATAGGTAGTTCTGTAGGTCCATAGCACAACTAGTATTTTAACATCCCAGTCTATGGTATTCTCATTATAAATCTTAGTTGTTAGGAATTGCATGCAGAAGATATCAATTAAATGCAAATAAAGATTAAATAGAGGAATGAAAAATACACAGAAATAATAATAGCGAGGGACAATTTTTAACGTGGTTCAGCCAAACTCGGGCTACATCTACCAATAGAGAGTCCAATATTATTATCCAGCAAATCAAACTGATTACAACTAGCAATCCTTGCTACTCAATACCGCTGCAAAATGCTACAATACAATGTCAATGGAAACCCTAACCCTTAGCAGTTTTTATCAAGACTTATGTCGGTTACAATACAATGTCAATGGAAACCCTAACTCTGGACCCCGCAAGGGGTGCTGCCCCTTGACCCCGTTAAATAATTTGGGGGGAAATCGTGCTGATAAAAGTGGGGTAAATTTAACCTCCGAGTCTGATTAGGCTCTATATAACAACATTAGTGAGGTATTTTTCCAAAATCTTGTTGAAGGCCTCACTAGTTCCATTTGTTATGGATGATATGGGGTACTTTTGTTGTGTGATATCATAAAATTTTCTAAAATTTTTGCAATTATCTTGTTGATAGAATTCCTTCCTTGATCATTGGCAATACATAATGGACAACCAAATTATGTTATGAGATTATCATAGATAAACTTTGTAGTAGTTTTGGTAGTACAATCCTTAGTGGCCTCTACTTCTACCCATTTATTTAGGTATTCAATTATGGTTATTATAAAAAAACTATGGGACTTCCGAGCAGGTGGTTCTATAGGACCAACAAAATTAATAGACCATTTTTCAAATGAGACTTGAGCCAAAACTAGCTACAAGGGCATTTCATCCCTTGTGATAAGTATTATAGTATTCTTTGGTAGATGTTACACTTTTGGACATATCTATATACATCCTTAGATAGGGTTGGCCACCATAGGTTCACCAATAGCACCTTCATTCTTGTTCCATCTTCTGAGTTATGTCCACTAGATATTTCCTCACGTGCTTCTCTCAAAATATCTTCTCTTTCATGTTCAAGTACTACTCTCCTTATTACCTCATCCTTTCCCATAATGTCAAGTTGTCCTTCAATCAAAGTATATGGTAGAAAACACTACAACAATCTATTTCTTTCTTCTCTTGTACTCCTAGGAATTCTCTTGTTGATAGTAGCTCAACAACATCTTTTAGCTTTGATGGTGCTACATTTATTCTAAATAGATCAGCACTAGGCAATTTATCATTTATAGGCTCTTAATCTTCCCTCGTGTCAATCCTTGATAAATAATCAAGTCCTTGATTAGCCCTTCTTGGTTTTACCATGATATTAAAGTGAAAATCCTAAAACAACATCAACCACATGCATATTCTTCCCTAAATCATTGGTATATTCATCAAATACTTTAAAGGCTCATGCTCTATGAAGAGAATAAAGGTGGACAATAGATAGTGCTTAAATTTCTGTAGTGCATAACTATTGCAAGCACTTCTCTTTCAATAGTAGTGTAGTTCTTTTCTGTTTGCGTTAAATTTTTGTTTGCAAAAGTAATGGGATGGTCCTTATTACCCCTTGGCTAAGCCAATACTACTCCTATTGCAGTGCCCAATGCATCTACATGAACATGGAATGGAAGATTTCAATTAAGGAATATTGGTAAATTAGCCTTTGCAATCTTACTTTTCAAGGTATCAAAAATTCTTTGAATTTGCTTGTCCACTCAGAATTTTTATTGTTCTTTTTCTTTAAGAGCTCATGGGGCATACAATTTCTGCGTAACCTTTGATGACTTTGTAATGACACCCTGTACATCCCAAGAATGTCTTCATTTTAGATATGGTTTTAGGAGGTAGGAGATTCAATACTATCACCACCTCTAGAGGATCAACCATCATACCATCTTTACAAATAATGTTCCCTAATAAGGTACCAAAAGGTACCACAAATGTACATTTCTTCAAGTTAAGGGCTATTATCAAGCTCCTACACCTTTCCAACATTAGTCTCAACACCTGAACATGATCTTTCATCAACCCATAAACAATCCAATCATCCAAACACACCTTTAGAAAGTCATGTATAAATCATCTAAACACATTTACCATAATATTACTAAAGACAACTAGGGTATTCTTCAATTCAAAAGGCATAATAGTGTACATAAATGATCCCCACTCTATAGCAAAAGTAGTTTTGGGTTAGTCCTCTTCTTGAATCTTGACTTGGTGACAATTGGAGAACCCATTGGTAAAGGAATAAACATCTCTACTGGCTACTAATTCCAATACCTCCTTTATGAATAGAGTGGGAAATGGATCATGTATGTGCATGCTTTATTCAATTCTCTAAAGTCTACACAAGTTCTGAGCTCCCCTATCTTCTTATGTTGTACCACAATTGGACTATTCCATTTCGCATCCTCTATTGGATTAATAATCCCTCTTGCCAACATCTTATCCAACTCTTGTTTAAATTTAATTTTCACATTGGGATTTAAGCAACAAGGTCTCTTCTTTCGTGATTTTATTCCCTCCTTGACTTGTATTTTTATAACTCCAATTTCCTCCTTAATTCCCTTTAAATCTAGGAATGTTCTAGAAATAAGTCTTCATAACCCTTCAGCACCTCTACTACCTACATCACTTCTTTTTCCTCCCAATAATCCTCAATCCTTGCTATTTTGGGTGTAACTATGTTATCTTCCTTAATTTTAAGGGGTTGGTAAAAGTATTTGGATTTCTCTCCATTCTGTATTACTAGTTCTATTTCGTCTTCTTTCACTTGGACCTCTAAATTTTTAGGGTCCTCATCTTCATACTCTATTTCCTCTAGATTTTCCTAGCCTTGGGCACCGCGACTGTGTTGTCCATCCACTCAATCAATTTTCAAATGCCTTGCTCCTTCTATGGGACTGATATGCTCCTTTTTTCTCCAAATTTTGCTCTTGTCTCTTTTGTAGGTAATGTTATCACCTTTTTTATTCTTTGTAGCACTATGTAGTTGTTTAGTTGGATCTTAGAACTATAAAGTTTTGCAAAATCCATTTTGTACATGGTCCAACTTTGAGTTTTCACAAATTTCTCCTGGTTTATATACCATGTTTTTAGGATTGGAGCCAAAGTCCAATAGAAATATTGTACATAAACCCTTTCATCATATTTCCACATAGTATCCCAACTCTAGTACAATTCTCTAGGTGTTTGTAAGGGTTTGATGTACTATAATATTTTTTGTGGTCTACCAATCCCCCTCTTCAGGTAAGTACACGATTTTGATTAACAATGTGAATACTTTCCATGTGAGAATATTTAGCTTATGCATATACCACTAGCTTGCCACACTACACACCTAGGTATCATCTAATGCCTCGCTCCCAGAATCCTTTATTTAAAATATTCTTTCCATACTTTCAAGGTATCCTACTCCTAAGTAGCATGGTAGTTTGATATGAAAGATCCCTCTTGTGATATGGTAAAATTTATAGATCTGTAGTGTGTCTTCTTGATCTACAATAATGTGAGAAACAAAAGATGAACCACCTACTAAGAGGTGGAAGGTTTCTCTTTTTTAAGTGGTGTGTGTGCACCTAAGTGCGAGCTAAGTTACACTAAACTAAATGCACATTGAGATTATGTCAAAGTAACCTACATGCAAGTACATGTAAACTAATATGCAAAATAAACATAATCTAAGGCTACCTAAGGTGTCTCCAACCAACCAAACCTCAATGGGACACCACTAACGAGTTCGGATAGATAATGTGACCAAATGATGAAATAATCTAAGCTATTGGATACAATTAGGACTATAAAACTATGTATACTGTGTTAGAATGTGAAAAACTTGGAATATAGGGTATTAGATGCATTTGGATTTAAATGTGATAGTTTTGAAACTTGCTAGAAACTGGATTTTGTAATTGATGAAAGTTGGGGACTTTTGGAGGCAAGGACTAGGCCATTATATGCTTGAATGACCAACAAGAAGGCCAAGTCTAGGGGGCCCTTGTCTAGGCAACTGGTGAGGACCTATAACATTTTGGGCTCCTTAAGGATTGTTTGATACACCTTCTAAGAAGGAGACACCTATCTATGAATAATAGAAGAAGGCTAATTAATAGCAAACCTGTGAGGGGTCAATGCATGAAGTGAAATGAGAAGAGTGACATGGAATAATGGAATGGGTTCACCTAGTAAATAAGTTGATATAGAGGCCTTGGATCAGAGGGACTACTTGGAGATGCCATAAAGAAGGTACTCTAAAGTTGACATCTTTAGACCTACAATTTAGTACTAGAAATAAATTGTAAACCTAAAGTAATGCATTTGAGATTAAATTAATAAAACAAAGTGTTTATACCTAATAAAATCATTATTTTTTGAACATGAATGGCCTTAGGGAGGTGTTAGGGACCTTTATGACTAATTTGAATGAAAGTGGATCTGATTTAGGGCCTAAAATGGGAAACTTGTTGGCTAGGTCCAAAGGAAAATGACTAGTAGGAAGGCCAAGGCCAAAGGTGGACAACGAACAGGAAGGCCAAGTCATTCTAGGATGACCACGTCTTCAACAACTATGAATTTGCAATCTTTTGTGTTATAGGATGACCGAATTGTACTGGTACTTTATCTCTTTTAGTTTCTCTGATATACTACAAAGTACTCATAAACAAACCTATAAAACCAAACCCTCT
This sequence comes from Cunninghamia lanceolata, assembly GCA_027924645.1. Classification (NCBI taxonomy): domain Eukaryota; kingdom Viridiplantae; phylum Streptophyta; class Pinopsida; order Cupressales; family Cupressaceae; genus Cunninghamia; species Cunninghamia lanceolata. The sequence continues at coordinate 1,366,005 of BSBN01000564.1, read as the reverse complement.
AATGGTGGACCCTATAAAAACAAGGGTTAGAAGGGGAGTTTACCTCAGTTAGTCCCCCTGTGGGTGTTTAAACATGTATCCACATTATGCATATGATGTAAAACAAAGTAAAAGATTGATCTATGAAGGAAAACTAATTCTAAAGCACATTCTATCCATTAAACCTTCAAGGCCAAGCTTTAGGTTTGTGGAAACGCTATAGGAAAGCTAGGGTGGGATTAAGGGTAAGGAAACACAAATGGGTTTGAAAAAAAAGTGGGTTTAAGGCTTGATATGTAACTGGTATAGGGAGTGGAAACCTTGGTCTGAAGTATCTATAATGAAGTTTTGGTTTGGATTAGGCTAAGACCTTTGAAAGGGTGACAAAAAGGACACACACTCACATTGGTTGGATGAGTAGCATATCTAGATGGAAAAATGAGGATTTGATGATCAAAAGGGAATGAAAGGGGATGATATGAGGGACTAATATTCTAAAGCATAAGTGTTTTTTGTGAAGGTTTGTGCTAAAACCTTTGGAATTTTTGGCTCTACACACTAGGGGGATGCAAATTAGCTATGAGGAAAGGTTTGGGTTGAAAAATGGAACCAAATGGAATAGAAAAGGAAGGGTGATGAATTGGAAGGGTGGTGGGATGGGTAAGGAGTTCCCTAGAACTTTAAAAAAATAATCTCATTTTCATACAAAACCTATAAATAAAATTCTTACTAGGCTCAAAACCTTGAGAAATTAGGACCTTGTTGTAAAGAATCCAAGTGGACAAATTATCCAAGAAAGATAAAAATATTTTGATGGTGGGATTTGTAAGCCAACTCTCTCTAGAAAATTTAAAACTAATGCAAGTGTCGTGCTCAAAATAAAAATAGAAAACCTTTACGACCAATGTAGAAGATTGCTTTTCCTATGTTAAAATGAAGCAAAGGTCAAGCCTTTTTATAGAAATGCCAAGAGATTTTAGAGATGGGAACATAGTACATGGGTAGGTATTAAAATTAATGAGATCCCATCTAAAGGATTTGGTGGGAGGATGAAGAGACTTGGCCAACCTATTGGGTGTTGGGGTGCGGGAAACATCCTTGAATAGATTTTGAGCTTAATTTTCTAGGGGACATTGGGCTCCAAGGTGGCCATCTAGGGATAGGTCTATATGTAGAGATTTTTCTCATTTAGATATGATTTAAGGAGGGGAAAGGTGGGGTTTACACATAACATAAGCCTAGGGATGACAAATTAAGGGTAAACAAAAGGGTAAAGGGGTTAACAACATAGGGAAACATAAGATAAATGTTAAAACATAGGGAGTGGTCAACAACTAAACATGAAACATCATTTAGGAAGGATAAACAAGGATTAATACAACACAAGGAAGGGAAAAAACAAGGCTAGGAGACAACAAAGACTAGGGAAAAAGGGTCAAAGCAAGACATAAAACACACACATGGAAAAGGGCTAAAATGGTGACAGAAGTGTGATAAGGTATAAAAATTCTATTATCAAAAGTACTCCCGACTGATTTCTCAACCTTGCATAATCTATACACTCTTCTAGCACCTAAAACTCTTCTTGCTCTTCTCTCTAGCTCATTTAATAGCCAAGCCTCTACCAAATCTTCACTTTCGGTATTTTAGTTGTTGCTTTCCACAACTATCTCTCCTTTGAATTTGGCTCTTCATTAGTTTCCATTTTGGGAATCTTCCCTAATGAATATAATCCCTTGTATTCATCTTCTTCATCTATATCGTATTCTTGTGTCACTTCCTCAACATATGCTCCCTTCATATTTGTATAAAGTGGTATATGTACTACTCTATCTTCTCCATGGAATGTAATTTCTTCCTTTTATGTATCAAATACCCCATCATAATTCACAAACCACTCCAAATGTAGTAGAACACTAGAGGTATCAAAAGGTTCCTTCATATCAATCACCTCAAAGTCTATTTTTCTCTTTATGACTAGGAGGTTTACTTCAACATTCCTCCAAGTACCTATAGTACTTATGGTTGTTCCATCCACTAATGTAATGCCATATGAAGTGTCATATAGTGTTAGTTTACCAAGTTTTTCCCAATTTCTTTTTGGTATTATACTTACCTTTGCTTCCAAATATATTAAAACATTTTTTAGCCATTTATTATGAACTCTTAACTTAATTAAGATAGGGTGCTTTTTCTATTTTCTTGTAGTTTTTGTTGCATTCCTAACCTGTCCTCTTTTATTGTCTTCTCTATGCTTGTTCCAGTATATGGAAAATTACTTTAGTTTTTCCATTATATTTTCTTCTTCTACAAAATTTGTGAATTCCTTTAATAATTGTGCTTCCTTTTCTGAGAAGCGAAACCTATTTCCTGGATTTATCAATAGTCATGTCATGGCTGCTTTTTGTTGGGAACTCCTCATCTTCTTCTGAGTCCTCTTGAATTAATTTTTATTTCCGGTGTTAGTCCCTCCTCAGTTGACCACCGCTACTCTATTCTCCTTTTTATATTCTTGTATTGATTTTTCATTAACATCTCTTTTCTCTCCTAATACTCCCTATATAACTATTCTTCCTCAATGAGGGAGGTCTCCCCTTTTTCCTTCCTATCCTCAACTTCTATTCTCTAACATCTTTGAGAATTTGGGGGATTACATTTCAAAATTTTCATTATTGCCTTTGCCCCTCTTGTTGAATTTGTCCCTACAAGTTCTCTCTTTGTTGGTGTTTGGCCATTGTTATAATATTGGGCTACTCTAGGTAAACTAAAGGAATCATGTGCTAGATCTTTGCAAAATGCACATATTTTTTTCTTTTCATCCCTACACTCATTTCTATAATGACCCATTTCTTTTCTCTTAAAACATGTGATATCTTCTCTTCTTCTTTGGTCTCGACCTCTTCCTCTACTGCATCCTCCTCTGTTACCATTGCAGTAACTTTTGTTACCTCCTTATGAATAGTCATCTTGATAGCTTGTGGAGGGTCTTTCATCTTGGATTGTACCAGATATTGTATGTTATTTATTGTTCTTTGGTTAGTTCTCCACTATGGTTGGTAATAACCATGACCCTAAGTATGGAAGGGTCTTTCTTCTACTCCTTTTGCTCTTGTCATTCCCCTATAAATGGGCTCATTATCTCCACCTCTACGGCTAAACCAAGGCTCATGCTCGTCTCTTAATTGGAATAGTAATGATGAGTAGTTATTAGTTTCACGCTCATCCCACTCACCACAAATACCATAATAAACACTCTTTAACCTTCTACATGGCTATGCAATCTCCACTCTCAATGTTGTGCATTTCTTTCCTTCTAATATAGGTCATTCATTTCGAAGATGGCCTTCTTTAGAACAATAGGTACACCATGTCTTCTTTTTGTGGAGGGGTGATGTCTCCTTGCGACTTTGGTTTTGCTAATATTTTCTCTTTAGTCTTTAATTGCTCTACTTCCAATTTTAATTTTTCTATTTCTGCACTCTCACTTTTCTCATCTTCCCTTCTCCAAGGTTGTGCTTCAATTCTAGAAGCTAATTCTACTGCCACTACCTCTATTTATGTGTTAAACATTCTTCCATCTAAGGATACTCTAATGCCAAGTAACAGTCTAGAAACAAACATTCAATTCTTTGTTTCTCTATAAGTGGTTCCTCTAGTTTCTTGACCACTCCCTTTTTCCTTTGGTCAAATTCTCTTATAGTTTCCTCTTTCATCTTTATCATCTGTCACATCTTGTTCACACTTTCTGAGGGGACCTTTGGGGATTAAAAAATGTTTGAATTCATCCTTCAAATTAGTCCATTCTTTGTCATGTAAGGGGCATTCTTTCATGTACCATTTAAGTGCTTAATCCCTTAGTGTCCCAACAAATTCATAGAGCTTTGTCTAATTATCTTTTATTCCATGTCTTCTCCAAGTAGATTCTAGAACAAATATATGTTCAATTGCTTCTTTGGTATCTTAACCAAAGATAAGTAGTTTGGTTGGATTTTTTGGTTATGTTCCATTTCTAGAGTAGTAGGCTCCTTTGATTTGTCACTATTTGTTGAGGATCCTCCTTTACTCTTTCTTCTACCCTCTTCTTCAGATCTTGGCTTCTTGGGTCCTTTCCCCCTCAAATTCTTAATAGTCTTACCACACTTGACAACCTCCTACTATTTCACTATATTTCTTGCTCTACCCTTATCCTTGGGTAATTCAATCTCAAAGAAACCCTCTCCTAAAATTTCCTCACACAATATCACAAACTATCTTCTCGATGCCTCTTCCTCTCTCCGGAGGGGTCCATTATTTATATCCTTTAGAGAAACTCTTCTCACTTTAGATGGCATAGGGGGTGGCTCTTGCTTTAGGCTGCTCATCTCCTCATAAGATTCTTTTGCTTTTTGGGATGAGTCCTTTAATAACTCTTCATTAGTTAGTAAATTTTCATTAAATAAATTTGAGCTATAAAATCCTTCCTTAAATGCTTCTATTGTATTGATGGCAAGTTCTAAATTATTGAACATTTCCTTTAAATCTTTATTTCTTTCACTTTTCTTCCTTTCCTATAATTCTAGGGTTTTCAACATTTTCTCCTTTTGTAGGCCCACAATCCTACTCACACATCATCCAAATACCTGCACTAAAATTCATAGGTTTTAATTTTGAATTTGGGGTTATTAACCCCTCAAACCCTTTATTGATGGAAACCTTTTGATTTGATAGATCTATAGTAGAAGTTGGTTCTTGAGTTAGAAAATTAAATGGCCAAGCATCCCTACTTCTAGGACTTGGCTGAGCACTACTGATCCTAAGCCCTCCCCTATCCAACTCAACTAATTCTTCATACTCCTTTAATTATTTTTCCATATACGTTAGGTTTCTTTTTTGCTTTTTTGATTAGGGTTATTGGTTGCTCTAATTTGTCAATGTTAGTGAGTGGCATCCTATCTATTGATCCTTCTAATTCTAGTTTTTTTAATTTCCAGTAGTGACCCTCTTGGTGAGCTCCAATGAGGCTTCCCTAGCCTTCTCAATCCTTTTGCAATATCTTTCCTCTCTTTCTTGAATCTGTTTCAACCTCCTTTCCTCATCAATGTTCATCTCAAATACCATCTTAATCTCTTCAACAATTTCTCTTTATTTCTTGCTATCTCCTTTGGCCACATGTGTATTTGATTTGGTGTTACATTAGTTCTTTTATTCATCCTCAATGGCTCAAACTAGACTTGCCTAGTGGTCGCATCTTTTCAAGATCCCCCCTTTCCATTTGTCACTTGCCCCTAGGCGCATAACCTCTTCAGGGCTAGGGCCTAGTGTGCACTACCACACAACATCGCAATTGCTTCCATGCTCATCTATAATCCTTTCTTTTTGAAGTTTTTCTCACCACAACACTCTCTCTTGGTTCACTCATCTCCTTACCACCAACAACTAAGGTCTCAACACCAAAACCAAACGTTGACAAGAAATCGTAGACCGAAGATCTGTGTTATTTCTATGTTAGTGTTATGTTTTACCTTAGTGTGATGGATACTGAAGAGAATGAGAACATGTGTGGTGGATTATAGAATAATACAAAGGAAAATAAAAATACACTTATACACCATTTGTACATATAATCTCATATACTTCTCATATATTCATCATATAATGTAGTACATTGTCATAAATCCTTTATCTATCCTTTGATACATGATTTGCCTCTCATACAATCATCTCTCTTACCCTCTTATGACTCTCATATATCTATTACACTTCTCCTGTATGTCTCTCACTCTCCATCTATCTATATGTTATGCTATCTAACTCCCATCTAGGTGCGATACATATGTGTTGATCATTACATATAGAGACGTGTCCCTATTCATATTCCTTCATAGTTGTGCCTCTCTATAGTTGCTACAAGTCATTTGTATGTGCTACACTACCGTTCTATTAGTTAGTAGTAACTCTGGTTGATTCTATTCTACTCAAGGATATGTTCTCTTACTGCTAGCCTTTGGTGTCCTTCTGGGTTTTCACCATTGGCCTCCATTAGGCCACCCTTTTGGATTCTCAAGCTAATGGGAATGGCTCAGCCTTGTCTTGCCAATATGGATGATGACTTGAATGTTATTGAAAAACCTGCAAACAAACAAAATGAAATAAAATAATTTTAGGTGATACAAGATTGCTCTTACACCTTGGGATGCTCCTGCATCGAAAACAAAATATTGACTAACACCCTATTGTTAACCAAATGAACATTCTTAGTGAGTTGTGTCTAAGAATGATGAGCCTCCTCCAACTACCCATGGTGTAGCTACATGTGTTTAATTAAATTAATAAAATATCTTGTTTCAAGTGATTCTGCCCATTTCATGTCTAAAGAACCAAGTATTATCATTTACTAGGATCCAAAGTGGAAATCCTTTTGTCAATGACTTGCAACTTTTTCTTAATAGATATTTGAAGATACTTGATATGGCTAGGGGAAAAGACCCAATACCTAAGATAGTTCCAATCGCTGAGATAGTATTTGTGCATTTAAGGCCCAATATTTTAAAAAGTTTAGCACTAGTAGTTGTGACTTTAAGGTTGTTAGTGTTGACTATAAGTACTAATAATTGAATGAAATGTGCCCTTTAGATCTAAAAAGAAACCAATCATGTGATGCCACATTAGCGCACCGACAAAACATGACTTAATGCACACCTATTGGTCCACCCTTTTTTTGGGGGAACTATTTGACACCTCAACAAAAAGCATGTTGATGTGGCATCATATTTGATGATGTGGCCTTGAAATCTTAGTTATAAGCAGGGGCCTTGCCAAGTAAACTACTGTAAAATTTTTGAAGTGATTCAAAATTGCCACGTATGATTTTGAGAGGCGTGAAGTTAGGGTGCTCAACTACTAGGTCCTCTCCCCTATGATACAACAAATTGCAAGTGAATATTGATGTGGATCCACAACAGGTTAATTCAGTCGTGAGTTCAGTTACGTAAGTTCTTGTAACCACATTTCAAATGTTTATCCAAATTTCAAAACACAGAATTATAAATTATGAAGAACTTCAAAACTTGGTTTACATAAAACGTATGTATATTAGTGTAGGATGAGTCTTGGTCAACAAGCAATTTGGAAACATCGATCCCAATATTTACACTCCTAATTTTGAGGCGCATTCACCATCCATTAACAACGATTCTCTTTATGTCACATGATCACGTGAGATAGCCATTACAAACAAACAAAGAACTTCATTCAATTGATTTTTACATACGAAACTTTATTGCGTTACACATTTTCTTGGGATTTCTTTGGAGTTCAACTTGTTCTTTAATTGTTTTAATATTGTTCCACCTTCTCCATGAAATATTTAAATAACCATATGCTCAACATTAATACCTTTTCACTAGGGTGCCTTTACTTTGAGATATTGTGTCCTCCACTTTCCGAGACATGTGTCAGCTACAAACATTAACAACACACCCTTGGAAACGATAGTAAAGTTTAAACCCTGAAATGTGAAGTTTTTCTACTTTAGAATTGTGAAGTTAGGCGTGGCATTTAGTAATTAGGATGCCAGTTTGTTAGCCATGCACATGGCTATGACATATAGAGTAGTCATTGCCACTTTTCCACCTATGTGGCGCCCTTGCTACCAATACTTCCTCTTGCATTAATTGCCCACATTGTTCTACTCTCTATGCTAAGTTGCTATAGAATAGTGCTCTTGTGCTCTTGTGTCATACAAGTAAAAATGGAATAGTTTCTACAAGTCAACATGATGTATAATGGTACCTAAAAATGGAAGAGTTTTATTACTTGATGGGTTAAACAAGATGGTGTAGTAAAGTAAGGGTATTAACTTAGTTATGTGTATTGATGAAGAGTGGAATTGAAATGGGTCTTTAGAAATCAACCTTCAAGCTCCACTATGGAAGGCAACTTTAGAAGAAAGGGTAGATTAAACTACAACTCATGTAGTTCTTTTATCCCACTTCCTACAATTAGTTCTTATATTTAGAAAAGGAATGGCAAGAATTTTTGTTTAGAGGTTTCAACAAACAATATGAAAAGTGAATTAGAGTTGCTTCTTCTATTTCCCCTACATTCTACAACATGACCCAACACTTAATTGTTATGTAATATGTATAAACAACACCCACCATGTTAGATTTTCATTTCAATGTCTTCCAAATACAAGTCTACAAATATTGCACAATAGTAAGAACATCATTATGTTTGGATGTAAGTATGAGGGATGTCTAGTCTATTGATGTGGGTAAAGGCATGGCAGTTTAATCTTCTGACTTTCTTTTTGTTTGGACATAAATGAGGATTTGAATTTAATGTAGTAAGATACCAAGTTGAGATTTAAAGTAGTCAAAGGATTCTTAAATCTTTAAATCTTGTCTACTCCACTAGGTTTCTTTCCAATTTTCAATCTCTACTTTTTCCTAAGATACTACAATTTTTTATTTATTTTTGGTAATATAAAGATTGCCTTTCTTTTGATTGTAACTTTTTTAATGGTAGATTTGCAAACACTTTGTATTGTAGAACTATACATATATTGCATGTAGTGCATAATTTTTGGTAGTGTATACTGCATTGAGGCTCTCTCTTTTGCTAAGTATTGTCGTGTACTTTGCTTTGAATACAAATATTCACTATTTAACAATATATTGGGTGCAATATAATAGAAATGCCAAAGCACTGTGTTATAAATGTGAAATGTAGCACCATGCCAAGAAAGAAGATATTATTAAAAATTCTTACTATTATTTTTCCATTACTTAATTTCTCTATACATGCTACCTAATTGCAATGACCTACCATATATTTGTACGTCAATCATTCATTATATTTTTTAATTTCTTATCACATAATGTACACATTACCTTTCACATTGAAAAAAAGTAATAGATTGCATCCAATTTTTACAAACAATAATACCATTCACCATTTTTCACCATTTTTCTTTCTCTACCCTTATCCTTGGGTAATTCAATCTCAAAGAAACCCTCTCCTAAAATGTCCTCACATAATATCACAAACTATATTCTCGATGCCTCTTCCTCTATCCAAAAGGGTCCATTGTTTATATCCTTTAGAGAAACTCTTCTCACTTTAGATGGCATGGGCGCTGATTCTTGATTTAGGTTGCTCATCTCCTCATAAGATCTTTTTGCTTTTTGGGATGTGTCCTTTAATAAATTATCATTAGTTAGTAAAATTCCATTAAATAACTTTGAGTTATAAAATCCTTCCTTAAATGCTTCTATTGTATCAATGGCAATTTCTAAATTATTGAACATTTCCTTTAAATCTTTATTTCTTTCACTTTTTTTCCTTTCCTGTGATTCTAGGGTTTTCAACAATTTCTCCTTTTGTAGGCCCACAATCCTACTCACACATCATCCAAATACCCGTACTAAAATTTAGATCTTTTAATTTAGAAACTGGGGTTATTAACCCCTCAAACCCTTTATTGATGGCAACCTTTTGATTTGATAGATCTAGAGTATGTTAAATACAAAGAATACTGAGACGGGGGGGTGAATCAATATTTTGAAAAACTTCTCATTCACACATTTGTTAACCCATTTACCAAATTCAATAATATGAAAGCAAAGTAAACACAAGAAGAGCAGCCACAAATTCATAACACATGGACACCAAGATTTTACGTGGAAAACCCAAAAAGGGAAAAACCACAGTGAGTGTTAGCTCACAATATATTATGATAGCAATACCAAATTACATAAGGCTCACTGCCCAAAGATATGCTCACTGCAGGTGGACTCACTGTCCAAGTGGACTCACTATCCACAGAGAAAGAAAGAAGAAAAGATTGGCTCACTGCCAAGAGTTGACTGCTACATGTGCATCTACAAAATGTTGAGGTGCAGTACCAATTAGCTCAATATACAGATTCAAACGACTTCATATTGTCTGCCCTGCTTCACATCTGCTTCTATTTTTCTGCCCTTATAATTCTTTGCTGCTCTACAAACTACTTTAGATCATACCCATATCGAATTCTCATACACACCACACATACCATACATCCAACACAGAAATGCATCGAATATATATATCCACAATAGGATTCATCTCATAATCAGGTCGGCAACCCAGACATGAAACATGTATACAAGTGTTGTACCTAGTCGGCTTGATCTTGTGTACAAATAACAATGCGGGCCCTAAACAAATATTCACATATCTTCATATAGGTCAGCACCGATCATTCAACCACTTAGATTAAATATTCAAACAATATATCTTCTCCGCATATAGATCTAACAAGCATGTCGGCTTGTCCCTTAAGAACACACTTGACCAATTCAACTGTCACATCAAAACTTCTACTGCAGACCATATGAGACTCTAAAAGTCATATCCAACATTCATCATTGTCCTCTTAGCATACCTTCGGACCCGCAAACCAAAATATGCCATAGTGGAGGAATGCAAACCCTTTTACTTTGGTGTTGTGCACTATTCCTGTCTTTACTCTGTTTACCCAGACTTAGCTACTTCATCATATGACTTCCAGAGGAAGTTAGAACTTGATCACTGGAGCATGTGATCACCAAGTATCTATGAGTGACATACCTGGACTGCATATAATTATCTTCAACTGCGGAGGCATACTGACCCAGTCTTTGCCACTTGCATTGTATACTGTCCATACTTAGCCATTTGAGCCTTCCAGACCAAAATCCTTTATCAGACCAAAATGATCTATCGGAGTAAAGTCTCTTTGCCTTGTAGGTGGAATCCCTTTGTCTTGTTGCCATCAATGAGAATATTCAGTCATTCATCATAGCAATGTCTCTTGCTAACAGAGTAGAAGTTGGTTCTTGAGTTAAAAAATTAAATGGCCAAGCACACTTGCTTCTAGGACCTGGTTGAGCACTACTGATTCTAAGCCCTCCCCTATCCAACTTAACTAATTCTTCATACTCCTTTAATTATTTTACCATATGTGTTAGATTTCTTTTTTTCTTTTTTGATTAGGGTTATTGGTTTCTCTATTTTTTCAATGTTAGTGAGTGCCATTCTATCTATTGATCCCTCTAATTCCAATTTTTAAATTTCTAATAGAAATCCTCTTGGTGCGCTCCAATGAGGCTTCCCTAGCCTTCTCAATCCTTTTGTAGTATCTTTCCTCTCTCTCTTGAATCTGTTTCAACCTCCTTTCCTCATCAATGTTAATCTCAAATACCATCTCAATCTCTTCAACAATTTCTCTTTATTTTTTGCTATCTCCTTTGGCCATATGTGTTTTTGATTTGGTGTTGCACTAGTCCTTTTATTCATCCTCAATGGCTCAAACTAGACTTGCCTTAGTGGTCACATGTTTTCAAGATCCCCCCATTCCATTTGTCACCTACCCCTAGGTGCCTAACCTTTCGAGGGCTAGGACCTAATGTGCGCTACCACACAACATCGTAATTGCTTCCATGCTCATCTATAATCCCTTCTTTCTAAAGTTTTTCTCACCACAACGCTCTCTCTGGGTTCACTCCTCTCCTTACCACTGACAACTAAGGTCTCAACACCGGAACCAAATGTTGACAAGAAATCGCAAACTGAAGATCTGTGTTATTTCTATGTTAGTGTTGTGTTTTACCTTAGTGTGATGGATAATGAAGAGAATGAGAACATGCGAGGTAAATTATAGAACAATACAAAGGAAAATAAAAATACACTTATGCACCATCCATACATATAATCTCATATACTTCTCATATATTCGTCATATAATGTAGCACATTGTCATACATCCTTTATCTATCCTTTGCTACATGCTTTGCCTCATAAAATTATCTCTCTCACCCTCTTATAACTCTCATATATCTATTACACTTCTTTTGTATGTCTCTCACTCTCCATCTATCTATATGTTATGCTATCTGTAACATCAAAAATTACGTACACTCACAATTTCATGCTACATTTTGACTCGCTTTAGTTTCCATGCCCGTAGCATGTTTCTATGGTCATTAAACCTAAACCTTGGCCTATTTTACTAATCACCAAGGTTTGCCAAAATCTATATTAAACATTTCTTTATTGCACTCTCAAGAGAACACATACAAAGTTTGAGAGAATATTCCTTGGATGCAAGCGCTACGTGTGGATGTCTCTGCGACGCGCTGGCGTCCTAGATATTCCAAAATTTTAAAATGTTGATTCTCCCGCTTGCTTTTTCGAATCTGTTAGTGATATCGCTCAAACGCCACTGAAATTACCTCTGTAGCATACCCAACTCTTCCATATTCCCTCTAAGCATGCGAAAATGCAAGTTGAGGAAAAGGAAGTGCTTCTTCTTGGTTTTTTGAAAATTCTTGGGCTCTCTCTCACTATTGAAGAAAATACACAGAAAACTATTTACAGATTGTTGTTGAATCTCTCACAAACAGAGTTTGAAGATTTGGGTGCTCATTCATATTGAAGCATCTTTCATTATTGATTTTGTGGATTATCGATTGAACTTGGAGCTTGGAGGAGGCTCTCTTATACAAGGGTTTGAGTTGTTCATCAACAGATTGTGCCCCCAAGAAGCTTGTAGCCTCCTCTATAGCGTTAAGACTTGGTAACATTATTCCATTGTTGTAGAATAATGTTATTCATGTTTTTCTTACTTTACATACAATATTATTTCAAGTTTATTTTTGCAAGCTTATGGTGTAGACCACCACCTTTGTTTCCATTTGCACACTAGAGTACTTTTCTCCCCGTGGACCAGGGATTGTACCTCTAGTTTATTTGTTTTTGTCACTACTAATTAATCTTCCTAGATGCACTTAGGAATAAGAGGACACACTTTTGTTTTTCATTATTTCGAAGTGACTACCCGTGGAGGTTGAAAGACCGAAATAGGGGCTTGACTTAGGCAAGCTCCCAAGCAATCCCAACCCCCCTTTTTTGGTTTTGAGTTGTACATGTTGAAGGAGTAAATTCAAACGCATGGAAGTTTGCATATTTCTTCCCTCTTCCTTCGTTATTTAATTCTCTTTATTATTTACATTTAAATACACTATTTTGTTCATTTCTCTATATATTGTGTTGTTGGGCATTCATCTTGGTCCTGTATGTAGACCAAATGAAGTTACAGGCCCAAATAAAGCCATATTGTACCTATTTTTATTGTTCTGTTGCTGGGAGGACGACAATGCGATGCGCAGACGTCCCTGCGATGCACTGATATCCTATGTCGAGACCTCCTCCTTTTGCTGCTAGGTTCCAGTTTCTTTTCTCTCTGCTCTTGTACATTTATTTATGTAATCTTAGTTGTTGATTTTCAGAAATTACAGTTCTTTCAATGTTCCTTATAGTTCTAGCTTTGAAAATTAGTTTAATTTCCTAGTGTAGAACTAAGTAGGATCTTGTTAAAGGCATTATGTTCTTCCGAAGTGGATAGCAATAGAATCTTCTCCTTTGGAGTTAACTTGATCCTCGTGTAAGGGTATAAAGTTTGTCTCTAGCTAGATTATTTGAATAGATCTTAGATTAGATTCAAACTTTTGCATCTTTACACTATCTAACTCCTATCTAGGTGCGATACATGTGTTCATCATTACATATAGGGACATGTCCCTATCCATAGTCCTTCATAGTTGTGCCTCTATGGAGTTATTGCAAGTCATCTATATGTGTCACATTGTTGTTCTATTAGGTGATACAAGATTGCTCTTACACTTTGGGATGCTCCTGCATCAAAAACAAAATATTAACTAGAACCCTATTATTAACAAAATGAACATTCTTAATGAGTTGTGTCTAAGAGTGATGAACCTCCTCCAACTCCCCCTAGCGTAGCTACATGTGTTTAATTAAGTTAATAAAATATTTTGTTTCAAGCGATTCTCCCTATTTAATGTCTAAAGAAGTATTATTAGTGGAAATCCTCATATCAATGACTTGCAACTTTTCCTTAATAGCGATTTGAAGATACTTGATATGGCAACGATACAACAAATTGGAAGTGAATATTTGAGTTGGCTTAGCTTAATGATTGAATGACATGGATCCACAAAAGGATAATTTAGTCTAGAGTTCAATTACCTAAGTTCTTGTAACCACATTTCAAATGTTTATCCAAATTTCAAAACACAGAATTATAAAATATAAAGAACTTCAAAACTTGGTTTACATAAAACGTATGTATATTTGTGTGGGATGAGTCTTGGTCAATAAGTAATTTAGAAACATCAGTCCCAATATTAATACACTCCTAACAACGATTCTCTCAATGTCACATGATCCCCTGAGATAGCCATTACACGCAAGAACGAACTTCATTCATCTTGGCTTACACCAATTGATTTTTATATACGAAACTTTGTTGCGTTATACATTTTCTTGGGATTTCTTGGGAGTTCAATTTGTTCTTTTAATATTGTTCCACATTCTCCATGAAATATTTAAATAACCATATGCTCAACATTAACACCTTTTCACTTGAGTGTCTTTAATACCTTTTCACGTTTGAGACGTGTTAGTTACAAACGTTTTGTGCTTGAGAATTGTGAAGTTAGGCATTGCATTTAGTAATTAGGATGCTAGGTTGTTAGCCATGCACATGGCTATGACATACAACGTAATCATCGTCACTTTTCCACCTATGTTGCGTCTTTGCTACTAATACTTCCTCTTGCATTAATTGTCCACATAGTTCTGCTCTCTATGCTAAGTTGTTATAGAATAGTGCTTCCTGTCATAAAGTAAAAATGGAATAGTTTCTACATTTCAACATGATGTATAATGCTACTGAAAAATGGAAGAGTTTTATTGCTCGATAGGGTAAACAATATAGGGGAGAGGACCCATTAGTTGAGCACCCTAACTTCACGCCTCTCAAAATCATACTTGGCAATTTCAAATCACTCCAAAATTTTTACAGTAGTTTACTTAGCAAGGCCCCTGCTTATAACTAAGGTTTCAGGGCCACATCAACATGCCTTTTGTTGAGGTGTCAAATAGTTCCCCCAAAAAAGGGTGGACCAATAGGTGTGCATTAAGTCATGTTTTGTTGGTGTGCTGATGTGGCATCACATGATTGGTTGCTTTTTAGATCTAAAGGGCACATTTCATTCAATTATTAGTACTTATAGTCAACACTAACAACTTTAAAGTCACAACTACTAGTGCTAAACTTTTAAAAATATTGGGCCTTAAATGCACATATACTATCTCAGCCATTGGAACTATCTCAGGGATTGGGTCTTTTCCCCTAATGTAGTAGGGGTATTAATTTAGTTTTAGAGGGGTATCAACCTTCAAGCTCCACCAAGTAAGGACAAGAATTTTGTTTAGAGGTTTCAACAAACAATGTGAAAAATGAACTAGAGTTGCTTCTTCTATTTCCCTTGCATTCTACAACATGACCCAACACTTAATTGTTGTGCCATATGTATAAACAACATCCATCATGTTAGATTTTCATTTCAATGTCTTCCAAACATAGGTATGCAAATATTGCACAATAGTAAGAACATCATTATGCTTGGATGTAAGTATAAGGGATGTCTAGTCTACTGATGTGGGTAAATGCATGGCAGTTGAATCTTCCAAGTTTCTTTTTGTTTGGACATAAATGAGGATTTGGGTTTGATGCAATACGGTAGCAAGTTGAGCTTTAAGTAGTCAAATGATTCTTGAATCTTTAAATCTTGTCTACTCCACTAGGTTTCTTTCCAATTTTCAATCCCTAATTTTTCCTAAGATATTAGGATTTTTTATTTATTTTTGGTGATATGAAGATCATTGCCTTTCTTTTGATTTAACACTCCTAATGGTAGATTTGTAAACACTTTGTATGGTATATATATATATCGCATGTAGTGCAAAATTTTTGGTTATGTATACTGCATTGAGGCTTTCTCTTCTACCAAGTATTCTCACATACTTTGTTTTGAATTGGTTGTAAGATAATAAAAATGTTATAAATGTGAAATGTAGTACCACGCCAAAAAAATAAGGTATTATTAAAAAATCTTACTATTGTTTTTCCATGACTTAATTTCTCTATACATACTACCTAATTACAATGGCCTACCATATATTTGCACATCAATCATTCATTATATTTTTTAATTTCATATCACATAATGTACACATTACCTTTCCCATTAAAAAAATTCACATATAATGACCAATAAACTAGTTGATAAATTGATTAGCCTAAATAATGTATCTTCCAATTGCTTCTACAACAAAACAAAATAAAGTCGCCACCAATTATTTCTACAACCAAAAAAAAAACCTAAAATGCCTAAATGGGACTGACATTACAAACCCATTTGAAAAAACAAAAAGTTATGGGGGAGACTAAGCATGAGTGAAAATGATGGAAAGGACATGGTAGTGGAAGAATTAATAGCATTTCTCTCTGTCATATAATGAATGATGTAGTGACCATTTTCCAAACAGAATAGTTGGGTGAGGAAGTTGCACTCTGTTTTCCTTAATTAGTGGGCCTTAAAAATGGCGGTGGGTCATATGCCGTATTAGAAAGAGGAAAAATAATAATAAATAACGAACAGAGAGGATGGAAGGGCCTATTTCAATGCAACGAAATCAACTCCAAAACCACAGGAGAAGAAATATTTCTGACTCCCAAATTCCCGTCAACATGCTTTCAGAGGAAGAGGAGAAAATACAGAGAAAGCAAGAAAAGAGGGGGAAGAAGAAGAATGGAAGTGAAAAGAGTAAGAGCAGCTCGCTGTTTGGCCTCTCTGTTGGCGATTTTGGTGTGGATTCTTCCGTCTAGTGACGGAGAAATGGAGCTGGGAAGCCGAGTGAACATTCCTGTGCCGCCGGCATACGAGGAGGGATTCGAAGCGCGGGCGTTTATAATGCAGACTTCTGCAGGAGCTTTGCCGGCGTTCAAGCTTGCGCTCGCCATTTATGCCAGCGCCGGCCTGTATTTGTGTTCTCTGGAGGTTGTGCAGGACGAATTTGTTATGTGGAAGTCAGGCTGTACGAAAAGGTTCGTTCCAGTGGATATATGTGTTGTTTGTCTGACAAATGACGGAGATCTGGTCTTGTCCGACGGGATGGACAATGTGGGGTGGAGCACCAATACTTCTAACCGCGGTGTAAAGGCAAGTACCTACATGTCCTCTGTTTCAGTTCTTTAAATGCTCTTTACACTTTTTCTCACCATTACCTAGGTACCTATTTTTAGTGTAGTAAGATGACACACATATGTAATCTTTAAAAGGTATATTTTTTTAAACCTATCTAATTTGAGGGGGAAGGTATACTTAAGAAGTTTAATAAATTCAATTCAATTTAGATCTTTTAGACGCGTAGCCGTTTATATTAGCATTAGTTTGTAGGTTGAATGATTTGAGGTATGAGTCTTTTTTAGAAAAACTCGCCCTCTTGAAAGAGAGGTCATAAGTTCAAATCCTGTAGGGGTAGAGTATGTATGCCTCATATTAGAAGCACAGTTAGGTGCCTCCTACATATTGGGAGTATGAGATAGTCTAATATGTTATAAACCACCTGTAGACCCAAAATCAGGATGTCCGACATCGTAGACTATAAAAGGTCCATTCCATTCCAAGTGGATAACAAGAGAGAAAAGAATTCCAATATCTTATCAATCTAAGGTTGGTTTTCAATATGGTGGTAGGAGTACAAAGCGTTTCATTTAGTGTTAGATCAAATCAATTTTATTAATTGTAAAGACCTCTATTTATTTAAAGACATAACTAAGTTATAAGATAAGGGAAAAGGGTCTTATAGTTAATTTGATGTGTTAATGTTAGTTTGTAGATTGAATGATTTGAGGTATGAGCCTTTCAATCCAACTTTGAAAGTGGATAACAATAGAGAAAATAACTCCAATTTCTCATCTCACTCTAAGGTTGATTTTCAATATGGTGGTAGGAGTATAAAACATTTCATTTAGTGTTAGATCAAATCAATTTTACTAATTGTAAGACGTATATTATCAAAACCCAGAAACTAAGTTAGAAGAAGAGGGAAAAGGGTCTTATAGTTGATTTGATGTGTTAATGTTAGTTTGTAGGTTGAATGATTTGAAGTATGAGCCTTTCAATCCAACTTTGAAAGTGGATAACAACAGAGAAAAGAATTCCAATTTCTCATCAATCTAAGGTTGGTTTTCAATATGGTGTTAGGAGTATAAAGCATTTCATTTAGTGTTAGATCAAATCAATTTTACTAATTGTAAAGACCTATAGTTATCTAAAGTTAAACTAAGTTATAAGATAAGGGAAAAGAGTCTTATAGTTGATTTGATGTGTTAATGTTAGTTTGTAGGTTGAATGATTTGAGGTATGAGCCTTTCAATCCAACTTTGAAAGTGGATAACAAGAGAAAAGAGAACACCAATTTCTCATCACTCTAAGGTTGCTTTTCAATATGGTGTTAGGAGTATAAAGCATTTTATTTAGTGTTAGACCAATACAATTTTACTAATTGTAAAGACCTATATTTATCTAAAGCGAGAACTAAGTTATAAGATAAGGGAAAAGGGTCTTATAGTTGATTTGATGTGTTAATGTTAGTTTGTACGTTGAATGATTTGAGGTATGAGCCTTTCAATCCAACTTTGAAAGTGGATAACAAGAGAGAAAAGAATTCCAATTTCTCATCACTCTAAGGCTAGTTTTCAATATGGTGGTAGGAGTATAAAGCATTTCATTTAGTGTTAGATCAAATCAATTTTACTAATTGTAAAGACCTATATTTATCTAAAGCGGAAACTAAGTTATAAGATAAGGGAAAAGGGTCTTATAGTTGATTTGATGTGTTAATGTGAGGTTGTAGGTTGGATGATTTGAGGTATGAGCCTTTCAATCCAACTTTGAAAGTGGATAACAATAGAGAAAAGAACTCCAATTCCTCATTACTCTAAGACAAATTTTCAATATGGTGATAGGCGTATAAAGCATTTCATTTAGTGTTAGATCAAATTAGTTTTACTAATTGTAATGACCTATATTTATTTAAAGACAGAACTAAGTTATAAGATGAGGGAAAAGGGTCTTATAGTTGATTTGATGTGTTATGTTAGTACCAATTTTAAAATATATAAGTAACTAAAATCTATTGTGAAGTTTTATATTTTGCATAAGTTGTACTCAATAATAGTATACAAGAACTAATCATAAGATTACACATGAAATATATAACAATTAGATGACTCTACTAACTTTGTTCCTAAAGATTCTTGTCCATTCAAAAATTTCTCTCTTTTCAAGTATAAGATAAGGAAAGCTTGACATGAATCATCGTAATATTTATAAAGAGCCCTTTTAACATCTTTTGCTACCTCTACAAGATGATAGGAGATTGACATGAATCAACATATTTGTGATGCTCTTTCTATCGTATTTAAGTTTTTCTAACTCCTTTTAAATATAAGATGAGAAAAGCTTAGCATGAAGCATCATAATGAAGTAACATGATATATAAGGACTACTTTGAACATCTTTTGTCACCTCTACAAGATGATCAAATACTAACATGAATCAACATATATGTGATGCTCTTAATGTTCCATTCAAGTTTTTCTAACTTCTTTTGAATAGAAAATGAGAAAATCTTAATATGAAACATCATAATAAAGTCATAAGGACTCTTTTAACATCTTTTGGCACCCACTACATGATAATGAGAAACTAACATGATTGAGCATATATGTAATGTCCTTTATGTGTAGGTATTTTCTTTAAGAGATGTAGTATATTTGCTAGTGATATCATGTTGATTGGAATTCATTTTTCTTTCTTAAGATCATGCTAAGATCTTGAAACATTGGAACTTTATTAGGGAAACCTATGTGTTTCTATTTATTTATATTGCTTTTATTTAATAAATATAATAATTGATGAGTGATCTATTGAATCATTGTGGTAGAAGTATAAAATTATATTACAATATTATTTATAGACAAACCGAGATCCTCTATATTAACAACAAAGCACATCACAAGCTTTATCCCTATGTCACCTTGTTTTAAACCTAAATTATTATAGTTGTAAAAAGCTAAAGCTAGACGACATGTATTTACAATAGTAAACATTAGACCACATGTGTAAGAAGCACTTTTTATTTTAATATGTTTGAGGTGGTGAGGTTCATGATTAAAGAGCAAGAATTAGCTAAGTTGTGGACAAATTTTGTAATAGGGCACATACATGGTTTGCAGAGATAATTTACTTCTAGGAATAATCCTAACCCTAAATGTGTTAAATTTATTTGCAAAGAAATCCTCTAAGCCTTACAATTGGTAAAATTACTACATTCTTATGTCAATATACCTAGAAAGAAAGCGAAAGTTTGCATTTATACCTAAATTATTATCATTAGCCATTTCTCTTTGTGATTGAACTAGATGCTTGTATTTTAAGTAGTAGTCACTAACTTATCACTAAACTAAAACCATAATTGCTTCTTTATTGTTTAGTATTTGAAAGGATGCTTACACATTAACACTAAAATTGCATACTAAAGTCATGCTTTTAAATTGGGGTTATGTACAATCTTAGGAACTATTTTCTCTCACCAATACTTTTTGCATATAGATATGAAATACATACCCTACACTTTTTTCTTCCTTTTCATGTATTTGTTTTTATTTATGAGTATATATCTTAGCATTATTGTAACCAAAAAATCTTATACTCATTGATTGTTTGTGTGTATGCAACAGTTTATACAACTAAAGCGCAGTGGAAACTTGGTTCTACGCAACAGGTTTAGAGTCATGGTGTGGCAAAGCTTTGATTTTCCTTGTGACAAACTATTATGGGGACAAAAACTTAGAAACTCCCAACAGTTGTTGTCAAATGGAAGTGACTATTCTCTTTCATTGCAACATAATGAGCTAGTTCTAAAATGGCATGACCTCAACTATTGGATCACAACAGTTAATAATAGAGACATTGATTATGCTCAAATAGGAAGGCGTGGAATTGAACTATGGTGTAATGCTTCCCTAAGCACTGTGGTTGGCCCCTCCTCTTCTAGCCCAATTCATTTTATTGCCCTTGGTCAAACTGGTGTATTGACCATGTACACCTATGGGCCTCCATGGATGCCCATATTTGTAGCTCCAAATGGACCTTGCAACAACCCAGGGACGTGTGGTCCCTATGGTGTGTGCACAGAGGGTGTTGTTGCTAGTAATAATGACACTAATTCAATTTCATGTTCTTGTTTGCCTTACTTTCAGTCGACGACTCTCTCTCGGGGTTGCATCGTGCCCACACAATTCACACTCAATTTTTGTGCCAACCCAACTGAGCTTCTTGAACTAAGGGGCTTTGATACACCGCTAGTTGGACTCACTAAAAAAATGTCTAGTAAGGCATGTGCAAATGCATGTATGGAGGATTGCACTTGCATAGCAGCCACATCAACCAATTCCTCAAATTGCTACCTCTATACTCAATTGCAAAGCATCCGAAGACGTCCATCCAAGAGGGAGGAATTAAAAATGTATGTGAAGATTCCTACGGGGTTATCAAAAAGTGGAGGTGGCAAGGCAAAAAAAATTCACATGTTGATTGTGATCTTAGGGGCTTGTGTTGATATGATTGCCCTTATTTTGATAGGTGCAGGAGTAATGTACTATTTTTATGTATATAGAAGGAGACAACAATTGTCTGCCACTCCTCAAATGTGAAAAAATTATGGAATATTGCACATCTAATTTATCATTTTTCCATTAAATATTAAGTTTCTATAGAAATCAATTAAATATTTATATCTAAAGAAAAAGATAATAGCTATATGATTATATACAAACTTAAGAATTATGAATGTTGTATAACATACAACATGAACATTAATATAATTATGCAATATTGCACATCTAATTTGTCATTTTTCTATTAAATATCAAGTTTTTATATAAATCAATTAACTATTTACCTTTAATCAAGAAGTTAATAGTTATATGATTATGTACAAACTTAAGTATTATGAATGTTGTAAACATACATCATGAACATTAATAAATTGATGATAAATTAATAAGTTCCATCTAAATTGTTAATACTTCAAAAGCTTGTATACCATTTTAATCCAAGACCTTCTTGATATATCCAAAGACCTTCATGATACAAATTTATAAATTGTATTATTTAGAATTTTTTTTAATTATTATAATGTGTTAACTAGTACATTCCTATCTTTTAGAATGAAAGGTTTATTATGTGTTAATTATTGAAGGTTTTCGTAGGTATTTTAGTTGTAATTTTAATTTTTCAAACATTTTCTTGTAATTATTACCAATATAAATGAGAAAAATGGTACTCATATAATTCTTATTCATTAAGTGAACACAAGATGAATTAAAACACACACAAGTCAAATCCTACAAAAAATTAAATTTACAAGGTTCATTGTGTTAATATATTTCATTAATCATTGAATTCTTATTGTACATATTGAACTCTCACAACCAATAATCTCTAATCATGCATACTTCTATTAATTTATAGGCATCTAATTCTAATGGTTGACATTACCCAAACTAGAACAAACTAGACCAATGTTACAGATTTTGAAATTCAATCAACTTAAAAAGTGTAACAAATCCCCACTTATAGAAACGTCTTTAAAAAGGTTGGCAATGGGAAGCTCAAATAAGTTGGGTAGGTATTTTGGTATCCAATTTTCCATCAACACTTCATTCAAGTAGATGTGATAGTGGTCATTTGATTAAATTAATAAGAATGCTAAAAAATGACAGTAATTTGTCTTTGGCTAGTGGAGTTTCAATTTGTCAAAATATTTTCTTGCCCAATAATATTGATTACATTTATTGTTTAATCCTTAGTAACTTTCATGTGGATAAACTCAAAAAAATGATTATATACTTTCTTAAAAATGAGTATATACTTGTAGACACTCAAAAAATACAGAAGCTCCTAGCGCACTTCTCCTAAACCCCCCTCCTATTTCACATGATCTAATAATTTTTATTATTAAATCCCCCTTTTCCCTCTTCAATCCCTAAAAGATCCTAATTAATCATTAATTAATGATTTACACTTAAAAAGCATAAAAATAATTATTAAATCTCCTTTTTCCTCCACCGTCTATCTCCCAACCAATTAACCAACTCAATTTGAACCGTTAATCTTTCAACCAACTCTCATCCAATCCTGATCCTCGATCATTCAATGCGGAAACCTATAAATGGACCCTTCATGAGCCATTTTCCATAGAATCAAGAGTGTAATGTCATGCTGCCACCATGAGCAACCACATTTCATCAACTTGAGCAAAACTACCTTTGTAGTAAAACAAGGGTTGATTTGGGTGAGAATATTATGTTTTTCATTCTTCGTTTTCGACTGCTTTGCTATAACTAAGGTTGTAGTTAATGTAGATTGAAGGTTTTAACCTTTACATTTGAGTCCTTTATTTTTGGTTTACATTTGTTGTATACATTTTTGGCATGCCTGGGGGGACCTTGTCCATCTTTAATCTTTGTTTTGCAGGTGTTTCCAACTCATTTTGTAGGTTTCTAATTGATTTCTGGAAGAATCTGGGGGTGAGTCTTTACAAGAATCCTTCTAGGACAAAACAAAGGTCACTGTTGCATCTGGAGAGGTCTAGAGATGAAGATTGATATATAATACTATATATTTTGGTTGTAGATTTTTAAGTAATTTTTTTTAGGAGTCCTAATGTTTTAGTTTGTATGGTTGCACAAAATCTATATTGACCATGTTGTATGGTCCATATTGTAATAAATCTTTTATCTTCTAGTTATTACCCATTGTACAATTATATTGTTCATTGGTTACAAATACACTATTGGTTGTTTGTTGTTTTCTTTTTTGTACAATGGTTAAAAAAAGACCTTTTAGTTGCTGGTCACAAATGCTAACTGTCATGCGGATTCACTCTAGCCCCTAGTCACCTTAGTGACCAGGTCGTAGCGCCTTTTGCAAGGCTCGACAACTATTAACCCTCACTCTTAGTCACATCAGTGACCATACCCTCAGTGCCCTCTTGCCAAGCCACCAACACCCTCAAATCCCTATCCATCGATCATATGAGTGACCGGATGTTAACCACCAACCCCCTTTAACTGCTAGCCTAATTGCTGCTTGGCCCTAACTGTGTTATGTGACTCTTCTTCAAACTATAATATTAATTGTAACTGCGAGCGGGTAATTACCATAACCATAACCCCTAAATAACAACTTGTGACTAGTTTTGATAGTTAATCTTGATGGTTATCCTAATTGCTAGGCTAGACCCCAATTTGAGGCCTAAAAGAGCACTTTTTATTCAAAATGGCATAACATTTTACTCTATATCAAATTTTTGCATGCACTAAAAAGCTAATTCAGAGCACTACATTGTGGTGAAAGTGTTTTTTGCATATTTAGCCCATATTTTCTAGCATAATTGTTCAAACTTGCGCTTATTTTTAAACTTCAAATGTACAGAACTTTTGCAAATGAAAGCTAAATCAAATGATTTTTTATAGTTGCATAGAAAATCATGAAGAACACTATGGTAACCTCTATTTTTCTATCATAAAATTATTTTTTAATTTTTGTAAGGGCTTGATTGTTGAATTTCTAACACATCTTTCTTGTAGCCAATTGCTTGTCAAAGAATCCTATTTCTAAATCTATGAACAAATTTGTTATAGAATGCTTGTCAAAAATAATCTTTTAAGCACTAGTTTAGTTGCATTTTTTATGGTTTAATTAGAATGAACATTGTTTGCTATGTTTCTAAGAACTTCTAAGTGTGTATGCTCTTCCCTTGCATTGAAAGGTGATCTTGGGTATTAGAAACACTTTCTAGTTCTTTTCTTTGTTGTGTTAATCTCAAGAAATCAAGTTGTGTATGCTCTTCCTTCATGCCACAAGGTAATCTTAGGAATCAAAAGCACTTGATTTTCTTTCCCTTTAGTGGGCGTGCCTAGGGATTTCATCACCTTGAGGGGTGATTTGAATCCTCGTGTTTCGTTAGGATATACAAATTTGGGAGAGAATCGAAATGCTCTCTTATTCGGGGACACTTGTCACTTTTGGCTAAGCTTGCAAGAAATTTATACCTTGCAAAGTGAAGGAGGAGAGTGGGTTACCCTCTTGAACCACACCATTAGACATACCCCTCATTTCATGGACTTTGGACTCACATACCTAGCGTATAACGAGGACATCCCCTAGAAGCTTGTGCAACCTAGATAAGACCTTTTGACCATCTTTTTTCATGGTGCACCAATAAGCAATTAGTCTTAGGAATTTACACCATACTTCTGAGTTTGTAGAGATGTGGGGAGGGCCTTGGCCTCCAAGGTAAAGGGTGTATAGGTGGTACATGATCTTGCATTCCCTAGCTATCCGTAACTTGGTAGCCAATATATTGGTGAGCCCATGGAGATTGACACACCCACTTGAATAGAATATGCTGTTAATGTCCCTGATGTGTCTTCTCGTGTTAAACCAGTAAACATCCCTTGCATCCATACTTAAACCAATGTACTTGTTGTGTTTTATGTGTCCTCTTAAGCAAATAATCATTGAACAACCTTGAGTTAAAACAATAAACATTTGCAACCATAAACATCTCAAAGTCTAAAATCCAAACATCTCATCATCCTTAATCATCTCCATCATGGACCTTTGGTTTGAAAACTTCACTATGCAAGCTAATGCCCCTATGCCTACTGCCTTGTGTGAAACTCATGCAAAACCCAAAATCATAATCAAAGTAGGTCCTGAAACCATGCATCCCTTAAAGATGAGATCTTTTATCCAAATCAAGCCAAACATCCCCTTGATAATGATGATGATGACAATCTTGTAGATTAAGATGAATATCTTGATTATGATAGACTTGACGAACCCCTTGACAACATCATTAGGAGCCAGTTGGCCATAAGATATAATCTCCCAATTATGCATAATCAAGAGCCTTTCAACCAAGAGCATGCTAGCACTAGCTATCCCCCAAGCTCAAACAACACATCTATTGGTCATCCCCATGGTAACTTTGACAAGGGAAACAACACTTTAGTCTCCAAATCCTATACAAATTCTCCATCTTCACAATCCTTACGCTCCAACTTATTCTGTCAATCCAACCATCAATCAATCCAAACCTCTAATCCATAATTCAAACCCACCACATCCAAATTATTCTTTTCAGATTTCCTCCAAGGAGTCTTAGCAAAGGATAACCATCTACCTAATAATAACAAAGCTAATGAGTATACCTCTTCCAAGCCTATCCAAAAGCCATATAGTACCCTCCACAATCAAATACCACCATGAAATCAAAATCCTAGCAACATGCCCATCCAAGATCAAGTGCCATCATGCAAAGATATTATTAATCCTAAGCCTATTAAGCATGACAACAAGCCTCCTAGTGACATTCCTATCCATCAAACACCATCGTGCAATCCAATGCCTATCAAAGAGTCTCTTACCATAATCTTAAGTCAAAATCCATCATGCAACCATGTTGTTGATCATTCAAAGCCTATCAAGCCCATCCAAACAACCTCTATTTTCATCTAGACTTAAGAGGTATGTCAAGAATAAAATCTAAAGCAAGATCAAAT
Source organism: Cunninghamia lanceolata (assembly GCA_027924645.1). Taxonomy (NCBI): domain Eukaryota; kingdom Viridiplantae; phylum Streptophyta; class Pinopsida; order Cupressales; family Cupressaceae; genus Cunninghamia; species Cunninghamia lanceolata. The sequence goes on along the minus strand of BSBN01000564.1, from coordinate 1,339,451 downwards.
GTGCACCCAATGAAATCAAGACCAAATTATCCAAGCTACTTAAGATCAAGTTATCCAAGTTACTCAAGATAAAACTATCCAAGCTACTCCCATTTATGATCAAGATCGGATCTATGATCAAGAGAACCAAGTCAATCCCTTCATCCAACTTTATGCTATCCATGATCAAGAAATCCAAATTAATCCTATCCATAATCCAACAACATCCACTTCCCATAATGAGACACTTGGTCCCCATGAACACATAAACAATCAAGTAAATGACATTGATCATATCACACATAATCCTAATGAGCATAGTGATAATCAAGATCTTAATCACATCAAGAATGAGGAGAAGAAGGTCACAATGGATCACATTGAGAATTCAAATGATCAAGGAATGACAAGCACAGACAATGATCAAGGCACAACAAGCACAAGCAATGATCAAGGCATGACAAGTGTACACTAGGATCTGCAACCTTCATTAAGTCAGGATTTCTCATAGATGGGATAGTAGAAGGCTCTAATAGTTCTTGGAAAAACACCAATGGGCTAGCATCATGCTTTGAAAACAAGTATCCTATCACAAACAAGATATGTAAAAGCATGAACTATAAAGGAAAAGGATTGGGCCTCCATGAGTAAGGCATCCTAGAGCCTATCCCAATCTACATTAGTCATGGTCAAGGAATTGGTTACAAGTCTTCTAAAAAGAAATCTAATGGTGTTAGTGATACTTCAACGATCATTGAGGCAACTTCATCCAATGAAATCATTGAGATAGGGACCATCCATAGCCCCTACAATAAGCTTGCGACCAATAATCATTCTACCTCCACTATCGCTACCATCAAACTTTATTCTCCACATCCTCAACCCATCGATTGGGACCAACAAAATTGTAAAACATACAAAGCAAAAGATCCAAATCAAATATCAAAGGTGAATGAATCCAAGAATCAGGAAAAACATATAAAAGCAATATGGGTCCCAAAGCAAAGTGGACCAATCAAATCAAGTGACGCAAAATATCTAAATCCAACAATCACTCAAAATCAAAAGACACACTGGATGCATATAATAGGTGTCCACCGCCTTTTGAATTGTATAAGAATGTTGGTCCTAAATATCCAAATCCAATAATCACTCAAAATTGAAAGAAACACCATGCATATAATTAGTGTCCACCACCTTCCAATTTGTATAGGAATGTTGGTCCTAATCGCCATCCTAATCCATAATCTAAACTCCATAATCCACCATCCCAAGTATGGATAGTCAAGAATCCCCCAACCCAATCTAAATCACCAAACCATCCACCTAAATTCTACAAAACTCAATCACCTAATTCCACATCCAACATCCCCCATCCAAATCCAAAGCCATGCCTTAAATCGAAAAAATCTAAATCCCAAATTTGCTGCAAATTGTGGTAGCAAGACCTTATTATAAGGGCTATGATGGTACCCTATCATGATGTAAACATTTGGATAAGGCCAACTTAGTTATCAATGAGGATCACACCAACATCAATGGATTGTATATGAGCGTTATGATCCCGACGAAGCAATTGCTCTAGGTATGTCACTACTAGCACGTTATGCCAAGAGCATCTACATCAACTATATCAAATAGATAGGGACATGGGAAAACTACCACTAGCATCTAATCAACAAAGTAGAAACTCAAAAAAATTAGAAGAAAAAAAAAAATCAAGATAGTAAAGAAAAAATTATTCATCCAATGGTGAAAACCATTTCATGGTACCTTGGATAAGTACTATGATGAAAACCCATTCATGGGCATCCTGTGTAAATTGATTGTCTATGTACCTTGCACTTGGGGGCAAGTTGTCTCATTTATCCCATCATATCGTCCTAAGCCATAATATCCACATATCCTTGCTATCATTCCCATATGTCCTCCCTACTTGTCTTTCATCTTGATAAGGACTGAGGTATGATTCTAAAACATGCTTTGGTAATCTCTTGACATAACAAATCCTCCAAACATCTTGTTATAGCTTATTCAATCCACTACATCTCTTTAGTATCACATCCTAAATGATATTTCCAGAGTGGGGCATGTTATTCCTTTGCAACATAGTCCTTTGAGATCCTCCATCTATCAAATTCCTCATCCATCAAGCCTAGTACCCTCAATCAACCTATCTCCCATCCTTGTTTCTAGACTTGGTGTTCTCTTGTCACTATTTATCATATGGCAATATCAATCCCATCTAATAGTCAAAACAAAAAGACTATCCACATGTGATCCAATGCAGTAATCCCAAGCAATTCCAAAGCAATTCATCCACCAAAAGCAATCCTAATCCACATAAATCTTGCCAAGAAATCTAGCCTATCATCAAAAAGCATTCATCAGTTTTATTCCCAACCTTGTTGCAAATCTTCATCAACTTAAATCAGTCATCATCATTAGGATATATCGTTCCCAATCCTCATGTTTTTCTCGAGATATATCGTTCCCATGTCAACAACACTATCCTTGCGTTGTAAGATCGGGATATATCGTTCCCAAATCAACAACACTATTGTCATAATCAATCATTAGTTTTTCAGCTTGATTGAGGGCAACATCTTGTTTTTCTTTGTATCATTTGTGCATGCTTTCTTGCTTTGCTTTTGTGTGTTATCAATTTGTCTTGCATCTGCATCGGTCCTTGTAGCATACTTGCCACAACAACATCATGGTCTTTCATATCATGGTGTCATAGGCATATGCTTGCTTGCGGCCGTCAGTCCTTTATGCATGAGACACATCACCACCATGGTCTTTATATCATGGTGCATAACGTTAAGTGCTACATCAAACATCATGTTGCTCACATTGACTAGCATGACTATCCTTTCCTCCATCATTAGAATCCAATTCCCTATCCTCATCTTTCCTTTCCATCCATTTTGAAAGTATACCCGTATCCTTCAAACCCATGTATCCTCTTGAGAGGGCATCATCCCATACTCCTTTTTATAAAGCCCATCCCTTTCCATCCTTCCTCATTCTAAAAGTCTATATTTTATCTTTCTTTGAAAGGATGTTACTTCTCTTAGTTGCAACCCCATCTCAAAGAGGGGCAAAATATAGACACCCAAAAAATACGCAAGCTGCTAGCCCAATTTTCCTAAACTCCACTCCCATTTCACATGATTTAATAATTTTTATTATTAAATCCCCCTTTTCCCTCGTAAATCCCTAAAAGATCCTAATTAATCATTAATTAATGATTTACACTTAAAAATAGAATAATTTTTAAATCTCCTTTTTCCTCCACCATCCATCTCCCAAGCAATTAACCAACTCAATATGAACCTTTGATCTCTCAACCAATCTCGAATGTCAATTGTCTAACTTGGAAACCTTTAAATGGACTCTTCAGGAGCCATTTTTCGTAAAATCAAGAGTGCAACGTCATGTTGACACCATGAGCAAGCACATTCCATCAACTCAAGAACAACTACCTTTTTGGTAAAACAAGAGTTGATTTGGGTGAGGATATTGTGTTTTTCATTATTTATTTTCAATTTCTCTACTCTAACTAAGGTTGCAGTTAATGTAGATTGAAGGTTTTCATATTTACATTTGAATCCTTTATTTTTGGTTTACATTTGGTGTATACATTACTTTCTTTGGTCTCATAAATGTTAAGAAGGTGAAGCATTTTGTCCCCTGGGTCTATTTTTAGTAGTCTTCTGAATATTAATGGGATGGGTTTGAAACATCTACATTTGTGGGTAATTTTCTAGCAATTAAATGGATTATGAGTTCTTTTAGTGGGTTTGAACCATTATAATTTAGTAAAGTATAATATTTATAATGAGGGTCCTAAAGGTAAAAATGAGTTAAAGAGGACATAGTTTTATTGAACTTTTATTTGGTTCATTTGCAATCAAGCCAACATATTGTATTTATTTTTCCCCTTGGAGGGATTAGGAGTCAATGAAACATTTGATTGTCAAACAATTATTCTTCTCTTGGTTTAACACCTAGTACAAGAGATTTAGGTTCATGTGGTAGGATCTAGCATTCATAAACAAAGATTTACAAAATATAAAAGGTTTTCCTTCTAGATCATGGTTTTCCAAGGGAGCTACAATTTTTTCTAATATATTTAGAGATGGCAAATGGATTTCTTGAGTGAGTTTAATACAATTTATAATCTCATTGAAACTCAACAATTAACCTACACAATTCCTGTGAAATCCTTAGATACTCTATGTGGGGTCTTAAAATGGACCGTGATACTAAAATATGGGAAGATGTTAGATGGACTAGGGTCCTCCCATGCTAATTTTTTCTCAAAATAAATATTATGATAAAAAATGGTCAATATATGTGTAAAGGAAAATAAACTTTCCTAAGCTTAATCAAGGCTAATCTAATAAGATGCATACACATAAGCATAACTTAACCTAGATTACTTAAGTGATAACCATGGGTATAAATATTAGGAAATTTAAACATTAAATGCTAACTTAGAAAAGTAAATGTGAAGAAGGTTAATACCAATTAGCTCTAGGATTGAAGATGGATAATTCCAATAGTTTTGGAATTTGGATTGTCTTAGGATTGCGAATAGGACCTCTCTATTAGAGTTTTGCCTCAGACTCTATGCAAGATCTATGCCTATGTTTAGGTCAAGTCCATGCCTGTAAATTACTTCTATGTTTGTGGCTTCATCCTCTACCACATAGATCTGATCCTGTTGGTTGTGAACCTTTGCTCTTTGATTTGCTGAATTCCTTGATGCATTGCTATGTTATTTGGACTGGTAATATTTAAGAATACCTTTAGAGGGCCATCAAATTTCTAGGGGACAAGTCTCCTAGGTTAATCCCCAAAATGGACCATCTTTATAATCATTCCAATGATCAAAGACAACAATCTTTAGTTGTGTAAATGCTCCTAGGGTGAATATACATAATTTGATTATGCACCAATTCGAAATATTCCTATAGAAAATGCTCCTTGAATCCTCTAGGAATGAGAGAGGATATTTGGATATGAGAGGATGATGTAAATGAGTGCAATTGAATTTCATTAAATACACATACATAGTAATCAATCACACAAACATGTGTTTTATCAATTTAAAAAATTACTAGTGAAATGGGTTAGACTTAGTCAACTTTGAATTTAAATTTAGAAACTTTGGTATCAAATATGCAGTTGCAAGATGAGTCCCACACCTTTAGAAATGATCTAGAGTGATAGAATAGTAAATCTTATGCACACAATGAATGTTTGTTCATGATAGGTATAATAAATGTGGTTTGCATAGGGAGACGTGAAGAAATATATAAGATGCAAATAAATGTGTGGGAATGTGTGTAATAGTGATGGGTAAAGATGGGGGGAATGAGGCCAACTTCACACAAGATCGTGTCATTTGTTGATACATTGAGTCATTCTCTCAAAATGGGCACAAAACTAAATGGGAAACTACTTGGGTATGCAAATTTCACCATTACATTTTGTCCCCACTTTGAGGTGCATGTGCATCCTACAATGCTCATGTATCTCAAAGTATGTAGCACTGACAAACATTCTTGTAAAGTATATATTCAGACATAAAGGGATATTGTCTATTGAATGCCATTGTGTGTGTTCCTCCTTTGATGTGTGTGCTCCATAAGAACATGTAAAATAGAGGAAAAAATGTGCAATAAGTAGCTTTTGTCTCACAATTATAAACTAGGCATAATATACAAGCTTTCTTAACTATCTAGACAATAGGAAAAACAAGAAATGAGTAAGGCTAGAAAATTTCACCCATTAAAAATGTAATATGTCTCACTATTCATGTGGCATAGTGGATAATTCCACACTATGTGGTAAGCTCCATTTGGCTATGGTGATGAGTCCCTATGTAGCATCCGTCACAACCTAGAAGCTCGGCCATAGGAATGTTAGTGACAATATTCGGACCCTACAAATGGTTGCATCTATAGGACACAAGGAATTGGAGGAAGAGGGAAAACATTATGTGAAATGCAAATATACTCTAAGGACAAACATGTAAGCATATGAATCATGTAAAGTAATTGTGAGATTGTGTAATAAGTATCTATTTAATGATAAATTATGAAGATCATAATATGGGATGGAGATGAATCTCAAGGTATAAGGTTGCCCCCAACATGGACAATATGAAATATGCAATTTCTTTGAATGGCCAAAATCGTTCATGTAGCTATATAAGGCACTATGAAAGGCATATGCCCCCAATGTGGTCAAGGTAAGATGATGAGTCCCTATTGGTAACATAGGTCTAAGATGTAATATAAAGGTTATGGTGGGGAAGACGTGATGCCCCCAATCTAATAAGATGAGCAATGATATTATAGGAAAAGAGTGGGGAGGGAAAGATGCCCCCACTCAAAAGGTAGTAGCTCGAAAGGATGATAAGGAAATGTAGGCACAAATGGAATGGGGGAAGCCATGGTGCCCCCAAATGTAAATATACAGCAAGGAAATATCAAATGATACGGGGAAGGCATGATGTTCCCAATGTAAAGATAACTCTAAGAGTGTGATATGTTAATGTAGGCTCATATCAAGTAATCAATGGTTATAGTATAAAGCATAAACATCGTAGGTGTGTGGTAAAAAATATAGGCATGGTAACAAGCATGAAAAGAAAAAGTAGAACATGATGGTAATCATAGAAATGTGATCTAGACCTAACAAAGGGACATGAGAAACCAAAGTGGTAAATGATTGTCATAAAGAGAAATAAAACATAAGGATGCAAAATGTGAAATAGGTAAAGGAGCCACCAAAGGAAAAATTATAGTCAAAGACATGGGTGATCAAAGCATAGAAAATAATGAAAATGAAAACAAGAAAAGGTGTGAAGCAAGGAAAATGAAAAGAACCAAATGCCCCCCAAGTGGAGGAAAGTAAACATGAAAAAAAAATACAAAAGATTAATTGAGCATGTTACACACCAAATAAGGCATAATAAAAAAGGCCAAAATGTGAAAGCAATACAAAAGCAAAAATAAACAAAATAAGAAATCTAATCTATAGGTATATATGCTAAGGTGATGCTCCTGAATCATCGAACAGACTTTGGAGGCTCAACCTTTTCCTCTAAAGGCTCATCTTCTAACAAATCATCACATCCCAACAATAATAATCAAATTTATCTTTATTTGCTTGTGCTTCTTGTTCTTTTTTGCTTGATTTTTATGTTACATGTGTCTCTTCTTTGTAATCCTTTGTGCTAGTCACAAACATATGGTCAATAAGTGTGCCATTAGGCATCTCCATTTTTATCCATATTTCTTGTTTCATGACTTGCGATTGTGGTGGTATTATAGGCATTTGGTGCACCACAAATTTTTGCTTTGGTTTCCAAGTAGTCCTTTGAACACAAAACTTTGTTAATTGTTGTTGTTGTTTTTTCTTTCTTCTACTATTTCTTTGTGGCATTCTTTTTTATTTTTGCACTTGTTATTCAACTTTAGGATATTTAGGTTTTTGTGGAATATCTCCAGTGGTCCATCTCTTTTTTATTCTCTCTATTTGATGCTCATAAAATTTGATTTGATATGCATCATGAAAATCCTTTTCACTTTGGTATGGAGGTTCCTTAGGAGTAGGCATATATGTGTCCAAAGTAAAGTGGCTTAAATCCAAAAGGGGTTGATGTCCATCTTTGTTAACCTTGATAACTCTACCTTCATGAATGTACTTTACACATTTATGCACCACATAAGGTACTACTTGTAAATGCTCTAACCACGAATTTTGATTGCAATAAAGAATCTATCAGAAGTAACAATAACATGGCATAACATGGGTACTTTTTGGGCCCAATTGTGATTGGTAGTATAATAAAACCTATAGTGTGGATCAATAACCCATTAATCATTTTCAATGATACACTAGAATGTGTGTAAGATCTTGGTTCCATGTGATTTGCTACCAAGAAATATTCCATGCATACATTATATTGATTTGTAGGATCTATGAGTATATCCTCAATGAGTGTATCCTTTATCTTTGACAACATACGATTGACCACACTATTTAGTTAGTGGTATCTCATAAAAAAATAATGAGTAGAGAAGTAGGGGAGAAGAAAATGTAGCATTAGCTTCAATGACCCACAAAAGCATGCTCTTGTGATATATTCTCTTGTTCAACATTATCCTTATGCATATCATCATGTATCCCAATGTTACTTATATGACGTGAAAAAGGATTCATGTATATTTCTAGTTGACTATTTGTAGGTGCCATGGAAGGATTTCCTATCATTGATACCTTCAACGTTGGTCATGTTGTTATCAATAAGGTCTTGCACCTTATTTTTAATACCTATGCATGCCTAAGTATAATGACCCTTAACTCTATGGAATTTGTAATATGCTTCACCATTATATGTCCTAGGAAGTGATTTGTTGGGATCCAATGGATGAATCAGAGGGAGTGTAATCAAGTTCACGCTTAATAACATTTGAGGAATAGAATCCATGGATTATTTAAGCTTAGTGAAATTCCTCGGTGCATTTGGTCTGAATGAAGGAAATGTAGAAGTAGTAGCAACTTGATGAACATTTTCCTTTATGTCATTACCCTTTGAAAATTTGTTTGAGGGTATGATGATCTATTTTGATGTGATGACCCATATTTAAAAAACATTTCTTTCTAACAATTTGGACTAAATAGTTTTTACATGTGTATAAAAGTCCAAAAAAGATGTAAATCTATTTAGATACACATTGTCCTAAATTGGTTTAAGCAATCCCTTAATAAAGATGTTTTGCATTTTAAAATCTTCTAAGCCCGAGTGATCATATTAAAGCATAAGGATTGAAATTGAATAACATAGGCACTAATGTGTTCATTTGGTCCTTGGGCACACTTTGTCACGTCTCGTTTTTATGGACTATACTATTATTCTAGATTAGTGAATATTTACCATAATTATTTTACTTTGAGTAAGTTCCACGTGTGTGAAGGTAATTATTATGATGTTATATTTGTGTAAATTGGAAAAAATAGTTGAAATATTAAATATTATCGATGTGATTATAAGGTTTTACTTTGGCTATGTTTTTGGGAACTAACCTATTGACGTCGAGTTAAGTGCAAATGAATGCATGTACTTGTCGAAGACGAGAACATGGTTGAGGTAGAGATGTTCTAGCCACTCGGCAAAAAACTGTTCGAGATGGTTAACTTTGGTGCAATCACACACTCATGTAGTCTCATATTGCATTTTGAGTAGTTTATTATGCATTAATTGTGTGGATAATAAAGGTGATTGATGTTTAGATGCTTAGAAAGTATGGTGTTTTTAATTATTAGGAAAATCCTTTTTGAATGCATGATTTAATTGTAGATATTAAAAGTTCTTTTGATTATATTAAATGGTGTATTTTAATTCAATTGGTGAATATATATATATGTGGTTGTATTTTATATTAATTAATACTAAATAATAAACTTTCTTATTTATATGAGCATGGATGTTTGGAAGATAATATCTAAATTAGATTTAAACAATTATATTTAAATTCCAAAAGGTATATATAGATATATATTACTTTAAATATTATTTAAATGCTTCTTGATTGATTTAAAGTGTTTGTGTTTTTTTTTTTTGAAAAAGTGGCATAGCCACTGAAATTATATTAATTATAAAAGAGAAATTACAAAAACCCTGATTCAATAAGGCATACCGGTAGGAAAGAATCAGGCGAAGAAAACCTCCAGTTGTAGCCTTTTTTAAAACATAGCTAATACAAAAATGACTCAAAAAGATGAGTTTGATCAAGAAAAGTCCGTGTCTGTGAACATTACATGGTTGACTTCTTTGTCAATAAGATGCTATTACAAAATTTACAACTGATACAGTCCAATTATATCGAAATAAAAAAACACCCAAAAAAGAACCATAACTATTAGTTATCATCTTGCAATCCTTCAACAATAAAACCCTGCTGATGATGACCCTCCTTTTCTGCCGGCTGAGATGGAGGAGGTGGTGGAGGAGGAATGTAATGCAGAAGAAAAGACAGAGCATTAAACACCTCTGTAGCATCATCTACCAATTGTCTCCCCAGCTCTCTTCTATGGCAGTGGATAGAATTATGAAAAGACATAACACAATTGTTTTGAAGGCCATGCAGCATAGCATTGAAGAGACAATGAAGCGCAGGTCGGCGGAAAAGATCCCCGCAATCAAACAAACCACCCACAAGAGCAGAACTCGTGTATACAAATCGTAATCCTCTATAACTTCATTAAAAATATCCACAGGAAAATGAACATCTTGGACAAATAGAAAGCCCAGATTCCTTACCAAATCAAAACTTTGCAATAAATCCATAGCGTTTGAAAGGAAATGCGACACTGCTTGGGACGGATATATAGTTCTAGGAAAATGTAAAACTTGGAGACCACAAACCTGAATAATGGCTCTTTCAACAACATCTTCGTAAGTCTTAAAAACTTCCTGCATGGAATTCGGATTGAGAAGACCTAAAGAGGGCCATTCCCAATTCCGAATTGGCATGAGAATTCTTCTATTTAGCTAGACGAAGCCCATACTAGAACAAAATGCTTGAATCTTGAAAATAAACCAGATTAGGAGACTAAAGCAGAGCAAATATAAAGCTTACAAAAGATGGCAGATGATATGCCAAACACAAGAATATAAATGAGAGTTCTTTCAAAATACAATGAATAAAATCATTGTTGACAAGATATACCGTTAAGTGAGAACTACCACCCTGCGTGCAAAATTAAAACAGTAGTACTACACACCATATGAAACTGCCCTCAGACCAAGGGATGATGTCAGCTGTCAGAACGGAGCCACAGAATAGAGATGATTCTAGATTTAGCGGCTAAAACAAAATACTCTTTTAAGATATCTTTCCACTAAATACTTCATATTTTGCACAACAAGTTAGTTTGGACTTTCCTTAGTTAAAATGCAATTAATTCTAGGGATCAACAAAAGGGAGTTAGAATCCCACTCCTTAGTAGAATCATTAATGCAAAAAGCATAATTAGCTAGAAAATCTGCTAACAAATTGCCTTCCCTATACATATGAACTATTTTAAATGATTGAAAATGATCAAGTAGATTCCTTCCAAATTGTAAAATGTAATCAATTTTCCAGCTTGGTGATGATTTAAGAGTAAATGCCCTTATAATATTCAAAGAGTCCCCTTCCACAATAATATTAGTAATTTCATATTTTAATGCAAGATTTAGACCTGCTATTAATGCCAAAGCCTCTGCCTCATTTTTTGAACACAAACCAAGCTTAATTGATAAAGCTCTTAAAACTGAACCATTGTGATCTATTAAAACACATCCAGCACTAGAGATGCCAGGATTACCTCTACTTGCACCATCAAAATTTAGTTTTACAAAAGAAACAGGCGGAGGGATCCACTTAATGGAAGACGTATCTATCTTACTTCCCATGCTAAAGCAATTTGAGTTAGGAAAAAGTAAAAATTTCCAACCTTTTAACATTAGATCGTCCCAAGAAGTAAAAACTAGAGAACCCGCCTTTCTGAAAAGAAGAGAAGTTGAGACTACTTCCAAAATCAGTTTCTCAATTTTTACAATAATTGTATCAAAAGAGTTATTAATTTTTCTAAAAAATTTGCTATTTCTTTCTAACCACAAAATCCAAATCACAATACTCGGCGAGACCAACCACAAAGTAGAGAAGGTAGAGTTTGTGAAAAAGATAGGCCAGCTTTGAAAAACTTGAAGGAGAGAGAGAGAGGAAGGGGGTCCTGCCAACACAATTTTGAGAGTAGCCAGTACCAAACGTTTGAAGAGAAATGACAATTTAGCAGTAAATGATCCACAGTTTACTCAACTTCAGAACAAAAAGGACAAAAGAAAGAATTATCAACCCCAAGCCTGACTAACCTATCACTAGTAAGGATTCTATAATTCAAAGCTAACCAAGCAAAAGCCCCTACTTTAGGCAGGCAAGGACCACTCCAACAAAGCTTATAAGGCCAATCAGTAGCTAAATTAGAATCCTTACTAATGATACTTAGATATCCTTGCTTGACTGTATAACGACCAGACTTTGAGGGGACCCAAATGAGTTTATCCCTTCCTCCTGATATAAAAATTCTTCTCTCCTTCAAGATATTCCTAAGCAAGACCTTCTGTTCTAAAGGAATCAGAAAGTCATCAAAATTTCTCCACATAACTTTATTAATAACCGAATCATAATCAACTACAATATAATCTTTAACTTTTGTTCCCCAGACTTGGCACAAGAATAACTTAATTTCTTGAAGGCCTTCTATATTTGACAACGGCTGATAACTATTCCAAGAATCATCCCAAAAGAGGGCTGAATTTTGATCCTGAATAACCCAAGATAAAAAAGGGGAAATCACCTCTCTACATTTTAATAAAAAATTCCAAATCTAAGAACCCATCTTTGGATTAAGAATAGTAAAGATTCTTTCAGGTGAAGATGAATCTAGATATTTAGCTAGCATAATTTTTCCCCATTTAGAGTTTGGCTTTTCATATAAATTCCAAACCAACTTGGCTCCAAGAGCCTTATTGTGAGCTTCAATGTTATGGATCCCAATTCCTCCCTTCTGCTTCGGAATACAGATTTTATCCTAGGAAATTAGAGGGATCTTTTTTCCATTTAAGTTAGATCCGTTCCACATGAACTTCCTCAAGATATTAATGAGGCAAGAAAGGATGGACTTGGGCACCATAAGCACTGAAAGTATTTATGTGTGTTATTAAAGATAAATAAATTATATTAATAATAACTATTATATTTAGAAATTTAAAAATTACTTATTTTATTAAAAATAAATGGTTGTTACTTATTTTAAAATTAGATAAATTGCTTTATTATTATGAATATTATATTTAGAATTCTAATAAAAGAATTAAAAGAATAATATTTTCAGTCATGCAAGACAAAGGAATAAATAAATTATTTTAAATTATATTTTATTGTGACTTTTGAAAGGCCAAATTTCATGCAAACTTAAATTAGACTTTAGTTATTAAAAAGCAAACAAAAAAGAAGAGGTATTCAACAGAGATAAGGGACCACAATGTTTTCAGCAGAAAGGAGATTTATCATCTGTGCTTTTCTTTTCTGGCAATTGACAAGACGAAGAGGATTAACCTTGGACGTCAACGATTTTGAGTAGCAGAGGAGAAGGATCAACAATAGTAGTAGAAAATCGACCTTTGGCAGTGAATAAAAGCGATATTTTCCTTGTATTAAATTGCAATAAATTATGGCTGTCTATGACTGTTAAAATGTAATATTTCTAGCCTGTATCATGATAGTTTCTGGTCTATGTTGACTTGGGCGGCCAATATTTTTCTTTATGTTTCTTGTTTATAATTAAAAGCCTCATGTCATTCCTATCACATTCTTGTCGTGAACTATTAAAGACTGAGTAAAACTTCCTGCCGCAACCTCTTGTCATTCTTGTCACAACTTCCTGTCTTTCCTATCATGGCTTCCTATCATTCCTATCTTTCCTATTATAGCAGCGTGTGCTTTTCTTTTGCGGCTTCTGTCTAACATGTAACCTGATCTATAAATCATTTCTTCCTTGTTTTGCTGTTATAGGTGTTTGGCCTCTTTAACTTTGATCGACCAAGCCTTCTATTCCATTTTGGCCGCTAGTCTTCTTTAACCATGGTATTGATATTGATTTGACCTATTGTTCCTATTCTTTGTTTTGATGTTCTTTGTATACTTATTATTGTTGCATATTTGTCTTTGATGTTCATTAATTTCTGGTTTTATGTTAAGTGAATCATCTCCACTTTTTGGCCGTTATCTTTAAAACTTTGAACTGAAATGTAATAAATTCCCATTTGTTGATAAATTATTCTCTGATGGGCCTAAATTCTTAAACTAATATTTTCTTGTTTTCTGTTAGAAAACAATCTTTTGATAGAAATCAACCTCTACTTATCTAAATCAAATGAAGTAAAAATTACTCTTAAACTTTGATGATAAAATGGGATACCGTAGTTGTCTTATTTCTCTACTTTCTTGTTGTTCAAAACATATATGTTTTTGATTACATCAGGCAGCAAAAACAAGGGGCCGAACCCTTAACAGAGATTACATAAGAAAAAACACAGGCTCAGAAAACAAAAAGAGCCTGGAAACAAAACCCAGGAAACACCAGCTAACAACCAACAGAAAGTAAGCAATGACAAAAAACCAGCAACTAGGCAGCTGAAGGCACACTAGGACAAAGAGTCCTCCCAGTCATTAGCAAGAAGTTCAAAAATTTTGTCCAGCTCCTGTGTTCTGTCATTATCGGTACCCTGGGAGAAAAGTTGAATATCCTGCAAAAGGGTTAAGTTGATCATGGAAGACCTGCACAGCATGCGAGTAATGAACTTATAAAGAGTAGACATCTTGAGTTGCAGAGCCACCATCTTGTCCTTTAGCTGAGTCACTTCAGCAAAGAGAGAGCTATTGTCCCTGCCCTCATTCACATTGTCATTCTCAGTAGTAGCCCTGACATCATCCTCTTCTGGGATAGACAGACTGTTCGCTTCCACCTCTTCAACACCAATAGGGTTTTGGTCATTAAAGTTCCCCTCTCCTTCGCCAGTATCATACTGGGCCTCCACAGGGATCTGATGGTCAACCTCTTCCTTATCACTACCAGTACCAATCACATTCTCGGGGCTGTCCCTGTAAACATCTGCGGAGAGTCATTGCCATCAAACTGCCCCCCAAAAACATGATCCTCCATGTAAATTTCCTGCAAATCATCACTATCGGCCTCCTTACCGTGAGAAGAAACCTTAGAATTACTTTCTGAGTAGTCCATGAGTTTAACCATAGGGGCTGGCTTCCCAGCAATTCTGGTAGAGCATTTGACACCAGTGGAAATGCTTTTTCCTTTGCCCTTCCTAGCCTTTTTAGCAGGGTTCTCAGTAGACAAGTTAACACCTTTGGGGGTCTCCTGACTATCTTTGAGGGAGCTAAGAATAGCCGCTTCCTTGGCCAGCTCAGATAGGCGATGAAGCCGCTTCCTAGACTTAACAGAGCCCTTCTTCTTAGGGGTAGAGGTAGACATAGGAGTGGGGGTATTAGTTTCCATAGAGGTTGATGTCGGGCCATCATGACTATTAAACACAAGAGTGTGAAGAGAAGCACATTTGATAGAAGCCGACGGAGTATTGGGGGAGGGTTCCACAGCCAGGTAATGGAGAGTGGCAGGGGGCGTCAGGGCCAAGTGAAACAATAACCTATTGTAAACATATATGTTGATACTATAGTTGTGAGACAATAACTATTGTAAACCTTGTTCTTATTTAAATGCTGTTACAGTTCCTGTCACCAGTGTGACATTAAACCTGTTTATGATTTTCCTCAGCTTACTTAAATTAATTAGAAAACCTATTATTTTTTGAATATCATAATGAACAGATTATATGTTAAAATTATCCTTTCTTTATATGTCAGAGTGATGGAGTAAATTCTGAGATGTAAATATCATTATCTTATTAAAACTTCTTGAAAAGAATTGGCATACTTGATTAGAATGATTTAGAAAACTCAATACATATTATGGAAATAGAATGAAATATGGACTAGTAAATGAAACTGATTTAATAGATGCAATTGTATGAACAAATAATGGATTATTGCTTGAAAGGTGTGTTTTTTCATGATTGATGCATGGGAAAGGGATTAGAAATGGTCATAGGTGATTTTGGATTTATTTATTTTATTTATTCATTGATTTATTATTTATTTATTTACTTGTTTATTTAGAGAAAAGAAGGTAGATTTTTATCTAAGAATGTGATTGGGTTACTTTCTAGGCTAGGATGCCGAATGTGGATTTTTAGAGATGGCTTTTCCTCTTTTCAGGAATTGAACCAGGTTACTATGTTAAAGGTTTAGATCTAAATGAGTTGACATTGAAAAATATGTTTATTTTGTCTAGCAAACTTATTTATATATATCTCTGCCACATCATGTTGTGAGACAATCTGTATTTCATTATTTAGAATTGCACATTCAGACACTAGGGTTGCATTGGGTGTTCCCTCCTGCCAGTTGTTTCCAGTTAGCTAGACATTTTGTGCAGGGCTGGGTTTCCTTCATTTCATGAAGGGATCTAGGGAAGTGTAATTACTTCATGGTTGGGTGGAAAAGCACCTGGGCCATGTTCCCATCTCTCGGCTCGTAGGTGGAGGACCACTTGGTTCATGCAACTGATGAGCGTATTGATTCATTTATTCTTGTTGAACATTATTATTGGATGTATTATGGCATGATTGTCAAAGGACTTTGTGTATGATTTTATAGTGCTTTTACCTGGGATGAGCACGCGAGTTGTAAGATTTAATGACATTATTTGATTTATATTGATGAGATTATCTTTTGCAAGATTTAATGATTCTTATGGATTCTTATTTATGATATATTGACTTTATTGGATCTTATTTGTGAGACTTATCTTTTACTTGTGATATTGTAATTAAGCGGATAAATTACACCTTTTTATCTTTTGCGGATTAATTACATCATTTTACTTTTATTTCTTATGATGTATTTAAGTGGATTATTTACTTCATTTTACTTCGTTTTACTTTTGAGTGGTTTTGAGGGCTTTTACACACTTGAATAAATTAGAAAGTGTAACTCTAAGGCCCATATTAACTTTGAATTGCTTTAAAAATACATTTGTGAAATCATGAAATGTGTGAATAGACCCTTGAGGAAGTGAAAAGAACACATCAAAATCATAATCCTTTAGGGTTTGTGGAAGTAATTTGTTAATAGCTTATCCTCATATAGGAAGTATATACATGTAGCTATAGAATATCTCAAATGTGTGCTTGGATCACCTTTTCCACCATACATTGAAAAACATGATGTCACAAAGCCCATAGGGAGAGGGTGTATAAAAACCTTGTATGATAGTGGTGTATGTCTAGCGTCCTTGAATTCCTCACTATCTTGTTTATATGGTTTAGCATCCAGTCTCTTTTATACTTGATATATCTTGTGAATCAGTGAAATTAGGGTGAAAGATGGAAGGGTGATTAGTGAAGGTTGGGGGACACTATGATGTGTATAGGAATTGGTGTGAGATATAAGAGGAATGGAAGTGGTGATAGGTTGGGAAAGAGACATTGAGAAGGATAGGTACTTAAGGGCATTCATGGGCATGGATGAAGGTGTGGAATGAGGGATAGACGTAGCATGAGAGGCAATGATATATGTAGTAGTGTTGTGACTAAGAGGGGTAATAGTAGGTGGGGTAGTAGTAGATGAGATGGGCATAAAGGTGTAATACATCATGAGGTATGTGGACATCTTGGGGGTATCTTTAGGAGGGAGGCCATAAGGAGAAGGGAAGGTGGAGAAACAATAAACACTATGTGGAGGTACACTAGTATAAGTATGGGTCATTGGGTGACACTATGGGGATGAGTAGTTGAGGTGGAAGTAATGCTATAAAATGGATTAGTGGTAGAGGAGGGAGAGGAGGTAGATGCACTAGCCATAGTAGATGAAATAATCTTATCACTAACAACTTGTAAGATTTCTAACCCAAACAATTTATTGATGAACACATTATGAATCATATCAACTAGTTGTGTTGGATTTTAGCACTATCCAAGCTAGCAAGCTCATTTTCAAAATTATGGTTGTCTATATGAACATTATGATCATAATCCTCATTGTTTTTCTAAACTCCAACATTAGAATAGATCTTAATTTTATTAGATTGGACAACCATGTTAGGGTTTAAAAGAGTACTCCTTCTCAATGGAAGATTATGATTTCTAGTAGCTCGTACCATATAATAAAAGTTATGAAAATAAAGCTATAAACTAAATATTAGTTGCATGTCAGATCTAAAACATGAAACCCTAATGGTATAGGCAAAGGTTGATAGGGCAGGTGAAAGATATAGCAAAATAATGAAGTGTAGACCCTAAAAGGAGGTGTAGTAATAATTTAGTAATGTAAGGTACACAAGCCGTAGAAAGATCTAACATAATATAATATAACCAAAAAATGTAGATATGAAAACCCTAACATAGTGAATGTATAAACCCTAAAGTAAAACCCTAGAGTGGTGTAGGACTGGAGGGGTTCACCCAAAATATAAAGGAAAACTTTCCCTAAGCTTAATATAGGCTAATCCAATAAGATGCGTACACATAAGAAAAAAATAACCTAGATTAATTAAGTGTTAATTATGGGAATAGATATTAGGAAATTGAAACATTAAATGCTAACTTAGAAAAGTAAATGCAAAGAAAGTTAATGCCACTTAGCTTTAGTCTTGAAGATGCATTACTCTATTATATTTCTAATGCCACTTTGATTTAGGCTTGATGATGAATATCTCTATTATAGTTTCAAGATGTACACTATCTTGGTATTGGGAATATGACCTATCTGTTAGTGTTTTTCCTTAGACTTTGCACAAGATTTGTGCCTCTATCTAGGTTGAATCTAATCTTGTAGATCACTTCTATGTCTGTAGATTTGTCCTCTACCATGTAGATCTGATCTTTCTCTACGATTTACTAAATTCCTTGATGTATACTCTACTATCTTGATTGGTGGTATTTAAGAATACTTTTAGAGGGTTGCTAGATCATTAGGGATAAATATATCCTAGGTTAACCCCTAGAAAGGACCAACTTTATGGTTGTGCCTATGATTGAAGACATCAATCTTTAGCTGTGCAAATGGTCCTAGGATGTATATGAAAAATCTAATTCTTTTTAGTGCACTATTTTGAAATACTCCTATAGTAAATTTTGATTGAATTCTCTAGGATGAGATGATATTTGGATATGAGAGGATGATATAAATGGGTACAATTGAATGAATTTAAAGCACAAATACATAACAATCAATTGCACAAACATGTGTTTTGTCTACTCACAACGATGAGTGAAATGGGTGAGAGTCGACCAATTTTGAATTTAAATTTTAGAAATTTAGGGATCAAATCTATAGTCACAGGATCGATCTTGCACCCATGGAAATGACTCAAGATGATGGAAAAGTAATTTCAAATCTTAGAAATAATTTTTGATCATGGTAGGTGCAATAAATGTGTTATGTATGGAGAGATGTGTAGAAATAGATAAGATGCAGATGAAAGTGTGTAATAGGGATGTGTAAAGTTTAGAGGAATGAGCCAACTTAACACAAGATTGTGTCATTTATCAATATATAATTGTATTAAGCCATTCTCTCAAAATAGGCACAAAACAAAATGGGAAACACCATAGATATGCAAATTTAACTAATACAATATAATTGTACTAGTGGATAGAAGGGTATATTTCCTCTTATATGGTCTTCTTATTATTGAGCCAAAAAATCTTGTTTTAAATTTTATTACTTCAATAGAAACTAGTTGTTTGAGTTGAAATTTCTAAATGTAGAATGATTATTGACCATTGATCATTTGATGGGGAATTTGAACCTAGAAAGCATACACTTTTTAGACTACCCATTTACTAAAGTTGTATTGAAACTATTCTTGTTACATGGTCTAAAATTTCACAAAGTACCTTGTTGGACTAAGTGAGAAGTTGATGGGGGGGATGTTTACGTAGATGATGGGTATGAAATAATTTACAAGAATAGTGTTTTTATTAGGTCTAAGGTGGCTATAATGGACATAATGTAACAACCTTTAGTGTTAACCATTAAAATAAAACCCAAGACACCTATATTTTGTATTTACATTATCTACTTACATGAAGTAAGCACTATAAAACTAATTGATAGATACAATTATTAGTTTACTATCATATCTGTAATTTTATTGAATTCATCTAATAGTTAAAACAATAGTATCACATATTTTAATTTCTTCAAGAAATATAGTACATGTTCAAATAATAAGCTCATCACAATTATTTTTCACATAATAATGTGCATTTTATTAGTAATTAGTGGAACTATTAAATTAGAAATAAGACCATAAATTTTCCCTTGTTTACATTTTATAAAAGTTGTACACTTTTTAATAAACATCAAATCAATACAATTTCATTCTATATGGTATATGTAATTTCTAGCTAGTATCTATCACAAAAATACAAATATCTCTTTGATAAAAAATAATATTACAATATGAATGTATGATTCTTTTGCTTTTCTTATAAATATAATCATATTCACTTGGTAAAGTAGATATAAGAATCATGGTAGCATGAACATTGAAGTAAAGAGGGATCCATTTGGTTGCAGCAATAATAGTTGACATGAATCTTCACCAAGTCAGACATACTCATGTAGTATAGTGGTCTTAGTGGTATTGTAAAGAGAGTTAATAGTTCAACAAATGATATTAAGCAGATTGTGTATTAGTGTACATTATGTTGCAATACATTCTAGAATTAGGAATGAATCATGGAGTTATTTAATGTAATTAATAATCTATCACATTTCAAGGTATAAATCATATAAAGTAATAAAACATTAAAAGAGGAAAAAATATGGGAAGAAGAACGAGAAGTGTTAGCATGAAGATATATCATGAAAAGCCATAATTCATAATTTTATTTATCAATTGGCCAAGATTTTTGTTTAATATTTGTTCTATTAAATTTTTGTTTTGTTAGTTGTGAGGAGTTTTTGTGAATGCAATCATGCTATTACACCCAACCCTTGCTCCCACTATAAGTTACAACTCTTGACACAATTAAAATATATACTATGAACCAATCGAAATTTGTCTTTCAATTTTTTTTTAAAGTTTAAACATGACTCCTATAATGAGAAACGATAAGATAATTTTGATTGAATATATACTATTTTTAACAATTGGTTATCATTTGTTTAAGATAAATATTATTTACTTTTCTTAATAAATTTTCAAATTTTAATTTTCATAATTTTTATTTACTCTTTTGATGTCCTTTATACATTAATAATTTCACAATATTTTTTCTACAAATGGTTTTATCAAGAATATTTTCATAATGTGGTATCACATTTGTAATTGCTACTTTAATAAGATACATTTTTCTCTCTATTTCATCATTAGCCAAGTTACATTATGCACGTTAGAATTTCACATTTTCCATTGCTAACTCCATCACTTTCTTCATAATTTTTCAAAGGGCAAAGTTGTTTGAAAACAAAGCATCTATATTCACAACATTTGGTTTCCTTCTAAGGCTTGCATTTTGTGCAAAATATGTCATCTCAAGCTTTTCCCATGGTAGATCTCCTTAATATATACTTCATTAAACCTTTGGAATAAATTTTATCACAATAAATTTTATATACTTTTATGTACAATATTTTTTTAGTATTCTCTTATACATAATGAGGTCATTTCTATTAATTCTTGGTTCATTTCTAATGCAAAGTTTACAAGATCCTCCACGAGGCTAGGAAATCCTTTAAGGATTTAAAATACCTATGGAGCTTCAACAATTATATGGTTGACAACTTAATATGGTTTTCATTATTTATCACTTGATTTAGCTAAGATGATTATACTAAGTATAGAATTATTGCAACTCTTAGAGAGACTGGTTGAGAAAAGACTTCTTTCTAATAGGATTTGGTCTAATTGGGTGGCTATTTCCATTAGGCATCCCAATCATGCAAGTAGAAATGTTGAGATGGATTTTCTTTCAGAGCATTCACAATGAGTTTTTCCACTAGCCTACTAGTTGTCACTTGCACTCACATCTTCTTTCTGATAACTAACCGACTAAATCTCAACGTATATTATAATAATCACTATTGTGGAAAGTTTAGTTCATAGAAGTGATTAATGTTTATTGTTTCATAAAAATAATGAATTATTTATCATACTTCTACCCTTATGTTATCCAAGTTTTATTTGAAAATTATATAATTGTAATGGTGAAATTTGCATACCCATGTTATTTCCCATTTAGTTTTGTACCCATTTTGAAGGAATGTCTTGATACATGTACATATTGGTAAATGGCACAATCTTGTGTGAAGTTTGGCTCATTTCCCTAGCCTTTTACCCATCTCTATACACATATTCTCACATCCTTTATCCATACCTTATCCTTTTGTCCATTTTCCTATGTATTCTTTGTTTATTATGCCTATCCATGCACTTGTACCTAGACATTTCATTCCCACCTTGATTTTTCCACCTTTTTGTTATGATGGTCAAAAGATACATGTCCACTATTTTGATCATAAATTTTGATCCTTAACTTAGAATGACAATTTCTTAAGTGTTTGAAACAAAACAATGAGATCTAAATTGGGTTTCTCTCATAACTTGGTGGGTCAATTCTGCACTAGCATAATTAATCTTGTATGCATGGATTTGATCTCTGACATTTTAAAATTCAAATTCAAACTTTAGTTGACTCCCACCCATTCCTTTCCCAACTAGAGTTGATAGACACATATTTGCATGATTTATTGCTATGTACTTGTATTTAATGGCATTCAATTGCATTCATTTGAAGATCCAAGCATTCTTTGAATATCATTCACATTGAGGCAAGGAAACACTTCAATTGGTGCTCTACAGCAAATCTAGATCCACACATTCATCCTAGATAGCAGAAAAGGTAGAGGAAGTAGAGGTGAATCATGTGAAACAAAAAGCATAAGTGTATAGACTGTTAGGACATTTCTGTATGTGAAAGAAATTTCTATTGACATAAATTTGACCCTGATCTATTGACTTAACCCACTACAGTGTAGATAATATTTTTTGATCTCAAGGCAAACTATACACTATCATATTTTGTTTTTGATCTTGAGGCATTCATATTTCAATGTCATACTAAATTTCTCTTCAGTCATAGAGCTAAGTACCTTTATTTTTCCTATTTACTTTCTATACATGAACATTTAATTTAAGAAGACATTAGCCCATAGATTATTATTAATTAATCTAGGTTAATTATTTCTGATGTGTATGCATGTCATTAGATTAATCCTATATTAAGCTTAGGGAAAGTTTATTTTCCTTTACATTTTGTTGAACTTGTTCCATCTTACACCCATTGGGGTTTGAACTTAGGGCTGCACATTCACTAATTTTAGGGTATTTTAGACTTGATATTATTTTGATTTTATCCAATTCAATTTTGAAATTACAAGGGTTTGTAGTTATTCATTCTTATTATACCTTGATTAGGGTTTGGGTATACATAGTAATATATATATTATCTCACTTTCCTAGACTAAGATATTCTACCTTGTGGTTCCTCTTAGGTCTTGCTCCTTGGCTGATAGTCATGCATACATTTTAGATTTTGAGAAGTTCTTATCTTTCATTACACAACATCACTCTATCCTTGATATTCTCATAACACATTTATATAAGGATAAGGATGTGTTTTCTATGGAGGGCTTGTTCTATGATGTCTCACCTTTTCATTTCTTCATGGATTTGACTAGTGTTCATCCATGACTTAATATTAGATATATTTATGTCTTTTTGTCATGAGTTTCATGATGATCATATGGCTTGTGATAGTGATGACCATCAACCTAGCAAGGATTTATCATGTGTTAGTGATGCATCTAGTATGATGGCTATTGATGATATCACACCTTCATCACCTATCTCCATGGACTCATGTGCTTTGAATGCATTACCTTACATTAAATATGATGATGAGTATAATGATGTTTTCAACATTTCATGTTTAACTTATGAATACTTATAATGTACATACACATGTCTTAATTTCACCTACATGGGATAACAATGAGCTTTTACCCATGCCTAGTGATATACTTGTTGATTTTGAATTACCTATCTACGATGATTATCCTAGAAATGAGCCTTATAATGATTGCAGTTCTTCTATCACTAGTGATATGCCTTGTTCACTTTCACATGAGGTCATTGTTGAACACGCTAGGATACTGAGAGAGGGGGGTGAATCAGTATCTAATCAAATTTCAAATCCTCTGGAGCATAGTAAAACTTAAGCAATACAACATCAATATAAACATGAAAGATTAAAACAATGCACATCAACACATAACACCAGATATATGTGGAAAACCCCAGAAGAGAAAAACCACGGTGAGGATTAACTCACAATATATGAAGCTCAAAATTACAACTTTGTTTTAGGGCTACAACCCAAGGAAGCTACTAGTCCATGCAGACTTTGTTTTAGGGCTACAACCCAAGGAAACTACTACTCCTTGAAGACTTTGTTTTAGGGTCACTCCCAAGGAAGCAACTACTCCCTGAACTGAGAACTAACTCAACAATGATTACAATATGACATTCCTTCTACTACCTGAAAACTGACATTGAAGCTCACACCTTTGATGATTGCACTTCTTCTTCTTCTTCTGATTGTATCAATTAGGCGCACTCTTCACTTCTCTCCTATCACAAAAATGTCTTGAAGATGAATTAGGACAACCTCTAAAACTTCTACTCTTTCTCCTTTAGTCGCACATCACAATGCATATGATATTCATACTCTGCTATTCACACTTTCGTGTTTTCATTTTCACATTCATACTTCACCTAGATCAATTAGGTTCACAATATATACATGATATTACATTGATTTCATTACAAGTCAGACAATACAACAAGGATATTACATTTTACAAGTCGGATAGAGATCACACAACATGAAAAATGCATAGGGCAAGCCCTATCATGAACTACACACTACTCTAGAAAAAAACACATGTCTTGTAGAGCCCAATACATGCTTAGTCTGGTCCTAAACATCCTTCACATCATAATTCTTCAAGGAATATCATCTGCATGTTACAAAAATTTGAATTAGGTCATCCTTAAGCAAGAACACATGAACCTTGTAGCACATCGGTCTTCACAATCTTGGTGATGCTCATGAATGGTAAAACATTGCTTGTTCTTCTTCCAGGTGAGTCTATAGGACCTATACATCATCTTCAAACTCTTCTTGAACTCCGCAAAACAAGAACTTTGTGGTGCATACCTTCAATATTTTTCAGACAACCAAATAGAGGCATAACCTGGCAATATCATCATTTTAAACCACAACCAGTTCCAAAGAGAGTAAAAAACCATCTTGTAGAGCAACAGGAGACAACAAAAGATTGTCAGGACCATCTTCCATCAGTTTATGTACCATTTCATGCCACACCAAGTTGGCGCACAACATCAACATATGTCCTGAGAACAACTAGGCATCCAGAATTGTCTGTATCACAACTGTCATTTGAAAACTAATCTTGCGGACCTCCAAAGTACCAGAAACCCATATGGATGCACTCATACACTACTGTGGACATATCCTCAAAACCACATAGCCACATCTATCATTGTGGAGGAATTCGGCGCATTCCAAACAGTCTTCATCTTCACTTGATTCTACCAGAGCATATACCGGAACACTGTCTCTCATAACTTTCACTGCGGAGGGACAAATGATATGAAACTTTGGATTTATCACCTTTACATCATACTTAAGTTTTGAACCATAGGACCATATCTTCAAGTGTGGAGGAATGTGGAGCAATTTCTTGGGCAGTCTCCCATGCAACTTTCTATGGCAGAAGTCTTCATCACTTTCCAGAGATCAAATCCTACTTGTGTTCTTAGTATTGACTGAGGCATGACATCCAACCATGATATCCAACCATGAACTTTAGCAACCACATTACATTCAGCATGACATCCAACCATGAACTTCAGTAACCACATCACAACCAACATCAACAATATATTAGACAATCCAAACTGAGTGTTGACATCAATGACAATAACACAACCTTATGTATCATATGTGCAACAAT
The DNA here is from genome assembly GCA_027924645.1 of Cunninghamia lanceolata. Taxonomy (NCBI): domain Eukaryota; kingdom Viridiplantae; phylum Streptophyta; class Pinopsida; order Cupressales; family Cupressaceae; genus Cunninghamia; species Cunninghamia lanceolata. The sequence goes on along the minus strand of BSBN01000564.1, from coordinate 1,313,658 downwards.
CTCCCCCTTTGGAATTCATGGAAACACATACCTGTACATTCCCCCCCTTTGACATCAAGGACAAAGGGAAAATACTTCTTCTCCTTATGGCACAAGCTCTCCTCCTAGGGTGCACATCTTCTCTTTCTCTCCCCCTTCTGCAAGGCTCCCTCTGTCAATAACCACAACTACCTACTCCCCCTGAGAGGTAGCCATCATTAGTCTAGGAAAAAGATATAGCATAAACTCCCCTTGGATAGATGCACCACTATGCATCTAGCAAGAAGGAGGGGCAATTACCCATAACCTCTGCCAACCATCCTCAATAGTGTCCTTTATAAGAGCCTTTGTGAAAATATCTACAATCTGATCCTTTGTTGGAACATATTCCAACCTTACTTCCTTATCTGCAACCTTCTCTCTCAAAAAGTGATACCTAATTTCTATATGCATGGTTCTAGAATGCATCATTGGATTCTTGGAAATATTGATAGCACTTGTATTATCACACAAAATAGGAATAGGTTTATCATACACTACCTTGATTTCCTTTAGGGTTTGTTTCATCCACAATACTTGTGTACAACATGATGCTGCTGCAATATACTCTGCTTCTATAGTTGATAATGACACTAAATATTGCTTCTTTCTCTACCATGAAACTAATCTGCTTCCTAAGAAGAAAGCACCACCACTTGTACTTCTTATATCATCAACACAACCAACCCAATCAACATTAGTGTAGGCACTCAGATCAAAGTCATTACCTCTTAGATACCATAAGCCATAATCTAGAGTTCCCTTCAAGTATCTAAATATTCTTTTCACTGCCTTCTCATGTGTTTTCTTGGGATTAGCTTGATATCTGGAAAGCATACATGTTGTATGCCTGATATCAGGTCTAGAAGTAGTCAAGTACAACAATCCTTCAATCATAGATCTATAGGAAGTCTGATTAACCTCCAGAGACTCATCATCCTTGCTCAAGTGACATCCAATGACCGTGGGAGTACTCACTGGTTTAGAGTCCTCCATATTAAATTTCTTCAACATCTCTTTGACATACTTAGCTTGAGAAATAAAAATACCATCATCTAGCTGAGTAATTTGAAGTCCAAGGAAGAAAGACATCTCACCAATCATAGACATATCAAACTCTTTTTGCATCTCCTCTGTAAACCTCTTACACATTATTATCTCCACCAAAGATGATGTCATCAACATACACTGCAACTATCAATATCATATCTCCTTCTTCCTTGATGTAAAGATTGCTATCTGTAGTACCTTTCTTGAAGCCTTGCTAAAGTAAGTACTTAACCAACCTAGCATACCAAGCTCTATGTGCTTTCTTGAGACCATACAAATCTTTCTTGAGTCTACACACCATGTCTAGATCTTTTGATATATGAAAACCATCTGGTTGCTCAATGTAGACTTCCTCCTCTAGATCACCATTCAAAAATACTGACTTGACATCCATCTGATAAACCTTAAAGTTCTTGTGAGCAACTAGAGCAAGAAATATCCCGATTGCCTCCATCCTAGCTACTAGAGCATCTAGGTCTCATTAAAGTCAATGCCTTCAACTTGTGAATATCCTTTACACACCAATCTTGCTTTATTTCTCACAAATTCACCTTCTCCATTCATCTTGTTCTGAAACACCCACTTTGTTCCTATAACATTCTTATTGGCTGGTCTGGGAACCAATTCCCATGTCTGATTCTTCTCAATCAGATTCAATTCTTCTTCCATTGCCTTTATCCATCCATCATCTCTGCTAGCATCAACAAAGTTTTTGGGCTCTACTTTTGATAATAAACACAAATTTACTTGCTCATGTGCCTTAGTAAACCTTCTCCTAGTTTGCACACCTTCATTCCTATCTCCAATGATCCGATCTGCTGAATGGTTCTTCTGAACATACTTTACTGGAGTCTTAGGTATCTACTCTGATTCTTGTTTCTTTTCTTCTTTTTCTTCTTCTTCTTCATCTTCAATGCATGGAAAGATATTAGATCTAGAGTCCTCTGATTCTTATGAGATCTGATACAGGTCTTCATCTACGTTGACATTTGTGCTTTCAACCATCTTCCCCAATCTCTTGTTGTAGCATCTATAGGCTTTACTTTTGGTTGAGTAACCAAGAAAGATCCCTTCATCACTTCTTGAATCAAACTTTCTTAGGTCTTCTTCATCTCTTCTGATATAGCATTTGCTGCCAAAGATCTTGAAGTATTTGATAGTATGTAGCATCTCATTCCATAATGCTCAAAGATTAACATAAACATTCATCTTAATCAAGAGATTAGGTAACAACATGATTATCTGAATCAAAGTTAAACAATAAATATTCATTATCTTTTTAACAACTAAGCATGTTATTCTAAACAAAATATAACAAGGCTTACAATTACAATAATCAATTACATATCCTTAGTGAATAAATTTCACTATGCACGTACAAGTTATGCTCAAGGCATCATGTATCAAATTATACATCACATTTGACCATCAAGTCATAAAATGAAAAGCATTGTATCTAGAACACATGACATCTATCTTCATAAGCCTCGGCTTGTCTCATGCTTGGCAAGGAGAGCATTATCCTGGTGCTTTTCCACCAACCACAGACCAGCGGTCCCCCAGACAACTTCCTACCTAGAAGTGGCCCTACCCTTCATGGAAGGGATAGATATAAGGTACCAATATGTTAGCCATCTTAGTATCTAGTGTTGTGTCCTTTATAATGTTTCTCGGCCATGTAACTATAGATCCTCTATAACTATGCATGACACTATTGGAGACACTATGCCATCTGGAGCACTATGGACCAATAATGCATGCAGAGATGGATGCATTACTTTGGCCAAAAATTTACATACATGTACGTTTCACAATGAATGTCATCATATGTCCACCATCCTAACTTGACTTAGAAGCTGTCATGTCCTACAATATGCTTAATTTGACCTTTCACTCTAGGTCTAGCCCAAGTGGGTTAAGTTTAGTTCATAGTCCAATACTATGACATTTAACTCTCAATTTAGAAGTATATCAAAAATAATGGATTACTTAGTTTCAAGGAACCTGTGACTCCTCGCCACTCTATTCCATATTTTAGTTAAAGATTAAAAATCACGAGTATGATACCCTAGGTATACCATGCCTTAACTGTTAAGGAGGGTTTTAACATTAGACCATATCCAATACCCATGTGGGTTTTCAATAGAAAACATACTCCTCATGGAGTTCAATCATAATAATGAATAGGGTTTTATTCACATTGCCATATACAAGTATGACTTAAGTTATATATATATATATATATATTTCTCTACTCTTAATGATTGCCACAACAAGATGAGTAATCTTCCTAATGCCTCGACATGCATGCAAGCTTCCATGCATTAGGACATTAATCATGGTATTATAGTCCATCTTCCTCTATCTAGGGTAGCACTAAACATAGCCATTGGTTTTCATAATAACCCATTTATCGAAATCAATTTTTGGTATATGAAAGGTTTTAAGAATGTAGTTTAAAGGGCTATTGGCACAGTCTATAGATGAGGTATGAAAGATTATCACCACAGTTCATGGCTTGGGCCACGGCTGTATGCAAGCTGAGCCCATAATACTAAACTCTATATAATGGTTTCACACTCTCCATGAGTGCTATCGACTCATCATATGAGTCACAATGTCTTTTTATTATTACTAACAATAATGCCATGTCAACACCCGACATGAGGATGCTTCAAGGGTTTTGAGCTTGACCATATAGGCCTTGAGCTATCAACACAAGAAAGATTCAACTCATATCATCTTATGATGCATATGTTATCATTGGCCCACTGGCTTGCAAATGTTTAGCTTATGAATATGTATGTCATATTCTGCCAATGGCCTGGAGATCATTCTCCATAAAGAAATAGTGTTACATTATGGCCGATAGTTTCAAGCAATACACAGTAAATGTATAAGAATAGTCGACATAGTCGACATTTATGTTTTTAAGAAAACGTTACTATAAGCAAATATACAGAATATAACTCTTTCAGACTTCAATTCAACTTGAACGAAGTTGTATGGAGTCGGCAACTATGATATATATCTCACACCACGAACTGTGTATCGTCCAATACGTACTCCAAGATTGTAATGTCTGTGTTTTCTAGTTTTAGGTCTGTCTTTCCTTCTCCTTGCACCTAGAGAGTATCCTCTCTCCACCATCACACAATAATCATCTATCTAATGATACGAGCAAACTTTCCTTTGCTGTTTCATTACATGTCGAACCTGGGGTAACTACTATCCGTGCCCATATTGGGGTGGGTGGTTTCCCCCACTCCGCCACCCTCGATATCAAAGGAGCCTTTCGGCCTCCTTCTTACCATCTGCAAGAATTAGATGGGTAGCATCTCTCTCTATTAGCCGAACTAGCAACTCATCACTCCACTACGTGGTGATGTTAACCCATAACAAAATTATTATTATCCATAATAGTGTTACAACATATTTTATAATAGGTTTAAAAAATAGTCACAACACTATTGTTGTCAATATCTAAAGAGGTTACCACACACACACACACACACATAAATAAAATCATCCTTACTAAATGATAAGGGTTAAATACTATATATATAATATCAAAGGTTATCATTATAAAAATGAAAACAAAAGATGATTCACGACTAGATTAGGGTTGTCGGGGTCAGGTAATACTCCCCCTCTATTGACTATAAACTTAGTTGAATAACAAGGAATAAAGAATTAATATCCCCATTTGAAAATAAGGTAACAAGAGATTTCTTCGTCTCTTAACATGACTATCTCTCGACTTGCGACGATGTTCTAGGAATGTCATTTAGTCATTATGACTTGTTGAGATAGCACCATCAACAAAATGACTCACAAAGAAAACAATTACTAAGAAGGAAGACATGACTCATGACAACTTACAAAGGGGTTCGAAAGGACATAGAATCCGATACTCAGATGGCTATTTGACCCATTTCCTGACATCTATCTCTTCCTCTCAGATGATACTCTCCTTCCTTCTTCGAAGGATGATGCATTTTCTTCCTATTCACACTCAACATAATAAAATCATGATCAGTGCATTATCATCTATTTCATAGTTCAAAATAATTAAATATTCATATGATCAAATAGTTTCTTAACAATCATTAGTCCATAATCAAAAATTAAATCAGATATTTCTACAATATCTACTCAGTAAACTATGATTAATCCTCATGATTACCATGCAAAGTTAGGATTAGGTCTAATCATATGTTGGGGATGTAACATAGTAGGAGGTCTTCCATACCATAGCTCATAAGGGGTCTTAGTGCTTTTGACCCTTAACTATACTCTGTTAGTCAGATAGACAAAAGTGTGAACTGCTTCCTTCCAATACAGGTCAAGTAGATCTGCATCCTTCAACATTGCCCTAGCCATCTCTTGCACAGTCCTATTCTTCTTTTCCACTACCCCATTTTGCTGAGGGGTCCTAGGAGCTGACAGATGTCTCCTAATCCCATGATCTTCACAATACTTATCAAATTCATTTGAAGTAAACTCACCTCCTCTATTAGACCTTAAACATTTGATCTTAGTATTCATTTCATTCTCAACCATATCTTTGAAAACCTTAAAATTATCAAGGGCATCTAATTTTTCTCTCAAGAAAGTAACCCAAGTCATTCTAGAATAATCATCAATAAGTAACATGAAATACCTTGCACCTTGTTGACTCTTTACTCGTGTAGGATCACATAGGTTAGTATGAATCAGCTCCAAATGCATTGAAAAAGAGTACTCCTTGCTCTTGAAACTTGTCTTTGTCTGCTTTCCCATTTGACATTCCTCACACAATGTGTTTGCAAGCATGTTTATCTTGGGCATATCTCTCACCGCATGAATAGAGCTGATCTTTACCATATTATCAAAGTTGATGTGTCCCATTCTCTTGTGGCACAACCAACACTCACTAGACTAAGCCAATAAGTATGTTCTTCCATTTACCTCCTTTAGATGATGAATGCCACCATATGACTTGATGCCTTCAACAACTAGTTTACTGGACCTTGCCTTCCTAATTTCACAACCTTTGGCATGAAAGGTAAGATTGTATCCTTTATTGCACATCTAAGTGACACTAAGAAGATTATGATTTATTACTTTGACATTGAGAACATCCTCAGTCCTGTTCTTTCCATCAATAGTTATAGCACCCTTTCCATATATTTGTGTTGACTCATCACCACCAAACTTAACAACTCCATCATTCCAATTCTCAAGACTGATAAACTTCTCCTTGTCACCAGTCATATGATTGGAGCAACCACTGTTAATTACCCAAGCCTTGGCTTCTTCTTATGCATGAAAGGAAGTCCATACAACCATTGATCTATCATTGTTTTGGTCGGCTTGCAAGGTATCGGTCTTTGCAAATTTTTTAATATCATACTTTTTATTACCAACATTCAAGGCCATGAAAAGTGTTTCATCATTTGAATCATCATGATCCTCATTTTCTGAAGAACAACTGCTCTTTATGGTATACAAGCTTCTTTTGAACTTGTCTCTCTTGTTACTACCCCTTGATTCTTTAAAAGGACATTTAGAAGGAAAATGACCAATCTTTCCACAATTGAAACAATTGAAAGGTAACTTATCTCTGTATTTTCCTATGCCCTTCTTTAAGGTTCTTGCAAATTTTTCTTCTACTTCTTCAAGGTCATCATCTTGATTAGCTACTTCATCTCCTATCTTCTTACTTATTTTAAATGTAGTCTCCTTTGGAATACCTTTGTCAAAATCTCTCATCTCAAAGGCTGGGAGAGAGCCAAACAATTGATCTATTGTATATGTATCCAAGTCCTGAGTCTCCTCAATAGCAGATACCTTATGACTATAAGATTTGGGAAGATGTCTCAGTACCTTCTTCACAATTTCATCTTCTTTCACTTGACCACCAAGACCTATGATGCCATTAACTATTTCATCCACTTGAAGCATATAACTAGAAATGTCTTCATTTTCTGTCATCCTTAGGGTCTCAAATTTACTCTTGAAGATTTGCATCTTGGCTTGCTTCACTTTACTATATCCTTCATAAATGCTTTCAAGTTTTACTCAGACATCCTTAGCAGATTTGCAACTCATTACCTTTAAAAGTTTTGTATCCTCTATTCCACTCATGATAGTACTCTTTGCCTTGGCATTATTATCATACAACCTAATCTCATTAGCATATGCAGGCTTAGAATTAGAAGCAGTATAACCCTTCACAACAACTTGCCATACACCAAACTCTAGAGAAGATAGATAGTTTTCCATCCTTAGCTTCCAAAAGGAATAATTTGTTCCATCAAACATAGGTATCTTGTGAGATCCATTAGGAGCCATCCTAGACCTTCCTCAAGGGGTTAAGCTTCTTTTGAGTAACTTGGCTCTGATACTAATTGTTGAACACACTAGGATACTGAGAGGGGAGGTGAATCAATATCTAATCAAATTTCAAATCCTCTGGAGTAGATTAAAACTTAAGCAATACATCATCAATATAAACATGAAAGATTAACACAATGCACATTAACACAACACCAGATATATGTGGAAAACCCAAGAAGGGAAAAACCACGACGAGGATTAGCTCACAATATATGAAGCTCAAAATTACAACTTTGTTTCAGGGCTACAACCCAAGGAAGCTACTACTCCTTGCAGACTTTGTTTTAGGGCTACAACCCAAGGAAGCTACTACTCCCTGAAGAATTTGTTATAGGGTCATTCCCAAGGAAGCAACTACTCCTTGAACTGAGAAGAAACTCAGAAATGATTACAGTATGATAGTCCTTCTACTGCCTGAAAACTGACATTGAAGCTCACACCTTTGATGATTGCACTTTTTCTTCTTTTGATAATTGTATCAATTAGGAACACTCTTCACTTCTCTCCTATCACAAAAATGTCTTCAAGATGAATCAGGACAACCTTTAATACTTTTGCTCTTTCTCCTTTAGTCGCACATCACAATGCATATGATATTCATACTTTGCTCTTCACACTTTCATGTTTTCATTTTCATAATCATACTTCACCTAGATCAACTAGGTTCACAATATATACATGATATTACATTGATTTCATTACAAGTCGGTCAATACAACAAGGATATTACATTTTACAAGTTGGCAAGAGATCACACAACATGAAACATGCATAAGGCAAGCCCTATCATGAACTAAATGCTACTCTAGAAAGAAACACAGACCATACGGATCCCAATACATGCTTAGTTTGGTCCTAAACATCCTTCACAACATCATTCTTCAAGGAATATCATCCGCATGCTACACAAATTTGAATTAGGTTGCCCTTAAGCAAGAAAATGTGAACCTTGTAGCACCTCAGTCTTCACAATCTTGGTGATGCTCATGAATGGTAAAAAAATGTTTTTCTTCTTCTAGGTGAGTCAAAAAGACCTATACATTATCTTCAAACTCTTCTTGAACTTTGCATAACAAGAACTTTGTGGCGCATACCTTCAATATTCTTCATACAGCCAGATAGAAGCATAACCGGGCAATATCATCATTCTAGACCACAATCAATTCTAGAGAGAGTAGAAAACCATGTTGTGGAGCAATAGGAGACAATACAAGATCATCAGGACCATCTTCCATCAGTCTATGTACAATTTCATTCCACACCAAGTTGGCACACAACATCAACATATGTCTTGAGAATAGCTAGGCATTCAGAGCTGTCTGTATCACAATTGTCATTTGAAAACTAAGCTTGTAGACTTCCAAAGCACTGGAAACCCATATCGATGCACTCATACACTTTTGTGAACATATCCTCAAAACTGCATAGCCACATCTATCATTGTAGAGGAATGCAGAGCATTCCAAATAGTCTTCATCATCACTTGATTCTGCCAGAGCATAGACCGAATCTCTGTCTCTCATAACTTTCACTGCGGAGGGACAAATGACCTGAAACTTTGGATTTAACACCTTTACATCATACTTAACTTAAGTTCTAAACCGCAGGACCATATCTTCAAATGCGGATGAATGCAGAGCAATTTGCTAGGCAGTCTCCCAGACAACTTTCTGTGGCAGAAGTCTTCATCACTTTTTGGAGATCAAAACCTAATTGTGTTCTCAATATTGACCAATGCATGACATCTAGCCATGACATCCAACCATGAACTTCAGCAACCACATTCCATTCAACATGACATCCAACCATGAATTTTAGTAACCACATCACATCCAACATTAGCAATGTATAAGATAGTCCAAACTGAGTGTTGACATCAATGGAAACCACATCACAACCTTAGGTATCATATATGCAACAATCATTCCACCCATGTAGTTCATAATGGATCCCCTTCCCTATCTTGTGGTTCATGGTCTTTTGATGATATGTTTAGTGATGAGCATAGTGATACTTCATTATCTTCTTATAATAAGGTTGATGGATCCTTGTTTCCTAATGATTTGACTTATGTAATGTAGTCATGGATGGAGGGTTTAATTAGGAACTATCCAACCATATAGTCTTAACATAAAATACTTAGAAGATTCACATAATTGAATGAAAACACATAAAAATGTATATCAATTTGATTTTATTAATTCATAGTATGCAATAGATGAATAGTCTTTGCCACAAGGGCTTACAATTAAAATAAGACCCTAGTCTTGAAATTATAATGGAATATAAGCACAAATAGTGTGTGGCTTCTCCCATTACCGATGGGTTAAATTATTGACTTCTTTTTATGTTGTTTCTATATGTTTTCAAGACCTTTTCATATGATCCTGCAGATACTTTACAAACATCACCATTACTATATGTTGTTTCTCATATACTTTTCAAAGACTTTAAACCTATGTTAATAATATGGAATATGGTGGTTATATTATCAAGCGAATGACTTAAATTATAAGTATGCATGTATTATAGATAGAATCCTATGGTTTAAACATGAGAGTTATTTTGTGTGCATATGTTTGGAGAATTAACCCTGTGCAGCAAGGACGTGGAATCAAGTAAAGAACAATTGCACCGAGTTGCAGGATAGGGGAGTTAAGTGAAGTGTAGTTTGAACACCAAGAGTGAAGACAGATGGAGGATGAATCTATACCATCATGGATTGGAATAAATGCAGAAAAGAAGACTTGTTCTAAACACTGTCTATGAGTGGTTTTTCGTACAAACTGTTTCATAAGAGTTCTTGTTTGAACAATACTTTTCTTCTTTTGATCAGTTAGATTAATAAGTTAATCATGAAACCTATATCCTAGTATCTAGGGTTGGATTGATTGAGGATTAGTTAGTAGTTGCATAGAACTCTCCCATTTTTTGTATAAGATGGAGGAATGAGTTTGTTGCTAAGTTAGTTGCTTTTTACTTTCTAGTTACTTAGCCATTATGTTTTTCAATATCAATTATCCAGACTTGTTTTGATTTGAATAAAAATTTGAGAAGATTCTATTTCTGATATGAGTTGAATACAAATCTATGTTATGAGAATATATGAGAATTTGAAGTAGATTTAGTTTCCAGATTAAGTGAGATAGTTCCCTGAGCTAGCCACTCAAGGTACTAACCCTCACTTCATATATTTCCTTATTTATTTATGCATTCCTAGTTAAAATTGTTTTTCTGTTATTTCATCAATTGCATTGTGAGACAAGTGAAATATCTTGATTGCTATTCCCATTAGTTGTGATTCATGAACAAGTGCATATTTGAAGTCCTCTGAAGGTTAGTGTTAGTTATTTTATCATTCTAATTATTTTAAGTTAATTCTATAATTTCTGTTGAATACAGTTATCTTCAGCTTATGCTGAAGGTACCCGTAGCAACTGGATTTTAAACTGTTTTTGCTATTCTTACATTTCTGTGAACTTCAGTAGACTAGGCTAATTAGAATAAGTATGTATGAGTTAGTTTAGGATACAAATGAGTCTTGAAGGCATATATAGTGTGGGCATCATCATAAGCTTACGCTCCTTGGTTGATAATTCAATGTAGGAATGCAATGATAGAGTGGACTGTTCAAATAGGTTTACCCTTGAATTTTGTTTAAGTTTATAACGCATTAGTTTTCCTCTACATTTTTGGTGCCATTGCAGGGGATGGTGCTACCTTCAAAGTCTCATTAGTTTTATATGCTTTCATAGTTAAATTTTGATTCCAGCATTAGAATTAATAAATTCATTTTTTAGGAAACATTAGACATTATACTAACATTGTGTAGAACCGCTAAAATGTTAAGCTAAAACCATTGTATGCGGAGGTAGAGAGATCACAGAGGTAGATTCCACCCTTCAACTTCTCAAGATAATGAGGACATAGCTGACTTTATCAATTATATAGTAGAAAGTGTTGAAGTGTTGGCAAGAGACACTGCCTTGCTTGATAGGTGTTGTCATTGATGGCAACTAAGATCATTCCAATCATCCGCATAACACAAATTGTTCTTACCGAAAGTCAGATTCAGAATTTGTCTAAGTCTGGATAGTTAGGAACAAAGTAGTAACAGGGTCCAGTATTTCGGTCTGGATCTCTCAGGCTGAAAGCCATGGTTAGCTGCAGATCTAGGGGTCATATGCATTGTCAAGATAGTCTCAATCTAGATTTTTGTCCTCCGGTAATGAAGGATTCAAAAGATATTAGCATTTGAGTACCGGGTTCTAGTTTGTCAGAACAAAGAGAAGGAGAACATGCCGACCTTGTAGAAGGTCTTGATTCAGATAAATGGAAGTTGTTTGTTGGACAATTAGTGATAATTAGTGATAGTGACTGACATGAGTAATGATTTTCAAGAGCAAGTTTTGGTTCGCACCTTAAGTTGTGCTTAGATCTAGCCGACAGAGCAGAGCACTTATAAAAGTTCTAAGTGTTGTTAAAGCTGACTAATAGAATGATTGTAGATCATGTTGCGGATATATATAGCTGATGAAATTGGATGATTCAATGTATGTGAAGTATGCAAATAAGGCATATGTGAGAAGAGCAAAAATCCAAAGTGCGAATGAAGGCAAAACAGTAAGATGAGCAGAGCAAAGATGAAATGTGTAAGATCAGTTTTTGTACTTGACCAGAACTGAAATTCTTGCATAAGTAGATTCTTCTAATCAGTTTCGATCTCTATTATTCTATTGTAATATTTCCATAGGTAGTGAGCCTCCATTGGAGTAGTGAGCTCTGGGCAGTGACCCTGAATGCATGTGCATTTCCATTTGTAAAATAATTTTAACAGAGTATTAATTTTTGTGGGTTAACCCCCACCGTGGTTTTTCCCTTAACTGGGTTTCCACGTCAAAATCTTGGTGTCGAATGTGTTATTTAAGTTTTCTGTTTATATGTTATTGATTTATGTTGAAATGTTTATATCATTAAATTGATTATAAGAGCTAAATGAAGATTGAAAGTAGAAAAGAATAAAATGTGTGACAACTGATTCACCCCCCTCTCAATTATCCAGACCTAAACCAACAATTGGTATTAGAGCAAGGTTCCTTTGGAAAAGTTTAACAGCTTAAGGAAGATCTAGGAAGGCAGTAGAAATGGATGAATATAATCTTCAAGGACAACTTAATCTCGCCTTAGATGATCTTGAGCAGTCCAAGGTAGAAGTTTAAGAACTGCAAGAAAATCTCAAAAAGGCTGAAGACTTCATCGAGATCTTAAAAGAAAAGTTGAGCAAATCCAATACAAAAGGAAAGGAGCAACTTCTTCAATTGGAAGACAAGGCCTTGCAAGAAAAGACAAAAGAATGTGAAAAGTTAGCTAAAGAAGTTGTCCTAAAACATGAGATGGAAATTGGGGTGATGAGACTAACCAAGGAAATTGAAGATAGGAGGAAAACTAAAGAAGAGATGAAGCAAAATTTGAAAGAAAGTAATGAAGAATGCTGCAGATTGGATGGAATAGTTGGTCTCCTAGAATCTAATCTATAAAGAAACAAAAATAATGAGAGAGAACTTGAGAGACAGATTATCACTCTCAGACATGACCTTGAAATTGCAAATGAGTATAAGGAGAAATTTAAAATAAGCTCAGCTAAACTCGAAGCACTAATTGAAGAACAAAAAAAGGACAAAGACAAGCGTAATCTTAAAAATGAGAGAGATGAAAGCTCTAGATCTAGACAAAGAAATTTCCAACCACGAAACAAAAGGAACAAAACTGGAAAACCTCTGGTAAGATTGCCTAATGCTCAAAGATATCCATCATTTAATGGAAATTGTTTCAATTGCAATAAATTTGGTCATAAAGCTACTTAGTGCAGAAGCAGAGAAAATCAAAATGGTCCATCCTTCTCCCGTCAATGCTTCAAATGCAAGAGGTATGGTCACAAATCCAATGAATGTAGAAGTATGTTAATGAATAAACCAAATGGAAATTCTTTCAATGGATATTGCTTTGCTTGAAATGGATTTGGACACATGGCTAATCAGTGTAGATCAAGAGGAAATCAAGTGTGCTTTAACTGCAATAAATCTGGTTATAGTACAAGATTCTGCAAAAATAGGAACAATGGAAAAAGAGGTCCGTAAATAGAAAATTGGATGAGTAGAAACAAGATAGAGACAAAAGAAAAATAGATGTGAAAAAGATAAAGAGTGAAATGAACATGATTTGGATAAAGAAAGATACAATAAACAATAGCGATGGGTCCGCACCAGAATCTGGTGCTGATAACTCCTCCAGGAATTAAGTCAGAAAATCTGGCTCAGGGGGAGCTGCATAGAACATCAAATTCCCCTAGTCAGTAAGTGGGTGCCTGAGTCTGGCATAATAAAAGAAAACATTCTAAATTTTTCTAGAACCTTTGGAAGAATTTCTGAAAGAAAAGATGTTGATATGAAATCTTGCAGAGTGATTCATGAAGAACTGTCAAAAACAATGTAACCGGATATAATTAGGGCATCACATTTATTACAATGCCAAATTAGGTTTTGCAAAAGATAAAAGGTCACTTGGTCACTCATATGAATCACCTTGCATTCGAAGAAAACAAGAAGAAGAGCATTTGAGTTGCAAATCCAAAGATTAAGGCAAAAAGCGAATTTGAACGACAAATTGATCAACCCTAACACCGCGAAACAAAAAGGTACCTCTCTGTAAAACTTTGAATCTAAAATTTGTTTGAGATGGATACTCCTCATGTTGTTGACATTACTAAAAGGCCTCAACCCAAATTCAAGAAACATCCTCACAAATCAATTGAAGTCGACCCGTTAGGTGCTTTTTCAAGTATCTCGTATGGTGTGCTACATGTAGAAGACATTAGGGCTTATATTCATGCAAATATAGATGAGTTTGGAGATTCAAGTTATGTAGACATGTTTGAAAAAAAACTCAAGGATGAAAATGATGAACTTAAACCTGAGTATAAGGCTCTACAGGATAAACACTTCCTTCAGATTATGGGGTTTCCAACATTTGATGAGGATGAATGGGTCTAATACGTCTTGACTCGGATGCATGATGAATTCATTTGGCTGTTAAAACCATTCAAGATTACCAAGGATGCTATGAGAAATATAACTAGTTTAAACTCAACCAGAGGATTGCCCATGCTGAAAGTCGTGAAAAATCAGACAGTGACTGACGCTACTAGTGCTAAATTTGACAGAAGGGCAATGACCATTAATGACATTATTGAACCAGATGTTAAATTTGCATCCATGGTGATTGGGCACAAGATTTGCCACTCAAGCAGAGAAAATTCTATTTCTGGAACAACCATATATGCTACTTACAAAATGCTAAAAGAAAATATTGATTATGACTTGTGTGAACTACTACAAAATCAACTGATTGAAAATTTGAACAAAATCAAGAAAGATAAGAAAAACACCTTCAAGTTTGGTACATTGATTCTATGTCTATTCTTTTACTTTATGAATGAAGTACCTAGGGTAAAAGGTGTGCATTGGACTAAGGATGAGCCAGTTGCCAGTCATATCAGAAATCATCTTCGCAACATTAGTGATTTCAAAACTCAGAAAACTGCAATATGGGGTTACTTTAAGAACTTTCAGAGTATGATGCACTCAAGGGAAATAATCCCTAGTTCAATTGTTGATAAGTACAAAAATGAAATATGCTTCATGGTTGATACTGATCAGTGTTTGATGGAAGCAGAAGAACCCAGAACCATTTAGATCATGCCCATGGGGTATGAAGTAGATGAAAAGATCCTGGACATATATGCTTTGTTGCAAGTATGGGCCTAACCTGTGTTGTCATTGATGTCAACATACTCCTGTTGCATTAATAATAAGGATTGGATGAGCTGTGTGCTGAGGATATTGAGAAAATTAGTCTCAATCAGGAACAGTGAAGAACAGTGATGACAGTAAAACAAAAGTCCAAGATAGGATGAGGATCAGAGGATGCAGTTTAAAGGGTTTGTAGATATGTGTCTTAAGATGGTTCAGTAGAGATTTCAGAGGTCCGCATAAAGATTTGAAGAAGTTGTGGCCGCTCAAGTAAAACCGGTTTCGACAGATGTTCAGTGGTGACAGAGTGATACAGATAGGTCCGGTAAGATCCGAAAATGCATTATCCTATTCTGCGGATTTGAGGGAGTGTTGAGGAAGTCTTAGTGAAGCATCAAATCGATTGGTTCATGGTTTGAAGGTCCGCAAGCATCTATTCCCTTGTGACAGTAATGATAGACTATGTTTTTGAGGTTCCGGATGAAGAAGAGAAGGATTTTAGTAAGCAGATGAAGTGTGGATGTTCTTGGTGATTCAGGCAAGCTTGTGGAAATCTTTGGATCATGTCCAGTTCATGTTGGTGGTCCACATTAGAGTTGGAGCTCGTAATTGAAGAATAACCTCCGGATGATGGTGTTCTTTTTGAGATTGGCTGACTGGATGAGTTACTCATCCTGCAGATGATCTTGTTGATGTTTACCGACTTAGATGATCATTCCTAAGTTGGTGTCTTGTATAAATAAGGGATTGCAATGTCATTTCAAATATTTAATTGTGGAGATGAGTGTGTGGTAGCGAGGAAGAGAGCGAAAGGCAGAGCAGAAGTATTGGGGCTTAAATGGAACTGATTCAAGCATGGTAAAGATGCTATTTTCTAGTTCAAGTAGGTGATACTTATTTCTTTGTAGACAGTGTGTCTCTTGTAGGCAGTGAGCCTCTTGTGAGCAGTGTGCTCAGGTAGTGAGCCCTAATTGGCATGTGCCATATTGTTCTTTCTATTCTTCTAATAGAGAATACAATCTTGGGTTAATCACCCCGTGGTTTTTCCCTTAACTGGGTTTTCCACGTCAAAATCTTGGTGTCTCATGTGTTAATGTGTTTCTACTCTTGATTTGTTGCATTGTGTTTCCATGATTGATTTATTATTATGTTGCTGAATAACAATGTGGAGTTAAGTGTTTAAATTGGAAGAAAGTTTTGTACAACTAATTCACCCCCTCCCTCTTAGTTGTCTACCCTAAATCTAACAATTGGTATCAGAGCCAAGTTCCTCTAAAAGGAGCTTAACCGCTTGAGGAGATCCAAGATGTCGTCTTACAAGAAGGATAGTTTGATGTTTGATGGAACCAATTTTAATCTTTGGAAAGGTCGCATGAAATGTTACTTGCAATGTATGGGAATGGCATACTGGACCATGGCTATAACACAGTATACACCTCCACAGGGTAGTCCGAAAGCCCCAAATGAAATTACAGATGTTGAAAACAATCTGCGGGCTATAGAAGCTCTTCTAAGCTCATTATTTGATTTAGAGCTCTCAAATGTTGTTGACCTGCCAACTGCTTTTGAGATTTGGCAAAAACTGGAACTTTTGCATGAAGGAGACAAGTATGTTAAATGTGTAAGGTTACAGAGTCTGAAAGGGAAATTTAAAAATTTGAAGATGAGAGATGATGAAAATATTACTACTTTTATGCCAAGAGTAAATGAGATTGTTTGTGGAATTAGAAATGCTGGTGGAGTCTTGGATGAAAATGAGGTTGTTGGCAAAATTCTCATATCCCTTCCCGCTTCTTATAAAATCAAGGTTGCTACCATTGAAGAATTCAGAGCACATACAACTGTCACAAGAGATCAATTGGATGGCAAATTGGCTGCATTTGAAATGACCGAGTTTGGAGATGACCCCCCCAAGACTGAGTCTGCATTCAAAGCCAGTGCCTTTGTGAAAGGTAAACAAAGATTTGATCCGAGAGAGAACTCATCAAGGAAACTTTCATGGTATGAAAAAGCAAGAAAAGACCTGCAAGAAGAAGAAGCTGAAATTGCTCAACTTGAAGCCCTAATTGCAAAAAGACTGCCAAGAGGATCCAGTAAGTATGAAGGAAAATTGCCTTTTAAGTGTTTTAACTGCAATAAGATTGGTCATTTTGCCTCAAAGTGTTCAGAAAGATTTTCAAGGCCAAATCCTAACAGATCAAGGTTCCAAAAGAATTGTTACTATGTTCATGAAGAAGATGATAATGAAGGAGTAACAGATGATGAATCAGAGATAGGAAACAAATCTGGAAGTGAATGGGTGTTTATTGCCATCAAGGATGAAGAACCAATATCCTCTATATCTGTCAATCATAAAGTTGTAGAAAAAGCTCTTGCTGCCCAAGTTGAAGAAAAGAATGACTGGGTCATTGACAGTGGATGCTCTCACCATATGTCAGGTGACAAAAACAAATTCATAGATTTGGAAAGGTATGAAGGAGGAGTGGTAAAGTTTGGTGATAATTCTGCTGGTAGAATCAAATGAAGAGGAACTATTTCTTTTGATGGAAGGAACAAAACCGGTAATGTACTATATGTTGAAGGATTGAAGCACAATCTTCTCAGTGTTGGACAGTTGGTGGACAAAGGCTATGATCTCCGATTCAAGAATGGAAAATACAAGATCTTTGAAAGCTCCGGAATAGAGATTGCATCTGGTACCCAAACTAAAGGTAATATCTTCCACTTGGCTGGTACTAGTAAAAGTTGCCTATTAGTTCAAGTTGATCAGAGTTGGTTATGGCATAGGAGAATGTGTCATGTGAATTTTGATAATATCATCAAGATAAGCAATACTCAAGCTATAAGAGATCTTCCAAAATTGGTGAAACCCACAAATAGCTTGTGTAAAGAATGTCAGTTGGGTAAGCTGAGCAGAGTCACATTCAAGAGTAAGGAACTATCCTCTACCGAATTATTGGACTTAGTTCATACTGATCTTTGTGGTCTGGCAAGAATCAGGAGTGTGCAAGGTGATAGATACTTCATGTTACTAATTGATGACTATTCCCGGATGATATGGGTAACCTTTCTAAAAGAGAAGTCAGAAGCTCTTGAGAAATTCAAAATTTTCAAGGCTATGGTAGAGAATGAAACCGGATTAAAATTGAAATGTCTGAGGTCTGATAGAGGTGGAGAATTCACATCCGGTGAGTTCTTAGAGTTCTATGAGAAACATGGAATAAAGAGACAGTTGTCTGCTCCTAGGACTCCACAGCAGAATGGAGTAGTGGAGAGAAAGAACCAGACCATCCAAGAAGTGTCTAGGACAATGATGATGGAAGCAAATATTCCTCAGATCTATTGGAGAGAAGCTGTCAGCACTGCAGTCTATACTCTCAATCGAGTTCAAATCAGAAGCAATATCGGTAAGACTCCTTATGAACTTTGGTTTGGCATCACTCCTACTGTGAGGTATTTCAAAGTTTTTGGTAGCAAATGTTACATTAAAAGAGATGAAGATCTAGGAAAGTTTGATGCTAGAAGTGATGAAAGAATATTATTGGGTTACTCCACTCAAAGCAAAGCATACAGGTGTTATAACAAGAGACTGAGAAAGATAATAGAAAGTACAAATGTAAAGGTTGATGAGGGAATTGATAAACCCTCAAGGTTTTATGAATATGATGAAGATGATCAGAATGGTGTTCTGATTCAAGGAGCTCAAGTCTCTTCTGAAAGTCAGATTCAAATTGATCTGGTAAATCAAGAAGAAGAAATGAGTTTTAATGAGCCTGATCAAGAAGTAGAAATGCAAGAAACTCCCAAAGTTCCTAGGTATGTAAGACTGAATCACTCTGAAGATAAAATAATAGGTGATAAAAGAAAAGGTGTACAAACAAGAAGAAGGATTGCTCAAGATTCAGAAGAGTATTGTCTAATTTCAAAGATTGAACCTACGACAGTGAATGAAGCTTGCAATAATGAAAACTGGACCAAAGTTATGGAGGAAGAACTAATGCAAATTGAGAAAAATCACACTTGGGATCTTGTTCCCAGACCTAAAAACAAGAATGTGATTGGAACAAAATGGGTCTTCCGGAACAAACTGAATGAAGTTGGTGAAGTAATCAGAACTAAAGCCAGATTGGTCTGCAAGGGCTATTCTCAAATAGAAGGAGTTGATTTTGAAGAAACTTTTTCTCCGGTGGCAAGAATTGAAGCAGTCAGATTATTTCTTGCTTTTGCTGCTTTCAAGGATTTCAAGGTATATCAGATGGATGTCAAGTCTGCCTTCCTGAATGGTGACTTGGAAGAAGAAGTATACGTTGAGCAACTGGATGGATTTCAATTGTCTGATCATGGTGATATGGTCTGCAAGTTGAAGAAGGCACTGTATGGACTGAAGCAAGCCCCAAGAGCCTGGTATGAAAGATTGGATAAACATCTTTTGAAGATTGGTTTCAACAAAGGTACTACTAATAGTAATTTATATTTCAAAATTGATCATGAAAACATCTTGATTGTTCAAGTGTTTGTTGATGATATCATTTTTGGAGGAAGAGATAGTATGTGTAAAACTTTTGCAAATCAAATGAAAAGTGAGTTTGAGATGTCCATGCTTGGTGAAATAAATTTCTTCTTGGGTCTACAAATCACTCAAATAAAGAAAGGAATCTTCATTTATCAGACCAAATATGTGAAAGAATTGTTGAAGAAATTTGGGATGGAAGACTCAAAACCAATGAACACTCCTATGGCAACCAGATGTAAATTGAGCAAAGATGATGATTCTCCTAAGGCTGATCAGACAAAGTATAGGTCAATGATTGGAGGACTATTGTATCTCACTCAAACTAGACTAGACATTATGCAGGCTATTGGTCTTGTTGCTAGATTCTAGGTTGATCCTAGAGAATCTCATGTCATGGCAATCAAGAGGATTTTTAGATATCTAAAAGGGACAGTTGAGTATTGCTTGTGGTATCCTAGAGATCATGATTTCTCTCTTTATGCATATATAGATGCGGATTGGATAGGAGATGTGGATGACCGGAAGAGTACCAGTGGTGGAGCATTCTTTTTGGGGAAGAGATTGGTTTCTTGGCTAAGCAAGAAACAAGAGGCAATATCTTTGTCTACAACTGAAGCAGAATATATTGCTGCAGCAGGTAGTTGCACTCAAGTTTTGTGGATGAAGCAGATGCTAAGAGATATCAAAGTGGAGTATGAGGAACCTATCACAATCTTCTGTGATAATTCGAGTGCAATAAATATATCTAAGAATCCAGTGTTGCATTCAAAGACTAAACACATATCCATCAAGTTTCACTTTTTGAGAGAACAAGTGAACAAGAATGAAGTGAGATTGGAGTTTGTGCCTTCCAAGGATCAGATTGCAGACATCTTTACTAAACCTCTACCTAAGGACTCTTTTGAGTATCTCAGGGAGAAGTTAGGGGTTATTGCCCCTCCGGTGATGAACTAAGGTGCACTGATGTGCATCAATCTGATGGATATCACAGTCACATCTTGTGGTTCGGATTGATGATGGGGTGCTGCTACTCAGGGGGAGCAGCAGGTACGATTCTAAAGTGGTAGAAATGCAAGTATGTGCCCTTTTCCATTGATGTCAAAGGGGGAGAGAAGACATGTGAAAAAAAAGTGGTTGTTGATCAAAAGGGGAGCAGTAAAGGGAGAAAAGACATGTGAATGGTCGTTGCTGATAGGGGGAGTTGTGACAGTAAGGAGAAGTTCTTGTCTTGATGGTTAAAATAGTTTTTCACATCATATGTTGCCATCAATGACAAAGGGGGAGATTGTTGCAAGTATGGGCCTAACCTGTGTTGTCATTGATGTCAACATACTCCTGTTGCATTAATGATAAGGATTGGATGAGTTGTGTGCTGAGGATATTGAGAAAATTAGTCTCAATCAGGAACAGTGAAGAATAGTGATGACAGTAAGACAAAAGTCCAAGATAGGATGAGGATCAGAGGATGCGGTTTAAAGGGTTTGTAGATATGTGTCTTAAGATGGTTCAATAGAGATTTCAGAGGTTCTCATAAGGATCTGAAGAAGTTGTGGCCGCTCAAGTAAAACCAGTTCCGGCAGATGTTCAGTGGTGACAGAGTGATATAGATAGGTTCGGTAAGATCCAGAAATGCATTATCCTGTTCTGCAGATTTGAGGGAGTGTTGAGGAAGTCTTTGTGAAGCATCAAATTGATTGGTTCATGGTTTGAAGGTTCGCAAGCATCTATTCCCTTGTGACAGTAATGACAGACTATGTTTTTAAGGTTCCGGATGAAGAAGAGAAGGATTTCAGTAAGCAGATGAAGTGTGGATGTTCTTGGTGATTTTGAAAAGCTTGTGGAGGTATTTGGATCATGTCCAGTTTGTGTTGGTGGTTCACATTAGAGTTGGAGCTCGCAATTGAAGAATAACCTCCGGATGATGGTGTTCTTTTTGAGATTGGCCGACTGGATGAGTTACACATCCTGTGGATGATCTTGTTGATGTTTGTTGACTTAGATGATCATTCCTAAGTTGGTGTCTTGTATAAATAAGGGATTACAAAGTCATTTCAAATATGTCATTGTGGAGATGAGTGTGTGGTAGTGAGGAAGAGAGCGAAAGGTAGAGCATAAGTATTGGGGCTTAAATGGAACTGATTCAAGCATGGTAAAGATGCTATTTTCCAGTTCAAGTAGGTGATACTTATTTCTTTGTAGACAGTGTGTCTCTTGTAGGCAGTGAGCCTCTTGTGAGCAGTGTGCTCAGGCAGTGAGCCCTAATTGGCATGTGCCATATTGTTATTTCTATTCTTCTAATAGAGAATACAATCTTGGGTTAATCACCCTGTGGTTTTTCCCTTAACCGGGTTTTCCACGTCAAAATTTTGGTGTCTCATGTGTTAATGTGTTTCTACTCTTGATTTGTTGCATTGTGTTTCCATGATTCATTTATTATTATGCTACTGAATAACAATGTGGAGTTAAGTGTTTAAATTGGAAGAAAGTTTTGTACAACTGATTCACCCCCCCTCTTAGTTGTCTGCCCTAAATCTAACATGCTCAACATCTTCTAAGCAAGCCCAAAGACACAACAATTGAAATATTTGGAACTTATGAAGAGCTGAGTTTAAAGTTGCATACTGAGCTCAGAGAACTTGAAACTAATAGGAGAGTAAGAAAAGAAGTTGTGCAGCTAGCTAAAAATCTGGGCCTAACTAAGGAAGCTGTGAAGAAATTCAGAGAAAGAACAGAGAAGGATGAGAAAGAAAAACAAGATAAGAAACAAATAGGTGATCTAGTGGAACTCTCTTCCACTTCAAGAACTACTAGAAGCTCTTCTACTGCCTCTAAAACTACAAAACCAGAAGCAAAATCATTTGGAAGATGGGAGAAAAGGAAGAAAACTAAAGCATCCTGGACCTATGTAAGCATAAGAGAAGAAGAAGATACAGAATCAGATATTGAAATCAAGGAACTAAAAGTCACCAGAATAAAAGATACAAAACTAACCAAAGAAAGGTCCTATGGAAGCAAAAGGACTAGTAAAAAGCAAAAGATAGAAGATTATGAGGAATATGTTGAGAAGCCCACACTCTCCCTAGAAGATGTGATAAAATCAATCACTGTGGATGGTAATCTAAAACCCATGATTGAATTCTACGATGAATACAATGACATGGATAAAAGGGTGTTGGAGAAAGCAACGGTTAGATATCTCAACATCTACAACAAGGCACTGATTGAGATAATTTCTGAGTTACCACAAAGTTTGGCAAATATCTTGGAGTTGAGAAAAGAAAATGCCAAGTGCAAGGACATAGAGATCAGGGAACATGAGCTAATAAATTTGTGTCCTCAAATTTCTCATGATCAAATAGATATGATATTCAAGGAAGTCAAAGATGACTTTCAAAGCAAGAGGAGAATGAACAAAATCATGCTTGGAGAAACAAGTGAAATCATTGAAGAAACTCAAGAGATTATTTTGAAATCCTTGAGAAAGCACAATCTTCCCATAGTCACAAAAGAAGTTCCAGATGGTGAAGAAGAGAATATTATTGAGCAACATTTTGAGTTGGGTGAAGCTTTAGTTCTGGAAGTAGAACAAGTGAATCAGGAGGATACATAAATGTTGGATAAAGTAATTGATGCAGAAGATGCTCCCAATCCATTTGATACATTAGGGAAAGACAATAATATTACTATTTTATAGAGCCCTCCTGATCAGGTAGTAAGTGATGAACAAACAAGAAAAAGTTCCTCTGTAGAGAACACAGAAAAGGATAAAGCAGAGTTAGAGGAAGAAAGAGAAAGGAAAGATAAAATAGAAGAAGATGGTGCAAACATTGAAGCACCTAAAGCAGAGACTGAGAAATCAAGAGATCAAAAGGTTTGTTCTGAAATGGCTGCAAGAGACACTGCAGATGCAATAAAAAGTCTTTCTGGAAGAGAAGTGATTGAACTTGATGAACCTGAACTACTCCAAGGCCTAGCCAATCCAGATGCTCTCTCTCCAATTCAACTAATGAAAATAGCATCCTACACCCAAGTAAAGGCTAGAGAAAAGATGTTAAAGTTCCACATGCAGGACAATGAGCTACTGGGGCTTGCATCCAGGATTCTAGAAAAGCTAATGCCTACCTACCAGAAGAATCCATCTGATTCCCCCTCTGATCATCTAAAAAATCTTGTAAGTTCTGTAAATACTCATTTTGAGTCTCTTGAGAAGTCTGCGGAAGCAAAAGTTCAAAAAGAATTTTTGGATAAGAAATTTGGTGAAATAAAGAACCTGATAAGAAATGATAGAAGAATACTTGATGTCAGTATAAAGAGCATTCAAAATGCTCTAAGTGATGGAGGAGATATATATAAGTTTTACCTATCATGGTCCAAGGTCAATAAGGATTTTGAGAAGAAGATAAAGGAACAAGAACAAAAAATATCAGTTCTTTCTCAAAATTTTGATCCTCTAACTACCTCTCCTATAAGCCAGGAGTGTCAAGTTATTAGCTTGACAAATGAAATAAAGGGGCTTGCGAAAGAGAAAAACAATACTATGAAGAGGATGTGTGAACTTCGGGGATTGATTGCCCCTAACTTATAGACAATGTATAATGCCCTATCTGAAGCTCAGACTACAGCCCAGACTAGTGATCCATCAGATCTATCAAAGGTAGAAGCATATTCATTTTCGTTGAATGGGCACATTTCAATTTTGGATGGAAAGAAGAGTACTTGGGCCTCCGAATTTGTGCAGATAAAAACTAGTTTTGCAGACATTCTAAAGTTTATGTAAATAGAACTTATTGATTAATTGTACACATGCAGCAGTATTAATAGTATTCTTGATGAATTTTGGCTTGCGGACCCCACCCTTTGCCACTGATGTCAAAGGGGGAGTGAAGGGCAGTGAAAAATGAGAAATTCAGCTGAGAGGGAGAACCAGAATAAGTGAAGGGCACAGGTATACAAACAAAGGGGGAGTTGCACTAAGACACTTAGTCATTTTTCACCAAGTGTTGCCATTAATGCCAAAGGGGGAGATTGTTGAAAAGATACACTGCCTTGCTTGATAGGTGTTGTCATTGATGGCAACTAAGATCATTCCAATCATCCACATAACACAAATTGTTCTTACTGGAAGTCAGATTCAGAATTTGTCTAAGTCTGGACAGTTAGGAACAGAGCAGTAATAAGGTTTGGTATTTTGGTCTAGATCTCTCAGGTTGAAAGCCATGGTTAGCTATGGATCTAGGGGAGTCATATGCATTGCCAAGATAGTCTCAATTCAGATTTTTATCCTTTGGTAATGAAGGATTGAAAAGATATTAGCATATGAGTACTGGGTTCTAGTTTGTCAGAACAAATAGAAGGAGAACAGGCTGACCTTGCAGAAGGTCTTGATTCCAGATATATGGACATTGTTTGTTGGACAATTAGTGATGATTAGTGATAGTGGCTGACATGAGTAATGATTTTCAAGAGCAAATTTTGGTCCGCACCTTAAGTTATGCTTAGATCCAACTGATAGAGCAGAGCACTTATTAAAGTTCTAAGTGTTGTTAAATCCGACTGATAGAATGATTGTAGATCATGTTGCGGATATATATAGCCAATGAAATTGGATGAATTAATGTATGTGAAGTGTGCAAATGAGGCGTATGTGAGAAGAGCAAAAATCCAAAGTACAAATGAAGGCAAAACAGTAAGAAGAGCAGAGCAAAGATGAAATGTGTAAGATCAGTTTTTGTACTTGACCGAAACTAAAATTCTTGCATAAGTAGTTGCTTCTAATCAATTTAGATCTCTATTATTCTATTGTAATATTTCCATAGGTAGTGAGCCTCCATTAGAGTAGTGAGCTCTGGGCAGTGAGCCCAAATTCATGTGCATTCCCATTTGTAAAATACTTTTAACAGAGTATTAATTTTTGTGGGTTAACCCCCACTGTGGTTTTTCCCTTAACCGGGTTTACACATTAAAATCTTGGTGTCGAATGTGTTATTTAAGTTTTTTTGTTTATATGTTATTGATTGATGCTGAAATGTTTATATCATTAAATTGATTATAAGAGCTAAAGGAAGATTTAAAGTAGAAAATAAGAAAATTGGTGACAACTGATTCACCCCCCCTCTCAGTTGTCTGAACCTAAACCAACATGAAGAAGAGTTTCCTCTTACATCTTCATTAACACCTTCTACATCTCCATCAACTTCCTCCATAGCTACAGAAGGGACTTTTAGAACCATGGAAGATGCTGTAGTAGAGGATCCTCTAGGACAAGCAACGTTTGATTTCCCTATACCAGACCAAGCATGGGCTGCTACTCTGAAAAATATACCACCTTCTACATTGCTTATTTTCTATAGCTTGGTTACTGAAGATCCTGACACTTTCCTGTTCGAGTTTGATGTCTTATGGTAGAGTTATGACTACACTTATCCTTACAAACTCAAGCTATTCCCTACCACACTAAAAGATGCTGCTTTAAGATGGTTTATGGGTTTGGGGAAAGATGTCATTCCAGACTGGGATACCATGAAGACACAGTTCTTGGAAAAATATAAAGA
Source organism: Cunninghamia lanceolata (assembly GCA_027924645.1). Classification (NCBI taxonomy): domain Eukaryota; kingdom Viridiplantae; phylum Streptophyta; class Pinopsida; order Cupressales; family Cupressaceae; genus Cunninghamia; species Cunninghamia lanceolata. The sequence goes on along the minus strand of BSBN01000564.1, from coordinate 1,287,337 downwards.
CTACTGTAGAGGACATGATAGGAGGAGAGATGACATCTTCAGGATGTCACCAAAAGAGGATGAGCCACTGGAAGACTATGTTGAAAGATTCCAATTTGCCTTGAAGAAAAACCCTCAAAATAGATTGTCTGAAGAATCACTGAAGCTGGTCTTTTTGAGGGGGGTTAATGATGACTGCATGGATGCCCTTAATCTCATTGGAATAGAGGATATATCTCAACTTCCCTTTGAGGATGTCTGTAGAGCTTGCAAAAATTATTCTAGACCCTTTTCTAGAAAACCAAGGGGAGAAAGAGCAGCCATCACAGGCAAGGCAACCAATGGGGTTTCAAGAGTGGAGATTAGTAACTTGTTGACCAACATGAAAAAGGAAATTATTAGCCATATGGCTACATAGCTGGACACTCTTCACATCAAGAAGAAACAGGAAGAGGCAGATGCAATGCTTACTAAATACTACTCCAACTGTAGACAAAGGAAGGCCAATTGTAAATGCAAGAGGGTGGCCAGTAGCCAGCAAGAAAAGGTTGAAAGGCCAGAACTATAGCCATTTGAAGGAGAAGATGGGCAATTGTTCTTCATAGCTCAAAGGAGACCTTGGCAGAAAAGACAAGGTATGCTCTCTGATCCACTTAATTTTAATTCCCCCTTTCCTACTACAAACCAGAATTTCTCTGCTTGGAATACTCAACAGTGGCCTGGTAATCCAAATGCATGGTAAAACCTACAATGGCCTACTCCACAAGTTGGTTGGAACCAACAATAGCCAAACCCTTGGCCTCAACAAAATTTCCAAGGTCCCAACTATAACCCCTAGTGGCCTACTTAGCAGCAACAATGGCAACCTCAATGGAACAAGGGCCAACAATGGTAGCAAAATGCACCTTTTCAGCAACCAATGATTCTATCTCAGCCACAACAGCCAGCCATAATACTGCCATCAACACCTCAAAATCCACCTCCTAGACCTACCCAAATCCCTGCCCAACCTGCACCTAACCCTAACAACAAGCCTGTTGAGCAGGCTTATACTAACGAGGTAATGCAATATCCCACCTATGGGGTGGAAATGAGTCATGTTCATCTTAGATCAAGGAAGCAACTTGCAGGGCCTTCATCTCTCCAAATAACAAAACTTGAAGATGAAGAACCCATTGAAGAAGCCTCAGATAAACCACCTTTGGAACCTGAATCAACCCAAGATGCTCAAACTACCTTACATCAGAAGCCTCCAACTTTCCCTGAGTGCTTGGCCATGCAAAAATAAATAGACCAAACTGATACTATCCTTCCCAGCCAGCTAAAAGATATAAGCATCAAGATTCCCTTAATCCAAGCCATGAAAGATATTCCTATCTACACTAAGACTATTAGGGATCTTTGCATAAAGAAGCCAGGAAGGAAGAGAATAGACCCTAAGACAGTACATGTTTTAGGCAATCTTGCTGATATCATGTTGGGTAATATAACTGTTCCCAGATATATAGATCCAGGTAGTCCAGTGGTGGATGTCAAGATCAATGGGACTGTGACCAGGAAATTGGTTTTATATCCACCAGCCCAGCCATACCATGAGCCTAAGCAGACCATTTGGCCTATCATGGAAGATGAGGACACCTATTCCCTGCAAACCCTGATGACTATTGAACACAGCCCCTTATTGGATATTCCAGATATAGATGAATTAATTGCTCACATTATACAAAATGACTGTGGGAGGTACCCACAGCAGCAACATTGCCTAGCCTGCTTACAAGACCCTTTAAGCAACATAATACCCAGTAGTTCCTCGGAAGAGTTATCCCAAATATTTCATGCTTTATTACCCAAATAATGCTTACCCGTATTACCCAGCCTTGATTTGTCTTCTATGCAAGAACTGTCCAAACAATTAGAAATCAAGCTAGGTAAGATGTTGAATATTAACAATGCATTGACTGATGAACAACAACAATCCCTGCATGAAATATTACATACACACTTAACAACATTCACCTGGGATTACAGTGACATGAAAGGCATTGATCCTGCATTATGCATGCACAAAATATATATTGATGATGGCTATAGACTCATCAGGCAGCAATAGAGGCACATGAACCCCACCCTCAGAGAGATTGTGAAAGCGGAGCTTTAAAATCTTCTGGATGTAGGCTTTATATACCCCATTTCAGACAGTGAATGGGTTTCACCATTGGTCATAGTGCCCAAGAAAGGTGGAAAATGGAGAGTTTGTGTTGATTATGGAGAACTCAATACTGCTACCAGGAAGGATCACTTTCCATTTCCATTTATTGACCAAGTTCTTGACTCCTTGGTAGGCAATAAATATTTTTCCTTTCTTGATGGCTTTAGTGGCTATAACCAGATTAAGATTGATCCAGATGGTCAGGATAAGACAACATTTACTTGCCCTTAAGGGACATATGCATATTCTATCTTACCCTTTGATTTGTGCAATGCTCCAGCTACATTTCAAAGAGCAATCCTTAGTATTTTCTCTAATTTTGTCCATAACAGCATGGAGATTTATATGGATGACTTCACCACATATGGTGACAAATATGATGAAGCTTTATACAATTTGGAGAAAGTGTTGAAGAGTTGCATAGAGAACAACCTCTCTTTGAGTAATGAAAAGTGTTTTTTGATGATGACACAGGGAATAGTCTTGGGACATTTCATCTCAAGTGTAGGAATCCAAGTTGACCCAAAAAAGATTGAAATCATTTCTACCTTGCCTATTCCACAGAGACAGAAGGATGTAAGGAGCTTCCAAGGACATGTGGGATATTACACGAGGTTCATTCAGGATTTTAGAAAGATTGTTGCACCACTATTTACTCTACTGACCAAGGCCAGTGAATTTGAATGGATGCCAAATTGTCAAACTTCTTTTGAAAAGATAAAAACATCATTGACACAAGCCCCTGTTCTCAGAGGTCCAAATTGGACACTACCTTTTCACATCCATATAGATGCATTAGATTTTGCCATTGGGGTAGTCCTAAGCCAACAATAAGGAAACAAAGAGTATGCCATATACTATGTAAGTAAAAATCTACAGGGAGCTGAGTTAAACTACACTGTGATAGAGAAAGAGATGTTGGTAGTTGTTTATGCAATTAACAAATTCTAGCACTACATAACTAGTTACAAAGTATTCATACATACAGATCATGCAACCATCATATATTTGATGAATAAGCCAATAGTGGGTGTAAGACTTGTAAGATGGTTATTATTGTTACAGGAATTTGATATTACAATTGTTGACAAACCAGGCAAGGCTAATGTAGTTGTTGATTTTCTGTCTAGACTTCCTACACAGTCCTCAGAAGGAGTGGTTGATGATTCTTTTCCTGATGAGCATCTATTTTCTCTAACTATACACACTCCATGGTATGCAGATATAGCCAATTATTTGGTTACAGGGCAGATTCCAGGATACTTCTTTCCAAGGGAGAAGAGGTAGCTAGTTCACAAATGTTTCTCCTACTCTTGGATTTCTAGATTCCTATTTTACACTCTGCCCAGAAAATATTATGAGAAGATGTATCAAAGAGGATGAAGTGTTTGATATAATGAAGGCCTGCCATGATGAACCTTATGGGGGACATTTTGCAGCCAAAAGGACAACCTTCAAAATACTGACATCAGGATATTGCTGGCCAACACTACATAAAGATGTTGTCAAGTACACTAGAAGCTATGATAGATGTCAGAGAATGGGGAGGCCTACAAGAAGTGATGAGATGCCTTTACAACCATGAATCTCATTGGCCCCTTTTGATAAGTGGGGACTAGATCTTGTGGGACCTATATCACCTACATCCAACAACAAGGAATATATCCTAGTATGTACTAATTACTTAACTAAATGGGTTGAAGTTAAAGCCTTACGGTTTGCCAGAGATGGCAATGTGGCCAAATTATTATATGAGGATATCTTCACTAGATATGGTGTGCCAAGGGAGATGGTAACTAATCAAGGACCACATTTTACATCTGATTTAATCACCAAACTGGTAGAGGAATATCATATTAGACATAAGAAATCCACTCCCTACCATCCTCAGGCTAATGGTCAGGTGGAAGTCACAAACAGAGAAATTGAGAACATCTTGACAAAGATAGTACAACTTCACAGAAGAGATTAGGTTTCTAGACTCCCAGAAGTTATTTGGGCATATAGGACTACCTGGAAGACACTACAGGGTTTACACCTTATGAATTGGTCTATGGCAAGATAACAATCCTGCCTATAGAATTTGAACACAAAACCCTGAGGACAACAATGGAACTAGGAATGGATCTGACAACAACTCAATAGGACAGGCCACAACATTTGAATGCTTTGGATGAAATTTGATTGGAGGCCATCCATCACACAAAGGTCATACAAAAATAAAGAGCCAAATGGCATGATAAGTACATCAAGACTAAAGAATTCACTGATGGTGACTGGGCACTCCTCTATGATTCAAGATACAAGGACTTTAAGGGCGAGCTTCAATCCCATTGGTTAGGCCCATATGAGATTAAACAAGTCTTTCCTAATGGAGCAGTTCAATTGCAGACGATTGATGATGTTTGATTTTCACTGCTAGTAAATGGGCACAGGCTAAAACTGTATAAAAAGCCACTTCAGAGGGATGACTTTCTTGTTTCTTTAGCTGCTGAGTATGGTACTCTAACACTTCTAATGAAGATGCTGCGACACTAACTGATACACCTTCCAATGCTGATCCACCAACATTGTCCAGTGATGTGGAGGTTGAGTTGCAATACTCAACCCCTATCGTTGAAACTTAATTTTTTTGCTTTAAAATCACATGCACACACGACACAATATCCATGGTTACTACAGTTACTTCTATCGAGACCTATTTATCACTCACATACTAGAGACCTCATTCAGCTGGGACCTAATATATTACATCTGTAATTACACAGTCGGGACCTGTACTGGCGACACCTGTAGCAACTTCTGTATGCAGCCTTCTTCCACAGTTTGGTGAATAGTACCCAATTTTTCCCACCCATTCCACATGCCACATTCATTTCAAAATCACTCCACTCTATTGCCGCAAGTGTCAACTCACATTTATGAGTTGTTCATTTTTCTTTGCCTTTATGCACCATCACATCATATTTCTACTACTGTAACAACCACCTTACCGTTCGCCGCATGCATATCAACTCAAATCATCAATATATGTTCACAAATTCCAAGGTGTGTTAATTATTTCTTTCCATTCCACATGTACATTACGTAACTTTCAATCATTAAAACTAGCTTTCTTTTCATATTCATAACTACTTGTAGTTTATTTTGTGCATACAAGAATATTATCCAACATTCCATTTAATCAATACTCCTCATTTTGTATTAATTGCAATGTGAAGTGAGGTCACTTCAAACTTAAGTTGGGGGGAGGGGTTTATTTTTCAATTTTTGTCATTCACCATCTTTTGCCTTTAAAGAAAAACCTAATAAAATCTCCTACGCCATGAACTTACCCTGTTTTTCCAATGAGTGAACCTATTACCCGAAGAAAGTTATAGTGGAGAAGAAAGGAGAGGCAGAAATTGTAAGTTGGTTCCTTTTGGGTGGTGAATTGAAGCAACAAAAATTGTCTTTTTTGGGGTGGTGAGTTGAAGGAACAGATATTGACACTATTTAGCAAAAATTGACATTGTAGAGATTGCAATTACAATTTACAGAAATCATGGGAGGAGATGCAATCAGAAGAGAACCCTCTGCACATAAGGAAATACTGGAAGATGTAATGGTTCTTCCACTCTTTACAAGAGTGGGTTGGCTAGAATACTTTCTGAAACTGACCAAATATGATGATGAGATGGCAAAGGAATTTGCATTCACATTACAGTATGATGAAGCAATGGTGAAAGGATTGACTATAGATGTTTCTGAAATAGCTATTGCTCAGGTCACAGGGTTGCCACAAACAGGGTCTGAATACCCAGCTAGAGTTGATGCAGCTGCGGTGAGGGAGGAATTATGTGAGAGAGGTGAACACTTGGACTCCACCACACAAGGTACAAAGCGATTATCTCTTCCCTTGTTTTGGGGGAAATGTGCTTCATACATCATTAGATATATTACCTATGATGGTCAATATAACATGTTATATACTGTACATTTCAAATTGCTCAATCATCTACGGCATGAAAAATTGGTCAATGTCCCAAATTTTCTGTATAGCATGTGGAAAAGAATGTTAGAATACCAAAAACAACAGTTAGACACCACTCTATCCCATCATTGTTTAATATCCCTATTAATAAAGAGAAGTTTGAGAATTCAGTACCCATAGGTTGAGTGGGAAGCTTTTAAGCAATGTGTGGATATTTCAACACTATTAGAGGCACTTGAACTAGAAGATGAGCTTCCATATGAGCCTGAGCCTCCATGTGAACTTGAGCTTGAAGAGGCACAAGATGAAAATCCTCTAGAATTTAGGCCTGAAGCAGCAGAAGAACCCTCATCATTGACCCCAAAAGCTAAGAGAAGCACTCCTTCAACATCTAGTAAAGAAAAGAAGAATAGGAAGGGTGTGAAGAAGTACAAGGGCACAACAAAATAAGAAAATACAGGGGAAAGGGGGAATAAGAGGGACAAGAAGAGGAGGAAAAAGGAAGATAAGTAGGAGACTGTCACTTCTAGATGCTCAGGTAGGCTAAAGAGGCAAAGTGTTAAAGAAAAAGTTGTTGAGGAACATAAATTAGAGGAAAAAGATAAAGGCTAGCAAGATAGTGATCTAATTCCACTGAATGTAGATTCAGACAGAGGAGAAATTCCTCCTGAGGATGTCTCCGCTGACCCCTGTGATAATGTCAACATGTCTGCCAGGAAAAGAAGGTATGTTTCTTCTTTTGATTCTGAGTCAGAGGATTTGTTTACTGCAAGAAAAATGGGTAAGTTTGTACCTGATAATTCTGCTCAAGAGATTTTTGATGTTCCTGGAGAAGGTGATGATGAAAATCTAAATTTTGAAAAAGAAAAAGAATTATTGGAGGACAAAAATATTAGAAAGGAACTTCAAGAAGCTTTGGATAGAATAAGACAACTAGAAGAACAAGTGAATGGGTTGAGGAGAAAGATAAAGAAAAATAGAAAAGGATTCAAGAGTTGGAAGAGAAAATTCAGACTTATGGCCATAGTTCCAATTTGGATTTATTAGCACAACTGGCTGAAAGTAAAACAAAAATTGAAGAGGATGAAGTACTCACTCTCCAACCTCCTATGAAAAACACCCTGTCTCTAGGCTTTGAATTGATGAAGCTGACTCATAAAACCAAGCAGGAAAAGGAGAACTGGGAAAAAGAGAAACAAAGTCTTAATGCATTAGTTGAGGAAAAAGATTTGGTAATCAAAAGGTTGGAAGGGAAGCTAACAGAGGTAATTAATAGAGCAATTCAAATCATTGAATGCAGACCTCCACTAAGCGTTTATGCATTATTTCTCAAAGAAAAGTTTCTCAGTTTTCAATTTAATAGATTCATCAATGATCAGTCTATTTCTATCTATTCAAGGCATGATTTTTTCCAGTTATTTCAAGAAGTCAGTTTGGAAGAACAAGATCAGTTGTGTGAATACTGTTTGCACAATTATTTGATGGAAGAAGATATAGAGTGGAATTGCTTGATCTATGTTGGTGATTTTCAAGTTAGAGCACTGATGTCTTACCTCTGAAATGAGCAGCTTAGAGGGGAGCTAATGGATAAGTATGAGGAACAAGAAAAGAAGGTTCCATTGCAGATTAGGTAAGAAGCCTTAAATCCTGATGTGATCTTGACCCAATGGTTAACACTCCTCCCTCATAAGGGTCTAGGTAAGGTGATTATGGATTTAAGACTCAGGGATTATAGAAGGATACAACGGTTAGGAGTGTCTATCATTCAGAACTGTCAGAGGTATGTGTAGAACAGATGGAACAGTCTAACTCTAGAATTACAGAGGAAAGAGCCCCACTCCTTCCACAATTTCATGAACATGCTTGAGAGGCTACACAGGTATATCAGGATTTTAGAGTGAACAGGAGTAGCATGGCTACCACTCACATTTCACCCTCCTATTCTCCTTTACCCAATACCATACTGGACAGGAGAAAAGAGTGATAAATGTAAGAATGTAGAATTGGTCAGGATGAATAGGCTTGCCTGCTACAATGGTTTTTTATCTCAAATAGGGACAAGGAGTCAAAGAAGTCATGGACCTCAGATGAATCACTCTGCATTATAATCTTCTCCCCTAGATTTTTAGTTCCTTGATTTTGCTTGAGGGAAAGCAAAAGAGTAGTTGGAGGGAGATGATGGGTTGAATTATTGACTTCTTTTTATGTTGTTTCTATATGTTTTTAAGACCTTTTCATATGATCCTACAAATACTTTACAAACATCACCATTACTATATGATGTTTCTCATATACTTTTCAAAGACTTTAAACCTATGTTGATAATATGGAATATGGTGGTTATATTGTCAAGTGAATAACTTAAATTATAAGTATGCATGCAATATAGATAGAATCCTATGGTTTAAATATGAGAGTTATTTTGTGTGCATATGTTTGAAGAATTAACCCTGTGTAGCAAGGATGTGGCATCAAGGAAAGAGCAATTGCAGCGAGTTACAGTACAGGGGAATTAAGTGAAGTGCAGTTTGAACGCCAAGAGTGAAGACAGATGGAGGATGAATCTGTACCATCATGGATTGGAATAAATGCAGAAAAAAAGACTTGCTCTAAATGTAGTCTATGAGTGGTTTTTCGTACAAACCGTTTAATGAGAGTTCTTGTTTGAACATGACTTTTCTTCTTTTGATCAGTTAGATTAATAAATCAATCATGAAACATGTATCCTAGTATCTAGGGTTGGATTGATTAAGGATTAGTTAGTAGTTACATAGAACTCTCTTGTTTTTTGTATAAGATGGAGGGATGAGTTCGTTGCTAAGTTAGTTGCTTTTTACTTTCTAGTTACTTAGCCGTTACTCTATTTTTCAATATCAATTATCCATACATGTTTTGATTTGAATAAAAATATGAGGAGATTCTATTTTTGATATGAGTTGAATACAACTCTATGTTATAAGAATGTATGAGAATCTAAAGTAGATTTGGTTTCCAGATTAATTGAGATAGTTCCCTGAGCTGGCCACTCAAGGTACTAACCCTCACTTTGTATATTTCTTTATTTATTTATGCATTCCTAGTTAACATTATTTTTCTGTTATTTCATCAATTGCATTGTGAGACAAGTGAAATATCTTGATTGCTATTCCCAGTAGTTGTGATTCACGAACAAGTGCATATTTGAAGTCCTCCAGAGGTTAGTGTTAGTTCTTTTATCATTCTAAATATTTTAAGTTAATTCTGTAATTTCTATTGAATATATTTATCTTCAGCTTATGCTGAAGGTACCCATAGCAACTAGATTTTAAACTGTTTTTGCTATTCTTACATTTCTGTGAACTTTAGTAGACTAGGCTAATTAGAATAAGTTTGTATGAGTTAGTTTAGGATAGAAATGATTCTTGAAGGTATATATAGTGCGGGCATCATCATAAGCTTATGCTCCTTGGTCGATAATTCAATGTAGGAATGCAATGATAGAGTGGGCTATTCAGATAGGTTTACCCTTGAATTTTGTTTAAGTCTACAACGCATTAGTTTTTCTCTACAATTACTATCATCTAAGCTAATATGAAATATTTTATGCTCTTTAGGGTGAGGGCGAGATCATCATGGGCCAAACAATACCTCTAAGTGGCAATGAAAATGTCAAAAAATAGACTTAGACAACTTCACATGAAAATTTGAATGGGTTATTTACATAATTTGAAAAATATGTGGGAATAAAAGTTGTAGAAAATTGAATGTAGTTTACGAGCTACTATTTTTTTTGAAAAAAAATAAATTTATTTGGTGAAAATTTGATATTTCAATAAGGAACTACTAAATTTTTTTGAAAAAATAAAAAAGTAGGTGTCATTCTGGCCAACCTAAGTATGAGCAAAAAAAATATTTTTAAGTCTTTAGATATAAGTAAAGGACACACGCCCAGATGTGACATATTTTTGTGAATATTTTGTAAGTAATTAGTTATGAATTTTTTACTAAGACTTTTTAAAATATTAAAAAATAATTTTCCGACCAACCTAACTTGGTAAAAAAAATTAAATTCAATTTTTTTAGACCTTTAGCCAGTGAAGCGTAGAGTGTGACACACCTTTTGGATTTGAAAAAGGTGAAACGGTTTGAAAGTTATGGATATTTTTAATCAGTGTGTCTATCAGGAATTTAGACATAGTTTAGGTAAAAAATTATTAATAATTACCTATTAAAATTATAATCAAGCATATATCATACTTTTAGAATCTTGACAATTTCCTAAATATACCCTTTTCATTTTATCTAATTTGGATAAAAAAGTCCATCAACATCAAGGGTAAAGTCGAGGAAAATTAAAAACATCCCAACTCTTTATTCATGTGGAAAAAGGCAGGTTTGGAACCCCAAGCCTAATCTCCATTCAATTTTGGGGGAAAATTTTTAAAACTAAAATGCATTTTCAAGAGATGGATATCTATTTCTAACAAACAAATATTTGTTTATTCGTGGTCAAATTAAAAAAAAAAGGATCTTCAAAACGGATATCTATTTTGGGAAAATGGATATCTGTTTTGTTTCCACTTACCAAGACAAAATCTAAGGCTAAAAAAGTGTTTCACGATTTTGGATAACACACTCACACATTTTTTCCTATATTTCCATTGTTTGGCCCATGATGATCTTGCTCTCACCCTTTAATATTTTGAACTCTTGATTTGCTACCAAACTTGGATTTCCTCTTAGATTTCCTCTCATGATCTAGTGCTAAGCTAATTGTCTTGCAATGTGGAATGAATGATCTTTTATAGAGAGCAAGGATGAAATGTCTTGGCATTGATAAGAAAGGTGGGACATTGCCCTATGAACCTAGAATAAGGCTCATTTGTCCAGTAGGAATGTTTTCACCTTCGGTTTTCTTAAGGAAATGTGTAGATGATCGATCTTAAGATGAGTGTGGTAATATGCATGCATTAGAATTCAATTAAGCCTCAATCATGAACCTACTTGGGACCAATAATGTCCTATATATCATTACAAGTTGGCATGAGTCTCCAATATATGGTGCATGGTTAAACTAGGTCTTCTTTTAGTGAATTTAATAAGTCACATTGCATTAGCTAATGAGAAGACACTTATTAATAATGCGGCCTTGTAGAATACACCTTCACAAATCTTTGATAGAAATTTAAAGGCTTTGGGATGAGAGTGCATTTCCACATAGTGATATTACTTTACGGAACTTTAATGTTCTAAAATGCAAACTATAGAAAGAATAAATCATTGCAATATGAATTAACCTTTGGGGTAAAAACAAGATGACTGCGACACTCCTAGGTGCCTTTTAAACAAAACAAAAATGAAATAAAATATTTTTGGTTGATGCAAGAGTGCTCTTGCACCCTATAAATAAAAATTGAGTCTGTCACTTTGAGACAACTAAAGGAAATCCATAATGGTTCACCTCCACTATGGACATCCATATTGAGTCTTTAATAGGCCTTCCTTTCTATTTCACCAAGTATTCTTCATACTTTCTATAGCTTGTACTTTTTCCAATTCTACTATGCAATATCTTTATAATCTATTTAGCTTATTGCTCTAGTATCCACTTCTTGCATTTCATTTTTTGTAGTTTTCTTCTTCCAAGTCTCCTTCATGATATTCATACAAATATGCAATGTTAAATACTAGTGATATACCAAAACATTTAGGTAATTCTACTTTATATACATTATTGAAATCAAACTTCTTTACGATCTTCCAAGGTCCAAATTTTGTCATCTTCAGTTTATTATATATACCATGTAGAAATCTATCTTTTCTCAGATATGCCATCACTTCATATTCAACTTCATTCTCCTTATGAGACTCCTCTTCATGTTAGCCCTCTATTTATACTTAGCATTCATTTTCTCCAACTAATTTCTCACCTCTTCATGTAATATCTTCATATTATTTGCAAATTCTTTTGCCTTAGCACTTCCCTTGTCTTGATTTTTGATATCTCTCAATTTTGATGCATTTCTTGAATTATTATGATATAATGCCTTAAATGGTGTTCTCCCTGCATTCCTATTTATTGAATTGTTATATGTAAACTTTGCTTGTGCTAATGTCATATGCCAATGACTTGCCTTTTCTCTTATTAAACACCTTAACAAGTTTCCTAAACTTTTGTTTACCATTTCTATTTGTCCATTAGTTTGTGGATAATAAGTTGAATTGAATTCAACTCCATCTTCATCTTTTTCTACAATGCCTTAGAAATTACCAAGTTTGGTATCTTTGTTAGAAACTATACTTCATGGAAACCCATGTAATCTAAGAATCTCCTTGAAAAACAAATCAACTGTGTACTACATCATTATTTTTCTTGCATACTATTAAATTTACCATCATAACAATATATCAACTACAATAAATACTAAATCATGGCCTGATTGTGTTCTTGGAAATCACACTACAAAATCCATACTTATGTCATCCCAAGGCTTCTCTAGAATTTTCAATGACTTATACAATCCAACATTTTGATTACTACCCTTTGCAACTTGACAAAATTTATAATTTTGAACATAAAATTTTACATCCTTATACATCTACATCTAATAGTAGTTCTCATTTACCAATTCCATTGGCTTGTTGACACCAAAATGTCTATCTAGTCCATTGCTACACTTTTCTTTGATCAGATTTTTCCTCATTGAGCTTCTAAGAATATAGAATTGATTTTATTTAAACTCCATATTATTTTGAATCAAATATTCTAGCTACTTAGTTATATCCATATTTACTAGTTTTTTACATGTCTTCCATGATTAAGCAAAAATCAACATCATTCTCATATAATGCTTCATTTCTTCAAATCCATCTGCTTCAATTCTCACCTCAATTAGTAAATTCTATCTTCTACTCAATGCATCAACAACTATATTGACTTTCCACTTCTATGCTTCAACACAAAAGAATAACTCTACATATATTCAACCAATTTTACATGTCTCTTCAATTCAACTTACCTTGATCAAGTTCAAGTAATGCAATGTTTGATGATTTTATACAACACAAACTCTTTAAGAAAAAATAATGTCTCCACTTCTTCAATGTTTGAGTTATGGCATAAAATCCCTATTGAATATATTTTTTTTGTATCATTCAAATTCTCACTAAAATATGTTATTGATATTCCTTTTTGGCCCAATACTGCTCCAATTATGCTACCACTTGCACACAATTAGCCTAAAAGACCTTATTAAAATTTAGCAATGCTAATGTTGGTTGTTTAATAACCTTATTTTTCAATAGTTTAAAGCTTCTATCTACTACAATAATATACTTATACTCCATTTTATCTCCTCTAATTTTCTTAGTTATTGGTACACATATATTACTAATTTTTTAATGAATTTCCTATAGAAACTAGCCAATCCATGAAAAAATATTACCTTTGAAATAATCTCTTATAGAGGACAATCAACAATTGTTTTTGTCAGAGTAATAGGTTAATTACTTAATTAATTTAATCATATTGATTAATTAATTAAGTCACCATTACTTTATTTTTCACTTAAGCTAAACTTAGGCACTTTAATAATTCTTTTATTAAATCCTAGGGTTCACTTTAGGGTTTTGATCTCCTTTCCTATAGATTGATCTCATTGTAATTATTCATTCTTTATGCATTTTGCTTTAGGTTTGTAGAGCACCATTATTGTGCCTCTTGGTCTCCTTTGTGTGACATGTTATTTGCTTGTAGGTGTTCATTGGGATTTGTGAGCTTGGTTTATCAACTTCAACATGGTATCAGAGCTCCAGATCTGTAGCTTCCTGTTCATTTTTTGAGGGATCTTACCTTAAAGCAACATTTTAGTGCATCTTGAGTCAATTTGGACCTCACCATTCCGTCTAGAAGGTTTAAAATAGTTAAGATTGACCTTTGTTTCATCAATTTTGGTTATACGGTGCCCGATCTACGAAGGTTTGAAGTTTGAGAGGGTTTCTAGATCCAAAGGGTACCTACAATTTTGGAGCATTTTCAGCCCAAACAGACCTCACCATCACGTTCAGAGCACCCAAAAACTCCAAAATCGACTATCAAATCATCAAAATTGGACACAGTGACTCCGAGAGGTAATTTTTTTTCATTTCTGGGTCGTATGGCCTGGTACGACACAAAATCCAGAAAAAAATTAAAAAACAAAGTATGCACAGGCGCTACAGTTAGTTAACCACTAGTAGTTAACCGCTAGCAGTTAATGCTAGCGGCTAACCTAACCGCTAGGCTTCACCCCAAACCCTTTCAGAGCAGTTTTGGTATTTTGGCCATAACTTTTGCATACGAACTCAGATTTTCAAAAACAAGATATCACCAAAAAAGTAGTTTGTAGACCGATCTAGTGGTACAAGTGAGTTTTTCTAGTTTTGCTATTTTTCTGCCTTTTTTTCAGTCAAAGTCATATCATCGTTTTCACACCTCCGAGGGCATAACTATTGCATACAACCTCTGTTTTTCGCAAACAAGTAGGCATTGGAAAGGTCTTGCAGTGCTATTTCTAGATCTGTAGAGTTTTTCATCAGAGAATTGTTTCAAGTGAACTTTTCTTTTTTCCTCTTTTTATCTTTCATATTTGCATTGGGGGTTTGGTTTTTTGTCTTGTGGGGGGTGTTTTTTTCTTGCTTTCTATATATACACATCAGAGAATAGAAAACTCTTCCCTTAAACACATTTCAAAAACTCAAACATCATGACAGACACCTCATCAGTTGACCATATTACCCCACACAATTATCACACCTGGAAGGCACATATGACCAGACTTCTCATGTCAAAGGGGTTATTGTCCTATTTGGCTGAAATTCAACCTCAGTTGCAACATCAGTTTGAGATTCTATAGCATAGAAACAAAATGGATGAGGCCATGGGTTTGATATCATTGCATGTTTCAGACAGTCTTTTATTTCTTGCACAACTCCTCAGGAAATGTGGACCAAGTTCAATGATCTCTTTGGCACCATCAATCAGTTCAGAGCACTTCAGCTTGAGGTAGAATTAGCTTCCTTGGTATCTGATTCCTTTCCATCTATTGAGGATTTCTTGATGAAATTCAAATCACTCAGATCACTTTTGCAAGGTTGTGGCAAAACCAAAACTGACACCAAGTGTATATACCTAATTCTCTCTGATCTTCGAGGCTCATTTCAGATATTCTCTTCTACTTTCTATTCCACCATGGATGCTTTGGGTCCACAATTTACCATGCCTACCTTTGAGGTTTTATATGATCAGTTGACTCGTGAGCAGGCCAAGCTATCACAGTTGGATGCTCTCCTAGGATCAAAGAACCAAGCCTTGGTAGCTCAGACATCTAAGGGGAAGCATAAGTAGAAACTGAAGCCCAAGTCAGATTCAACTAGCAGTGAGAGTTCCTCCAAGCCACCTCCTAAGTCAGATTCCGAACCACAATCTAATCCTAAGCAGGGTAAATCTTCTAAGTCTGGTGAGTCTTCCTCCAGGACTAAGAAGAAATCAGGTGATTCTTGCAGTTTTTGTGGCAAGGAAGGTCATCCAATTACCAGGTGTTGGAAGAGATTAGAGGCTTTTGAGGAGGCCATACAGTAGCATCATATCACCTCACCTTAGTCTACTTCCCCACACATAGGGAAAGGTCATGCTCTTTCTGCATGAGCCTTACCTTTAGGATCCACATGGATTCTAGATTCTAGTACTTCTCACCATATGACACACACTCAGGAGTTTGTCACCACACTTGCCTATTGTGGCACTTCACATATTGTAGTTGGTGACTCTACACAACTTGTAATTATGGGTTCAGGTACTATTTCATTGGATGGTGGTTGTCTTCAGAATGTGCTTGTTGTTCCTGATATTTTGACAAACCTCCTTTTCATTTATCAGATTTGCCATTTTGGCACTGGTAAGACAATTGAGTTCTCACCACATGATGTGGTTATTCAAGACCTTCATGATCCTGATTTGGTTGTGGCTACTGGGAGTGTTGATTCTACATCTCGCTTATACAGATTTGATGGTTTTGAGAGCTCAGATGGTTAAGGTTCATCTCTTATAGCACATGCAGACACAGTGAGAAGGCTACGGCATGAGCATTTTGGCCATGTCAATTATAGATATCGACAGCAGATGAGTACTCAGGCACTTGCAATTGGGCTCCCTCAGATTTCCTGTATTGATGGTGTTTGTTGAGGATGTGTACTTGGCAAACATCAGTGGAATTCTTTTCCTACGGGTAGAGTCACATGTGATAAGGCACCCTTGGAGTTGGTACATAGTGACCTCATGTCCTTTTTGACTTCTTCATTTTCAGGGGCCAAATTTGTGCTCACATTCATTGATGACTTCTCTAGGCATACATGGGTGTAGTTTATTAAGTACAAAAGTGATGTCTTTGATACTTTCAGGATCTTCAAGACATTCGTGGAGAAGCAGTCTTGAATTTATATTAGGAGGATATGCACAGACAATGGGGGGGAGTATGTCAATTAGGCTTTCAGGGACTTTTATACTGAGCATGGTTTGCAGCATCATCTTTCAGTTCCTTACACCCCTTAGCAGAATGGTGTTGCTGAGAAAAAGAACGAAACTTTACGGGAGATGGCCAATTGTATGATCCAGTCACGTGATATGGATTCTTCATTCTAGCCTAAGGCAGTGAATTGTGTCAATTACATTTAGAATCGAATGCCTCATAAGGCATTATGACATATGACTCCTAAGGAGGCTTGGACCCATGTCAAGCCCGATGTTTCTACATTACGAGTTTTTGGTAGTGAGGCTTGGGAATACATTCCTGATGCTCAGTAAAAATCCATGGAGAGGAAAAGATAACCACTCATATTTATTGGTTACCGTGAGGATGTTAAGGCGTACAAGTTGTTTGATCCTGATTCTAGAGAGGTCTTGTTTCAACAAGATGTCCAGTTTGATGAGCACTTTCCTCAGATGGATTCTCCATCACCAACTTCTCCCTCACTTCCTACTCCTCCCACTTCATCTCTTGAGGATTCCTTATCTCTTGAGGATGATGTTGATGATGCTCCACCTTCGCCACCACCACTAGATACTCATCCTTTTCCCAAGTTGGCCTGCTTTACTATTGAGGCAACTGGATCTTTGGCAGGTGATCCTTTAGATTCTCATCGTACCCGTGCACAGACATTAGGTGCTAGTCTTTGGAGTCATGCAATTTTAGATGATCCTCATAAGTTTTCAGAGGCAGCAGGTACTGGGATAGAGCTATGGAGGAGTATTCTTCTTTGATGAAGAATAATACTTGGGATCTTGTACATCTTCCTAAGGGAAGAAAGTTGGTTTGGTGCAAGTGGGTGTACCGTACCAAGTTTGCTATAGATGGTTCGATTGATAAGTACAAGGCACATCTTGTTGTGAAGGGGTTTTCTTAGGTTAAGGGTATTGATTACTCCAAGACCTTTGCTCCTGTTGCCAAGATGAATTCTATTCGCTTTGTACTTTCACTAGGAGCTTCACAGGGATGGACAATTTTTTAGATGGATGTGAAGAGTGCCTTCTTGCATGGAGAACTACATGAGGAGATCTATATGGAGTAGCCTCAGGGATTTGTGCAAGACACTTCTTTGGTTTTCAGACTTCGGCATTCATTGTATGGTCTCAAACAAGCCCCTCGGGCTTGGTATGAGAATATGGACTCTTTTTTTCTTTCCTCTCATTTCATCCACTGTCATTCTGATCCCATAGTGTACATTTAGCATCAGGAGGCCGATCTTTTGATCCTTGTCCTATATGTTGATGATCTCATTCTTATAGGTAGCTCATCCTCCATGATTCAGAGTGTTCAGAGAGCTTTGATGGAGTAGTTTGAGATGACAGATCTCGGTCTTCTGCACTATTTTCTTGGTCTATAGGTTATTCAGTCTTCGGATGGGATGCTAATATTTCAGCAGAAGTATGCTCTTGATATGCTCCAGAGATTTTGCATGCTTGATTGCAAGCCTGCCCCTACACCATTTCAGTTAGGTGTTGTCTTGTCTTCCACTTGCACTACTCCTTCAGTAGATTCTACATTATACAGGTAGTTGGTTGGTAGTTTGTTGTACCTAACACATTCACATCTTTATCTTTCCTTTGCGGTTGGCCTTGTCTCTCGGTTCTCACATGATCCACATGAGATCCATTGGCAAGCAGCCAAACGTATCTTGAGGTACATTCAGGGCACTACACATTATGGCATTCACTACACATCAGGAGCCCCTCACATTGTTGGCTTCATTGACTCAGATTGGGCTGGTGATGTCAATGATCGAACATCTACTTCTGGCTTTGTTTTTTCCTTAGTTCTAGTCCTATTACATGGTCTTGCAAGAAGCAATCTGCTATTGCATTATCATCTACAGAGGCTGAGTATTGAGCTGCAATGTTAGCTAGCCAAGAGGTTTTATGGCTTCGACAGTTGATGACTGAGTTTGGTTTTCCTCCTGATAGTCCCACTCTTCTTTGGTGTGACAATCAGAGTGCTATTCACATTTCATGCAACCTAGTGGAGCATCAGCAGACTAAGCACATTGAGATCCACATGCACTTCATCAGGCAGTTGATTTAGGATGGTTCTCTCATCTTGGAGTACATTCCTATAGAGGAGTAGGTTGCAGACATCTTCATGAAACCTTTGGCATCACCTTGCTATCTTCAGTTGCGATCTATGCTTGGGGTGAAGGAAGTTGTCCTTGGGGAGTCTTCATGAGGCCTTCCTACCTTCATGTTTCTTTACATGCTTTCATCTATTTTTGGAGAGGAGTTTTTTCCCACTGGGTTTTCTCCTTTTCTCTGCTTTACAGAGATTTGGTTGTATTTAGGTACCTCATTAGGTCTTGTTTCTAGTGTTGGTTTTAGGACAAACAACTAAGATGGGGGGGCGAATCAGTTGTCACCAAACCTTCTATTCTTTAAATCCTTAAATCCTGCTTATATTTCAACAGCATAATAATCATTCAATCATGGAAGCAAAATGCAATAACTCAAGAGCAGAAACACATTCAACACATATGACACCAAGATTTTAATGTGGAAAACCCAGTTAAGGGAAAAACCATGGGGTGAGTAACCCATGATTGTATTCTCTATTAAAAGAATAAGAAGAACAAAAATGGCACTTGCCAATTAGGGCTCATTGCCTGAGCACACTGCTCACAAGAGGCCCACTGCCTACAGGAGACACACTGTCTACAGAATAATATAAATATTACATACTTGAACTGGAGATTAGCATTTTTAGCATGCTTGTGACATTTCCATTTAAGCTCAACACTTCTGCTTTGCTTTTTTCTCCTCTCCTCTCTATCACTTTCTCATCACAACCACGGATCCTTTTGGAATGACTTCACAAATCTTATTTATACATGACATTGACTTTGGGATGATCATCAAAGTTGGCACAACACATACTTTATTTTATTATAGAGCAATTACACAAATACAAATTGGCTTATTACAAAAACTTCATGCGCATCACTAACCTATCGGCCACGCATATCTGGGACTTCAATCTTCTTCAAGGAACACACCATGCT
The DNA here is from genome assembly GCA_027924645.1 of Cunninghamia lanceolata. Lineage (NCBI taxonomy): Eukaryota > Viridiplantae > Streptophyta > Pinopsida > Cupressales > Cupressaceae > Cunninghamia > Cunninghamia lanceolata. The sequence continues at coordinate 1,267,616 of BSBN01000564.1, read as the reverse complement.
TTGTAAAACATCTTCAAGATCATTCGTAACATGTGTAAAACATCCGGTCAGCCAAGACAAGGAAAAACATCATTACTGAAAGGTAAATCTTCAATTACGAGCTCTATCTTCAATGCGGACTGCCAACACGAATTGGAAATAATCTATAGACCCCCACAAGCTTGCCTAAATCACCAAGAACATCCACACCACTTCTGCTTACTAAAATCATTTGCATCTTCATCTAGAACCTTAAGAACATAGCCGGTCATCACTGTCACATTAGAATAATTGCTTGCAGACCTCCAGACCACGAACCAATTGAGTTGTCAATTCACATTTGCTTCCCAAACATGCCACCAGATCTGCAGAACAAGATATTGCATTTCCGGATCTCACCGGACCTATTTGTGTCACTCTGTCACCTCTAAACAGCTGCCAGAACCAATTTTACTCATGTGGCCATAACTTCTTCAAATCTTCGTGCGGACCTCTGAAATCTTGACTAGAGAACCTTCAGACACATATCTACAAACACTTTGATGCGCATACTCTGATCTTCAACTGACTGGAATCTTTTCTTCATAGAACTTCACTGTCTTTACTGTTCTTCTTTGATTCTGATAGAGCTAATTTTCTTAGTATCCTCAACACACAACTCATCCAAATCTTGACATCAATGCAACATGAGTATGTTGACATCAATGACAACACCGATTAGGCCCATACTTGCAACAATCTCCCCCTTTGTCATTGATGGCAACATATGATGTAAAAAATTGTTTTGACCATCAAGACAAGAACTTCTCCTCACTGGCTCCTCCTAACAACATCAATCATTCACATATCTTTTCTTTCTTCATTTCTCCCCCTTTGATCAACAATCTCTTTTGTTTTTCACATGTCTTCTCTCCCCCTTTGACATCAATGGCAAAGGGCACATACTTGCATCAATACTTTAGAATCATACAGACTGCTCCCCCTGAGTAGCATCTTCCTATCATCAATCCGGACCACAAGATATGACTGTGAGATCCACTGAACTAATGCACATCAGTGTACCTTAATTCAGAACTGGACGGGTAACAACCCCTAACTTCTCCCTGAGATACTCAAAAGAGTCCTTAGGTAGAGGTTTAGTAAAATGTCTGTAATCTGATCCTTTGAGGGTACAAACTCTAATATGACTTCATTCTTGTTCAATTGCTCTCTCAAAAAGTGAAACTTGATGGATATATGTTTTGTCTTTGAATGCAACACCAGATTTTTTGATATATTTATTGCACTTGAGTTATCACAGAAGATTGTGATAGGTTCTTCATACTCCACTCTGATGTCTCTCAGCATTTGCTTCATCCACAATACTTGAGTACAACTACCTGCTGCTGCAATATACTCTGCTTCTGCAGTGGACAGAGATATTGCCTCTTGTTTCTTGCTCAACCAAGAAACCAATCTTTTCCCCAAAAAGAATGCACCACCACTGGTACTCTTCTGTTCATCCACATCTCCTGCCCAATCAGCATCTGTATATGCATGAAGAGAGAAATCGTGATCCCTAGGATACCATAAACCATACTCAATTGTTCCCTTCAGATATTTTAGAATTCTCTTGATTGCCATGACATGAGACTCTCGAGGATCAGCTTGGAATCTGGCAACAAGACCAATAGTATTCATAATGTCAGGTCTAGTTTGAGTAAGGTATAGTAGTCCTCCAATCATTGACCTGCACTTTTTTTGATCAGCCTTAGGAGATTCATCATCTTTGCTCAGCTTGCATCTGGTTGCCATAGGAGTATTCATTGCCTTTGAGTTTTCCATCCCAAATTTATTCAACAATTCCTTCACATACTTGGTTTGTGATATGAAAATTCATTTCTTTGTTTGAGTGATTTGCAAACCCAAGAAGAAATTCATTTCCCCAAACATAGACATCTCAAATTCACTTTTCATTTAATCTGCAAAAGTCTTGCACATACTATCTTTTCCTCCAAAAATGATATCATCAACAAATACTTCAACAATCAAGATGTTTTCATGATCAATCTTGAAGTACAAGTTACTATCAGCAGTACCTTTTGTTGAAACCAATCTTCAAAAGATGTTTATCCAATCTTTCATACCAGGCTCTTGGGGCTTGTTTGAGTCCATACAATGCTTTCTTCAACTTGCAGACCATATCACCATGATCATACAATTGGAATCCATCTGGTTGCTCAATGTATACCTCTTCTTCCAAATCACCATTCAAGAAGGCAGACTTGACATCCATCTGATATACTTTAAAATCCTTGAAGGAACTAAAAGCAAGAAATAATTTGACTACTTCAATTCTTGCCACCAGAGCAAAAGTTTCTTCAAATTCAATTCCTTCTACTTGAGAATAACCCTTATAGACCAATCTAGATTTGTTTCTAACTACTTCACCATCTTCATTTAGTTTAATCCAGAAGACCCACTTAGTCCCAATCACATTTTTGTCTTTAGGTCTGGGAACAAGATCCCAAGTGTGATTTTTTTCAATCTGCATCAAGTCTTCCTCCATTGCTTTAGCCCAGCTTTCATCATTGCATGCTTCACTTACTATTTTTGGTTCAACCTTTGAAATCAGACAATACTTCACTGAATCTTGAGAAATTTTTCTTCTTGTTTGAACACCTTTGCTTCTATCTCCTATGATTTGGTTTTCAGAATGATTCAGTCTTACATACCTGGGAGTTTTGGGAATTTCTTGCACTTCTATTTCTTGGACAGGTTCATTCAACCTTATCTCTTCTTCCTGTATTTCAGGATTCTCCGGATCAGTCTGAATCTGAACTGCAGTTGGGGCTTGTTCTTCTTCAACTAAGACATCATTCTGATCATTTGCTTCATACTGATAAAACCTTGAGGGATTTTCAATGCCTTCATCAACCTTCACATTTGTACTTTCTACAATCTTTCTCAATCTCTTGTTATAACACCGGTATGCTTTGCTTTGAGTAGAGTATCCCAAGAATATTCCTTCATCACTTCTAGCATCAAACTTTCCAAGGTCTTCATCTCTTTTTATATAGCACTTATTACCAAAGACTCTGAAATATTTCACAGTGGGGGTGATGCCAAACCAAAGTTCATAAGGAGTCTTATCAGTATTGCTTCTGATTTGTACTCGATTAAGAGTATAGACAGCAGTGCTTACAACTTCTCTCTAGTAGATCTAAGGGACATTTGCTTCCATCATCATGGTTCTAGATGCTTCCTAGATGGTTTGGTTCTTTCTCTCCACTACTCCATTCTGCTGTGGAGTCCTTGGAGCAGATAACTGTCTCTTTATCCCATGTTTCTCATAAAATTCTATGAACTCTCTGGATGTGAATTCACCACCTCTATCAGACCTGAGACATTTTATGTTTAACCCAGTTTCATTTTCTACCATAGCATTGAATATTTTTAACTTCTGAAGTGCTTCAGATTTCTCTTTAAGGAAGGTCACCCACATCATCTGGGAGTGGTCATTATTAAGGGAAAATTGGATCAACAATGAATAAACAATAATATCAATATCAGGTTACCCAAAACTCAATGAAATGGTGAATAAAAGAGATTCAAAGAAACAATAAACAACAACAAAGCAAACCTCCTTAATTCGAAGCTTCCATTGATCGCCTATCACAATCGATCTTGCATATATGAAATAGGGCCCTCAGAGAGTGCACTTCCTTCCTATGCTTCAAGAATGTCAAATGGGAATGGCTATAGTAATACTGTCATGAAGAGGAGCTTCACAACGATGGTAGTAGTGCGTAGTAATGAATGTGATCACAAGCAATGAAGGAATTGGTGCCAAAGGCGTGCTGTAATTCCTGCAGAGTAACAATGCTTAAAGCTTGGATGAATGAAATGGAAGAATGAGGTTGCTTTTATAGACTTGGAAGAATGAAGATCAATTATGTAGAAGAAATAAGAAGATCAATGGTTGAGAATAGTTGAGGAACGTGCAAAGAATAAGAAGACATGTGTCTTGCTTTCTTTTGCATGAGAGGATTTGCTAAGAATAGAAGAATGAGTTAAAGCATTTAAAAGAATATAATAATCAGTTAAGTGATTTAAAACAAGAAGGGATTTGCATGAGAATAAAGAAGATACTTTGCTTTATTAAATATTAAGAATATTTAATTGCATGCGCAAAAAGATTGAATTATATTTAGAGATAACTCAATCTAGAAGAAATAGACAACTTAAATAAATATTTGATTTATTTCAACTTAGAGAAGATATTATTGGAAGAAATAATTAAATAATTGGAATTATTTAATTTAGAAGATAAGAAAGCAAATTAAATAAATAAATTTATTTAATTGTTGTGCATGATTTGGAAGAATAAATAAAGTATTTGATTATATTTTATTCTTAGAGATTGAGAGGATTTAACTAAATTTGATTGGATTTATTCAAATTTGGAAGAATGAATTTGATTTAATTAAATAATTAAGAATTATTTAATTGTTTGGGAAGAATTGAATTAAATAAGGGAATTTATTTAATTGTTGGAAGAATATGAATCAAATAAATAAATTTGTTTATTTATTTATTGATAGAGGAATTAGAAGGGAATAAATATCAAGAATATTTATTTAGACTGAATCATGTCATTTTTAGGCATATACATTTTGCCCCTCTTTGATGCAATGCAGTTTACGGTGTTGCCTCAAAGAATAGATAGTCTGATAATGATACATGCCCCAGTTTGCCCCTGGTACAGGTTATGACGGTAGGATGCCCCCTCGGGAGATTGGACGAGACGAAGGTAGAAGGACGAGAGATGGCTAATCTCATGAAGATGAAGGGAAAACTAGGTTAGGTTTGAAGAAAACAAGACGCGTTTCTAAGAAACGGGAAGAAAACTGGAAGAAACAGGTGCGGGAAGTAGTCGCAGTCACTACCTAGCCAGATTAGGGTTTGCACGCTATATATAGGAGCTCGGTCCACAAGACAATTCATTTGCACACTTGTCTTAGTTTGACTTGCTTTAGAGAGCTTAGAGAAGCATAGAGCATAGAGCAGCCAGCACGAGGATGGACATTCCATGCGAGGAGCATCGATTCGAGCGAGTTTGTCGATTCGACCGACCAGCAGAGGCAGGACCCCCGGTATGTATCTTGAAAAATTTCTCCTAGGGTCAAGTTTGATAGCAATAAATGCTAGGAGAAAATTAGGATAGGTAAAAGCGCTGAAACACAGTGTGGCGCATATGCCACGCGAAACTGCACATGCATAGTTCTATAGCGCATGTATGAAAAGAAACGGCGCATATGTGAAAGCTACGCATGTATAGGTTTAGGCAGCGCATGCATGATTTTGCAGTTCTTTTACGGTATGTAGCGGCGCATGCGACGAGGTAGCGCATTTATAGTATAGGATGGTGCATGCATAGGTTTTTGCAGCGCTTTTGCCAGAAGTGGCGCATGTGTCAAGAAATGGTGCATTTGCTAGGAAATGGCGCATATGATATAGAATAGCAGATTACTTAGCAAAATTGACTCGATTGGCATCTTGTTTGATGCGTCAATCAATAAGCTATCTCCGAGATTGCAGGAATCTAGTCAAGAGATGTAGTGTGCTATTTTGATAAATTTGAAATGCTAAGTTAGTTGATATGGTTCTATAGATATGTTGAGTATGGTACTTGCAGCTTTGGATTGACACCTTGCTTTGCGTGCTTGTAGGAGGATATACAAGAGATGCTTCAGTCAAGAGAGCAGTTCCCTATGCCTTTGTTGCAGAGATACATGTTGATTGAGATGGACAGAGAGGCACTCGGTGCTATGGGACTAGACTATGTTTGCTTCATGCCCGAGGTTCAAGTGAACCGTGGGTTGCTGACTGCTGCAGTGGAGAGGTTCCACAACGAGGATGGGACTTTCCACTTCCCTATTGGTGAGATGACTGTTACTTTGGAGGACGTGTACAAGATCCTCCATTTGCCTATTCAGGGAGAGCTTGTGGAGTATGATCCACAGAGGGACACAGGACTTGCTGAGTACAGCCGAGTGTTTGATGACCCGGAGCTGGTCGAGCAGGTCATCCCTTGGCAAGATATCTATGACTATTACGATTACTTCCTAGGGATTGTAGCAAGATTGATCAGAGGCATCATTTGCCCTGATAGGAGATCACACGGGTTCCCCATTGGATGGGGTCAGATCATGGAGAGGATGGTGACAAAGGTCACCCGGTATGCTTGGGTGTCTGCGTGCTAGCGCACCTATACCATGATATGCACCAGGTGGTATATCACAGGAGTACGAGCCTATCTATAGGCATGTCTCTGCTATAGTTTTGGTTATGGGAGCACATAGTGATCACGAGGCTGATATGTGTGTTTGACAGACAGAGAGGAGAGCCATATAGCTATGGCTATGCAGGAGTGATTTCCTAGCATAGGCTAGGGAAGCTTGAGTACTAGCGGCATGCTTTGGATGGAGTGGACATTGTTGTCTGGCGGCCATACCTAGATTGCGAGCCATGGGAGGATGAGGCAGATGAGATACCTTACTGCTATCAGACGCGGTGGCTGATAGGGCAGACATGGTTTGTACTAGAGAGATAGATTATTGACCGAGTACAGAGACAATTTGGGAGGAGGTAGAGCATGCCACAGGGGCAGGCTTGATTTGCTAGGACTCACGCCAAGAGGCTCAGATGGCGACCGATGGCATCCTACGAGGAGGCATTGGTAGAGTTTTAGAAGACACCATATGTTGCCTGGGATATGAGGAGGGAGATGGCAGACGCTGGGATGAGCCAGCATTATGAGGATTGGTTCACTGCATACCCCTTTCTTAGATACTCAGGGCCTGGGGTACTAGTGCCTTAGATAGATGAGGCAGACTCAGATGATGAGGGCCAGGTTGGTCAGAGGAGGAGGAGGAGGGGTAGAGGAGGACGAGGAGGACGAGGAGGTGGCAGAGATGGGGGAGATGATGGAGGGGGAGGTGGTGGAGACGACAGAGGCAGGTCTAGACAGAGGCAGAGAGTTGGGGAGGGACCTTCCCATGCTCAGCAGGGAGTGCCACCATAGGTTGCACAACAGGCACCACAGCAAGCACCGCAGGTATAGATACCACCACCTCGGCATGTGGCACAATAGCAGGGACCCTAGCCATAGGGACAGGGAGAGGCAAGGGCACAACAAGGTCCAGCAGAGGCAGACGTCTAGGAGAGGACTATAGCCACGCTGAGAGGATAGGTTAGACAGCTACAGGCACAGCTCAGGACTGCTAATGCCCGACGAGAGACAGACGTAGAGGTCATTGCAGGGCTTACTAGAGAGAGAGACATGGCAGAGGCATGGATACGAGTTATCCGAGTAGAGTGGGATACCACAGTGGCAGCCTTGGGGACAAATGCGACAAGTAGCTTTCTGGTTGGGCAGGTGCACCAGGCATAGGCACAACTAGCGCAAGCATAGACATAGCTAGTGCAGGTATAGGGTGAGCTTGCCAGAGCGTAGGCTTAGGTGCAGTATTATCAGGGTTTATATCATGGTGCCGAGCCAACTAGTCAGAGGGCTTCAAGCTACAGGAGGTAGTCTGTGGCTCCCTAGAGAGCAGGTGGATCAAGGTCAGGAGCCTCCATGATGGGCCCATAGTAGTCTGAGGCCAGCGGAGGAGGAGGAGGAGACACTGCGGGCAACGGTGGTCCATAGTAGCAGGGATAGAAGAGACTAGCAGACTTTGGATCTTATGTACCTTTTGGCATTTTGAGACCTGTATCACCATCCCTGGGATGTATTTATTATATATGACATTGACTCAGAGATGGAACACTTTTTGATATTGTACATTTGGACACGTTTTTGATAATTATATGATGATGCAGCTATTTTGATGCTCTCTATATGTATGAGTTTATGATGCATTTCTATTGTATGATACGATGCATGTGTTTATCTAATGCAGACTTAGGTGTTTACTTGATGCTATGTGATGTTATCTAATGCAGGTTTTTCATATGATGCTATCTGATGCCATATGACCTAATGTAGATTTAGATGTTAACTTGATATGTCTCTAATGTGTGTGAGTGCAAATGGTATCTATATGATTATACAATTTATGTGATGTACTTATCTATGTTTTTGATATTTTCCACTTTGATACTATGTGATGATTGTAAAGAATGTATATGGATGACCTAATGCAATTACTATGCATGTAACTGATTTAATCATGTAAATGACTATCTCATGTGATATGATATGCAGCTATATGCTATGTTTTTGCGATGTCCAAATGTACCCTATGGACACAGAAATGACAGGATGATAGATAGAAGATTGATTGAATAGAAGAATGAGTTGATAGAAAGATTCACAAGCTTGACTTTGTATTGTTACTCTGCATTGTTTTGGATCTTTTATTGCATGGGATATGGATGTATGGATGTATAAATGGATGTATGATGGATGCTTTGATTTTGACATCTTGACGGTGCAAGTATTTTGAAGTGCTTATTTCATCATTAGGCGATTTTTTTTTTGGTACTTTTTCTAAATGTTGTAAGTTAATACAAGCATCTAGGTATAATTGAACCGAGATGACCTGAGCATTGCTTACATGGATTTTGATTTAGCAAGTTAATACAAGCATCAGGGTATAATTGAACTGAGATGACCTAAATATTTCTTGCTTATCATTTGTCAAGGATTGCCCCCGTTCATGTTAGACCTTTGATGTCCTCGATGATCTTTTGCCGATCATGTCTTTAGACAAGGTTTCACATTACTAAAGTTTAATCCACAAACAACAAACAAAGAAAATAATCATGCCCCCATCATAACATCTCTAGCTTTTGGCATCTCGAGTAGCATAGAAAGGCATGATAGCAAAAATCAAGACTCCGTACTTTAACCATGTTTCCAATCCACAAAACATTATTGCATTTAGATGTGTTTGTTTCTTGCCATAATTTGGGTAAAATCATTTAGAAGGCCTTAGGAGTTTGTTTGCTTTGGATAGGTTAATGTCTTGCATCAAGATTTTTGCTGGAAAGTGGGCTTTACTTGCGTTTGCTTGCCTGGTGAGAAGATTCCACAATCTTTGTTGGTTAGATGGACCCTAAGGGACTGACCTAGTGCCTATGGGGCTCATTGCTAAATGGCCTTGCCTACGTGACGACGCAGAGGCAACGTAGTTTGGGGTAAACCCTAATGGACCATGGATGGACTAGAAGAAAGACGACAAGAAATGGGATGGATGGGACCATGGGAGCCTCGGGGGCGCATTTATTAAATGGCCTTGCCTACGTGATGACGCAGAGGCAATGTAGTTTGTGGACTTTGGACCATGGATACTAGCGAGAGACACCTTACTAGGTTGACACTATGGATAGGATATGGGATAAAACCTTGGTTGACAAGGCAACAAAGAGATAGAGTATCAAGCCATGATAGGTTATCATTAGGTTTTTATTATAGAATAGATATGGATTGAATGGGACATGAGGAAGAATGGACACAAGGTGATTGGTTTCCCAAAGACGGAGGAAGCGGTTCATCACAAGTAACACCTGTTTACCAGGTTTTCACCACTTGCCTTTATTTGCATGAAAATCTAGAAAGTAAACATGACGCTTGTTTGCCAGGTTTTCATCATGATACCTATCCAAGGCGCCTATTTGCCAGGTTTTCACCAAAGGATGATTTTTTGTATTTTTTTAATTTTTTTTTTGTATTTTTTCTAATTTTTTTGTATTTTATGCCCCCCTTATATTGGGGTTCTCCTAGGTATAGAACTGATGAAGACGCATGCTATTGATTGGGTCATCTAATAGCTCACTCTTTGATGTTGCTAACTGATATGCCCTTGATCCATAAGAAGCTACGATCACATAAGGCCCAAGCCAGTTGGGCTCAAACTTGCCTTTCTTTTTCCGATCCTATTGATTGCGGGGGTTCTCCTTAAGTACTAGATCTCCAACTTTGAAGACTCTTGGGTGAACTGTGTGGTTATAGCTTCGTGACATCATTTGTTGATATGCTTTGAGATGGTCAAAGGCTTTTTGTCTCCTTTCTTCTAGCAACTCTAGTTCTTGCAATCTGGAAACTCTGTATTCTTCCTCTGTTATGAGACCCTTTAACGACACCCTGAGAGATGGTAACTTGACCTCAATGGGGAGGATAGCTTCTGATCCATAGACAAGGGCATAAGGGGTGGCACCTATGGGAGTGTGTATACTAGTTCTGTAGGCCCACAGAGCAGGATTGAGTTGGATGTGCCAATCATGGCCAGCATCGTTGATTGTCTTCTTGAGGAGTTTCAAGATGGTCTTATTGGATGCTTCTGCTTGGCCGTTGCCTTGGGGGTAATAGGGTGTGGAGAAATAGTGTTAGATTTTGAATCAGTCACAGAGTTCTTGAACATCTTGGTTTCTTAAGGGTCTTCTGTTATCCGTGATAATGGATGAGGGAATTCCGTATCTGTAGATGAGGTAATTGAGGATGAATGAGGAGATTTGTTTACCTGTGATGGTGGTGAGGGGGACGACTTTGATCCACTTGGTAAAGTATTCAGTGGCGGTTATGATGAATTTATGGCCGTTGGATGAGGGTGGATGGATCTTTCCCACAAGGTCAAGTCCCCATTGGCAAAAGGGCCAAGGTGTTGTTAAAGGTCTCAACTCTTGAGCTGGTGCATGTATCAGGTTCCCATGTATTTGGCACTGCTTGCACTTCTTCACAAACTGGTATGAATCTATTTCCATGTTCAACCAGTAATAACCCAAATGCATGAGTTTCTTAGCTAAGGAAGGACCACTAGAGTGTGTTCCACAAATCCCTTCGTGTACGTCTTGCAAGGTGGTTAGGGATTCTTCTCATTCTAAACAATAGAGTAAAGTACCATCTAGACCATGTCGGTATAGGGTGTCGGCAATAATGGTATAGCGAGAGGTTTGGCATATAAAGGTTCGTCGTTGGTTTGAAGATAAGTTAGGTGGGAGGGTGTTGTCCTTGAGGTAAGTGTAAACCTTACCATACCAAGGTGAATCAGATCCAACTAAAAGACATATGGAATGGGTCTCAGGAAGATCATAAGCTGGTTGTCTAATAGTTTCCTCTAAGAACTCATACCATGACTCATTCTCTGGTATCTCGAGAAGAGAGGCAATGGTTGCCATGGCATCTATTGCTTTGTTCTCAATGCGAGGTATCTACCCAAAATAAATGATCACAAAGTATCCCTTAAAGTCATCCACCATCCTTTTGTATGGGACAAGCTTCTCATATTTGGTTTGGTAATCGTCATTGACCTGATTTATCACTAGTTGAGAATCACCATAGACATGTAGCTCTTTGATTTTCCAATTTGTTGCCATCTTGAGACCAATGACTAAGGCTTCATATTCTGCTATGTTATTGGTGCATGGGAATAATAGGTGGTAAGACTTTGGTATGGTGTCGCCATGGGGAGTTACAAACAAGATTCCTGCCCCTGATCCATGGTTTGTGTAGTACCCATCAAAGTATAGTTTCCAGGAATGTGTTGAGATATTGAATAAAGATTCATCCAAAAACTCAAATTGCATTGGTGTGGTGTCCTGTAGTGGTGCATCCGCTAGCTGGTCAGCAATGACTTGTCCCTTGATAGCTTTTCTATCTACATACTCAATGTTGTATTCACTTAAGAGCATTACCCATTTGGCTAGGCGACCTGTTAGAGCTTCTTTGCCTAGTAGGTACTTAAGTGGATCTATTTTTGCAATAAGTTTAACTGGATGCACAAGCATATAATGTCAGAGTTTTTGGGAAGCAAAAACTATCGCAAGACATGATCTTTCTATCTGAGAGTATTGCAACTCATAGCCCACCAATGTGCGACTGATATAGTAGACAACTCTTTCTTTATTCTCATAATCTTGTTGTGCTAGAAGAGCCCCAAGAGCTGTAGGTGTAGCAGATATGTAGAGTATCAATGGTTTCCCTTGGATAGGAGGCATGAGAATAGGTGGATTCATAAGATACTCTTTTAGTTTGTTGAATGCCTCTTCGCATTTCTCATCCCATCGGAATGGAATGTTCTTGTGCAGGAGATGACTGAATGGTTGACACTTGTTTGCCAATTGTGATATGAATCTACGGATTGCTTGTAGTTTGCCTTGTAAAGATCTCAGTTGAGTAAGAGTCTTGGGTGGTGGCATGTCCATAATAGCCTTGACTTTGGCGGGGTCCACCTCTATTCCATTTGCTGAAACAATAAAACCTAGGAGTTTTCCTGAGGTGACTCTGAACACACACTTCTTTGGGTTCAACCTGACTTTGAATTGCTCTAATCTCTAAAAGACTTTCTCTAACACATCCAGGTTTGACTCTCTTGTGAGTGACTTTGCTAGGATATCATCTACATAATATTCCATGGTGACGTGCATCATATCATGAAATATAGTGGTCATAGCCCGTTGATATGTGGCTCCTACGTTCTTTAGCCCAAATGGCATGACATTCCAACAAAAAGTGCCCCATGGACAACTAAAAGCTGTCTTATGCTGGTATGCCGGTGCTATCCTGATCTGATTATATCTTGAGAAGCCATCCATGAGAGATAACATGATATGTCCTACTATTAAGTCGACTATGATATCTATATTTGGCAACAGAAAATCATCCTTGCGGCAAGCTTTGTTTAGATCTCTAAAATCATTGCATAGTCTAACTCGGCCATCTAGTTTGGACACTGGTACTATGTTGGAGACCCATTCCAGATAGTCTATAGCTCTGATGAACCCCACATCCAGTAGTTTCTTGAGTTCTTCTTTTACAAGCAATGTTATGTGAGGATGCATCTTTCTAAGCTTTTGTTTCACTAGTTTCACTCCTGGATCTAATGGAAGGTGATGTAGAATCAAATCTGGATCTAACCCCGGCATATCTATGTATGACCAAGCAAAATTGACTTGCTTTCTCTTGAAGAATGGTACAAACTTAGTCTTCTCTGCTGGGGTTAGAGATTTAACAAAGTGAATGATCTTAGGCTGTTCCTCTGTTCCAATGTTAATAGGCTCTGTGGGTTCCACAACAATCTGAGACTTCTCCTGGTGCATGTCATTGGGGAGAGTGTCAAGCCTTCCATTGTCAGGTGCCACAGTTGGGTTTTCACCTTTGGATGCATCTTTTCTTTTTACTTTTTTGGGATTTGACACTGCCGTAGAGTGGTTTTCACCGTCAGATCTAGTTTTTATTTTGATATTTTTGCAACTGGAAGGCTTGGCACCTTCTCTGAAATAAGCCACAGTATTAAGTTCAATAGAGAAACCATCTTTATGATCCCCTTTGGGTAGGTGGTCCCTAAGTTCCATGTAGTCAATATAGGCATCATCGTTTTGGAACATATCTAGTTGAGGGGTTCCTCGTAGATCCCAATCAATAAGCTCAGGATGCACAAGGGGGAGGGAGTCAGAGGATAGATCTGATTCATTGATAGTTTGAATGGATATACTAGGAGTATTGGGAGGGGGAGTGTTTGGGATGGTACTTTCCTCCAATTTATTTATTGCGATAGAACTCAAACCTTCCTTGAAAGTCGTACTCTCAGAGACAGGCAAATCAGACTCTAATGGCCTATTCAGTAACGTTTGTCCCGCACGGTAGGGGCTATAAGTTTGAATGGTATCGACCTCTTTGTCTTCATAGGAATGCTCTGTCAGCTCATCCCACTCATATTCATTGGAATCTGTGTCACTGTCCACTTGAAGTGTATGGATCATTTCCACTAGACAAGCATTTTCTTTATCTTTTCCCTTATCCTTATATCCTAGGCCCTTTGTATTTCTAGCCGATGAGGATGAAGAAGGTTGAATGGGTTCTATGATTCCTTCTCTTCTTAGGCTGATGGGGCCTTGTCCTTCGTAACCCATTCTATGTAGGATAGATTCACCTCACCCATAGATTTCTGTTGGGAGCCTAGGTGGTTCCTATTGTATGTTCTCTTCTTCTTCGGTATAAAGTCATTGTAGGACATCTCTTCTTCTTTTGATAAGGTCCCCCATTTTACAAAGGGAGCTGTGGGAGGTATAGGAGGAGCAGATGGATTTGGAAAATGCTTGGGTTGACCAAAGGATATAAGAGATAAAGGCATCTTGGCTAGATTGAGGCTGTGCTCTATGGAGTATTCCCCTACTCCTTTTTCTTTGATGGTAATTTTCTGCTCTTTGGGCCTTGATGAGGAAGCTTCAGAGGTAGAATCAAGCTATGGGGTAGGGGATGTAGATGCTCTATTGTTTGGTATGATGCAATTAGGCTTTGAAAGGATAGAGTTGCAATGCTGGAAGGGGTCAGGGTCACCTTGGATGGTGACTTTCTTGCCATTATGAGGGAATTTTATGCATTGGTGATACGTAGAGGGAACAACTTTCATGGCATGAATCTATGGTCTACCTAGCAGAATATTATAGGTGAGATCCCTATCTAGGACTTGGCACACAACATCTTTGATTATCGGTCCCACTTGTATGGGAAACACCACTGTTCCTTTTGTAGTTCTCTCCTCTTCATCATAGGCTTTGATAGTTATCTTCTTTCTTGGATCAACTACATTTTCAGAGAACCCCAATGTAAGGAATAGCTTTAATGTGCAAATATTTAAACCGGCTCCCCCATCAATGAGAACCCTCTTGATGTGGTGCTTATGGATGAAGGCGACAATATGTAGAGGGGTGTTATGAGGTTGAGACACTGAGAGGTCATCTTGCTCGGTAAATGATATGGTACTTGAGGAGGTCAGATTACCTACCATGGCCTAAAACTTCTCTTGGGCCAAGTTAGTGGGTACAGTTGTTTCCACTAAGGCTTTATTGAGAATCTCCTTGTGGGAAGGAGATAGACGCAACAACTCTAAAATAGAAATGTGGGTCGAAGTCTTACGAAGTTGTTCTATGACGCTATACTGATGGGGGTTGGAATGAGAAGGTGATGACCTTGGAGGGATGGTATTCAACGTGACTTTACCGCTACGGGTAATGATACTGCAATTATTTTGGTTAGGCTCTGATTGTTGGTTCGGCATGACCACATTGATCTGTGGGACATGCTTTGATATGCAATTGATGGTATAGTCAAATGGCACACTTGCATAGTTGGCATTACTATTCCCACTATTCTAATTTTGCCTATTGCGGTTGTTGTTACCGTTGTTATTGTTGTTGTACGACCTATCATGATTGAGAAGCGGATCCCTATAAGCCACATGTGTCTCATTAGAGGTATGTTGTTGGATTCCTCCTTGAGTTTGATCAAGTACATCTTGAATAACATGTTTGAGATGGATACAATTGTTGGTCGTATGTCCCCTTCCTCTATGATACTTACAATAGTCAGTGTCTTTCCAATAGTGAGGTTTAATTTGAGCTCATAATCACTTGTTGGCGGTAGAGAGATTTCATTGTTAGCTAATAGCTTCCTCAATGTAGATTCTTGGGACTCACCCAGCAGTGTGAACTTTCGCCTTGGGTTTGAGTTGAGCCATGGTTTTGGCTCCTGAGAGAATGTTTTGTTGGGTGTAACATTGCTAGCCTCTCCTTTGAGAGTGAATATCGGTTGTTGCTTGGGAGCCACCACCTTGTCATCAACTACTCCATCGTTGATGACATTTTTGTTTTTAGTCTAAAAATTTGATTTGTCAGTCGTATAATTGGAGGTAGGTGTGTCCTTGTATAACTTGATTTGTCCCTTGGCGATCATAGCTTTCTCAATGAACAATCCCATTTCAATGACTTTTGAGAATGAAGTAGGGCATTGAATTTGTATTTGATAGCTAAGATCGTTATTGAGGTTATGGACAAACATCTCCATTAGTTGTTTCTCTGGTACATCATATGAGCACTTACTTGCTAGTTGTCTCCATCTTTGTAGGAAAGTGGCGAATGATTCACCACTCTTTTGCTTGGTGTTGCATAGGTCCAGCATGGAGACTTCGTGTTCAATATTGTAAGAGAAGTGCGTGATGAATTTGTTGACTAACTCATCAAAAGATTTGATGCCCGGTGGGAGTCGTGAGAACCACTCCATGGCTTGACTACCTAGTGATCTAGGGAATAATCTCATTAAGTAAGTCTCATTGTGAACTACTTCCATACATGCTGCGTTGAATTCCCTAATGTGATCTCTAGGGTCCCCTTTCCTTTTGTATTTATCAAACTTAGGAACTTAAAATCAAAAGGGAAATGGTGTCATGTTCAAACTTTTATAAAAGGGGTACGGTGCAATATCTTCCAAGGAATAGGTTTTGGTGTTTGTACCCATCTTGAGATTTGACATTTATTTCTTTAGACCCTCGAGCTGTTTCCTCATTTCTTCCATAGGAGCGCTTGGGTCTATGGCTTTCTTTCCTTTTTCATTCTTAGCCTTTGCATTTGGGTCTATGGCTTTCTTTCCCCTTTCTTCATGATTATTCTCCACATTTTCTTGGATTGTGCTTATATCAAAATCTGCGGGGAGTTTAATTCCAAGATTTGCAAGATAATAAAAATACTTGCGAGGATAATCATGGAGCACTTTCTCTAATAAGCGTTGGAATTTCTGATTTTGGAGGCTTCCCTGATAATCTTCGTTAGAGATTTCCTCATCACTATCATGAGGTGTGATGATGTGGTTGGATGATTCGGCCATTTCAAGTTTCTTTTGGTATTGAGATCTAGTAAGAACCATGCAAGGTGACGAGGGATGAGGTGGAATGAAGCTAGAGATTTTGGCAAGATGCCGATGGAGACTACTGAGAATAGGATACTTATGACAAGACTCAGGCAAGGGACTTTCTCAATCAATGATTCCAAGTAAGACAGCTGATACAAGACAGTAGCCACTAGTAAGGGTACTCGATACCTGTCTTACTGTATAGGGACTAGTCGTGCACCAAGACCACTAGCAAAGTTCTGTGACCTACTAGGGTTACTTCAATCCAAAGTGATACGAAAAAAGGGGCCTATGCTGACCTGATATGGGATACTTTTGACTTTGGACTAGGATGACTCGATAGAAGGTGAGTGGGATGATCAACGAAAGAGAGATTTTGACGTGAAATGGATGGAAAAATGACTGCAAGGTAAGACCTGATCTTAGATTTTGGAACTAGACTGAAATGGGTACCCAGAACTGGTAAAATTTTTCTCTCAAAGATTGTGCAAGTGCTCACTATTACGCATGCGCCAAAACAGATGCACTGTAGAAACTAATAAATGTGCTGCACTGGTAAAAAGTATATGCACTGTAACAAATAGTAAAAGCATTCTAGGTCAGAACAAATGCACCTCAAGTCAGCACAAATGTGTAGCAATAGAGGACAGATGCGCCGCTCTGGCTTTTCTCAATATTTTTTGCAATTTTTTTGAAATTTTCTGATGTTTTTGGTACTTTGGTTGCAAGAAGGTCTTTTCGATCTGATTTTTTGAAATTATGGCAAGAAGACATAGCAAACACAAAGGATATTTTGATTGTTTTTTATTTTTTTGGTGATTTTTTGACTCTTTTTGGACTAGAAGAAAAAAAATAAGTACAAATCCTAGGCTTCAAATGGATTACAAGGGTTTTTGGCCACTAGAACAAAGGTGTTTAATGAAGGCAACTGTTCAAGTGGTTATACATGCGGCAGCACTACTCTCCGTTATGGAGTCTCCCAGCCTACAAGGGTTGCGCCTTGGAGGGTTTTGGGGGAGGTTGGCTATCGGTATACCACAACTTCACTCATTGTTTGAAGCTTTCACTCCAAACACAATTTATTTATAGTGGGTTGGAAGGGCTTGGCATCTAGCCTGTTACCACTTAGGGTCGTTCCTACTTGGATGAACGGTATACAAGAGCAGGCCCCTCTAAAGGAAAAACACATGAAAATGATATGTCTGGCATTTTGATCACCCAAGATAGGGGAGAGCATAGGCCTGATATCATTCCCAAAACACAGAATACAATGGTTCTTTTCCCCTAGTTAAAATGAGAAAAACTAGATGAGCTATCTACTTGGGCAAGCACAGAACTTTGAAGTGTTTAGCAAGATAGCAATGGTCCAATTTTAACCAAGATAGCAATGATGAGTTTAATTTTATCCATGTAGCACAAATTGTTAACTTTGAAATGATGGTCAATCGAGATAGCAATGGTTCAGTTTTACCCAAGATAGCAATGATGAGTTCAATTTTATCCACGTAGCACGAGTTGTTA
Source organism: Cunninghamia lanceolata (assembly GCA_027924645.1). Taxonomy (NCBI): domain Eukaryota; kingdom Viridiplantae; phylum Streptophyta; class Pinopsida; order Cupressales; family Cupressaceae; genus Cunninghamia; species Cunninghamia lanceolata. The sequence goes on along the minus strand of BSBN01000564.1, from coordinate 1,249,447 downwards.
ACTTTGAAGTGATGGTCAATCAAGATAGCAATGGTTCAGTTTTACCCAGATAGCAATGATGAGTTCAGTTTTATCCATATAGCAATAACTTTGAAAAGATAGCAATAGCAATGATTCAATGATATGCAAGATAGCAATGATTCAATTACCACTTTCCTAGTTAAACTATGTGGGATTTGCATGAGCATCCATTTTACTTTTCTGTTAGAAATTGAAGTGTAATCTAACAAGTGAAACTATATGAATCTAAACCAGTACCTAGCCTACAAAACAAATCAAGAGAGTTCCTGCAAAGACGTCAGCATTAGCAAAAATCTTCAAGAAAACCCTAAAATCACTGCCTAAAATAGATGCGCCGCTTCAGAGACTGAATGCACAGAAACAATGAACAGAAGCGCCACAATACATATGCACTAGAGTAGAGGTTAAAAGCACTGCAAAAATGAGTATATGCGCTGATATTATGTATGCACTACGACAGGTAGTAAATGCGCTGGAACAGTGTCTGTATGCGCTACAGAAACTTATACGCCATGACAGGTAGCAGATACGCCAGAATAGAGATTGTATGTGCTGCAGAAACGTATGCGCCATGACAGTAATAGATGCATGTTAGGATGTATCAGATGCGCTGTTTCCTCTGTGTACTGCTCCTTAAAACACAAAAACTCAATTTTTGGGTTAAATTTGGGGCTAGGCCCCATGGTGGGAGCCAAAAATGTTATTAGAAAATTGGATCAACAATGAATAAACAATAATATCAATATCAAGTTACCCAAAACTCAATGAAATGGTGAATAAAAGAGATTCAAAGAAACAATGAACAACAAAGCAAACCTCCATAATTCAAAGCTTCCATTGATCGCCTATCACAATCAATCTTGCATATATGAAATAGGGCCCTCAGAGAGTGCACTTCCTTGCTATGCTTCAAGAATGTCAATTGGGAATGGCTATGGTAATACCGCCATGAAGAGGAGCTTCACAACGATGGTAGTAGTGCGTAGTAACGAATGTGATCACAAGGAATGAAGGAATTGGTGCCAAAGGCGCGCTATAATTCCTACAGAGTAACAATACTTAAAGCTTGGATGAATGAAATGGAAGAATGAGGTTGCTTTTATAGACTTAGAAGAATGGAGATCAACGGTGTAGAAGAAATAAGAAGATCAATGGTTGAGAATAGTTGAGGAACATGCAACGAATAAGAAGAAGACATGTGTCTTGCTTTCTTTTGCATGAGAGGATTTGCTAAGAATAGAAGAATGAGTTAAAGCATTTAAAAGAATATAATAATCAGTTAAGTGATTTAAAACAAGAAGGGATTTGCATGAGAATAAAGAAGATACTTTGCTTTATTAAATATTAGGAATATTTAATTGCATGCGCAAAAAGATTGAATTATATTTAGAGATAACTCAAATTAGAAGAAATAGACAACTTAAATAAATATTTGATTTATTTCAATTTAGAGAAGATATTATTGGAAGAAATAATTAAATAATTGGAATTATTTAATTTGGAAGATAAGAAAGCAAATTAAATAAATAAATTTATTTAATTGTTGTGCATGATTTGGAAGAATAAATAAAATATTTGATTATATTTTATTCTTAGAGATTGAGAGGATTTAACTAAATTTGATTGGATTTATTCAAATTTGGAAGAATGAATTTGATTTAATTAAATAATTAAGAATTATTTAATTGTTTGGGAAGAATTGAATTAAATAAGGGAATTTATTTAATTGTTGGAAGAATATGAATCAAATAAATAAATTTGTTTATTTATTTATTGATAGAGGAATTAGAAGGGAATAAATATTAAGAATATTTATTTAGACTAAATCGTGTCATTTTTAGGCGTATGCAGTCATCAATCAATAACATGAAATATCTATCACCTTACAGACTCCTGATTCTTGCCGATTCACATAGATCAGTGTGTACCAAGTCAAACAATCTGGTAGAAGATTGTTTCTTACTTTTAAATGTGACTATGTTCTGCTTACCCAACTGACATTCTTTGCACAAACTGTTAGTAGGTTTCACCAATCTTGGAAGATCTCTTATAGCCTAGGTGTTGCTTATCTTAATGATATTATCAAAATTCACATGACACATTCTCCTATGCCACAACCAACTCTGATCAATTTGAACAAATAAGTAACTTTTGCCAGTACCAACCAAGTGGAAGATGTTAGCTTTTGTTTGAGTACCGGATGCAATCTCAGCTGCAGAGCTTTCAAAGATCTTGTATTTTCCATTTTTGAATTGGAGATCATAGCCTTTGTCCACCAACTGTCCAACACTAAGAAGATTATGCTTCAAACCTTCAACATATAGTACATCACTGGTTTTGTTCTTTCCATCAAAAGAAATAGTTCCTCTGTGTCTGATCCTACCAGAAGAATTATCACCAAATTTTACAACTCCTCTTTCATATCTTTCCAGATTTATGAACTTATTCTTATCACCAGTCATATAGTGGGAGCATCCACTATCAATGACCCATTCATCCTTTTCTTCAACCTGAGCAGCCAGAGCCCTTTCTATCTTAAGATTGACAGATTCAATAGGCATTGGATCTTCTTCCTTGATGGCAATAAACACCCAGTGACTTCTGGATTTGGTTCCTATCTTAAATTCATCATCTATTACTCCATCATCATCTTCTTGAACATAGTAACACTTCATTTGAAATCTTGATCTATTAGGGTTAGGCCTTGAAAATCTTTCCAGATATCTTGAGGCAAAATGACCAATCTTGTTGCAATTGAAACATTTGAAAGGCAATTTTCCTTCACACTTACCAGATCCTCTTAGCAATCTTTTTGCAATAAGGGCTTCAAGTTGAGCAGCTTCTGCCTCATCTTCTTCTGGATCTTTTCTTACTTTTTCATACCGTTATAATTTCTTTGAGGAACTCTCTCTTGGATCATATCTTTGTTTACCTTTTATAGAGGCACTAGCTTTGAATGCAGATTTAGTCTTGGGAAGAGCATCTCCAAACTCAACTAATTCAAATGCAGCTAACTTCCCAACCAATTGATCCCTAGTAATTTTTGATAAAGATCTGAATTCCTCAATAGAAGCAACCTTGTGTTTGTAAGTAGGAGGTAAGGATATGAGAACTTTGGCAACAATCTCATCTTCATCCAAAGTTCCACCAGCACATCTAATGCCACAAACAAGCTCATTTACTTTTGGCTTAAATGTAGTGATATTCTCATCTTCATTCATCTTCAGGTTTTTAAATTTTCCTTTCAGACTTTGTAGCTTGGAACATTTAACATATTTGTCTCCTTCATGCAAAATTTCTAGCTTTGACCAAATTTCATATGCAGTTTTTAATTCCATAACATTTGTCAGCTCTGTATCAGATAAGGCACTTAGTAAGGCTTCTTTAGATTGAACATTATCTTCAGCATCTCTGATTTCATATAGAGTTGTCGGACCATTCTTTGGAGGAATATACTCTTTTATAGTCATGTTCCAATAATGAACTCCCATACATTGTAAGTGACATTCCATGTGGTTTTTCCAAAGAGTGTAGTTCGTTCCATCAAAACTCAAACTATCCTTCTTGTAGGAAGACATCCTAGATCTCCTCAAGCAGTTAAACTCTTTTAGAGGAACTTAGCTCTGATACCAATTGTTGGTTTTAGGATAGACAAATGAGAGGGGGGTGAATCAGTTGTCACCAAACCTTTTGTTCTTTAAATCCTTAAATCCTTATTATATTTCAACAGCATAATAATCATTCAATCATGGAAGCAAAATGCAATAACTCAAGAGAAGAAACACATTCAACACATATGACACTAAGATTTTAATGTGGAAAACCCGGTTAAGGGAAAAACCACAGGGTGACTAACCCAAGATTGTATTCTTTGTTAAAATAATAAGAAGAACAAAAATGGCACTTGCCAATTAGGGCTCACCACCTGAGCACACTGCTCACAAGAGGCCCACTGCCTATAAGAGACACATTGTCTATAGAATAATAAAAATATTACATACTTGAACTGGAGAATAGCATCTACCATGCTTGTGATAGTTCCATTTAAGCTCAACACTTCTGCTTTGCTTTTCGCTCCTCTCCTCTCTATCACTTTCTCATCACAACCACGGATCCTTTTGGAATGACTTTACAAATCTTATTTATACATGACATCGACTTTGGGATGATCATCAAAGTCGGCACAACACATACTTTATTTTATTATAGAGCAATTACACAAATACAACTTGGCTTATTACAAAAAATTCATGCGCATCACTACCCTGTCGACCATGCATATCTGGGACTTCAATCTTCTTCAAGGAGCATGCCATGCTTCGTAAAACATCTTCAAGATCATCTGTAACATGTGTAAAACATCCGGTCAGCCAAGACTAGGAAGAACATCATTACTGAAAGGTAAATCTTCAATTACGAGCTCTATCTTTAATACGGACTACCAACATGAATTGGACACAATCTAGAGACCCCACAAGCTTGCCTGAATCACCAAGAACATCAACACCACTTCTACTTACTGAAATCATTCACATCTTCATCCAGAACCTTAAGAACACAGTCGGTCATCACTATCACATTAGAATAATTGCTTGCGGACCTCCAGACCATGAAAAAATTGAGTTGTCAATTCACATTTGCTTCCCAAACATGCCACCAGATCCACAGAATAAGATATTGCATTTTTGGATCTCACCGGACCTATTTGTGTCACTCTGTCACCTTTGAATAGTTGCCAGAACCAGTTTTACTCATGTGTCCATAACTTCTTCAAATCTTGGTGCAGACCTCTGAAATCTTGACTGGAGAACCTTCAGACACATATCTAAAAACCCTTTGATGCGCATACTCTGATCTTGAACTAACTGGAATCTTTTCTTCATAGAAATTCACTGTCTTTACTATTCTTCTCTAATTCTGATAGAGCTAATTTTCTTAATATCCTCAGCACACAACTCATCCAAATCTTGACATCAATGCAATAGGAGTATGTTGACATCAATGACAACACCAGTTAGGCCCATACTTGCAACATCTGGGACCCATCTTTGCTTTCATGCATTTTGTCCTTAGTTTTTAGCTTCTCCCTAAGTTCATCTTAAGGGGGGGTGTTAGAGTAATAGGTTAATTACTTAATTACTTTAATCATATTGATTAATTAATTAAGTCACCTTTACTTTATTTTTCACTTAAGCTAAACTTAGGCACTTTAATAATTCTTTTATTAAATCCTAGGGTTCACTTTAGGGTTTTGATCTCCTTTCTTAAGGATTGATCTCATTGTACTTATTCATTCTTTATGCATTTTGCTTCAGGTTTGCAGAGCAACATTATTGTGCCTCTTGGTCTCCTTTTTGTAACAGGTTATTTTCTTGCAGGTGTTCATTGGGATTTGTGAGGTTGGTTTATCAACTTCAACAGTTTTGACCTTTTTTGGATCCATCTTTAAACACTGAGCTAAAATTATAAATCCCAAACATACCAATTCTTTCTTCATAAAACTACACTTCTTGATATTTATCAACAATTTCTCTTCTTTCAATCCCCACAATACTAATATGATGTTCTCTAGACGTTCTTCCTCAATTTTACTAAAACTAGAATATCATCCAACTAAAAAATCATAAATTTACCCAGATATGACTTCAATACTTCATTCATCAATCTCATAAATGTGCTTGGTGTGTTATTCAACCCAAATGACATAACCAACCACTCATACAAACCTTTGTTTATATTAAATATTGTCTTCCATTCATCTCCTTCTCTTATTCTAATTTGATGATAACCACTCTTCAAATCTATTTTACTAAAATATTTTTCTCCATTCAAACAACCCATCAAATCATCCTTCCTTCGCACTAGAAACATATACCTTATTGTGATCTTATTGATTGCTCTTGAATTAGTACACATTATCCATTTTCCTCCTTTCTTTGGTGCTAGTATGACTAGTACAAAACATGGACTCAAACTTTCATTGATCAATCCCTTTAACAATTCTTGCACTTGTTTGTTCAACTCTTCATTTTTGTTGGTGTAATTCTATGTGTAGCTTTATTTTTAAAAAAGTTGCTCTTAGAATCAAATTCATATGATGGCTAATAGTTCTCATTGTTAATCCATTTGGGATATTATCAAACACTATATCGTTGTATTTTGTTAGCAACTCTAAAATTTCTATTTGTGTGTGATGTCCCAATATTAAGGCATTGTTTAAATTAAAGATTTAAACATCATGATAAACAATGAAATTACTTTCTTAAAATATGGTGTTTGTAGTGTTCCTTCCATCGTTAATTTGAATGATAATTGTGAATATATTAATAAACATATATTATATTTAATAAAAATATTAATAATATTATTATATAAATATTTTTAATATAATTAAAATATAATTGTTGCAAGTATGAGGTGAACTAGTGTTGTCATTGATGTCAACATACTCATATTGCATTGACAAGAAGGATTCGATGAGCAGTGTGTTGAGGATATTGAGAAAATTAGCCTCAGTTAGGAACAGTGAAGAATAGTGATGAGAAGAAGGCAAGTGTATTGTATAGGATGCGAACCGGAGGATGTGGATTAAAGGGTTTGTAGATATGAGTCTTGAGATGCTTCAGTTAAGATTTCAGAGGTCCGCATGAAGATCTGTAGGAGTTGTGGCTGTCGGTGTGGAACCGGTTCCGGCAAGTGTTCAGAGGTGACAGAGGATCACAGAAAGGTCCGGTGAGGTCCGGAATTGTATAATCCTAATCTACGGATTGGAAGGAGTGTTTGGGATGTCCTTGTGATGTGTCATCTCAAGTTGTGTATTATTTTGAGGTCTGGAAGTACCTTTTGCATTGTGACAGTGGCGACAGACAGTGTTCTTGAAGTTCTAGATGAGGAAAAGAAGAGATTCCAGTACGTAGAGAAAGTGCGGATGTACCTGGTCATTCAGGCAGGCTTGTGAAGGTTCTTGGATCATGTTGAGGTTGTGTTGTTGGTCCGCATTGATAGTAGAGCCCGGAATTGAAGATATTCTTCCGGATGAAGTTCTTGTTCCGACTAGCTGACCAGATGAGTTGTTCATCCTGCGAATGTTCTTGTGGTGGCTGACCGGATGTGTTATTCATCTTGTGGATATTCTTATGGTTGATTGCTAACTTAGATGATTATTCCTAAGTCGATGTCTTGTATAAATAAAGGTTTGTGAGTTCATTTTGTAGTGTGGATTGTGTGGATGAGAGTGGTGTAGCGAAGAGAAGTGCGAAAGGCAGAGCAGAGGTTTTTGGGCTTAAATGGAACTGATCCGGACATGGTAAAGATGTCATTCTCTAGTTCAAGACTGTGATTGTTATCACTTTGTAGACAGTGTGTCTCCTTGTAGGCAGTGGGCCTCTTTGTGAGCAGTGTGCTCAGGTAGTGAGCCCTAATTGGCAAGTGCCATTCTTTTTCTTATTCTTTTAATAGAGAATAATCCTTGGGTTAATCACCCCGTGGTTTTTCCCTTAACTGGGTTTTCCACATCAAAATCTTGGTGTTCAATGTGTTGATGTTTATTTGCTCTTGTGTTTGTGCGTTTTACTTTCATGGATGATTAATTGATATACTGTTAACTAACAAGACGAATCAAGTGTTTGAAATAGAGAGCAAGTTTTTATACAACTGATTCACCCCTCCCTCTCAGTTGTATGCCCTAGATCCAACAATTGGTATCAGAGCCAAGTTCCTCTGAAAGGAGCTTAACTGCTTGAGGAGATCCAGGATGTCGTCATACAAAAAGGATAGTCTGAAGTTCGATGGAACCAATTTCACTCTCTGGAAGGGTCGCATGAAGTGTCACTTGGAATGTATGGGAAAAGCATACTTGGCCATGGTTTCACAACCATATGTACCTCCACAAGGTGGTCTGACAACTCTGAATGAAATCACAGATGCTGAAAACAATCTGTGGACCAAGGAAGCTCTTCTAAGCACATTGAATGACTCAGATCTCTCAAATGTTATTGACCTACCAACTGCATATGAGATCCTGACTAAACTGGAACTTCTGTATGAAGGAGATGAGTTTGTCAAGAGTGCAAGGTTGCAAAGTCTGAAAGGGAAATTTGAAAGATTGAAGATGAGAGATGATGAAAACATCACTACTTTTATGCCAAGAGTGAATGAACTAGTGCATGGAATTAGAAATGCTTTTGGAACTTTGAATGAAAATGAGATTGTTTGCAAAATCCTCAGATCCCTTCCTGCTGCCTACAAAATCAAGGTTGCTGCAATTGATGAATTCAGAGCCCACACAACTGTCACAAGAGAACAATTGGCTAGCAAGCTTGCTGCATTTGAAATGACCGAGTTTGGAGATGATCCTCCCAAGATTGAATCTGCTTTCAAAGCCAATGCCTATGTGAAAGGCAAACAAAGATTTGATCTGGGAGAAAACTCTTCAAGGAAGATGTCATGGTATGATCAAACAAGAAGAGACATGGAAGAAGAAGAAGCAGAAATAGCTCAACTTGAAGCCCTCATTGCAAAAAGACTACCAAGAGGATCCGATAAGTATGAAGGAAAACTACCCTTTAAGTGCTTCAACTACAATAAGATTGGTCATTTTGCTTCAAGATGTCTGGAAAGATCTGCAAGGTCTAATACTAACAGACAAAGGTTTCAAAAGAACTGCTATTATGTTTATGAAGAAGATGACAATGAAGGAGTAACAGATGATGAATTAGAACTAGGAAGCAAATCCATAAATGAATGGGTGTTTATTGCCATCAAGGAAGAAGATTCAATACTCTCTGAATCTGTCAATCACAAGGTTGTGGAAAAAGCTTTTGCTGCTCAAGTGGAAGAAAAGGATGATTGGGTTATTGACAGTGGATGTTCTCACCATATGACTGGTGACAAGGATAAGTTCTTGGATTTGGAAAGGTATGAAGGAGGAATGGTAAAGTTTGGTGACAATTCTGCTGGCAGAATCAGAGGTAGGAGAACTATTTCCTTTGATGGAAAGAGCAAAACAGGTAATGTACTATATGTTGAAGGATTGAAGCACAATCTCCTTAGTGTTGGTCAGTTAGTAGACAAAGGTTATGATCTCCGGTTTAAGAATGGAAAATGCAGAATCTTTACAAGCTCCGGAACTGAAATTGCATCCGGTACTCAGACAAAAGGTAATATCTTTCATCTGGTTGGTTCAAATAAAAGTTGTCTGTTTGTTCAAGTTGATCAGAGTTGGTTATGGCATAGAAGAATGTGTCATGTAAATTTTGATAACATCATCAAGATAAGCAATACTCAGGCTGTAAGAGATCTTCCAAAATTGATGAAACCTACAAATAGTTTGTGCAAAGAATGTCAGCTAGGTAAACAGAGCAGAGTCTCTTTCAAAAGCAAAGATCAGTCCTCTACCAGATTGTTGGAATTAGTACATACTGATCTCTGTGGTCCGACAAGAATCAAGAGTCTGCAAGGTGATAGATATTTTATGTTGTTAATTGATGACCATTCCCGGATGATGTGGGTTACCTTCCTAAAAGAGAAATTAGAAGCATTTGAGAGGTTCAAAATCTTCAAAGCTATGGTAGAGAATCAAACTGGATTGAAACTGAAGTGTCTAAGGTCTGATAGAGGAGGTGAATTTACATCTGGTGAGTTCATTGACTTTTGTGAGAAGCAGGGTATAAGGAGACAGTTGTCTGCTCCTAGGATTCCACAGCAGAATGGAGTAGTTGAGAGAAAGAACCGGACCATCCAGGAAGCTGCCAGGCCAATGATGTTGGAAGCAAATGTTCCTCAGATGTTCTGGAAAGAAGCTATCAGCACTGCAGTCTACACTCTAAATCGAGTTCAAATCAGAAACAATACCGGTAAGACCCCCTATGAACTCTGGTTTGGCATCACTCCTACTGTGAAATATTTCAGAGTATTTGGTAGCAAGTGTTATATTAAAAGAGATGAAGATCTAGGAAAGTTTGATGCTAAAAGTGATGAAGGAATTTTCTTGGGTTACTCCACTCAAAGCAAAGCATACCGGTGTTACAATAAGAGACTGAGGAAGATGATAGAAAGCACTAATGTGAAAGTTGATGAAGGAATTGAGAAGCCCTCAAGATTTTATGAGTTTGATGAAGATGATCAAGACGGTGTTCAGGTTCAAGGAACTCAATCCTCTCTGGTAAGTCAGAGTCAGCCTGATCCGGTAAATCAGGAAGAAGAGATAGGTTTGAATGAGCCTGATCAAGAAGCAACAGTGCAGGATACTCCCAAAATTCCAAGGTATGTAACACTGAACCACTCTGAAGATCAGATCATAGGTGACAGAAGCAAAGGTGTGCAAACTAGAAGGAATGTTGCTCAAAATCAAGATGAATGTTGTCTGATTTCAAAGATTGAACCTAAAACAGTAAATGAAGCCTGCAATGATGAAAATTGGACCAAAGCAATGAAAGATGAATTAATGTAGATTGAGAAAAATCATACTTGGGATCTTGTTCCCAGACCTAGAGACAGGAATGTGATTGGAACCAAATGGGTCTTCCGGAACAAATTAAATGAAGCTGGTGAAGTAATCAGAAACAAAGCTAGATTGGTCTGCAAAGGCTACTCTCAAATAGAAGGAATTGATTTTGAAGAGACCTTTGCTCCGGTGGCAAGAATTGAAGCAGTTAGATTATTTCTTGCATTTGCTGCCTTTAAAGACTTCAAGGTATATCAGATGGATGTCAAGTCTGCCTTCCTAAATGGTGATCTGGAAGAAGAAGTTTACATTGAACAACCAGATGGATTTCAATTGTCTGACAATGATGATATGGTCTGCAAGTTGAAGAAAGCATTGTATGGATTAAAACAAGCCCCAAGAGCATGGTATGAAAGGTTGGATAAGCATCTTGTGCAGATTGGATTCAGCAAAGGTATTGCTGATAGTAACTTATATTTCAAAATTGATCATGAAAACATTTTGATTGTTGAAGTGTTTGTGGATGATATCATTTTTGGAGGAAGAGATAGTATGTGCAAAACTTTTACAAATCAGATGAAAAGTGAGTTTGAAATGTCTATGCTTGGTGAAATGAATTTCTTCTTGGACCTGCAAATTGCTCAAACAAAGAAAGGGATCTTCATTTCTCAGACCAAATATGTGAAAGAATTGTTAAGGAAATTTGGTATGGAAGATTCAAAGCCAATGAACACTCCCATGGCAACCGGATGTAAGTTGAGCAAAGATGATGACTCCCCAAAGGCAGATCAGACAAAGTATAGATCAATGATTGGTGGATTGTTGTATCTCACTCAGACCAAACCATATATAAGGCAGGTTATTGGTCTTGTAGCAAGATTCCAGGCTGATCCTAAAGAATCTCATGTTATGGCAATCAAAAGAATTTTTAGATACTTGAAAGGAACAGCTGAGTATGGTCTATGGTACCCTAGAGATCCGGATTTCTCTCTTCATGCTTACACAGATGTAGATTGGGTAGGAGATGTGGATGACCGGAAGAGCACCAGTGGTGGAGCATTCTTTTTGGGGAAGAGATTGGTTTCTTGGCTAAGCAAGAAACAAGATGCAATATCTCTGTCTACAACTGAAGCAGAATACATTGCAGTAGTAGGTAGTTGCACTCAAATCTTATGGATGAAGTAGATGCTAAGAGACATTAAAGTTGAATATGAGGAGCCTATCACAATTTTCTGTGATAATTCAAGTGCAATTAATATTTCCAAGAATCCTATATTGCACTCTAAGACTAAGCACATATCTATCAAGTTTCACTTTTTGAGAGAACAAGTGAACAAGGAAGAAGTTAGGTTGGAGTATGTTCCCTCCAAAGATTAGATTGCAGATATCTTTACTAAACCTCTTCCCAGGGACTCTTTTGAATATCTCCGAGAGAAGTTAGGGGTCATGGCCCCTCCGGTGATGAACTAGGATGCACTGATGTGCATCAGTCCGGTGGATATCACAGTCATATCTTGTGATCCGGATTGATGATGGGGAGCTGCTACTAAGGGGGAGCAGCTGGTATGACTCTGATGTGTTAGAATTGCAAGTATGAGCCCTTTGCCATTGATGTCAAAGGGGGAGAGAAGACATGTGAAAAACAAGTAGCTGATATTCAAAGGGGGAGCAGTAAATGAGGAGAAGACATGTTGCTGATAGGGAGAGCTGTGACAGAAAGGAGAAGTTCTTGTCTTGATGGTTTTTCACATTATATGTTGCCATCAATGACAAAGGGGGAGATTGTTGCAAGTATGAGGTGAACCAGTGTTGTCATTGATGTCAACATACTCATATTGCATTGACAAGAAGGATTCGATGAGCAGTGTGCTGAGGATATTGAGAAAATTAGCCTCAGTCAGGAACAGTGAAGAACAGTGATGAGAAGAAGGCAAATGTATTGTATAAGATGCAAACCGGAGGATGTGGATTAAAGGGTTTGTAGATATGAGTCTTGAGATGCTTTAGTTAAGATTTCAGAGGTCCGCATGAAGATTTGTAGGAGTTGTGGCTGTCGGTGTGGAACCGGTTCTAGCAAGTGTTCAGAGGTGACAGAGGATCACAGAAAGGTCCAGTGAGGTCTGGAATTGTATAATCCTAATCTACGGATTGGAAGGAGTGTTTGGGATGTCCTTGTGATGTGTCATCTCAAGTTGTGTATTATTTTGAGGTCCGGAAGTGCCTTTTGCATTGTGACAGTGGCGACAGATAGTGTTCTTAAAGTTTCGGATGAGGAAAAGAAGAGATTCCAATACGTAGAGAAAGTGCGGATGTACCTGGTCATTCAGGCAAGCTTGTGAAAGTTCTTGGATCATGTTGAGGTTGTGTTGTTGGTCTACATTGATGGTAGAGCTCAGAATTGAAGATATTCTTCCGGATGAAGTTCTTGTTCTGACTAGCCGATCGGATGAGTTGTTCATCCTGCGAATGTTCTTGTGGTGGCCGACTGGATGTGTTATTCATCTTGTGGATATTCTTATGGTTGATTGCTGACTTAGATGATTGTTCTGAAGTCGATGTCTTGTATAAATAAAGGTTTGTGAGTTCATTTTGTAGTGTGGATTGTGTGGATGAGAGTGGTGTAGCGAAGAGAAGTGCGAAAGGCAGAGCAGAGGTTTTTGGGCTTAAATGGAACTGATCCAGACATGGTAAAGATGTCATTCTCTAGTTCAAGACTGTGATTCTTATCACTTTGTAGACAGTGTGTCTCCTTGTAGGTAGTGGGCCTCTTTGTGAGCAGTGTGCTCGGGCAGTGAGCCCTAATTGGCAAGTGCCATTCTTTTTCTTATTCTTTTAATAGAGAATAATCCTTGGGTTAATCACCCCGTGGTTTTTCTCTTAATCAGGTTTTCCACGTCAAAATCTTGGTGTTCAATGTGTTGATGTTTATCTGCTCTTGTGTTTGTGCGTTTTACTTTTATGGATGATTAATTGATATACTGTTAACTAACAAGACGAATCAAGTGTTTGAAATAGAGAGCAAGTTTTTATACAACTGATTCACCCCCCCTCTCAGTTGTATGCCCTAGATCCAACAATAATATATTCATTTTAATTAACAATATATATTATTATATTTATAAATATATTTACATATAAAATAATATACATTTTAAATATTAAAGCAACGATTAAAATAAGGAAAGACCCAATGAATTTAGAATAAGATTTTAAAGAGTTTAGTTAAAGAGAAAATGTTGTGATCTATTTTAAGAGATTAAACAAAGAAAAGACCCATAAGAAAATGAAAGTCTGATTCATATATTATCAAAGGTAGCACATGTATGAGGATCTAAGTGGTTTAGTCTAAAAGCAGCGATTATCATAACTAAGGCAGCCCAACAATCAATGTAGTATTAAGGACATTAATTAATACTTTTCAAAGGCAGCGATCATTATCAAGTGGCGCAATCTCCAAATTGAAGGGCTGCAACCTAAATTAAGTTCATAACCTTTCACCAAAGGAAGCATCTCTTGAGTGGTTTAAAAGGAAACTCCTTCCTCATTCTAAAGGCATGGATAGAAAAATAGGAAACATCTGATTTATATATAGATCAAAAAAATATTTTTGAGTTGGAAATATACTTGGAATTAGATCTGAAATATAAATATACATCAGCATATTGGGCTACAGATAACATAGAAGGAAGGAATAAAATCCTTAAGAGATCTAAAGGATACAAAGGCAAGAATTATATACTTGGTATGATGTATCTAACCCTATGTTTATTATGATGAATGCCATGTGGTAAGTATTAGCAAATGTATATTATTGAAAGATTATCATTAGCATCATTACATATGTATATATGAGCATTGTGAAACTTGCTATGAAATATATAAGAGAAAAACATCAATATAATTCACAACACATTGAAGTAGTGGTATGCTCAAACTTACTACCTATTTATTTCTATTGCCTCCAACCTGTGAGTGAGTGGTAAGGTTTTGTTAGGGAGAGGCAGAGTAATTCCATCCCAATGAATGGAGATGGTTTAACGTGTCCTAGACAAGTAATTCCCCATCCATGGTTGAGGATTAGAAGAGAAATAAGGATTGAGACTTGAACATAGCCAATACAAAATGTTCTATGAATAAATGTGATCATTTGGATGTTGAAGTATATCGAAGTATGTTCAAGTTAATACTTAGTTATTTCTATTACCTCCAACCTTAGGGTAGGCAGGTTTTGTTAGGGAGAGGCAAAGTAATTCCATCCTAATGAATGGAGATGGTTTAGCACGTCCTAGGCAAGTAATTCCCCATCCAAGGTTGAGGATTAGAAAGAAAGTAATGATTAAGACTTGAACATAGTCGATACTAACTTGTGTTATGAATTGAATTGAATGTGGTTTATGCTATGATGATTTGATCTCATTGTTTATGTTATGTAAAATTATTCTCATTATTAATTATGCTATTATAGATGAGTTTAATATGAATGATAGATGAATTTGATATGAATGATGTTATGAACAGAATATTATCTTAATTTATTGATCTTTAATATTTCTAATGTCCATTTCTAGTGATCTAATTGTGTTCAAGTAAAGAAAACAAGAATATCCTAAAAGGGGAGATTACAAGTGGTATTAGAGCTTCTTTGCTGCCATCCTGTGTATACTTTATGTATTACGTGTATTGATGTATACCTTGTGCCTTACACTTATATGTATTCAAGTGTATACCTTGTGAATTATGTGTATTCGAGTGTATTCAAGTGTATACCTTATGACTTATGTGTATTCAAGTGTATACCTTGTGAATTATGTATTTTTGAGTGTATACTCTATGAATTTGTATTCAAGTGTATACTTCATGACTGTGTATTCGAGTGTATACTCTGTGACTTTGTATTCAAGTGTATACTTCATAACTATGTATTTGAGTGTATACTCTATGACTTTGTACTTGTACTCAAGTGTATACTCTATGACTTTGTATTCAAGTGTATACTTCATGACTGTGTATTCTAGTGTATACTCTATGACTTTGTATTCAAGCATATACTTCATGACTATGTATTCGAGTGTATGAACTCTATGACTTTGTATTCAATTGTATACTTCATGACTGTGTATTCGAGTGTATACTCTATGACTTTGTATTCAAGTGCATACTTCATGACTTTGTATTCTAGTGTATACTCCATGACTTTGTGTATTCAATAGTATACCTTATGACTTCATGTATTCGAATGTATACTTAATGACTTTGTATGTTCAAGTGTATACTACATGACTTATGTGTGTTCAAATGCATACTCCATGACTTATGCATGTTCAAATGTGCACTTCATGACTTACTTGTATATTTCATATTCGTGAATTACGTGTGTATACTTTGTGAATTACGTGCATGATTCATGTGTTACGTCCATGTATTGCATGTATGCTTCATGCTTGTGTATTGTGTATGTATAATTTGTATGCTTCATGCTTTGTGTATTAAGTGTATGCTATATGTTATGTTCATGCTTAACATATATTTGTGTGTGTATGCTTCGCATATTCTATGTATCTATGTATATGCTTCATACATGTATACTTCATGTATCACATATACTTATGTCTATGATTCATGTCTCACATGTATCTAGGGGTATACTTCATGTCTTACATATCGCATATGCATCACATATTATGTATAGATCTATGTGTTTCCTCAAAAAGCTTACTCCATATGTGTTTTAAGATTACTTTATATTTATGCCAAAACCATCTGTCTAACGCTTCTAGGGTTAAGAAGCACTAACAAATTAATTTATGTAATAATAAATGGTTGTAACTAGTGAAGTGGAAAAGGTATGACTCCCTCAAACTTGAAATATAAAGGAGAGAACATTTCATCTAAGAAAGTCACCCAAAACATCATTGGAGATAAATTGTCTATTCCCTTGGAACAAAATCAAATAAAGGTTTACCAAATCTTCTTTGATCACAAATTTTCTCTCCATATAGTTAGTTACTCCTCAAGAACATGACTCTTCTCAACTTTGAAGTAAAACTGCAAGATAACAAGTACAAATCTCATCAAGATGTCTTTTGGGTTCTTCACTCTGAGAATGTGAAAAAACTCATCTTAAGTTATGAACATCACTAGTTACCAACTCTTGTTATTGAAAGATATTAGGAATACAAGCACATGAACCAGAAGAGTATTCATCATTTAGGGAATATTGTCAACCTTATGATTTTAAAATACCAATGTTGGCAGTTGAATTAAGATAAGAGATTGATCCGGATGATTTTTGAAGCATCCTAGTCTTGATTGCTTGAGGAAAAGCAATCTTGGGCGGGGCGGACTATGATGTCCCAATATTAAGGTGTTGTTTAAATTAAAGATTTAAACATCATGATAAACAATGAAATTGCTTTCTTAAAATATGGTGTTTGTAGTATTCCTTCCATCGTCAATTTGAATGATAATTGTGAATGTATTAATAAACATATAGTATATTTAATAAAAATATTAATAATATTATTATATAAATATTTTTAATATAATTAAAATATAATATATTTATTTTAATTAACAATATATATTATTATATTTATAAATATATTTACATATAAAATAATATACATTTAAAATATTAAAGTAGCGATTAAAATAAGGAAAGACCTAATGAATTTAGAATAAGATTAAAAGAGTTTAGTTAAAGATAAAATGTTGTGATCTATTTTGAGTGATTAAACAAAGAAAAGACCCATAAGAAAATGGAAGTCGGATTCATATATTATCAAAGGTAGCGCATGTATGAGGATCCAAGTGGTTTAGTCTAAAATCAACGATTATCATAACTAAGGTAGCCCAACGATCAGTGTAGTATTAAGGATAGTAATTAATACTTTTCAAAGGTAGCGATCATTATCAAGTGGTGTGATCTCCAAATTGAAGGGCTGTGGCCTAAATTAAGTTCATAACCTTTCACCAAAGGAAGCATCTCGTGAGTAGTTTAAAAGGAAACTCCTCATTCTAAAGGCATGGTTAGAAAAATAGGAAACATCTTATTTATATACAAATCAAGAAAATATTTTTGGAAATATACTTGGAAGCAGACCCGAAATATAAATATACAACAGTATATTGGGCTGCAGATAACATAGAAGGAAGGAATAAAATCCTTAAGAGATCTAAACGATACAAAGGCAAGAATTACATACTTGGTATGATGTATCTAACCCTATGTTTATTATGATGAATGCCATGTGGTAAGTACTAACAAATGCATATTATTGAAAGATTATCATTAGCATCATTACATATGTATATATAAGCATTGTGAAACTTGCTATGAAATATATAAGAGAAAACATCAATAGGACTCACAACACATTGAAGTAGTAGTATGTTCAAACTCAATGCCTATTTATTTCTATTGCCTCCAACTTGTGAGTGAGTGGTGAGGTTTTGTTAGGGAGATGCAGAGTAATTCCATCCCAATGAATGGAGATGGTTTAGCGCTCCCTAGACAAGTAATTCCCCATCCATGGTTGAGGATTAGAAGAGAAATAAGGATTGAGACTTGAACATAGAAAATACAAAATGTGCTATGAATAAATGTGATCATTTGGTATGTTGAAGTATATCAAAGTATGTTCAAGTTAATACTTAGTTATTTCTATTACCTCCAACCTTAGGGTAGACAGGTTTTGTTAGGGAGAGGCGGAGTAATTCCATCCCAATGAATGGAGATGGTTTAGTGTGCCCTAGGCAAGTAATTCCCCATCCAAGATTGAGGATTAGAAAGGAAGTAAGGATTAAGACTTGAACATAGTCGATACTGAATTATGTTATGAATTGAACTGAATTTGGATTATGCTATGATTATTTGATCTCATTGTTTATGTTATGTAGTGTTGTTCTCATTATTAATTATGCTATTATAGATGAGTTTAATATGAATGATAGATGAATTTAATATGAATGATGTTATGAATGGAATATTATCTTAATTTATTGACCTTTAATATTTCTAATGTCCCTTTCTAGTGATCTAATTGTGTTCAAGTAAAGAAAACAAGAATATCCTAAAAGGGGACATTACATTGTGGCTTCTTTCACTCATTTGTACTATCACATATTCTTGGCATCAATGCAAAACATAAATTTTCATGCTTCAAACCCTCTAAGAACTTCCTACCATCTACCAAACAAAATCTAGCATTGCCATATACCTTTTTTCCTTCTCTTCCAATGGAGCAAGAATATGTTTTTCACCATCCTTGATCAAAAGTGTAAGTATTTTCTATACCATTATGAAAATTATTTTTATCATATTACTATGGTCTCCCTAATAAAAAACATACATACATAGGCATAACATCACAAAATACCTAATCACAGTATCCCTATCTTGAACTTGAAGAAACATTGTTCACTTACCAACACCTTATGTTCTTTCTAGAACTATGAAATTTTGTATGGATTGGGATGTTTTACTCTTTTCAACTTCAATTATCAACCATCTCCCTTGGCACAAGATTATTAGTACTACCATTATCAATGATAAATTTACAACATTTAACTTTAGTCTTACCTAATATTCTAAATAAATTTCTCCTTTGCACTGACTCATCTCTATCTATACCATCAAGTTTCAACATAACTCTTTTCATCAACAAAGACTCATTGTTGTTTGGTTTATCAAATTAGCTTGGTGATCCAATAGAATCTTCATCTATATGTGTATCTATTGCACCTCCTTCAAGTATTATACTTTAACTTACTTGAGATTAGGGGCACTCAAATGCTCTATGTCCTTTTGCTCTACACTTGAAAAATGTTCCTCTAAATGATATTCCACCTCTTCTACCATATCTTCCTCTACCTCGCTAATACCCTTAGATCTCCCATTATATTATGAACTACCACTTCCCTTTTCTTCTACATCTTCATTATTATGTCCTCTACCACTACCTTGATGTCTTTGTCTCTAGAATCTAATATCTCTTCCTTTTTGTCTATGCTATCTCATCTAAAGTCTTTTTGTCAACTTATCTTCTTCCTTTAAAGAAAACTGATAAGCTTCCTTAATTGGTTCCAATCTCACCATGCTTAACTTATCTTGAATAGATCCTCTCAAACCATTAATATATCTTGTTACCTTTTCTTGATTAACATCATTATGTCCAACCCTAATTGTCATCCTATTATATTTTTTTAATATAATCTTTCATAGTCTTACCTTTTTGTCTCAAATTCTATTATTTCTTTAACTTGATCTAATTGATAGTCTACATGTATACACTTAGCTTTCAACTTAGACACCATCCTATCCTATTTTTAAATATTTTCTTTCCTTCTTCTATTTCTTTCTAATTGTACTTCCGTATACCATAATGTAACATGTCCTTTCAATTTAGTCTTAGCAAACCTAGCTTTTTAGGATATAAAATTTCTTCATATTCAAAGTATTCTAAAATATCATTAATCCAATCTATCATTTTTTTTATGATTCAAATTACTAGAATAACTAGGAACCTCAATTATAGGTCTCTTTCTAATGCTTGAAATAGTTTTCAACATATTCACTTGATCACCATCTTCTTCTTTCTCTTCTATGATTGGTTCAGTACATGGTGCATTTCTTCTTCTTTAATTTTCTTCTTTACTGATTTCATTATCTCTAGGGTTATGGCCTCTTCTTCTATCTTCTTCAACATTATCCAACAAGATCATTACATTCCTTATCATTTCAAACATTTATTCCATTTGTTCTACAATGTTAACAATAACTTAGCCTCAACCTACACTCTATGGACTCGTCTTGACTTTCTAATCTAATGCAAACTACCTCAAATTTGGTGATATATAAATACAAATAGATCTCCTTGATACCTTCTACCCAACACACAATATTGGAAGATATCATTTCTATTCCCAAGGACTCAAAAATTAATTTGATACCACTTGATGTAATCATGGGCATAAGGTTCAGTTAAGAACTATCCAACCACGTAGCCTTAACACAAAATACTTATAAGATTCACACAATATAATAAAATACAAAAGATGTAAAACAATGATTTTATTGATTCATAGTCTAAAATACACGAACAATATTTTCCACAAGGGCTTACAATTAGATTAAAACCTTGCCTTGAAGTTACAATTAAATACATACACAAAAAGTGTGTGGCTTCTCCAATTACTATCTTCTGAGATGATATGTAATAAATGGTGCTATCTAATCTTATAAATCTTGATATGCTACCAAGCTTGAATTTCCTCTCTTGAGCTAGTGGTAACCCAACCATTGTGTAATGTGGAACCAATGATCTTTTATAGTAAGCAATAATGAAATGTCTTGTCATTGACCAGAAAGGTGGTACATTTCTCTATACACCTATGATAAGGTTCATGGGTCTAGTATGAATGATTTCACCTTTGGTCTACTTAAGGAAATGTGTAGATGATTCATCTTAAGACAAGTGTGGAAAGATATATGCATTATAATGCAACCTTAACCATGAACCTACACAGGACCAATAATGTCCTATATGTCTTTACAAGTTGACATGAGTCTCTAACATATAGTGCATGGTTGAATTAGGCCTTATTTTAATGAATTTGATAAGCCACATTGCATTAGCCAATGAGAAAAAAATTATTGCCATGTACTTGCATTTAGAGGCATTCAATTACATTCATTTGAGGATCCAAGAATCTTTTGAATATAATTCACATTAAGGCAAGGAAACACTTTGATTGGTGCTCTAAAACAAATCTAGATCTACATATTCATCCTAAGAGCATATGCATGGTTGAAGAGTGGTGTCCTCAATCTTTTATCTATTTTTTCTAGGTTTTGACCTAGGAGAAAGTGTGCCCTTTCAACATAACAATAATATTTTTAACATATTTTTAAATAATACTAGTTCTAGATAGTAGAAAAGGTAGAGGAAGCATAGGTGGATTAGGTGAAACAAAAAATTGAAGTGTATAGACTATTAGGACATTTATGTAGGTGCAAGACATTTTAATAGGTGTAGATATGGTCTCCTAATTTGTAGACTTAACCCACTAGAGTGTAGACAATTATATAGAGCTAAGTAATTTTATTTTATTATTTACTTTCTATACCTTAACATTTAATTTATGAAGACATGATCCCATATCTTATCATTAATTAATATAGGTTAATCATTGATTATGTGTATGCATACTATTGGATTAGCCTAGATTGAGTTTAGGGAAAGTTTATTTTCCTTTACATTTTGATGAACTTGTCCAATCTTACACCCTTTGGGTTTGAAATTAGGGTTGCACCTTCACTAATTTTAGGGTATTTTAGACCTAATATTATTTTTTATTTTATCAAATGCATTTTTAGATTTTCAAGGGTTTTTAGTTATCCATGCTTATCCCATTGCCCCACCCTAGGATATTCTATCTTATGGCTTCTCTTAGGTCTTGCTCCTTGGCTAATATTCATGCATACATTTTAGAATTTGACATGTTCTTATCTTTCATTACAAAACACCCTCTATCCTTTATATTCACATAACATGTATTTCTATAGACTATAAGGATACATATGTGTTTTCTATAAGGGGTTTATTCTTTCTTCATGGATTTAAATAGTGTTCATCTATTACTACTAAATATTCTTATGCCATTTATCCATGAGTTTTGAATGATGATCATATGGATTGTGACAATGATGAACATAAACCTAGAAAGGATTTATCATATATTAGTGTTGCATCTAGTATGATGGATATTTATGATTTCACACCTTCATCACCTATGTCCATGGATTCATGTGCTTTGAATACATTACCTTCCTTTAAACATGATGTTGAGTATAATGATGATAATTTTTAACATTTCATGTTGAACTTATAAACACTAATAATGTAGATTTACCCATCTTCCTATCACCTACATGTGATAACAATGAACCTTTACCCATGCCTAGTGATATACTTGTTGATTTTGGATTACCTATCTATAATGATTATCTTGGCAATTAGCTTTATGATGATTGGAGTTCTATCACTACTGATATACCTTGTTAACTTTCACATGAGGCCATTCCCCTCATATAGTTTATAATGGATCATCTTCCCTATCTTGTGGAACATGGTCTTTTGATGTTATGCTTAGTGATACTTCATTATCTTTTTATGATGAGATTGTTAAGTCCTTGTTTCATGATGATCTATCGTATGTGATGCAGTCATGGATGAAGGGTTCATTAAAGAACTATCTAACCATATAGCCTTAACATAAAATGTTCAAAATATTCACATAATGGAATAAAAACACAAAAAAATGTAGAACAATGATTTTGTTGATTTATAGTCTAGAATAGGTGAATTGTCTTTGTTGTAAGGGTTTACAATCAAATGAAGACCCCAGCTTGAAATTGTAATGGAATGAAAGCACAAATAGTGTGTGACTTCTCCAATTACTATCTTCCAAGTTTATATGCAATATATGGTGCTTTCTAATATTTTGAAATCTTGATCTACTACCAAAATTGGATTTCCTCTCTTGAGGTAGTGGTAAGCTAACTATCTTGTGATGTGGAATGAATGATTTTTTATAGCAAGCAATGATGGAATGTCTTGGCATTTCCCAAAAAGGTGGTACATTGCCCTATGCACCTATGATAAGGATCACATATCCAGTATGAATGATTCCACCTTTGATTTACTTAAGAGAATGTGTAGATGATCACTCTTAAGATGAGTGTCATATTATGAATGTAGAATTCAATGTGGCTTCAACCATGAACCTACTTGGGATCAATAATGTCTCTATGTCATTCCAAGTTGGCATGAATCTCCAATATATGCTGCATGGTTGAATTAGGCCTCCTTTTAGTGAATTTTACAAGTCACATTATATTAGCTAATGATAAAATAATTATTAATGATGTGGCCTCATAGAATCCATATTTATAAATCTATAATAGGAATTTGAAGGCTCTATGATGAGAGTGCATTACTACATAGTGATATTACAATCTAGAACTTTGATGTGCTAAATGAAGACTATAGAAAGAATGAACTTGTAGTAAGAACAAGATGAATATGGACACTCCTAAGTACTTGTAAAACAAAACAAACATGAAAGAAAATGTTTTTGGTCAATACAAGATTGCTCTTACAGCTTAGATTCTCTTACATTAGACACCTCAAGTAACTACTAACCGAGTCTCTCACTTTGGGATAGCTAAAGGAAAACCATAATGGTTCACCTCAACTATGGACATCCATGTTGAGTCTTTAGTAGGCATTCCTTTCCATTTCACCAAGTATTCTTCATACTTTCTATTTCTCAGGCACTCTTCCTAATTCTACTATCTAATTTCTCTTCAATATATTTAGCTTGTTGCTCCAACATCTTATTTTTCTAATTCGTTTTTGTAATTTCCTTTTCCAACTCTCCCTCATGATTCTCATACAAATATGCAATGTTAAATATTAGTGATATAACAAAACCTTCACACAATTTCACTTCATATTCATTAGTAGAATCAAACTTCCTTATGATCTTTCAAGGTCCAAATTTCTTCATCTTTAATTTATTATATGTACCATGTGGAAATATCTCTTTTATTAGATAAACCATCACTCTATCTCTAACTTCATGCTCCTTATGTCTTCTCTTCATGTTAACCCTTTCTTTATACAACATTAATTTTCTCCAATTGATTTTTCACCTCTTCATGCAATATCTTCTATGATCTGCAATTTTTTTTGTCTTAGAACTTCTCTTGTCTTTATTTTTTATATCTCTCCATTTTGATAAATTACTTAGATTATTACAATATACTACCTCAAATGGTGTTCTTTTTGCATTCCAATTTATTTAATTGTTATTGTAACGTCAGAAAATGTTCCCTTGGGGGCTTTTTCCCTCTTAAGGTTTAGCTCCCGGGTCTTTTGCATGCATTTAGGACATCTTAGTTCATAATTTGGCATCCCGATGGAATGAGGCCTAGGTAACATGACAAATGGGACCTAGGAGGACCCCTTGAGCTGTACCTTGCCCAAAATAGGGGGGAGGATTTGGGCACTTGCATCCTAGTCCTGCCCTATTTTGGGGCAGCCCCAATTTTTGGGTGTCAGTTTATGACTGTTATTTGGGTCCTTTGTCGACACGGTAAGTTTGAATTACAAAAATCTTGGCAAGAGTGTTTGTAGTTGCATATAAAAGCATGCTTAGGAATTTATTTGTAAACTAGATGGCAAGTGTGATGTTCAAGTGTTCTCAAGGTGATTCAAGGCTTTCATTGTGTTACGAGAGCAGACCTGTGTGGTTTATGTGTTTGTATTTGCATATTTGAGCATCCATTTCATCATGGAATGAAGAGAATATTCCTCCCATGATATCTTCACTACAAGGTGACAATATATTGTGTTTTCATTATCAATTCCTTTGGTTTTTGCCTCTGCCTCACAAGGGTACGCACTCTCTATCTGACAACAATGTTCAGAGACTTAAGTGTCCTCTAGGGCTTGACTGAGGCAAGCCTCTAAACACCACAACCCCCTCCCAAAGTCTTGTGATTGCAGGTTATAGGTGTCGCATTTGGGAAAAGTGGAGTTGCAGGAAGGATTGGTAGACATCAAGGATTCAGGATCCGAAGAGAAGTAGGACACCAGAGCACTTCCAAGACTTGGGTGCTCGCACCAGTGTCCTCCGTAGATAAATTTCTGGAAACAAAAGTTATAGGGCTGATCAGTCTCGGAAGGAGGTTCGGATCCCGTGAAGAAACTGGTACCTTGGACTTGAGTGCTCGTACCTTAGTCCTTAACTGTTCTGCCTTGGAACCCTAAAAATAGGTATTATGTGATTTGCTATTTTACTCTCGTCTGTAAGAGCTTTTTCCGTTATTCGTCAGTTTATTGCCATATTTGCATAATTAGGGTTTTAATGGTCAATTAAACATAAGAGAAGAGAAATTGGTAATTAAATTCCCTAATCCAAGTTTCCCTACATCTCACAGAAATCTAGGGTATGATAGTGAATTGCCACTCAACCTTAGATCCTTGAATGTAAAGTGGAAAGGAGGATTTAAACATCAAAACACTAAAACATTAACAAATCCAATTTCCATTAAAAATTTTGGTGAACCCATGTTTTTGGACTTAAATTGCAACTTGTTGAGTGTGTGGCTTCAGATTTGGATTGATTTAATTTATTCATATAGTCTTTCATTTTATTGCATTGAGAAAAATTTAAAAAAAATTGAAAAAATTGAAAAATTCAAAAACATTGCATTGTTTGACTTACTAAATTGCATCAATTCTTTCTAAATTTTCCTAATTCATGGTTTTTGCATCTAATCTGATATAAACTACAGAAAAACATAAAAATTCAGAAATTTGCATTGCATTTTCATCATTAATTTGCTAGGCTTTTGTAGAAATTTTGACAATTTTCATTAAACCTAGTAATTCCAAAATCTAGGGTTAGTAGGCAAAATTTTCTTTCATATTTTTATACTGATTTTAGAGGATCATTAAAATTTTAATTTGGCTGTAGTCTTTCATTTTAGTGTAAATTTGCATTTAGATTTAAATATTTGCATTTTTGCATAGAAAATTTCAACAAAACTAGCAACTTTCATGCAGTTTCATTAGATTTGCATTGGCATTTTGCATATTAAGGCTTGGAAATCATTTTCAGATCTGAGAGTAATTAATTTTCATCATAAATAAGACTTCAAAACATTCACATAGCATTTTGTCCCAAGATCTCAAACCTAGGGCTTCAAAAACAACGATTTTGACTAAATTTGGCCTTATCGACTCTATAAACTTGCACCATATGCATGTTGTGAAAAGTATTTTTGAATTAATTTGATTTTTTTAGGGTAATAATTTTATTCCCCTCCTTAAAAGATTCACAACACCCTTTTATCGGGCTCTTGTAGTGAAAATTTGGTGAAAAACTACACATTTTGACTATTTTTGCCCTAGGGTTTGACCTAGTTTGCACTCCAAGCGTGTTGTGATCAATTTTATGGATTCAGGTTACTGATATAATTTTTTTATTATTTGATTTAGCTCCTAAGATTCATTACAAAACCTCCTTTGCTAGGTCTTGGAATTGAAAAACCATGAAAAATAGCCTATTTTTGCTATATTTTCACTAGGGTTTTACCTTAAGTGGCACTAAAAGCGTATTGTGTTGGGTATTTTGGCACAAAGTAGATGTTATTACTGATATTATTTTATATCCATCATCATTTTCCTCACAACACTCTTTGTTATGCTCTTTTACATTGAGTTTTGGTGAAAAAAGTGCCTATTTTGACATATTTTCACTATATTTTGACTTGGCATTATCTTGGATTTGCATCAAGAGTATGTTGAGAGTGATCTTTTTGGTGTTTTGGACTGATGTAAGACATATAATTTTATTCCCTTGAAAAAAATCCTTACAACATTCTTTATTTCATTCATTTGCATTGAAAAGAGTACAAAAAAACAATCATTTTGGTCGTCAATCATATCCTTCACCTAGGATTTGTTCTCTTAGTTTATGCGTTGTGTGTTGTATGCTTTTATAAGATTTATGACACACTGTACCAAAAACAATATCCCTTTGAGAAGAAGTAAAAGGTTAATGGGATCTAGTGCTCTTGAAAATGACATTCCTACCTCTAATAATCCTTTGAACACCTTCTTTACAAAGGGAGAAACTCAAATTGTGCAAGATATTATACATCCTCCAACCACAATGGAAGAACAAAATTTTCATGATGTTGATAATACTATTGAGGCAACAGGATATGTATCTGATGAGCAAATAGAAAAATTGGATAAAGAGCTAGCTGAATTTCAATCATTTATGGAAAATGAGAGAATAGCTGAAGAAGTTGTCCCTACAATTCATAATATAAGAGAATTGATAAAAGAGGGACAAGATGCTGTAAATGTAATTCGTGGCCTAGCACATATTGTACAAAACAATATCATGTCGGTGACCGAATGTGCACAAGCGATAAATAACACTTTATCACCATCTCATACTCAAGTATCCATACCCATACCAACTACGGGAATATCAACTTTTACATCAACAATCTTAACAACTGATGCAAATGCTTGTAGTAATTCTACCACTGGTATTGGAGTATCTAATGGTACTAATTACAAATTTGTTGGATTTGATTATCAAAATTTGGTCCTAAAGGGACCTCCTCTATGCATAATTGGTCTCAACCACCTATCTATTCCACTCATTTCCAACCACCTATTACCTACTCACAACCATCTTCCACCTATCACTATGTCCAACCACCGTTGGCATATTCCCAGCCCCCACCTATCATATCTCAAGCTCATTCACCTCCTCACTTTGGTTCTAATTCCTCACAACAAACCACATCTCCCAATGATGCCATCCTAAACCAACTTTTACAGGGCATGACCGCTTTACAACAAAAGGTAACAAACTTGACAAATTTGTCACAGCCTAGTCTACCGACATATCATGCCCGTAATCCCCTATCCTATGCAATCTTGAGAACTCCTATGCCTGAGAGGTTTGAAACTCCCCGCTTTGAAAAATATGGTAGAAAAGGTGATCCTAATATTCATGTGGCAGCATTTACAACTATGTGTAGTGATTTTTATTTTGAAGAGGATTTGTTAGCAAAACTTTTCCCGTGATCTCTTAAAGATACTGCTTTAGAATGGTTTTGCTCATTGCCTCTGAATTCAATACACTCCTTTTCGCAGTTGATTGATCAATTTTTACAACATTTTCAAGCAAACATTGGACCCCAAGTCACTCTTATTGATTTGGTTCAATGCAAACAAGGTCCCAAAGAAAAGTTGACTGAATTCATTAGTCGATATCAAGGACTTTATGTATAGATTCAGTATCAGATGAAAGATGAGGATGTTCAAAAGATATTCATTACAAATCTACAACCTAATATTTGTGATAAGATTCTCTTGATGAAAGATAACTCCTTTCAAAATTTATGTACCACTCTTCGTGATTATCAACTTTCATCTAGTCAGTATGAAAACCAAAACTCATCAGCTCAAGTTGGTCAATCCATGGGTGGATCATCACAAAACAATTTTAAGAGAAACAATAATATAAGTTTCATCAAGATCAATGGACCAAATACGAATGTGTCTACTATAAATAATCCAAAGAAAGCATCATATCAACCAAGAAAGTTTACTCTAATATTTGAGTCCTATCATTCTATCATGAACCAAGATGTGAGTAATAACATTCTGAAACTTCTCCCGATCAAGCCTGTTGATCCTAGTAAACAAGGACCTTACTTCGTTGCTAATGCCTTTTGTCATTATCATCAGACACACAGACATGACACTGAACGATGTATGCATCTTAAACATGAGATACAAGACCTTATTGATTCAAATGTCATCCAAGTATCGAGTGTGAATGATAATGGAAATAAGTCAGTTGCTCTACCGAATCAGAATTTACAAATCTTCACTAATCCTTTCCCTAAACATACTGAAAACAATATGGTGGAACATGGTTTATTGGAAGTAGACGAGGATGATTACTTGGACTATGATAGTATCATCAGAATGATTGAAGTGGATAAGAAACAAGTGGATAATCCACCTTGTCCACGAAGAAATGAAATTTATGCTGAGGTTCCTCCTCTGTTATCCTTATATGGATCAGGAGATATTCAAAATACATCATAAAAGAAAGAACAACAACCGATATAGATGAGCAAGATGGTATAGGATGATTCCCGTTACCATTCTAGAAAGATTCAACAATGAAAACTCGCTAAAAATTAGAAAAGAGAAAGACAACAATCAATAGTCGGAAATAATAGTGGCTCTCCCCCTCATAAGCAAAAAAAGGTCTCATTTAAACAAGGATTTAAGGAACAAGCATCATATGATAACAAACAAATTTTTCATAAGAAGCACTCAAATTTTGCATTAAATATGATCTAGTACCTCTCCAAGAGGTTTGCAAGCTCCAAGATATAATATGAAGACCCTACAGGTAAGTATCTCTAACCCTTTATCTCTCTCGTGATGTGCTTCCCCCGTGATGTGCTATATGTTGTTTAGGCCTCTTAGGATGACCTCCGGGATACTAGAAGACCGCCTCTATTGTGACCTTCTTCTATTTGTATCATCATTCTTCTATATTGGCTCTCTCTCTAATTTCATTGTTGTGTGCTGTGTCTTACGGAGATAACGTTGTGGTTGGTGACATTGGGGGCACCCTCCTACGTGACTGTCCCTAAGATACTTGTTTCTCCTTATTTATTGTTTCCCTTCCTCTAGTGTTTCCACCTAGCAGGCGGATGATGACAAACATTTATACTGATGCAGACCTAGTGTCCCTTTCGAGAGAAATGAAAAAATGGACTTAGTTCCTACTATGACAATGGGGTTTTATATTTTATCTGACGCTTGGCTAGTGGAAGCACTCGTGCTTTCCACGTAGTGAATTTTATGATGTTTCTATCACATTTACAAACCTTAACAATACTGCTACTCCATGCACATTTGTTTGTCTTTGAATCTAGTCTTGGTGGTACTCGATTCAGAGAACTTCGTGATATAGCCTTGCGGTTATCCTTGAACTCTGAATGCATTGTATAACCTTGGTTCTTTGTGTGGTTAATCATATAAATTAATGTTGTTATTTATCATAATGTTCTAGACACTAACATGTTTCTTGTAGGGATGTGTTTGTGGGAACATTTGGCGATCGTAAAGTACATGTCACCTCCGGGGGGCATGGGATTTCCTAAAGTTGGTGTTCCCTTGTGTGTTTTCTTCCTACCTTAACATGCTTGATATTGATAACTGATATCAACCACCTTAAGGTGGGGGCATATATAAGGTAAGTTGTCTATTATAGATGTTAGCAATTTGCTTGTCCTCAGATGCAGTCTAAAGACTACCGCCTTAGGGTTGTGCTTCCTACATCCTGAGTGTGTTTGTAATCAATCAATCAATCATGTAAGCCCTCTGCGGAGGTGGGATATCGAGCATATCATTTTTCTTAAGCCCTCTGCGGAAGTGGGGATGGTGTACTTCTCGAAGTAGATTACATCATCCTATCATTTTCAAAAGTCCTCTACGGAGGTGGGGAGCAGTTTTGTGACTAACTCAACCCTTAAGCGTGTCTTCAACGATTGTTGTGGCAAAGCCCAATCATTGGTGTGTGCTTATAATGTGCCTGAGATGGTGTTGGACCTATAAATAGGTACACTCCATTGCTTATTTGCCGTGTTTTCTCGGTCTCTTCAAGTGTGTGTGTTTTGTCATGCTTGTTTGTGTGGTGTGTTTATTGCCCTATATACAGAATAAAGATCAGCGCCTTCGAGTAGTGCTTCCTACATTTTGAGAGGTTTTGTGTGTTTTTCATGTGTGTTGCCCAATATATACAAAGACTTGCGCCTTAGGGTAGTGCATCTTGTATTATGGGAGGTTTGTTTACTTTCCAGTACTTGCATTTGCATTTCATATATATGAAAGAAAAAGAAAAGAAAAGAATCATGCATGTCTTCCATGCATTAATGTGTCTTCTATGCATTGACTATATTCTCTATGTTTAGTCATTCAGTATATCAAAGAATTCAAATACAATCTGGCCGGCAACATGTGGGCTTATAATTAGGGCTCACGGGCTTGATTACATACATGTGCAAGATAAAGCTTTGAAGTCCTCTTGCGAAGGAGCCAACTATCTATCTTCTAAACCATGAGAGCTTGATAACTCCTTTCCTAGGGATCTATTACATCTTTATATATCATTTCCAGACTAATAGATTCCTCTGTGTCGGCCAAGGAAGATCACAAACTCCAATGAAGAGTTGCAATGTGTTCACAGATAGGTCGGACCTAAATGCATAGAACACTTCCTTAAATGAATGGAACAACATGCGGACCTCTGGGAAAGGTCGGACATGAACCAAGGATCATTGAATGATGAGTTGTTAAGATCCGCAAGTCAAGGAATGATCTGCAAGACTTCTCCTTCAGCTGATTGTCTGAGATTGTCAGGATGCTCTATTATGAGAAAACAATTGATCTTCTGCTAGCGATATCTTTCTGGTAACTGATCCAAATGCTCTAAATTCTTGATATGATGAAGATGAATGAATGTAGATTCTAAGTCCAGATCTACAAGATGTGAAATGCCAAAACTAGACTGATGCAGAGCGAAAACGCAACGGAAGTTAACTAACAGGAAGGAGGAGCCAAATATACAAACAACATGATAAAAATCCCTATCGGCTCAGCATCATCATCATATTTCCTAAAAACAACAACAGCATCATCATATTTCAGTCGGGCACAATTATCCTCCTGCCGACTACTGTTCACCTCCTCTGCCTGTCGCCTATCATCATCATCATGATATTCAACGGGCGCAAACATCCTCCGGTTGCACTGTTCATCGGGCGCCAAACACTAGCGGCATCATCATGATATTCAACATCACCTTCGTCAGCAGGATATCAAATATCCAGTTGCTCCAAATATCCTGATGACGATACCTTAACACCTTGTCTTCGATGCTCCGATAGCCGACGATACAAGCAACAGCATCATGATATGATTCATCCGGTTCTCTCGAAACCTCCTGATGATGTTAATACAGCTTCCTGCCTACGCCGATACCTAACCACTTAGCGACAACAGGATAAACTCGCATAGAGGGATATCTCAATATCCTGATGACGATGACGTCATATCCTGATGACGATGACGTCACACAATATCCTGATGAACTCTTCAACACTTAGTCAAAAAAACTGAACTTTCACACCCGCATCAGCTAGCGATACGCGGATGATGAGCTCCCCGAGAGATGATCCTGACTGCGATATATACACTAAGTATATATCCAACTCAAAACATCCTGATGCACTTACAACATGCAAACTTCAACAGTTTCATGACCCGATCCTGATGGCGATGCATTCGCAGATGACGATGCGGCTTGCTCCGGCTGGAAACGCACATGCAGACGCCTGTGTATCCGTCTGCTGCATGTAAACACTCAGAACCGCTCTATTACACAAAAACAATGTGACGACCGGGCCGGATCACCTTCAAACCAAAATCTAACAGCTTATCTTTCTATACCTAGCACATGAGGATGCTAGGCTGATTCACAGCATGCTCTGAACTGATCTCTTGAACAATGCAATGCATAAACAGAAAACACAAGTGCAAACTAAGCTATAATACAGGACCATTCCACCGATTCGCAGGATCAACCGGTGGAAGGGTTGAAAGTACCCATCAACTTGCAAACAGAAAGGGAAATCAAAACAGATACAACTGATACAACCAGATAATGCAAAAGATGAGATCTTATTCAATTGAAATTCAAATGTCCTGCTTTTACAATTCTGCTTCACAATATCTGGACTGATCACCAGTACAGCATACCACCAATACTACTCTCCTGAACATAACATCTATCAACATCAATATCAATCCGTCCTAAACCCTAACAGATCGAAGGTATATATAACAAAATCCTTCGAGTACTACCAACTCACTTCCCAGCGGCTGGGAGCTTCCAAGCGGTTGGGAGAGAGGACAGCTCAGATAACCTTATCCCGATCTCTAACTGCCTACACATACTCCTAGGCTGAACTAATACATAGCATCGGTCCAATGGACCTTATTACATGATGAAGTCAAACATACTAAAAATAGACTACTGCCCTGTCATCATGCGGACAACTATCCTATATCCTGATCATGTTATCCTATATCCTGATCATGTACGGGTGCTCCTGCACCATAGACCACAAGCTGAAACTGCTTTTGACTGAACTGCCTGAACTAAACTAGAAAATGAAAAGAAAAAAACTGAACTGCAAACAAATTGAAATGCAAATGTTTTTTTTTTTGTTGATACAATATTGTTCTTGAACCAAGGATGCTCCTGCATCAGACATTCGGGGTTGTTGAAAAAGTGAGTCCCTCACTTTGCTGGGGCTAGGGGAGAACCAAGGTGGTCTACCTCAGCCTAAGAAATCCATGATGAATCTTCTTCAGGTCTACCTTTCCACTTCACAAGATATTCTTTGTATTGTCTTCCTCTAGTGCTACATCCAACTCTGCTGTCCAAAATGTCTTCTATCTGCTCTGGTGCTCTATGTGGTAACTGCTTCTTCAAGTCTTCTTCCATGCTGTCATTGAACTACGCTTCATGATATTGATATAGATCTGCAATGTTGAAAATAGGTGATATACCCAATGTCTTCGGTATCTCTACTTCATATGCATTTCCTGAATCAAATTTCCTGAGTATCTTACAAGGTCCAAACTTCTTCATCTTCAACTTGTTATATACCCCAACTGGAAATCTTTCTTTTCTCAGATATACCATCACTTCTTCTCCAACTTCAAATTCCTTATGTCTTCTGTTCTCATCAGCCTTCTCTTTGTACTTACTATTCATATTCTCCAAATGTTTCTTTACCTGATTATGCATTGTCTTCATATGATCTGCAAATTCTTCTGCTTCTGCACTCCTCTTTTCCTCTGTACTATTGTCTCTCAATTTTACAACTCCTCTAGGATTCACTCCAGTAACAATCTCAAAAGGTGTTCTTCTAGCACTTCTATTTACTGAATTATTGTATGCAAACTCTTCTTGTGAAAGAATCAAATCCCAACCTCTGATCTTTTCTCCATCCAAACATCTCAATGAGTTTCCCAAACTCCTATTCACTAACTCTGTCTGTCCATCTGTCTGTGGATGAAAAGTTGAGCTGAACCTCAAATATGTCTTCATCTTCTTCCAAAGTGTCCTCCAAAAATATCTAACAAACTTTGTATCTCTGTCTGAAACTATACTCTTAGGTAATCCATGCAATCTCACAATCTCCTTGAAAAATAGGTCAGCTACATGCACTGCATCAGTTGTCTTCTTGCAAGGTATGAAATGAGCCATCTTTGGAAATCTGTCAACCACTACAATTATTGAATCATGTCCTCTCTATGTCCTAGGCAATCCCATTACAAAATCCATGCTTATGTCTTCCCAAGGTCTCTCTGGTACTGTCAAAGGTTTATACAATCCAATGTTCTGACTACTCCCTTTTGCAACTTGACAAACTCTACAACTCTGCACAAATTTCCAAACATCCTTATGAATCTAAGGCTAAAAGTAATTTTCACTTACCAAATCCACTGTCTTATCAATGCCAAAGTGTCCTACCAATCCACCACTATGCTTCTCTTTGATCAAATTGTCTCTCATTGAACTCCTAGGTATGGACAACTGACTTCCTTTGAACAACATATCTTCTTGAATGAAATAGTCTAACCACTTACTCCTATCTGTCACAACAGGTTCTTTACATGCTTTCCAAGGTTTTGCAAAATTAGTGTCTCCCTCATACATGTTCTTCAATTCATCAAAACCCAACACTTCAACTCTCATCTTTGTCAACAAGTTCCTTCTCCTACTCAATGCATCTGCAACTTTGTTTGATTTACCACTCATATGCTTCAACACAAAAGTATAACTTTGCATGAACTCTACCCATCTCATATGTCTCTGATTCAACTTACCTTGACTATTCAAATACTGCAAAGCTTAATGATCTGTATACAACACAAACTCCTTAGGCAATAAGTAATGTCTCCACTTCTTCAAGGCTTGAATTATGGCATAGAACTCTTGATCATAAACTGAATATCTTCTCCTTGCATCATTCAACTTCTCAATAAAATATGCTACAGGTCTACCTTCTTGACTTAATATTGCTCCAATTGCATTTCCGCTTGCATCACAATCAACTTGAAATACCTTATTGAAATCTGGTAATGCCAAAACAGGTTGCTCTGTCACTTTCTGCTTCAACAACTCAAAACTTTTATCTGCTCCAGATGTCCACTTAAAACCTTTCCTGTCACCTCTCATTGTCTCTGTCATAGGATTACAAATTGAACTAAAATTTCTAATGAAGTTCCAGTAGAAACTAGCTAATCCGTGAAATGATCTAACTTCTCCAATGCTCTTCAGTGTAGGCCATTCAACAATTTCTTTCACTTTCTCAGGGTCCATCTTCAATCCTTCCGCAGAAATCACAAATCCCAAATATACCAACTCTTCCTTCATGAAACTACACTTCTTGATGTTTATCGACAATTTCTCTTCTCTTAGTCTCTACAAAACTTGTCTAATATACCACAAATGTTCATCTTTTGTCTTACTAAAAATTAGAATGTCGTCCAAGTACACAATTACAAACTTACCCAAGAATTTCTTCAAGACTTCATTCATCAATCTTATGAAAGTACTCGGTGCATTTGTCATTCCAAAAGGCATCACTAACCACTCATACAATCCTTCATTTGTCTTAAAAGCAGTCTTCCATTCATCACCTTCTCTGATTTTGATCTGATGGTATCCACTCTTCAAGTCTATGTTTGTGAAATATTTTGCTCTACTCAAACAATCCATGATATCATCCATCCTAGGTAAAGGAAATCTATACTTAACTGTGATCTTTTTTATTTCTCTAGAGTTAGTACACATTCTCCATTCTCCATCCTTCTTTGGTGCCAAAACTGTGGGTACTGCACAAGGACTCAAACTTTCTTTGATCAAATCTTTCCTCAACAACTCTTGTATCTGTCTATTCAATTCTTCATTTTCTGCCAGTGTCATCCGGTGTGCTGCTTTGTTAGGCAAACTTGCTCCCGGTATAAGATCCATGTGATGACTGATACTCCTTATAGGTGGCAATCCTTCAGGTACATTATCTAATATGATGTCTTCATATTCTATCAGCAACTCCTTTATCTCCTCTGGTTGTTCTTCTTTAGTCTCTTTCTTTAATGTTTTAGGCTTCTTAGGAATCAAGGCATAACACATATTCTCATGTCTCAAACCATCCAAAAATTTTCTTCCATCTACCAAACAGATTCTAGCATTCCCACATACTTCACTCTTAGGATCTTCCTCCAAAGGAATCAAAGTAATTCTCTTTCCATTTTCTGTTATGGTATAAGTATTCTTTCTCCCATCATGTATAGATTTTCTATCATACTGCCAAGGTCTACCCAACAATATATGACAAACATCCATAGGCATAATATCACACAATACTTCATCATGATAAGATCCAATATGAAATTTCACCAAAAATTGTTCACTCACCAGTACCTTATGATCATCTTGAATCCATGCTATCTGATAAGGCTTAGGGTGTTTTAATCTTTCCAACTTCAGCTTAGTCACCATCTCTTATGAAACTAGATTATTTGAACTACCACTATCAATTACTACTTTACAACACTTACCTCTTGATTTAAATCGAGTTCTGAACAAGCTTTTCCTCTACGATGGTTCCTCATTTATCTCTATTTGAAATAGTGCTCTCCTCATCACAAGTGATTCTCCTTTCTCTGGTTCACCCACTGAACAGGGGCCATCTAACTCAATAGGTTCTTCTTCAACATAGGTTGTTCTTCCACTACTCTCTGTCATCTTACTTGTACTACCCTGATTACACTCAAATGCTCTATGTCCTTCACCTCCACACTTGAAATAAGTACCTTTGAATGTTCTCTTATCAAACCCTCTACCTTCTCTTCTATATCCTTCATTCCAGTATGCACTAGGGTTTCCTCTCCGGTAAAAGTTTTTGTCATCTCTTCGGTAAGCATTGTTTTCTCTGTCATCCTTCTTCAATGGGTTGCCAAACTT
This sequence comes from Cunninghamia lanceolata, assembly GCA_027924645.1. Classification (NCBI taxonomy): domain Eukaryota; kingdom Viridiplantae; phylum Streptophyta; class Pinopsida; order Cupressales; family Cupressaceae; genus Cunninghamia; species Cunninghamia lanceolata. The sequence continues at coordinate 1,212,255 of BSBN01000564.1, read as the reverse complement.
GTTTTGTTCCACAAATGATCTATCATTTCTGAAAAATGTTCTACCTCTCTAAAATTTACCTCCTCTACCTCTCTATCTCTGATCATGCTTCTTATTCAACTTCTCTTCAACTTTTAGGGCAAACTGATATGCTTCTTCCAAAGATGCCATCCTTACCAAGCTTAGTTCTTCTTGAATGTTCAATCTCAGTCCATTGATGTATCTAGCCACTTTCTCCTTGTTTTCTTCACTATGTCCTATCCTTATGATCATCTTATGAAATTCTTCGGTGTACTCCATAGATTTATCCTTTTGTCTCAGGTTTTGCAATCTTTTCAACAGCTCCAACTCATAATCAATAGGTATAAACTGATTCTTCAACTTTGTCACCATCCGGTCCCACTTTGTAATCTTTTCTTTTCCTCTTCTATTTCTTTCCAACTGAACTTATTTCCACCATATAGGAACATGTCCTTTCAATTTTGTCTTTGCAAAGTTCACCTTCTTCGGATCTTGAATCTCCTCATATTCAAAGTATTCCTCCATGTCATTTATCCAGTTAATCAATTCTTCAGGGTTTAAATTACTAGTATAGTTCAACACATCAACTCTAGGTCTTTTCCCAATCTTCAAAATAGATCACAACATCTTTACCTGATCTGATTCTTCTTCTTCATTACCTTCTAGGGTTTCGCCAGTTTGTTCAACAGATTGAAATTCTTCTTCATCATCACTTTCAACATTAGGTCTAGGTGTCAATCCTCTTTGCCTATCTTCTTCAAAAACATCCAAATGAATTCACATTATTCTCATCAATTCCATCATCTCATCCATTCTATTAGCCATTGTACCAACATGAGGAACTCTTTGCGGTGGCATCTTCCTCGGATCAAGTGCAAACTACCTCAAATTTGGTGATCAGACTACAAGTGACAACTGCCTCTTAATCAGTGATTAGTTGCACACAAGTAACCTGCCTCGGATCGGTGATCTTGTTACAACAAGATCTTACAGAATCCCCTCGTCAACTTTGCTCAATTCTCTCCCAAAGATTCAAACTTTCACACTAATACCACTTGGTACAGTCACGGTAGGAGGGTTGATAGAATGAACTCTCCAGACTGTGCAGCAAGAGTAAAAACAATGGAAATAACTCAAAGAAATGGAACAAATGTAGATTCAATCATTTGGTATATCAAAGAATTCAAATACAATCTGGCCGGCAACATGTGGGCTCACAGGCCTAATTACATACATGTGTAAGATAAAGCTTTGAAGTCCTCTTGCGAAGGAGCCAACTATCTATCTTCTAAACCATGAGAGATTGATAACTCCTTTCCTAGGGATCTATTACATATTTATATATCATTTCTGGACCAATAGATTCCTTCGCATCGGCCAAGGAAGATCACAAACTCTAATGAAGAGCTGCAATGTGTTCATAGATAGGTCAGACCTAAATGCATAGAACACTTCCTCAAATGAATGGAACAATGTGCGGACCTTCGAGGAAGGTCAGCCATGAACCAAGGATCATTGAATGATGAGTCTTTAAGGGAATGATCCACAAGCCTTATCCTTCAGTTGATTGTCTTAGACTATCAGGATGCTCTGTTATGAGAAAATAGTTGATCTTCTTCTAGCGATATCTTTTTGGTAACTGATCCAAATGCTCTAGATTCTTGATATGATGAAGATGAATGAATGTAGATGTTAAGTCCAGATCTGCAAGATGTGAAATGCCAAAACTAGACCACAAGCTGAAATTGCTTCTGACTAAACTGCTTGAACTGAACTGGAAAATGAAAAGAAACAAACTGAACTACAAACAAATTGAAATGCAAATATATTTTTTTGGTTGATGCAAGATTGTTCTTGAACTAGGGATGCTTATTAACCAATAACCAACAAATCTTGTCTTTGTTAGAAACTATAGTTTGTGCCAACCCATGTAATCTAATAACCTCCTTGAAAAATAAATCAACTATGTGTACCAATTTATTTATTTTATTGTATGCTATGAAATGTGCCATCTTTGAGAATATATCAACTATATAAAAAATAATGAATCATGACCTCACCATGTCCTTGGAAATCATCCCAGGATTTCTTTGGAATTGGCAATGACTAATCCAATCCAACAATTTGACTACTACCCTTTGTCATTTTAAATATGTATACATCTACATCTAATAGTAGTTCTCACTTAACAATGCCACTGACTCATCAACACCAAAATGTCTAGCTATTCCACTACTATGCTTTTCTTTGATCAAATTTTTCCTTGTTAGCTTCTAGGAATACATAATTAATTTCCTTTAAAAACCATATTATTTTGAATCAAATTGTCCAACCACTTAGTGCTATCCATACCTACTAGTTTTGTACATGTCTTCCATTCTTCAAAAAAATCAACATCATTCTTATATAAATTCTTCATTTATTCAAATCCTACTTCAATTCTCATCTCAATGAGAAAATTCTATTTCTTTCTCAATGCATCAACAACGCTATTGAATTTCTACTTCTATGCCTCAACAAAAAAGAGTAAATCTACATAAATTTATCCCATCTTACATGTCTTTGATTCAAATTACCTTTATTGTTCAAGTATTGTAATGCAAGATGATCTGTATACAACATAAACTTCTTAAGCAAAAAATAATGTCTCCACTTCTTCAATGCTTGAGTTATTGCATATGATTCTTGATCATACATTGAATATATTTTCTTTGCATCATTCAACTTCTCACTAAAATATTCTATTGATCTTCCTTCTTGGCCCAATATTGCCCCAACTGCACTACCACTTGCATCACAATCAACCTAAAATATCTTATCAAAATTTGGCAGTGCTACCATTAGTTGTTTAGTAACCTTATTTTTTAATAGTTCAAAGTTTTTGTTTGTTGTAATAGTTCAAACATTCTTTATCTATATGTGTGTCTCTTGTACTTCCTTTAGGTCTTCTAATTTGACTTCCTTGAGATTGGGGACACTCAAATTCCCTATGTCCTTCTGCTTCACACTTTAAAAAGGTTCCTCTAAATGATCTTCCAACTCCTCTACCATATCTTCCTATACCTCACTAACACCCTTTAGATCTCTCATTGTAGTATAAACTATCAGTTCATTTTTCTTCTACATCTTCATTACTATGTCCTCTACCACTGTCTTAATGTCTTCCTATTTAGAATCTTTTGCCTCTTCCTCTTTTTCTATTCTACCTCATCTAAAGTCTTTTTGTCAACTTATTTTCTACATTTAGAGAAAACTGATAAGATTCTTCAATTGATTCCAATCTCACCATGCTCAACTTATCTTGAATAGATGCTCTCAAACCATTAATATATATTGTTACCTTATCTTGATTAGATTCATAATTTCCAACCCTGAATTGTCATCCTATAAAATTCTTTAGTATAATCTTTCACAATCTTATCTTTTTGTCTCAAAGATCTAGCTAATAGTTTGTAGGTATAAACGTAGCTTTCAACTTAGACACTATCCTATCCCATTTTTTAATATTTTCTTTCTTTCAAGTCAATTTCTTTCCAATTATATTGCCACCATAATACAACATGTCCTTTCAATTTATTCTTAGCAAACCTAAGTGTTTTAGGATCTAAAATTTCCTCATATTCAAAGAATTCTTAAATATCATTCATCTCGTTGATCAATTTTTAAGATTCAAATCACCAAAATAACTAAGAACCTCAATTCTAGGTTTATTGCCAATGCTTGAAATAACTTTCAACATATTCACTTGATCTCCATATTCTTCTTAATCTTCTATAATTGGTTCAATAGTTGGTATATTTCTTCTTTCAATTTCTTCATTGATTTCATCATCTCTAGGGTTATGACCTAGATTCTATCTTCTTCAACATTATCCACTATGATATGTACATTCCTAATCATTTTAAACATTTCTTTTATTTGTTTTGTAATGCTAACAACACCTTAGCCTCTACTCATGCTCGTTGGACTTGTCTTGACTTTAAGATCTAATGCAAATTATCTCAAATTTGGGGATCTATTTACAAAACAAATTTCCTTGATACCTTCTACCTAATAAATAGTATTGGAAGATATCCTTTCTCTTCTGAAGGACTCAAAAATTTCTTCAATACCACTTGATGCAATCATGAATGGAGGGTTCATTTAATAACTATCCAAAAATGCCACCTAAACGCAAAATACTTACAAGATTCATACAATAGAATTAAAAAAATATAGAACAATGATTTTATTGATCCATAGTCTAAAATACATGAATAGTCTTTGGCACAAGGGTATAGAATCACAATAATACCTCACCTTGAATTACAATGAAATATAAGCACACATAGTGTGTGGCATCTCTAGTTACTATCTTCCAAGTTGTTATGCAATATATGGTGCTCTCTAATCTTCTAAACTCTTATTTTGCTACCAAAACTAAAATTCCTTTCTTGAGTTACTAGTAACCTAACTATCTTGCAATGTGGAATGCATGATCTTTTATACCAAGAAATGATGAACTATGTTGGCACTAACCAGAAAGGTGGCACATTTCCCTATGCACCTAGAATAAGGATCATGTGTCTAGTATGAATGATTTCACCTTTGGTGTACTTAAGGAAATGTGTCAAGACATATACATTACAATGCAATCTTAACCATGAACCTACCTATGACAATAATGTCCTATATGTCATTACAAGTTGACATCATGTTAGGTCTTCTTGTAGTGAATATGACAAGTCACATTGCATTAGGCAATGAGAAAACACATTAATGATGTGGTCTTGTAGAATATACCTTCACAAATATTTGATGAGAATCTAAAGGCTCAATGATGAGAGTATGCTACTACACAATGATATTATTGATTGAAACTTTGATGTACTAAAATGAAGATTGTAGCCAAATAAACCATTGCAGTATGAATTAACCTTTATTATAAGAACAAGATGTCTACAACACTCCTAGGTACCTACAAAACAAAATAGACATGAAATAAAATATTTTTTCATTGATGCGAGATTGCTCTTACACATTCTTTTGACACACTTATGATAGAATCATTTAGTGGCAATGAAGATGCAAAATTACATGTTAGATCACTCCTATCTTCACACTATGCTTCTATACATGATGCTAGTACTTTGATTCATGCCTTTAGTAATAATTTGATTATTAGAGATATAATCAATGGTTTAATTCATGTCATGCATACATAATTTCATGTATTATTAGGAGCTTTCATAGATCACTTTAATATGGGCCATCTAGACCATGTATTTAGGATTTTCATTCTTCTCCTTCTAGTGGCCCTTCCTAGCTTAGTTCCTACTCCAAATGACAAGTTTTATGTTCTTTTGTGTAGTATATTTTTAATATTTTTATGTCTTATGTAACTATTTTTTAATGTTTACCATCAAGTTCTTCTTGGATGGTATAATGAGCATGTAGATGTTTATGTGGGTGCATGGACATCTCATGACTATACAACCATTTGAGATTTTGTTTGGCATTCAAAACCCATGTCTTTTTTACTTCTATTTTTTGTAATTGTTATTTGGCCCATCTTGCTAAGCTCCAATAGTATTTTCCTAACTTAGCCTCTTGCATGATTGGAATTTTGAATAGAGATTCCTCTTCCCTCATGCTTTTGAACACTAGTTTATGATCTTGCATCTTCATTCTTAAGCTCTCCTATAACACTTTAGCATTCTATTTAATAGAATCCTAGAGCCAAAGTTTTGGCTCCTCATGGTGAATATTTGTACATACTATTGAACTCATCCTCTTGGGATAGTTTGATGTGATTTCCCTATTTTTTGTCCCATATTTTATTATTTCCTTGGCATATTTGGATTTCTACATCTCCCAAAATCTCCTCCATACACATAGGTATAATAGTAGACACATATTATTGTTCCTTTATTATTTACATTATTGCTCTTATTCCTAGATCTACATAGGATAGTATCACAAACACTCTTCCAATCTTTCCATTTGATTCCTTGTGGAGGTCAAAACACAAAAATAGGGGCTTGACCTAAAGGCAAGTTCCTAAGAAGTTTCCAACATTTTTGTTGTCCTAGATATAGGTATCTTGGAGGCTCTTTCATGTGAAGGATTCACATTCTTCATCTCTGGTTGTATCCCTCTCACTTATATTATTTTAGCATTCTTTATCTTTTCAAATTTAGATAATACTTTGTTACTTCCCCCTATTTTTGTAGTATTCATAGTGTAGGAGCAACAATGAAATGAATATAATAACTAGAACTTTCACAAGATGAATGTGCACAAAGCAAGAGGCTACAACTATCATAAAATGTATAAGAATGTACAATGAACTCCTTGTATATGTAGGACAAGGAGGAAGTGAGAAGGTGAGAGTCAAACATTGACTAACCCTCTAGTGATGTGTGACACATGTAGAACACTTGGGACAAGTGTGAGAGCATGTGTCATATGTCTATGAGGTGAGAAAACTGTTTACCACCAAGTGAACTTAATCTAGTGTGAAACTAGATAGAAGTAAACTAGATGAATAAAGACTCCTTTCACACTAACACTCCCTTAAGTGATACTTAGGGGGCAGATCACTAAAAAAAATGAGTCCTGGCAACATGGCCTGATGAGGTACTCACGTACAAAATGAAAGTCTCTCATAAATGGAGTAAATGAGAAAACCCTATGGGAAAACCCCTCTCCAAAAAAGAGATCTAAATACAAAGGATAACTTCCTTCACCCCAAACATATGTCACAACTCAGGATATCGAGGCGATGCTAAAGGTTTAGTGAAGATGTCAACAACCTATTCCTGAGTAGACAAATACTCTAAGGATAGAACACCATCTTGGATAAGCTATCGAATGAAGTGCATGTGACTCTCAATATGCTTCATCCTCTAATGCTCAACTGGGTTGCATGAAATGTGATTGACACTTTGGTTATCACACCAAGGAATAGTAGGAAGATCTAGTGGTAGACCAAATTCTATCAAAAGCTGTCGAAGCCATAGTACCTCTTGGCTAGAAAGAACTACACCTCTATACTCAACCTTAGTGCATGATAACACAATAGAGGTTTTCTTTTTGCAAGACCAAGCAATGAAATGAAGTAAGATATGTGGAAATGCTTCCTACACTGATCTACCAAGGAAAAAAGTATGTAAATTTCAACATTTACAATTATAGATTAAGATGCAAATTAAAAAAAAGGTAATAACAATATCCAAATGCAAATACTAAACTCACAACACAAGATATACATGGGAAAAACCCTTTTAGGTAAAAAACCCCACACTCCAAAACCTACACAATGTATTATCAAATCAAAAGATGATTACAACACACTTGAAATGCAGGTTCTTTCAGGAGTACACAATGTTGATTCTCATTCACATCCCATGTCCTTTCACATTCTCTAGTCTCTTATTTATCAAGCCTCTTTGGCAGTTATCCAATGTTGGTTTATCCATGTCAGCCAATAACAAACTAACTGCCGACACCTTTATTAAATATAGGGTGTTTTTTGCTTTAGGAGCACTACCACCAATGCTGGAGGGGATTTTCCCCCCTACACTCCCCTGTTAATTATTTTGGGAGGAACCGAGCCTAACAATGTCACCAAAATTTATCTTACTGCATGTACACAAGGTGTTGACACATGGAAAAACTATGCCAAGTCAACATAGGATCCTACAACATAGTGCTGAATAAATAAATACAACATTAGGAACTTGCAAAGGTTGAGGCACCTTAATTACCAACATTCTCCCACTTGTTGAACACCTTTCAATAGCCAATGGAATGACAAGACTTAACTGCTAGAGGTTGAGAGGCCCATAGACTCTAAACACCATCTAAACTTCTCCATTCTCACAGGTTTTGTCAAGGCATTTGCAACATTCATTAAAGTGTAAACTTTATCCAAATTCACTTTCCCATCCTCTACCATGTCACAAACAAAATGGTACTAGACATCAATATGCTTAGTCCTCATTTGGAAAGTAGGATTCTTTGCCAAACATATGGCACTTTGACTGTCACAACAAATGGTAATCTTCCCTGCATCAAACCCAACATTAGAACACAATCTCTAAAGACAAATGACTTCTTTACAAGCATGAGTTGCTGCCATGTACTTTGCTTTAGTAGTGGACAAAGCAACCATAGGTTGCCACTTACTCATCCAACTAATAGCACCACCAAACATAGTGAACACATAAGTACTAATGGATCTCTTGCTGTCAATATCACCTGCCCAATCTGAATCCACAAATCCTTGAATACAAAGTGAATTCCAATCCCTTGTAGGATAACAATGATAACATAAGGAATACTTTGAAGCACCCCACAAGTATCTAGACACTCTCTTCATTGCATCCCAATGTACCCACCTAGAATTAGCCATAAATCGACTAAGGATACCCACTGCTTGGACAATGTCTAGTTTTGTACAAACCATAACATACATCAAGCTACCAACTACACTAGCATAAGGAAATCTTCTCACATCCTCCATCTTAGAAGGATGCTTTGGAAAATATGTAAGAGATAACTTTGTCCCCATCATAACAGGAACTATCAACGGTCTACAAGATGCCTTATTGAATCTTTCCAACATGGTGTTCACATACTTACTTTGGCCTAACCATAATTTTTTGTTAGCTCTGTCTCTTCTAATTTTCATTCCCAAGATGTATCTAGTCACTCCTAAATCTTTCATCTCAAACTGTGTTGACAAATGAGTCTTCAAATTAGAAATCAAATTCTTACCATTCCCAATGAACACCATATCATCAACATATAATGCAATAATGAGAATGTGATCATTATCTATCTTAAAGTGAACACAATAATCTAATTTTGATCTCAGAAATCCCAAACTCAACACAAAGCCATCAAAATTTTGGTACCACATTTAGGAGATTGCTTCAAACCATACAAAGAATTTTTCAACTTGCAAACCAAATTTTCTTTACCTTTTACCATGTAGTGCTCTAGCTGTGACATATAGATTTGTTCCTCCAAGTCACCATGAAGGAAAGTTGTCTTCACATCCATCTATTCAACTTCTAAATCATATGCTGCAGAAAGTGATAAAAAAAATCTAATAGATGTCAGCTTTGCAACGGGAGAGAAAATCTCACCATAATCTATTCCCTCAACCTGAGAATAACCCTTCATGACCAACCTTGCCTTAAACTTCTCAACACTACCATCTGAACCAAATTTCTTATTGAATACCTTTAGGAGTCAAGGACAACACTGAGAGGGGGGGTGAATCAATGTTGTGTGAATTTTCAAATCTTTTTACAAACTTTAACTTTCAGAGCATAAGGAGAGAAAGATACCATTGATTTGTTAAATACATATGCACATGACTGTGAATGCAGAAAGAGAACTTCATAAGTAAATCAAACACACACAAAGAAGATCAATATGAATCATGACACAAGATATGCACGAGTGGAAAACCCATTAGGGGTAGAAAAACCACTCCAAAACTGCCTCACTGGCTTAAATGAAAAACTTCTTACAAATGTCTCACTGACATATACAGAGGTCTCACTGACCACAAGCCTCACTGGCATAGGAAGGTCTCACTGACCACAAGCCTCACTGGCATACTATGCCTCACTGGCAAACCAAATCACCAATAGAAGATATAAACTAGATCAGAGGATACTCTGTTTCCATTCAATTCTCAATTCCTTCACACCTGCATAACAATTCATCTGATTATCTCTGCATCACAAACCCAGTATCATCTTATCATCTTTCTTTTCTCTTCAAAAGGATCTATTAGAAAATGTCTTCATTTCTGTATTCAATTCCACACACACCTATTAATCCTATATTCTGATCCATTCAACAACACTGCATGATGAACCACACAATCACCTGTATAAAAATGCTTTCAACATTGCCTCATTGGTCCTTACCCAAAAACTCACAATTTTAATGCACCTAAAAAACCATTATATGTAAAAATGAATGTCTTTTCACCTTTCATCTTCTGTATGTTTCATCTCTATCAAATTATGAAGTTGCATCAATGCACCTAAAAAATTATTGTAAATAAAAGGACTCTTGATGTTCCTCTCCTCTGCAAAACAATATCCATCAATTTCCATTCTAAAAACACATGACTAATCATCTTCCTCTATTTGCAAAATAATATCAAATTGTCTTGACATAAAAAAAATCATTTCATTTTGGAATTCCCTTCAATCTACAAAATTTTTTTGCCTTAAGAAAAATATCACAATGAGCCTTCAATAAAAATGAATTAACTTTTCATTTTCTCTGACATTTCAATCTTATCACTTCTACAAATTTCAAATAAAATCTTCTTCAAATTCTTTTCTGAAAAAGTCTTGAATAAATTTCTTTGTCTTCTCTCAAAAAAAATCTTTCTGAAAAAATGTTTTCTTCAAATTCTTTGCCCTCATCCTTTTCACAAAAAGATTATCACAAAAAACTTTCCTCTTAAAAATATTCATGAGGATAGAATAAAAAATTTCTTTTTTTAAAAATCTTCTAAAAAGAATTCTTATAAAAACATTTCTTTAAAAAATTCCATAATATCCTCAAAAATCCCCTTAAAAATCTAATACTTTTAAGGTAATAAAAGGATGGCATAAAGTAAGCCACCGAATTAGGAGATTAAAAATAATTTCTAAAATTTAAAAAAAACATAATTCTCCTTATTCGGGCACCTCTCTTCAAAAATTATTCCCTTCTAAAAACTTACTATCCAATAAAGCAAAACAATGCTTTGAATAATTTCATAAACCATACTTTCCTTTAGAAAATGCGAGATCTCATACTTTTGTGTGGTCAATTGTCTTTTGATGGGCACAAGCACCAAAATTCAAACTTTAACCATTAATATGCTTTCTTTTTTTTTTCCCGCTCGCACAATCGTATGGAAACCTGCCTTATTGGTAATTGTAGGAAGAGGGCCAGTTCACACCACGACTTGAGACCCCTTTGGCAGGTGACATAAGTGGAATAACCTGCTCTTGTAGGTCAACATCAAATTAAAACAAAAGTAAGTTTGGTTTATGAATGGTGCAAAACAAATGAACTTAAGTTTTTAGGGCACCACAATGACACTTAGGATATTAGGAATAAACACCAATAGTGAACAACATCTTTAGCCTCCAAATTAGCTACCAACACCTTTAGTGACAACCAACCTTATTAATACTGCACTACGACTTGAACACAATCCACTATTACTGACTTCAACACATCTGATCTTGACAACCTGTTCTGACCTCAGTAGGCATGATGTGAACTACAACATGAGCATGATGAACCAAGACCCTGAACCATAAATAAATTCACAACATCAATATTGCAACAACTCAACCAAGGCTCTCAAACTGCACTTTACTACTTTTGACATCAATGACAAACACATACTCAACAAACTCCCCATTTGTCATTGATGGCAAAACTTCATCTCTTTCTTTCTCCCCCTTTTTGACATCTGATGACAAAGACTCAAAACAATTGCTCCCCCGTGATGAAATACACAAACAAATCACTACTCATAAATGTCACTGGCAACTATCCTGACAAGAATAACCATTACTTCTTGACACAATACCAATATGAGGATGAAGAAAACATATCTCTGCAACCAAATACCAACTTCATAAACACATCAATACACTTGATGAACTAAATTTCAAGCAAAAATCATGAAGATTCCTTAACACACAGTTCCCAACTCAAGATGACATGATGACCACTTTTGATAAGACCTTTTCAAATCTCCCATGATAGTGACAACTCAATCCTCTGATTAACTCCCCTTGAGAACAACTCCAACTCCACAGAAAAAATTGTTATAGCATGATCATAACAATTATAATCACATTGAATTATGAACACTTTGAAGGCATAAATTCTTGTTATCCTTTGAACAAGTAATGATTTATGAAGATAACAATCCTGAAGCCAACATATGACCAACCTTGTTGAACATTATCATTTGCTACTGCTGATTCAAGACATACCTTTAACTTCCTCTGAAGAAATACAAGATATCACCATCAATGTCATAGCTTGAAGAACACTGTCTAAAACAAATTAGAGAGGAAGATCATCAATGAAACATGTGAAATTATCACACCAAAACCTCCTTAATATCTCTAGTTTATCATCCTCTTTTGACACTAACTTCAAACCACTTGAAAGCTCCAAGACACATGTCATAAAACATAACTCAACAAAGTAATAGATATGATCATCAAGCTGACTCCTTAATATGAATTATATGAACTTGAATTTCATGCAAACACTACACTTTTCACCAAAAAAAAAATAGTAGAATTACTACACGAGATGTTCTTGCCAAAGACTTCCAACATGAACTATCATCCTACAACCAATCTTATTCTTCCACACCCTTTTTGACATGAAAAAGAATGAAGATCATCTAAAATGAATGAAGACTATTTGATGAATACCATATTGTTCTACACAAGACACTTTTCACAACATAAGAACTGGTCCCTTTTAACCTTGTAATTTAAATCAGCCCATCAAGACTGCACACTAAGTTCTTCCTGCAACAACACTTTGCAAAACCAAATGCAGAGACAAGAATTTAACTTCTTCCATTTTTCAACCTCCTCAGGCAACATAAGAAAACATCTATCCAAGATCCTTTGTGAGCACCAACATGATATGAATAGGACAAGACATTCAACATCATCAATCTCTTTAAGCATTAAATCATTTAACAACTTATCAACACCTTACATTCATTGAACATGTCATTAAAGATGGACACCTGATACCACTCCAAAACTAGAATCACACAATTTGTACATACCTTCATGAACCATGTTAATGAGGAAGACCAACAAAGAACATGTCAAATTATTACACCAATGATCACTTCTAAATGAACATTCATTCTGCAACCAAGAATTATTGCACATCCTTTTTGACATGAAAAGAATGAAGACCATCTTACTGTTCCTGCACATCCTTTTACAACACACTGTCAAATCTGATATATACATAATCATATCTGAAACATACTGCAATAAACAAGAACTGATGTTTCTTGACTTTATCATTCAAATCAAGATATTATTGCAACAACACTTTCCAAAACACTTTGGATTGCAATACCATGACAATTCAACCTTTGTAATCAGGATCATTTGACTAACAATTTGTGCATTTGAACTCCTGAAACACTTTTTCAATACCTTCAATGATCACTTGTATCACTGTCAAACATTATTAAAGATGAATTCAACAAAAAACAAGATCATCAAATTGATAAACATCAAATGATCTTCTTCTTGAAACCCTTTGGGGATACTTGATAGAACATGAATAACTCCCCCTCACTTCATGCTATCTGTTATGCAACAGATGAAGTGATTTGTGCAAGATGCACAAGCTTAGATTTTGACTTCTCTTTACTTTCTTTCTGCTTCCAAATTTTCACAGGTGCTTTCTTCCTCCAAACCTTTTCAACCTTTTTCTTTTCCCAACCTTTCAAATTAGGTGATGCTCTCCTGCAACTATGAGCTTTATGACCAAAAGAATTGCAATTATAACAAACTATGTTATAATCGTAACCAAATGACTGATAATACCTTTGAGCACTCATGCTAGACTTCCATGTAGAATCATATCTTTTACAATTTCTTTGTATATGTCCAACATTATTGCACTTGTAACAAATAATGTCAGTATTCCTTCTACAAACAACTGATTTGTGTCCAAATTGATTACAAGTATAACAATAACCATTAAAAGAATAGTTATACATGTACATGTATGCTTGTCTTACAGGAGCATTTCTTCTTCTTTGATTATGCATTTTGTTTTCAGTGGCATCATTCAAATCAATCTTCTTTCTAGGAGTCTCCCTGACTTTTGAACACTCTCCTTCAAATCCTAAACTAGTAGTGTCTTGATGATGCTTCTGTTTACCCAACATCTCATGCAACTTATTTGAGTTGTCTTCAAACACTTGATATTTCTTAGCTAAAGCTTTGAGACCATCATACTCTTTTCTCGGGTTGATAATATCACCCTCTAATTTCAAATTCTCAATCCTTCTATCTTCAAGGTCAGATATTAAAACATCTGCTATCCTCTTAGCTTCCTCAACTTCTATTTTTAATCTAGCAATTAGTTTGTCTGAATCATCAATATATGTCTTTAAACTTATAACTTGACGTCTGGCTTCTTCAAGATCTGTAGATACAATTTCAAGTTCTGAAAGTACATTGTCTTTAGATTCTCTTTCTTGTTGCAGTTGCACCATTAATTTCTGGTTCTCTTTCTTATAATTCTTAAGCTCACTCAGAGCATATATGAGCTCTCCTTCCAAATCAATCTCACAATCTTGCTCATCATAATCCTGATCATCATCACTTGTGATGCTAGCTTCTTCTGAATCTGATTTGGATTGAACTTCAACTCCTTTATTTGAAAGTCTCCTTTCATTGTCACTTTCTTCACACACCAGAGTGTCCTCCTCTTTATCATTATCTTCAACATTCTGTTCATCCTCTCTGCAACTCCATTTTACTAAGGGGTATATGGAGTTGTCTTGTGCCTCTCAATCCCATGTTCCTTACAGAACTTGTCGAAATCTATTAAACAAAACTCACCATTGTTATCAATCCTCAAATACTTAATCTTTCTATCCTTCTGGTTATCTACAAGAGCTTTGAACTCTTTGAATCTACTAAAGACTTTAGATTTGCTTCTAAAGAAATACACCCATGTCCTTATACTGTAATAATCAACGAATGAAACAAAGTAAACATATTTTGAAATCGATGGAACATTAACTGGACCGAACACATCGGAATGAATCAAGTCCAACACCTCAGAAGATTTGTGAGAAATGGAATAAAACTGAACACAGTTTTGTTTACCGTAGAAGTAATGTTCAAAAAAAAAAAACTCAAGATTATAATCATTCATACCCTCAATGAGGTTTTTATTTTTCAGGGTCCTCAAACCCTTTTCACCAATGCACAATCGAGCATTTGGTGCCATAACATTGTCTTCTCAGCTAGAAGTTTCATCTCCATAGAATGAGCACCCTTAGATACCTAGAAAGAATGAACATTAGAAGTAGATGCAATAGTCCTCTTCGCTACTGGTTCCAATAATGAGGATGAAGACTCTAAAGTTCTCTTCTTTGAGACAAAGGCACTATTGCATTAAACCACACATTCATAAAGCTGAAACAGAGTGCCAATCTGAACACCCTTAGATAGCACCATAGGTCCTCTAGTCATCTTACATCCTCCATTTGAGAAAACAACCTGCACACCCACATCATTTAACTTACTTATAGATAATAGGTTCTATGCCCAACTAGGGATATGCAGAACACCATTGATCCCCTTCACTTGTCCATCGGGGAATTGAATCAAGATGCTTCCATGGCCAACAATATTTAGGTGAGAGTCATCACCCAAGTACACCTTCACACCATCATATTCTTCATACTTTGAAAACCAACCCCGATGAGAGGTCATGTGAAAAGATGCACTAGAGTTAATAAGCCATACATCCTCATATGCATGTGTTGCCAAGGCAGCGACAAATGCTTCTCCATCATCCTGAGAGGACTTATCATAATTTGAATCATAGTTCTTCTTCTCCTCCTTGCACTCCTTGTGGAAGTGACCATGTTTGCCACAATTCCAACACAAGGCCTTGGACTTTCCAGGAGACTTGGATCTCGCAAGGGATTTGGATCTTCCTTTTTCTTCCTTCTTCCCATCCTTTTTCTTTTCCTTCTCTTTAGATCTACCACAAACCGCAAGAGCCTCCTTATCTGACTTAGAAGATTTTCTTCACATCTCCTTAGACGACAATGAAGAAACCACTTCATCCATCTTGAAGGTGGTAGTGGTACTGCCAATAGAGATAACAAGGTGGTCCCATGAATTTGGTAAGGAACATAGTAATGTCATACATCGATCCTCCTCCATCTTCACACCAACAGAGGTCAACTGGGCAACAAGCATATTGAAAGTTTTCAGGTGATGAGTGACAGATCCTCCATTTTCCATCCTTAGAGAATACAATTTCTTTCATAGGAATAACTTGTTCACCAAGGATTTAGCCTGATAAACATCTCCAAGTTTCTTCCAAAAATCTTTTGCAGTCTTCTCTTCATGGATATTCAGGAGCATTGAATCAGCCAAACAAAGTCTTATTAGACCCTTAGCCTTCCAATCGATCAGATCCCAATCTTCTTTTTTCATGACTAATGGCATGGTTCTAGATACTGCGAGCCATAGATCTCTATCCACCAATAAGTCCTCCATCTTGAGTTTCCACAACTCAAAGTTGCCTCCATTAAACTTCTATATCTCAAACCTCCTAGATGTGCTCACCATCTCTTTCCTACAATAAAGATTTCAAAATCCTCTGCATAAGCTCCTACTCAAAACAAAGATCATCTCAAAAAACCCTCTACCTAACAACTAGAACCAAAGGTGATTAGGCTCTGATACCAACTTAAAGGAAGCAAGGTATGCAAAAATGCTTCCTACACTGATCTATTGAGGAAAGATTTATGCAAATTTTAACTTTTACAGTAACAAATTAAGATGCACATTAATAGAAAGGTAATAACAAAACCTAAATGCAAATACTAAACTCACAACACAAGATATATGTGGGGAAAACCCTTTCAGGTAAAAAACCCCACACTCCAAAACCTGCACAATGTATTATCAAATCAAAAGATGATTACAACACACTTGCAAGCAATGCAATCTCTTTCAGGAGTACACAACGTCAATTCTCATTTGTATCCCATGCCCTTTCACATTCTCTAGCCACTTATTTATCAAGCCTCTTTAGCGGTTATCCAATGTCAGTTTATCCATGTCAGCCAATAACAAACTAATTGCTGACGCGTTTATTAAATATAGGGATTTTTTTTCTTCAGGGGTGCTTCCCCTAAGGTAGGAGGGGCTCTGCCCCCTACACTCTCCTATTAATTATTTTTGGGGGAATTGTAGCTAACAAAGTCACTGAAATTTATCTTATTGCATGTACAAAAGGTGTTGACACATGGCAAAACTATGCCAAGTTAACATGGGATCCTACAACATAGTGCTCAATAAATAAATACAACATTAGGAACTTGAAAAGGTTGAGACACCTTAATTCCCAACAAGCAACTGGAGCTAAACCAAGGCAGAAAACAAACCTAGAGGTTGGCTTCTGTGAGTCAACATCACCTACCCAATCTAAGTTGGTGAAGCCTACTATCTATGAAGCCCCTGGTGTGTATTGAATGCCAAAATGTGTGGTGCCCTGAATATACCTCAAAATGTACTTGGCTTCCTTCCAATGACTCTCATTAGGGTCATGTGAAAAATGGGAGACAAGCCCAACAATGAAGGTTATATTAGGATGAGTATGTGTCAAATATAAAATACTACCAACTAGTTGTCTATACAAAGATGCATCAAAATAAAGTGTTGTGCAAGTGGTAGTCAAAACAACACCAGATTGAAATGGTGTAGGAGCTGGCTTAAAATCAACCATGCTAAAATGATGAAGCATATCAATGGCATACCTCTGCTAGCATATGGAGATCCCCTTAGTAGACTGAAGAACTTGAAGACTAAGAAAATAGTGCAGAAGCCCAAGATCTGTCATGTCAAAATGCTCCATGAAAGAGTGTCAAATATCCTGAATCATGGATGAGGAACTACTAGGCAAAAGAAAATCATCTACATACAAGACTAGAATCAAAAGGTCATCGCCATGTCTCTGC
Organism: Cunninghamia lanceolata; assembly: GCA_027924645.1. Lineage (NCBI taxonomy): Eukaryota > Viridiplantae > Streptophyta > Pinopsida > Cupressales > Cupressaceae > Cunninghamia > Cunninghamia lanceolata. Next base: position 1,194,464 of record BSBN01000564.1, on the reverse strand, counting down.
ATATAGACAGTATGATCAAAGTGGCAACGTGTGAAACCATATTTAAGAAAGAATCTATCAATCTTCTCATACCAAGCCCAAGGGGCTTGTTTGAGACCATATAAAGAATGCCAAAGCCTGCATAAAAGTGAAGAGTCCTGCACAAATCCTAGAGTCTTCTCCATGTAGATCTCCTCATGAAGATCATTGTGCAAGAAGGCACTCTTCACATCCTTTTGAAATATCTACCAACTTTGAGATGCAACAATAGAAAGAACAAAGTGAATAGAATCCATCTTGGCTATAGGGGCAAAGGTCTTGGAGTAATCGATACCCTTAACCTATGAAAAACCCTTAGCAACAAGATGTGCCTTGTGTCTTTCAATAGAACCATTAGCTGCATACTTGGTGTGGTACACCCACTTGCATTGAACCATATTTCTTCCCTTAGGAAGAGGTACTAAATCCCATGTTATATTCTTCATCAAAGAAGAATACTCCTTTGCCATAGTTAAATCTCACTCTAGAACACTTGAAGACTTTGAAAAACTCTATGGATCTAGATCTATGGCATGACTCAGAAGACTAGAGCCATCATTTTGTGAGTGAGTGCGGTGAGAAGTCATAGGATCACTAGCTAAAGATGCAACCTCCTAAATAGTATTGTGTGCCCATTTAGGCAAAACATGAGTGGGTGGAGGTGGAAGTGGTGGAGGAGGTGGTGGAGATGGTGGATTAGGGCAAACATCTACAAGATCCTTAAGTGCTAAGGTATCCTCATGAGATGAAGAGGGCAGAGTAGGTAGTGAGGAAGATGAAGTGGATGGAGAACCCATATGTGGGAAAGACTCATCAAACTGGACATCTCTTCGAAAGAAGACATCTCAAGTAATAGGATCAAACAACCTATAGGCTTTCACATCCTCACAATAGCCAACAAATATGAATGGTTGACTCTTCTCCATTGTCTTATGCCGACCATTCAGTATGAATGCCCAAGCTTCACTACCAAATACCTTGAAGAAGGAAACATTAGGCTTGATATGTGACCAAGCCTCCTCTAGATTGATATTTTGAACTACCTTGCGAGGAGTGCGGTTCTGAATATAGTTGGCACAATTGATTACTTCAGTCCAAAAAATTGGGACCATGGACTGAGACTGAAGCATACAATTTGCCATTTCCTTGAGTGTTCTATTCTTTTGTTCAGCAACACCATTCTACTGAGGAGTGTAGGGAACTGAATACTGATGATGAATACCATCTTAGTGCAATAGTCCTGAAAGGCCTGATTCACATACTCCCCCTATTATTTGTGTGTATCTATCGAATAGAAGAACCTAATTGCTTCTCCACGAACACCTTGAAAGTCTTGAAAGTGTTAAATACATCACTTTTGTACTTGAGAAATTACACCCATGTGTGGCGAGAGAAGTCATCAATGAAAGTAAGTACATACTTGGATCCAGAAAATGAAGGACATGAGGTCACTATGAACCAACTCAAGTAAGGAAGTAGCACGATTGACTTTACCCTTAGGAAAGGGTTCCTAATGATGTTTGGCAAGCACAAAACCTCGACAAATGCCCTCTGTGTATGAAACCTTAGGGAGACCAAGTACCATCTCCTATGTAATAGTTAACTACTAAAGATACCTATAATTGAGGTGTCCAAACCTCTCATGCCAAATTTGACTCAAAGAGTCTGCATGGGCAATGTGTGATGAACCACTAGATGTCTCAAAACTATGAAACCTATATAATCTAGACCCATGATCTACTCTACCTAAAGCAATGATCTTCTCTGGATGTTGTAGGTCATGAATAAAAACATCATTTGGAGAAAACTCAATAGTCTTCCCATCCCCAATGACATATATCTGATAGACGGAGAGAAGATTGGCAAAAATGTCAAGAACAAAGAGGACATCCTCAATGCAACCATCTGCTACCTGAATTGAACCTGACCCCATAACTGGAATCTATGAAGAGTTTCCCACTAAAATATGAGAAGTGGTGCTATTAGAAAGAGACTCAAGAAGATCAAATAAATGAGTCATGTGATGTGAGGCTTCTGAGTCAACTATCCAATTTGATGTGGATGAATTCAAACATGTAGCAGTAAGGGCATGGCCTTTGCTAGGTTTGTTAGTATCAATGTTGTGTTTCTTCATGGCTTCTTCCAAAGCCTCAATCCTTTGATGACAAATATTGACATCATGATTCTATATCCCACAAAAAGTACATAGCCCTCTGCTTTTCTTCTTGAAAGAATTCTTACTTGACTTAGAAGATGTGTTTGAAGTATCAAGTTTGGTCTTCTGCTTACATGATGATTCTACCTTTGACTATTTTGAATGCTTATGACCTTTACCCTTAGATGCATGAATTACTAATGCATGAATTTTTGAAGAAGTGTTAGAATCCATGGAGAGTAACTTAGATGGTTCTCTCACAAGTCGATCACAAAACTATTCAAAAGTAGGCATAGTAAATGTTGAACCAAGTGCATCCATTGTAAAGTAAAAAGTAAAAGTGAAGACCTGATAGGGGCCTTTTAACTTTAATAAAACCAAGAAGACACATTCCTTATCTGTTTTTGTTTTACCACAACCTTGAAGTCGAGAAATCAAAGACTTGAACTTGAATAAGTAATCTTCAATTGAAGGGAAGACATCAGGTGACAAAGTTGCTAATTTAGCATCCAATTGGAGTATTTTGAGCTCATCAAGTTTACCAAATGAATCACTAAATTTGTCCCACATTTTCTTAGGGGATGTACAATTGTTGAGATGAAATTACAAGTTATCTGATACATGGAGGCCAATGATTCCCATTGCCTCATCTAACTTATTGTGATAGACAAATTGTTCATACTCCCAATTGAATTGAGTTGTTGGTCATTTAGCATTTGCCATAACCCTTTAGATTGAAGAAGTTGTACTTTAGTTTTCCAATTGTGAAAATTATGTGGTGTTAACAAATCAATTTTAGGATCCATGCTTGACAAACACAAGGAGACACTTAAATTGTGCTGATTAAAAAATTGTAAAATAAGCCCCCCCTAGAAAATCAATACTTTATAACGTAGCATAGTTTAAAATGAAAATATTAAGTTTACAATAATATAACTTAGCATACAATGCTAACATTGTAAACTCCTCTAGTTATGTTTTTACTCCATAGCCACGGTTTGAAAAAAAGGACAATAAAGAATTTGTTACATGTAACAGTTTAAATAAAATGCTAATGTAAATGTATAGAAAGCTAATAGTAAATGCTAGTTTACAATGCTATTGGGAATAATTAGCATCAATTTGCAACCTTGTGGAACAACTTGAGGAATAGGGTCGAGTTTGAAGGTGGATGGATCAAATGGTGGTCGACAGGTGTGAATCTTAGGTTGAATAGGTCGTATGTAGGCTGACAAGATTGAACAACGTGCTATGTAAAAAAAGATTACAAAGAAAAGAAACAATGAAACCCAAATGAAACGTCAAACAACGCCTTTGACTTAACTTCTAGAAAATAAAACTGAGTAGTTGAAACAGTGAGCTCCACGCAACATGAAAACGACCCTGAGTGATTCAGGTAAAGTGTTGGTGGATTAGGTTGGAAGTCCTCTATGGAGCGGTTGAATAGGACACAGTTGGATTGAATAAATGACCAACAATAATGAAACCATAGTGAATCGTAAACTCAATGCCAAACGTCACTTGTGATGTCGACTTCAAACAATGACCAGTAGAAGAAGACTTCAATTTTAACAAAAGACAAACAAATGAAGATTCAACTCAAACTAGCGATGGAGATGCTTTGGACTGTGACGAACTACTATCTTGAATGATAAATAAGGACCAACCTATTTTCAGAAGAATCTTGTGAAGGACAAGAGACTACTAGTTGAAGACTATGTGTGTTGTAATTAATGACCTCAACCCTTGAAGACTTTGATCGTTGAGAAAGAAGATCAAACAACGATCAAAATCACTCTTAGAGAGGAATGCAATATGCAACAAAGAGAATGGGGACCAGGATCTAGACCAAATGCAGATCAAGCCTACCAAGTGTGAATAGAGACCAAGTGTGCTTGAAAAATGACCTCTAATGAAGCTTTGACCTAGAGATGTGAATTCCAGAAATTGTGACCACTTTTACTTCATCCTCACTTTGAATGTTGATCAAGGTAGGAGAGATGGCAACCAAATTTTATGGTGGCTTGTGAACAAATATGAAGAGACCTTGTTGTTAGATTCAGGATAGAAAACTAAGAGGGGGATGAATCAGTTGTCAAAAACTTTCTTCTAATTAAACACTTAATTCCACTTTGTGATTTAGCAGCATATTAACAAATCAATAATGGAAACATAAAGCATTGAATCAAGAGCAGAAACACATCAACACATAAGACACCAAGATTTTGATGTGGAAAACCCGGTTAAGGGAAAAACCATGGGGTGATTAACCCAAGAATGTATTCTCTATTAGAAGAATAGAAAGAACAAAATGGCACATGCCAATTAGGGCTCACTTCTCAAGCACACTGCTCACAAGAGGCTCACTACCTACAAGAGACACACTGTCTACAAGATGATAAGTATCACCTACTTGAATTGGAAAATAGCATCTTCACCATGCTTGAATCAGTTCCATTTAAGCCCAAAACTTCTGCTCTGCCTTTCTCTCTCTTCCTCGCTACCACACTCTCATCTCCACAAGACACACTTTGAAATGACTTTACAATCCCTTATTTATACAAGGCATCGACTTAGGAATGATCATCTAAGTTGGCAGACATCTACAAGAACATCTGCAGGATGTGTAATACATCCGGTCGGCCAGTCTCAGGAAGAACACCATCATCCAGAAGATATTCTTCAATTCTAAGCTCCAACTCCAATGCGGATCATTAACACAAAATGGACACGATCCAAAGTCCTCCACAACATTGCCTGAATTACCAAGAACATCCACACTTTGCCTGCTTATTGAAATCATTCTCTTCTTCATCTGGAACCTCAAGAACACAGTCTATCACCACTGTCACAAAGGAATAGATGCTTGCAGACCTTTAAATCATGAACCAATCGAGGTGACACTTCACAAAGACTTCCTCAACACTCCCTCAAGTTCATAGAATAGGATAATGCATTTCCAGATCTCACCGGACCTATCTGTGTCACTCTGTCACATCTGAACACCTGCCGGAACTAGTTCTACTTAAGCAGCCATAACTTCTTTAGATCTTCATGCGGACCTCTAAAATCTTTACTAGATCATCTTAAGACTCATATCTACAAACCCTTTGAACCACAACCTCTGATAGTCATCTTATCTTGGATCTTTACCTTACTGTCTTCATTGTTCTTCTCTGTTCCTGATATGACTAATTTTCTCAATATCCTCAGCACATAACTCATCCAATCCTTGTCATCACTGCAACAGGAGTATGTTGACATCAATGACAACACCAGTTAGACCCATACTTGCAACAATCTCCCCCTTTGTCATTCATGGCAACATATGATGTGAAAAACTATCAAGACAAGAACTTCTTTTTACTGTCACAACTCCCCCTATCAGCAACAACCATTCACATGTCTTCTCTTCTTTTACTGCTCCCCCTTTGATCACCAACCACTTGTTTTTCACATGTCTTCTCTCCCCCTTTGACATCAATGGCAAATGGCTCATACTTACAACTCCAACACTTCAGAATCATACCAGCTGCTCCCCCTAAGTGGCAACTCCCTATCATCAATCCAGACCACAAGATATGACTGTGATATCTACCAGACTGATGCACTCCAGTGCATCTTAGTTCATCATCGGAGGGGCAATAACCCCTAACTTCTCCCTGAGATACTCAAAAGAGTCCTTAGGTAGAGGTTTAGTAAAGATGTCTGCAATCTAATCCTTGGAAGGCACAAACTCCAATCTGACTTCATTCTTGTTCACTTGCTCTCTCAGAAAGTGAAACTTGATAGATATATGCTTAGTCTTTGAATGTAACACCAGATTCTTAGATATATTTATTGCATTTGAATCATCACAGAAGATTGTGATAGGCTCCTCATACTCCACTCTTATGTCTCTTAGCATTTGCTTCATCCACAAAACTTGAGTGCAACTACTTGCGGCTGCAATATATTCTGCTTCTGTAGTGGATAGAGATATTGCCTCTTATTTCTTGCTCAGCCAAGAAACCAATCTTTTCCCCAAAAAGAATGCTCCACCATTGGTACTCTTCCGGTCATCCACATCTCCTGCCCAATCCACATCTGTATATGTATGAAGAGAGAAATTATGATCTCTGGGATACCACAATCCATACTCAACTATTCCTTTTAGATATCTAAAAATCCTCTTGATTGCCATGACATGAGATTCTCTAGGATTAGCTTGAAATCTAGCAACAAGACCCACAACATTCATAATGTAAGGTCTAGTTTGAGTGAGATACAACAGTCCTCCAATCATTGACCTATACTTTTTCTGATCATCCTTAGAAGAGTCATCATCTTTGCCCAATTTACATCCAGTTTCCATGGGAATATTCATTAGTTTTGAGTCTTCCATCCCAAATTTCTTCAATAATTCTTTCACATATTTGGTCTGAGAAATGAAGATTCCTTTCTTTGTTTGATTGATTTGTAGACCCAAGAAGAAATTCATTTCCCCAAGCATGGACATCTCAAATTCACTGTTCATTTGATTTGTAAAAGTTTTACACATACTATCTCTTCCTCCAAAAATGATATCATCAACAAACACTTCAACAATCAAGATGTTTTCCTGATCAATTTTGAAGTACATATTACTGTCAGCAGTACCTTTGTTGAAACCAATCTTTAAAAGATGCTTATCCAATCTTTCATATTAGGCTCTTGGAGCTTGCTTTAGTCCATACAGAGCTTTCTTCAACTTGCAGACCATATCATCATGATCAGACAATTGAAATCCATCTGGTTGCTCAATGTATACTTCTTCCAAGTCACCATTCAGGAAGGCAGACTTGACATCCATCTGATACACTTTGAAATCCTTAAAGGCAGCAAAAACAAGAAATAGTCTGACTGCTTCAATTCTTGCCACCAGAGCAAAAGTTTCTTCAAAATCAACTACTTCTATTTGAGAGTAACCCTTGCAAACCAATCTAGCTTTATTTCTGATTACTTCACCAACTTCATTCAGTTTGTTCCAGAAGACCCATTTGGTTCCAATCACATTCTTGTTTCTAGGTCTAGGAACAAGATCCCAAGTGTGATTTTTCTCAATTTGCATCAGCTCTTCCTCCATTTGTTTAGTCCAGTTCTCATCATTGCAAGCTTCACTTACTATCTTAGGTTCAATCTTTGAAATCAGACAATATTCATCTGAATCTTGAGCAATCCTCCTTGTTTGTACTCCTTTGCTTTTATCACCTATGATCAGATCTTCAAAGTGGTTCAGTCTTACATACTTGGGAACTTTGGGAGTTTCTTGCACTTCTAATTCTTGATCAGGCTCATTATAACTCATCTCTTCTTCTTGATTTACCGGATCTGTTTGATTCTAAATTCCAGAAGGGGCTTGGGCTTCTTGAATCAGAACACCATTCTAATCATCTTCATCATATTCATAAAACCTTGAAGGTTTTTCAATTCCTTCAATAACCTTCACATTTGTACTTTCTATAATCTTTTTCAGTCTCTTGTTATAACACCGGTGTGCTTTGCTTTGAGTAGAGTAACCCAAGAATATCCCTTCATCACTTCTAGCATCAAACTTGCCTAGATCTTCATCTCTTTTAATGTAACATTTGCTACCAAAGACTGTGAAATAACTCACAGTAGGAGTAATGCCAAACCAAAGTTCATAAGGAGTCTTACCGGTATTGCTTCTGATTTGTACTCGATTGAGAGTATAGACTGTAGTGCTGACAACTTTTCTCCAATAGATTTGAGGAACATTTGCTTCCATCATCATTGTCCTAGATGCTTCCTAGATGGTCCGGTTCTTTCTCTCCACTACTCCATTCTGTTGTGGAATCCTAGGAGTAGACAACTGTCTCTTTATTTCATGTTTCTCACAGAATTCTTTGAACTCATTGGATGTGAACTCTCCACCTCTATCAGACCTCGGACACTTTAATTTCAATCTAGTTTCATTCTCTACCATAGCGTTGAATATTTTGAACTTCTCAAGAGCTTCTGATTTCTCTCTCAGAAAAGTAACCCACATCATTTGGGAATGGTCATCAATTAATAACATGAAGTATCTATCACCTTGCACACTCCTGATTCTTGCCGGACCACAGAGATCAGTATGAACTAAGTCCAATAATCCGGTAGAATATTGTTCCTTACTTTTGAATGAGACTCTGCTTTGTTTCCCCAACTGACATTCTTTGCACAAACTATTTGTAGGTTTCATGAATTTTGGAAGATCTCTTACAGCCTGAGTATTGCTTATCTTGATGATATTATCAAAATTCACATGACACATCCTTCTATGCCATAACCAACTCTGATCAATTTTCACAAATAGACAACTTTTAACAATACCAACAAGATGGAAGATATTAGCTTTTGTCTGAGTACCGGATGCAATCTCTGTTCCAGAACTTTCAAAGATCTTGCATTTTCCATTCTTGAATTGGAGATCATAGCCTTTGCCCACCAACTGTCCAACACTGAGAAGATTGTGCTTCAATCCTTCAACATACAGTACATTACCAGTTTTGTTCTTTCCATAAAAAAAAATAGTTCCCCTACCTTTGATTCTACCAGCAGAATTATCACCAAACTTTACCACTCCTCCTTCATACCTTTCCAAATCTAAGAACTTATTTTTGTCACCGGTCATATGGTGAGAGAATCCACTGTCAATGACCCAATCATCCTTTTCTTCAACTTGGGTAGCCAGAGCTCTTTCTACAACTTTATGATTGACAGATTCAGAGGGCATTAGATCTTCTTCCTTGATGGCAATAAACACCCAATCAGTTCTGGATTTGTTTCCTATTTCTGATTCATCATCTGTTACTCCTTCATTATCATCTTCTTCATGAACATAGTAACAATTCTTTTGGAACCTTGGTCTGTTAGGATTTGGCCTTGAGAATCTTTCTAGACATTTTGAGGCAAAATGACCAATCTTATTTCAATTAAAACACTTAAAAGGCAATTTCCCTTCATACTTACTGGATCCTCTTGGTAGTCTCTTTGCAATGAGGGCTTCAAGTTGAGTAGTTTCTGTTTCTTCTTCCATGTCTTTTCTTGCTTTTTCATACCATGATAGTTTCTTTGATGAGTTCTCTCCCGGATCAAACCTTTGTTTACCTTTTACAGAAGCACTAGCTCTAAATGCAGATTCAGTCTTGGGGGGGCATCTCCAAACTCAGTCATTTCAAATGTAGCCAATTTACCAGCCAATTGATCTCTTGTGACAGTTGTATGGGCTCTGAATTCTTCAATGGCAACAACCTTGATTTTATAAGAAGCAGGAAGGGATCTAAGAATTTTGCCAACAATTTCATCTTCATCCAAGACTCCACCAGCACATCTAATTCCACAAACAAGCTCATTTACTCTTGGCACAAAAGTAGTGATATTTTCATCTTCTCTCATCTTCAGATTTTCAAATTTCCCTTTCAGACTCTATAGCCTTGCACATTTAACATACTTGTCTCCTTCATTTCCACCAAATGCTTGAAACCATGGATGGAAAGCAACCGTACAAAGGGGTTGAGGGCCAAAAACTACAAACAAACACAATTTTGACTAAAATTTTTTATGCCCGTATCAAAAGAGACTACCATAGATTTCAAAAGCCACAAACAAAAATGTGAGTCAATCAGGCGAGGGAAGAAAAGCCTAAACCATGAACATGAATGTGGTGGAAATAGGACCAAAAACTAACCCCAACACATAAAATTTCACCCAAAAACTCAAAATTTCTCCCAAACACAGATGAAATTGCTTTCAAATCTTCAATTTGCAAAAAATTGAATTTTTTGCCAATGAACTGAGAGTAACACACTTATGATAGGGCTATGTGTGGGATGAAAGTAAAATTGAGAAGGGAATTGTGATTCTAGGATCTGATACCATATAGGAGCAGCAATGAAATGAATCCAATAAATAAAACTTCCACAAGATGAATGTGCACAAAACAAGAGGCTAAATCTATCATAAAATGTATAAGAATGTACAATGAACTCCTTGTATATGTAGGGCAAGGAGGAAGTCAGAAGGTGAGAGTCAAACACTAACTAACCCTGCATGATGTGTGCCACATGTAGAACACTTAGGACAAGTGTGAGAGCATGTGTCATATGTCTATGAGGTGAGATAACTAAACCACTAAGTGAACTTAAGCTAGTGTGAAACTAGATAGAAGTAAACTAGATGAATAAAGACTCCTTTCACACTAACACCTAGGTTCTATTTTATGTATAGTGACATATTTTGTACAATGATTTTTAAAGTTTGCAAAAATAGTTTAGTTTTCTGATGTCTTTGGATGATGACATGAATATAGGACAATAATGCAACTTCCAGATGATAGTGCAAGTGCATTAGAATCTACACCAATGAGCTTCTTGAGTCACTTTCTAGGTTCTCTATAATTCTCTATTCAATATTTTGTAGCTAGTTTTTTTATTTTGTTCTTGTACTTCCAGTATTTCCTATTTTCCAATTATTATAATAAGTTTAAAGTAGTTTAAATTTAATATTACACTTTGTCTGATTACTTACTATAGTTGATGTAATAACACATTGTGTATTATTACTATCTTTAGTGTGTGAGGTTGCACCTATTGGTTGGTTTGCATTAGTTAGATTTTCCTAAAATAGTTCTTCTAGTATTAGTATTGGATGCTCTTAGACTAAGGGTATTCATAGTGGCTTTAGAATTAATTAACATTTTTATCATTTCACTAAACATCTAACATCTTCTTCTTTCATTTAAGTTTTCAGAAAATAATTTTAATATTTAATTAGTAGTTCTTTTGCAAGTGCATTTTACAATTTTATTAGGCATTGGTTTTAAAAGGTTTTCATCAATTTCAATAAGATACTTTAGTTTTCTACAAATAATTTTAGGTGATGTTTAAATTGAAATATTTTGTTGGTTTGGTATTGTGGATAAGAAATATGTAAGTTGTTAAAATTTATTAGGATAAATTCTTTCACTTAACTATCCTATGTTTTCCACTAGTAATCTAATATAGAAGAGTTCTTTTAAACTAAGAAAACACAAACAACTTTTAGGAGCAACTAAATATAATTTATTTGCTCCCTTATATTATTAAAGATGTGCTAATTAGACTAGTATTCCTAATCTAATAGATTTGAGATAAGAAATGGAAACACAAAAGGGAAATTGACCTATGTTATTTAGATTTAGTGGTAGTATGAACATAAAAGAAGAGCAAAAAACTAGAAATGAAACCTGGATAGAATGGTGGAGGAAAATGATTTGGAAGATATTATAAAGATGCATATTATTGTCAATTAAAATAGAGGGGGATTCTGTTGAACTGCACCGGACAACTGAGAGGGGGGTGAATAAGTTGTCCTAAAACTTTTAACCAAATGTAATCATCAACTTGTCAATTACTTATACTCAGATATAACCATGAAAGCATCAGATTAGAAGCTCAACACAAAAGCATAAACAACACATGAGACATGAGATTTTTACGTGGAAAACCCTAAAAGGGAAAAACCATGGTGGGTGTTAGCCCACAGAAATATATATGTTATATCAATATTGAAAAACAGAGGCTCACTGCCCAAATTGTTCACTGCAAAGAAAGGCTCACTGCCTATGGATGGCTCACTACCAAAGGAAGGCTCGCTGCCAAAAGGAGGCTCACTACCGAAAGGTTGAACTAAGATAATAACATATACCCCATGCCAAGGTTCAGTTCCATTGAAGCACAAAACACCACTGCTCTACTCTGCTACCTTCACTTTATCTTCGCATCTTCAAAATTGGATACATTTTCATGATTTAATTACAAGTATTTATACACTACCTCAACCTTGGAATGATCATCAAGGTCGGCATTACAATCATCAACCATTGGAACAATCTCCAAGGTTAGCATTACAAGCATACATAAAATAGGTCTAGACCTAATACAAATTTAGCTAAGGAAGAGATGTAAGAATGTATGCGGATCACACCAAACCTTAGCTGGGACTCAAACACAATCCTCCATGCCATGACTTGCTTCTACAATCTTCGATGCATCTCTGTAAATGATGAATTCAATCAGGTCAGCCAAGACTGATGAGAGCACTAGGTCTGCAAGAACATTCATCATTCATGATTCAAATTTCTCTTTGTAGACCAAGCCAAAGGTAGGAACACGATCAAGAGACATCCACAAGGACACTATAATCACCAGGAACAGCCACAAAATCTCTAACAACTTTGTCAAGAAGATTCTTCAAACTGGAGCACAAGAACAATATTAACAACCATTGTCATAAGCAAAAGATAGCTTGCAGACCATCAAATCACAAACCATTGCAGTTGAAGGTACTTGACATCATTATAGACTTACTTCCAGAACCATAAACCAAAATACTTCAATGTGGAGGAATGTGGAGCAAAAAACTTTCTCCCTGTCACCACCAAACACACAGAAAAAGCTATTTTCACTTTGGTGAGCATAACTCACTCAATTCTTCCTACTAGAGGCTTAAACTCAGAATATAACATCTTCATACAAGCTTCTAAATAACTTCCAATCTGCAGGCAAAGATATTTATTTAATAGGAAATGCAGAGCATTCTTCCAGACTGTTCTTCTTCATGTAATGCACTGTTTCCACTGTAACTTACTATTTCTTCCGGAGGAGCTAATTTTTTCAATATCCACAACATATAAGTCATCTAATCAGTCAATAGAATAAGAACATAGTTGACACTAATGACAACATAGATATGTTGACATCAATGACAACACTGATTAGGCACATACTTGCAACAATCTCCCCCTTTGTCATTGATGGCAACATATGATGTGAAAAACTGAAAAGACCACAAAGACAAAATTCTCCCCCTTTGTCTTTACACATCTGCATTCTTTCTCCCCCTAAGTTTTTCACATGACTTGTCTCCCCATTTGAGATCAATGGTAAATGGCACATACTTGCATGTTGCTGCTCTGATCACTTTGTCTAGCTACTCCCCCTAAGAGGTAGCCTTCCAAACATCAATCTAGATCAAGAAATGATGCTTTGAGCTTCACTGGATTGATGCATTCCTATGCATCTTAGTTTAGGGAAGGAGGGGTAATGACCCCTAACTTTTCTCTGAGATACTCAAAGGTATCTTTAGGCAGAGGCTTAGTGAAAATGTCTGCAATTTAATCTTTTGTGGACACATATTCCAACTTTACTTCATTCTTTGTCACCTTCTCTCTCAAAATCTGACACCTTATTGATATGTGCTTTGTTCTTGAATGCATCACTAATTTTTTTGAAATGTTAATGGTACTTGTATTGTCACAAAAGATTGCAATTGGATCTTCATACACAACTCTTATATCCTTCAATGTCTGCTTCATCCATAACACTTGAGTGCAACAACATGTTGCTGCAATATACTCTACTTCTGCAGTTGACAAAGAGATTGAATCTTATTTCTTGCTCAGCCATGAAACTAATCTATTACCCAAGAAGAAAGCACCTCCACTTGTGTTGTTTCTGTCATCAACATCTCCGGCCCAATCTGCATCTGTATAATCATTAAGAGTGAAATCATTGTCCTTTGGATACCATAAGCCATAGTCTAGAGTACCTTTCAAATACTTCAGGATTCTCTTAACTACCATCACATGTGATTCTCTTGGATTAGCTTGAAACCTTGCAACAAGATAGACTGCATGCATAATATTAGGTCTGGTTTGAGTTAGATAAAGCAATCATCTAATCATGGATCTATATTTTTTCTGATCAGCCTTAGGTGATTCATTAGTTTTGCTCAACTTGCAACTAGTCACCATGGGAGTATATATTAGTTTAGAGTCTTCCATCCCAAACTTCTTCAACAACTCTTTCACATACTTAGATTGAGATATGAAGATTCCTTTATCTGATTGATTAATTTGCAGACCCAAAAAGAAATTCATTTCACCAAACATGGACATTTCAAATTCACTTTTCATCTCACCGGCAAACCTTATGCACATACCTTCATTTCCTCCAAAGATAATGTCATCAGCAAAGACCTCAACAATCAAGATCTGATCATCATTGATTTTGAAGTACAGATTGCTATCTGCAACACCTTTACTAAATCACAATTGCAATAAATATATGTCTAACCTTGCATACCAGGCTCTAGGAGCTTTTTTGAGTCCATATAATGCTTTCTTCAACCTGCATACCATATCACCTTGATTTGACAATTGGAATCCCTCTGATTGCTCAATGTATACTTCCTCTTCTAATTCACCATTCAGGAAGGCAGATTTCACATCCATATGATATACGTTAAAATCTTTGTGAGATGTAAATGCCAGAAACATTCTAATTTATTCAATCTGAGCTATTGGGGCAAAAGTTTCTTCAAAATCTATTCCTTCAATTTGAGAATATCCTTTGCATACTGTTGATGATTGTTTTGATGCAATCATAACAATAAGTTAAAATTCACATATAATGAACTGCAACTATACTTGAAAGATAAGAAGGAATCATTTGAGATTCAACTAATCCCAAGTCTACAATGGTTCGGTTGGTCAAGTTCAGTTGGTCAATGTGAAGCTATAATGTTCAAGGGGCCTTACATAGTTTAGGGTTGTTTGGTGGTTTACTGGACTAAGATTATGCAAAAAGATCATAGATTTCAACAAGTATTTTGTTCATTTGCATACAAGTGTTACTGTGCTGCAAATTCTAAATGGTTTTCTTGAATTATTGCAGCTTTCTCCTTTATACATTTATGAAAATTGTCTACTTTTAACTCTGTTATGCATGCTTCTTCAAGTTTGAGACAATTTCCTTTAGATTTCTACATTTTCAGCTAAATATTTCAGATGGGTTGGGAAAAGTTAGAAAGATTTGATCTACACCTCATTTACTCTACCGAAGGATCTAATTGTTCTGTTATGCACTATGTAAATACTATAGTAATTTGATCAAATCCACAGTAAAAAAACCTTAAATGCAAGTTCTGAGCATTTTCACAAACATACATTTAAAATTGCAAGCTCTCAAAGAAAATATTTCAAAACACAAAGAAGAGCAGGAGAACACTCAGAAGATAGATGCAGAACTCCAGATTCTATTGTATTAGAAACAAATAGTCATACATGATTTACAATGTAGGAATGACTCTTAGTTTCATTGATCGAACTACAAAGAACTTACAAGCTTTACAGATATAGTAAGGAAGCCAGACATTCCACACGCACCTTACTGCAGACAAACAGGCGACCTCCTTCTTCTACTTCTAAACTATGCTAAGCTAAAATCCCTGTTGTAGCCCCTGTTGTAAAGTATTACAGTGTAGAGAGGCACAATATAAAGACTTTCTGATTGTCCTCACTACAACAAAAAAAACTAACTACCTCTGGTTCAAACCCCTGGTTACATCAATAAATACAGATGAACCAGTCCTCCAAAATATCTCTGAGCAGTGTCAAATCAGGGCGAAATATTGCCCCTTCTGAGAAGCTCTGGCAGCTCAGCAATAACTTTTGTTTATCTGCTGCAATAATGTTCTCAGCTGTAACCTTGTCCTTCACTTGAATGGCCTTGACTTCCTCGCACTTCATCTCTATCTTCTTGCTCCTGAGATCGGATTTCCTTCCTCCATGATGTCACTGTGTGGAATTTCCAGCTGCTTCCTCAACTGCAAGCCTACAAGACAAGACTAGCAATAAGTACCAATTTATCAAATAAATAGCAAGAAATTAAAATACTGTTTAAATCAAGGTGACTGTACAAAATATGCAGGAATCGGGTCCAAAAAACTCTCAAAACGCGTTCAAAAACGCATACAGACTGCTCAAAATTATTGGGTCAACTATCGCTGACTGAAAAATGACACAGGCGCCAAAAAATATAGTTTAAAGTTCCTATCACTTTCTATTTCCCGCCCACCAGCGTGACAAATACTATCGGCGAGTCAAAAAATACTCAGGTCGATCATCGCTATTTGGCCGATGGCCTTTCTCTTCTGTTTACCCTTTGTTTCCTTCCATCGGCATGTCTTACATTATCGGCGTGACAAAAAACCTCTCCGCCGATCATTATGGTTTGGCCGATGGCCTCTTTGCTTCGTTTATCCTCTATCGGCTTGTATTTCCCTTCATCGGTGAGAGATTCGCCATCGGCGAACTCCAAATTCCCTGCTTCGACCACTTTGATTTCACCGATGTCCTCACATCGGCGTGACTCCTACCAATGCCCCCTTTCGTTGATTGCCATTGGCATGAGATCGCCCATCAGCGACTCACAAACTTCCTCTGCCGATGGCCATACCTTGGCCGATGTTCCTTTATCGGCAAGAGTTTCGCCGATGGCTATTTCGCAATGCATTTAGCTAAGGCTTTCTCCTTTCAAAACCTATGTATATCGCGATATACAAGCCATTAATTCCATTTGATAATCCCTTCGATTCTGGCGTTTGTATATTTTGATTGTATATTGCCAATATACAAGCCCGCATATACAAGGATTTAACCTTGTTGAATAACTACTTCAGGTCTGGCGCTTGTATTTGTGCGTTGTATATTCCGCATTGTATATGAAAACATACAAGCTTGAATATACAACGATTTTTCTCCATTTGATAATCCTTTCAGGTCCAGCATTGTATATTTGTATTGTATATTGTCTTGTATGTTAAAATATACAAGCCCGAAATGCAAAAGCGACCAAGTATATATATATATAAAAAATGACTTTGCACATACAAAGGACTTTGTATATGCCAAGCGATAGACAAACCTGAATGTACATTTTACTAAAATGATCATAACTTGCAAAATATGGCGAATTTTAAGATGGTTCAAAAAGCAACCCTGGCTCATTTTTCACAAGGAATCCAACCATATCATGCGAGGGTACTAAAAATGCATTTTTCCATATTTTTAACAAAGTTTGCAAATTTGACTCTCTTTTCCCTTTACCACCAAGCAAAACAACACAAGCAGAAGCAAAAAGCAAAGCAACAGCAGGGGTCCCCATTTTGCTAAGGAGCATAATGGGGCGTGTTGTGAACATCACAACAACTAGCAACCAAAACAAAACAATTAAATTTAAAGTGTTCAAGAAAACTAGATGAAATGAACTCATAACTTCCGACTATCCTTCCTGCAAATTACTATTCAGCTTGAGACTTAAGGTATTCAATAAGGGTGCATGAATTTCCACTTTTAGTTTAGTTGTGTGCACGTGATTAATTATCCTCATCTTGAAGATCAGTTGAACAAACTAGTGACTGACATTAGCCAACGTAGGTGAGGATATTCCCTCATAGCCGACCGGATAGAGCCTTGCTGCTAGCAAGCGTCTATAGCCCCGGCAAGGTTATCGTTACAATTCTCCTAAGTAGAGCCCCACTGCCAGCGAGCGTCTATAGCCCTGGTAGAGTTACTTAGATGGCTTAATCTAGATTTTTAGTATAATCCGCTTTATTTATTTATTTATTTATTTATTTTTATTTTCTCATTTTGAAAGACTTCATAAGATATAACAATTTGTAACTTCATGATGCAAGGAGTGGACACTTGCTGAAATTAAGCTGAGAATTGTAATGGTAGCAAGGGTAACCTCTGATTTTTCACCTAATATCTACACTGGTAAGTTCAACAAACCCAAGGATTTTAGGTGTGTCATCGTGAGAAACTTGCTTCGAATTCTCAATCACATTTATTGAATACAAAACTTCAGAAGATAAACAATTCTCTACATTCATGACAGTAACAAGTTATGTGTAAATTGCAAATAGTTAACTTGAATATCCTAAATTTTATACTATTTTGAATGGTTGCTAGTTTTGCTCCTTAATACTCTAAAGTAAAACAAAGATCCCTGCTAAGGAGATAACGAACAAACCAAACAAACAAGCTGTACAAACAACACAAAAAAAAAGAAAAAACTGTACAAACAGAAAGAAACAGAAAACAGAAACAAATAGAAGACAAACTATACAAACAGCCAACCCAAAAAGAAAATAGCAAAAGAAGAACTGTACATTACTTACAGCACTTTACATTAAGAAAAAATGGACTGCCCCTTTTACCTCAAACTTGGAAGTAGTGTTTCAAATGCTGGCCATTAACTGGTAATGGCACATCTTCTCTAGTCAAGGTCTTAAGTCTAAAGGTGTTATCTCCTATTATTTCTGAGACTTGTAATGGACCCAGCCATAATTTATCGAATTTTCCATGGCCTCCTTTCTTTTCATGTGCTTTGTCCCAGCACAACACTAAGTCTGATATCCTAAATATTTTGACTCTTGCCCTTTTGTCAAACCATCTCTTAACAACCACTTGGTGTTTGGAAAACTTCCCGATGGCTTGACCTCTTTTCTCCTCTAGTTGTAACATTTGCACTATTCTGGCTTCCCTATGGTTATCAAAGCCTAGATACTCATTGGCAAACTTCCAGGTTGGTATTCTCAGATTTATTGGAAGTATGGGATTAGTCCCAAAAACTGAATGATAAGGTGTGCTACCTAAAGCTGTTTTAAACTTGGTCCTGTCTACACATAATGCATATCTTAACAGGGTATTCCACTCTCTAGGACTTTTGGCAATTAACCTCTTGATTATGTCTAATAAAATTTTGTTTGTTGATTCAGCCAGTCCATTACCTTGAGGGTAATAATTCGAAGAAAACCTTAAAATAATCCCATATTCAAATGCCCATTTAGAAAACTTTAAAGAAGAGAAGGCAGGGCCATTATCACATACCAATGAATAGGGAGTTCCAAACCTGGTGATGATGTTTTCTTCAAGGAACTTGATAACTACCTCAATTGTGGAAAATTTGCAGCAGGTGGCCTCAGTCCACCTTGTACAATAGTTTGTTACCGTCAGTATAAATTTGTGTCCTGCAGAAGATGGGGGATTGATGACTCCAATAAAATCCAAGCCCCACTGTGCAAACGGTCTGGATTCGATCACAGGTTGTAGTGGATTGGTAGGATTTCTCCCTTTGTTTGCTGCAGTCTGACAAGTGTGGTAACTTCTGATGTGACTCTTAGTGTCTTTGAACATAGTGGGCCAGTAATAGCCCACCCTCAGTATTTTGTGTGTTGTAGCTAAATGGGAACCATGGCCGGTTCCGTACTTGTCATGTAGTTCTGTCAACACTCTATCAGCTTCAGTTCTGTTTATGCATCTCAGATAAATTCCATCATGGTTCTTCCTGAATAGAAGATCTCCTTGCACCATATAATTTTGTGCCTTAATCTTCAAAGCTCTCCTCTGAGAAGCCTTCATCCTGTTTGGGTACTTTCCAGCTATCAGGAAGGTGCTTAAATCATCGTACCAGCCTGATGCGCTTTGGGAATTCAATACATATTGTTGTTTTATCAAATTTGGATCCATGTTTGCTATTGTCTGCACCAATGCCTGCCCTCTAACCAGCTTCATGGGAATGATTTCCATGTCAAATTCTTGCAGCGTGGTGATCCACTTGGCTCTTTTTTCTCCAGGCTCGTTTTGCATCAGCAACATTTTTACTGCTGCGTCTGGCACTATGGCTTTGATCTGGCTGTGCAGAATGTAGTGTCTAAATTTTTTCACAGCCTTTACTAATGCGAATGCCTGTCTTTCGATATCTAGATATCTCAGCTGTGCATCCTTCAAAGGCGCGCTCATAAATGCTATGGGCCTCTCTTCATTATTTTCACCTTTCTGTGTCAAGGCAGCCGCGACAGAATGAGAAGATGCAAAGGAGTAGATGTAAAACGGGCTTGTGTAGTCTGGACTTGCCAATACAGGGGCATCAGAAATTGCCTCCTTGATATCTTCAAATGCGGCTCTAGCCACTGGCGTCCATTCCATCTGCGCATCCTTCTTCAACATGGCATTTAACGGCTGCACGATCTCTACAAAACCTGTTATAAACTTCTGAACAAAGTTAATTTTACCAAAAAATGATTTCAACTCCTTCCTACTATTTGGTATTTGCAAATTTTTTATGGATTCTATTCTATCCGGATCAATTGAAATTCCATTTTCAGAAATGACATGGCCTAATAATTTACCTTCAGTTACGCCAAATATACATTTCCTAGGATTAAGGGAAATCCCATACCTTTCACATCGCTTGAGTATTCTTCTGAGGTCTTCAGCGTGGGTGGATGCATTCTTGGAATACACAGTTAAATCATCCATATACACAACAATGCACTTACCTGATAATCCACGGAATGCAATGTCCATGGCCCTCTGAAAGGTGGCACCTGCATTGATCAGACCAAAAGGCATTCTTCTATATGCATAATTTCCCCATTTGCAAGTGAAGGTGGTTTTTAGTCTATCTTCTCTATCAATTAAGCCCTGGTTATAACCTGAAAAACCATCTAGAAAAGACATCATCTTTGCGCCATTTACTGCTTGCAGTACTTCGTCTATTGGGGGAAAAGGATAATTATCCTTTTCAGATGCCTTGTTTAAATTTCTAAAGTCTACGCATAACCTGATGTCTCCGTTTCTCTTCCTCACTGGTACTAAGTTAGCTACCCAGATAGAATGTCTGACTGGGAAAATTATTCCAGCAGACAGTAATGTTTTAACTTCCTCAAAGATTAAAGGCTCTAGAATGGCATTTACAGGCCTCTATTTCTGCCTAAATGGTTTGACTTCTTTTCTTAAAGGTATTACGTGAGTTATGATGGACTCATCAAATGTTTTCAAGTCTTCATAAGTCCATGCTATGACATGTTTATATTCTTTCAGAACGTCTAAAACCTCTTTTCTAATTTTCTCAGAGCAAGCCTTCCCAATTAGTACATTTTGTGGATTTAGCTTAGTCCCTAAGTTATGTAAATCACACTTACCCCCTTCTATTTTGGGCAAGTCTTTCTGTCTCATTACTCCATCGAAGTCAAAGATGTGTTCTAATTCAATTACTCCTTTGGGTAAGAAGTTGCTCTTTAAGTTGATCATATCCTCTTCATCCCATGTTACTTCAGGCCTTTCTTGTTCATCAATGATTTGGGCCTCAAATGCCTCATTACAAGTCAGAAAATCAATAATTTGCTGATCCCCTCCAAATACCTGAAAGTGTGTAATGTTGTCTGGTATACTGGGCACGTTAACTAGCTCAACAGCAAATCGTCTCAATCCTGACAATGTCAATGGTTCTAATGTACTAGCAGCAACTGCTAGCGCATCCGGCTTGTGGTTCAGCTCTCTAGGGATGTGCTCTATGTTAAAAGCATCAAACGAATCCATTAAACCCCATACTCTATGTCTGTAACTAATCATTTTTTTGTAATTGTAGGCATATAGTTTCCTTACTTGTCTGACTACTAATTCAGAGTCTAAAAATACTCTGATGGTTTTTACCCTTTTCTTGATGGCCATGACAAGTCCTAAAATTAGGGCCTCATATTCAACAATATTGTTAGTGCAGGAAAATTGTAATCTATATGCTGCCAAATATGATTTACCTTGAGGATCTATGAGTTCAATACCCGCACCTGCGCCCTGTTTTGATTTGGACCCATCGCACTTTAATGTCCACATGCCATCTTTACTTTTCTGATCTTTTACCTTGGCATACTTTGTCCTTTTCATTGCCTATGGGGTGTTGTCTTGTTTATTCATGGGTTTTTCCATTTGGTTAACTTGCATATGTGTGTTTTTAGTTTGCAACTCAGAAAGATAACTACCCTTGTCCTCTATTTCTTTTCCTAAATCTAAAATCAAGGCATCTATATTATCCTGAACATATTTCTGTGTTGGATCAGGATTCTCATTTTCCTCTTGTAACTCTACCCTCCCTATGCATTTTTTGTATTCATATTCAATGATGTCTTTGCATATTTCACAACTTTCCTCAGAATGTCGCCTATCATGGACTCTACACCTATTTTTATATAACTTACATTGGACCGGGAGATTGTGTTTAACGCACTCTTCCACCTCTTGTCTAATGGCATGACCAAATTTGTCTACTGCATTGTTTTCTTCATCTAAAGAATTTCCATCAGACTCAATGAATAGTGCTGTTCTACTGCTGACACACTTTTTTCTAATGTTTAACATCATAATCTCTTCAATCTGCACCCCATTGTTGGTAATTCTATAGACACCCAGTTCAACAGCAGCATATAATATTTCATTAGTTCGATTATACTCTGTTATCATATGTTTTATTCTGGGCTCTGCCTCTATTCTGATCTGGTTTGGGATGCCTCTCCAAGGTAACCACATGTGTGAAAAGTCAGTAGCCATATATCCATTTAATGTTTTGGACCAATCCCTACTCAGCAACATTCCATAATTTACGGGTATATCCACTATTTGAATGTCAATGATTTGGCTTACCCTAGGGTCTGAAGCTCATTGCATTTGAATGTTCATGAGTTCTCCTATCACGCTAACCTCAGTCTTATCTAATTGTGTGACAACCTTGGCAGATTTGGTGGGAGTCAACCCGAGAGTTTTACATATTCCTAAGGGCATTACGTTGGCTAAAGCACCAGAATCTACCATGCAATTGTGTATATTCTTCCCACACAACCTAATGGTTAATAAGAAAGGGGGAGTATCCCTCTTATCCACATGTATTACTACATTTGTATTGGAAGGCTGTTCGACTTTCTTACCTTTCTCTTTAGGTGATGAATCACTATTAGGAACAGTTATATCAGCAGACACCTCGTTTGTTATGGATGTATCCAGGGATTTTATAAAAGCATTTCTGATCCCTGGGGTCTTCAATAATTCATTTAGAGGTATACTGACCTTAATATTCTTTATTTCCTCTGACAAGTAACTCATTAATCTTGTTGTCTCTATTGCTTTGGTTTTACTTGTTTGATCCTTTTGTACTACTGTTCCATTATTTGTGTGCTGACTAGCTTTAAGTATGGCAGGATTGTTGCTAGCATTCTGATCTGGGGGTGTATTGATGTTATTCGGAGGAGTGGAAGTGGTAAAAGGTCCTCCCGGCCTAGGGTTGTTCCTCAAATTGTAGGTGTGGCTTTTATTTGTCTGTTGAAAGGCCTGCACCTCTTCTGTTTCATTTAATATCTCATTTTCAGATTCAAAGGGAAACTGAAAAGCATTTAACACCAAGGTTGATTCAGGATAAAGACTTTCACAACAGTATGGTTCATTCTCTAGCAATTCATCCTCTTTCTCTTCTGCGGTTGCAAAGGTAAACGTTTCTAAGACTAATGCTGTGTCATATCCTGAGGGTACTACCTCATTACCTTTAGGAATGAGAAATTCAGAGGTAGGAGGCTGTACATCTATGTTGAAAATGCTAGCTGCCAAGTGGAACTGTGGATAGTCGTGCTCAGCATGGGTATTGGTATTGTGAAACCTGCACCAATTTTTAGGTACTGTACTGGCCATTTGTATGCTAGTCGTTTGTTTTGCATCATGATTATCTATATTCTCAAAAGGAGAAGCTAGAGTACCGTTGTTGGGCCCAGTGTTCCATGTCTTGGGTGGCCTAGGTTGATTCTAATTTCTGTTATTATTGCCCCAGGTCCTATTATCTATCACTGGCCCTCTATTTTGCATTGGTTGCCCCTGACTGGGGCCTTGATGCTAATTATAGTTTTGGTTCTGATTGTACTGCTGATTTTGATTGAGACTATAGTTCTGATTTTGGCCGTGGTTGTGATTTTGATGTTGATTGTAGTTTTGGTTGCCTCTTCCATAGAGGTTCTCATTTCTAAGTTGTGTCACTTTGGTTGTTAACCTTTTCAAATGTGCAGTAATCTCTTTGATTTCTTCCCTATCCTCTTGTGCTTTTGCCACAGTTATATCCCTAGGAAGTTGGAAGAAAGGTTGACCATTATTTTGATTGTTATTGGAAGTACTAGCTGTGTAAGGAGTTATAGCTTGGATTGGGGTAGGATTATACACAGGTGTGTAAGAAGGAACCGGATTTAATAGTGGAGTGTGCTGCGCAGGGACTCCATTCCATGGTTGTGCCTGATTCTGCACCCCAAAATTTCCTCCATTGACAAATGGACCATAAGTTGTATGCCTCATCTCTTGGTTCACTGAGGCTGCCTCTTTATAGGCTTTGGATATTGAATCTATGCCAGGTTTTCTTTTGACAAACATGGCAGTTAAAGGATCCAAGGTAGCGTAGTACATAGCCAACAAGGGATCATCATCTACGGTATAAGGGGCTATCAGCCTAGAATGGGCCTTTTGAAACCTGTCGTTGAAATTATCAATTAGCTCTCCCTCACCTCGTTTTATAGTAGCCAATTTATGATACAATGCGCAAGGGTCAATGGGTCCCCTAAACCTTGACATAAATGCTTCTTCCATAAGTGGCCAGGAAGAAATGTAACCGTTGGGTAAGTTTACATACCAGCTAGAGGCTTGTTCATTAAAGGTGTAGGGAAACAATCTACACACCACATCCTCGTGCTCTAACCTAGCTCTAAAACATGCCTCCTTAAATATTCTAATATGATCTTCTGGGTCCTGATGCAACTGGTATTTGGGACATATCTTTTCCATATTTTTGGGCATCTCATGATAATCATTGAAGAGTATGGGAGAATTGACATTGAAATAAGCCATTGCAGGTGTTTGAGCTCGACTTGAACTTGTAGGAATACCTAGATTGATGGGTGGATTAGGATTTACAGGAGGATTGAGACCTCCAGGAGTGCCTAAACCAAGATTTAAAGATCTGAACAGTGATCTGTCAGGACTCACAGTACTACGGATGTTAAAAGCTGACCCATGAGGTGTTCCAGATGAACTTCCTGCTTGCGATATTTTTGGATTCCAAATTAAAAGGTTTTTACTTTGCCTTGTATCAGGTAGTTGCACAAATATATCTCATGAACTGGATCTAGACCTAGTCACTCTATTACTGTTATTAGCCAGTTTGAAATGAACCCTAACTCAGGAATGCCCTCCTTCTAGCGCCAAAAAACTGTTGATGATTGTTTTGATGCAATCATAACAATAAGTTAAAATTCACATATAATGAATTGAAACTATACTTGAAAGATAAGAAGGAATCATTTGAGATTCAACTAATCCCAAGTCTATAATGGTTCGGTTGGTCAAGTTCAGTTGGTCAATGTGAAGCTGTAATGTTCAAGGGGCCTTACGTAGTTTAGGGTTGTTTGGTGGTTTACTGGACTAAGATTATGCAAAAAGATCATAGATTTCAACAAGTATTTTGTTCATTTGCATACAAGTGTTACTGTGCTGCAAATTCTAAATGGTTTTCTTGAATTATTGCAGCTTTCTCCTTTATACATTTATGAAAACTGTCTACTTTTAACTCTGTTATGCATGCTTCTTCAAGTTTGAGACAATTTCCTTTAGATTTCTACATTTTCAGCTAAATATTTCAGATGGGTTGGGAAAAGTTAGAAAGATTTGATCTACACCTCATTTACTCTACCGAAGGATCTAATTGTTCTGTTATGCACTATGTAAATACTACAGTAATTTGATCAAATCCATAGTAAAAAAAGCTTAAATGCAAGTTCTGAGCATTTTCACAAACATACATTTAAAATTGCAAGCTCTCAAAGAAAATATTTCAAAACACAAAGAAAAGCAAGAGAACACTCAGAAGATAGATGCAGAACTCCAGATTCTATTGTATTAGAAACAAATAGTCATACATGATTTACAATGTAGGAATGACTCTTAGTTTCATTGATCGAACTACAAAGAACTTACAAGCTTTACAAATACAGTAAGGAAGCCAGACATTCCACGCGCACCTTACTGCAGACAAACAGGCGACCTCCTTCTTCTACTTCTAAACTATGCTAAGCTAAAATCCCTGTTGTAGCCCCTGTTGTAAAGTATTACAGTGTAGAGAGGCACAATATAAAGACTTTCTAATTGTCCTCACTACAGCAAAAAAAACTAACTACCTCTAATTCAAACCCCTGGTTACAGCAATAAATACAGATGAACCAGTCCTCCAAAATATCTCTGAGCAGTGTTAAATCAGGGTGAAATATTGCCCCTTCTGAGAAGCTCTGACAGCTCAGCAATAACTTCTGTTTATCTGCTACAACAATGTTCTCAACTGTAACCTTGTCCTTCACTTGAATGGCCTTGACTTCCTCGCACTTCATCTCTATCTTCTTGCTCCTGAGATCAGATTTCCTTCCTCCATGATGTCACTGTGTGGAATTTCCAGCTGCTTCCTCAACTGCAAGCCTGCAAGACAAGACTAGCAATAAGTACCAATTTATCAAATAAACAACAAGAAATTAAAATACTGTTTAAATCAAGGTGACTGTACAAAATATGCAGGAATTGGGTCCAAAAAACTCTCGAAACACGTTCAAAAATGCATACAGACTGCTCAAAATTATTGGGTCAACTATCGCTAATCGAAAAATGACATGGGCACCAAAAAATATAGTTTAAAGTTCCTATCGCTTTCTATTTCCTGCCCATCGGCGTGACAAATACTATCGGCGAGTCAAAAAATACTCAGGCCGATCATCGCTATTTGGCCGATGGCCTTTCTCTTCTGTTTACCCTTTGTTTCCTTCCATCGACATGTCTTACATTATCGGCATGACAAAAAACCTCTCCGCCGATCACTATGGTTTGGCCGATGGCCTCTTTGCTTCATTTATCCTCTATCAGCTTATATTTCCCTTCATCGGCGAGAGATTCACCATCGGCGAACTCCAAATTCCCTGCTCCGACCACTTTGATTTCACCGATGTCCTCACATCGGTGTGACTCCTACCGATGCCCCCTTTCGTTGATTGCCATCGGCGTGAGATCGCCCATCGACGACTCACAAACTTCCTCTGCTGATGGCCATACCTTGGCTGATGTTCCTTTATCAGCAAGAGTTTCACCGATGGCTATTTCGCAATGCATTCGGCTAAGGCTTTCTCCTTTCAAAACCTATGTATATCGTGATATACAAGCCATTAATTCCATTTGATAATCCCTTCGATTCCGGCGTTTGTATATTTTGATTGTATATCGTCAATATACAAGCCCGCATATACAAGGATTTAACCTTGTTGAATAACTACTTCGGGTCTGGCGCTTGTATTTGTGCATTGTATATTCCGCATTGTATATGAAAACATACAAGCCTGAATATACAATGATTTTTCTCCAATTTGATAATCCTTTCGGGTCCAGCATTGTATATTTGTATTGTATATTGTCTTGTATGTTAAAATATACAAGCCCGAAATGCAAAAGCGACCAAGTATATATATATATATAAAAAATGACTTTGCACATACAAAGGACTTTGTATATGCCAAGCGATAGACAAACCTGAATGTACATTTTACTAAAATGATCATAACTTGCAAAATATGGCGAATTTTAAGATGGTTCAAAAAGCAACCCTGGCTCATTTTTCACAAGGAATCCAACCATATCATGCGAGGGTACTGAAAATCCATTTTTCCATATTTTTAACAAAGTTTGCAAATTTGACTCTCTTTTCCCTTTACCACCAAGCAAAACAACACAAGCAGAAGCAAAAAGCAAAGCAACAGCAGGGGTCCCCATTTTGCTAAGGAGCATAATGGTGCATGTTGTGAACATCACAACACATACAAGTCTTGCTTTATTCCTTACAACTTCTCCATTTTCATTCAGCTTGTTCCTGAAGACCCATTTAGTTCCAATAACATTTTTGTCAGTAGGTCTAGGAACTAATTCCCAAGTTTCATTCTTCTCTGTCTACAATAGTTCTTCCTTTATTGCCTTTACCCAATTTTCAGCATTGCATGCTTCATTCACAGTTTTTAGTTCAATCTTTGAAAGTAAGCAGTAATTGACTTATTCCTTTGCAGCTCTCCTTCTTGTTAGCACACCTTTTTTTATCATACCTAGGAGTCTTGACAACACTTTTTGGAGCCTCTTCTTCATCATGATTGTCTTCTTGCTTATCTTTCTCTTCATTTACTATAATCACAGGTTCTTCTAGTTCATAACAACTTAGTTCTGATATTCTTTCCTTGCCCTCATCTACCTTCACAATTGCACTCTCAACAATCTTTTTGAGCCTTTTGTTGAAGCACCGGTAGGCCTTCCTCTTGGTAGAGTATCCAAGAAAGATTCCTTCATCACACCTTGCATCAAACTTTCCTAGATCTTCATTTCGCCTAATATAACATTTGCTTCCAAAGGCTTTGAAATATTTTACTATGGGAATTCTTCCATACCATAATTCATAGGGAGTTTTAGTACCCTTACCTTTCACTTGAACTCTATTTTGAATGTAGACAATAGTGTGAATAACTTCTTTCCAAAAGACTTCCAGTAGACCTTCTTCCTTCATCATTGTCCTAGCAGCCTCCTGAACTGTCCTGTTCTTCCTTTCCACAACTCCATTCTGCTGAGGAGTCCTAGGTACAGATAGCTATCTCTTTATCCCATGCTCTTCATAGAAAATGTTGAATTCATTTTATGTGAACTCCCCTCCTCTATCAAACCTCAAGCATTTTATCTTCAACTCTATTGAATTCTCAACCATTGCCTTGAAAGATAAAATGCTTCTCTAGGGCTTTTGATTTATCTCTTAGAAAAGTAACCCAAGTGATGCAGAGAAGGGATATATAATATTGCAACAACTCCAACAAAGCAAACTTTCAAGTTTTGAATCATTAAAAAGTGGGTTTTTGGTCTCTAGGCCTCAATCCTCTATTAGCCTTCACAAATCAGTTTTTCCATCATATCTCCCTATGCAGACCTTTACTCCAAACTGTGAAAACATTTATGAGTACCCTTTTTTCTCTTTGACAACATATCCAAAACTTGGCTAAGCTTTCTTTGGTATGGAGGCTTCAAAATTTGATTGTCCTATTTCTAGAGCTTAAAACATGGGGGCAGCAAAACAACCTTTTTAACCATAACTTTCGGAGAAGACACTTAATTCAAGATCTGAAAGCAGATTTGAGTACCCATTTGGCTCTTCTATAACATATTTCAATTGTAGGTGGGGGTGTTTTGGAACACAGAGGCCAAATATCTGCTACTACTCTTTGAATTAGGCCTAATTAGGTTTGCTTCACTAGGTCACAACAAGGTTTTCACACTCCAAGGTTCAAATCTCCATGCCAATGGCTCAGACACATCATATGGTGACTATCAAACCCTATCCAGGCAATTTAAATCACTACCCAAGAGTTCTTCTTCAAACCCTAACTCCTATGCAACTTCTATGCCAAAAATTAGGGTTTTAGATCAGTTTTCAATAATTTGGCTCTAAAACACTCAAATCTTAATGAAATTCAATGGGACAAAGTGAAATAGAAAGTAGTATCAATTCCACATCACCTCCAATTAGTTTCATGCCATGAAATGACTGTATAAGGATGTGCAATTCACTGCAACAGAAAAATAATGTTCAAAAATGCATAAAATAGAGCTACTTTTATTGAATTGCTTCAAAATACAACCAACCCTACTTGGTCTTGACCTTCCCAAGATTATTTAACATTTCCACCAACATTTCCCAACTTCCATTCGAGTTTCCAACTATTCAAATGCCTTCCTTCCAACCGATGACCCTTCATATTCCATTTTTTTGCATTTTTGCAATAAAGACAACATTTGCAAAATTGAACAATTAGGACCCACAAACTACCTAGCAACCTAACAAGGACTCAACCATACATGAAACATGGTCCAAAGATGACCTTATTACATTAAAACCAAAATTGACAAAAAATTGCCTCATATAGGCATGTAATCAACTAGGTGCTCCTGCACCATACTCCCTGGACAAAATAGACTCAAGTCCCATTGAGGACAGTGTTGTAACAGAAGATTTAAGTTTGTTCCTATCATCCTCTAACGTCCAAGTGAGATTTCTATCTGGTAAACCCTTCCAATGAACCAAATACTAAAAATAGGCATTGTCTTTTGTGTTCATGAACTCTGTGTCACCTAAGATATGCTCCAACTGCAGAGACGTACTTGATGGATGATCTTTAACTTGTGCTTCATCTGAGAATGTTGTGGAACTAGCATCATTACCTGCTACCATGTATCCTCCATCCTTGAAATGAACCCCCTTGATCTCCACTTTTGGTGTATGCTTGAACTTGCTCTTTTTCCCTTGTAGTTTATCATTGATCTCTTCACCTTTGCTTCTCACCTCTTTCATCTATTCCTCTGCTAGAGCTATAACATCTTTCCTCTTGCTATCTTTCTTCTCACTATCTGCTGCAATATTTTTATCTACATACAATCCACTTTCATCCTCATCATAAAAATAAAACATATTATGCATTACCTCTTTCTCTACAACCTTTTCATTGTCATTATTTTTTGCTATATCTTTTTCACTCTCATTCTCTACTGCAACTTTTTCATAATCACCAGCCACTTCTACCACCATCATCATGTCCTCCAAAGGACTCACAATTGTTGTATCATTATCCTCTTCAACTGTTGTAACATTACATTGCTCTTCAATCTCTGTTGCGATCTCACCATCTTCCTCTACAATTATATCCTTTTTCTTTTCATGCTTAGAAACCTTTGCCATAGCCTCTTCTCTTTCTTCTTTATCCTCAGCCGCTGTTGCACTTTCCTCTTCTTTTTCAACATCTTTCGCTATGCCTCCATCAGGGCATATTGCTGCAACTTCTTTCACCACTTCCTCTTGTTTATCCTACAATGGGCTCAAAACATACTCTTCCCCATCCTTTATTATGCTATATGTATTTTTTCTACCATTATGTATAGCTTCTCTATCATAGAGCCATGGTGGACCCAACAAAACATGGCATATATCCATAGGTACTATATCACATACAATCTTATCCTTATATCTACGAATCTAAAAATCAACAATACATTGTTCACTTACCCATATCTGATGATCTTCTTGCAACCAAGAAATATTGTAAGGGTTTGGATGCTTTCTTCTCTTCAATTTCATTTTTTCGACCATCTCTAATGACACCAAATTATCTGTGCTACTGTTGTCCACAACCACTCTGCAACACTTTCCACCTGACTTGCAAATAGTTTGAAACACATTGCTTCTCTGGATGGGCTCTTGCTTCTCTTTTTGTGGCTTCAGAAATTCTTTCTTCATCATAAAACATTTTCTTGGCTTCCAATACATTTTTTTGAACACTTTCCACACAACCTCAACCTGCAACCTACACAAAGTTCGTAACCTATTATCCGCAGCTTCACCATTTCTCTTTTCCACGCGCAGGTCCTGGTGTAGACTCTACATGCTCAAGACCTCTAGCTCTGATACCAATTCCATGTAGAGAAGGGATAGATAATATTGCAACAACTCCAACAAAGCAAACTTTCAAGTTTTGAATCATTAAAAGGTGGATTTTTGGTCTCTAGGACTCAATCCTTTGGTAGCCTTCACAAACTGGTTTTTCCATCATATCTCCCTGTGCATACCTTTACTCCAAAATGTGAAAATATTTTTGAGTTCCCTTTTTTCTCTTTGACAACATATCGAAAACTTGTCTAGGGTTTCTTTGGTACGGAGGCTTCAAAATCTGATTGTCCTATTTCTAGAGCTTAAAGCATGGGGGCAGCAAAACAACCTTTTTAACCATAACTTTTAGAGAAGACACTTAATTCAAGATCTGAAAGAATATTTGAGTACCCATTTGGCTCTTCTATAACATATCTCAATGGTAGGTGGGGGTGTTTTGGAACATAGAGGCCAAATCTCTGCTGCTACACTTTGAATTAGGCCTGCTTCACTAGGTCACAACAAGGTTTTCACACTCCAAGGTTCAAATCTCCATGCTAGTGGCTTAGACACATCATATGGTGACTATCAAATCCTATCCAAGCAATTTCAATCACTAACCAAGAGTTCTTCTTCAAACCCTAACTCCTATGCAAATTATATGCCAAAACTTAGGGTTTTAGATCAGTTTTCAGTAATTTGGCTCTAAAACACTCAAATCTTAATGAAATTCAATGGGACAAAGTGTAAAAAAAAGTAGACTCAATTCTACATCACTTCCAATTGGTTTCACGCCATGAAATAACCGTAAAAGGCCGTACAATTCACTGCAACAACAAAATAATGTTCAGAAATGCAGAAAATAGAGCTACTTTTATTAAATTTGTTCAAAATACAACCAACCCCACTTGGTCTCAACCTTCCCAATCTTATTTAACATTTACCCCAACATTTCCCAACTTTCGTTTGAGTTTCCAACTATTCAAATGCCTTCCTTCCAACCGATGACCCTTCATATTCCATTTTTTTTGCATTTTTGCAATAAAGACAACATTTGCAAAATTAAACAATTAGGACCCACAAACTACCTAGAAACCTAACAAGGACTCAAACATACATGAAACATGGTCCAAAGATGACCTTATTACATTAAAACCAAAATTGACAAAAAAATGCCTCATATAGGCATGTAATCAACTAGGTGCTCCTGCACCACCAAGTCATTCTAAAATAATCATCAATAAGCAACATGAAGTACTTGTCACCTTGTAGACTTCTCACCCTTGTAGGACCATAGAGATATGTATGCACTAGATCCAACAAACCAGCAAAGAGTTGCTCTTTGTTCTTGAATCTTGTTCTTGTCTGCTTCCCTAACTGACATTCCTTGGAGATTGTGTTGGATGGTTTTACAAGTTTTGGTAAATCTCTCACAATCTGACCTGAACTTATCTTTACCAGAATATGAAATTTTATATGACACATCCTTCTATGCCATAACCAACTTTCATCTACCTGAACTAATAAACAATAATCATTAGTTCCTCTCAATTGATAGATGTTAGCTTTTGTCTTCCTACCGGTAGCAATCACAGTTCTAGAACTTTCCATGATCTTGCACCCATTATCTTTGAATCTCAAATCATATCCTTTGCCACACATCTGACCAACACTCAAAAGATTATGCTTCAAACCTTATACATATAGGACATTTTCATTATTATACTTTCCATCAAATGAAATAGATCCTTTTCCACAAATCTTACCAGCTGCATTATCTCCAAACCTAACCAGTCCACCATCATACTTTTCCAGACTTACAAACTTACTTTTGTCACCGGTCATGTGATGTGAGCATCCACTATCAATAATCCATTCATCCTTATCTTTCTCAACCTGAATAGCCAAAGTTTTTTCTTCTACTAGTTTTTCATCCTTCACACAACTATCAAAATTAGTAGACACAAGATCTTCTTTAATAGCAATAAACAGACATTCATTTGCACTAGTATTAGCATCATTAGATTCATCATCAATCACCCCTTCATCACCAAAATCTCTGACATAGTAGAACTTCTTTGGAACTCTAGGTCTACTCTCATATTTCTTCTTATTTCTTTCAATTCTTTCAAGACATCTGGAAGCATAATGACCTACTTTACCACAAGATAAACATTTGCAAAGTAATTTACCTTTGAACTTACCAGAGCCTCTTTGTAGCCTCTCAATAAAGTTAGCTTCTATTTCATCAAAGTCATCATCCACCCTGTATTTCTCAGCTCTGGAGATCTCTACTGAAGTACTGGCTTTAAAAGTTGATTCAACTTTAGGCAGGGCATCACCAAATTCTCTCATCTCAAAGGCTGTAAGCTTTCCAAGTAACTGATCTCTATCAATAGTTTTCACAGTCATAAATTCTTCAATTGTAGCTACCTTGTGACTATATGACTTTGGTAGTGATATGAGAATTTTCATCACAACTTCCTTATCACTGAAAGTTCCTCCCATACCCTTTATTCTAGTGACAAATTCATCAACTCTTTGCATAAAGGTTGTTATGTTTGTTAGGAAAGTAGAGGTGAGGAATACAACTTCCCTAATGTTAATTCAAAGGGGATAATGCAGACAGGTTACGTTTAATTCAAATACACACATGAACACACCAGAAATTACAGAATAAACATGCAAGATAACAGAGATCAACACCAGATGTACGTGGGAAAACCCTTTTAGGTAAAAAACCCACCACCACAAGAGATAATCTTTATTATAGTAAACTTTACAGTTACAATAAACATCTCAGCTCACTTGCTCAGGTATCAATCCTCAAGAAAAACATACAAACTGTTCACACCACTGTACAACTATAGAATGAATGATGCAATCTAAACTCATCATCAGAAAAACAACAACACCACCAGATCGGTATATATTTCTAGTCTTCAAGAGCAAAACCATTTTTCAACTTTTGCCCTAACTGATCATTTCAACTGACCCAATGTCACTGCCTTCCAACCGTCACAACTATTCATATTCATGTGAGATGTTTAGTCCCACATTCACCAGTTCACTTTTGCCATTTTGGTTTATAACCCCGTACACACTGTATGACTATCGTCGGCAATTTTGTTACCGACGATGCCAGTCAAAGCCTCATCGGTATAGCCTTAACCATCGGTGACAACTCCACCATTCACAGCGATAGTTCCTTGTCTTAGCGATGCCCAAAGCTCTTCATCCTTCATCAGAGTGACCTCTGCCATCAGCCCAAAAACCATACACTGTGCCGATGAAGGTTCTCACACCGATGCCCAATGCTTCACCAACTTCCATCGGGGTGACCATTCACATCGGAGCGACTACCAAGATCTTGGCTGATGACCAACCTTATGCCGATAGACATATGTCATCGGTGAAACCATGCCTATCAGCCACAAGCTTCTCACTCCTGCCGATAGTGAAAGTCTAGCCGATAGCTTACTACCCTCGGTGAGACCTTGTAGATCAGTGTAAGACTCTGAACTCTCACCGATAGTGAAAGTATTCCCGATGGTCACTACCATCGGTGAAACACATGCCATCGGTAGAGGCCAACATGGATATGCCGATAGTGTTCAGTCAACCTGATGAACGAAGAACATGTGAATGATATGAACAAAACCAACGATTTGAAATGAGGTTCCAAGCAGTAATTTGAGACACTAGATCTCTTCAATCTCCCACTTGTCGAAGAGATTACTGCTACCTCTTAATCCTCATTTGATTACTGAGAATTATAGGCTCAAAGACCCATTCCATCTGAACACCATTTGAACTTGGCCATGCTCACTGGTTTAGTTAAGGCATCAATGACATTTTCTAAAGTGTCAATCTTTTCCAGCGTCACCTTCCTGTCTTCCACCATATCACGAACAAAATGATATTGGACATCAATATGTTTTGTCCTAGCATGAAATGTAGGGTTCTTCGCCAAACATATAGCACTTTGACTGTCACAGTGAATTTGTATCTACCCTACATCAAAATCAACATCAGAACACAACCTCTTCAACCAAACGACTTCTTGGCATGCACGAGTAGCTGCCATGTACTCTGCCTTTGTTGTGGACAAAGTGACTACAGCTTGTTGCTTGCTCATCCAACTGATAGCACCACCATTTAACGTGAATACATATCCATTGGTGGATGTTCTACTGTCAATTTCCCCTGCTCAATCAGAATCAACATATCCCTGAATGCTTATAGATCTCTGAGATCCAACGGAGTTTCCATGATAGAAAATAGCAAGGTTAGATGTCCCTTTCAAATACCTCATAACTCTTTTCACAGCATCCCAATGTGATCTGCCTGGATTCGCCATAAATCGGCTCAAAACTCCCACTGCTTGGGCAATGTCTGGCGTGGTACAGACCATTGCATACATCAAACTGCCAACAGCACTTGCATAAGGCACTTTTTTCATATCGTCAATTTCATTCGAAGATTCTGGACAATCTTCAATAGATAGTTTCATTCCCTACAAAACTGGAACAACTAACTGTTTGGAATCATACATATTAAACTTATCAAGAACATTGGTAATATACTTGCTCTGGCTAAGCCAAAGCTTTCTCTTAGATCTGTCCCTTTTGATTTCCATTCCCAGAATGTACTTCGTTGCCCCCAGATTCTTCATTTCAAATTTCAAGGACAACTAAGATTTTAAATCTGAGATCATCCCCTTACCATTGCCAATGAACAACATATCATCCACATACAATGCAATTATAAGAATCTGATCACCTTAAGTTTTATAATAGACACAATGATCAAATTTAGATCTCACATATCCCAAAGATAAAATATACGTATAGAATTTTTGATACCACATTCTGGGAGATTGCTTCAAACCATAAAGAGACTTTTTAAGTTTACATACCATATGTTCTTTACCTTTTACCACAAAATGTTCTGGCTAGGACATATAAATTTCTTCTTCAAGGTCCCCATGAAGAAATGTTGTTGTCACATCCATCTGCTCAATTTCAAAGTCATATGCTGTTGCAAGTGACAACAGAAATCTAATGGATGTTAGCTTAGCTACAGGAGAAAAGATTTCTCCATAATCTATACTGTCTTTTTGATAATACCCCTTAGCAACCAGTTTTGCCTTGTATTTGTCAATACTACCATATGGACCATATTTCTTTTTAAATACCCACTTACAGCCCACATGTTTTCTACGTTCAGGCAAGGGCACCAGATCCCAGGTTCCATTTTTCTCTAACGATGACATTTCGTTATCCATGGCTTCCAACCAAGAATCTAAATCAGGTAAATTAATAGCTTCTTTCACAGTCCTAGGTTCATCAGTATCAGTAAGAAAAGCATAGGCACAACTTGAATCAAGTACTGAAAATCCATACCTATCTGGTTGTTTCCTTTCACGTGTAGACCTCTTCAAAGGCTGAGGTGCAGGTTTAGGTTCTTGCTCTAGATTTGAATCTTTGGAGCTATTTGAACTCACTTCTGAATCATCTACACTTGGTGCTTGTTGTTCCTCTTTTACAGGGGTCAGAGGAATATTAACAACACTCTTTTCTTTCTTCTTTTCTGTCTTCTCCGGCTAAGGATCAATAACCAAAGGTTTTAGCTCTCTGAAAATTACATTCCTGCTGTAAATTACTTTTTCAGCTTTAGGATTCCAAAGCTTGTACCCTTTAACACCGACTCCATAGCCAATAAAGATACATTTGACTGCCTTGTAATCTAGCTTAGATCTTTTTACCTTAGGAATATCGGCATATGCCTTACAGCGAAAGACACAAAGATGTCTTAGAGAGGGCTTCTTTCTAGACCATGCTTCCATAGGTGTCTTATCAACCAATGCCGAAGTAGGAGAACGATTCAGCAAGTAACAAGCTGTAGCAACTGCCTCAGCCCAGAACCTTTGTTCAAGACCAGCATAACTCAACATACTTCTTGCTTTCTCCATCAATGATTGATTTAACCTTTCAGCAACTCCATTTTGCTGTGGAGTATAAGGTGTAGTCTTATGCCTTTTAATTCCATGGTCTACACAATCCTTATCAAAATCCACATTGCAATATTCACCACCGTTATCTGTTCTCAAGCATTTTATTTTTCTACCAGTTTGATTTTCCACAAGAATTTTAAATTCTTTAAACCAACTGAACACTTCTGATTTATTTTTCAAAAAATATACAAATGCCCTCCTTGAATAATCATCAATAAACGATACATAGTATCTTGATTTAGATAGAGAAGGAACATCAACTAGATGAAAAACATCAGAATGTACATAGTCCAGAATACCAGAAGATTTATGAGAACTAGAGTAAAAAGAAACACGGTTCTATTTTCCATATATACAATGTTCGCAGAAATCAAACTCCAGATTACAATCAATTAGGCCATCTACCAGGGTTTTGTTTTTCAAGGTTTTTAAACCTTTTTCACTTATGTGACCAAGTCTATGATACCAGAGCATTGTTTTCTCTGTAGGAAGTTTAACTTCCATAAAGTTTGCATCATGTGTTACAATAGTAGCTTTTTTAGATTTTACAGAGACATTATTATAGCACACTAGTTTAGCATGTAACCTATACAAAGTTCCGATGTGTTCACCTTTTGCCAATACAATAGAACCTCTAGTCATCTTACAGCCACCATTCCCAAAAGTAACTTGCACTCCAACATCATTAGGCTTACTAAAAGAAAGTAAATTTTGAGCCAGACCTAGTATGTGTAAAACTCCATTCATTCCCTTTATTCTACCATCAAGGAACTAGATTCTGACTCTTCCTCAGCCAACAATTTCAAGTGTCGAATCACTTGCCAGGAACACCTTCCCACCAGCATACGGTTCATACTTTGTGAACCATTCTCTGTGAGATGTCATATGAAAAGATGCTCTTGAATCCACCAGCCATACATCTTCAGATGCAGGCATTGCCAAGGCAGCAATGAAGGCATCAGCATCACTCTGAGAAGAATCATTGTCAGAGAAGTTCTTGATCTTCTTTTTCTCCTCTTTATAGTCTCTTCTGATGTGTCCTTTCTGCCCACAATTCTAGCACTTCACCTTGGACTTTGTGCCAGGAGATTTCGATCTCCCCTCTGATTTGGACTTAGACTTTTTGTCCTTCTTCTTGCCTCTTTCCTTTGATCTACCTCGAATAGACAAGGCGTCTTTGGCCATCTCAAAAGATTTCCTCCGCATCTCTTTAGATAACGAGGTAACAACTGCTTCAGTTATAAACGTGGTTGTTGTACTTCCAATAGCCATCACAAGATGATCCCACGAGTCAGGTAAGGAACACAACAGAAGCATACAACGGTCCTCCTCTTCTATTTTTACACCTATAGACGTCAACTGTGCAACAATCAGATTAAATGTGTTCAGATGGTCTGCTATAGATGCTCCTTCATCCATCTTCAGAGAGTACAACTTCTTTCTGAGGAAAAGTTTATTCAACAAGGACTTGCCCTGATAAATATTTCCCAACTTCTTCCACAAAGCATTTGTAGTCTTCTCTTCATGGACGTTCAATAGAACAGAATCCACTAAACTTAATCTTATTAGTCCTCTGGCCTTCCTATCTGCCAGGTCCCAATCTTCTTGCTTCATGGCTGAAGGTTTAGTTTTAGACACAGCAACCCAAAGATCTCTGTCGACCAGCATATCTTCAAC
This sequence comes from Cunninghamia lanceolata, assembly GCA_027924645.1. Taxonomy (NCBI): domain Eukaryota; kingdom Viridiplantae; phylum Streptophyta; class Pinopsida; order Cupressales; family Cupressaceae; genus Cunninghamia; species Cunninghamia lanceolata. The sequence goes on along the minus strand of BSBN01000564.1, from coordinate 1,155,418 downwards.
TTTAAGGTTCCACAACTCAGAGTTTGTGCCATTGAACTTTTTAATGTCTATTTTTCCTGATGTACTTGTCATTTTATTTAACAAAATAGACATCTATAGAACTCCCACTCACAGAACTAACACAAAAAACCCAACCTACAAACAAGGATAACACAACTAGCTAGGCTCTGATACCACTTGTTAGGAAAGCAGAGGTGCGGAATACAGCTTTCCTAATGTTAATTCAAAGGGGATAATGTAGACATGTTATGTTTAATTCAAATACATAGATGAACACACCAAAAATTACAGAATAAACATGCAAGATAACAGAGATTAACACTAGATGTACTTGGGAAAACCCTTTCGGGTAAAAAACCCACCACCACAAGAGACAATCTTTATTACAGTAAACTTTACAGTTACAATAAAGATCTCAGCTCACTTGCTTAGGTATCGATCCTCAAGAAAAACATACAAACTATTCACACCACTATACAACTACATAATGAACAATGCAATCTAAACTCATCATCAGAAAAACAACGACACCACCAGATCGGTATATATTTCCAGTCTTCAAGAGCAAAACCATTTTTCAACTTTTGCCCTAACTGATCATTTCAACTAACCCAACGTTGTTTCCTTCCAACTGTCACAACTGTTCATATTCATGTGAGATGTTTAGTCCCACATTCACCAGTTCACTTTTGTCATTTTGGTTTATAACCCTGAACACACTGTATGACTATCGTCGGTAATTTTGTTGCTGACAATGCCAGTCAAAGCCTCATCGGTATAGCCTTAACCATCGTTGACAACTCCACCATTCACAACGATAGTTCCTTGTCTCAGCGATGCCCAAATCTCTTCATCCTTCATTGGAGTGACCTCTGCCATCAGCCCAAAAACCTTACATTGCGCCGATGAAGGTTCTCACACCGACGCCCAATGCTTCGCCAACTTCCATCGGGGTGACCATTCACATCAGAGTGACTACCAAGATCTTTGCCAATGGCTAACCTTATTCCAATAGACATATGTCTTCGGTGAAACCATGCCTATCAGCCACAGGCTTCTCACTCCCGTTGATAGTGAAAGTCTAGCCGATAGCTTACTACCCTCGGTGAGACCTTGTAGATTGGTGTAAGACTTCGAACTCTCACCAATAGTGAAAGTCTTCTTGATGGTCACTACCATTGGTGAAACACATGGCATTGGTAGAGCCCAACATGGATATGTCGATAGTGTTTAGTCAACCCGATGAATGAAGAACATGTGAATGATATGAACCAAACGAACGATTTGAAATGAGGTTCCAAGCAGTAATTTGAGACACTAGATCTCTTCAATGTTTTCTTCTTCATTCATCTTCAAACCCTCATATTTCACTTTTAGACTTTGTAGCTTGGCTTCTTTTATAGAATCATCTCCTTCATATAGATTTTTCAGCTTCTCCCATACATCATTTGCAGTTTCAAGGTCAACTACTTTTGTCAACACTGAGTCACTTAAGGAACTTAGTAGAGCATCCTTTGCTTTTGTACCCACCTCATATTCTTTGATTTCATCTTTAGTCATCAAACCATTTGGAGGCTTGGTATATTTTGCTTCTACAGCTTTCCATATTTTATAACCATGACAAATAAGATGGCTTTTCATTCGTACCTTCCAAAGAGCATAATTTGTCCCATCAAAATGCGGAGTTTCCTTCTTGTAACTCATCCTGGATCTTTCTCAAGGTGTTAGGCGTTCTTCAAAGGAACCTGCTTTGATACCAATTGTTGAACTGCACCAGACAACTAAGAGGGGGGGTGAATCAGTTGTCCTAAAAATTTTAACCAAATATAATCATCAACTTAGCAATTACTTATACTCAGATATAACCATGAAAGCATCAGATGAGAAGCTCAACACAAAAACATAAACAACACATGAGACACCAGATTTTTACATGGAAAACCCTAAAAGGGAAAAACCACGGTGGGTGTTAGCCCACAAAAATATATATGTTATATCAATACCAAAAAATAGAGGCTCACTAACCAAATTGCTCACTACAAAGAAAGGCTCACTGCCTATGGATGGTTCACTACCAAAGGAAGGCTCACTACCAAAAGGAGGCTCACTGCCAAAAGGAGGCTCACTACCAAAAGGTTGAACTGAGATAATAACATCTACTTCATGCCAAGGTTTAGTTCCATTGAAGCACAAAACACCACTGCTCTGCTACTTCACTTCACTTTATCTTCACATCTGTTGGGAATTAAGGTGTCTCAACCTTTGGAATTTCCTAGCATTGGTAATTTAATTGTATATTTAATTATTGCCTAATATTGTAATTACTTGCACATTCAGTTTGGTCACATAGTTGAGGTGGCATGGCGACATGTCAGCTTACTTGGAATGTGACTTGGATGGTCAAGTCAATCCTACATGGATTTGGGCGTCCAATATTGAGGTGGCATTAATTTTCCATGTGTCAGCATCTTTGGTATGTGGAAGTCAATATTCCATATGATAGAATCTATGACGCGTAAGGGCCAAGTTTGAGGATTCTTATGACAAGTGGTGACAAGTGTCAGTTGGCATATTTGCATGAGGGAAAGGCATCTTTGGGCACCCAAGTTGGGCTATGACATGTTGTAAGTAGAATATGCTATATTTAGCATTGTATGACAGATTCTCTTACAACATCTAAGTTTGATATTATGGGCAGATTTTATGACGATTGTAAGTCACGTAAGAGAATTTGTCATAGTCTATTTTTAGCCTGGAGCACTCTACATTGGGAAAGTCAAATCTGCCATGTATGATAGATGTAAGGGATGTAAGTACAAAAAGGACAAGTGTCCTTTGATGCTGGAAATGGTCATTTGACCAAGGTGGACACCTATCCCAAGATGCTCTCAAGATATGCCTTGTAATCTCTATAAAATGCATAGTTTGGAGTTGTAGTTGCATAGTGTTTTTTCAGGTACTGTTATGTTGCCAAAATAACTCTAGAATCGACATTTGTGAACTCTTGGAAGACTTGCATTGCAAGTGTATTGTAAACTATTGTTGTTTTGATAATACATTGTGCATGTTTAGAGTGTGGGGTTTTTTACTTGAAAAGGTTTTCCCCATAGTATATCTTGTGTCACCTTCTTTCTATGTTGTGTTGCTACTATAATCTTTATGTTATTAGTTTAATGTCACTGCAATCGTAAGGATTTAAATGAATTTGCACTCCATTCCCCTCATTACATTGGTGTAGGAAGTGTGTTCCGTGTATCTTGCTTCCTTTTAGTTGGTATTAGAGCTTGATCACCTGTGATCCTAGTTGTTGGGTAGGTGTTTTTTGAGCTAATCTTCGATTGAGTGGGAGTTTGTACAGAGTATTCTGTGATCTTGTTGCAGTGAGAAGATGGCAAGCACATTCAGAAGAATAGGTGGAGAAATTCAATGGCACTAATTTTGAGCTGTGGAAGCTCAAGATGGAAGACATGCTTGTATATCATGACCCTTTGGGAAACTATATCTGGTGTAAAACTACTTGCTATGGCACAAGCTAATTGGGATCTCAAAGATCAAAAGGCTAAGGGTCTCATAAGACTCAGTCTAGCTGATTCTGTCCTGTTAAATGTCCATGAGGAGAAGAGCACAAAAGACCTTTGGAAGAAGTTGGGTGATGTTTATCAGGCCAAGTCCCTGGTGAACAAACTTTTTCTAAGAAAGAAGTTGTATTCTCTGAAAATGGAGGATGGAGGATCTGTTGCAGATCACCTGAATGCCTTTAATATGTTATTTGCATAATTGACATCAGTTGGTGTGAAGATGGAGGAGGAGGATCATTGCATGACCTTGCTTTGTTCTTTGCTAGACTCGTGGGATCATCTTGTGATGGCTATTGGGAGCACCACATCCACTTTCACAATGGATGAAGTGGTATCTTCATTGTTATCTAAAGAGATATGAAGAAAGTCTTCTGAGGTAGCCAAAGAGGCTCTTGCGGTTCGTGGAAGACCCAAGGAGAAAGGGAAAAAGGACAAGAAAGCTGAGAAGGGCAGATCCAAATCCCATGGGAGATCCAAATCTCTTGGAAAGTCCAAGGTTCTTTGTTGGAACTGTGGCAAAACTAGGCATTTTCGAAAGGAATGCAAAGAGGAGAAGAAAAAGAAGAAGAAAGCTCCTGATTTAGATTTTGACAAGTCACAAGATGATGGTGATGCCTTCATCGCAGCCCTGGCAACCCATGCATCTGATGATATGTGGCTGATTGATTCTGGTGCATAATTCCACATGACCTTGCATCGAGACTGGTTTACAAAGTATGAAGAGTTCGATGGTGGAAGAGTGTACCTGAGTGATGACTCTCATCTAAAGATTGTTGGTCGTGGAAGAGTCTCTATCCGATTCCTTGATGGATGAGTGAAGGGGATCTGTGGGGTTATGCACATCCTAGGCCTAGTATGGAACCTACTTTTTGTAAGTATGTTGAATGATGTAGGTGTGCAGGTTATCTTTTTGAAAGAAGGATGCAAAATGACTAGAAGAGCTATGGTGCTTGCTAAGGGTACTAGGAGAGGTACTCTATTTCAACTGGAGGCATGCATTTCACAATGCAATAGTTCTTTTGACACAAGGAAGAGGGAAATAGTCACTTCATCCCCACCATCTAAACCAGCAGTGAAGAAATCTGTTGTATCTAGTCCTGATGGTTGTATTCATGCTTTGGAAGTTAAGCTTCCTGCTGAAAAGACAATGTTATGGCATATGAGATTTGGCCACATTGGTGAGAAGGGTCTTAGAACCTTGAAAAATAAAAACTTCGTTGAGGGGTTAGATGATTTTAATCTTGAGTTTGACTTATGCGAACATTGCATATATGGAAAACAAAACCATTTTTAGTTTTATTCGAGTTCTCATAAGTCTTCTGGTGTGTTGGACCTTGTTCATTCTGATGTATTTGGTCCTGTTAATGTTCCTTCATTATCAAAATCTATATATTTTGTATCTTTCATAGATGACTACAATAGAAGGACATGGATTTATTTTCTCAAAAGCAAATCTGAAGTCTATAGTAATTTTAAGGAGTTTAAAGCCTTTTCTGAAAATCAGACTAGCAAAAGGATTAAATGTTTGAGAACTGATAATGGTGGTAAATGTTTTTCTACAAAATTTGATAAATATTGCAAGGAACTTGGGATTGAAAGACATAAGACAACTCCATATACCCCGCAGCAAAATGGAGTTGCAGAGAGGATGAACATGACACTGATGGAGAAGGCTAGGAGTATGCTTAGTGGAGCTGGCCTAGAAAAACAAATTTGGGCTGAAGTTGTTGCCACTACTTGCTATCTGGTAAATAGATCTCCTACATCAGCTCTTGTTGGTAAGACACCCATGGAGGTGTGGTCTGGTAGAAAGCCTTCAATAAGGCATCTTCATGTTTTTGGTTGTGAGGCATATGCACATGTGCCTAGGGAGAAGCGGTCAAAATTGGAGAAGAATTAAGTGTATCTTCATTGGCTATGGTGTCGGTGTGAAAGGATACAAGCTTTGGGATCCTGTGGCTGAAAAAGTGTTGTATAGTAGAAGTGTCATCTTCAGAGAGCTAACACCTTCTTCCAGTGTTTTATAGCTAGAGGAAAAAGAAAAGAAAGAGGATGTTGTTCAATTTTCTTCTACCCCTGAGAAGATTGAACAGAAAGACAATGTTGGACCTAAAAATGAGGAGAGCTCTAGCAGCTCTGAAAGTTCAGAAGATGAAGTAGAACCTCCACCTCAGCCCTTGAGGATGTCCACATGAATTAGGAAGCAACTTGAGAGGTTTGGTTATACATTGCTTGATTCTAGTTGTGATTTTGCTTTTCTTACTAACAGTGATGAACCTAGAACTATGTCAGAGTCTATGGATATGAAAGATGCACATTCCTGGAAGGAGGCCATGGAGGATGAGATGGCTTCTTTGGAAAAGAATCAAACTTGGGACTTGGTGCCTTTGCCTCCTGGATGGAAACCCGTTGGATGCAAATGGGTGTTCAAGAGGAAATTTGGTGCAGATGGCAGTGTTGAAAAGTACAAGACCAGATTGATTGCGAAGGGGTGCTCACAAGTGGAGGGAATTGATTATGGTTAAATTTTCTCTCCTATTGCAAAGATGACATCCATTCATTTTTGTTATCTCTTGTAGTTGCTTATGACTTAGAGGTAGAACAGATGGATGTGAAGATAGCTTTCCTTCATGGTGATTTGGAGGAATAGATTTACATGTCATAGCCAGAGCATTACATGGTGAAAGGTAAAGAAAATTTGGTTTGCAAGTTAAAGAAGTCTTTGTATGGATTGAAGCAGTCTCCTAGGATGTGATACTTGAAGTTTGGTGCCTTTGTGTTGTCAATTGGATTTGTGAGATAGAAATCAGATCACTGTGTGTATTATAAGTATGATGGTGATCGTATTTTCATTGTTGTATTATATGTTGATGATATGTTGCTCATTGGGAAGGGTAAGAATATGATTTCTAATTTTAAGTCTCAGTTGGCAGCACAGTTTGATATGAAAGATTTAGGGGCAGCCAGGTACATTCTTGGAATGGAAATTAGAAGAGACAGAACTAACATAAACTTTGGTTAAGCCAGAGTAAGTATGTGAAGACTGTGTTGGATAGGTTCAACATGGCAGATTGTAGACCATTGTGTGTTCCTATTTCTTTGGGGACAAAGTTGTCTGTTAGTGATTGTCCAAAATCTCCTAGTGAGGTGGACATGAGAAAAGTACCTTATGCTAGTGCTGTTGGCAGTTTGATGTATGCTATGGTCTGCACAAGACCAAACATTGCCCAAGAAATGGGAGTCCTTAGTCAATTTATGGCTAATCCTGGACGGGTACATTGGGATGCAGTTAAGCGAGTGTTTAGATATTTGAGGGGTACTTTCAAGTATTCCATATGCTATCATGGTAATGTTACAGGACCTCCACATTTTGATGATATTCATGGATTTGTGGATTCAGATTGGGCAGGTGACATTGACAGTAGGAGATCCACTAGTGCTTATGTGTTTACACTATTTGGTGGTGTTATTAGTTGGATGAGTAAGCAGCAACCTGTGGTTGCTTTATCCATGATAGAAGTTGAGTACATGGCAGCAACTCATTCTTGTAAGGAAGCCATTTAGATTAAGAGATTATGTTCAGATATTGGTGTTGATGCAGGACAGATTACGATTTGTTGTGACAGTCAGAGTGCGATTTACCTTGCGAAGAATCCAACTTTCTATGCCAGAACAAAGCATATTGATGTACAGTTTCACTTCATGTGAGACATGGTAGAGGATGGGAAGGTAAATTTGGAGAAGGTAGATACTTTGAAGAATGTTGCAGATGCATTAACTAAACCTGTGGGCACAGAGAAGTTCAAATGGTGTTCGAAGTCTATGGGCCTCTCGGCCTATAGCAATTAAATCTTGTCATTTCTTTTGGCTCTTTTAAGGTGTTAGACAAGTGGGAGAATGTTGGGAAATAAGGTGTCTCAACCTTTGCAATTTCATAGCATTGGTAATTTAATTGTATATTTAATTATTGCCTAATATTGTAATTACTTGCACATTCAATTTGGTCACATAGTTGAGGTGGCATGGCGACATGTCAGCTTACTTGGAATGTGACTTGGATGGTCAAGTCAATCCTACATGGATTTGGGTGTCCAATATTGAGGTGGCATTAATTTTCCATGTGTCGGCATCTTTGGTATGTGGAAGGCAATATTCCATATGACCGAATCTATGACGCATAAGGGCCAAGTTTGAAGATTCCTATGACAAGTGGTGACAAGTGTCAGTTGGCATCTTTGCATGAGGGAAGGCATCTTTGGGCACCCAAGTTGGGCTATGACATGTTGTAAGTAGAATATGCTATATTTAGCATTGTATGACAGATTCTCTTACAACATCTAAGTTTGATATTGTGGGCAGATTTTATGACAGTTGTAAGTCGCGTAAGAGAATCTGTCATAGTCTATTTTTAGCCTGGAGCGCTCTACATTGGGAAAGTCAAATCTTCCATGTATGATAGATGTAAGGGATGTAAGGACAGAAAGTACAAGTGTCCTTTGATGCTGGAAATGGTCATTTGACCAAGGTGGATGCCTATCCCAAGATGCTCTCAAGATATGCCTTGTAATCTCTATAAAATGCATAGTTTGGAGTTGTAGTTGCATAGTGTTTTTACAGGTACTGTTATGCTGCCGGAATAACTCCAGAATCGACATTTGTGAACTCTTGGAATACTTGCATTGTAAGTGTATTGTAAACTATTGTTGTTTTGATAATACATTGTGCAGGTTTAGAGTGTGGGGTTTTTCACCTAAAAAGGTTTTCCCCACGGTATATCTTGTGTCACCTTATTTCTGTGTTGTGTTGCTGCTATAATATTTATGTTATTAGTTTAATGTTGCTGTAATTGTAAGGATTTAAATAAATTTGCACTCCATTCCCCTCATTAGATTGGTGTAGGAAGTGTGTTCCGTGTATCTTGCTTCCTTTCAACATCTTCGCACTTGGATACATTTTCATGATTTAATTACAAGTATTTATACACTACATCAACCTTGGAATGATCATCAAGGTCGGCATTACAATCATCAACCATTGGAACAATCTCCAAGGTTAGCATTACAAGCATACATAAAATAGGTATGGACCTAATACAAATTTAGCTAAGGAAGAGATGTAAGAATGTATGTGGATCATGCCATGCCTTAGCTGGGACTCAAACACAATCCTCCATGCCACAAAATGCTTCTACAATCTTTAATGTATCTCTGCAAATGATGAATTCAATCAGGTCGACCAAGACTGATGAGAGCACTAGGTTTGCAAGAACATTCTTCATTCACAATTGAACTTTCTCTTTGTAGAACAATCCAAAGGTAGGAACATGATCATGAGACATCCACAAGCACACCGTAATCACCAAGAACAACCGCACAATTTCTAACAACTCTGTCAAGAAGATTCTTCAAACCGGAGCACAAGAACAATACTAACAACCACTTTCATAAGAAAAAGATAGCTTATGGACCACCAAATCATGAACCATTGCATTTGAAAGTACTTGACATCATTACAGACTTTCTTCCAGAACCACAGACCAAAATACTTCAATGCGGAGGACTGTGGAGCAAAACACTTTCTCCCCGTCACCACCAAACACAGAGAAACAGTTGTTTTCACTCTGGTGAGCATAAATCACTCAATTCTTCATACCAGAGGCTCAAACTCAGAATATAACACCTTTAGACAGGATTCTAAATAACTTCCAATCCGCAGGCAAAGATATTTATTTTACAGGAAATGCGGAGCATTCTTTTGGACTGTTCTTCTTCATGTAATGCACTATTTCCACTGTAACTTACTATTTCTTCTGGAGGAGCTAATTTTCTCAATATCCTTAACATATAAGTCATCCAATCAGTCAATAGAATAAGAATACAGTTGACACTAATGACAACACATATATGTTGACATCAATGACAATGCCGATTAGGCACATACTTGCAATAGATTCTAGTCTCAAGACACCAGGTTACTCATAGAGACGTTGGTACAACCATGCTTATGTCCTGTATAGAGAAAAATAAATTGGAACTTGATAGAAACCAAAGGAACAATAGATGGAATATCTATGTTAATGTTTTTATTAATGAGTTAATCCTAAAAATAAATGGGAAGAAGTGGAGATTCGATCACCACATTTTATGTTGGAGATTATTGTTGAAGTAGTAGATGATGTCTATACCCATGAGTTGGAAAAATGGTTAAGACTACTTGGGAGGTTGCCAAGGTGGAGAAACCCCAAATTTAACCTTTCAACTTAATGATAATCAATAGTATATGTGTGTGTTAATCCCCAACTTGCAACTAGACTTAATCATTAACTTAGTATGATAATTAGGAGGATTAGACATAGTTAATTGATTTGATATTGTGGAAATATTTGATCTAACTCTTGATTATGAAAAACTTATTAATGATCATCTACTTTATAAATTGATTATATTAAGCTATGAAATATAATGATGATGATACATTGATCATGATCTTGTGGTCCTAAGTGTGAACAAGAAATTGAACGTCCTTCGAACAAGGAAGGAGAGTATCATCTTGGAGGGAAGGTTAGACATTGTGAAAACAAAGGGTCAAATAGCCATATGAGTGTTGACTATTATGTCCTTCTTCCTCTCTATGCGTAAGTTGACTTGTGTTGTACTTCTTTCCTTAGTTCTCTTGTTCTCTGAGAATTGTTATGTCCTTGATGCTATTAAGACTAGTCATGGAGACCAGTTGATGTTCTGGAAGCATCATCTCATGTTGAAGAGACAATCATGTAGAGAGAGATGGAAGTCTCTCGTAATCTTTTGGTTCTATTAGATAGTATTCTTTAGCCTCTCGACTAAGGATGATAGTCAAATTCGGATAAGAATCTCTCGATGACATTCGACATCTAGATGTGTTCTTGTGTGCTTCCTTGTTTTCATTTTAATCCTAATAGTAAGGATTTCGAACCCTTTTGTATGATAAATTTCCATGATAATAATCATAGTATTAACTCTTATGTCATTATTTTTTTTAATTTTAGTCGAATGTTTTTACCTGTTGGTCGGGTCAGTAGAGGATGGAGATCTTTTAGCTCATCCACCTTCGAGCATGTTGCCCGATGGTAGCCACCTTTTGAGGAACCAATTGGGTGAGGAAAGGTGGTTACCTTTCTTTTTGGCATGCATGAATTGAATGAGGTGAGATAAAACCAAAACAATATTAGTGCTTTTGGGAGTAGGTGGTTGGGAGTGGCCTTGGTTGGAGTTTTTGTGTTCTTTTCGAGGAAGCGAAAACAACAAAAAAAGACTGGGAACTGGATATCAAGCCAAGTGCATTTATAGTAGTGTGGAACTGGTGCGACGACTCAGTACTATCATTGCACAGGTATTACTTGAATGTAAACCTATTCTCTATTAATGATTAAAACACGTTAACAAGAACTGAGTTGAATATTGTTTAAAATCTTTGTTTGGAGGAAAGTCTCAGTTGCTACAGCCGAGTACTTTGTTTTCTATATGTATTTAACCTGCGGATCTAGGCTGTATGGCCGAGCTTCCAAATTATTATCATAATATAACCAAGCTCATAGCTCTATTGGATGAGCTATCTCTACCGGTATGTCGTCAGCTGTTGAGCTGGGATTTGAACCTTTTGAAATATTTGTATAGTTTTGTAGGCTGTATGGCTGATTATATACCATTGAAACTCTTGTTGAGACTGCATTCATGGCCATAAGGCCGAAGAATTAACATGTCTTTTTATATTGAAACAAAAGCTCAAGAATGGAAGCCAAGCTTCAATAGCTTTTTATTTAAAGACTGTGTTTTATACATTGGGTTGAAAGGTTGAGTCTTATTTAAAGACTGTGTTTTATACTTTGGGCCGAAAGGCTGAGTCTTATTTAAAGACTATGTTTTATATTTTAGGCCAATAGGCCGAGACATTTGGGATCACTGTGCTTCATGCTCGATGTCGGTTGGCCGAGTCTTGGATAAGAAACTCTTTCTGAGTTGGTGTTAGGGTCGCACGACCCGACTGTAACATTTTTACATCATATATTATGTAAACAATAACCAGAGTTTGAACCGTATTGGCTGGGTTGGTAAAGAAATGTTATCTCATCAATTACTGACTTGAACAGAGTTTAAGCTCTCAAGTGGGGCAGGTAATAGCTCCATATCGATTATAACTTAAGATAATAAAATAGTCTTATGATTGTGGATTCTGCCGTGTAGGCATTATTGAATAACATTATGGACACCCAACTGTGAAGACCGTTGGGATAACATTTTGAATATTAGAGTGTTGACAACTCTTCAAATTGACACCAATCAAGCTTATATGAGAAGCCGATTGTGGAACACTTTCTGTGTTATCTTGATTATCAAATTATATACTTGTATCCTCAGGTATAGAGGAAGTAGAACCATTATGAATATGGTCTTGTTATGAAACCATTGAAATGAATTTATATAGAGTACTTATACAATCATTATGAGTCTACATGTAAGACCTTTTGCTAATGATATAAGTTATGAATTAGTATACTTTTACTCTATCAAGGGCAGGGCATTCCTTGGGTACACGTATACCATTTTGTCCTATGAAATGACCTGTTTCCGAAAATGTGAACCATGTTTGACCTAGGGGTCAAATGGTTAACTAATGTGCAACGAACAAACCATGTGATGAGGAGTCACTGGTAACTTATAACCAACCTATAGAGGGACTCGAATGTCCAAGCATGGATAAATATTTGAATTGATCCCACTTATTCAAGACCTAAGGTATTGGGTCATTATAAACAACTGTAGGACATGGCAACTCATAAGTCAAGTTAGGGTGGTGGAGAAATGATGACATTCATGGTGTAACATATTTGTATGGAAACTTTGGCCAAAATGATGTATCCGTCTCTGCATGCATCATCGGTCAATAGTATTCTAGATGGCCTAGTGTATCCAATAATGTCATGCAAATTAGAGGGGATCTATAGTGTGTGACCGTGAGACATTAGGAAGGACACAACACCAGGTACTCAAATGGCTAACCTATTGGGTTCTAATGTCTAACCTTTCTATGAAGGGTAGGACCTCTTCCAGTTAGGAAGATAAGTGGGGGACCATAGGTCCATGTATGGAGGAAAAGCACTAGGTTGATGCTCTCCTTCCCAAGCGTGAGACAAGCCGAGACTTAAGGAGATAGATGTAATTGGTTCCAGATACAATAATTACATATTGTGATTAAAAAACTTATTGTAATTCCTAGATCATATTTTGTATTTGATTAGTGAAGGATACTCACTAAAAATTGTAATGGTTTACTGGATTGTAAGTTATGTTTAATCTGATTTGGTTAACATGCTTAATGGATGAAAAATGTTTTATGATTCTTTGATTCAAATGTGATTATCTCTACCAATTCTTAATTAATGACTTGATTAAGTGACATGATTAAGTTAATTCTTGAGCATTATGGAAAGTGTTATTACATATGGTATTAGAGCTACCAGGTTCAACACATGGACCTAATGAGCTCACTACTTGACGATTAATGTATCAACATTAATTATGCTAATGTTTGGATGTTCTATACCAGTATGGTAGAAATTAGAACCATACCTCGCAAGAATGTAACAGAACATGGACGTTACCTATGCTAATAGAAGATTTTGAAGGCATGGGCCTTCATGAAAGAGAAATTGGAATAGACTAGATGCTTGGTAGGTGCATGGTTAACTGATGAGGAAACTTTCTCTGATGTCGTGAAACACATCAAGCGGGAGTTAAGGAAAGTGGAATGGATGGCTGCCCCTAACTCTACTGGAGCATCAGTGACACCCTCTGCCCCTAAAGCATCAGCTGAGGGAAATATTCCTAAGGATTCTAATGTAATTCTGAAGGATGTGAGGGAATACCAGAGTGTATCCTCACCTCCTGAGACTAAAAAGAAAAAATGATTATGGGAAGTTATCCCACATTGCAAATGATTTGTAGGAGAAAAATGTAAACATAATTTTGTAATTTTATGGATTATATGTAATCCAATGGAAACTGTAATGCAATGGCATATTTTGACAATCTTTCCTTTCTTGTTAAAGATTGCATGAATGTGAATAGATTTGTACATGAATAATTTGCAGATTAATCTGCAAACTTCAGGAAGAAGTAGATTGCAGTAAAGGTTCGAGTTGGAACTAGAATGGAGGATAGCCAAGATGAAGGAGTACCCTCAGGGCAATCCAAGTCTAAATTAGACCAAATTTTGACCTTGTTAAGAGAAACAAGGGTGAGGGTGGAAGCTCTCAAACACAAAGTGGAAGGCCAGTCAGAAGACAAGTGAGATAATTATGATGGGGGTGATGGTGAGGAACGCCAAAATGACACCACCCAAAGCTAGCATGGAGAAAATAACTCTGCAACTAACTAGGATGGGGATAAGAGGAGCCTGATGGCTTACGGAGATGAAGTATTTTGAAATTAGAAATTATAATGAGGTTACCAAAGCTGTTTGGGGAGCATTTGAAGTAGCAGGTGAAGCATCCACATGGTGGATGAACAAAAAGATGGAGCTAGGTTTGAGGTCAACAAGCCTTACTTGGGATAGGTTCATAGAACTGTTTAGGCAAAGATGGTTGCCTCAACTATTATATGATTATAAACTCATAGGCTTCCAAAACTTGAAACAGGCAGATATGACTGTAAATGAGTATTGGGAAAAATTCACCTGACTATTGAAATATGTGCCACAGTATCAGCATGATGAGAAATTCCGTGTCTAGAAGTTTATCATGGGGTTAGATGCCTAGATTGGGGGTGAGGTTAACATTCACAGTCCTACAACCATGGAATAGGTTTACGAGAAGGCCGTTAGACAAGAACAAAACCTGAAGGCTATATTGACCTATAAGAAAAGAAACAGAAAGAGATACAACTGGTCTCAATCTTCTAAACCATCAAATAAAAAGGGGAAGAAATAGGATTATACTGAGAAGAATGATAAAGTGGCCAAGAATAAACAAAATGAATCCAGGGGAGAGAAAAAGGGGAACAACCAGTCTAAGAAGAATGGGAACAATTTTGGCAAACCGCAGGAGAGGCAAGGGCCAGTTGGGGGATGTTTCACATGCAGTGCAGATCACTACGTCAATCAGTGTCCCAAAAAATCATAGGGAGTGCATCCAAGAGGGAATTCTCTACCTTCCCAGCAAGTGGCATTCCAACAACATATCCATGCATCCTTGGACAACCGTCAAGCTGAGTATCAAATAAGCCCAGTAGAAACCACAGGTATTTTATTTGGAGTTCCAATTTTAGTTTTAATTGATATAGGTGCCACATAATGTTTCATTTCCCCCAAAATTGCAAATAAGATACTTAGAAAAGCAAGATTCATGGCAAATACTTGGTCTATAGAGTATACAAATCACACCAAGACTTAGGTAGAGCAATGCCTGTTTGAAGCTTGAATTGAACTTCCAAACTTTTCCACAGAAGTAAATCTTTATGTAGCCCCAGTTGGCTCGTATGATGTCATCCTAGGAATAAATTGGCTATGGAGACATCGAGCCAAAGTAGAATCTTATGCCACGACAGTAGATTGTTTGGATGATCAAGGAAACCAAGTCCATATTCAAGGGAAATCTAGGGAAATTAAATTGAGGCAAATTTTTGCCTTACAATTGAAAAGGGCACAGAGAAAAGGATGCCAACTTTTTGCTGTCAAGATGGATAAAATAGATGAAACAAAGGAAACCTACTTTCAAGATGATTTGACATTTTATGATTCCCAAAAAATTGATGAAGTAGAGATGAAGGAGCCCATAGGTCAAGAAAGACCAGATATGGATAAGTATCCTCTCCTCAGAGAATTTGAGGATGTATTTCTAGATGATCTTACAGGGTTACCCCCTAAGAGAGATTTTAATTTTTCCATTGATATTATACCTAGGTCAGAACCTATTTCTAAAGCCCCTTATAGAATGACCACAACTAAACTAATGGAGTTAAAGGCTCAATTGCAAGAGTTGTTGAATAAAGGGTTGATTAGACCCAGTGTGTCACCATGGGGAGCGCCTGTCATTTTTGTGAAGAAAGATGGCACTTTGCGGTTGTGTATAGATTACCGCATGTTAAACAAAGCAACCATCAAGAACAAGTACCCTCTACCCCGCATCGATGATCTTTTTTATCAGATGAGAGGTGCGGTAGTATTTTCCAAGATTGATCTTTGATTAGGATATCACCAATTAAGGGTGAAGGATGAAGACATTCATAAGACAACCTTTAGAACTAGAAATGGACACTATGAATTCACTGTCCTACCTTTTGGGTTAACAAATGCTCCTTCAACATTTATGAATCTTATGAACACTGTGTTCAGAGACTGCTTGGACAAGTTTATCTTGGTATTTCTTGATGACATTTTAATCTATTCCAAGAATGAAGAGGACTATATACAACATTTGAGAATAGTTCTTCAGAGACTAAGAGAGAATAAACTTTATGGCAAGCTCTCTAAGTGTACCTTCTTTAAGAAAGAAGTACAATATTTGGGTCATATAATTTCAGATAAGGGAATAGCTGTAGACCCAACCAAGATTAAGGCTATTTCTGAATGGCCTGAATCGAGAAATGTTCACGAGGTCTGAATCTTTATGGGCCTTGCTAGTTATTGCAAGAAGTTTGTGAAAAACTTCTCTAAAATTGCATATCCTATAACTTCCTTGCAAAGAAAGGGCAAGAAGTTTGAATGGTCAGAAAAGTGCCAAGAGGCCTTTGACCTGCTAAAGGAAAAATTGACTTCAGCTCCAATTTTGAAAGTACCTGACCCAGAAGGTCAATTTGAAGTCATTACCAATGCCTAAGTGGTGCAGTCACGGTAGGAGGGTTCACAGAATGAACTATCCAGATCGTGCAACAAGAGTAAACACAATGGAAACAACTCAAAGAAATGGAACAAATGCAGATTCAGTCATTCAATATATCAAAGAATTCAAATACAATCTGGTCGACATCATGCGGGCTTACAATTAGGGCTCACAAGCCTGATTACATACATGCGCAAGATAAAGCTTTGAAGCCCCTTCGCACAAAATCTAAACTATCAATTATCACTATATGAACTAATACTTTCCTAGGGATCTATTACATCAATATATCCCTTCCAAACCAATAGATTCCTCCACGTCAGCCAAGGAAGGTCACAAACTGTGATGAAGAGCTATAATGTGTACACAGATAGGTCAGACCTAAATGTATAGAACACTTCGTCGAATGAATGGAATAACATGCGGACCCTTGGACAAGGTTGACCATGAACCAAATATCATTGAATGATGTGTCATTAAGATCTGCAAACAAGGAATGATCCGCAAGCCTTCTCCTTCAACTGATTATCTGAGACTGTCAGGACACTTTGCTATGAGAAAACAATCGATCTTCTAATAGTGATATCTTTCCGGTAACTGATCCAAATGCTCTAAATTCTAGATATGATGTAGATACTAAGTCTAGATCTGTAATGTGTGAAATGCAACTACGGTAGAATACTGGACCAAAACCTGAAACTGCTTCTGACTGAACTACCTGACTGAACTGGAAAAGTGAAAGAAACAAACTGAAATGCAAATGTTTTTAGTTGATGTAAGATTGCTCTTGAACCAAGGATGCTCCTGCATCACTAAGGGGAAGGCTTAGGTGGTGTACTAGTCTAAGATGGACATGTTATTGTGTATGAATTGTGTAAACTCAACAATATGAACAAAATTATGCCCCACATGATTTAGAATTGGCAGCAGTCATGCACACACTCCAAATGTGGAGACATTATCCACTTGGAAAACCTTTTGAGTTGAAAATGGATCACCAGGGACTCAAATATCTATTCACTCAACCCCATCTTAATGCTCACCAGATAAGATGGTTAGAATTTATCTCAGATTATGATTTTGAGATTAAATATATTTAGGGAAAAGAGAACCGAGTGGAAGATGCTTTAAGTAGGAGAAGACATATCTCCTCTATGGTCTCTATACATTTTGATTTTAAAAATCAGGTGTTACAACAATCTAAGGGAGATGAGTTTTACGAGCAAGTAAAACAGGTCCTTGAGAAAGATTCATAGAATCCAAAATATGAAGGATTCAGCCTTAAACTAGATGGGTTATTAACGTTCAAAGGAAGAATGTATGTACCTAACTCAGTAGAGTTAAGGAATATGGTTTGGAAAGAGGTTCATTCTGCACCATATTCTAGGCATCCTGGAGTAACTAAGTTACTTGCTGATGTGAAACCTTTATACTTTTGGAAAGGAATGAAAAGGGATGCTGCAAATTTTTTGGCTACTTGTATTGAATGCCAAAGGGTGAAGGCGGAACACCAACACCCAACGGGATTATTATACCCTCATGAAATTCTGGAGTGGAAATGGAAGATTATAAGTATGGACTTTGTGTAAGGGCTTCCTATGTCAAGGAACAAGCACAATGCTATTTTGGTCATGGTGGACAGACTCACCAAAGTAGCCCATTTTATTCTAGGAAACTTGACAGATGGGGCACCCATCATTGCTCAGAAATCCGTTCAAGAGATTTTCAGGCTCCATGACATTCCTAAGAAGATTATCTCAGATAGGGATGCACAGATGACATCTAGGTTTTAGCAAACCTTATTCTCTTCACTTGGAACACAATTGAACATAAGCTTTACTTATCATCCTGAAACAGATGGACAAATTGAAAGGGTGAACCAAGTGTTGGAGGATTTATTAAGGATGTATTGCATGGATCAATAGTACAAGTGGGAGGATTATCTTCCTCTAGTGGAATTTGCCTATAATAACTCTTATCATTTAGCTATTAAGATGGCACCGTTTGAGGCATTGTATGGACGGAAGTGTTGAACCCCTATAAGCCAGGATAAGCTTGAAGATAGGGTTAGCCTTGGTCCTGAAATGCTATCTGAAATGGAAGAACAAGTCCATTTAATTAAAAAGAGGCTAGCAGAAGCCAAGGATAGACAAAAGAGTTATGCAAATGCTAAATGTGTTGAAAGGCATTTCATTGTGGGAGATAAAGTTCTCCTAATGGTAAAACCCCATAAAAGTTCCATCAAATTTGGAAAAATGTCTAAACTGGCACCAAGATATGTGGGTCCGTTTGAGGTTCTAGAAGAAGTCAACCCAGTGGCATATAGAATTGCTCCATCACCAACACTTGCCATGATGCATAATGTGTTTCATGTTTCTTATTTGAAAAAGTTTAATTCTGCTGATAATCAAATTGCTATGCTTTATTAGAACCTTTTACAGGTGAAAGACCCAGGAGTGGTGATAATCGAGCCCATCAAGGTGCTCAAAACATGTAAGATACGCTTACGTAATAAGGAAATAACGCAGTGCAAGGTCCAATGGGACCAATATTCAGTGGAAAATGCCACCTGGGAAAATTATGATGATTTCCATGCTAGATTTCCTTATCTTTTCTAAGACATATGTTATTATGCTTTTGAAAACATTTTCATGATATGTTGGTTAAATCTAAGATAATTAATCATCGGGGACGATGATTATTATGGGGGGAGATATGTTACATCCCCAACTTGCAACTAGACTTAATCATTAACTTAGTATGATAATCAGGAGGATTAGACATAGTTAATTGATTTGATATTGTGGAAATATTTGATCTAACTCTTGATTATGAAAAAGTTCTTAATGATGATCTACTTTATAAATTGATTATATTAAGCTATGAAATATAATGATGATGATACACTAATCATGATCTTGTGGTCCTGATAGTGAACAGGAAATTAAATATCCTTCAAAGAAGGAAGGAGAGTATCATCTTGGAGGGAAGGTTAGACGTTGTGAAAATAAAGGGTCGAATAGCCATCTGAGTGTCAACTATTATTTCCTTCTTCCTCTCTATGCGTAAGTTGACTCGTGTCATACTTCTTTCCTTAGTTCTCTTGTTCTTTGAGAATTGTTATGTCCTTGATGCTATTAAGACTAGTCGTGGAGACCAGTCGATGTTCTGGAAGCATCATCTCATGTTGAGGAGACAATCATGTAGAGAGAGATAGAAGTCTCTCGTAATCTTTTGGTTCTCTTAGATAGTATTCTTTAGCCTCTCGACTAAGGATGATAGTCAAATTTGGAGAAGAATCTCTCGATGACATTTGACATCTAGATGTGTTCTTGTGTGCTTCCTTGGTTTCATTTTAATCCTAACAGTAAGGATTTTAGACCCTTTTGTAGGATAAATTGCCATGATAATAACCATATTATTATCTCTTATGTCAAATTGTTTTTTTTTATTTTAGTCGAATGCTTTTACCTATTGGTTAAGTCAGTAGAGGATGGAGAGCTTTTATCTCATCCACCTTCGATCATGTTGCCCAATGGTAGCCACCTTTTGAGGAACCGATTAGGTGAGGAAAGGTGGTTACCTTTCTTTTTGGCATGCATGAATTGAATGAAGTGGGATAAAACCAAAAAAAATTAGAGCTTTTGGGAGCAGGCAGTTGGGAGTGGCCTTGGTTGGAGTTTTTGTGTTCTGTTCGGGGAAGAGAGAACAACAGAAAAAGACTGGGAACTGGATATTGAGCCGAGTGCATTTATAGTAGTGTGGAACTGGTATGACAACTCAGTACTATCATTGCATAGGTATTACCTGAATGTAAACCTATTCTCCATTAATGATTTAAACATGTTAACAAGAACTAAGTTGAATATTGTTTAAAATCTTTGTTTGGAGGAAACTCTCGGCTGCTACAGTCGAGCACTTTGTTTTCTATAGGTATTTAATTGGTGGCTCTAGGCCATATGGTTGAGCTTCCAAATTACTATCATAACATAACTGAGCTCATAGCTCTATTGGATGAGCTATCTCTATCGGTATGTAGTCGATTGTTGAGCTGGGATTTGAACCAAGATTGAAATATTTGTATAGTTTTGCAGGTTGTATGGCTGATTATATACCATTGAAACTCTTGTTGAGACTGCATTCATGGCTGTAAGGCCGAAGCATTAACATGTATTTTGCTATTGAAATAAAAGCTTGACGTTGGAAGCTGAGCTTCAATAGCTTTTCATTTAAAGACTATATTTTAAACTTTGGGCCGAAAGGCTGAGTCTTATTTAAAGATTGTGTTTTATACTTTGGGCTAAAAGGCTGAGTCTTATTTAAAGACTATGTTTTATACTTTGGGCCGAAAGGCCGAGTCTTATTTAAAAACTGTGTTTTATATTTTAGTCCAATAGGCTGAGACATTTGGGATGATTGTGCTTCATGCTCGATGTCATTTGGCTGAGTCTTGGATAAGAAACTCTTTCTGAGTTGGTGTTAGGGTCGCACGACCTGATTGTAACATTTTTTCATCATGTATTATGTAAACAATAACTAGAGCCCGAGCCGTATCAGCTGGGTTGGTAAAGAAATGTTATCTCATCAATTACTGACTTGAATAGAGTTTAAGCTCTCGAGTGGAGTAGGTAATAGCTCCATATTGATTATAACTTAAGATAATAAATAGTCTTATGACTATGGATTCTACCACATAGGCATTATTGAATAATGTTATGGACACCCGACTGTGAAGACTGTTGGGGTAACATTTCAAATATTAGAGTGTTGACAACTCTTCAAATTGACACCAATCAAGCTTATATGAGAAGTCGATTGTGGAACACTTTCTGTGTTATCTTGATTATCAAATTATATACCTATATCCTTAGGTATAGAGGAAGTAGAACCATTATGAATATGGTCCCGTTATGAAACCATTGAAATGAATTTATATAGAATACTTATACAATCATTATGAGTCTGCATGTAAGACCTTTTGTTAATGATATAAGTTATGAATTAGTATACTTTTACTCTATCAATGGTAGGGCATGCCTTGGGTACATGTATACCAATCCATCCTATGAAATGACCTATTTCCAAAAATGTTAACCATGTTTGACTTAGGGGTCAAATGGTCAACTAATGTGCAATGAACAAACCGTGTGACGAGGAGTCACTGTTAATTTATAACCAACTTATGGAGGGAGTTGAATGTCCAAGCATGGATAATGATTCGAACTGATCCCACTTATTCAAGACCTAAGGTATTGGGTCATTATAAACAACTGTAGGACATGACAACTCATAAGTCAAGTTAGGGTGGTGGACAAACGATGATGTTCATGGTGTAATGTATTTGTATGGAAACTTTGGCCAAAGT
Source organism: Cunninghamia lanceolata (assembly GCA_027924645.1). Lineage (NCBI taxonomy): Eukaryota > Viridiplantae > Streptophyta > Pinopsida > Cupressales > Cupressaceae > Cunninghamia > Cunninghamia lanceolata. Next base: position 1,133,622 of record BSBN01000564.1, on the reverse strand, counting down.
GATGTATCCATCTCTGCATGCATCATCGGTCCATAGTGTTTCAGATGGACTAGTGTCTCCAGTAGTGTCATACAAGTTAGAGGGGATCTATAGTGTGTGACCATGAGACATTAGGAAGGACACAACATCAGGTACTTAGATGGCTAACCTATTGGGTTCTAATGTCTAACCTTTCCGTGAAGGGTAGGGCCTCTTCCAGTTAGGAAAAATAAGTGGGGGACTGCAGGTCTATGGTTGAAGGAAAAGCACCAAGATGATGCTTTCCTTCCCAAGAATGAGACAAGTCGAGACTTAACGAGACAAATGTCATTGGTTCCAGATACAGTAATTAAATATTGTCAGTTGGTCTATTGTGATGAAAAAACTTATTGTAATGCCTAGAGCATATTTTGTATCTGATTAGTGAAGGATACTCACTAAAAATTGTAATGGTTTACTAGATTGTAAGTTATGTTTAATCTAATTTGGTTAACATGCTTAATGGATGGAAAATGTATTATGATTCTTTGATTCAAATGTCATTATCTCTACCAATTCTTAATTAATGACTTGATTAAGTGACATGATTAAGTTAATTCTTGAGCATTATGGAAAGTGTTGTTACAGTGTGAGTGCTTAGGAAATTTTACTATGGTTAGCATGATATAAAATAGATGTGAGATACACTATATGATGTTGGAAAAAAGAGAAATGGAACTCTAAGGTAAAGTGCTAATGCATGTCGTTAGAAATATTGAATAAGAAATTATAAATGTAAATGGTACTATGAACAAGATAAGTTTTTTTGAATGCAACAATATAAGAGGAGAGGAAGGAACGTGATTCTAAGTTATTCATAGTGACATTCAAATTATTATCTAAAATGGGAAAGAAAATCTAGAGCCAAGAGATGACTTCAAAGGATATCTCTCAAAATATGTTATTTAAGTTTTAAAGATGAAATATAGACACCCATAAGGAAAGTGATGAAAAGAAGGGAGGAAAAGTGTTATTCCAATCAAAACCAACTCAAACAAATCAAGTTCTTAACCGTAACAGCTCAACTTCATGCCTTTACTTCACAAACTCACTCTTCTCCTAGTAGGTCACCAAACAGTGAAATTTGAGCATAACTTCCTGAATATTTTTCAAACCCACAAACCAAATGGTATTCCAAATACCCATTTGTCTCTACTTTAACATATCTCAAAATCTCATATACTTGTTTTGTAACATCACCCCTCAAAATTGAATGTCCTATTTTACAAATTGGCCCAATTAGGCCACTTTTACAAAGTAACACCTCTTCAAACCCTTAATAAACATCAATTTCCTATTCCCACACCCTTGTTAGGTCTCAAATAGGGTAAATCCACAAATTTAAACAAAATAAACAAGTACAAATTCACCAAATCACCAAAACTTAGGTTTTAGGCCAAACTATGGCTCATACAAGGAGGGCCTATTGAAAATCCAACCTCCAATCTCCCCCAAACTCTACCAATGGTTCCAACACATCAAATTATGTCTACTTATTCTTTATCATCCATCTCCCAGGGTTTCCCAATTTCTTTTCCACCATACCCTATACCTATGGCTCTCAAATGGCCAAATTTAGCCCTGTAGCAGCCTATGGCATCCAACAAAAACTCTCAAACCTTGCCTCCTACTCTTGCCACCCACATAATCTCAAAGAACACATCATGTTATGCCATTCCACCAAGTTATAACATTTTTCATTGGGTGGAATGGCTTACAAAACCATTTTATTCAACTATACCCTCAATTTTAGGGTTCCAAAATAGTTTTTAGTAATTTGATTCTAAAAACCCACAAACTCAATGAAATCAAATGAAATAAATTGGAAATGAAATAAGATTCACCCCAACATAGATTCCAACTCATAAGATTACACTTTTTGATCGTATCAGGCTGTACAAGAGCCTGTAGCAGCAGATTACACAAAGAAAAATGTAGAAAATGAAGTTTGTTTATTGTTTTAGCACCAAATATCTTCAAACCCCCCTTACATTGAGTTTCTTAAGAATATTTAAACTTTTCCCTCCTAAAAAAAACTAACACAACCAACAAAAACTAACTTTTGAGTTGCACCGTTGGTATTCCCCATTGTGCATTTTTGCACCTTTACATGACAATATTTGACAACATTTGCAAAATATGACAATATGAACTCAAATGACTCCAACTAGACTAATTACATTATAAAATGGTCTATTATGACCTTATTTGATCCAAAAGACTCAAAACACCTTAAAACACCTAACATTGGACTCCAAATTTACAAAAGAGGACTTGGTGCCCCTGCACCATGTTAGCACAGTAAAATTTTCAAAATTTTACTATTTCCTTACTCCATCATATTTGAATAAACCCTGAGGAATATCCCAAAAGGACCATAATATAAAATTTTTGTATCTCATAAAATGTCTAGGGATGAGCAGTGTCAAATTTCATCAAAATCAATCCATCGGCAAGAGGTCGTGTGGCTTACACCGATACACAAGGAATTGTCTGAAAATAACCATCGGCGTGAAAATAGAGATCGAAAGAATAATTATGGAGCTCACCGATGGAGTAAGCAACACCGATGACTTTACATCAGTAAGAAAGGCAAGTGGTCATGCCGATCGGTATGACAAATATCTATCGGATGATCTTTTAGAAGCTGCCCCGACGGTATGTATCATACCGATGAAGCACTTTCGGCAAAAGTTTCACCGAACAGCATGCGAGGGTAACAAAGCAATAGTCATCGGTGAGAAATGAACCATCGGAATAGAAAACAAGTAAGCCTCCGATGATCAAGAGTCTTGGCGATAAGAAAGCCATCGGCAAGACTCACAGCGATGCACCTTTATCGGGATAACTTGACATATCGGAACAAAAGAAACAAGTCTTGCCGATTCATAAGTCACGGCGATCAAAAGGTATCGGTGACACTTTACTAAACTTTGCCCGATGAAGGATATGACAAAGGGCATCGGGGAGATGATTTGGATCGGGATATCTTGAGAAAGCTATCCCGATAGTGAATGTCATTCCGATAAAGATAAAAGTTCATACATGAAGAGACTATCGGTAAGACAATAAAGATCGGGAAAACATAATTTTAGTATCCCGATGATCTCAATCTTCCCGATAAGCAAAGCATATCAGTGGGACTCGCCATATCGCAGAGAGATCTAAAACCCTTGGCGATGAAGGAAGTCATGCCGATGGTCGCACCTACTTGAAATATGATACTACATGGTGTCGGGGATACAATTGAGGGGTCACGCCGATTGACTGGCCGCGCCATAAAAAAATGTTGAGGTCGCCCAGACATTTCAAAAATCACGCCGATAAGAAGAGTTATGGCGATGTGACACTTCACAGCGATGAACATTGAATTGATCAGATAATTAATACAAAATGGCTACGAAGTTCATACGATCATTATAATTGCAAAAAACCGTCCGAGAGCAGAATACAGAAGAATTCTCAGGGCAAAAGCAAAGGCTTCCAATTCCAGCCGTCGAACGACAGGTACACATACACAAACCACTATATTGCCTGTATTTGAATTTCCTGCCAAATTTTTCAAAAATGGAAACTCCAGGGAAAGGAAAAGGAAGAAAATCACAAGGGGAAACCAGTAAACCAAAGAAGCAAAAAACTGATCAAACCCCTGAAGAAAAAGTCAAAGACAGAAAACTAAATCAGGACTTGATTGATCAGTTGCCTGGGTCAACTCCCAAGGCTAGGAGGTCTGCCCAACTCAGGGCAGAAGTAGAAAAATTGGAAGACAAACATAAGCGCCTGGGAGATATTTGGACCCCAATTAGGGGATATGAACTCTTCAGATTCCACTACAACAGAAGATTTAGAAATGCTCATGTGTCAAACCCATGGCACATGAATTTAGGCAAACTGGTTGTACCTAATGTATTCTTGAATGTAGAACTCCTGCAACTGTTAGCCAGGCATTACAATTCAGACCTGAAAGCTATCTGCAACCCTCAAGGAGAACCAATTGTACACCTATCAAAAAATGCTATTTGTGAGGTGTATGATTTGGATGATTTGTGCACTGTCCCTATTGTTTATGAAGATTTGGATAAAGAATACTGGAGAATGGATACAACCTACAATGGATGGAGGTTACCCATTCATAGACCCAGGATTGAAGGAGAAGTGATACCCTTGACTGAGAATGATGGCCCTCCCTTTCATGTGTCCATTTTTGAACCATACATTCAATATACTTACTATTCTGTAGGCCAAGTCCTTGGCTCAGAGGTCCCTGAGTTCATGACTATTCCTCTAATGGTCATAACCTCTGATATTCAATGTCACAATGCCAGACAATTTGATTATGCCTCCTATGTTGCTACTAGAATAGACTCTGGTCTACCTGCAATAAAAAACAATGCTCCAGCATGCTCTTTTGAGCATTACTCGATGCTCATGCATATGGTCTTATACTATGGCCAGTAAGTAGGATTGTGGCCAAATGAGTTTCAAGTTGTTGCTGCGGATAAGAAAGGGGAGAAGATACCTGTACAAATGTGGACCAGAATCTGGGATAGCAGGTATGCTAACTCTAGCTATGCTCAATTTGAAGAGCATTGTGTTAAAGTGCTATATAGGTATTTCAACCACCCCTGTGAATATTCAATTTCAAATGAAATAAAAAGATTCCTCAGACCAAAAGATTTTGGTGGCCCCCCTACTGTCACTCATAATTGGGGGGATTGGTATTGTTTTGAGGATGCTACTATGATCAGAGTGTATGGTTTTGAGGATGCTCCATTTATATTGCCTAAAACTGTCCCTGACAGAATTGCATATTTGGAAATAATTAGGCAAATGCATTGTTCAAATGTCATGCATCTAAGTTCGCATGATAAACAATCATTCATGCCCAGTACTTTGTGTTTTGGAGATTTTACTGTGGTTTCAAAAGAAGGATACAATCTCATTTTGGATAAACTAATGCATTATAACATGGTGACTGCTGAGGTGAGGAAAGGGTTTGACCCTGAGGGTTTCATTGACTATGCAAGAAGAAAACAAAATCTCAGTGGATACATGCACATACATTATCCACATGATGATGTCATTAGAAATTTGGAAGAGGCTGAAGTCGACTTGGTGGTAGAGAAATATAACAGAGATTTGAATGAAAAGAAAAAGCAGTTGGCAGAAGTTGAAGTGGTATCCTCTGAAGAGGAAGAATTGACTGAACAGCCACAAGATAAGACAATAGAAATGTCTAAAAGAAAAATGCAACAATATCAGCCTCCAGTTGTGATACATGATGAGGAGGGATCTGCTGATGAAGATCCACGCCAAAAGGCTTATGATTCTTTTGTGTCAGATGATACATTCATTCATTCAAAGGAATTTAAATCATTCCTGTATAAATACAAGGGAAAAGAAATTAGAGAGTCAGTAGATAATGTTTCTGCTGACAATGAAAAATAGTTATTAGAGATGTTAAAGGAGACAGTGGATAAGGAAATGCAGGACATGACACCAAGCAGAGGCAGACAGCTGCTTAAAGATGCAGGGGTTATGACTTTTCCTGGTTTGGATTTAAATTCTGCTCTGGTTTTTGATAGTTTTTTGAATAATGCTGATGATAAGTATAAGCTTACTCCAGAAGGAGTTAATGAAGTCTATATGGGAACGAGATACAATAATGATGAAAATTCTTTAATGATATGGGCATTGTATCCTCCCCATAAGAAGACGGCCATCATAGACACTGAAAAAACTTTTGGCCATGTTATGACTTTCAGAGCAGGTGAAACTGACCCCATAATTACTGCAGACATTGGTATCAATGTTGCAAAGTTAAATAAAGCACAAGCTCAGATGTTAATCAAGGAAAGAGATGCTTATAAGCTGAATTGTGAAAGATTAACAAAAGAGAATGACTACTTGAAGGACGCTGTTAAGAGCACCTTTGGCCAATCTACGAAGAGAATAACTCAAGGTGAGAGCTCACAAAGTAGTCAAGTGATATCCCATGATCAGGCCAAACAAATTCAAATAGATGCATTTGTTACAATACTGCAGAGCAGGTATGCAAACATGGTACGGTGGTTAAACCAGTTTTGGGATAACTACTCGGAAAATCATAAAGCAGTCAAAGAACATGAAAGGCTTGATAAGAGGATACAAGAAAAGGTGATCGAGTTGCAAAACAGAGGTGCCACTGATGGCACAGATATCTCTGATGCAAGAGCATTGCTCAAACGGCACCAGAATTATTATGATAAACTCAAAGCTGATGCTAAGGAAGGGACTGATGCCTCAGACGCAGGGGTGCCCAGGATATTCAAAGATAATGGAGAGGTAAAGAGCAAAGAAGAGTGGACTGTTGATTGTCAAGTTATATTGCACAAAGCCACAGGAGCTCTAAAAGATAAAGCCTCTGTATCTACAGAAGTTTGCAAACAACTGGAGGAAATGGTCACCCTTGATATAATCACCAGGAGTGCAGTCGAGCTTACTGATTCTCACCGTGCGCAGGAGTACTTAGATCATCTGACAAAAGTCTATTTATGGCTAAACAGAGCCTAATTAAGCTTATGTAATTATTGTTTGTATTGGTTAAAATCCCAAGAGACTTTTTGAAGAGTTGTATCTCTTCATGAAAATATCTATATAAGTTCAAACAATCTATGCTGAAAAATCATCAGCAGTAGAAGATATTCATATATACATATACATAATATTCCAAAATGACCCTGTTGCATATTTTATTTTGAAGAAGAAATTTGAAGTTCTCTGATTCAGTATTTCTACTTTGGTATCAGTTATTTGTTGAAATTATTCAATTGTGTGGCTGTCTCCATTTCTGCATTTCCCTGTTATTCAGATTAAGATATCAAGTATATATTTAATCTGTCAATACACATTCGCTGTATCTGTGTGATTAATTTGGTTGGTGTCCATCCTAAGGAATTAAACCCTTCTGATTTATTCACAGTAGCCTGGAAGTAGTAAGTTGGGATTACTAAGTAGAGCCATATAATTAGGATTGACACACTGTCTCCAGTAAAATATTATCTGTTAATCTTGTCTATTCATTTCATTTGGTTCCTTCAAGTAAGGATTAAAGTACCTTCTGGTGAATTATAAGATATCTGATTTTATTTGGTTGGATTATCAAGAAGAGTCTGTCAGTCATTTACTTGCACGTTTATACAAGCTATAAACCAGAACTGTGCCAAATATCTAGAATTATTACCATTTAGAAACTACTGTTCTTAGTCCTTCAAATTGACTCTGTTACCCAACAAGGCACTAGTCTCATTCAACTCATTAATTAAAACCTTTTTTTGATATTGCTAATACAATTTCTGCCAATCACTTATTAAACATTACACATAGAATTAATTAGTCAGCTTTGTCATCTATCCTACATCCTATGCCATTGTAGATAGACCTAGTTAGTCCATTCATCCACACTCAGACTGCTTTAATATTTCAAGGTTCACCCACCTAGGTGTAGCAGGACCTAAAGTGTAGGAAATCATCAAACCTTGAAGGTTGATTTCGTCAAGTTAGTTCAAAAACGTTGTAAATCCAAATATAGAGCCTGGAATCCTCTTAGGATTAGCAACTTGCATTTTTGAGACCTAACAAATTGGCGACTCTACTGGGGACTTAGTAAAAAGACCTTAGAAATTAATCCTTTCTTTCATAGAGTCATTTAAAATTTCTTTTTGGTAACTCTGCTGGTGACAAAGAACCTTACAGATAAAAATATAAACTTTTCCTATTCAATAGGTGGCGACTCTAGTTACAATTATAACAAAAATTTCAAATGGATGGTAGGAGATCCAGGATGGAAGGCAGAAACTTGCAGTCATCTCCACCACTTAGAAACATCTCCAAAAGAAATGTGAATCCAAAATATTCCCATCAGGATAATAATCTAGACATCCAGGAGAATGATTTAGAACAAAATATTGCAATTCACAACAAATTCACACCTCTGCATGATTCAAACGAGAACCTCAGTGGAGCAACTGATGATATTTTGGCAAGGTACAGACCCACTCCTCAAGAACAGCGGGATCATGATGCAAAGGTTATGAGGGATATTGATAGAAACCAAGCTGAACATGATTTCAAGGTCTCGTTTGACCAGGGAGAGGAGATAGGATATGAATTGTCAAATCAGGGAACGAATGACAATCCAGAATATCAGGAAATAAATAATCAAGACATGAGTGATGAGAGACAGGAAATACTCATGCTCAGGAAAGAACTCGAAAGGTACAAGATACAAGAGGAGAAGGAGTTATTGCAGCAAGAAATTCAACAGAGGAGAAATAAAGCCAAAACAGCTCCCCCTAAATATGTACCCCCGCATAGAGGGAATATTTCAAGAAATACACAACAAAATACAAATAGTGCTCAAAACTCACATGCTTCTGGAAGTCATCAGAACACTATTCCCCAAATCCCCAGACCACCTCCCATACGTAATGCATCCCTACATATGGCAAATAATTACCCACCCCCTGGTCAACAATATTATAGGCCACAAAATCAACACATAAATCCCCATATGAACCAACATCAACAATATGCATATCATCAGCCACCAGGTGGATATAATTACTATCCCAATCCACCACATCTCAATTTCCCTCCCCAAAACCTTGCTAATATATGCAGTCAATTTGATTTGACTGGATATCAGTTATATCCATATCCTATGGATAGTACTTGGAGAAACATGGTTCCCAAGTTTACTGGAAACAATGCAGTATCTGCAGAAGATCATATCAGAAGTTTTAATGCTTTTGTACAGGATATAGGTATGGACTGGGAAGACATTAGAATGAGGTTATTTATGATGTCCCTCACTGAAGATGCCAGAGATTGGTTTAATAGCTTGCCCGATGCATCAATCAATTCAATAACTGATTTCCATAACCAGTTTAAGGATCAGTATGGTAACCAATACGCTCCTGAGTTTGCACTACATGAACTAATAAGTATACAGAAGTATCAAAATGAATCAGTATTTGATTTCAACCTGAAGTTTTCCAAGTTACATAATAAGGTACCACATGGAGCCAAGTTATCTGACCAGGCAGCACTGAGTATCTATATGAAGGCATTTGACCCCAAAACAGGATATGAACTCAGAAACCGGTGTCCTGCAACGTTGGCTGAAGCACAGAAAATAGCCATAACTATTGAAAATAATAGAAAGGCTGCAGGAATGGTCAGTAAAAGGGAAAATCATAGAAATCTTCAGAATCCAAATGCTCAACAGATTAAACCAGAGGGTCAGCATAGGCAGGATAGACCTAGGTTACATGATATGCCTTACAATACAAATTGGAAGGATGGAAGACCTATTGACAACAACAGAAAGCGGCCATATGGAAAGGATACTCCTGATCCATTGAAGAGAAACATGCCACATATGGCAGAAAATAAACCTTGGTGTTCTGTATGTAACTTGCCACATTCACCTGAATACTGTGAGGTAGCTAAATCAATACAGCAAGAGGAAATGCTATACAACTATAATAGGGATAATCACACCATCAATATGATGCAGGATACACCATGTGTGGTAACAGAAGATTATTCTTCTTCAGAGGAAGAAGGGTATGAATATGATGTAGGGAACCAAAAATATCATGTTAACATGGGAGAACAGCAAGTATTCTCAGACCAGGAAGATATTTATGACAATAAACCATATGGTCAATGGAGAAAACCTACTGAGGATGAAAAAGAAGCTCTCACAGTAGCTGCAGTGGCTCAAGCTCGAAACACTTATAACTTAAGGAATAGAACAACAAATGCTGGGCAAGGAACTCCTGGGAGTGTATTCATAAAAGACCAGAATAACAAAGGGAATAATACAAAATCATCACCTAAAGAACTAGAAAAGGGGGATAAAAATAAAATGAAAGAAAAAATAGAAAAGGAGAATACAAAAACAGAAAAGAATGACCATATCATAACCCCTTCTTTTGACATTGCACAGGCAGTGTCTCAGGTGAAAATATCAGTCCCACTCCTAGAGATGATGAAAATAGATAAATATAGGAGTACAGTTGTCAAGATGATTTCTGATACACCTAATCCAAAACATAAAGGATTTGAAAAAACAACAAATAATGTGCATCAGGAAAATTTTAAGATGCCTGAGGTTTACCTTGGTGATACGCTTACAAAAAATCCCTCACAGGTAGATCCATTCTATACTACACTAGTAATCAAGAACAAAATAGTCAGGAATTGTATGATTGATTCAGGTGCTGCTATGAATATCATGCCTATAGCAGTGATGAAAGAATTAGGGATGTGGGTTGATACTACATATGGCCAATGTTATGCAATGGATAACAGATCTATTCCAGTAGTTGGTATTATGAAAGATGTAGAAATAAAACTTGCTTCGTATCCTGAGGCAACATATAACATTGACATCACTGTGGTTGATATCCCACCGTATTATGGAATGCTGTTATCAAGGCAGTGGGCTACAATGGCAGGAGGCAATGTTCAATTAGATCTATCATATGCCACCATACTAGTAGGTGACAAGGAAATCAAGTTGTGCAGAGAACCAAGGTATGACAATATTATAGAAAGAATGGACCGGCATTAGGTGAATTTCTTTTGTGACACAGATTTAGGGGTTTTCAAAGTTGGAGAAACTACCCCAGAATTCCATAACACTGACCCAATACACACTGAATCTATGAAAAGAGAAAATGATTTGTGGAAAATGTATTTCGATGGTGCATGCAGCAAGATAGGAAATGGGGCCGGAGTAGTTTTTATCTCACCAGGAGGTAAAACATTCAAATACTCTTTCTTACTGACATTTGAATGCACCAATAACGTAGCTGAGTATGAAGCCCTACTCATTGGCCTAGACATAGCCACCAAATACAAAATAAAAAAGTTGGCTGTCTATGGTGATTCTGAATTGGTCATCTCCCAAGTAAGAGAAAAATATTTATCTAAGAATAAAAGATTAAGACAGTACAGAAATGCAGTTTGGGATAGTGTTGAATTATTTGATGCTTTTTCAATCAGCTGGGTTGATAGGTCTAAAAACATCATGGCAGACTTTTTAGCAAACATTGCATTAAAGAGAGATGATCTAACATTAGGAGGGATCACAGAAGTAGAATTTAAAACTAGACCTACCATCCCTGATAATATACAGAACTGGCAGGTGTTTGACAGCGATGCTGATATAATCAATTTCTTACATTGTGCTGATTATTATGAAAATCAAGAAATTGATTTCAGTGCATTTGTGGAGAAACACGATGGGAAAGAAACCCTATTTGGCCAAGAAGTGGTTCAACTGAAGACAAATAAGATACCCAAAGGGCTTATTGCATTAGAAAAAGCATTTGATGGGCATGATAGATACAAGAAGAAAGAAACACCAGTGATACCTGAGAATCTTGAGGAAGTGAACTTGGGGACTCAGACAACCCCAAAAAATGTATATATTGGGAGGAATCTTGACCAGAAAATCAGAAGTAGAATTATCAATCTACTTAGGAAGTATAGGCATGTGTTTGCTTGGTCATATGATGACTTAAAGGCATATAGAGAGGATCTATTTCAACATGAGATACCACTCAAACCAGATGCAAAACCATTCAGACAGAAACAAAGGCCGATTAATCCTACATTGGCTCTGAAAATGCTGGAGGAACTTACAAAGTTAAGGGATGGAGCTATAATCAAACCTATTAGACATTCTTCCTGGGTCTCAAACTTAGTACCTGTCAGGAAAAAGAATGGTGACATTAGACTGTGTGTGGATTTCAGAAACCTGAATAAATCTTCTCTCAAAGATAATTATCCTCTTCCCAATATGGAGGCGATACTACAGAAAGTTACTGGATGTGAATTACTATCCATGATGGATGGTTTCTCCAGCTACAATCAGGTAAAGGTTAAGGAGTCTGAACAATTCAAGACCGCATTCACCACTCCGTGGGGAACATATGTATACTTGAGAATGCCATTTGGATTAACTAATGCTGGGGCAACATTTCAAAGAGCGATGGATGTAGCTTTTGCTGAATTGATCAATAAGATTATGATAGTCTATCAAGACGACTTAACAACATATTCAAAAAAGGCTGAAGATCATTGCACACATCTAGAACAGATATTTGTCAAAGCCCTAGAATATGGAATATCATTGAATCCTAAAAAATGCCAATTTGCAGTAACAGAAGGAAAATTGCTTGGCCATATAGTCTCGAAGGAAGGAGTTAAAATAGATCCTGAAAGGGTGAAAGCAATTGATCAGGTCCCTATTCCAAAAAATGTAAAAGCTATACAATCATTTTTTGGTCAGATAAATTTTGTCAGAAGATTTATACCAAATTTCGCAGAGATTGTTTGTCCTATATCAAGAATGCTGAAGAAGAACTCAGATATGAAATGGACAACAGAAGCAATGGAAGCATTTGGTAACATTAAGGAGGCCATCAAACAAGCTCCAGTCTTAATATCCCCTGACTTCGGCAAACCTTTCCAACTTTTTTCATTTGCTTCCTATCATACAGTGGCAGCAGTGTTGTTGCAGAAAAACAATGATGGATATGAACAGCCAATCTCTTTCTTTAGCAAGTCCCTTCAGAATGCAGAGTTGAAGTATGACATTATTGAAAAACAGGCATATGCATTGGTAAAAGCAGTAAAAAACTTTAGACCATATTTGGTAGGGGCTAAAATCATAGCATATGTTCCTAATGCTGCAGTGAAGGATGTACTGATCCAAACTGAGGTCACCGGTAGGAGATGTAGGTGGATCAATAGGATTCAGGAATTCAACATTGAAATCCAAATCACTAAATTAGTAAGAGGACAGGGTCTTGCCAAATTGATGGCTGAAAGTAATCTAGAAGCTTCCCATATATGTAATGTTGATGCAAGTACCAGTATTGAACGCACTCCATGGTATACTGATATAGTATATTATCTAACACATATGAAGAGTCCTGAAGGATATGATGATAACAAAAGAAGGACACTCAAACTACAAGCTTCAAAATATGTACTCATTGGTGGAGATCTCTATTGGAAAAATAGAGATGGGGTTCTACTATTATGTTTGGATGAATATCAATCAAAACATATTATGAAGGAATTGCATGAAGGCATGTGCGGAGGACATTTCTCAGCAAAAACCACAGCCCACAAGATTTTGAGGGCAGGGTACTATTGGCCTAAAGTCTTTAACGATTCATACCAGTACACTAGAAAGTGTGAAGCATGCCAAAAGTTCTCAGGGAAGTTAAAGTATCATGGAGCACTACCCTTAAAACCTATGCAAGTTGAGGCTCCATTTTATCAGTGGGGTATTGATTTTATAGGAGAAATTTTAGAGAAATCAAGTGGGGGGCACCGATGGATTTTAGTAGCTACTGATTACTTTACAAAATGGGTGGAAGCAATCCCAACCAGACAGGCTACTAGTAAAGTTGTGATAAATTTTCTAATGGATAACATTATATGCAGATTTGGTACTCCTGTAAGACTGATTACTGATAATGGGATGTGCTTTAGATCTGATGAATTCAAAGGTTTTTGCAGCACACATGGTATCACTGTTTCTTATGCTGCTCCTTACCATCCACAGGCCAATGGACAAGCTGAATCAAGTAATAAGAGTCTGTTGAAAATCATAAAAAGAATATTGGATAGAAATAAGAAGGCTTGGGATTCAAAATTAAGAATGGCAGTATGGGCTGACAGGATTACTATAAAAAGGGCAATTGGGAGATCCCCTTATGAATTGGTATATGGAACCCAAGCAAGATTACCATTAGAAAATCTTATACCAGTATACAAATTCATTCTCCAGGAAGACTTGAATATCCCTGAACCAATGGAGGAAAGGTTGGAACAATTAGCAGAGCTTGATGAAACAAGAAGAACGGCTCAGAAACAGAATATTAAATTACAATCACAGGTAAAATATCTCTTTGACAAAAAGGCCAAAGAAAGAAAGTTTGAAATAAATGATCTGGTACTAATGTGGAATGCAAGATGTCAAGACAAAGGAAAACATGGGAAATTTGAAGCCCTGTGGTTGGGTCCTTTTGTTATCACTGGCAAGGGAGGTGATGATTCTTACTATGTACAGAATATGTCAGGAGAGGAGCAGGAATTGCCAGTACATGGGCAATACTTGAAGCAGTTCTTTTCATAAACATGTACAAAGAGAATTGAGTGTTGCCAGTGCATGGATAACATTCAAATAATTCTCAAAAAATATCTTATTCCATGCACAGTAGTCTAGGAATCATTCCCGCTCCCCATCATTTGTTCCTTTCCTTTTTCCAGTTTCATAAAACCCCACCCCAAAATAATAAAAGATGTGGTCTACTTCCCCAGGAGATCTGGATCCTTGTATACACACAGGGAGTATACATCCCAGACAGAGCCACTGTTAGCACAGTAAAATTTTCAAAATTTTACTATTTCCTTACTCCATCATATTTGAATAAACCCTGAGGAATATCCCAAAAGGACCATAATATAAAATTTTTGTATCTCATAAAATGTCTAGGGATGAGCAGTGTCAAATTTCATCAAAATCAATCCATCGGCAAGAGGTCGTGTGGCTTACACCGATACACAAGGAATTGTTTGAAAACAACCATCGGCGTGAAAATAGAGATCGGAAGAATAATTATGGAGCTCACCGATGGAGTAAGCAACACCGATGACTTTACATCGGCAAGAAAGGCAAGTGGTCATGCCGATCGGTATGACAAATATCTATCGGATGATCTTTTAGAAGCTGCCCCGACGGTATGTATCATACCGATGAAGCACTTTCGGCAAAAGTTTCACCGAACAGCATGCGAGGGTAACAAAGCAATAGTCATCGGTGAGAAATGAACCATCGGAATAGAAAACAAGTAAGCCTCCGATGATCAAGAGTCTTGGCGATAAGAAAGCCATCGGCAAGACTCACAGCGATGCACCTTTATCGGGATAACTTGACATATCGGAACAAAAGAAACAAGTCTTGCCGATTCATAAGTCACGGCGATCAAAAGGTATCGGTGACACTTTACTAAACTTTGCCCGATGAAGGATATGACAAAGGGCATCGGGGAGATGATTTGGATCGGGATATCTTGAGAAAGCTATCCCGATAGTGAATGTCATTCCGATAAAGATAAAAGTTCATACATGAAGAGACTATCGGTAAGACAATAAAGATCGGGAAAACATAATTTTAGTATCCCGATGATCTCAATCTTCCCGATAAGCAAAGCATATCGGTGGGACTCGCCATATCGCAGAGAGATCTAAAACCCTTGGCGATGAAGGAAGTCATGCCGATGGTCGCACCTACTTGAAATATGATACTACATGGCGTCGGGGATACAATTGAGGGGTCACGCCGATTGACTGGCCGCGCCATAAAAAAACGTTGAGGTCGCCCAGACATTTCAAAAATCACGCCGATAAGAAGAGTTATGGCGATGTGACACTTCACAGCGATGAACATTGAATTGATCAGATAATTAATACAAAACGGCTACGAAGTTCATACGATCATTATAATTGCAAAAAACCGTCCGAGAGCAGAATACAGAAGAATTCTCAGGGCAAAAGCAAAGGCTTCCAATTCCAGCCGTCGAACGACAGGTACACATACACAAACCACTATATTGCCTGTATTTGAATTTCCTGCCAAATTTTTCAAAAATGGAAACTCCGGGGAAAGGAAAAGGAAGAAAATCACAAGGGGAAACCAGTAAACCAAAGAAGCAAAAAACTGATCAAACCCCTGAAGAAAAAGTCAAAGACAGAAAACTAAATCAGGACTTGATTGATCAGTTGCCTGGGTCAACTCCCAAGGCCAGGAGGTCTGCCCAACTCAGGGCAGAAGTAGAAAAATTGGAAGACAAACATAAGCGCCTGGGAGATATTTAGACCCCAATTAGGGGATATGAACTCTTCAGATTCCACTACAACAGAAGATTTAGAAATGCTCCTGTGTCAAACCCATGGCACATGAATTTAGGCAAACTAGTTGTACCTAATGTATTCTTGAATGTAGAACTCCTGCAACTGTTAGCCAGGCATTACAATTCAGACCTGAAAGCTATCTGCAACCCTCAAGGAGAACCAATTGTACACCTATCAAAAAATGCTATTTGTGAGGTGTATGATTTGGATGATTTGTGCACTGTCCCTATTGTTTATGAAGATTTGGATAAAGAATACTGGAGAATGGATACAACCTACAATGGATGGAGGTTACCCATTCATAGACCCAGGATTGAAGGAGAAGTGATACCCTTGACTGAGAATGATGGCCCTCCCTTTCATGTGTCCATTTTTGAACCATACATTCAATATACTTACTATTCTGTAGGCCAAGTCCTTGGCTCAGAGGTCCCTGAGTTCATGACTATTCCTCTAATGGTCATAACCTCTGATATTCAATGTCACAATGCCAGACAATTTGATTATGCCTCCTATGTTGCTACTAGAATAGACTCTGGTCTACCTGCAATAAAAAATAATGCTCCAGCATGCTCTTTTGAGCATTACTCGATGCTCATGCATATGGTCTTATACTATGGCCATGAAGTAGGATTGTGGCCAAATGAGTTTCAAGTTGTTGCTGCGGATAAGAAAGGGGAGAAGATACCTGTACAAATGTGGACCAGAATCTGGGATAGCAGGTATGCTAACTCTAGCTATGCTCAATTTGAAGAGCATTGTGTTAAAGTGCTATATAGGTATTTCAACCACCCCTGTGAATATTCAATTTCAAATGAAATAAAAAGATTCCTCAGACCAAAAGATTTTGGTGGCCCCCCTACTGTCACTCATAATTGGGGGGATTGGTATTGTTTTGAGGATGCTACTATGATCAGAGTGTATGGTTTTGAGGATGCTCCATTTATATTGCCTAAAACTGTCCCTGACAGAATTGCATATTTGGAAATAATTAGGCAAATGCATTGTTCAAATGTCATGCATCTAAGTTCGCATGATAAACAATCATTCATGCCCAGTACTTTGTGTTTTGGAGATTTTACTGTGGTTTCAAAAGAAGGATACAATCTCATTTTGGATAAACTAATGCATTATAACATGGTGACTGCTGAGGTGAGGAAAGGGTTTGACCCTGAGGGTTTCATTGACTATGCAAGAAGAAAACAAAATCTCAGTGGATACATGCACATACATTATCCACATGATGATGTCATTAGAAATTTGGAAGAGGCTGAAGTCGACTTGGTGGTAGAGAAATATAACAGAGATTTGAATGAAAAGAAAAAGCAGTTGGCAGAAGTTGAAGTGGTATCCTCTGAAGAGGAAGAATTGACTGAACAGCCACAAGATAAGACAATAGAAATGTCTAAAAGAAAAATGCAACAATATCAGCCTCCAGTTGTGATACATGATGAGGAGGGGTCTGCTGATGAAGATCCACGCCAAAAGGCTTATGATTCTTTTGTGTCAGATGATACATTCATTCATTCGAAGGAATTTAAATCATTCCTGTATAAATACAAGGGAAAAGAAATTAGAGAGTCAGTAGATAATGTTTCTGCTGACAATGAAAAACAGTTATTAGAGATGTTAAAGGAGACAGTGGATAAGGAAATGCAGGACATGACACCAAGCAGAGGCAGACAGCTGCTTAAAGATGCAGGGGTTATGATTTTTCCTGGTTTGGATTTAAATTCTGCTCTGGTTTTTGATAGTTTTTTGAATAATGCTGATGATAAGTATAAGCTTACTCCAGAAGGAGTTAATGAAGTCTATATGGGAACGAGATACAATAATGATGAAAATTCTTTAATGATATGGGCATTGTATCCTCCCCATAAGAAGACGGCCATCATAGACACTGAAAAAACTTTTGGCCATGTTATGACTTTCAGAGCAGGTGAAACTGACCCCATAATTACTGCAGACATTGGTATCAATGTTGCAAAGTTAAATAAAGCACAAGCTCAGATGTTAATCAAGGAAAGAGATGCTTATAAGCTGAATTGTGAAAGATTAACAAAAGAGAATGACTACTTGAAGGACGTTGTTAAGAGCACCTTTGGCCAATCTACGAAGAGAATAACTCAAGGTGAGAGCTCA
The DNA here is from genome assembly GCA_027924645.1 of Cunninghamia lanceolata. Taxonomy (NCBI): domain Eukaryota; kingdom Viridiplantae; phylum Streptophyta; class Pinopsida; order Cupressales; family Cupressaceae; genus Cunninghamia; species Cunninghamia lanceolata. The sequence goes on along the minus strand of BSBN01000564.1, from coordinate 1,115,478 downwards.
CAAAGTAGTCAAGTGATATCCCATGATTAGGCCAAACAAATTCAAATAGATGCATTTGTTACAATACTGCAGAGCAGGTATGCAAACATGGTACGGTGGTTAAACCAGTTTTGGGATAACTACTCAGAAAATCATAAAGCAGTCAAAGAACATGAAAGGCTTGATAAGAGGATACAAGAAAAGGTGATCGAGTTGTAAAACAGAGGTGCCACTGATGGCACAGATATCTCTGATGCAAGAGCATTGCTCAAACGGCACCAGAATTATTATGATAAACTCAAAGCTGATGTTAAGGAAGGGACTGATGCCTCAGACGCAGGGGTGCCCAGGATATTCAAAGATAATGGAGAGGTAAAGAGCAAAGAAGAGTGGACTGTTGATTGTCAAGTTATATTGCACAAAGCCACAGGAGCTCTAAAAGATAAAGCCTCTGTATCTACAGAAGTTTGCAAACAACTGGAGGAAATGGTCACCCTTGATATAATCACCAGGAGTGCAGTCGAGCTTACTGATTCTCACCGTGCGCAGGAGTACTTAGATCATCTGACAAAAGTCTATTTATGGCTAAACAGAGCCTAATTAAGCTTATGTAATTATTGTTTGTATTGGTTAAAATCCCAAGAGACTTATTGAAGAGTTGTATCTCTTCATGAAAATATCTATATAAGTTCAAACAATCTATGCTGAAAAATCATCAGCAGTAGAAGATATTCATATATACATATACATAATATTCCAAAATGACCCTGTTGCATATTTTATTTTGAAGAAGAAATTTGAAGTTCTCTGATTCAGTATTTCTACTTTGGTATCAGTTATTTGTTGAAATTATTCAATTGTGTGGCTGTCTCCATTTCTGCATTTCCCTGTTATTCAGATTAAGATATCAAGTATATATTTAATCTGTCAATACACATTCGCTGTATCTGTGTGATTAATTTGGTTGGTGTCCATCCTAAGGAATTAAACCCTTCTGATTTATTCACAGTAGCCTGGAAGTAGTAAGTTGGGATTACTAAGTAGAGCCATATAATTAGGATTGACACACTGTCTCCAGTAAAATATTATCTGTTAATCTTGTCTATTCATTTCATTTGGTTCCTTCAAGTAAGGATTAAAGTACCTTCTGGTGAATTATAAGATATCTGATTTTATTTGGTTGGATTATCAAGAAGAGTCTGTCAGTCATTTACTTGCACGTTTATACAAGCTATAAACCAGAACTGTGCCAAATATCTAGAATTATTACCATTTAGAAACTACTGTTCTTAGTCCTTCAAATTGACTCTGTTACCCAACAAGGCACTAGTCTCATTCAACTCATTAATTAAAACCTTTTTTTGATATTGCTAATACAATTTCTGCCAATCACTTATTAAACATTACACATAGAATTAATTAGTCAGCTTTGTCATCTATCCTACATCCTATGCCATTGTAGATAGACCTAGTTAGTCCATTCATCCACACTCAGACTGCTTTAATATTTCAAGGTTCACCCACCTAGGTGTAGCAGGACCTAAAGTGTAGGAAATCATCAAACCTTGAAGGTTGATTTCGTCAAGTTAGTTCAAAAACGTTGTAAATCCAAATATAGAGCCTGGCATCCTCTTAGGATTAGCAACTTGCATTTTTGAGACCTAACACACCATACATCCGACCTAAAAAAACTCATGTCCCATGAGGACTATACTATCTTGAACCTTGCTTTTTGACAGCACCTCCTTGATCTCCAAATTCTCCTTTGTCTAGAATTCCTCTCCCCTAGATCAGGTACTATAGTCTTGAACTATCCTTTGCATCCTTGGACTTGTTTCTACCTTTCCATTGTCTCATTTTTGTAAACTGACCTATTATCTACCTCTTATCCTTTGCCTCATCAAGATTTGATGTTGAACCTACCTTCATACCTTTACCAATTGTTCCATGAACTCTCGCCTTCATTACCCCTGCTACATGCTTGGACTCACCCACTTGCTTTGGCCAAACACCCATTTTCACTTCACTTTTTGTCTTCACACCCACTTTCAGGTTCTCTGCTCTTAGAATCCCTGGGTAATAAGGTCTATAGACCTTTGTCATGGTAGAATGTGATTGCCTCCCAACCTCTCTTTGAATTAAAGGACAAAGCATTGTCCCAACCACAATATCATCATACTTTTCCAATCCATTTGGAGTCTTCACAAACAATCCATCTTTGGCCTTCTCTTGGCCTGCCTTTGCCATCATCACATCATTGTTCTTCTCCAATACTGAGACCCTCTTCAAACTCACTATTGTGACATCTACACCTCTTGGGGTGACTGCAACCTTCATCTTCTCTTCATCCTCAACTTTCACAAACTCTTTCTTTCCCATCATTATGACCTTGGCTACCTTATTCTACTCCTTGACATCTTCTTGCAATGGAATCAAAGTGAAGGTGCTTCCATCATGCTCAATCTGATAACTATTATTTCTACCATCATAAATGGCATGTTTGTCAAACTACCATTGTCTCCCAAGCAATAAATGGCAACAACCCATGGGTAACACATCATAAAGCAACTTATCCTTATATCCACCAATATTAAACTCAACCACAGCTTGTTCATTAACCAAAATGGACTGATTGTCATTCAACCAAGATACCTTATAGGGTATTTCATGAGGAACCTTTTGCAAGTTTAGTTTGTCTACCATTTCATTTGACACCACATTATCAGTACTTCCAGAGTCTATCACTACCTTACATACCTTTCCCTACATTTGCAGGTGGTCTTGAAAAGAGTTCTTGTTTGCAATGGCTCCTTCTCCTTGGATGCTTTGAGGAGTTATCTTCTCACCATCAATGACTCTCCCACTTTTGGAGCAGGAAGAAGACTAGAGGAATTAGCACTTTCACATTCATATTCTTGCACTATTTGATTCCTTCTTTCACCTCCATATGAAGTAGAGGCTTGTCCTTCCTTGCATTTCCATCCTTTGTGCCCAAATTGGTTGCATTTGTAACATCTTCCTGAGAACATATTGGGACCTCTATCTTGCCCTCCAAATCTGCCCCTAAGACCTAATCTTCCTCCTCTATATCCTCCTCTAGATTCAACAACTTGTTCCCTATCTTTGTTCACTTTTTCTTGACCATCATGTGACTGTTTTAGAGTGTAGAATGATCCTCTTCATCTCTAATTGCTTCTTCTACCCCTAATTGATTTGTCTTGTCTCCTCTTGAGTTTCTCTTCTGCTTTAGTAGCCAATTGGAAGCATTCTTCAACTATTTTAGGTGTGCTTGGGCTCATTTCATCTTGGATGTTGTATCTCAAGCCATTGAGATACCTTGCCACCTTTCCTTCTTCATATTCCTCATGTCTTGTCCTTATACTCAGCCTATAGAACTCCTCAGTGTATGCTTGCACATCTAGGTCCTTTTGCTTTAGATTTTGAAGCCTCTTAAGCAATTGGATATTGTAATCACTTGGTAGAAACTTCTTCTTGAGTTTTGCCACCATTCTATCCCAAGATGTTATCTTGGTCTTCCCTTCCTTTCTCCTCTTAGTTTGCACAAATTCCCACCATAACAAAGCATGTCCCTTCAACTTTGACTTTGCAATATTCACGTTTTGGTCTTCTTGCACATCTTCACATTCAAAGTGATTGTCCAATGCCCCTATCCAATCCAAGAGCTCCTCTCCATATTGTTTTACTCTAGACATAGGTAAGCTCACCTTGGTCTTGGGACCATCTCCCTTAACTTCTTTCAGCAACCTAGCAAACCTCTAATCCTCAGGGTTCAATTCTTCTTCATTCTCTTCATGCTCTTCTTCTCCTTCTTCTTCTTCAAGTTCACTAACATCTCCTGAGATTTCATCTCTTCTCTAACCTGTTTATAAAGAAACAAGCCTTGCCATAAGTCTCTCCTCTAGATCTCTCATCTCCCTAGCATGCTTATCCTTCAAATCTCTGATTTCTCTTGCCATATTGTTCCTTTTATGAGGCATCTTGTCCTTTAATCTGTAACATTTCACCTTCCACTGATTTACTTCCTATGCTCTGATACTGATTGATGCAAAGAAAGGAGGCAAAGTGCTATTCCAATCAAAACCAACTCAAAGAAAACAAGTTCTTAACCCTAACAACTCAACTTCATGCCTTTGCTTCACAAACTCACTCTTCTCCTAGTAGGTCACCACACAGTGAAATTTGAGTATAACTTCTAGAATATTTGTTAAACCAACAAACCAAATGGCATTCCAAATACCCATTTGCCTCTACTTTTATATATCTAAAAATCTCATATACTTGTTTTGGAACATTACCCCTCAAAATTGACTGTCTTATTTTGCAAATTAGCCCAATTAGGCCACTTTTACAAAGTAACACCTCTTCAAACCCTAAATCAACCTCAATTTCCTATTCCCACACCCTTAGTAGGTCTCAAATAGGGTAAATCCATAAATTTAAACAAAACAAACGAGTACAAACTCACCAAATCACCAAAACTCAGGTTTTAGGCCAAACTATGGCTCATACAAGGAGGGCCTATTAAAAATCCAACCTCCAATTTCCCCCAAACTCTACCAATGTTTGCAACACATCAAATTAGGCCTGCTTATGCTTTATCATCCATCTCCCAAGGTTTTCCAATGACTTTTCCACCATACCCTACACCTATGGCTCTCAAATGGCCAAATTTAGGCCTGTAGCAGCCTATGGAATCCAACAAAAACTCTCAAACCTTGCCTCCTTCTCCTAACACCCACATAATCTCAAATAAAACATCATGTTATGCCATTACACCAAGTTATAACATTTTTCATCGGTAGAATGGCTTACGAATCCATTTTACTCAACCAAACCCTCAATTTTAGGGTTTTAAAACAATTTTTAGTAATTTGATTCTAAAAACCTCCAAACTCAATGAAATTAGACAAAATCAATTATAAATGAAATAAAATTCACCCTAGCACCAATTCCAACTCATAAACTTGCACTTTCTGACCGTATCAGGCTGTACAAGAGCTTGTAGCAGCAAATTACACAAGGAAAAATGCAGAAAATGAAGTTTGTTTATTGTTTCAGCACCAAAGATCTTCAAAGCCCCCCTTACATTGAGTTTCTTAAGCATATTTAAAATTTTCCCTCCTAAAGCAAACTAACACAACCAACAAAAACTAAATTTTGAGTTGCATGACCGTTGGTACTCCCCATTGTGCATTTTACACCTTTACATGACAATATTTGACAACATTTACAAAATATGACAATATGAACTCAGATGACTCCAACTAGACTAATTACATTATAATATAGTCTATTATGACCTTATTTGACCCATAAGACTCAAAACCCCTTAAAACACCTAACATTGGACTTCTAATTTGCAAAAGAGGACTTGGCACCCCTGCACCAGAAAGAGCTTCCTTGAATCAAAATATTCTAAGAGGGAGGAATATTGAGAAAGGAAGAAGAGAAAAGAAATACAAGTGAAGGAGATCAAGAAAGGAACTACTTCACGTGCATCTCTCAAGAAGAATAGGAAGAAGACTTCTTTATTTATCATTTGAACTTGTAAAATGTAAACTACATATAAATGGAAATGGTGAAAACTCACGAAAATAATGAAAAGATAGAATATATGAGTCTGGGAGCCATGTGCCCTGATGAGGGTTCAACAACAACACCCTTGAAAGCCATATTTTATAGTTGGCATGAGTTTTCCATAGTCCATGAAATTATGTTGAATGCTTTTGGATTTAACTGTGTATCTTTTTTCATGACATTTCAAAACACACTCAGTGATCCATCATCAGGAAGAGGAATGTAATGACTTGCATTGCAGACTTTGCCTTTTAAAGAAACAAGAGGGGGTGTAAGAGTTGGCTATGAAAGTAGCCACCCAAGATCTATAATCTTCATGAAAGCACAAAAGAGACCAAATGAGAGAATAATTCTATTCTATCAAAGAATACAAATTATTATTTTAATGTACATGATATGCCTTTCTTATAAAGGCATGGATGAGATCTAGGATGAAGTAGCCATATGACAAGTGTCTTAATCCTACGACATGAGACAATTAGAGGATAAGAAGCCAACTAGTTGATAGGATCACATGTGTAGGATAAGATCACATGACAACCTAGAATTATCTAGACTTATCCTAAGTAAAATTAACATGTAAACATGCGTGAATAAGACTAACTAATGACTAGTTAGATAATTTGCCTAGTTCACACTATAAAGGGAAACCAGATAGGTAATAACCTTGTTCACACCAACACCCCCTTAAGTGCAACTTAAGGAGAAGTAGACAAATTCAAAGATGGGTCTCAGGTACTAGACCATATTAGGTACCCATGTACAAAAAATCTCTCACAAACATAGAAAAGTAGAAAAACCCATAGGAAAACCCCCTCTCCAAAGAGAGAAAACTTGAAAGTGAAAGAAGTGATGGAAGGACTCAACATGACCCCCCAAGGACTACTTCTATCACAAATATACAATCAAGTACCTCCCATAGGAGAGAAAGAAAGAGATGATATATCCCTTCTACAAAGAAGTAGCTCCTGTGCCAATGAATCCTCGAAGATAGAATACAATCCATTGGCTGCAAACAACATTTCTCCCCTTGGGAAGAAATAAATCTAATGGTTGATGTAGAAGCAAATCCCACATCATGGATGAAAAGGGAATCCAAATCAATATGTGTGCCTCAGATTACAACTCTAATGTCCTCATGCTAGAAAATGATGTCTTCTTGAAATCAGGAATGCAATGCCCAATCAAGGAAGTAGAACTAGGAGAGGAAGGACAATGAACTATCTAAAAACAAAAAAGATGTGATGACATCATGATCTTCAAAGAGGAGAGATAACCCCTCAAATGTTTCCTCCAAATCATCAATGTGAGACTCTACAAACAAAGAAGCAATGTCTGATAAATAGGAATCTCAATGAGGTGGATCAGGAAGACTAAAATGATCTTGCTGCAAAGAATCACTGGAAGCTCTCAAAGAAGCATCTATGAACTTTGAAGTATAAATAGGTGATGGTGGAGGAATAATTTCAATAGGAGGAGAAGGAGAAGCAAGAGAAGTCTCCATGTCATCACAACATTCAAGAAGTACAAAATATTCAAGCTCCTCTTCTAAATCATCATCTAATGGTATATTATCTACATCATCAATTGGTATGAGGTAACCACTAGTAGGATCTTTTGGGAATGGAGAGATATGAGGGTCTCGATAGATCTCCCAAATCTTGGTCCAAAGTGTGCACGGGCACTCAGTTTCTAAGATCTCCCAAAAAAAATTAGCACAATAGTTGTACCAATCAATCCTATGATATGATCAAATCCAATTTCCCCATATATTTTTCTTATGAGGTGTATTTGGTTCAAGGATGAGTCCATAAAGATATGGAAAATATTGAGCCACCTATAATGTGTGAGGATGCCTTTTTTCCAAGACTCATAATTATCCTTTTTCATATTTACGACATAAGGATGAATAGAAAATCCTATGATGTCTCCTCAAATGATTAGAGATCAAAACTCACAATATTACCCCCAAATTTTAATTAAACATGAGAATACCCCCAGAAAAAAATGATTGTGGGACTTTATAATCAATCCAATTACAATTGCCACAAGCCAAAACAATAAAGTGGTCTTTGCTTTTGGTATAATGCAAAACCCAAAATTAGGCTATAACTAAAAATACAATTTTTGAGTAAAACTAGATCAAACTAATAATCAATCTAGCAAGTAATCAAAACATTATGCACTTTAAAAAAAACCACCAAAAAATGTTAGCATATGAGCCGAAACAAAGCCTTTGAAGTTCTGAAAATGGGAATTGCACAACATGTTCAATGATGAAAAAATGCAATTTCTAGAAAAAACAGACACCAAAATCAAAATCTAATCCCACCACTATGAAGCTTGCAAAAAATTGGCCCAAATTAAAAAAATTGCTCAAAAAAAGGAGAAAAATGAGCAAGATATGAGCCTCTGAAGTTAGACTGCCAAAACAAAAATTAATCTGGAAGGGGCTTTGAAAAAGAAGAAAAAAAATTTCCCCAAATTTGGCGGAACTACTCCCAAAGTTGGATGTATGCTAAATGTGGATGTTCACCAGATAAATTAGAACCCTCACCAAAATTGGAGGTTCGCCAGTTAAATGTAGACCCCTGCTAGTTTTGGAGATCTGCCAGAAACTTCACCAAAAATGTTGGAGGCACAAAAAACGGTGGATCTGGACTGATTGGAAAAAATATTAAAATAATGTTAAAGGCTGAATGGCCTAGTCACTGCCCCAAGTACAATTTGAAATTTTTATTGAAAAAAATTGAATATTTTTTTAAGGTTGAAGCCTTTTAAAAAAGGGGCAAGCCCTTAGCTCTGATACCATGTAAGAGTTGGCTATGAAGGTAGCCACCCAAGATCTAGGATCTTCATGAAAGCACAAGAGAGACCAAATGAGAGAATAATTCTATTCTATCAAAGAATGCAAATTATTATTTTAATGTACATGATATGCCTTACTTATAAAGACAAGGATGAGATGTAGGATGAAGTAGTCATATGACAAGTGTCTTAATCCTATGACATGAGACAACTAGAGGATAAGATGCCAACTAGTTGATAAGATCACATGACAACCTAGAATTATCTAGACTTATCTTGAGTAAACTTAACATGTGAACATGTGTGAATAGGACTAACTAATGACTAGTTAGATAATGTGCCTAGTTTACACTATAAAGGGAAATTGGATAGGTAATAACCCTGTTCACACCAACAGGGGGTTCAAAGGGAATAAAACATGAAGAAAAGGGGGGTAAGTTGGCAAACAACAACTAGAAACTAGAAAAGGTAGAGGGATGATATTTGCTAAAATTTTTAAAACAAAATTATAATTAAATATTCATACATAGATTCTAACCTATATTTAATGTATATATTATCTATAAATATAATAAATTAAATACAAATGCATATATATTAAAAATAAATGAAATTGGTTAAAAAATGTAATCAAGAAATTAAATATTACAACCTATGTTATATATATAAACTATAAATATTTCAACCTACATCTAAAAATTAAATATTTAAAAAATACTATTTAAAACTATATATAATAAATATCACCAACTTTATTTAATAGATTATGCTTAATAACAAATACAAACATATATTAAATTCAAAACAACTAAAAATATATAATATATATTATATTGTATCAAGTGCATATTTATAATAATTTAAATAGAACATAAATATATATGAAATTAAAAATATGTAAACCAACAATTAAATAATACAACTTATATCATATATATATCAACCTATATTAAAAAAATATTAAATATAATTAAGTCTATATAATTAGATATTATAACCTATATACCAAAAAAATTTATTATGCTTAAATACCGATACAAATATTTATTAAATTAAAAAGAACATAAAAATATATAATATATAAAAACTATAAATATATTATAGTTAAATACAATGGTATAAGTATATTAAATTAAATAAAAAATATATATAAATAAATCTATATAAAATCTTAACACATAAACATGTACATATACATGTTTATGTATAATTTATCATGCAAACATGTATGCTTATGAACATTTACAACCACACACATATACAAGCAAGCCTATATATCTAAATGCATGCAGATAAGTAGGTATTTAAATACATATGCATACAATAAATATAAATATATAAAAAATATATATATGTATGAAGGAAAAAAAAAAGGAGAGAAGGGTGAGAGGTGAAGATTGGATTAAGGTCGTCAGGAAGGAGGCCACAAGGGGAGGGAAAATAGGGGGAAGTAGGGGGAAGGCAAGGCATGAAAGAGAGCTCGAGTGTAGAGAGGGCAGAGAAGCTGAAGGGGGGAGGGGAAGACTATGAGGGATGAGGGTCCACATGAAGGGGGGTCAATAAAGGTTGCCAAGATGGGCTTAGATGTCACCCTTCATCGCGATTAAGATTATTAGGGTGACTTCTAATAAAGATTGCTTCCTTGAGTTTCCTTTTGAAAAAATTATCTTCCTTGACCAAAACTTCGGTGTCCTAAAGGAAAATGTGATGTTTAGCATGGTGGGAGTGCTCTGCTAGGGTATATTTTGAGATGCGGTCATGTATTATGTCAATGCTATGTTCTTTGATCCTAATGTTGATAGATCGACCTATTTCTCCAAGGTATGGCCTCTCGCATGAGAAAGTGATCTTGTAAACTCTTGATTTAAGTAACTTTTGTGTGGGGTATTTAGCAGAAGAGATAAGTTTTCTAGTAGTGTGAATGGGTTTAAAAGTATAGGAGAGGCCTTTCTTACAAAGGATTTGTAGATTTTGTTGGAAAGGCCTTCAATATAGGGGAGGGTGGCAACTTGAGGAAATCAGGAATATCAGGCTTAGGTTTAGGATTAGCAAGATTTTTGGCAAGGTTAAAAGCTCTAAAGATGCATTTATTACGAAACCTGTTCAACTTGAAAACTTGGTGTAGGTGGGAGAGCTCTTGGTCAATATGCTCCTTATAATAGATTTGATAAGCATGGGTGGCTAGTGTTCTTAGGACACCAACTTTTTGGGAAGGATGGTGGTGAGACAATGCATGTAGGCAAAGGTTAGTGTGTATGGATTTTCTATAGACATGACAAACAAGGGAACTGGATCCTTTTTCCTAATGATAAGGACATCAAGGAAAGGAAGTTGGTTATTGGACTCAAGTTCCTTGGTGAACTGAATGCACTCCACCAAACTATTTAGGTGAGAGTGGAAGCGCTCTAATTAGTCCAAGCCATGAGGCTAACAAATGTTGGTGTCATCAACATAACACTTCCACCATTTGGGCTTGACGGGGAAGGAGTTTAGGGCTAACTCCCCAAAATTCTCCATGTAAAGGTTGGTTACAATAGGGGAGAAAGTGGAACCTATGGAAAATCCATTAGATTGTTCATAGACCACATCGTAAAAAGTAAAGAATGTGGAATGAATGTAAAGTTCAACAAGAGAAGCCATTTCATCATTAGTTTTACGTTTAATTAGTTCCATTGAGTCACACACAGGGACTTTGGTAAACATGGACACCACATCAAAACTAACAAGAATCTTATTATCTTCTACCTTTTTGTCTTGTATGAATTCAATAAAACGGGTGGAGTCCTTTATGTAGGAATTTGATTTTTCTACCAAAGAGGAGATCAACTTACCAAGAAAAGTGGCTAACTTGTAGGTGGGGGAATGGATGGTGTCAATAATAGGTTTAAGAGGTATGCCCAATTTGTGGATTTTTGGGGTGCCATAAATACGTGGGGTTATTTTATTAGGAGGGACAAGATGCTTCTTAGTAAGATCATCAAGAGATGAATGGACGATAGCTAGCTTAAATTTTTAAATTTTTTTATAGCTAGCAAGCTTAACTTTTTTTAATTTTGATAAAAATTAAATTTACAACCATTCAAATTATATAATAAAATCTTCTCTCTGTCTCTCTCTCACTTTATCTCTCTTTCTTTATTCCTATATCTCTCTATATTTTTTTGTAAAAGTACCATTTCTTGAGGCTCCAGTGGTGGTAGATGATCTAGACCAACCCATACTAAGCTCCACTTTTTACATTGTAAAAGTACCATAGCCTAATATTTAAATTAGGGTTTTCCATTATAATTATTGACCATAGCCCCAAGTCTATCACACAATGAAACACTTTCTGCCACTATGTTTATGCAATTAATCTTAGTATTATAATCCCATGATGGTCAATGAATTCATGTTTTAGGAAATGCCTTTGCAATTATCATGGGTGGTAAATGTAAAATATGAAAATAATTATTCATATGAAAGTTATGCATATAAGCATGTTTTCTACTTGAAACTTAAAAGTACTTTGAATCCACAAATTTTAGTTCATCATACATAAATAAGGATATGGTTTTCCAATACACAAAGAGAGACAAGGAAAATAGAGAATGAAAGAAAGATAGATAGTCTCTTTTCAATTCCATGTGTAGTCTTGTTTGCTTCTCTTATAGGAGATTTAATAGAGCACTCCAATTTTTTATCCATCAAATGCTTTTCTAGAAATCCATTCACTACAATGACTTTTTAAGATACATGAAATGGGATGCCACTAACTCCATATCCACCAAGACTTACTATCCGTTACAAACACAATATTTGCTAGGAAGCCCTATTGACTACATTGCACAACATCAAGACAATTGTTCTTGCCACTTATGTGTTGCATGCAAGGTGCCTCATGTCTAGATTGTGAGGATAGAGATCTAAATGTTCTTGTCCCCTCTTAATTAGACCCCCTTTCGCTCTGCATATTTTCATAATATAGTAGGAGTTTTACAAGCAATAAATATAGAGTTTAGGGTGTTGATCTAGATAACAACATTTTTAGTTTAATTTTTTAAATTTTGATAAAATTAAATTTGTAATCATTCAAATTATATAATAAAATTTAAAAAATCAATTATATAAATAATTAAGCATAAATAGTTGGTACATTTTCGCATCAGTAAAAGAATTTGATTTAGCAATTTTTTGTTTTCAATTATATTAGTTTGCCTATTCAACTGTGTATGTGTGTAAATGTAAATGATTTTTGGTTAATTTTATTTGAACTAACATCAAAATTACAATGTACTATAATATTAAGATTTAACATATTATGAGCGATAAATGCAAGCTTGTATTTTTATACCTTTGTTTTACATTATTTTTAATATATCATAAATATACAATCGTAATTTTCAATTTTATTTTTTGTATCAACTTGCTTCTAACTTGAATCTCATCACTCAATCTAAGAACTAGGTCACACAACATAACATAGTCCACCTCATCCAAAAACCTAATGTCAATATCTCGAGTCAATTTATCCTAAATATAGTCATTATCCTATCGATCTAGACATCAACATTTCATTGGTAAAGCATAGGAAAAGAGCATATACAAATCAAGTGTTGTTAAAATTGTTCTTAAGATATATAGTAGATTTTTGAAGTCTAAATTTACGCAGAACATCACTACATTCAAATTCTTGCATCTACATTGTTGGTGTGATGTGTTTAAAAGGATACACTTGTAAAGAAAGCAAGCTTATCCTCAAAAGTTGGCTGCAAAAAACACATCAAATGGGTAAATTGGTTGAGGTGGAAGATGTGCATAATTTTCCAAAAGAAAGACTTGGTGAAATGATTAATTCAATTGGAAATGGGCTAGAGGGGAGGCATTCCTCTATTTTCTATAGATTTCTACATATTGTGAATTATGTAAGGCATGCAATGCATTCAAGTGTAACTTAACAATATAATGAAACCTTCATTTTGTATTAATCTAGACTTCAATCAACTATAAATTCCCTATTTTTCATAAACAAGTTCCCAACCAAATTGAAGAGGCTACCAAAAACAAATATTGAAAATTATGGATATTATTGAAATTTGTTTGCACAATCAACATGGGACCAATTGTAAGTATGGATGTTGCCAATTGTAGACACGTATGGCATTCTGGTAACAAATTCTTTGTTTTGTACTTGCCTCCACTTAAATAGATTAGTAATTTCTTATTTTTATAGTCATGTTCTGATGAAGGGGGTAAATAAAAAAACAAACAACAACAAAAATTGCACACATAAAATAGAATGTCCTTTTATTGATTTGGACAATCCATTACATTACATAAGCTCAAATACAATCAGAGAAATCAATCCTCCACAGGCTGCAACCCATTACAGCTACCCATCACCAGGCTCTGAAATATTCTACCTTCTACAACCCCAAATCAGATAGGGTTTCTATTTTCCTTCCTTTTCTTGATTCTATACTTTCCCCCTTATCTCCACTACCCAAAAGGATTCCCACAATAGCCAAATTTCAAATTTTGCATTTCCCTTAAAAAATAGGTCAATTTTTGGGAGCCATAACTTTTGATCCAGGTGTCTGATTGATGCGCTATTTGAAGCGTTGGAAATCTTGTGGAGTGCTCTACGCGCTAAGAACCAGCTCTACCGGTTTTCACCATTTTCGGGCCCATACGGGACCGTTTAGTACCTCAAACCTGAATTTGAATAATTTTTAGGCATTTTTTGGGAAACGAAAACTTTATTATCTTTCAGCTCACAAATGATCTTTATGTGATTCCTTCACCAAAGGTCTTATTTTTCATTTACGAAGCTTCCTGTAAATTTTCACTTCAATCCGTGCCCAAATGCAAAATTTCCTAAAATATCTGTTTCCTATTTTTAGCAGTTTGGAAAAACTGAAAGTTCTACATTATTATTCAAGCGATTATGGAACTAGAAATACTAATTTTGAAAAGAAATGGAAACAACATCAACAATTTTGAAACATCATTTTTTTGGGTGATGCAAAATTACCCTTACACCACTAGATGCTCCTACATTAGACACCCAGGGTAATTTTGAGAAGTGACCTTGTCACATCTCAGGTGTTTGTTTGAGGAAAACCCAAATGGTCAACCTCTACCTTAGACAACCAAGAAGAATCTTCAATAGGCCTTCCTTTCCATTTCACTAGATATTTTTCATATTGCCTATTTCGCATACTTCTTCCCACACGGTTATCCAAGATCTCTTCTATCTCCTCCTTTGAAGTAGATGCCGGAATACTCCACTGTTCTTCTGTTGGTCCATCCTCTATGCCACCTTCATGATATTCTTATAAATTAGCAATGTTGAAAATAGGGGAAATGTTGATCCCACTTGGCAGCTCTACCTCATATGCATTTCCTGAATCATGGTTCTTCAGAATTTTGCATGGTCTAAATTTCTTCATTTTCAACTTATTATATGTTCCAACTGGAAACCTCTCTTTTCTCAAGTGAACCATGACTTCATCTCCTACCTAAAATTATTTATATCTCCTCTTCTGATCTACCTTAGCCTTATACTAAATATTCATCTTATTAATGTGCTTCCTCACTTCATGCAAATTCTTCAGGTATTTTGTAAAGTCTTCGGCTTCGGCACTTGTCTTTTCTCCCTTGTCCAGCTTTCTTAACTCTAAAGCATTTCTTGGACTACTCCCATATACAATTTGGAATGCTAATTTACCAGTACTCCTATTGACATAATTGTTGTAAGCAAATTCTGCTTGTGGAAAAATCAAATCCCATCCCTTGGGCCTATCTCTAATGTAGGAGCATCTAGGTGAATGGGCTATCCCACATCAACCAAAAATATGTTTGTTTGTTTTATTTCATTTTTGTTGTGTTGTGGTCTTTTTTTTGGCATCTCTCATCATTTAGAAAGTTCTCCCATGATCAGAATGGCAATTTTCTACTTTTCATACGCCTAAAGAGTTTTATGGAAACAATTGTTTCTAGAGATTTTGGAGGGCTGGAATAAAAACCTCTTACATGGACATTCCTAGATACATTCCTCATTTAATGCAAAAGGAATTAGTGCAAAATTTCTCATGGTTTGAGAGAATTTAAAATTCTCTATTCACTGCTAACAATTTGCAGAAAATTTAAAATGTCAAGTTTTATGAAGACTGGAGCGAAATGACTTGGTGGGAAGTTTAGGAATGTCTTTTTACACATCTTGGCAAGTTTTTGCGTAAAAATGAGCTATTGGCAAAAAGTTACACAAAAAGTCATTTTCAGACATTCTGATGCATCGTGTCAAAATTGTGCAATGTAATTTCTTTCAATTTTGTTTATGAGGAATTAAAAGACTGTTATCAGCATAAAAAATAAAATATTATATCAGAAAATGGGTGCAGCAAATGGAAGGGGGAATCCATGCCAAAATAACAAATAGAGGAATTTTCAATGCCATTTCTTGGTCTATTCTCTTAAAACAGAATGTGAAAGAGTGCTGAAAGGAATCTTTTCATCTCATATTTTATAATTATAACGGAAAGAAAGGGCCATCCTGGAATAATCTATGATTGTGCCTTCTTTTATTTGAAGAAGTTTGCATTTACTAACATCTTTTGAGGAGGTCGGGAGGCACCTAGTTTGGGCAAGAAAATTATTGTATTTGCTGTAGGAAAAAGGTGCCTAAGTTGGAAATCAAATGCCTCTTTTAGAGCCTTTAAAAAAATAGAAAACCATTATTTTCATTTCTAATTTGTAACACCTCATTCATGAGGCTAAAAACATATTTGAAGCACCATTTTTTTTGGAGAAGAGAAGGCTACCAAAGGAAAAAGGGGAGAGGATGCCCAGATAGAGGAGGAGGGTAGATTGGAGCAGTTGTCTTCAGGCACACAAGTTGTGCAGAAAATTAGGTGTATATGGAGTGCCCAGCAAATAGAAAAATCAGTGCCAAGTTGGTGTAAGAGGTGCCTGTTAGTGCATATTGGAATGCCTCTATCTCTTTGAATATTGATATCACTACAAAAATAGAGGTAGAAAGGAATGACAGTATGTAGAGGTTGGATGGAGATGAAGTGTAATAGAGAGAGCTGCCAAGAAATGTAGAAGCATTTAAAATGTTTCCTATAGATTACATGTGAGAGGCCATGAAAGGCCATTATTATTATGTTTTGTTGCAGATGTGTGGTTGTACTATTGTTTGTAATCATATTTTGATTAAAATAATAAAATATTATGGGTTTTATATTTGCAATCTATGTGTGAATGTGAAGTTATGTTAAGCTATGAGAGTGAGGCTTTAAGTTTCAGGTTGCAGCTATGGATGTGTGGGTGCTTGACTTGCATCAATCTACTACTAAGCATTGTAGCAGGTTACCCAAACTCCTATTCACCACTTCTATTTGTCCATCAGTCTATGGATGGTGTGTAGAATTGAACTTCAAATCTATCTTCAACTTCTTCCACAATGTGCTCCAGAAATAACAAACAAACTTGGTATCGCTATTAGAAACTATGCTCTTAGGTAGACCATGTAGTCTCACCACCTCCTTGAAAAATAACTCAGCAATATGAAAAACATCATTAGTCTTCTTGCAAGGAATAAAATGTGTCATCTTTAAGAATCTGTCCACCACAACAAAAATGGAATCATGTCCTCTTTGTGTCCTTGGTAAACCAAGAACAAAATCCATACTAATATCATCCCATGGCTTCTCTAGTACAGGTAATGGCTAATATAGCCCTATATTATGACTTTCTCCTTTTTCTATCTAACACACTCTACAACTTTGCACAAATTTCCTCACATCTTGTTGTAATTGTGGCCAATAATAATGGTCACCAACAATAGAAATGGTCTTATCTTGACCAAAGTGTCTAGCTAACCCCCCACTATGCTTCTCCTTAATCATGTTCTCTCTCATGGAACTCCTCGGAATACACAATTGGCTTCCCATAAACAACATGCCATATTGGATTATGAAATCCAACCATTTTGTCCTGTCCAAAGTAACAGGTTTCAAACAAGCTTTCCAAGCCTTTGCAAAATCTAGATCTTCAGGATACAAACTTTTGAGCTCATCGAACCCAACAACTTTTATCTTTATTTCTATCAACAAATTTTGCCTTTTTCTCAAGGCATCTTCAACTCTGTTGGACTCCCACTCCTATGCTTCAAAACAAAAGTATAGCTCTGCAAAAACTCAACCCATTTTAAGTGCCTCTGGTTTAACTTTCCTTGATTATTAAGATACTACAAAGGCTGATGATCAGTATATAAAACAAACTCTTTTGGAAACTAATAATGTCTCCATTTCTTCAAGGCCTAAACTAGTGCATAAAATTCTTGATCATAAATAGAATACTTTTTCTTGGAATCATTAATCTTCTCACTAAAATAGGCAATGGGATTACCTTCTTGACTCAAAACAACTCCTATAGCACTGCCACTAGCATCACAATCTACCTAAATACCTTATTGAAATCTAGAAGTGCCAATACCGGTTGCTATGTGACTTTATGCTTCAATCTATCAAAACTCTTGTTTGCTCATGTTGTCCATCTAAACTCTTTTCTATCCCCTCTCATTGTCTCAGTTAGGGGTGCACAAATGCTACTAAAATTCCTGATAAACTTTTTGTAAAAACTTGCCAAACCATGAAAAGATCATACCTCTGTAGCACTCCTTGGTGTAGGCCATTCAATTATAGCGCTTACTTTTTCTGGGTCCATCTTAAGACCTACCTCTGAGACAACAAATCCTAGGTATACCAACTCCTTATTTGCAAAACTACATTTCTTTAGATTAATTAGCAACTTTTCCTCCCTCAGCTTTTCTAAAACTCTCCTGATATGCATCATATGTTCATTCCAAGTCTTACTAAAAATTAAAATATCATCGAAATAAATAGTAAAAAAAACTTCCCAAAAACTCTTTCAATACCTCGTTCATGAGCCACATGAATGTGCTCGGTACATTGGTTAGCCCAAATGGCATGACTAACCATTCATACAAACCTTCCTTTGTCTTGAAGGTTGTCTTCCATTCATTTCCTTCTCTGATTCGAATCTAGTGATACCCACTCTTCAAGTCAATCTTCGTGAAGTACTTGGTTCCACTCAAACAATCCATTATGTCATCCACTCTAGGCAATGGAAATCTGTACTTGATCATAATCTTATTGATGGATTAGGAATCTGTACACATTCTCCACTCTCTATCTTTCTTTGGTGCTAGTATTGCAGGTACCGCACATGGACTTAGGCTCTCCCTTATCAGTCCCTTCCTCAACAACTCGTGGACTTGTCTATTCAACTCTTCATTCTTTGCTGTAGTCATTCTGTGGGCTGCCTTATTTGGCAAACTGGCCCCTGGTATCAAATCCATTTGATGACTTATCTTCCTCACCGGTGGTAAACCTTATGGTACATTATCAGAGACAATATCCTGAAATTCTTCCAACAAATCTGAGACTTTTGCTAGTGTAAAGTGGTAAAATTAGGATAGGGTTGATTAGATGGTTTGTTTAGTTTGTTTGTGCCTATCCTCCTGTCACCATTATATTCAAGGACTTTGGGTCAAGTGGCAATGCACTATTAGACCCTTGGTGACTGTGAGATGTAGGCAAACTTGGATTTGTGTGATTTGATTGTCAATTATGCTTAATTACGCTCAATTATACCTCAAAACCCTAATTATGTAATTACGGAAGAAAATGAATAAATTACGACAAATGCTGCTATAGGAAGCTGTAAAATGATAGATAAATGTGCACCTATTTTCAAAGTTCAGGAAGCGGAATAGTCAAGGACTAAGGAGTGGGTGCCCAAGTCCAATGTCTAGGTTTTTGTCGGGATCTGGAAGCCTGATCTACAACCTGTTCTTGTTGTATCATAGATTTTCCCATCACAGAATCTGAAGGACTAAAAAGTGGGCGCCCAAGTCCAGGGTGCTATTTTCAACTCTGATCTACAAATCTGACACTTTGTAATGCCCTCCTACAACTCCACTTTTCTTGTATCTTCAGCCTATAACCTGTAATCACATAAACTTTGGGAGGGGGTTGTGGTGTTTAGAGGCTTGCCTCAGTTAAGCCTTGGAGAGACATTTAAGTCTTCCGAACACCGTTGTTAGATAGAGAGCACATGACCTTGGGAGGCAGAGGCAAAAACCAAATGATAAATACTCAAAAACATAAATGATGTCACCTTGTAGTGAAGATCTCATGGAAGGAAGATGCTCTTCATGCCATGAGGAGATGATTGCTCAAATCTGCAAATACAAACACATAAACAACATAATATCTATTCTTGCTACACAATAAATGCCTTGAATCACCTTTAGAATGCATAAAGTTCACAATTGCTTGCTCGTAATCATTTAGTTTACAAATGAATGCCTAAACATGCTTTGATATGCAACTACAAACACTCCCAGCAAGAATTTCATAATTCAAACTTACCATGTCAGCATAGGACGTAAATAATGGTCACAAGCTGACACTCAAAATTTGGGATTGACCCAAAATAGGGTAGGACTAGGGTGTGGGCACCCAAGTCCTCGCCCTTATTTTGGTCAGGGTTAGGTTCAAGGGATCCCCCTAGATCCCATTTGTCATGAAACTTAGGGCTCATTTCATCAGGATGCCAAAATATGATGCAAGATGTCCTAAATGCAAACAAAAGACTTGGGAGCTAAACCTTATGAGGGAAAAGCCCCCAAGGGGACATTTTTCGACGTTACATTTAGCCCCCACTTTAATGTATGTATGAATGCGAGGCCACTACATGCATTAAAGTATGGTCAACATACATAGCAAACACACCAAGCACAGAGAAGACATGCTAGACACATTTAAAACAATAACAGGCACGTAAAACATGGAGAAGACAGTTACAGTCATGCAAAACATGGAGAAGACAGTTAATGCATGGATGATAGGAATGATTTCTTTTCTTTCCTTTTTGTCATATAAATGAAATGTAGATGCAAGTACAAGGAAAGTAAACACACCTCCCATAATGCAGGAAGCACTCATTGCGCTGGTCTTTAAACTGCATAAATGGGGCAACACACACACAAGACGTGCCAAACCTCCCAAAATGCATGAAGCACTCATTGCGTTGGTCTTTAAAATGCATATGGGGTAACAGACATGCCAAACAAAGCAAGCATGCCAAACACACACACTTTGAAGACACAGAGAAAACACGACAGATAAGCGATGGAGTGTTCCTATTTCTAGGTTCATCACTATCTTAGGCACATTATAGGTACACACAGATGATTGCGCTTTGCCACAACAATCATCAAAGACAAGCTTAAGGGTTGAGTTAGTCATAGAACCGCTCCCCGCTTCCCAATGAGGACTTTTTGAAAATGACAGAATGATGCAATCTGCTTCAAGAAGTACACCATCCCCGCCTCCGTAGAGGGCTTAAGATGATTGATTGATTGCAAACAAACTCAGAGTGCAGGAGGGACTCATCGCCACCAGTCTTTAAACTTCACCTGACGACAAGCACATTGCTAACATCTACAACAGACAACTTACTTTATATATTCCCCCACCTTAAGGTGGTTGATATCACGCATCCATATCAAGCATGTTAAGGTAGGAAGAAAATACACAAGGGAACACAGACTTTTGCAAAATCCATGCCCCCTAGAGGTGACATGAACTTTATGATCGCCAAATGTTCCCACAAACACATCCCTGCAAGAAACATGCTAGTGTCCACAAAATCATGATAAACAACAACATCAATGCATATGATTAATCACACAAAGAGCCAAGGTTATACCATGAATTCAAAGATCCAGGATAACCATGGGGCTATATCATGAAAATCTCTGAACCGAGTACCACCAAGGTGAGATTCAAAGACAAACAAAGTGTGCGGAGTAGCAATATTGTTATGGTTTGTAAGTGAGATAAAGGATCATCAAAATCACTACGCAAAAAGCACGGAGTGCTTCTACTAGCCAAGCGTCAGATAAAATATTACAACCCCATCATCGTATTAGGAACCAAGTCCAATTTTTGATTTGTTGCTAAAGGGACTCTAGATCCACATCAGTATAAATTTTTTTCATCACACTAGAGGAAGGGAAACAATAAATAAGAGAGGAGAAACAAGTGTCTTAGGGACAGTCACATAGGAGGGTGCCCCCAATTCACCAACCACAACGATCCATAAGACACAACATACAACAATGAAATCAGATAGAGAGGTAATATAGAAGAATGATGATACAAATAGAAGAAGGTCACAATAGAGGTGATCTCCTGGTATCCCAGACCTTACAAGAGAATTAGGGGTCATCCTAAGTGGCCTAAACAACATGTAACACATCACGGGGGAAGCACATCATGAGAGAAAGGGTTGGAGATACTTACCTGTAGGGTCTCTGTATCAGATTTTTGAACTTGCAAACCTCTTGGAGAGGTATTCGATCATGTTGAGTGCAAAGTTTGAGTGGTTCTTATGAAAGTCTTGTATGTTATTGTATGATGCTTGTTTCTTAAATCCTTGTGTAAATGAGACCTTTTGTTGCTTATGAGGAGGAGAACCACTATTATTTCCAACTGCTGACAGTCGTCTTACTCTTTTCTAATTTTTAGTGAGTTTTTATTGTTGAAGTCATCTAAAATAGTAATAGGAATCATCCTATACCATCTCGCTCATCTGTATCATTTTTTCTATTTATTTTTTCGATGCATTTTGGTTATCTCCCGATTCATATAAGGATAACAAAGGAGGAACCTCGGCATAAATTCCATTTCTTCATGGACGAGGTGGGTTATCCAACTTTTCCTTATCCACTTCAATCATACCCACGATGTTATCATATTCCAAGTAATCATCATCAGCTACTTCTATTAGCCCTTATTCCAACATATTGTTATCAGTATGTTTAGGGAAGGGATTAGTGAAGATTTGTAGATTTTGATTTGGTGGAGCAACTGACTTATTTCTGTTATCATTCACACCTGATACCTGAATGACATTTGAATCAATGAGGTATTGTATTTCATGTTTAAGATGCATACATTGTTTGGCATCATGTCCTTGTGTTTGATGAAAATGACAAAAGGCATTAGCATCTAAGTAAGGTCCTTGTGATCTACTAGGATCGACAGGCTTAATTAGGGGAAGCTTCAAAAGGTTATTACTCACAGCTTGATTCATGATAGAATGATAAGACTAAGATATTAGAGTAAATTTTCTTGGTTGATATGACGCTTTATTCGGATTACTGGTAGCAAATACATTATAAAAGTTGTTCGTATTCAGTCCATTAATGTTGATGAAGCTCCTGTTATTATTATTCCTCTTAAAGTTATTTTATGACGATCCACCCATGGATTGACCAACTTGAGCCGATGAGTTTTGGTTTTCATACTGACTAGATGAAAGTTGATAATCATGAAGGGCGGTACATAAGTGTTGAAAGGAGTTATACTTCATCAAGAGGATCTTATCATAGATGTTAGGTTGTAGATTAGTGATAAACACCTTATGGACATCCTCATATTTCATCTGTTATTGAATTTGTGAATATAAAGCTTGATACCGACTAATAAACTCAGTTAAATTCTCTTTCGGACCTTGCTTGCAATGAACTAAATCAATCAAAGAGACTTGAGGTCCAATGTTTGCTTGAAAATGTTGTAAAAATTGATCAATCAACTATGAAAAGGAGTGTATTGAATTCGGAGGCAAAGAGCAAAACCATTCTAAAGCAATATCTTTGAGATATCATGGGAAAAGTTTTGCCAACAAATCCTCTTCAAAATAGAAATCACTACACATAGCTGTGAATGCTGCCACATGAGTATTAGGATCACCTTTTCCACCATATTTTTCAAAACGAGGAGTCTCAAACCTCTCAGGCATATGAGTTCTCACAATTGCATAGGAAAGGGGATTACGGGCATGATATGTTGGTATATTGGGCTGTGAAGAATTTGTCAGATTTGTTACCTTTTGTTGTAAAGTAGTCATGTCCTGCAAAAGTTGGTTTAGGATGGCATCATTGGGAGATGTGGTTTGCTGTGAGGAATTGGAACCAAAGTGAGGAGGTGATTGAGTCTAAGATATGATAGGCAGAGGCTGTGAATAGGTCAATGGTGGTTGGACATAATGGTAGGTGGAAGGTGGTTGAGAATAACTATATGTAATGGGAGGTTGGGAATAGGTGGGATGAAGAGGTAGTTGAGAGAAATTATTCATAGAAGAGGTCCCATTAGAAACCAGATTCTGATAATTAAATCCCATAGCTTTTTAATTAGTGCCATTAGATACTCCAATACCATTGGTAGCATTACTACAAGCATTCGCATCGGTTGTTAATATTGTTGATGTAAAGATAGATATTCCCGTAGTCGGTATAGGTGTTGATACTTGTGTATGAGATGGTCAAAAAGTGTTATTTATCACTTTTACACATTCAGTCATTGGCATGATATTGGTTTATACAATATGTGCTAAACCACGGATTGCATTAACACTGTCTTGTCCCTCTTTTATCAATTCTCTTACATGGTGAATCATAGGTATAGCTTCTTCAACTATCCTCTCAGTTTGCACATAGTATTGGAATTCAACTAGGTATTTATAAAGTTTATCTATTTTCTCATTACAGGTCTTGTCGCCTCAATAGTATCATCAACATCACGAAAAGTTTTCTCTTCCATTGTACTTTTGATAGGTGTAATATCTTATAACATTTGTGTCTCTCCTTTTGTAAAGAAGGTGTTCAATGTACCAACTTATTCAAGAGAACTAGATCCCATGTGTCATATGATTCTTCTTAAAGGGATATATCTCTTAGGGCAGTGAGTTATTAGACTCATGCAAATCTAGGATGACGATAAGTTAAAACCTAGTGAAAACGACCTAAAATATGCAAATTTTCACAGTTTTTTGATCCCAAGACCTAATGAAAGAGGTGTTGTAAGGAATTTTATGAGGTGCAAAAAATAATATCAGTGATATCAATCACCTAGAAGCATAAAATTTTTTACAACACACTTAGAGTGCAAACTAGGTCAAACCTTAGGGCAAATATAGCAAAAATGTGTAATTTTTTGCCAAATTTTCAATACAAGGGCCCGATAAAAAGGTGTTGTAAATAATTTTAGGAGGGGAAATAGATAATAACCCTGATATAAGTCAATTAGTGCAAAAATATTATTTACAACATGCCTATAGTGCAAATCTAGAGAGTCGATAAGGCCAAATCTAGTGAAAATCAAGGTTTTTCAAGCCCTAGGTTTTAGATCTTAATGTAAAATGCTATATGAATGTTTTGAATGATGATGTATGATGAAAATTAAATGAACTTAGATATGAAATTGATTTCCAAGACCTAATATGAAAAATGCAAGTGCAAATCTAATGAAAAATCAATGAAAATGTTAGTTTTTGTTAAAATTTTCTATGTAAAAAAGCAATTTTTTTTGAGATCTAAATGCAAATTCACACTAAAATGGAACACTACAGAAAAATTGAAATTTGAATGAGTGTCTAATATCAGTAGAAAAATTTGAAACAAGATTTTGCCTACAAACCCTAGATTTTGGAATTACTAGGTTATACGAAAAATTCACAATTTTCAACAAAACCCTAGCAATTTTATTATGAAAATGCAATGCAAGTGATTGGATTTTTATAATCTTCTGCAATTTAGCTTAGAGATAATGTAAAAATAATAAATTTGATGAAATACAAATTAAATGATGCAAAATAGAAACCCTAGAATGCAATTTTTTTTCAAAATTTTCAATTTTTTTGTAAGTTTTCCAATGCAATAAGATGAATGACACTATAAATGAATGAAATCAATGAAAATCTGAAGAAAAACACTCAGCAAGGTGCAAACAAGTCCAACATGTCAGGTTCACCAAAATGTAAAGTGGTAAATTTAGGATAGGGTTGATTAGATGGTTTGTTTAGTTTGTTTATGCCTATCCTCCTTTCACCATTACATTCAAGGACTTTGGGTCGAGTGGCAATGCACTATCAGAACCTTGGTCACTGTGAGATGTAAGGAAACTTGGATTTGTGTGATTTGATTGTCAATTATGCTTAATTACGCTTAATTATACCTCAAACCCCTAATTATGCAATTACAGAAGCAAACAAACAAATTACGGCAAATGCTACTACATGAAGCTATAAAATGATAGATAAATGTGCACCTGTTTTCAAAGTTCGGGAAGCAGAACAGTTGGGGACTAAGGAGTGGGTGCCCAAGTCCAATGCCTAGGTTTTTGTCAGGATCTAGAACCTTGATCTGCAACATATTCTTGCTGTATCAGAGATTTTCCTGTCACAGAATCTGGAGGACTAAAGAGCAGGCACCCAAGTCTTGGAGGACTAAAGAGCAGGCACCCAAGTCTAGGGTGCTATTTTCAACTTTGATTTGCAAATCCAACACTCTGTAATGCCCTCCTGCAATTCCACTTTTACTGTATCTTCAACCTATAACCTGTAATCACAAAAACTTTGGGAGGGGGTTGTGGTGTTTAGAGGCTTGCCTCAGTCAAGCCCCGAAGAGACATTCAAGTCTTTCAAACACTGTTGTCAGATAGAGAGTGCATGCCCTTGGGAGGTAGAGGCAAAAATTAAATGATAAATGCTCAAAAACACAAATGATGTCACCTTGTAGTGAAGATCTCATGGAAGGAAGAAGCTCTTCATGCCATGAGGAGATGATTTCTCAAATCTACAAATACAAACACATAAACAACACAATATTTGTTCTTGCTACACAATGAATGCCTTGAATCACCTTTAGAATGCATAAAGTTCATAATTGCTTTCTTGTAATCATCTACTTTACAAATGAATTCCTAAACATGCTTTTATATGCAACTAAAAACACTCCCGCCAAGAATTTCGTAATTCAAACTTACCGTGTCTGCATAGGACCTAAATAACGGTCACAAGCTGACACTCAAAATTTGGGACTAACCCAAAATAGGGCAGGACTAGGGCGTGGGGGCCCAAGTCCTCCCCCCTATTTTGGTTAGGGCTAGGTTCAAGGGATCCCCCTAGGTCCCATTTGTCATGAAACTTAGGGCTCATTTCATCGGGAAGCCAAAATATGATGCAAGATGTCCTAAATGCAGATAAAAGACCTGGGAGCTAAACCTTATGAGGGAAAATCCCCCAAGGGGATATTTTCCAACATTACAGCTAGTACATCTTCACATTTCTCTTGACTGATCTTAGGAATCAATGGAAAGCAATGACGCTCATGTTTCATACCCTCCAAAAATTTCTTACCATCTACCAAGCAAATTCTAGCAGTACTACATACCTTTTCTTCCACCTCCTTCAAGGGCTTCAACTTATGACGGACTCCATCCTTTGTTAGGGAATATGCGTTTGCATGGCCATCATGGACAATGCAACTATCATACTGCCATAGCCTCCCTAATAACATATGACATGCATCTATCGGTATGATGTCACACAGCAGCTCATCATGGTAGTCACCAATCTTGAACTTGACTAAACATTGTTCATTAACCAAAGCCCTATGGTCTTTCTGCAACCATGCAATTTGATATGGATGTGGATGCTTTCTTCTTGTCAACTTCAACTTGTTAACCATCTCCTTTGAAACAAGATTGTCAGTTCTTCCACTATCAATAATAATATCACAACACTTACCTTCACACTTGCATCTTGTGTGGAATAAACTCTTCCTTTGATATGGTTATTTCTCCTCATTCAACAAGGTTCTTCTGACAACTAGGGTTTCTCCCCTTTCAGCATCTTTAAAATGCTCAGACTGTGCATCTTCATCAACATGTGCAACTCGTGCATTTCCTTCAGGTCTTCTATTTTCCCTACCTTGATGTTGTGGACACTCATATGCTCGATGTCCTTCTTCTCCACATTGAAAATAGGTTCCTCTAAAACCTCCTCTTCCAGGTCCTTGCCCAGGTTTGCCTCTTCCTCTTCCTCTTTGCTCACCATAGTTTTGGTCACGAGGGCGGTAGGCATTATCTCCTCTTTGATTTCGATTGGTGCCAGCTTCATCACTCTTCTTTGGATCTTCATTTCAGCCTCCATAGGACCTTCCACCAATCCTTTTGCCTTGACCTCTTCCCCTTTGCTTTCTTTCAAATCTTTTATTCAACTTCTCTTCCACCTTTAGGAAAAATTGGTACAAATCTTCTATGGTGGTCATTCTGACCAAGCTCAGCTCCTCTTGAATACTTGGCCTCAACCCATTAATATAACAGGCTACCTTCTCCTTGTTGGCCTCTACATGGCCTGTCCTGATAGTAATCTTATAAAACTCTTCTGTATACTCCTTGTTACCTTGCTTTAATCCTTGCAACTTGGTGGTACTCCTTAGGGTTTAGGGTTTTAGGTTCGCTGTGTTTTAAGTGTCTATCTTTAAATATTTTTACCCTAAGCCTTTGGTTGTGCACTTTATGTCTAATTCTATGTTGACTGCTTGCAACAAGTTTTCAGTCCCTTAAGTTATAACTTTAAGTCTCTGTATCCGTTAGGTGATCGGCCCTGCATTCTAAGTCCTACCACCAATAGCCATGAAAAATTAAATCAATTGTCTTAAGTTCCCCTGTAAGTCTTAAAGTCTTAAAAAGTAAAAATCGCAACGTCGTAGCGCATCCTTAATGACATCACCACCCTGCTGTGCAGCTACGACAGGTTGACACCTATCCGAGGATCTATGCTTACATATTGTTCCATTAGGAATCTTGCCTTTGCCAACCATTTGTTGCCAAATGTTGATATAATAGTGGTCTGCAGAAGAACCTTTAATCCAACGGTTGCACATCATCACAAGGGTATCTTGTAGGGGGGAATCTTCATTGTGTGGTTGCGAGATGGCGACACATGGCCCTACTCTATGAAGGAGTTTGAAAGCATCTAAGGGAAGGACACGTGGAGGCTTTATCACACCCACACATGGCAGGTAAGTGGTGGGCTATTTCTAGATGCGAGGCCACGAAATTGTGCCACATGTCCAATCCGGACAAAGGATAATGTGATCCGCAGAAGGAGTATAGTTGATGTGGCTCATCTTGAATGGTCAAAGACTTTTCAAAGGTGATGATGAAGATTTTCAAATCTAGTCATGTAATTTCAGCCGCTAATTGTAGAATGTAAGGAAAAGATCAACGACCCCATTTCAAATTTGTAGCAAAAGAGGATTTTCAAGTGTCCGCGACATGAATTGAGTAATGGCTATCACGACCACCATTAATACTGCAAATAGTAAGAAATTCAACATTATAAGGGTATAATTTAGGGCATTCTCTATCATTTTTTAGAGTGCAGTTGCATTCCTAACGAAAGGAGCTTTGAAACGAGCAAGCTAATGTGATTCCAAGCCCCTATTAGCATAAAAAACTAGTAAGTAGCTTATGTTCCTCTATATCTTTTTAATTTAGCTATCTATTTGTTCAAAGTGTTAAGGAGTAATTTATAGCTGTAGAAGCCCTAGATTAATTGCATAAACATAGTCTAGAAAGATGAGTCAGTCTAGTCAACCTTCCACCTCAAAATGTAGTCTAGATGAGGATCTCATGATCCAATGTCCTGGGTCATTGAGGAGAGTTGCAAAAGGGTTAGGAGAATTAGGAAAAAAATGACAAAATTTATGACTTGTGTGTGAACTGTAGAGATGCTAGGATACATGTATCAACGTGGAGCCTATTTGAGCATTGGCATAAAAGAATAGACTATAGAGCCCCTATTTGCCATGACTAGAAGTTTGATTTGGCCAAGTTGATTTGCTCCAATGTCTTTGTCAATCTAGACCTGGTCAGAGCAATTGCAAGTAGATATGACCCCCAAACTAGGTCTCTACTGTCTGGAAATGGGTCTGTCATAATCAAATTCACAAAAGCCTATATTTCAACTATGTTTAATCTAGACCCTACTACCAGTATGCCCATTGACCTAAATGCCTTCAAATAAAAGTATAAGACTGTCAGATATGCATATAGAACATTCAATCTGGCCAAGCATAGACCAAGGGGAATTGATGGAGGCTTGGTAAAAATTTCTGACAGAGAAGAGGAGCCCTTCCATTCTAACTTGTTCATGGATTATTTTCTTAGAACTTACCACAGTTTATGCCATGTAATTGGGAGGGATGCAGCTGACAGAATACCAGTATCCTTGATGATGATGGCAGTTTACATTCAAGATCTTGGAGCTAGACATTCATATGACTATGCAGGTTACTTGGTTGAGAAAATGCATAAGCATAAAAAGAAAATTGTATATTGTAAGTCCCCATGTGGAATTCACATGGTATTCCTTAATGTGCCATATGATCCTATTCTCTCTATTAGGACAGTGGCATAAGGACTTACATGTGAGGATGATAGACGCACAAGGTAATATGATGCCAATACAAATGTGGACTTGCATGCTTGACATGCATTTTAAAGATGCTAGTTATATTATTTTTGAAGAGCATTTTGTAAAAAAGGTCTTAGGTTTCTTGGAACTTGAGGGAGATAGAGTACATACAAAAGTTAAGGATTTCTTGAGACCTTTGGAAACAACCCCACATTTGAATATAGATCACAACTGGGGAGATTAGTTTCTGCATGCAAATACTACTTGCATCAGGATTTAGGGGTGTGAGGCTCCACCCTATACTTTGCCTAAGTTTGTGCCCAAGAGGCTTGTCTTCATGGAAATCATAAGGCAATTAAATGAAGCTAATAAGGAAAACTTTAGAAAGCATAAGGGGTCACTCATCCCTACTTCATTGAAGCTCAATGATTTTATAACAATTGATAAGAATGGATTAGATCAGATTGGCTCCATGCTTCAGTGTTATAGGATGGATATGAAGAAAGTGAGAATATTTGACCCTGAGGGTTTTATAAATAAAACAAGGTTGAAAATCAGCAGGCCTAGTTACCCCCACCGAGTCCTCTTGGATGAGGATATAGTAAGAAACTACCAATCAATGTAGGAGGTATATCTTTTGAGAAATAAATGGAATGCAGTGGAGGGGGAAAGGATGAGGAAAAATATGAGTCCTACATACCTTTGGGCTTTTACTGAGGTACAAGATCCCATAAGAAGAATTGAAATTATCTTTGCCAAGGCAGAGGAGCTGATAGCTAGTGCACCTGTAGTTGAAGAGAGGCCATCTTACCAACCAAGCAGTTCAAGGGGTAAATATGTAAGAAAGGAAGAATCCCTGACTCCCCTTCTCCAAAGAGAGTAAAAATCATTGACCTTGAATCAGAGGTAGAGATGGAGGTTGTAGTCCTAGAGGAAGAGGTAGCAGAAGAGCAAATTCAAGAGCCTCCTCATTAGATGAGTTCCCCATTAAGGGTAAGGCCATACTCTTCACCGGATAATAGGTTGACAAGGTCAACAATTAACAATGAAGTTGATATAGAAGATGTGAGAGTACTAGCATGTAACCAATTTATTGCAGATGATGCATTTGTCAGCACACTTGAATTCAGGTCATTCGTGCTGAGGACAAAGAATGAAGAATTTCAAAAGAGAATTGAGGAAGCAAAAAGTGGTGTTGACCCCTTTGAGTATGATACAATTACTCAAGGGGTTTTGAGTGAGGTTAATAAAGATATCAGTGCAATGACGGGCCAGAGGAGGATAGGGCTCTTGTGGCCAAGAGAAACATCCTACTGCTACCACATTGGACTTTATTAGATGTAATTGCATTTGATACCATCACAAGCGATGACTTTGATATGACAGAAGAACAAGTCATTAAAGATTTGACAGGTGTTGTATTTGACCCAAGGTTTGAAACCTTGGCAATTTGAACATTGGCACCCAGTGATAAGTAACCAAAAGTTGGTTTGGAAGAATTGACTGGAAATGTAATAATTAAAAGGGTGTCAACCACCCTTGCCCCTCAAGCTACTAGTCTAAATGTGCAAATTGCACAATTTGCTGAGGTGGTGATAATTAAACTGTAGAAGGAACACAATGAATTGTTGGAGAAGTATGCATTGGCCATGGCTAGACCTTTGAATAAATATCAAGGACAACTACAATTAGAGCCCGGTCCATCTCAGACTCCTCCTATCATTTAGACTACAGAGTCACTTCTAGTTGATACACAACCTCTCTTGTCTGAAATCAAAGAACTGAAGGAGGAGGTGAAAATTTTGAAAGAAGAAAAGGAGAACAAGGTAAAGGACATGGTCACCAATTTGGTCAATCATAGGGTGACCAAAATCTTGGCTAGGGTGGATGAGACCTAGAGGTCATACTCACAATTGAGGATAGCTTATGAGAAGCATGAATCGGATAAACAAAGGCTATCAATTGTGAAAGCTAAGTGGCTGCCAAGAACTGCAGAAGTTAGAGATCTTCTTAGGTGTTCTAGATTTGATGCAAGTGCACCTCATGAGCTGAAACTAGTGGCAGATGTGTTGAAATTTTTTGAGGATGTGGCCAATTTTTTGTTGAGATTGGATATGGTTTTGGTGGAAAAGATGCAGGCCATAGAAAAGATGGACACAAAGTGGTTGCCACATATTTTGGAAGGTGATGGGAAAATTAAAGACTTGGACAAGTGGAAGATAGAAATAAAAGAAAATAGTTACCAATTAATTCCCACTTGTTGTGATGATAGTGATCCAACTATGTAGATGTTGAGCTTATCACTTGACAAGCTACACATAGTTGGAATAAATTTTGAAATATTTTGCAAGAATGTCAAGACTATATTAGATGCTAGGTACATTAGTCATAATGGCAGAATTGCAGAGATTATCTCATTCCCTTGGCCAGCCGAAAAGACATACAACGAGTGGACAAACAAGTATGGATTGCATGATTGAAAAGGCCAACCACCACCCCCCAACATTAATGAAGTAGATCTTCTTCAGGTGGCTACACATCTTCCAAGTCCATCTACCTTTTCTCTTCTTCTCTCCTATGTAGTAAATGATCTCAACGTCGTATTGGTGATGCATTGTATCAAGTAACTTTTGAAATGACAATGTAATTAATGTTGGGTACATGTTTTTGGTCTATAAGAGAACTGTGTCACTCATTCTTTTGGTTGTTGAAAATTTTGGTAACTTTTGAAGAGTAAATAAAATACAAGTATACTGGGTTGTCTCATCTCTTGTCTTGTAAGTTTATGAGTTATATGTTGAATGTATGTATGCATATATGTTACTTAGTTTCATGTTGGTATAAATGAGAAATGTTGTATGCATGTGTTCTGTTAACTATCTCCTTATTGTGTATGTTCTTGTTTTGAATCAAATAACTAAGGGTTATCTAAGATTTTGAAATATAAATTCACTATATTGCATGCTTAATCTTTTACTTCTGTTCAAGGAATAGATTAAATGTTTTAGGTTAAGCATGGGGAAGAATATATAGTAATAAGGATGTCTGTAAGTAGAGTTAACTAAATACTTTTTCCTGGGTAGTGTTTGTAAGGCAAATGCTAATAAAGCCCCTTGAAACTTGATTGTTATTCTAAATCTTATGAGAATCATTCACATATATATGTCTATTTGACTCCATGCCCTGAGATAAGCACTGGTCAGTCTTGGTATTCAGGTTATGATTCAAAGCCCAAGTTTTGTAGCCAAACACATAAAACAAAAATTGAAGAACATCTTTAAACATTTAGGACTTTAGAAGTAGTTTTAGGTTTCAAACCTCTGGTTCAGAACTGAATATAAGGCCCAAAGCTAGACCCTTAGCACTTATCTCACAGTTTTGGTCTATAATAGAGAGGATTTATCTACTTTGTGTCAATATCCTAGTAGGTTCATAGATTTATCCTATGGATGTTGAGTAGGGAATACCCCCCTAGGTCTTGCAAAGCCTGAAGAAGGAGAGGAGACATTTAGAGTTTGTCTCCTATACTGTTGGTCCCTGACCTAAGGATCCTGTTGATGAGTGATGGCTACCTTGTAGGGAGACTTAGGAAACATTCAGTTGGAAAAACCCAACACAGCTTCTTTAGCAACTCCATCTCATAGTCCATAGGAATGAACTGCTTCTTCAATTTCTCTACCATCCGATCCCATCTGGTAATCTTTCCTTTTCCCCTTCTATTTCTATCTAACTAGACCTCCTTTCACCAAATATTGGCATGGCCCTTCAACTTTGTTTTTGCAAACTTGACCCAATCTAGGTCCTCCACATATTCATACTCAAAATTCTCCTCCATGTCATTGATCCAATTAATAAGCTATTCTGGATTGAAATCTCTAGAATAGGTAGAAGCTTCAATCCTGGCCCTCTTTCCAATCTTCAAAATGGTCCTCAACAACCTAATTTCTACAAGATCTCCTGCAACTTCTTGTTCTTCCTCAGATAGCTCTTCTTCAACTTCATCTTTGCTTTCTTCTCTTATTCTCAGCTCAAACCCTCTTCGCAGCTCCTCTTGCAATGCATCAACCTGCCTTTGCAAGGCTCTAAAACCCTCTTCTGTCAAAGCATTTCTTCCAACATAGTTTCTTCGTGGAGGCATCTTGATCTCCGTAGCAAACCCACAACCTCAGGTCCTGGTGCAAACTGCCTCATGGTCGGTGATCTGTCTACACACTCAGGAACCCTTGCTTTGATACCAATTGATGAATGGGGTAAATCAAAAAACAAACAACAAAGATTACACACAGAAAATAGAATGTTTTTTTATTGATTTGGACAATTCATTACGTTACATAAGCTCAAATACAATTAGAGGAATCAATCTTCCACAGGCTACAACCCATTATAGCTACCCATCACCAAGCTCTGGAATATTCCGCCTTCTACAACCCCAAATCAGTTAAGGTTCTATTTTCCCACCTTTTCTTGATTCTATGCTTTCCCCCTTATCTCCACTACCCAAAAGGATTCCCAAAAATGGTCTTAAATAGCCACTTTTGGTAGCCACACAACCAAATTTTTAATTTTGCATCTCCCTCCAAAAATAGGTCAACTTCCAGGAGCCATAACTTTTGATCTGGGTGTTTGATTGACACGTCGTTTGAAGCGTTGGAAAGATCGCGAAGTGCTCTATGTGTTAAGAACCTACTCTACTAGTTCTGGCCATTTTTGGGCCCATACGGGACCATTTAGTGCCTCAAACCTAAATTTGAATAATTTTTAGGTGTTTTTTGAGAAACAAAAAATTTAATATCTTTCAGCTCACAAATGATCTTTGCATGATTCCTTCGCCAAAGGTCTTATTTTTCATTTACGAAGCTTCCTGTAAATTTTTTTTTCAAACCGTGCCCAAATGCAAACTTTCCTAAAATAACAGTTTCCTATTTTTAGTAGTTTGGAAAAATTGAAAGTTCTACATTATTATTCAAGCAATTATGGAACTAGAAATAATAATTTTGAAAAGAAATGGAAACAACATCAATGATTTTGAAACATCATTTTTTTTGGGAGATGCAAGATTTGTAACATCCACGTTCGTTTAACATAGTAAAACTAGAAGATTTACCATAAAGTAATTCAATAAGGTAAAAATGAGATAGAGAAAAATTTTCTTTTTATTCAACAAATAATCTAGTAACTACAATTACAAGATTTCTTTTAGGAAATTACAATATACCCATATTGTCTTTTCATTTACAATGTTTACAAATGTAAAACCATTACATATACAAATTTGGAATAAATACTGCATCTGAATATCTGACATCTTTATCACAAGTCCTAGCATGTTTCCTACTTGGAGAGAGAGCATCTTTCCAGTGATTTACCTCCAACCACAGACTAGCGGTCTCCCACACATCTTCCACATAGGAAGTGACCCTACCCTTCACGAGGAATATAGACCTTAGGTGACAAGTGGTAATTTGCCTTTCCTGAGTACATAGTGTTGTATTCTACTCAACTCTATCAACCATACAACCCTAGATGCCCTCTAGCTATGTATGATTTCTGATAGGATGAGAAATCTGAATACGGTGAACCGACAATGCATGTAGAAAACAAATGCATTACTTTGGCCAAAATTTTAATATTAATGACATTCATAATGAACGTAGTCATTGTGTTCACCCACCCCTACTCGACTTGGATACTGTCCTATTCTCGCAGTTTAAACTCTTAACTTAATCATGAATTAGTTTAATCCATGAGTCATGATAATCATACCTTTTGACTAAAACAAGTCTATATGACATAACCATTCCATTGGTTGGTAATCGACTCTAGGGTACCCTAATACCCCTTGTTAATATGATATAACCTTATCTTATTCCTAGGAGTTCTAGATTCACAAATAACCCTTGATTTAACCAAGGTTAAGAATACTATAATGTCTCCTATACAAAGGAACGTAGAATAACTTTGATAATGTTTATAAACAAAACATACCCTAAATATAAATATCCTTACAAGGTCACTCTCTAGAATACTTAGCCTATTCCATTGTGTTGGATCTCTTCATGAACAACAATGACAAATAGTCTTTAAATGGGATTCTCATAATAACCTTATTCCATCTTCCCTAATATCTCTAAGTTACTATCTTTAGATATGACACAAAAGTTTACTAACAATTCATATGATTCTAGTTCTCTTGGTAGATAGCATTATTTGATGCATATATACAATCTATACAATACAATATGTTAAATCGATATAACTTCAATATTATACGGTTCAAGTTGAGAATACGAAAACAAGGTTCATTCATTCGAGAGCCTAACGTTTGGATATCTCACAATCATTCCAATGATTTGATACAAACTTACTCGATTAGAGAACTATTTTCTAAACTAATAATAGTTATGATAGTCTCTTACTAAGATGGTCTCTTATCCTCTATTCAATGCATAAATATGATTATTGATCCATAAACAGAATAGCAAATGGTCAATGTAGCATACTGTAACATACTACTCACTTGATTGACTAGGAATCAACCAAACGATTTGCCTTCATTGTCCTCATCGTTCACGGTGATAGATCAACATTGTTTACTTAGAATGTTAACTGCATTTTCCTATTGTTGATACCTTATAGTTTTGTACTGTTACTCCACAAATACAGAAGGTTTAACCTTACTGAAAAACTATTATAATCGTCCACGATACAACAATGATCAAACTAAAAGATCTTTTCAATTATCACATGGTTTGTATGAACTAAGAAATACCTGACAATGGACGAACTTCAGTTGGCTGAGATATGCAAACTAGACACAGAGTCGATGCCAATAGACTACGTATTCCCTCTATAAGCTTTTCTACATACATTTGATCCTCCCTTTTCTATATTCTATTATCTCAAGATTTTTAACTTCCCCTCTCTAGACTGCCTGCTCAGCTAAGTCAATACCTAATATATTTCCTAGGCACGACTCCTTGAAAGTTGCCTTCATTCGCCACTTAACAGTAATTCGATTGCAACTTAATGACCTCTTAACTGTCCTCAGCGACTCGGTCTTAAACTAAATTCAAATTTTAAGCAAAATACCACATGTCAATTATGGAAGGCCACCAATTGGTTTAATCGGTTGGGCTGTTTGAAAACACAGTCATCCCGATAAGGATGAGGTCAACACTCTAAGAAATATAAAACTGATCTTTTAATGATCATTACATGTGGTTCGAACCAATACTTACTATTATAAAGACTCTACTATAATATAGCTTACGGCTCCCTCAATGCCATCGACTCATTAAGAGGTATTATCCTCTTATGATGTAAAAGCATCTATATATTGATTACATCAATAATAATTATATTGATTACATCAATTATAATCCTCATATCTTTGCCTATTACATTAGATAGATATAGTTTATTCAATAATACAATATCATTAAACCATGGAATACGGATATCATGATTGGGTTGAGCTTATCTCCCCATCATAATCTGTCAACAATAATCACATATTAATAACTTCAACAAAAAACGTCTTAACGTTTAAGAATCGTTTATAACAAG
The DNA here is from genome assembly GCA_027924645.1 of Cunninghamia lanceolata. Classification (NCBI taxonomy): domain Eukaryota; kingdom Viridiplantae; phylum Streptophyta; class Pinopsida; order Cupressales; family Cupressaceae; genus Cunninghamia; species Cunninghamia lanceolata. Next base: position 1,078,185 of record BSBN01000564.1, on the reverse strand, counting down.
TCAAATATTTTAATAATAGTAATAAGACAATCATTTTACGACAATAATGTTGTAATATTTACATTAAACGTAAATAGTTATAAATCAAACTCAGATGATGTCGTTAACGTTATTAATGACTAAGACAACTTAATACGACTTAGAAAAATTTGAAAACAATATCGACTACCTGTTAATTAGGTTCAGAAGTAAACTGACAAGACAAAGCTTACCTCTTATGACACCTTGGTTCACATTTTCGTTAAACACTTATAACTCAGTTTGGCAAATAAATCACTCGTAACTCGAGGTCTATATCTCTCTCCTGGAAAGATACTCTCTCTCTCTTTTCTCCGAGAGTCATCTAATAACCTGTAATCCTATTTCACTTGTCATCAAACAATATGTGATCAACGCATCATTATCCAATTAATTCAACTAATAAATCAAATCTCATAATACAAATATTAAATTGATAATAACATAATCATTTCTATGATTTCAATAAATGACATTTAATATAATCCATGTTTTTCCTTGTCATCAATCTAAACATCATAATAAATTTACTTATGTCCAAGTAAAAAGTAAAATTATAGCAAGACAAAAATTGGGGATGGAACAAGATTGCCCTTACACCACTGGATGCTCATGCATCACGTTCCCCCAAATTGAAGAGGATAGAAAAAACAAGTATTGAAAATTTTGGACATTGTTTTGATTGTAAAGAGCAAATTTGTTTGCACAATCAACATGGCACTAATTGTAGGTTGGCATGTTGCCAATTACAATACTAGGGTTATTAGTTTGATTAGTCATGCTAACCATGGTTGATTGAAAGGTGGAATCTTACACATTGAGGACTTTATATTTCTTTTTTGGGATTGTTCACTTCTCATGAGGGGTGTCAAAATTAGCTTGGGTTTCATTGAAATGACAAGTGGTTTATAGGATGGAATTTTTTTATAAATATAAACCTTGGCATAGTCTTTTGATATCATTTGGATTGTATTGTAGGGAATTGTAGGATTTTAGTTTAGGCCTAAGTATCAACATGTTATTAAAGTGTTAACACATGGGCTACAACATTCACAATGATATTGGTTCATTAGAGCAAGATATTACAACCCATTGAGAAAGCCTTTCAAATAGTTACCATCCATGGAATTTGCATTGTACATCTCTAGATCCATTGGTAGACACTAATGATGAAACTCCTAACAAGGGACATGTAATGCAAGAATATAGTCATGAAGTCCAGATTAGTACAAAATGAAGGTTTAATTATTTTTTCTAGTTACACTTGAATACATTGCATGCCTTACATAATTCTAAATCCATGGAAATTCATAGAAAATAGAGGAATGCTTCCACATATTATCATATCAAAACCTCCAATTCAATTAATCATTTCATCAAGTATTTATTTTGTCAAATTCTGCACATCTTCCACTTCACTCAATTTGCTTGAGAGAGAGAGGGGAGAGAGGGACAAAGAGAGAAAGAGAGAGAGGGTGAGAGAGAGAGGAAGAAAGAAGGGGAGATAGAGAGAAAGGGATAGAGAGAGGGAGATAAAGACCAAGAAATATAAAGACAAATAGATAGATAGAAAGGGAGACAAAGAGAGATAAAGAGGGAGAGTTCAAGGAAGATATAATTAGAGAGAGATAGATAAAGAGAGGAATAGAGAAGCAGAGGGAGAGATATAGATAGAGACAAAGGGATAAAGAGAGCAGGAGAGATGACACTTAGTATTAAACCACTTCCCTACCTTTCTTAAATATATAGCATGCTTATATACATTTTTTTATTTGACAAAATACAAATTTTGGGAAGATATTTTTTAAATGCATTTTTTCCTTCTCTATAGGTATTTGTTAGTTTTCCACGAGGGTTGTTCCTTGGATGGTGACCCTCTTTGAGACAAATAATCATGTTCCTTTTACAAAAGTTTTACCAAATCAAGATTCAACACAATGGGCTCCTATGACATAGAATGTGTGGCATTTTTGAGGTCTTGAGATCATTCCCATATCATCTGCAAATTCAAACAAATGAAGTTTTTCCTTACAAATTTAATATTTTTAGAGAATTAGAAATTCTTAATCTAAAATTATAGAATACATATAAATTTAATTTTAATCCATTAGAGCTCCAAATGATGCAATGATGTGAAATTATAAAAGCAATGACAATCACTGAGTTTGACTAAACTTTGTATGTGACATCCCATGAGAGGATGAATGATGGTAGGCAAGATGGCAACTAAAGATGATGTGCATGCTTATATTTTCAAGAGAATGCCTATTAAATGTAGGTGTCAAGATGTGAAATATGAGGTTTGTGATAAACAAACATACATGCTTCAAATAATATGCATAGGTGACAACTAATGGAATGCAGATGAATCCAAGTGTGGTGCATGAACAATAATCTAGAAAGGAGATGCATGCAAATAAAAGCTACACACCAAACATGAAAGATCACAAATTTTAAGTAACAACTAAGCAAAACGCTCAAATCTTGAAATCTATTAAGATTATGCAAATTGATTTGCGATACTCGAGAGAACACAAAAATGAAATGGGCCATAGGGATACAAGACAATCATCATTTACTTAAAGACATAGCAATTGAACTTCCACAACTCTTCGACGTACCCCGTTACACACCAAAGTGTGATTGCTAGTTACTATTTTATTAAGGCCTAAAATGTTCAAAAAAAACTAAAACATTTATGTAGTGCTACGCCCTTAATATTGGTGTACATAGGGTTATGAATAGTCGGCTTGTGGCTATCTTAACTCCTAATTAAGTCATATTATCATTATTATATTATTATTTAGTTGTTTAGGTCAGCCTAAGGCTTCTATAGGTCTATCTAAGTCGGCCTGGGTGATATCCTAGGCATAAATAGGTATATATAGGGGTAGTGAGTCTCATTTCATACGATATTCAGTATTGTGTTCTCATTGAAGACTATTGGAGGTATCCCCCTCGAAGTGGATTAGGAGGTTGCCCCCTTGAAGTGGCATATTATTATCAAGTATTTTTAGTATATTTACTATTATATTCAGATATTGTGCAAGTTGTTTCATTACAAGTGGTATCAGAGCATGATCTTGGCACCGTAAAGGCAAGATTTTTTCTCAACATTGGAGGTGATTTTGGGAAGAGCATAACTTTCAGATTTTAGTGAATTTTTAAAATATTTTTAAAGGGTTTTTGAAGACCATATTAAAGAAGATACAGTCCAGATTTCAAAGGAATTGAAGGAAAAATAAGCGAGTTATTGCAAAATTAGGGTTTCCAACAAATTCGCTCTCAAGGCAGCAAATTTGCTAAGTTTTTGGATTTTTTTCTAGGTAAGTGGTATCTTGGCCTTAGTAAGTTACAATAAATATTTTAGAAAATTTACATTTCATTTGTGTGATTTATTTCAAAAATATTGGTTTCCATCATGACGGGGCCTGCAACAAGAGGCAAAAAGAATGCTGCCACACCGAGGAAATCCTCTGATAAGGATGAGGAAATAATAGAGGATAGTAATCCCAATGAGGAAATGAGTAAGGTCAAAGAAGATGTGTCCTCAATTAAGAAGAACTCCAAGCACAATATAGCAATAGTGTGACAGACAACTTCTTTAGCCAGCTTGCTAAACTTCAACAAACAGGATTAGTTAAGGATTATATTCAAAAATTCCAAATTCTATCATTAAGAGTGGAGACAATTACAGAAGAGAACTTGAATGATTTATTCTTGGGTGGTCTCAAGGATTACATTCAACATGAGGTATGTATGTTTAGTCCTAGCTCATTAAATGAGTCTTTTATCTTGGCACGCAGGGTAGAGGAGAAATATTTGATTCCTAGAAAGCAAGGGGCTAATATGAAAAGAGAGAAAGGATATTCAACACCTTCTCTTCCTCAACCTACTAGGTTGACTCCCCAGCAAATTGAGGAGAAAAGAGCAAAAGGGTTATGTTTCAATTGTGATAGCAAATACAGTCGAGGACATAAATGTAGTGAAAAGAAATTGTTCTATATTGAAGGTCTAAGTGAGGAAGAAGAGGAGGAACCCATATTAGAGGAGGATAGGGAGTCAAGTGAGGAATCACATGATGCTCAGCCAATCATTTCTTGTCATGCACTCTCAGGTTTCAGTGCACCACAAACTCTCAAGGTAGTGGGTTTCTTAAAGAAGCAGAAAGTAACAGTGTTGATTGACTCAGGTAGTACTCATAATTTCATCAACAAAAAGTTGGCAACTCTTCTAAATTGTTTTATATATCCAGCCCCAGAGTTTCAGGTTTTGATTGCAGATGGGGGTACAGTTAGTTGTTCGGGGAAGTGTCATAGCATTAAATTATCCATGGGAGATTATCAACTTGATACCCCAATGTATGCAATATCCATGGGTGCAGCAGATATTGTTTTGGGAGTACAATGGCTTACTACATTGGGAACAATTGAGATGAACTTCCAAGAACTATTCATGAGATTTCAATCAGAAGGAAAGGTAGTGGAGCTAAGGGGGTTGAAGGCAAAATCCCCACAGATGGTAAGCTCTCATCAAATGCAAAAGTTGCTTAAGAAAGGAGCAGATGGATTTGTGGCCCAGCTATGTTCATTAGAAGTCTCTCAATCTAATGCTCCTACTCATCTAGATTTACAAGCAATAATTGATCGTCACTCAGTGGTTCTTGGAGATATGCCTAAAGGACTTCCTCCTAAGAGGGATCATGACCATGCCATACAACTAGTTCCAGGGAGCCAACCACCAAACATCAGGCCTTATAGGTACCCACACATACAAAAAAGTGAGATAGAAAAAATTGTTGAGGAGATGCTAGAGGCAGGAATTATCAGGCATAGCCAAAGTGCTTACTCCTCGCCTGTGGTGATGGTGCGTAAGAAGGATGAAACTTGGCGCATGTGTCCAGATTATAGAGTGCTCAACATGTACACCATTAAAGATAAGCTTCCTATTCCAGTCATTGATGATTTGCTAGATGAATTGAATGGAGCTATGTATTTTACCAAGTTAGATCTTAGATCTGGTTATCACCAAATTCGGATTAAGGAGGAAGATATTTGTAAGACAGCATTCCGAACTCATGAGGGTCATTATGAATTTTTGGTGATGCCATTCGGCCTTACCAATGCACCATCTACATTCCAAAGTTTGATGAATTTCATTTTTAAGAAGTTCTTGAGAAAGTTTGTGTTAGTGTTCTTTGATGATATATTGATTTATAGCAAGACTTGGGAAGAACATTTGCAGCATGTAGATCAAGCATTACAATTACTCAAATATCATCAACTCTATGCTAAGCCATCCAAGTGTGCTTTTGGTCTTAAGGAGGTGGAGTATTTGGGACACATAGTTTCACATGAAGGAGTAAAGGTGGACCCTAACAAAATTAAGGCTATCATGGAATGGCCTATTCCAAAAACCATTAAGAAATTGAGGGGTTTCTTGGGATTGACAGGGTACTATAGAAGATTTGTGAAGAATTATGGTCGTATAGCAGCACCCCTCACCACTCTCTTGAAGAAGGATTCTTTTCATTGGAATGAGTCTACTAATGTAGCATTTGAGCAATTGAAGGAGGCTATGTGTACAACTCCAGTGCTTGCCACTCCGGACTTCACCAAGGAATTCATTGTGGAATGTGATGCTTCTGGAAATGGGATAGGAGCAGTTCTCATGCAAGAAGGTCGACCAATTGCTTTTGAGAGTCATCAATTAAAGGGTAAAAATTAGCTCAAACCTATTTATGAGAAGGAAATGCTAGCAATCCTTCATGCAGTTAAACAATGGAGGCCTTATTTAATGGGTCAACACTTCAAGGTTAAGACAGATCATGATAGCCTAAAATATTTTTTGGAACAAAGACTATCCTCTGAAGAGCAACAGAAATGGGTCACTAAGATGTTGGGATATGACTTTGAGATTGTATATAAGAAAGGGAAGGAAAATATTGTGGCTGATGCACTTTCTAGGAAGGATGAGAAAGATGAAGCCTTATTGTGTGCCCTTTCAATATTACAAGCAAATTGGGTGGAAGAAGCCAAAGCAGAATGGCAAAATGATGTTGCAACAAGTAATCTCATCCAACAATTAAAAAGTGATCCTAGTAGTTCAGATAAGTTTTGTTTGAAGGGAGATATTCTTTGGTATAAAGAGCGTTTGTATCTCTGCAAGAATTCCACTCTTAAACACAAGATTCTCACAGAGCTACATGAGTCCCCAGTTGGTGGTCATTCAGGATTTTTGAAGACATATCATCGGGTCAAGCAAGATTTTTTTGGGGAAGGGTTAAAAGGTGATGTTCAAAAATTTGTGGCTGAATGTTTGGTTTGTCAAAGAAATAAGGGGGAGACAATTAAGACACCAGGTCTCTTGCAGCCCTTATCTATTCCTAGCCAGCGTTGGGAAGAGGTATCCATGGACTTCATCACAGGGCTTCCCAAATCTAAAGGTCATAATGTCATCATGGTAGTAGTTGATCGCCTCACTAAATATGCACATTTCATTGCATTATCACATCCTTTTACAACAAGTGCAGTGGCAAAAGTTTTCTTGGAGAATATCCAAAAGCTACATGGTACACCTAAGGTTATTGTCAGTGATCGTGATCCTATCTTTACTAGTCACTTTTGGAAAGATTTATTCTCATGTTTGGGTACTCAATTGGCTCATAGTTCTTCATACCATCCTCAATCAGATGGGCAAACTGAGGTTGTTAATAAATGTTTGGAAGGATATCTACGTTGTTTCACTTCAGAAAAGCAATCTCAATGGGTAGATTGGCTACCACTAGCAGAATGGTGGTATAACACTTCTTTTCATAGCTCATCAAAAATGTCTCCATTTTTGGCACTTTATGGATATCATCCTCCTTCCATCACATCATCATTAAAGGTGCCACCAAGAGTTCAGGCAGTAGAGGACCACTTACATCATCAACAATAGGTACTTTCAGGACTCAAGGAGAATTTAGCTATGGCACAAAATCGAATGAAACAACAAGCGGACCAACATCGTAGTGAAAGAAATTTTGAAGTTGGGGATTGGGTCTTCTTGAGATTGCAGCCTTATAAACAAATCTCAATGAAGCAACACAAAAAGACTAATAAGTTGTCTCCAAGATATTATGGGCCATACCAAATCATGCAAAAGATTGGTAGTGTTGCCTACAAGCTAGAGTTGCCACCAACAACAAAGATACATCTAGTTTTTCATGTTTCTTGTTTGAGAAGGCAATTGGGCAGAATATTCCTACTCAAACAGTACTACCAGAACTCGATGAAGAAGGAAGAATAATTTTGGAACTAGAGGTCATTCTTCAAACTCGCACAAAGAAGCTAAGGAATAGAACCCTCACTCAGTATCTTATCCAATGGAAGAATTTACTAGTTGAAGAGGCCACATGGGAGGATGAGGAGTTCATTCAAAAGAATCCACACTTGGTTAGCATTGAGGACAATGCTTCTTTGAAGAGGGGGGGCATGCTACGCCCTTAATATTGGTGTACATAGGGTTATGAATAGTCAGCTTGTGGCTATCTTAACTCCTAATTAAGTCATATTATCATTATTATATTGTTATTTAGTTGTTTAGGTCGGCCTAAGGCTTCTATAGGTCTATCTAAGTCGGCCTGGGTGATATCCTAGGCATAAATAGGCATATATAGGGGTAGTGAGTCTCATTTCATACGATATTCAGTATTGTGTTCTCATTGAAGACTATTGAAGGTATCCCCCTCGAAGTGGATTAGGAGGTTGCCCCCTTGAAGTGGCATATTATTATCAAGTATTTTTAGTATATTTACTATTATATTCAGATATTGTGCAAGTTGTTTCATTACATGTAGATTTATGTTCTATAATGCACATGCCAGGTTTGTATTTCTTTGCAACTTTTGCAATTTGGCTTTTCCAAATTAAAGCTATAAATTATTAGTTTTATTAGGGTAATGTCTAATGCACATGTGACCATCTTTATTAATTAATTGAGAAAATCATGTTATATTCTAAATTTCAATTAATTAATAAATACAATCAAATGTGCATCTACAATGTTGGATAGACAAGATATAATATATCAGTTTTATAGTTAAAAAAAACATTAATTTACACAATTTTAATGGATTTATGTATATTTATATTTGATAATTGCAGTAAGGAAAATGATAACTATTTTTTTTGATGGGGGGTTTTATATCATCCACAAGATCATTTTTCTATTTATAAGAGCACCAACCTTAGGTTGGACCTCTTCAGTTGAGAGTCAAGGATTGAGGGGTATCCATTCTGCCAAGCCTCATCATCTCTTATGGTGTCAGGGCCTTGCACTCAACAAGACTTGATCCCATTCAAATCAAAGAACTACTTTATTATTGTCTGAAATCTGAAAAAAAAAAAAAATTAAAAGCTATTTTATTATGGCCTAAAATCTAGAATTTTTTTTATTGTCTAAAATCTACAGAAAAAAATTTAAAACTATTTTATTCTCCTTACTAGTGTATTTATTTCTTTATGGCTTTTTCAATGTTGATTTTCCAAATCACTTTCTCCACTTGCTTTATTTTTTTAATTTGATTCAATTTTTTTAAAAATTTCTTTTAGATTTTTTCTATTTATATGTGTTATTTCCATAATTTTTTACTATGTCCCCTAAAGCCTCATCTCTTATGGTGTCAGGGCCTTGCAGTCAACAAGATTTGATCCCATTCAAATCAAAGAACTATTTTATTATTGTCTAAAATTTGAAAAAAAATAAATTAAAAGCTATTTTATTATGGCCTAAAATCTAGAATTTTTTTTATTGTCTAAAATTTAGGGAAAAAAATTAAAAACTATTTTATTATCCTTACTAGTGTATTTCTTTCTTTATGGATTTTTCAATGTTGCTTTTCCAAATCACTTTCTCCACTTGCCTTATTTTTTTAATTTGATTCAATTTTATTTTTAATTTCTTTTAGGTTTTTTCTATTTATATGTGTTATTTCCATAATTTTTTACTATGTCCCCTCTAAATTATTAGTTGTATTATAATATATAGATCTTATATTAAAAATTTAAAAAACCATAAATTTACTAGAGCTCAAAGATTAATATTTATGAAAGCATGAAAGTAGTTTAGAATATTAAATTTGATTCAGTTAAGTAGAGTATAAGTTAATAAAATTCTCAAAACGATAAGTACTAGTACATAAATTTTTAATAAAAGTTGTTATAAGGATATCAATTTCAATAGTGACATGGTCGACTTTCCTTTTCACACTGTATGGTTATTGTATTTATATTTGATTTAACTAAATAAAGCTCTAATATTCATGTGATAGTGAAGTGATGCTATCATACTAATACTCGACAGATTGTCAAAGCCAAATTCCCAAGTCAAATTTTGACAGAAAATAATGGAGGGCTCCAAAAACAATTTGACACCGAATAATGTTTTGGTTGGCCCAAAGTTTCCTGTAAACTTTTGGAAATAGCCTCAAAATTTCCTTAAAATACAATCTGTAAACACAGAAGTTTGTTAGAGGCACTTCACAGAGAGACGATGGCTTGCAAAAGAAAATTTGACCATTCAAGCTTCATGGATGGTATTGAGAGAATCAGAATCAGTTGGGATAAGATTATCAATGAAGAAAAAGAAGGGTATATTTCTCAAACAAGTAAGCCGCATTATACCAACTGGGTCAAACTTGGAATTGGGCCATGCAGAGAGGATGGCTCAAACAAAGATATATATGGCCAGGGCAAGGGCAAAGTGAAGAAAGATGACTGGCTCACACTTGGAATTGGCTCATGCACAGAGGATGGATCAACCAAGTATATATACGGTGTGCATGTGGCCAAGGGTGCAGAGAAGAAAGGTGAGAGTTCATCAAGTTGGCCATGCAGAGAGGATGGCTCAAAGGAAGATTCAATGTTGATGGATCATATTCCAAAGGACATCTTATACTTAATATTGTGCAAACTTCCTCTTCATAATCTGATCCAAGTTGAAAGCGTGTGTAAGTCATGGAAAACTATTATTTCTAGCTCTGTTTACTTTCACAATCTGTGGGAGCAGAGTAATATGCAAATGTGGCTGGTGATGGATCATTATGATGAAACAAGTGGGTCTTCTAATGGGCTTGTACTCTTTGACATCAGTAGAAGGCTAATGTTCAGGAAGATATTTAATGATGAGTGGAGATGCAATTACTCACAATGGTTTCTCAGATCTGGAGATGGAGGCCTCTTGGTTTATAGCTGCAAGAGAAATGGAACTCTTCGAGTGATCAATCCATTGACTAAGCAATACCATTGTCTTGAAGATGCAAGACTGACCAAAAAAAGCAGGATTTCATTTTACATGAAAAGATATCATGATGATGTGGCTGTGCACCTCAAGTTTGATTCAAAGGAAAAGACTTATCAGGTAATTGTTATAATTGGAAATCTTTATCTTCTCAGAAAAAAGACATTACTTGTTTTGATTTATAGATCTGCAGAACAGAGATGGGAAATTAGAGAGAGTCACTTGGATCAAAGAGTGAATGGAAGTATGATAATTAGCTTTTTTCCAAGCACTTTCCTGCAAAACCAAAAAATCTACTGTATTTCTGAAAATGGGGCAGATGTGGGTATCTATGATCTGAATGGAGATAGAAATAGCAGGTTTCTTTACACTTTGGGGGTGCAAGCTGTAATGCACCAGACCTTGGGAATTGTTATGTATAAGGGCAGAATAATAATGGTTTGTGAAAGTAACCCAAGGGGTCTCCCACCATATACATATGCTTTGATTTTTTATAGGCTTGATGAGGTTGACTTGGAGTGGAGATCTGAATATGCAACAGTTGAATTGGCCAATTATTTGCCTCCTAGAGTGATTTGTTGTGGAGGGGATTATATTTGGTTAATTCACCAAAGCGAGGCCAATGTCAGCTATATAATTTCTATAGATATAGATACTGGGGAGCTGAACATATGGCCAGAATTTTTCCCTTCTATGTTCAATGTGAGAAACTGTCTATCCATGCCACTAAATTTTACCCATGCTCTTAGATTTCCCGAGTTTTGAGTTCTGGTGTTCTACTGTAGGCATTCTTCTTGCCTTTTAGGGCCCCTTAATTGGATTACCATTGCCCTTTGTGGGTACCAATATTATTTTATTTTATTTGTTTTTTAAACCAATGAAGTCTGTGTGAGGCCCATGCCTCCTTATAGCTATTTTTGTATTTGGATAGTTATGATTATTGAAGAGACTTGTTATATTTTGCTACAATTATAGATTTGTATTGAATTGCTAGATCTGTCATAATTTCATAATTTCTGTAAACGGTAAAATGTGATGTGGTTATGTGATCTGGTATTGATTAAATGTGTTGTTTAGATTTTCATTTAATTATGATACTGTTAATTAAAAAAAAATTCTGATATATTAATGCTTTTGTCCAAGTGTACAGATTAAATTCCATGACCAATGAAAAAATCCCAAGGTTCCCCAAGAAACTATTGTTGTGTTCCTAGTGTACCCAGGCTGCAAGTGTGCAGATTAAATTCCATGACCAATGAAAAGATCACACGAGGTTCCCCAAGAAACCTAGTGTACTCAGGCCTCATCCTAAGAGAAGATTAATGTCTTCATATATTTAATGTTGTGGTATGTACGTGTTTAATTAATTTTTCTATTTATATTTGAATTAGCAAAAGGCTTCCCCTAACTTGGTGGAAGCAAGAGGTAGGTCTTTATGCAAATTTTGAATGAAGGAAAAGTCTTTTGGGATTGAAATAATTTAATTTGTTGGCTGTATGTTTTCTTTTCTGAAGTTTGTTTTTTCTTTTCTGAAGTATCTTTTAGATGTGGTTGAGAATTCCATCTTTGTGTGTTGATTTTATTTTCTTCAAGAGACTTTTGGGGATGAGTTGTTTGTGGTACTGATCTTTCCATTTTGGGTTAAGATCCACTCAAGTTTGGAGTAGAGAGAGTTGTGGAACTTTTGGAGATAGGTTGTTTAGGGTGTTGATCTTTCCCTTTTGGGTTAAAGTCCACTGAAGTTTGAGGTAGAGAGTTGTGGACCCTCTCTTGGGGAAATTGATTTGATTATGTGATGGCATGAGTGTCATAGTGATTTTGGTGGATGAGATTGAAATAATAGAGTAGTATTATGGTACCTGTTGTGGTGAGGAGTATGTATTGTGGATGAAGATTATTCTAGTTATTTGATAATGAGTTATGAAATGGGTAGGTGAGTTAGCTAGCTTGGCCATGTGGTCTCTGTTTTGTGTTGTAGAGTTTTTTGGATGATACTCCTTCAAAAGAACTTGGCTGTTCACTCCCTTGCTATACACGACTTCATTGTGATGAGTATATTTTATGAAGAATTAGTATTCCACATGAGTGAGCTAGAAATACTACACTCTATTGATGAAGAAATGCTCTTTCTGTTCATTCATTTAAATTATTCTTCCTCTTGTCATTTGTAAAAATGATGTGCTATTTACTGGAGAATACAAGAGTAGTAGTTTAATTTCATTCATTGAGTACTTCCAGTTGAATTATATTTGTGATTACTTTTCATTGAAAGGTATTTAGTAAATTAAGAAATTAGATTTACATTCTTTTGTAATGATTTTCTACCAACTTTGTTTATACAAAATCTTTTGAATGTATATATGTAGGATAAATATAATGGATCCATTATATATTAGTTCATTTAATTATTTTTGTTTATTTTTATTAAAAAAATAATAATAGATTAAATTTTTTATGTTGCTCCTACCCCCAACTTCTCAACTTGTGCTTCTTCTTTTATTAAATTTTATTTTAATACATTTAAAATTTTAAAACTTTGTATTCAAGAGTTAAAAAAAAATAATCCCTTTTCAATATATTTCTTAAAGTATATCTCCAACCCAAGAGGTAGATTTTGTAGTAGAGCAAATGCATAATAATAAAATATATAAGAAAAAAAATGCATGCATGTATTATCATTATACAAATCTACATTTGGAAATATTTATTTATTTAATTATCTACCAAAAAAGAAAAAATTGTGGCAAAAAAAATCAAGTAAAAATTAATTCCTCTGAGAGACCTTGAGAGAATTTATCTCCCTTTTATCTCCCTTCCTTTGTAGCACGTGCATGCATGTGGTCTTTTTGGTGAATATCAAAAAAATAAACAAATATAAAATGATAAAAAGATAAATAAAAAGATATGTAACTAAACAATAAAATAATTAAGAAAATTCAATCCAAATCTCTCACATTCTCCAAGAGGGAGAAGAAGAAAAATAAAGAAGAAATTTGAGAGTCAATTTAGGAGAAAATGAAATGGAGAATCAAACCCTCTTCAAAACTCCACTCCATTGAGTAGCTAGGGGTTTCTGGAGTCCATATTTTCTACAATCTTTGAAACCTACAATCAAACCTTAGCTAAATATTCATCTCCCTTCCTCTGTAGCATTTGCATGCATGTCTTTTTGGTGAATTTGAAAAAAATAAACAAATATAAAAATCTAAAAAGATATGCAACTAGACAATAAAATAATTAAGGAAATTCATTCCAAACTCTCTCATTCTCCAATAGGGAGAAGAAAAATAAAGAAGAAATTTGAGAGTCAATTTAGGAGAAAATGAAATGGTAAATGGGAAGAAAAATATTTATGATTATTTTAATTATCTTAGAAAGTTTAAAAAAAAATATTAGTAAGTTGCCTTATTAACTCCTTAAATGTAGCCAATTTTTAAAATTTTAGTAGTATTCATAGTGGTATGTGATTAAGATTTAGAAATAAATATTTCTTTAATCTTAATATTCATTTTTAGAATTTATTATTTGATGATTTTTTTATTTAAAGTTTTTATTTAATTTATTTAATTTTATTTGTTATATTCTATTTAGTAAAGGATTCAATTATTGTTTTAATGGTGTTTATTTATCATCTTAAAATTAAAATGTCATATAGGGATGGATTAAAATATATAATTTATTTATAATTAATGCTTTTAGCTAAAAAAAATATTATTACTAGTATATTTATATTTTAAAAAATATATCCACAAAAATATTTTTATTTTTTGTGCTTTTATAAATTTTGTGATTTTCTCAATTTCTTTTTTTAATGTTTATTTTTATTTGGCCTAGTTTTTTAATTTTTCCACCTTTTTTCATTCAATTTCTAATTTCTTTTTGTTTCCATAGTTTTTGTGATTTTTTCACCTTTTTTTCCTTAAATTTCCAATTATTAATTTGGTTTTTACTTTTTAATTTTTTCCTTTTAATTTTTTATTTATTCTAATTTCTTTTTTAGTTTTTTTTGGCTATATATTTACATAGAAAAAATGAGTGCTCTCATCTCCACCTCATGACATTATTATTATTATTATTTTTAATTTTCTTAAATATTTTAACCTTAGGTTAGACAACCTTATCCCTTGAAAAAGTATCTATGGTCAACTTCTCTTGGTCAAAACTCTTTAAATTTTTTTAGATAATTTAAAAATAATCTAGTTGGATGTCCATCACTTAGTCTAGGGTGTAGCAATGAGATCTCACCACCCATCTTATTATCTTCTATTTCACCATGTGCAGTGTGCCTTCATATTTGCTTACACAATAGTGTTGAGTGTGCATCATCTTCCACTAAATGTGGTATTTACTATAGTTAGGCATGTAGAATGTCAAAAAAAATGATTTACATTATGCTTATGTCCATTTATACTTCTTGTATGGGTGGGCATTGCAGTCTATGTTGCTCCATCAATAAAAATGTGTTAGAAGAGTTTATGATTCAAAGTATTAATTTAGATAGTTTTTAATTATTCAGAAATACTTGAAAGTTATTTAAAAGAATGGTTGTAAGCCAATTTTATGATCTAATTTATCAACCTCTACAAAATATATTGCTTTATGTTTTGTTTATGCTATTCAAATATAAAGATATGTGATTTTCTTATTTTATGTGTGCTCTCTAACCCTAACAGTAGTATGAGAGGAGGTTAAAAAAATGGAAGAAAGGTAAAGAAATTTTATTGTTTGCATTTTTGTTTAAACATGGTAGTTATTTCAAATTGAGGTGATGCTGATTTATGTTTCACTTCGTCTTGTGATGACTTAGTAGGCTAGCCAAGAATTTTTAAAAAAATTCTGAAGTTGTTTGCAAGGGAGTTTTTTTCATACGATGTGCCATTGTGCTAAAGGCTCACCACATTTAGAGTTTTATTTTTTATTTTTTCAAATCCCACTAATAGAAATAAGAAAAATGATCTTCAATAGAGGACATTCATTCATAGAGAGTTTAAAAAGGAGAGGCTATTTTGTTACAAGAGACCCATATCCAATTTGTATACTCCATTCTCTCTTTTTTGTTTTTCGTTTTTTAAGTGTATTTTATATTAAAAATACAAAAATAATACACAATTCATATCAAGTATAGGTGGAATGAAATTATGCATACAAAAGAGTTTATGGTAAAATGTAATAACCACCTTGGTTACTACTTTTTTTGCATTTCCTTACACATCAAGTACTAACTTAATCGACCAATCGACTTCTATCCAATATAGAAGTGTTAGCTTTATAATCTTACCAACCATTCCCATGGTAGCAAATCTAGGCCATAATCTTACACATATGTACTAAAATGGTAAGCTCCCAATGTCAGGGTCATCCCTAGACCTTGACCTAAACCTCAAGGGTTCATTCATAATGGTCTTGCCTATGTATCCCTTTTTAGGAATTAGAGGTTTTGTAGTTTGTACACCAGTAATAGAGAGACTTCATCCTCTTATCTTAGATGGGATTTTCATCCTCTATTTTAAATCACAACCATTAATCAAGCTTATGTTTTCAATTCAATCCATATACAATAGTATGATAGCAAATGCATTCTAGTCAAATGTTAGTTCAAAGCCAACATCAATGTATGAACACACACAAAACCACATAGTGATCAACTCATGCGTACATCACATTTACATAGGAATTGTTTCAAGCATACCTCACATATATACAATGTGACTAGCTCACACTTGCATTACAAATACACAATATGAATAGCTCATACACACATCATAGGTATACACAGTGACTAGCTAGTGCATACCTCACGTATACACAATGTGAATAACTTATGCATACATCACATATACATAGTGTGAATAGTTCATGCATACAACACATTACACAATGTGAATAGTTCATGCATGTGCACATATACACAATGTGACTAGTTCACACATACATCTCATATACACAATGTGATTAACTCACACATGCATCACATATATACACATTGTGACTAGCTCTTGCAAACATCACCTATACATAATGTGACTAGCTTGGGCATGTGTTAGATATACATAGTGTGACTAGCTTGTATACACATCATAGGTACACACAGTGACTAACTGACAAAAGGTAGTTGCAACTCCTTATGCAACCATCTTCTCTTTTACCCATTTCACTAATAGATAAGCCCTTAAGTGCATCTCAGATAGAAAGAGGGATGTAGATGCATCTCATACTACATGGTGGTCTCATCCATTTTCTCAGTTCACTGCTATTTATGATGATGATGAGACAAGCATCCCATACTACTTGTTGTCATCACTAGTAAGGGCATAAGTGTAACAACACACGACACATGGGGTCATTAATACACATGTGCACAGTGATTGAATCAAATATATAATGATCAACTAGTTATCAATAGGAAGTGGATGTGACCTACTGCATGCATCTTCCCATTACTTGGCTCACTAACACTTACCCTTTAAGTACATCCCAACCAGAAAAAAGGAATGTCGGTGCATCCCATACTACACAGTGGGTCCCATCCTTTTCATTCATTGTCAGTTGTGATGGCAAGCAAGCATCACATACTACTTGCAGTAATCACCAGCCAAGGAGTAAGTGTAACAACATACATCACATGAGGCCATTAATAATATTTTCAAAGCCTGCTGAACCTTTCAAGTTGGTGGATCTTGCCATCTATTACCTCCATGCCATTATAAAAATTTGGTCCAACCTAGTATGGGGTAGCTCCTACCATATGCTACCTACATGGTACTAGTGAATGTCAACTAAGCCCTATCATACCATGGGTAGCTCTCAACATATGTTATGTTTGTCCTACTAGCAATGGATGAATAAAGTCTTAGATATGGTAGATGACACCTGACATTTGTCACCTACATGGTAGTCGTGACATCTATCTAAATTTCTCTTGTATCATATCATGGATAGCTCCTAGCATCCTTCACATTTTTACTACTGGTGAAAGTTGACTAATCTTCAAGATACAACAGATAACACTTGCCATCCATCACCTACATAGTATTGTAACATTTATCTATGTGCATCTATATCAAACTTAGTTCTAGCATGTGGAGTCATCTTATAGCTAGTTGAAACACAATCAAGATATCACAAGGATTCACAAACACTAGGTAGGTTGAGTTGGTTACATACTGTTACCCAATTGTGCCTTCCAACCCAATCAGGTTAGGTTGTAACAACATTTATATTTTCTATTTTGAGGAAGTAGATAAGTTCAAGGGGAAAGGAGAAGAAGGTTGAAGATTCTTAGTCAGCCCTTGAAGGCCTACTATCCTGGTGGAGGGCCATTCCGATGATCACCATTACTAGAATCATGTAGCAACTCAGTAAGAGTTGGTATGAACCAAATAAGATAGGAATGACACTCCAACATAGCAGGAGATATCCTAGGACTAACAGGAGAAAGGAAAGCTAATCTATGTGTTACAAATTGTGTTGTAGTTTGTTTTCATTGTTCATTCTTTACAGTTGATACATTATCAAATGAAAAAAGGTACACAAATTTTTCTAAATCTATTCATGATTATGAACATTTGTATCATGCAATCATTTTCAGTTTATCTTTATGCATTTGATTCACAAAGGAGAAGCAATATACAAAAACATTGCGTAAAATAGCTATTCATATTCAAAAGGAAAAAGTGTTTATATGCTCCCACACAAGTAGTGGGATTAATTGTACAAGATGAAATGAAAGAAAACAAGTACATGTGAAATAGAAAATAAACATATAGGAGGGAGAAGGATCCGTCATTGCCTGAATGACGAACCCCAAAAGTTGGTAGTATCATCTTCTGATTTGTCATCAGTATCTCTAAGAATACCTACAAAAGAGACAAAGTCAGAATGTTAGAGCTTAGGGTTCATTTTCACTCCTATATGAAATAATATCAAAATGCACCTGCTATCTTACACAAGCATCGAGTCATGAAGATGAAAGAGATAAACATACATCAAATGTAGATATACAATCATAAGAAGAAGCAAGAAAGAGTTATAGCATCATCAAGAGAGGGTAATCGGCCTTCATGTTTTCTCTAACAAGTTTGTTGAATGTGCAAGCATAGATGCATGAAGACTTTTCACTGATAATTTACCTTTAAGTTATCATAGAAATCCCATAGGAACACCAAAGATTAAAGAGCTAAATGCAAATATGCATCTAGAGAGAACTATAATGAAGCAATTTGAACATTGTGGAATGTTGAAAAAGATAGCTATCAAATGTCACAACAGTCACACTAAGGAGCAGCAATATGATAGTGCATGTGCAATGTGATGACAGTGTGAAGTTCATGGTGGATAGCATAATAGTTAGCAAATAATGACAGTTGTATACAGACCTAAAGAAGAGTAGGTGAGGTCTTTAGTGACTGTCACAACTATGGGAATACATAGACAAATGAGATGACTATTTACCACTTTTTGTTGTGAAGGAAATGTAAAATTGCCAGTGAGTGTTTGACCACTAAAATGGATGATATTCAAGTAGTGTGGTTTCAAACAACCCAAAAGCAATAATCATCATGACTATCCCAACACAGTAGAAAGAAAACTATTTGGTGAAGCCATATGCAGAAGGTCAAAATATTTAAGATGCATAACTGTTGGAGCAAAGATGAGAAGTTATGCTAAGCGGATGATGGTTTAGGGTATTGAAGGTCTATTTAAACAAGGATGGTTCTAATTGAAAACAATAGGCAATTGGAGTAGAGATAAGCAGTGATTGTCCCAGATCTGCAAAAGCAATGCCATGGATAACAAAGACTGTATAAGAGAAACATAGACAATATCTTTGAAGTTTAATGATCTGCATTTAAGGGTTCTACTTTAGGATTGTTTTCATTTTTTTTCTTTTGGCATTTTATGAGTTTGATTAAGAGCAAGGAGTAGTACTCAAATGATAACTTGGATAAATCATCATAGGGGTAAGCACAACGTAAAGGAGCTTATCATCAATAATCATAAAGCAACATTTATGACAGTCCATTGTCAAGAAAATGTAATGAATAAGCAAAACAAGTAATAGCTATCATGAACAATGAAAAGGCAATCAAAGATTGCATAAAGTGACATGGGGATAGTCACCAGTTCCAGGTTATGACAGAAAGAAATAAGTCCCATTTTCATAGTGTTTTTCAAAGAGGAGCAACCATTTTCCATCACTAAGAGACAAAGGACGAAACCCTAGCATAATGAAGCCAAAGTTGTCTTTTACATTCTCAAGAGCAAGAAGAAATGGAAAACTTTCTACATACTATTATCCAAACAGAGGGCACATATAGATGCATTAAGATAGATTCAAAAACAACAAGAACAAGAGTAGTTTGTTCATCCTTTACTAGAGAAAAGTTTTTCCTTTTTATACTTAGCAATAGAAAAGAGCAAATCATTGGACAATATGTCATCACTGGGAAGCAACAAGGTCCTCAAACCCTAGAGGGTTTCATATATGAAACAACAAAATCCTAGCAAAATTTCAAAGAAAAGAGGGTCTTAAGCATTTCCACAGAAATAACAACAAAATGAACATCCATCAGAGCACAAAGTTACAGGCTTTTCATTATTCGCAATAAAGAATAATTGAAGCTGGGTTTTCTTTTCTTTTCTAAAAAATAATAGCATTCATAAAAAAAAGACAATTATAGTCTTCTGCACATTTATTCCATAGCCTTTACTAAAAAAGTAAAAGAAAACAACATATGAAACAGAGAAAGAGGACAAAGAAAAGGCCTTTTATTTTATTTCATGTATGACAAAACAGAAGGAACATCACATTTCCATAGTTTGAACTAGTAGGGATGAGAGACTATCCTCTCAGTCACCATATCATAGCAAAACCATCTTTTACTTCTATTGTCCAAATAAAAGGAGATATACCAGAATAGTAAAGAAGAGTTAGAATAAGAAGCTTACCAATGTAGGATAGAGAAGGAAAGTGGCGCCTTATGATTTTTTTTGAGTTGAAGAGGATAAGTCAAAATTGTAACCATTTTTTTCCTTTTCCCTTGCATGAGAAGGAGACAAAAAAACACTGTATTTAAACACTTATTAAGGTAATAGTTCATACATTACCTTAATATTTATTTCATAAAACCAAGGAGATAATTACAAAACACCTATTAAGGTAAATCATGCAAAAGAATTATCCTTAATACTTGTCAAAATAAGTATTTTTTCCCTCAAATCATGCAAAGAATAAAAGAAGAGTTAAACTAAGGTGAAAAACTCATGCAAGATAAGATTTTGTTTCTATTTTTGACTTGGAGTCAAACAAGCGTAGTTTTGGCAAATCTTTTTTTGGTCAAACACCTTGAGAGGAGGAGTTTTGAGCTAAAATAGCTAAATTTGGAGCAGTTGTGGGGCCCTCTATTTCAGGGATTTTCCTCTTACTCACCCAACAACTGGGAGTTGACTTTTCTAGGCTACTCATGCATCACTTGGAGTGTAGTTTGATAGGAGTTGATCTTCCCTTTGCTTTTTGAGACAGATTTTTGTATTATAGGAGAAAAAATTATGATTTTTTCTTAGTTCTTGCTTTTTATCTTGCCTTTGCACATTGCAGAGACATATTTTCAGTATTGTAACTCAACATATTTTACAGGTTTTTACACAACATCGGTTTACTTTTTAGCATATTTCATGGTTATTGCAAAGTTTTCCTTCCATTTTTCAAAATCAGGCATGTTTCTTCTCAAATTTAGGTGTCTTGTTCTCTTTTGAATGATCTAATTAAAAATTATTGTGTTTTAAATCAAAACCTTTAAGTTTTCTATATCATTCTTTGAATGCAAGTATACAGAAAAAGCAATTCATTATCACAGGTTGTAGGCTATGCAAGTATTCTCTTATCTTTCTAAGTGTGAAAATACTAGTTTTTTCTTCAAAGAATATAGAGATTTTAAGGCCTTTCTATGAAATATTATGTGTTAAAGTTGCTCAAACTGAGTTGTAAGAACATATATATTGAGAAATAGTTGTGGATCAAGTTGCAAGTTAGAATTCAATCATTGGTACATCACCCCTTAGGATAAATTTTAGTTTATTAATCATCCTTCTATCTCTTTTCCTTGAAAGCACATCAGATCTAAGGTGCATTTAAAGGGAGCCAGCTCTTTCAAAGGTTCACACCCATCATAGACAACCCACAATCTAAGAGTGATCCTATGTGTCATGAGATTGTTAAGCTTATTGCTTGACAGGGTGCAATCCTTTGTGACAACACATACCACATACAGTGATCCATAAACCTAAACACATGGTCTTATAGGTCTTGGGGTCAAAATTACCAATACACAAGTGACACATTAAACCCACATGAGTTGGATCCTATCTACTTACATATGCATAAAATAATTACAACTCATGGAGTAATCTCAAAGGCCATTCAATACATTCAAACTGTTGCTTGCAAAAACATTATTTATTAGATAGAAATCAAACTTGTAGTAGTAATATTAGACAATATTCTACTTCTGAGAACTTAACATTTTGTATATTACCAATTGTTAATCTTAGTATACCATTATCAACAAAATAGATATAAAGGTAAAACATCATACCATATTTGGTATTACTTACCATTAATTGCCTATAGTTGGCAAAGGCAGTCATGAGTAACTCCATCCTAAACTCAACATAGATCTAGGCACATATTCAAAGTAGGCAAATCATCCACACATATTAAAATTTGTTCACATCATCATATCATAATGGTTTAATTTAGTATCATCATTAAATACAAAGTTAGTAGGTTTCTATAACTCATTTATAGTCATGTCATAGCCAAGTTTAGTATCCCCTTATTTCTTAGAAGAATAGACCTCTTGAGTGTCTTGAGTCTAACCTATACCATCCTATACTTATCCATAAGCCCAGACACAATGCCATAGTGTTTAGCACACAAAACTCTAATAATTTAAGTCACAAAAAGTCTAGAGGCATTCTCATGCATTTACATTAGAGGCAAACCATGATGACAGTAACTCTAAAAGTTCATCCATTGATTGGAGTAGATTTTGGAAAGTCAAACACCACAAATCCTCAAAGTAAATTATCTTAATGATGATGGAGTGACTTTTATTTCCTCATGCCTGTATATTAGGGACATATTAATTGGAAAGGTGAGTTCATAGCCACTTATGTAAATAAAACTAATATTTAATTTACTTTATATTCAAAATATATCTAAACAACTAACACAAAAAATAAAATATTTTCATTAATCTAATATTAACAAAGTATAGTAAAATCTATAAAATATAATGTACTTACTCAAATAACTTTTACACTTGTCTAGTATACTTTGCTCCTTTTTTTATTTGATTTGATAAAACCCTAATAAAATATAGTTATAAAATATTATTATACAATCCCTAAAAAAATATAGTTATAAAATATTATTTTACGACACTATATTATCTTAACACAGTTAATTTTTATAAAACAACAGTGAATAAAAACCAAGAAGTTAAATATAATTATGTAGAAAACAAAAGAAAATTAAATTAGAGACTTTATAGTAAAATGTATAAAATATAATGCACTTACCCCTAAGCTTCTCATTTCATTTGATATTTTTGTGATTTATGTTTGAGTATTAGTTGTATATTTAATTTATGTCAACTTTATTCTTATGTGTATTCATTTAATAAAAGTATGTGGGTTATATTTTAAATTTAATTTTTATGTGCATTCATTTAAAAAATATATCGGTTATATATTTTTTAAATTTAAAATAGTTACTTTATAATTTTTATATGCATTCATTTAATAAAATTATGCCAGTTATATGTTTTAAATAATAAATCTACTATTTTTAAATAAAAATATCCTTAAATTAAAGAAAAAGGAAATAATTCTATTAAAAAAACTAAACAAATGAAAAAAAAGTCCTATATTTCCCCCTTCTTTTTTCCTTAAATAAACATGGCAAGAGGTAGAAATCCAAAACTCGTGATTATATCACTAAATTTAACCTTTTCTAATTTTTTTTAAACAAATATCATCTCTCTACCTTTTCTTATTTCTAGATGTTGTTTTCCAACTTACCCCCTTTTCTTCTTGTTTCATTCCCCTTGAATCCCCCTTGTTTCTTTAAAAGGCCAAGGCTACAATCCAAGTCATTATATTTCTCTTCCTGATGATGGATCATTGAATGTGTTTTAAAATTTCATAAAAAAAGATACACAGTTAAATCTAAAAGCATTTAGCGTAGCCACATTATATATTTTTTATTGTAAATTTGGACCATTCATCAGTAGGTGACATATCTGATGGTAGAGGTTATGCTGGTTTTTCTTTCCCTATAGGCAATCCCTTTATAAGGATATTGTATTATGGATGTGAATAAGTAGAGTAGAAAGTTGAGTTTGGAAAAACATGCACTATTGGATTGAAGTCTAAAGAGGATATTCATAGTGTTGTATTGTAAACTCTATTGAAGTTAATACAGACTGGTGCGTCTCTTCTTATGTGGAGTTTTTTTCTTGAAAGAGTTTCTCCACGTAAACACTATATTATGTTTTTGATCTTCTATTCCATTATTTATTTGTGTTGATTTCATACTATCTCCATTTTGGTTCTACACATTTAAATATGTATATTAGACTTGTAATCATATTTTCGTTGATAATTATTTACCTTCATTTCTAATAACTGAAGCATTTTTTAACATTGCATTCTTCGCCACCATGGGAAAATGAATTTGAGTTAGAAAAATTAAGGTAGTTATTTGTAGGTGGACACAATATCCATGTGTACATGTAAACAAGACATTCCTAGGTGTCATGGTTTGAGAGAACAATTGGGCCAAAGTTTGACATCTTTTTGATCTCTTAAGGGACTCTCTCAATTTGGTGTAAAACAAAAGGATTAGGATTCTTGGCCATTGAAAATACACTTCCATTAGCATTCACCTAACCACCTCGATGTGTTGGCACCATCAATTCAGTCCCACGAGGTGTTTAATGAAAATTTTTACTCCTAGCATCCTTTCATTGGATGAAACTAAAGCATTTTCTAACATTACGTTTGTTGCCATTGTAGGAAAATGAATTTGAGTTAGCAATAGTTGAGGTAGATATTTGTAGGTGGACCTGACATACACCTATACATCTAGAGACATTCCTAGGTGACATAGTTTGGAGAATAGTTGGGCTAAAGTTAGGCACCTTTTTGGTCTTAAGGCTCTTAAGAGACTCTCTCAGTCCAATGTAATCCAAAAGGATCAAGACACTTGGCCATTGAAAAGACACCTACATTAGCATTCACTTGCTCACCTTGACATGTTAACACTTGTTGAAAGGCACAAAACAACTGGGAAGGGGGATGAATTGGTTGTATCAAAACTTTAACTTCTTCAAAGAAAATCACTTTCACATTCACTTACTTTAACTCCTTATTCTGTTATGAAGATTAAACATGAATAGCAGAATCAAAACATAAACACATCAACACCATACACACATGAACACCAAACTTTTTACATGGAAAACCCTAAATAGGGAAAAACCACAGTGAGTGTTATCTCACATTATAATGTAGTAACAATACCGAATAACAAAAGAGGCTCATTGCCAAAGGGCTCATTGCCCAAAAGGGTGGCTCACTGCCGAGGGTTGGCTTGCTACTAGGGGTCCGAGGGTTGGCTTGCTACTAGGGGTTGGCTCACTGCCAGGATGGGTGGCTCATTGCCAGGGGTTGGCTCACTACCAAGATGGGTGACTCACTACCATGAACTGATATAGTAGTGTAGACACCTAAAAATGTCTCGACCACCAAACTGATTCCCGACACCCCTAAACCTACCAATTCCCTTTCCAACTAATTAATTAAATTTTTATTTAATTAATCACCCTGTTCATTTTCCAAATCCACACTATTTTATCCCAAAATTGAATTAATTTTATAAATTCAATAGTCCAAACCTTAGCCAAATGATTCAATAAATATGCAAAATTTATTAAATCAAATCCCCATTTTCCCTAAATCCAATTAATTAGTTAAAACCATGTTAACTAATTAATCCAGCCTACTAATTAGCCTATCCCTACCTTAGACAATTAAATAGCTATTATTTAATTGCCTACTCTAGCCTATCCCATCCTAGCCTTAGGATTAATTAATTAAATCACTAATTAATTAATCTTATCCCCCCTCTAATTCCTCTACTAATTTATTCCAGCCATATTAATTAGGTTAATCACCCTAATTAAGAAAGTCAAATCCCCATTAGCACTTCTCTCCACATTCCTCAAATTTAAAATTCAAATAAATCACACATCACATTTACTCCTCTTACACATGTCATAACTCTCTTCCCCAAAATGAATTTTTAATTCATTTTACCCCTCCCTTTTGTGAATTTTTAATTCACAAATAATCCATCTCACCAAACCTCATTTATTCACCCCTTTCCCAAAAATGAATAAAAGATTTACTTTTATTCCTAGCCCTCCATCTTCCAAGATCAAATCTAGGCCCTCCACCTCACTTTCATCCTCCACCATTGATCTCTCCAATCAATCTCCACCCTTGGATCAAAATCCTCTTCAAAAGTCTATAAATACAACCTCTCACAAGTCATTTTCATCATCCATTTTCATGCAAAGTTACCATGCCAAAATTACACTTGAGCTTATAGTGAGTTGCACATTTGAGAAGGCATTTCACATTTGAATCAATGGTCTAGGGACAATCTTGGTCTTGGGAGCCTCTCTTGGGTGCAAGGGCTCCTCTTTCCCTTGATGGGATTAGGTTTTGCATGAGGTATAATCTTGTGTTTTGTTTACATTTGGTTTTGCTTTTACCTTATTGCATTTCTCTAATCTACAAGTAGCATCTACAACATGCCTAAGTTCAGTTCCATTGAAGCACAATACATCTCCTCTTCTCTACTCTACTTTTTCAATTCACACTTTATTTTCACATCTTCAAACCATCACACCTCACTCATGAATTCATGTTTTCACTTCATTTTGTTTTCCTAATCTACAATACATTTATACAAATCATCAACCTTGGAATGTACATCAAGGTTGGCATTACAATCTACAACCATTGGAACTATCTCCAAAGTTGACATACATACATAAATCAAATTAGGACTAGACCTAAACAAACTTGCAGAGCAAATGAATGAAAGAGGAACACTTCATGGCTTATATCAGATCCAAATACATCATCACATGCTACAACACGCTTCCATAATCCATGAATCACCTTTGCAACATGTGTAACTAACTAGGTCAGTCAAAAATAGTGCACACATCAAGAACACTTAGATACATGCTTCCATGAACTTCATTATAGATTGTGGATCAAGCACATGCCTTCAATGCATTATGGAGACATCCACTTGTAACAACATATAATCACTTCAGATTTGACAAATCCAACCGCAATAGATCTCATTTGAAGAAAACAAATATCACTTGAAGACACATCATAGACTGCTTCTCAACAAACATTGTCAAACTCTGTTAATCAATAAATTGCTTTCTGAAGCACCAAATAACAAAACATTTGGAATGAAGATAGATAAGGACCTTATAAGATTAAGTCCAAAATTGTAAGACCAAAATCCAACCTTTAGAGAAATGCGGAGCAAAATGCTCTCTCCCTATCACTCTGCAAACATTGCCAGGCACAATCTTAAAACTAGTGAATATATCTTTTTCTACACAGTGATCTAAACTACCAAATTCTAGATTTAGCATCTTCAAACACTTCTCTAAAACATATTCAAATATCATACTTTGGTCTTCAACACAGAGAAAATGCAGAGCAAAATACTCAGACAGTGTTCTTAACATGACAACTCAATCAATCAACAAACAACAATATCAGAAGATATAGTTGGCACCAATGACAAAACAAACATGTTGAAATCAATAACAACACTAGTTCGCACATACTTGCAACAATATCCCCCCTTTGTCATTGATGACAACATATGATATGAAAAAATGAATAACATGTTCCTCCATCATGACACAGTTTTGCATCAGGACTCCCCCTTTCTTTTTACACATCTAAACTCTTTCTCCTCCTAAGTTTTTCACATGATCTCTCTCCTCCTTTGACATCAATGGAAAAGGGAATCACATCTCTTCTACTATACATACTTGCATGCTACTATTCTGACCAGTCTGAAATCATTCTTTACTCCCCCTGAATGCAACAATCATCTCAAACCACTACCTGCTCCCTTGAGAGACATCCTCCAACATCATGTGAGGACCGCCTTTTTTTACTACTGTTGTTATGACTATTTACAGTACTGTTATTGTTACTTTCATATTTGTGGGATAGCAGTTCCCAGAATTTGTCAGACTATTTAACTTTATTATGTTTTCAGAAAAACTAATTGGGTGATGTTTGGATAAGTTTACTTTTCAGAAAAATGAATTAGGTGATGATGGAAAATTGTAATATGATTTTTAATTATGTTAAATTGTACTAGGGCATGGAATGCATGTGTTATTTAAGTTGCTTCGGCTATGATGAATTTATGTGGTTACTGATCTTGTAATTGAGTGTGCAGGGATTACTAATCGAACCACAGATTTCGGAGATCATTCCACACCTTGTTATTTGTTATTCCCTGTTAAGCCGATCTGGTTCCACGAGGAACCAAGATCTCTTTGTGTTTGATGTCATGATGTCATGTGGTCTTTCGTATGGTCGAGTGGGTTAGGTTACCCTCATGTAACATTATTTTTATAATTAAGTGTTGTAAAGAGATTGAATTTGAAATTTCTTATTTTATTTAAATTATGAGGCCCTTTTCTTGTGCTTTACCTTGACCAGGGGTGTCTTGTATGGGTTAAAGTTGACCCTGGGTTATACCCCATGGGTCCAGGGGCCCATTTGGCATGGGTAACCCTTGAGTAACCTCCATCTAGTCAACTTAACCTTCCCCTGAAGTTAAGTGGCGAAAATTGGAGGTAGGAGGGGACATGATGGGTTGTACCAACACTCAACCCATCCCCTCTACTTTCCCCTAGATAAGAGATGCCACCCATTAGTGAAAGTCACCTCTTCTTTAGTGAGATTCCCCCATGTACTATGGGGACACCCATGTGAAGAAAGGAGAAAGAGGCATGGGTCACCTGTCTTGTTCCCATTTAACTCTTTTTTTTATTTCTCCCATGAGAAAGTGGAGTCACATGAGAGGAATAAGGAGTACCCTTGGGAATGGAGAGTGACATAAGCCACCTGGACAGAATAGTGGTTTTTGGGAAGGGTGAGGAGGTGACAAGTGTCACTTCCCCATTTCTCAAAATTAAAAAGAAAGAGAATTTGGGTTATTTATTTTCAAATTTTGGGATGAGAGGGAGTTAGTTGAATTTTGGGGAAAAACTTTCATTTTGGCCTTACCAAAAATAGAGAAGTTAGTTTGGAAGATAGAGAAGGGAGAGGGAGTTGGTGGCTAAGGTTGGAAGTGAACTCTGTGGACTCTGCAACAACTTCATTCCAGGAGGGCTTTGCAAGGTTGGTCTGAATTTTACCCTTGTTTTTGGTAGAACTGAAATGTGCATGAAAGGTGTGTGAAATATGTGTTTAAATTTGTTTTCTGTGGGGTTCTTGTCGGGTTGTTTGACAGAGCGTCTCCCACTTGGGAGAAATGCTCATCAAGTTTGGGGTAGGGGAGGAGAGATCCTCCTCGGGTGCATACCTGTTTCCATCTTTTGGGATGTTGAAAGCCTTGAGGGCATGTATCTGTGACTGTATTTTGGCTTGAGAGTCCTATACAGATTACTTAAAAATTGTGATCACACTTGGTTGAGACCAAGAGAAATTTATCTTAGTTCATTTATCTGTCAGGGTGACACTCTGGAGTCGAGTGTGTCCACTCTCCTGCCCCTTATGAATCTCACTGTAGTTGAGTTTCCGTATTGTGTAAAATACCCACGGGTGTATGTGTGCTTTGGGATTATTGTTGTTTCTGTTGTGAAGTGGAGTGTTTGAGTACCCAGGTGTGAGTATGGTCTCCCTAGCTCGGGGGTGACCCACTTGCGGGTCTACGGTAGGGAGGAGAGCTAGACGAGTGGTATTTTCTTCTTTGTTTGTCTTTGATACGCAGGTTTTTTCTCTTGGAGCTTCTGGTTGGATATTTATGAAGAAACAGTTCATCTTCTTGTCATGAGAATTAGGCCTGGTTCATTTCATAGAAAGGAAGAGAGAACACCTCTCTTGTTATTGTTGTAAATTAATGATATTCTGGGAGTGAAGAAAATCACCTCCCTGATCTTGTTATTATTGGGAGGAGAAAGTTCATATCTGGGAAATTAAGTGGTGGTATTCATGATTGAGAAGCTGTAATATGAATGTGCTTAAATTTTAAGTTGATGTTTGCAAACTTTGTTCAATAGCAATTTTTGTGTTTCAAGTATTACTGAAAGGAAAAGTTCATTATTGCAATCTAATATGAGTTGTTTACATTTGAAAGTTTGGAATTGCTTAACTAGTTGAAATGTTAGTTTTTATAGTTCAATGTTAAAATGGAAAAGACAATTTTAAATGTTTTGAGTTATTCTCCATATTTAGTGGATTCTGTTAATTTCTAGCATGTATATACATTCTGTTTGTCCATTTAAGCATTCTTAAATGTTTATGAAAATGGAAATATATACTTATAATAAAGGGATAGCTATTTACCATTTCCATCGATTAAGTGAAATTGGGATATATATCTATATATATATATATATATATATATGTATATATCTAATTGTTGAGACATTATCTTTATAACAGGTTGATTTGGAGAAAATGCATAAAGTAGTGAATTTGAGAAATTTAGGAATTATTTAAACACATATAAGAATATTTTTATATAAATAAATTTATATATATATATATATATATATATATATATATATATATATATATTTCACATTTTGAGTAATTATCATTTTCTAGAATAATAGAGAAATTGAAAGTAATTATCATTTTTATGAGATTGACTGATAAATATCAATATAAAAATAGATATATATGTATATATATATATATGAAATATATATATATATATACATGAATATATATATATATATATATATATATATATATATATATATATATATATATATATATATATATATAAATATATTTTATTGTTGATAGAAATCAATGAATAGCACATAAGAATGACGGTCCAAGTTTATGCCGCGGAAAGAAAAAAACACAGTCGCGGTTTACAATGGGCGGTGGGGAGAAAACCCCACCGCAGGCCCTTTTTATATATTTGGAGGTGTGGAGTGGGGCGGAGCCCCACCCACACCCCACGTCGTGGGAATGTGGGTGGGGCTCCGCCCCACTCCACATCCCCCCAATCCCTTATGCCTCCCGCGGCCTGCTCAGGCCCGCCGCTCTGCGGCCACCGCCGACCCTGTCCGCCGCTCTGCGGCCACCGCCGACCCTGTCCGCCACTCTGTCACTGCGGCCACTGCCGCCCATGGCCGCCGTCGGTTGTGAAATTTAAAGAAACAAAAAAAAAAAAAAAAAACAAAAAAAAAAAATGTTAGGGCTTTGGCCCTAACATATGATTGGTATCTTTGGAAAATAAATACATTTTTCTATAGCTCTATATATAGGCATATATATACTATATATGTCTATGTATATAGCTATATATATAATAAAATGATTATATATCTATCTATATATTTCTATGTATATATATATATATATACATAGAGATATATACATATATAGTGGTAAACCAAGTTCGTCCTATACATAGACATTAAAATATATATTTATATATTATAGATATATATATATATATATATATATATATATATATATATATATATATATATATATATATATATATATATATATATATATATATATAATATCCATAGGAGTACATCTATGAACCATGTTATTGGGCCCTCGTTTTAAATCGTTATAAACTATGTCTCATGGACATAGAGAAAAAAAAAAAAAATAACAAATTATATTCACACAGTAGATGTTATTAAGTGTTGAACACAACAACCAAAGAAGATATATTACCATGAACAGGGTTTTATAAAGTGGAGAGCCTCCTACATCTATTTACAACGTTAAACGAGTCACAACCAGTGGATTAATAGTCATTAATAGTAACAACAGTAATAGTAACAACAGTAATTATAAACAAGAGAAAATAAAATTATAATGTAAAAGAGAGTTAAAGAATATTCAGTGATACTCTGGAAAGAGTTTCTCGGAAGTTTCAACTATCAACGTAATATCAATCACTCGGAAAATGAAGAGGAAAATTACAGATCACTTGTTCAAAAGAACACTGGAAATAAACTTAAGAAGCCACCACTGACAATCCATGTGGCCATATTAATCTCAACTGTAGCAAACGACCTCATAAGTAAACCTGTAAGAGGGTCCGAAGAAGAAAAACTAACATTGGAAAACACAGAGGAGAAAATGCGCGACAATTCTCACATGGGATAAGAGAACTAAGTTGACGGACCCTTCTGCCAAATTTGCTTAGGAACAAGTTGACTAAGTATATACGAAGAGGAGGAACCTAGATCGGGGAAGATTAGGAGACCGAGTCCAGCGAAATAGTAAACCAGCCTTTGTGACCTAGATCATCCTGAAATTAGGTTTAATATCAACAATAGCTGCAGTGATAACCCTGATTGACGTAAATCATGAAGAAAGGTCAGGATGCACATAAAGAAAGCATAGAAAACGAAAGAGAGAGAGAGACCGAAATATAAACACACTAAATTAACAGAGGAAGAGTTAAGGTAAGGGCGATAAAGATATAATCAAAATTAAGAACTTGTGAAAAGGGAAGAGAGAGCAACCAAACCGCCTTGTTGAAAATGCTAAGTCATAGGAGGAGTATGTTTCAGGAAACAAGAGAGGAGACAGACAACCGTGCCTGGCTGAAAAATGACTAAATAGGGAGATCACTAGTCGGTTTAGTCGGAACAAGGCGTCGTGGAAAGTTGTTCCTCTATCAGCGAACCACGTGCGTAAATGAGTGCAGCGTAATTCCCACTAACGCCGTAAGGCATTATGCTACCGAAAATTGCCGAGGGTTCGATTTAAGAACTTTGGTAATCTCACTCTTGCAATGACGTTAGCAGCGTTGTATAGACCCTCTTGTTGATCTATATGCTTCTGGTTGCACGCAATTGTACTTGTATTCCACCGAAGAGTGTAGCGTTTCGCCATGAGAGAACACCGTTGAGCATGTGTACGCATGCGAAGGGGGTTTTTAGGACAGTGTGAGAAAAGTTTTTCATATCTCGTGTCATAACCACATGACAGATGTGGCTATGACACGTGCGATGTGTGTTGTGACCACATGGAAAATGTGGGCATGACATTTGGTATCAGAGCCAGGTTTTAAACACTGGGCGTATTTGGGCACGTTATTATTCTGCAACTTTGGCTAATTAGTTTTTACCTTGTTTTGTAGGATGCCTCCCCGACGTGTTCGACGAGCGCGATCACGCCACACAGCGTCAGTCGAGGTGCACAGCGATTCCTCAGCCGAGGGACTGGCACCCGCAGATTCAGCAGCACCACCTGCACCACCTATACCACAAGCACCACTAGTACCACAGGCGACACCAGTATCGGATATAGGTCCACAGATCTTACAGGCACTACAGACTATGCTAGACAGGTTACCACCAGTGATTCCTGAGCCACGTATAGGGCCTCGTGTTGAACCGCGAGAGGAGCCACGTGCCGAGTCACGTATTGAGCCACGTATGGAGCCCCGCGTTGATCCACTAGAGGTGCCACGTGTGGAGCCCTTCGTTGAGATTCCCGACACAACAGTAGAGGAGGTAGGGTCGGCCTC
The DNA here is from genome assembly GCA_027924645.1 of Cunninghamia lanceolata. Classification (NCBI taxonomy): domain Eukaryota; kingdom Viridiplantae; phylum Streptophyta; class Pinopsida; order Cupressales; family Cupressaceae; genus Cunninghamia; species Cunninghamia lanceolata. The sequence continues at coordinate 1,045,016 of BSBN01000564.1, read as the reverse complement.
CCGAGCACGGAGCAGGAGTCCTCCGAGACTTTTGAGACAAGAACAGGTTCAGCAGGGAGTATATGAGGATGGTGTGGAAGAGCCACTTGGGAGACTTAGAGACAGAGGGAACCTTATCAGAGATCTATTGAGGCTCAACCCACCCACTTTTGCAGGAGCTACAGAGGGAGCTGTGGCCGAGGCTTGGCTAATTAGCTTAGACAGGTGTTTCGCATTGCGACCGTATGGGAGCAACACGAAAGCACGAGTGGCAGTTCATCTTCTTAGGGATGCAGCAGCCACCTGGTGGCGCACAGAGGAGTGCAAGCGCCGACTCTCCGTGGATACACTCACATGGGACATCTTCATTGAGCGCTTCAATGCGCGATATTTGTCCGAACATTATAGACAGCGCAGAATCGATGAGTTTCATGATCTACAGCAGAGGGGACTCACCGTTACTCAGTATGAGAGCTGATTTATAGAGCTTTCTCGTTACGCGGAATACCTTCATGACGAGAAAATCTTAATACACAAATTCATCAGGGGGCTAAATCACGGGATAGCAGGACCAGTTTGTATGGCAAATCCCCAGACCATGAGCGAAGCTGTTGAAAAGGCCCTTATATCAGAGGAAATTCAGGGATGAGGGCAGAATTCACGCCCACAGTACCAGGAACGGAATCCCCAACAACAGCAAAATTTCCGAAGGCCTCAAAACACAACACAGAGAGGAGGATATAATCCTTCATCATTACCTCCTAGGCCTCCACAGCAGCAGCAACATCAGCAAAAATCCAAATTTCAACAGAGGGGACAGGGAGGACAGAACCGTGGATGGCAGCAGCAGGGACCACGCAGAGATCAGAGACAACAGGGTTCATCGCCAGGACCTGCAAGGTCCCAGCAGTCTTACAGAGGCTCACAGGGATCCACCGGACGGATTGGGCAACAACAATCGGGCAGAACACAGTCAGGGCAGTTACAGGTTAGAGGACCATGTTATGTATGTGGTGGGGCAGGGCATCTGGCTAGAGAGTGCCCGCAGGGATTTACTGCAGGGGGTCAGCCCCGATCAGGAGGGTCTGAGCAGACCGTAGGTGACGTGGGCAGATCTCACCACATGTTTGCAGCGGTTGATAACCGCCAGGCTGATTTCCAGGCTTCTGTCATCGAGGCAGCAGGTACGATTAGAGACTTTCCCATCTCGATCCTTTTTGACTCAGGAGCTACTGACTCCTTTTTGTCTACATCGTTAGTGGAGCGTTGCAGGCTGGTGACTTCTAGGCAAGACATTAGGTGGGAAGTTGAGTTGGCCTCAGGGGCCAGGATGTCAGTAGATACCTTAGTTAAAGACTGTGAGATCACATTGGGAACCTTCACCACAACATGTGACCTTAGGATTATGCCATTAGGGTCTTACGGAGTAGTTCTGGGTATGGATTGGCTTGCGGCACATAGAGCCAAGCTTGATTGTCGCCAGAGAACGATTAGCTGTTTAGACGATCATGGTTCATCGGTTGAGATAGTGGGCATTCAAAAGCCCACGGCTGTTCGTATGATATCCGCTCAGCAGCTTAAGCGCTGTATGCGGAAGGGATGTCAGATGTTTGCCATCACAGTCAGTGATAGAGCAGAGGATGAACCTGAGGCTACTTTAGATGATCACCCTATCCTTAGAGAGTTTGCCGATGTATTTCTGCCAGAATTACCTGGTATGCCTCCACGTAGAGAAGTGGACTTCCACATCGACTTAGTGCCAGGTGCAGAGCCGATATCCCGCGCACCCTATAGGATGACGACCCATGAACTTACTGAACTTAAGCTGCAGTTAGAAGAATTACTTGAGAAGGGACACATCCGACCTAGCGTTTCACCATGGGGCGCACCAGTTATCTTCGTGAAGAAGAAGGATGGGTCTCTTCGTCTATGCATGGACTACAGGCAGTTGAACAAGGTGACGGTGAAGAATCGTTATCCTCTACCTAGGATTGACGACCTTTTTGATCAAATGCAGGGAGCCAGAGTGTTCTCAAAAATCGATCTAAAATCTGGGTATCACCAATTGCGCATCACGGAGTCAGATATTCATAAAACTGCTTTTCAAACCAGATATGGCCATTATGAATTCACAGTGGTACCTTTCGGGTTGACGAACGCTCCTGCAGTATTCATGAGTCTCATGAACGGGGTGTTCCGTACATACCTAGACCGGTTCGTGATCATATTTCTAGATGACATTCTGATTTATTCACGGACTGAGGAGGAGCATGTAGAGCACTTGCGTCAAGTTTTGCAGCAATTACGAGGGCAGCAACTTTATGGCAACTTGGCGAAGTGTGCCTTCTTCAGGACAGAGGTGTAGTATTTGGGACACATTTTATCAGGCGATGGCATCTCCGTAGATCCATCTAAAATTAGAGCAATCCAGGAGTGGCCGGCACCCACGAACGTGACAGAGGTTAGAAGCTTTATGGGGTTAGCCGGGTATTATCGTCGGTTTGTCGAAGGTTTCTCCAGGATAGCACATCCCATTACTTCCCTTCAGCGAAAAGGGAAGGGTTTCACTTGGACCGAGCAGTGTGAAAAGGCTTTTGGAGTCCTCAAAGAGCGTCTTACGAGCGCTCCTATTTTAGCAGTTCCAGATCCTTCAGAGGAGTTTGTAGTTTGCACAAATGCATCATTAGAAGGTTTGGGAGCCGTGCTTATGCAGGATGGTCGAGCGATCGCATACGAATCGCGGAAACTAAAGACACATGAGTTAAACTATCCTACGCACGACTTAGAGCTTGCAGCTGTTGTTCATGCCTTGGTTCGCTGGAGACACTTTCTCTTAGGACGGCGCTTTGAACTCCATTCGGACCATCATAGTTTGCAGTATATTTTTACACAGCCTAATTTGAACGCCCGCCAACGGCGTTGGATGGAATTCCTATGCGAATATGACTTCGATGTCCACTATATCAAAGGGAAGGAGAACGTGGTCGCTGATGCTTTGAGTCGAAGACGCCACGAGATCCAGACCCTGACCTTGAAGATGGACTTGAAGGATCGCATCTTATAGCATCTGCCGGAGGACGAATGGTTTCTTGAAGTGCAGCAGGCAATACTAAATCAGAAGGCCCTTGAGGGCAAATTTACAGGATATACCCTTGAGTCTGATGGTATGCTTCGACATCGGCAACGCATCTATGTACCCCATGCGGGTAATCTTCGTGCAGTAATCCTATCAGAGGCTCATAGAGCACCCTACGCAGCACACCCAGGAGTGAAGAAGATGCATGCTGACTTACGACAGCTTTATCATTGGGCTGGGATGAGGCGTGACATTGCCGAATTTGTTGCTCGTTGCCTGGAATGTCAGAGGGTCAAGGCCGAACATCAGCATCCAGCGGGACTGTTGTACCCTCACGAGATACCTGAATGGAAATGGGATACCATTTCTATGGATTTTATCGTTGGTCTACCTATGTCATCACGTCGCCATGATGCTATTATGGTGACAGTTGACAAGCTGACCAAAGTGGCACATTTTTCACCAATATGTACAACATACAATGCACCATTAGTGGCAAAGGTGTTTCTTGATCAGATTGTTAGACTTCATGGGGTACCTCGCCGCATTATATCTGACAGAGACTCCGTATTCACTTCATCATTCTGGAAAGCCTTACATCAGGCGTTGGGCACACAGCTCAACTTCAGTTCAGCATATCATCCGAAAACCGACGGACAAACAGAGAGAGTTAACCAGGTGTTAGAAGACATGCTTTGCATGTATGTGATGGACCACCAGTCTAGATGGGAGGAGTACCTGTATCTAGTTGAGTTCGCCTACAATAATGGGCATCATAGCTCGTTGGGTATGCCTCCTTTCCAGGCATTATATGGCAGACCATGCAGAACACCTTTGAGTTGGGATCGGATAGAGGACAGAATAGTCATCGGCCCAGAGATAGTTCAGAATATGGAACTGCAAGTTAAACAGATAAGACAGAGGCTTCTGGAAGCACAGGACAGGCAGAAAAAGTATGCCGATGCTAAGAGGACAGACCGAAGCTTCTCGGTGGGGGAAAGAGTATTTTTGAGAGTGCGGCCGCACAAGAGTCCAATCCGTTACAGAAAAGGCTCTAAGCTCGCACCTCGATTTGTAGGACCTTTCGAAATCTTGGAGCGGATAGGACCAGTAGCCTATCGTCTAGCCTTGCCACCTAGCCTGTCACGTATCCACGATGTATTTCATGTATCAGTTTTACGTCAATATATTTCTGACTTATCTCATGTGTTGGATTGGAGTGCTCTTCAGGTAGAGGCAGACGGACAACTGGCGTTGGAGCCAATTCGCATATTGGCTCGTCGGACGCTGGCCCTTCGAGGTCGAGAGCTGGACCAGGTTAGAGTCCAATGGGACTTATACGACGAAGTCACTGCAACATGGGAAGATGCAGAGAGATTGAAGACCCTGTATCCTCACCTTTTTGACGACTTCCAGGAGGAAGTACCGTCTTAGGGGGAGAGGATGTGAGGACCGCCTTTTTTTACTACTGTTGTTATGACTATTTACAGTACTGTTATTGTTACTTTCATATTTGTGGGATAGCAGTTCCCGGAATTTGTCAGACTATTTAACTTTATTATGTTTTCGGAAAAACTAATTGGGTGATGTTTGGATAAGTTTACTTTTCAGAAAAATGAATTAGGTGATGATGGAAAATTGTAATATGATTTTTAATTATGTTAAATTGTACTAGGGCATGAGAATGCATGTGTTATTTAAGTTGCTTCGGCTATGATGAATTTATGTGGTTACTGATCTTGTAATTGAGTGTGCAGGGATTACTAATCGAACCACAGATTTCGGAGATCATTCCACACCTTGTTATTTGTTATTCCCTGTTAAGCCGATCTGGTTCCACGAGGAACCAAGATCTCTTTGTGTTTGATGTCATGATGTCATGTGGTCTTTCGTATGGTCGAGTGGGTTAGGTTACCCTCATGTAACATTATTTTTATAATTAAGTGTTGTAAAGAGATTGAATTTGAAATTTCTTATTTTATTTAAATTATGAGGCCCTTTTCTTGTGCTTTACCTTGACCAGGGGTGTCTTGTATGGGTTAAAGTTGACCCTGGGTTATACCCCATGGGTCCAGGGGCCCATTTGGCATGGGTAACCCTTGAGTAACCTCCATCTAGTCAACTTAACCTTCCCCTGAAGTTAAGTGGCGAAAATTGGAGGTAGGAGGGGACATGATGGGTTGTACCAACACTCAACCCATCCCCTCTACTTTCCCCTAGATAAGAGATGCCACCCATTAGTGAAAGTCACCTCTTCTTTAGTGAGATTCCCCCATGTACTATGGGGACACCCATGTGAAGAAAGGAGAAAGAGGCATGGGTCACCTGTCTTGTTCCCATTTAACTCTTTTTTTTATTTCTCCCATGAGAAAGTGGAGTCACATGAGAGGAATAAGGAGTACCCTTGGGAATGGAGAGTGACATAAGCCACCTGGACAGAATAGTGGTTTTTGGGAAGGGTGAGGAGGTGACAAGTGTCACTTCCCCATTTCTCAAAATTAAAAAGAAAGAGAATTTGGGTTATTTATTTTCAAATTTTGGGATGAGAGGGAGTTAGTTGAATTTTGGGGAAAAACTTTCATTTTGGCCTTCCCAAAAATAGAGAAGTTAGTTTGGAAGATAGAGAAGGGAGAGGGAGTTGGTGGCTAAGGTTGGAAGTGAACTCTGTGGACTCTGCAACAACTTCATTCCAGGAGGGCTTTGCAAGGTTGGTCTGAATTTTACCCTTGTTTTTGGTAGAACTGAAATGTGCATGAAAGGTGTGTGAAATATGTGTTTAAATTTGTTTTCTGTGGGGTTCTGGTCGGGTTGTTTGACAGAGCGTCTCCCACTTGGGAGAAATGCTCATCAAGTTTGGGGTAGGGGAGGAGAGATCCTCCTCGGGTGCATACCTGTTTCCATCTTTTGGGATGTTGAAAGCCTTGAGGGCATGTATCTGTGACTGTATTTTGGCTTGAGAGTCCTATACAGATTACTTAAAAATTGTGATCACACTTGGTTGAGACCAAGAGAAATTTATCTTAGTTCATTTATCTGTCAGGGTGACACTCTGGAGTCGAGTGTGTCCACTCTCCTGCCCCTTATGAATCTCACTGTAGTTGAGTTTTCGTATTGTGTAAAATACCCACGGGTGTATGTGTGCTTTGGGATTGTTGTTGTTTCTGTTGTGAAGTGGAGTGTTTGAGTACCCAGGTGTGAGTATGGTCTCCCTAGCTCGGGGGTGACCCACTTGCGGGTCTACGGTAGGGAGGAGAGCTAGACGAGTGGTATTTTCTTCTTTGTTTGTCTTTGATACGCAGGTTTTTTCTCTTGGAGCTTCTGGTTGGCTATTTATGAAGAAACAGTTCATCTTCTTGTCATGAGAATTAGGCCTGGTTCATTTCATAGAAAGGAAGAGAGAACACCTCTCTTGTTATTGTTGTAAATTAATGATATTCTGGGAGTGAAGAAAATCACCTCCCTGATCTTGTTATTATTGGGAGGAGAAAGTTCATATCTGGGAAATTAAGTGGTGGTATTCATGATTGAGAAGCTGTAATATGAATGTGCTTAAATTTTAAGTTGATGTTTGCAAACTTTGTTCAATAGCAATTTTTGTGTTTCAAGTATTACTGAAAGGAAAAGTTCATTATTGCAATCTAATATGAGTTGTTTACATTTGAAAGTTTGGAATTGCTTAACTAGTTGAAATGTTAGTTTTTATAGTTCAATGTTAAAATGGAAAAGACAGTTTTAAATGTTTTGAGTTATTCTCCATATTTAGTGGATTCTATTAATTTCTAGCATGTATATACATTCTGTTTGTCCATTTAAGCATTCTTAAATGTTTATGAAAATGGAAATATATACTTATAATAAAGGGATAGCTATTTACCATTTCTACCGATTAAGTGAAATTGGGATATATATCTATCTATATATATATATATATATATATATATATATATATATATATATGTATATATCTAATTGTTGAGACATTATCTTTATAACAGGTTGATTTGGAGAAAATGCATAAAGTAGTGAATTTGAGAAATTTAGGAATTATTTAAACACATATAAGAATATTTTTATATAAATAAATTTATATATATATATATATATATATATATATTTTTCACATTTTGAGTAATTATCATTTTCTAGAATAATAGAGAAATTGAAAGTAATTATCATTTTTATGAGATTGACTGATAAATATCAATATAAAAATAGATATATATGTATATATATATGAAATATATATATATATATATATCTATAAATATAAAATCATTGATATATATATATATATACATGAATATATATATATATATATATATATAAATATATTTTATTGTTGATAGAAATCAACGAATAGCACATAAGAATGACGGTCCAAGTTTATGCCGCGGAAAGAAAAAAACACAGTCGCGGTTTACAATGGGCGGTGGGGAGAAAACCCCACCGCAGGCCCTTTTTATATATTTGGAGGTGTGGAGTGGGGCGGAGCCCCACCCACACCCCACGTCGTGGGAATGTGGGTGGGGCTCCGCCCCACTCCACATCCCCCCAATCCCTTATGCCTCCCGCGGCCTGCTCAGGCCCGCCGCTCTGCGGCCACCGCCGACCCTGTCCGCCGCTCTGCGGCCATCGCCGACCCTGTCCGCCGCTCTATCACTGCGGCCACTGCCGCCCATGGCCGCCGTCGGTTGTGAAATTTAAAGCAACAAAAAAAAAAAAAAAAAAACAAAAAAAAAAATGTTAGGGCTTTGGCCCTAACATATGATTGGTATCTTTGGAAAATAAATACATTTTTCTATAGCTCTATATATAGGCATATATATATACTATATATGTCTATGTATATAGCTATATATATAATAAAATGATTATATATCTATCTATATATTTCTATGTATATATATATATATACATAGAGATATATACATATATAGTGGTAAACCAAGTTCATCCTATACATAGACATTAAAATATATATTTATATATTATAGATATATATATATATATAATATCCATAGGAGTACATCTATGAACCATGTTATTGGGCCCTCGTTTTAAATCGTTATAAACTATGTCTCATGGACATAGAGAAAAAAAATAAAATAACAAATTATATTCACACAGTAGATGTTATTAAGTGTTGAACACAACAACCAAAGAAGATATATTACCATGAACAGGGTTTTATAAAGTGGAGAGCCTCCTACATCTATTTACAACGTTAAACGAGTCACAACCAGTGGATTAATAGTCATTAATAGTAACAACAGTAATAGTAACAACAGTAATTATAAACAAGAGAAAATAAAATTATAATGTAAAAGAGAGTTAAAGAATATTCAGTGATACTCTGGAAAGAGTTTCTCGGAAGTTTCAACTATCAACGTAATATCAATCACCCGAAAAATGAAGAGGAAAATTACAGATCACTTGTTCAAAAGAACACTGGAAATAAACTTAAGAAGCCACCACTGACAATCCATGTGGCCATATTAATCTCAACTGTAGCAAACGACCTCATAAGTAAACCTGTAAGAGGGTCCAAAGAAGAAAAACTAACATTGGAAAACACAGAGGAGAAAATGCGCGACATTTCTCACATGGGATAAGAGAACTAAGTTGACGGACCCTTCTGCCAAATTTGCTTAGGAACAAGTTGACTAAGTATATACGAAGAGGAGGAACCTAGATCGGGGAAGATTAGGAGACCGAGTCCAGCGAAATAGTAAACCAGCCTTTGTGACCTAGATCATCCTGAAATTAGGTTTAATATCAACAATAGCTGCAGTGATAACCCTGATTGACGTAAATCATGAAGAAAGGTCAGGATGCACATAAAGAAAGCATAGAAAATGAAAGAGAGAGAGAGACCAAAATATAAACACACTAAATTAACAGAGGAAGAGTTAAGGTAAGGGCGATAAAGATATAATCAAAATTAAGAACTTGTGAAAAGGGAAGAGAGAGCAACCAAACCGCCTTGTTGAAAATGCTAAGTCATAGGAGGAGTATGTTTCAGGAAACAAGAGAGGAGACAGACAACCGTGCCTGGCTGAAAAATGACTAAATAGGGAGATCACTAGTCGGTTTAGTCGGAACAAGGCGTCGTGGAAAGTTGTTCCTCTATCAGCGAACCACGTGCGTAAATGAGTGCAGCGTAATTCCCACTAACGCCGTAAGGCATTATGCTACCGAAAATTGCCGAGGGTTCGATTTAAGAACTTTGGTAATCTCACTCTTGCAATGACGTTAGCAGCGTTGTATAGACCCTCTTGTTGATCTATATGCTTCTGGTTGCACGCAATTGTACTTGTATTCCGCCGAAGAGTGTAGCGTTTCGCCATGAGAGAACACCGTTGAGCATGTGTACGCATGCGAAGGGGGTTTTTAGGACAGTGTGAGAAAAGTTTTTCATATCTCGTGTCATAACCACATGACAGATGTGGCTATGACACGTGCGATGTGTGTTGTGACCACATGGAAAATGTGGGCATGACACATCAGTCCAAAAGAAGAAATGTACTTTCAAGCACACCGAACTGATGCATCTTCTTATGCATCTAGTTCAAGGAAGGAGGGGCAATAAACCCTAATTTTTCCCAGAGATACTCAAATGTGTCTTTTGGAAGAGCCTTAGTGAATATATTAGCAACTTGATCTTTTGTAGACACATACTCAAGCTTCAACTCATTCTCTGCAAATTTCTCTCAAAAAGTGATACTTAATTGAAATGTGCTTTGTCTTTGAATGCATTACTAGATTCTTTGAAATATTTTTGGCAATTGTGTTATCACAAAGAATAGGATTTGGCTCATCATACTCAAGTTTAATATCCTTCAAGGTTTGTTTCATCCATAGCACCTGAGTGCAGCATGATATTGCAACAATATATTCTTCCTCTATAGTAGACAAGGAGACTGATTCTTGTTTCTTTCTATGCCAAGACATTGCCCTATCTCCAAGGAAGAATGCACCTCCACTTGTGCTTTTCTTATCATCAATACATCTAGCCCAATCTGCATCTATATTGGCACTTAAAGAAAAATCATTGTTCTTAAGATACCATAGGCCATGATCAGGAGTGCCCTTCAAATACCTAAATATCCTCTTTACTACCATCACATGTGATTCTTTAGGATCTGATTGAAATATGGCCACAAGATAGATTGCATGCATGATATCTAGTTTGGTAGTAGTCAAGTAAAGTTGTCCTCCAGTCATTGATCTATACTTGCTTTGATCAGCCTTAGGAGATTCATCATTCTTGCTCAGTTTACAACCAGTAACCATAAGAGTGCCTACCAGTTTAGAGTCCTCCATTCCATACTTCTTTAACAATTCCCTAACATACTTTGACTGGGAAATGAAAATGCCTTTATCAGTTTGATTGATTTGTAGTCTAAGAAAGAAGTTCATCTCATCACACATTGACATCTCAAATTCCTTTTGCATTTCATTTGCAAAAATTCTTACACATCTCTTCATTTCCACCAAATATGATATCATCCACATAGACTTCAATAATTAGGATTTAATCTTTGCTTGCCTTGATATACAAATTACTATATGCGGACCCTTTACTAAAACCTTGCTGCAATAGATACTTATCTAGTCTTGCATACCAAGCTCTGGGAGCTTGCTTCAATCCATACAAAGCATTCTTCAACTTGCATACCATGTTTGGTTTGTCTAATAATTGGAACCCATATGATTTCTCTATGTAGACCTCTTCTTCTAGATCACCATTCAAGAAGGCAGATTTCACATCCATCTGATATACCTTGAAATTTTTATGTGCTGCAAATGCCAAAAATAGTCTGATACATTCAATTCTTGCCACCAGAGCATAGGTTTCTTCATAGTCAATTCCTTCCACTTTTGAGTAGCCTTTACACACAAGTCTCACCTTGTTTCTCACAACTTCTCCAACTTCATTCAGTTTGTTCTAGAAAACCCACTTTTTTCCAGTCACATTCTTGTTTGTAGGTATAGAGACAAGTTCCCAAGTCTTGTTCATCTTAATCTGCATTAATTATTCTTTCATTGCCTTAACCCAATATTCATCATTGCATGCTTTATTTACTATTTTAGGTTCCACCTTTGAAAGTAGATAGAGATTTACTTGTTCTTCTATAGTCTTGATTATTATCATCACACCTTTCCTTTTGTCACCAATAATCTGATCTTTAGAATGATCTCTTTGCACATACCTAGGAGTTTTAGGAATTCTTACTGGAGCTTTAGCTTGAATTTCTTCTTCTTCCAAAGTAGCATGCACTTCAGTCTGAACTTCCTTTTCTTTGCCTTTTTCAACCTTTTCTGTATTAGTAGGTCCATCTAACTCATATTCATTTGGTTGAATATCTTCATCTACCTTCACATTTGCACTTTCAATAATTTTTCTTAGTCTTTTGTCATAGCACTGGTAAGCCTTTCTTGTAGAAGAGTACCCAAGGAATATGCCTTCATCACATCTCATCAAACTTTCCTAATTCTTCATCTCTTCTGATGTAGCATTTGCTTCCAAAAACTTTGAAGTATTTGACAGTAGGAGTTCTACCATACCACAACTCATAAGGTGTCTTTGTTTCTTTTGCTCTGATTTGTACTCTGTTCTGAATGTAGACAACAATGTGTATTTCTTCTTTCCAATATACTTCTAAGAGGTCTGCTTCCTTGATCATTGTTCTGTCAGCTTCTTGAACAGTTCTATTTTTTCTTTCAACCACTCCATTTTGTTGAGGAATCTAGGGGGGCAGATAAATGTCTCTTTATTCCATGTTCTTCACAAAATCCATTGAACTCACTTGAAGTAAACTCACCACCTTTTTCAAACCTTAAGCACTTGATTTTCAAATCCAACTCATTTTCAACCATAGCTTTGAATGCCTTGAACTTATCTAGTGCTTCTTCTTTTTCTCTAAGGAAAGTAACCCAAGTCATTCTTGAAAAATCATCAATAAGAAGCATGAAATACCTTTCACCTTGCATACTTCTTGTTCTTGTAGGACTACACAGGTCTATATGCACCAACTCCGGCAAACTGGTAGAGGATTGTTCTTTTCTCTTGAAAGTAGTCTTTGTCATCTTCCCAAACTGATATTCTTTGCATATAACATTGGCAGGCTTCAAAATCTTAGGCAGGTCTCTTACAACTTGAACAATGCTTATTCTCACTAGATTATTAAAGTTAATGTGACACATTCTCCTATGCCATAGCCAACTTTCATTTGTCTTAGCCAACAAACAAAAAATTTTAGTACCTTTCAAATGATATACATTACCATGAGTCTTCTTAACAGTAGCAATTAAGGTTCTAGAGATTTTCCTTATCTCACACCCATTATCCTTGAACACAAGATTATACCCTTTGTCACACATTTGTCCAACACTCAGAAGATTATGCTTTAAGCCCTTAACATAAAGAACATCTGTATTACACTTGCCATCAAAGGTAATTGATCCTTTTCCACAAATCTCACTAGCTGCATCATCACCAAACCTAAGTAGTCCTCCATCATATTTTTCAAACTTAACAAACTTACTCTTATCTCCTGTCATATGATTTGAACATCCACTATCAATGATCCATTCATCTTCCTTTTTAGCATGAAATGGAGACAAATCTCCAGGACTTTCTTCCTTCACACAGCTTGCAAGATTAGTAGAAACATGTTCTTCTCTAAGTGCAATAAACAAGCATTCACTACTATTACCATCATCAGAATCAGGTTCATCATCAATTACACCATCATCATCTCTAACATAATATCTCTTTCTTACCATCTTTCCTTTACTTTCATTGATTTTCAAAGCTCTGTTAGGGCATCTTGAAGCATAGTGACCAATTTTACCACAAATGAAACATTTGAAAGGTAACTTACTTTTGAACTTTCCTCTGCTGCCTCTTTTTATTTTGCTTTCAAAATTTGCCTCAAGCTCTACAAAATCTTCTTCATCTGAGTCCACAGCATATTTATCTAATCTAACAATCTTTTCTTTCTTAGCCTTAAAGGCAGTCTTAGTTTTCACATGCCCATCAATAGTACCAAATTGTCTCATCTCAAAAGTAGTTAGTTTACCGAGCAATTGATCTTTTGAAAGCTTGCCCATATCAAACAATTCTTCAATGGTAGATACCTTGTGACTATAAGATTTAGAAAGAGTTCTGAGTATCTTATCTACAACACCCCCATCCTCTAACTTTCCACCAAGACCCTTGGTGCTACTGGCAACTTCATCAATCTTTTATATGTAATTTGTTATGTTCTCATTTTCAGACATTCGCATGGTTTCATATGTGGTCTTCAAGTTTTGCAACTTAGCCTTATTGATAGATCCATCACCTTCATAGATGTTTTTCAATTTGTCCTATATCTCATGAGCAGTTTCCAGATCCACAACTTTCACCATTTTAGTGTTAGACAAGGCATTTAATAGAGCATTTTTAGCTTTGTGATTAGTCTCATAATCATTAATCTCTTCATCAGACTTTGGACCATGTTTAGGTATAGTGTATTTATCTTTAACCATTGTCCAAACATTATACCAATAGAAATAAAATAACTTTGCATTCATACCTTCCAGTAGGCATAGTCAAATCCATCAAACTAAGGAATATCTTTCTTGTGTGCCATCCCGGATCTACCTTAAGCTATTAGGATTTTTTCCAAGGAACCTCGCTCTGATACCAATTGTTGAAAGGCACAAGGCAACTGAGAGGGGGGAAGAATCAGTTGTATCAAAACTTTAACTTCTTCAAAGAAAATCATTTTCACATTCACTTACTTTAACTCCTTATTCTGTTATGAAGATTAAACATGAATAGCAAAATCAAAACATAAATACATCAACACCATACACATATGAACACCAAATTTTTTATGTGGAAAACCCTAAATAGGGAAAAACCATGGTGAGTGTTAGCTCACAATATAATGTAGTAACAATACCAAATAATAAAAGAGGCTCACTACCCAGGGCTCACTGCCCAAATGAAAGGCTCACTGTCAAAGGGTGGCTCACTGCCAGGATGGGTGGCTCACTGCCATGAAATGATATAGTAGCATCTACAACATGCTTGAGTTTAGTTCCATTGAAGCGCAATACATTTCCTCTGCTCTGCTCTACTTTTTCAATTTACACTTTAACTTCACATCTTCGTACCATCACACCTCGCTCATGAATGTATTACATACATTTATACCAATCATCAACCTTGGAATGTACATCAAGGTCGGCATTACAATCTACAACCATTGGAACTATCTCACAAGTCAGCATACATACATAAATTAAATTAGGACTAGACCTAAACAAACTTGAGGAGCAAATGAATGAAAGAGGAACACTTCACTGCTTATCTTGGATCCAAATATATCATCACACACTACAACATTCTTCCATAATCCACGAATCACCTCCACAACATGTGTAACTAACCAGGTTAGCCAAAAATAGTGCACACATCAAGAACACTTAGATACATGTTTCCAAGAGCATCATTATAGCTTGTAGATCAAGCACACACCTTCACTGCATTCTAGAGACATCCAAAAACAACATAGAATCACTTGGGAGCTGACAAATCCAACCGTAACAGATCTCACTTGAAGACACATCACAGACTGCTTCTCAACAGACACTATCAAACTCTGTTAATCAATAACTTGCTTTTTGAAGCACCAAATAACAAATCCTTTAGAATGAAGATAGCTAAGGACCTTATAAGATTATTTCAAAAACTGCAAGACCAAAATCCAACTTGCAGAGAAATGCAGAGAAAAATGCTATCTCCTTGTCACTCTGCAAACATTGCCAAGCATAGTCTTCAAATTGGTGAATAGAACTTTTTCTACATAGCAATATGTACTACCAAATTCTAGATTTATCATCTTCAAACACTTCTCTAAAACATATCCAAATATCATACTCCGGTCTTCAACACAGAGAAAATGTGGAGCAAAATACTTAGACAGTGTTCTTAATATGACAACTTAATAAATCAACAAACAACAACATCAAAAGATACAGTTGGCAGCAATGACAACACAAACATGTTGACATCAATGACAACATCATTTAGCACATACTTGCAACAACATCATCTTTGGTCCCATGGGGTGTGGAATGAAAAATTTCACTCTTAGCACCCTTCCACTAAATGAAACTAAAGAATTTTGTAACACTGCATTCATTGCCATTGTGAGCAAATGAATTTGAGTTAGAAAAACTAAGGTAAGTATTTTTAGGTGGACCCAACATTCACCTATACATGGAAATAAGGCATTCCTAGGTGCCATAGTTTGAGAGAATAGTTGGGCCAAAATTTGACACCATTTTTGTCTTCGGGCTCTTAAGAGATTCTCTCAAATTCATGTATCACAAAATGATTAGGAGACTTGGCCACCAAAAAGACACCTTCACTAGAATTTAGTTGTCTACCTTAACATGTTGACACCATCAATTTGGTCTCGCGAGGTGCAAAATGTAAAATTTCTCTCCTAACTCTCTCTCTCTCTTCCTACTTTCTCTAACTTCCTTTGTTGTCACTTCCATTCTCCCCCTAAGTCTCTTTCTTCCTCTCTTCCTCACTTATGCTCTTTCGCTAACTCTCTATCTCTCTCTAACTAAACATTGAAAGTTAAACCATGAACATGCGAAATTTAAACTGTAAACCCTAAACAATGGTACATAACATTTAATACTATATATAAAAAACTAAATTTGAATGTGAACTCTCTCTTCCCCTAATTCTCTATTTGAAACATAAACAACTACATTTGAATGTGAAATATATCTCTCCTTAACTCTCTCTGTGTGTGATAGATAAACAATTAATGTTGAATGTGAACTCTCTCTCTCTCTCTGATAGATAAACAACTAAATTTGAATATAAAGGCCTTTCTCACAAGTAGTTAGAGGTGAAGAATGATAGAAACAAATTTGATACATGGGAGTACAATAGAGGAATGAATTAGTAATAGGAGTTGGTTATGGTAGACTTGAGGAATAGAGATTTGCCTTGCAATCATGTATGATGGATTATTGGTAATTATTTTGCAAATTGTGAGTTTATTGTTAGTTTCTAAAGTTTCTCTTTGCTTCAAGAAGATACAAATCTACTAACAAGACCAACCATGAGAAGGTGGAATCTTATTTGACACCACTAACCTATATTAATAAAATTAGTAGAAATAAATAAATAAAAGAAAATAAAAATGTACTCAAATTGCTAATCTTAAGAAGTACATAACATGCTTACAAACTATGCAAACTTTGTGTCATCCCACCATTTCAATCTAAAGAACCATGTGGGTTTTTTCTACTCTTTATGGTGTCAAGTATTGCTTCATGGTCAAGTAGTCATATGACAAGTGTCTTAATCCTATGACGAGACAACTAGAGGATAAGATGCCAACTAGTTGATAAGATCACATGTGTAGGATAAGATCGCATGACAACCTAGAATTATCAAGACTTATCCTAAGTAAACTTAACATATGAACATGTGTGAATAGGACTAACTAATGACCAGTTAGATAATGTGCCTAGTTCATAGTATAAAGGGAAATTAGATAGGTAATAACCCTATTCACACCAGCAGGGGGTTCAAGGGGAATCAAACATGAAGAAAATATGGGTAAGTTGGCAAACAACTAGAGACGAGAAAAGGTAGAGGGATGATATTTGTTAAAAAAAATTAAAACAAAATTATAATTTAAATATTCATACATAGAATCTAACCTATATTTAATGTATATATTATCTACAAATATAATAAATTAAATACAAAGGCATATATATATTTATTAAAAATAAATGAAATTGGTTAAAAAATGTAGACGAAAAAGTAAATATTACAACCTATGTTATATTTATAACTATAAATAAATAAATAAAATCTAAAAATTCAATATTAAAAAATAATTATTTAAAACTATATATAATAAAATATCACCACCTATATTTAATATATTATGCTTAAAGACAAATACAAACATATATTAAATTAAAAAACTAAAAAATATATAATATATATTATATTATATTAAATGCATATGTATAATAACTTAAATATAACATAAATATATATGAAATTAAAAACATGTAAACCAACAATTAAATAATACAACTTATATATATATATATATATATATATATATATTTCAACCTATATTTAAAAAATATTAAATATAATTAAATATATATATAATTAGATATTATAACCTATATACCAAAAAAATATATCATGCTTAAATACTAATACAAATATTTATTAAATTAAAAAGAACATAAAAATATATAATATATAAAAACTATAAATATATTATAGTTAAATATAATGATATAAGTATATTAAATTAAATAGAATATATATATATATATACACTCACGTTTTGCTTTGCATAAAAGCAAAAAAAACCCTATTTTGTTCATTCAGCTGCGACCATTCCTCCTCATAGCAACAAGGAAGATAGGGAAAAATGTGATTGCATTGAAGAAAAGGCTATTGAATCAAGTGCAATAGAGAAAACAACAAATTCACAATGCCACCTCGCTGCCAAAGACATCGTCGTGCAAATTTGGAGGCTCCAACACAGAAAGAAGGTAGGGTTTGACTGATTTTGTTAGTTTGAGAATAATTTTTGAATTTTGCAATGTTTTAGTTGTTTTTATTTTGCATTTACGATTATTGGAGAAAGAGAAAACCTAAATCCAGCTAAGGAGGGTGAAAACAACCCCCAAAACCCTCCAAACCCTCAAAACCCACCTTCACCTCCTTTTAATGTAAGGGATAATCAAGAACACTACCTAGGGATAATAGAAGAAGACAAGAAACATCTTCAAACTATTATTGAAACCCTAAACAATCTAAGTGGAACCACTAATCATAGGAGAGCACTTACAAAATCACTAGAGGAGATTGTTTCCCACATCGATTTGGTGACAAAACAAGTCACCAAATTCCAAGACTATAGGGAGAGGTGTCGACAATACTATGCTGACAAGTTATCATATGAACAAGTCAAGAATGAAAAAAGTACAAAATCTCTATTATGTGCACACTTTATCAATCCCAAAACTAGCCAAAGATTAGAAGAAAGTTGCAAATGATTTCCCATACATTGGTGTAGGAATGAAGAATTATCCCAAAACTTTTGGGATAGATGGTACATGGTATTTGATAAGTGCCCATGCAACAATGATGAGGTACCACAATATATCTTGAGGAAACTCTATTGCGATTTCATCCTCAACAAGATTTTGAATTATTTTGACATTCGTGAGTTCCAGGGTAGAGGTGGTGGCTCTGCCCAAGATAGACCTGGGGCTCAGCGAGATGAAAACTGTGTGCCTGTACCTCAAGCGAGGCCAAAACATAAGTCACTCTCTTTGGCTTTGAAGGAGAGTGTTGAGGTGGAGACATTACATGCATTGACTACTCTCACACAAACTCTATCACAGCATGCCAATTCTCTTACCCAGGCCGATGAGGGTGTGAGTAGTAGGCATCATGTGTCCCCACATTTGTGTAGTTCATATGGGAACCTATGTGATTATGGGATGCAAGAGGCACGACAGGACTCTCGGCAGGATGCTATGATGCAGGGGCAGGATGCTGCGACATAGGGGTAGGACATATTGGATGAACTTGTTCTCAGTGACGATCTCTTACATCATACATTTGGTATTGACTCTTAGGTAATTTGTTACAAGTTTCATCTTGATTTAGTATATTGTTATTTGAAATTTGTAATTAATTTTATATGATTATCTATATTATAAGTCAAAAACAATGTATGTAATTGTTTGCACAATGAAATTTTAGGGTCAAAGTCTTCATCCTACCTCCATTAGCCATCCATTGGTGGGTTATGAGAGGAGATCAAGTTAGCAGGTATGTAATTTATCACACAATTGAGTAATTATTGTAGATATGTCAATGGTAATATTATTTTGTTACAATTTGATGATTTTGAATAGTCACCGGCACCTCCACAGTTTCCTTGGTCCCCTAGATGCCAGACCACCACTTTTACAATGTTAAATTTAACCATTTCTAATCATTATGCATTTTTAAAATAATGTTATGTATTTATTTTGTTTGAATACTCTTGAACTTGGATTTTCAGATGCTAAATACAGTGGAGACTCCTCTTGATGTTTGTGAGTCAATGTAGATAGGCATTTCTATAGCCATAGTGTCTTCAAATCCTTTGACCGAGGTATGAGCCAATAACATGAAAATGTCATAATTTTGTATTTCTTGTTTTATCTCATGTCATTTGATGTACATAAATGATATTTATATGTTTAGTCAATTTTGCTTCTTGATGCTTCTCACATGAGGTCACAACTCTAGTCCATCTAAGTACAGACGTAGAGAGAGACAAGATGATAGAGAGTGATCATCAAGTGGCAATAAGTGATCGACTACATATTTCATACATTTCATACATTTTCTATATTAATGTGCATATATTGTTTGATTGTATTAACAGGTGGAGCTAGATTGACTTATGTCGAAGAGGTCTACTCAATGACAGAGAGAGGATGAGTCAGTGATTGGCTCTACATCTTCATGATCAAGCAAGGGCCGTTGATTATTTTATAGAAGTCCATAGGAAACTAGTTTTTGGGACATTTTTGTATGCCTAGATGGCTTTGTATACATACTTTTGTATAACTACTGATGTATATTTTTAAATTTATGCTTGTATGGCTTTGTTTGAACATGCCTACATGGCTTTGTATATAAACTAGATGTTGTGTTCATGACATTATGTATATGACAACGTATATTAAATATTTAATATGATGATCAATTATCGTTACAGGAATTTGGTTTTACACGTGCCAATTGCATTTGCTTGAAAGTTTATAAATCATTTTCAAATAATCCATTTTTTGCATATCTTGCAATTATTGCATTCTGTGGGACTATGCATTTCTTTGAGGCATCATTTCAAACAGTTCATGCGCCTTGGACCTATGCCTCCACACTTTCCATATAGTTCATGTGCCTTCATGAGGTGACATTTCTTTGAGGCATCATGCCAGATAGTTCACATGCCTTGTCTATGCTTCCACACTTTGCATACATGTCTACAAGGGCAGCTACAATTACAGCATGTGACAAATTTCCTATATCCTTTATGCTTTGATGGCTATCCATACATTGTTCCAAACATTCTATATTGGTGTACAAATAGGGGGGATGTTGGCAAAGGTTGTGGAATTTGTCTTTACATGTGCCAATTGCTTTTACTTGTTCAAAATTTTCTAAAGTATTTTCAACAAATCCATTTCATGCATATCTTGCAATCATTGCATTCCATGAGACAACATTTCTTTGATGCATCGTGTCAAACATTTTGAACATTCATTGTATATGCTTCCACAATTTGCATACATGTCTTGCAGGGTACTTACAACTACGACATTTTACAAAATTCCTATATCCTTTATGTTTTGATGCAAGATAACTCCATAGTGAAGGGTGGTTGATTTGTTTTTGTGGGGATGAGGGTGGTTGATTTATTTTGCTTACAATGAAAACCCCTGAAATAACCTTTTTAGAGCCTCATGACTATTCCTCGTCTTGTGATTTGTTTATAGGATGGCTTTGTGAACTTCTTAGGTCTTGATACCCTCAGTGATTACTAGATGAAAGTGTAAGGAGTACTCAAAACCTTTCTTACAATAGCACTCCAGTCCAAATGATTTAAGATAGTCATTAATGCTACTCACAAGCAGGTTGGGGTTAGCTAGATAGTATTGTGATGAAGTTTAGTGAGCTAGACACATGGGGGTAGTCCTTTAGAGACCTTGATTACATATCTATACTCCCCAAAACTCATAGGATAGTCTTTTGGAAAGCTTATTAGAATAATTCTATGGATGGTTTTAATGGTAAATCAAAGCACAAAAGTTGTTACAATGTTGCCCCTATTTAGCAGTCCTATATTGGTAAGGTGTTGAAAGTCCTTTGATGAAATTGTATGTTTATTCCACCACAATATCTCTTGATTCTCCATAACCTGTGAACCTAGATAAAATATATGATGATATCTTTGATCCTCTCTCAAAATATTATGATATTAATGATCTTGAATCATCTTCCTGGATCCAAGTCACTGTACTCAATCTCATGACAACCATGGCCACCCATAACATCCATCTTATGTGATTGCACTTGAAGTAGGAATGATATAAAAGGTAACCCAAGGTGGATGGTTAATATTATTCCCTTAACTTGCAATGACTTAGAGCTATGTAATTGGAAAATTGTATCAGGATAGTGGGTTAAAGAGGGTTGCTTTGCACATAGTGTAACAACTAGTATTGAATGGGTGGGTTTGGACAGTTCTTGAAATGTAGATGATAGTGTTGAATCTTTCTTTCTCCACAAGTAATCAATTTCTTACTCTTTGGTGCAGGGGCACCAAGGCAAATTCATGTAAATAAGGTCTAATGTTAGGTTTTAGGAGTTTGGAGTCTTTTGTTGTGTAATAAGGTCATAATAGACCATCTAGTAGGTAATTAGGAGTCATTGAATTTATAATGTCATTGAGTTTATGTAATTAGAAGTCATTTAGTCATATGGAGTTGTAAAGGTGAAAATAATGCAAATTAAGGAAGCCCAACGGTCATGGGCATTCAAATGACAGTTGTGACTATTGGTTGGTGTTGGAAAACATTTAAAAATACTTGTAACCTCAAGGCAAGAGGTTGGAGACTTGGTATGAATGAAGAATCAATAAAAAACTTCCTGTTTTATGTAATTTCTGTGAGTTTTACATTGCAAACTATTGTTATAGGCCATTGTAGTTGTCCATACAGCATCATACTGACCTAAAAGTCATGAAATTAATTGGAGGCATGAATTAATATTATTTTGGTTTTTGTTTGACTGAATTTCATTGTGATTCAAGGGTTTTGTTCTCACTTTTCTGTTAGTAGGTTTGAAACTTTGTTATGAGGGTTTGTGGTTGCATAAGATGGACTAATGGCCCATTCCTCCATTTGTACTTCATGTAGCTAGGTGGAATGGGTCCAAGATGACAAGGTTGGATATTTGAATGGTTTGTGTGAGCAGGGGAGGCGAGTTGAGGGGTTTTGTGTGGTGTCGTAGGGTGAAAGTTATGAATTTTTGGCTTGAAAAGTGATGGCTAAGAGTGGGAGTTTGCATAAAGGCATTAGTAAGGGATTTGTGAATGTTGCTATAGCATAGGAAGACATAGTAAAACATGTTTGAGGCATTGGGAAGGTTAGAAGGTGTGTGGAGTATGAATTTTCAATAAATCCTCATAGGTCCAAGCCTAGAAAGGCCTAAAACAAGGGTTTTGTAAGTTAGATCCTTAATTAATGTCTCAAGCCCTAAAAGCTATTGATTCAGAGGTTTTGGAGGTTGGCCAAGGACTATCAATGAAGATTCAGGGTTGGTAAGGAGTTTAAAGGGTACTTGCTTTGGAAAATAGGGCTAATTGCCCCTTTGTAGCAGCGGAACAATCATTTTTAGGAGGATACTTTCCAAAGTGATCATAGTTGCTTTCAAGACATGTTAAAGTACTCCATAAAGGGTATCTAAAATAGTCATTCTTTTGTGGGTTTGGGTTTGCTTTATAAAATAATGTTGAATAGACCTCTTTTGGAGGGCTGGTAGGCATAAGGGAGCCACTGAAGGACCTTCAATGATCACTGAGTTTTGATACTAATAGGTTTGTTCTCTTGAAAATTGAACATACTGACACCTTACTCTGCATCATTCTTGAACAACATCTCCCCATCTTGACACAACTGTCAACCTTGCTTTCTATAATAACTCTAAGATTAAGGAGTCTCACAATAAATATGCATCATACTATCTTAGTATCATCATTAAGAGAATATGCCCACTCTCTCAAATTGATTGTGGATCACATTAACTAAATAAGAAACATGACTGCACCCTGCCTCTGTGACTGTCCCTGAGATCTACCTTGCATGATATCAATTAGAAGGTTGGGAAGGACTGTCTCAAGGGTAGCATATTCCAAAGTATAGGTGTGATAACCTTGTTGCACCATAAAAGACTCAATGACTTCCCTTAGAGACTTATCCTAAAACCATTTAATGAAATTAGGGTCCAGAAAACCCTCCTTCATCAACATTAGCCTCAGAGAATGAAATCATGAATTTACATAGTCATGATCCTCATATAAAGGAAGAACAACACAAATTCCCCTCAAATTTATTAATATTTTCTCCTCCAATCCTAAGACTAGCCCTCCTAAACAACCTGTAGCAATAAAATTAGAAAGGTAATAAGTTTATCATGAGATATAAATAGGGAAAAATTAGAAAATCATGTGCTAAAAGGAAAAACCAACCCTAAAATCAGAAATAAAGACATAAAATACATAAAAACTTGTGCCTTATAGCACAAAAATTGAAGGAAATTAGGCATATCTTTCAGAATACTTGTCAAACCCATAAAAGAATGAGCATTTTAGATGACTTTATGGTCTACGTTAACATATTAAACTTGTGCATACCTTTGTTTTGAAACATCACCTTCAAATCTTGACTGTATCATTGTCCTAAGGGCAAATTACCCCTATTTTACAAAGAACCTATGAGATATTCAACCACCAAACTTATAAAGTCCACTCCAGAGGTCTTGTCACATCACATAATGACCATTCATGTAGATTTTATCTCCACCTTTCATCACAATCTTGCTGCCCCATAAGTTCTCTAACCAACCCAATTTCCTTCATATTTAGGACTGTCATTAACACCTCAAACACCATAACCTACACCAGGAGGGTCTTACATAGGATGGAGACAACAAATACAATGCAATGATGCTTCACAAAAGCGTAGGAACAACAAGCTTCTAAGATTTTCTTATTTGATTGACCCTAGGCCTAATAGTACAACAAAATGACATGCTTCTAAGATTCTAAGATTTCCATAGCTCGTGGGGCCAAATTGACTACTCCAACATGTCGGGGTGTGTGGGTAAATACTAGGGGAGGTCTCATTTTGTGTGCCAAGTGCCCCATTCATTCGGGGCAGCAGGCTATCGATAAAGTCCCTTAAGATCCCTAAGTTGAAAAAACTGCCAAACTTTGACGGAGTAGTTCTCAAAATTCATGGTAGTTGGGAATGTTTCATTTGGACCTATAGGTGCATGTGGGGTTTATCTATAATAACCTCTCTTGGTTTGGTTCAACTCTTGTATGTTTGACCATGTCGGGATCAAATGTATTCTTGCAAAATGCTTCAGTTCCATGCAGTAGAAAGGTGCTAGGAGTGACATTTTGCATTCCATAGCTTGTGGGGCCGAACAGACTACACCAACATGTTGGGGTGGGTGGGTAAATGTCAGAGGAGGTCTCATTTTGTGTGCCAAGTGCTCCAATCGTTCGAGGTAGCAGGCTACCAGCAAAGTCCCTTAAGATCCCTAAGATGTAAAAACTGCCAAACTTTGACAGAGCAGTTCTTAAAATTTGTGGTAGTTGGGAATGTTTCATTTGGACCTATAGGTGCATGTGAGGTCCATCCACAATAACCTCTCTTGGTTTTGGTCAACTCTAGTCCGTTTGACTGTGCCGAAATCAAATGCATTCTTGCAAAATGCTTCAGTTTCATGCAGTAGAAAGATGCTAGGAGTAACATTTTGCATTCCATAGCTCCTGGGGATCAACAGACTGTGCCAACACGTTGGGGTGGGCAGGTAAATGCCAGGGGAGGTCTCATTTCATGTGCCAAGTGCCCCAATCTTTTAGGGCAGCAGGCTACCGGCTAAGTCCCTTGAGATCCCTAAGATAAAAAAACTACCAAACTTTGACGGAGTAGTTCTCAAAATTCATGGTAGCTAGGAATGTTTCATTTTGACCTATAGCTGCATGTGGGATCCATCTAAAATAACCTCTCTCATTTTTGTTCAAGTCTTGTCCATTTGACCGTGTTGAAATCAAACACATTCTTCCAAAATGCTTCAGTTCCATGTAGTGGAAACATTGCTATGTGCCATATTTTTTGTTCTGCTCATCATGGGCCTGAACCAACTGCATCAACATGTCTCGATGGACAAGTAAATGCTAGATTGATGAACTTCCAATTGCTGCCCCAACACTGTCATGCACAATCATGCATTGTTCTGGAAGTAAATCTAACTTTTAGACTTAGATTTGATGAACTTCCAATTGCTGCCCCAACACTGTCATGCACAATCATTTAGGGTAGTCATCACACTTTGTCAAATAATTGCTAAGAAAGCTTCAAAACTCCTTGAGTAGGTTTGAAAGACCTTCATATAGATTCTTCACACCTTTTTCCCAATCACAAAACACACCAAGTATAGAATGGAATACACAAAGTCATGGAGTATACACTTGAACATACAAAGTCATGAACTATACACTTAAATACACAAAGTCATAAATGATGTAGAGGAAGGGTGGAGTTCATGAAAATAGACCCAAAAGACAAATTGTTCTTGCATGTTCTCCATTGTTTCTCCTATGTACACCTTCCTATATGACTTCAATGAACTAAGGCAAATCCACTTGGAATGATTTCAAAAAACTCAATACAGATTTGGGAACCTATTTCAAACATTCCAAAGGTGATTCCAATAGGTATTAAACACCTAGACTTAAAAGCAAACCCTAACTTGCTTGGGTGCCAACACTTACTCAAAGATTGTAAAACTAGTCCTCTTATGATAGTCATAATAAAACTTGTCTAACCCTTGAAGACTACATGCACAACCAACACTTTTAGACTTAGATTTGATGAACTTCCAATTGCTGCCCCAACACTGTCATGCACAATCATTTAGGATAGTCATCACACTTTGTCAAATAATGACCAAAAAAGCTTCAAAACTCCTTGAATAGGTCTGAAAGTCATGATATACACTTGAATATAGGCTATAGAGTATACACTCGAATACACATAGAAAGTCATAGAGTATACACTTGAATACCTAATCATGAAGTATACACCTAAATGTAAAGAGGACATTTAGGGTAGAAATTTAATACACTTGGATTATGTGATATCAAATAAGGTATACTAATCACCAACTTCCAAACAAATTATCTTGCAAGTCCTAAGAACTCTATGATCATTGATGTCCTTCAACAACTCCTTTATGCCCACTAGCCCTCCAAAAGGGGTCTTTTGAACATAACTTTCAAAAAAGGACTCAAACCTAGAACATATTCAGCATTTTGAATACCCATTAAGGAGTTATTTAACATATCTCACTTCCACATAGGGTTGTTTCAGAACTTCATGTCCCAAAATTGACTATTCCTGCTACTACAAAGGGGTAATTAGCCCAATTTTCCAAAGCAAGTACTCAAAATCCTTCACCCAAACTTCCCACACCTACTCTATCACCCTTTTCAGGTTGCTAATAGACAAAATCAACAATTTTTGGGTAAAAATAGGCCTTCTACATCACCTAACTACCATACCCTTACTCTAGGCCTGTTTTAGGCTAGTTTCCATGAGGGTTTATTGAAAATCTATCTTCTACACCCTGCCACACCTTACCAATGGTTCAAACACCTTAGGTTAGACTTGCACATGCTTCTCAAACTCTTCTTTATCCCTTGTCAACACTGTTTCATCAAACTCTCACTCAAAACCACCATTCTCAAGCTAAATTTCACACAAAACCCTTGGGACAACCTCCAAAACCCCACCAAATCAGCTTCTCTACTCCTAAAAACCAATACTACATCTAAAACCATCTAATTGGACCCATCCCACTAGGTTACAAGAGCCACAATAAGTGGAATGGTTCATTATAACATTCTATGTAATCAAATTCCTCAAAAATAGTTTTCCTAAGTTCCTACAGAAAAATGACTCAAATTGCCACCAAATTCAATGTGAAAAGCTCAAACTAGGTTTAAATTAATGTTAAATCATTCCTCTATGAAGGGGATCATGGGGGTTATGCACATCCCAGGCCTAGCATGGAACCTGGTTTCTGTAAGTATGTTGAATGATGCAGGTGTGCAAGTTGTCTTTTCGAAGGATGGATGCAAGATGACTAGAGGATCTATGGTGCTTGCTAAGGGTACTTAGAGAGGTACTCTATTTCAGCTAGAGGCATGCATTTCACAGTGCAATAGTTCTTCTGACTCGAAAAAAAGAGCTGCAGTCACTTCATTCCCACCATTTGAACAAGTAGTGAAGAAATCTGTTGTAACTGGTTCTGATGGTAGTGCACATGCTTTGGAAGTTAAACTTTCTGTTGAAAAGACTATGTTATGGCATTTGAGATATGGCCACATTGGTGAGAAGGGTCTGCATACCCTAAAAAATAAAAACCTCATTGAGGGGTTAAATGATTGTAATCTCAAGTTTGACTTTTGCGAACATTGCATTTATGGAAAGCAAAACCATGTTTAGTTTTACTCTAGTTCTCACAAGTCTTCTGGTTTATTGGATCTTATTCATTCTGATGTGTTTGGTCTTGTTAATGTTCCTTTGATTTCCAAATTTGTATATTTTGTATCTTTCTTAGATGACTACAATAGGACATGGGTTTATTTTCTCAGAAGCAAATTTGAAGTCTTTAGTCAATTCAAAGAGTTTACAGCTTTTGTTTAGAATTAGGCTAGTAAAAAGATTAAGTGTTTGAGAATTGATAACGGTGGTGAGTTTTGTTCGGCAGAGTTCAAGAAGTTCTGTAAAGAGAAAGGGATTGAAAGACATAAGACAACTCCTTATACCCCACAACAAAATGGAGTTGTAGAGAGGATGAACAGGACACTGATGGAGAAGGCTAGGTGTATGCTTAGTGGAGCAATCCTCGAACAAAAATTTTGGGTTGAAGCTATAGCCACTACTTGCTATCTGGTAAATAGATCTCTTACATCAGCTCTTGTTGGTAAAACACCTATGGAGGTGTGGTCTGCTAAGAAGCCTTTGGTTAGACATCTTCGTGTTTTTGGTTGTGAGGCATATGCACATGTGCCTAGGGAGAAATGGTCTAAATTGGAGAACAAGGCTGTTAAGTGTATCTTCATTGGCTATGGTGGCAGTGTGAAAGGATACAAGCTCTGGGATCCTGTGGCTAAAAAGGTGTTGTATAGCACAAGTGTTATCTTCAGAGAGCTAACACCATCTTCCATTATTCTATAGGTAGAATAGACAGAAAAGAAAGAGGATGTGGTTTAGTTTCCCTCTACCCCTGAGAAGACTGAATAAACAGACCCTGTGGGACCTGATGATGAGGAGAGCTCTAGTAGCTCTGAAAGCTCAAAAGAAGAAGTAGAACCTCAACCTTAGCCATTGAGGAGGTCTACACAAGCAAGAAAGCAACCTGATAGGTTTGGTTATTCATTGCTTGATTCTAGTTGTGCTTTTGCTTTACTTGCTAACACTGATGAACCTAGAACTGTGTTAGAAGCTATGGGTATGAAAGATGCAGGTTCTTGGAAGGAGGCCATGGAAGATGACATGGCTTCTTTGGAAAAGAATAAAACATGGGACTTGGTGCCTTTGCCTGAGGAGGGAAACCTGTTGGATGCAAATGGGTGTTCAAGAAGAAATTTGGTGTTGAAAAGTACAAGGCCAGATTGATTGCGAAAGGGTACTCACAAGTGGAGGGAATTGATTATGGTAAAATTTGCTCTTTCGTTGCAAAGTTGGCATCCATTCAATTTATGTTATCTCTCGTAGCAACTTATGACTTAGAGGTGGAGTAGATGGATGTGAAAACAACTTTGCTTCATGGTGATTTGGAGGAAGAAATCTACATGTTACAGCCAGAGCATTACATTGTGAAAAGTAAAGAAAATTTGGTTTGCAAGTTGAAAAAGTCTTTGTATGGTTTGAAGCAGTCTCCCAAGATGTGGTACTTGAAGTTTGATCCCTTTGTGTTGTCAATCAGATTTCTAAGATCAAAATCAGATCATTGTGTGTACTACAATTTAGACAATGATCGTATTCTCATTGTTGCATTATATGTTGCTGATTGGGAAAGGTAAGAATATGATTTCTAATTTTAGGTCTCAGTTGGTAGCACAGTTTGAAATGAAAGATTTAGGGGCAGCTAGGTACATTCTAGGAATAGAAATCATAAGAGATAGATTTAACAAACAACTTTGGTTAAGCCAGAGTAAGTATGTGAAGACTGTGTTGGATAGGTTTAGTATGGCAGATTGTAGACCATTATGTGTTCCTGTTTCTTATGGGACAAAGTTGTCTATTAATGATTGTCCAAAATCTCCTAGTGAGGTGGAGGACATGAGCATAGTACCTTATGCTAGTGTTGTTGGCAGTCTGATGTATGCTATGGTCTGCACAAGACCAGACATTGCCCAAGTAGTGGGAGTCCTTAGTCAATTTATGGCTAATCTTGGATGGGTACATTAGGATGCAGTTAAGTGAGTGTTCAGATATTTGAGGGGTACTTCCAAGTATTCTGTATGCTGTCATGGTAATGTTACATGACATCTACATTTAGTTTGTTTTCGTGGATTTGTGGATTTTGATTGGGCAGGTGACATTGACAACTGGAGATCCACTAGTGCATATGTGTTCATGATGTTTGGTGGTGCAATTAGTTGGATGAGTAAGTGACAACGTGTGGTTGCTTTGTCCACAATAGAAGCTGAGTACATGGCAGCAACTCATGCTTGTAAGGAATCCATTTGTCTTAAGAGATTGTGTTTAGATATTGGTGTCGAGGCAGGACATACTACAATTTGTTGTGATAGTTAGAGTGTGATTTGCTTGGCGAAGAATCAAATTTTCAATGCCAAAACAAAGCATATTGATGTTCAGTTTCACTTTGTGTGAGACATGGTAGATGATGGGAAGGTAAATTTGGAGAAGGTAGACACTTTGAAGAATGTTGCAGATGCATTAACGAAGCCAGTGGGCACAGAGAAGCTCAGATGGTGTTCATAGTCTATGGGCCTCTCGGCCTATAGCAGTTAAATCCTATTATTTCTATTGGCTCTTACAAGGTGTTCGACAAGTGGGAGAATGTTGGGAATTAAGGTATCTCAACCTTGGTAATTCCTTTGTATTATTTCATTATATTTATTTATTTATTGCCTATGTTGTAAATTAAATTGTAAATTCATATTGTCATCTTGTGGGATGTGGCATGGTGATGTGTCATCCTACATGGAAGATGACAACTTGTAATTTAGTCCTCACATGAGGAGATAGGTGTCCCACTTTGTGGTAGGAATATTTTTCCATGTGTCAGCATCTTGGATGTTGTGTAAGGGAATATTGACTGAAACGGTCATGACAGATGCCTATGATGAAGTTATGACATGTAAGAGTCGAAAGTAGGAGATTCTATGATAGGTGAAGACATGTGTCGAAGAGCATCTTTGAAAAAGGCATCTTTGGGCACCCCAAGGTGGACTATGACATGTTGTAAGAGAATATGCTATTTATAGCCTGTGTATGACAGATTCTCTTACAGCTGTAAGTTATGACAACTATGACATATTCTATGATGGTTGTAAGAGTCGTGAGAGCATCTATCAGAGCCCATTTTGGAAATAGGTGACCTCTTTCAGATGGGGTGTGTGGACAAGTGTCAGAAGCATCTTACAATATTGACCAAGTGTCCATAGGCATGGGTATTGAGCCATGAGGCCAAGTTGGATGCCCATTCCAAGATAGAGGTAATTTTGCCTTGTATTTTCTATATAAACAGGTTCTTTGAGGAGTAGTATTATTTGATTGATAGGTACTATTATGCTATTAGAATACCTCTAGATACGAGTGTCGAAGACTCCTGAGAGCTTGCATTACAAGTGTATTGTAAACAAAATTTAGATTTGTTAATACATTGTGCAGGTTTTGGAGTGTGGGGGTTTTCTCCCGAAAGGGTTTTCCCCATGTTAAATGTTGTCTTTCTCTTCTTTTGTGTCATTCTATGTGTATGTTATTTTCTGCAATATCTCTATTATTAGGTTGATAACACTGTAATTGTAAGGATTTGAAAGAATTTACACTCTACTTCTCTCATTAGATTAGTGTAGGAATTGTGTTCCGCGTACCTTGCTTCCTTTCAGTCTCCACATCCTCCAACCTTCTCCAAGAGAATTCATACTATGAAACATGCATGGAGAAGTTATCAAAAGGACACCTAACAATTATGTCTAAATGATCAATAGAGACAAGTAGGCTTGTCATAATAGGGGGCATAGGATAGTCTAATATTCAAGCCATTGCATGGTTCTATTAAGTGAATTGAATTATGCATGTATTAAGGAATAAATCCTTCTATATCATCCTAGGGGAAAAAATTAAGAGTCTTCCAAAATCAATTTTGGCTCCATTGATCATGAATATGAGTATGACAAACAATTGTTCACTAAAATTATTTTATGAAGTATTTGATTTAATGTTTTTCTCTTGTATAGCTGAAAATAGGTGAAATGAAGGCATGAAGGGCCGAAACAAGGTGGAAACATGAGGAATTTGGAGTCTCTTTGACTGAACTAACTAATATACCTAGACACATATATATCTTAGAACATAAAGAACATAAAAAACATAAAGACATAAAGAACATAAGAACATATATATGTGAATTAAAATGGACATAAATTAAACATACCTTAGAATTCAATATTGTAGTTGACCAATTCTCCAAAAGATGGCTTCAAAATCCTCAAATTCTTCTTTTTTGTAAGTTTGATTATGAATTCTATATAATTCTAGAATAGGATTAGTGAAATTTATGGAAAAACAAACATATATCATTAAATTCAATATATATATATCAATGGTAATTATCTTTGAAACAATATTTTACATGAAACATGAAACTTTCAATTTAAATAATCTGTTATTCTCCAAAAACATACAAAATTAGTTCTTCTACATTGAAAAAACAAAAAAAGGTGGTGGATTGATATAAAAATGATTCTCAATTAGTCAAACAACATGAAAAGCGTTTTCTTGTCTAATATACTCATGAAAAGAAGGAATAACAGTCATGTGGGGTCTGAAACATGGATCCCACATGCTTTTTTACCATTTTCCATGATTCCCAAAATGCTCTCACATTATAACACGAGCGCATTTTGGGAAGCATGAAAACATAAAGGTTCATGCATACAAAAATCATAACCTTCTAAATGTTGGTGCCAAAATCATGGTCTAGGATGTCATGCTCTCACATAAAATATATTGTAACTATGCATGTAGTGCATCAAATAGGTAATCAAGTGACGGTCCAAGAGTATCCCTAGATTTAAATATCCATGTGGTTCATGAAATAGAACTTTTTAAAACAAGGAGGGACAAATGTAACCTTCTATCTACATGGGAGAGTCTCTCTCTCTCTCTCTTCATTTCTCTATCCTATATATAGAGATGGATCGGGAGACATGGAGAGATAGAGAGGGACATGTAAATAGAGAGGATAGGTGGAGATAGAGATGGGGATTGAGAGAAATAAAGGGGTCTATAGAGGGAGAAATATAGAGATACATATATAGAGAGAGGGGAGATATAGGGAGGTAGATCTAGCAAGGGAGAGATAGATAGGGAAATACAGAGAGAGGTAGAGAGGGGTATATTAAGAGATGGGGTTATGAGGATAGATAGCTCAATAGGGAAAGAGATCAAGAGATGTATAGAGACATAGGGAGAGAGATTTCAAGAGGTAGAGGGATGGGGAGAGAGATAGAGAGGAGAGAGAGGTAGCAAGGGATAGATTAAGAGATAGGGATCCATATGTCCAGAGAGATAGAGATAGGGATCCCTATTCTCCCCTCTACCTAAACCATAAACCCTAAACCCTAAATAATGTTCCTAATCCCTAACCCCTAACCCCTAAACCCTAAAATTGAGAAACCCTAAACCCCTAACCCTAAACCATAAAACTTGGAAGCAACCCTAAACCTTTATCTTCCTATCTCTCCTAATCTCTATTGGTCCCCTTGCTCTCTCTCTCTAAACCCTAACCCCTAAACTCAAGAAACCCTAAACTCCTAACCCCTAAACCCTAAACCCTAAACTTGAGCATCCCTAAAGCCTAAATAATTCCCCTAAACCCTAAACCCTATTTACTTGAGCAACCCTAAACTCATGTAAACCTTAAATAGTGAGTGAGGGAGAGATAGAAAGGTACAGTTAGAGAGAGGGGATCGAAAGAGATCTAACAAGATAGAGAGATAGGGAGAGAGAGAGATATATAGAGAGAGAGGTAGGTATAGTTAGAGACAGGGATAGAGGAGATAGAGATATCTCTCCCAGGCTTGGTCTCCTCTATATCTCCCTATTCGCCTCTCTACCTAAACCATAAACCTAAACCTCTAAACCTTAACCCCTAACCCCTAAACCATAAAACCTAAACCATAAATAATGCCCCTAAACCCTAACCCCTAACTCCTAAACCCTAAAAATGAGCAACCCTAAACCCCTAACCCCTAAACCATAAAACCTTGAAGCAACCCTAAACCTCTATCTCCCTATCTCTCCTAATCTCTATTGATCCCCTCACTCTATCTCTCACTAAACCCTAAACCCTAACCCCTAAACTCAAGAAACCCTAAACCCCTAACCCCTAAACCCCTAAATCCTAAATAATTCCCCTAAACCCTTACCCTAAACCCTAAACCCTATTTACTTGAGCAACCCTAAACTCATGTAAACCTCAAATAGTGAGGGAGGGGGAGATAGAAAAGTAGAGTTAGAGAGAGGGGATCAAAAGATGTCTAACAAGATAGAGAGACAAGGAGAGATAGATAGATAAAGAGGTAGGTATAGTTAGAGAGAGGGATAGAGGAGATAGAGATATCTCTCCCAGGCTCAGTCTCCTCTATATCTCCCTATTCACCTCTCTACCTAAACCATAAACCTAAACCTCTAAACCTGAACCTTAAGCCATAAACCATAAACCCTAAACCATAAATAATGCCCCTAAACCCTAACCCCTAACCCCTAAACCCTAAAAACAAGAATCCCTAAACCCCTAAACCCCTAACCCCTAAATCATAAAACCTGGAAGCAACCCTAAACCTTTATCTCCCTATCTCTCCCAATCTCTATTAGTCCCCTCACTCTATCTCTCTCTAAACCCTAAACCCTAACCCCTAAACTCAAGCAACCCTAAACCCTAAACTAAAGCATCCCTAAACCCCTAAAGCCTAAGTAATTCCCCTAAACCCTTACCCTAAACTCGAAACCATATTTACTTGAGCAACCCTAAACTCATGTAAACCTCAAATAGTGAGGGAGGGAGAGATAGAAAGGTACAGTTAGAGAGAGGGGATCAAAAGAGATCTAGCAAGATAGATAGACAAGGAGAGAGAGAGATAGAGAGGTAGTTATAATTAGAGAGAGGGATAGAGGAGATAGATATATCTCTCCCAGGCTCAGTCTCCTCTATATCTCCCTATTTGCCTCTCTACCTAAACCATAAACCTAAACCTCTAAACCTTAACCCCTAACCCCTAAACCATAAACCTAAACCTCTAAACCTTAACCCCTAACCCCTAAACCATAAACCCTAAACCACAAATAATGCCCCTAAACCTCTAACCCCTAAACCATAAAACCTAGAAGATATTTGTTTGATTGTCTATGTTTTCTTGAGGACCAAGTGTCTCATCATGGGATATTGATGGATAATGAATAGGACTAGCACGAGATGATGGATAGGGCTAATGGGATGATGGATAGGAGTGATGTGGGAACTTACTTGCTCATGGATAAGATCTCAAGATCACAGATAATATCTTGATCACAAGGAGGATAAGCATGGATAGCGTGATATTAGATATGGATAGGATAAGTGGGGATGCATTGATATTCATTGGATTGGGGAGTAAGAGGTGGTGATGGGGGTTCACTAGGAGATGTTGGAGGATTAATGATGGGATCGATGTATAGAGGGGTTGACCATGAGATGGTAAGGGAACCGAGATGGGATTAGATAGGATGTTTGGATTTAGATTAGGATGGGTGGTTGGTGTTTCCACATTCTTTGGACTAGGCTAGATTAAAGTATAGCTATTGGGTTTCTTAGATGGATGTGATGGGTTCTTAGATCCAGGATCAATAATCTTTGGATGTTTGACAACATGGTTACATGATGGGGTTTGACTTGGACTTATGGTAGGAGACTTTTTAATGAAATGGATAGACATAGGAGTGGATGATGGTGTTGGAGTGGTATACATGTTATTTGGAGGTTCTTTGTTGGGCTCAAGGATAGGAATTTGAGTACACGATGTTCTTAGATTCCTTGCTAATAGTCCTTAGGTCACATCATTCATGGCTTCATGGGTTGATGGACTAGGATATGCATATAGTTGATGGATAATGATGGAAGATGTTGTGGGGTTGTGATTAGGATTGCGTGAATGGATATAGGAGGCCCAAATGGATTAGGATTGGGAGTGTTAGAGGGGGATGAAATTAGATTAGTGAATTTGGATGGCTCCATATCTTTGCTATTATTTTTGGATTTTGTAAAAGACTCTTCAAGGAGAAATTTTTTAAAGCATTCATGGGTTGATGGATTAGAGCTTAGAATGTTTGATGGTGGATTAGATAGTGAGTTATATGGTGGATTGATGATAGGGATTGATGGATTAGGAGATGAGTGGACTAATTCATTAGTATTATGAGGATTGGAGGGAAATTATAAAATAATTCCCCTTTAACACTAACCCCTAAACCCTAAACTTGAGCAACCCTAGAAACTCATAAACCCTAAATAATTTACCCCTAAAGGTCTGAGCAACCCTAAACTCATAAACCCTAAATATGCCCCTAAACCTTAGCAACCCTAAACCTCTCTCTCTCCCCAAACCCCTAAAATCTAACCCCTAAACCATAAAGCCAAGCAACCCTAAACCATAAATAATTCCACTAAACGCTAAACTTAAGCAACCCTAAACTCATAAACCTGACCAACCCTCTCTCTCTCTCCAAAACAAGAAAACTAGGACTCTCTCTCTCTCTCTCTCTCCCCTCTCTCTCCCATCCATCTCCATCCTATCTCTCTCTTCCTCCCTCTCCTCTCACATGTCGACAAAGAATATGGAAACAAGAAAACTAGGACATGCAAAGAGGGACGATGATATAAATTGGGATGATGAAATGGAAACAAGATAATTTATGAAATTTCATTGGATGGGAAGAATGCAAGGATAGGTAGGAAGGGGAGGGAAGTAGAGAGTGAGAGAGAGGATAGGAGGTAGAGACAGGAGGGAAGTAGAGAGTGGGAGAGGACCATAGGAGATAGATAGGGGAAGGAAGAAGAGAGACAGGATAGGAGGTAGATAAGGGAGGGAAGAAAAGATTGAGAGAGAGGGTAGAAGGTAGACAGGGAAGGGAAGTAGAAAGTGAGAGAGGGTAAGAGGTAGAGAGGGAGGGGGAGAAAAGAGTGCAAGAGAAGGTAGGAGGTAGAGAGGCCAAGGAAGCAAAGACTCAAAAAGAGGGTAGGAGGTAGATAGGGGAGGGAAGTAGAGAGTGAGAGAGAGGGTAGTAGGTAGATAAGGGAGGGAAGAAGAGAGTAAGAAAGAAGGTAGGAGGTAGAGAGGGGAGGGAAGTAGAGACTCAGAGAAAGGGTAGGACGTAGAAAGGGGAGAGAAGTAGAGAGTGAGAGAGACGATAGGAAGTGTAGCTGTGCTTGTAGACATGTATGTAAAGTGTGGAATCATAGACAAGGCATGTCAATTGTATGACGTAACACCTCAAAGAGATGTTCTATAATGGAATGCAATGATTGCAAGATATGCAGAAAATGGATTTGTTGAAAAGGCTTTAGAAACTTTCAAGCAAATGCAATTGGCATGTGTATTGCTAGTTATGCTCATCATAATGCGAGCACGTTATAACGTGCTCGCATTATGCTCATCATAATGCGAGCGCGTTATAACGTACTCGCATTATGCTCATCATAATGCGAGCCTGTTATAACGTGCTCACATTATGCTCATCATAATACGAGCGCGTTATAACGTACTCGCATTATGCTAGGCTTTTTTGACATATTTTAGTCAGTTTTTAGCAAAATTTGGAGATAATTTGGGGCGTGCTTCCCATCAGGATGGCACTTTTTTCAATGAAAACTCAAAAAAATACCACCATAATCTTAATCTCTCTGTTATCTATCTAACCATATAATTTTTTTCACATTTTGAGTATGTTTAGTGTTTCATCTTGAATTTCTTTTGTTAGTGTGTCCAGTTTTTGTCAAAAACTAGTGTCTAGTATTTTTGATTTTTTTTAACCATTCATTGAAAATTGAAATAAGTTATATTTTTAGAAACTAGACTCCATTCTACATGAATTAAAAAAAAAATGATTTTTGATTAGTTTTCAAACATTTTATGAGGGAGCACGCTCAAATTTCTATTTTTCAGGATGTGTCCACTTTAAAAATTACTAAAAAATCAATTATTCATTAAAAAATTATCAAAAAAATTAGGGAAAAACTAAATGGTGTTACCTAATTTCTCACTGGAGTGATTATTGAAATACTAAAAAAGTTAACATTTTAGGGGGAGCACACCAGACGCTATGTTATTTTTTTTTAAGAAAAATAGGACCAATTTGTGTGCTCCCCCTTTTTGAACCCCTGAATCTCAACCATTTTTGGAAAAAAATAGTAGTTTAGAAACTAGATTTGGAGCACTACAACTCTTGTTTTTGTTCCATCTTCAAATTTTGAGTGTAGCTATCTTTAATTTCTCGTCCAACATTAATGTTTCTTGATTTCAGAAAAAAAAAGTGGCAACTTAAGACCCCATTTTGGTCCCTCATCTTTGTGCACTTACCCATAATCTCAACACATAAACATGTACATATACATGTCTATGTTTAAACTATCATTCAAACATGTATGCTTATGACCATTTACACCCACACATAGATACAAGCAAGCCTATATATCTAAATGCATGTAGAGAAGTAGGTATTTAAATACATATTAATACAATAAATATAAATATATAAAAAATACATATATGTATGAAGGAAAAAAAGGAGAGAAGGGTGAGAGGTGAAGATCGAACTAAGGTGGTAAGGAAGCAGGCCACAAAGGGAGGGAAAATAGGAGGAAGTAGGGGAAGGCAAGGCATGAAAGAGAGCTCGAATGTAGAGAGGGTAGAGAAGCAGAAGGGGGGAGGGGAAGACTGTGAGGGATGAGGGTCCACATGAAGGGGGGTCAATAAAGGTTTCCAAGATAGGTTTAGATGTGACCCTTCATCACGATTAAGATTATTAGGGTGACTTCTAATAAATATTGCTTGCTTGAGTTTCCTTTTGAAAAAATTGTCTTCCTTGACCAAAAATGTGGTGTCCTCAAGGAAAATGTGATGTTTAGCATGGTGGGAGTGATCTTCTAGGGAAAATTTTGAAATGTTGTCATGTATTATGTCAACACTATGTTATTTGATCCTAATGTTGATAGATCGACCTATTTCTCCAATGTATGGCCTCCCATATGAGAAAGTGACCTTGTAAACTCCTGATTTGAGAAACTTTTGTGTGGGATCTTTAGAGAAAGGGATAAGTTTTCTAGTAATGTGAAGGGGTTTGAAAGTGTAGGAGAGGCCTTTCTTATGGAGGATTTTGGAGATTTTGTTGGAAAGGCCTTCAATATAGGGGAGGGTGGAAACTTGAGGAAAATTAGGAATATCAGGCTCATGTTTAGGATTAGCAAGATTTTGGGCAAGCTTAAAATCTCTAAAGATGCATTTATTATGGTACCTGTTCATCTTGAAAACTTGGTGTAGGTAGGAGAGCTCTTGGTCAATATGCTCCTTTTCATAGATGTGATAAGCATAGGTGGCTAGTGTTCTTAGGACACCAAATTTTTGGGAAGGATGGTGGTGAGACAATACATGGAGGTAAAGGTCAGTGTATGTGGATTTTCTATTGACACGACAAGTAAGGGAACCATCCTTTTTTGTAATGATAAGGACATCAAGGAAAGGAAGATGGTTATTAGACTAAAGTTCCTTGGTGAATTGAATGCACTACCCCAAAATATTTAGGTGAGAGTGGAAGTGCTCTAACTGGTCCAAGCCATGAGGACAACAAATGTTGGTGTCATCAATATAATGCTTCTACCATTTGGGCTTGAGGGTGAAGGAGTTTAAGGCTAACTCCTCAAAATGCTCCATGTAAATGTTGGCTACAATAGGGGACAAAGTGGTACCCATGAAAACTCCATTAGATTGTTCATAGACCATATTTTAAAAAGTAAAGAATGTGGAATGAAGGTAAAGTTCAACAAGAGAAGTCATTTCATCATTAGTTTTATGTTTAATTAGTTCCATTGAGTCACACATAGGAACTGGTGCAGGATCAGCTTACTCATTAGATTCATTTAATTGGCAAATTTGTAAAATGGAACCTTCAAATGTAAGAGAATTGTAATAGGTCATGTAATGGTCAATTCCTATGTAAATGAGCCATCAATAGGTCTCTAGGAGGTTGAAAATGTAATTGCTAAATTTGTTGTCAATGCAATATTACAAAAATGCAAAAAAAAGAACAATAGGATGGAATACCAAAGGTCATAGAGTAGTTGAGTTAGTTTCATTCATTTGGAGAAGTTAGAAACTGAAGAGTCATGATGTAATGCCTTTAAAAGGCCTTGTATCCATTTGTGAAGGTAGAGGGGAGAAGGTTGGAGAATGTGGGTTGTTACATTTTGATGTGATATCAATAAAAGATACCCTTGTTTCTGCATTTTTGAATGTTAAACTGCTGTTTCAGAGATTGGTACGGATTTGTACAGATTTTATATGACTAGAATGTGGTAAGGATGGAAAGAGTATTGAGTCTACTTTCCATTTCTTTTTGTTTCATCAAATTTCATTAAGATTTGAATAAGTTTTGTCATTTTTATTGAGGGTAGGTCTACAGAGTTTAATTTTCTGAAAATGCAGTTTGAAAATATGCATGGTACGGCCTGGTACAGCCTCACCTTGATGTATATAATAGATGGATGGAAATATATGTGTTTATAGTTTACAATTATTTTAGTTTGGTATAATTTCATTAAGTTTTGTGAGAGATATTTCAATTTTTGGTGAGGGCAGGTCTGAACGCTGCCTAAGGTTTGCAGTTTTGGGAAAACAATCATAACCTTCTCCCCTACCATTGGATCTTCATGAAAATTGGAGGAAAAATATGTATTAATGTTCTTTTCAACCTGACCAAAGAAATTGGATTAGTTCTTTGATTTGTTAATGTTATTGAGGATAGTTTTGGTCCTCCTACCTCTGCATCAGATTGGTATCAGAGCTAGCAAAAGCTCTGGGAGGAGATGTTGTTTCTGAGATGAAGATTTAAAGTTTGTTGGTGACCTTTGTTTTTTGTTTGCTAAGTTGTTTGGTTGCAAGTGCTTATCCATCTAGCTGCAATAAGGATGTTTTCTGAGGTTGTGTGTGTGGGCAGACAAGATGAGGTCTGTCATGACCATTCTCCAATAGAGATTTGGCTGGAGAAGGATGCATAGAGAAACCACTAAGGAGAGAGTGGTAGGTGCATCACCAGGATCTACTGTTGGGTGAGATGAATGGTTTGGTGAGTTAGTTTGTTGCAGTGAGAGAGATGGATACTTGAAGAAGCACTTGATCCTAATGTTGATAGATCGACCTGTTTCTCTAATGTATGGCCTTTTGCATGAGAAAGTGACCTTGTAGACTCTTGATTTGAGAAAATTTTGTGTGGGGTCTTTAGAGAAAGGGATAAGTTTTCTAGTAATGTGAAGGGGTTTGAAAGTGTAGGAGAGACCTTTCTTATGGAGGATTTTGGAGATTTTGTTGGAAAGGCCTCTCTATTTTTTGTAAAAGTACCATTTCATGAGGCTCTAATGGAGGTAGATGATCTCGACCAACCCATACCAAGCTCCAATTTTTACATTGTACCATAGCCTAATAATTAAATTAAGGTTTTCCATTATAATGCTTGACCATAGCCTCAAGTCTATCACACAATGAAACACTTTTTTCCACTATGTTTATGTAATTAAGCTTAGTTTTATAATCCCATGATGGTCAATGAATTCATGTTTTAGGAAATGTCTTTGCAATTGTCATGGGTGGTAAGTGTAAAATATGAAAATAATTATTCATACGAAGATTATGCACGTAAGCATGTTGTCTACTTGAAACTGAAAAGTACTTTGAATCCACAAATTTTAGTTCAACATCATACATAAATAATGATATGGTTTTCCCATACACAGAGAGAGACAGGGAAAATAGAGAATGAGAGAAAGATAGGTATTCTCTTTTCAATTCCATGTGCAGTCCTGTTTGCTTCTCTTATAGGATATTTAATAGATCACTCCAATTTTTTATCTATCAAATGCTTTGCTATCTACTACAATGACATTTTTAACATACATGAGACGAGATGCCACTAAGCCCATATCCACCAAGGCTTAATATCTATTGCAAACACAATATTTACAAGGAATCCCTATTGATTTCATTACACAACATCAAGATAATTGTTCCTGCCACTTATGTGTTGCATGCAAGGTGCCTCAAGTCTAGATTGTGAGCATAGAGATTTAAATGTTCTCGTGTCCTCTTAATTAGATCCCCTTTTGCTCTACATATTTTTAGAATATAGTAGGAGATTTAGAAGAAATAAACACAGAGTTTAGGGTGTCAATTATGGACATTATTTTGAATGTAAGGAGCAAATTTGTTTGCACAATCAACATGGCACTAATTGTAGGCTTGCATGTTGCCAATTACAATACTAGGGTTATTACTTTGATTAGACATGCTAACCTTGGTTGATGCAAAGGTGGAATCTTACACATTGAGGGTTATATTTATTTTTTTGGATTGTTCACTTCTCATGAGGGGTGTCAAAATTAGCTTGAGTTTTGTTGAAATGACAAGTGGTTTAGATGATGTAATTTTTCTATAAATATAAACTTTGGCATAATCTTTTGATATCATTTGGATTGTGTTGTAGGGATTTGTAGGCTTTTAGTTTAGGCCTAAGTATCAACATGTTATTAAAGTGTTAACACATGGGCTACAACATTCACAATGATATTGGTTCATTAGAGTAAGATATTACAACCAATTGGGAAAGCCTTTTAAATAGTTCCCATCCCTAGAATTTGCATCGTACATATCTAGATCCATTGGTAGACACTGATGATGAAACTCCTAACTAGGGGCATGTAATGCAAGAAGATAGTTTTGAAGTCCAGATTAGTACAAAATGAAGGTTTAATTATTTTTCAAGTTACATGTGAATACATTGTATGCCTTACATAATTCACAATCCATGGAAATTCATAGAAAATAGAGGAATTTTTCCACCTATTATTAGATCAAAACCT
Source organism: Cunninghamia lanceolata (assembly GCA_027924645.1). Taxonomy (NCBI): domain Eukaryota; kingdom Viridiplantae; phylum Streptophyta; class Pinopsida; order Cupressales; family Cupressaceae; genus Cunninghamia; species Cunninghamia lanceolata. The sequence continues at coordinate 1,002,618 of BSBN01000564.1, read as the reverse complement.
CAAATTTAATTAATCATTTAATCGAGTCTTTATTTTGTCAAATTTTATACATCTTCCACCTCGCTCAATTTACTTGAAAGAGAGAGAGAGGAGAGAGGGGGACAAAGAGAGAAAGAGAGAGAGGGTGAGAGAGAGAGCAAGAAAGAAGGCGAGATAGAGACAAAGAGATAGAGAGAGAGATAAAGACCAAGAGATATAAAGACAAATGTATAGATAGAAAGTGAGACAAAGAGAGATAACGATGGAGAGTTCAAGGAAGATATAATCAAAGAGAGATAGAGAAAGAGAGGAAGAGAAAAGCATAGGGAGAGATATAGATAGAGATAAAGAGATAAAGAGAGCGGGAGAGATGACACTTAGTATTAAACCACCCCTTGCCTTTCTTAAATATATAGCATGATTATATACATTTTTTTATTTAACAAAATACAAATTTTGGGAATATATTTTTTAAATTCATTTTTTCCTACTCTATAGGTATTTGTTAGTTTTCCATGAGGGTTGTTTCTTGGATGGAAGCCCTCTTTGTGACAAATAATCATGTTACTTTTATAAAAGTTTTACCAAACCAAGATTCAACACGATTGGCTCCCATGACATAGAATGTGTGCCATTTTTGAGGTCTCGAGATCATTCCCATATCATATGTAAATTCAAAAAAATGAAATGTTTTTCCTTGCAAATCTAATATTTTCAAAGAATTATAAATTATCAATCTAAAATTATAGAATGTATAAATTTAGTTTTAATCCATTTGAGCTCCAAATGATGCAATGGTGTGAAATTATAATTTACCAATGACAATCACTGAGTTTGACTAAACTTTGTATGTGAAATCCCATTAGAGGATGAATGATGGTAGGAAAGATGATAACTAAACATGATGTGTGTGCTTATATTTGCAAGAGAATGCCTATTAAATGTAGGTGTCAAGATGTGAAATATAAGGATTGTGATAAACAAACATACCAACTTCAAATAATATGCATAGGTGACAACTAATGGAATGCAAGTGAACCCAAGTGTGGTGCATGAACAAGAATCTAGAAAGGAGATGCACGCAAATAAAGGCTACACACCAAACATGAAAGTTACAAATTTTAAGTAGTAACTAAGTAAAACACTTAAATCTTGAAATCCATTAAGATTATGTAAATTGATTTGCGATACTCAAGAGAACAAAAGAATGAAATGGACCAGAGGGATACAAGACGATCATCATTCACTTAAAGACATATCAATTGAATATCCACAACTCTTCAACGTACCTGTTGCACACCAAAGTGCGATTGCTAGTTACTATTTTATTATGGCCTAAAATGTTTTAAAAAACTAAAACATTTATGCAGATTTATGTTCTATAATGCACTTGGCAAGTTTGTAGTTCTTTGCCACTTTTGCAATTTGGCTTTTCCAAATAACCTTCTCTTTTGGGCATTTTTTTAATTTGATTTGATTTGATTTTTTTATTTCTTTTAGATTTTTTTCTATTTATGTGTTATTTATATTATTATTTTACTATGCGAGCTATAAATTATTAGTTGTATTAGGGTAATGTATGATGCACATTTGACCATCTTTATTAATTAATTGAGATTCAAAATTATGTTATATTCTAAATTTCAATTAATTAATAAATTCGATCAAATGTGCATAGATAAGATACAATATATCAGCTTTATATTTAAAAAACATAAATTTACACAATTTTAATGGATTTATGTATTTTGTATTTAATAGTTGTGACTAGGAAAATGGTAACTATTTTCTTATGGGGGATTTTGATCTAGATTTGCTGGAGATCCAAAGGACAACATTTGGTGAGAAGGTCAACTACAATGTTGTAGGTGTGTTGGAGTCTTCTCACAATCTCGCTAAGAGATATGAGTCCAATTATGCATGTCTTCTTTATTGTGAAGGTAGTGATATTTATTGTTAGCCAAAGGTTATGTTCAAAGGTCATTGTGACCTTTGGAGTGGAGTAATTAACAATTAACTATCTTTAGTTTAATTTGGATCATTCCTCCCCCCTTAAGAGGTAATGGACTCCATTGCATCAATGTTCTGTAACAAGTGTTGTTCAATGTGCTCCTTGGGAAACTGCTTGCCTTGACGAGGTAATTGGCCTTCTTGAACCATACTATAGAGAGGAATTGATTGTTGTTTTAGTGTCTTCACAAGAACATCAATAATCTTGTCATCGGTAAATGGAATAGTAGTCTTAGGATTCAAGTCAAAAGTTTGAATATGCTTGAGGGGGTTGTGTGGCCCAGATCGAAGAGGAAGAAGTTTCCTATTAGGTCTTGAAAAGCACTCCTTTTGAAGACAAACTTTGTCATCAACCAAAAAGTGATGAGACATAGGATATTGGTCATGCCACTATTGAATTAATGCTTGAGTTGGTTGCTTGATCTTGACATTCTCTAAAACTAATTTTCTACACAATGACCCATTTTGAAACGGTGTTTTTGAGATTATGTCAATTGAATGTTTGGTGTGATAGTGTAATGCAACCTCTATTGGTGAGGTGGATACATTCTGATAATTTATCATTGTTTCACCATCAACTTTTGTTGGATGGTGGTGGTGACTAGTTTGGTATGAGTGCAGGCTATGATTGACCTTACCTCCTCAGGTTGAATTATTACCATTGATACAAGATCTCTAGTTGGATCAATCAAAAGTGTGCCTTGTTTTGTATTAAATAGATATGCATCTTCAGGAAAATATTCTTCCTTAATGTATTCCACAAAATCTCCCCATGTGGGGCTTTCATCCAAATCGGGAGTTCTTTGGTTGCCCACTTAATCTCCCATGATTGTTTCACATGGTGTTCAGATTTCAAGAGGGTGAGGGTTACCTTCTCAACATCAGAGAAGTTATTCACAGAAAAGTATTTTTCTATTTTTGATAATCAATCATTGATAATGTCTACATTGATTTTTCCTTCAAAGTTTTCAATATCAAAATTCACTTGTACTTTGAAAGGAGTGTGACCACTGAATAAAATTTCTATTTTGGTTGATTGTTGATTTCCTCTATTTTTTTGGAGCAACTGTGAAAATTCGCTCATCATTTCCTCACATTATTTTCTTAAGGCATCTTCGACTATCACTTTTAAGGTATCTGATGAATCTCCATGTTCTTCTGCCATTTTTAGTTGTGTGTGTCTTGAAGGAAGATAGTCTAAAGGATTTCATGTTTCTAAACCCAATCTTTGATAGCCTAACCTCGTATGATGTGACATACAAAGGTGAAAGAGGCTCTAGTATCAATTAATTTTGTATATGTTTCCTTACTATGCTGAGAAAGGCAAAAGCAATTTGTGTTACTCTTACTGCTTTCTCATTGCTTATTAAGATTCAGTTAAAAGAATCCATGATAACTCATGAGTAATTGACACCTGGCAGGTTCAATGATCCTATCTAAATTAGATTGCTGATTTATTTCTTGTACTTTGCTATAAAACCATAGTTTGTGAATGACACAACACAAAAATATTGTTACACTCTGTTCTAGAACTATTTTCACTTTGGAAGCCCTATGATTATGTAACTTAAACCTAGAAAAAAACATTCAACATAAACACATTGGAAAAACTAGCTTTTACTTCTGACACTAGAAAAATCCCTTCTAGGGTTCATTGTCTTCTACAGACGATGGAAACATTTCCTTGTTTTACAATCTCAGTTCTGTATGTAGTTTGGAAAGTAATGACAATAGTGACAATCAAGAGAAATACAAATATCAACAGGTTAGCTTCAATCTTGCCATAATGATTATTATCCTGGGGCTATTTACCTTTTTAAATTTTTTTTTTATTGAGCTTTTGTTGTACCTGCTTCTGGAGAACTTCTACAGTGGAGAGCATTGATAGATTTCTTGTAGAGGAAGCATGATTTGAAAAAAAATGATGCAACCAAGTAGAAAATTGCAGAGATGGTTTCCCTGGTAACCTGGATTTGATACCATTGATCTGGATTTGTTGGAGATTGAGAGGACAACATTTGGTGAGCAGGTCACCTGCAATGTTGTAGGAGTATTAGAGTCTTTTGAAAATCTTCCTAAGAGATATGAGTTTGATTCTACTTGTCTTCTTTATTGTGAAGGTAGTGATATTTATTGTTATCTAAAGGTTACATTCAAAGGTCATTGCAACCTTTGAAGTGGAGTAATTAACAATTACTATCTTTAGTTTAATTCAGATCAGATTTTATATCATCCACAAGAATAGGAGCACCAGCCTTAGGCCTTCGGAGCATCCATTCTTCCAAGCCTCATCCCGTATGATTTTAAAGCTGAGTGGATCCATGGTTAACAAATTTCTAACCAATCACATTACATACACAGATAATAATCAATAGACATCCTTTACAATGAAAACAAATGGATGGTGAGATGACCATCCAAAACAAACACAACTCTTGGGTCACTGAATATTTAGAATAGATTTATAATTTATTCGCAAATCCCAATTATAGTCTTCAACCTTAATTACATATGATTTGAAATTTAACAATTGACAAGACTCTTATCCTTAAAACCCTAAAGTTCAGAGACTCTATTTGTAGATGGCCGCAGAGGAGGTGGCTGTGGAGGAGGATGACAAGACTGGGTGAACTTCCATCTGCATCGAGGCATGAAATCTACTGCCAATCTTTCTTGATCTTCATTTTGCTTAACAAAATTAGTTTCCAACCAGTGCAAATCAAGTTCTTTTTCTTGTAAGGAAAGCCCTATGAGGCACATAAACCCTAGCAAGGAAGAGCAAAGTGTGGCGTGAAGGTTAGAAACCCTAAGGGTACTTTTACTAGGAAGCCTTGGCCTAGACACACCACTTCTTCTAGAGAAAATGGCGGATTACATAACGGCACTCAAGATGTAGGTTGAGGCCATGCAAAGCCTCGCCAACTTTCTAGAAAATTCAGCTCATAGCGCTGCTTCAGAATCTAGTAGTCCTTGCCCTCTTCAGATGAATACCCCATGATCAACACTACATGGTTGATATCGTCTGGATGGTTGGAGCAATCTTCGTCGTGTATCCCCTATTTCATCTCAAAATGTTTTTATATACTCAATATATATATTTGAGTTTTTTTAAGTTTTGCATATATTCATTGTGTATCTACAACTGGTTTCACATACTCAATATTTATATATTGTATGTTTTTAGGTTTTGCATATATTCATTGTGTATCTACAATGGTTTCATATACTCTATGTATATATATTAATTTTTTAAAGGCTTTACACATATTCATTGTGTATCTGTTGTAGAGGGAAGCAAAATATACTCCCATGTAGTGCTGAAAGTCGAAAAGATATTATTAGTTGGACAAATTAATAAAACGTATTTTGAAAAAAATCCACTCGTGTCATTGAAATTAATGTGTTAAAATTTCAGTGACTTACAATGGGAAGAAGTGAGGTTCAGAGCATTAAGCTTTGTGAGAGTTCCTATTCCCATATAGCTCGACATACAAACCATTTTAAGCTCTACAAAGCAACATGCTCTCCACCAGAATAATAAAAATGACTTGCAGGCTATTCCACATGAAGATAGAGTTGTCCTCTCATTAAGCTTAATTTCAGATCATTTCATTTTATTTTGGATTGAATCAAATTGCATTATTATAATGTTTTTGTTTGGTGTTGACAAACATGGTGCATGGGGTGAGATTACATGTGCAGGCATGAGTTTCTAACCCTAGTGAGAGTGAGGTAAAAGTAGGCTTAATATCTTATTTATGAGCTGCAGTCACCTGTAACAATAATTTGTCACAGGTCTTTTGTGTTGTCCTTATAATGAACCACTTTTTATATAAATGTAGTCTTGGCACTTGGCATTAGGGTTTAGGGTTGTCTTTTGTAGCATTGGTACTTGGCCTCTATAGCCTAGGATTTGATGTAATCCGTGATATGGCTTGTACGTTTTCCAAAAGAAAGTTAATTTAAAATTGGTGATGTTTCCTGTATGGTTGAAAAATAAGTATTTGATTTGCCTTGCAGAAATACATTATGTTTTGATAAGGAATATAATAATATAGAGACCTTGTTATCTAATAAGAAATGGATATATATAATGCTAATTATTTATAATTAGTTGATAGGCTTTTATATGTGAGCATCATAGTGCTCAGAATTGTCTCAGGCCATAAAAAAATTCACGTTGTAAAGTTTTCTAAACTCGTCGGTTGTTCCTATCACCGTATTCCTTGAGCCTACTATGGGTGGAAATCTGAAATGGAATCTAAAATTTTAGAAATCTGAAACAAATAATACGTGCGATAAAGTGCGCACCCTAGAAATTTGCTGGCACGAGTTCTTGCTTTTAATGTTAAAGTAGTGTTCACGATAGGCATGTGAATATTTATTTTTTTCATTTATTCTTTTTGGAAAGTTTCCAAGATGTCATTGCTAGTGGAATATAGTAATCTACCTTATTGATTTTAGAATTTATTAAGAGAAATAAATTTATGTTATTTTATGAGTTAGATCAATATACATATGAGGTTGAAATACACTAGTTTTTACACTAGTTCACGACTAGCAATGATGGGAATATCAGCCAGTATGGAGTGAGAACGTGAATGACCTGTAAACAAGTCAATAAGTCATTTCGTATTCGCTTATCACAGTCCAGTCTTCCTAGAAATTCATTTAAAACAGTCCAGTATTTCATTAGTGGAAAAATTTAGTTCATAAGCGCTTGGCGATTGGATATATTTAGTTGATAGGCTTTTATATGTGAGCATTATAGTGCTCAGAACGTAAAATTCTCTAAACTCGACAAACTCATCTTATAGAAGGTGAATATATGATAATATCTTCAGATGATCAATTTCTTTATAATGACATCATGGTTGTATCCTCTGAGGGTATAAATATTTACTTTACATGCACATGTTTACATAGGGTGAAAGAAAAAGCCTATGTTACCCTTTGTGTAAGTAAATTTTTTTATAGGTTCAACTAAACCTAGTTGTGATAAACAAGTATTCATCCCAACCTTGTGTGGCACAATCATGGTGGCCTTGTATTTGATAGAATTCAATCCATTACTTCTAATCATTGAACCATAAGGATAAATAATTTACATATACACACTTCAATTGTTGCTCTAAAGAGAACCTAGCATGACACAATCATTTAGGGGAATTTTCATGATTGAAGGGTGATGTTTTTGATATTGTTCAATTTGGAGGGATTGTTTAAGGCATAGAACCTTAGCATCTAGGTTGTATGATAACCTAATCGAGGTATTCATCAATAGAGTCAATTCCCAAAATTTTAGAAAAGGTAGGGCAGAAGATGGAGTATTAGGCAAAGTTGTAGAGCAGAGTTGCACAAATTATTAGAATGATCCGAAGCACAAGTTTACAACCATCAATTACTCCTAGGCTAGTGACCTTGTCCTTTGATAGGACATAGATCTATTTTAAATTTTGAGTGGTTACATTGATAGAAAGACATCATTTTCTAGGGTTTTACAACACAAATCCCAAAACCTTATCCATTCGATGTTAATCACTTGTTAGCTAAATAAATTTATTTTCTATTTACATTTCCATGCATGTCAACAATTAAAAATTTCCAATTCTCAACTCTCTAAAACCTTAATTAATTAGTCTAGGTTAATTGTGCTTGTGTGCATACATTTTATTAGATTGGCTTAAACTAAACCAAAAGAAACCTTGTTTTATTTAATTAAGAGCTATAGTCTAGATCTTGGATCTCCAACATGAAAACCTATGATCTTGCCATGATCTTGCCATTTGAACACAACCCCTTGATCAATTTTTTAACTATTTATTCTAGAATCTTTTTTTTACCTTATTTTTTAATGTTTGTTCTAAACTTATAAAGATTTTGCAAGATCTTAGTGGTGGTTGTTTATTTAATTAAAATGTCAATGTTGAAATTCTTAGGCTGAGTCCTATAATATTATAACATTGATGCTCTGAATGGGCTGCCATGCTTCAAATAGACCGACCACCTTTGCTTTGGAATACCTTTATACCAAGAGTTGAAACCAACATTCAATAAGATGGAGATACTGCCAAGACAGTGTCACTCTGGTAGAACAAAGCCACAACTCAATTCAAGGCTCAGTCTAAACAATTTGTGATACGAGGCTATATGAAATAGTGCAGCATGTGAGGAGTTTAGAGTATTAAATTTGATTTAGTTAAATATAGTAAAAGTTAGTAAAACGATAAGTACTCACTACTCAGTACATAAATTTTTAATAAAAGTTGTTATATGGATATGAATTTGTCAAAATATTGATACGCTCCACTTTCCTTTTCACACTATATGGTTATTGTATTGAAGTTCTTTATATTTTATTTAAATGAATATTGCTCTAATATTCATGTGATATGAAGGGATGCTATCATACTAATACTGTCAAAGCCAAATTCCCAAGTCAAATTTTGACAGAAAATAATCAAGGGCTCCAAAAACAATTTGACACCGAATAATGCAAAGTTTCGATATTGCCTGTAAACTTTTGGAAATAGCTGAAAATCACAATCTTTAATAATGCAAGGCCCCAAATTGTTATGGTTGGTCCAAAGTTTTGATATTGCCTGTAAAGTTTTGGAAATAGCTCAAATTTTCCTTGAAATACAATCCGCAATTCTATTTAAACATAGGAGTTTGTTAGAGGCACTTCACAGAGAGACAATGGCTTCCAAAAGAGAATTTGACGGTATTGAGAGAATGAGAATCAATTGGGATAAGATTGTTAATGAAGAAAAAGAATGGGATGTTTCTAAAAAAATTAAGTCACATTATATTGATTGGATGAAACTTGGAATTGGGCCATGCACAAAGGATGGCTCGAAGAAAGTTATATATGGCAAGGGAAAGCACAAGGGCAAGGACAAAGTGAAGAAAGATTATTGGCTCACACTTGGAATTGGCTCATCCATAGAGGATGGATCAACCAAGTCATATGGTGTGCATTTGGCCAAGGGTGCAAAGAAGAAAGGTGAGAGTTGAATGTGAGAAGATACTGGGGAGCTAAATATATGGCCAGAATTTTTCCCTTCTATGTTCAATGTGAGAAATTGTCTATCCATGCCATTAATTTTTTACCCATGCTCTTAGATTTTGTGGTGTTCTATTGTTGGCATTCTTTTTTCCTTTTAGGACCCCTTAATTGGAATTCCATTGCCCTTTGTGGGTATCAACTAATGAAATCTGTGAGAGGCCATGCCTCCTTATAACTACTTTTGTATTTGGATAGAATTGTTTTGTTTATGATTATTATATTCTGTTACCATCATAGATTTGTGTTGATGTTATTATTATGGTTAGATCTGTGAGTTTTTGATTAATTTTGTTGGGAATTAAGGTGTCTCAACCTTGGTAATTCCTTATATTTGTAATGTTTGCATTTATTATTTAATTGGCTATGTTGTAAATTCAATATTGTCATATTGTGGGATGTGGCACAGTGATGTGTCGATCCTACATGGAATATGACAACTTGTAATTTTGTCCTCACATGAGGAGATAGGCATCCCACTTAGTGGTAGGAATATTTTTCCATGTGTGGGCATCTTCCATGTTGTGTAAGGGAATGTTTGACCGAAACAGTTATGATGGATCCCTATGATGAATCTATGACATGTAAGAGTCGAAAATAGAAGGTTGTTAGATAGGTGATGACATTTGTCATGAAGCATCTTTGAATAAGTTATATTTGGGTGCCCCAAGGTGGAATATGATATGTTGTAAGAGAATATTCAATTTATAGCATGTGTATGACAGATTCTCTTACAGCTGTAAGTTGTAACCACTATGACAGATTCTATGATGGTCGTAAGTGCCGTAAGAGCATCTATCATAGCCTATTTTGGAAATAGGTGACATCTTTGGAATGGGAATGTGGACAAGTGTCAAGAACATTCGACAAAGTTGACCAAGTGTCCTTAGTTGTGGGTTTTGGTCCATGAAGCCATGTTGGATGCCCATCCTAAGAAAGGTCCAATATTGCCTTGTATATTCTATATAAACAAGTGCTTGGAGATAGAGTTTGTAGCATAGGTTTATAGGTATTGTTATGCTGCCAGATTGACTCTAGACATGAGTGTCGAAGACCATTGAAGCTTGCATTGCAAGTGTAATGTAAACATTCTTTTAGATTTGTTAATACATTGTGCAGGTTTCTGAGTGTGGGGTTTTTTCACCCGTTAAGGGTTTTCCCCATCATAAATCTTTGTCTCTCTTCTTTTGTCTACTTTCTGGTTCTTGTGTTTTGCTACAATATCTCATGTTAATGGTTTAACATTGATGTAATAGTTAGGATAAATTTGAATTTGCATAGCCCTCTCCTCATTAGATTAGTGTAGGAAGCATTTTCCACACACTCATCTTCCTTTCAATTGGTATCAGAGCTTGATCACCTTTGGTCCTAGTTGTTGGGTAGGGGTTTTATGAGCTAATCTTAGGTTGAGTGGGAGTCTATGCAGAGTATTCTATATCTTATTGCAGCAAGGAGATGGTAGGCACATCTAGAAGATTTGAAGTGGAGAAGTTCAATGGCAGTAATTTCGAGCTATGGAAGCTCAAGATGGAAGACATGCTTGTTGACCGAGACCTTTGGGATAGTGTGAATGGAACTAAACTAGATGCAATATCACAAGCTAAATGGGATCTCAAGGATCGAAAGGCTAAGGGTCTCATAAGACTTAGTCTTGTCAATTTTGTGTTGTTAAATGTCCATGAGGAGACTGTTAGACTTAGAGCAGACAATTGAGAGGGGGGGTTGAATCAATTGTCCAAAACTTTCTTTACTTTCAACACTTATATTCACTTAGCAGTATAACAATAAATCAAACATGAAACTTAATGCATTTAATCAAGAGCAGAAACAAATCAACACAAGAGACACCAAGATTTTGACGTGGAAAACCTAGTTAAGGGAAAAACCACGAGGTGATTAACCCAAGATTGTATTCTCTGTTAGAAGAATAGAAAGAACAAAATGGCACATGCCAATTAGGGTTCACTGCCTGAGCACATTGCTCACAAGAGGCTCACTACCTACAAGAGACACACTGTCTACAAAAGAATAAGTATCACATACTTGAACTGGAAAATAGCATCTTCACCATGCTTGAGTTAGTTCCAATTAAGCCCAAACCTTCTGCTTTGCCTTTCACTCTTTTCCTTGCTACCACACACTCATCTCCACAAGTCACACTTTGAAATGACTTTGCAATCCCTTATTTATACATGACATCAACTTAGGAAGAAACATCTAAGTCGGCACACATCCACAAGAACATCCGCAAGATGTATAATTCATCCGGTCGGCCAGTCACAGAAAGAACATCATCATCCGGAAGTTATTCTTCATTTTCGGGACTCCAATTCTAATGCGGACCATAAACACAAACTGAGTATGATCCAAGGACCTCCACAAGCTTGCCTGAAACACCAAGAACATCTGCACTTCCTCTATTTACTGAAACCCTTCTCTCCTTCATCTGGAACCTTAAGAACACAGTCTGCCATTACTATCACAAAGGAATAGATACTTTTGGACCTTCAAGCCATGAACCAAATGAATTGACACACCACACAGACTTCCCCAACACTTCCTCAAATCCACAGAACCAGAGAATGCATTTTTAGATCTCATCAGACCTATTTGTATCACTCTGTCATCACTGAACATTTGCCAAAACCAGTTTCACTTGAACTACCATAACTTCTTTAAATATTCATGCAGACCTCTAAAATATCTACTGGAACATATTAAGACACATATCTACAAACCCTTTAAACCGTATCCTCTGATCCTCATCCTGTCTTGGACTTTTACCTTATGCCATCACTGTTCTTCATTGTTCCTGATTGAGACTAATTTTCTCAATATCCTCAGCACACAACTCATCCAATCTTATCATTAATGTAAAAGGAGTATGTTGACATCAATAACAACACTGGTTAGGCCCATACTTGTAACAATCTCCCCCTTTGTCATTTATTGCAACATATGATGTGAAAAACTATTTTAACTATCATGACAAGAAAATCTTTTTACTGTCACAACTCCCCCTAACAACAACAACCATTCACATGTCTTCTCTTCCTTTATTGCTCCCCCTTTGATTAGCAACCACTTGTTTTTCACATGTCTTCTCTCCCCCTTTGACATCAATGGCAAAGGGCACGTACTTGCAATTTCACTACTACAGAGCCATGCCTGCTGCTCCCCTTGAGTAGTAGCTCCCCATCATCAGTCCAGACCACAAGATGTGACTGTGATATCCACTGGACTGATGCACAACAGTGCACCTTAGTTCACCACTAGAGGGGCAATAACCCCTAACTTCTCCCTGAGATACTCGAAAGAGTCCTTAGGTAGAGGTTTAGTAAACATGTCTGCAATCTGATCTTTTGAAGGCACAAACTCCAATCTAACTTCATTCTTGTTCACTTGCTCTCTCAAAAAGTGAAACTTGATGGATATATGTTTGGTCTTTGAATGCAACACCAAATTTTTAGATATGTTTATTGCACTTGAATTATCACAGAAAATTGTGATGGGCTCCTCATACTCTACTCTGATGTCTCTTAACATCTGTTTCATCCACAAAAGTTGAGTACAACTTCCTATTGTAGCAATATATTCTGCTTTTGCAGTGGATAGAGATATTGCTTCTTGTTTCTTGCTTAACCAAGAAACCAATCTCTTCCCTAAAAAGAATGCTCCACCACTGGTACTCTTCCGGTCATCCACATCTCCTGCCCAATCAGCATCTGTATATGCATGAAGAGAGAAATCATGATCTCTAGGATACCACAACCCATACTCAACTGTCCCCTTTAGATATCTAAAAATCCTCTTGATTTCCATAACATGAGATTCTCTAGGATCATCTTGGAATCTAGCAACAAGACCAACAACCTGCATAATATCTAGTCTAGTTTGAGTGAGATACAACATTCCTCTGATCATAGACCTATATTTTTTCTGATCAACCTTGGGAGAGTCATTATCCTTGCTCAACTTGCATCCGGTTGCCATTCGAGTGTTCATTGGCTTTGAGTCTTCCATCCCAAATTTCCTCAACAATTCTTTCACATATTTTGATTGAGAAATGAAGATTCCTTGCTTTGTTTGAGTAATTTGTAGACCCAAAAAGAAATTCATTTCTCCAAGCATGGACATCTCAAACTCACTTTTCATTTGACTTGCAAAAGTTTTGCACAAACTATCTCTTCCTCCAAAAATGATATCATCAACAAATACTTCAACAATTAAGATATTTTCATGATCAATTTTGAAATACAAATTACTGTCAGTAGTACCTTTGTTGAAACCAATCTTCAAGAGATGTTTATCCAATCTTTCATACCAGGCTCTTGGGGCTTGCTTCAGTCCATACAGTGCTTTTTTCAATTTGCAGACCATGTCACCATGATCAGATAATTGAAATCCATCTGATTACTCAATGTACACCTCTTCTTCCAAGTTACCATTTAGGAAGGCAGATTTGACATTTATCTGATACACCTTGAAATCCTTGAAGGCAACAAATGCAAGAAATAATCTGACTACTTCAATTCTTGCCACCAGAGTATAAGTCTCTTCAAAATCAACTCCTTCAATCTGAGAGTAACCCTTGCAGACCAATCTAGCTTTATTTCTGATTCCTTCACCAGCTTCATTCAGTTTGTTCTGGAAGACCCATTTGGTTCCAATCACATTCTTGCTTCTAGGTCTGGGAACAAGAGCCCAAGTATGATTTTTCTCAATTTGCATAAGTTCTTCCTGCATTGCTTTTGACCAATTTTCATCATTGCAAGCTTCATTCACTATCTTAGGGTCAATCTTTGAAATCAAACAATATTCATCTAAATTTTGAGCAATTCTCCTCCTTGTTTGCACTCCTTTGCTTTTGTCACCTATGATCTAATCTTCAGAGTGGTTTAGAGTTACATACCTTGGAACTTTGGGAGTTTCTTGCATATCTAATTCTTGATCAGTCTCATTGAGACATAACTCTTCTTCCTAACTTACCGGATCAACTTGACTCGGTTTCTCAGAAGAGGCTTGGACACTTTGAATCTGAACACCATTCTGATCATCTTCATCATACTCATGAATTCTTGAGGGTCTTTCAATTTCTTCATCAACCTTTACATTTACACTTTCTACAATCTTTCTTAGTCTCTTGTTGTAACACCGGTATGCTTTGCTTTGAGTAGAGTAACCCAAGAATATTCCTTCATCACTTCTAGCATCAAACTTTCCTAGATCTTCATCCCTTTTAATGTAACATCTGCTGCAAAAAACTCTGAAATATCTCACAGTGGGAGTAATGCCAAACCAAAGTTCATAAGGAGTCTTACCGGTATTATTTCTAATTTGAACTCGATTGAGAGTGTAGACTGCAGTGCTGAAAGCTTCTCTCCAATAGATCTGAGGAACATTTGATTGCATCATCATGGTCCTGGATGTTTCCTAGATGGTTCGGTTCTTTCTCTCAACTACTCCATTCTGCTGTGGAGTTCTAGGGGTAGACAACTGTCTCTTTATTCCATGTTTCTCACAGAAGTCTATGAACTCATCGGATGTGAATTCTCCACCTCTATTAGACCTCAGACATTTCAATTTTAATCCAGTTTCATTCTCCACCATGGCCTTGAATATTTTGAATTTCTCAAGTGCTTCTGATTTTTCTTTTAGAAAGGTTACCCACATCATCCGGGAGTAGTCATCAATTAGCAACATGAAGTATCTATCACCTTGGACACTCCTAACTCTTGCCAGACCACAAAGATCAGTATGAACTAAGTCCAACAGTTCAGTAGAAGACAATTCCTTACTTTTGAAAGTGACTCTGCTCAATTTGCCTAACTGACATTCTTTGCACAAGCTATTAGTAGGTTTCACTAATTTTGGAAGATCTCTTACAGCCTGAGTATTGCTTATCTTGATGATATTATCAAAATTCTCATGACACATGCTCCTATGCCATAACCAACTCTGATCAATTTGAGCAAATAAGCAACTTTTACCAGTACCAACCAAGTGGAAGATATTACCTTTAGTTTGAGTACTGGATGCAATCTCTGTTCTGGAGCTTTCAAAGATCTTGCATTTTCTATTTCTGAATATGAGATCATAACCTTTGTCCACCAGTTGTCCAACACTGAGAAGATTGTGCTTTAATCCTTCAACATACAGTACATTACCAGTTTTGTTCTTTCCATCAAGAGAAATAGTTCCTCTACCTCTGATTCTACCAGCAGAATTATCTCCAAACTTTACAATTCCTCCTTCATATTTTTCCAATTTTAAGAACTTATTCTTGTCACCTGTCATATGGTGAGAGCATCCACTGTCAATGACCCAATCATCCTTTGTTTCAACTTGGGTAGCCAGAGCTCTTTCTTCAACTTTAAGATTGACAGATACAGAGGGTATTGGTTCCTCTTCTTTGATGGCAATAGACACCCATTCATTATCAGATTTGTTTCCTGCCTCTGATTCATCATCTGTTACTCCTTCATTATTATCTTCTTCATGAACATAGTAACAATTCTTTTGATACCTTGGTCTATTAGGATTTGGTCTTGAAAATCTTTCTGGACATCTTGAGGCAAAATGACCAATTTTATTGCAGTTAAAACACTTAAAAGGTAATTTTCCTTCATACTTATCAGATCCTTTTGGTAGTCTCTTTGCAATAAGGGCTTTAAGATGAGTAGTTTCAGCTTCTTCTTCATCCAAGTCTTTTCTTGCTTTTTCATACCATGATGGGTTCCTTGAAGAATTTTCCCCCAGATCAAACCTTTGTTTCCCTTTTACAGAGGCACTGGCTTTGAATACAGATTCAGTCTTTGGAGGATCATCTCCAAACTCGGCCATTTCAAAAGCAACCAACTTACCAACCAATTGGTCTCTTGTAACTATTGTATGAGCTCTAAATTCTTCAATTGCAAAAGCCTTGATTTTGTAAGAATCAGGAAGGGATTTGAGAACTTTGCCAACGATCTCATTTTCACTCAAGATTCCACCTGCATTTCTAATTCTACAAACCAGCTCATTCACTCTTGGCATAAAAGAGGTAATATTTTCATCATCTCTCATCTTCAATTTTTCAAATTTCCCTTTTAGACTCTGTAACCTTGCACATTTAACAAAATGGTCTCCTTCATGCAAAAGTTCTAGTTTATTCCAAATCTCAAAGGCAGTTGGTAGATCAATAACATTTGAGAGTTCTGAATCAGATAACACGCTTAAAAGAGCCTCTTTGGTCTGAAGATTGTTTTCAGCATCTGTGATTTCATTCAGGGTTGTCGGACCACCCTGTGGAGGCACATAAGATTTTGTAACCATGGACCAGTATGCAAATCCCATACACTGCAAGTGACATTTTATGCAACCTTTCCAAAGAGTGAAGTTAGTTCCATCAAACTTTAGACTATCCTTCTTGTAGGATGACATCCTAGATCTCCTCAAGCGGTCAAGCTCTTTTAGAGGAACTTAGCTCTGATACCAATTGTTAGACTTAGAGCAGACAACTGAGAGGGGGGGTGAATCAGTTGTCCAAAACTTTCTTTACTTTCAACACTTATATTCACTTAGCAGTATAACAATAAATCAAACATGAAACTTAATGCATTTAATCAAGAGCAGAAACACATCAACACAAGAGACACCAAGATTTTGACGTGGAAAACCCGGTTAAGAGAAAAACCACGGGGTGATTAACCCAAGATTGTATTCTCTGTTAGAAGAATAGAAAGAACAAAATGGCACATGCTAATTAGGGCTCACTACCCAAGCACACTGCTCACAAGAGGCTCACTGCCTATAAGAGACACATTGTCTACAAAAGAATAAGTATCACATACTTGAACTAGAAAATAGCATCTTCACCATGCTTGAGTCAGTTCCAATTAAGCCCAAACCTTCTGCTCTACCTTTCACTCTTTTCCTTGGTACCACACACTCATCTCCACAAGTCACACTTTGAAATGACTTCGCAATCCCTTATTTATACATGACATCAACTTAAGAACAAAGATCTAAGTCGGCACACATCCACAAGAACATCCGCAAGATGTATAATTCATCCAGTCGGCCAGTCACAGAAAGAACATCATCATTCATAAGTTATTCTTCATTTTTGGGACTCCAATTCTAATGTAGACCATAAACATGAACTAAGCATGATCCAAGGACCTCCACAAGCTTGCCTAAAACACCAAGAACATCCACACTTCCTCTATTTACTGAAACCCTTCTCTCCTTCATCTAGAACCTCATGAACACAGTCTACCATTACTGTCACAAAGGAATAGATACTTCTGGACCTTCAAACCATGAACCAAATGAATTGACACACCACATAGACTTCCCCAACACTTCGTCAAATCCGCAAAACTAGAGAATGCATTTCTGGATCTCACCGGACCTATCTGTATCACTCTGTCATCACTAAACATTTGCCAGAACTGGTTTCACTTGAACTGCCATAACTTCTTTAAATCTTCATGTGGACCTCTGAAATCTCTACTAGAACATATTAAGACACATATCTACAAACCCTTTAAACCACATCCTCTGATCCTCATCTTGTCTTGGACTTTACCTTATGCCATCACTATTCTTCACTGTTCCTGATTGAGACTAATTTTCTTAATATCCTCAGCATACAACTCATCCAATCTTATCATTAATGTAACAGGAGTATGTTGACATTAATGACAACACTAGTTAGGCCCATACTTGCAACAGAGACTACTACAAAACTACTTTGGAGGAAGTTGGGGGATGTGTATCAAGCCAAATCCCTAGTCAATAAACTTTTTCTGAGAAAGAAATTGTATTCTTGTCAAATGGAGGATGGAGGATCCATTGCTGAACATATATGAATGCTTTCAACATGCTGGTTGCACAATTGACATCTATTGGTCTAAAGATGGAGGAGGAGGATCGGTGTATGACCCTGCTTTGTTCTCTACCGGACTCATGGGATCATCTTGTCATGGCAATCAAAAGCACCACATCCACATTCAAAATGGAAGAAGTGGTTTCTTCGCTATTTTCTGAAGAGATGCGGAGAAAGTCTTCTGAGGCAACCAAAGAGGCCCTTGCAGTTCATGGAAGACCCAAGGAGAAAGGGAAGAAGAAGGACAAGAAAGCTGAGAAGGGTAGATCCAAATCCTATGGGAGATCCAAATCTCCTAGAAAGTCCAAGGCTCTTTGTTAGAACTGTGGCAAAACTGGGTATTTCCAAAAGGAATGCAAAGAGGAGAAGAAGAAAAAGAAGAAAGCTCCTAATTTAGATTCTAACAAGTCACAAGATGATGGTGATGCTTTCATCGTAGCCCTGGCAACCCATGCATTTGATGATGTGTGGCTAATCGACTCTGGTGCATCATTCCACATGACCTCGCATCGAGACTAGTTCACTAAGTATGCGGAGTTTGATGGTGGAAAGGTGTATCTGGGTAATGACTCTCATCTGAAGATTGTTGTTCATGGAAGAGTCTCTATTTGATTCGCTGATAGTCAAGTGAAGGGGATCTTGGGGGTTATACACATCCCAGGATTAGCACAGAACCTGCTTTTTGTAAGTTGTTTGAATGATGCAGGTGTGCAGGTTGTCTTTTCGAAAGAAGTATGCAAGATGACTAGAGGAGCTATGGTGCTTGCTAAGGGTACTAGGAGAGGTACTCTGTTTCAGTTGGAGGCATGCATTTCACAATGTAATAGTTCTTCTGACTCAAGAAAGAGGGCAGCAATCACTTCATCCCCACCATCTAAATGAGCAATGAATAAATCTATTGTTTCTAGTCTTGATGGTTGTAATCGTGCATTAGAAGTTACACTTCCTGCTGAAAAGACAATGTTATGGCATAAGAGATTTGGCCACATTGGTGAGAAGGGTATATGTACCCTGAAAAATAAGAACCTCATTGAGGGGTTAGATGATTGTAATCTTGAGTTTGACTTTTGTGAACATTGCATTTATGGAAAACAAAACCATGTTCAGTTTTACTTGAGTTCTCATAAGTCTTCTGGTGTGTTGGACTGTAACATCCATATCTGATTTAACTTGAAAACTAGGTTTTAACATAGGTATAATTTTTTTTCTTTGTAATCAAATATAAAAGAATTCTCTACAATCAAGTATAACATACTTTGATTTAACAATTAACATGATTTCATTTTTCACAAAGCTGAGAGAAATGATAAACCATAAACATTTGTTTTCTTACAATTTGAAAAATTCTTAAAACAAATACAATATTAGATACATACCATTATCACCGCATCTCGATTGTTGACCAATCACATTCAAGACTCGACAATCCTCAATATTTGGAAGAGAAAGTATCTTCAAGGAGCTTAACCTCCAACCACAGACCGTCGGTCTCCTGCACTCCTTCCTAACCGGAAGTGGCCCTACCCTACTCAAGAGGATAGACTTAGGATAACCATCGGTGTTTGCCATCTGAGCTCTGGTGTTGTAACTTACGTGTCTTGTTATCATGCAGATCCCTAGATACCCTCTAGTCATGCATGACCCTTCCACAAGAAATGCCATCCAGTCATAGTGAACATTCAATGCACTTGAGGATCATGCATCACCTTGGCCAAAGGATTTGAATTTAAATAGCGTTGTATGAATGCATGAATTAAGTTCACCCACCCTAGTCGACTTGAATTAATCACAATCCTACAATTTTCCTATTTGTAAGGATTATATATATGTTGACCTCAATGACCTCAAGGTATTTGAATTTCCTCGTGCAATAGCGCATGTTGCAAAGGTTTACTCTATTCCTGAGCTTATGGATTCATCTCCGTATTCACGATGTATAAAGGGTTTTCTAGTTCATTGTTTATACGGATAACATTTGTAATGCAATAATAATCCCTTAACAGTCTAAACTGTTGTTTGAAATTACCCACTCATAAGTGGTCTCTAACTTGGCTATATGGTTTTCAAAAGTTTATACAATTTACCCAAGTATAAAATATGAATATCCGTAAGCACGAAGTTTTAAGTTTTAGACTCATAAAGGTCTTCAATGTACTAGGTAATAGCGATACAAGGAACATCACATGCAATTTAATTAACTCAACACAATATGCGGGTTTCCCACCCTTATCTTTTCATTTATAAGCATGACGGTTTTTGACCAAGAATAATTACTTATACTTCAACTCTACACCCTCCTTCCAAAACAAATAGTTTTAAATGGTTCTGTGAGGTAAGAGTTATAAAATAAAGATATTAAAAGACTTGGAATCTATCTTAAGAATCTAGAGATGATCATACTCATATATCGACCTCTAACGGAAGATCTAAAATTGAATAAGAAGGTAGTTAAATACATTTGTCGGCATTCAAAACCTATCAATAATTTCTTATCTGTCAAGGTTTGTCACATCTCTAAACTTTATGGGATAGGTTATTGAATTAAACATCAAGCCAACTTAAGTTTATATCTTACGTCATAAAAGTCGTCGAAGTTGAACCTTGGAGGGTTTTGGAAACAAAAATTAGTTAGAACTTCGACTTAAACACTATCTGACCATAGTGCTCCACGTTCTCACACTTTCTAGTCAAAAACATACAAAGACACAGTGGGAAAACATTCTGCCAACCATGCTTTTGAGGTTCTATAGTGCTTGAACAAAGGGACATTTTATAATCATATTCCTACACTGGTTCCATCTTTCGTCACCACAGCTAATTAAAACCAAATCACAAGCTTTCTAAACTACCTAGACCCACGTCGAAACATGAGTAAAATACTAAGTTATTAACTCCTACAGAGTGGCATAGGGCAGAGTGGCTCTTTACTCAGAAACTAACATTTTCATTGAAAACAAACCTCACTCAGAGCTTATAGAAAATAACATCATATGCCTTATCCTTTACGTTGAAAGAAACACTCAAACACTGCCAGAAATAATGCACAAACAGTGCACATAGACTGTGCAGAGGGGAAAGGTTAGAACCTGTCGTAATACTTAGAGTATCACTCTTGATTGATCAACCTTGTTGCTCCCTCAGTGTCATCCTTCCTCCCAGTCCCCACCGTTTCCTTCTCCTGCCGGTTTCAATCCTCTCTCCACAGAAATAATCCCCCTCCACTCTCTGCACGGTGAGGGAATAATGCCCCTTCCCACCGCCGACCATCCTAAACAAAAGGAGATTAGTTTCTACATGCCACCCGACTCCCTATCCTACAGTGACCAATAAACATGATGGAGGTTCCCTTATGGTGACGTGGTAGTTGGTGGCACAACAACCCCGTCCACTTACTCAAACATCAAAGCTTCTAAACCTCTGAATTTGCAACTAACATCGATTAGTGGAGTTAAGCTCTTACAAGGTGGTGCATAAGTATCTCTAAGGTCGAATAAGAGAATGAATAAAGGCCGACTTAATGAAGAAAATATAGGTTAGATTAATGATAACTCAAAGTCTTAAGATCAGAGGAAAAAGATGCATTCGAAATGGAAGATGTCCAAAAACAACAGAACTTGGGCATAAACCTACTCGACTTTGATGAGAAAAATGACATCAAACAAACTAAAGGAAATTCCTCACGTTTACCAAAATATAACTAAGGCAATTTTGGCATATTCTTCCAAATGACAACCAAAACAGGTTATAGCTCATCTCAGCTTCAAATTCGACTTCCGTCGATTTTCAAAAAGAAATAAATTCACAACACATGTTCAAAGCATTTTTACGGCAATCACGACGGATTGGGCGTAACACAAAACAAGTTTCCTAGGTCGTTAAATGTACAATTAGGACTTCTTGCATCTTTCAACTACGAGACGCGACTCACAAATCTACCATAAATAAGTTTATTTATTTACCTATAATCGGAATATCAGTCATCTCTATTAGACGACATCATTAAGCGGACTTGTGACAACAATGTTGATTTCTAAAATTTTATATGACAACTTACGAAAGGTGTTAAACCTTAACTTCGGACGTCGACATCTAGTCTTAAATTATCTCAATCGTAAACATGAATAAATTTAAGGCTTCAAGGTTTATCTACCTGCTTGGTGTTTTCAGTAACAAACACCCATGGTTAATTTCCAGAGTCTATTCTCTTTCTCAAAGATACTTTCTCTTCCTGTCGAACATGGTCCACCTATTTCCTGCAACGACAGTCTCACATACAATTTTTGTGGGCAACGCATCTATATTCCAAATCAAAGCATAATATATCCAAACATCATTTTCTCCTAACAAAAAGACATTTTAGTTTATAATATCACATTGATCATAATCAATAGATTCCAAAATTTCATAGAACTAACTTTGTCTATCTACATCACCAGTTTCCATGTCATCCACAACATATTATATAACTGAAATTTGCAAGAAAAGTAAATAGCATTATTGATTCCAAAAAGAGGGATGTAACATATCCTTCCCCTTTAAAAATCATCATCCCCAATGATTGAGTTTATCAAGCAAAAATTAAACTTAAAACAAACTTTTTATAGTTCAACATTAATGTCTTTGAAAAGTTTAGGAAATCTTTGGTAAATATCTTTATAGTCTTCCCAAGTGGCGCTATCCTCGCCATATTGGTCCAACTAAATTTTGCATTACAAAACTTCTCGATTATGTAAACGAAGTTTACACATTTCGAACACCTTGAGTGGCTCGATCACAACCACCCCGGGTTCTTGCATCTGTAAAGAATTCCAGTTAAGGATGTGGTTATTACCTACAAAATATTTCTTTAGATATGAAACATGAAAAACATTATGCATCCTAGACAAGGCTGGAGGTAGAGCAACTTTGTAGGCAACTGGATTGACAATCTCAAGAACTTCAAAAGGTCCAACATAACAAGGAGCCAATTTTGATGATTTACCAAATTTTATTGAACTCTAATGGGGTTTCACTCGCAAAAGCACTTTCTCACCAATAGAGAAATGTCTAGGCACTCATTTGCGATCTGCATAACTTTTTTGCCTGTCATTGGCTTCTGCCAACCTCTTCCTAATCATTTTCACTTTTTCTTCCATATCAGCAAGCATTTCAGGTCCAATGCTTATCCTATCTTCCAGCTTATCCCAGCTTATAGGAGTTCTGCATTTCCTTCCATATAATGCTTCAAATGGCGCCATCTTAATGGCAGAATGATAGGAGTTGTTATAGGTAAATTTGACAAGAGGTAAATATTTCTCCCATCTATATTGCTGATCCATGCAATACATTCTTAAAAGGTCTTCTAATACCTGATTCACTCTTTCTATTTGTCCATCAGTTTCAGGGTGATAAGTAGTACTCACATTAAGTTTAGTCCCTAATGCTAAAAATAAAGTTTGCCAAAACTGAGAAGTTATCTGAGCATCTCTATCCGATATAATCTTTTCAGGTACACCATGCAATCTAAAAATTTCCTGCACAAATTTTTGAGCCAAAAGATGCGCTCCATCCGTCAAATTTCCTGGTATGAAATGTGCAACCTTGGTTAGTTTATCAACAACAACCAATATTGCATCATGCCTATTCTTAGACATTGGTAACCCCTGGACAAAATCCATACTAACAACCTGCCATTTCCATTCTAGAATGTCATGTGGGTATAACAATCTAGCAGGATGTTGGTGTTCTGCCTTAACTCTCTAACACTCCAAACAACTAGCTACAAACCTTGCAGCATCGCTCTTCATTCCCTTCTAGAAATATAGCGGCTTGACATCAGCTAACAGTTTTGTTACACCAGGGTCTCAAGAGTATGGTGCATAGTGAACTTCCTTCCAAACAAGGTTTCTAAGTTCTACTGAATTAGGAATGTAGATTCTTCCCTTGAATCTCATCAATCCATTCGATTCAAAACTGAATCCGTCATATCTTGGGTCCTCAAGGTTTAAGTGTAGAGCCTGTTTCACTTGCTCATAATACTCATCTCCAGACAAGCTTTGCATTACTAAATCTGTAAAGTTAGCATGAATGGAGATTATAGAAGCTATGTGTCTTCTTCTGCTTAAGGCATCAACTACTCAATTTTCCTTGCCTTTGATGTAAGAAATCTCAAAGTCATAATCTGATATTAATTCTAGCCATCTCCTCTGTCTTGCATTGAGATTAGGTTGTGTAAATATGTAGCGAAGACTTTGATGATCTAATTTTAGTATAAAAGTCTTTCCCAACAAATAATGTCACCACATCTGAAGGGTGTGAATCACTACTGCCATTTCTAAGTCATGAGGAGCATAATTCTACTCATAGTTTTTCAACTTCCTTGATTCATAGGCTACTACCTGGCCATCTTGCATAAGCACACCTCCTAACCCTTCCCCTGAGGCATTAGTAATAACCTCAAAATGTCCTTCAGGATCAGGAACTTTCAAAATTGGAGTGGTTGTTAATATTTCTTTTAACAAGTCAAAGGCCTTTTGACATTCTTCCATCCAAACAAACCTTTTTCCTTTTCTTTGCAAGGAGGTAATTGGGCTAGCAATGCTTGAGAAATTCAACACAAATTTCCTGTAATAACCTGCCAACCCCATAAAACTTCATACCTCTAAAACATTGGAAGGTTCAGGCCACTCCATAATAGCTTTTGTTTTGGCTGGATCAACTGATATCCCATCAGATGATATTATATGCCCCAAATATTGCACTTCTTTTTGAAAGAAGGTGCACTTTGAAAGTTTCACATACAATTTGTGCTCTCTTAATTGTTGCAAGACTATTTGAAGATGTTGTCTATGCTCTTCTTCATTTTTGGAATAAATCAGAATATCATCAATGAAAACTAGCACAAATTTATCAAGACAATCTCTGTAAACATTATTCATGAGATTCATGAAAGCAGTAAATGCGTTGGTCAATCCAAATGGCAACACTGTAAACTCATAATGACCATATCTCATTCTAAAAGCTGTCTTGGGAATATCTTCATCTTTCAACCTTAACTGATGGTATCTAGATCTCAAATCTATCTTAGAAAAGACTGATGCACCACACATTTGGTCAAATAGATCATCAATATGTGGCAATGGATACTTATTCTTTATTGTCGCCTTATTAAGCATCCTATAATCTATACACAGCCTAAGAGTTCTATCTTTCTTCTTGACAAATATAACTAGGGCTCCCCATGGTGATACACTTGGCCTGATTAGATTCTTAGACAATAGCTCCTGTAATTGAGCTTTTAATTCCATAAGTTCAGTGGTGGTCATACGATATGGAGCTTTAGAGATTGGCTCCAATCCTGGTTTAATATCTATGCCAAAATCAAATATTCTTTTTGGAGGCAAGCCTATTAGCTCCTCAGGAAATACATCACTGAAATTGCAAAGATATCGATATTTTTCCTCAAATGTTTATTTCTCCAAGGTTTCCTCTACTAGGTCCATTTTGACTGCAAAAAGTTGACATCCCTTTCACCTAGCCCATTTTAGTTGTTTTGAAGAAATGGATCTAATCCTTATTTCCCTTTGACTTCCTTGAAGATTTACTGAATTGCCCTTCTCATCCAGACACTCAATTGTTTTACGAAAATAATCTACCTTGGCTCGATGTTTCCACAACCAATTCATTCCTAAGATGACATCGTAGGACCCTAAAGGTGCTACGTATAAATTTTCCTCAGTGGTGAAGTTAGAAATATCAATCTTAGCTTCGAACAAACATTGCTCTACCTAAGCCCTTGAGTTATTTGCATACTCAATTGTCCATGGTTTTGACATAAAACTAGCTTTTCTAGAAAATTTACTTAAGACTCTAGGTGACACAAAATTTTCTGTTGCACCAGTATCAAATAGAATAGAAATAGGAACTGCAAATAAGGTACCTGTCATTTCAATAGGGGTGATTTGATACTCCGCTTGTCGATTGTCAAGAGCGGCATGAATCCTTTGTTGAAAAGCTTCCTGTTGTGAAGGAAGTTCCATGTTCCTAGGCTTCCCATTCTGCTTCTTATTAGGGCAACGGTTGGCATAATGATCTCCTCCACAATAAAAACATCCTCCTATAGGTCCTCGCTTCTCAGCTGGCCTACTCAAGGAATCATCATTCTTCTTAAAATTGACATTTCTCTTATACTCTTCAGCTCTTCGCTCATTACCAAATCCCCCTTGGTTCTTTCAATTTCCTTTATCAAACTTCCTATTTCCATATCCCTTCTCATTCTTCCTTTTATATGACTGATCGTTGTAGTTCTTATCAAACTTCTTACGTTTCTTTTCAAAAGTAAGCAGAGATAGATTTGATCTTCTGTTCTTGCTTAATTGCTTTCTCATACACTTGATCCATTGTGCTTGGACCATGCACCTCCACCTCACCGCCAATCTGAGGATTGAGTCCCACGATAAATTTTCTGATCCTAAATCTTTCATTGTTTTGGTATTGAGGAACATACTTCAGTAGTCTAGTAAATTTTTCTGCATACTCAACCATAGATAGTTCACCTTGCCTGGGGTTTTGGAAATCTGTTAACTTTTGATCAAAATATAACTGAGGTAACCACCTTTTTTGGAATAGTTCCACGAACTCATTCCATGTCACCTTCAAGGGACTTAATTCCAGCTCCATTTTCTTATTCATCCACTAAGTGGATGCTTCCCCAGATAGCTGATATGCTCCCGACACTACTTTAGTAACCTCAGAGTAATTTCTGATCTCAAAGTATTTCTCCATCTTTGTTAACCATGCTTCTGTTGCGTCTCCGGTTTTCGTTCCATCAAACTCAGGAGGGTTAACCTTTTTCATATCCTTAGATAATTCTAGTGCAAGTTTATCTTTGGTTTTTCTTTGGACTTCACTGTCATTTGGGTTTTCACTTGACGTGCCATTATCCCAATGTTTACTTTTGCTTGTATTATGAGAATTCTCATTTTCACCCTCTGTGTTCCCAGTTTCATCCATTTTCTTTTCTCGTTTGTTCAACCTTTCCTTGGTTTCAGTAAGCATATTAAGAATCCTATCCAATTTGTCAGTGGAGTTTTCCAGAGAGTTATGACCTTCCCAATCTTCCCCCTCATTAAACTTTGATTGATCCATGATAGTTTAGTTTCTCACCTGATTAAACATATACTAATCAGTTTTATGCTTATCATATTATATATCACCAAAAAAACAACAATTGATCATAATCATAATTGTTCTCAAACCAAAAATTTGTCTTTATTCAATTTGCAAAATTGTTCCTACATTCAATAGAGATAGACATATCTCATGTTTTTACTCAGTATTATCAAGTGGGGTGTAACCTTCGGATTCATTGTCTGACACATAATCACAAGGTGTATACTCCTCAGACTCACTATCAGATGATAGTTCAATGATCTTAGCTCTAGGCGCTATATGGGGATCCCTAGAGATCATTGGTACACTAATAGGTGTATACGTCTAAAAATGACACGAATCATCCTAAATAAATATTCTAAATATTTATTCCATTCTTCTATCAATTAAATAAATATTCCTAATTTATTTAAGTGATTCACTGTTCCATAATTAAATAAAATCTATTTATTTAATTAAAATTCTTCTAATGTCTCACACAATTAAATAATCCTAAATTATTTAATTAAACCAAATTCCTCTATCCTAAGTTCTAATTCCAAAAATCCACCTCACACTTACACCTTACTTTTCCACCTCACCTTGTCCACCTCATCAGGTTGCACATGCAATTAAATATATCTAATATTTAATTACCTTATTTTCCCTCACCCACATGGCCTATTTCTTCTCAAATCAGAGGTTAGTTAACTAATCAATCAAAAGTGTTAACTAACCTGTCAATTGAGTTAATCCCTCAATCAATCCAGTCAATCCCACAATTCATTCTTCTGACTGATCAATCAAGCCTGTTAACTGTTCTGTCAATGGAGTTAACTCTCCAATCAATTTTGTCACATCCCCTCTTTCATGATGGAGCTGGGACATTTGTCACATTTCTACTGGTTGCACATTCCTCAACCATCCTCAGCCGTTGATCTTCATATCTCCTCTCAACCGTTGATTCCCATTTTTCCAAGTCTATAAATGAAGCTTCATCCCTCCATTCTATTCATCCAAGCTATCTATATTGTCACTCTGCAGAAATATCACCAGCGTGCCTTTGGCACCCTCTTGTCATTCACTAGCTTGAGATCACATACTTGCCTTGGAGTTCATCTTCATTGCATATCACTATAGCCATTTACCATTGACTTCCTCGAACACAGCTTAAAGGAGTGCACTCTCTGAGGGCTTACTTCATCTGCAAAAGGATGATTGTAATAGGCAAACAATAGAAGCATCGATTTCAGGGAAGGTTTGCTTTATGTTACTCATTGCTATTTTCGTTCAATCTTTCTTGTTTTCTTCTATTCTGTTGATGTTTCGGTCTTATATAATTCAATTGGTTGATCTACATTTTACCCTAACATTTTTGGTGCCCACTGTGGGGCCTTTGCCCCTTTATCTCATCAAAATCTGAGCTTTTTTGAAGGCAGGTTCTGTACTGGTCATGCACAGACACGCACAGGTTATTTTGATGCATTTGAACATTTCTACGGTGCATATACCCATTTCTGCAGTGCTTCCATTCCTTATGTGCTTCTGTGTATTCTTACTGTGCTTTTGCGCACTCTTATGGTGCTTCTGTTATTATCATGCATCTGTTCATTTGTGCTGCGCTTTTGAACACTGTTACGGCACATTCATTATTACTGTGCATTTATTCTTTTTCATAGCGCATATGTTTAATGTTACGGTGCATTCATAGTTGCTGCGCTTCTGTTGATTATTTCTGCGCATCTAATCACTAAAGCTGCACTTGTGTAATAGACTGAGGTTTTAGTACTTTTCTAGGGGAATTTGCTAATGCTAACCTTTTTGCAGGTGTTTGCTGGAGCTGTTTTGCAGGATAGGTTCGGGTTTAGTTCCATGTAGTTGCATCTAAATAGTTCACATTTCACTTTCCAAGGGATAGTAAAATTGATGTTCATTCCAAATCCTCATCTAGCTCTAATTAGGGAGAAAGTAACTGGATTATTTCTTGCTTGCATTGCAACACTTTCCAAGTTATTGCTATCTAAGATTAAAATTGAACTCATCAATGATCTTGAGGTTAAAATGAACTATTGCTATGTCGTGAGACCAAAACTTCAAAGTTAACTATCTCGTGCTACGCAGTTTAAAACTGAACTCACCATTGATCTTGAGGTTAAAATGAACTATTGCTATATTGTGAGACCAAAACTTCAAAGTTAACTATCTCGTGCTACATGGATTTAAAATTGAACTCACCATTGCTTGCTGGGGTTAAAACTCAACCAATGCTATCTTGCTAAAATCACTTCAAAGTTCTGTGCTTGAGTAGATTGGCCCATTTAGTTTTTCACTTTTAACTAGGTTGGATTAATCAGTGTATTCTATGCTTGGCGAATGACAATAGGTTTATGCTCTCCCCTCTTCTAGGTGATCAGAGTGCCAGACTTGTCATTCTATTTGTTTAACCTTTAGGAGGGGCCTGCCCTTGGATGCACGCTTGTCCAAGTGGGAACAACCCTGAGTGGTAACAGGCTAACGCCAAGCCCTACCAAGCCACTTAAAATAAATTGTGCTTGAGGTGAAAACTTCCTGCAACAAGTGCTGTTATGTTACATTGACGGCCAACCTCCCCCAAAACCCTCTCAGGCGCAACCCTTTGAGGCTGGGAGACTCCATAATGGAGAGTAGTGCTGCCACATGTGTAACCACTTGAACGATTGCCCGCATTAAATACCTCTTGTTCTAGTGGCCCAAATCCCTTATAATCCATTTCTCACCTAGGATTTTTGTGCTTGCTTTTTGTTCAGTTAGTCCAAAATAGAGTCGAAAAAACTACAAAAAAATGAAAAACTACAAAATATTCTTTGTGCTTGCTGTGTTTTCTTGCTGTTAATTCATAATATCAAATCAGGAAGACCTTTTCCAGCCAAAAAATACCAAAAACAGGAGAAAAATCCAAAAATTTTGCCAAAAATATCTGAGCTGCGCATATACTCCTTTCTGCTGGGCATTTGTAGCGACTTGCTGCGCCTGTGTAATGACTTGCTGCGCATATACACTGTTGCTGCACATATACATACTGTTGCTACACATTTGTACTTCACCAGAGCTGTGCATATACTAAGACTTACGGCGCATTTGTCCATTTCTACTGCGCATTTGTTTCAGCGCATACACGACAGTGAGCACTTGCCCTATTTTTGAGAAAATATTTTCACTTGATTGGAGCACCCATTTCAGCCTAGTTTCACTTTCTAAGATCAGATTCAACCTTGCAGTCAGTCTTCATCCATTTCACCCAAGTCTCTCTCTTTCGTCACTCATCCCATTCACTTTCTGTCCAAACCCCTCTTGTCCCAAAGTCAATCTATCCCATACCGGTTCGACATAGGTCCTTCTTCGTTTCATTAGTGAATTCACGTAAGCCTAGTAGGTCACAGTACCTTTGCTAGTAGTCTTGTTGAATGACTAAGCCCTACACAGTAAGACTAGTATCGACTACCCTTACTAGTGGCTAGCGTCTTGTGTCAACCATCTTACCTGAAGTCATTGAGTGAGAAAACCCTTTGTCCAAGTCTTGTCCTAGATATCCCATTCATAACAATCTCAGTCGGCACCTTGCCAAAATTTCTAATCCTAGTCCACTTCACCCCACCTCACCTTACATGGTTCTTACTCAATCCCAGTACAACAAGCAAAAAGAAATGGCCGACTCATCCAGTCACCTCGTCCCACCATGTGACGATGACGAAGAAATTTCTCATGAAGAATTAGTAGCGCACATCCAAGATAGAAAATTCCAATGCCTAGTAGAGAAGGTGCTCCTTGAAGACCCCCATAAATACTTCCATCATCTTGCTAGTCTCGGAATCAAACTCCCCGCAGACTTTGACATAAACTCCATCATGGAAATTGTAGACAATGATCATGAGTGGAGGTGTGATGATCATGAGAGAGGCACGAATGACACAGTCCCGCATGCAAATGATAGAGGAAAGAATCCCATAGATCAAAATGCTCCTATGGAGGACGTGAGACAACAAATTGAAAGTCTAAAGCAAGAAATATCCAACCTTAAGACCGGTACAACTTCCAAGCACTACTCTTTGGAAGATATAGCTCCATATCCTTTTGACAAAAGTTTGGTCATGAAACTCTTCCCTTATCAGTTCGGAGTCCCAAAGTTTGACAAATACAAAGGGAAGGGGGACCCTCGAGATCATATCCGGGAATTCAATGCCGCATGTTTAGAAGTAGCTCACAACGAGACTTACTTGATGAGACTGTTCCCAAGATCTTTAGGTGGTCAAGCTATGGAGTGGTTCTTGCGCCTCCCACCAGGAATCAAAACTTTTGATGAACTTGTCAATAAATTTATAACGCACTTCTCTTACAACATAGAACACGAGGTATCTATGCTAGATCTATGCAACACCAAACAAAAGAGTGGTGAGTCATTTGCCACCTTCTTACAATGATGGAGACAGCTAGCTAGTAAGTGTTCTTATGATATACCTGAGAAGCAACTATTGGAAATGTTTGTCCACAATTTAAATACTGATCTTAGCTATCAAATTCAGATACAATGCCCTACATCATTCTCAAAAGTCATCAAAATGGGCTTATTCATCAAAAAGGATATGATCACTAAAGGAGCTATCAAGCTATACAAGGACACGCCTAATTCCAATTACACAATGGATAAATCCAAGTTTTGGACCAAGAACAAGAATGTGGTCAACGACGGGGTAGTTGACGCCAAGGCGGCAGCCCCTAAACAACAACCCATATTCACTCTTAAGGGAGAAACAAACAATGGTGCACTCAACAAACCACCCTCTCGGGAGCCTAGACCTTGGTTCAATTCAAATCCAAGGAGAAAAATCACACCGTTGGGTGAGTCTCAAGAGTCTGCCCTAAGGAAATTGTTGGCTAACAACGAAATTTCTCTACCACCAACAAGTGATTATGAGCCTATAGTCAAACCTCCCTACTGGAAGGACACAGACTATTGTGAATATCATCGAGGAAGGGGGCACACAACAAACAATTACATCCGCCTCAAGAATGTCATACAAGATGTGCTAGATCAGAACCAAGGAGGGACACAACAGCATACCTCCAATGAATCTCATGTGGCCTACCAGGATCCACTTCTGAATCACAACAGGCTGTATAACAACAATCACAACAACGGCCACAACAGCAACAACGACCACAACAACAACAATCGCAACAGGCCCAATCAGCATAGCGGGACTAGTAATGCCAACTATGCAAGCGTGCCCTTTGATTACACCATAAACTACATTTCTGAGCACATCCCACAGGTCAATGTCATCTCCCCCAACCAACAACTAGGACCTAACAAAACTGGTTGTAGTATAATTACCTGTAGTGGTAAAGTCACGATCAATACCACCCCTCCAAGGTCGTCACCATCTCCATCCAACTCCCGTCAGTACAATGTCATCGACCAGTTACAGAAAACTCTAGCTCACATTTCTATTTTGGAGCTATTACGTCTATCTCCTTCTCATAAGGAGATTCTTGAGAAAGCCTTAGTTGAAACCACTATCCCCACTAACCTGGCCCAAGAGAAGTTCTAGACCATGGTAGGCAATCTGACATCCTCCACTTCCATATCGTTTACTGAGCAAGATGACCTTTCTGTATCTCAACCCCACAACACCCCTTTGCACATTGTCGCATTCATACACAAGCACCGCATCAAGAGGGTTCTCATTGATGGGGGTGCCAGTTTAAATATTTGCACATTGAAGCTAGTCCTTGCACTGGGGTTCTCCGAACAGGCAGTTGATCCACAGTAGAAAATTACCATCAAAGCATATGATGAGGAAGAAAGAACCACAAAGTGAACGGTTGTCCTACCCATTCAAGTGGGACCAATAATAAAAGATGTGGTATGTCAAGTCCTTGATCGGGAGCTTGCTTATAATATCCTCCTAGGGAGACCATGGATCCACGCCATGAAGGCTGTCCCCTCAACCTATCATCAATGCATTAAGTTCTCGCACAATGGCAAGCAAGTCACCATTCATGGCGACCCTGACCCCTACCAACACTGCAATTCTTTCCGTGCAAAACCCGAATGTGTCATACCCAACAATAGAGCCTACATTTCCCCTACCCTGCAATAGGACCATACCGCTGAAGCTTCCTCCTCAAGACCCAAACCACAGAAAATTACCATAAAAGAAAGTGGCATGGGGGAATACTCCATTGAGCACAGCCTCAACCTTGCCAAAATGCCTTTGTCTCCTCGCTCTTTTGGCCAACCCAAGCATCTGCCCATACATTTTCCAAAGCCATCTGCTCCTCCTATAGCTCTCGTAAATCCCTTTGTAAAATGGGGGACCTTATCTGATGAAACAGAGGAGCGAGATCTCCTGCAATGGCTTTATGCTGAAGAAGAAAACACACCCCAAGAGCCGCCTAGACTCCCTACAGAACTCTATGGGTGGGGTGAGACTATCTTGCACAGGATGGGGTACGAAGGACAAGGCCCCATCAGCCTCAGAAAAGAAGGAATCATTGAACCTATACAACCTTCTTCATCCTCTTTGGCTAGAAACACAAGTGGTCTAGGATACAAAGGCAAGGGTAAAACCAAGGAAAATGCCTGCCTTGTGGAAACAATCCAAACACTCCAAGTGGACAGCGACACAGATTCAGATGATTCAAATGAGTATGAGTGGGATGAGCTAACAGAGCACTCCTATGACGACAAAGAGGTTGACACCATCTAAACTCTTAGCCCCTACCATGAGGGACAAACGCAACGGGATAGACCACTAGAGTCTGATTTGCCAATCCCTGAGATTATGGCTTTTGAGGAAAGTTTAAATTCTATTGCAATAAACAACTTGGAGGAAAGTACCACCCAGAACACCACCCCCACCAAATCTCCTAACATTTCCATTCACACCATCAATGAATTAGGTCTATCATCCGACTCCCTTCCCCTCTTGCACCCTGAGCTTATTGACTGGGATCTGCAAGGAACTCCCCAACTAGATATGTTCCAAAACGACGATGCTTACATCGATTATATGGAACTTAGGGACCACTTACCCAAGGGAGATCATAAGGCTAGTTTTGCTATCGAACTGAATACTGTGGCTTACTTTGGGGAGGGTGCCAAGCCTCCCAGTCACAAAAATATCAAGATCAAAAATGGATCTGACAGAGAAAACCACCTTGCGGCAGTGTCAGATCACAAAATAGTAAAAAGAAAGGACATATCTGAAGGTGAAAAGCCAACTGTGGCACTTGACGATGGAATGCTTGACACTCTCCCTAGCGATATGTATCAGGAAAGGTCACAGATTGTTGTGGAACCAACAGAGCCCGTGAATATTGGAACAGAAGAACAGCCCAAGATTATCCACTTTGCCAAATCTCTCACACCACCAGAGAAAACCAGGTTTGTACCATTCTTTAAGCAGAAGAGAGGTAGCTTCACTTGGTCGTATGCAAACATGCCAGGTCTAGACCCAAACTTAATTCTACATCATCTACCATTGGATCCAGGAGTGAAACCAGTAAAGTAGAAGCTGAGAAAGATACATCCTCACATAGCCCTTTTGGTTAAAGAAGAACTCAAGAAATTGCTGGATGTGGGGTTCATTAGAGCCATAGATTACCCAGAATGGATATCTAATATTGTGCCAGTGTCTAAACCAGATGGCCGAGTTTGACTATGCAATGATTTTCGAGACTTAAACAAAGCATGCCGCAAGGATGACTTCCCATTGCCAAACATCGATATCCTAGTCGACCTAACTGCAGGACATACAATGCTATCACTCATGGACGGATTCTCAAAGTATAATCAAATCAAAATAGCACCAGAGGACCAACACAAGATAGCTTTCACTTGCCCATGGGGTACCTTTTGCTGGAATGTCATGCCATTTGGGCTAAAAAATGCAGGTGCCACATATCAGCGGGCCATGACAACTATATTCCATGACATGATGCATGTAACTATGGAGGACTATGTTGACGATATCTTAGTAAAATCTCTCACAAGGGACTCACACCTGGATGTCCTAGAAAAAGTCTTTTGACGGTTGGACCAATTTCAAGTCAAACTAAACCCGAAGAAATGTGTGTTTGGGGTAACTTCAGGCAAACTACTAGGCTTCATCGTGTCGGCAAACGGAATAGAGGTAGACCTGGCCAAGGTCAAAGCCATAATAGACATGCCACCGCCCAAGACTCTAACTCAGTTGAGATCCCTATAGGGCAAGTTGCAGGCCATCCGTAGGTTCATATCACAGCTGGCGGATAAGTGCCAACCTTTCAGCCATCTCCTGCACAAAAACATTCCATTTAAATGGGATGAGCGGTGTGAAGAAGCATTTAACAAGATAAAAGAGTACCTTGTGAATCCACCTATTCTCATGCCTCCGATCCAAGGAAAACCTTTAATTCTCTACATATCTACTACACCCACTGCTCTTGGAGCTCTTCTAGTGCAGCAAGACTACGAGAACAAGGAGAAAACTGTATACTACATCAGTCGAACCTTAGTGGGCTACAAATTGCAATACTCACAAGTAGAAAGATCATGCCTTGCGGTGGTTTTTGCTTCACAAAAACTCTGACATTACATGCTGGCACATCCTATCAAACTCATTGCAAAAATTGACCCATTAAAGTATCTCCTTAGCAAAGCTACTCTCACAGGTCACCTAGCAAAGTGGGTAATGCTTCTTAGTGAGTATGACATCGAATATGTGGACAGAAAAGCCATCAAGGGATAAATCATAGCAGACCAACTAGCAGATGCACCGTTACAAGACAGCAAGCCCATGCAGTTTGAATTCCCAGACAAATCCCTATTCAATGTGTCAACATCTTCGTGGAAACTCTACTTCGATGGGTCTTACACACACCATGGATCGGGGGCAGGTATCCTATTTATAACTCCTCAAGGTGACACAATTCCAAAGTCTTACCATTTGTTATTTCCATGCACTAATAACATAGCGGAGTATGAAGCCTTGGTAATTGGTCTCAAGATGGCGACTGAATGGAAAATCCAAGAACTACATGTCTACGGGGATTCTCAACTTATCATCAATCAGGTCAACGATGAGTATCAAACCAAAGATGAAAAGCTCATCCCCTACAAAAGAATGGTCAACAACTTCAAAGAGCACTTTGGGACCATCTCCTTTGAGCAAATACCCAGAATCGAGAACAAAGCAACAGATGCAATGGCCACCATCGCCTCTCTTCTAGAAATACCTGAACATGAGTCACGGTATGAGTTCCTAGTGGAAACTATATGGCAACCAGCTTATGATCTCCTTGAGACCCATTCCATATGCTTTCTAGTTAGATCTGATTCACCTTGGTATGGTAAGACTTACACTTACCTCAAGGACAACCTTCTCCCACCTGACCTCTCTTCCAACCAAAAGCAAACTTTCATATGACAATCCACTCGTTACACCGTCATAGCCGATACCCTTTATCGACATGGTCTGGATGGTACTTTACTCCGTTGTTTAGAACAAGAAGAATCCATAACTGCCTTGTGAGACGTACACGAAGGGATCTGCGGAACACACTCCAGCGGTCCCTCCTTAGCCAAGAAACTCATGCGTTTGGGCTATTACTGGCCAAACATGGAAATGGATTCATATCAGTTCGTCAAAAAGTGCAAACAGTGCTAAATACACGGGAACTTGATCCATGCACCTGCTCAAGAGTTGAGACCTTTAACGACACCCTGGCCCTTTTGCCAGTGGGGACTTGACCTTGTGGGAAAGATTCATCCACCCTCTTCCAACAGCCACAAATTCATCATAACCGCCACTGAGTATTTCACAAAGTGGATTGAGGTCGTTCCCCTAACCACCGTCACAGGTAAGCAAATTTCCTCTTTCATTCTGAATTACATTATCTGCAGATATGGTATTCCTTCATCTATTATCACGGATAATGGAAGACCATTCAAAAATTAGGATGTCCAAGAGCTCTGTGAGCATTTCAAAATCCAACATCGTTTCTCCACTCCATACTACCCCCAAGGTAACGGCCAAGCTGAGGCATCGAATAAAACCATTCTAAAAATCCTAAAGAAGACTGTCAACGATGCTGGTCGTGACTGGCATGTCCAACTCAATCCCGCTCTGTGGGCCTACAGAACCAGTATACGCACTCCCACAGGTGCTACACCCTACGCCCTTGTCTATGGTTCAGAAGCCATCCTCCCCATTGAGGTTGAACTACCATCTCTCAGGGTGTCGTTGAAAGGTCTCATATAAGACGAAGAATACAGAGTCTCCAGGTTACAAGAACTAGAACTGCTATAAGAAAGGCCCCAGAAAGCCTTTGATCATCTCAAGGCATATCAACAGATGATGTTAAGAAGCTATAACCACAAGGTTCACCTGAGATGCTTTAAGGTTGGGGACCTCATCCTCAGAGAAAACCCTCGCAATCAACAAGACAGAGAAAAGAAAGGTAAGTTTGAACCTAACTGGCTTGGGCCCTATGTGATTGTAGCTGCTTACGGATCGGGGGCATATCAGTTGGCCACGTCAGAGGGTGAGTTGTTCGATGATCCAATCAACAGCATGCACCTTCGCTGGTTCTATACCTAGGAGGACCCCAATGCAAGGGGGCACAATAAAATCAAAAATCAAAAAATCAAAAAAGTTGAAAAGAAAAAATACAAAAAAAAAAGTCAAAAAAAAAAATAGAAAGCATACAAAAAAAAATCGTCCTTTGGTGAAAACCTGGCAAACAGGCGCCTTGGATAGGTATCATGATGAAAACTTGGCAAACAGGCGTCATGTTTACTTTCTAGCTTCTCGTGCAAATAAAAGCAAGTGATGAAAACCTGGTAAACAGGCATTACTTGTGATAAACTGCCTTCTCCATCTTTGGGAATCCAATCACCCTGAGTCCATTCTTCCTTCGCTCATTTCCCATTTGACCCATATCTGTCCCACAATAAACACTTCACAGTTACCTATCATGGCTTGATACTCACCTTGTGGCCTTGTCAACCAAGGTTTTGTCCCATACCGTCTCCTCAATGTGAGCCTAGCATAGTGTCTCTCATCAGTGTCCATAGTCCAAGTCCATGAACTACGTTGCCTCTGCGCCGTCACATAGGCAAGGCCATTATTCTAATGTGCCCCCGAGGCTTCCATTTCTCCCATGGTCCCATTCATCCCCTTTCTTGTCTTCATTCTTGTCATCTTTCTTCTAGTCCATCCATGGTCCATTAGGGTTTACCCCGAACTATGTTGCCTTTGCATCATCACATAGGCAAGGCCATTTAGCAATGAGCCCCTGAGGCACTAGGTCAGTCCCTTAGGGTCCATCTCCCCAATAAGGATTGTGCAATCTTCTCACCAAACAAGCAAATGCAAGTAGAACCTGCGCTTCAAGCAGAAATCTTGACTATGAGCATCTTAACCTATCTAAAGCAAAGCAAATACCCAAGGTCTTCTAACTGATTCTATCTAAATTATGGAAAGAAAAACACATCTAAATGCAAGAATGTTTTGTGGATTGGAACCATGGTTAAGTTATAGAGTCTTAATTTTTGTTCTCATGTCTTTCTATGCTACTCAAGGATGCCAAAAGCTAGAGATGCTATGATGGGGGCATGATTATTTTCCTTGTTTGCTATCTGTGGATTAAGCTTTAGTGGTGTGACACCTTGTCTAAGGACATGATCGGCAAAAGATCATCAAGGACCTCAAAGGTCAAACATGAATGGGGGCAATCCTTGTTTGTTGAAATGCAAGGAACACTCAGGTCATCTAGATTCAAGTTTGACTAGATGCTTGTATCAACTTGCTAAATCAAAATCCATGTAAGCAGTACTCAGGTCATCTCGGTTCAATTATACCTAGATGCTTGTGTTAACTTACCACATTTTAGAAAAAGTACCAAAAAAAAAAAGCCCAATGATGAAATAAAGCACTCTAAAAGCAAAACATCCATCCTATATCCATGTACACATCCATGCATCCATATCCCATACAACCCTCATTACCCAAACTATGTAGAGTAACAATATCAAATGAAGTTTCTAAGTCATTCTATCACAACCATTCTTCTGTCTATCATGTCATTCTTGTGTCGATAGAGTACATTTGGACATCACACAAACAAAGCATATAGGAGCATATCATATCATATGTAGGGCTAGTCATGAACATCATTAAGTCAGTAGAATACATTACCCAATGTATTAGGTCATCAATACATCAGCATCACATCACATCTTAAAACACAGAAAATCAAAAGCATAGATATGTGCATCATATACAATCCTGCATCATCACATAGACATCATATTACATTGGCATGCATTCGAAATATTAGATCATATAGACATCCCATAACATCATGCACAAAGCTGCATCATCACATAGAAATCCTATTACATATGCATACATTCAAAGCATTAAATCATATAGACATCATATAGCATCATATCAAAAAGCATCTCATATAGCATCAGGAAGACCATCTAAGTCTACACATGCATCACATCATACAATAGAAGTAAATCATCATCTCATAACATGTGCAATAGATACAAAGCTGCATCATCATATATACTATCATATAAGAGGTCCAAATGTACAATATCACCATCTCTCTCTCTGAATCAAAGTGCCATATACAATGAACATCCAAGTGGATGGTAATACATGTCCCAAAATGTACAAAATCTGGTCTGAGTCTATCCCTACTACTGTGGGCCACCACTGCTAGCTCCTGACTACTGGGGACCCATCATGGAAGCCCCTGACTGTGATGGACCTGCTCTATGAGTAGCCCCAGACTGACTCCTAAAGCTCCCCACCCTCTGACTTGACGCCACGGCACCATGGTATAAACCTCGGTAGTACTGGGCCTGTGACTGTGCTCTGGCAAGCTCTGTCTGTACCTGTGCCAACTGCGTCTACAACTAGCCTACTTGTGCCTGTGCCTGCTGCGCCTACCCAACCAAAAAAGAGCTCACTGCATCTGTCCCCATGGCGGCCATAGCAGTGTCCCGCTCTACACGGATAATACATACCCGTGCATCTGCCATATCTCTCTCACGAGTCAACCCAGTGATCACTGCTGCATCCATCTCTCGCCTGCCATCGACCCTCCTTAGCTGTACCTGCAGCTCTCGCACCTGTCCCCTCAAGCTGGCTATAGTCCTCTCATGCACATCTGCCTATACTAGCCCCTGTGCTGCCTCTACCTATCCTAGCCCCTGTGGCTAGGGCACCTACTGCTGTGGTACCTGCTGGGGTGGTGGCATCTGCGCCTGCTGAGGTATCTGCTGCTGTGCCTCCTGTCTTGGCACTACTTGCTCAGCCTGACCTATCCTCCTCCGCTGTCTCGGCCTCTCTCCAGCTCTACCACTTCGTCGTCCTCATCCTCCTCTCACTCCCCTCCGACCAGGGCCAACCTGTCCCTCCTCCTCTGAGTCTGCCTTGTCAAT
The DNA here is from genome assembly GCA_027924645.1 of Cunninghamia lanceolata. Taxonomy (NCBI): domain Eukaryota; kingdom Viridiplantae; phylum Streptophyta; class Pinopsida; order Cupressales; family Cupressaceae; genus Cunninghamia; species Cunninghamia lanceolata. The sequence goes on along the minus strand of BSBN01000564.1, from coordinate 962,079 downwards.
ACGAGGCACCAGCATGCCAGGTCTTGAGTATCTCGGGAAGGGATGTGCAGTCATCCAATCCTCATAATCCTGTGTCACCCCTACATCTACTATCTCTCTCCTCATATCCCATGCCACATAAGGAGTCTGTCGGAACTTTGCCAGGGCCTCCTCATATGAAGCCATCGGCCCCCATCGGACCCTCTCTGCATGTGTCCGTGCGAACAATGCCTGTCCCTGTGGCATACCCTACCTCCTACCAAACTGTCTCACCACCCTGCCCACCATCTGTCTCTCTAGGATATGCCGTGTCCAGCCTATCAGCCACCTGGTCTGAAAGCAATATGGCAGCTCGTCTCCCTCATCGTCCCAGGGTTCACAATCTAGATATGGTTGCCAAATGACCACATCTACTCCATCCAAGGTGTGCCTCCAATACTCCAACTTCCCTAGCCTGTGCTAGGAAATCACTCCTGCATAGCCATAACTGTATGGCTCTCCTCGCTGCCTCGCAAATACACATATCGGCCTCGTCACCGCTATGTGCTCCCACAGCCATAACTGTAGCAATAGTACCCCAACTGATAGATTCGTACTGTAGTGGTACACCACCTGGTGCATGTCGTGGTACAAATGGGCCAGTACGTAGACTCCCCATGCATATCAGGTACCCTCAGTTAGCATCTGCTCCATGATCCTGCCCCATCCAATGGGGAACCCATGCGATCTTCTATTGGGGCATACAACGCCCCTGATCAATCCATCCACAATCCCCAGGAAGTAGTCATAACAATCATATATATCGTGCCATGGGATGACATGTCCAACCAGCTCGCGATCATTGAACACTCGCCTGCACTCGGCGAGTCCCGCATCCCGCTGTGCGCCGTACTCTACTAACTCACCCACCACGGGTAAGTGCAGTATCCGGTAGACATCCTCTAATGTCATAGTCATCTCTCCAGTAGGAAAGTGGAAGGTCCCATCCTCACTATGGAATCTCTCCATAGCAGCTGTCAGCAATCCTTGGTTCGCCCGCACCTCAGGCATAAAGCAAACATAATCCAAACCCATGGCACCCAGCGCCACTCTGTCAGTCTCTGTCAGCATGTACCTCTGCAATAAGGGCATGGGAAACATCTCCCTCGATTGTAGTGTGTCTCAAATATCCTCCTGCAAGCAAGGCAACGCGTCAGTCTCAAACGGTATGTACCATACTCAACATACCTACTGAACTATATCAAATAAACTTAGCATTTCAAATTGATCAAAACAACACACTACATCTCTTGACTAGATTCCTACAATATCGGAGATAGCTCATCAATTCCTGCGTCAAACAAGACGCTAATCGAATCAATTTGGCTAAGAAAATTGGCTATCCAAAGCACATGCACCACTACAGGTGGTAAAAGTGTCGTTTCTTGATATATGCACTGCCTAAACACAGATGCGCCGCTACAATGCACATATGTGTGGATTCAGTGCATGCGCCACAACATTCGGCATATGCACCACCATATTATGGAAGCGCCGCTACATTCGGCATATGCGCGGCTTTTACAGATGCACCGCTACATTGAACAGATGCGCTACCTAAATACACATGCGCAACTTAACTAGAAAAGCACAGCTACAATGCACATATGTGCCATTTTCACGTATGCGCCGCCGAACTTGGCATATGCGCCGCTAAATGACAAAAGTGCCACTTCACGCAGCACCGTTCTGCATTTCGGCACATATGTTTGACCTATTTTCTACATGCATTTATGACACCCTAAATCGACCCTAGGAGAAATTTTTCGAAGCACATACTGGGGGTCTTGCCTCTGCTGGCCGCCCAAATCGACAGACTCACTCGAATCGATGCTCCTCGCGTGGAATGTCTGCTACTCTGGCTGCCATGCTGCTCCAAGTTTGCTCTAAGCTCTCTCTCTCCAATCCAGATCAAACAAGTGTACAAATGAGTATTCTTGTGGACCCAGCTCCTATTTATAGCCTCCAAACCCTAATTCTGGCTAAGTGATGACTGTGACTACTTCCTGCACCCGTTTTTCCTCCAGTTTTCTTCCCGCTTCCCTGAAACGTGTCCCTTTACCTCCAACCTATCCTAACCCCTTCGTCTTCATGAGATTGTCCGTCTCCACTTCTTTCACCCTTTTCCTGTCCAATCTCCCGAGGGGGCATCCTATCGTCATTAAACCTGTACCAGGGGCAAACTGGGGCATGTATCACTATCAGACTATCGACTTCTTTGAAGCAACACTGTAAACTGCATTGCATCAAAGAGGGGCAAAATGTATACGTCTAAAAATGACACGAATCATCCTAAATAAATATTCTAAATATTTATTCCATTCTTCTATCAATTAAATAAATATTCCTAATTTATTTAAGCGATTCACTGTTCCATAATTAAATAAAATCTATTTATTTAATTAAAATTCTTCTAATGTCTCACACAATTAAATAATCCTAAATTATTTAATTAAACCAAATTCCTCTATCCTAAGTTCTAATTCCAAAAATCCACCTCACACTTACACCTCACTTTTCCACCTCACCTTGTCCACCTCATCAGGTTGCACATGTAATTAAATATATGTAATATCTAATTACCTTATTTTCCCTCACCCACATGGCCTATTTCTTCTCAAATCAGAGGTTAGTTAACTAATCAATCAAAAGTGTTAACTAACCTGTCAATTGAGTTAATCCCTCAATCAATCCAGTCAATCCCACAATTCATTCTTCTAACTGATCAATCATGCCTGTTAACTGTTCTATCAATGGAGTTAACTCTCCAATCAATTTTGTCACATCCCCTCTTTCATGATGGAGCTGGGACACTTGTCACATTTCTACTGGTTGCACATTCCTCAACCATCCTCAGCCGTTGATCTTCATATCTCCTCTCAACCATTGATTCCCATTCTTCCAAGTCTATAAATGAAGCTTCATCCCTCCATTCTATTCATCCAAGCTATCTATATTGTTACTCTGCAGAAATATCACCAGCGCGCCTTTGGCACCCTCTTGTCATTCACTAGCTTGAGATCACATACTTGCCTTGGAGCTCATCTTCATTGCATATCACTACAGCCATTTACCATTGACTTCCTCGAACACAGCTTAAAGGAGTGCACTCTCTGAGGGCTTACTTCATCTGCAAAAGGATGGTTGTAATAGGCAAACAACAGAAGCATCAATTTCAGGGAAGGTTTGCTTTGTGTTATTCATTGCTATTTTCGTTCAATCTTTCTTGTTTTCTTCTATTCTGTTGATGTTTGGGTCTTATATAGTTCAATTGATTGATCTACGTTTTACCCTAACAATAGGTACACTCATAGGTATACTGACAGGTACACCATTAGGTACAATAATAGGGCAGCAATTGACCATGATTCAAGCCACCATTGTCGCTACCTCTAGGAGTTCTCTTTTCATTCGTTTAAGTCGTGACAAGGCATTGGTAAAGGTTTCCACATCATCAATCCAAATGTCATTTTCATCATTAGTTTTCTCAATGGTCTTGATCATCGCAAGCCGTTTCTGCTTAGCTTGCAGATAATGTTCCTTACCTACGAAGGATTTTCTTGCAGTTTTCTTGATGCGTACCATCCTGGCACAGTAAATCAAATCATTAGCTACCCACGTAATGTTCATTTCCTAATCAGGTTAGTGGACTCATCAGCCCTAGTGCTGAACCTGGTTAGCTCTGATACCATATGTAACATCCATATCTGATTTAACTTGAAAATTAGGTTTTAACATAGGTATATTTTTTTTTCTTTGTAATCAAATATAAAAGAATTCTCTACTATCAAGTATAACATTCTTTGATTTAACAATTAACATGATTTCATTTTTCACAAAGCTGAAAGAAATGATAAACCATAAACATTTGTTTTCTTACAATTTGAAAAATTCTTAAAACAAATACAATATTAGATACATACCATTATCACCGCATCTCGATTGTCGACCAATCACATTCAAGACTCGGTAATCCTCAATATTTGGAAGAGAAAGTATCTTCAAGGAGCTTAACCTCCAACCATAGACCGTTGGTCTCCCGCACTCCTTCCTAACCAGAAGTGGCCCTACCCTACTCAAGAGGATAGACTTAGGATAACCATCGGTGTTTTCCATCTGAGCTCTGGTGTTGTAACTTACATGTCTTGTTATCATGTAGATCCCTAGATACCCTTAAGTCATGCATGAACCTTCCACAAGAAACGCCATCCAGTCACAGTGAACATTCAATGCACTTGGGGATCGTGCATCACCTTGGCTAAAGGATTTGAATTTAAATAGCATTGTATGAACACATGAATTAAGTTCACCCACCCTACTCGACTTGAATTAATCACAATCCTACAGTTTTCCTATTTATAAGGATTATATATATGTTGACCTCGATGACCTCAAGGTATTTGAATTTCCTTGTGCAATAGCGCATGTCGCAAAGGTTTACTCTATTCCTGAGCTTATGGATTCATCTCCGTATTCATGATGTATAAAGGGTTTTCTAGTTCATTGTTTATATAGATAACATTTGTAATGCAATAATAATCCCTTAACAGTCTAAACTGTTGTTTGAAATTACCCACTCATAAGTGGTCTCTAACTTGGCTATACAGTTTTCAAAAGTTTATACAATTTACCCAAGTATAAAATACGAATATCCGTAAGCCTGGAGTTTTAAGTTTTAGACTCATAAAGGTCTTCAATGTATGAGGTAATACCGATACAAGGAACATCACATGCAATTTAATTAACTCAACACAATATGCGGGTTTCCCACCCTTATCTTTTCATTTATAAGCATGACAGTTTTTGACCAAGAATAATTACTTATACTTCAACTCTACACCCTCCTTCCAAAACAAATAGTTTTAAATGGTTCTATGAGGTAAGAGTTATAAAATAAAGATATTAAAAGACTTGGAATCTATCTTAAGAATCTAGAGATGGTCATACTCATATATCGACCTCTAACTGAAGATCTAAAACTGAATAAGAAACTAGTTAAATACATTTGTCGGCATTCAAAACCTATCAATAATTTCTTATCTATCAAGGTTTGTCACATCTCTAAACTTTATGGGATAGGTTATTGAAATAAACATCAAGCCAACTTAAGTTTATATCTTACGTCATAAAAGTTGTTGAAGTTGAACCTTGGAGGGTTTTGGAAACAAAAATTAGTTAGAACTTTGACTTAAACACTATCTGACCAGAGTGCTCCACGTTCTCACACTTTCCAGTCAAAAACATACAAAGACACAGTGGGAAAACATTCTGCCAACCATGCTTTTGAGGTTTTATAGTGCTTGAACAAAGGAATGTTTTATAATCATATTCCTACACTGGTTCCATCTTTCGTCACCACAGCTAATTAAAACCAAATCACAGGCTTTCTAAACTGCCTAGACCCACATCAAAACATGAGTAAAATACTAAGTTATTAACTCCTACAGAGTGGCATAGGGCAGAGTGGCTCTTTACTCAGAAACTAACGTTTTCATTGAAAACAAACCTTACTTAGAGCTTACAGAAAATAACATCATATGCCTTATCCTTTACGTTGAAAGAAACACTCAAACACTACCAAAAATAAGGCACAAATAGTGCACATAGACTACGTAGAGGGGAAAGGTTAGAACCTGTCGTAATACTTAGAGTATCGCTCTTGATTGATCGACCTTGCTGCTCCCTTAGCGTCATCCTTCCTCCCAGTCCCCACCGTTTCCTTCTCCTGCCCGATTTCAATCCTCTCTCCATAGAAATAATCCCCCTCTACTCTCTGCACGGCGAGGGAATAATGCTCCTTCCCACCGCCGACCATCCTAAACAAAAGGAGATCAGTTTCTGCATGCCACCTGACTCCCTATCCTATAGCGACCACTAAACATGATGGAGGTTCCCTTATGGCGACGTGGCAGCTAGTGGCACAACAACCCCATCCACTTACTCAAACATCAAAGTTTCTAAACCTCTGAATTTGTAACTAACATCGATTAGTGGAGTTAAGCTCTTACAAGGTGGTGCATAAGCATCTCTAAGGTTGAATAAGAGAATGAATAAAGGCTGACTTAATGAACAAAATATAGGTTAGATTAATGATAACTCAAAGTCTTAAGCTTGGAGGAAAAAGACACATTTGAAATGGAAGACGTCTAAAAACAACAGAACTTGGGCGTAAACCTACTCGACTTTGACAAGAAAAATGACATCAAACAAACTATAGGAAATTCCTCACATTTACCAAAATATAACTAAGGCGATTTTGGCATATTCTTCCAAATGATGACCAAAACAGGTTATAGCTCATCTCGGCTTCAAATTCGACTTCCGTCGATTTTCAAAAAGAAATAAATTCACAACACATGTTCAAAGCATTTTTACGGCAATCACGATGAATTGGACGTAACGCAAAACAAGTTTCCTAGGTTGTTAAATGCACAATTAGGACTTCTTGCATCTTTCGACTACGAGACACGACTCACAAATCCGCCATAAATAAGTTTATTTATTTACCTATAATCAGAATATTAGTCATCTCTATTAGACGACATCATTAAGCGGACTTGCGACAACAACGTCGATTTCCAAAATTTTATATGATGACTTATGAAAGGTGTTAAACCTTAACTTCGGACGTCGACATCTAGTCTTAAATTATCTCAATCGTAAACATGACTAAATTTAAGGCTTCAAGGATTATCTACCAGCTTGGTGTTTTCAGTAACAAACACCCATGGTTAATTTCCAAAGTCTATTCTCTTTCTCAAAGATACTTTCTCTTCCTATCGAACATGGTCCACCTGTTTCCTGCAACGACAGTCTCACATACAATTTTTGTGGTCAACGCATCTATATTCCAAATCAAAGCATAATATATCCAAACATCATTTTCTCCTAACAAAAAGACATTTTAGTTTATAATATCACATTGATCATAATCAATAGATTCCAAAATTTCATAGAACTAACATTGTCTATCTACATCACCAGTTTCCATGTCGTCCACAGCATATTATATAACTAAAATTTGCAAGAAAAGTAAATAGCGTTATTGATTCCAAAAAGAGGGATGTAACATGGACCTTATTCATTCTGATGTGTTTGGTCCTATTAATGTTCCTTCTTTATCAAAATCTATATACTTTGTATCTTTTATAGATGATTACAGTAGAAGGACATGGATTTATTTTCTTAGAAGCAAATCTGAAGTCTATAGCAAGTTTAAGGAGTTTAAAGCCTTTACTGAATATCAGACTAATAAAAAGATTAAATGTTTCAGAACTGACAATGGTGGTGAGTTCTATTTTGTAGAATTTGATAAGTATTGCAACAAACTTGGGATTAAAAGGCATAAGACAACTCTATACACCCTGCAACAAAATGGAGTTGCAGAGAGGATGAATAGGACATTGATGGAGAAGGCTAGGAGTATGCTTAGTGGAGCTGGCCTAGAACAAAAGTTTTGGGCTGAAGCTATTGCCACTGCTTGCTATCTGGTAAATAGATCTCCTACATCAGCTCTTGTTGGAAAGACACCCATGGAGGTGTGGTCTGTTAGAAAGCCTTCAATATGGCATCTCTATGTTTTTAGTTGTGAGGCATATGCACATGTGCCTAGGGAGAAGTGGTCAAATTTGGAGAACAAAGTTGTTAAGTGTATCTTCATTGGCTATGGTGTTGGTGTGAAAGGATACAAGCTTTGGGATCCTGTGGTTGAAAAAGTGTTGTATAGTAGAAGTGTCATCTTCAGAGAGCTTACACCTACTATTTTACAGCCAGAAGAAAAAGAAAAGAAAGAGGATGTTGTTCAATTTCCTCTCACCCATGAGAAGACTAAACAAAAAGACAATGTTGGACCTGATGATGAGGAGAGCTCTAGCAGCTCTAAAAGCTCAGATGAAGAAGCTGAACCTCAACCTCAACTCTTGAGGAGGTCTACACCGATAATGATAGGGAGCACATGGCAGATAACCCTAAAATGAAGCCAGAGTGGACAATGGACTAGTGGAAATAGTTTAAAACTGCGGACTGTCACTGTTGTTGAATTTTTGAACCATCAGAACCATTGAACTCTTCCAATCCGTCGGCACCTTACTGAATCAGCGCATCAATGAACCTCCACTAAATTCCTTCGATCTTGCTAAACTGTTGAACCGTTGAACCATTGAACCGGTTCGGTTCAAGTATCGTTAACTCAAGCTCCTTCGGTCGATGCTCTATTTACACCGTTGAACCAACAGCACCGTTGAACTTTTGAACCCTTTGAACCATTGGACTGGTTCAAAGGTTCAACCATATACCTTTTGCTTGGACTTCGACTATCGATGAAACCCAATAGTGAATCTCATAACGACTCACTGAATTGTTTAGTTCAAACTCTGTTGAACCGAGGAACCTCGAACCATTAAACCTATTGAAATTGGTTCAATCAAAGGGTTTTAGCCTGACTTAACTTAGTGGCTGTACCTGATACTCTTAAGTCGACGATGGACTTCATGCTGATGCTACACTCTGCCTTTGCAGAACTAGTGACTCTTTGAATCATTAAGAACGGTTCCACCACTGGGCGGTTCAAACACATAAAACTTAAATACTTCAGTGTCGCTGATTTGGTCTACCAAATCCCAGGCAATTTCACTGAGCTTCCCTCTCTTGTAAATCAACACACCTTTGTAATTTACCGACCTAGCACATGCCAATGCTAGGGCTCAACAAAGAATATTATAAATTGATCCTGCACACATGAAATTGAACAAACAAGAAACAGAAAAACATGGACTAATATACATAGCCATTCTACCGATTAAAGAGTAATCAATCAGTGGAATGGATTAAAAATCCATCTCACCAGCAAACCAACAAAATTGATTACACAGTGGGATCGAATGCCAGAGAGATAACAAAAATAGGATCTTCTTTATTATGCTCTCAGAGATGAATACAATTGTCTGAATTCACAATGCACTCCTCAATATGATTCAACCTGACTACACTCCTCTCCTTTTTTTATTGACCCAATCTAGGGTATTTAACTACTTACCAACACTAGTACTAACATGATTCCTAGCAGCTGGGAGACAATTCTAGGCGGCTGGGAGATGATTTCAACTAACAAACTCTAATAACCCAACAACCTGTCATTACAGATTGACAGGTGTCCCTTGGGACTTACAAATAGAAACAACTGACCTTGGTCAAATAGACCTTATTACATTTGAATGCTTTGCATAAAACATAACAACCTATTAGTTCCCCTATGCTGTAAAATTAACTTGATGAAGGGGTGCTCCTGCGCCATACTCCCTGGGTGAAAGTTGTCTCAAGTCCTCTTAGAGACTAACTGCTGCAAATTGCCACCCTACTTTTTGATGTCTTCTTCCAGCATCGATGTAGCTTTTGAGTCAGGAATTCCTTGCCACTTTACCAAGTGCTCAAAATATGTCTGATTTCTGGTCTTCTTAGCTATCCTGCTATCCAAAATGCATTCCATTGTAAATGGTTCCTTAGATGGTAATTGTTGCACCCACTCTGCATTGTTTTGAACAGAATCTGTTGTAGCTTCGCCTATATCAGGACTCTTGTATAATGTCAAATTAGCAACATTGAAGATAGGTGAAATATCAATATCTTCAGGGAGTTCAATCTTGTAGGCATTAGGACCATATTTGTCCAGAATCTGACAAGGTCCAATTTTCTTCATCATTAACTTGCTGTGGTGTCCTTTGGGCAGTCTGTTCTTGTTGAGATGAACCATGACCATATCACCTACTTGGTACTGCACATCTCTTCTTCTTTGATCCACTCGAGCCTTGATCTTCTAACTTTTCTGGTGTAGAGTATCTCAGACTTGTTGGTGGATTTCTTTCATAGCCTCTGTAAATGTATCAGCATGTCCACTCCTTTTGTCCAATCCTTGAACATCTCACAATTCAAGAATTCCTCTAGGATGACTACCATAAACAACTTCAAAAGGACTGAAACCTGTACTCCTATTTATAGAATCATTATAGGCATACTCTACTTGTGGGAGTACCACATCCCAACTACTACCATGTTCTCTTGTCAAACATCTCAACAAATTGCCTAATGACCTATTCACAACCTCAGTTTGTCCATCAGTCTGAGGATGATAGGTGGAGCTGAAAGACAAATTCATGCCCAATCTCTTCCACAAGGTTCTCCAAAAATGTCCCACAAATTTGCTGTCCCTATTAGATACAATACTCAAGGGTAATCCATGAATCCTGACAATTTCTTTAAAGAACAAACCTATAATGTAATTGGCATCATTGGTTGTCTTGTAAGGAATAAAGTGCACCATTTTGCTGAACCTATCTACCATAACAAACACACTTTTATAGCCAGTCCTTGTCTTGGGTAATCCCATTACAAAATCCATAATCAAACTATCCCAAGGTCTGTTTGTTGGCAAGAGACACTATATGGATTCATGGTTGTTGTCATTGATGGCAACAAAGGTCATCCCACATATCCGCAAGTCATAATGTGTCTCTACCGGAAGTCAGAATAAAGAATGTTGTGGTCCGGTGAAGAAGAACAGAGCATGTGGCAAGGTCCGACAGATTGGTCCGGACCTCTCAGAGGAAGTATCTTGGTGCAGTGCGGATTTGGGAAAGTCAAGAGGACTACCCTGAGTGGTATATTCCAAGGATTTAGCCTCCGGTGATGGACAAGGAAAAAGATATGAATGGTTGAGTACCGGATTCCTGAGAGACAGTGAAAACAGAGGAAGAACTGACTGGCAGAGTATCAGACTGCTTTCCGGATGGGTTACTGTTGATGACAGAGGTTGTGAAGGCATGAATCATGTTTGGCCGACATGATTAATGATATCTACAAGTATATGCTTGATCCGCATTGCTTGGTGAGGAAGGATTCAGCCGACAGAATGAAAGTTTATAAGAAACTAGACTGTTCCGGATGCCGACTAGAAAGGTGATGAAATTACTTGTGCGGATATATATAGAGGATGGATTTAGTTGTGAAGGTGGTGTTGTTGTGGAGATATATGCGAAGAAGTCCAGATAAAGAGCAGAGGTAGCAAAAAGGATCCGGTATGTGAAAGATAACAGAATAAAGAACAGAGGAAAGATGAAGTGCAGCAGATCAGTGTACTGAGCCTAACCGGAACTGAACTCCAGCATATGCAGATGCTTCCAATCAGTTCAAGACTGTGATTCTCATCACTTTGTAGACAGTGTGTCTTCTTGTAGGCAGTGGGCCTCTTGTGAGCAGTGTGCTCGGGCAGTGAGCCCTAATTGGCAAGTGCCATCTTTGTAATTTCCTATTCTTCTAACAGAGAATAATTTTGGGTTAATCACCCCGTGGTTTTCTCCCTTAACAGGGTTTCCACGTCAAAAATACTGTGTCATGTGTTTCTTGTTTTATGGTTAATGTTTTATGTTTGATTTTATGCTGCATCAATTAGAAAGGAAAGTTCAATAAGGGAAATAATTAGGATAACTGATTCACCCCCCCTCTCAGTTATCTACAATTGGTATCAGAGCTAAGTTCCTCCTAATAGAGCCTAACAGCTTGAGGAAGATCTGGGATTTCAAATGGATGCATATGGTTTAAGGGAGCAACTCAAGACTGCTCTTGAGGATCTTGAACAGTCGAATTCTGAAGTCAGTGAATTAAAGGAAAGACTCAAACAGGCTGATGAATTCATGAGAGAATTAAAAGACAAATTAGGTCTCTCTATGAAAAAGAGAAAGGAGCTGCTTCAACAGTTGGCAAGACAAAGTGAAGAAAGCAATACAAATGAAGAATTGACTGAGCAAACCAAGTTATGTGAAAAGTTATCAAAAGAAGTCATTATGTTAAGACATGAAATGGAATCAGGAACTATAAAGTTTACTCAAGAGATTGAAGAAAAAAGAAAGGCTGAAGACAATCTAAGACAATCTCTTAAAGAAAAATCAGAAGAATGCCACCAGATGGACAGGATTATCAGACATCTTGAATCTGATCTTGAAGATGCCAAAGATAATGAAGGAAAACTTGAGGATCAAATTGCCTCTCTCAAAAGAGACCTTCAAACAGCAAATGAATATAAAGAGAAATTCAAGATAAGTTCTGCTCAACTTGAAGTTCTTCTTGGAAGTCAAAAGAGGACAGATGACAAGTATGGTTTGGGATATGAGAAAGGAGAAAGCTCCGGATCCGGTCAGAAGAATCTTGGATCAGAAAATCCAAGAAGCAGGCCTAGAAGACCTCCGGTAAGACAGCCAAATGCTCAAAGATATCCATCCTTCAATGGATATTGCCACAGCTGCAACCACTTTGGTCACAAAGCTAATCAGTGCAGAATGAGAATGAATCAGATTAATTCATCCTTCTTCGGACAGTGCTTCAACTGCAAAAGGTATGGACACAAATCCCATGAATGCAGAAGTATGCAAGTAAACAAATCATTCAAAGGTAGATGCTTCACATGCAATAGAGTAGGTCATATGGCTAATCAATGCAGATCAAGAGGATATCAGTCAAATATGCAAAGAAATGTTATTTGCCAAATCTGCAATAGGTCCGGTCATAATGCTAAAGTTTGCAGAAACAAGAATCAGGACAAAAGAGGTCCGGTGTATAATCAGAATCAAGACAAGGGTAAACAAAAGATGAATGCGGATGAGGTTAGGAATCAGATGAGCAAGATTTGGGTGAAGAAAAGTTCAGAGAATGTAGAGGTTGGATCCGCACCAGACTCTGGTGCTGATATTTCTTCCAGAAATTAAAAAGTGAGCTCAGGCTCAGGGGGAGACTCAAAGAAAATCTTGTTCCCCCAGCCAAACAAGTGGTACCGGATGTGGCACAAGATGCGGATCAAAGGGTTTGTAGATATGAGTCTTGAGATACTTCAGTCAAGTTTTCAGAGGTCCGCATGAAGTTATGAAGAAGCTGTGATCGATCAAATAAGACCTGTTCAGGGAGATGCTCCGGTATGATAAAGGATTACAAAAAGGTCCGAAAAGATCCAGAAATGCACTATCTTGTTCTGCGGATTGGACAGTGTTTGGGATGATCTTGTAATATGTTACCTCGATTTATTCATGATTAAAAGATCCGGATGATATCCACAGATCAGGACTAATCCAGGATACTCCAAGCTATCCAGACAAGGCAAACCAGAATGATGTAGGTGAAGCATTTATTGCAGACAGATATTAGGGTTCGCGGAGCAATTTAAGGGATTTCTCAAAGGTCATTTGCTCATTCTGCACTCGAGAAGAAGCGAAAAGTGGAGCTCTGCAACAAGGTTCATCAAGCACACCAAGGATCTCCTGCCGAAGCTATTGCATAAAGAAATCAATCCAACCACTCCGTGCAAACCGAAGGCGCATAAGGTATTCTCTGTTTTTCATTACCTCACTGCAAATCCTTGAAGAATGGCTACTCCAAACATAGTTAAGATCTCTGATAGACCTCGCCCCTCATTCAAGAAACATCCCTACAAATCATTGGAGGTAGACCCACTAGGAGCCTTCTCTAGTGTTCCTCACGGAGTTTTACATACCGAAGACATTAGGGTTTACATACATGCAAGCATTGAAGAATTTGGGGAATTCAAATTAAGAGACCTCCATCACAAGCAACTGATAGACAATGCTTTTGAGCTTAAACCAGAGTATAAGGATATCCAGAAGAAACAATTTGAGCAATTTATTCATTTCCCCTGCTTTGAAGTAGATGAATGGGTCCGGTATGTACTGAGCAGGATGCATGACAACTTTCTATGGCTAGATAGACCCTGCAAGATTACAAAAGAGGCAATTAGAGCAGTAACTGGTCTATACTCTTCCGGAGGGGTACCTATCCTCAAATCTGTCAAGAACAACATTGTAACTGAGGCCACCAGATCAAAATTTGATAAGAGGGCAATGACCATTGAAGACATCTCGGATCCGGATATCAAATATGCATCAATGATAATAGGATACAAGATCTATCACTCCAGCAGGGAGAATTCTGTATCCGGAACTGCAGTATACGCTGCCTTTGAAATGCTAAGAAAGAATGCAGAATATGACCTCTGCGAACTACTGCTAAGCCAATTGATGGAAAATATACAGAAAATCAAGAAGGATAAGAAGAATTCCTTCAAGTATGGTACTCTTATTGTATGTCTATTCTTCTACTTCATGAATGAGCTACCCGGAACAAGTCTATGGGTATGGCAGAATGACAAACCAGTTGCAGTCCAGATAAGAGACTACTTGCATGGACTTGGGGATGCAAAAGCGAGAAATTCAGCTCTATGGGGATACTTCAAAAACTTTCAGAGTATGATGCAAGCAAGAGAGAGAATTCCCCAGTCTCTTGTTGAAAAATACAAAGACTCAGTGTGTTTTATGGTTGACACTGATCAGTGCCTAATGGAGGCAGTGGAGCCAAGGACTGTCTGGATCATGCCCATGGGGTATGAAGTTGATGAACAGATAGTGGAGCTGCATGTTCAACACATGCTAAGTCAGCCCAAAGATCCTAAGGCAGAAAGGTTTGGAACCTTTGAGGAGCTAAGTGTAAAAATACATGTAGAACTCAGGGAACCTGAGATTAAAAGAAAGGTAAGAAAAGAAGTAGAGCACATTGCTCAAGGCCTAGGTATCTCAAAGGAGGCACTTGATGCCAGCCGGGAAAAGAGGAGGAAGGCCGAGGAAGAAGAGAAAAGCAAAGAAAGTGCTCCGGTTGAAACTCCCACCTGGACCAGATCATCAAAGAGACCTGCACCTTCCACAACCAAAAGTTCAAAACTGGAAGTTCAGGCATCCGGTAAGAGATCCAAGACAAAAGCCACAAGGGCTTATGGAAGCCAAAAGGATGAAGAGGAAACAGAATCAGATGAGGGAGTAAGAGAAGTAAAGAAACAGAAGAAGAAAGGATCCGGTAAGCCCTCCACAGGCCAAGACAAGGAGAAAATGGCAGAGGTAACTGTTGAAAAGCCCACTCTGTCACTAGAGAGCATAATCAAGTCGGTCACGGTGGATGGAAACCTTCAACCAATGACTGAATCATATGATGACTTCAGTGAGGCTGACCAAAAGACTCTGCAGGAGGCCACAGTAAAATATCTTAACATATATAATAAGGCTTTCATTGAAATAATATCTCTTATTCCTAAAAGCCTAGAAAAGGAAATGGAAGTAAGAAAGAATAATGCTCATGCTAAAGATCTTGAGATCCAGGAGCAGATAGCTATTCAGCTATATCCTCAAATTGATCCCAAGACCATGAACATTATCTTCAAAGACTGCAAAGATGAGTTCAGAAGCAAAGCCAGGATGAATCAACTCATGCTTGGCGAGACTGACAAAGTGGCCCAAGAAACAGAAGAGATCCTCCGGAAGGCCTTCAAAAGGTTCAATCTTCCGGTTGTAGAGGATTTAGGTACAGAAACAGCTGAGGACTTGGGACCCTCTGCTCCAGAAGAAGTGGCTCATGAACAAACTAGCATCTCTCCTCCGGTTTCCCCTACAGTCTTCGGATCCAAAGAAGAAGAGCAATTACAGGAGAAGGAAGCAGTGGTGAAAGACAAAGAGGTTGACAGTTCTAAGACTGCAGAAGAAAAGAAACATCTGTCTCCGGCAAGAGACACTGCACAAACTGTTCAACAATTTTTGAGCAAAGAAACTCTAGAGATTGATGAACCGGAGCTTCTAAAAGGTCCATTTGATTTTGACTCTCTCTCTCCGGTACAAACAATGAAGATAGCTTCATTTGCAAATGCCAAGGCAAATGAAAAGCTCCTGAAGTCTCATATGGAAGACTGTGAGTTGATAGAGGCTGCTTCCGGAGTACTTGTAAAGATCATGCCATCAATCCAGATAGATCCGACAGCCTCCACTTCCGGTAATCTAAAAACCTTAGTCAACAGTGTTGATACACATTTTGATTCTTTAGAAAAATCAGCTGAAGAAAAGGTCCGGAAGGAATTTTTGGATAAAAGATTTTCAGAAATATTAGAATTAATCTCTAAGGATAGGAAGATTGTAAGCATTGGAATTAAGAGCTTAGAGAATGCTCTTAAGGATGGCGGTGACATCTATAAATTTTGTATATCTTGGTCAAAGGCAACAGCAGCATTTGACAAGAAAATAAAAGAGGAACAGGATAAGCTACAAAGCTTATCTCAAAGTTTTGATCCTCTCTCTTCCTCTATAATAAATCAAGAATGTCAGACTATTGCAGTCTTGAATGAAATAAAGAATCTTGAGAAGGAAAGGAAGAACATCACCAACCGGATGGGAGAACTTAGAAGGATTATAATCCCTAAGTTGGAAACCATGCATGAGGCCATCAGTGATGCTCAGACCACCGCCCAAACAAAAGATCCGACAGATCTCAAGCGGGCAGAAGCTTTTGCATTTTTGCTAAGTGGTCACATTTCAATTTTGGATAGAATGAAGCAAAGTTGGGCCACAGAAATGATCCAATTGCAGACATCCTTTGCAGACATTCTTCAATATATGTGAGTATGTAAATATGCGGCTAAGTATAAGAAATTTTTGAAAATTTTGATATGTGGACCCTACCCTTTGCCATTGATGTCAAAGGGGGAGTGAGGAGCAGTGAAAAATGAGGAATCCAACTTAGGGGGAGTTCCGGAAAGTGTATATAAAGACAGAGCATCAGCAAAGGGGGAGCATAGTGAAAACACTTAGTCATTTTTCACTAAGTGTTGCCATCAATGCCAAAGGGGGAGATTGTTGGCAAGAGACACTATATGGATTCATGGTTGTTGTCATTGATGGAAACAAAGGTCATCCCACATATCCGCAAGTCATAATGTGTCTCTACCGGAAGTCAGAATAAAGAATGTTGTGGTCCGGTGAAGAAGAACAGAGCATGTGGCAAGGTCCGACAGATTGGTCCGGACCTCTCAGAGGAAGTATCTTGGTGCAGTGCGGATTTGGGAAAGTCAAGAGGACTACCCTGAGTGGTATATTCCAAGGATTTAGCCTCCGGTGATGGACAAGGAAAAAGATATGAATGGTTGAGTACCGGATTCCTGAGAGATAGTGAAAACAGAGGAAGAACTGACTGGCAGAGTATCAGACTGCTTTCCGGATGGGTTACTGTTGATGATAGAGGTTGTGAAGGCATGAATCATGTTTGGCCGACATGATTAATGATATCTACAAGTATATGCTTGATCCGCATTGCTTGGTGAGGAAGGATTCAGCCGACAGAATGAAAGTTTATAAGAAACTAGACTGTTCCGGATGCCGACTAGAAAGGTGATGAAATTACTTGTGTGGATATATATAGAGGATGGATTTAGTTGTGAAGGTGGTGTTGTTGTGGAGATATATGCGAAGAAGTCCAGATAAAGAGCAGAGGTAGCAAAAAGGATCCAGTATGTGAAAGATAGCAGAATAAAGAACAGAGGAAAGATGAAGTGCAGCAGATCAGTGTACTGAGCCTAACCGAAACTGAACTCCAGCATATGCAGATGCTTCCAATCAGTTCAAGACTGTGATTCTCATCACTTTGTAGACAGTGTGTCTTCTTGTAGGCAGTGGGCCTCTTGTGAGCAGTGTGCTCGGGTAGTGAGCCCTAATTGGCAAGTGCCATCTTTGTAATTTCCTATTCTTCTAACAGAGAATAATTTTGGGTTAATCACCCCGTGGTTTTCTCCCTTAACAGGGTTTCCACGTCAAAAATACTGTGTCATGTGTTTCTTGTTTTATGGTTAATGTTTTATGTTTGATTTTATGCTGCATCAATTAGAAAGGAAAGTTCAATAAGGGAAATAATTAGGATAACTGATTCACCCCCCCCTCTCAGTTATCAACACTGTTTGGTATGGGCAAAGGTTGGTACAGTCCTGCATTGGTTGAGACTCCTTTTTCTCTTTGGCAAATCATACAACTCTCAACAAACTTTCTAATATCAGATTGCATTCTTGGCCAAAAGTAAAATCTTCTGACAAGATCTAAGGTCTTATTGAGCCCAAAATGTCCTCCTAAACCACCACTATGTTTTTCCTTCATCATATTGTCCCTCATTGAACACTTTGAGATACACAGTTGACTACCTTTAAGCAAAAGTTGATCCTGCAATGTATAATCTAAGAATTCATTGTGGAAAGTAGTGGCAAACTCACTGCATACCCTGTAAATTTCCTTGAAATCTTGGTCCTCTTCATATAATCCTTTGAGTGACTCAATGCCCATACTTTGTAGCTGCACTTCTTGTACTGTCAACACCCTTCTACTTAAAGCATCAACAACCTTATTTGTTATCCGCTTCTTATGTTTAATAATGAAAGTGTATGCTTGAAGACTCTCCACCCATTTCATGTGTCTATGACTGAGCTTTTCTTGTCCATTTAGAAAATTGAGAGCAGGGTTATCTGTATACACAATAAATTCTTTAGGAAGCAAGTAGTGCCTCCACTTTTTTAGAGCTTGTACCATAGCATACAACTCTAAATCATAAGAGGAGTATTTCCTCTTGGCTTCATTTATCTTTTCACTAAAAAAGGCTACTAGTTTGCCTTCTTGGCTCAACACTGCTCCTATGGCCAACCCACTTGCATTACATTCAATTGTGAAAACCTTATTGAAATCAGGTAACATGAAAATAGGGAATTTAGCAACTTTCTATTTCAGATTCTCAAAGCTTTTATCTACCTCTTTTGTCCACACAAACTTCATCTTACCTCCACCTTTGATGGTCTCCAACTTAGGTGCGCAAATGTCACTGTAATTCTTAATGAATTTCCTATAAAATGTGGCCAAACCATGGAAGCTTCTGACTTCTCCTGCTGTCCTGGGTGTAGGCCAATTCAAAATAGCCTTGACCTTGGAAGGATCCATTTTCAAATCACCTTTAGAGATGACAAAACCTAGGTACACCAATTCTTGTTTCATGAAGTCACATTTTTCCAAGTTTATCAGTAATTTCTGGTCCTACAGCCTCTTTAGGACTATCTCTAGATGTTTCAAGTGCTCTTCTCGGCTCTTACTGAATACCAAGATATCATCAAGGTAGACTACCATAAATTTGCCTATGAATTCCTACAACACCTCATTCATCAGTCGTATAAATGTGTTAGGGGCATTTGAAAGACCAAACGGCATTACCAGCCACTCATACAACCCTTCATTGGTTTTGAAAGTTGTCTTCCACTCATCCCCCTCTCTTATCCTTATCTAATGGTACCCACTCTTCAAATCAATTTTAGAGAAATAGGTAGCACCTCCCCAACAATCCATAAGATCTTTGATTCTAGGTATAGGAAACCTATACCTGATGGTTATCCAATTTATTGCCCTAGAATCAGTACACAATCTCTATTTTCCATCTTTCTTTGATGCTAGAACGTGGGGACTGCACATGGACTCAAACTCTTTCTTATTAGACCCTTGTCTAAAAGTTCTTGAACCTTCTTGGTTATCTCCTCATTCTGTTGAGGGGTCATTTTATATGTTGCCTTATTAGGAAGTACTGCTCCTAGTATGAGATCTATTTGATGGCTAATGTCTCTGATTGGTGGTAGGGAATCCGGTATGTCTTTTGCAACCACTCCTTTATAACTCTCAAGCAAATCTCTGACCTCCTTAGGCCCTACTTCTCTCACACTTGTTTTATGTTCCACCTTGGGCTTCACAATCAAAGAAAAACCTACGACATCACCTTCCTTTAGTGTATCCATGAATTCTTTTTCTCCCACCAGCATTACACTAGACCCTACATGCTGTGGATCCTCTTCTACCAATGACTGTATCCTATAAGTCACACCATCCTTTTGGAATGAGTAAGCATTCCTTTACTCATCATGATGAGCCTTTCTGTCAAACTACCATGGTCTGCCTAATAAAAGATGAAAGGCATCCATGGGGGGGATATCACATAGAATCTTGTCTCTATACCCCCCAATACTGAATTCTACCCATGCTTGTATCGATGAGTATGTGCTGCCCTTTATTCAACCAACTAACTTTATAAGGACTGCTATGGGGTATCTTCTCTAGATTCAACTTATTTACTGCTTCCAAAGATATGATATTATCTATCGAACCAGAACCAATAATAACTTTGCAAACCTTACCTTGGATCTTGCAGTTGATGTTAAATTCAACTTATTTATTGGTTCCTGGAGCAGCGTCCCTTAATCATCAGGTTTTCTCCCACTTTTGATGCTAAATTCACTTCAAGAGATGTCACACTCCTTGCATCTTCTTAAATCAAAGTGCTTCTCTTCTCACCACCATGAGAAGTTGAGGCCTTCTCTGGACACTTGTATGCCGGGTGCCCTATTTGATTGTAGTTATAACATCTCATATTGGAGAATTTGGATCCTCTACCTGATCCACTTGTCCCACCTCTTCCATTAGGCCTTCTTCCTCAGTAGCCTCCTCTGCCACTTGAGTCTCCAACTTTCTCGTCTTGGATAGACCCACCATTAGGCCTCTGGTTAGGACTTCTTCCTCCAAAACTTCCTCTACCGTTGATATTTCTTCCACCTTTACCTCTTTGGTACTGCTCACTCTTTCTCTTTATCTTTTCTTCAACCCTCAAGGCCATTTGGAAACATTTGTTTACTGTGTTTGGTGCTAAAATGCTAATCTCATCTTGGATGTTCATCCTTAGGCCATTCAAATACCTGGCCACCTTCTCTGACTCTTCTTCTTGTCTCTTTGATCTAAGACTAAGTTTATGAAACTCTTGTGTGTATGCATTCACATCAAGGTCTCTCTGTCTGAGGTTCTGCAATTTCTTATACATCTGCACATCATAGTCCACAGGTAAGAACTATGCCTTGAGTTGGTCTTCATCCTTTCCTAGGAGGTTATCATATTCTTCCCCTTCTTGACTCTTTCTCCTTGTACATAATTCCACCATACAAGAGTAGATCCCTGCAATCTTGCCTTTGCCAACATAACCCTCTTATCATCAGGGACTTCTTTGTATTCGAAGTGATTGTTGAACGCCTCAGTCTAGTCAATCACCTCCTCCGCTTCCATGCTTTCACCGTACATAGGTAACCCATCGATGGTGTCCCTATTGATTAATGCATTTAAAAATGCCCTCTGGTCTGCTGGTATCTCTTCTACCTTTTTACTAGTTTCACCAATTTCTACATCTCCTTCATCGCTGTCACTTTCATCTTCCCTATCTTTGCTTTTGGTCTGCTTGAATGCTCTAGGCTTGGATTCAAGCATTTCCTCAATCAACTTCTTAATGGCGTCCTGAGACATGCTTTTGGGAGGCATCCTCTCTGCCTCTGTCTCGCTTTCTTTGTCTAACATAAACATTCATAGACAAAATGCCAACAATCTTGCAAGTCCTCTACTCGACTTGCCACCCAAATCTTTTTGGGCTCTGATACCAATATGATAGGGAGCGCACAGCAGATAACTGCAAAATAAAGCCAAAGTAGACAATGGACTGGTGGAAACAGTTTAAAACTACGGATTGTCACTGTTGTTAAATTTTTGAACCATCAAAACCATTAAACTCTTCCAATCTGTCGGCACCTTGCTGAATCAATGCATCAACGAACCTCCGTTGAATTCCTTCAATCTCGTTAAATCGTTGAATCGTTGAACCGGTTCAACCATTGGTTCTGTTGGTTTTTTCTTCTGAATCAACATCAGGGTTTGCCAGTTCCTATGCACATGCAGATTCAGCCAACTAATATAGGAGGTTGTGTGAGCTCCTCCCCTTCACTTCTGGTTCTGCCGCACCAAGGGGGGTATCCCTATAGCTAAAGATGTAAACTTGACTAGCTCAATGATAGAAAGATCTAACTTGACAACAACAGGCAGAATGCTCTCATGTATGGACCAAGATCTGCATGATAGATCACAAGGTTGGCAACATTCTTGGACATATGTGTCTGGTTGGGTATGAGAGTATGTAGGGGTCCTAATCCTACTCCTACAACTAACGGGTTGAAATTATGGAAAGGTTGGAAGTGATGTTTGGATGCAAGACAAGGGGGATGTGGATCATAACTACTAACCCAGAAGCAGACCGATGCCTATCTCAGGGCAAGGAGTCAACTCGATGTATACAAGAGATGGTTTCCAAATGGCATTCAAGTTTCATGGGGTTGGAGCTGATGCTTGCCTTACAAACATCACCCAAGAATGGGTATTTAGCTGCCTATACTTATAGACATCCCAACTGACATACATTCTTCTCCATACATTGACCTAAAATAGTTTAATCCACTCCTTGAATGGAAGTTACAGATCAAGCATGCAGCATAGAAATCTATACCCTAGAATCTATGAAACCCTTAGCAACCAGATTCAGAAGAAGAATGATATGCAGCAAAGGAGACAGACAGGTAAACACATGCATTACAACATTTTTCATAGAAAACAACAATGAAACTGAACATATGTGCAAAATACATTCATCATGCAACTCATAAACTCCAAAGAGATAGAACAACTAGGATCATGCCCTGTTCTTCGTTATTTACACAAAAATGCCCCAGGCCTTCAACAACCAACAAATGTGCAACACAGCCCTACTTATACAACAAGGAGATGCTTAGCCTTAACCACCAGGTAAACTCAAAATTTGCCAGATACAGTTCATTCTAAGGAAATGGTGCTCAAACATTCAATGCAGTAGGTGGAAGAGGAGACAGGGAAAGGTCTCGAGCCTTGCGCCACCACTCGTGGATGTACAACTTCAATCAGGTACTTGATCTGTCCACGTCTTCGCCCATACCCTGTAACATTTGCCATTAATGTCCACCTACTCGCGGCCTTGAGAAATACAATTAACTGTGAGCTCCTGAAACTTTCCCGCCAAGATATATCATCCTGATATTTCAAATCTATGTGGGAACTAATTATCCCACATGCACCCCACGGTGACCTCTCTAATATTTTATATACTGGGCCATAAGCATATATGATGTTGGTGCTTTTTCTCCTGACGACACTGGTATAAACCTTGTCATCATCCTCCATCGGCCAGACTGCTTCATCGGCAAACCTCATCTTTGTCCTCCAAATATCACATATCACACCGATGGAGAGATATCACCCCCATCATCCAAACCTTCGTCGGGAAGACCCAACACATCGGAAGAATACATTTTGAATATGCCGATGACCAAAGTCATACTGACGGCCTTCCTTGCATACATCCTTCAGTATGCACAATATCACGTCGATATTTCACATTACCCCGATGTGTAATATCATCCCGCGGGAAAGTATATCTGTTCGCATAACCTGATAAAAGATATCACCCTGATGTATGAATATCAGCCTGATGACCAACCTTGCCTTCATGTGAAATATTGCCCTAATATTTCACCCTCATCAGCACAACCAGATGCATCAGACGAAGATCCTCCTGCTTTATCGATACCATATGTCTAGCCGATGAAAATCCTGATGACGTCACCATCATATCTACATACCGCACATCCCCTCATATCTGGATGACGTCACCATCATATTGGCACCGAGGTGATATTCGTAAGATCACCTGATATTTCAAAATATCATCCCCCACAGAAATATCAGGGTGCACTGTAGCTCCATTGTAAGATCGGGTTGATGTATGAATATGATACTTGAAAATATCACCCCCTTCCTTGGAATATGATGAAGCCAATTAGACAAGTGGATATCACCCTGACAAGAATATGACGTCAGCAGCATCAGGTGATGAAAGAACATGAAGTGATAAAGTAACATCAGGATGATCTTAACCAAGATCACTTGATGTTCAAATATGATGACCCTGTAGAAGATCGGGTCATACTTGGAACTTTGCAATAACAACATCAAGATGATCTTAACTAAGATCACCCGATATTAAAATATCACCTGCCGGGCAGAAGATCAGGTTGGTATGAAAAATGATCCTTGCAAGAATAATTAGGGTGATGGAAATATGATGATAATGACCTCCTCTCCAAAGAAAATATGATGCTGATGTTGAAACATGTTGAGGAGGTCCATGGACTTAGAATTTTTTTTTTATTTTTTGGAAAGGTGCCTGCATATACATATTCAGGTACCAACACAGCCTCTATCTAGGGACACATGCCTCTTGTAGGTATGGCAAGAACCATAGATCTCTGGGATGCAGACTAGTCCCTTATCCATTGGGCACAGAGTCAAATACCACAATGACCTACATCACCAAACACACTTGATGGCCTAAGGCCACCAAGAAAAGAAATACTTGTATCTCCCTTTGTCAAATATCTTGTTTTCATCTGCATGCATTGGATCAACCTCAGAGATACTGCAATGATCCACCCACAAAAAAACTTGGTCATTTGCATTTTTAACTCTCTGATTTGGCTTGTCACTGTCAGCCCTATGCAAACAACCTTCAGGATCATGTAACATGTGGGTGCAATGTTTATCAGGCAATGCATATTCATATGGCATATAGCACTTATCATCACTATGCATTGCAAAATGATCTCCTAGCTAGACTGAAAACAGGAAACACTCAGAGTCCACCACACAGCTAGGAAGATCAGGGCTCATTTCATCAGCTGGCCTATCAAAAGAAAAGCTTTCAAATTCACAATTGTGCACGTCATGCACACAATCATCTGGTACACCAAGCTGGAAAAG
Source organism: Cunninghamia lanceolata (assembly GCA_027924645.1). NCBI lineage: Eukaryota > Viridiplantae > Streptophyta > Pinopsida > Cupressales > Cupressaceae > Cunninghamia > Cunninghamia lanceolata. The sequence goes on along the minus strand of BSBN01000564.1, from coordinate 937,471 downwards.
ATCAGGCTCTGGCACCTCTATACAACATGCCTCATGATGTATGTTGGCCTCTCTTCCATTAGGATGAGAAACAGAATCCAAATCAACAATAAGGCTCAAATCTTCACCATACTCAGACAGATCCTCATCGTCACCTGTGTCATAAATGGGTGATCCAGGTATTTCAGCTTCATCGTGGTATACCACTAGTTCATGGGTAGCAGAACATACATTTTCATTATCTTCTGAACTAGACACCTCAACTTGATGATCAACCCATGACAAATCTAGTTGGTCACACAAAGGATCAAAAGGGCTGACAAGAGGTTTAGCCTTCTGACTGGCAGAGATAACAGAGTTGCTGCTATTTAACTGGGCCTGCCTAGCCTCTAAGAATATCAACCTATTTTTTATCTCTTCTATTCTTTTATTCAACATATCACCCCCTTCTTGACTGAGTATGGGATAATACATATTTGGATTCATAAAAATCTCACTCTTAGACATCCTTTGTCTACCTAAGACCTAAGGCTTCCCCTGGCATCTAACTTATGCAATAAACAACAAATATAAAGGGGAAGAAGCTAGGTACCTTTTCTCTTCCAGATGCAGAAATATGAACATCTCTCATCACATAACATACATCTACCTTTCATGTGCACTTAAATCTTTTTGCAGAGTCGCCACCTCTCCAGAGAGGACAAAATTGACAATAGCTGAAAGATTACCATATATTTTTCTTAGTTCATTCCACCAGCAGAGCAAGGCAAACTTCACCAGAGATTGCAAGAAAACACTTTCAAATCAGTCCCTAGTAGAGTCACCATTTTTTTGGTTACTCAGATGGATAAAATATAACAATTCTTTTTTCATCAATCCATCCCCAGTAGAGTCGCCATTTTGTTGGTTTTTTCTTCTGAATCAACATTAGGGTTTGCCAGTTCCTATGCACGTGCAGATTCAACCAACTAATATAGGAGGTTGCATGAGCTCCTCCCCTTCACTTCTGGTTCTACCGCACCAAGGGGGGTATCCCTATAGCTAAAGATGTAACCTTGACTAGCTCAATGATAGAAAGATCTAACTTGACAACAACAGACAGAATACTCTCATGTATGGACCAAGATCTGCATGATAGATCACAAGGTTGGCAACATTCTTCGACATATGTGTCTGGTTGGGTGTAAGAGTATGCAAGGGTCCTAATCCTACTCCTACAACTAACGGGTTGAAATTATGGAAAGGTTGGAAGTGATGTTTAGATGCAAGACAAGGGGGATGTGGATCATAACTGCTAACCCAGAAGCAGACCGGTGGCTATCTTAGGGCAAGGAGTCAACTAGATGTATACAAGAGATGGTTTCCAACTGGCATTCAAGTTTCATGGGGTTGGACCTGATGATTTCCTTACAAACATCACCCAAGAATGGGTATTTATCTACCTATACTTACAGACATCCCAACTGACATACATTCTTCTCCATACATTGACCTAAAATAGTTTAATCCACTCCTTGAATGGAAGTTACAGATCAAGCATGCAGCATAGAAATCTATACCCTAGAATCTATGAAACCCTTAGCAACCAGATTCAGAAGAAGAATGATATGCAGCAAAGGAGATAGACAGGTAAACACACGCATTACAGTATTTTTCATAGAAAACAATAATGAAACTAAACATATGTACAAAATACATTCATCATGCAACTCATAAACTCCAAAGAGATAGAACAACTAGGATCATGCCCTGTTGTTTGTTATTTACACAAAAATGCCCCAGGCCTTCAACAACCAACAAATGAGCAACACAGCCCTACTTATACAACAAGGAGGTGCTTAGCCTTAACCACCAGGCAAACTCAAAATTTGCCAGAGACAGTTCATTCTGAGGAAATGGAACTCAAACATTCAATGCAGTAGGTGGAAGATGAGACAGGGAAAGGTCTCGAGCCTTGCGCCGCCGCCTGTCGATGTACAACTTTAATCAGGTACCTGATTTGTCCACGTCTTCGCCCATACCCTGTAACATCTGCCTTTAATGTCCACCTACTCACAGCCTTGGGAAAAATAGTTAATTGTGCGCTCCTAAAACTTTCCGTGAAGATATATCATCCTGATATTTCAAATCTATGTGGGAACTAATTATCCCACATGCACCCCGTGGCGACCTCTCTAATACTTTATATACTGGGCTAGGAGCATATATGATGTCCATGCTTTTGCTCTTGATGACACTAGTATAAACCTTGTCATCATCCTCCATCGTCCAGACCGCTTCATCGGCAAACCTCATCTTTGTCCTCCCGACATCACATATCACGTTGATGGAGAGATATCACCCCCATCATGCAAACCTTCGTTGGGAAGACCCAACACATCGGAAGAATAGATTTTGAATACACCGATGACCAAAGTCATGCTAATGGCCTTCCTTGCATACATCCTTCAGTATGCAAAATATCACGCCGATATTTCACATCACCCCGATGTGTAATATCACCCCACGGAAATATCACCCCACGAGAAAGTATATCTGTCTGCATCACCTGATAAAAGATATCACCCTGATGTATGAATATCATCCTGATGACCAACCTTGCCTTCATGTGAAATATTGCCCTGATATTTCACCCTCATTGGCACAACCAGATGCATTGGAGGAAGATCCTTCTACTTTGCCGATACCATTTGTCTAGCCGATGAAAATCCTGATGATGTCACCATCATATCTGCATACCACGCATCCCCTCATATTTGGATGACGTCACCATCATATTGGCGCCGGGGTGATATCCATAAGATCACCCAATATTTTAGAATATCACCCCCCGCAGAAATATTAGGGTGCACTGTAGCTCCATTGTAAGATTGGGGTGATGTATGAATATGATACTTGAAAATATCACCCCCTTCCTTGGAATATGATGAAGCCGATTAGACAAGTGGATATCACCCTGACAAGAATATGATGTCAGTAGCATCGGGTGATGAAAGAACATGAAGTGATAAAGTAACATCAGGATGATCTTAACCAAGATCACTCGATGTTCAAATATGATGACCTTGTAGAAGATCGGGTCATACTTGGAACTTTGCAATAACAACACCAAGATGATCTTAACTAAGATCACCCGATATTAAAATATCACCTGCCGGGTAGAAGATCAGGTTGCTATGAAAAATGACCCTTGTAAGAATAATCAGTGTGATAAAAATATGATGATGATGACCTCCTCCCTGAAGAAAATATGATGCTGATGCTGAAACATGCTGAGGAGGTCCATGGACTTAGAATTTTTTTTTTTTAATTTTTTGGGAAGGTGCCTACATATACATATTCAGGTACCAACACAGGCTCTGTCTAGGGACGCATGCCTCTTGCAGGCATGGCGAGAACCACAGATCTCTGGGATGCAGACCAGTCCCTCATCCATTGGGCACAGAGTCAAATACTGCACTGACCTGCATCACCAAACACACTTGATGGCCTAAGGCCACCAAGAAAAGAAATACCTATATCTGCCTTTGTCAAATATCTTATTTTCATCTACATGCACTGGATCAAGCTTTGAGATACTACAATGATCCACTGACAAACAAACTTGGTCATTTACATTTTTAACTCTCTGATTTGGCTTGTCACTATCGGCCCTATGCAAACAACCTTCAGGATCATGTAACATGTTGGTGCAATGTTTATCAGGCAATGCATATTCATATGGCATATAGCACTTATCATCACTATGCATTGCAAAATGATCTCCTAGCTGGACTGAAAATAGGAAACACTCAGAGTCCACCACATAGCTAGGAAGATCAAGGCTCATTTCATCAGCTGGCCTATCAAAAGAAAAGCTTTCAAATTCACAATTGTGCACATCATGCACATAATCATCTGGTACACCAAGCTGGAAAAGATCAAGCTCTCGGACCTCTATACAATAGGCCTCATGATGTATGTTGGCCTCTCCTCCATCAGGATGAGAAACAAAATCCAAATCAACAACAGGGCTCAAATCTTCACCATACTCAGACAGATCCTCATCGTCACATGTGTCATAAATGGGTGATCCAGGTGTTTCAGCTTCATCGTGGTATACCACTGGTTCATGGGTAGCAAAACATACATTTTCATTATCTTCTGAACTAGACACCTCAACTTGATGATCAACCCATGACAAATCTAGTTGGTCACACAAAGGATCAAAAGGGCTAACAAGAGGTTTAGCCTTCTGACTGGCAGACATAACAAGGTTACTGCTATTTAACTGGGCCTACCTAGCCTCTAAGAATATCAACCTATTTTTTATCTCTTCTATTCTTTTATTCAACATATCACCCCCTTCTTGATTGAGTATGGGATAATACATATTTGGATTCATAAAAATCTCACTCTTAGACATCCTTTGTCTGCCTAAGACCTAAGGCTTCCCCTGGCATCTAACTTCTGCAGTAAACAACAAATATAAAGTGGAAGAAGCTAGGTACCTTTTCTCATTTAGATGCAGAAATATGAACATCTCTCATCACATAACATACATCTACCTTTCATGTGCACTTAAGTCTTTTTGCAGAGTCACCACCTCTCCAGGGAGGACAAAATTTACAACAGCTGAAAGCTTACCATATATTTTTCTAAGTTCATTCCAGCAGCAGAGCAAGGCAAACTTCATCAGAGATTGCAGGACAACACTTTCAAATCAGTCCCTAGCAGAGTCACCATTTTGTTGGTGACTCAGATGGATAAAATATAGCAATTCTTTTTTCATCAATTCGTCCCCAGTAGAGTCACCATTTTGTTGGTTTTTTCTTCTGAATCAACATCAAGGTTTGCCAGTTCCTATGCACATGCAGATTCAGCCAACTAATACAGGAGGTTGCATGAGCTCCTCCCATTCACTTTTGGTTTTGCCGCACCAAGGGTGGTATTCCTATAGCTAAAGATGTAACCTTGACTAACTCAATGATAGAAAGATCTAACTTGACAACAACAGGCAAACTACTCTCATGTATGGACCAAGATCTGCATGATAGATCACAAGGTTGGCAACATTCTTGGACATATGTGTCTGGTTGGGTATGAGAGTATGCAGGGGTCCTAATCCTACTACAACTAACGGGTTGAAATTATGGAAAGGTTGGAAGTGATGTTTGGATGCAAGACAAGGGGGATGTGGATCATAACTACTAACCCAGAAGCAGACCAGTGCCTATCTCAGGGCAAGGAGTCAACTAGATGTATACAAGAGATGGTTTCCAACTGGCATTCAAGTTTCATGGGGTTAGACCTAATGCTTGCCTTACAAACATCACCCAAGAATGGGTATTTAGCTGCCTATACTTACAGACATCCCAACTAACATACATTCTTCTCCATACATTGACCTAAAATAGTTTAATCCACTCCTTGAATGGAAGTTACAGATCAAGCATGCAGCATAGAAATCTATACCCTAGAATCTATGAAACCCTTAGCAACCAGATTCAGAAGAAGAATGATATGCAGCAAAGGAGACAGACAGGTAAACACATGCATTACAACATTTTTCATAGAAAACAATAATGAAACTGAACATATGTGCAAAATACATTCATCATGCAACTCATAAACTCCAAAGAGATAGAATAACTAGGATCATGCCCTGTTATTCGTTATTTACACAAAAATGCCCCAGGCCTTCAACAACCAACAAATGAGCAACACAGCCCTACTTATACAGCAAGGAGGTGCTCAGCCTTAACCACTAGGCAAACTCAAAATTTGCCAGATACAGTTCATTCTGAGGAAATGGCACTCAAACATTTAATGCAACAGGTGGAAGAGGAGACAGGGAAAGGTCTCGAGCCTTGCGCCGCCACTCGTGGATGTACAACTTCAATCAGGTACCTGATCTATCCATGTCTTCGCCCATACCCTGTAACATCCACCATTAATGTCCACCTACTCACGGCCTTGGGAGAAACAGTTAACTGTGCGCTCCTGAAACTTTCCAGCCAAGATATATCATCCTGATATTTTAAATCTATGTGGGAACTAATTATCCCACATGCACCCCGCGGTGACCTCTCTAATACTTTATATACTGGGCCACGAGGATATATGATGTCGATACTTTTGCTTTTGACGACACCAGTATAAACCTTGTCATCATCCTCCATCGGCCAGACCGCTTCATCGACAAACCTCATCTTTGTCCTCCTGACATCACATATCATGCCGATGGAGAGATATCACCCCCATCATGCAAACCTTCATCAGGAAGACCCAGCACATTGGAAGAATACATTCCGAATATGCCAATGACCAAAGTCATGCCAACGGCCTTCCTTGCATACATCCTTCAGTATGCAAAATATCACGCCGATATTTCACATCACCCTGATGTGTAATATCACCTCGCAGAAATATCACCCCGTGGGAAAGTATATCTGTCCGCATCACCTGATAAAAGATATCACCCTGATGTATGAATATCAGCTTGATGACCAACCTTACCTTCATGTGAAATATAACCTTGATATTTCACCCTCATTGACACAACCAGATGCATCGGAGGAAGATCCTCCTGCTTTGTCGATACCATGTCTAGCCGATGAAAATCCTAATGACGTCACCATCATATCTGCATACCACACATCCCCTCATATCTGGATGATGTCACCATCATATTGGCGCCAGGGTGATATTCGTAAGATCACCCGATATTTTAGAATATCACCCCCCACAGAAATATCAGGATGCACTGTAGCTCCATTATAAGATCGGGGTGATGAATGAATATGATACTTGAAAATATCACCCCCTTCCTTGGAATATGATGAAGCCGATTAGACAAGTGGATATCACCCTGACAAGAATATGATGTCAGCAGCATCGGGTGATGAGAGAACATGAAGTGATAAAGTAACATCAGGATGATCTTAACCAAGATCACCCGATGTTCAAATATGATGACCCTGTAGAAGATCGGGTCATACTTCGAACTTTGCAATAACAACATCAGGATGATCTTAACTAAGATCACCCGATATTAAAATATCACCCGTCAGGCAGAAGATTAGGTTGGTATGAAAAATGACCCTCGCAAGAATAATCAGGGTGATGGAAATATGATGATGATGACCTCTCCGAAAAAAATATGATGCTGATGCTGAAACATGTTGAGGAGGTCCATGGACTTAGAATTTTTTTTTGATATTTTGGGAAGGTGCCTGCATATACATATTCAGGTACCAACAGGTTCAACTATCATTAACTCAATCTCCTTCGGTCGATGCTCTATTTACGCTGTTGAACCAACAACGCTGTTGAACTTTTGAACCCTTTGAACTGTTGAACTGGTTCAAAGGTTCAACCATATACCTTCCACCCAGACTTCAACTATCAAGGGAACTCGATAGTGAATCTCATAGCGACTCGCCGAATTGTTTAGTTCAAACTCCGTTGAATTGAGGAACCTCAAACCATTGGACCTTTTGAAATTAGTTCAATCAAAGGGTTTCAGCCTGACTTAACTTAGCGGCTATACTTGATACTCTTAGGCCAATGATGGACTTCATGCCGATGCTACACTCTACCTTTGCGGAACTAGTAAACCTTTGAATCATTAAGAACGGTTCAACCACTGGGCAGTTTAAACACAGAAAACTTAAATACTTCAGTGTCACCGATTCGGTCCACTGAATCCCAGGCAATTTCATCGAGGTTCCCTCTCCTACAAATCAACACACCTTTGCAATTTACCGACCTAGCACATGCCGATGCTAGGGCTCAACAAAGCATATTATAAATTGATCCTGCACACACGAAATAGAAAAACATGGACTAATATACATAGCCATTCCACCGATTACAGAGTAATCAACCAGTGGAATGGATTAAAAATCCATCTCACCAGCAAATCAACAAAATTGATTACACAGTAAGATCGAATGCCAGAGAGATAACAAAAATAGGATCTTCTTTATTATACTTTTAGAGATGAATACAACTGTCTGAATTCACAATGCACTCCTCAATATTATTCAACCTGACTACACTCTTCTCCTTTTTTTATTGACCCGATCTAGGGTATTTAACTACTTACAAACAGTAGTACTGACATGATTCCCAGTGGCTGGGAGATGATTTCAACTAACAAACTCTAACAACCCAACAACCTGTCATTATAGATCAACAGGTGTCCCTTGGGATTTACAAACATAAACAACCGACCTTACTTGGTCAAATGGACCTTATTACATTTGAATGCTTTGCATAAAACATAACAACCTATTAGTTCCCCTATGCTGTAAAATTAACTTGATGAAGGGGTGCTCCTGCACCAAATAAGAAAGCAACCTGAAAGGTGTGCTTTTACATTGCTTGATTCTAGTTGTGCTTATGCTTTAATCACTAACAGTGATGAACCTAGAATTGTATCAGAGGCTTTGGATATGAAGTATGCAGGTTCCTGGAAGGATGCCATGGAGGAAGAAATGGCTTCTTTGGAAAAGAATCAAACTTGGGACTTGGTGCCTTTTCCTCCTAGATAGAAACCCGTTGGATGAAAATGGGTGTTCAAGAAGAAAATTGGTGTAGATGGCAGTGTTGAGAAGTATAAGGCTAGATTGGTTGTGAAGGGGTATTCACAAGTGGAGGGTATAGATTATGGTGAGATCTTCTCTCCCATTGCAAAGCTAACATCCATTTGATTCCTGTTGTCTCTCACAGTAGCTTATGACTTGGAGATAGAACATAAGGATGTGAAGATAGCTTTCCTTCATGGTGACTTGGAGGAAGAAATCTACATGTCATAGCCAGAGCATTACATGGTGAAAGGTAAAGAAAATTTGGTTTGCAAACTTAAAAAGTCTTTGTATGGTTTGAAGCAATCCCCTAGGAGATGGTACTTGAAGTTTGATGCCTTTGTGTTGTCAATTAGATTTGTGAGATCGAAATCAGATTATTGTGTGTACTTTAAGTTTGATGGTGATCATATTCTCATTGTTGCACTATATGTTGATGATATGTTGCTCATTGGGAAGGGTAAGAATATGATTTCTAATTTTAAATCTCAGTTGTCAGTACAATTTGAAATGAAAGATTTAGGGGCAGCCAGGTACATTCTAGGAATGGAAATCAAAAGAGACAGAACCAACATAAAACTTTGGTTAAGCCAGAGTAAGTATGTCAAGACTGCGTTGGATAGGTTCAGCATGGCAGATTGTAGATCATTGTGTGCTCCCATTTCTTTGGGGATAAAGTTGTCTATTGAGGATTGTCCAAAATCTCCTAGTGAGGTGGAGGACATGAGCAGAGTACCTTATGCTAGTGCTGTTGGCAGTTTGATGTATGCTATGGTCTTCACAAGACCAGACATTGCCCAAGCAGTGGGAGTCCTTAGTCAATTTATGGCTAATCCTGGATGGGTTCATTGGGATACAGTTAAGCGAGTGTTCAGATATTTGAGGGGTACTTCCAAGTATTCAATTTTTTATCATGGTAATGTTTCTGGACCTCCGCATTTTGTTGATATTTGTGGATTTGTTGATTCAGATTGTGCAGGTGACATTGACAGCAGGAGATCCACCAGTGCTTATGTGTTTACCTGTTCGGTGGTGCTATTAGTTGGATGAGTAAGTGACAACCTGTTGTTTCTTTGTCCATGACAGAAGCTGAGTACATGGTAGCAACTCATGCTTGTAAAGAAGACATTTGGCTTAAGAGATTGTGTTCAGATATTGGTGTTGATGCAGGTCAGATCATGATCAGTTGTGACAGTTAGGGTGTAATTTGCCTTTGCTAGAACTAATCACATTGATGTTTAGTTTCACTTCGTACATGACATGGTTGAGGATGGAAAGGTAAATTTGGAGAAGTAGATACTTTGAAGAATGTTGCAGATGCATTGACGAAACCAGTGAGCACAGAGAAGTTCAGATGGTGTTCAGAGTCTATGGGCCTCTCAGCCTATAGCAGTTAAATCCTATTTTTCTATTGGCTCTTACAAGGTGTTTGACAAGTGGGAGAATGTTGGGAATTAAGGTGTCTCAACCTTAGTAATTCCTTACATTTGTAATGTTTGCATTTATTATTTAATTGCTTATGTTGTAAATATTTGTAAATTCTATATTGTCATATTATGGGATGTGGCACGGTGATGTGTCGATCCTACATGTAATATGACAACTTGTAATTTTGTCCTCACATGAGGAGATAGGCATCCGACTTAGTGGTAGGAATATTTTTCCATGTGTCAGAATATTCCATGTTGTGTAAGGGAATGTTTGACTTAAACGGTTATGACAGATTCCTATGACGAATCTATGACATGTAAGAGTTAGAAATAGAAGGTTTTAAGACAGGTGATGACATGTGTCATGAAGCATCTTTGAATAAGGTATATTTGGGCATCCCAAGGTGGAATATGACATGTAAGAGAATATGCTATTTATAGCATGTGTATGATAGATTCTCTTACAATTGTAAGTTGTAACTGCTATGACAGATTCTATGATGGTCGTAAGTGTCGTAAGAGCATCTATCATAGCCCATTTTGGAAATAGGTGACCTCTTTGGAATGGGAGTTGTGGACAAGTGTTAGGTACATTCTACAATGTTGACCAAGTGTCCTTAGGCATGGGTTTTGGTCCATGAAGCCATGTTGGATGCCCATCCCAAGAAAGATCCAATATTGCCTTGTATATTCTATATAAATAGGTGGTTATGATATCGGATTGACTCCAGATATGCGTGTTGAAGACCATTGAAGCTTGCATTGCAAGTGTATTGTAAACATTCTTTCAGATTTGTTAATACATTGTGTAGGTTTCTGAGTGTGGGTTTTTTTCACCCGATAAGGGTTTTCCCTTTGTCTCTCTTCTTTTGTCTACTTTATGGTTCTTGTGTTTTGCTGCAATATCTCATGTTAATGGTTTAACATTGTTGTAATAGTTAGGATAAATTTGAATTTGCATAGCCAGGAAGTGTTTTCCACACACCAAGATTCCTTTCAAATTTATGATTATTGATTTGATCATAATTTTTGGATTAAGATTTACCAATTAAAATTAGTTTGTCATTATGCATTTTGTATGAATGTAATTGTGTATTTTCAATATGTATGGTATAGATGGTTAAATGTGATGTGCTTATGCGATCTTATATTGGTGTGATCTAGGTGTTGGATCAAATGTTGCTTGGGTTGTTTTGGACATATTAATACTTCTGTGCAAGTGTGTAGATTAAATTTCATGACCAGAGCTTCTCCAAGAAACCATTGGTGTGTACCCTAGTCTGAATGTGTTTAATTATTAATTCATTTTATCTATGTGGGGATGTGATTAATTGTCCTTAAGTGACAATTTTTATATTTAAACTTTAAGGGTTGTTTAAGGGGTAAAAAAAAATCTTTTTCTTTCTATTTTAAATAAAATAAAACCCATATAGTGATAGCCCATGTGTTGGACCTTTCTTCTTAAGTGTTTAAAATATATTTTTAAAATGTTTAAAGTTTAGAGTTCTTTTTTATTATGATTAGAGGAGAGTTTTAGTTTTGGAAGAAGGGTTCTGGAAGGAGTCATAGCTAGAAAGCAGAAAAATTGTACAACAAGGCTTCCCCTAAGTGTGTGGAAGAAACAAATATTGAAAAGCTTATGGTTAAAACTTTGTGTAGCAATTTTAACCAAAATCTTTTAAATTTGTTGGGTGTTGTTGGGTGTATGTTTTTCTTTTCTGAAGTATTGGTTGTAGATGTGGTTGAGAATTCCATCTTTGTGTGTTGATTTTATTTTCTTCAATGGGCTTTTGGGATGGGTTGTTTAGGGTGTTGATCCACCCAAGTTTGTGGTAGAGAGATGTGTGGACCCTCTCTTATAGCTATATTTAGCCATTTACGCTGAAAGGAGAGATTTGGACAAACTGTCCAAATCTATATATGATTATGGTGATACATATATTTGGTTTTTATTTGATTATGTGATGGCATAAGTTCCATGGTGATACTGGTGGATGAGATTGAAAATAATGGAGTAGTATTATGGTAGCTATTGTGGTGAGGAGTATGTATTGTGGATGAGGACTGTTCTGGAGCTGAAAATCTATTTTAGATTTTATTTCTGTTCACTCATTTAAATTATTCTCCCTCTTTGTCATTTGTAAAAATCATGTGCTACCTGAATAAACCATAAACTTCTATTTAGAAAAATAATCCTCCTATAGAATTTTGAGTACTTCCATTCATTGAGTACTTCCATATTGTGTAAAATTTTATATAGGGAGGAAAATATATAGTTCTAATTTATAAATGACAATCTGATAGACACATTAAATTAAGAAATTAGATTTACATTATTTTGTAATGATTTTCAACCAAATCTATTTATACACAATCTTCTATTGAATGTATATCTCTAGGATAAATGTGATGGATTAAGAAATTAGATTTACATTGTTTTGTCAATCATTTTCAATCTTGTTGAGGTAAAGAAGGTCACAACCCCAGCTCCTGCAATCTTTAAAAAAATCATTTTCAACCAATTATGTTTATACATAATCTTTTTGTATATATCTATAGGATAAATGTAATGGATCCCTCCACACATATTTTCATATTTTCTTTAATTGTAAATTGAAAATACTTCCCTTTCTTTATGCACAACCCGTGTAAGTGTAAGTGTTGTTTCCTGACACATCTATATAAACATATAAAATTATACATACAATGTGTACATAAACACATATTTATACCTAAAAGTTCAATTATTTTACAAATTAATAGAGGCCATTATATATTAGTTCATTTAAATATTTTGTTTATTTTTAAAAAAAAATAATAATAGATTAAATTTTTTGTGTTGGTCCCTACCCCACAACTTCTCTTATTTTTTAAAAGAAAAAAAAAACTTTTGCTTGGTTCTTTTATTAAATTAATCCCTATTATCTTTTCAATATATCTCTTATATATAGAATGCACCATCACTAAAATATATAAGAAAAAAATGCATGCATGTATTATCATTATATTAAAATCACTCTATGCATTTGTGTATTTGAGACAAATCTACATATAGAAATATTTAATTATGTCCCAAAAAAATATACAGTTGCAACAAAAAAATCAAGTAGAGGATTCCTCTTCCCTATCTTGTAAAATACCATCCTCTAAGAGAATCAAACTAAGACCCTTTAAACCTCCATTGATTGAGTAGTTAGGGATTTCTGGAATAAATTAAAAAAATCTCTAGACCACTTTCATTTCAAACTTTCTCATTCTCCAACTCTGCATGCACATCAAGAAGAAAAATAAAGAAGAAATTTGAGTCTGCAAAGAAAATCAATTTAAGATAAAAGGAAATGGTAAATGGGAAGAAAAACATTTATGATGATTTTAATTATCTTAGAAAGTTTAAAAAAACAATAGTAAGTTGCTTTATTAACTCCTTAAATGTAGCCAACTTGGACTTTAATTTTAGTGGAATTAATGTGCTTTATAATTATTTTAAAATTTTAATTGTTTTTTTAGTATTCATAGTAGGATATGATTAAGATTTAGAAATAAATATTTCTTTAATCTGAATCTTCATTATTAGAATTTATTATTCCATGATTTATTTTAATTTAAGGTTTTTATTTAATTTTAATGTAGATGAGGTTTTAATTTTATTTGTTATATTCTATTAAACTAGGAGTAAAGGATTTAATTATTGTTTTAATAGAGTTTGTTTATCATCTTAAAATGTCATAGAGGGATAGATTAAAATATATAATTTATTTATAATTAAATCTTTTAGTTAAGAAAATCATTTTTAAATTTTTTTTTTTTTAAATTTTCTTAAATGTTTAAACCTTAGGTGAGACAACCTTATCCCTTGAAAGAGTACTTATGGTCAACTTCTCTTGGTGGAAACTCTTTAAACTTTTTTAGATAATTTAAAAATAATCTAGTTGGGAACTATAACTTAGTGATGATTATTAGGTACATAAAATTTGGCTCTTGAGTGTTATGCTCTAGTTGTTTATGATGCAACCCTTTTGACACTTTCTTATAATCAACCTAAAGGAAATTCATTCATGCAAAATTATCCCCTTGCGACATCGTAGCTAGTGATGTCAACACTCAATGGATGCTCATCACTTAGTCTAGGGCGTTGCAATGAGATCTCGCCACTCACCTTATTATCTTCTCTTTCACCATGTCCAGTGTGCCTTCATCTTTGCTTTTGCAATAGTGTTGAGTGTGCATCGTTTTCCACTAAATGTGGTATTTACTATAGTTTAATGTGTAGAATATCAAAAAAAAAATTACATTGTGTTTATGTCCACTTATACTTGTGTGTATGGGTGGGCGTTATAGTCTGTGTTGCTCCATCAATAAAAATGTGTTAGAAGAGTTTATGATTCAAAGTATTAATTTAGATAGTTTTTAATTATTCAAAAATACTTGAAAGTTATTTAAAAGAGTGGTTGTAAGCCAAGTTTATGATATAATTTATCAACCTCTACAAAATATATTGCTTTATGTTTTGTTTACTCCCATAAACTATAAAGATATGTGATTTTCTTATTTTATGTGTGCTCTCCAAACCTAACATTAGTATTAGAGTAGGTTAAAAAAGATGGAAGAAAGGTAAGTAAATTTTATAATTGTTTGCATTTCTATTTAAAAGTGGTAGTTATTTCAAATTGAGGTGATACTAATTTCTATTTCACTTTGTCCTATGATGACTTAGTAGACTGGCCAAGAATTTATCAAAACTTGAGGAAAATAATTAAACAAAAAATCTAACACTCTTTGCAAGGGAGTTTTCTTTATACGATGTGACATTGTGCTAAAGCCTCGCCACATTTAGAGTTATATTTTTATTTTTTTTAAATCCCAGCAATGAAGTAAGAAAAATGATCTCTGATAGAGGTCATTCATTCATACATAGTTTAAAAAGGAGAGGCTATTTTGTTGCAAAAGACCCATATCCAGTTTATATACTCTATTCTCTTTTTTGTTTTATTTTTTTATTTTTCATTTTTTTGATAATGTATTTTTATATTAAAAATACAAAAAACAATACACAATTCATATAAAGTATAGGTGGAATGGAATTACAAATTCAAAAGAATTTATGCTAAAATGTAATAACCACCTTGGTTACTAATCTTTCATTTCCTTACACATCAAGTACTAACTTAATTGACCAATCTACTTCTATCCACTATATAAGTGTTAGATTCATAATATTACCAACCATTCCCATAGTAGTAACTCTAGGCCACAATCTTACACACCTATACTAAATATGGTAAGCTCCCAATGTCAGGGTCATCCCTAGACCTTGACCTAAGCCTCAAGGGTGCATTAATAATGGCCTTGTCTATGTATCCCTTTTTTAGGAATTAGAGGCTTTGTAGTTTGCACACCACTAGTAGAGAGACTTCATCCTCTTAGCTTAGATGGGATTTCTATCCTCTATTTTAAATCACAACCATTAATTGAGCTTATGTTTTCAATTCAATCCATATACAGTAGTATGATAACAAATGCATTCTAGTCAAATGTTAGTTCAAAGCCAATATCAATGTATGAACACACACAAAACCACATAGTGATCAACTCATGCGTTCATCACATTTACATAGGAATTGTTTCAAGCATACATCACATATATACAATGTGACTAGCACACGCTTGCATCACATATATACAATATGAATAGCTCATACACACATCATGATGTAACCAAACTCACAACATAAAGCTCAAAAATATTTTTATTGCAAACAAATAACCAAAAAAACTCATAATTATTTTCAAACTCCTGCTCATCCCATTCCATTCCACTACAACTAAAGATATATATCAAATTTATACAAAAATGAAAAATTACCATTTTTGGTAGATTTTCAAAACTTTCTAAAATTGCCATTTTTGCTAACTTTGCATCGTTATCCGTATGACCATGAAAGTTTCCAAATATTTGAAACTTACTAAAACATGACTAATCGTCAACTTTCTAATCTAATTGCAAGTAAATCTAGGAAAATATTAAAAAAAAAAAACTAGGAAAATCTCAAAAAAAACATTAAAACCTCATTTTGAGGCCCTAGATGATCAAATAAGGTCCTGAAAAAGTGTGAAAATGGCAACCTACCGAATTTATCAGGCCTATATCAATGATGAAATCCATCAAGAATGAGAAGGTCATTGAACTAATAGGAGCAAAATTTGATAAAAGGACCTTGACATTGAATGATATAACTAATCTAGGTGTTAGATACACTGCTATGGAGATAGCATATAAAGTCTACTATACAAATAGAGAGGGTTCTAACATTGGTACTGTAATCCACACTGCTTATTAGATGGTTAAAGAAGGCATTTAGACTTTGACCTCTGTGAGGTCATGAGAGAACAAATCTTAGAAAACTTAAGGAGAATGAAGGAGACTAAATATCACTTTAGGTACGGTACTTTGATCATTTTCCTTGAATTTTACTTCATGAATTAGCTACCTGGTTTGAGAAGAAAGGTTTGACAATGAAATATACCTATTGTAGCACAAATTAAAAGTCATATAAGGAGTTTCAATGATCGTAATCACTATAAGACTATGTACTGGGGTTTCTTTAAAACCCTACAAACTATCATGCAAGCAAGAGATAGGATCCCAACAAGTATTGTAAGAAAGTATGAAGGAAAAATTATCTTTTTGGTTGATAAGGACTTCACTTACATGGAAGCAGTTGAACCTAGAACTATTTGGATTCCTATACTACAATATGAGGTTCAAATGAAGATATTAAAGCCTATGTTGACATTTTTTTCAGCAAACCCAAAGATACATCTGCTGAGAGGTTTGGAACTTATGATGAAATCATGAATAAGATGCACAAGAAAAGTGTAGAGGAGCATCTAGAAAATAATATATGTGAATTGAATAAAAAATGGGGTATTTCATCAGAATCAACCTCTGAAGCCCCTGTAGAGGAAGCACAACATGGTCCTACTATTGTGCAAACTGCACAATGACCAAGAAGGTCTAGTAGATCTACTTATGCTACTATAAATGTACCACATCCTTCCAGATCAACTAATATTGCCTCAACTAGAAGAAGGGTTGCATCTAAAATTATGACTTAGATGAAAGTAGGTGAAAAGAAGCAACCAAGGCAAAAACAACCTGCTAAAAGAAAGATAGTCAAGATTGAGGAGGTAGAGGAAAATGAAGAGGAAGAAGGAGAGGAAGGAACATCCCATCTAAAGAAGAAATAAAAGAAGTCTAAGAATATTACTCCACCATTACTTGAATGTGTGCCTCTTTGATTAGATGCAATTTTTATTGTTATTGTGCATTATGGTATCCTAGAAAGGATACAATAGACTTATATTTGGAGGTGCCACCTGAAGATAGAGCACCATTGAGAAATCCATTGTAATGTATATGCTCAAGTTTAATGTACCCTTGAATGATATTATTGAGAAGGTTCCAGAAAGCCTAACTGATGTTCTAAGAGAGAGGAGAGAAAAAGTTGTTAAATGGATGATGAATTGAGGCAAAAAGCTCTTGATAAGGATGGGTTTTCCATGACTCAAGAATGGAAGGCTAAAATGGCTCAGATGCAAGCTCATGAGTTGAGGAAAAACCAAAGGGTAGATGCCCTTATGAGCATGGAGAAAGAAGATCAATATAAAATTCAAAAATAAATTGAAAAAGTGACAAATAAAATACTTGAAGGTATAAAAGTTAATGAGAATGTGGATTAGCCACGTATTTCTCCACCACACAGTGCAGTATCTCCTCCACGTGACTTGCATTAACAAGATACTCAAGAGAAGAAAGAAGAGAAACCAACACAAGATGAAAACAAGGTAGACCAAGCTGAAGGAAACACCTCACCTATTCATAATGATGTGCATGATAACCCTCCTCCAGAGAACACTAAGCAGCATAGTAATCCTGAACAACATGAGGAGCATGTTAATGTTGATATTGGAGAGGGCCTAGAAAATTGGTGCAGGAGCACCTACCTGACAGCTGGCCTTCATGAGGCAGTTAGTTAGTTTGAGTCTTGTTTATGTTTTCAAGAAGGTCTGATAAGACCAAATGCATGTAATAAGGTCATGCTGATCGTGATAAGATCATGCTGACCATGCTTTTACTATTTTTAGCTAGTTTGTTAGAACAGCTGTCATGCTGTAGGGTTGGTTGGATCTCCCAGCCGCCTGAAGAGTTCCCAGCCGCTTGGAGTCGGGTCAGTAGTACTCGTAGGAAAATCTATTTAAGCATGAGGGTCGGTTGATATTGCATAGACAGAGAGATATCATCGATCGATAGTATAGTATTGTATTGCGTAGAGGAGCTAGAGTGTGCTGTGTGAGGAACATCATATTGTATTGCACCTTTGAAATCAATAAAGATCCTGTTTTCATTTTCCCGTTTGATCCCCTTTGTGTAATTGATTTGCTGGTTTGGGTGGTTTCATGGATTTACTGATCCATTCCACCGGTTGATCCGTCTAATCGGTGGAATGGTTGTGTACAGTAGATTAGGAGGTACTTTGTTTGTTTGCATGCAGGTGTGCAGGATCGCCGTCGAGAGATGTTGAAGACCCTAGCATGGGTATGTGCTAGGTCGAGCTGATAAGTTTGAGTTGGAAGATCACCCTGAGAGTGGATCGGGTCATCCCTGGAGGATCGGTGAAGTGAAATTTCGCTAAGGTTGAAAGTTCGTCAAAACGGCATCATCAGGATATCTTGGTGAATATCCTGCAGTCAGTTCGGGCATCGTCATCCGGATAAGTGGAGGAGAGCATGATGCTTTCGATTGCATGAAGTGCAAGTGCATCGGGGTGATCATCATCAGGAGTTGCCGAGGAGTGCATCGGCATAAGGAAGAAGATCGGGTTGATCGCGGGCCGAAAAAAACTAAGTTTGGCCAACAGCAGGATATGACATCATCATCATCATGATATACGTCATCAGGATATTTCGGAGCGGCAGGGTATTGGGGTGCTGCGGGTGACGTCATCGTCATCAGGATATACGTCATCAGGATATCGGGTGACGCAAGCATCGAGGGGACGGTGCGAGGAGTTAAGGATCGTCATCATCAGGATAAATGGAAGGAACCGGATGTTCTTTATCCTGTTGATTATCATGATGTTGAATATCATGATGCTGAAGATAGTGAAGACGGAAGTTGTCGCTGAAGTGAACAGTGGACGTCAGGAGGATGTTCGTGCTGGTCGAACATGATGATGCTGTCGATAATCGAGTAAGGTGATGCTGTTGACAGGCGAAAGTGCGAAGGCTTGTCTGCAGGAGGATATCGGTCGGCAGGTGAAATATGATGATGATGAGGATGAATATGATGATGATGATGGGCTGCAGACGTCCATGCTATGTGTCAATGTTTTAGTGTGGATGCCTCTGCATCATAGTGGTATCAGAGCTCAGCAAAAGGTCTGGGCTGTTGTGTGTTGATTCTGTCACCGAAAGGGCAGAGGTAGAGTTGATTGTGTGTTGTGTGCTGATTGAGAGGTTGACAAAATGCCTCCGAAAGGTAGTGGGACTACAAGGGAATTGCAAGAGATGAAGGAGAAACATGCTAGAGAGATGAGGAAGATGAAGGAGCTTGCTGAAGCACTTCAAGCCAGGCTTACAGCCCTGGAAAAGAACAAAAAGAGGGAAGTGGCAGATAGTGAGTCTGAAGAAGATGAAGATACTGTTGAAGAGTATGAAGAGGTAGCTGAAGATCTGGATGCTGAAGACCAGAAATTTGTAAAACTGTTAAAGGCAGTGCAGAGTGATAAACCTAAGGTAAAGGTTGATGTTTCCAAGTATACTAGAAGTTTGAATGAAGATGAGTTACTGGATTGGATTGCTGCACTTGATAATCACTTTGAATGTGAAGATGTTGCTGAGGATCAGAAGGTGAAGATTGCAAAGACCAAGTTAGGAGGTCATGCTTTGGTATGGTGGGATTATGTACAATCCGAGAGAAGGAAACAAGGGAAGTCAAAGATCACTTCATGGGATAAGATGGTAGCAAGGATCAAAGGTAAATTCTTGCCTAGGGATTATGAAATCCAGATGTTTAAGAAGCTGCAATTTTTAAAGCAGAAGGAAAGGGATGTGAAGGCATATACTGAGGAGTTTTATAAGTTGAGTATGAGATCTGGTCATCATGAGAATGAGGTAGAAAAGGTGGCTAGGTACTTGGCTGGTTTGAGGTTGAACATACAGGATGAGTTAGTTTTAGCTAACCCTAAGAATGTGGAGGATTGTTATCAAATGGCAATCAGGATTGAAGAAAAGATGAATAGAGGACATGATAAGTCCATGAGAGGAAGAGGAAACAGTATGAGGGGAAGAGGATCAGCCCCTGCACAAAAGCAAACCAATGAGGGTCAAGAAGACACTGGTAAAGGACAGGGACAGTCTGATTTCATAGGTGGATGGAAAGGTAATAGAGGAAGATTTGGAGGTGGTAGAGGTTCTACTACATTTTCAGGAAAGTGTTACACCTGTGGTGAGTTTGGTCATCCATCTTTCAAATGTCCAGAAAACAAAGGTTCATCATCCAGAAATGATAGAACTAATGACAAGAGAGTACAACTTGTGCAAGAAGAGAAAGTAGAAGAAAGTGTGCAGAGTTCAAACACTTATAAAGACAGAGAGCCTGATAATTATGGATACCTAGAGAGTGGAGAATCATTGATGTTAAGGAGAATTAGTTTGCAGGCATCAAAGGATATGATGCAAAGAAGAGCTCTTTTCAAGACCACATGCAAGAGTAAAGGTAAGGTATGTAAGGTTGTCATTGATACTGGTTCAACAGACAACATGGTATCTCAGGAGATGGTGGATAAACTGCATTTGGAACGGATTCCACATCAACACCCTTACAAGGCATCTTGGGTGAGTGATAGTCAATCACTTTGGGTATATGAACAGGCATATGTGGATTTTCAGATTGGAGCATATCAGGATAGAATTTTGTGTGACATATTGCCCATGGAATGTTGTCACCTACTATTGGGTAGACCATGGCAATTTGATAGAAGGGTACTGTATGATGGGTATGCTAATACCTACACCATCAAGAAAGATGGGAAGACTATTAAGTTGATGCCATTACAGGCAAATGCTGCAGTACAGAAGGCAGCCCAAATCATTTTAATGGGAAAGAAGGAGTATGTGCAGATGCCTAGAGGAGCAGGCATAAAGGCAGTTAAGGACACTGCAGGGAAAGAAGTTGTTCAGGACAACAGGGTGAAGAAAGTTTTAGTTTTGACTGACAGGGGTCAGCAGCAGGTTCAGAAACAGGATTGCAAACAGCAATCAGTTCAGAAGAATGACAGGGATGTTGTCATAGTTGGGACTATTGCTTGTCCTATAAAGATTGACAGGAAGATAGAGTTGAACATTTCAGAAGTTCAAGAGGCAGTTCAGAAAGAGGTTCTGGTCAGACAACCTGACAACCACAGGGTATGTGAGAGAAAGGCCTACATTGACAGGCATGAGGATTTACTTGCCAGAAAGCAAGTTACAGTTCAGAAGTCTTGGAGCAGCCTAGAGACAGCAGCAGACAAAGTTGGAACCGGGCAGAACACTGCAAAGGCAAAGTGTAGAGGTGGAGGACTTCCACATACTAAACTCATGGGACATGAGTTCTTTTCTGTTGGGGAGTATGGTGCAGGAGCACCTACCTGACAGCTGGCCTTCATGAGGCAGTTAGTTAGTTTGAGTCTTGTTTATGTTTTCAAGAAGGTCTGATAAGACCAAATGCATGTAATAAGGTCATGCTGATCGTGATAAGATCATGCTGACCATGCTTTTACTATTTTTAGCCAGTTTGTTAGAACAACTGTCATGCTGTAGGGTTGGTTGGATCTCCCAACCGCTTGGAGTTGGGTCAGTAGTACTCATAGGAAAATCTATTTAAGCATGAGGGTCGGTTGATATTGCATAGACAGAGAGATATCATCGATCGATAGTATAGTATTGTATTGCGTAGAGGAGCTAGAGTGTGCTGTGTGAGGAACATCATATTGTATTGCACCTTTGAAATCAATAAAGATCCTGTTTTCGTTTTCCTGTTTGATCCCCTTTGTGTAATCGATTTGCTGGTTTGGGTGGTTTCATGGATTTACTGATCCATTCCACCGGTTGATCCGTCTGATCGGTGGAATGGTTGTGTACAGTAGATTAGGAGGTACTTTGTTTGTTTGCATGTAGGTGTGCAGGATTGCCGTCGAGAGATGTTGAAGACCCTAGCATGGGTATGTGCTAGGTCGAGCTGATAAGTTTGAGTTGGAAGATCACCCTGAGAGTGGATCGGGTCGTCCCTGGAGGATCGGTGAAGTGAAATTTCGCTAAGGTTGAAAGTTCGTCAAAACGGCATCATCAGGATATCTTGGTGAATATCCTGCAGTCAGTTCGGGCATCGTCATCCGGATAAGTGGAGGAGAGCATGATGCTTTCGATTGCATGAAGTGCAAGTGCGTCGGGGTGATCATCATCAGGAGTTGCCGAGGAGTGCATCGGCATAAGGAAGAAGATCGGGTTGATCACGGGCCGAAAAAAACTAAGTTTGGCCAACAGCAGGATATGACGTCATCATCATCATGATATACGTCATCAGGATATTTCGGAGCGGCAGGGTATTGGGGTGCTGCGGGTGACGTCATCGTCATCAGGATATACATCATCAGGATATCGGGTGACGCAAGCATCGAGGGGACGGTGCGAGGAGTTAAGGATCGTCATCATCAGGATAAATGGAAGGAACCGGATGTTCTTTATCCTGTTGATTATCATGATGTTGAATATCATGATGCTGAAGATAGTGAAGACATAAGTTGTCGCTGAAGTGAACAGTGGACGTCAGGAGGATGTTCGCGCTGGTCGAACATGATGATGCTGTCGATAATCGAGTAAGGTGATGCTGTTGACAGGCGAAAGTGCGAAGGCTTGTCTGCAGGAGGATATCGGTCGGCAGGTGAAATATGATGATGATGCTGACAGTGAAGTCAAATATGATGATGATGAGGATGAATATGATGATGATGATGGGCTGCAGATGTCCATGCTATGTGTCAATGTTTTAGTGTGGATGCCTCTGCATCAAAAATGAACAAGACACTTCCTCCTCTTCTCTAGTTGACTCAATTAAGGAGTTCTTAGCTCAATAGATGCAAATACAACTGATGGTTACTCTGCAAATGTCACAGTTGCTTATGTTGGATGGACAAGTTAACTTGTCCAGAATATCTACCCTTTAGAAGCTACAACTGGGAGACATGCTCCAGTCCACTGTAAGATAAGAGATTTTGTAGAAACAAGTGGAAGGAGATGAAGTATTGGAAGAGGCAATAAAGATAATATTGGAAGAACTACCTGAGGAAAAAAGAGATCCATCCTTGCCACATACTTAGCAAATGAAGATTATGCTAGAGTCTTTTAAGGCTCATTCATCTTATCTTGAGAAGCAAGCTAAGATGAATATAACTGAGCAGATAAATAATAAAATGATTAGCTAATGCCTCTATTAGATGTGTTAAAGCACACAATAATTTGCAAGAAGATGTGAAAAATATTGAAAAATGCATAGAGGATGCCAAAGTTTTATATCAATTTTGTTTGAACTAGCCTGCATCTACTAAAAGCATAAAAGATGAAGCCGACTCTATTGAGTCACATCTAATTCATGCATCCAAGGTATATGATCCATTGAAAGATAAAGATGGAACCATTAGGGTCCAAATAGAAAATATCCATACTCAGTTGAGGCAGCTCTTGGATCAAAGGGAGTAGGTAAAGAATGAAATTGGACAATTGAGAGAAGTTATGAGCATAAGACTAGTAGTTTTGACTGACATTCTGACAGAAGCTGAAAATGTTGCACAAAAAGTGAACATGCTAGCCACTTAGGAGGAAGCAAAATATTTATACATTCAATTTGAAATTCAACTGCACATCTTATCTTCTACAAAGAAGAACTGGGACACTACACTTGCCCAATTGAAGGTAATCTATAAGAACGTTCTAGCTTCCAAGTAAATAGAAAATTCTGTGAAGGTAAGACAAATTTTGATGATTTTGAAGATATGCAGAGAATAAGTTAGGAGTAATAAGTGACAAACACTCTTTATATCATCCATGTGTATCCCAAAGAAAATGAAGAACCAATTTTGGCTAACTTTAGTTTTGAAGAGATAGATAATACTCCTTAGGAGGAGTTGATTGATATAAGGTGATGAGAAATATTCAAACATGTGGAGACTGCTTACTTTTTCTAGAATAGTGGAAGATCACTAGTCATTTGCCATTGATGCCAAAGGGGGAGAAATATATGTATATTAGGTCAAGTGTTGCCATCAATGACAAAGGGGGAGATTGTTGCATATGGGTTGTCATTGATGTCAATAGTGGTATCGAGTGTTACGGTGTGGAGGGTTGTAAGTGATGTCCTTAGAGATATCAAAGGAGATTGCAGTAGTATGAAGATCAATGAAGAATAATAGAATAAGTGATCAGAGGTATTATGAGATAGTCATGTAAAGTAATGAATATATGGGCCAAGGAGCAGACAAATAAAGTTTATCAAAAGAGTTGTGAAGTAAAGGAGATGGATCAATATCATTTATAAATAGTCATGCCATATCTTTTGAAGTTCATGTGTAAGTCTATATCTTTGATATATTTATGCATGAAGTCAATTATGAGTATAGTTGGATTCCCGCTATGGACTTATGATGCTTTCTGCATGATAAAGAATGATGTAAAAGATTCAAGGAAATGGCCTAAGTGGAATACAAGTCAGGAAAGGTAAGGGCCTATGGATTGGACTAATGGTTAGATATTGAACTCAGGTATTTATGCTTCAAGGTTGAGGTCATAACATGTACCGCAAGATGTTTTGGAGATAGAAGTGATAAGATAGTGTTGAAACATGATAAGTACAGTCACAGGGAGACAAGAGAATGCTCCACGCTTCTTCACAAATGAAGATATGATGTTACGGGCTCCACACTTCTTCACAAATGAAGATATGATGTTACGGTTTGGAGGACAAGTAGATATGAGTATCAGGTATGCATGTTTCAAGTGTTAATATATACTGTAGTTGTTTCTCTGGTATCAGTTGTGCGAAGACATGCCTTGATGCTAAGTGAAGTAAGCAGAGAAAGATAATTGAGGTTACCATAGTTCACCACACAAAGATAATTAGCCTTGCAGATTGAGTGATAAGCTCATAAGGCTAGATGATATGCATTATTCAAGTTTTGAAAGATTAAGTTCACCACAAGTATGGTTTTCATTGTTTTATCTTAAGATTGTGTAAGCAAAGGTTATTAAGGACTGGCATTAGAGATCAAGCATTTGTGCCAACATAAAATATCTAGAAATGATAAAAGAAGTATACCTGAATGTTTCACAAGGCATATAATTTTCATTATGTAGTCTACATGATATAATTTGTCCCCTCTGGTACCGCTTTTGGACTGGAGCTAAAATGTAAGAAAGGGTAAGTGTTTGTTGTGATGACCTGATATATGCTGATGGTTATGTTGTATGTTTTGGGTTGTGCACCAGTGTGGAAGAATGTGTCAAGGTAAGATAGGACCTAATTATGTCTTTCTCTTGAACCACATTAAAATTAAATCACTTACTACATATGTTTGGGAGCTGAATGTTATGGCTTGTACATGTTTCTTACTACATGTTTCATCTTGGCTAACCAAGGAGAAAAAAATTGAAGCTTGAGGAGGATATAAATGTAAAATCAAAGTTTTTGAGTGATTGATGAATGGTGTGGTGTATGATTCCATTGATAATGCGCAAATAAAGTTACTGCAGAAGCAAAATTCATTATGAAATGTGGACAACATCAGTTTGATGAAATAGGATATTGTTGCGGAGGCAAGTATTGGCAAAGTAATGATGGAGAAGAGTTTCTGAAGTTGTTTGGTTGTGGTGAAGGCTGATATTGTAGTCATGCATATAAGAGATTGTTGTGCAGAGGCTGAAGTGATTAGTAGTCTGTTATGTAAGCTAGATAAGTTGTGTACTACAGAGATTGAATAATTATTATGTAGAAATTGTAAGTGTTTAGGGAGTTGCAACTTCCTTTGAGTTTTAGCCCATAAATAATATTGTAATCCTATTTTATTTGCGATACTAGATTTGGATAGTAGATCCAAGCATCTTGCTCACCATGGTTTTTCCCTTCTAGGGTTTTACACCTAAATATGGTGTTATGGATGTGTGATTCTATATTAATGTGCTTTTCTTGTTTAATTTTTAAAATAGTTTGATTGCAATTTAAAAGAAAAGAATTTGAGTAAGTACTAATTCACTCTCCTCCCTCTCAGTACTTCTATATGTTCAACAGTATGAGCATAAAAGAAGAGCAAAAAAACTAGAAATAAAACATAGATAGAATGGTGGAGGAAAATGATTTGGAAGATGTTATAACGAGATGTAGGTTGTTGTCAAATAAAATAGAGGGGGATTCTAGTCTCAAGACACTAGGGTACTCATAGAGACGTTGGTACAACCATGCTAATGTCCTGCATAGAGAAAAAAAATTTTGAACTTGATAGAAACCAGAGGAACAATAGATGGAATATCTATGTTAATATTTTTATAAATGAACTAATGCTAAAAATAAATGGGAAGAAGTGGAGATTTGATCACCACATTTTATGTTGGAGATTACTATTGAAGTAGCAGATTATGTCTATACCCATGAGTTAGAAAATGGTTAAGACTACTTGGGAGGTTGCCAAGGAGGCCAAACCCCAAATTTAACCTTTCAACTCAATGATAATCAATAGTATAAGTGTGAGTGCTTAGAAAATGTTACTATGGTTAGCATGATATAAAATAGATGTGAGATACACTATATGATGTTGGAAACAAGGGAAATGGAACTCTAAGGTAAAGTGCCAATGCATGTCATTTGAAATATTGAATAAGAAATTATAAATGTAAATGGTAAGTATGAACAAGATAACATTTTTTGAATGCAACAATATAAGAGGAGAGGAAGGGATTCTAATTTATTCATAGTGACATTCAAATTATTATCCAAAATGGAAAATAAAATCTAGAGCCAAGTGATGGCTTTGAAGGATATTTCTCAAAATATGTTATTTAAGTTTTAGAGGAGAAATATAGATACCCATAAGGAAAGATCCTCCTTGAATCAAAATAGACTAATTTGGAGGAATCTTGAGAAAGGAAGGAGAGAAAAGAAAGACAAGTGAAAGAGATCAAGAAAGGAACTAGTTCATGTGCATCCCTCAAGAAGAATAGGAAGAAGACTTCTTTAATTTTCATTTGAATTTGTAAAATGTAAACTACATATAAATGGAAATGTTGAGAACCCACACCAATAATGAAAAGATGAATTATTTTAATGGCTTCTTGATAAAAAAATATGAGTCCAGGGGCCACGTGCCTTGGTGAAGGTTCAAAGAAAAGACCCATAAAAGCCATATTTTATAGTTGGCTTGAGTTTTCCACAGTCCATGAAATTTTATTGAATGCTTTTGGATTTAACTATGTATCTTTTTCATGACATTTTAGAACACACTCAGTGATCCATCATCAAGAAGAGGAATATAGGGACTTGGATTTTAGACTTGGCCTTTTAAAGAAACAAGGGGGGTGTAAGAGTTGGCTATGAAAGTAGCCACCCAAGATATAGGATCTTCATGAAATCACAAGAGAGACCAAATGAGAGAATAATTCTATTCTATAAAAGAATGCAAATTATTATTTTAATGTACATGAAATGCCTTACTTATAAAGGCAAGGATGAGATGTAAGATGAAGTAGCCATATGACAAGTGTATTAATCCTATGACATGAGACAACTAGAGGATAAGATGGAAACTAGTTGATAAGATAACATGACAACCTAGAATTATATAGACTTATCCTAAGTAAACTTAACATGTGAACATGTGTGAATAGGACTAACTAATAACTAGTTGGATAATGTGCATAGTTCACACTATAAAGGGAAACCCGATAGGTAATAACCATGTTCATGCTAATGCTCCCCCTTAAGTGCAACTTAGGGAGAAGTAGACAAATGCAAAGATGGGTCCTGACTACTAGACCATGTTAGGTACCCATGTACAAACAATGTCTCACAAATAGAGAAAAGGAGAAAAAACCATAGGAAAACCTCCTTTCCAAAAGAGAGCAAACATGAAAGTGAAAGAAGTGATGGAAGGAAGGACTCAACATGACCCCCCAAGGACTACTTCTATCACAAATATATAGTCAAGTAACTCCCATAGGAGAGAAAGAAAGAGATGTTAGATCCCTTCCACAAAGAAGTAGCTCCTGTGCCAATGAATGCTCGAAGACATAATACAATCCACTACCTACAAACAACATTTCTCCCCTTGGGAAGAAACAAATCCAATGGTTTATGTAGAAGCAACTCCCACATCGTGGATGAAAAGGGAGTCCAAATTAATATGTGTGCCTTAGATTATAACTCTAATGTCCTCATGCTGGAAAATGATGTGTTCTCCAAATCAAGAATGTAATTCTCAATCAAGGAAGTAGAACCAAGAGAGGAAGGAGAGTGAATTGTATTTGAAAACATAAAATATGTGATGACATCATGATCTTCAAAGAGGAGAGATAACCCCTCAAATGTGTCCTCCAAATCACCAATGTGAGACTCTACAAACAAAGAAGCAATGCCTGATAAATAGAAATCCTAATGAGGTGGATAAGGAAGAATGAAATGATCCTGTTGCAAAGAATCACTAGAAGCTCTCAAAGAATCATCTCTGAATTCTAAAGTAGCAACAGGTGATGGTGGGACAATGATCTCAATAGGAGGAGAAGGAGAAGCAAGATAAGTCTCTATGTCATCGCAACATTCAATACCTACAAAATATTCAAGCTCCTCTTCTAAATCATCATCATAGGGTACATTATATATGTCATCAATGGGTATGAGACAATCACTAGTAGCATCTTTTAGGAATGGAAAGATATGAGGGTCTCCATAGATCTCCCAAATCTTGGTCCAAAGTGTGCATGGGCACTCGTTTTTTGAGATCTCTAAAAAAAATTAGGACTATAGTTGTACCAATCAATCCTATGATATGATCAAATCCAATTTCCCCATATATTTTTCTTATGAGGTGTATCTAGTTCAGGGATGAGTCCATAAGGATATGGAAAAAGATTGAGCCACCTACAATTGTGAGGATGCCTTTTCTTCCAAGACTCATAATTATCCTTTATCATATTTACCACATAAGGATGAATACAAAATCCCATGATGACTCTGTTGGTGATATTTTATGTCCAAGGTTTTTCTGCATGGCCCCGTCCCTAAAGATCCAAAATGTTCTAAGTGTTGGACCTCCTCGGCATTTTTCAGCTGCAGCATCATATTTTCCTGAGGAGGAGGTCAGCATCATCATGTTTTCTTTCAACCGATTTTTTTTCATCAGGATCATCATGTTTCAATATCGGGTGATGTTTGGATATCATCCCGATCCTGCTGATGAGCTACAGTGTGCCCTGATTTGCTTGCGGGGGTGATTTTTCAAGTATCTGGTGATTTTCCAAATATCACCTTGCCCTTTTATGATGATGATGTCACCCCGATCTTCTGAAGGGGTTATTTTCTGAGTTGTTCGACCCAACTTGTTTTTTCTTAAGGGTCGTCATCATCATCATCATATTTCTAGTTATCCCCGTGTTGCTTGCGAGGGTCATCATATTTTCTGCCTGCATGATCTTTCGCGGGGTGATATTTTAACATCGGGTGATCTTTGTTAAGATCATCCTGATGATGTTGCTGTAAAGTTCTAAGTGTGACCCGATTTTCATCGTGGTCATCATATTTTGGATGTCAGGATGATCTTAGTCAATATCATCCTGATGTTGTTGTATCACTTCATGTTCGTTGTTTTATCATCCTGATGATGCTGACGTCATTCTTACGTCAGGGTGATATCCGCTTTTCTGCCTGTCTGCATCATGATATTTTTGAAGGGAGATATCCGCCTGTCGGCTTCGTGCATTATCTAGTGGGGGGTGATCTTTTCAAATATCTGGCATATTCATCTATCACCCCGATCTTATAGTGGAGCTATAGTGCAGCATGATATTTGTGCATCAGGATGATATTTCCAAATATCCGGTTATCTTCCGAATATCATCCTGATGTCGATATGATGATGACGTCATCAAGGTCCGGGGGGGTCATATTTCTAACACTGATCATCTTGTGGAGATCCCCTGATATTTGCAAACATGATGATGATGTCATCTGGATATGAGGAGGTGCGCAGTAGGCAGATATGCTGATGACATCAGCAGGATATGACGATGACATCATCAGGATGTTCATCGGCCAGACTTTTGATATCGGCTAAGCAGGAGGATCTTCCTCCGATGGACCAGGTTGTGCCGATGAAGGCGATTATCATGCAGGTTATATTGCGATATGATGCTGACGTCAGGGTGATATTTCAAGTGACAGGATATCATGCTGCTGAAGGATAATGATGATGAAGTCTTATACTAGTGTCGTCAGGAGCAAAAGCACCGACATCATATATGCTCGTGGCCTAGTATATAAAGTGTTGAAAAGGTCGCCGCGGGGTGCATGTGGGATAATTCGACCCTGCATATTTTGAAATATCATGACAATGAATCTTGGCAGGAAATGGTTACGATGCACAGTTGATGTTTTTCCCAAGGCCGCGGGTTGGTGCGCCATTAATGGCAAAGGTTGCAGAGGTATGGACGGATCTGGTACCCGATTGAAGGTGTACATCAACGGACAGTGGCGTAGGGCTCGAGGTTTCTTCCTGTTTCCTCCCCTACCTGCTGCATTCATGTTTGGGCGCCAATCTGGTAATGCGTTGAGCGCCATTTTTCTGATACTGTGTATCTGGCGGGATTTTTGGTCAACCATGTAATTGATTGCTGTGGTACACTACCTGGCTATTATAAGCAGGAAGTGTTACTCATTTTAGGTTGTTGAAAGTTGAAGATTTTTGGCTTTGTAATTCAAAACAAGCTGATCTGGTTACTCTGTACAGCTTAACCTGTGAGTCTATGTATCTCTTGTTGTATGTTTTGGCATGAACCCACTGATTTTATGATTAATCTTATATGAGAAATGCTATCTTAGCATGTGTTTTGTTAATTCTGTCTCCAGTATTGCATGTATCTTTCTTCTGAGTCTGGATATTTAAGCAATATTTGAGACTCTAGAACATAGAATTCCTGTGTTGAATGTATGATCTCTTAACTTCTGCTTGAAGGGTGGATTAAATTGTTTTCAGGTTAAACATTGGGAAGGGTATACTGCAGTAGGGATGCCATAAGTAGAGATAACTTAACACTCTGTATTGGGAGATATCTGAAAGGCAGGTATCACATATATCCCCGTGAAATCCAGTTTTAGCTATTCATGTTGATCATTCACAGGTGTATGTCTACTGACTCCAGGCCCTGGATAGGCACCAATCTTGCTTTGTGTTTGTGTTACAACCATGTCCAGCTTTGCATCCAAACTTAAAATCAAAATCAAAATCTAAAACAATCTTTAGGACATTAGAATTAGTTTTAGGATCCTCAGTCCTCTGTCTACAACTGCAAATAGGCCCAAAGCTAGCCCCTTTGCTCTTATCTTTCAGTTTTGGTCTACTTACAGGAGGACTTATCTGCTTTCTGTCAGCATCCTAGCCTTGTATGCATATCCTCATGGATGTTGAGTAGGGAATACCCCCCTAGGTCTTGCAGAGCCTAAAGAAGAAGAGGAGATAAAATACAGAGTCTATCTCCTACACTGTTGGCCCCTGGCCCAGAGATCCTGTTGATCACTGATGGCTACCTTGTAGGGAAATCTGGGAATAAGCATCCAGTCTGGGAAAAAGTCAACAGATTTTGGTGACTCCACTGGGGACGGTGATTTGAAAATTGTTATTTTTGAAAGAACCCTGGTTTTCAAAAGAAAACAGTTCCTAGTAATAGGTGGCGACTCTGAAGTAATCTCCCAACCGGTCAAAGTAAAATTTATATGCAGGGGAGAAGATCCCAACAAAATCCTTTATTTAAAGAGTTACCAGTAACAAGAAGAATGATGTACAGAAGAAAGGGAGCTGTCTCAGTTAGTCATGAGGGTTCCCCCAGAAAAGGTGATGATATGCAAGATAACCCTAGGCCATCAGGACAGCATGTGCCTTACTTTTCAAATGCAGAAGCTGATATTCAAGGTGCATATGAGAGGCAACAGGGTGGTAGCATGAGAATGAGGTCAGAGGTGTTCCAAGAACGCCCATTTCTAGACCCTAGTGAAAGGTTTGAAGAGGCAGAGTCTCTGAGGGATGATGAAGATGATGACCAGAATGGTATGAGACCATCTACCTCCATGCCTAAGGATGAACAGTTAGCTGAAGAAATCAGAAATCTAAGAGCAGAACTAGAATATCTACAAGCCATGAAAATCAGAGATGATATGAAGCAGAAAGTGCAAGCTTTAAGAACTGCCCAAAATGATTCAGTTCCTACCCTAGAGAATGCAAATGTGCAGAGACATCAGCAAAGAAATGAAGTGCAACATCAGCATAATGATGAGAGACAAAATGTGAATGATACTAGGATACCACTGAACAATGTAAGAAACCAGAATGCAAACAGAAATGTTAATGTTAATCAGTTAAACAGACAGCCCATGCAGTTAGATAGATTCAGGCAGTTGGTGTTTGATGGTATTCCTGGGTATCCTAACCCCATTGATAAGCATCTGAGGCTGCAAGTGCCTAAATTTTCAGGAAATAACATTGTGTCAGGAGAAGATCATCTAAAATCTTTTCAAAATGTCATGGATAACTTTGAGGTTGAACATGAGGATGTTTTCATGAAATCATTCATGCAATCCTTAATAGATGAGGCAAGAGAATGGTACAAGAATCTGCCTGATCAGAGTATTTCATCATGGGATGATTTTAAAAGGATGTTCAAGGAGCAATATGGTGACAAAACTGACCCTAGCTTTTTTGTAAATGAGTTCACCAGTATCACTAAAGGGTCAAATGAGCAGGTTGCAGATTTTAATGCAAGATTTACTAAAGTGTTAAACAAATTGCCACATCACATGAGGCCAAATGAACCAATGTGCATAATATTGTATATCAATGCCTTTGATGCAAAAACTGCATATGGATTAAGAGATAAAGGTCCTGCTACTCTCAGGGATGCTTTCAGAATTGCAGTAAATATTGAGAACAACAGGAAAGCATCAGGCAAGAATAACAGAAGGGATGATGTGAAAATTCTACAGAATCCAAACAAGCCTCAGAACACTCAGGGTAATACATCTGCCCCTGAAGATAAGATAGACAAATTGGCAAATGTTGTTAAGGACCTAAGCTATAGAGTAGCTAGAAGTGAAAAAGGGATAGGTCCTGATAGACAAGTCTATCAAAGGCAGGAAAAGAGGCCATCATTGCATGATATGCCTTATAATACCAATTGGCATGATGGTAAGCCTATTTTCCCACGTAACCACACAAATCAGAGGGCTCAACATGTCAAAGAAACTCCTGATCCTCTAAAGAAAGCTATAAATATTGTTGATGATGCTCCATGGTGTATAATTTGCCAGATGCCACATTCACAGTTACAGTGTATGATTGCTCAATCCTTGTATGATAATGCTACATCTTGTAATGAATGCAATGAGCCACATTATGTGCAAGATGATGATGTTAATATGATGTCCATAGGCAATGGATACACTCTTTATGATGTTGATGAGAATACAGATCATCAAATTCAGGCCTGCCAACAGTTCCCATATAATGAAGATGATGAAGTTAACTATGCCTATGCTCAGAACTCACACAATTTTCTGAGTAACTTACAATGACCTTCTGATGAGGAAATTAGAGCCTTCACAGCTGCAGTAGTTGCTCCAGTCAAAAGCAACTACAATCTCAGAGGTAAAAATCAAGTAGGCAGCCCACATCAGCCAGAAGATATTTCTGCAGGTCAGCTAGTGCATGGTCATAAAGGAATTGAACCACAAAAAAGGCAGTGGGTAAATAATAAACAGAATTTTAGACATAGAATAGGTCATGAATCTCAAGGACCAGAAAACAAAATCCCTCAGGCTGAAGATCAAAGTAAAGGTTCCCAAGACAAGAATGATGATCAGGGAACTATGAAAGTAAAAGCTAAATCAGCTCAGGATAAAAACAAGATTGTGGAGCAAGCTACAACTGTTATACAAAATTATGCTCCATTTGATATAGCTCAGGTCCTCTCTTAGGTAAAAGTCTCTGTTCCACTTATGGAACTGATGAAAGTGGAAGAAATCAAGAGTAGGACAATATCCCTAATCTCAGGGGTACCTTTTCAAGCTAAACAAAATGTTCAGACCCAGGGTGAGAAACATGTCATGTGTAATGAAGAAGATGAGACTCCTGAAGTCTATTTAGGAGTGACTATGACAAAGTGTCCTTCACAAGTGGAACCATTTTATGTTTCCCTGGTTATAAATGGAAAAATAATTAGAAATTGTATGCTTGACTCTGGAGCATCTACAAATGTCATGCCTTTGGCCATCATGCAACAAGCTGGATTGAAAATTGACACGGCATGTGGAAAATGTTATGCTATGGATGCCAGAGAGGTACCAATTATTGGAATCATGAAGGATGTAGATTTCAAACTGGCAGCATTTCCTGAAAAGAGATATAAAATGAATATAACAGTGGTTGACATCAAGCCACAGTATGGTATGTTGTTGTCAAGAAGATGGGCAGCACTAATTGGTGGAAGTATGCAGCTGGACCTATCATATGCCATGATTCCAATGAATGGCAGGGATGTTAAGCTAATCAGAGAACAAAGATCATCAGAGACAGTGGAAGACCAAGAAGCAGAGGAATAGGTATGCTTTGTAGACACTGACTGTGATAACTTCAAGGTTGTCTTAGATGATACAGAAGATAAAAAGAAAAATGCCTGCATTGAAGAATTGGATCAGCGAGGTTTGTGGACCATGTTTTTTGATGGAGCTTGTGCAAAAGAAGGCTCTAGAGCTAGAGTTATTTTCCTGTCTCCAACTGGTAAGCTCCTCAAATTCTCTTTCTTGCTGAGGTTTGATTGCACAAACAACATTGCAGAATATGAGGCTTTACTCTTAGGCCTAAATATTGCTCTCAAACATGGAATCAAAATGCTAAGAGTATTTGGGGATTCTGAGCTGATTGTATCCCAAATTAGAGATAAGTATGCTTCAAAAAACAAAAGATTGAAACAATACAAGCATGCTGTTTGGGATACCATTGAATTATTTGATGCATTTTCAATAGGCTGGGTAGAGAGGTCAAAGAATGTTATGGCTGATTTCTTAGCCAATGTTGCAATAAGGCCAGATGACATCACTCTGTCAGATGTTACAAATGTAGAAGTTAAAATTAGGCCTGCAGTACCAGAAAATATATGCAGTTGGCAAGTGTTTAATGATGATAGGGACTTGTTAAAATTTTTGCACTGCATAGATGAATATGAGAATCAAGAAATTGATTTCCAAGCTTTTGTAGAGACTATAGATGGAAAAGAAACTCTTGTGGGAAAAGAGATAATTCAATTGAGGACTAATAAAATCCCTAGAGGGTTGGTAGCTTTGGAAAGAGCTTTTGACAGTAAAGATAAATTGGTCACAAGGACATCTCCCACAAATAAGGAAGATTTAGAAGAGATAAATTTGGGGACATCTCAGGCCCCTTAGAAGGTATACATTGGTAAACAGCTCAGACCACACATTAGGAGTATGCTGATTGCATTACTGAAAAAGTATAAACATGTTTTTGCTTGGTCATATGAGGACCTAAAAGCCTATAGGGAAGATTTATTCCAGCATGAGATCCCATTGAAGCCTGGAGCTAAGCCATTTAGACAAAAGCAAAGACCTATTAATCCTACCTTAGCTCCCAAGATGCAAGAAGAACTCAAAAGGCTCAGGGAAGCTGGAATAATTGTGCCAATCAGGCATTCAACTTGGGTGTCTAACCTTGTCCCAGTCAGAAAAAAGAATGGTGATATTAGGCTTTGTGTTGACTTCAGGAACTTGAATGTATCCTCTTTAAAGGATAACTATCCACTGCCTAATATGGAAGCTATGTTGCAGAGAGTGACTGGTTGTGAACTCTTATCCATGATGGATGGATTTTCAGGTTATAATCAGGTGAAGGTAAAGGAATCAGAACAGTATAAGACCGCCTTTACCACTCCATGGGAAACTTATGTGTATGTTAGAATGCCCTTCGGACTAACCAATGCAGGTGCTACATTTCAAAGAGCAATGGATGTTGCTTTTGCAGGGTTGATTGATTCAATTCTGGCTGTATATCAGGATGACTTGACTGCTTACTCAAAGAAAGAAGAGCAGCATTGTTTGCATCTGGAGCAGATTTTCATAAGAGCACTAGAGTATGGTATTTCTTTAAATCCAAAGAAGTGTGCCTTTGGGGTAGTTGAAGGAAAGCTCCTGGGACATATTGTTTCCAAGGATGGAGTCAGGATAGATCCAGAGAGAGTGGCTGCTATTAACAGAATTCAAATGCCAAAAACTGTAAAAGGAGTTCAGTCCTTCTTTGGACAGATAAATTTTGTTAGGAGATTTGTTCCCAACTTTGCAGAAACCACAAGGAACATTTCCAAGATGATGAAGAAGGATGCAACTGTCCACTGGGAAAGGGAAGCAATAGAATCATTTCAGAGTATCAAAGAGGCAATCAAGATGGCCCCTGTTCTTAAATCTCCTGATTTTTCTAGGCCATTCCAAGTATTTTCATTTGCTTCCTTTCATACTGTTGCTGCATGTTTGCTACAGAAAAATGAAGATGGTTTTGAACAGCCCATCGCTTTCTTCAGTATGTCCTTGCAGGCCTCTGAGTTGAAGTATGATATTATGGAAAAACAGGCATATGCACTAGTCAGAGCCATCAAAAGTTTCAGACCATACTTGGTAGGATCATATATAATTGCATATGTACCCCATGCAGCAATCAAAGACATATTCACTCAGCAGGAGGTGACTGGAAGAAGGTGCAGATGGATAAACAAACTGCAAGAGTTTAACATAGACATACAAATTACCAAGTTGGTAAGAGGACAAGGATTAGCCAAGATGATGGCACAGTCAAACTTGGAAGCATGCCAAGTTAATGTAGTCCAAAATGAGAGTGTAAATGTATCAGGATCTGAATGGTACAAGGATATTATCTACTACTTGCAAAATCTGAATTGTCCTTCCCATTTCAGTGACAGTCAAAAGAGGACTTTAAAGTTACATGCAATCAGGTATGTTATTGTTCAAGGTGAGCTATACTGGAAAAACCCTGATGGTGTGCTGCTGAGATGTGTGGATGAGGATATGGCTAACAATGTTTTGATTGATATGCATAAAGGATTGTGTGGTGGACATTATACTGCCCAAACAACAGCTCATAAAATTCTCAGAGCAGGATATTGGTGGCCCACTCTCTTTTCAGATGCACAAAAGTTAGTGAGGAAGTGTGACCCTTGCCAAAGATTTTCAGGAAAGCTGAAATATGATGGTGCTTTACCCCTCGGAACTGTAACTGTGGATGCTCCATTTCAGCAATGGGGAATTGACTTCATAGGGGAAATTGCAGACAAATCAAGTGGGGGACACAGTTGGATTTTGGTGGCAACTGATTACTTTACCAAATGGATTGAGGCCATTCCAACTAAGAGAGCTACAAGTAAGGTGGTGACATATTTCATGCTAGAAAATATTATCATCAGGTTTGGAGTACCATTCAAGATAGTCACTGATAATGCTATGTGCTTCAGATCAGGTGAATTTGTTGATTTTTGCAACAGGTATGGGATAAATCTATCATATACATCACCATATCACCCACAAGGGAATGGTCAAGCAGAATCAAGCAATAAAAGCATCATGAAAATTATCAAGAGGATACTGGACAAGAACAAGAGAGCTAGGGACTCAAAATTGAACTTAGCAATATGGGCTGACAGAGTGACAGTAAAAAGGGCTATTGGGATGTCACCCTTTGAGCTAGTATATGGTGCATCAGCCAGATTGCCCATAAACAATCTCCTACCAGTTTACAGATTCATTCAGGAAAATGATGAGGAGATTGAAGACTCCATGACAAAAAGAGTGAACCAACTGGTTGCATTGGATGAAAACAAAAGGAAAGCCCACCAGATCAATCTCAAAAGACAACAAGATGTGAAATATCAGTTTGACAGGAGAACTACAAAAAGGAAGTTTCAAGTCAATGATCTGGTGCTCATTTGGAATGCAAAAGGTCAAGAAAAGGGTAAACATGGTAAATTTGAACCCTTATGGATGGGCCCATATCAGATTTACAGCACTCACGGGGAGGATTCTTATTTCCTCCAAGCCCTAGATGGTGAAGTTCTGGAATTGCCTGTGCATGGTCAATTCCTTAAATTCTATTTTGCATAGATGACTTGTCTCTGTGCACATGTGTAAAATTATGTATAGTGTAAATGCCTTGTACAGCTCGTGCTTTTTGGCTTTTTGTCTGGTCTGCCCGGAGATCTGGTTCTCGCTACAGTCTTGCATCTGCACGTCCCCAATCGGAGCCTATGTTGGTGATATTTTATGTCCAAGGTTTTTCTGCATGGCCCCATCCCTAAAGATCCAAAATGTTCTAAGTGTTGGACCTCCTCGGCATTTTTCAGTTGCAGCATCATATTTTCCTGAGGAGGAGGTCAGCATCATCATGTTTTCTTTCAACCAATTTTTTTTCATCAGGATCATCATGTTTCAATATCGGGTGATGTTTGGATATCATCCCGATCCTGCTGATGAGCTACAGTGTGCCCTGATTTGCTTGCGGGGGTGATTTTTCAAGTATCTAGTGATTTTCCAAATATCACCTTGCCCTTTTATGATGATGATGTCACCCCGATCTTCTGAAGGGGTTATTTTCTAAGTTGTTCGACCCGACTTGTTTTTTCTTAAGGGTCGTCATCATCATCATCATATTTCCAGTTATCGCCGTGTTGCTTGCGAGGGTCATCATATTTTCTGCCTGCATGATCTTTCGCAGGGTGATATTTTAACATCAGGTGATCTTTGTTAAGATCATCCTGATGATGTTGCTGTAAAGTTCTAAGTGTGACCCGATTTTCATCGTGGTCATCATATTTTGGACGTCAGGATGATCTTAGTCAATATCATCCTGATGTTGTTGTATCACTTCATGTTCGTTGTTTTATCATCCTGATGATGCTGACGTCATTCTTACGTCAGGGTGATATCCGCTTTTCTGCCTGTCTGCATCATGATATTTTTGAAGGGAGATATCCGCCTGTCGGCTTCGTGCATTATCTAGTGGGGGGTGATCTTTTCAAATATCTGGCATATTCATCTATCACCCTGATCTTATAGTGGAGCTATAGTGCAGCATGATATTTGTGCATCAGGATGATATTTCCAAATATCCGGTTATCTTCCGAATATCATCCTGATGTCGATATGATGATGACGTCATCAAGGTCCGGGGGGGTCATATTTCTAACACTGATCATCTTGTGGAGATCCCTCGATATTTGTAAACATGATGATGACGTCATCCGGATATGAGGAGGTGCGCAGTAGGCAGATATGCTGATGACATCAGCAGGATATGACGATGACGTCATCAGGATGTTCATCGGCCAGATTTTTGATATCAGCTAAGCAGGAGGATCTTCCTCCGATGGATCAGGTTGTGCCGATGAAGGCGATTATCATGCAGGTTATATTACGATATGATGCTGACGTTAGGGTGATATTTCAAGCGACAGGATATCATGCTGCTGAAGGATAATGATGATGAAGTCTTATACTAGTGTCGTCAGGAGCAAAAGCACCGACATCATATATGCTCGTGGCCTAGTATATAAAGTGTTGAAAAGGTCGCCGCGGGGTGCATGTGGGATAATTCGACCCTGCATATTTTGAAATATCATGACGATGAATCTTGGCGGGAAATGGTTGCGATGCACAGTTGATGTTTTTCCCAAGGCCGCGGGTTGGTGCGCCATTAATGGCGAAGGTTGCAGAGGTATGGACGGATCTGGTACCCGATTGAAGGTGTACATCAACGGACAGTGGCACAGGGCTCGAGGTTTCTTCCTGTTTCCTCCCCTACCTACTGCATTCATGTTTGGGCGCCAATCTGGTAATGCGTTGAGCGCCATTTTTCTGATACTGTGTATCTGGCGGGATTTTTGGTCAACCATGTAATTGATTGCTGTGGTACACTACCTGGCTGTTATAAGCAGGAAGTGTTACTCATTTTAGGTTGTTGAAAGTTGAAGATTTTTGGCTCTATAATTCAAAACAAGCTGATCTGGTTGCTCTGTACAGCTTAACCTGTGAGTCTATGTATCTCTTGTTGTATGTTTTGGCATGAACCCACTGATTTTATGATTAATCTTATATGAGAAATGCTATCTTAGCATGTGTTTTGTTAATTCTGTCTCCAGTATTGCATGTATCTTTCTTCTGAGTCTGGATATTTAAGCAATATTTGAGACTCTAGAAAATAGAATTCCTGTGTTGAATGTATGATCTCTTAACTTCTGCTCAAAGGGTGGATTAAATTGTTTTCAGGTTAAACATTGGGAAGGGTATACTGCAGTAGGGATGCCATAAGTAGAGATAACTTAACACTCTGTATTGGGAGATATCTGTAAGGCAGGTATCACATATATCCCCATGAAATCCAGTTTTAGCTGTTCATGTTGATCATTCACAGGTGTATGTCTACTGACTCCAGGCCCTGGATAGGCACCAATCTTGCTTTGTGTTTGTGTTACAACCATGTCCAGCTTTGCATCCAAACTTAAAATCAAAATCTAAATCTAAAACAATCTTTAGGACATTAGAATTAGTTTTAGGATCCTCAGTCCTCTGTCTACAACTGCAAATAGGCCCAAAGCTAGCCCCTTTGCTCTTATCTTTCAGTTTTGGTCTACTTACAGGAGGACTTATCTGCTTTCTGTCAGCATCCCAGCCTTGTATGCATGTCCTCATGGATGTTGAGTAGGGAATACCCCCCTAGGTCTTGCAGAGCCTAAAGAAGAAGATGAGATAAAATACAGAGTCTATCTCCTACACTGTTGGCCTCTGGCCCAGAGATCCTATTGATCACTGATGGCTACCTTGTAGGGAAATCTGGGAATAAGCATCCAGTCTGGGAAAAAGTCAACAGACTCCTCAAATGATTAGAGATCAAAACTCACAATATTACCCCCAAATTTTAATCAAACATGAGAATACCCCTAGAAAAAATTATTGTGGGACTTTATAATCATTCCAATTACAATTGCTACAAGACAAAACAACAAAGTGGTCTTTGCTTTTGGTACAATACAAAACCCAAAATTAGGCTATACTTGAAAGTACAATTTTTGAGTAGAACTAGATCAAACTAATTACAAATGTAGCAAGTACTCAAAACATTATGCATTTAAAAAAATCACCAAAAAATGTTACCATATGAGCTCGTTCAAACAAATCCTTTGAAGTTCTAAAAATGGGAACTACACAACAACAATGATGAAAAATGTAATTTCTGGAAAAAAACATGCATTAAAATCAAAATCTGATTCCACCACTATGAAGCCTACAAAACTTTGGCCCAAATTTTAAAAAAAAATTCTCAAAAAGAATTGCAAAAATGAGCAAGATATGAGCCTCTGAAGTTGGACTTCCAAAACAAAAATCAATCTGGAAGGTGTGAAAAAGAAGAAAAATGTTTCTGCCAAATTTGGCAAGAACTACTGCCAAATTTTGAGGTATACTAAATGTGGATGTTCACCCTATAAATAAGAACCTTCTCCAAAATTGGAGGTTTTCTAGCTAAATGTAGACCCCTACTAGTTTTGAAGATTTGCCAGAAACTTCACCAAAAATGTTAGAGACACCAAAAGTGGTTGATCTGGGCAGACTGGAAAAAATATTAAAATAATGTTAAGGCAAAATGGCCTATTCATTGCTCCTGGTATAATCTGAAATTTTTATTGAAAAAAATCTAAATATTTTTTGAACGCCAAAGCCTTTTAAAAAGGGGCAAGCCCATATCTTTGATACCATGTAAGAGTTGTCTATGAAGGTAGCCACCCAAGATCTAGGGTCTTCATGAAAGCACAAGAGAGACCAAATGAGAATAAGTCTATTCTGTCAAAGAATGCAAATTATTATTTTAATGTGCACGATATGTCTTGCTTATAAAGGCATGGATGATATGTAGGATGAAGTAGTCATATGATAAGTGTCTTAATCCTATGACAAGACAACTAGAGTATAAGATGCCAACTAGTTGATAAGATCACATCTATAACCTAGAATTATCAAGACTTATCCTAAGTAAACTTAACATGTGAACATGTGTGAATAGGACTACCTAATGACTAGTTAGATAATGTGCCTAGTTCATAGTATAAAGGAAAACTGGATAGGTAATAACCCTATTCACACCAACAGGGGGGTTCCAGGGGAACCAAACATGAAGAAAAGGGGGGTAAGTTGGAAAACAACAATTAGAAATGAGAAAAGGTAGAGGGATGATATTTGTTAAA
Organism: Cunninghamia lanceolata; assembly: GCA_027924645.1. Taxonomy (NCBI): domain Eukaryota; kingdom Viridiplantae; phylum Streptophyta; class Pinopsida; order Cupressales; family Cupressaceae; genus Cunninghamia; species Cunninghamia lanceolata. Next base: position 894,846 of record BSBN01000564.1, on the reverse strand, counting down.
AAAATTTAAAACAAAATTATAATTAAATATTCATACATAGAATCTAACCCATATTTAATGTATATATTATCTATAAATATAATAAATTAAATACAAAGGCATATATATATATATATATATATATATATATATATGAAATTGGTTAAAAAATGTAAATGAGAAATTAAATATTACAACCTATGTTATATTTATAACTATAAATATTTCAACCTATATCTAAAAATTTTTAAAAATAATTATTTAAAACTATATATATATAAATATCACCACCTGTATTTATTATATTATGCTTAAAAACAACAACAGACATATATTAAATTAAAAAACTAAAATAATATATATTATATTATATTCTACTAAATGCATATGTATAATTACTTAAATAGAACATAAATATATATGAAGTTAAAAACATGTAAACCAACAATTAAATAATACAACTTTTATATATATATATATATATATATATATATATGTATATATATATATGTATATATATATGTATATATATGTATATATATATGTATATATATATATTCAACCTATATTTAAAAAATATTAAATATAATCTTTTGTGCATGAATTAGACTTCATGTGAGGATTCTCACTGTCCTGCACCGGGTAAAAATTTTGGTTCTATTTAAATTTTCTATAAGCATATGTTTTTGACTTCAGATGTAAGGAAACTATATTTTCCTCCCGTATAGACAAGTCATTGAGGCCTTCATGGCCAATTTTGATGTCTACTCTAAACCTGCATGGTCATTTCCTAACTTTTTGAGACCCTGCGTGGTCAGTTAGGGATAGGTTCAGAAAGTATCAACTGGAAGTTCGGTTATAGTAGCCTCTCAATGTAATTTTTTTGAGCTTCAATATATATAAAATATCTTATTTTTGGATTAAAAAATATTAAATATAATTAAATCTATATATAATTAGATATTATAACCTATATACCAAAAAAAATATTATGCTTAAATACCAATACAAATATTTATTAAACTAAAAAAACATAAAAATATATAATATATAAAAACTATAAATATATTATAGTTAAATATAATGATATAAGTATATTAAATTATATATATATATATATATAGTAATTAGCAATGCCTTTTGCTCCTTTGGACCTTCCTGTGCAGGGTACGCCTAATCCTTCTTCCACTCCAAGGATCTCTACCAAAAATCATCACCAGAAGAAAGATTTAAAACCTCTGGAGCTTAGGATTGGGTAGTATGGTCTGCCCAACACTGATTTAGGTGTTCACAGTGTGGTGAAGGAACCCTCAAACCCTAGTGCGCTAGGCACTTTGGATCCACCCACGCAATCTGCAAGCAACCCACAGTTGAACTTCAAGGTAACATTAGGCTTTAAGGATTCTCATTGTGCTCCTACTATAGAGCATTCTCCTTGCAAGTTTGGGCGCCAGAGGCCTCTTTTTCCTGTTCTCCAGGTGGATTCTATTCTGGAAACCGTATGGACAACTTTGTCAGTGATAGAGAGGAGTACCTTCAAGATCATGCCCTAATTTGTAGGCTTTTGTGAACTTGGCTGAATTTACAATCTCTGTACACCTAGATAAGTGATAACTGGAAAGAATATTTGGAGGAGGAAATTAGCATCTATCCATGTGCAAAAGGGTTTTTCATTCTAGAGATTGAGTCTTTGAATGATAAGGAATTCGTTCTCAACATAGGTCCCTAGTTTTTTCAAGCTGATGTCCTTTACACCAAGCCTTGGTTCCCTTCCTTTGATCCATGATCTGAGACCTTCTCATCCACATTTCTATGGGTGCGATTACCTTATCTCCCCCTACAATTCTAGGAGATTGATTGCTTGAAGGCCAGTGCCAATGGTTTGGGAAAATACCACAGCATTTGAAAAGAAATAATCAACTATGAAAGCTCCACATGTGCTTTCCTGTGCATTGAAATGGATCTCTCCAAAGGGCTTCCCACAAAGGTTTCTTTGAAGGTTGGAAATAGAAATTAGAGACAAATTGTAGATTATGAAAAAATAGACTTCAGATGCATGAAATGTTTTTCTACAGATCATTCAACTTCTCAATGTAGGAAGAATTTCACTCATGAGAGAGATAATTCTTCAATCAATCAACCCACATGGTGGGTGGGGGTGGAATCATGATATTATGTCATTCCTCCCAGAACTAAAAATGATTCGGCTCCCACAAATGAACCTCATGAAGGTGAATCTAAGTCTTGTGCACCAACTTCATTGGATCTTTCACACGGGATCATGAAGGAATGTTGTGCAAATATAGGTAGTTTTGAAGGCTCTATGATCTCAATGAAGAATCCAACCATCTAGCCTAAAAATCTTGAGATCTCTCAAGTAACCCTTGAAGATCCAAAGGTCTTATATAGCGATGTAATCTCAGAAATCAACCATGAGATGAAATCCCCAGCCATAGAAGAAAAGGAATAAACAGAAGTGAAATGGAGGAAATCTCCACCACCAAAACCAAAGCTTCAAATGGTTTCAGGATAAAAAAAAAAAGAGTAAATAGTCTAAGTATGCTCTTTTGGGAAAGGGAAAATAGTGGAAAAATAGAACACATCCTTGTTTGGGGGCCTTCTAGATCACAACAGATGTTCTTTTGGTTTCAAAATTTGTGTCTTGTAGAATAGGGTTTATTTGACATCACATCTTTGTGTTGTTCTTTGTTGTACCCATTGTGAAAAGGGCATGCATTTAGTCAATTTTGAATCTTGATTTTATCGGGAGCTACCCCCTTCGGTAGTACTTACCAAATATATATATATATATATATATATATATATATATATATATATATATATATATAATCTAAACACATAAACATGTACATATACATGTCTATGTATAAACTATCATGCAAACATGTATGCTTATGACCATTTACACCCACACACATATACAATCAAGCTTATATATCTAAATGCATGTGGATAAGTAGGTATTTAAATACATATGAATACAATAAATATAAATATAAAAAAATACATATATGTATGAAGGAAAAAAAGGAGAGAAGGGTGAGAGGTGAAGATCGAATTAAGGTGGTAAAGAAGGAGGCCACAAGGGGAGGGAAAATAGGCGGAACTAGGGGAATGTTAGATTTAGGGTGGACAACTGAGAGGGGGGGGTTGAATCAATTGTCCAAAAATTTTCTTCTTTCAACACTTGCATTCACTTTACATTAACAATAAATCAATCATGAAAACTTAATGTAAATAACCAAGAGCAGAAAACACATCTACACATGAGACACCAAGATTTTGACGTGGAAAACCTGGTTAAGGGAAAAACCATGGGGCGACTAACCCAAGAATTTAGTCTCTGTTAAAAGAATAGAAAGAATAAGATGGCACATGCCAATTAGGGCTCACTTCCTGAGTACACTGTTCACAAGAGGCTCACTGCCTATAAGAGACACACTATCTACAATGAATGAGTATTACAAACTTGAACTGGTAAATAGCATCGTCACCATGCTTGAATTAGTTCCATTAATGCCCAAATCCTTTTGCTCTTACTTTCTCTCTTCTCCTCACTACCACACTCTCATCTCCACAAGTACACCTTTGACATGACTTCACAATCCCTTATTTATACATGACATCAACTTAGGAACAACCATCTAAGTCAGTAAACATCCACAAGAACATCCACAAGATGAATAATTCATTCAGTTGGCCAGCCGGAGGAAGAGAACCTTCATCCGGAAGTATATCTCCAATTCCAGACTCCAACACTAATGCGGACAGACAACACAACCTCAACATGATCCAAGAACCTTCACAAGTTTGCCTGAATGACCAGGTACATCTGCACTTCCTCTATTTACTCAAATCTCTTCTCTCCTGCATCTGATGCCTCAAGAACACAGTCTGTCATGACTGTCACAAAGGAGTAGATTCTTCTGGACCTTCAAACCATGAACAAATCCAGATGACAAATCACAAAGACTCCCCCAACACTCCTTCCAATCCGCAGAATAGGAAAATGCACTTCCAGATCTCACCGGACCTTTCTGTAACACTTTGTCACTCCTGAGCATCTCCCAGAACTAGTTCTACCTGCTTGATCACAACTTCTTCATATCTTCATGCGGACCTCTGAAATCTTAACTAGAAGCTCCTAAGACTCATTTCCACAAACCCTTTAATCCGCATCTTCTGATCCTCAACCTGTCTTGAGCTATTTCCTTACTGTCATAACTGTTCTTCATTGTTCCTAACTGAGACTAAATTTCTTAGTATCCTCAACAAATAACTCATCCAATCCTTATCACTGATGTAACAGAAGTATGTTGACATCAATGACAACACCGGTTTAACCCATACTCACAACAATCTCCCCCTTTGTCATTGATGGCAACATATTATGTGAAAAAACATCAAGACAAGAAATTCTCCTTACTGTCATAGCTCCCCCTATCAACAACAACTATTCACATGTCTTCTCTTCCTGTACTGCTCCCCCTTTGATCATCAACCACTTGTTCCTTACTATCATAGCTCTCCCTATCAACAACAACTATTCACATGTCTTCTCTTCCTGTACTGCTCCCCCTTTGATCATTAACCACTTGTTTTTCACATGTCTTCTCTCCCCCTTTGACATCAATGGCAAAGGGCCCATACTTGCAACTTGATAATCACACCTGCTGCTCTCCCTGAGTAGCAGCTCCCCAACACCAATCCAGACCACAAGATATGACTGTGATATCCACCGAACTGATGCACATTAGTGCATCCTAGTTCATCACTAGAGGGGCAATAACCCCTAACTTCTCCCTGAGATACTCAAAAGAGTCCTTGGGAAGAGGTTTAGTAAAGATATCTGCAATCTGATCCTTGGAGGGCACATACTCCAACCTGACTTCATCCTTGTTCACTTGCTCTCTCAAAAAGTGAAACTTGATAGATATGTGCTTGGTCTTAGAATGCAGCACCAGATTCTTAGAAATATTTATTGCACTTGAATTATCATAGAAAATTGTGATAGGCTCCTCATATTCTATTTTAATGTCTCTTACCATCTGTTTCATCCATAAGATTTGAGTGCAACTACCTGCTGCTGCAATGTATTCTGCTTCAGTTGTAGATAGAGATATTTCCTCTTGTTTCTTGCTTAGCCAAGAAACCAATCTTTTTCCCAAAAATAATGCTCCACCACTGGTACTCTTCCGGTCATCCACATCTCTTGCCCAATCTACATCTATATATGCATGAACAGAGAAATCATGATCTCTAGGATACCATAGACCATACTCAACTGTCCCCTTTAGATATCTAAAAATCCTCTTGATTGCCATAACATGAGACTATCTAGGATCAACTTGGAATCTAGCAACAAGACCAATGGCCTGCATAATATTTGGTCTAGTTTAAGTGAGATACAATAGTCCTCCAATCATTGACCTATATTTTGTCTGATCAACCTTGGGAGAGTCATCATCTTTGCTCAACTTGCATCCAGTTGCCATTGGAGTGTTCATTGGCTTTGAGTCTTCCATCCCAAATTTCCTCAATAATTCTTTCACATATTTTGACTGAGAGATGAAGATTCCTTTCTTTGTTTGAGTAATCAAAAAGAAATTCATTTCTCCAAGCATTGACATCTCAAACTCACTTTTCATTTGATTTGCAAAAGTTTTACACATACTATCTCTTCCTCCAAAAATGATATCATCAACAAATACTTCAACAATTAAGATATTTTCATGATCAATTTTGAAATACAAATTACTGTCAGCAGTACCTTTATTGAAACCAATCTTCAAGAGATACTTATCCAATCTTTCATACCAAGCTCTTGGGGCTTGCTTCAGTCCATACAGTGCCTTTTTTAATTTATAGACCATGTCACTATGATCAGACAATTGAAATCCATCCAGTTGCTCAATATACACTTCTTCTTCCAAATTACCATTTAGGAAGGCAGATTTGACATCCATCTGATACACCTTGAAATCCTTGAAGGCAGTAAATGCAAGAAATAATCTGACTGCTTCAATTCTTGCCATCGGAGCAAAAGTTTCTTCAAAATCAACTCCTTCTATTTGAGAGTAACCTTTGCAAACTAAATTGGCCTTGTTTCTGATTACTTCACCGGCTTCATTCAATTTGTTTCGGAAGACCCATTTGGTTCCAATCATATTTTTGTTTCTTGGTCTAGGAACAAGATCCCAAGTGTGATTCTTCTCAATTTGCATCAGTTCTTCCTCCAGTCCCTTAGTCCAGTTTTCATCATTGCAGGCTTCATTTATTGTCTTAGGTTCAATCTTTGAAATTAGACAATACTCATTTGAATTTTGAGCAATTCTCCTCCTTGTTTGTACCCCTTTACTTTTGTCACTATGATCTGATCTTCAGAGTGGTTTAGAGTTACATACCTTGGAATTTTGTGAGTCTCTTGTACTTCTAACTCTTGATCAGTCTCATTGAGACTTATCTCTTCTTCCTGTCTTACTGGATCAACTTGACTTTGTTTTTCAGAAGAGGCTTGGATACCTTGAGTCTGAACACCATTCTGATCATCTTCATCATGTTCAAGAATTCTTGAGGGTCTTTCAATTTCTTCATCAACCTTCACATTTATACTCTCTACAATCTTTCTCAGTCTCTTGTTGTAACACCGGTATGCTTTGCTTTGAGTAGAATAACCCAAGAATATTCCTTCATCACTTCTAGCATCAAACTTTCCTAGATCTTCATCCCTTTTAATGTAACATCAGCTACCAAAAACTCTGAAGTATCTCACAGTGGGAGTAATGCCAAACCAGAGTTCATAAGGAGTCTTACCGGTATAGCTTCTAATTTGAACTCGGTTGAGAGTGTAGACTACAGTACTGACAGCTTCTCTCCAATAGATCTGAGGAACATTTGCTTCCATCATCATGGTCCTAGATGCTTCCTGGATGGTCTGGTTCTTTCTCTCAACAACTCCATTCTGCTGTGGAGTTCTAGGGGTAGACAACTGTCTCTTTATTCCATGTTTCTCACAAAAGTTTATGAACTCACCGGATGTGAATTCTCCACCTCTATCAAACCTCAGACACTTTAATTTTAATCTGGTCTCATTTTCCACCATAGCCTTGAATATTTTGAAATTATCAAGAGCTTCTGATTTCTCTTTCAGAAGGGTTACCCACATCATCCAGGAATAGTCATCAATTAGCAACATGAAGTATCTATCACCTTGCACACTCCTGATTCTTCCCGGACCACATAAATTGGTGTGAACCAAGTCTAATAATCCAGTAGAAGATTTTTCCTTGCTTTTGAATGAGATTCTGCTTTGTTTACCCAACTGACATTCTTTGCACAAACTATTTGTAGGTTTTACCAATCTTGGAAGATCTCTTACAACCTGAGTATTACTTATCTTGATGATATTATCAAAGTTCACATGACACATTCTTCTATGCCATAACCAACTCTGATCAATTTGAACAAATAAGCAACTTTTACCAGTACCAGCTAAGTGAAAGATGTTACCTTTTGTTCGGGTACCGGATGCAATCTCTGTTCCAGAACTTTCAAAGATTTTGCACTTTCCATTCTTAAATCTGAGATCATAGCCTTTGTCCACCAACTGTCCCACACTGAGAAGATTGTGTTTCAATCCTTCAACATATAATACATTACCGATTTTGTTCTTTCCATCAAAAGAAATAGTTCCTCTACCTCTGATTCTACCTGTAGAGTTCTCACCAAACTTTACCACTCCTCCTTCATACCTTTCCAAATCTATAAACTTGTTTTTGTCACCTGTCATGTGGTGAGAGCAGCCACTGTCAATGACCCAATCATCCTTTTCTTCAACTTGGGCAGCCAGGGATTTATGATTTATGGATTCAGAGGGTATTGGATCTTCTTCCTTGATGGCAATGAACACCTAGTCACTTCTGGATTTGTCTTCTTTCTCTGATTCATCATCTATTACTCCTTCATCATCTCCTTCATGAGCATAGTAACAATTCTTCTAGAATCTTGGTCTATTACTGTTTGGCCTAGAAAATCTTTTTGGACACCTTGATGGAAAATGACCAATCTTATTGCAGTTAAAACACTTAAAAGGCCGTTTTCCCTCATACTTACCGGATCCTCTTGGTAGTCTTTTTGCAATAAGTTTTTCTTGCATTTTCATACCATGATGGTTTCCTTGAAGTGTTTTCTCCCGAATCAAACCTTTGTTTTCCTTTTACCAAGGTACTTGCTTTGAATGCAGATTCAGTCTTTGGAGGATCAACTCCAAACTCAGCCATTTCAAAAGCAACTAGCTTACCAACCAGTTGATCCCTTGTGACTGTTGTGTGAACTCTGAATTCTTCGATTGCAAAAGCTTTGATTTTATAAGACTCAGGAAGGGATATGAGAAATTTTCCAATGATCTCATCTTCACTCAGGGTTCCACTTGCATTTCTGATTCCACAAACCAGCTCATTCACTCTTGGCATAAAAGAGGTAATATTTTCATCATTTCTCATTTTCAGTCTTTCAAATTTCCCTTTTAAACTCTGTAATCTTGCACATTTAACAAACTGATCTCCTTCGTGCAAAAGTTCCAATTTCTTCCAAACCTCAAAGGCAGTTGGTAGATGAATAACATTAGAGAGTTCTGAGTCAGATAATGCACTTAAAAGAGCCTCTTTGGTCCACAAATTGTTTTTAGCATCTGTGATTTCATTTAGGGTTGTTGGACCACCCTATGGAGGCACATAAGCCTTTGTGACCATGGACCAGTATGCAAATCCCATGCATTGTAAGTGACATTCCATGCGACCTTTCCAAAGAGCAAAGTTAGTTCCATCGAACTTCTGACTATCCTTCTTGTAGGACGACATTCTGGATCTCCTCAAGTAGTTAAGCTCCTTTCAGAGGAACTTGGCTCTGATACCAATTGTTAGATTTAGGGCAGACAACTGAGAGGGGGGGTGAATCAGTTGTCCAAAAATTTTCTTCTTTCAACACTTGCATTCACTTTACATTAACAATAAATCAATCATGAAAACTTAATGTAAATAACCAAGAGCAGAAAACACATCTACACATGAGACACCAAGATTTTGATGTGGAAAACCCGGTTAAGGGAAAAACCATGGGGTGACTAACCCAAGAATTTATTCTCTATTAGAAGAATAGAAAGAATAAGATGGCACATGCAAATTAGGGATCACTTCCCAAGCACACTACTCACAAGAGGCTCACTGCCTACAAGAGACACACTGTCTACAATGAATGAGTATTACAAACCTGAACTGGTAAATAGCATCGTCACCATGCTTGAATCAGTTCCATTAATGCCCAAATCCTTCTGCTCTTACTTTCGTTCTTCTCCTCGCTACCACACTCTCATCCCCACAAGTAAACCTTTGACATGACTTTGTAATCCCTTATTTATACATGACATCAACTTAGGAACAACCATCTAAGTCAGCAAACATCCAAAAGAATGTCCGCAAGATGAATAATTCATTCATTCGGCCAGCCGGAGGAAGAGCGCCTTCATCCGGAAGTATATCTCCAATTTCAGACTCCAACACTAATGCGGACCGACAACACAACCTCAACATGATCCAAGAACCTTCACAAGCTTGCCTGAATGACCAGGTACATCCGTACTTCCTCTACTTACTCAAATCTCTTCTCTCTTGCATCCGGTGCCTCAAGAACACAGTCTGTCATGACTGTCACAAAGGAGTAGATTTTTTTAGACCTTCAAACCATGAACAAATTGAGATGACACATCACAAGGACTGCCCCAACACTCCTTCCAATCTGCAGAACAAAAAAATGCACTTCTGGATCTCACCGGACCTTTCTGTAACACTCTATCATTCCTGAGCATCTCCCAGAACTGGTTCTACTTGATCAATCACAACTTCTTCATATCTTCATGTAGACCTCTGAAATCTTAACTGGAACCTCCTAAGACTCATTTCCAGAAACCCTTTAATCTGCATCTTCTGATCCTCAACCTGTCTTGAGCTATTTCCTTGCTGTCATCACTGTTCTTCACTATTCCTGACTGAGACTGACTTTCTCAGTATCCTCAACAAATAACTCATCCAATCCTTATCATTGATGTAACAGAAGTATGTTGACATCAATGACAACACTAGTTTAAGCCATACTTGCAAAAGGGGAAGGCATGGGATGAAAGAGAGCTCGAATGTAGAGGGGGTAGAGAAGTGGTAGGGGGGAGGGGAAGATTGTGAGGGATGAGGGTCCACATGAAGGGGGGTCAGTAAAGGTTTCTAAGCTGGGTTTAGATCTGACCCTTCATCATGATTAAGATTATTAGGGTGACTTCTAATAAATATTGCTTCCTTGAGTTTCCTTTTGAAAAATTGTCTTCCTTGACCAAAAATGTGGTGTCCTCAAGGAAAATGTGATGTTTAGCATGGTGAGAGTGCTCTTCTAGGATAGATTTTGAGATACAGTCATGTATTATGTCAACGCTATGTTATTTGATCCTAATGTTGATAGATCGACCTGTTTCTCCAATGTATGGCCTTCCTCATGAGAAAGTGACCTTGTAAACTCCTAATTTGAGGAACTTATGGGTGGGGTTTTTAGCGAAAGGGATAAGTTTTCTAGTAATGTGAAGGGGTTTGAAAGTGTAGGAGAGGCCTTTCTTATGGAGGATTTTGGAGATTTTGTTGGAAAGGCCTTCAATATAGGAGAGGGTGGCAACTTTAGGAAAATCAAGAATATTAGGCTCAGGTTTAGGATTAGCAAGATTTTTGGCAAGGTTAAAATCTCTAAAGATGCATTTATTACAGTACATGTTTAGCTTGAAAACTTGGTGTAGGTGGGAAAGCTCTTGGTCAATATGCTCGTTATCATAGATGTGATAAGCATAGGTGGCTAGTGTTCTTAGGACACCAAATTTTTAGGAAGGATGGTGGTGAGACAATGCATGGAGGTAAAGGTCAGTGTATGTGGATTTTCTATTGTCATGACAAGCAAGGAAACCATCATTTTTGGTAATGATAAGGCCATCAAGGAAAGGAAGATGGTTATTGGACTCAAGTTCCTTGGTGAATTGAATGCACTCCACCAAAATAATAAGGTTAGAGTGGAAGCGCTCTAACTGGTCCAAGCCATGAGGCTAAAAAATGTTGGTGTCATCAACATAATTCTTCTACCATTTGGGCTTGAGGGGGAAGGAGTTTAGGGCTAACTCCTCATAATGCTCCATGTAAAGGTTGGCTACAATAAGGGACAAAGTTGTACCCATAAAAACTCCATTAGATTATTCGTAGACCATATTTTAAAAAGTAAAGAATGTGGAATGAAGGTAAAGTTCAACAAGAGAAGTCATTTCATCATTAGTTTTAGATTTAATTAGTTCCATTGAGTCACACACAAGGACTTTGGTAAAAAAGGACACCACATCAAAACTAACAAGAATCTTATTATCTTCTACCTTTTTGTCTTGTATGAGTTCAATAAAATGGGTGGAGTCGTTTATGTAAGAATTCAATTTTCGTAGCACAGAGAAGATTAATTTAGCAAGAAAAGTGGCTAACTTGTAGGTGGGGGAATGGGTGGTTTCAATAATAGGTCTAAAAGGTATGCTTGATTTGTGGATTTTTGGGGTGCTATAAATACGTGGGATGATTTTCTTAGGAGGGACAAGACACTTCGTAGTAAGATTATTAGGAGATGAATGGACAATAGCTAGCTTAACTTTTTTATCTTTTTTATAGCTAGCTACCTTAAAATAATTTAATTTTGATAAAATTAAATTTACAACCATTCAAATTAAATAGGTAAATTCTTCTCTATGTCTCTCTCTCACTTTATCTCTCTTTCTTTATTCCTATATCTCTCTCTATTTTTTTTTGTAAAAGTACCATTTCATGAGGCTCCAGTGGAGGTAGATGATCTCGACCAACACATACCAAGCTCCACTTTTTACTTTGTGAAAATACCATAGCCTAATCATTAAATTAGGGTTTTCCATTATAATGCTTGACCACAGCCTCAAGTCTATCACACAACGAAACACTTTTTGCCACTATGTTTATGTAATTAAGCTTAGTTTTATAATCCCATGATGGTCAATGAATTCATGTTTTAGGAAATGTCTTTGCAATTGTCATGGGTGGTAAATGTAAAATATGAAAATAATTATTCATAAGAAGATTATGGAAATCTGAAAAGTACTTTGAATCCACAAATTTTAGTTCAACATCATACATAAAGAAGGATATGGTTTTCCCATACACAGAGAGAGACATGGAAAATAGAGAATGAGAGAAAGATAGATATTCTCTTTTCAATTCCATGTACAGTCTTGTTTGCTTCTCTTATAGGAGGGTAAGTGCAAGATGATGGGGGCCAAAAAGGGGTTTTAAGTGGCCACTTTTTTCTGAAATCAAGAAATGCTGGCCTTGGATGAGAAATTGAGCATAGTTACACTCAAAATTTCGAGATGCAACCAAAACAATGTTAGTAGTGCTCCGAGTCTACTTTCTACACTACTATTTTTTTTTGAAAATGGTATAGATTAAGTGGTTCAAAAGAGGGAGCCACAAAAATTGGTGTTGTTTCTGTTAAAAAAACATAACATAGAATGTTTTGTGGCTCCCTCAAAAGGTTAACCTTTTTTTTGGTATTTTAAAAATCGCTTTGGTGAGAAATTAGCTAACAGCATGTAATTTATGCCCGATTGTTTTGATAATTTTTTGATGAATATTTGATTTATTACTAATTTTCAAAGTGGACACATCCTAAAAAATAGAATTTTGGCTATGCTACCCCTATAAAATTTGAAAACTAATTGAAAATTATTTTTTCTTTTTTTTAATATGTGTAGAATGGAGTCTAGTTTCTAAATATGTAATTTTTTTGAAATTTCAATGAATGGTTAATTTGCAATGAAAAAAAGACCAAATAGTGGTTTTTGCCCAAAACCAGACACACAAACAAAAGAAATTAAAGATGAAAGGCTTAACATTGTCAAAATGTGAAAAAAATTACATTGTTAAATAGCTAAGAGAAAGCCTAACATTACCTAGGTGTACGATTTGTTTGACCTTGAAACACGTGCAAATCTAAGGGTTAGCACGAACCAAATTATGTGAAATCTTGAAGAATCTGTAAAAACACGTCTGTGAATGTTGAAAGGGCACTCCAAGCCTTTGGGTTGGAAATCCAAAGAAAATCTGAAGCCCAAGGCTTCGGATTCCCAAAGCACAACATAACACGAGCGCGTTATAACATGAGCACGTTATAACGCCAGCGCATTATAATGCGAGTGTGTTATAACACGAGCACGTTATAATCCGAGCGCATTATAACGCGAGCATGTTATAACATGAGCGCGTTATAACGCGAGCACGTTATGTTGTGCTTTTTACTTTTTTTGCATGTTTGCCAGTATTTTCCCAGTTCGACATAATGTGAGCATGTTATAACGCACTCACGTTATGTCTTCCTTTGAATTAGATATGTTCAAATTTCATAAGTATGTTTTATGGATGTTTATATCTATTCTTGTAGGTATGTATGCATGTACATGTATGCATACTTGTATGTATGCATCTTTGTATGTATGTTTGTATGTATGTATGTATGTATGTATGTATGTATGTAAGTGTTTTGGGTTTAGTGTATATAAGGACCCGAGCCTGTATAGTTTTGAGGGTTGAGGGATTAGGGCTTAAGTAATAGGTAGAGGATAGAGAGTTGAGGGTTACAGTTGAGGGTTAATATTCAGGTTGTTGAGTGTATAAGATTAAGTGTGTAAGGCGCAGGGATTAGGGTTTAGGGTTTACGATATGGATTGAGGGTATATAAGGCATAGGGTGAATTGGGTTGAGAGCACGTATGGTTTAGGTTTAATTTAAGTATAGGGTTGAGGCACAATATTCGAGGTTTAGGATATCAGGGTGAGGTTATATGGTCTAGGGATGAGGGTTTGAGGGTGTAGGCTTCAGGTTTAAGGTATAAGGTTGATGATTGAGGTATTAGGGCTTAAGTATATTGTTGAGGGTATAGGGTTGAGAGTTTTGGGATAGGTTTTGGGGTTTAAGGTTTAAGGGTTAAGGGTTGAGGGATAGGGTTTAAGGTTTAGGGGTAAGGGATTAGGGTTTAAGGTATAGTGTCTTGGGTTGAGGGTTTAGGAATAGGGATAGCATTTAGGGTTTAGGGATGAGGGAATAGGGTTGAGGGTTGAGGGATTAAGGTTTAAGGTATAACTTGTTGAGGGTTGAGTTTTTAAGGCTAGGGTTTAGGGTTTAGGGTTGAGGGATTAGGGTTTAGAGTTGAGGGATTAGGGTTTAAGGAATAGCGTTGAGGGTTGAGGGTTTAGGGATAGGGTTTAGGGTTGAGGGATTATGGTTTAGGGTTGATGGATTAGGGTTTAAGGAATATTGTTGAGGGTTGAGGGTTTAGGAATAGGGTTTAGGGTTGACAGATTAGGGTTTAATATTGAGAGTTGAGGGTTTAGGGATAGGGTTGATGGTCAAGGGCTTAGGGTTAAAGTAGAGTGTTGAGGGTAGAGTGATTAGGGATAGGGTTTAGGGTTGAAGGTTTAACAATTAAGGGTTGAGGCTTTAGGGCGAGGGTTAAGGGATTGGGGTTTAAGCTATATTGTTGAGTGTCAAGGGTTTATGGATAGGTTTTAGGGTTTAAGTTTTAAGGGTTAAGAGTTGAGGGATGGTTTAGGGATAAGGGATCTTAGGGTTTAAGGTATAGTGTCGAGGGTTGAGGGTTTAAGAATAGGGATAGCATTTAGGGTTTAGGGATGAGGGATTAGGGTTGAGGGTTGAGGGATTAGGGTTGAGGGTTGAGGGATTAGGGTTTAAGGTATAGTGTCGAGGGTTGAGGGTTTATTAATAGTGTTTAGGGTTGAGGGTTAAGGGATTAGGTTTTAGGGTTGATGGATTAGGGTTTAAGGTATAGTGTTGAGGGTTTAGGGATAGGGTTTAGGGTTGACGGATTAGCATTTAATGTCAAGGTTAGGGTTAGAGTGTCGAGGGTAGAGGGATTAGGGATAGGGTTTAGGGTTGAAAGTTTAAGGATTGAGGGTTGAGGCTCTAGGGATGAGGGTTTAAGGCTTAAGATATAGTGTCGAGTGTTGAGGGTGTAGGGATAGGGTTTAAGTTTTAAGGGTTAAGGGTTGAGGAATATGGATTAGGGTTTAAGGTATAGTGTTGAGGGTTGATGGTTTAGGGATAGGGTTTAGGTTTGAGGAATTAGTGTTTAGGGTTGATGAATTAGGGTTTAATGTTGAGAGTTGAGGGTTGAGGGTTGAGGGATAGGGTTGATGGTCAAGGGATTAGGGTTAAAGAAGAGTGTCGTGGGTAGAGGGATTAGGGATAGGGTTTAGGGTTGAAGGTTTAAGGATTTAGGCTTGAGGCTTTAGAGATGAGGGTTAAGGGATTAGGGTTTAAGATATAGTGTCGATTGTCGAGCATGTAGGGATAGGTTTTAGGGTTCAATTTTTAAGGGTTAAGGGTTGAGGGATAGTATCGAGCCTGTTGAGGGTTTAGGAATAGGGATAGTGTTTAGAGTTTAGGGATGAGGGATTACAGTTGAGGGTTGATGGATTAGGGCTGAGGGTTGATGGATTAGGGATTAGGGATAGGGTTTAGGGTTGAGGGATTAGGGTTTAAGGTATAGTGTTGAGGGTTTAGGGTTGAGGGATTAGAGTTAAGGGTTGAGGGATTAGGGTTTGATGTTGAGTGTTGAGGGTTGAGGTTTTAGAGTTGAGGGTTTAGGGATAGGGTTGAGGGTCGATAGATCAGAGTTAAGCATTAAGGGATTAGGGTTTGACATTGAGGGTTGACGGTTAAGGGTTGAGGGATTAGGGTTTAGGGATAAGGTTTAGGGTTAAGGGTTGACGGATTAGGGTTTTGTCATGCCCACATTTTCCATGTGGTCACAACACGCATCACATGTGTCATAGCCACATTAATCATGTGGTTATGACACGAAATATCAAAAATTTTCTCACGCTTCCCTAGAAACCCCCTCGCATGTGTAAGCATGCTCAGTGGAGCACGTTCAAGGCACAAACACTACAGTTGTCGGTGGGGTACAAGTACAATTGCATTCATCTGGACACACACAGTCCAACAAGGGGGTCTCTACGATGCCGTTAACATCGCTACAAGGTTTATATTAACAAGGTTCCTAACCCTAAGTCTCAGCAGATTTTGGCAGCATAACGCCTTACGGCGTAAGTGGGAATTACTCAACACTATACTACTTACGGGGTTTCCTGATAGATTAACAACTTCCCACGACGCCTTGTTCCTACTAAACTGACTTGTGATCTCCCTATTGGGTTATTTTTCAGCAAAGCACATTTGTCTGCCTTCTTTCTCGTTTCCTGAAATATACTCCTACTACGAACTTAGCATTCTAAACAAGACAGTTCATTTGCCCTCTCTTCCGTTTCTCTGGATCTTAATTTTGATTGTATTTCTATCGCACTCACCTTAACTATTTCTCTGAAATTTAGTTTGTTTATATTTCGGTCTCTCTCTTTTGATTTCTACATTTTCTTTATGTTTATCCTGTCCTTTCTTCATATTCTACATCAATCAGAGTTATGACTGTATCTATTTTTAACGTTATTCCTAAATTCTGGATGGTCCAGATCACATAGGCTGGTTTACTACTTCACTGGACTCAGTCTCCTGGTTTTCTCTGATCTAGGATTCACCTCTACGTTTGTATTAATTAAACCTGTTCCTAAGCAAAATTAGCGGAAGGGTACATCTACTAGTTCTCTTATCCCAGGTGAGAAATGCCGCGCATTTTCTCCTCTGTGTTTTCCAATGTTAGTTTTTCTTCTTCTTTCTCTCTTTCATGTTTTCTCCATTGGACGTTTACTAGTTACAGTTGAGTTTAAAATGGCCTCACATGGAATGTCTGTGATGGCTTCTTTATGTTTATTTCCAGTGTTCTTTTTAAATGGAGACACCTAATTTTCCTCTTCATTTTCCTGGTTACGAATTTTGCGTTGAAAGAGAAACTTCTGAGAAACTCTTTTGAAACTACATTATATTAAAATACATGTGTTTATAATAATTATTTTGTTTACATATACAGTTTATTCCCCCTTTGAAATTATTAATCTTCCTATTAGAAGATTTCTTTTTAAATAAAATATAAATATATATATATATATACTTATACAATTATATTCCATTGTGATATTATGTTCAATTATTATATTATTAAGCTTCCTATATAAGATTTGTTTCTTTTTTTTTTTTAAATAAAATATAAATATATATATATATATATATTTATATATATATTTAACTACAATTATATTCCATTGTTATTTTATATAAGAGGCTCTCCTCTTTATAAAAACTAACCCATGGAAAATATATCATAGTTTTATTAGGTAATTGCTTAGCAATAAAAACCCTAACTTTCTTTTTTTTTTTTTGTTGTGTTGGCAGGGTCGAAGGCAGTGACGACGTCCATGGCTGAGGGCGCAGGGGGCAATGGAGATGCTGAACGCAGAGGTGGGGGCGCGGAAAGAGGTGGCGGTGGTGTGGAGTATGGAGGGCGGAGGTGGTGCGGTAGCATAGAGGGTGCGGTGTTCGGGCCGTGGGTGGAGGTCTGGCGGGGGCGTGGCGGCAACAGCAGCCGCGAAAGGGAGTGGCGCGGGTGTGTGGCGGCATCAACGACCGCGAAAGGGAGTGGCGCGAGGGTTAGTTTGGTGGCGGGGGTGTGGGGAGGAGGCAGAGCCCCCACCCACATCCCACATAGTGGGGTGTGGGTGGGGGCTCTGCCCCCTCCCCACACCCTTCATTGTTTCAAAGGCCTGCGGTGGGGTTTCAACCCCACTGCCCATATCTTTTTTTTTTTTTTAAATTTGTTTATTATTTATTATTTTATTTTTTTATTTCTTTCTCTCTGTATATTAAAAAAAATAGAGAATACAATATACAATTTAGTTTATACAACACATTTAATTCAATTGCATTTTTGTATAAATAATATCATATGTATTAAAACAATATATATATATATATATATATATATATATATATATATATATATATATATATATATATATATATATATATATATATATATATATATATATATATATATATATATATATATATATATATATACACTCAACACACATTTTAATCACAATTCCACCTATTAGCCTCCTATTTAGTATTAGTAAAATTACAATATTGTTTAATGGAAATAGACAAATATAACGATTTAACTCTATAATGTATATACAATTGCCATATCAATGCATCACCAAAATGAATCAATCTCTAGTAATCTATATTTAACGAACTAACCTCTTTTTTTTAAAAAATGTTATATACAATTGAATATTCTATGCATCACCCAAATTTAACAATCTTTGGTAATCTTCATACAAGGAATAGTTAAAATTTGTTTCCTTCCTGATCTGATTTAACTTCAAGTCATTAATTTTCTTTTAAAGCAAGAAGTAGGAGATAACTACAGTTACACTTCTAAAAATTCTTTTTATCTCAATTTCCATATCAATAAAATAGCAAAGTTACATCTTCAGATAATTTACAAAGAACTAACATTTTCACTAAATTTTCCAATAACATAGATTTGATTTTTTAACTTGATAATATAATTGAAAGACCATACACAACAACACTGAAGGGAAGAATTTCTCTCTTTTCCTAAACAATAAATCTTACAACATCAGAGGAAGAAAATCCCTCCACAATGAACTTAAACAGGATGTAGCTCAATGAACCAAACTCTTCTTATAGCAAGGATGAAAATTCTTTCTCCCTAAATACAGCATTCCTCCAATTCCAACCATAAGCTTCAAGGGGGAAACTGCATATCAAAGACAAACAAAGAAGAAAACACCACTCATTTAGCTCTCCTCCCTATCGTAGACCCGCAAGAGGGTCACCCCCGAGCTAGGGAGGTCATACTCACACCTGGGTAACTCAAGCAATCCACTTCACAACAGGGAACAACAACAAACCCAAAGCACACAAACACCCGTGGGTAAATTGCACAACACGAAAACTCAACTATAGTGAGCTTCACAAGGGGCAGGAGAGTGGACACACTCGACTCCAGAGTGTCACCCTTACAGATAATATAACCAACACAATTTCTCTTGGCCTCAAACCAAGTTTGATCACTAAATTTTCCAAGGAATATGTATTTGACTCTCAAGTCAAAGAACCAGTCACAAATACATGCCCTCAAGGCTTTCAACATCCCAAAAGAAGAATCTAGGTATGCACCCGAGGAGGATCACTCCTCCCCTACCCCAAACTTGATGAGCATTTCTCCCAAGTGGGAGAAGCTCTATCAACAACCTGACAACAGTTCCCACACAAACAAAACAAAAACACAGCAAATAAACAACTTTCACACACTTTTTATACAACAATCAGATATACGAAAGAAAGGTAAAACCAAACCAACCTTACAAAGCCCTTCAAGGATGAAGCTATTATAGAGCTCCACTGAGATCTTCTGCAATCTAAGCCACCAAACTCCCTCCTCCTTTTCCTCTCCCAAAAGCTAACTTACTTATTTTGGCAATAAAAATCAAACTCTCCAAAATTCAACTAACTCCCTTCCCATCCCAAAAATGGAATTCAAATAACCCAAATCCTTTCAGTTTAGAGGAATGGGGAGGTGACACTTGTCACCTCCTCACTCTTCCCAAAACCACTATTATGTCCCAAGGGATGAGTGTTGGCTTATGTCACTCACCCATCCCTAGAGTACTCCTTATCCCTCTCCTCATGTCATTTCTCTTACGCATGGGAGAAATAAAAGGAGTTAAAGGAGGAAAAGACAGGTGACCCATGCCTCTTCTTCCTTCCTTCCTTATGGATGACCCCACAACTCATGGGGAATCTCACTAATGGTGAGGGTGACTTCAAGTCAATCCTTCTATAATGGATGGGTTTGTAGTCATCTCTTACCTTGGGGATTGAAGAGGGATGGGTTGGGTGTTGGTACAACCCATCATGTCCCCCCCCATACCTCCAATTTTCGCCACTTAACTTTAGGGGGAAGTTAAGATGACCTGATGGAGCTTACTCAAGGGTTACCCATGCCAAATGGGGCCTTGGACCCATGGGGTATAACCCAGGGTCAACTTTAACCCATTCTGGACACCCATGGTCAAGGCAAAGCACAAGAAAAGGCCTCAAAGATTTAAATAAAAGAAAATAAATTCAAATTCAATCTTTTTACAACACAAATCATAAGTCAGTGTTACAAGAGGGTAGACCAACCCATTCGACCTTATGAAAAACCACATTACAACACCATATCAAACACAGAGTGATCTTGGTTCCTCATGGAACCAGATCGGCTTAATAGGGAATAACAATAATAATGTGCGGAATGATCTCCGAAATCTGTGGTTTGATTAGTAAATTCCTGCACACTAAATTGCAAGATCAGTTTCACATATAATCATCATAGCCGAAGCAACTTTAAAACATGCATTATCATGACATAGTTTTAAATAGCATAAATGAAATCATATTACAATTTTCCATCATCACCTAATTAACTTTTCTGAAATGTAAACTTATCCAAACATCACCCAATTAGTTTTTCCGTAATCAAAATAAAGTTTAATAGTTTGACAAATCTGGAAACTACTATCCCACAAATATAAAAAGTATCAATAACAGTAATGTAAATAGTCACAAGAACAGAAGTAAAAAGGGTGGTCCTCACAGGTTTAAGGTATAGTGTTGAGGGTTTAGGGATAGGGTTTAGGGTTGAGTGATTAGGATTTGACATTAAGAGTTGAGGGTTGAGGCTTTTGAGTTTAGGGTTTAGGGATAGGGTTGAGGGTCGAGGGATTAGAGTTAAGGGTTGAGGGATTAGGGTTTGATGTTGAGGGTCGATGTTTGAGGGTTGAGGGTTTAGGGACAGGGTTGAGGGTCAAGGGATTAGGGTTAAAGTAGAGTGTCAAGGATATAAGGATTAGGGATAGGGTTGGAGGGTTTAGGGATAAGGGATTAGGGTTTAAGGTATAGTATTGAGCCCATTAAGGGTATAGGAATAGGGATAGTGTTTAGGGTTTAGGGTTGAGGGATTAGAGTTAAGGGTTGAGGGATTAGGATTTGATGTTGAGAGTTGAAGGTTGAAACTTTAGGGTTTAGGGTTTAGGGATAGGGTTGAGGGTTGAGGGATTAGAGTTAAGGGTTGAGGGATTAGGGATTGACGTTGAGTGTTGAGGGTTGAGGTTTTAGGGTTGAGGGTTTAGGGATAGGGTTGAGGGTCGAGGGATCAGAGTTAAGGGTTGAGGGATTAGGGTTTGATGTTGAGGGTTGAGGGTTTCAGGATAGGGTTGAGGGTCGAGGGATTAGGATTAAAGTAGAATGTCGAGGGTATAAGGATTAGGGATAGGGTTGGAGAGTTTAGGGATAAGGGATAAGGGTTTAAGGTATAGTATCGATCCTATTGAGGGTTTAGGAATAGGGATAGTGTTTAGGGTTTAGGGATGAGGGATTAGAGTTGAGGGTTGAGTGTTGAGGGATTAGGGTTGAGGTAGACAAGGAGTGACTGAGAGACATAGAGAGGGGAGAGGTAGAGAGGTAGAGAGGTGAGGGGGAGAGATACGTGAGATACAGAAGATGAGCTAATGGAACTAGAGGTGAGATATTGTAAAGGTGCTATCGAAGGTGAGATAGGCACAGATATTTATGGGTCAATCTATAGCAGGACAAAACGTGAGCATGTTATAACGCACTCACGTTTTGTCCTGCTATAGAAAAAGTAAAAAAGTGTTGACCCTCGTGATCTAGGCCCACATGCTCTGTTTTCATACTGATTATGTGCGTGCTCTGACAAAAAAAAGTGCTTTCATGTTGTTGGGAAGTTCACATGCATGTTTTACACATTCTACCACCTTTGCATGATCTTTCCATCACCTTTTCTACTTTGCAAACTTGAGAAGGAGGAAATAACATAGTTTTCACACCAAGTTTGATATATATCTATTCAAGTTTCAATTTTTGTAGTGTTGCAATGTTAATTGTGATTCAATTTTAGGAATTTAACATTATAGATTGGTTGATAGTATTATTGTTAGTAATTATATTTGAGTGTTATTCAATTTAACATTGAAAAGGAAGCAAGTGGTGAAAAACTCAAATTGTTGAGGAGTTTGATGTAAGAAGAAAAAAACACTACATAATTGGGTACTCTCTCCATTCGAATCTTCATTTTTTAGGTATGTCAAGTCTTTACATGCATGTTATTTACATTTTCCTTAATTCTATTTGAATTACTTTATCATGCTTTATCATACATGTTTAAAATAGACACATTCCAAATCAAGAAAGAAGCCTACAATCTCACATGATGCCATGTATATTTTCTACACTTGGCCTTTTTAATAATTATGTGTAATAAGTAGACGTTAACATACCATGATGTCAAACTATACAAGAATAAATCCTTACAATGTATAATAAAAAATATAATCCCACTATTATCTTGTCATATTAACAAGTTAAAATACAAATGAATAGGTGCCAAGATCATACAAGTATGCACATGACATGATGATTTGTATGCACATATCTTGGGCTAGGACATTCCTTATGCACCTATTCATGATGATTTATACATGCACATGACACAACAATTATTGTCTATTCCTTCACAAGCCACCTAAATCCTAGTATCCCTAGTACCAACCAAACACCTTCTCAATTCCAAATCCTAGTAGCCCTAGTAACAACAAACATGTCAAATTGGGTCTGCCTCAACCTTTTCAAGCATGAAGTCCTATGTACTCTTTTCATGGCTGCAATAATTTTCTTTGTATGCTTTGTACCTATTTTGGTTGAGTGACATTTACTCTTTTACTTGATGATTGTATGTACATTTACTATGAATGGTTGAATGACATATATTTTAGTTATTTGTATGGATTCATTTCTTAGGAACTAATATTGGTCTCTTTATCATGCTACAGACAAATTCTCTGTCATACTGAGGAAACGATCAAGAATTAAACCAACACAGGAAGAGATAAAAGCTAAGAATGTAAAGAAAGTGGTGGCTATGAGGGAACTTCATGAGAAGAGGAAATTGGACATGATAAATGAAGACATGCCAATTGAAGAGGAACCACAACCATCACAAAGAGATATGGTATTGGTGGCACAAAGAGAACAAATGCAAAAACTTTGTGCTACGAGAGATTTGAATACCATAGTTGGAGACACGTCCTCTACTACAAGTCAACATGTAGGGACACCATCTACTACATCTCAAGTTGAGAGTACATCATCACTCACATGTGATGAAGGAGGTATGCCATCTTTCCCACCTCAACCTCAAGGTATGTCATCTATTCCATCTTTGATTGAAGGTATGCCATCTAGCCCATTTCATTTAAATATTGATGAAATTCCTAATGTTGAGATGAATTTACCTAACTTAACACCACCTAGAATTTTGCATAGAAAGCCAAAGTATTTGATTGATATTGATGAGAATATTTTGTAGCCAATGTGATGCAGAGGTGGCACAAGGGAAGCAACTAGGAATTCTTCTCTACCCACTCACCCACTTCACCACTTCCTCCAACCAAGGTCACACCTATGGGCAAATTAAGGATTTGTTATCTAGGCTGCTATCCAATCCTCAAGACTCCTTCCACACCTTAAGACAGGTCTCCAAATACCTTTCCCACAGTTGGTTTGATCCCCAACTTCTCACAACTCTCCAACCCTTGTTTGGCCTAGTGAGGCTACTAGTCCTCCTAATCTAATTTTCACTATACAACTTGACAAAACCCTTAAGGATTAGGCAAATAAATGGTGGATTCAAATACCCTTTAGGGATCTCCAACAGACCTCCAAGCCTCTAGTTCCAACTCTACTCCAGCAACTCAACACACCCACTAGGTCTCTAGGCCTAATTGATCAAGTTAGGTCTAGGTTACAAAGCAAGTGGTCTAAATTGGGGTCATAAACCTGGGACAGGAACTTGGATTACTTCCACAACACCCAAACATCTCAAAACCACCATCCATTCACCCACCCTATCAGAATTTTGTCATTTACATCACCAAATTGCATAATTTTGGTCAAATACATAGGGATATTTGACCTAGGGCATCACTCCAAAACTTGATGACTGTCCTTCCCAACAAAATGCTTTTGGAATCATAGAATATACAACCCTAGCCTACATTTCACTGAGTGGCATGAAGTTTCATAAGTTAGAATGCATTCTAGGGTAAAAATTGTATGACAGACCCTAGGAAAGAGGGTTTCAGACCAGTTTTAATTCAAAATGCAATATCTTCCTACTGAGATCACTTCAAGACTTCAAACTTGATGCATTAGAATCTTGATTCCAACTAGTTTCAGAAGAACCACATCGATCCACTTGGCTAA
Organism: Cunninghamia lanceolata; assembly: GCA_027924645.1. Classification (NCBI taxonomy): domain Eukaryota; kingdom Viridiplantae; phylum Streptophyta; class Pinopsida; order Cupressales; family Cupressaceae; genus Cunninghamia; species Cunninghamia lanceolata. Next base: position 870,430 of record BSBN01000564.1, on the reverse strand, counting down.
TCCGTACAGGCTGTACACCAACAAGAATTCTTGGAAAAATAGTCAGTTTTATTGGTTTTTGTGCCCAAATCTCCGTATAGAATCTTCTTCCCCCTACTGGAGTAAGAGAACAACAATATGAACCAATCCAAGTCAATAGGCAACTTCCCAAAATAGTTTCAACTATCAAAAATGAGTTGCAACCAGCCAAATGTGTTATGACACCATTGACAACATTGGACAACTATGGCATTTTGCATTAACACAAGGATCTCGATTGGTTCAACTTGTCCATTGGAACTCAAATGACTGCCATACTCTCTAAAACATGCCAAAACATCAAAACTACCAAATAGACTAAAAAAAACATCATTAGACCTACTAGGCCTAAGTGACACAAGTAGGGTCCAAATGGACTAAGAATGATTTGAGGTTTATATGGTTACCTCAAACCTCTTGACCATACAAAATGGACCTTACAACCATGGCTAGAAAGCCTTATTACAAAACATACTGAACAAGAACCTCAACTTATCACAATGCTCTTAGGTGCCCTACACCACAATGGAAGCTTAGATTCCAAAATTCACTTGTAGAAGATATGCTAATAAGATTTGGAGATTGTTCTTTGAAAAGTTAAATGAGACTGCAAGATGTCAACTATTCATTGAAATGATGCGAATTATAAAGTATAGGTCCATCATGAAGATTCTTGGGTTGAGAACATCAGAGCCTTCCAGTGAAAAATTTATTGTCAAGAATCTAATGAGTGCGTATGAGAGTGTGGGTAACACCTCACGCACAAAAGATAGTAATGCAACACGGCATATGATTACATTGACTATAGTAAGTAGTCAAACGAGGAAAGCTCATCTCATTAGAAAGATGAGTCAATAATTGAGAATTAATAGGAAAACTTTATCAAGATCCATTGGATGACGCCAAAGAATTGAGGAAACTAATGCCAATGAATTATGGGCATTCTCGGGGAGACTACCATGAAAAGATAAACCAATTGTTGAAGCATTGAGATCACTAATTGAAGACTTTTGGAAGAATTACACAAGGGTATCTCTAAATCAAAGGGATGTGGTAAGAAGGAGAATCGATAGTCAGAACTGTGAGCCACATCCAAAACATTTTTTGGATGAGACTCAAACATAGTTTTATGGTAAATTTCAAGAGAAGTATCCTCAAATTAAAATTTGTCAAAGATATTTTGAAATGCTAAAACCTTTCTATGTCAAGATAAATCACACACGCGCTACTTGTTGTTGTAGATTAGATATTGAATTTTCTAACCATTTTGATGTTTATAAGTCTATATGTTTAGATATGCATACTAACAATGTTTTGCAGGGTTGTGCCATACGTGCCCCACCAACATCTTCAAGAGACTTCATATCAAGAATTTTATGTGAAAGAGAGGAAGGTCAAATATACTACAAGAAATTATGCTTGGATGGCACATGTCATCATTGTGGTGGCTTGCAACATTTGCCAATATGTGAACATATGGAAAGAACACATGCGGTTGGAAATGATCTAGTAGAGTTTGGCAAGTATAAAACAGTGGCATATAATACAAAAGATGGTAAAGAAGCAAAGAGGTGTGAATTGGTTATTGAAAAGGTTCTAGTGTATCAGTTTATGCCTATATTTCGTGACAACATAGTGTATGAGTATGCAAGACATGCCCATAGAGCTCGATGGTTGGACATGTAATTCAAGTTATGTAAGGACACATTTCCAGTTGGTAGCATTGTTTCAGTCGTCGACTTTGTAGAGAAATATAGTCTACAGCATAGCGTGATGTGCAATCATACTATTACAACTCCACACATGTTTCTATATTTGTGCACATCGCATTCATTCATGTGAAAGATAGTATAGAGGATGACAAAAAGATCATAAGGGAGTATAATTTCTATATTAGTGATGATCGCATGCATTCTACGGAGTTCGTGCAAGGTTGCTTTCAGGTGTTCTACAATGATTTGGCTAGAAGGGGCATATTGTTTAGTCAACATATCATATGGTCGGATAACTGTGCGTCACAATTCGAGAACTCGTAGAATTTCTATTGGCTGAGTAGGAGGCATAATTTTACAGGTATTCAACATATGTGGAACTTTTGTGAGGCTGAGCATGGAAAGGGGGAGCATGATGGTGCAGGAACATGTATCAAAAGAGCCATAGCATGAGAAGAGTTAAAGTATAAAGACAATACAAAGTTGACAGATGCAAAATTGATTATCGAGTGGTGTAATGCTTCCATGGGTCCAGGTAATGAGGGTAAGTCTTCAGTTCATAGATTTTCTTGGTTGATAGATGGTACTAACATTACACCATATGAGGACTATTCTACATTGACATGATCAAGTGAGATGCACTCTTTCAGAAGCTCAATTGCAGGTTCATGGAGTATCCATACACGAAAGATGTCATGCTTTGGTTCTTCCTGTACAATTCAAGCCTGGGATGAGTGTGAGTCAAAGGCGTGGGTTGATGAATGGCAGTTAAGTTATCTTAGCCCACTTGACACGTATCAACCCCCATCGGTACTGGTACTAACACAGATGGAATCATTAGTTGAATTTGACCACATATCAGATCTAGTTCAACCAGGTAATATATCTATTTGCACAGTTTTTGAAATTCTTAATGTCATCTTACTTTGTAGTGTTTTTGTAATGTTGACTAATTTCATCTAATTTGCTACACATATCAATGTAGGGCACATATATGCAGTTATTGTAGATGAAGATAATGAAGAGGGAACAGATTATTACTTATGCCGTTGTGTTGAGGCCAAAAAGAAATTGGAGGCCCCAATTACAGATGGAGAAAACATCAAATACCCTACAGGCTCAATGGTTATTACTGGAACATGGCTTAGAAGGTACCCACATAAGAGTGTTAATGTTTGGTTGTTTCAGGACTTTGACACACATTGGGAGATTTTTCATTACTCAAACCTTGTCGTGGTATCCAATGTTCATTTGATATAGTATCAGAGTAGACCTTTGAACAAAATCTTGTGGAAGGTACATGAGTCTGACCATGAAGCAATACTTGACACAATAAAGAGTAGAGCAGACCCGGATGGTTCATTAGATTAATTTGTAAGTATTCACATTGATTTTGTAAAGTCATGTTACATTGAGTTGTAAGTATGCACATTAATTTGTAAGGTTTGTCTTTTTTTATTTCCTGCTACATTTTTACACATATACACATTTTTACATCGTCATGTTATACTTCATGGGGTTAGATGTAAGTGATGGATGAAGTTGATCCTGAGAATAATGTATAAAATATAGGTGTCTCTAGGTGTCTTGGTTTCTAACTAGATAATAGGTGTCTCTAATTGTGTCTTAGGTATATACGATATGTCAACTAGGTAGATAGAGACTAGAAAATAGGTGTCTTAGGAGTCCTGTGTCTACTAGACTACATGTGTCTTAGGTCTTAGGTGAGGCCACATGAGCTTCCACTGTCACATGGTTCACCTTGTCAGTATAGAATATTTATATTTCTTGAAGCTAAGGGAAGCTCTTTTTCTTAATAGGAAAACTTTATCGACTTCAGTTGCACTAATGGTGTAGGGGCACCTAGGTTGTCATGCCTCCAAGAGGGGTCAAAAAATGAAATTTTGTTTTGGTTGAGTCAATTGTATGTAATAAGGTCTTCTAAGACCATTTCATTTATTTTTAAGTCACTTTGAGTCATTTGGGGTCAGTTTGAGTCTTTGAGTCCTGTTGCAAAAAAGTGTCAATGTTGTCAAGTTACACAAAACAACTTTTACATTTTTGGTGTCCTACTCCTAATGTGACCAAATTGACTATTCCAATGCATCTAGATGGGTATGTTTATGCTAGGCATGGTTCTATTTTTCACCCAAACATGTTGAAACAGTTCGAGCTACATTGTACCGACGATATCCTTGAAGAGTCCAAAGTGGAAAAAGGCAGCAATCTTTGATGAGATGTTACTCAAAAATTGTGTCACTTAGAAACATTTAGTCTAAGGTAACATGATCACAAAGAGTGCCTCTACAATAACCTCTCTTAGTTTTTTATATCTCTGAGGCATTTTCCTGTGGTGAAAGGTTTTTTGCTGCCCCAAAAATCGTCAGGAGGCAGTGTAAAGTTGCAAAAAGGTGTAATTTTTGTCTTGCTCTTGATGCAACCAAACTGACTATTCCAACGCATCTAGATGGGTACATTTACACTAGGAATGGTCCTTTTTTTCCCCCAAACATGTCGAAACAGTCTGAACTACATTGTACCGATGATATCCCTGAAGAGTCTAAAGTGCAAAAAGATAGCAATCTTTGACGAGATGTTACTCAAAAACTGTCACTTAAAAACATTCTATCTGAGGAAAAATGATCACATAGAGTGCCTCTACAATAACCTCTCTCAATTTTTTATATCTCTGAGGCATTTGCCCTTGGTGAAAGGTTTTTTGCTGCCCCAAAAATCATTAGGAGGCAGTGTAAAGTTGCAAAGGGGTGTAACTTTCATCCTGCTCCTGATGTGACCAAATTGACTATTCCAATGCATCTGGATGGGTACATTTACGTGAGTAATGGTCCTATTTTTCACCCAAATATGTCGAAACAGTTTGAGCTACATTGTACCGACGATATCCCTAAAGAGTTAAAAGTGCAAAAAGATAGCAATCTTTGAGGAGATGTTACTTGAAATTGTGTCACTTAGAAACATTTTGTCTGAGGAAACATGATCACATAGAGTGTCTCTACAATAACTTCTATTTTTTTTAATATCTCTGAGGCATTTGCCCATGGTGAAAGGTTTTCTGCTACCCCAAAAATTGTCAGAAGGAGGCAATGTAAAGTTGAAAACGGGTGTAACTTTCGTCCTGCTCTTGATGCGACTAAACTGACTATTCCAACACATCTAAATGGATACATTTATGCTAGGCATGGTCCTATTTTTCACCCAAGCATGTTGAAACAGTTCGAGCTACATTGTACTGACGATATCCCTAAAGAGTCCAAAGTGCAAAAAGGTAGCAATCTTTGACGAGATGTTACTCAAAAACTATGTCACTTAGAAACATTCCATCTAAGGGAACATGATCATGTAGAGTGCCTCTACAATAACCTCTCTCAGTTTTTATCTTTGAGGCATTTGCCCATTGTGAAAGGTTTTCTGCTGCCCAAAAAATTGTCAGAAGGAGGCAGTGTAAAGTTGTAAAGGGGTGTAACTTTTGTCCTACTCCTGATGCAATCAAACTGACTATTCCAACACATTTAGATGGGTACATTTATGCTAGGCATGGTCCTATTTTTCACCCAAACATGTCGAAACAGTCTGAGCTACATTGTACCGTTGATATCCATGAAGAGTCCAAAGTGTAAAAATGCAACAATCTTTGATGAGATGTTACTTGAAAACCATGTCACTTAGACATTCTGTCTAAGGCAACATGATCACGTAGAGTGCTTCTACAATAACCTCTCTCATTTTTTAATATCTTCGAGGCATTTTCCCGCGGTGAAAGGTTTTCTGCTACCCCAAAAATTGTCAAAAGGAGGCAATGTAAAGTTGCAAAGGGGTGTAACTTTCATCCTACTCTTGATGCGACCAAAATGACTATTCCAACACATCCAGATGGGTATATTTACACTAGGCATAGTCTTGTTTTTCACCCAAATATGTCGAAACAGTTCGAGCTACATTGTACCGACGATATCCCTGAAGAGTCCAAAGTTCAAAAAGGAAGGAATCTTTGAGGAGATGTTACTTGAAAAATGTGTCACTTAGAAACATTCTATCTAAGGCAACACAATCACATAGAGTGCCTCTACAATAACCTCTCTCAGTTTTTTATATCTCTGAGGCATTTGCCCATGGTGAAAGGTTTTTTGCTGCCCCAAAAATTGTCAGAAGGAGATAGTGTAAAGTTGCAAAGGGGTGTAACTTTCATCCTGCTCCTGATGCCACCAAACTAACTATTCCAACACATCTAGATGGATACGTTTAGGCTAGGCATGGTCCTGTTTTGCACCCAAACATGCCGAAATAGTCTGAGCTACATTGTACCGGCGATATCCCTAAAAAGTCTAAAGTGCAAAAAGGCAAAAATCTTTGACGAGTTGTTACTCAGAAACCATGTCACTTAGATACATTCTGTCTAAGGCAACATGATCATGTAGGGTCTCTCTACAATAACTTGTCTTAGTTTTTTACATCTTTGAGGCATTTGCCCATGGTGAAAGTTTTTCTGCTGCCCCAAAAATCGTCAAAAAGAGGTAGTGTAAAGTTGCAAAGGGGTGTAACTTTTGTTCTTCTACACCTATGGCCAAACCGACAATTCCAATGCATCTAGATGGTTATGTTTAGGCAAGGCATGGTCCTGTTTTGCACCCAAACATGTTGAAATAGTCCAAGCTACAAACACTAACTAGTCTTCAATCTTCAATCACTACAAATACCATGATATCTTGCATAAAGCTATCTTTTAGCCTTTTATAAAGGCATGCCCATCAAATTCAACTGCATAGAGATGATTGTTTGTATTCCAAATTCCTTTTAAATACTAACCTTCCAATCCTTTTTCCCACCCTCATATCAATTAAATGACCTTCGATTATGATATGGTGCTCGAGCTGATGAGAGTTTACCAGAGACGCCGGTTGATTTTGGTTGAAGGGTCGGTGAACTAATGACTTAAAGACCCTTTAGTAGGTTGATTTAAGTGATAGTAACTTCTGATTATAAGTCAATATTAAATTAAAACAAAAGTACACTTTACACGTGACAAGCAATTGAGGGTTTTAAAGTCTTAAGAAAAGTAGATTCTTTTAGGGTTTAATGCCCAATATGCAAACCCTAACTATCAATAAGATTATGATTATGAAATCTTGTGTCTTCTCTAACTTCTTATTGTAAGAACAAAACCACATCCACCATGAATATGAACCTTGCATCATATCAACCTTTCAAGATAGACCTTATCATGAAAACCATATTCACAACAAAACCTTGCAAGAACAAAACTGCATCCACCATGAACATGAACCTTGCATCATATGAACCATGTTTGTCTTATGCAGCATCAACATGAATTGAGAGACCTTATCATGAAAACCATATTCACAACATCATGCACCTCATGACCATCACCTACCTTGATTCACTGTATCACCTTATCAACATCATGGCATCAACCTTGACATCAATGACAAACATTCTTGACCCTTTGACTTCAATGACAACCTTGAACCTTGATTGTTGATGACTTATGGAAGCCTATAGCCCCAATGTTATGTTGCATACTAAAATTAGGTAAGACTCAATGTAATCTCATAACCTCGCCTTATATGCAAGAGGAATTACATTTAATAACCACAATGGTCATTAGGTGCTTATAAGCATATGATTTTAACTATCTTATTTAAAACAACAAACATACTCTTTGCATCCCAATATGGTATAATAACAAGAAATTAAGAAATATTTTCAATTGACCAACTCATAAAGATTATGGATCAGCATACTCATTTGAATATTTTCAATTGAGCAACTCATAAAGAATATGAATATTTTCTATTTAACATGATGGTTCATTTTTATTTTAAATACAACTTTTATCTTTTAGTTCCAAAATGAGGTTTAGTTGATACTTGAATAACAATAGCTAGCTTATTAGATCAACAAACATCCTATGTAATACAATTGGACTTTAAATATTTGAAGTAGCCATCTACAAATATCCATTCAAACATGGATTTATAATGCAAGATGGACGCCATCAATAAAAAAGATTTGTATTAACCAAATATCCATATAGGCATACATCAATATCTGTCAATATAAGTATAACATATATACAAAATAGCCATATAGGCTTACAAGAATGCCATATAGGCATACAATGTCAACTATATGCAATACAAAATATATGTCCACAAATGCCATATAGGCATACAACAAAGGAACACAATAAAAAGTCATTCCCCTCTGGCTAGTGAAGAGAATAGATCATGAGAAGCCTTTGATCTTCTAGGGGATGGAGACACGTATGTGGGTGGTCTACTACGAACCCGAGGGCTACTCCTCTTATTTAGTTCTTCTTGCATCTTTAGTTGTTACAATAAAAAAGTATAGACATTAATATATAGAAATTACATGTTATAAAAAATGAAACATTTAACAAAATAATCACTTACCGCTACTATATAATCTATCTCCTCACTTGCCTTAGTAGAAGGAATAGGCCATGGTGATGTCATGTCCTATAGAAACCATCCAGATAGAAATTAAACTTCAAATCAATAATCTTTTAATTTTTCAAAAATAAACAACTATAATAATGAATGTAAATTGAAATTTACTAATCTACCTCATACCCCTATCAATGGGATGGAGCTATGAATTGTAGAGGTTACACCATGCTCCATTGCCCTATGAACATTGGGAGGTGTCTTCGCATCCTGCATCATTTGGAAATAAAACAACATTATTCAATTATGAAAACTATAACAGCGATACAAATCATGGCTCCTAACATACACACATGTTCATCTAAACATGGAAGTACACACAATAAAGCACACAAGTCATATACAAAAATCTAGTAAGTACAATTCATTCATTAAACTATTTATTTTATTACCTCCATGAAGATTTGAAGTCCACCATTGCTGGCAGATGTTGCTGTGAAATCTCCAATATTAACCTATTCAACATCCAAAATCAGATATTAGAATACCATTCATATAATGATGCTATTCACATGTAATATTTATAATTGTTTACTAGTTACATACCCCGATAGTAGATGATGTAGTGTAATATGCAGGTGGAGAACTACTGAAAACTGCATCAACGCTATGACCCTAAAATTTCATTAAAATCATCAAACTAAATTAGTTAATCTTGCATTTCAAAAATGAAATTTAATAAATTAAATTCAATAAACTTGTTAATATTTACATGAGTATCAAGGCCAAAAGTCTCACTCAGGAGGGTATCTGTCATCACCATCTGCTCAGCTACAAATGTAGCCTATGCACCTGCATCCTGACTATCCATGGGGTCATAACCATAGGCTTACTTGCAAGTCTGACAAGCATGGGGTGGGACCCTACTCCTCGCACTATCTCCCAACCCATGCTGTGCTGCAAGACTGGCATGCTTTATGATGCTCTGGGTCAAGGCACTAATGGACTAAAGTGTATCAACCTCAACACTCTCCTTCACAATGGAAGGGATAGAAACATGCTCATGGGCTGGTCTACTGATTCCTCATCTCACTAGCCGTTGTGGGTCAACACATGCCCCTGGTCTATCTTATGCTGACCCCCCACCTCTACCCTAGAAGTCTCGCATATCAAAATAGTTTGGCACTTTATTGAGGACAAACTCGCAGTAGAGTTTCCTCAAAAAGTATTGTAGGATCTCATTATTATTGCATGGAGGATGGTCAAAAACCATCCACCACCTCTGCCCAAAACTGTCCCTTATCACTTGGTTGTTGCACCAATGGATAGGGAACCTCTTGCATGTAATGGGTGGAGGTTGATTTGTTTGTGGGTTTGTGAAAATGGAACACAACTCTAATTTTGTAATTTGTAACTTTTTCACATCTTCACATGATAGCTTGTCTGCATAATAGTATCTAAACTCTCTCCTCTTATCCGACCAACTAGATATTTGCTTGCTAATTGAATCTACATTTGATAACATAGATTCAAGAGATTGAGCAAGTGTGGACCTATGCAATGTTGAAGTGGAAGGATCTTTCAACCTTGCAATTATGTCTTCAATTTCTTTTTTATTGTTTTCAATTTGCCCCATTATATTTTCTTGTATTCCAAGGGCATGTCAAGGAATGGATGGAGGAGTTTGTTGTTCAGGTTGTTCTTCAGCAGGTATTTCCTCTTCAGGATTTTGTGGATTGAGGAGGAGGAGGTGCATTAACATTTCCTGACAATTAATGAAATTTACATCAAAAATCAACTCAAACCTAACTATTTAGAAACAAATTCAAACAAAAAAAGAAATAAAACTCACTCCTTTGGCCTGGTCAATGTCGTGGCAGCATTTTGGTGATGAATTGGTTAGATTTTGGAGTTGAATCGAGTCTTCCAAAATGTGAGCGCGCTTCTTAGGGTTTGTAGGCCATGGGTGTAGAGGAAAGTAAAGAAATGAAATGAGCAGAAATACTCTTTTTTTATATATAGTTAGTCATAACATGCTTGCATTATAACATGAGCGCATTATGGTTTGGTTTTGCCGAGCCTTAGGCTCATCATTACCAGACCATAACGTGAGTGCGCTATATATTAATTTTTTTTGAAAAAAATTTGGCCACTTTTTGGCCCCCCAACTTTTTGCACTTACCCAAGATATTTAATAGATCACTCCAATTGTTTAGCCATCAAATGCTTTGCTAGAAATCCATTCACTACAATGTCATTTTTAACATACACGAGATGAGATACCACTAAACCCATATCCACCAAGGCTTAATATCCATTGCAAACACAATATTTGCAAGGAATCCCTATTGACTACATTACACAACATCAAGATAATTATTCTTGCCACTTATGTGTTGCATGTAAGGTGCCTCATGTCTAGATTGTGAGCGTAGAGATCTAAATGTTCTTGTCTCCTCTTAATTAGACCCTCTTTTGCTCTACTTATTTTTAGAATATAGTAGGAGCTTTACAAGAAATAAACACAGAGTTTAGGGTGCCGATCTAGACAACAACATTTGTAGTTTAATTTTTTAAATTTTGATAAAATTAAATTTGTAATCATTCAAATTATATAATAAAATTTAAAAAATTACTTATATAAATAATTAAGTATAAATAGTTGGTACATTTTTGCATCAGTAAAAGAATTTGATTTTGCAATTTTTTGTTTTCAATTATATTAGTTTGCCTATTCAATTGTGTATTTGTGTGTAAATGTAAATGATTTTTGGTTAATTTTATTTTAACTAACATCAAAATCACAATGTGCTCGAATATTAAGATTTAACATATTATGAGGGATGAAATGTAAGCTTGTAGTTTTATACCTTTGTTTTACATTATTTTTAATATATATCATAAATATACAATCATAATTTTCAATTTATTTTTTTGTATCAAATTGCTTCTAAATTGAATCTCATCACTCAATCAATGAACTAGGTCACACAATATGACATAGTCCACCTCATCCAAAAATTTAATGTCAATCTCTCGAGTCAATTTATTCTAAATATAGTCATTATTCTATTGATCTAGACACTGACATTTCATTGGTATTATTGTCGATGAGGATTGTACCCTTATGCAAAGCTGTGACACTCTGCAATCCTTCGAAACATGGGGACAAACTCAGGCTGTGGGCGACCTATAGTGAGTTTGAAACTCTAGATTGTGGGCTGGTTCCCTTAAAATATTCTATTTGAAACTATGATTTTCTGTTTTGGAAAAGGGGAAGAAGGAAACTATGAGGAAATAAAACTGTAAAATTTGGTGATGCACCTAATAAGGATGGAAAACATTGCAATCTAGTTCACATTAGAATTCAGAAATCTGACCTACACAATCCAATCTTGGCATAAATATCACAAAATTGCTTCTAAGGAAGGCTAGAAAAATTGTTCTTTATGAAGGAAAATGACTTTTCACAACATAAAAGAACTATTTTTTGTAACACAACCTAAGACCTGTAATATCACTATGCTTAACACTATAAGTAAGAGTGAGACAATAATTTTAAAGGATTTTATAATTAAACACAGTAAAACTTCATCAAATCACCTCATACAATTAGAATCAAATGGAAAGGCAACTACTTGACTCCAAAAAATAAAGGAAATATTGCATGAAAAATAAAGAAATTGAACCTATAATCTGCTGTGATCTCTATAAAACTGTAAAAAATGAGCTACAAAACCTCCTTCTCTTTCAAAGTGTAAAGAGAAAACAAGGCAAGAACTCAAAAGATGAGTTACAAGACCTCATCTTTCAATGTGTAGAAGAGAAGTATGCAAGAACTAGCAAAAACCAAGCTTTTCTTTACAATATATAGTTTGATCTCTCCAAGAGGCATGCAAAAATGAAACTGTAGCTAACTACCTCTAAAAATAAGTCCTCCCAAGTGATCCACAAGAAAACTAAGAAATCCATAAAAAAGGGCTCAAACTACCACAAATTGAGTAAAAATAGCTCCAATTTGGCCCTCTCCAGATGTTTGACCAAGAAGTTGACCAAAATTCCTCAAATTGCTCCTCGAATCATGCAAAAAGGCTCCAAATAGCCTTAGTTAACTCAACTCATCAATTTGCATGATTTTTCTTTTGGAAAATTGATGTGAGTAAATAATAAAGTAAATAGAGGATAATTACTTTATTTGTTAGTTACAACTTGCACTATTTTTGATTTTACAACTTGTGAAAAATAATAAAGTAATTTGAAGAATATTACTCTATTATTTTCTTACATTGATTTATTTGTAAAATCATGCATGATGAGAATAAAACTGCTTATCTATCCAATAACATTTAATCAACATGCATCAAAATATATTTTTCACCTTATATCTCCATATGTGCCTCAAGGTCACATGCAAAACTTCATCAAAAAATATGATGATAAGAGAACCTTATGACTCCTTTATACATACAATCATATGCATAAAAAATTCTTCACCTTATAACTCCTTATGAACATTCACACCTATGCCAAAAAAGGCACCTTACTTCTTCCTTACTTTCGAATGATTATCATTTTTTGACTTTGTAAAGTTTTTAAGGAAAAGGCAAAAGTGATCATGGCCTCACAGGCCCCATGTAGAATCATTGCTAGGTCTTAAGACTTGACCACGAGTTTGGATATGTTTGTAATGATGTTTGATAAAATAAAGTCAAAAAGATGGGAAAAGACTACCATTGGGCTCTTTGGCAAAAAGATTTCGAACCCTAAAAAAATCATCATTTGCTTCTTTCATTTTGTGCCTCACTGTGGCGGCCATGCCAGTCGAGGGTTTTCTTGGTCTCTTTGGATTTTTGTTGTGTTAATGGCCATCCTTGAGTTTTTTTCTTGGCATTTTCCATAGAGTCTAAGAAGGTGAGCAAGTTTTGAGGCTTTCATGGCATCTTTTGGTATTTTTTGCTTCTTTATTTGGTATACTGTGGCCACCATGTTTGGCTATGTGTCACTGTGTTTTTGGTTTTCATATTAACACCTTTCTCTTCTCTTTTTTCCTTGTTATTTGCTCTCTGGTATATGAGCATTATCCTGACTTCATGAGGAGAAAAGAACTCAGAAGCTACAACTTCTTCAATGGCCATAAAGGTAAGCTATAATCTTTGCTTCTAAACTTGTTTCTTTGTGCTTTCTCTTTGCTTCTATGTTTTGACAATGGAGACACAATGCTTTAAAGAAGATTGTAGACACTCCTTTTGTATTATTTGTAATATGAAGGAAAAAGGCTCCTATCTACGGTCTATAGGCTCTTTTCATGGCTTCCTTGCATTGAACATTTGTATCTTTGTTGCTTTGTTTGAATCATTCTAAAACCTTAAGGGTTTCAAAAAACTTTTTGCTTTCTTGCCTTTCAATAAAGCATGAAATGAACAATAAGAGGATGTTGAAAACCACTAACTGGGTATGGCAGAAATATGTTTATTTCACTGTATGTTGATAAGAGCTTCATTCTTTTTGGGGTTTTTCACCTCTTAATGGAAGACTGTAGGACCTTTATTCTTCCTATATGGGTATGGTAAAAATCTTTTGCTCTTCAAATGTATAGTTGAGATGTCTATATTATACCGTATGACAGGAGACTTTTAACTTTTGAATCTCTTTAGTTGTACCATTTTGCTTTATATGAAGTAGTGGGTTTTTCAAAACACCCATCTAGATATCTATGAAAACCTCACTATATTTGATCAATCTTAGGCTCCCTTTTGTGATGGCAAACTGTATACCCTTTTGTATGCACAAAAAATCTGAATACTCCACTTTGTACACACTGTATTTCTTGGTATATTACCTGTGACTGCTCTTTGATTTTGCCAAACTATACTTCTTGCCAAAAGTATGGTTGTAACGAAAAGAAAAAGGTATTGACCCAGCTAGGGTTCTATTGATTGTATCTCCTTTTGCATCTGTAGAATATCAATATTCTTGGTATATTGTCCTTCTCCTTACAAAAGTTACCACAGTAAGCATTCCCTTTTGTTGGCTGCCATCCTGTAAGTGCTGTGTGTATGATAGAAAACTTTCCTCCTAGCTCCATCAGAAATGTTGCATATAGATAGAAGTGACCACTCTATGGATACTTGATTGTATCATGATGACATGTTTATACATAGTTGCTTTAGTCTTTCTTCATTACAAAGTATGAATGTTTGATCTTCTATATTTATACAATGTGGCATCAAGTCTGAATATCCTGTAGCATATGAATTTCATTTGTCAACTGCTTTCTAAATGTTGAGGCTATCTTGTCTGTATATGAATCATTCTAAATGTTGAGGCTATCTTGTCTGTATATGAATCATTCTTATATGACTGTTTGTCTATATCTACTTATTTGACACATGGCATTATAATTTCATTTGTGTACATTGTATTTATTTAGTAATCAATCATTCATGGCATTTTGATTGCATCTTGCATAGTCATCATGAAAAATACTTCTATATTTCAAAGCATCATTCTATTTGGATATCATCCACCTCAATGGTGAAAACACTTCATGAGCAGCTTTGCATTTTATTCACAACAAAAAGTGGTAAATATTTGTCCTATTTTCATTGGCCTAGACTAGGCTTTCAACTATTGAAGTGGATGATGTTTAGAGTTGATTGATACTCCTTCATCTAGATAGATTATGATTGTTTCCTCATGTGTGACTATGCTATTTGTATCTATTGATGGCATAGGACTGTTATGAAAAATCACACTTCATTAATGATAAAGAAAGTGGAATAGTACCTTGTGTTTCTTGCATGTCATTTTGTTCTTTGATCATTGATGAACTATTGAATATAGCATAATATGAACATGATGTAATAATGCTATTTGTTTGCTCAAATGGATATTTGTTTATAATGGTATCACCTTGATTATGCTGGGCTCAACCCTTGTGGGAGCAACATTTTCTCCACATGCTTTAATGTCTTCAAATTAGCAACATTACTTTTCCTACACTTGTATAGTGAACAAACAAGCTAGCATAAAAACATACCTTATGGAGTTGATTGATTCTCTTCATGATATTCTAATTTATGGAACATGTCTAATTTGATCTTTCATATGAAATGCATGGTGTGACAAGTTGATATGTCTGCTGATAAAAGCATATGATAACATTAAATATCTGGAGCTCTTATAGGACTTTTCCCAATTTTTTGCAGGTTAAACTAATACAATTGGAGCTGAAGATCAACTGTCAACTAGCTCAACAACCTTCTTACTCGGGCAATGATGGATATTTAGTTTTATCATGTGTTCTTCCTTATTTATTTTATCATT
The DNA here is from genome assembly GCA_027924645.1 of Cunninghamia lanceolata. Taxonomy (NCBI): domain Eukaryota; kingdom Viridiplantae; phylum Streptophyta; class Pinopsida; order Cupressales; family Cupressaceae; genus Cunninghamia; species Cunninghamia lanceolata. The sequence goes on along the minus strand of BSBN01000564.1, from coordinate 854,928 downwards.
AGATGTATAGCATGCATATGTCTGCATTGCTTAGTTTAGTTACTCCCATGGCTTGTGTGGGACACATTTGAGCACCTCTTTTAAACATGATCAATTAATTTATCTTATGCACTTGATGTATGTGTGTTTCTTTTTCAATCAATGCATAGAATAAAGTAACAGATACTGAACTGTATGTTCCAAATATGACCTGAAATAATAGTTCAAATAAATATCTTTCTCTTCTTTCAAATACGATCAACTAAATAATCAATTTGTCTTATAACTCCTAAAAGATAAAACTATGTTAGATCAATTGTATTTCTTGAGTCTTTGATTTCTTAACATTCTGATTCACTTGTCATGATGATTCATCAGTCCTGATTGGACTGATGGGTTATCCTGACAACTGAAAATCTATCTCTACTTTGTCAAGACATCAATTGTTCATTAAATGCAATAACTTCAAAGTTTTCTTTTATTCTTCCTAAAACAACTGCACTTAGGTCTATCTAAATTTAGTGTGAGAAAAATTTTGTAACACGTATAGCATATGAAAAGAGCATATACAAATCAAGTGTTGTTAAAATTATTCTTAAGATATATAGTATATTTTTGAAGTCTAAATTTAGGCACAACATCACTACATTCAAATTCTTGCATCTACATTGTTTGTGTGATGTGTTTAAAAGGATACACTTGTAAAGAAAACAATCTTATCCTCAAAAGTTGGCTGCAAAAAACACATCAAAAGGGTAAATTGGTTGAGGTGGAAGATGTGTAGAATTTTCCAAAAGAAAGACTTGGTGAAATGATTAATTCAATTGGAAATGTGATAGAGGGGAGGAATTCCTCTATTTTCTATGAATTTCCACATATTTTGAATTATGTAAGGCATGCAATGCATTCAAATGTAACTTGGCAGTATAATGAAACCTTCATTTTTTACTAATCTAGACTTCAATAGACTATAAATTCCCTATTTTTCATAGCCAAGTTCCCACCCAAATTGAAGAGGATATTAAAAAAATATTGAAAATAATGGACATTATTCAAATTTGTTTGCACAATCAACATGGGACCAATTCTAAGTATGGATGTTGCCAATTGTAGACCCATATGACATTCTGGTAAAAAATTATTTGTTTTGTACTTGCCTCCACTTCAATAGATTAGTAATTTCTTATTTTTTAGTCATGTTCCCCCAAATTGAAGAGGATAGCAAAAATAAGTATTGAAAATTGTGGACATTGTTTTGATTGTAAGGAGCAAATTTGTTTTCATAATCAACATGGCACTAATTGTAGGCTTGCATGTTACCAATTACGATACTAGGGTTATTAGTTTGATTAGTCATGCTAACCATGGTTGATTCAAAGGTGGAATCTTACACATTGAGGGTTATATTTATTTTTTGGATTGTTCACTTCTCATGAGGGGTGTCAAAATTAGCTCAGGTTTCATTGAAATGACAAGTGGTTTATACAATGGAATTTTTCTATAAATATAAACCTTGGCATAATCTTTTGATATCATTTGGATTGTATTGTAGGCTTTTAGTTTAGGCCTAAGTATCAACATGTTATTAAAGTGTTATCACATGGGCTACAACATTCACAATGATATTGGTTCATTAGAGTAAGATATCACAACCCATTGGGAAAGCCTTTTAAATAGTTCCCATCCCTGGAATTTGCATTGTGCATCTCTAGATCCATTGGTAGACACTGATGATGAAACTACTAACTAGGGGCATGTAATGCAAGAAGATTGTCTTGAAGTCTAGATTAGTAGAAAATGAAGGTTTAATTATTTTTTCAAGTTACACGTGAATACATTACATGCTTTACATAATTCACAATCCATGGAAATTTATAGAAAATAGAGGAATTCTTCCACCTATTATTAGATCAAAACCTCCAATTTAATTAATCATTTCATCAAGTCTTTATTTTGTCAAATTGTATACATCTTCCACCTCACTCAATTTACTTGAGAGAGAGAGAGAGGAGAGAGAGGGACAAAGAGAGAAAGAGAGAGAGGGTGAGAGAGAGGAAGAAAGAAGGGGAGATAGAGACAAAGGGATAGAGAGAGTGATAAAGACCAAGAGATATAAAGACAAATGGATAGATAGAAAGGGAGACAAAGAGAAGGATACAAAGAGAGATAAAGAGGGAGAGTTCAAGGAATATATAATTACAGAGACATAGAGAAAGAGAGGAAGAGAGAACCATAGCGAGAGATATAGATAAAGACAAAGGGATAAAGAGAGTAGGAGAGATGACACTTAGTATTAAACCACCCCCTGCCTTTCTTAAATATATAGCATGATTATATACATTTTTTTATTTGACAAAATACAAATTTTGGGAATATATTTTTTTAAATTCATTTTTCCCTACTCTATAGGTATTTGTTAGTTTTCCATGAGGGTTGTTCCTTGGATGGAAGACCTCTTTGTGACAAATAATGATGTTCCTTTTATAAAAGTTTTACCAAACCAAGATTCAACACAATGGGCTCCCATTACATAGAATGTGTGCCATTTTTGAGGTCTCGAGATCATTCCCATATCATTTGTAAATTCAAACAAATGAAAATTTTTTCCTTGCAAATCTAATATTTTCAAAGAATTAGAAATTATTAATCTAAAATTATAGAATGTATAAATTTAGTTTTAATCCATTTGAGCTCCAAATAATGCAATGGTGTGAAATTATAATTTAGTAATGACAATCATTGAGTTTGACTAAACTTTGTACATGAAATCCCATGAGAGGATGAATGATGGTAGGAACGATGACAACTAAACATGATGTGTGTGCTTATATTTGCAAGAGAATGCCTATTAAATGTAGGTGTCGTGATGTAAAATATAAGGCTTATGGTAAACAAACATACCAACTTCAAATAATATGCATAGGCGACAACTAATGGAATGCAAGTGACCCAAGTGTGGTGCATGAACAAGAATCTAGAAAGAAGATGCATGCAAATAAAGGCTACACACCAAACATGGAAGTTACAAATTTCAAGTGGCAACTAAGCACAACACTCAAATCTTGAAATCCATTAAGATTATGCGAATTGATTTGCGATACTCAAGAGAACAAAATAATGAAATGGACCAGAGGGATACAAGACGATCATCATTCACTTAAAGATATAACAATTGAATATCCACAACTCTTCAATGTACCCGTTGCACACCAAAGTGTGATTGCTAGTTACTATTTTATTATGGCCTAAAATGTTTAAAAAAAACTAAAACATTTATGGAGATTTATGTTATATAATGCACTTGGCAAGTTCGTATTTCTTTGCCACTTTTGCAATTTAGCTTTTCCAAATAACCTCTTTTGGGCATTTTTTGTAATTTGATTTGATTTGATTTTTTTGATTTCTTTTAGATTTTTTTCTATTTATATCACATGTTATTTATAATATTTTTTTACTATGTGAGCTATAAATTATTAGTTGTATTAGGGTAATGTCTGATGCACATTTGACCATCTTTATTAATTAATTGAAATTCAAAATCATGTTGTATTCTAAATTTCAATTAATTAATAAATACAATCAAATGTGCTTAGATAAGATATAATATATCAATTTTATATTTAAAAAAACATAAATTTACGCAATTTTAATGAATTTATGTATTTTGTATTTAATAATTGCAACCAGGAAAATGGTAACTATTTTTTTATGGGGGATTTTGATCTAGATTTGCTAGAGATCCAAAGGATAACATCTGGTGAGAAGGTCACCTACAATGTTGTAGGAGTGTTGGAGTCTTCTCATGATCTCGTTGAGAGATATGAGTCTGATTATGCATGTCTTCTTTATTGTGAAGGTAGTGATATTTATTGTTAGCCAAAGGTTATGTTTAAAGATCATTGTGACCTTTGAAGTGGAGTAATTAACAATTAACTATCCTTAGTTTAATTTGGACCATTCCTTCCCCTTAAGAGGGAATGGGCCCCATTGCATCAATGTTCTATAACAAGTATTGTTTAATGTGCTCCTTGGGAAACCATTTTTCTTGACGAGGTAAGTGGCCTTATTGAACCATAGTATAGAGAGGAATTGATTGTTGTTTTAGTGTCTTCACAAGAACATCAATAATCTTGTCATCGGTAATGGAATAGTAGTCTTAGGATTCAAGTCAAAAGTCTGAATATGCTTGAGGGGGTTGTGTGGCCCAGATTGAAGAGGATGAAGTTTCCTATTAGGTCTTGAAAAGTACTCCTTCTCAAGCCAAACTTCATCATCAACCAAAAAGTGATGAGATATACGATATTGGTCATGCTGTTGGATTCAGGACAGACAACTGAGAGGGGGGGTGAATCAGTTGTCCAAAACTTGCTTGTAATTCAAACACTTAAATCCTCTTTGTTATTTAATAGTATATCAATTAATCATTCATGAAAGCATAAAGTATAAACACCAGAGTAGATACATATCAACACATGAGACACCAAGATTTTGACGTGGAAACTCGATCAAGGGAAAAACCATGGGGTGATTAACCCAAGGATTATTCTCTGTTAGAAGAATAAGAAAAATAGATGGCACATGCCAATTAAGGCTCACTGCCCAAGCACACTGCTCACAAGAGGCAGACTGCCTACAAGAGACACACTGTCTACAAAGTAACAAGTATTACAAACTTGAACTAGAGATTGACATCTTCATCGTGCCTGGATCAGTTCCATTTAAGCCCAAAAACTCCTACTCTACCTTTCACACTTCTCTTAGCTATCCCCACTTCTCTGCTCCAAGACACACTACAAAATGAATTCACAATCCCTTATTTATACAAGGCATCGACTTAGGAACAATCATCTAAGTTGACAAACACCTATAAGATCATTTGCAAGACATGTAACACATCTGGTCAGCCAGTCACAAGAAGAACACCAATACCTGGTGGTAATTCTTCAAATGCAAACTCCAACTTCAATGTGGACCACCACTAAGAATTGTAGATGATCCAAAGATCACCAAAACCTTTCCTGAGTCACCAAGAACATCTGCACTTTATCAGCTTACTGGAATTCTTCTCTTCTTCATCCGGAACTTCAAGAACACAGTCTGTCGCCACTATCATAATGAAAAAGGTACTTTCGGACCTCCAAACCATGAAGAAATCTAGTTTTCACTTCACACTGACTTCTTCAACACTCCCTCCAATCTACAGAATGAGATAATGCAATTCTAGATCTCACCAGACTAATCTGTGACATTCTGTCACCACTGAACATCTGTCGGAACCAGTTCTACTAGAGCGACCATAACTTCTTCATATCTTCATGCGGACCTCTAAAATCTTGACTAGAGCATCTCAAGATGCATATCTGAAAACCCTTTAAACTGCATCCTTTGATCTTTATCTTATCTTGGACTTTTACCTTAATGTCATCATTGTTCTTCACTGTTCCTGATTAAGGCTAATTTTCTCAATATCCTTAGCACACAGCTCATCCAATCCTTCTCATTAATGCAATATGAGTATGTTGACATCAATGACAGCATTGGTTATCCTCATACTTGCAACAATCTCCCCCTTTGTAATTGATGGCAACATATGATCTGAAAAACCATCAAGACAAGAACTTCTCCTTTATGTCACAGCTCCCCCTATCAGCAACAACTTTTCACATGTCTTCTCTTCCTTTATTACTCCTCCTTTGATCAACAACCACTTTTTTTTCACATGTCTTCTCTCCCCCTTTGACATCAATGGCAAAGGGCTCATACTTGCAATTTTAACATATCAGAATCATACCAGCTGCTCCCCCTGAGTAGCAGCTCCCCATCACCAATCCGGATCACAAGATATGACTGTGATATCCACCAGACTGATGCACATCAGTGCATCCTAGTTCATCACCGAAGGGGCAATGACCCCTAACTTCTCCCTGAGATACTTAAAAGAGTCCTTGGGAAGAGGTTTAGTAAAAATATTTGCAATCTAATCCTTGGAGGGCACATACTCCAATCTGACCTCATCCTTGTTCACTTGCTCTCTTAGAAAGTGAAACTTGATAGATATGTGCTTGGTCTTAGAATGCAACACTGGATTCTTCGAAATATTTATTGCACTTGAATTATCACAGAAAATTGTGATAGGCTCCTCATATTCTACTTTAATGTCTCTTGGCATCTGCTTCATCCATAAGATTTGAGTGCAACTACCTGCTGCTGCAATGTATTCTGCTTCAATTGTAGACAGAGATATTGCCTCTTGTTTCTTGCTTAGCCAAGAAACCAATCTTTTTCCCAAAAAGAAAGCTCCACCACTGGTGCTCTTCCGGTCATCCACATCTCCTGCCCAATCTGCATCTGTATATGCATGAAGAGAGAAATCATGATCTCTAGGGTACCATAGACCATACTCAACTGTCCCCTTTAGATATCTAAAAATCCTCTTGATTTCCATAACATGAGATTCTCTAGGATCAGCTTGGAATCTAGCAACAAGACCAACAACCTGCATAATATCTAGTTTAGTTTGAGTGAGATACAACAGTCCTCCAATCATTGACCTATATTTTGTCTGATCCACCTTGGGAGAGTCATCATCTTTGCTCAACTTGCATCTAATTGCCATGGGAGTATTCATTGGCTTTGAATCTTCCATCCCAAATTTCCTCAACAATTCTTTCACATATTTGGTCTGAGAAATGAAGATCCTTTTCTTTGTTTGAGTAATTTGCAGACCCAAGAAGAAATTCATTTCACCAAGCATGGACATCTCAAACTCACTTTTCATTTGATTTGAAAAAGTTTTACACATGCTATCTTTTCCTCTAAAGATGATATCATCAACAAATACTTCAACAATCAAGATGTTTTCATGATCAATTTTAAAATATAAGTTACTGTCAGCAGTACCTTTGTTGAAACCAATTTGCACAAGATGCTTATCCAACCTTTCATACCAAGCCCTTGGGGCTTGCTTCAATCCATACAGTGCTTTCTTCAACTTGCAGACCATATCACTATGATCAGACAATTGAAATCCATTTGGTTGCTTAATGTATACTTCTTCTTCCAAATCACCATTTAGGAAGGTAGACTTGACATCCATCTGATATACCTTGAAGTCTTTGAAGGCATCAAATGCAAGAAATAATCTCATTGCTTCAATTCTTGCCATTGGAGCAAAGGTTTCTTCAAAATCAATTCCTTCTATTTGAGAGTAGCCTTTGCAGACCAATCTGTCTTTATTTCTGATTACTTCACCAACTTCATCTAGTTTGTTCCGGAAGACCCATTTGGTTCCAATCACATTATTGTTTCTAGGTCTAGGAACAAGATCCCAAGTGTGATTTTTCTCAATTTGCATCAACTCTTCCTCCATTGCTTTGGTCCAGTTTTCATCATTGTAGGCTTCATTTATTGTCTTAGGTTTAATCTTTGAAATCAGACAACATTCATCTGAATTTTGAGCAATTCTCCTCCTTGTTTGTACCCCTTTGCTTTTGTCACCTATGATCTGATCTTCAGAGTGGTTTAGAGTTACATACCTTGGAACTTTGGGAGTTTCTTGCACTACTGTTTCTTGATCAGGCTCATTTAGACAAACCTCTTCTTCCTAATTTACCGGATCAGTCTGAATCTGACTTTTAGAGGAGGATTGAGCTCCTTGAACCAAAGAACCATTATGATCATCTTCATCATATTCATAAAACCTTGAGGGCCTCTCAATTCCTTCATCAACCTTCACATTTGTACTTTCTATTATCTTTCTCAGTCTCTTATTGTAACACCGGTATGCTTTGCTTTGAGTGGAGTAACGCAAGAAAATTCCTTCATCACTTCTAGCATCAAACTTTCCTAGATCTTCATCTCTTTTAATGTAACATTTGCTACCAAATACTTTGAAATATCTCACAGTAGGAGTGATACCAAACCAAAGTTCATAAGGAGTCTTACTGGTATTGCTTCTGATTTGAACTGGATTGAGAGTGTAGACTGCAGTGCTGACAGCTTCTCTCCAAAACATCTGGGGAACACTTGCTTCCATCATCATTGTCTTGGATGCTTCCTGGATGGTTCGGTTCTTTCTCTCTACTACTCCATTCTGCTGTGGAGTCCTAGGAGCAGATAACTGTCTCTTTATACCATGCTTCTCACAAAAATCTATGAATTCACCAGATGTGAATTCACCACCTCTATCAGACCTCATACATTTCAGTTTCAGTCCAGTTTGATTTTCTACCATAGACTTGAAGATTTTGAACTTCTCAAAAGCTTCTGATTTCTCTTTCAGAAAGGTAACCCACATCATCTGAGAATGGTCATCAATTAGTAACATGAAATATCTATCACCATGCATACTCTTGATTCTTGTCGGACCACATAGATCAGTATGAATTAATTCCAATAATCTGGTAGAGGACTGATCCTTGCTTTTGAATGAGACTCTGCTTTGTTTACCTAGCTAACATTCTCTGCACAAGCTATTTGTAGGTTTCATCAATTTCAGAAGATCTCTTACAGCCTGAGTATTGCTTATCTTGATGATGTTATCTAAATTTACATGACACATCCTTCTATGTCATAGCCAACTCTGATCAACTTGAACAAACAAACAACTTTTATTAGAACCAACTAGATGGAAGATATTACCTTTTGTTTAAGTACCGGATGCAATCTCAGTTCTGGAGCTTTCAAAGATCCTGCATCTTCCATTTTTGAACCAGAGATCATAACCTTTGTCTACCAACTATCCAACACTGAGAAGATTGTGCTTCAATCCTTCAACATACAATACATTACTAGTTTTGCTCTTTCCATCAAAAGAAATAGTTCCTCTACCTGTGATTCTACCAGCAGAATTATCATCAAACTTTACCATTCCTCCTTCATACCTTTCCAAGTCTAGGAACTTGTTTTTGTCACCAGTCATATGGTGAGAGCATCCACTGTCAATAACCCAATCATCTTTTTCTTCAACTTGGGCAGCCAAAGCTCTTTCTACAACCTTATGATTGATAGATTCAGACGATATTGGATCTTCTTCCTTGATGGCAATAAACACCCATTAATTTCTGGATTTGTTTCCTATTTCTAATTCATCATCTATTACTCCTTCATTATCATCTTCTTCATGAACATAATAACAATTCTTTTGGAACCTTTGTCTGTTAGAATTTGACCTTGCAGATCTTTCTGGACATCTTGAAGAAAAATGACCAATCTTATTGCAGTTGAAGCACTTAAAGGGTAATTTTCCTTCATATTTACTAGATCCTCTTAGCAGTCTCTTTGCAATGAGGGCTTCAAGTTGAGCTGTTTCTGCTTCTTCCTCTTCCAAGTCTCTTCTTGCTTGATCATACCATGACAGCTTCCTTGAAGAGTTTTCTCCCGGATCAAATCTTTGTTTACCTTTCACAAAGGCACTGGCTTTGAATGTAGATTCAGTTTTGGGGGGATCATCTCCAAACTTGGTCATTTCAAATGTAGCCAGTTTGCCAGCCAATTGGTCTCTTGTGACAGTTGTATGGGCTTTGAATTCATCAATGGCAACAACCTTGATTTTGTAGGCAGCAGGAAGAGATCTGAGAATTTTGCCAACAATTTAATTTTTATCCAAAACTCCACCATCATTCCTAATTCCACACACCAGCTCATTTACTCTTGGCATAATGGTAGTAATATTTTCATCATCTCTCATCTTGAGTCTTTCAAATTTCCCTTTGAGACTCTGCAACCTTACACTCTTAACATACTCATCTCCTTCATGCAGAAGTTCCAGTTTAATCTAGATCTCATAGGCAGTTGGTAGGTCAATAACATTTGAGAGTTCTGAGTCAGTCAATGCACTTAGAAGAGCCTCTTTGGTCCGCAGATTGTTTTCAGCATCTGTGATTTCATTTAGAGTTGTCGGACCACCCTGTGGAGGTACATATGCTTTTGTGACCATGGACAAGTACGCCTTTCCCATACACTCCAAGTGACATTCAATGTGACCTTTCCAAAGAGAGAAGTTGGTTCCATCAAACTTCAGACTATCCTTCTTGTATGACGACATCCTGGATCACCTCAAGTGGTTAAGCTCCTTTAGAGGAACTTGGCTCTGATACCAATTGTTGGATTAAGGACAGACAACTGAGAGGGGGGGTGAATCAGTTGTCTAAAACTTGCTTGTAATTCAAACACTTAAATCCTCTTTGTTATTTAATAGTATATCAATTAATCATTCATGAAAGCATAAAGCATAAACACCAAAGCAGATACATATCAACACATGAGACACCAAGATTTTGACGTGGAAACCCGGTCAAGGGAAAAACCACAGGGTGATTAACCCAAGGATTATTCTCTATTAGAAGAATAAGAAAAATAGACGGCACATGCCAATTAGGGCTCACTGCCCGAGCACATTGCTCACAAGAGGCACACTGCCTACAAGAGACACACTGTCTACAAAGTAACAAGTATTACAAACTTGAACTGGAGATTGACATCTTTACCATGCCTGGATCAGTTCCATTTAAGCCCAAAAACTCCTGCTCTGCCTTTTGCACTTCTCTTAGCTATCCCCACTTCTCCACTCCAAAACACACTACAAAATGAATTCACAATCCCTTATTTATACAAGGCATCAACTTAGGAACAATCATCTAAGTCAGAAAACACCTATAAGATCATTTGTAAGACGTGTAACACATCCAGTCGGCCAGTCACAAGAAGAACACCAATACTCGGTGGTAATTCTTCAAATGCAAACTCCAACTTCAATGCGGGCCACCATTAAGAATTGTACATGATCCAAAGATCACCAAAACCTTTCCTGAGTCACCAAGAATATCTGCACTTTATCAGCTTACTGGAATTCTTCTCTTCTTCATCTGAAACTTCAAGAACACAGTCTATCGCCACTGTTATAATGAAAAAGGTACTTTCGGACCTCCAAACCATGAAGAAATCTAGTTTTCACTTCACACTGACTTCTTCAACACTCCCTCCAATCTGTAGAATGAGATAATGCAATTCCGGATCTCACTAGACCAATCTGTGACATTCTGTCACCACTGAACATCTGCTAGAACCGGTTCTACTAGAGTGACCATAACTTCTTCATATCTTCATGCAGACCTCTGAAATCTTGACTGGAGCATCTCAAGACGCATATCTGAAAACCCGTTAAACCGTATCCTTTGATCTTTATCTTATCTTGGACTTTTACTTTAATGTCATCACTATTCTTCACTGTTCCTGATTGAGGCTAATTTTCTCAATATCCTTAGCACACAGCTCATCCAATCCTTCTCATTAATACAATATGAGTATGTTGACATCAATGACAACACTAGTTATCCTCATACTTGCAACATATACCACTTTTGAATTAATGCTTGAGTTGGTTGCTTGATCTTGACATTCTCTAAAACTGATTTTCTACACAACAACCCATTTGGAAACGGTGTTTTTGAGGTTATGTCAATTGAATGTTTGGTGTGACAGTGTAATGCAACCTCTATTGGTGAGGTGGATACATTCTGATAATTTATCGATGTCTAATCCATCAAATTTTGTTGGATGGTGGTGGTAAGTAGTTTGGTAGGAGTGTTGGCCATGACTCCCTTGCCTCCGCAGGTTGAATTATTACCATTGATACAAGAGCTCTAGTTGGATCAATCAAAAGTGTGCCTTGTTTTGTATTAAATAGATATGCATATTTAGGAAAATATTCTTCCTTAATGTATTCCACAAAATCTCCCCATGTGGGGCTTTCATCCAAATCAGAAGTTCTTTGGGTGCCCAATTATTCTCCCATGATTGTTTCATATGGCATTCAACTTTCAGGAGGGCGAAGGTTACCTTCTCAGCATCAGAGAATTTATTCATAGAAAAGTATTTTTCTATTTAAATTGATAATCAATCATCTATAATGTCTACATCAATTTTTCCTTCAAAGTTTGGGATATCAAAATTCACTTGTACTTTGAAAGGAGTGTGACCTTTGAATAGAATTTCTATTTTGTTTGGTTTTTTATTTCCTCTATTTTGCTGGAGCAACTGTGAAAATTCACTCATCATTTCGTCACGTTATTTTCTTAAAGCATCTTCGACCATCACTTTTAAGGTATCAAATGAATCTCCATGTTCTTCTACCATTTTTTGGTTGTGTGTGTCTTGAAGGAAGATAGTTTGAAGGATTTCATGTTTCTAAACCTAATTTTTGATAGCCTAACCTTGTACGATGTGACATACAAGGGCGAAAGAGGCTCTAGTATCAATTAATTTTGTATATGTTTCCCTATTATGCTGAGAAAGGCAAAAGCAATTTGTGTTACTCTTGCTGCTTTGTCGTTGCTTATTAAGCTTTAGTTAAAAGAATCCATGATAACTCGTGAGTAATTGACACCTCGCAGGTTCAATGATCCTATCTAAATCAGATTGCTGATTTGTTTCTTGTACTTTTCTATACAACCATAGTTTGTGAATGACACAACATGAAAATATTGTTATACTCTATTCTAAAATTGTTTTCACTTTGGAAGCCCTGTAATTATGTAACTTAAACCTAGAAAAAAACATTCAACACAAACACATTGGAAAAACTAGCTTTTACTTTTGACACTAGAAAAATCCTTTCTAGGGTTCGTTGTCTTCTGCAGACGATGGAAACTTTTTGGCAAGTAATGACAACAGTGATAATCAAGAGAAATACGCCGCAACAATTATTATCCTAGGGCTATTTACCTTTTTTTTAAATTTTTTTATTGGGCTTTTGTTGGAAAACTTCTACAGGAAAATTGTAGAGATAGTTTCCCTGGTAACCTGATACCATTGATCTGGATTTGTTGGAGATCTAGAGGACAACATCTGGTGAGCAGGCAATGTTGTAGGAGTGTTGGAGTCTTCTGACGATCTCCCTGAGAGGTAAGTCTTATTTATTGTGAAGGTAGTGATATTTATTGTTATCTAAAGGTTACGTTCAAAGGTCATTGCAACCTTTGAAGTGGAGTAATTAACAATTAACTATCTTTAGTTTAATTTGGATCAAATTTGATATCATCCACAAGAATAGGAGTATCCATTCTGCCAAGCCTCATCCCTTATGGTGTGAGGGAAAGACTTGATCCCATTCAAAACCATTCAACTTCATTAGCAAACCAAAGAACTATTTTATTATTGTCTAAAATTTGAAAAAAAAATTAAGAGCTATTTTGTTATGACCTAAAATCTAGAATTTTTATTTAGTCTAAAGCCCAAAAAAAATAAATTTAAAACTATATGTACTACTTATTTATGGACTTTTTCAATTTTTCTTTTCCAAATCACCTTCTCCACTTGTTCTATTTTTTTAATTTGATTCAAATTATTTTTTTATTTCTTTTTAGATTTTTTCTATTTATATGTGTTATTTCTATAATTTTTTACTATTATTATGAAAGCATGTGAGGAGTTTAGAGTATTAAATTTGATTTAGTTAAATATAGTAAAACTATAAACACTCACTACTCAGTACATAAATTTTTAATAAAAGTTGTTATATGGATATCAATTTGTCAAAATATTGACATGCTCACTTTCCTTTTCACACTATATGGTTATTGTTTTGAAGTTCTTTATATTTTATTTAAATGAATATTGCTCTAATATTCATGTGATATGAAGGGGTGCAATCAAACTAATACTGTCAAAGCCAAATTCCCAAGTCAAATTTTGACAGAAAATAATGGAGGGCTCCGAAAACAATTTGACACCGAATAATGCAAAATTTCGATATTGCCTGTAAACTTCTGGAAATAGCTCAAAATCACAATCTTTAATAATGCAAGGCCCCAAAATGTTTTGATTGGTCCAAAGTTTCGATATTGCCTGTAAAGTTTTCCTTGAAATACAATCTGCAATTCTATTTAAACACAGGAGTTTGTTAGAGGCACTTCACAGAGAAACGATGGCTTCCAAAAGAGAATTTGACGGTATTGAGAGAATGAGAGTCAATTGGGATAAGATTGTTAATGAAGAAAAAGAATGGGACGTTTCTGAAAAAAGTAAGCCGCATTACACTGACTGGCTCATTATATTCTGCTACCATCATAGATTTGTGTTGATGTTATTATTATGGTTAGATCTGTGAGTTTTTGATTAATTTAAGATTATTGATTTGATTATAATTTCTGAATTAAGATTTACCAATTAAAATTAGTTTCTCATTATGTATTTTGTATGAATGTAATTGTATATGTTCAATCTGTATGGTATAGATGGTTAAATGTGATGTACTTCTGCGATCTTATATTGGTATGATCTAGGTGTTGGATCAAATGTGTTTTTAGATTTTCATTAAATTATGAATGTTGCTTGGATTGTTTTGGATATATTAATGCTTTTGTGCAAGTGTGTAGATTAAATTCCATGACTGTGGGGATGTGATTAATTGTCCTTAAGTGACAATTTTCAGAGGGTTGTTTAAGGGGTAAAAAAAAAATCTTTTTCTTTATGTTTTAAATAAAATAAAACCCATGTAGTGATAGCCCATGGGTTGGACCTTTCTTTTTAAGTGTTTAAAATATGTTTTTAAAATGTTTAAAGTTTAGAGTTCTTTCTTATTATGATTAGAGGAGATTTTCAGTTTTGGAGGAAGGGTTTTGGAAGGAGACATAGTTGGAAAACAGAAAATTGTACAACAAGGCTTCCCCTAAGTTGGTGGAAGAAAGAGATATTGAAAAGCTTCTGGTTAAAACTCTGTATCTTTTTTACACTTTTTACACAGTGTTTGTAGCTTTTTTACACGGTGTTTTTCTTTTTTGTTTGTTAATTTGTTGGGTGTATGTTTTTCTTTTCTGAAGTATTGGTTGTAGATGTGGTTGAGAATTCCATCTTTGTGTGTTGATTTTATTTTCTTCAATAGGCTTTTGGGATGGGTTGTTTAGGGTGTTGATCCACCCAAGTTTGGGGTAGAGAGAGATGTGGATTTAAGTTGTATTTAGCCATTTTTGCTGAAAGGAGAGATTTTGGACAAACAGTGGAGCTGAAAATCTGTTTTATATTTTATTTTCCGAGAGTCCATACTCCCTCATAAGAACTTGTATGAGAACTTGTATGGAGAAATGCTCTTTCTATTCACTGATTTAAATTATTCTCCCTCTTTGTCATTTGTAAAAGTCATGTGCTACCTGTATAAACCATAAACTTCTATTTAGAAAAATAATCCTCCTATAGAATTTTGAGTACTTCCATTCATTGAGTACTTCCATATTGTGTAAAATTTTATATAGGGAGGAAAAGATATAGTTCTAATTTATAAATGACAATCTTCTATATAGACACATTAAATTAAGAAATTAGATTTACATTCTTTTGTAATGATTTTCTGTTGAGACATGGACCAGCTAGGACTCGAACCTAGGACCTTCCATACGCTGCTGGAGTGCTCTACCACTGAGCTACTGGCCCCTCTTGGACCAGTCCATCATCGGTCCGGGTGTGGCTTACACCAACACCCCCCCTTAAGCCACACCTCTCATGTGCTTGGGGCTCCTAGCCTGGCCTGGCTCTGATACCATGTTGAGACATGGACCAGCTAGGACTCGAACCTAGGACCTTCATACGCTGCTGGAGTGCTCTACCACTGAGCTACTGGCCCCTCTTGGACCAGTCCATCATCGGTCCGGGTGTGGCTTACACCAACATTTTCAACCAAATCTGTTTATACATAATCTTCTATCTCTAGGATAAATGTGATGGATTAAGAAATTAGATTTACATTCTTTGGTCACGTGAAAAAAGTTTACCAGCTCATGCAGTCTAAAAAAAATCATTTTCAACCAATTATGTTTATACATAATCTTTTTGTATATCTATAGGACAAATGCAATGGATCCCTCTACACATATTGACATATTTGCTATAACTATAAATTGAAAATACTTCCCTTTCTTTATGCACAACCTGTGTAAGTGTAAGTGTTGTTCCTAACACATCTATATAAACATATAAAATTATACATACAATGTGTACATAAAAACATATTTATACCTAAAAGTTCAATTATTTTACAAATTAATAGAGGCCATTATATATTAGTTCATTTAAATATTTTGTTTATTTTTATAAAAAAATAATAATAGATTAAATTTTTTGTGTTGCTTCCTACCCCACAACTTCTCTTATTTATTAAAAGAAAAGAAAAACTTTTGCTTGGTTCTTTTATTAAATTAATCCCTATTAGCTTTTCAATATATCTCTTCTATATAGAATGCACCATCACTAAAATATATAAGAAAAAAATGCATGCATGTTATTTGAGACAAATCTACATCTAGAAATATTTAATTATGTGCCAAAAAAAATATACAGTTGCAACAAAAAAGTCAAGTAGAGAATTCATCTTCGGCTGTAGAGAATTCCTCTTCCCCTATCTTGTAAAATACCATCCTCTAAGAGAATCAAACTAAGACCCTCTAAAACTTCATTGATTGAGTAGTTAGAGATTTCTGGAATCCACATTTTCTACAATCTTTGAAACCTACAATCAAACTCTAGCTAAATCTTTTATCTCCCTTCCTCTATAGCATCTGCATGCATGTTATCTTTTTGGTGAATCATTAGTTGCAATAAAATTAAAGAAAAAATATACAAATACAAAAATATAAAAATAAATAAAAAGATTTGCAGCTAGACAATAAAATAATTAAGAAAATCTTTAGAATGCTTTCATTCCAAACTTTTTCATTCTCCAACTCTGACCAAGAAGAAGAACAATAAAGAAATTTGAGTCTGTACAAAATCAATTTATATTTATCTCCCTTCCTGTATCTGCATGCATGTCATCTTTTTCATGAATCATGTAGTTGCAATAAAATTAAATAAAAAATATACAAGTATAAAAATATAAAATTAAATAAAAAGATTTGCAACAAGACAATAAAATAATTAAAAAAATCTCTAGACCACTTTCATTTCAAACTTTCTCATTCTCCAACTCTGCATGCACATCAAGAAGAAAAATAAAGAAGAAATTTGAGTCTGCAAAGAAAATCAATTTAAGAGAAAATGAAATGGTAAATGGGAAGAAAAGAATTTATGATGATTTTAATTATCTTAGATAGTTTAAAAAAACAATAGTAAGTTGCTTTATTAACTCCTTAAATGTAGCCAACTTGGACTTTTACTTTTAGTGGAGTTAATGTGCTTCATAATTATTTTTAAATTTTAATTGTTTTTTTGTAGTATTCATAGTAGGATATGATTAAGATTTAGAAATAAATATTTCTTTAATCTTAATCTTCATTATTAGAATTTATTATTCCATGATTTATTTTAATTTAAAGTTTTAATTTAATTTTAATGTAGATGAGGTTTTAATTTTATTTGTTATATTCTATTAAAGTAGGAGTAAATGATTTAATTATTGTTTTAATAGAGTTTGTTTATCATCTTAAAATGTCATAGAGGGATGGATTAAAATATATAATTTATTTATAATTAAATCTTTTAGTTAAGAAAATCATTTTTTTTAATTTTTAATTTTATTTTCTTAAATGTTTAAACCTTAGGTGAGACAACCTTATTCCTTGAAAGAGTACTTATGGTCAACTTATCTTCGTGGAAAATAATCTAGTTGGGAACTATAACTTAGTGATGATTATTAGGTACACAAAATTTGGCTCTTGAGTGTTATGCTCTAGTGCAACCCTTTTGACAATTTCTTAGAATCAACCTAAAGGAAATTCATTCATGCAAAATTATCCCCTTGTGACATTGTATCTAGTGATGTCAACACTCAATGGCTGCTCATCACTTAGTCTAGGGCATTGCAATGAGATCTCGCCACTTGCCTGATTATCTTCTCTTTCACCATGTGCGGTGTGCCTTCATCTTTGCTTACGCAATAGTGTTGAGTGTACATCATCTTCCACTAAATGTGGTATTTACTTCAGTTTAATTTGTAGAATATCAAAAAAAAAATATTTACATTGTGTTTATGTCCATTTATACTTGTGTGTATGGGTGGGCATTATAGTCTGTGTTGCTCCATCAATAAAAATGTGTTAGAAGAGTTTATGATTCAAAGTATTAATTTAGATAGTTTTTAATTATTCAAAAATACTTGAAAGTTATTTAAAAGAATGGTTGTAAGCCAAGTTTATGATATAATTTATCAACCTCTACAAAATATATTGCTTTATGTTTTGTTTATTCCCATAAACTATAAAGATATGTGATTTTCTTATTTTATGTGTGCTCTGCAACCCCAACATTAGTATCAGAGTAGGTTAAAAAAGATGGAAGAAAGGTAAATAAATTTTATAATTGTTTGCATTTCTATTTAAAAGTGGTAGTTATTTCAAATTGAGGTGATGCTAATTTCTATTTCACTTCATCCTATGATGACTTAGTAGTTTGGCCAAGAATTTGTCAAAAGTCAAGGAAAAGAATTAAAAAAAAAAATCTAACACTCTTTGCAAGGGAGTTTTCTTTATATGATGTGACATTGTGCAAAAGCCTCGCCACATTTAGAGTTATATTTTTTATTTTTTAAAATCCTAGCAATGAAGTGAGAAAAATGATCTCTGATAGAGGTCATTCATTCATACACAGTTTAAAAAGGAGAAGCTATTTTGTTGCAAGATACCCATATCCAGTTTATATACTGTATTCTCTTTTTTGTTTTGTTTTTTTATTTTTCATTTTTTTGATAATGTATTTTTATATTAAAAATACAAAAAACAATACACAATTCATATAAAGTATAGGTGGAATGGAATTACACATTCAAAAGAATTTATGCTAAAATGTAATAACCAGCTTGGTTACTACTCTTTCATTTCCTTACACATCAAGTACTAACTTAATCGACCAATCAACTTCTATCCACTATATAAGTGTTAGATTCATAATATTACCAACCATTCCCATGGTAGTAACTCTAGGCCACAATCTTACACACCTATACTAAATATGGCAAGCTCCCAATGCTAGGGTCATCCATGGACCTTGACCTAAACCTCAAGGGTGCATTAATAATGGCCTTGCCTATGTATCCTTTTTTTAGGAATTAGAGGCTTTGTAGTTCGCACACCACTAGTAGAGAGACTTCATCCTCTTAGCTTAGATGGGATTTATATCCTCCATTTAAAATCACAATCATTAATTGAGCTTATGTTTTCAATTTAATCCATATACAATAGTATGATAACAAATGCATTCTAGTCAAATGTTAGTTCAAAGCCAACATAAATGTATGAACATACACAAAACCACATAGTGATTAACTCATGCATACATCACATTTACATAGGAATTGTTTCAAGCATACATCACATATACACAATGTGACCAGCACACACTTGCATCACATATACACAATATGAATAGCTCATACACACATCATGATGTAACCAAACTTCAAAACATAAAGCTTAACAATATTTTTATTGCAAACAAATAACTAGAAAACTCATAATTATTTTCAAGCTCCTGCTCATCCCATTCCATTCTGCTACAACTAAAGATAAATATCAAATTTATACAAAAATGAAAAATTACCATTTTTGGCCGATTTTCACAACTTTCTAAAATTGCCATTTTTGGTAACTTCGTATCCTTATCCATATGACCATGAAAGTTTCCAAATATTTGAAACTTACTAAAAAATGACTAATCATCAACTTTCTAATCTAATTACAAGTAAATCTAGGAAAATCTCAAAAAAAACATTAAAACCTCATTTTGAGGCCCTGGATGATCAGATAAGGTCCCGAAAAAGTGTCAAAATTGGTGACCTACCAAATTTACCAGGCCTATACCGATGATGAAATCCATCAAGAATGAGAAGGTCATTGAGCTAATAGGAGCAAAATTTGATAAAAGGACCTTGACAGTGAATGATATAACTAATCTAGGTGTTAGATACACTACTATGGAGATACCAAATAATGTCTACTATACAAATAGAGAGTGTTCTACCATTGGTACTGTAATCCACACTGATTATTAGATGGTTAAAGAAGGCATTTACACTTTGACCTCTATGAGGTCATGAGATAACAACTCTTGGAAAACTTAAGGAGAACAAAGGAGACTGAATATCACTTCAGGTATAGTGCTTTGATCATTTTCCTTAAATTTTACTTCATGAATTAGCTACCTATTTTTAGAGGAAAGGTCTGACAATGAAATATACTTGTTGCAACACAAATTAAAAGTCATATAAGGAGTTTCAGTGATCGTAATCACTATAAGACTATGTACTGGGGTTTCTTTAAAAACCTACAAACTAGGATGCAAGCAAGAGATAGGATCCCAACAAGTATTGTAAGAACGTATGAAGGAAAAATTATCTTTCTGGTTGATAATGACTTCACTAACAAGGAAGCAATTGAACCGAGAACTGTTTGGATTCCTAGACTGCAATATAAGGTTCAAATGAAGATATTAAAGCCTATGCTAACATTTTTATCAGTAAACCCAAGGATACATTTGCTGAGAGGTTTGGAACTTATGATGAAATCATGAACAAGATGCACAAGAAAAGTGTAGAGGAGCATCTAGAAAATAATATATGTGAATTGAATAAAAAATGGGGTATTTCATCAGAATCAACCTCTGAAGCCCTTGTAGAGGAAGCACAACATGGTCCTACTATTGTGCAAACTGCACAAGGACCAAGAAGGTCTAGTAGATCTACTTATGCTACTATAAATGTACCACATCCTTCCAGATCAACTCAGATTGCCTCAACTAGAATAAGGGTTGCATCTAAAATTCTGACTCAGATGAAAGTAGGTGAAAAGAAGCAACCAAGGCAAAAATAACCTACTAAAAGAAAGAATGTCAAGATTGAGGAGGTAGAGGAAAATGAAGAGGAAGAAGGAGAGGAAGGAACATCTCATCAAAAGAAGAAATAAAAGAAGTTTGAGAATACTAATCCACCATTACTTGAATGTGTACCACTTTCATTAGATGCAATTTTTAATGTTATTATGCATTATGGTATCCTAAAGGATACAACAGACTTATATTTGGATGTGCCACCTAAAGACAGAGCACCATTGAGAAATCCATTGTAATGTATATGCTCAAGTTTAATGCTACCTTGAATGATATTATTGAGTAGGTTCTAGAAAACCTAGCTAATGTTCTAAGAGAGAAGAGAGAAAAAGTTGTTAAAATGGATGATCACTGGAGGCAAAAAGCTCTTGATAAGGATGGGTCTTCCATGACTGAAGAATGGAAGGATAAAATGGCTCAGATGCAAGCTCAGGAGTGTTGGCAAGAGACATTGTGTGGCTTCATGAGTGCTTTAATTGATGGTAACAAAGTCTTTCCCACACATCCGCAACACATAGTACGTCTATACCAGAAGACAGATTGAAGAGTGTTTTCGTTCAGTGAGCAAGAACATAGCATGCAACAAGGTCTGACAATTAGGTCTGGATCTCTCAGATGGTGTAACTTAGCAAGTTGTGGAGTTGGACAAGTCAAGAGGAGTATCATGACTACTACATTCCAGAGATTGAGCCTTCGGTGATGAATGATTGAAAATATATGAACATCTAAATGTTGGGTTCTTGATAGATAGAGTAGATTGAGGAAGAACTGATCGATAGAGCATCAGACCTTAATCTGGATGAGAAATTAATGGTGATCAAGCTATTTGAGGGATCATATATGGTTGGATGACTTGATTGCTAACTTCTATGCATATGTCTTTGATACGCATCACATATTAAGCATGGATTTAGCTGACAGATCAATGTTTTGTAAGTATCTTGAGTATTCTGGTTGTCGACTAGAAAGATGTTGAAATCCTTGGTGTGGATATATATACCAGATAAATTTTAGTATAAAGGTGTGTGTGTGGTATGATAATGTGCAAGGAAAGGCAGAGATAAGTGTGGAAGCAGTAATACAAGTCCAGTATGTGACAAAACAACAATACTAAAGCAGAGGAAGAATGAAGTGCATTAGATCAGTATATTGAGCCTAACTAGAACTGAACCTTAGCATATGTGGATGCCTCTCATCAGTTCAAATACCTGGTTACCTTCTATAAACCTTGTAGATAGTGAGTCTCTTGTAGGCAGTGTGCCTCTTGTGAGTAGTGTACTCGGGCAGTGAGCCCTAATTGGCAAGTGCCATTTTTGTACTTCTTATTCTTTTAACAGAGAATGCAATCTTGGGTTAGTCACCTCGTGGTTTTTCCCTCTACAGGGTTTTCCACGTTAAATCCTTGTGTTATGTGTGTTGATTTCATTTCTGCTCTCATGATTATTTATGCTCATGTGTTTTGAGGCTACTCAAATTATAAAAGGAAAAATAAAGTAAATTTATAAGAGATAATTGATTTACCCCCCCTCTCAGTTATCTACATTGTTTCCAACAATTGGTATCAGAGCCAAGTTCCTCTAAATAGCGCCTAACAGCTTGAGGAAGATCTGGGAATCTCAATGGATATGTATGGTATGAAGGAACAACTTCAGTCTGCCCTAGATGATCTTGAGAAATCTCACTCTGAAGTCAATAACTTGAGAGAAAGACTCAAACAAGCTGATGATTTCATAAATGAGCTAAAAGAAAAACTGAGTATCTCTGTTAAAAAGAGAAAGGAACTTCTTCAACAATTAGCAAGTCAAAGTGAAGCCAATGATACTAATGAAGATCTGAATGAGAAAAACAAGCTATGTGAGAAGCTATCAAAAGAGGTTATTATGGTAAGGCATGAAATGGAATCAAGGGTTATGAGATTCACCCAAAAAATTGAAGAGAAAAGAAAAATTGAAGATAACCTAAAACAATCTCTGAAGGAGAAGTTAGAGGACTGCCACAAAATAGACAGAATAATCAGACATCTAGAATTTGATCTTGAAGAAGCTAGAGATAATGAAGAACAACTTGAGAATTAGATTGACACTCTTAAACAAGATCTTCAAACAACAAATGAATACAAAGAAAAATTCAAGATAAGCTCAGATCAACTTGAAGTTCTTCATGAAAGCTAAAAGAGGGTAGATGACAAGTGTGGTTTGGGTTATGATAAATGTGAAAGCGCTGAATCTAGTCAGAAGAGCTCTGGATTAGGAAATCAAAGAAACAAGCCTAGAAGACCTTCGGTAAGGCAGCCAAATGCTCAAAGATATCCATCCTTCAATGGATACTACTACAATTGCAGCAACTTTGGTCATAAAGCAACTCATTGCAGAAGAGGAATAAATTAGAATAATTCATCCTTCTCCAGACAGTGTTTCAACTGCAATAGGTATGGTCACAATTCTCATGAATGCAAATATATGCAAATAAACAATTCATTCAATGGTAGATGCTTTGCATACAATAGAATGTGACATATGGCTAATCAATGTAGATCAAGAGGATTTCAGTCAAATATGCAAAGAAATGTTGTTTGCTACAATTGCAATAGATCTAGTCATATTGCCAAATTCTGTAGAAGTAAGAATCAGGATAAAAAGGGTATCATGCATCATAACCAAAATCAAGACAAAGGAAAAGGAAAAGTGAATGCGGATGAAGTTCAAAGCGAGATGAACAAGATTTAGGTGAAGAGAAGTACAAAAAATGTTGGGGATGGATTTGCACGAGAATCTGGTGCTGATACTCCTTCCGGAAACTAAATAGATGAGCTTTGGCTCAGGGGGAATCACAAAGGAAAATAAATTCCCCCAGCCAGTCAATTGGTGCCTAAATTTGGCACATGGAATGTTGCAGATTAAAGGGTTCTCAGAGAAATATCTAAATAACCCTTGGTAAAAATATGAAAGATCCGCAAGGAGTTTTGAAGAGTTTAATCATCCAAGATTGATCCAGTTTGATAGCCATCTGGTAAAAGTAGGATTTTCACAGTTAGATCCGGTATGATTCAAAATTGAAATATCTTGATCTGTGGATAAATGACATGATTGGAGGAAAGGAGATACATTGTCAATTATCACTAAAAATAATTCTAAGTGCATCTCAGTGATTCGGAAAGATCTCTCTCAGAACAAGGCAACCGGAATAACTTAAGTTGTGTATTTTTTTGCAATAGGAAATTAGGGTTTGCGTAGAGATAAAAGGGTTCTTTTACTTCATCATTTGTACATTTACATTCAAGAAGAAGAAAGGAAGAGATCTACATCAAGGTTGTTAAAACCTTCTCAAAGATCAACCACAGAATCTGATTCAACTAGCAATCTTTTCCGGCTCGTATTGTGAAGCCTAGAAGTGTAAAAAGATATTTCCATTTCTGAATATCTCTCTCTGAATCTTTTGCAAAGATGGCTACTCCAATGGTTGTTAAGATCACTAATAGGCTGCACCCAAAGTTCAAGAAACACCCCTACAAATCCCTAGAAGTTGATCCCTTAGGTGTTATTTCTAGCATTCTGCATGTGGTTATGCATGTAGAAGATGTTAGGGTGTACATCCACACCAATATTGAGGAATTTGGGAAATCCAAGCTGATGGATATCTATCATAAACATTTAATAGATGAAACTTTTGAACTCAAACCTCAATACAAGGTCCTCTGGGATAAGCATTTTGGACATTGCATCCACTTTCCCTTTTTTGTAGAAGATGAATGGGTCCGGTATGTTCTTAGAAAAATACATGACAAATTCATGTGGTTGATGAAGCCCTTGAAGATAACAAAAGATGCCATTAGGGTAGTAACTGGATTGCACTCATTCGGTGGGTTGTCTACACTCAAATCTATCAAGAACCAGACAATAAGTGAAGCTACCGGATCAAAATTTGACAAAAGAGAAATGACAATAGACGATATCATAGATTCGGATATCAAATTTGCCTCTATGATAATTGGTTATAAAATCTATCATTCCAATAGGGAGAATTCTATGTCCAGAACTGCAATATATAATGCATATCAGATGCTAAGGGAAAATGTAGATTATGATCTACGCGACCTTCTCCTGAACCAATTGTTAGAAAACTTACAGAAGATCAAGAAGGACAAGAAGAACTCATTCAAGTATGGTGGCTTAATACTATGTTTGTTCTTTTACTACATGAATGAGCTACCCGGATCAAGTGGTTGGGTATGGCAAAATGACAGACCAATTGCCATACAAATTAGAGACTATATGTATGGGCTTGGTGATGCCAAGGCTCAAAGTACTACACTCTAGGGATACTTTAAGAACTTTCAAAGTATGACGCAGGCAAGAGAAATAATTCCTCAAACCATAGTTGAAAAATATAAGGATACAATATGCTTCATGGTTGACACTGATCAATGCCTAATGGAAGTAGTTGAGCCCAGAACAATATGGATAATGCCAATGGGCTATGAAGTAGATGAGAAAATCTTGGAGCTACATGTTCAACACCTGCTGAGTCAACCTAAGGACCCTGAGGTAGAAAGGTTTGGAACCTTTCAAGAATTAAGTGTAAAGATACATGTTGAACTAAGACAACCAGAAATAAAAAGGAAAGTCAGAAAGGAAGTAGAGGAAATTGCCAAAAAATATGGCATATTAAAAGAGGCAGTTGATTCAAACATAGAGAAAATAGAAAGAGTTGAGAAAGAAAGACAAGAAGCAGAAAAAGAAACTGTTCCAGTGCAAGCCTCGTCTCAGACTAGATCCTCCAAGCTCTACACCTACCACCTCTAAGAGCTCAAGAGCCTCCAAACCGAAAGCCAAGACATTTGAAAAGGGTGAAAAGAGAACAAAAACAAAGGCCACAAGGTCCTACATAAGCCAAAAGGATGATGAAGAAACAGAGTCTGATGAGGAAGTTAAGAAAATGAAGAAGAAGAAGAAAACATTTGGGGAATCCTCTGCCAGCAAAAACAAAGAAGTTGAGGTAGAAGAATTTGTTGAAAGGCCCACTCTTTCTATTGATGGTATCATCAAGGCAATCACTGTGCATGGGAACTTGGAACTAGTCACAGAATTTTGTGAAGATTATAGTGATACTGACAAAAGAATTTTGGAGGAAGCTATAGTCAAGTACCTAAACATATATAATAAAGCATTCATTGAAATCATTTCTCTAATTCCCAAAAGTCTAGAGAAGGTACTTGAACTTAGAAAAGAGAATGCCAAGGAAAATGATTTAGAGATCTGGGAACAAATTGCAATTCAGCCGTATCCTTCCATTACTCCAAAACAAATGACCATGATCTTTAAGGACTGCAAGGATGAGTTCTAAAGCAAAGAAAGAATAAATAAACTTATGCTTGGAGAGACTGATTAGGTGGAAAAAGAAAAAGAAGACATCCTCTGAAATGCCTTCAAGAGATTCAATCTTCCTATTATAAAGGAAATAGATGAAGAACCTTCTACCATGGATGTTTAAGGATTAAATACATCAAAAGAAGAATCTACTGAGAAAAATGCAGAAGAGCCAAAAGAGATAGATGAGGAGAAGTATAAGGACTTGGATTCATCTATTCTGGAAGATGAAATCCATGAAGAAGTTAACATCTCTCCTATGGATCCCCCTGCAGACTCAAGTACTATAGGAGAAGGAAGAGAAGAGAAATTGAGTCAAGAAGACGAGTTAAAGGGAAGAGAAGAAGAACAAACAGAGAAGATCCCTGATGACAGTTCTAAGGTTGCAAAAGGAAAGAAGACTCAATCTCTGACAAGAGACACTATAGAGGCAGTAAAGAACTTCTTGAACAAAGAAATAGAAGAGATAGATGAACCAAAATTATTCCAAGGACCACTAAATTTTGATTCCCTCTCTCCAGTCTAGATAATGAAGGTAACATCTTTTGCTCAAGCTAAAGCAAAAGAAAAGATTATAAAGTCTCACATGGAAGACTGTGAGCTGATCGAGATTGCATCTGGTGTGCTAGAGAAGATCATGCCATCCTTTCAAAAGGATCCTTCAGCCTCTCCATCCGGTAACTTGAAATCTCTAGTTAACTCTGTTAGCACCCATTTTGATTCTTTGCAGAAATCGGCAGAAGAGAGTCTGAAAAGAATTTTTGGAAAAGAGATTCACTGAACTACAAGGACTCATAGCTAATAATAGGAGGACCTTGGATATTGGGATAAACAACCTAGAAGATGCTCTTAAAGGTGGTGGAGAAATGTATAAATTTTGTCTATCCTGGTCTAAAGTGACAGAGGATTTTGAAAAGAAGGTGAAAGACCAAGAAGGTAAAATGTCAAGTTTATCTTAGAATTTTGATCCCCTCACCACATCCATAATGAATCAAGAGTGCCAGGCTATTGCTATTATAAATAAAAGAAAGAGGCTTGAAAAGGAGAGGAAGAATATAATAAGTAGGATGAGTGAACTTAGAGGGATAATTATCCCTAAGTTAGAGGTCATGCATGAAGCCCTAACTAATGCTCAGACCATAGCTCGGACCAGTGATCCAACAGACTTAAGAAGGGCATAAGCTTATGCATTTTTGTTGAGTGGTCACGTCTTAATTTTGGATAGGATGAAGCAGAGTCGAGCAATAGAATTTGTACAGTTGAAGACCACCTTTGCGGATATACTTAAGTTTATGTAAGTATAACATGTATATATACTTATGCAGCTATGTATAGGTTGATTTTTGCAAATTTTGGTGTGCGGATTCTGCCCTTTGCTATTGATGTCAAAGGTGGAGTGAGGAGTAGTGAAAAATGTGGAATCCAACTAAAGGGGAGCTCCGGTAAAACAATACATAAGATAGAGCATCCGCTAAGGGGGAGTTTACTGTAACACTTAGTCATTTTTCACTAAGTGTTGCCATCAATGCCAAAGGGGGAGATTGTTTGCAAGAGACACTGTGTGGCTTCATGAGTGTTGTCATTGATGGCAACAAAGTCTTTCCCACACATTCGCAACACATAGTATGCCTATACCAAAAGACAGATTGAAGAGTGTTTTGGTCTGGTGAGCAAGAATAGAACATACAGTAAGGTCTGACAATCAGGTCCAGATCTCTCAGATGGTGTAACTTAGCAAGTTACAGACTTGGACAAGTCAAGAGGAGTATCATGACTATTACATTCTAGAGATTGAGCCTTTGGTGATGAATGATTGAAAAGATATGAACATCTAAGTGTTGGGTTCTTGACAGACAGAGTAGACTGAGGAAGAACTGACCGGCAAAGCATCAGACCTTAATCTGGATGAGAAATTGATGGTGATCAAGCTATTTGAGGGATCATACATGGTTGGCAAACTTGATTGATGAATTCTATGCCTATGTCTTTGATATGCATCACATATTAAGCATGGATTTAGCTGACAGATCAGTGTTTTGTAAATATCTTGAGTATGCCAAAGTTTTGTGTCAATTTTGTTTGAACTGGCCTGCATCTACTAAAAGCATAGAATATCAAGCTGACTCTATTGAGTCACAACTAATTCATGTGTCCAAGGTATATGATCCTTTGAAAGATAAAGATGGAACCATTAGGGTCCAAATAGAAAATATCCATACTCAGTTGAGGCAACTCTTGGATCAAAGGGAGTAGGTAAAGAATGAAATTGGACAATTGAGAGAAGTTGTGAGCATGAGACTAGCAATTTTGAGTGGCATTCTTGCAGAAGCTGAAAATGTTGCACAAAAAGTGAACATGCTAGCCACTCAGGAGGAAGCAAAAGATTTATACATTCAATTTGAAATTCAACTACACATCTTATCTTTTGCAAAGAAGAACTGGGACACTACACTTGCTCAATTGAAGGTGATCTATAAGAATGTTCTACCTTCCAAGTAAATAGGAAATTATATGAAGGTAAGACAAATTTTGATGATTTTGAAGATATGCAGAGAATAAGTTAGGAGTAATAAGTGACAGGCACTCTTTATATCATCCATGTGTATCTCAAGGAAAATAAAGAACTAATTTTGGCTAACTTTAGTTTTTAAGAGATAGAGAATACTCCTTAGGGGTAGTTGATTAATATAAGGTGATGAGAAATATTCACACATAGGGAGACTGGTTACTTTTTCCAGGACAGAGGAAGATCACTAGTCATTTGCCATTGATGTCAGAGGGGGAGAAATATATGTATATTAGGTCAAGTGTTGCCATCAATGACAAAGGGGGGATTGTTGCATATGGGTTGTCATTGATGTCAACAGTGGTATTGAGTGTTGCAGTGTGGAGGGTTGTAAGTGATATCCTTAGAGATATCAAAGGAGATTGCAGTAGTATGAAGACCAATGAAGAACAACAGAATAAGTGATCAGAAGTATTATGAGATAGTCATGTAAAATAATGAATATATGGTCAAAGGAGCAGACAAGGAAATTTTATCAAAAGAGTTGTGAAGTAAAGGAGATGGATAAATATCATTTATAACTAGTCATGCCATATCTTCTGAAGTTCATGTGTAAGTCCATATCTTTGATATATTTATGCATGAAGTCAATGATGAGTATAGTTGGATTCATGCTATGGACTTATGATGCTTTCTGCATGATAAAGAAAGACGTAAAAGATTCAAGGAAATTGTCTAAGTGGAATACAATTTAGGAAAGGTAAGGGCCTATGGATTGTACTAATGTTTAGATATTGAACTTAGTTATTTATGCTTCAAGTTTGAGGTCATAACATGTACCACATGATGTTTTAGAGATAGAAGTGTGAAGATAGTGTTGAAACATGATAAGTACAGTCACAGGGAGACAAGAGAATGCTCCACACTTCTTCACAAATGAAGATATGATGTTACGGTTTGGAGGACAAGTAGATATGAGTATCAGGTATGCATGTTTCAAGTGTTAATATGTACCGTAGTTGTTTCTCCAGTATCAGTTGTGCGAAGACATGCCTTGGTGCTAAGTGAAGTAAGCAAAGGAAGATAGCTGAGGTTACCATAGTTTAGTACACAAAGATAATTGGCCTTGCAGATTGAGTGATAAGCTCATAAGGCTAGATGGTATGCATTGTTCAAGTTTCAAAAGATTAAGTTCACCGCAAGTAAGGTTTTCATTGTTTTATCTTAAGATTGTGTAAGTAGAGGTTATTAAGGACTAGCATTAGAGATCAAGCATTTACGCCAACAGGAAATATCTAGAAATGATAAAAGAAGTATACATGAATGTTTTACAAGGCATATAATGTTCATTATGTAGTCCTCATGATATAATTTGTCCCCTCTGGTACCTCTTTTGGACTGGAGCTAAAATGTAAGAAAGGGTAAGTGTTTGTTGTGATGACCTGATATATGCTGATGGTTATGTTGTATATTTTGCAGTGTGCACCAATGTGGAAGAATGTGTCAAGGTAATATAGGACCTGATTATGTCTTGCTCTTGAACCACATTAGAATTAAATCACTTACTACATATGTTTGGGAGTTCACTATTATGGGTTGTACATGTTTCTTGCTACATGTTTCATCTTGGCTAACCAAGGAGAAAATTTTTAAAGCTTGAGGAGGATATAAATGTAAAATCAAAGTTGTTGAGTGATTGATGAATGGTGTGGTGTATGATTCCATTGATGAATGGTGTGGTGTATGTACAAATAAAGTTACTGTAGAAGCAAAATTCATTATGAAATGTAGACTGGATTAGTTTGATGAAATAGGATATTGTTGTAGAGGCAAGTATTGGCAAAGTAATGATGGAGAAGAGTTTCTGAAGTTGTTTGGTTGTGGTGAAGGTTGATAGTGTAGTCATGTAGATGAGAGATTGTTGTGCAGAAGCTGAAGTGATTAGCAGCCTGTTATATAAGCTAGATAAGTTGTGTACTACAGATATTGAATAATTATTGTGTAGAAATTGTAAGTGTTTAGGGAGTTGCAACTTCCTTTGGTTTTTAGCCCATAAATAATATTGTAATCCTATTTTACTTGCGATGCTAGATTTGGACAGTAGATCCAAGCAGCTTGCTCATTGTGGTTTTTCCCTTCTAGGGTTTTGCACATAAATATGGTGTTATGGATGTGTGATTCTGTATTAATGTGCTTTTCTTGTTTAATTTTTAAAATAGTTCGACTGCAATTTAAAGGAAAAGAATTTGAGTAAGTACTAATTCACACTCCTCCCTCTCAGTACTTCTATGTGTTCAATAGTATGAACATAAAAGAAGAGAAAAAAAAACTAGAAATGAAATGTAGATAGAATGGTGGAGGAAGATGATTTGGAAGATGTTATAACGAGATATAGATTGTTGTCAAATAAAATAGAGGGGGATTCTAGTTTCAAGACACTAGGGTACTCATAGAGACATTGGTACAACCATGCTTATGTCCTGCATAGAGAAAAATAAATTGGAACTTAATAGAAACTAGAGGAACAATAGATGGAATATCTATGTTAATGTTTTTATAAATGAACTAATGCTAAAAAGAAATGGGAAGAAGTGGAGATTCAATCACCACATTTTATGTTGGAGATTACTATTGAAGAAGTAGATTATGTCTATACCCATGAGTTAGAAAATGGTTAAGACTACTTGGGAGGTTGCCAAGGAGACCAAACCCCAAATTTAACCTTTCAACTCAATGATAATCAATAGTATAGGTGTGAGTGATTAGAAAATGTTACTATGGTTAGCATGATATAAAATAGATGTGAGATACACTATATGATGTTGGAAACAAGGGAAATGGAACTCTAAGGTAAAGTGCCAATGCATGTCATTAGAAATATTGAATAAGAAATTATAAATCTAAATGGTAAATATGAACAAGATAAAATTTTTTTAATGCAACAATATAAGAGGAGAGGAAGGGATTCTAATTTATTCATACTGACATTCAAATTATTATCCAAAATGGAAAATAAAATCTAAAGCCAAGTGATGGCTTCGAAGGATATTTCTCAAAATATGTCATTTAAGTTTTAGAGGAGAAATATAGACACCCATAAGGAAAGATCCTCCTTGAATCAAAATAGAATAAGAGGGAGGAATCTTGATAAAGGAAGGAGAGAAGAGAAAGACAAGTGAAGGAGATCAAGAAAGGAACTAATTCATGTGCATCCGTTAAGAAGAATAGGAAGAAGACTTCTTTAGTTTTCATTTGAATTTGTAAAATGTAAACTACATATAAATGGAAATGGTGAAAACCCACAACAATAATGAAAAGATGAATTATTTTAATGGCTTCTTGATAAAAAAATATGAGTCTAGGGGCAATGTGCCCCAGTGAGGGTTCAACGACAAGACCCCTAAAAGCCATAATTAATAGTTGGCATGAGTTTTCCACAGTCCATGAAATTTTGTTGAATGTTTTTGGATTTAACTATGTATATTTTTCTTGACATTTCAAAACACACTCAGTGATCCATCATCAGGAAGAGGAATATAATGACTTGGATTTCAGACTTGGTCATTTAAAGAAACAAGGGGGGTGTAAGAGTTGGCTATGAAAGTAGCCACCCAAGATATAGGATCTTCATGAAATCACAAGAGAGACCAAATGAGAGAATAATTCTATTCTATAAAAGAATGCAAATTATTATTTTAATGTACATGATATGCCTTACTTATAAAGGTAAGGATGAGATGTAGGATGAAGTAGCCTTATGACAAGTGTCTTAATCCTATGACATGAGACAACTAGAGGATAAGATGGCAACTAGTTGATAAGATCGCATGACAACCTAGAATTATCTAGACTTATCCTAAGTAAACTTAACATGTGAACATGTGTGAATAGGACTAACTAATAACTAGTTAGATAATGTGCATAGTTCACACTATAAAGGGAAGCTTGATCAGTAATAACCATGTTCACGCCAACGCCCCCCCTTAAGTGCAACTTAGGGAGAAGTAGATAAATGCAAAGATGAGTCCTGGCTACTAGACCATGTTAGGTACCCATGTACAAAAAATCTCTCACAAATAGAGAAAAGGAGAAAAACCCATAGGAAAACCCCCTCTCCAAAAGAGAGAAAACATGAAAGTGAAAGAAGTGATGGAAGGAAGGACTCAACATGACCCCTCAAGGACTACTTCTATCACAAATATATAGTCAAGTAACTCCAATAGGAGAGAAAGAAAGAGATGATAGATCACTTCTACAAAGAAGTAGCTCCTATGCTAATGAATTATTGAAGACATAATACAATCCACTACCTACAAACAACATTTCTCCCCTTAGGAAGAAACAAATCCAATGGTTGATGTAGAAGCAACTCCCACATCATGGATGAAAAGGGAATCCAAATTAATATGTGTTGTCATGTCCCCTTTATAGTAAAAATAACTTGGTGAAATTATTAGTCCATTTCTATTTCCCATGGGCTAATGTAAATCAAAAGCAGAAATATTTTATTTAATATTTTAATTGTAATCCCACAAATTAAGGATTTATTATTTTCGAGAGCAATTAAATATTAAATATTTTTATTTAATTGCACAAGTGGGGAAATGGGGTTTAATGAGGTGTAATTATAACTCCCAAGATAGAATTTAGAAGATTTTATGACAGTTATGACAAGATTCTATGAGAGGTTGTCATAGTGGGAGTTATTTTCTATTTTTAGAGAAGAATCTTGCATGGGCTATTTTGGTGAGCATCTTTGGAGGGAATTTGTTGGAAATTAAATTATTTTAATTTAATTTGCAAGAGAGGGATGTTTGGATTTGGATCCATTATAAATATGCAAGTATCTTGTTTCACAGGGATTGCTTGATCATTTTTACAACCTAATTTTCTTGTTTGAGCACTTGTGCTTGGATTTTCTTCAGTGGACAAAAACCCATTGGAGTTGGAGGCTTGTGGATGAAAACCCATCAGTCTCAATTGGTTAGAGGATGAAAACCTTTGGTTATAGAGAGTGACTCCATACAGGGATTGCACTGGGCTTCAAAGGATTGTGCAGTTTCAATAGTTTTGCAGTATTGTGTCTGCAGGTTGTTTTGTTGTAGTTTTGGTAATTTCCAGTGTGTTGTGTAGTGTTTCTGTAGTGTTGTTGAGTATTTTTATTTTCCATGGTCATTTGGTATCCATTCCAAGCGTCTAGGAGTGATTCTTTTTAGTTGGGGTTTGATTTGGCATTGTTTTTGGCAATTTTTAGTAGTGTAGTTTTGCATATTTTGTGTAGTTTGCAGTGGATTTTCAGATATTTGTGTTGTAGATGTTTTTTCTGTTGTAATTAGTGTTTCAGACCTGATCATATGTTAATTACATCAGAAGAACCAATAAAAATCAGTTTGTGGTGTTTCTAGCATATTTGGTGTAATTTCTTGTTTGACTAGTTAGCTAGTCTTAATTTTTTTGTTGCAATTTTTAGTGGAGCTTATCAAAATTTATTTTCAGATCTGATTTTATGTTAAAATATCAGTTTGGAATATTACAGTGGTATCAAAGCATGATCTTGCTAGCCTATAGGGTACTGAGTTGTTGATCATGGGAGCATTCTTCAAATCCATTTTGAGGAGTTTGGAAAATGATGTTTTAGTTTCCACAATATCAATATGGTTTAATGAATATTATATGAAATGTATAATTTTAAAGGCAGCCCTCACTTTTTATGAATATGCAGAAATCACTGGGAAAGATTTGCCTAAAGAAGGAGTGGTTCTCAAAACTTTTGAACAGTACCTTTCAGAGGGAAAATTTGAAGTATCATTTGAAGATTATTTCATGAGAAGAAGAAAGGAAGAAGTTAAGATGGAAAATGCTATAAATAGCAAAAATCAAGAAGATGCTAAGGAGCATGATACAAAGGAAGGTTCAACAGTCATAATAGCAGAACCATAAGAGCTAGAAAAGAAGGACATAGAACCAAAAATGGTGATTGTAAAGCATAAAGAAAAATTAGGTTTGCAAGAAATTGAAAGGAAGCAAAGCTTGGAGAAATCCACCATACAATTTGAAGCTAAAAATTGTTTGGAAATATAATATGTTTATTTTAATTCTAATGATTGTACATGTCAAGAAAATATTGATGAAATTGAGGAGGAGAAGACATCTCTTGTTATTTGTGAAGAGTCCAAGATGGAGGGACATGCACCAATTCATGCACGATCTTCTAAACTTCCAAATGGTGAGCCATTGTTTGATTTGTAGAGTAGCATTGTGGATGGGTATGAATTTGAGAAGAATATTTTGGTTAGTCCTAATTCAATGGTTTTGAGTCACAAAAATGGGGTTGTTGAGGATATCTCAATGAACTCTCTTTTGAGCAAATGAGGATGAACATATTATTTGCAGCCCAAGGTATGCAATTATTTCAGATTTGTCTCCTTCTATGTCACTACAAAATTCTTGTCATCATGGAAAGCATGCTAAACAAGGTGATAGAGTGAGAGATACAACTTGCAGTATAGGGCATGAGGACTCTTTGACTCAAGTCCAAATTTGTGTTTTCATATGGGATATAGGTAATCTCTTGAGGATTAAATTAGTTGGAGGCATTACTGAGTTCTCCATCTCTTCCATTTGGAATGAAAGGAATTTTATGAGGATTCATATCGGGTTTGTTGTGCTTTCTAATCACCTTATGAAGGATCAATGTTCACATTTTATGGGTCACTTGTGCAATCCAAGTACCACACTTGAAGAAAATATTTTCGGTAATGGTCAAATGGAGATAGGCAAATTGAGATGTTTATCATGGCAATGTGGTAAGGAAAGAAGGTGTCAATTTGATGTTGAAAATTTTATTACTAAGCATGGCATGGTACTTTTAGGACCAAGCTTCATAGAGGTTTTCTACCATTGGATGTATGGAGGAGTTTACAAGAAGGACAAGATTCAAAAAGATGGCCTCATTGTTACTAGCATCAAGAAGGTTGCAAAGTTATCATGCTTGGATCATATCAACGAAACTTCAAACATGAAGGACAATGGAATGCAAGAAGTATTTGATGAGCCAATGAGGTAACCAACTCTTATCTTATTTTTTTCATTTCAGATTTCTCACATCCTTTTGTGGAAGGGTATGGTGTTTTAAGGGAAGTTGATTGGGCTTTATTAATGCAAAGGTGTGGCTTCATTCAAGTCAAGAACATGAAGTTGATAGTTGTAGAAAATGGGTTTTCTATTTATGGTAGAAGATTCCAGTATGTTTTAGAGTTTTCTATGGATTGCATTGAGTATTTGTGCTTAACACTTACTGCACTATGTGTTTATGAGGAGGAGTTCCAAGATGACCCTATTGAAAAATATGCACATGAAATGGACACCTTGCTAGATATAGATGTCAAATTTCAGCTTGCCAAAATTTTCAAATCAGAAACCTATGCAGGAAATATCAATTTGATCATATATGACCATGAGGAAAATGATGTGAATGATCACATGGTTCTATGGTTGCAACCTAAGAGTCAAGTACCAGGAGCCATAGGATGTCACTTCCGATATGAATATGGTAATGGAGCAATCCTGAGCTCTGGTAAGAAACACAATGTACTTTATGTTATTCAACTGCTTCCAAATCCACAAAGAATGGTGTTTAGTAATATGTTCCCAGGATCACCATTAGATAGAAGATTCCAACATGTCATAGAGTTGGAAATTGATTTTCATCAGAAAAATTTGAGGAAGAATGATGTCACATACTTGGGCCATGTCACTAGTGCTCAGGGCATACATGAGGATACAAGACAAGAAGCATTGGAAGGGATTGAAAAGGTAAACAAGTCATGTTATATACTTATAATTTCATATTTCTTACAAGAATTGTTTATAGGATGTGATGATTTAGGAAAAGGAGTTGTTTTGGTTATAATGCAAAGGAGAAACTCCATAAAATTTGAAAGCATGAAGCACAAAGATTCAGGAGATAGTCTCAAGTTCTTCTCAAATCCACTTGTCTTGTATGATCAACAACAAAAATAGAATTTCAGAAGTATACAAATATTTGTGGAGAGATTTTTAGTCCTTTCATGGTTGTCCACCAATCCTACATCAGTCACATTGATGATTATTACGCAGGTTTGCCATTTTTGTAGTTGTTACATCATTTGCATGTTGTTGATTTTGATAAATTCAGTTATGAACAACTGTAGATTGATGTGTTTGGAGGAAGTATCCTTGCATGATGATGTGACAAGAAGGTATACAATATTAGTGAACACTAATCAATCCATCATAACTCTAATTTGGAGAAGATTCAGGGAAGTTGTTCCAGTAGTGCAGTATATGAGTGTTGCTTGCAGGTTTCCAATGAAGTTGTGTGAAGATTTGTGGGTTTTGTGTATTGGGGAATGTGTTTCTATTGTAGATTAATTTCATGCTACTATAGATCATTTCATATTGTTATTTTCCGCACTCATATCAGCTTCAGAAGTTGCGGTTTTCATCTTTCAGTTTGGAGCAAAACAATGTTGGCAATATTGTGTGATTTGGAGTTTTTATTTGACAGTCATGGGATTTTTATGTTATGGACATTATAACATGATTATTGCATTGGTGTATATGAAAATGTATGGTAATCCTTGGAATAAGAGTGATGAGTCACAGAAATGGGCTGACAAGTTGGTGCTTGTAGATAGTCTCATTTGGCACAAGGATAGAATCTTTCCAACTTTTTACACTAAAATGAAGCAGAATATTTTGTGGAGGAATCTTGAGGAGGGAGTTCTCAAAAATGCCAAGGAGTACAACATCTTCTATAAAAATATGGTAAATCATGTTATTCCAGTAAGTTTGTTGCAGCCATTGCTTACCTCTTATCAAGATTGGAAAAGTGTTTACATGGACATCATCTTCTATTTTGATGAGTTGTTGTTTGGAGATTCATTTTTTGATGATTTGTGGTGTATATGTTGCTGTTATATGATGCTACTTATTGCTCCTCTACTGAACACTTGCTGTTATAAATTAGTCCATGAATCTGAAAGCAACGCCTCTTAGGTTGAGGTAAAGTATGGGCCAATTGTTGTGCATTCCTGTAATGTATATTTCAGTACTTTGGAGGTAAGAGAAGTAACTATTTCTCAGTTTCATATTTTCTATAATGGAGAGTACATTGACAATTGTATTAGTCCTACAAGTAGAAAAAAAACATATTTATATCATTGGGAGAAGTTGTAGGAGTTTCAATTTTGTCTTATCTCATGCTAGTGCATTTGACAAGTTTACTAAATCTTTGTGGGAATATGTGGATCAGATGGAGTATGAGAAAGAATGCATCAAATACTTACATATTCAAGAGCTCAGATTGCATAGATATTATTGTTTGATTCATGGCATTGGTAGAAATGAATCTAAACTTTTAGGTTTTCACAGTGTTCTATGGTAAGAATTGCAACATCTCACAGGTACATGATCAAGGCTTTCTATGCAGTATAAAATAATTTGGAAGCATCATGGTTTTAATTGCTTGAGGACAAGCAATTTTGATGAGTGGAGATTTGTCATGTCCCCTTTATAGTAAAAATAACTTGGTGAAATTATTAGTCCATTTCTATTTTCCCATGGGCTAATGTAAATCAAAAGGGGAAATATTTTATTTAATATTTTAATTGTAATCCCGCAAATTAAATATTAAATATTTTTATTTAATTGCACAAGTGGGGGAATGGGGTTTAATGACGTGTATTTATAACTCCCAAGATAGAATTTAGAAGATTTTATGACAGTTATGACAAGATTCTATGACAACATCTATGACAGGTTGTCATAGTGGGAGTTATTTTCTATTTTTAGAGAAGAATCTTGCATGAGCTATTTTGGTGAGCATCTTTGGAGAGAATTTGTTGGAAATTAAATTATTTTAATTTAATTTCCAAGAGAAGGATGTTTGGATTTGGATCGATTATAAATATGCAAGTTTCTTCTTTCACGAGGACTACTTGATCATATTTACAACCTAATTTTCTTGTTTGAGAACTTGTGCTTGGATTTTCTTTAGTGGACGAAAACCCATTGGAGTTGGAGGCTTGTGGGAGAAAACCCATCAATTTCAAGTGATTAGAGGATGAAAACCCTTTGGTTATATAGAGTGATTCCATACAAGGATCACATTTGGCTTTAAAGCATTGTGTAGTTTCGACAGTTTTGCGGTATTGTGTCTGCAAGTTGTTTTGTTGTAGTTTTGGTGATTTCCAGTGTGTTGTGTAGTGTTTCTATAGTGTTGTGGAGTATTTTTATTTTCCATGGTCATTTGGAATGCATTCCAAGCATCCAGGAGCGATTCTTTTCAGTTGGGGTTTGATTTGGCATTATTTTTGATAATTTTTAGTAGTGTAGTTTTGCATAGTTTGTGTAGTTTGCAGTGGATTTTTAGATATTTGTGTTGCAGATGTTTTTTCTATTGTAATAATTGTTTCAGACCTGATCATATGTTATTTACTTCAGAAAAATCAATAAAAATTAGTTTGTGGTGTTTCTAGCGTATTTGGCGTAATTTCTTGTTTGACCAGTAAGCTAGTCTTGATATTTTTGTTGCAATTTTTAGTGCAGCTTATCAAAATTTATTTTCAGATCTGATTTTATGTTAAAATATCAGTTTGGAACATTACATGTGTGCCTTAGATTATAACTCTAATGTCCTCATGCTAGAAAATGATGTCTTCTCCAAATCAAGAATGTAATTCTCAATCAAGGAAGTAGAACTAGGAGAGGAAGGATAGTGAATTGTATTTGAAAACATAAAATATGTGATGACATCATGATCTTCAAAGAGGAGAGATAAATCCTCAAGTGTGTCCTCCAAATCATCAATGTGAGACTCCACAAACAAAGAAGTAATGCCTAATAAATAGGAATCCCAATGAGGTGGATAAGGAAGACTCAAAATGGTCCCACTGCAAAGAATCACTAGAAGCTCTCAAAGAATCATCTCTGAACTCTAAAGTAGCAACAGGTGACGGTGGGGCAATGTTCTCAATAGGAGGAGAAGGAGAAGCAAGAGAAGTCTCTATGTCATCACAACATTCAAGACCTACAAAATATTCAAGCTCCTCTTCTAAATCATCATCATAGGGTACATTATATACATCATCAATGGGTATGAGGCAATCACTAGTAGTATCTTTTGGGAATGGAAAGATATGAGGGTCTCCATAGATTTCCCAAATCTTGGTCCAAAGTGTGTGTGGGCACTCAGTTTTTGAGATCTCTAAAAAAAATTAGGACTATAGTTGTACAAATCAATCCTATGATATGATCAAATCCAATTTCCCCATATATTTTTCTTATGAGGTGTATCTAGTTTAGGGATGAGTCCATAAAGATATGGAAAAAAGATTGAGTTGCCTACAATGTGTGAGGATACCTTTTCTTCCAAGACTCATAATTATCTTTTTTCATATTTACCACATAAGGATGAATACAAAATCCCATGATGTCTCCTCAAATGATTAGAGATCAAAACTCACAATATTACCCCCAAATTTTAATAAAACATGAGAATACCTATAGAAAAATGATTGCGGGACTTTATAATCATTCCAATTACAATTGCTACAAGACAAAACAACAAAGTGGTCTTTGCTTTTGGTACAATGCAAAACCCAAAATTAGGCTATAACTAAAAGTACAATTTTTGAGTAAAACTAGATCAAACTAATTACGAATCTGGCAAGTACTCTAAAAATTATGCATTTACAAAAAAATCACCAAAAAATGTTACCATATGAACTCGAACAAAGCCTTTGAAGTTCTAAAAATGGGAACTGCACAACAACAATGATGAAAAATGCAATTTCTGGATAAAACATGCACTAAAATCAAAATCTAATTCCACCACTATGAAGCCTACAAAACTTTGGACCAAATTAAAAAAAAATGTTTGAGAAAAGGTGCAAAAATGAGCAAGATATGAGCCTCTGAAGTTGGACTTCCAAAACAAAAATCAATCTGGAAGGGGGTATGAAAAAGAAGAATTTTTTTTTTGCCAAATTTGGTAGAACTACAACCAAATTTGGAGGTATGCTAAATGTGGATGTTCACCCTATAAATAAGAACCTTCTCCAAAATTGGAGGTTTGCTAGCTAAATGTAGACCCTTGCTAGTTTTGAAGATTTGCCAAAAACTTTGCCAAAAATGTTGAAGGCACCAAAAATGGTTGATCTGAGTTGACTAGAAAAAATAATAAAATAAGGCCGAATGGCCTATTCATTGCCCTTGGTACAATCTAAATTTTTTATTGAAAAAAATCTAAATATTTTCTTGAACACTAAAGTCTTTTAAAAAAAGGGGCAAGCCCTTAGGGGAGAGCCCATAGCTTTGATACCATGTAAGAGATGTCTATGAAGGTAGCCACCCAAGATTTAGGATCTTCATGAAAGCACAAGAGGGACCAAATGAGAATAAGTTTGTTCTATCAAAGAATGTAAATTATTGTTTTAATGTACATGACATGTCTTGCTTATAAAGGTAAGGATGAGATGTAGGATGAAGTAGTCATATGACAAGTGTCTTAATCCTATGATGAGACAACTAGAGGATAAGATGCCAACTAGTTGATAAGATCACATGTGTAGGATAATATCCCATGACAACCTAGAATTATCAAGACTCCTAAGTAAACTTAACATGTGAACATGTGTGAATAGGACTAACTAATTACTAGTTAGATATTGTGCCTAGTTCATAGTATAAAGGGAAACTGGATAGGTAATAACCCTATTCACACCAACAGGGGTGGTCAAGGGGAATCAAACATGAAGAAAAGGGGGGTAAGTTGGCAAACAACAACTAGAAATGAGGAAAGGTAGAGGGATGATATTTGTTAAAAAAAGTTAAAACAAAATTATAATTAAATATTCATACATAGAATCTAACCTATATTAATGTATATATTATCTATAAATATAATAAATTAAATACAAAGGCATATATATATATATATATATATGAAATTGGTTAAAAAATGTAAATGAGAAATTAAATATT
Source organism: Cunninghamia lanceolata (assembly GCA_027924645.1). Classification (NCBI taxonomy): domain Eukaryota; kingdom Viridiplantae; phylum Streptophyta; class Pinopsida; order Cupressales; family Cupressaceae; genus Cunninghamia; species Cunninghamia lanceolata. The sequence goes on along the minus strand of BSBN01000564.1, from coordinate 813,246 downwards.
ACAACCTATGTTATATTTATAACTATAAATATTTCAACCTATATCTAAAAATTAAATATTTAAAAATAATTAATTAAAACTACATATAATAAAATATCACCACCTATAGTTAATATATTATGCTTAAAAACAAATACAAACATATATTAAATTAAAAAAACTAAAAATATATAATATATTTTATATTCTATTAAATGCATATATATAATAACTTAAATAGAACATAAATATATATGAAATTAAAAAACATGTAAACCAACAATTAAATTATATATATATATATATATATATATATATATATATATATATATATATATATATATATATATGTCGATTGGGTCTGGTCTAGTGGTTAAGACCAGTTGGTCCTTATTGTGGAGACCAAGGTTCAAATGCCCCCAAAGACATTTTGGCTTCTAAATGGTTATGGCTCTATGTAAGTGACTCTTGGCACTCCAAGGTCCTTAAGTGGAGTGTGTTCGAATTCTGGTGTACTCTGGTCTTCGCAGCTCGATAGGTCATGGTAGCAATGGTTCACAATGACGAATCTACTGGTGGCAATTTGTGCCATAAGCGGCATGAGGGTAGACTTAGCAGGGTTGCACTGCTGGTGATCCATGCTGTAGTGGTGGTGGCACCGTTGGAGTGGGCTAGCCTAAAAATCCATCACTTACCAATCAAATACATACATACATACATACATACATACATATATATATATATATATATATCAACCTATATTTAAAAAATATTAAATATAATTAAATCTATATAATTAGATATTATAACCTATATAGCAAAAACAAATATTATGCTTAAATACCAATACAAATATTTATTAAATTAAAAAGAACATAAAAATATATAATATATAAAAACTATAAATATATTATAGTTAAATATAATGATATAAGTATATTAAATTATATATATATATATATATATATATATATATATATATATATATATATATATATATATATAAATATAAAATGTCAACACATAAACATGCCTATGTATAAATTATCATGCAAACATGTATGCTTATGACCATTTACACCCACACACATATACAAGCAAGCCTATATTTCTAAATGCATGTAGATAACTAGGTATTTAAATACATATTAATACAATAAATATAAATATATAAAAAATACCTATATGTATGGAGGAAAAAAGGAGAGAAGGGTGAGAGGTGAAGATCAAACTAAGGTGGTAAGGAAGGAGGCCACAAGGGGAGGGAAAATAGGGGGGAAGTAGGGGAAGGAAAGGCATGAAAGAGAGCTCAAATGTATAGAGGGTAGAGAAGCAGAAGGGGGGAGGGGCAGACTGTGAGGGAGAGGGTCCACATGAAGGGGGGTCAATAAAGGTTTCCAAGCTGGGTTTAGATGCAACCCTTTATCATGATTTAGATTATTAGGGTGACTTCTAATAAATATCGATTCCTTGAGTTTCCTTTTTAAAAATTGTCTTCCTTGACCAAAAATGTGGTATCCTCAAGGAAAATGTGATGTTTAGCATGGTGGGAGTGCTCTTCTAGGGCAAATTTTGAAATACGGTCATGTATTATGTCAATGCTATGTTATTTGATCCTAGTGCTGATAGATCGACCTATTTCTCCAATGTATGGCCTTCCACATGAGAAAGTGGCCTTGTAAACTCTTGATTTGAGAAACTTTTGTGTGGGGTCTTTAGAGAAAGGGATAAGTTTTCTAGTAATGTGAAGGGGTTTGAAATTGTAGGACAGGCCTTTCTTATGGAGGATTTTGGAGATTTTGTTGGAAAGGCATTCAATATAGGGGAGGGTGGTAACTTGAGGAAAATCAAGAATATCAGGCTTAGGTTTAGGATTAGCAAGATTTTTGGAAAGGGTAAAATCTCCAAAGATGCATTTATTCTAGTACTTGTTTAGCTTGAAAACTTGGTGTAGGTGGGAGAGCTTGTTGGTACTCATTTTGATCTTTTTGGCCTGGAGGTTGTTTTTGCATGTTGGAGTGTTTCTTCATTTAAACCCTATATCTTCTTTCCCATCGGCATGACCTCGCAGGCGTTTTGGCAATCAAGTTGGTGGTTGAGACGTGCCATCGGGATGACTTGTGTCATCAGGATATGTTTTTTCTGGTCCCCCGACGGGATTGTTCTTGCTGATGGTGTCATCAATGAGAGTTGGTCTATCGGCGAGGGTTCTTTTTGTTGCTCCGATGTCTTACATCTTGCTGACGGAGGATGTGTCTTGTTTGTTGCCATCAGAGTGACCTTCTGCATCAGATGGATGGTGGAGTGTTGGCCTGACAGTCTACCTCTGGCTGATGGAAGGTTAGTAGTTTTCAGGGTTGGTTTCAGTGTGACATGAGCTATCAGTGGATGAGTTTTTGGCTAGCCCGACGGGGTTAGTCATACCGATGAGGGTTTTGGAGTGCTATCACCAAGACTTTGGCTATCAGATGAGCGGGCAAGTGTTGGGCCGATGGCGTATGTTTGGCCGATGAGGAGTCATCGGTGTGTGTCTTGCCGAAGGGCTTTCATCGGAGTGATCAGCATTATTGGCAGAGAAATTTTTTGTCGCTCCGACGGATGGTGGTCTCACCGAAGACCTTGGGTTGGTGTTCATTAGGATAACATTGGCTATCAGATGGACTAAGGTGAGCTTGCCCGATGGTGTATGTCTGACTGACGGAGGTGGGAAGCAAAGGTTTCATCGGTATGACAATGTGTGTCGGCAGGAGGATTTTCAGCTGGGCCGATGGTAGTCGTCTTGCCGAAGAGGGTGTATTTTGCTTAGCCATTGAAGAGACTTGTAGATCGGCGAAGGTCTGGAGAGCTGGCCTGATGGTTCATCTCTAGCTGATGGAGGGGAATGTAATGTAGCAGTCGGCGAGACAATTGAGATCAGTGAGAGGTTTTTTGAGTAGGCCGATGGCTTGGGTCTTGGCGATGAGCTTTGGGTGAAGGCTTATGCGTTGAGCGTGGAAAAAGTGCTTGACACTTGGTATGCAAGTGACTATGCTTTTAAAATGCTGAATGAGTCTCCGCGCTGTGCATGTGGGATTATTTTCCTACATAATTTGAACTGTGAGTGTAATGCATTTTGGCAGGAAACTTCCCATTTGAAAGTTGCGATAGTTTTCAAGTGGGATGCGGGTGGTTGAGCCATCAATGGCGACAGTGCAGGGGTGTGGGCGATGGCGTGAACGATCAAGCTACCCGGCCATGGGTAATGACTTCCAGGTGGTGGCGCAAGGCTCAAGGCCTCCCTTGTCTGCTACATTGATGACTTCTAAGTACCATTCCTTTGAGGGATCTGTATCTGGCAAATTTTGATGTCCATCATGTAATTAATTTTTGTGGGTACACTTTCTGGCTGATATAGGCAGACTGTGTTACCAATTTTGTTGTTGTTGAAAGTTGAACTTTTGGGCTCTGTAATGCAATACAGCTGATTTGGTTGCTCTGTGCAGCAAAACTTGTGAGTTTATGTATCTCCTGTAGTATGTTTCTTGCATGAATCCACTGATTTCATGGTTAATCTTATATGAATAATGCTATGTTTGCACGTGTTATGCTAATTCTATCTCCAATGTTGCATGTATCTTTCTTCTGAGTCTAGGCATTTGAGGAATGTCTGAGACTCTAGAACATAGAATTCCTATGTTGAATGTTTGATCTCTTAACTTCTGCTCAAGGGGTAGATTAAACTATTTTTAGATTGAATATTGGGAAGGGTATACTGTAATAGGGATGCCATAAGTATAGATAGCTTAACACTCTATATTGGGAGATATCTGTAAGGCAGCTATCACATGTATCCCCCTGAAATCCAATTTTAGTTGTTCATGATGATCATTCACAGGTGTATGTCTACTGACTCCAGGCCCTAGATAGGCACCAATTTAGCTTTGTGTTTGTGTTACATACCATTTTCAGCTTTGCATCCAAACACATAAATCAAAATCAAACTCTAAAACAACCAATAGAACAGTAGAATTAGTTTTAGGATCCCAAGTCCTCTATCTACAATTGCAAATAGGGCCAAAGATAGCCCCTTTGTTCTTATCTTACAGTTTTGGTGTATTTACAGGAGGACTCATCTGCTTTCTGTCAGCATCCTAGCCTTTGTATGCATATTCTAATGGATGTTGAGTAGGGAATACCCCCTAGGTTTTGCAGAGCCTGAAGAAGAAGAGGAGATAAAATATAGAGTCTATCTCCTACACTATTGGCCCCTGGCCCAGAGATCTTGTTGATCATTGATGGCTACCTTGTAGGGAAATCTGGGAATAAGCATCCAGTCTGGGAAAAAACCAAAAGAAATTGGCGACTCTGCTGGGGATTTGTGAAAGAACCCTAATTTACAAAAGAAAATAGTTCCTATAAATAGGTGGCGACTCCGAAGTAATCTCCCAACCGGTCTAACAAGAATTTATATGCAGGGGAGAAGATCCCAACAGAATCCTTTATTTGAAGAGTTACCAGTAACAAGGAGAATGATGTACAGAAGAAAGGGAGCTGTCTCAGTCAGTCATGAGGGTTCCCCTAGAAAAAATGATGATATACAAGATAACCCTAGGCCATCAGGATAGCATGTGCCTTACTTTTCAAATGCAGAAGCTGATATTCAGGGTGCATATGAGAGGCAACAGGGTGGTGGCGTGAGAATGAGGTCAGAGGTGTTCCAAGAATGCCCATTTCTAAACCCTAGTGAAAGGTTTGAAGAGGCAGAGTCTCTGAGGGATGATGAAGATGATGACCAGAATGGTATGAGACCATCTACCTCCATGCCTAAAGAAGAACAGTTAGCTGAAGAAATTAGAAATCTGAGAGCAAAAATAGAATATCTACAAGCCATGAAAATCAGAGATGACATGAGACAGAAAGTGCAAGCTTTAAGGACTGCCCAAAATGATTCAATTCCTACCCTTGAGAATGCAAATGTGCAGAGACATTAGCAAAGGAATGAAGTGCAACATCAGCATAATGATCAAAGACAAAATGTGAATGATGCTAGGATACCACTGAACAATGTAAGAAACCAAAATGAAAATAGAAACATTAATGCTAATCAATTTGATAGATAGCCCATGCAGCTAGATAGATTCAGATAGCTGGTGTTTGATGGTATTCCTAGGTATCCTAACCCCATTGACAAGCATCTAAGGCTGCAAGTGCCTAAATTTTCAGGAAACAACATTGTGTCAGGAGAAGATCATCTAAAGGCTTTTCAAAATGTCATGGATAATTTTGAGGTTGAACATGAGGATGTTTTCATGAAGTCATTCATGCAATCTTTAATAGATGAGGCTAGAGAATGGTACAAGAATTTGCCTGACTGGAGTATTTCATCATGGGATGATTTTAAAAGGATGTTCAAGGAGCAGTATAGTGACAAAACTGACCCTAGCTTTTTTGTAAATGAGTTCACCAGTATCACTAAAAGGTCAAATGAGCAGGTTGCAGATTTTAATGCAAGATTTACTAAAGTGTTGAACAAATTGCCACATCACATGAGGCCAAATGAACCAATATGTATAATATTGTATATCAGTGCTTTTGATGCAAAAATTGTATATGGATTAAGAGATAAAGGTCCTGCTACTCTCAGAGATGCTTTCAAAATTGTAGTGAATATTGAGAACAACAGGAAAGCATCAGGCAAGACAAATAGAAGGGATGATGTGAAAATTCTGCAGAATCTAAACAAGCCTCAGAACACTCAAGGTAATACTTTTGCCCCTAAAGATAAGATAGACAAATTGGCAAATGTTGTTAAGAACCTAAGCTATAGACTGGCTAGAAGTGAAAAAGGGATAGGTTCTGATAGGCAAGTCTACCAAAGGTAGGAAAAGAGACCATCATTGCATGATATGCCTTATAATACCAATTGGCATAATGGTAGGCCTATATTCCCACATAACAACACAAATCAGAGAACTCAACATGTCCAAGAAACTCCTGATCCTTTAAAGAAAGCTATAAACATTGTTGATGATACTCCATGGTGTATAATTTGTCAGATGCCACATTCACAGTCATAGTGCATGATTGCTCAGTCCTTGTATGATAATGTTGCATCTTGTAATGAATGCAATGAGCCACATTATGTGCATGATGATGATGTTAATATGATGTCCATAAGCAATGGATAACCTCCTTATGATGCTGATGAGAGTATAGATGATGAAATTTAGGCTTGTTAACAGGATTCCTATGATGAAGATAATGGAGATAGCTATGTGTATGCTCAGGGTTCACACAATTTTCTGAATAATTTACAACGACATTCTGATGAGGAAATTAGGGCCCTCACAGCTGCAGCAATAGCCCAAGTCAAAAGCAACTACAATCTCAGAGGTAAAGCTCAAATAAGTAGCCCACATCAGCCAGAAGGTGTTTTTGCAGGTCAGCCAGTGCATGGTCATAAGGGGATTGAACCACAAAAAAGGCAGTGGGTTAATAACAAGCAAAGTTTTAGACAAAGAACAGGTCATGAATCTCAAGGACCAGAAAATAAAATCCCCCAGGCTGAAGATCAAAGTAAAGGTTCCCAAAACAAGAATGATGATCAAGGAACTATGAAAATGAAAGCTAAATCAGTTCAGGATAAGAATAAGACCGTGGAGCAAGCTACAACTGTTATACAAAATTATGCTCCATTTGATATAGTTCAAGTCCTCTCCTAGGTAAAAGTCTCTGTTCCACTTATGGAACTGATGAAGGTTGAAGAAATCAAGAATAGGACAATATCCCTAATTTCAGGGGTGCCTTTTCAAGCTAAGCAGAATGTTCAAATCCAGGGTGAGAAGCATGTCATGTGTAATGAAGAAGATGAGGCTCCTGAGGTTTATTTAGGAGTGACTATGACAAAGTGCCCTTCACAAGTGGAACCATTTTCTGTATCCTTGGTTATCAATGGAAAAATAATCAGAAATTATATGCTTGACTCTGGAGCATCTACAAATATCATGCCTTTAGTCATCATGCAACAAGCTGGATTGAAAATTGACAAGGCATGTGGGAAATGTTATGCTATGGATGCCAGCGAGGTACTGGAATCATGAAGGATGTAGATTTCAAACTGGCTGCATTTCCTGAAAAGAGATATAAAATGAATATAACAGTGGTTGACATCAAGCCACAGTATGGTATGTTGCTGTCAAGAAGATGGGCAACACTAATTGGTGGAAGTATGCAGCTAGACTTGTCATATGCCATGATTCTAATGAATGGTAGGGATGTTAAGCTAATTAGAGAAGAAAGATCATCAAAGATAGTAGAAGACCAAGAAGCAGAGGAACAGATATGCTTTCTAAACACTGACTGTGATAACTTCAAGGTTGTCTTAGATGATAGAGAAGATAAAGAGAAAAATGTTTGCATTGAAAAGTTGGACCAGCAAGGTTTATGGACTATGTTTTTTGATGGAGCTTGTGCAAAAGAAGGCTCTGGAGCTGGAGTTGTTTTCCTGTCTCCAAATGGTAAGCTCCTCAAATGCTCTTTCTTAATAAGGTTTGTTTGTACAAACAACATTGCAGAGTATGAAGCTTTACTCTTAGGCCTAAATATAGCTCTCAAACATGGAATCAAGATGCTAAGGGTATTTGGGGATTCTGAGCTGATTGTATCCCAAATTAGAGACAGGTATGCTTCAAAAAACAAAAGATTGAAACAATACAAGCATGCTGTTTGGGACACCATTGAACTATTTGATGCATTTTCAATAGGCTGGGTAGAGAGATCAAAGAATGTTATGGCTGATTTCTTAGCTAATGTTGCAATAAGGCCAGATGACATCACTCTGTCAGATGTTACAAATGTAGAAGTTAAGATCAGGCCTACAGTACCAGAAAATATATGCAGTTGGCAAGTGTTTAATGATGATAAGGACTTGTTAAAATTTCTGCACTGCATAGATGAATTTGAGAACCAAGAAATTGATTTTCAAGCTTTCGTAGAAACTGTAGATGGAAAAGAAACTCTTATGGGGAAAGAAATAATTCAGCTAAAGACCAACAAAATCCCTAGAGGGTTAGTAGCTTTGGAAAGAGCTTTTGACAGAAGAGACCAATTGGTCACAAAGACATCTCCCACAAACATGGATGATTTAGAAGAGATAAATTTGGGGACATCTCAGGCCCCTAAGAAGGTATACATTGGCAAGCAGCTCAAACCACACATTAGGAGTATGCTGATTGCATTATTGAAAAGGTATAAACATGTTTTTGCTTGGTCATATGAGGACCTAAAGGCCTATAGAGAAGACTTATTCCAACATGAGATCCCATTGAAGCCTGGAGCTAAGCCATTTTGACAAAGGCAAAGACCTATTAATCCTACCTTAGCTCCAAAGATGCAAGAAGAACTAAAAAAGCTTAGGGAAGCTGGAATAATTGTGCCAATCAGACATTCAACTTGGGTGTCTAACCTTGTCCCAGTCAGAAAAAAGAATGGTGATATTAGGCTTTGTGTTGACTTTAGAAACTTGAATGTATCCTCTTTAAAGGATAACTATCCACTACCTAATATGGAGGCTATGTTGCAGAGAGTGACTGGTTGTGAACTCTTGTCCATGATGGATGGATTTTTAGTTTATAATCAAGTGAAGGTAAAGGAATCAGAACAGTATAAGACTGCCTTCACCACTCCATGGGGAACTTATGTATATGTTAGAATTCCATTTGTACTAACAAATGCAGGTGCTACATTTCAAAGAGCAATGGATGTTGCTTTTGCAGGGTTGATTGATTCAATCCTGGCTGTATATCAAGATGACTTGACTGCCTATTTAAAGAAGGAAGAGCAGCATTGTTTGCATTTAGAGTAGATTTTCATAAGAGCACTAGAGTATGGTATTTCTTTAAATCCAAAGAAGTGTGCTTTTGGGGTAGTTGAAGGAAAACTCCTAGGGCACATTGTTTCCAAGGATGGAGTTAGGATAGATCCAGAGAGAGTAGCTACTATTGACAGAATTCAAATGCCAAAGACTGTGAAAGGAGTTCAGTCCTTCTTTGGACAGATAAATTTTGTTAGGAGATTTGTTCCCAACTTTCCAGAAACCACAAGAAACATTTCTAAGATGATGAAGAAGGATGCAATTGTCCACTGGGAAAGTGAAGCAATTGAATCATTTCATAGCATCAAGGAAGCAATCAAGATGGCCCCTGTTCTTAAATCTCCTAATTTTTCTAGGCCATTCCAATTATTTTCATTTACTTCCTTTCACACTAATTTTTATTGGTTTTTCCCCAGACTGGATGCTTATTCCCAAATTTCCCTACAAGGTAGCCATCAATGATCAACAGGATCTCTAGGCCAGGGGCCAACAGTGTAGGAGATAGACTCTATATTTTATCTCCTCTTCTTCTTCAGGCTCTGCAAAACCTAGGGGGTATTCCCTACTCAACATCCATGAGAATATGCATACAAAGGCTGGGATGCTGACAAAAAGCAGATGAGTCCTCCTGTAAGTAGAGCAAAACTGTAAGATAAGAACAAAGGGGCTAGCTTTGGGCCTATTTGCAGTTGTAGACAGAGGACTTGGGATCCTAAAACTAATTCTACTATTCTAATGGTTGTTTTAGAGTTTGATTTTGATTTATGTGTTTGGATGCAAAGCTGAAAATGGTATGTAACACAAACACAAAGCTAGATTGGTGCCTATCTAGGGCCTAGAGTCAATAGACATACACCTATGAATGATCAGCATGAACAACTAAAATTGGATTTCAGGGGGATACATGTGATATCTGCCTTACAGATATCTCCCAATACAGAGTGTTAAGCTATCTATACTTATGGCATCCCTATTGCAGTATACCCTTCCCAATATTCAATCTGAAAATAGTTTAATCTACCCCTTGAGCAGAAGTTAAGAGATCAAACATTCAACACAGGAATTCTATGTTCTAGAGTCTCAGACATTCCTCAAATACCTAGACTTAGAAGAAAGATACATGCAACACTAGAGACAGAATTAGCATAACACATGCAAACATAGCATTATTCATATAAGATTAACCATGAAATCAGTGGATTCATGCAAGAAACATACTACAGGAGATACATAAACTCACAAGTTTTGCTACACAGAGCAACCAAATTAGCTGTATTGCATTACAGAGCCCAAAAGTTCAACTTTCAACAACAACAAAATTGGTAACACAGTCTGCCTATATCGGCCAGAAAGTGTACCCACAGAAATTAATTACATGATGGACATCAAAATTTGCCAGATACAGATCCCTCAAAGGAATGGTACTTAGAAGTCATCAATGTAGCAGACAATGGAGGCCTCGAGCCTTGCACCACCACCTGGAAGTCATTACCCACGGCCAGGCAGCTTGACCGTTCATGCCATTGCCCACACCCCTGCACTATCACCATTGATGGCTCAACCACCCGCGTCCCACTTGAAAACTATCACAACTTTCAAATGGGAAGTTGCCCGCCAAAATGCATTACGCTCATAGTTCAAATTATGTAGAAAAATAATCCCACATGCACAGAGCGAAGACTCATTCAGCATTTTAAAAGCATACTCACTTACATACCAAGTGTCAAGCACTTTTACCACGCTCGACGCATAAGCCTTCACCCAAATCTCATCGCCAAGAACCAAGCCATCGGCCTACTCAAAAAACCTCTCACCGATCTCAATTGTCTCGCCGACCGCTACATTACATTCCCCTCCATCGGCTAGAGATGAACCATCGGGCCAGCTCTCTAGACCTTCGCTGATCTACCAAGTCTCTCTGATGGCTAAGCAAAATACACCCTCTTCGGCAAGACGACTACCATCGGCCCAGCTGAAATTCCTCCTGTTGACACACATTGTCATACCGATGAAACCTTTGCTTCCCACCTCCGTCGGTGAGACATACACCATTAGGCAAGCTCACCTCAGTCCATCTGATAGCTAATGTTATCCCGATGAACACCAACCCAAGGTCTTCGATGAGACCACCATCCATCGGAGTGATAAAAAACTTCTCTACCAATAATGCTTATCACTCCGATGAAAGCCCTTCGGTAAGACACACGCCGATGACTCCTCATCAGCCAAACATACGCCATTGGCCCAACACTTGCTCGCTCATCTGATAGCCAAAGTCTTGGTGATAGCACTCCAAAACCCTCATCGATATGACTAACTTGTCGGGCTAGCCAAAAACTCATCCACCAATAGCTCATGTCACACCGAAACCAACCCTAAAAACTGCTAACCTTCCATCGGCCAGAGGTAGACTGTCAGGCCAACACTCCACCATCCATCTGATGCAGAAGGTCACTCTGATGGCAACAAACAAGACACATCCTCTGTCGGCAAGATGTAAGACATCGGAGCAACAAAAAGAACCCTCGCCGATAGACCAACTCTCACCAATGACACCATCGGCAAGAACAATCCCATCAGGGGACCAGAAAAAACATATGCTGATGACACAAGTCATCCCGATGGCACATCTCAACCACCAACTTGATCGCCAAAATGCCTGCGAGGTCATGCCGATGGGCAAGAAGATATAGGGTTTCAATGAAGAAACCCTCCAACATGCAGAAACAACCTCCAGGCCAAAAAGATCAGAATGAGTACCAACACTGGCTCCGAATGGGGACGTGCAGGTGAAAACCTGTAGCGAGAACCAGATCTCCAGGCAGACTAGGGAAAAACCAAAAAGGCACGAACTGTATAGAACATTTACAATATATACATATTTTTTACACATGTGCACAGAGACAAGTCATCTATGCAAAATAGAACTTGAGGAATTAGCCATGCATAGGTAATTCTAGAACTTCACCATCTAGGGCCTGGAGGAAATAAGAGTCCTCCCCATGGGTATTGCAAATCTGATATGGGCCCATCCATAAGGGTTCAAACTTACCATGCTTACCCTTTTCTTGACCTTTTACATTCCATATGAGCACCAGATCATTGATTTGAAACTTCCTTTTAGTAGCTCTCCTGTCAAACAGATATTTCACATCTTGTTGTCTCTTGAGATTGATCTGGTGGGCTTTCCTTCTGTTCTCATCCAGTACAACCAGCTGGTTCACTCTTTCTATCATGGAGTCTTCAATCTCCTCATCACTATCTTGGATAAATTTGTAAACTGGCAAGAGATTGTTTATGGGCAATCTCGCTGATGCACCATATACTAGTTCAAAGGGTGACATCCCAATAGCCTTTTCTACTATCACCTTGTCAGCCCATATTGCTAACTTTAATTTTGAGTCCCAAGCTTTCTTGTTCTTATCTAGTATCCTATTGATAATTTTCATGATGCTTTTATTGCTTGATTATGCTAGACCATTTCCCTGTGGGTGGTATGGTGATGCATATGATAAATTTATCCCATATTTAGTGCAAAAATCAACAAATTCACCTGATCTAAAGCACATAGCATTATCAGTGACTATCTTGGATGGTACTCCAAACCTGATGATAACATTTTCCAGTATGAAATCCATCACCACCTTACTTGTAGCTCTCTTAGTTGGAATGGCCTCAATCCATTTGGTAAAGTAATAAGTTGCCACCAAGATCCAACTGTGTCCCCCACTTGACTTGTCTGCAATTTCCCCTATGAAGTCAATTCCCCATTGCTAAAATGGAGCATCCACAGTCACAGTTCTGAGGGGTAAAGCACCATCAAATCTCAACTTTCCTAAAAATCTTTGGCAAGGGTCACACTTCCTCACCAACCTTTGTGCATCTGAAAAGAGAGTGGGCCACCAATATCCTACTCTGAGAATCTTATGAGCTGTTGTTTGGGCAGTATAATGTCCACCACACAATCCCTTATGCATGTCATTCAAAACATTGTTAGCTGCATCTTCCTCCACACATCTTAGCAGCACACCATCAGGGTTCTTCCAGTATAGCTCACCTTGAACAATAACATACTTGATTGCATGTAACTTTAAAGTCCTCTTTTGACTATCACTGAAATCGGAAGGACAATTCAGATTTTGCAAGTAGTATATAATATCCTTGTACCATTCAGATTTTGATACATTCACACTCTCATTTTGGACTGCATTAACTTGGTATGCTTCCAAGTTTGACTGTGCCATCATCTTGGCTAATCCTTGTCCTCTTACCAACTTGGTAACTTGTATTTCTATATTGAACTCTTGCAGTTTGTTTATCCATCTGCACCTTCTTCCAGTCACCTCCTGTTGAGTGAATATGTCTTTGACTGCTACATGGGGTACATATGCAATTATATGTGATCCTACCAGGTATGGCCTAAAACTTTTGATGGCTCTGACTAGTGCATATGCTTGTTTTTCCATAATATCATATTTCAACTCAGAACCCTGCAAGGACATACTGAAGAAAGCTATGGGTTGTTCAAATCCATCCTAATTTTTCTGTAGCAAACATGCAGCAATAGAGCTCTTGGTCAATATGCTCCTTATCATAGATGTGATAAGCATAGGTAGCTAGTATTCTTAGGACACCAATTTTTTGGTAAGGATGGTGGTGAGACAATGCATGCAAGTAAAGGTCAGTGTATGTAGATTTTCTATTGACATGACAAGCAAGGGAACCATACTTTTTTGTAGTGATAAGGACATCAAGGAAAGGAAGATGGTTATTGGACTCAAGTTCCTTGGTGAATTGAATGCACTCCACCAAAATATTTAGGTGAGAGTGGAAGCACTCTAATTGGTCCAAGCCATGAGGCCAAAAAATGTTGGTGTCATCAACATAATGCTTCTACCATTTGGGCTTGAAGGGGAAGGAGTTTAGGGATAACTCCTCATAATGCTCCATGTAAAGGTTGGCTACAATAGGGGACAAAGTGGTACCCATGAAAACTCCATTAGATTGTTCGTAGACCATATTTTAAAAAGTAAAAAATGCGGAATGAAGATAAATTTCAACAAGAGAAGTCATTTCATCATTAGTTTTACGTTTAATTACTTCCATTGAGTCACACACAGGGACTTTGGTAAACAAGGACACCACATCAAAACTAACAAGAATCTTACTATCTTCTACCTTTTTGTCTTGTATGAATTCAATAAAATGGCTGTAGTCCTTTATGTAGGAATTTGATTTTCCTAGCACAGAGAAGATCAACTTAGCAAGAAAAGTGGCTAACTTGTAGGTGGGGGAATGGGTGGTGTCAATAATAGGTGTAAGAGGTATGCTTGATTTGTGGATTTTTGGGGTGCTATAAATACGTGGGGTGATTTTCTTAGGAGGGACAAGACACTTCATAGTAAGATCATCAGGAGATGAGTGGACAATAGCTAGCTTAACTTTTTTAACTTTTTTATATAGCTAGCTACCTTAAATTTTTTTAATTTTGATAAAATTAAATTTACAACCATTCAAATTATATAGTAAATTCTTCTCTATGTCTCTCTCTCACTTTATCTCTTTTTCTTTATTCCTATATCTCTCTCTATTTTTTATAAAAGTACCATTTCATGAGGCTCCAGTGGAGGTAGATGATCTCGACCAACCCATACCAAGCTCCACTTCTTACATTGTGAAAGTACCATAGCATAATCATTGAATTAGGGTTTTCCATTGTAATGCTTGACCATAGCCTTAAGTCTATCACACAATGAAACACTTTTTACCACTATATTTATGTAATTAAGCTTATTTTTATAATCCCATGATGGTCAATGAGTTCATGTTTTAGGAAATGTCTTTGCAATTGTCATGGGTGGTAAATGTAAAATATGAAAATAATTATTCATACGAAGATTATGGATGTAAGCATGTTTTCTACTTGAAATTGAAAAGTACTTTGAATCCACAAATTTTAGTTCAACATCATACATAAATAAGGATATGGTTTTCCCATACATAGGGAGAGACAGGGAAAATAAAGAATGAGAGAAAGATAGATATTCTCTTTTCAATTCCATGTGCAGTCCTGTTTGCTTCTCTGATAGGATATGTAATAGATCACTCCAATTTTTTATCCATCAAATGGTTTTCTAGAAATCCATTCACTACAATGACATTTTTAACATACATGAGACAAGATGCCATGAAGCCCATATCCACAAAGGCTTAATATTCATTGCAAACACAATATTTGCAAGGAATCCCTATTGACTACATACACAACATCAAGATAATTATTCCTGCCACTTATGTGTTGCATGCAAGGTGCCTCATGCCTAGATTGTGAGCGTAGAGATCTAAATGTTCTTGTCTCCTCTTAATTAGACCCCCTTTTGCTCTACATATTTTTAGAATATACTAGGAGCATTACAAGAAATAAACATAAAGTTTAGGGTGCCGATCTAGACAACAACATTTGTAGTTTAATTTTTTAAATTTTGATAAAATTAAATTTTTAATCATTCAAATTATATAATAAAGTTTAAAAAATTACTTATATAAATAATTAAGTATAAATAGTTGGTACAATTTTGCATCAGTAAAAGAATTTGTTTTTGCAATTTTTTGTTTTCAGTTATGGTGGAAGAAAATGATTTAGAAGATGTAGATTGTTGTCAAATATAATAGAGGGGGATTCTAGTCTCAAGACACCAGGGTACTCATAGAGATGTTGGTACAACCATGCTTATGTCCCCCATAGAGAAAAATACATTGGAACTTGATAGAAACTAGAGGAACAATAGATGGATTATCTATGTTAATGTTTTTATAAATAAACTAATGCTGAAAATAAATGGGAAGAAGTGGAGATTCGATCACCACATTTTATGTTGGAGATTATTGTTGAAGTAGTAGATGATGTCTATACCCATGAGTTAGAAAAATGGTTAAGACTACTTGGGAGGTTCCCAAGGTGGCCAAACCCAAAATTTAACCTTTCAACTCAATGATAATCAATAGTATAGGTGTGAGTGCTAAGAAAATGTCACTATGGTTAGAATGATATAAAATAGATGTGAGATACACTATATGATGTTGGAAAGAAGGGAAATGGAATTCTAAGGTAATGTGCCAATGCATGTCGTTAGAAAAATTGAATAAGAAATTATAAATGTAAATGGTAAGTATGAACAAGATAACTTTTTTTGAATGCAACAATATAAGAGGAGAGGAAGGGCTTCTAAGTTATTCATAGTGACATTCAAATTATTATCCAAAATGGAAAAGAAAATCTAGAGCCAAGAGATGGCTTCGAAGGATCTTTCTCAAAATATGTTATTTAAGTTTTAGAGGAGAAATATAGACACCCATAAGGAAAGATCCTCCTTGAATCAAAATAGACTAAGAGGGAGGAATCTTAAGAAATGAAGGAGAGAAAAGAAAGACAAGTGAAGGAGATCAAGAAAGGAACTACTTCATGTGCATCTCTCAAGAAGAATAGGAAGAAGACTTCTTTAGTTTTCATTTGAATTTGTAAAATGTAAACTACATATAAATGGAAATGGTGAAAACTGACAAAAATAATGAAAAGATGAATTATTTAAATGGGTTCTTGATAAAAAATATGCATCTAGGGGCCGTGTCCACCAGTGAGGGTTCAACGACAACACTCATGAAAGCCATATTTTATAGTTGGCATGAATTTTCCATAGTCCATGAAATTTTCTTGAATGCTTTTGGATTTAATTGTGTATCTTTTTTCATGACATTTTAGAACACACTCAGTGATTCATCATCAGGAGGAGGAATATAATGACTTGGATTATAGACTTGGCCTTTTAAATAAACAAGGGGGGTGTAAGAGTTGGCTATGAAAGTAGCCACCCAAGATCTAGGATATTCATGAAATCACAAGAGAGACCAAATGAGAGAATAATTCTATTCTATAAAAGAATGCAAATTATTATTTTAATGTACATGATATGCCTTACTTATAAAGGTAAGGATGAGATGTAGGATGAAGTAGCCATATGACAAGTGTCCTAATCCTATGACATGAGACAACTAGAGGATAAGATGGCAACTTGTTGATAAGATCACATGACAACCTAGAATTATCTATAATTATCCTAAGTAAACTTAACATGTGAACATGTGTGAATAGGACTAACTAATAACTAGTTAGATAATGTGCATAGTTCACACTATAAAGGGAAACCTGATAGGTAATAACCATGTTCACGCCAACACCCCCCCTTAAGTGCAACTTAGGGAGAAGTAGACAAATGCAAAGATGGGTCCCTGCTACTAGACCATGTTAGGTACCCATGTACATACAATCTCTCACAAATAGAGAAAAGGAGAAAAACCCATAGGAAAACCCCCTCTCCAAAAGAGAGAAAACATGAAAGTGAAATAAGTGATGGAAGGAAGGATTCAACATGACCCCCCAAGGACTACTTCTCTCACAAATATATAGTCAAGTAACTCCCATAGGAGAGAAAGAAAGAGATGATAGATCCCTTCCACAAAGAAGTAGCTCCTGTGCCAATGAATGCTCGAAGACATAATACAATCCACTACCTGCAAACAACATTTCTCCCCTTGGGAAGAAACAAATCCAATGGTTGATGTAGAAGCAACTCCCACATCATGGATGAAAAGGGAATCCAAATCAATATGTGTGCCTTAGATTATAACTCTAACATCCTCATGCTAGAAAATGATGTCTTCTCCAAATCAAGAATGTAATTCTCAATCAAGGAAGTAGAAATAGGAGAGGAAGAATAGTGAATTGTATTTGAAAACACAAAATATGTGATGACATAATGATCTTCAAAGAGGAGAGATAACCCCTCAAACGTGTCCTCTAAATCATTAATGTGAGACTCCACATACAAAGAAGCAATCTCTGATAAATAGGAATCCCAATGAGGTGTATAAGGAAGATTGAAATGATCTTGCTGTAAAGAATCATCTCTAAACTCTAAAGTAGCAACAGGTGATGGTGGGACAATGATCTCAATAGGAGGAGAAGGAGAAGCAAGAGAAGTCTCTATGTCATCACAACATTCAAGACCTATAAAATACTCAAGCTCCTATTCTAAATCATCATCAAAGGGTACATTATCTACATCATCAATGGGTTTGAGGCAATCACTAGAGGTATCTTTTGGGAATGGAAAGAAATGAGGGTTTCCATAGATCTCCCAAATCTTGGTCCAAAGTGTTTGTGGGCACTCAAGTTTTGAGATCTCTAAAAAGAACAGCACTATAGTTGTGCTAATCAATCCTAAGATATGATCAAATCCAATTTTCCCATATATTTTTCTTATGAGGTGTATCTAGTTCAGGGATGAGTCTATAAAGATATGGAGAAAGATTGAGCCGCCTACAATGTGTGAGGATGCATTTTATTCCAAGACTCATAATTATCCTTTTTCATATTTACCACATGAGGATGAATACAAAATCCCATGATGTCTCCTCAAATGATTAGAGATCAAAACTCACAATATTACCCCCAAATTTTAATCAAACATGAGAATACCCCTAGAAAAAATGATTGTGGGACATTATAATCATTCCAATTACAATTGCTACAAGACAAAACAACAAAGTGGTCTTTGCTTTTGGTACAATGCAAAACCCAAAATTAGGCTATAATTGAAAGTACAATTTTTGAGTAAAACTAGATCAAACTAATTACGAATTTAGCAAGTACTCAAAAAATTATGCATTTAAAAAAATCACCAAAAAATGTTACCATATGAGCTCGTTCAAACAAATCCTTTAAAGTTCTAAAAATGGGAACTGCACAATAGCAATGATGACAAATACAATTTCTAGAAAGAAAACATGCATTAAAATCAAAATCCGATTCCACCAATACGAATCCTACAAAACTTCGGCCCAAATTTTTGAAAAAAAAAAAATCTTGAAAAAATGCACAAAAATGAGCAAGATATGAGCCTCTGAAGTTGGACTTCCAAAACAAAAATCAATCTGGAAGGGGGTGTGAAAAAGAAGAAAAATGTTTCTGCCAAATTTGGAGGTATAGTAAATGTGGATGTTCACCCTATAAATAAGAACCTTCTCCAAAATTGGAGGTTTGCTTGCTAAATGTAGACCCTTGCTAGTTTTGAAGATTTGCCAAAAACTTTACCAAAAATGTTGAAGGCACCAAAAATGGTTGATCTGGGCTGATTGGAAAAAATATTAAAGTAATGTTTAAGGCTAAATGGCCTATTCATTGCTCCTGGTACAATCTAAATTTTTTATTGAAAAAAATCTGAATATTTTTTTGAACACCAAAGCCTTTTAAAAAAGGGGCAAACCCTTAGGGGAGATCCCATAGCTTTGATACCATGTAAGAGTTGTCTATGAAGGTAGCCACCCAAGATCTAGGATCTTCATGAAAGCACAAGAGAGACCAAATGAGAATATGTCTATTCTGTCAAAGAATGCAAATTTTTATTTTAATGTACATGATATGTCTTGCTTATAAAGACATGGATGAGATGTAGGATGAAGTGGTCATATGACAAGTGTCTCAATTTTATGACGAGACAAATAGTGGATAAGATGCCAACTAGTTGATAAGATCACATCTATAGGATAAGATCCCATGACAACCTAGAATTATCAAGACTTGTCCTAAGTAAACTTAACATGTGAACATGTGTGAATAGGACTAACTAATGACTAGTTAGATAATGTGCCTAGTTCATAGTATAAAGGGAAACTAGATAGGTAATAACCCTATTCACACTAGCAAGGGGTTCAAGGGGAATCAAACATGAAGAAAATGGGGGTAAGTTGGAAAACAACAATTAGAAATGACAAAAAGGTAGAGGGATGATATTTGTTAAAAAAATTAAAACAAAATTATAATTAAATATTCATACATAGAATCTAACCTATATTTAATGTATATATTATCTATAAATATAATAAATTAAATACAAAGGCACACACACATATATATATATATATATATATATATATGAAATTGGTTAAAAATATGTAAATGAGAAATTAAATATTACAACCTATGTTATATTTATAACTATAAATATTTCAACCTATATCTAAAAATTAAATATTTAAAAAATAATTATTTAAAACTATATATAATAAAATATCACCACCTGTATTTAATATATTATGCTTAAAAACAAATAAAAACATATATTAAATTAAAAAACTAAAATTATATAATATATATTATATTATACTAAATGCATATGTATAATAACTTAAATAGAACATAAATATATATGAAGTTAAAACATGTAAACTGACAATTAAATAATACAACTTATATATATTCAACCTATATTAAAAAATATTAAATATAATCTTTCGTGCATGAATTAGACTTCATGTGAGGATTATCACTGCCCTCCACCTGGTAAACATTTTGGTTCTATTTAAAGTTTCTATAAGCATACATTTTTGACTTCGGATGTAAGGAAAATATATTTCCTTGCTGTATGGACAAGTCATTGAGGCCTTCATGGCCAATTTTGGTGTCTACTCTGGACCTGAATGGTCATTTTCTAACTTTTTGAGACCCTACGTGGTCAGTTAGGGATAGGTTCAGAAATTATCAACTAGAAGTCTGGTTATAGCAGCCTCTCAATGTAATTTTTTTGAACTTTAATATATATAAAAGAATCTTATTTATGGAGAAAAAAATATTAAATAGTTAATTAAATCTATATATAATTAGATATTAAAACCTATATACCTAAAAAATATATTATGCTTAAATACTAATACAAATATTTATTAAATTAAAAAGAACATAAAAATATATAATATATAAAAACTATAAATATATTATAGTTAAATATAATGATATAAGTATATTAAATTAAATAGAATATATATATATAGTAATTTACGATGCCTTCTGCTCCTTTGGACCTTCCCGCGTAGGGTGTGCCTAATCCTTCTTCCACTCTAAGGATCTCTATCAAAAATCATCACTGGCAGAAAGATTTAAAACCTTTGGAGCTTAGGATAGGGCAATATGGTCTAGCCAGCACTGATTCAAGTGTTCACAACATGGTGAAGGAGCCCTCAAACCCTAGCGCGTTAGGGACTTTGGATCCACCCTCACAATCTGCAAGCAACCCATAGTTGAACTTTAAGGTAGCATTAGGCTTTAAGGATTCTCATTGTGCTCCTACTACAGAGCATTCTCCTCGCAAGTTTGGGCACTAGAGGCCTACTTTTCCTATTCTCCAAGTAGCTTCTATTCTGGAAATCCGTATGGACAACTTTATCAATGATAGAGAGGAGTACCTTCAAGATCATGCCCTAATTTGCAGGTTTTGCAAACTTGGCAGAATTTGTGATCTCTGCATGCCTGGATAAGCGATAATTGGAAAGAATATTTAGAGGAGGAGATTAACATCTATCCATGTGCAAAAGTGTTTTTCATTCTAGATTTTGAGTCTTTGAATGATAAGGAATTCATTCTCAACACAGGTCCGATGTCCTTTGCACCAACCCTTGGTTCCCTTCCTTTGACCCACGATCTGAGACCTTCTCATCTGCATTTCTATGGGTGTGATTACCTTATCTCCCCCTACAATTCTAGGAGATTGATTGCTTGAAGGCCATTGCCAATGGTTTGGGAAAATACCACAGCATTTCAAAAGAAACAATCAACTATGAAAGCTCCACATGTGCTCACCTGTGTGTTGAAATGGATCTCTCCAAAGGGCTTCCCGCAAAGGTTTCTTTGAAGGTTAGAAATATAAATTGGAGACAAATTGTAGATTATGAAAAAATAGACTTTAGATGCAGGAAATGTTTTTCTATAGATCATTCAACTTCTCAATGTAGGAAGAAGTTCACTCATGAGATAGCTAATTCTTCAATCAATCAGCCCACATGGTGTGTGGGGGTGGAACCATGACATTATGTCATTCCTCCTAGAATTGAAAATGGTTCAGCTCCCACAAATGAACCTCATGAAGCTGAATCCAAGTCTTGTGCACCAACTTCATTGGATCTTTCACATAGGATCATGAAGGAATATTGTGTGGATACAGGTAGTTTTGAAGGCTCTATGATCTCAATGAATAATCTAACCATCTAGCCTAAAAATCTTGAGATCTCTCTAGTAACCCTTGAAGATCCAAAGGTCTTACATAGCAATGCACTCTCTGAAATCAACCATGAGCAGAAATCCCCAGCCATAGAAGAAAAGGAATAGATAGAAGTGAAACAGAGGAAATCTCCACCACCAAAACCAAAGCCTCAAATGGTTTCAGGATCAGGAAAAAAAGGAGTAAATACTCTAAGTATGCTCTTTTGGGAAAGGGAAAATAGTGGACAAATAGAAGACATCCTTGTTTGGGGGCCTTCTAGATCACACCAGATGTCCTTTTGGTTGCAAAGTTTGTGTCTTGTAGAATAGGGTTTATTTGATAGCACATCTTTGTGTTGTTCTTTGTTGCACCCATTGTAAAAAGGGCATGCATTTAATCAATTTTGGATCTTCATTTTATCGAGAGCTTCCCCCTTTGGCAGTAGTTACCAAATATATATATATATATATATAATCTCAACACATAAACATGTACATATACATGTCTATGTATAAACTATCATGCAAACATGTATGCTTATGACCATTTACACCCACACAAATATACAAGCAAGCCTATATATCTAAAAGCATGTAGATAAGTAGGTATTCAAATACATATGAATACAATAAATATAAATATATAAAAAACACATATATGTATGAAGGAAAAAAAAGGAGAGAAGGGTGAGAGGTGAAGATCAAACTAAGGTGGTAAAGAAGGAGGCCATAAGGGGAGCGAAAATAGGTGGAATTAGGGGAAGGCATGGCATGAAAGAGAGCTCGAATGTAGAGAGGGTAGAGAAGCAGAAGGGGGGAGGGAAAGATTGTGAGGGATGAGGGTCCACATGAAGGGGGGTTAGTAAAGGTTTCCAAGATGGGTTTAGATGTGACCCTTCATCATGATTAAGATTATTATGGTGACTTCTAATAAATATTGCTTCCTTGAGTTTCCTTTTGAAAAATTGTCTTCCTTGACCAAAAATGTGGTGTCCTCAAGGAAAATGTGATGTTCAACATGGTGGGAGTGCTCTTCTAGGGTAGATTTTTAGATACGGTCATGTATTATGTCAACACTATGTTATTTGATCCTAATGCTGATAGATCAACCTATTTTTCCAATGTATGGCCTTCCGCATGATAAACTAACCTTGTAAACTCCTAATTTGAGAAACTTTTGTGTGGGGTCTTTAGCGAAAGGGATAAGCTTTCTAGTAATGTGAATGGGTTTGAAAGTGTAGGAGAGGCCTTTCTTATGGAGGATTTTGGAGATTTTGTTGGAAAGGCCTTCAATATAGGAGAGGGTGGCAACTAGAGGAAAATCAGGAATATTAGGCTCAGGTTTAGGATTAGCAAGATTTTTGGCAAGGTTAAAATCTCTAAAGATGCATTTATTATCGTACATGTTCATCTTGAAAACTTGGTGTAGGTGGGAGAGCTCTTGGTAAATATGCTCCATATCATAGATGTGATAAGCATAGGTTGCTAGTGTTCTTAGGACACCAAATTTTTGAGAAGGATGGTGGTGAGACAATGCATGGAGGTAAAGGTCATTGTATGTGGATTTTCTATTGACATGGAAAGCAAGGAAACTATCCTTTTTTGTAATGATAAGGCCATCAATGAAAGGAAGATGGTTATTGGACTCAAGTTCCTTGGTGAATTGAATGCACTCCACCAAGATATTTAGGTGAGAGTGGAAGCACTCTAACTGGTCCAAGCCAT
Organism: Cunninghamia lanceolata; assembly: GCA_027924645.1. Classification (NCBI taxonomy): domain Eukaryota; kingdom Viridiplantae; phylum Streptophyta; class Pinopsida; order Cupressales; family Cupressaceae; genus Cunninghamia; species Cunninghamia lanceolata. The sequence continues at coordinate 789,601 of BSBN01000564.1, read as the reverse complement.
GAGGCTAAAAAATGTTGGTGTCATCAACATAATGCTTCTACCATTTGGGCTTGAGGGGGAAGGAGTTTAGGGCTAACTCCTAAAAATGCTACATGTGAATGTTGGCTACAATAGGGGACAAAGTGGTACACATGAAAACTCCATTAGACTGTTCATAGACCATCTTTTAAAAAGTAAAGAATGTGGAATGAAGGTAAAGTTCAACAAGAGAAGTCATTTCATCATTAGTTTTACGTTTAATTAGTTCCATTGAGTCACACACAAGGACTTTGGTAAACAAGGACACCACATCAAAACTAACAAGAATATTATTATCTTCTACCTTTTTGTCTTGTATGAGTTCAATAAAATGGGTGGAGTCCTTTATGTAGGAATTCAATTTTCCTAGCACAGAGAAGATCAAATTAGCAAGAAAAGTGGCTAACTTGTAGGTGGGGGAATGGGTGGTGTCAATAATAGGTCTAAAAGGTATTCTTGATTTGGGGATTTTTGGGGTGCTATAAATATGTGGGGTGATTTTCTTAGGAGGGACAAGACACTTCATAGTAAGATCATCAAGAGATGAATAGACAATAGCTAGCTTATCTTTTTTAGCTTTTTATAGCTAGCTACCTTAAATTATTTTAATTTTGATAAAATTAAATTTACAACCATTCAAATTATATAGGTAAATTCTTCTCTATGTCTCTCTCTCACTTTATCTCTCTTTCTTCATTCCTATATCTCTCTCTATTTTTTTTTGTAAAAGTACCATTTCATGAGGCTCCATTGGAGGTAGATGATCTTGACCAACCCATACCAAGCTCCACTTTTTATTTTTTGAAAGTACCATAGCCTAATCATTAAATTAGGGTTTTCCATTATAATGCTTGACCATAGCCTCAAGTCTATCACACAATGAAACACTTTTTTCCACTATGTTTATGTAATTAAGCTTAGTTTTATAATCCCATGATGGTCAATGAATTCATGTTTTAGGAAATGTCTTTGCAATTGTCATGGGTGGTAAATGTAAAATATGAAAATAATTATTCATAAGAAGATTATGCATGTAAGCATGTTTTCTACTTGAAAATGAAAAGTACTTTGAATCCACAAATTTTAGTTCAACATCATACATAAATAAGGATATGGTTTTCCCATACACAGAGAGAGATAGGGAAAATAGAGAATAAGAGAAAGATAGATATTCTCTTTTCAATTTCATGTGCAGTCCTGTTTGCTTCTCTTATAGGATATTTAATAGATCACTCCAATTTTTTATCTATCAAATGCTTTTCTAGAAATCCATTCACTACAATGACATTTTTAACATACATGAGATGAGATGCCACTAAGCCCATATCCACCAAGGCTTAATATCCATTGCAAACACAATATTTGCAAGCAATATCTATTGACTACATTACACAACATCAAGATAATTGTTCCTGCCACTTATGTGTTGCATGCAAGGTACCTCATGTCTAGATTGTGAGCATAGAGATCTAAATATTCTTGTCTCCTCTTAATTAGACCCCCTTTTGCTCTACATATTTTTAGAATATAGTAGGAGCTTTACAAGAAATAAACACAGAGTTTAGGGTGTTGATCTAGACAACAACATTTGTAGTTTAACTTTTTAAATTTTGATAAAATTAAATTTGTTATAATTCAAATTATATAATAAAATTTTAAAAAATACTTATTTAAATAATTAAGTATAAATAGTTGGTACATTTTTGCATTAGTAAAAGAATTTGATTTTGCAATTTTTCATTTTCAATTATATTAGTTTGCCTATTCAATTGTGTATTTGTGTGTAAATGTAAATTATTTTTGGTTAATTTTATTTCAACTAACATCTAAATTACAATGTGCTAGAATATTAGGATTTAACATATTATGAGGGATAAAATGTAATCTTGTAGTTATATACCTTTGTTTTACATTATTTTTAATATATATCATAGATATACAATCCTAATTTTCAATTTGATTTTTTGTATCAAATTGCTTCTAAATTGAATCTCATCACTCAATCTGTGAACTAGGTCACACACTATGACATAGTCCACCTCATCCAAAAATTTAATGTCAATCTCTCAAGTCAATTTATCCTAAATATACTCATTATTCTATTGATCTAGACACCAACATTTCATTGCTATTGTTGTCGATGAGGATTGCACCCTTATGCAAAGCTATGACACTCTACAATCCTTAGAAACATGGGGACAAACTCAGGCTTTGGGTGACCTATAGTGAGTTTGAACCTCCAGATTGTGGGTTGGTTCCCTTAAAATATTCTATTTGAAACTACGATTTTCTATTTTGGAAAAGGGGAAGAAGGAAACTATGTGGAAATAAAACTATAAAATTTGGTGATGCACCTAATAAGGATGGAAAAAATTGCAATCTGGTTCACAATAGAATTTAGAAATTTGACCTACACAATCCAATCTTGGCATAAATATCACAAAAGTGCTTCTAAGGAAGGCTGGAAAAATTGTTCTTTATGAAGGAAAATGACTTTTCACAACATAAAAGAACTATTTTTTGTAACTCAACCTAAGACCTATAATATCACTATGCTTAACACTACAAGTAAGAGTGAGACAATAATTTTAAAGGTTTTGATAATTAAACATAGTAAAAATTCATCATATCACCTCATACAATTAGCATCAAATGGAAAGGCAACTACTTGACTCCAAAAAATAAAGGAAATATTGCATGAAGAACAAAGAAATTGAACCTGTAATCTGCTATGATCTCTATAAAACTATCAAAAATGAGCTACAAAACCTCCTTCTCTTTCAAAGTGTAAAGACCAAACAAGGAAAGAACTCGAAAGATGATTTACAAAACCTCATCTTTCAATGTGTGGAAGAGAAAAGAATGCAAGAACTAGAAAAAACTATGTTTTTCTTTACAATATATAGTTTTCTCTCTCCAAGAGGCATGCAAAAATTAATCTGCAGCTAACTGCGTCTAAAAATAAGTCCTCCAAAGTGTTCCACGAGCAAGCCAAGAAATCCCTAAAAATAAGGGCTTAAATTGCCACAAATTGAGGAAAAATAGCTCCAAGTTGGCCCTCTCCATATGTTTGACCAAGAAGTTGACCAAAATTCCTCAAATCACTTGTCAAATCATGTAAAAAGGCTCCAAATAGTGTCAGTTAACTCAACTCATGAATTTGCATGATTTTGCTTTTGCAAAATTGATGTGAGTAAATAATAAAGTAATTAGAGGATAATTACTCTATTTGTTAGTTACAACTTACACTATTTTTGATTTTACAACTTGTGAAAAATAATAAAGTAATTTGAAGAATATTACTCTATTTTTTTCTTACATTGATTTATTTGTAAAATCATGCATGATGAGAATAAAACTCCTTATCTCTCCAATTACATTTAATCAACATGCATCAAAATATATTTTTCACCTTATATCTCCATATGTGCCTCAAGGTCACATGCAAAACTTTATCAAAAAATATGATGATAAGAGCACCTTATCACTCCTTAATACATACAATCATATGCATAAAAAATGATTCACCTTATAACTCCTTATGAACATTCACACCTATGCCAAAAAAGACACCTTACTTCTTCCTTGCTTTTGAATGATTATCATTTTTTGACTTTGTAAAGTTTTAAGAAAAAGGCAAAAGGTGATCATGGTCTCACGGGCCCCATGCAGAATCATTGCTAGGTCTTAAGACTTGACCACAGGTTTGGATATGTTTGCAATGATGTTTGATAAAATAAAGTCAAAAAGATGGGAAAAGATTACCATTGGGATCTTTGGCAAAAAGATTTTTAACCCTAAAAGAAAATTATCATTTGCTTCTTTTTTATTTCGTGCCTCAATGTGACCGCCATGCCGTTTGAGGGTTTGCTTGGTTTCTAGTGTTTTTTATTGTTTCAATGGCCATCCTTGAGTTTTTTTCTTGGCATTTTCCATAGAGTCTGAGAAGGTGTTCAAGTTCTGAGGCTTTCATGGAATCTTTTGGAATTTTTTGCTGCTTTATTTGGTATATTGTGGCCACCGTGTTTGGCTATGTGTCACTATGTATTTGGCTTTGATATTGACACCTTTCTCTACTCTTTTTTCCTTGTTATTTGCTCTCTGGTATATGAGCATTATCATGACTTCATGAGGAAAAAAGAACTCAGAAGTTACAACTTCTTCAATGGCCATAAAAGTAAGCTATAATCTTTGCTTCTAAACTTGTTTCTTTATGCTTTCTCTTTGCTTCTGTGTTTTGACAATGGAGACACAATGCTTTAAAGAAGACTGTTGACACTCCTTTTGTATTGTTTGTAATATGAAGCAAAAAGGCTTCTGGCCGTGGTCTGTAGGCTCTTTTCATGGCTTCCTTGCATTGAACACTTGTATCTCTATTGCTTTGTTTGAAGCATTCTAAAACCCTAAGGGTTTCAAAAAACTTTTTGCTTTCTTGCCTTTCAATAAAGCATGAAATGAACAATAAGAGGATGTTGAAAACCACTAATTAGGTATGGCAAAAATATGTTTATTTCACTGTAGGTTGATAAGAGCTTCATTCTTTTTGGGGGTTTTCACCTCTTGATGGAAGACTGTAGGACCTTTATTTTTCCTCTCTAGGTATGCCAAAAAATCTTTTGCTCTTCAAATGTATAACTGACATGTCTATATTATACCGTATGACAGGAGACTTTCAACTTTTGAATCTCTTTAGTTTTACCATTTTGATTTATATGAAGCAGTGGGTTTTTTAAAACACCCATCTGGATATCTATGAAAACCTCATTGTATTTGATCAATCTCAGGCTCCTTTTTGTGATGGCAAACTATATACCCTTTTGCATGCACTGAAACTCTGAATACTCCACTTTGTACACTGTATTTCTTGGTATATTACCTATGAGTGCTCTTTAATTTTGCCAAACTATACTTCTTGCCAAAAGTACGATTGTAAGGAAAATAAAAAGGTATTGACCTAGCTAGGGTTCTATTGATTGTATCTCCTTTTGCATCTGTAGAATGTCAATGTTCTTGGTATATTGTCCTTCTCCTTACAAAAATTACCATAGTAAGCATTCCATTTTGTTGGCTTCCATCCTATAAGTGTTGTGCGTATGATATAAATCTTTCCTCCCAGCTCCATGAGAAATGTTGCATATAGATAGAAGTGACCACTGTCTAGATACTTGATTGTATCATGATGACATGTTTATACAGAGTTGCTTTAGTCTTTCTTCATTACAAAGTATGAATGTTTGATCTTCTAGATTTATACAATGTGGCATCAAGTCTAAATATCCCGTAGCATATGAATTTCATTTGTCAACTACTTTCTAAATGTTGAGGTTGTCTTGTCTGTGTATGAATCATTCTTATATGACAGTCTACCTGTATCTGCTTATTTGACACATGGCATTATAATTGCATTTGTCTACACTATATTTCTTTAGCAATCAATCATTCATGGCATTTTGATTGTATCTTGCACAGTCATCATGAAAAATACTTCTAGATTTCAAAGCATCATTCTGTTTGGATATCATCCACCTCAATGGTGAAAACACTTCATAAGAAGCTTTGCATTTTATTCACAACAAAGAGTGGTAAATATTTTTCCTATTTTCATTGGCCTAGACTAGGCTTTCAACTGTTGAAGTGGATGATGTTTAGAGTTGATTGATGCTCCTTTACCTAGATAGATTATGACTGTTGTCTCATGTGTGACTATTCTATTTGTATCTATTGATGGCATATGACTGTTGTGAAAAATCACACTTCATTAATGATAAAGAAAGTGGAACAGTGCCTTATGTTTCTTGTATGTCATTTTGTTCTTTGATCATTGATGAGCTATTGAATATAGCATAATATGAACATGATGTAATAATGCTATTTGTTTGTTCAACTGGATATTTGTGTATAATGGTATCACCTTGAGCATGTTGTGCTCAACCCTTGTGGAAGCCACATTTTCTCCACATGCCTTAATGTCTTCAAATTAGCAACATTACTTTTCCTATACATGTACAGTGAACAAACAAGTTAGCATAAAAACATACCTGATGGATTTGATTGATTCTCTTCATGATATTCTAATTTATGGAACATGTCTGATTTGATATTTCATATGAAATGCATGGTGTGACAAGTTGATATGTCTACTGATAAAAGCATATGATAACATTAAATATCCAAAAGTCTTACAGGATTTTCCCCAATTTTTTGTCGGTTCAACTGATACAACTAGAGCTGAAGATGAAGACTAAAGACCAATTGTCAACTAGCTCAACAACCTTCTTGCTTAGGCAATGATGGATATTTAGTTTTATCATGTGTTCTTCCTTATTTCTTTCATCATCAGATGTATAGCCTGCATATGTCTGCATTGCTTAGTTTAGTTACTCCCATGGCTTGTGTGGGACACATTTGAACACCTCTTTTAAACATGATCAATTAATTTATCTTATGCACTTGATGTATGTATGTTTCTTTTTCAATCAATGCATAGGATAAAGTAACAGATAATGAATTGTATGTTCCAAATATGACATGAAATAACAGTTGAAATACATATCTTTCTCTCCTTCTTTCAAATATGATCAACTGAATAATCAATTTGTCTTATAACTCCTAAAAGATAAAACTATTTTAGATCAACTGTATTTCTTGAGTCTTTGATTTCTTGACATTCTGATTCACTTGTCATGATGATTCATCAGTCTTGATTGGACTGATGGGTTATCCTGACAACTAAAAATCTATCTCTTCTTTGTTAAGACATCAATTGTTTATTAAATGCAATAACTTCAAAATTTTCTTTTATTCTTCCTGAAACAACTGCACTTAGGTCTAGCTAAATTTAGTGTGAACAAAATTTACTAATAGGTATAGCATAGGAAAAGAGCATATACAAATCAAGTGTTGTTAAAATTGTTCTTAAGATATATAGTATATTTTTGAAGTCTAAATTTAGGCACAACGTCACTACATTCAAATTATTGCATCTACATTGTTTGTGTGATGTGTTTAAAAGGATACACTTGTAAAGAAAACAATCCTATCCTCAAAAGCTGGCTGCAAAAAGCACATCAAAAGGGTAAATTAGTTGAGGTGGAAGATATGCAAAATTTTCCAAAAGAAAGACTTGGTGAAATGATTAATTCAATTGGAAATGGGATAGAGGGGAGGCATTCCTCTATTTTCTATGAATTTCCACATATTTTGAATTATGTAAGGCATGCAATGAATTCAAATGTAACTTGACAGTATAATGCAACCTTCATTTTGTACTAATCTAGACTTCAATAGACTATAAATTCCGTATTTTTCATAGCCAAGTTCCCACCCAAATTGAAGAGGATACTAAAAAAAATATTGAAAATCATGGACATTATTCAAATTTGTTTGCACAATCAACGTGGGACCAATTTTAATTATGGATGATGTCAATTGTAGACCCATATGACATTCTGGTAAAAAATATTTGTTTTGTACTTGCCTCCACTTAAATAGATTAGTAATTTCTTATTTTTTAGTCATGTTCCCCCAAATTAAAGAGGATAGCAAAAACAAGTATTGAAAATTATGGACATTGTTTTGATTATAAGGAGTAAATTTGTATTCACAATCAACATGGCACTAATTGTAGGCTTGCATGTTACCAATTACGATACTAGGGTTATTAGTTTGATTAGTCATGCTAACCATGGTTGATTCAAAGGTGAAATCTTACACATTGAGGGTTATATTTCTTTTTTTGGATTGTTCACTTCTCATGAGGGGTTTCAAAATTAGCTCAGGTTTTGTTGAAATGACAAGTGGTTTATATAGTGAAATTTTTCTATAAATATAAACCTTGGCATAATCTTTTGATATCATTTGGATTGTATTGTAGGATTTTAGTTTAGGCCTGAGTATCAACATGTTATTAAAGTGTTATCACATGGGCTACAACATTCATAATGATATTGGTTCATTAGAGTAAGATATTACAACCCATTGGAAAAGCCTTTTAAATAGTTCCCATCCTTGGAATTTGCATCGTACACCTCTAGATCCATTGGTAGAGACTAATGATGAAACTCCTAACTAGGGGCATGTAATGCAAGAAGATAGTCCTGAAGTCTAGATTAGTACAAAATAAAGGTTTAATTATTTTTTCAAGTTACACGTGAATACATTGCATGCCTTACATAATTCACAATCTATGGAAATTCATAGAATAGAGGAATTCTTCCACCTATTATCAGATCAAAACCTCCAATTTAATTAATCATTTCATCAAGTCTTTATTTTGTCAAATTCTATACATCTTCCACCTCACTCAATTTACTTGAGAGAGAGAGAGACAAAGAGAGAAAGAGAGAGAGGGTGAGAGAGAGGAAGAAAGAAGGGGAGATAGAGACAAAGGGATAGAGAGAGAGATAAACACCAAGAGATTTAAAGACAAATGGATAGATAGAAAGGGACACAAAGAGGAGACAAAGAGAGATAAAGAAAATACCTATTAAATGTAGGTGTCAAGATGTGAAATATGAGGCTTGTGATAAACAAACATACCAACTTCAAATAATATGCATAGGCGACAACTAATGGAATGCAAGTGACCCAAGTGTGGTGCATGAACAAGAATCTAGAAAGAAGATGCATGCAAATAAAGGCTACACACCAAACATGAAAGTTACAAGTTTCAAGTGGCAACTAAGCACAACACTCAAATCTTGAAATCTATTAAGATTATGCAAATTGACTTGTGATACTCAAGAGAAGAAAAGAATGAAATGGACCAGAGGGGTACAAGACAATCATCATTCACTTAAAGACATAGCAATTGAATATCCACTACTCTTCGACATACCTGTTGCACACCAAAGTGTGATTGCTTGTTACTATTTTATTATGGCCTAAAATGTTAAAAAAAAAACTAAAACATTTATGCAAATTTATGTTATATAATGCACTTGGCAAGTTTGTATTTCTTTGCCACTTTTGCAATTTGGCTTTTCCAAATAACCTTCTCTTTTGGGTAGTTTTTTTAATTTGATTTAATTTGATTTTTTTTATTTCTTTTACATTTTTTTCTATTTATATCACATGTTATTTATAATATTTTTTACTATGTGAGCTATAAATTATTAGTTGTATTAGGGTAATGTCTGATGCACATTTGACCATCTTTATTAATTAATTGAAATTCAAAATCATGTTGTATTCTAAATTTCAATTAATTAATAAATACAATCAAATGTGCATAGATAAGATACAATATATCAACTTTATATTAAAAAAAACATAAATTTACACAATTTTAATGAATTTAGGTATTTTGTATTTAATAATTCTGACCAAGAAAATGGTAACTATTTTTTTTTATGGGGGATTTGATCTGGATTTGTTGTAGATCCAAAGGACATCCGGTGAGAAGGTCACCTGCAATGTTGTAGGAGTGTTAGAGTCTTCTCATGATCTCGCTGAGAGATATGAGTCCGATTATGCTTGTCTTCTTTATTGTGAAGGTAGTGATATTTATTGTTAGCCAAAGGTTATGTTCAGAGATCATTGTGACCTTTGAAGTGGAGTAATTAACAATTAACTATCCTTACTTTAATTTGGACCACTCCTCCCCCCTTAAGAGGCAATGGGCCCCATTGCATCAATCTTCTGTAACAAGTGTTGTTCAATGTGCTCCTTGGGAAACCACTTGCCTTGACGAGGTAAGTGGCCTTCTTGAACCATAGTATAGAGAGGAATTGATTGTTGTTTTAGTGTCTTCACAAGAACATGGATAATCTTGTCATTGGTAAATGGAATAGTAGTCTTAGGATTCAAGTCAAAAGTCTAAATATGCTTGAGGGGGTTGTGTGGCCCAGATTGGAGAGGATGAAGTTTCCTATTAGGTCTTGAAAAGCACTCCTAAAGCCAAACTTTGTCATCAACCAAAAAGTGATGAGACATCCGATATTGGTCATGCCACTTTTGAATTAATGCTTGAGTTGGTTGCTTGATCTTGACAATCTATAAAACTAATTTTCTACACAACAACCCATTTGGAAACGGTGTTTTTGAGGTTAAGTCAACTAAATGTTTGGTGTGACAGTGTAATGCAACCTCTATTGGTGAGGTGGATACATTCTGATAATTTATTGATGTTTGATCCATCAACTTTTGTTGGATGGTGGTGGTGACTAGTTTGGTAGGAGTGTTGGCTATGATTGACCTTGCCTCTGCAGGTTTAATTATTACCATTGATACAAGAGCTCTAGTTGGATCAATCAAAAGTGTGCCTTGTTTTGTATTAAATAGATATGCATATTCAGGAAAATATTCTTCCTTAATGTATTCCACAAAATCTCCCCATGTGGGGCTTTCATCCAAATCGGGAGTTCTTTGGGTGCCCACTTATTCTCCCATTATTGTTTCATATGGCGTTCATCTTTTAGGAAGGTGAAGGTTATCTTCTCACCATCAGAGAATTTATTCACAGAAAAGTATTTTTCTATTTAAATTGATAATCAATCATCTATAATGTCTACATCAATTTTTCCTTCAAAGTTTGGGATATCAAAATTCACTTGTACTTTGAAAGGAGTGTGACCTTTGAATAGAATTTCTATTTTGTTTGGTTGTTGATTTCCTCTAGTTTGTTGGAGTAACTGTGAAAATTTGCTTATCATTTCCTCACGTTATTTTCTTAAAGCGGCTTTGACCATCACTTTTAAGGTATCAAATGAATCTCCATGTTCTTCTACCATTTTTGGTTGTGTGTGTCTTGAAGGAAGATAGTCTAAAGGATTTCATGTTTCTAAACCCAATTTTTGATAGCCTAACCTCGTACGATGTGACATACAAGGGTGAAAGAGGCTCTAGTATCAATTAATTTTTTATATGTTCCCGTACTGTGCTGAGAAAGGCAAAAGTAATTTGTGTTACTCTTGCTGCTTTGTCGTTGCTTATTAAGCTTTAGTTAAAAGAATCGATGATAACTCACAAGTAATCGACATGTGGCAGGTTCAATGATTCTATCTGAATCAAATTGCTGATTTGTTTCTTGTACTTTGCTATACAACCATAGTTTGTGAATGACACAACACGAAAATATTGTTATACTCTATTCTAGAACTGTTTTCACTTTGGAAGCCCTGTAATTATGTAACTTAAACCTAGAAAAAAGCATTCAACACAAACACATTGGAAAACTAGCTTTTACTTCTGACACTAGAAAAATCCCTTCTAGGGTTCGTTGTCTTCTGCAAATGATGGAAACTTTTCCTTCTTTTACAATCTGAGTTCTGTATGTAGTTTGGCAAGTAATGACAACAGTGATAATCAAGAGAAATTCAACTATGACAAGGTGGGGCTGTTTAACTTTGTTTTTTTATTTTTTATTGGGCTTTTGTTGTACCTACTTCTGGAGAACTTCTACAGTAGAGAGCACTGATAGATTTCTTGCAGAGGAAGCATGGTTTGTAAAAAAATGATGCAGCTAAGTGGAAAATTGCAGAGATGGTTTCTGGATTTGCTGGAGATCTAGAGGAAAACATATGTTGTAGGAGTGTTGGAGTCTTCTGACGATCTCCTTGAGAGATAAGTCTGATTTTGCCTGTCTTCTTTATTGTGAAGGTAGTGATATTAATTGTTATCTAAAGGTTACGTTCAAAGGTCATTGTGACCTTTGAAGTGGAGTAATTAACAATTAACTATCTTTAGTTTAATTTGGATAAGGTTTTATATCATCCACAATAATAGGAGCACCAGGCCTTCGAGGAGTATCCATTTCGCCAAGCCTCATCCCTTATGGTGTGAGGGCAAGACTTATCCTATTCAAAACCATTCAACTTCATCAACAAACCAAAGAACTATTTTATTATTGTCTAAAATTTGAAAAAAATTTAAAAGCAATTTGTTATGACCTAAAATCTAGAATTTTAATTTAGTCTAAAACTTAGGAAAAAAATAAAAAATTATATGTACTACTTATTTATGGGCTTTTTCAATTTTGCTTTTCCAAATCACCACTTGTTCTATTTTTAATTTGATTCAACTTATTTTTTAATTTCTTTTTAAATTTTTTCTATTTATATACATTATTTCCATAATTTTTTACTATGTCGGTTATAAATTATTAGTTGTATTATAATAAATAAATCTTAATTGAATAGAGCTCAAAAATTAATATTATGAAAACATGTGAAGAGTTTAGAGTATTAAATTTGATTTAGTTAACTAGCATATTTATATTAAATATAATATATCTAAAGTACACCGAGAGATATCCTTCTCGAGGCGCCTAATGTTAGGATTAGTGATTAAAAAAATAGGCGCCTCGAGAAGGATATCTCTCGATGTACTTTAGATATATTATATTTAATATAAATATGCTAGTAGCAACCGGAGCCACAAGCCTAACTCTAACACTAATTATAATATATTAAAACATATTATATTAGATATATCTTTTATAATATATCTAATATATTATTATAATATATTATATTAAATCCTACTCTAACCCTAACCCTAACCCTCACCCTAACCTTTATTCAAACCCTAAGCATAGCTCTAATTTTAACCCTAAGGCTGATCCTAATTGCAACCTTATCCCTAAGCTTAATACTAAACTTAACCCTAATGGTAACCCTAACCTTAAGTTTAATTCTAACATTAACCCTAATTATAGTTGTAACCCTAATTCTAACCCTAACCCTAACCCCAACCCTAAACCCTAAACCTAATCCTAATTTTAAAGTTAACCCTAATCATAACGCTTATTCTAACCCTAAACATAGCTCTAATTTTAACCCTAACCCTAATCCTAACTCTAACCCTAAGCTTGACTATAATTCAAAACCTAACCCTAACCTTAATACTAACCTTAACCCTAATTGAACTTTAACCCTAACTCTAATTTGAACCCTAATCCTAATTGTAACTCTGATTATTACCTTAACTGTAATAGTAAGCCACCTTAATTCTAGCCCTAATTCTAATAGGAACAATAACCCTAATTCTAATCATAACGTTGATCTACCCTACTCTAACCCTAATTTTAAATCTAACAATAACCCTAATTCTAACCCTTAACTTAATCCTAATTCTAACTATGATTTTAACCATAACTCTAACCTAAATTCTAACCCTAACTCTAGACCTAACCCTTTCTGTAACTCTAATGCTTACCCTAAACCTTAAACCTAATCCTAATTTTAAAGCTAACCATAACCATAACCCTTATTCTAACCCTAACCATAGCTTTAATTTTAACCCTAACCCTAACTCTAACCCTAAGCTTGACTATAATTTGAAACCTAACCCTAACCTTAATACTAACCTTAACCCTAGTTGAACTCTAACCCTAACTCCAATAGTAACCAACCTTAATTCTAACCCTAATTCTAATAAGAACCCTAACCCTAACCTAATTATAATCACAACACTAATTCTACCCTAACGATAACCCTAATTTTAAATCTAACCCTAACCCTAAATCTAACCCTAATCCTAACCTTTATTCAAACCCTAAGCATAGCTGTAATTTTAACCCTAAGGCTGATCCTAATTGCAACCTTATCCCTAAGCTTAATACTAAACTTAGCCCTGATTGTAACCCTAACCCTAACCCCAACCCTAAACCCTAAACCCTAAACCTAATCCTAATTTTAAATCTAACCCTAACCATAACCCTTATTCTAACTCTAAACATAGCTCTAATTTTAACCCTAACCCTAATCCTAACTCTAACCCTAAGCTTGACTATAATTCAAAACCTAACCCTTACCTTAATACTAACCTTAACCCTAATTGAAATCTAACCCTAACTCTAATTTGAACCCTAATCCTAATTGTAACTCTGATTCATACCTTAATTGTAATAGTAAGCCACCTTAATTCTAACCCTAATTCTAATAGGAACCTTAACCCTAATTTTAATAATAACCCTGATTCTACCCTACTCTAACCCTAATTTTAAATCTAACAATAACCCTAATTCTAATTATAACCTTGATTCTACCTTAACTATAACCCTAATTTTAAATCTAACAATAATCCTAATTCTAAACCTAATCCTAATTCTAACTATAATTTTAACCATAACCCTAACTTGAAATCTAAACCTAACTCTAGCCGAAACCCTAACTGTAACTCTAATGCTTACCCTAATTTAATAACCCTAATTCTAACTCTAACCCTAACCTTAATCTCAACCCTAACCCTAATTATAACCCTAACCTTATTCTAACATTAATCTTAATTCTAATCCTAACCCTAACCCTAATTCTAATTATAATTCTAACCCTTATCCTAACCCTAATTCTAACTACAATTCCAACCCTAACTCTAATTTTGACCCTAACCCTAACCCTAACCCTAATTCTAGCATTAACCCTAATTATATTTGTAACCCTAACCCTAACCATAACTATAATTGTAACCCTAACCGTAATTCTAACCCTAACCCTAACCCTAATTCTAACCCTTACCCTAAAGCTTATTCTAACCCTAAACATAGCTCTAATTTTAACCCTAACCCTAACTCTAACCTACCCCTGACTATAATTCAACCCCTAACCCTAACCCTAACCCTAATCCTAATTCTAATTCTAAACCTAACCCTAATCCAAATTTTAAACCTAACCCTAAGCCTAAGCCTAACCCTTATTCTAACCCTAAACATAGCTCTAATTTTAACCCTAACCCTAATTTTAAATATAACAATAACCTTAATTCTAACCCTAATCCTAATTCTAACTATGATTTTAACCCTAATCCTAACCTAAATTCTAACCCTGACTCTAGCCCTAACCCTAACCATAACTGTAACTCTAATGCTTACTCTAATTTAGTAACCCTAATTCTAACTTTAACCCTAACCTCAATTCCAACCCTAACCCTAATTCTAACCCTAACCCTAATTCTAATCCTAACACTAATTTCAACCCTAACCCTAACCACGCTACTAATTGTAATCCTAATTCTAATTCTAAACCTAACCCTAATCCTAATTTTAAACCTAACCCTAACCCTAACCCTAACCCTTATTGTAATCCTAAACATAGCTCTAATTTTAACCCTAACCCTAACTGTAACTCTAACCCTAAGCCTGACTATAATTCTAAGTATGATTTTAACCCTAATCCTAACTTGAATTCTAACCCTAACTGTAACCCTAATCCTAACCCTAACTGTAACTCTAATGTGTACCTTAATTGAGTAACCCTAATTCTAATTCTAACCCTAACTTCAATTCTAACTCTAACCCTAAGCTTGATCCTAATTGAAACCCCAACCTTAATACTAAACTTAACCCTAATTGTAACCCTAACCCTAACTCTAATTCTAACATTAACCCTAACCCCAACCCTGATTATAATCCTAACCCTAACCCTAATCCTAATTTTAATCTAATAACTATAAAATTCAACTTATTTAAGTTTTCTTCTAAAATAAATAAAATACAACTTTTTTTTGAAAATAATAAATAAAGTTAATCAACAATATATATTTTTTAATGATTTATACTAATTTATATTCTTCTAATTTGCACTTACTTTTGTTTTTATATTTTTAATAAATAAAACTTGCCTTGCTAATTTATATTCTTCTAATTGGAATAAATGTAACATATACCAAATAAATTAGTAAAGTCACATTACATAAAATAAGGGATTCCATAATTAAATAATAAAATTCAATTTTAAAGCACATCTCACAAATAAACATATTTAAAATAAACCATAAGTTATGGAGTGAGTTACCTAAAATATAGGTATATAATTTAAATAAAATCACATGATTTAGTAATTATAAAATAGGTTTCTATTTTAAATATCATACAAGATTCTACTAAAATTCTAATTTAACTATGCACATTAATTTAATTTTAGATCACATTGGCTAGAAAATAGGGAGTTGTGGAGATCTGATTTTAGTAAATATTAAAACTTACCAAAATAATATAAAAGCATATAAAACACTACCTTATTTTAATTTTCTCCATAATTATTTTTTCTGGAGGCTCTCAAATTTCTTCTTGGTTTGCATGGAGGGTTGCATAATGAGAATTTGTAATGGAGGTATTTTACAAAAATATTTCAACTTTTTTAAAGTTTATTGTAGATTTGTCATTTAATTTTCCCCATAAATTTCTTCTTCTTGGTTTGCATGCAGGGTTGCACAATGAGAGAATTTGCAATGGAGGGTTTTTACAAATTATTTTAACTATTTTATAGTTTATTATAGATCTGTCATTTTTATTATTTGCAGGATACACAGGAAGATGGTATGGATGTAGGGGTTTTAATTATTTAAGATCTATAATTTTTGTTGTTATCAATTTCACTCTATACAATAACATAGTTGCATTTTTAAATTTTTTTTAATACAATGTTTATTTAAATATGAGCCATAGATTTAAAATGAATTTAATAAATTAATAAATATATAATTTAAATTTTATATAAAACAAAAAAATAAGTTGGAAGTGGGGAGGGAGTGCCATAACATAGTTAAAGAAAAAGCACCATAGAATAATATGCAATATAGTTAAACAATTAAAATATTTTAAGAAAAACAAAAGTTCTTAAATATATTAGTTTGATTTTTAAACTATATGCTATCCTTTAAAAAAAATAGAATACTCTTAAAAGATTTTAAAGATTCTACAATATAAATATAAATATAGTTAGGGAATATAATTAAACACTTAAAACTTTTAAGAAAAAACAAAAGCTCTTAAATATATTAAAATATATTAGTTTGATTTTTTAAACTATTTTTACTCTATACTATCTTTTTAAAAAATTAGAATACTTTTTATAATTTAGAAAGATTGTAGAATATAAATATGCATATAGTAATAAGTTCAAAAGTTCAAAAAATAAAATAAACTGAAAAAATCTATTGCAATTAGATGTTGCTATTTTAGTACTTTATAATAACATTATAATATTATATGATATTATAATATTATATTATAATATAGTATAATATATATTATATTATATTTTCAAAAATAATAATTATAATATATCAAATATGTGATAATATACATAATTTCATAATATATTTAGGGATTTTGAGATTAATTCAGCTTGTTGGCATGCATCGTGTTATGTAAGAAAATCCAAATCCATATTTAGGGATTTTGAATTAATTCAGCTTGTTGGCATGCATCGTGCAAGCGACCGTAAAATCCAAATCCATATTTAGGGATTTTGAATTAATTCAGCTTCTTGGCATGCATGCACCAATTTATATAGATATTTATTTAATTCTTAAATGCAATTTAGATTTTTTTTTTAATTTTTTAAGTATATATTTACGACCAAAAATGAGTGCTCTCATCTCCACCCCCGCTACAACTGTAGTTCGCCTCTCGGCAAAAATATAGTAAAAGTTCGTAAAACGATAAGTACTCACTGCTCAGTACATAAATTTTTAATAAAAGTTGTTATATGGATATCAATTTGTCAAAATATTGACACGCTCACACTTGGAATTGGCTCATCCATAGAAGATGGATCAACCAAGTCATATGGTGTGCATTTGGCCAAGGGTGCAAAGAAGAAAGGTGAGAGTTGAATGTGAGAAGATACTGGGGAGCTGAATATATGGCCAGAAATTTTCCCTTCTATGTTCAATGTGAGAAATTGTCTATTCATGCCATTAAATTTTTACCCATGCTCTTAGATTTCGTGGTGTTCTAATGCAGGCATTCTTTTTTCCTTAATTGGAATTTCATTGCCCTTTGTGGGTATCAACTAATGAAATCTGTGAGAGGCCATGCCTCCTTATAACTACTTTTGTATTTGGATAGAATTGTTTTGTTTATGATTATTATATTCTGCTACCATCATAGATTTGTGTTGATGTTATTATTATGGCTAGATCTGTGAGTTTTTGATTAATTTATGATTATTGATTTGATCATAATTTCTGGATTAAGATTTACCAATTAAAATTAGTTTTCCATTATGCATTTTGTATGAACTTAATTGTATATGTTCAATTTGTATGGATGTGCTTATGGGATCTTATATTGGTATGATCTAGCTGTTGGATCAAATATGTTTTTAGATTTTCATTAAATTATGAATGTTGCTTGGGTTGTTTTGGATATATTAATGCTTCTATGCAAATGTGTAGATTAAATTCCATGACTATGGGGAATGTGATTAATTGTTCTTAAGTGACAATTTTCAGAGGGTTGTTTAAGGGGTCAAAAATATTTTTTTTTCTTTATGTTTTAAATAAAATAAAACCCATATAGTGATAGCCCATGGGTTGGACGTTTCTTTTTAAGTGTTTAAAATATGTTTTTAAAATGTTTAAAGTTTAGACTTCTTTTTTATTATGATTAGAGGAGATTTTCAGTTTTGGAGCAAGGGTTTTAGAAGGGGTCATAGCTGGAAAATAGAAAAATTGTACAACAAGGCTTCCCCTAAGTTGGTGGAAGAAAGAGATATTGAAAAGCTTCTGCTACACAGTGTTTTTACACAATGTTTTTCTTTTCTATTTGTTATTTTGTTGGGTGTATGTTTTTCTTTTTTGTTTGTTTTTTTCTTTTCTGAAGTATTGGTTGTAGATGTGGTTGAAAATTCCATCTTTGTGTGTTGATTTTATTTTCTGCAATAGGCTTTTGGGATGGGTTATTTAGGGTGTTGATCCACCCAAGTTTGGGGTAGAGAGAGGTTTGGATTTAAGCTGTATTTAGCCATTTTTGCTGAGAGGAGAGATTTTCGACAAACGGTGAAAATCTATATAGGATTATGGTGATATATATATTTGGTTTTTATATAATCTACTTATAGGTGGACTGAGAGGAGAGATTTTCGACAAACGGTCTATATAGGATTATGGTGATATATATATTTGGTTTTTATATAATCTACTTAGAGGTGGACTGTCATAGTATTATGGTGAGGAGTATGTGGTGATATATATATTTGGTTTTTATATAATCTACTTATAGGTGGACTGAGAGGAGAGATTTTCGACAAACGGTCTATATAGGATTATGGTGATATATATATTTGGTTTTTATATAATCTACTTAGAGGTGGACTGTCATAGTATTATGGTGAGGAGTATGTATTGTGGATGAGGATTGTTCTAGAGCTGAAAATCTGCTATTTTATTTTCCCAGAGTCCATACTCCCTCATAAGAACTTGTATGGAGAAGAACTTGTATGGAGAAATGCTCTTTCTGTTCACTGATTTAAATTATTCTCCCTCTTTGTCATTTGTAAAAGTCATGTGCTACCTGTATAAACCATAAACTTCTATTTAGAAAAATAATCCTCCCATAGAATTTTGAGTACTTCCATATTGTGTAAAATTTTATATAGGGAGGAAAAGATATAGTTCTAATCTACATTCTTTTGTAATGATTTTCAACCAAATCTTCTTATACATAATCTTCTATCTCTAGGATAAATGTGATGGATTAAGAAATTAGATTTACATTCTTTGGTCATGTGAAAAATGTTGCAATCTAAAAAAAATTATTTTCAACCAATTATGTTTATACATAAGCTTTTTGTATATCTATAGGATAAATGTAATGGATCCCTCTACACATATTGACATATTTGCTGTAACTGTAAATTGAAAATACTTCCCTTTCTTTATGCATAACCTGTGTAAGTGTAAGTGTTGTTCCTGACACATCTATATAAACATATAAAATTATACATACAATGTGTACATAAACATATATTTATACCTAAAAGTTCAATTATTTTACAAATTAATAGAGGCCATTATATATTAGTTCATTTAAATATTTTGTTTATTTTTATAAAAAAATAATAATAGATTAAATTTTTTGTGGTGCTCCCTACCCCACAACTTCTCTTATTTTTTAAAAGAAAAAAAAACTTTTGCTTTGTTCTTTTATTAAATTAATCCCTATTATCTTTTCAATATATCTCTTATATATAGAATGCACCATCACTAAAATATATAAGAAAAAAATGCATGCATGTATTATCATTATATTAAAATCAAACAAATCTACATCTAGAAATATTTAATTATGTGACAAATCTACATCTAGAAATATTTAATTATGTGCCAAAAAAATATACAGTTGCAACAAAAAAGTCAAGTAGAAAAAGTAAAGTAGAGAATTCATCTTCCCCTTTAGAGAATTCCTCTTCCCCTATCTTGTAAAATACCATCCTCTAAGAGAATCAAACTAACACCCTCTAAAACTTCATTGATTGAGTAGTTAGGGATTTCTGGAATCCACATTTTCTACAATCTTTGAAACCTACAATCAAACCCTAGCTAAATCTTTATCTTCTTTCCTCTATAGCATCTACATGCATGTCATCTTTTTGGTGAATCATTAGTTGCAATAAAATTAAAGAAAAAATATACAAATATAAAAATATAAAAATAAATAAAAAGATTTGCAGCAAGACAATAAAATAATTAAGAAAATCTTCAGACCACTTTCATTCCAAACTTTCTCATTCTCCAACTCTGACCAAGAAGAAGAAAATTAAAGAAGAAATTTGAGTCTGTACAAAATCAATTTATATTTACCTCCCTTCCTGTATCATCTGCATGCATGTCATCTTTTTGGTGAATCATGTAGTTGCAATAAAATTAAAGAAAAAATATACAAGTATAAAAATATAAAATTAAATAAAAAGATTTGCAACAAGATAATAAAATAATTAAAAAATTTTCTAGACCACTTTCATTTCAAACTTTCTCATTCTCCAACTTTGCATACACATCAAGAAGAAAAATAAAGAAGAAATTTGAGTCTACAAAGAAAATCAATTTAAGAGAAAATGAAATGGTAAATGGGAAGAAAAGTATTTATGATGATTTTAATTATCGTAGAAAGTTTAAAAAAACAATAGTAAGTTGCTTTATTAACTCCTTAAATGTAGCCAACTTGGACTTTTACTTTTAGTGGAGTTAATGTGCTTCATAATTATTTTAAAATTTTAATTGTTTTTTTGTAGTATTCATAGTAGGATATGATTAAGATTTAGAAATAAATATTTCTTTAATCTTAATCTTCATTATTAGAATTTATTATTCCATGATTTATTTTAATTTAAGGTTTTTATTTAATTTTAATGTAGATGAGGTTTTAATTTTATTTGTTATATTCTATTAAAGTAGGAGTAAATGATTTAATTATTGTTTTAATAGAGTTTGTTTATCATCTTAAAATGTCATAGAGGGATGGATTAAAATATATAATTTATTTATAATTAAATCTTTTAGTTAAGAAAATCATTTTTTTTAATTTTTATTTTTATTTTCTTAAATGTTTAAACCTTAGGTGAGACAACCTTATCCCTTGAAAGAGTACTTATGGTCAACTTATCTTTGTGGAAAATAATCTAGTTGGGAACTATAACTTAGTGATGATTATTAGGTACACAAAATTTGGCTCTTGAGTGTTATGCTCTAGTCGTTTATGATGCAACCCTTTTGACAATTTCTTAGAATCAACCTAAAGGAAATTCATTCATGCAAAATTATCCCCTTGTGACATTGTATCTAGTGATGTCAACACTCAATGGATGCTCATCACTTAGTCTAGGGCGTTGCAATGAGATCTTTCCACTTGCCTGATTATCTTCTCTTTCACCATGTGTGGTGTGCCTTCATCTTTGCTTACACAATAGTGTTGAGTGTACATCATCTTCCACTAAATGTGGTATTTACTACAGTTTAATTTGTAGAATATCAAAAAAAAATATTTACATTGTGTTTATGTCCATTTATACTTGTGTGTATGGGTGGGCATTATAGTCTGTGTTGCTCCATCAATAAAAATGTGTTAGAAGAGTTTATGATTCAAAGTATTAATTTAGATAGTTTTTAATTATTCAAAAATACTTGAAAGTTATTTAAAAAAATGGTTGTAAGCCAAGTTTATGATATAATTTATCAACCTCTACAAAATATATTGCTTTATGTTTTGTTTATTCCCATAAACTATAAAGATATGTGATTTTCTTATTTTATGTGTGCTCTCCAACCCCAACATTAGTATTAGAGTAGGTTAAAAAAGATGGAAGAAAGGTAAATAAATTTTATAATTGTTTGCATTTCTATTTAAAAGTGGTAGTTATTTCAAATTGAGGTGATGCTAATTTCTATTTCACTTCATCCTATGATGACTTAGTAGTCTGGCCAAGAATTTGTCAAAAGTCAAGGAAAAGAATTAAAAAAAAAAATCTAACACTCTTTGCAAGGGAGTTTTCTTTATACGATGTGACATTGTGCAAAAGCCTCGCCACATTTAGAGTTATATTTTTTATTTTTTAAAATCCTAGCAATGAAGTAAGAAAAATGATCTCTGATAGAGGTCATTCATTCATACATAGTTTAAAAAGGAGAGGCTATTTTGTTGCAAGATACCCATATCCAGTTTATATACTCTATTCTCTTTTTTGTTTTGTTTTTTTATTTTTCATTTTTTTGATAATGTATTTTTATATTAAAAATACAAAAAACAATACACAATTCATATAAACTATAGGTGGAATGGAATTACACATTCAAAAGAATTTATGCTAAAATGTAATAACCAGCTTGGTTACTACTCTTTCATTTCCTTACACATCATGTACAAACTTAATCAACCAATCAACTTCTATCCACTATATAAGTGTTAGATTCATAATATTACCAACCATTCCCATGGTAGTAACTCTAGGCCACAATCTTACACACCTATACTAAATATGGTAAGCTCCTAATGTTAGGGTCATCCCTGGACCTTGACCTAAACCTCAAGGGTGCATTAATAATGGCCTTACCTATGTATCCCTTTTTTAGGAATTAGTGGCTTTGTAGTTCACACACCACTAGTAGAGAGACTTCATCCTCTTAGCTTAGATGGGATTTATATCCTCCATTTAAAATCACAATCATTAATTGAGCTTATGTTTTCAATTTAATCCATATACAATAGTATGATAACAAATGCATTCTAATCAAATGTTAGTTCAAAGCCAACATTAATGTATGAACATACACAAAACCACATAGTGATTAACTCATGCATACATCACATTTACATAGGAATTGTTTCAAGCATACATCACATATACACAATGTGACTAGCGCACACTTGCATCACATATACACAATATGAATAGCTCATACACACATCATGATGTAACCAAACTTCAAAACATAAAGCTCAACAATATTTTTATTGCAAACAAATAACTAGAAAACTCATAATTATTTTCAAACTCCTACTCATCCCATTCCATTCTGCTACAACTAAAGATAAATATCAAATTTATACAAAAATGAAAAATTACCATTTTTGGCCGATTTTCGCAACTTTTTAAAATTGCCATTTTTGGTAACTTCATATCCTTATCCATATGACCATGAAAGTTTCCAAATATTTGAAACTTACTAAAAAATGAGTAATCATCAACTTTCTAATCTAATTACAAGTAAATCTAGGAAAATCTCGAAAAAAACATTAAAACCTCATTTTGAGGCCCTGGATGATCATATAAGGTCCCGAAAAAGTGTCAAAATTGGTGACCTACCAAATTTACTGGGCCTATACCGATGATGAAATCCATCAAGAATGAGAAGGTCATTGATCTAATAGGAGCAAAATTTGATAAAAGGAGCTTGACAGTGAATGATATAACTAATCTAGGTGTTAGATACACTACTATGGAGATAGCAAATAATGTCTACTATACAAATAGAGAGGGTTCTACCATTGGTACTATAATCCACACTGATTATTAGATGGTTAAAGAAGGAATTTAGACTTTGACCTCTATGAGGTCATGAGATAACAACTCTTGGAAAACTTAAGGAGAACAAAGGAGACTGAATATCACTTCAGGTACAGTGCTTTGATCATTTTCCTTGAATTTTACTTCATGAATTAGCTACCTATTTTTAGAGGAAAGGTATGAGAATGAAATATACCTATTGCAACACAAATTAAAAGTCATATAAGGAGTTTCAGTGATCGTAATCACTATAAGACTATGTACTGGGGTTTCTTTAAAAACCTACAAACTAGGATGCAAGCAAGAGATAGGATCCCAACAAGTATTGGAAGAAGGTATGAAGGAAAAATTATCTTTCTAGTTGATAATGACTTCACTAACAAGGAAGCAATTGAACCTAGAACTGTTTGGATTCCTAGACTGCAATATAAGGTTCAAATGAAGATATTAAAGCCTATGCTAACATTTTTCTCAGTAAACCCAAGGATACATTTGCTGAGAGGTTTGGAACTTATGATGAAATCATGAACAAGATGCACAAGAAAAGTGTAGAGGAGCATCTAGAAAATAATATATGTGAATTGAATAAAAAATGGGGTATTTCATCAGAATCAACCTCTGAAGCCCCTGTAGAGGAAGCACAACTTGGTCCTACTATTGTGCAAACTGCACAAGGACCAGGAAGGTCTAGTAGATCTACTTATGCTACTCTAAATGTACCACATCCTTCCAGATCAACTCATATTGCCTCAACTAGAAGAAGGATTGCATCTAAAATTATGACTTAGATGAAAGTAGGTGAATAGAAGCAACCAAGTAAAAAACAACCTGCTAAAAGAAAGAAAGTCAAGATTGAGGAGGTAGAGGAAAATGAAGAGGAAGAAGGAGAGGAAGGAACATCTCATCAAAAGAAGAAATAAAAGAAGTCTGAGAATACTAATCCACCATTACTTGAATGTGTACCGCTTTCATTAGATGCAATTTTTAATGTTATTGTGCATTATGGTATCCTAAAGGATACAATAGACTTATATTTGGATGTGCCACCTGAAGACAAAGCACCATTGAGAAGTCCATTGTAATGTATATGCTCAAGTTTAATGTTACCTTGAATGATATTATTGAGTAGGTTCCAGAAAGCCTAGCTGATGTTCTAAGAGAGAGGAGAGAAAAAGTTGTTAAAATGGATGATGACTTGAGGCAAAGAGCTCTTGATAAGGATGGGTCTTCCATGACTCAAGAATGGAAGGATAAAATGGCTTAGATGCAAGCTCAGGAGTGTTGGTAAGAGACATTGTGTGGCTTCATGAGTGTTGTCATTGATGAGAGACAAAGTCTTTCCCACACATCCGCAGCACATAGTATGTCTATACCGGAAGACAGATTGAAGAGTGTTTTGGTTCAGTGAGCAATAAGAGAGCATGCAGCAAGGTCCAACAATCAAGTCTAGATCTCTCAGATGGTGTAACTTAGCAAGTTGCAGACTTGGACAAGTCAAGAGGAGTATCATGACTACTACATTCTAGAGATTGAGCCTCCGATGATGAATGATTGAAAATATATGAACATCTAAGTGCTGGGTTCTTGACATACAGAGTAGACTAAGGAAGAACTAACCGGCAGAGCATCAGACCTTAATCCAGATGAGAAATTGATGGCGATCAAGCTATTTGAGGGATCATACATGGTTGGCTGACTTGATTGATGACTTCTATGCGTATGGCTTTGATACGCATCACATATTAAGCATGGATTCAGCTAACAGATCAATGTTTTGTAAATATCTTGAGTATTCTGGTTGCCGACTAGAAAGATGTTGAAATCCTTGGTGTGGATATATATACCAGATGGATTTCAGTATAAAGGTGTGTGTGTGGTATGATAATGTGCAAGGAAAGGCAGAGATAAGTATGGAAGTAGCAATACAAGTCCAGTATATGACAAAACAACAGTACTAAAGCAAAGGAAGAATGAAGTGCATTAGATCAATATATTGAGCCTAATCGAAACTAAACCTCAGCATATGTGGATGCCTCTCATTAGTTCAAATACTTGGTTACCTTCTATAAACCTTTTAGATAGTGAGTCTCTTGTAGGCAGTGTGCCTCTTATGAGTAGTGTGCTCAGGCAGTGAGGCCTAATTGGCAAGTGCCATTTTTGTACTTATTCTTTTAACAGAGAATGCAATCTTAGGTTAGTCACCCCATGGTTTTTCACTTAACAGGGTTTTCCACGTTAAATCCTTGTGTTATGTGTGTTGATTTCATTTCTGCTCTCATGATTATTTATGCTTATGTGTTTTGATGCTGCTCAAATTATAAAAGGAAAAATAAAGTTATAAGAGATAATTGATTCACCCCCCTCTTAGTTATCTACATTGTTTCCAACAATTGGTATCAGAGCCAAGTTCCTCTAAAT
The DNA here is from genome assembly GCA_027924645.1 of Cunninghamia lanceolata. NCBI lineage: Eukaryota > Viridiplantae > Streptophyta > Pinopsida > Cupressales > Cupressaceae > Cunninghamia > Cunninghamia lanceolata. The sequence continues at coordinate 763,439 of BSBN01000564.1, read as the reverse complement.
AGAGCCTAACAACTTGAGGAAGATCTGGGAATTCAATGGATATATATGGTATGAAGGAACAACTTCAGTCTGCGCTAGATGATCTAGAGAAATCTCACTCTAAAGTAAATAACTTGAGAGAAAGACTCAAACAAGCTAATGATTTCATAAATGAGCTAAAAAAAAACTGATTATCTCTGTGAAAAAGAGAAAGGAACTTCTTCAACAATTAGCAAGTCAAAGTGAAGCCAATGATACTAATGAAGATCTGAATGAGAAAAACAAGCTATGTGAGATGCTATCAAAAGAGGTCATTATGGTAAGGCATGAAATGGAATCATGGGTTATGAGATTCACCCAAGAAATTGAAGAGAAAAGAAAAAATTAAAGATAATCTAAAACAATCTCTGAAGGAGAAGTCAGAGGACTGCCATAAAATGGATAGAATAATTAGACATCTAGAATCTGATCTTGAAGAAGCTAGAGATAATGAAGAACAACTTGAGAATTAGATTGACATTCTTAAACAAGATCTTCAAATAGCAAATGAATACAAAGAAAAATTCAAGATAAGATCAGCTCAACTTGAAGTTCTTCTTGAAAGCCAAAAGAGGGTAGATGACAAGCATGGTTTGGGTTATGAGAAATGTGAAAGCTCTGGATCTAGTTAGAAGAGCTCTAGATTAGGAAATCAAAGAAACATGCCTACAAGACCTCTGGTAAGGCAACCAAATGCTCAAAGATATCCATCCTTCAATGGATACTGCTACAATTCAACATCTTCGGTCATAAAGCAACTCATTGCAGAAGAAGAATAAATCAGACTAATTCATCCTTCTCCGGACAGTGTTTCAACTACAAAAGGTATGGTCAGAAATCTCATGAATGTAGAAATATGTAAATAAACAATTCATTCAATGGTAGATGCTTTGCATGCAATAGAATGGGACATATGGCTAATCAATGCAGATCAAGAGGATATCAGTTAAATATGCAAAGAAATGTTGTTTGCTACAATTGCAATAGATCCGGTCAGATTGCCAAATTCTATAGAAGAATCAGGATAAAAAGGGTCTGGTGCATCATAATCAAAATCAAGACAAAGGAAAATGAAAAGTGAATGCGGATGAAGTTCAAAGCAAGATGAACAAGATTTAGGTGAAGAGAAGTACAAAAAATGTTGGGGATGGATCCGCACCAGAATTTGGTGCTTATACTCCTTCTAGAAAATAAATAGATGAGCTCTGGGTCAGGGGGAGTCACAAAGGAAAATAAATTCCCCTAGCTAGTCAATTGGTGCCTAAATTTGGCACATGGAATGTTGCATATTAAAGGGTTCTTAGAGAAATATCTAAATAACCCTCAGTAAAAATATGAAAGATCCATAAGGAGTTTTGAAGAGTTTAATCATCCAAGATTGATCCGGTTTGATAGCCATATGGTAAAAGTAGGATTTTCACAGTTAGATTTGGTATGATTCAAAATTGAAATATCTTGATTTGTGGATAAATGACATGATTGGAGGAAAGGAGATACATTGTCAATTATCACTAAAAATAATTCTAAGTGCATCTCAGTTATTCAAAAAGATCTCTCTCAGAACGAGGCAACCAGAATAACTTAAGTTGTGCATTTATTGCAATAGGAAATTAGGGTTTGCATCAAGATTGTTACAACCTTCTCAAAGATCAACCGCAAAATCTGATTCAACTAGTGATCTTTTCAGGCTCATATTGTGAAGCCTAGAAGTGTAAAAAGGTATTTCCATTTCTGAATAGCTCTCTCTACATCTTTTGCAAAGATGGCTACTCCAATGGTTGTTAAGATCATTGATAGGCTACGCCTAAAGTTCAAGAAACACCCCTACAAATCCCTAGAAGTTGATCCCTTAGGTGCCTTTTCTAGGATTCCACATGGGGTTCTACACGTAGAAGATGTTAGGGTGTACATCCACACCAATATTGAGGAATTTGGGGAATTCAAGCTGATGGATATCTATCATAAACAATTAATAGATGAAACTTTTGAACTCAAACCTCAATACAAGGTCTTCCGGGATAAGCATTTTGGACATTGCATCCACTTTCCCTATTTTGCAGAAGATGAATCGGTCTAGTATGTTCTTAGCAAAATACATGACAAATTCATGTGGTTGATGAAGTGCTTGAAGATAAAAAAAGATGCCATTAGGGCAGTAACTACATTGCACTCATCCGGTGGGTTGTCTGCACTCAAATCTATCAAGAACCAGACAATAAGTGAAGCTACTGGATCAAAGTTTGACAAAAGAGCATTGATAATAGAAGATATCATAGATCCGGATATCAAATTTTCCTCTATGATAATTGGTTATAAAATCTATCATTCCAGCAGGGAGAATTCTGTGTCTGGAACTGTAATATATACTACATATCAGATGCTAAGGGAAAATGCAGATTATGATCTACGCGACCTTCTCCTGAACCAACTGTTAGAAAACTTGCAGAAGATCAAGAAGGACAAGAAGAACTCATTCAAGTATGGTGGCTTAATACTATGTTTGTTCTTTTACTACATGAATGAGCTACCCGGATCAAGTGGTTGGGTATGGCAAAATGATAGACTGGTTGCCATACAAATTAGAGACTATATGTATGGGCTTGGTGGTGGCAAGGCTCAAAGTACTGCACTCTAGGGATACTTTAAGAACTTCCAAAGTATGATGCAGGCCAGAGAAAGAGTTCCTCAAACCATAGTTGAAAAATATAAGGATACAATATGCTTCATGGTTGACACTGATCAATGCCTAATGGAGGTAGTTGATCCTAGAACAGTATGGATAATGCCAATGGACTATGAAGTAGATGAGAAAATCTTGGAGCTACATGTTCAACACATGTAGAGTTAGCCTAAGGACCCTAAGGTAGAAAGGTTTGGAACCTTTCAAGAATTAAGTGTAAAGATACATGTTGAACTGAGACAACCAGAAATAAAAAGGAAAGTTAGAAAGGAAGTAGAGGAAATTGCCAAAAAATATGGCATATCAAAAGAGGCAGTTGATGCAAACAGAGAGAAAATAGAAAGAGTTGAGAAAGAAAGACAAGAAGTAGAAAAAGAAAGTGTTCTGGTGCAAGCCTTGTCCTAGACTAGATCCTCCAAGAGCTCTACACCTACCACCTCTAAGATCTCAAGAGCCTCCAAACCGGAAGCCAAGACATTTGAAAAGGGCGAAAAGAGAACGAAAACAAAGGCCACAAGGTCCTACATAAGCCAAAAGGCTGATGAAGAAACAGAGTCTGATGAGGAAGTTAAGAAAAAGAAGAAGAAGAAGAAAACATCCGGGGAATCCTCTGCTAGCAAAAACAAAGAAGTTGAGGCAGGAGAATTTGTTGAAAGGCCCACTCTTTCTATTGATGGTATCATCAAGGCAATCATTGTGGATGGGAACCTGCAACCAATCACAGAATTTTATGATGATTACAGTGATACTGATAAAAGAATTTTGGAGGAAGCTACAGTCAAGTACCTAAACATTTATAATAAAGCATTCATTGGAATCATTTCTCTAATTCCCAAAAGTCTAGAGAAGGTACTTGAAATCAGAAAAGAGAATTCCAAGGAAAATAATTTAGAGATCTAGGAATAGATTGCAATTCAGCTCTAACCTTCCATTACTCCAAAACAAATGACCATGATCTTTAAGGACTGTAAGGATGAGTTCCAGAGAAAAGAAAGAATGAATAAACTTCTGCTTGGAGAGACTGATCAGGTGGAAAAAGAAATAGAAGACATCCTTCGGAATGCCTTCAAGAGATTCAATCTTCCTATTATAGAGGAAATAGATGAAGAACCTTCTACCATGGATGTTTAAGGATTAAATACATCAAAAGAAGAATCTACTGAGAAAAATGTAGAAGAGCCAAAAGAGATAGATGAGGAGAAGTCTAAGGACTTGGATTTATCTATTTTGAAAGAGGAAATCCATGAAGAAGTTGACATCTCTCCTTTGGATCCCCCTATAGACTCAAGTACTATAGGAGAAGGAAGAGAAGAGGAGAAATTGAGTCAAGAAGAGAGTTAAAGGGAAGAGAAGAAGAACAAACAGAGAAGATCCCTAATGACAATTCTGAGGTTGCAAAAGGAAAGAAGACTCAATCTTTAGGAAGAGACACTACAGAGGTAGTAAAGAGCTTCTTGAACAAAGAAATGGTAGAGATAGATGAACCAAAATTATTCCAAGGACCACTAAATTTTGATTCCCTCTCTCCGGTCTAGACAATGAAGGTAGTATCTTTTGCTCAAGCTAAAGCAAAAGAAAATATTCTAAAGTCTCACATGGAAGACTATGAGCTGATAGAGATTGCATTCGGTGTGTTAGAGAAGATCATGCCATCCTTCCAAAAGGATCCTTCAGCCTCTCCATCCGGTAACTTGAAATCTTTGGTTAACTCTGTTAGCACCCATTTTGATTCTTTGGAGAAATCGGTAGAAGAGAAAGTCTAAAAAGAATTTTTGGGAAAGAGGTTCATTGAACTACAGAGACTCATAGCTAATGATAGGAGGACCCTAGATATTGGGATAAAGATCCTAGCAAATGGTCTTAAATATGGTGGAGAAATGTATAAATTTTGTCTATCCTGGTCTAAAGTGACAGAGGATATTGAAAAGAAGGTGAAAGACCAAGAAGGTAAACTGCCAAGTTTATCTTAGAATTTTGATCCCCTCACCACATACATAATGAATCAAGAGTGCCATGCTATTGCTATTATAAATGAAGTAAAGAGGCTTGAAAAGGAGAGGAAGAATATAATAAGTAGGATAAGTGAACTTAGAGGGATAATTATCCCTAAGTTAGAGGCCATGCATGAAGCCTTAACTGATGCTTAGACCATAGCCTGGACCAATGATCTGATAGACTTAAGAAGGGTAGAAGCTTATGCATTTTTGTTGAGTGGTCACATCTCAATTTTGGACAAGATGAAGCTGAGTTGGGCAGCAGAATTTGTACAGTTGAAGACCACCTTTGCGGATATACTTAAGTTTATGTAAGTATAACATGTATATATACTTATGCGGCTGTGTATAGGTTGATTTTTGCAAATTTTTGTGTGCGGATTCTACCCTTTGCCATTGATGTCAAAGGGGGAGTGAGGAGTAGTGAAAAATGTGGAATCCAACTAAAGGGGAGCTTCAGTAAAACAATACATAAGATAGAGCATCCGCTAAGGGGGAGTTTACTATGATAGTCATTTTTCACTAAGTGTTGCCATCAATGCCAAAGGGGGAGATTGTTGGCAAGAGACACTGTGTGGCTTCATGAGTGTTGTCATTGATGGCAACAAAGTCTTTCCCACACATCTGCAACACATAGTATGTCTATACCAGAAGACAGATTGAAGAGTGTTTTGGTCCAGTGAGCAAGAATAGAGCATGTAGCAAGGTCCGACAATCAGGTCCAGATCTCTTAGATGGTGTAACTTAGCAAGTTACGAACTTGGACAAGTCATGAGGAGTATCATGACTACTACATTCCAGAGATTGAGCCTCCAATGATGAATGATTGCAAAGATATGAACATCTAAGTGTTGGGTTCCTGACAGACAGAGTAGACTGAGGAAGAACTGACCGGTAGAGTATCAGACCTTAATCTGGATGAGAAATTGATGATGATCAAGCTATTTGAGGGATCATACATGGTTGGCCAACTTGATTGATGACTTCTATGCCTATGTCTTTTATACGCATCACATATTAAGCATGGATTCAGCCGATAGATCAATGTTTTGTAAATATCTTGAGTATTCTGGTTGCCGACTAGAAAGATGTTGAAATCCTTGGTGTAGAAATATATACCAGATTTATTTCGGTATAAAAGTGTGTGTGTCATATGATAATGTGCAAGGAAAGGCAAAGATAAGTGTGGAAGTAGCAATACAAGTCCAGTATGTGACAGAACAATAGTACTAAAGCAGAGGAAGAATGAAGTGCATTAGATCAGTATGTTGAGCCTAATTGGAACTAAACCTCAGCATATGTGGATGCCTCTCATCAGTTCAAATACATGGTTACCTTCTATAAAACTTGTAGATAGTGAGTCTCTTGTAGGTAGTGTGCCTCTTGTGAGTAGTGTGCTTGGGCAGTGAGCCCTAATTGGCAAGTGTCATTTTTGTACTTCTTATTCTTTTAACAGGGAATACAATCTTGGGTTAGTCACCCCATGGTTTTTCCCTTAACAAGGTTTTCCACGTTAAATATTTGTGTTATGTGTGTTGATTTCATTTATGCTCTCATGATTATATATGCTTATGTGTTTTGATGCTGCTAAAATTATAAAAAGGAAAAATAAAGTAAAGTTATAAGAGATAAATGATTCACCCCCCTCTCAGTTATCTACATTGTTTCCAACAAGGAGTTCATGAAAAAGAAAAGGGTAGATTCCCTTATGAGCATGGAGAAAGAAGATCAATATAAAATTCAAAAATAAATTGAAAAAGTGACAAATAAAAACTTGAAGGTAGAAAAGTTACTGAGAATGTGGAGTAGCCACATATTTCTCCACCACACAGTGCAGTATCTCCTCCACGTGACTTGCATTGACAAGATACTCAATAGGAGAAAGAATAGCCATCAACACAAGATGAAAACAAGGTAGAGCAAGGTGAAGGAAACACCTCACCTATTCATAATGATGTGCATGATAACCCTCCTCCGGAGAACACTAAGCAACAGAGTAATCCTGAACAACACGAGGAGCATGTTAATGTTGATATAGGAGAAGGCCTAGGAAAAGAACAAGACACTTCCTCCTCTTCTCTAGTTGACTCAATTAAGGAGTTCTTAGCTCAACAGATGCAAATACAACTGATGGTTACTCTACAAATGTCACAGTTGCTTATGTTGGATGGACAAGTTAACTTGTCTGGAATATCTCCCATTTAGAAGCTACTACTAGGAGACATGCTCCAGTCCACTGTAAGATAAGATATTTTGCATCAACAAGTGGAAGGAGTAGAAGTATTCAAAGAGGCAATAAAGATAATACATGAAGAATTTCCTGAGGCAAAAAGAGATCCATCCTTTCCACATACTCAATAAATGAAGATTATGTTGGAGTCTTTTAAGGCTCATTCATCTTATCTTGAGAAGCAAGCTGAGATAAATATAACTAAGTAGATAAATAATAAAATGATTAGTTGATGCCTCTGTTAGATGTGCTAAAGCACACAATAATTTGTAAGAAGATGTGAAAAATATTCAAAAATGCATAGAGGATGCCAAATTTTTGTATCAATTTTTTTTGAACTAGCCTGCATCTACTAAAAGCATAAAAGATCAAGCTGCCTATATTGAGTCACAACTAATTCATGTGTCCAAGGTATATGATCCTTTGAAAGATAAAGATGGAACAATTAGGGTCCAAATAGAAAATATCCATAATCATTTGAGGCAGCTCTTGGATCAAAGGGAGTAGGTAAAGAATGAAATTGGACAATAGAGAGAAGTTGTGAGCATGAGACTAGCAATTTTGAGTGGCATTCTTATGGAAGCTGAAAATGTTGCACAAAAAGTGAACATGCTAGCCACTCAGGAGGAAGGAAAAGATTTATACATTCAATTTGAAATTCAACTGCACATCTTATCTTTTGCAAATAAGATTTGGGACACTACACTTGCCCAATTGAAGGTGATCTATATGAATGTTCTACCTTCCAAGTAAATAGAAAATTCTATGAAGGTAAGACAAATTTTGATGATTTTGAAGATATGTAGAGAATGAGTTAGGAGTAATAAGTGATAGGCACTCTTTATACCATCCATGTGTATCTCAAGGAAAATAAAGAACCAATTTTGGCTAACTTTAGTTTTGAAGAAATAGAGAATACTCCTTAGGAGGAGTTGATTAATACAAGGTGATGAGAAATATTCAGACATGGGGAGACTACTTACTTTTTCCAGGATAGAGGAAGATCACTAGTCATTTGCCATTGATATCAAAGGGGGAGAAATATATGTATATTAGGTCAAGTGTTGCCATCAATGACAAAGGGGGGGATTGTTGCATATGGGTTGTCATTGATGTCAACAGTGGTATTGAGTGTTGCGGTGTGGAGGGTTGTAAGTGATCTCCTTAGAGATATCAAAGGAGATTGCAGTAGAATGAAGACCAATGAAGAACAATAGAATAAGTGATCAGAAGTATTATGAGACAATCATGTAAAGTAATGAATATATGGTCAAAGGAGCAGACAAAGAAATTTTATCAAAAGAGTTGTGAAGTAAAGGAGATGGATAAATATCATTTATAACTAGTCATGCCATATCTTCTAAAGTTCATGTGTAATTCCATATATTTGATATATTTATGCATGAAGTCAATGATGAGTATAGTTGGATTCCTGCTATGGACTTATGATGCTTTCCGCATGATAAAGAAAGATGTAAAAGATTTAATGAAATTGTCTAAGTGGAATACAAGTCAGGAAAGGTAAGGGCCTATGGATTGGACTAATGGTTAGATATTGAACTTAGGTATTTATGCTTCAAGGTTGAGGTCATAACATGTACCGCATGATGTTTTAGAGATAGAAATGTGAAGATAGTGTTGAAACATGATAAGTACAGTCACAAGGAGACAAGAGAATGCTGCACACTTCTTCACAAATGAAGATATGATGTTATGGTTTGGACGACAAGTAGATATGAGTATTAGGTATGCATGTTTCAAGTGTTAATATGTACCGTAGTTGTTTCTCCGGTATCAGTTGTGCGAAGACATGCCTTGGTGCTAAGTGAAGTAAGCAGAGGAAGATAGATGAGGTTACCATAGTTTAGTATGCAAAGATAATTGGCCTTGTAGATTGAGTGATAAGCTCATAAGGCTAGATGGTATGCATTGTTCAAGTTTTAAAAGATTAAGTTCACCGCAAGTATGGTTTTCATTGTTTTATCTTAAGATTGTGTAAGTAGAGGTTATTGAGGATTGGCATTAGAGATCAAGCATTTGCGCCAACAGGAAATCTCTAGAAATGATAAAAGAAGTATACATGAATGTTTTACAAGGCATATAATGTTCATTATGTAGTCCTCATGATATAATTTGTCCCCTCTAGTACCTCTTTTGGATTGGAGCTAAAATGTAAGAAAGGGTAAGTGTTTGTTGTGATGACTTGATATATACTGATGGTTATGCTGTATGTTTTGGAGTGTGCACCAGTGTGGAAGAATGTGTCAAGGTAAGATAGGACCTGATTATGTCTTGCTCTTGAACCACATTAGAATTAAATCACTTACTACATATGTTTGGGAGCAGACTATTATGGGTTGTACATTTTTCTTGCTACATGTTTCATCTTGGCTAACCAAGGAGAAAATTTTTGAAGCTTGAGGAAGATATAAATGTAAAATCAAATTTTTTGAGTGATTAATGAATGGTGTGGTGTATGATTCCATTGATAATATGCAAATAAAATTACTGCAGAACCCAAATTCATATGAAATGTGGACAGGATTAGTTTGATGAAATAGGATATTGTTGTGGAGGCAAGTATTGGCAAAGTAATGATGGAGAAGAGATTTTGAAGTTGTTTGGTTGTGGTGAAGGTTGATATTGTAGTCGTGTAGATGAGAGATTATTGTACAGAGGCTGAAGTGATTAGCAGTCTGTTATGTAAGCTAGATAAGTTGTGTACTATAGATAATGAATAACTATTGTGTAGAAATTGTAAGTGTTTAGGGAGTTGCAACTTCCTTTGGGTTTTAGCCCATAAATAATATTGTAATCCTATTTTATTAGTAATGCTGGATTTGGATAGTAGATCCAAGCAGCTTGCTCACCGTGGTTTTATCCTTCTAGGGTTTTGCACGTAAATATGGTGTTATGGATGTGTGATTATGTATTAATGTGCTTTTCTTGTTTAATTTTTGAAATAGTTTGACTACAATTTAAAAGCAAAGAATTTGAGTAAGTACTAATTCACTCTCCTCCCTCTCAATACTTCTATGTGTTCAATAGTATGAACATAAAAGAAGAGCAAAAAAGCTAGAAATGAAACGTGGATAGAATGGTGGAGGAAGATGATTTGGAAGATGTTATAACGAGATGTAGATTGTTGTCAAATAAAATAGAGGGGATTCTAGTCTCAAGACACCAGGGTACTCATAGAGACATTGGTACAACCATGCTTATGTCCTGCATAGAGAAAAATAAATTGGAACTTGATAGAAACCAAAGGAACAATAGATGGAATATCTATGTTAATGTTTTTATAAATGAACTAATGCTAAAAAGAAATGGGAAGAAGTGGAGATTCAATCACCACATTTTATGTTGGATATTACTATTGAAGAAGTAGATTATGTCTATACCCATGAGTTAGAAAATGGTTAAGACTACTTGGGAGGTTGCCAAGGAGGCCAAACCCCAAATTTAACCTTTCAACTCAGTGATAATCAATAGTATTGGTGTGATTGCTTAGAAAATGTTACTATGGTTAGCATGATATAAAATAGATGTGAGATACACTATATGATGTTGGAAACAAGGGAAATGGAACTCTAAGGTAAAGTTCTGATGCATGTCATTAGAAATATTGAATAAGAAATTATAAATGTAAATGGTAAATATGAACAAGATAATTTTTTTTGAATGCAACAATATAAGAGGAGAGGAAGGGATTCTAATTTATTCATAGTGACATTCAAATTATTATCCAAAATGGAAAAGAAAATCTAGAGCCAAGTGATGGCTTCAAAAGATATTTCTCAAAATATGTTATTTAAGTTTTAGAGGAGACATATAGACACCCATAAGGAAAGATCCTCCTTGAATCAAAATAGAATAAGAGGGAGGAATCCTGAGAAAGGATGCAGAGAAAAGAAAGACAAGTGAAGGAGATCAAGAAATGAAATAATTCATGTGCATCCCTCAAGAAGAATAGGAAGAAGACTTCTTTAGTTTTCATTTGAATTTGTAAAATGTAAACTACATATAAATGGAAATGGTGAAAACCCACAACAATAATGAAAAGATGAATTATTATAATGGCTTCTTGAAAAAAAAATATGAGTCCAAGGGCAACGTGCCCCAGTGAAGGTTGAACAACAAGACCCCTAAAAGCCATATTTTATAGTTGGCATGAGTTTTCCACAGTCCATGAAATTTTTTTGAATGTTTTTGGATTTAACTATGTGTAAGAGTTGGCTATGAAAGTAGCCACCCAAGATATAGGATCTTCATGAAATCACAAGAGAGACCAAATGAGAGAATAATTCTATTCTATAAAAGAATGCAAATTATTATTTTTAATGTATATGATATGCCTTACTTATAAAGGTAAGGATGAGATGTAGGATGAAGTAGCCATATGACAAGTGTCTTAATCCTATGACATGGGACAACTAGAGGATAAGATGGCAACTAGTTGATAAGATCGCATGACAACCTAGAATTATCTAGACTTATCCTAAGTAAACTTAACATGTGAACATGTGTGAATAGGACTTACTAATAACTAGTTAGATAATGTGCATAGTTCACACTATAAAGGAAACTTGATCAGTAATAACCATGTTCACGCCAATGCCCCCCCTTAAGTGCAACTTAGGGAGAAGTAGACAAATGCAAAGATGGGTCCTGGCTACTAGACCATGTTAGGTACCCATGTACAAACAATCTCTCACAAACAGAGAAAAGGAGAAAAACCCATAGGAAAACCCCCTCTTCAAATGAGAGAAAACATGAAAGTGAAAGAAGTGATGGAAGGAAGGACTCAACATGACCTCTCAAGGACTACTTCTATCACAAATATATAGTCAAGTAACTCCCATAGGAGAGAAAGAAAGAGATGATAGATCCCTTCTACAAAGAAGTAGCTCCTGTGCTAATGAATGCTTGAAGACATAATACAATCCACTACCTACAAACAACATTTCTCCCCTTAGGAAGAAACAAATCCAATTGTTGATGTAGAAGCAACTCCCACATCATGGATGAAAAGGGAATCCAAATTAATATGTGTTGTCATGTCCCCTTTATAAGTAAAAATAACTTGGTGAAATTATTAGTCCATTCCTATTTCCCATGGGCTAATGTAAATCAAAAGGGGAAATATTTTATTTAATATTTTAATTGTAATCCCACAAATTAAGGATTTATTATTTTCGAGAGCAATTAAATATTAAATATTTTTATTTAATTGCACAAGTGGGGAAATGGGTTTTAATAAGGTGTAATTATAACTCCCAAGATAGAATTTAGAAGATTTTATGACAGTTATGACAAGATTCTATGACAACATCTATGATAGGTTGTCATAGTGGGAGTTATTTTCTATTTTTAGAGAAGAATCTTGCACGGGCTATTTTGGTGAGCATCTTTGGAGATAATTTATTGGAAATTAAATTATTTTAATTTAATTTCCAAGAGAGGGACGTTCGGATTTGGATCTATTATAAATATGCAAGGATCTTCTTTCACAAGGATTGCTTGATCATTTTTACAACCTAATTTTCTTGTTTGAGTACTTCTGCTTAGATTTTCTTCAGTGGATGAATACCCATTGGATTTGGAGGCTTGTGGATGAAAACCCATCAGTCTCAAGTGATCACAAGATGAAAACCCTTTGGTTACGGAGAGTGATTCCATACATGGATTGCATTGGGCTTCAAAGGTTTGTGTAGTTTCAACAGTTTTGCAGTATTGTGTCTGCAGGTTATTTTGTTGCAGTTTTGGTGATTTCCAGTGTGTTGTTCAGTGTTTCTGTAGTGTTTTGGAGAATTTTTCTTTTCCATGGTCATTTGGTATCCATTCCAAGCATCTAGGAGTGATTCTTTTCAGTTGGGGTTTGATTTAGCATTGTTTTCAACAATTTTTAGTAGTGTAGTTTCGCATAGTTTGTGTAGTTTGCAGTGGATTTTCAGATAGTTGTGTTGCAGATGTTTTTTCTATTGTAATTAGTGTTTCAGACTTGATCATATGTTATTTACATCAAAAAAATCAATAAAAATCACTTTGTGGTGTGTTGACTTTTTCCCAGACTGGATGCTTATTCCCAGATTTCCCTACAAGGTAGCCATCAGTGATCAACAGGATCTCTGGGCCAGGGGGTCAACAGTGTACGGGATAGACTCTATATTTTATCCCCTCTTCTTCTTTAGGCTCTGCAAGACCTAGGGGGGTATTCCCTACTCAACATCCATGAGGATATGCATACAAGGCTGGGATGCTGACAGAAAGCAGATAGTCCTCTTGTAAGTAGACCAAAACTGAAAGATAAGAGCAAAGGGGCTAGCTTTGGGCCTATTAGCAGTTGTAGACAGAGGACTGAGGATCCTAAACTAATTCTAATGTCCTAATGTTTGTTTTAGATTTTGATTTTGATTTTAAGCTTGGATGCAAAGCTGGACATGGTTATAACACAAAACAAAGCATGATTGGTGCCTATCCAGGGCCTGGAGTCAGTAGACATACACCTGTGAATGATCAGCATGAACAGCTAAAACTAGATTTCAAGGGGATATATGTGATACCTGCCTTACAGATATCTCCCAATACAGAGTGTTGAGTTATCTCTACTTATGGTATCCCTACTGCAGTATACCCTTCCCAATGTTCAACCTGAAAACAGTTTAATCTACCCCTTGAGCAGAAGTTAAAAGATCAGACATTCAACATAGGAATTCTATGCTCTAGAATCTAAACATTACCAAACATCCAGATTCAGAAGAAGAATACATGCAATACTGGAGACAGAATTAACACAACACATGCTAAGATAGCATTTCTCATATAAGATCAATCATGAAATCAGTGGTTTCATGCCAAAAACATACAACAAGAGATACATAAACTCACAGGTTAAGCTATACAGAGCAACCAGATCAGCTTGTTATGTATTACAGAGCCAAAAATCTTCAACTTTCAACAACCTACAAATGAGCAACACAACCTGCTTATAACAGCCAGGTAGGTGCTCAGCAATTAATTACATGGTTGACCAAAAATCCCGCCAGATACACAGTATCAGAAAGATGGCACTCAAACACAACCAGATTGGCGCCCAAACTTGAATGCAGCAGGTAGGGGAGGAGACAGGAAGATTTCTCGAGCCCTGCGCCACTGTCCGCTGATGTACACCTTCAATCAGGTACAAGATTCATCCACGCCATCGCCCATACCTCTGCAACAATCGCCATTAATGGCGCACCAACCCGCGGCCTTGGGAAGAACATCAATTCTGCATCACAAGCATTTCCCGCCGAGATTCATCATCATGATATTTGAAAATGCAGGATATCAATATCCCACATGCACCCCGCGATGACCTCAATAACACTTTATATACTAGGTCATGAGCATATATCATGTCGGTGCTTTTGCTCCTGACGACACTAGTATAAGACCTCATCATCATCATCCTCCAGCAGCATGATATCCTGTTGTTTGAAATATCACCCTGACGTCATCATCATATCGCAATATAACCTGCATGATAATCGGCACAACCTGATCCATCGGAGGAACATCCTCCTGCTGAGCCTATACCAAAAGTCTGGCCGATGAACATCCTGATGACGTCATCATCATATCCTGCTGACGTCATCATCATATCTGCCTACTGCGCACCTCCTCATATCCGGATGACGTCATCATCATGTTTGCAAATATCGGGAGATCTCCTCAAGATGATCAGTGTTAGAAATATGACCCCCCCGGGACCTTGATGACGTCATCATCATATTAACATCAGGATGATATTCGGAAGACAACCGGATATTTGGAAATATCATCCTGATGCACAAATATCAGGTTGCACTGTAGCTCCACTATAAGATCGGGGCGATAACTGAATATGATGATGCTTGAAAAGATCACCCCCAGTAGATAATGCACGAAGCCGGCAGGCGGATATCTCCTTGATATCAGCATCATCATGATGCTGGAACAAACATATATCTGGGTGATATGAAAATATCACCCCCTCCTTCGGAAATATCATGATGTAGATAGGCAGAGAAAAAGATATCACCCTGAGATAAGAATGACGTCAGCATCATCAGGATGACAAAACAACAAACAAGAAGTGATACAACATCATCAGGATGATATTGACTAAGATCATCCTGACGTTCAAAATATGATGACCCCAGTGAATATCGGGTCGCACTCAGAACTCTTCAACAACATCATCAGGATGATCATAACCAAGATCACCCGATGATAAAAATATCACCCCGGCGAAATATCATGAAGGCAAAAAATATGATGACCCCCACAAGCACCACGGTGATAACTAGAAATATCATGATGATGATGACGACCCCCAAGGAAGAACAAGACGGGTCGAACAACTCAAAGAATAACCCCTTCAGAATATCGAGGCAACATCATCATCATGTTTGGGCAAGGTGATAATTGGAAGATCACCGGATACTTGAAAAATCACCCCCGCAAGCAACTTAGGGCGCACTGTAGCTCATCAGCAGGATCAGAATGATATCCAAACATCACCCGATATTGAAATATGATGATCCTGATGAGAAACCGGTCGACAGGGAACATGATGATGCTGACCACCATCGAAGAAAATATGATGATGATGACCTCCTCCTCAGGAAAATATGATGCTGCAGCTGAAAAATGCTGAGGAGGTCCAACACTTAGAAAAAATGGGCAAGAAGATAAAGGCTTCAAATGAAGAAACCCCCTGATCATGAAGAATCAACCCCGGGTCAAAATGAGTGCTAACAGTGGCTCCGAATGGGGACGTGCAGGTGAAAACCTGCAGCGAGAACCAGATCTCCGGGCAGACCAGACAAAAAGCCAAAAAATGCGAGCTATACAAGGCATTTACACTACATACATATTTTTACAAATGTGCACAGCAATCAGTCATTTATGCAAAATAGAACTTAAGGAATTGGCCATGCACAGGCAATTCCAGAATTTCACCATCTAGGGCCTGGAGGAAATAAGAATCCTCCCCATGAGTATTGCAAACCTGATATGGGCCCATCCATAAGGGTTGAAATTTACCATGTTTACCCTTTTCCTGACCTTTAGCATTCCAAATGAGCACCAGATCATTGACTTGAAACTTCCTTTTTGTAGTTCTCCTGTCAAACTGATATTTCACATCTTGTTGTCTTTTGAGATTGATCTGGTGGGCTTTCCTTCTGTCTTCATCCAATGCAACCAGCTGATTCACTCTTTCTGTCATGGAATCTTCAATCTCCTCATCATTTTCCTGAATGAATCTGTAAACTGGTAGGAGATTGTTTATGGGCAGTCTAGCTGATGCACCATATACTAGCTCAAAAGGTGACTTCCCAATAGCCCTTTTCACTGTCACTCTGTCAGCCCATACTGCTAAGTTCAACTTTGAGTCCCAAGCTCTCTTGTTCTTGTCCAGTATCCTCTTGATAATTTTCATGATGCTTTTATTGCTTGATTCTGCTTGACCATTTCCTTGTGGGTGATATGGTGATGTATATGACAGATTTATCCCATACCTGTTGCAAAAATCAACAAATTCACCTGATCTAAAGCACATAGCATTATCAGTGATTATCTTAAATGGTACTCCAAACCTGATGATGATGTTTTCTAGTATGAAATCTGTCACCACCTTACTTGTAGCTCTCTTAGTTGGAATGGCCTCAATCCATTTGGTAAAGTAATTAGTTGCCACCAAAATCCAACTATGTCCCCCACTTGATTTGTCTGCAATTTCCCCTATGAAGTCAATTCCCCATTGCTGGAATGGAGCATCCACAGGTACAGTTCTGAGGGGTAAAGCACCATCATATTTTAGCTTTCCTGAAAATCTTTGGCAAGGGTCACACTTTCTCACTAACCTTTGTGCATCTGAAAAGAGAGTAGGCCACCAATATCCTACCCTGAGAATTTTATGAGCTGTTGTTTGGGCAGTATAATGTCCACCACACAATCCTTTATGCATATCAATCAAAACATTGTTAGCCATATCCTCACCCACACATCTCAGCAGCACACCATCAGGGTTTTTCCAGTACAGCTCACCTTGAACAATAACATACCTGATTGCATGTAACTTTAGAGTCCTCTTTTGATTGTCACTGAAATGGGAAGGACAATTCAGATTTTGCAAGTAATAGATAATATCCTTGTACCATTTAGATCCTGATACATTTACACTCTCATCTTGGACTGCATTAACTTGGCATGCTTCCAAGTTTGACTGTGCCATCATCTTGGCTAATCCTTGTCCTCTTATCAACTTAGTAACTTGTATGTCTATGTTGAACTCCTGCAGTTTGTTTATCCATCTGCACCTTCTTCCAGTCACCTCCTGCTGAGTGAATATGTCTTTGACTGCTGCATGAGGTACATATGCAATTATGTATGATCCTACCAAGTATGGTCTGAAACTTTTGATGGCTCTAACTAGTGCATATGCCTGTTTTTCCATAATATCATACTTCAACTCAGAGGCCTGCAGGGACATACTGAAGAAAGCGATGGGCTGTTCAAAACCATCTTCATTTTTCTGTAACAAACATGCAGCAACAGTATGAAAGGAAGCAAATGAAAATACTTGGAATGGCCTAGAAAAATCAGGAGATTTAAGAACAGGGGCCATCTTGATTGCCTCTTTGATATTTTGAAATGATTCTATTGCTTCCCTTTCCCAGTTGACAGTTGCATCCTTCTTCATCATCTTGGAAATGTTCCTTGTGGTTTCTGCAAAGTTGGGAACAAATCTTCTAACAAAATTTATCTGTCCAAAGAAGGACTGAACTCCTTTCACAGTTTTTGGCATTTGAATCCTGTCAATAGCAGCCACTCTCTCTGGATCTATCCTGACTCCATCTTTGGAAACAATATGTCCCAGAAGCTTTCCTTCAACTACCCCAAAGGCACACTTCTTTGGGTTTAAAGAAATACCATATTCTAGTGCTCTTATGAAAATCTGCTCCAGATGCAAACAATGCTGCTCTTCTTTCTTTGAGTAGGCAGTCAAGTCATCCTGATATACAGCCAGGATTGAATCAATCAGCCCTGCAAAAGCAACATCCATTGCTCTTTGAAATGTAGCACCTGCATTTGTTAGTCCAAATGGCATTCTAACATATACATACGTTCCCCATGGAGTGGTAAAGGTAGTTTTATACTGTTCTGATTCCTTTACCTTTACCTGATTATATCCTAAAAATCCATCCATCATGGATAGGAGTTCACAACCAGTCACTCTCTGCAACATAGCTTCCATATTAGGCAGTGGATAGTTATCCTTCAAAGAGGATACATTCAAGTTCCTGAAATCAACACAAAGCCTAATATCACCATTCTTTTTTCTGATTGGGACAAGGTTAGACACCCAAGTTGAATGTCTGATTGGCACAATTATTCCAGCTTCCCTGAGCCTTTTGAGTTCTTCTTGCATCTTGGGAGCTAAGGTAGGATTAATAGGTCTTTGCCTTTGTCTAAATGGCTTAGCTTCAGGCTTCAATGGGATCTCATGCTGGAATAAGTCTTCCCTATAGGATTTTAGGTCCTCATATGACCAAGCAAAAACATGTTTATACCTTTTCAGTAATGCAATCAGCATACTCCTAATGTGTGGTTTGAGCTGTTTACCAATATATACCTTCTGAGGGGCCTGAGATGTCCCCAAATTTATTTCTTCTAAATCCTCCTTATTTGTGGGGGATGTCCTTGTGACCATTTTATCTCTACTGTCAAAGGCTCTTTCCAAAGCTACTAACCCTCTAGGGATCTTGTTAGTCTTCAACTGAATTATCTCTTTTCCCACAAGAGTCTCTTTTCCATCTACAGTCTCTACAAAAGCTTGGAAATCAATCTGTTGATTCTCATACTCATCTATGCAGTGCAAAAATTTCAGCAAATCCCTATCATCATTAAACACTTGCCAACTGCATATATTTTCTGGTATGGCAGGCCTAATTTTAATTTCTACATTTGTAACACCTGACAGAGTGATGTCATCTGGCCTTATTGCAACATTAGCTAAGAAATCAGCCATAACATTTTTTGACCTTTCTACCCAGCCAATTGAAAATGCATCAAATAATTCAATGGTATCCCAAGCAGCATGCTTGTATTGTTTCAATCTTCTATTTTTTGCAGCATACTTATTTCTGATTTGGGATACAATCAGCTCAGAATCCCCAAATACTCTTAACATCTTAATTCCATGTTTGAGAGCAATATTTAGGCCTAAGAGTAAAGCCTCATATTCTGCAATATTGTTTGTGCAATCAAACCTCAGCAAGAAAGAGAATTTGAGGAGCTAACCAGTTGGAGACAGGAAAACAACTCCAGCTCCAGAGCCTTCTTTTGCACAAGCTCCATCAAAAAACATGGTCCATAAGCCTTGCTGATCCAGCTCTTCAATGCAGACATCTTTCTTTTTGTCTTCTGTATCATCTGAGACAACCTTGAAGTTATCACAGTCAGTGTCTACAAAGCATACCTGTTCATTTGCTTCTTGGTCTTCCACTGTCTCTGATGATCTTTGCTCTCTGATTAGCTTGACATCCCTGCCATTCATTGGAATCATGGCATATGACAGGTCCAGCTGCATACTTCCACCAATTAGTGCTGCCCATCTTCTTGACAGCAACATACCATACTGTGGCTTGATGTCAACCACTGTTATATTCATTTTATATCTTTTTTCAGGAAATGCTGCCAGTTTGAAATCTACATCCTTCATGATTCCAATAACTGGTACCTCTCTGGCATCCATAGCATAACATTTTCCACATGCCTTGTCAATTTTTAATCCAGTTTGTTGCATGATAGCCAAAGGCATGACATTTGTAGATGCTCCAGAGTCAAGCATACAATTTCTAATTATTTTTCCATTTATGACCAGGGAAACATAAAATGGTTCCACTTGTGAAGGACACTTTGTCATGGTCATTCCTAAATAGACTTCAGGAGTCTCATCTTCTTCATTACACATGACATGTTTCTCACTCTGGGTCTGATCATTTTGTTTAGCTTGAAAAGGTACCCCTGAGATTAGGGATATTGTCCTATTCTTGATCTCTTCCACTTTCATGAGTTCCATAAGTGGAATAGAGACCTTTACCTGAGAGAGGATCTGGGCTATATCAAATGGAGCACAATTTTGTACAACAGTTGTAGCTTGCTCCACAATCTTGCTTTTATCCTGAGCTGATTTAGTTTTCATTTTCATAGTTCCCTGATCATCATTCTTGTCTTGGGAACCTCTGCTTTGATCTTCAGCCTGAGGGATTTTGTTTTCTGGTCCTTGAGATTCATGACCTGTTCTATGTTTAAAGTTCTGTTTATTATTTACCCACTGCCTTTTTTGTGGTTCAGTTCCTTTATGACCATGCACCAGTTGACCTGCAGAAATATCTTCTGGCTGATGTGGGCTGCCTACTTGATTTTTACCTCTGAGATTGTAGTTGCTTTTGACCTGAGCAACTGCTGCAGCTGTGAAGGCTCTAATTTCCTCATCAGAAGGTCGTTGTAAGTTACTCAGAAAATTGTGTGAGTTCTGAGCATACACATAGTTATCTTCATTATCTTCATCATATGGGGACTGTTGGCAGGCCTGAATTTGATGATCTGTATTCTCATCAGCATCATAAAGAGTGTATCCATTGCCTATGGACATCATATTAACATCATCATCCTGCACATGATGTGGCTCATTGCATTCATTACAAGATGTAGCATTATCATACAAGGATTGAGCAATCATGCACTGTGACTGTGAATGTGGCATCTGATAAATTATACACCACGGAGCATCATTAGCAATATTTATAGTTTTCTTTAGGGGATCAGGAGTTTCCTTGACATGTTGAGCCCTCTGATTTGTGTTGTTACGTGGGAATACAGGCTTACCATCATGCCAATTGGTGTTATAAGGCATATCATGTAATGATGGCCTCTTTTCCTGCCTTTGATAGACTTGCCTATCAGGACCCATCCCTTTTTCACTTCTAGCTAATCTATAGCTCAGGTCCTTAACAACATTTGCCAGTTTGTCTATCTTATCTTCAGGAGCAGATGTACTACCTTGAGTGTTCTGAGGCTTGTTTGGGTTCTGCAGAATTTTTATATCATCCCTTCTATTTGTCTTGCCTGATGCTTTCCTATTGTTTTCAATATTTACTGCAATTCTGAAAGCATCCCTGAGAGTGGCAGGACCTTTATCTCTTAGTCCATATGCAGTCTTTGCATCAAAGGCATTGATATACAAAATTATGCACATTGGTTCATTTGGCCTCATGTGATGTGGCAATTTGTTCAACACTTTAGTAAATCTTGCATTAAAGTCTGCAACCTGCTCATTTGACCCTTTAGTGATACTGGTGAACTCATTTACAAAAAAGCTAGGGTCAGTTTTATCACCATATTGCTCCTTGAATATCCTTTTAAAATCATCCCATGATGAAATACTCCGGTCAGGCAGATTCCTGTACCATTCTCTTGCCTCATCTATTAAGGATTGCATGAATGACTTCATGAAAACATCCTCATGCTCAACCTCAAAATTATCCATGACATTTTGAAAGGCCTTTAGATGATCTTCTCCTGACACTGTGTTGTTTCCTGAAAATTTAGGCACTTGCAGCCTCAGATGCTTATCAATGGGGTTAGGATACCCAGGAATACCATCAAACACCAGCTGCCTGAATCTATCTAGCTGCATGGGCTGTCTATTTGGCTGATTAACATTAACATTTCTGTTTGCATTCTGGTTTCCTGCATTGTTCAGTGGTATCCTAGCATCATTCACATTTTGTCTGTCATCATGATGCTGATGTTGCATTTCATATCTTTGCTGATGTCTTTGCACATTTGCATTCTCTAGGGTAGGAACTGAATCATTTTGGGCAGCTCTTAAGGCTTGCACTTTCTGCTTCATATCATCTCTGATTTTCATGGCTTGTAGGTATTCTAGTTCTGCTCTTAGACTTCTGATTTCTTCAGCTAACTGTTCATCCTTAGGTCTGGAGGTGGATGGTCTCATACCATTTTGGTCATCATCTTCATCATCCCTCAAAGACTCTGCCTCTTCAAACCTTTCACTTGGGTCTAGAAAAGGGCATTCTTGGAACACCTCTGACCTCATTCTCATGCTACCACCCTGTTGCCTCTCATATGCACCTTGAATATCAGCTTCTGCATTTGAAAAATAAGGCGCATGCTGTCCTGATGGCCTAGGGTTATCTTGTATATCATCACCTTTTCTGGGGGAGCTCTCATGACTAACTGAGACAGTTCCCTTTCTTCTGTACATCATTCTTTTTGTTAATGGTAACTCTTCAAATAAAGGATTTTGTTGGGATCTTCTCCCCTGCATATAATTTTTACTTTGACCGGTTGGGAGATTACTTCGGAGTCGCCACCTATTACTAGGAACTGTTTTCTTCTGAAAACCAGGGTTCTTTCACAAGGTTCCCCAGCAGAGTTGCCAATTTCTGTTGACTTTTTCCCAGACTGGATGCTTATTCCCAGATTTCCCTACAAGGTAGCCATCAGTGATCAACAGGATCTCTGGGCCAGGGGGTCAACAGTGTAGGGGATAGACTCTATATTTTATCCCCTCTTCTTCTTCAGGCTCTGCAAGACCTAGGGGGGTATTCCCTACTCAACATCCATGAGGATATGCATACAAGGCTGGGATGCTGACAGAAAGCAGATAGTCCTCTTGTAAGTAGACCAAAACTGAAAGATAAGAGCAAAGGGGCTAGCTTTGGGCCTATTAGCAGTTGTAGACAGAGGACTGAGGATCCTAAACTAATTCTAATGTCCTAATGTTTGTTTTAGATTTTGATTTGGATTTTAAGCTTGGATGCAAAGCTGGACATGGTTATAACACAAAACAAAGCATGATTGGTGCCTATCCAGGGCCTGGAGTCAGTAGACATACACCTGTGAATGATCAGCATGAACAGCTAAAATTGGATTTCAAGGGGATATATGTGATACCTGCCTTACAGATATCTCCCAATACAGAGTGTTGAGTTATCTCTACTTATGGTATCCCTACTGCAGTATACCCTTCCCAATGTTCAACCTGAAAACAGTTTAATCTACCCCTTGAGCAGAAGTTAAAAGATCAGACATTCAACATAGGAATTCTATGCTCTAGAATCTAAACATTACCAAACATCCAGATTCAGAAGAAGAATACATGCAATACTGGAGACAGAATTAACACAACACATGCTAAGATAGCATTTCTCATATAAGATCAATCATGAAATCAGTGGTTTCATGCCTAAAACATACAACAAGAGATACATAAACTCATAGGTTAAGCTGTACAGAGCAACCAGATCAGCTTGTTATGTATTACAGAGCCAAAAATCTTCAACTTTCAACAACCTACAAATGAGCAACACAACCTGCTTATAACAGCCAGGTAGGTGCTCAGCAATTAATTACATGGTTGACCAAAAATCCCGCTAGATACACAGTATCAGAAAGATAGCGCTCAAACACAACCAGATTGGCACCCAAACTTGAATGCAGCAGGTAGGGGAGGAGACAGGAAGATTTCTCGAGCCCTGCGCCACTGTCCGTTGATGTACACCTTCAATCAGGTACAAGATTCATCCACGCCATCGCCCATACCTCTGCAACAATCGCCATTAATGGCGCACCAACCCGCGGCCTTGGGAAGAACATCAATTCTGCATCGCAAGCATTTCCCGCCGAGATTCATCATCATGATATTTGAAAATGCAGGATATCAATATCCCACATGCACCCCGCGATGACCTCAATAACACTTTATATACTAGGTCATGAGCATATATCATGTCGGTGCTTTTGCTCCTGACGACACTAGTATAAGACCTCATCATCATCATCCTCCAACAGCATGATATCCTGTTGTTTGAAATATCACCCTGACGTCATCATCATATCGCAATATAACTTGCATGATAATCGGCACAACCTGATCCATCGGAGGAACATCCTCCTGCTGAGCCTATACCAAAAGTCTGGCCGATGAACATCCTGATGACGTCATCATCATATCCTGCTGACGTCATCATCATATCTGCCTACTGCGCACCTCCTCATATCCGGATGACGTCATCATCATGTTTGCAAATATCGGGAGATCTCCTCAAGATGATCAGTGTTAGAAATATGACCCCCCCGGGACCTTGATGACGTCATCATCATATTAACATCAGGATGATATTCGGAAGACAACCAGATATTTGGAAATATCATCCTGATGCACAAATATCAGGTTGCACTGTAGCTCCACTATAAGATCGGGGCGATAACTGAATATGATGATGCTTGAAAAGATCACCCCCAGTAGATAATGCACGAAGCCGGCAGGCGGATATCTCCTTGATATCAGCATCATCATGATGCTGGAACAAACATATATCCGGGTGATATGAAAATATCACCCCCTCCTTCGGAAATATCATGATGCAGATAGGCAGAGAAAAAGATATCACCCTGAGATAAGAATGACGTCAGCATCATCAGGATGACAAAACAACAAACAAGAAGTGATACAACATCATCAGGATGATATTGACTAAGATCATCCTGACGTTCAAAATATGATGACCCAAGTGAATATCGGGTCGCACTCAGAACTCTTCAACAACATCATCAGGATGATCATAACCAAGATCACCCGATGATAAAAATATCACCCCGGCGAAATATCATGAAGGCAAAAAATATGATGACCCCCGCAAGCACCACGGTGATAACTGGAAATATCATGATGATGATGACGACCCCCAAGGAAGAACAAGACGGGTCGAACAACTCAAAGAATAACCCCTTCAGAATATCGGGGCAACATCATCATCATGTTTGGGCAAGGTGATAATTGGAAGATCACCAGATACTTGAAAAATCACCCCCGCAAGCAACTTAGGGCGCACTGTAGCTCATCAGCAGGATCAGGATGATATCCAAACATCACCCGATATTGAAATATGATGATCCTGATGAGAAACCGGTCGACAGGGAACATGATGATGCTGACCACCATCGAAGAAAATATGATGATGATGACCTCCTCCTCAGGAAAATATGATGCTGCAGCTGAAAAATGCTGAGGAGGTCCAACACTTAGAAAAAATGGGCAAGAAGATAAAGGCTTCAAATGAAGAAACCCCCTGATCATGAAGAATCAACCCCAGGTCAAAATGAGTGCTAACAGTGGTGTTTCTAGCATATTTGGTGTAATTTCTTGTTTGACTAGTTAGCTAGTCTTGATGTTTTTGTTGCAATTTTTAGTGGAGCTTATCAAAATTTATTTTTAGATCTGATTTTATGTTAAAATATGAGTTTGGAACATTACAGTGGTATCAGAGCATGATCTTGCTAGCCTATAGGGTACTAAGTTGTTGATCATGAGAGGATTCTTCAAATCTGTTTTGAGGAGTTTGGAAAATGATGTTTTAGTTTCCAAAATATCAATATGGATTGATGAATATTATATAAAATGTATAATTTCAAAGGTAGCCCTCACTTTCTATGAATATGCAGAAATCATTCGGAAAGATTTGCCTAAAGAAGGAGTGGTTCTCAAAACTTTTGAAGAGTACCTTTCAGAGGGAAAATTTGAAGTATCATTTGAAGATTATTTCATGAGAAGAAGAAAGGAAGAAGTTAAGATGGAAAAGGCTATAAATACCAAAAATCAAGAAGATGCTAAGGAGCATGATACAAAGGAAGGTTCAACAGTCGTAATAGAAGAACTAGAAGAGCTAGAAAAGGACATAGAACAAAAAATGGTGATTGTAAAGCATAAAGAAAAATCAGGTTTGCAAGAAATTGAAAGAAAGAAAAGCTTGGAGAAATCCACCATACAATTTGAAGCTAAAAATTGTTTGGAAATAGAATATGTTTATTTTAATTCTAATGATTGTACATGTCAAGAAAATATTGATGAAATTGAGGAGGAAAAGACATCTCTTGTTATTTGTGAAGAGCCCAAGATGGAGGGACATGAACCAATTCATGCACTATCTTCCAAACTTTGAAATGGTGAGCCATTGTTTGATTTGTAGAGTACCATTGTGGATGGGTATGAATTTGAGAAGAATATTTTGGTTAGTGCTAATTCAATGGTTTTGAGTCACAAAAATGGAGTTGTTGAGGATATCTCAATGAACTCTCTTTCAGCAAATGAGGATTAACATCTTATTTGCAGCCCAAGGTATGCAATTATTTCAGATTTGTCTCCTTCTATGTTACTACAAAATTCTTGTCATCATGGAAAGCATGCTAAACAAGGTGATAGAGTGAGAGATACAACTTGTAGTATAGGGCATGAGGACTCTTTGAGTCAAGTCCAAATTTGTGTTTTCATATGGGATACAGGTAATCTCTTGAGGATTAAAGTAGTTGGAGGCATTACTGAGTTCTCCATCTCTTCCATTTGGAATGAAAGGAATTTTATGAGGATTCATATAGGGTTTGTTGTGCTTTCTAATCACCTTATGAAGGATCAATGTTCACATTTTATGGGTCACTTTTGCAATCCAAGATCCACACTTGAATAAAATATTTTGGGTAATGGTCAAATGGAGATAGGCAAATTGAGATGCTTATCATGGCAATGTGGTAAGGAAAGAAGGTGTCAATTTGATGTTGACAATTATATTACTAAGCATGGCATGGTACTTTTAGGACCAAGCTTCATACAGGTTTTCTACCATTGGATGTATGGAGGAGTTTACAAGAAGGATAAGATTCGAAAAGATGGCCTCATTGTTACTAGCATCAAGAAGGTTGCAAAGTTATCATGCTTGGATCATATCAACGGAATTTCAAACATGAAGGACAATGGAATGCAAGAAGTATTTGATGAGCCAATGAAGGTAACTAACTCTTATCTTATTTTTTTCATTTCAAATTTCTCACATCCTTTTGTGGAAGGGTATGGTGTTTCAAGGGGAGTTGATTGGGCTTTATTAATGCAAAGGTGTGGCTTCATTCAAATCGAGAACATGAAGTTGATAGTTTAGAAAACAGGTTTTCTATTTATGGTAGAAGATTCCAGTATGTTTTAGAGTTTTCTATGGATTGCATTGAGTATTTGTGCTTAACACTTGCTGGACTATGTGTTTATGAGGAGGAGTTCCAAGATGACCCTATTGAAAAATATGCACATGAAATGGACACCTTGCTAGATATAGATGTCAAATTTCAGCTTGCCAAAATTTTCAAATCAGCAACCTATGTAGGAAATATCAATTTGATCATACATGAGCATGAGGAAAATGATGTGAAGGATCACATGGTTCTATGGTTGCAGCCTAAGAGTCAAGTGCAAGGACCCATAGGATGTCACTTCCGATATGAATATGGTAATGGAGCAATCCTGAGTTCTGGTAAGAAACACAATGTACTTTATGTTATTCAACTGCTTCCAAATCCACAAAGAATGGTGTTTAGTAATATGTTCCTAGGATCACCATTAGATAGAAGATTCCAACATGTCACAGAGTTGGAAATTGATTTTCATCAGAAAAATTTGAGGAAGAATGATGTCACATACTTGGGCCATGTCACTAGTGCTCAGGGCATACATGAGGATGCAAGACAAGAAGCATTGGAAGGGATTGAAAAGGTAAACAACTCATGTTATGTACTTATAATTTCAGATTTCTTACAAGAATTGTTTATAGGATGTGGTGATTTAGGAAAAGGAGTTGTTTTGGTTATAATGCAAAGGAGAAACTCCATAAAATTTGAAAGCATGAAGCACAAAGATTCAAGAGATAGTCTCAAGTTCTTCTCAAATCCACTTGTCTTGTATGATCAGCAAAAAAAATAGAATTTCAGAAGTATACAAATATTTGTGGAGATATTTTCAGTCCTTTCATGGTTGTCCACCAATCCTACATCAGTCACATTGATGATTATTACACAGGTTTGCCATTTTTGTAGTTGTTACATTATTTGTATGTTGATTTTGATAAATTTAGTTATGAACAACTGTAGATTGATGTGTTTGGAGGAAGTATCCTTGCATGATGATGTGACAAGAAGGTCTACAATATTAGTGAACACTAATCAATCCATCATAACACTAATTTGGAGAAGATTTAGGGAAGTTGTTCCAGTAGTCCAATATGTGAGTGTTGCTTGCAGGTTTCCAATGAAGTTGTGTGAAGATTTGTGAGTTTTGTATATTGGGGAAATGTGTTTCTATTGTAGATTAATTTTATGCTACTGTAGATCATTTCATATTGTTATTTTCCCCACTCATATCAGCTTCAAAAGTTGTGGTTTTCATCTTTCAGTTTGGAGCAAAACAATGTTGGCAATATTGTGTGATTTGGAGTTTTTATTTGACAGTCATGGGAATTTTATGTTATGGACATTATAACATGATTCTTGCATTGGTGTATATGAAAATGTATGGTAATCCTTGGAATAAGAGTGATGAGTCACAGAAATGGGCTGACAAGTTAGTGCTTGTAGATGGTCTCATTTGGCACAAGGATAGGATCTTTCCAATTTTTTACACTAAAATGGAGCACAATATTTTGTGGAGGAATCTTGAGGAGGGAGTTCTCAAAAATGCCAAGGAGTACAACATCTTCCATAACAATATCATAAATCATGTTGTTCTAGTAAGTTTGTTGCAGCCATTGCTTACCTCTTATCAAGATTGGAAAAGTGTTTACATGGACATCATCTTCTATTTCGATGAGTTGTTGTTTGGAGATTCATTTTTTGATGAATTGTGGTTTATATGTTGCTGTTATATGATGCTACTTGTTGCTCTTCTAATGAACACTTGCTGTTATAAATCAGTCCATGAATCTGAAAGCAACACCTCTTAGGTTGAGGTAAAGTATGGGCCAATTGCATTCCTGCAATGTATATTTTAGTACTTTGGAGTTAAGAGAAGTAACTATTTCTCAGTTTCATATTTGCTATAATGGAGAGTGCATTGACAATTGTATTAGTCCTACAAGAAAAAAAAACATATTTATATCATTGGGAGAAGTTGTAGGAGTTTCAATTTTGTCTTATCTCATGCTAGTGCATTTGACAAGTTTACTAAATCTTTGTTGGAATATGTGGATCAGTTGGAATATGAGAAAGAATGCATCAAATACTTACATATTCAAGAGCTCAGATTGCATAGATATTATTGTTTGAATCATGGCATTGGTAGAAATGAATCTAAATTTTTAGGTTTTCACAGTGTTCTATGGCAAGAATTGCAACATCTCACAGGTACAGGATCAAGGCTTTCTATGCAGTATAACATAATTTGGAAGCATCACGATTTTAATTGCTTGAGGACAAGCAATTTTGATGAGGGGAGATTTGTCATGTCCCCTTTATAGCAAAAATAAGTTGTGAAATTATTAGTCCATTTCTATTTTCCCATGGGCTAATGTAAATCAAAAGGGGAAATATTTTATTTAATATTTTAATTGTAATCCTGCGAATTAAGGATTTATTATTTTTGAGAACAATTAAATATTAAATATTTTTATTTAATTACACAAGTGGGGGAATGGGGTTTAATGAGATGTATTTATAACTCCCAAGATAGAATTTAGAAGATTTTATGATAGTTATGACAAGATTCTATGACAGGTTGTCATAGTGGGAGTTATTTTCTATTTTTAGAGAAGAATCTTGCATGGGCTATTTTGCTGAGCATCTTTGGAGATAATTAGTTGGAAATTAAATTATTTTAATTTAATTTCCAAGAGAGGGACGTTTGGATTTGGATCAATTATAAATATGCAAGTATCTTCTTTCACGGGGACTGCTTGATCATTTTTACAACCTAATTTTCTTGTTCGAGCACTTGTGCTTGGATTTTCTTTAGTGGACGAAAACCCATTGTAGTTGGAGGCTTGTGGACAAAAACCCATCAATCTCAAGTGATTAGAGGATGAAAACCCTTGGTTATAGAGAGTGATTCCATACAAGGATCACGTTGGGCTTTAAAGGATTGTGCAGTTTCGACAGTTTTGTAGTATTATGTTTGCAGGTTGTTTTGTTTCAGTTTTGGTGATTTCTAGTGTGTTGTGCAGTGTTTCTATAGTGTTGTGGAGTGTTTTTCTTTTCCATTTTCATTTGGAATCCATTCTAAGCATCCAGGAGTGATTCTTTTTAGTTGGGGTTTGATTTGGCATTGTTTTCAACAATTTTTAGTAGTGTAGTTTTGCATAGTTTGTGTTGTTTGTAGTGGATTTTTTGATATTTGTGTTGCAGATGTTTTTGCTGTTGTAATCAGTGTTTCATACCTGATCATATGTTATTTACATCATAAAAATCAATAAAAATCAATTTGTGGTGTTTCCAGCATATTTGGTGTAATTTCTTGTTTGACTAGTAAGCTAGTCTTGATGTTTTTGTTGTAATTTTTAGTGGAGCTTATCAAAATTTATTTCCAGATCTGATTTTATGTTAAAATATCAATTTGGAACATTACATGTGTGCCTTATATTATAACTCTAATGTCCTCATGCTAGAAAATGATGTCTTCTCCAAATCAAGAATGTAATTCTCAATCAAGGAAGTAGAACTAGGAGAGGAAGGATAGTGAATTGTGTTTGAAAAAATAAAATATGTGATGACATCATGATCTTCAAAGAGGAGAGATAAACCCTCAAATGTGTCCTCCAAATCATTAATGTGAGACTCCACAAACAAAGAAGTAATGCCTGATAAATAGGAATCCCAATGAGGTGGATAAGGAAGACTCAAAATGATCCCGCTACAAAGAATCACTAGAAGCTCTCAAAAATCATCTCTGAACTCTAAAGTAGCAACAGGTGATGGCGGGATAATGATCTCAATAAGAGGAGAAGGAGAAGCAAGAGAAGTCTCTATGTCATCACAACATTC
This sequence comes from Cunninghamia lanceolata, assembly GCA_027924645.1. Taxonomy (NCBI): domain Eukaryota; kingdom Viridiplantae; phylum Streptophyta; class Pinopsida; order Cupressales; family Cupressaceae; genus Cunninghamia; species Cunninghamia lanceolata. Next base: position 732,610 of record BSBN01000564.1, on the reverse strand, counting down.
AAGACCTACAAAATATTCAAGCTCCTCTTCTAAATCATCATCATAGGGTACATTATATACATCATCAATGGGTATGAGGCAATCACTAGTAGTATCTTTTGGGAATGGAAAGATATGAGGGTCTTCATAGATTTCCCAAATCTTGGTCCAAAGTGTGCGTGGGCACTCAGTTTTTGAGATCTCTAAAAAAAATCAGGACTATAGTTGTACAAATCAATCTTATGATATGATCAAATCCAATTTCCCCATATATTTTTCTTATGAGGTGTATCTAGTTTAGGGATGAGTCCATAAAGATATGGAAAAAGGATTGAGCGACCTACAATGTGTGAGGATGCCTTTTCTTCCAAGACTCATAATTATTCTTTTTCATATTTACCACATAAGGATGAATACAAAATCCCATGATGTCTCCTCAAATGATTAGATTACCCCCAAATTTTAATAAAACATGACAATACCTATATAAAAAATGATTGTGGGTCCTTATAATCATTCCAATTACAATTGCTACAAGACAAAACAACAAAGTGGTCTTTGCTTTTGGTACAATACAAAACCCAAAATTAGGCTATAACTAAAAGTACAATTCTTGAGTAAAACAAGATCAAACTAATTATGAATCTAGCAAGTACTCAAAAATTTATGCATTTAAAAAAAAAATCACCAAAAAATGTTACCATATGGACCCGAACAAAGCCTTTGAAGTTCTAAAAATGGGAACTGCACAACAACAATGATGAAAAATGTAATTTCTAGAAAAAACATGCACTAAAATCAAAATTTGATTCCACACTATGAAGCCTACAAAACTTTGGACCAAATTAAAAAAAATTGCTTGAGAAAAGGTGCAAAAATGAGCAAGATATGAACCTCTGAAGTTGGACTTCCCAAACAAAAATCAATCTGGAAGAGGGTATGAAAAAGAAGAGAAACATTTTTGCCAAATTTGGTGGAACTACTACCAAATTTGGAAGTATAGTAAATGTGGATGTTCACCCTATAAATAAGAACCTTCTCCAAAATTGGAGGTTCGCCAGCTAAATGTAGACCCTTGCTAGTTTTGAAGATTTGCCAAAAATGTAGAAGGCACCAAAAATGGTTGATCTGAGTTGACTGGAAAAAATAATAAAATAATGTTTAAGGCTGAATGGCCCATTCATTGCCCTTTGTACAATCTAAATTTTTTATTGAGAAAAATTGAAATATTTTCTTGAACGCTAAAGTCTTTTAAAAAAAGGGGCAAGCCCTTAGGGGAGAGCCCATAGCTTTAATACCATGTAAGAGTTGTCTATGAAGGTAGCCACCCAAGATCTAAGATCTTCATGAAAGCACAAGAGAGACTAAATGAGAATAAGTCTATTCTATCAAAGAATGCAAATTATTATTTTAATGTACATGACATGTCTTGCTTATAAAGGTAAGGATGAGATGTAGGATGAAGTAGTCATATGACAATTGTCTTAATCTTATGACGAGATAGCTAGAGGATAAGATGCCAACTAGTTGATAAGATCACATATGTAGGATAATATCCCATGACAACCTAGAATTATCAAGACTTATCCTAAGTAAACTTAACATGTGAACATGTGTGAATAGGACTAACTAATAACTAGTTAGATATTGTGCCTAGTTCACAATATAAAGGGAAACTAGATAGATAATAACCCTATTCACACCAGTAGGGGTGGTCAAGGGGAATCAAACATGAAGAAAAGGGGGGTAAGTTGGAAAACAACAATTAGAAACGACAAAAAGGTAGAGGGATGATATTTGTTAAAAAAATTTAAAACAAAATTATAATTAAATATTCATACATAGAATCTAACCTATATTTAATGTATATATTATCTATAAATATAATAAATTAAATACAAAGGCATATATATATGAAATTGGTTAAAAAATGTAAATGAGAAATTAATTACAACCTATGTTATATTTATAACTATAAATATTTCAACCTATATCTAAAAATTAATTATTTAAAAAATAATTATTTAAAACTATACATAATAAAATATCACCACCTGTATTTAATATATTATGCTTAAAAACAAATACAAACATATATTAAATTAAAAAACTAAAATTATATAATATATATTATATTATACTAAATGCATATGTATAATAACTTAAATAGAACATAAATATATATATGAAGTTAAAAACATGTAAACCAACAATTAAATAATACAACTTATATATATTCAACCTATATTTAAAAAAATATTAAATATAATCTTTTGTGCATGAATTAGACGTCATGTGAGGATTCTCACTACCCTCCACCTGGTAAACATTTTGGTTCTATTTAAATTTTCTATAAGCATATGTTTTTGACTTCGGATGTAAGGAAAGTATATTTCCCTGCTGTATGGACAAGTCATTGAGGCCTTCATGGCCAATTTTGGTGTCTACTCTAGACCTGCATGGTCATTTTCTAACTTTTTGAGACCCTGCGTGGTCAGTTAGGGATAGGTTCAGAAAGTATCAACTGGAAGTCTGGTTATAACAGCCTCTCAATGTAATTTTTTTGAATTTCAATATATATAAAATATCTTATTTATGGATAATAAAATATTAAATATAATTAAATCTATATATAATTAGATATTATAACCTATATACCTAAAAAATATATTATGCTTAAATACCAATACAAATATTTATTAAATTAAAAAGAACATAAAAATATATAATATATAAAAACTATAAATATATTATAGTTAAATATAATGATATAAGTATATTAAATTAAATAGAATATATATATATATATATATATATATATATATATATATATAATACTTCGCGATGCCTTCTGCTCCTTTGGACCTTCCTGTGCAGGGTGTGCCTAATCCTTCTTCTGCTCTGAGGATCTCTACCAAAAATTATCACTGGTAGAAAGATTTTAAACCTCTGGAGCTTAGGATTGGGCAATATGGTCTGCCCAGCACTGATTCAAGTGTTCACAACATGGTGAAGGAGCCCTCAAACCCTAGTGCGCTAGGCACTTTAGATCCACCCTCACAATCTGCAAGCAACCCAGAGTTGAACTTTAAGGTAGCATTAGGCTTTAAGGATTCTCATTGTGCTCCTACTACAGAGCATTCTCCTCACAAGTTTGGGTGCTAGAGGCTTCCTTTTCCTATTCTCCAATTAGATTCTATTCTGGAAATCCTTACAATGGACAACTTTGTCAATGATAGAGAGGAGTACCTTCAAGATCATGCCCTAATTTGCAGGCTTTTGCAAACTTGGCTGAATTTGTGATCTCTGCATGCCTAGATAAGCGATAACTAGAAAGAATATTTGGAGGAGGAAATTAGCATCTATCCATGTGCAAAAGGGTTTTTCATTCTGGAGTTTGAGTCTTTGAATGATAAGGAATTCGTTCTCAACACAGGTCTGATGTTCTTTACACCAAGCCTTGGTTCCCTTCCTTTGACCCACGATCTGAGACCTTCTCATCTGCATTTCTATGGGTACGATTACCTTATCTCCCCCTACAATTTGAGGAGATTGATTGCTTGAAGACCATTGCCAATGGTTTGGGAAAATACCACAGCATTTCAAAAGAAACAATCAACTATGAGAGCTCCACATGTACTCGCCTGTGTGTTGAAATGGATCTCTCCAAAGGGCGTCTCGCAAAGGTTTCTTTGAAGGTTGGAAATAGAAATTGGAGACAAATTGTAGATTATGAAAAAATAGACTTTAGATACAGGAAATGTTTTTCTATAGATCATTCAACTTCTCAATGTAGGAAGATGTTCACTCATGAGATAGCTAATTCTTCAATCAATCAGCCCACATGGTGTGTGGGGGTGGAATCACAACATTATGTCATTCCTCCCATAATTGAAAATGGTTCAGCTCCCACAAATGAACCTCATGAAGCTGAATCCAAGTTTTGTGAACCGACTTCATTGGATCTTTCACACGGGATCATGAAGGAATGTTGTGCGGATATAGGTAGTTTTGAAGGCTCTATGATCTCAATGAAGAATCCTATCACCCAGCCTAAAAATCTTGAGATCTCTCTAGTAACCCTTGAAGATCCAGAGGTCTTACATAGTGATGCACTCTCAAAAATCAACCATGAGCAGAAATCCCCAGCCATAGAAGAAAAGGAACAGACAGAAGTGAAACTGAGGAAATCTCCGCCACCAAAACCAAAGCCTCAAATGGTTTCAGGATCAAGAAAAAAGGAGTAAATACTCTAAGTATGCTCTTTTGGGAAAGGGAATATAGTGGACAAATAGAACACATCCTTGTTTGGGGGCCTTCTAGATCACAACAGATGGCGTTATGGTTGCAAAGTTTGTGTCTTGTAGAATAGGGTTTACTTGACAGCACAAACTTTGTGTTGTTCTTTGTTGCACCCATTGTGAAAAGGGCATGCATTTAGTCAATTTTTGATCTTCATTTTATTGATAGCTTCCCCATTTGGCAGTAGTTACCAAATATATATATTTAATCTCAACACATAAAAATGTACATATACATGTCTATGTATAAACTATCATGCAAACATGTATGCTTATGACCATTTACACCCACACACATATACAAGAAAGCCTATATATCTAAAAGCATGTAGATAAGTAGATATTCAAATACATATGAATACAATAAATATAAATATATAAAAAATACATATATGTATGAAGGAAAAAAAAGGAGAGAAGGGTGAGAGGTGAAGATCAAACTAAGGTGGTAAAGAAGGAGGCCACAAGGGGAGGGAAAATGGGTAGAACTAGTGGAAGGCACGGCATGAAAGAGAGCTCAAATGTAGAGAGGGTAGTGAAGCAGAAGGGGGGAGGGGAAGATTGTGAGGGATGAGGGTCCACATGAAGGGGGGTCAGTAAAGGTTTCCAAGCTAGGTTTAGATGTGACCCTTCATCATGATTAACATTATTATGGTGACGTCTAATAAATATTGCTTCTATGAGTTTCCTTTTGAAAAATTGTCTTCCTTGACCAAAAATGTGGTGTCCTCAAGGAAAATGTGATGTTTAGCATGGTGGGAGTGATCTTCTTGGGTAGATTTTGAGATACGGTCATGTATTATGTCAACGCTATGTTATTTGATCCTAATGCTGATAGATCGACCTGTTTCTCCAATGTATGGCCTTCCACATGAGAAAGTGACCTTGTAAACTCCTGATTTGAGAAACTTTTATGTGGGGTCTTTAACGAAAGGGATAAGTTTTCTAGTAATGTGAATGGGTTTGAAAGTGTAGGAGAGGCCTTTCTTATGGAGGTTTTTGGAGATTTTGTTGGAAAGGCCTTCAATATAGGAGAGGGTGGCAACTAGAGGAAAATTAGGAATATAAGGCTTAGGTTTAGGATTAGCAAGATTTTTGGCAAGGTTAAAATCTCTAAAGATGCATTTATTACGGTACATGTTCATCTTGAAAACTTGGTGTAGGTGGGAGAGCTCTTGGTAAATATGATCCTTATCATAGATGTGATAAGCATAGGTTGCTAGTGTTCTTAGGACACCAAATTTTTGGGGAAGGATGGTGGTGAGACAATGCATGGAGGTAAAGGTCATTGTATGTGGATTTTCTATTGACATGACAATCAAGCAAACCATCCTTTTTTGTAATGATAAGGCCATCAATGAAAAGAAGATGGTTATTGGACTCAAGTTCCTTGGTGAATTGAATGCACTCCACCAAAATATTTAGGTGAGAGTGGAAGCACTCTAACTAGTCCAAGCCATGAGGCTAAAAAAAGTTGGTGTCATCAACGTAATGCTTCTACCATTTGGGCTTGAGGGGAAAGGAGTTTAGGGATAACTCCTCAAAATGCTCCATGTAAAGGTTGGCTACAGTAGGGGACAAAGTGGTACACATGAAAACTCCATTAGATTGTTCATAGACCATATTTTAAAAAGTAAAGAATGTGGAATGAAGGTAAAGTTCAACAAGAGAAGTCATTTCATCATTAGTTTTACGTTTAATTAGTTTTATTGAGTCACACACAAGGACTTTGGTAAAAAAGGACACCATAGCAAAACTAACAAGAATCTTATTATCTTCTACCTTTTTGTCTTGTATGAGTTCAATAAAATGGGTGGAGTCCTTTATGTAGGAATTTGATTTTCCTAGCACAGAGAAGATCAAATTAGCAAGAAAAGTGGCTAACTTGTAGGTGGAGGAATGGGTGGTGTCAATAATAGGTCTAAAAGATATTCTTGATTTGCAGATTTTTGGGGTGCTATAAATACGTGGGGTGATTTTCTTAGGAGGGACAAGACACTTCGTAGTAATATCATCAAGAGATGAATGGACAATAGCTAGCTTATCTTTTTTAGCTTTTTTAGAACAAGCTACCTTAAATTATTTTAATTTTGATAAAATTAAATTTACAACCATTCAAATTATATAGATAAATTCTTCTCTATGTCTCTCTCTCACTTTATCTCTCTTTCTTCATTCCGATATCTCTCTCTATTTTTTTTTTGTAAAAGTATCATTTCATGAGGCTCCAGTGGAGGTAGATGATCTTGACCAACCCATACCAAGCTCCACTTTTTACTTTGTGAAAGTACCATAGCCTAATCATTAAATTAGGGTTTTCCATTATAATGCTTAACCATAGCCTCAAGTCTATCACACAATGCAACACTTTTTGCCACTATGTTTATGTAATTAAGCTTAATTTTATAATCCCATGATGGTCAATGAATTCATGTTTTAGGAAATGTCTTTACAATTTTCATGGGTGGTAAATGTAAAATATGAAAATAATTATTCATAAGAAGATTATGCATGTAAGCATGTTTTCTACTTGAAAATGAAAAGTACTTTCAATCCACAAATTTTAGTTAAACATCATACATAAATAAGGATATGGTTTTCCCATACACAGAGAGAGAGACAGGGAAAACAGAGAATGAGAGAAAGATAGATAATCTCTTTTCAATTCCATGTGCAGTCCTGTTTGCTTCTCTTATAGGATATTTAATAGATCACTCCAATTTTTTATCTATCAAATGCTTTGCTAGAAATCCATTCACTACAATGACATTTTTAACATACATGAGATGAGATGCCACTAAGCCCATATCCACCAAGGCTTAATATCCATTGCAAACACAATATTTGCAAGGAATATCTATTGACTACATTATACAACATCAAGATAATTGTTCCTGACACTTATGTGTTGCATGCAAGGTGCCTCATTTCTAGATTGTGAGCGTAGAGATCTAAATATTCTTGTCTCCTCTTAATTAGACCCCCTTTTGCTCTACATATTTTTAGAATATACTAGGAGCTTTACAAGAAATAAACACAGAGTTTAGGGTGTCGATCTAGACAACAACATTTATAGTTTAATTTTTTAAATTTTGATAAAATTAAATTTGTAATCATTCAATTTATATAATAAAATTTTAAAAATTACTTATTTAAATAATTAAGTATAAATAGTTGGTACATTTTTGCATCAGTAAAAGAATTTGATTTTGCAATTTTTTGTTTTCAATTATATTAGTTTGCCTATTCAATTGTGTATTTGTGTGTAAATGTAAATGATTTTTGGTTAATTTTATTTTAACTAACATCAAAATTACAATGTGCTAGAATATTAAGATTTAACATATTATGAGGGATAAAATGTAAGCTTGTAGTTTTATACCTTTGTTTTACATTATTTTTAATATATATCATAAATATACAATCATAATTTTCAATTTGATTTTTTGCATCAAATTGCTTCTAAATTGAATCTCATCACTCAACCTATGAACTAGGTCACACAATATGACATAGTCTAGCTCATCCAAAAATTTAATGTCAATCTCTCAAGTCAATTTATGCTAAATATACTCATTATTCTATTGATCTAGACACCAACATTTCATTGCTATTGTTGTCGATGAGGATTGCACCCTTATGCAAAGCTGTGACACTCTACAATCCTTTGAAACATGGGGACAAACTCAGGCTATGGGTGACCTATAGTGAGTTTGAACCTCTAGATTGTGGGCTGGTTCCCTTAAAATATTCTTATTGAAGCTACGATTTTCTATTTTGGAAAAGGGGAAGAAGGAAACTATAAGGAAATAAAACTATAAAATTTGGTGATGCACCTAATAAGGATGGAAAAAATTGCAATCTGGTTCACAATGGAATTTAGCAATCTGACCTCCACAATCCAATCTTGGCATAAATATCACAAAAGTACTTCTAAGGAAGGCTGGAAAAATTGTTCTTTATGAAGGAAAATGACTTTTCACAACATAAAATAATTGTTTTTTGTAACACAACCTAAGACCTGTAATATCACTATGCTTAACACTGCAAGTAAGAGTGAGTCAATAATTTTAAAGGTTCTGATAATTAAACACAGTAAAACTTCATCAAACACCTCATGCAATTAGCATCAAATGGAAAGGCAACTACTTGAATCTAAAAAATAAAGGAAATATTGCATGAAGAACAAAGAAATTGAACCTGTAATCTACTGTGATCTCTATAAAACTGTCAAAAATGAGCTACAAAACCTCTTTCTCTTTCAAAGTGTAAAGACCAAACAAGGCAAGAACTCAAAATATGAGTTACAAAACCTCGTCTTTCAATGTGTAGAAGAGAAAAGAATGCAAGAACTAGAAAAAACCAAGTTTTTCTTTACAATATATAGTTTTCTCTCTCTGAGAGGCATGCAAAAATGAACCTGCAGCTAACTGCCTCTAAAAATAAGTCCTCCAAAGTGTTCCATGAGAAAACCAAGAAATCCCTAAAAATAAGGGCTCAAAATGTTTGACTAGGAAGTTGACCAAAATTCCTCAAATCGCTCGTCAAATCATGCAAAAAGGCTCCAAATAGTCTCACTTAACTCAACTCATCAATTTGCATGATTTTGCTTTTGCAAAATTCATGAGTAAATAATAAAGTAATTAGAGGATAATTACTCTATTTGTTAGTTACAACTTGCACTATTTTTGATTTTACAACTTGTGAAAAATAATAAAGTAATTTGAAGAATATTTCTCTATTATTTTCTTACATTGATTTATTTGTAAAATCATGCATGATGAGAATAAAACTCCTTATCTCTCCAATTACATTTAATCAACATGCATCAAAATATATTTTTCACCTTATATCTCCATATGTGCCTCAAGGTCACATGCAAAACTTCATCAAAAAATATGATGATAAGAGCACCTTATCACTCCTTAATACATACAATCATATACATAAAAAATGATTCACCTTATAACTCCTTATGAATATTCACACCTATGCCAAAAAAGACACCTTACTTTTTCCTTACTTTCAAATGATTATCATTTTTTGACTTTGTAAAGTTTTAAGGAAAAGGTAAAAGGTGATCATGGCCTCACATGCCCCATGCAGAATCATTGCTAGGTCTCAAGACTTGACCACAGGTTTGGATATGTTTGCAATGATGTTTGATAAAATAAATTCAAAAAGATGGGAAAAGACTACCATTGGGCCCTTTGTCAAAAAGATTTCGAACCCTAAAAAAAAATTAGCATTTACTTCTTTCATTTCGTGCCTCAATGTTGCCGCCATGCTGGTCAAGGGTTTGCTTGGTTTCTATGGTTTTTTGCTGTGTCAATGGCCATCCTTGAGTTTTTTTCTTGGCATTTTCCATAGAGTTAGGGAAGGTGAGCAAGTTCTGAGGCTTTCATGGCATCTTTTGGTATTTTTTTTGCTTTATTTGGTATACTGTGGCCACCGTGTTTGGCTGTGTGTCACTATGTATTTGGATTTGATATTGACACCTTTCTTTGCTCTTTTTTCCTTGTTATTTGCTCTCTGGTATATGAGCATTATCATGACTTCATGAGGAAAAAAGAACTCAGAAGTTACAACTTCTTCAACGGCCATAAAAGTAAGCTATAATCTTTTCTTCTAAACTTGTTTCTTTGTGCTTTCTCTTTTCTTCTGTGTTTTGACAATGGAGACATAATGCTTTAATGAAGACTATCGACACTCCTTTTGTATTGTTTGTAATATGAACCAAAAAGGCTCCTAGCCATGGTTTGTAGGCTCTTTTCATGGCTTCCTTGCATTGAACACTTGTATCTCTGTTGCTTTGTTTAAAGCATTCTAAAACCCTAAGGGTTTCAAAAAACTTTTTTCTTTCTTGCCTTTCAATAAAGCATGAAATGAACAATAAGAGGATGTTGAAAACCACTAATTAGGTATGGCAGAAATATGTTTATTTCACTGTAGGTTGATAAGAGCTTCATTCTTTTTGGGGTTTTTCACCTCTTGATGGAAGACTGTAGGACCTTTATTCTGCCTCTTTGGGTATGCGAAAAAATATTTTGCTCTTCAAATGTATAACTGAGATGTCTATATTATACCGTATGACAGGAGACTTTCAACTTTCAAATCTCTTTAGTTTTACCATTTTGATTTATATGAAGCAGTGGGTTTTTTAAAACACCCATCTGGATATCTATGAAAACCTCACTATATTTGAGCAATCTTAGGCTCCCTTTTGTGATGGCAAACTGTATACCCTTTTGCATGTACTAAAATTCTGAATACTCAACTTTGTACACACTGTATTTCTTGGTATATTACCTGTGACCGCTCTTTGATTTTGCCAAACTATACTTCTTGCCAAAAGTATGGTTGTAAGGAAAAGAAAAAGGTATTGACCCAGCTAGGGTTCTATTGATTATATCTCCTTTTGCATCTATAGAATGTCAATATTCTTGGTATATTGTCCTTCTCCTTACACAAGTTACCACAGTAAGCATTCCCTTTTGTTGGCTTCCATCTTGTAAGTGTTGTGTGTATGATAGAAATCTTTCCTCCCAGCTCCATGAGAAATGTTGCATATAGATAGAAGTGACCACTCTCTAGATACTTGATTGTATCATGATGACATGTTTATATAGAGTTGCTTTAGTCTTTCTTCATTACAAAGTATGAATGTTTGATCTTCTAGATTTATACAATGTGGCATCAAGTCTGAATATCTTGTAGCATATGAATTTCATTTGTCAACTACTTTCTGAATGTTGAGGCTGTCTTGTCTGTATATGAATCATTCTTATATGACTGTCTGTCTGTATCTGCTTATTTGAAACACGGCATTATAATTGCATTTGTCTACACTGTATTTCTTTAGCAATCAATCATTCATGGCATTTTGATTGTGTCTTGCACAGTCATCATGAAAAATACTTATAGATTTCAAAGCATCATTCTATTTGGATATCATCCACCTAAATGGTGAAAACACTTCATGAGAAGCTTTGCATTTTATTCACAACATAGAGTGGTAAATATTTTTCCTATTTTCATTGGCCTAGACTAGGCTTTCAACTGTTGAAGTGGATGATGTTCAGAGTTGATTGATGCTCCTTTACCTAGAAGATTATGATTGTTGTCTCATGTGTGACTATTCTATTTGTATCTATTGATGCAATATGACTGTTGTGAAAAATCACACTTCATTAATGATAAAGAAAGTGGAACAGTACCTTGTGTTTCTTGTATGTCATTTTGTTCTTTGATCATTGATGAGCTATTGAATATAGCATAATATGAACATGATGTAATAATGCTATTTGTTTGTCCAATTGGATATTTGTGTATAATGGTATCACCTTGAGCATGTTGTGCTCGACCCTTGTGGAAGCGACTTTTTCTCCACATGCTTTAATGTCTTCAAATCAGCAACATTACTTTTCCTATACCTATACAGTGAACAAACAAGTTAGCATAAAAACATACCTGATGGATTTGATTGATTCTATTCATGATATTCTGATTTATGGAACATGTCTGGTTTGATATTTCATATGAAATGGATGGTGTGACAAGTTGATATGTCTGCTGATAAAAGCATATGATAACATTAAATATCTAAAAGTCTTACAGGACTTTCCCCAATTTTTTGTAGGTTCAACTAATAGAACTAGAGCTGAAGATGAGGACTAAAGACCAACTATCAACTAGCTCAACAACCTTCTTGCTCAGGCAATGATGGATATTTAGTTTTATCATGTGTTCTTCCTTATTTGTTTTATCATCAGATGTATAGCCTGCATATGTCTACATTGCTTAGTTTATTTACTCCCATGGCTTGTGTGGGACACATTTGAACACCTCTTTTAAACATGATCAATTAATTTATCTTATACACTTGATGTATGTATGTTTCTTTTTCAATCAATGCATAGGATAAAGTAACATATATTGAATTATATGTTCCAAATATGACATGAAATAACAGTTCAAATAAATATCTTTCTCTCCTTCTTTCAAATATGATCAACTGAATAATCAATTTGTCTTATAACTCCTGAAAGATAAAACTATGTTAGATCAACTATATTTCTTGAGTCTTTGATTTCTTGACATTCTGATTCACTTGTCATGATGATTCATCAGTCCTGATTGGACTAATGGGTTATCCTGACAACTAAAAATCTATCTCTACTTTGTCAAGACATCAATTGTTCATTAAATGCAATAACTTCAAAATTTTCTTTTATTCTTCCTGAAACAACTGCACTTAGGTCTAGCTAAATTTAGTGTGAACAAAATTTACTAATAGGTATAGCATAAGAAAAGAGCATATACAAATCAAGTGTTGTTAAAATTGTTCTTAAGATATATAGTATATTTTTGAAGTCTAAATTTAGGCACAACATCACTACATTCAAATTCTTGCATCTACATTGTTTATGTGATGTGTTTAAAAGGATACACTTGTAAAGAAAACAATCCTATCCTCAAAAGTTGGCTTCAAAAAACACATCAAATGGGTAAATTGGTTGAGGTGGAAGATGTGCAGAAGTTTCCAAAAGAAAGACTTGGTGAAATAATTAATTCAATTGGAAATGGGATAGAGGGGGGGCATTCCTCTATTTTCTATGAATTTCCACATATTTTGAATTATGTAAGGCATACAATGCATTCAAATGTAACTTGACAGTATAATGAAACCTTCATTTTGTACTAATCTAGACTTCAATAGACTATAAGTTTCCTATTTTTCATACCAAGTTCCCACCCAAATTGAAGAGGATACTAAAAAAAATATTAAAAATCATGGAAATTATTCAAATTTGTTTGCACAATCAACATGGGACCAATTTTAAGTATGGATGTTGCCAATTGTAGACCCATATGACATTCTGGTAAAAAATTATTTGTTTTGTACTTGCCTCCACTTAAATAAATTAGTAATTTCTTATTTTTTAGTTATGTTCCCCCAAATTAAAGAGGATAGAAAAAACAAGTATTGAAAATTATGGACATTGTTTTGATTGTAAGGAGCAAATTTGTATTCACAATCAACATGGCACTAATTGTAGGCTTGCATGTTACCAATTACGATACTAGGGTTATTAGTTTGATTAGTCATGCTAACCATGGTTGATTCAAAGGTGGAATCTTACACATTGAGGGTTATATTTCTTTTTTTGGATTGTTCACTTCTCATGAGGGGTGTCAAAATTAGCTCAGGTTTCGTTGAAATGACAAGTGGTTTATACAGTGAAATTTTTCTATAAATATAAACCTTGGTATAATCTTTTGATATCATTTGGATTGTATTGTAGGATTTTAGTTTAGGCCTAAGTATCAACATGTTATTAAAGTGTTATCACATGGGCTACAACATTCATAATGATATTGGTTCATTAGAGTAAGATATTACAACCCATTGGGAAAGCCTTTTAAATAGTTCCCATCCCTGGAATTTACATCGTACATCTCTAGATCCATTGGTAGACACTGATGATGAAACTCCTAACTAGGGGCATGTAATGCAAGAAGATAGTCCTGAAGTCTAGATTAGTACAAAATGAAGGTTTAATTATTTTTTCAAGTTACATGTGAATACATTGCATGCCTTACATAATTCACAATCTGTGGAAATTCATAGAAAATAGAGGAATTATTCCACCTATTATCAGATCAAAACCTCCAATTTAATTAATCATTTCATAAAGTCTTTATTTTGTCAAATTCTATACATCTTCGACCTCACTCAATTTACTTGAGAGAGAGAGAGGAGAGAGATGGACAAAGAGAGAAAGAGAGAGAGAGGGTGAGAGAGATGAAGAAAGAAGGGGAGATAGAGACAAAGGGATAGAGAGAGAGAGAGAAAGACCAAGAGATATAAAGACAAATGGATAGATAGAAAGGGAGACAAAGAGAAGGATACAAAGACAGATAAAGAGGGAGAGTTCAAGGAAGATATAATAAAAGTTTTACCAAACCAAGATTCAACACAATGGGCTCCTATGACATAGAATGCATACCATTTTTGAGGTCTCGAGATCATTCCCATTTTTTTCCTTGTAAATCTAATATTTTCAAAGAATTAGAAATTATTAATCTAAAATTATAGAATTTATAAATTTAATTTTAATCCATTTGAGCTCCAAATGATGCATTGGTGTGAAACTATAATTTAGCAATGACAATCATTGAGTTTGACTAAACTTTGTATGTGAAATTGCATGAGAGGATGAATGATGATAGGAAAGATGACAACTAAACATGATGTGTGTGCTTATATTTGCAAGAAAATGCCTATTAAATGTAGGTGTCAAGATGTGAAATATGAGGCTTGTGATAAACAAACATACCAACTTCAAATAATATGCATAGGTGACAACTAATGGAATGCAAGTGACCCAAGTGTGGTGCATGAACAAGAATCTAGAAAGAAGATGCATGCAAATAAAGGCTACTCACCAAACATGAAAGTTACAAATTTCAAGTGGCAACTAAGCACAACACTCAAATCTTGAAATCTATTAAGATTATGCAAATTGATTTGCGATACTCAAGAGAAGAAAAGAATGAAATGGACCAGAGGGATACAAGACAATCATCATTCACCTAAAGACATAGCAATTAAATATCCACAACTCTTCAACGTATCCGTTGCACAGCAAAGTGTGATTGCTTGTTACTATTTTATTATGGCCTAAAATGTTTTAAAAAAACTAAAACATTTATGTAGATTTATGTTATATAAAGCACTTGGCAAGTTTGTATTTCTTTGCCACTTTTGCAATTTGGCTTTTCCAAATAACCTTCTCTTTTGGGCATTTTTTTTAATTTGATTTGATTTGATTTTTTTATTTCTTTTACATTTTTTTTCTATTTATATCACATGTTAATTATAATATTTTTTACTATGTGAGCTATAAATTATTAGTTGTATTAGGGTAATGTCTGATGCACATTTGACCATCTTTATTAATTAATTGAAATTCAAAATCATGTTGTATTCTAAATTTCAATTAATTAATAAATACAATCAAATGTGCATAGATAAGATACAATATATCAACTTTATATTTAAAAAAACATAAATTTACACAATTTTAATGAATTTATGTATTTTGTATTTAATAATTGCGACCAGGAAAATGGTAACTATTTTTTTATGGGGGATTTTGATTTGGATTTGCTGGAGATCCAAAGGACAACATCTAGTGAGAGGGTCACCTACAATGTTGTAGGAGTGTTAGAGTCTTCTCATGATCTCGCTGAGAGATATGAGTCTGATTATGCCTGTCTTCTTTATTGTGAAGGTAGTGATATTTATTGTTAGCCAAAGGTTATGTTCAGAGATCATTGTGACCTTTGAAGTGGAGTAATTAACAATTAACTATCCTTACTTTAATTTGGAGCATTCCTCCCCCCTTAAGAGGCAATGGGCCCCATTGCATCAATCTTCTGTAACAAGTGTTGTTCAATGTGCTCCTTGGGAAACCACTTGCGTTGACGAGGTAAGTGGACTTCTTGAACCATAGTATGGAGAGGAATTGATTATTGTTTTAGTGTCTTCACAAGAACATCGATAATCTTGTCATTGGTAAATGGAATAGTAGTCTTAGGATTCAAGTCAAAAGTCTAAATATGCTTGAGGGGGTTGTGTGGCCCAGATTGAAGAGGATGAAGTTTCCTATTAGGTCTTGAAAAGCACTCCTAAAGCCAAACTTTGTCATCAACCAAAAAGTGATGAGACATACGATATTGGTCATGCCACTTTTGAATTAATGCTTGAGTTGGTTGCTTGATCTTGACATTCTCTAAAACTAATTTTTTACACAACAACCCATTTGGAAACAATGTTTTTGAGGTTAAGTTAACTGAATGTTTGGTGTGACACTGTAATGCAACCTCTATTGGTGAGGTGGATACATTTTGATAATTTCTTGATGTCTAATCCATCAACTTTTGTTGGATGGTGGTGGTGACTAGTTTGGTAGGAGTGTTGGCTATGACTGACCTTGCCTCCGCAGGTTGAATTATTACCATTGATACACGAGATCTAGTTGGATCAATCAAAAGTGTGCCTTGTTTTGTATTAAATAGATATGCATATTTAGGAAAATATTCTTCCTTAATGTATTCCACAAAACCTCCCCATGTGGGGCTTTCATCCAATTCGGGAGTTCTCTGGGTGCCCACTTATTCTCCCATGATTGTTTCATATGGCATTCAGCTTTCAAGAGGGTGAAGGTTACCTTCTCACCATCAGAGAATTTATTCACAAAAAAGTATTTTTCCATTTAAATTGATAATCAATCATCTATAATGTCTACATCGATTATTCCTTCAAAGTTTGGGATATCAAAATTCACTTGTACTTTGAAAGGAGTGTGACCTCTGAATAGAATTTCTATTTTGTTTGGTTGTTGATTTCCTCTAGTTTGCTGGAGCAACTATGAAAATTTGCTTATCATTTCCTCACATTATTTTCTTAAAGCATCTTTGACCATCACTTTTAAGGTATCAAATGAATCTCCATGTTCTTCTGCCATTTTTGGTTGTGTGTGTCCTGAAGGAAGATAGTCTAAAGGATTTCATGTTTCTAAACCCAATTTTTGATAGCCTAACATCATACAATGTGACATACAAGGGTGAAAGAGGCTCTAGTATCAGTTAATTTTGTATATGTTTCCCTACTGTGCTGAGAAAGGCAAAAGTAATTTGTGTTACTCTTGCTGCTTTGTCATTGCTTATTAAGCTTTAGTTAAAAGAATCGATGATAACTCACGAGTAATCGACACCTGGCAGGTTCAATGATCCTATCTGAATCAAATTGCTGATTTATTTCTTGTACTTTGCTATACAACCATAGTTTGTGAATGACACAACACGAAAATATTGTTATACTCTATTCTAGAACTATTTTCACTTTGGAAGCCCTATAATTATGTAACTTAAACCTAGAAAAAAGCATTCAACACAAACACATTGGAAAAACTAGCTTTTACTTCTAAGACTAGAAAAATCCCTTCTAGGGTTTGTTGTCTTCTGCAAATGATGGAAACTTTTCCTTCTTTTAAAATTTGAGTTTTGTATGTAGTTTAGCAAGTAATGACAAAAGTGATAATCAGGAGAAATTCAACTATCACAAGGTTAGCTTCAATCCTACGGTAATGATTATTATCCTGGGGCTGTTTAACCTTGTTTTTTAATTTTTTTATTGGGCTTTTGTTGTACCTGCTTTTGGAGACTTCTACAGTAGAGAGCACTGATAGATTTCTTGTAGAGGAATCATGATTTGTAAAAAAATGATGCAGCCAAGTGGAAAATTGCAGAGATGGTTTCCTTGGTAACCTAATACCACTGATCTAGATTTGCTGGAGATCTAGAGGAAACATATGTTGTAGGAGTGTTGGAGTCTTTTGATGATCTCCCTGAGAGATAAGTGTGATTTTGTCTGATTTTACCTGTCTTCTTTATTGTGAAGGTAGTGATATTAATTGTTATCTAAAGGAACTTACGATCAAAGGTCATTGCGACCTTTGAAGTGGAGTAATTAACAATTAACTATCTTTAGTTTAATTTGGATTAGATTTTATATCATCCACAAGAATAGGAGCACTAGGCTTAGGCCTTCGAGGAGTATCCATTTCACCAAGCCTCATACCTTATGGTATGAGGGCAAGACTTATCCCATTCAAAACCATTCAACTTCATCAGCAAACCAAAGAACTATTTTATTATTGTCTAAAATTTGAAAACAATTTAAAAGCTATTTTGTTATGACCTAAAATCTAGAATTTTAATTTAGTCTAAAACTTAGGAAAAAAATAAAAAATTATATGTACTACTTATTTACGGGTTTTTTCAATTTTGCTTTTCCAAATCACCACTTGTTCTATATATTTTTGTGCTTGATAGGCCAGTTCATTGGGTGATGGAGTTATCTCTGTCCAACCTAATTTTACCTTGTCCCTCTCTGACAAGTTTATTTCCTTTGCCTTCTGCTTATTACTCCAAGTCAAAGGTGTTTCACTCATGCCTGGATCTGTCTATGCTACCATAGGGGGTCGCTGTGTCTACAGAATTATGAATACTGTGTCTCCACCAGTTTCTTTGCCCACAGGGGTAGGTTTTCCCCAAGGATCTTCCAATCTTCTCGATTATGGAAGGTTTATAGATCATACTTGTTTTGACATAGGTTTCCCTATCATTGAACAACTATTAGACCGCCAAAAACCATAGTTCATAGATCTCCCTATCCATAGGAACATATTCTCTGATAGACCTTTGTTCCAATCCCGCAGAGTTCGAAATATCACCTTATAGTCTGTACCAGATCAGACAATACTTACGCAACCTATTATAGATGAATCCCAGTCCAAAATCCAACCTTTGAAGCGTAGCCTTTCAATGGCCCATGCATATTCAAGTTCCTATAGAAAACCCTTTGTAGATTATAACCCTGAAGAATGTTCTAGTTCTAGCAGTTCTCAGCTATTTAAACAAATCCCATCTAGATCCTCCTTTTCCTCCAGATCGAGCCTCACTAATGATCCAAACTTCATGCATGACTTAGTTAGACAAGTGAGCTCCAGATTACATCTTGCTCCTAAGCAACGTGATGAAGAATCCAAGAAAGAGAAAAAAGGAAAAGGGATAAAAATTGCTAAATTGGGAGAACATGCTAGTATGATGAGAGAGCATTTACCTAGATATGGATCTGAAAGAAGATCTAAGCATACTATCCAGGTTGATCCTACAACTACTCTAGAATTAGTCAGTTATGCACCTGGTAGGTGGCCAAATCAGGATAGTTTTCAGATAGTGAATCATGAGGAGAAGACATGGGGCCGATATGAAGCCAAGTTCCATACAAAGGTTGGGTCAAAACAGAAGAACTCTGAAGCCCAAAGAAACTGGCAATCTAGTTGGATGCAAACAGCCCAAGAAAATCTAGATGATATGGCTGTTGATATTAAACATGGGATAAATAGAACAGTTTATGTGTATGATAATCTGCTTCAAGTCTAGAATGTAACATATAAAGTGGAAAATAGTGTGAGTAAAATTGATAAACAATGCATGTCTACTCTGAATAGTTTTGGTACCTTGAACTATCAGGTATGCCAAATTCAGACCTCTATGACAAATGTTCAATCTAGAGCACAAAGGCTAGAAAATATGTTTGGACAAATCTATGATCATGTCTCTACCTCAGAAAATAAGAGAGAAACTTAGGCCCAAGAGAATAAAGCTCTGATCGAACATGTGGCAAGAAACCTTGAAAAGGTTAGGAAATATGCTAAAAAGATTAGAGTATCTCAAAAGGGTAAAGATAGTTCTGAAGATGAAACAGAAGATAGTAAAACTCAGAAATCAGAACATAAGGCTAGACCTAAAGTCCAGCGTAGAAAAAGCATTCTCTTCATAGAAGAAGTAGAAGAATAGCCAGTGTCCTCTGTTACTAGAAGCCATACTCCTCAGATGCCCTAAAAAATAGTTCTTCCTAAGCAAAAAGAACATATGATGCAGGCTATAGAAGATTTGAAAGATTGGCTCTAAGAATGCCAATTAGAAGATAATGAGCCTATATATATGGAAGAACTAGCTGCTGCTATGAATTCTTCAGATGAAGAAATTTATGATGAAATATCCATTGAAGAGGATGTATCTGATGATGATAGTCTGCCACAAGAAGAATCTTCTTACATTGAAATTAGAGAAGATTGGGAGCATTTGTGTATAGCTAGTCAATCTACTGTTGATAATCAAATAGATATTGAAATGAGAGATGTTGTCTCTGAAAATGCTAGACCAAAACAACTCAAAGCCTATGCTACCTCTGCTTATATATTGAACATTGATAAGGTAATAGATCCTTATGACACAATCTGCACCTGGTGTGACACATTAGAAAATTTCTATGATACTAGAGGATCTTGGTCTGAAGCTAACAAAGTTCTATATGCTGTAAGACTCATGTCCAGAAAGCTCCGTAGCTGGTGGAATTCTCTTCCAGATAATGGTGTCATCTCCATTGATGATGATGGTGATGAATATGTAAAAGAAATGGACATGGGTAGGAATGATATCTCTACTGAAGGTTTTGCTACACTTAAACTGACTTTGATAGGGTTATTCTTTGGCATGAAGAAAAATGACATCCTAGAAGCAGAAAAAATACTGTATTCATTACAGTTAAAAGACTTAGGAAAATTGCACAAATATAACCTAGTCTTTGAAAAATACATGATAGCTGCTCATAAACTTCATGATCCAACAACAAAGAAGTTTTATCTAAATTCTCTCCCTTGTGGTCTTGGAGAATATGCTGAAGATTATGTGTTGACTAAGTATAAGTCCAAAATAGAAAAGTTTGGATTTGTAGATCTGAAGGCCTTGGTCACTTACAAATTGGATAAAGGATGTCTGATAAAAGTACTTAATGATAACAGAGATCAATACAATTCTTCTTGTAATATGAAGGATTACTGTAATTTGCCTCCTATCAATTAGATAAAGGATTTTAAGCAAGTTAAAAAATTCAGTAAGAAGTCTTGTGGAAGAAATTGTCATTGTAAGAATTGCCGAAGATGCAAATATGATGATGACAATATGGAACACTCCTTTCACAAAAAAAAGGCATATAAAAAGAAATAAAGGCTAGCACCTGTAAATAGAAATTCTTTTAAGAACAGAAAACCTCCAAAATATCTGTTCAAAAAACATTCTCATTCTTCTAAGGGGAAAAAATCTGTACAGTGTTTCATATGTAAAGGACCTCATTATGCTACTAACTGTCCTAAAAAATATAGTCCTGACAATAAAGTATATGCTATGTTTAACGAACAGGATTTCTCTAATAATTAGGAAATTGTACAGTGTACAGATGCTTTAGTTTCTCTATTTACTCAATGGTTTGAGCTAGTTGAAGTTCTGCCAAATCAATTTTATATGGCTCAGGATAAGCACAAGAAGATTTACTCCTCCAGTTCCGCAGGTGAAGAATCTTCGAGTTCTGACTCTAGTTCCCCAGATGACAAAGCAGTATCCAAAGTGGTCAAGAAAGCTATCAAGGATCTTGATTTCAAAATTAGTATGGCAAAATCTAAAGATCCTTATCATATGTTTGGTTCTATGGAAGAAAGAAAGAATGATGCCAAACAACAAGTTAAAGATCTCAAAGCCTGGGGAAAAGAGAAGGCTGCCTTGCAAAAAAAGGTAAAAGGTGTGAGAACCTCACATTCTAAGCGTTCCTTGGCTAGTTCTCCTTCTCCACCACCTCATAAATCATCTCATGGTTATGTCCATCTGAAATGGTCTTCTACACACCATTCCTCATCTTCCAAGCACCGCTCGTCCCGCCATTCTCCTTCTGTATCTTTTGGTCGCAGCCTTGACACTCTTTGTGCTAAAGTTTATCAATGTCATGAAGCTGTGAACATTCTCACTCGCCAATGTGCCATCCAGCAGCAAGAACTAGCTAAACTCACTTCTGCCGTGGGGGAAATTTGTGAACTTTTGACAAAAGCTGATAAGGACTCCTCCGCCTCTTCTGATTCAGATGACTCTGTGTTCACTGAACCTACAAATGCTTTATTTATGGTAGAAAACTGCACCTATATTAGAATAGGTCTATGTTTCTCTGGTTATAAGCCTATTCCAATGGATGCCTTTGTAGACTCTGGTTCTTCAAGAAATTTTGCCAGAACTAATGCTATTCCTCCAAAATTCTAGAAAACAAGGACAGATTTGCCATCTGGCTACACCATTAATGGAGCATAAATTAAGATGGGGAGATATGCCCAGGATATCACTATTGAAATACAAGGTAAGCAATTTGTCCTTGACCTAATTGAACTTGATAGTGTTAGAGAAGACATCTTGCTAGGATATACGTTCTTGACAAAGTATCAGCCTTTTGTTTTAAGAACCCATGAAATATCCCTTAGGCTCACAGATGGACCTCTCAAAATTCCATCTCTTAAGCTTGTCAACCATAAGCTATCTAAGAAAGACCAGGTTAAGAAGAAAGAAGCCATGAATTCTCAAGGACCCCAACTACCTCTCTTGTTAGAACAAGTGAAAGCAAAGTTTGAACAAGATTGTTGTAGTCTCAATCCCCTGCAATTCTGGTCCAAGAAGCATGAAGAATGTGAAATAAGGCTCAAGCCTGAATGTAAATCAGTAATCCCATTTGAACCTGCTTATCTAATGAGCCCTTCTAAAGTCAAAGAAATGGATGAACACCTGCATGAGCTGATTGAAGGAAAATTCATCAGAGACAACAAAAGTCCTTTCAACTGCCCAGCCTTTCTGGTTAACAAAAGAGCAGAGCAACAAAGAGGTAAGAAAAGATTTTGTATTAATTACAAGCCTCTCAATGACATCATATTGCCATTCAATTATCCTATCCCTTTTAGTACAGATCTGATTATGAGAGCTGCATCCAAAAAGGTATTTTCTAAATTTGACTGCAAGTCTGGGTTTTGGCAGATAAAGGTCAAAGAAGAAGATAGATACAAAACAACTTTCTCTGTTCCTCAAGGTTTATATGAATGGAATGTCATGCCATTTGGCCTCAAGACTGCTCCTGCTTATTTTCAGCATAGAATGGATAAAGCTCTTAGGAGTCTAAAAGATTTTTGTTCAGTTTATATTGATGTTATTATTATATATTCTGATGATGATTCTCAACATCTAAAGCATTTAGAAACTCTGTATAATACAATCAAGAATCATGGAATCTGCCTCTCGGCTAAGAAAATGGTAATTGGGAAGCAAGAAATTGATTTTCTGGGTTTGGTTCTATCACAAGGAAAGGTAAAGCTTCAGCCCCATATTCTTAAGCATATTTCTAAATTCCCTGACATTCTAGTAGGCATAAAATAGATTTAGAGGTTTCTCGGATGTTTGAATTATGTCAGCCCATTTTATAATGGCTTGGCAAAAGACAGAAAAAAACTTCAAGCCTAGTTAAAAGAAGGAGCAGGACCATGGACAGAAGAGCTAACAGTCATAGTTCAGAGGATCAAACAAAAGTGTCAGTATCTTCCTACACTGCATTTACCTGATGAAGGCTATCCTTTACTTTTGTATACTAACGCCTTTGATGATGTTTGGGGTGCTGTGTTAATCCAAGAAGTTCCTTTGATGGCTTATAATCTTCTTTATTGTCTTGTGTGAGTTATATTTCTAAAAATTGCGCTAGTAGCGTGCTGTAGTACCTGTGGAAGTCATTATAAGACTTGTGTGGAAGGCTGAAGGATAGTGCCATGGAAGGGCAGTAAATCAACCAAAGTAGCAGGGAATATCGTGAACGGTAATCAGTAAGTCTAATTCTCACCAATGGCTTTAAGAAGGTCAATGAATGCAAGTTCTGCACTGTTTGATGTTTTGTACAATTACTTTCAAGATGGAAATACTCATGTTGTAGATGAGAAAGCAATTTTCATTTTCCTGATGTTAAGATCAATACCTTTTATCCTAAAAAAGGAATTAAAGCTAAAGTCTATGATTCTGTGTGTCAGTCTGAAATTAATCTCTTAATTTCTGGAACCGGAATCTGTCCAATTTATTTATCTTTCTTACTTCCTGATGATGTTTCCCGATGGCACGATAAAGGCTTTTTCCATGTCCATTTCCCACATGTTGATCTTATTGTCCATCCACATTTTAATTAAAATATTAATGTTGAATTCTTTGCTACTCTTATTGATACATGCTGTCATATCTGGGATCAAGCTATAATTGCTCAATTTTGAGGAATTCTTAGTGCCGAAAAGGGTGATGGAGTTATCTCTGTCCAACCTAATTTTACCTTGTCCCTCTCTGACAAGTTTATTTCCTCTACCTTCTGCTTATTACTCCAAGTCAAAGGTGTTTCACTCATGCCTAGATCTGTCTATGCTACCATAGGGGGTCGCTGTGTCTACAGAATTATGAATACTGTGTCTCCACCAGTTTCTTTGCCCACAGGGGTAGGTTTTCCCCAAAGATCTTCTAATCTTCTCGATTATGGAAGGTTTATAGATCATACAGGTTTTGACATAGGTTTCCCTATCATTGAACAACTATTAGACCGCCAAAAACCACAGTTTATAGATCTCCCTATCCATAGGAACAGATTCTCTAATAGACCTTTGTTCCAATCCTGTAGAGTTGGAAATATCACCTTACAATCTGTGCTAGATCAGACAATACTTGAGAAACCTATTATAGATGAATCCCAGTCCAAAATCCAACCTTTAAAGAGTAGCCTTTCAATGGCCATGCATATTCAAGTTCCTATAGAAAACCCTTTGTAGATTATAACCCTGAAGAATGTTCTAGTTCTAGCAGTTCTCAGCTATTTAAACAAATCCCATCTAGATCCTCCTTTTCCTCCAGATCGAGCCTCACTAATGATCCAGACTTCATGAATGACTTAGTTAGACAAGTGAGCTCTAGATTACATCTTGCTCCTAAACAACGTGATGAAGAATCCAAGAAAGAGAAAAAAGGAAAAGGGATAAAAATTGCTAAACTGGGAGAACATGCTAGTATGATGAGAGAACATTTACCTAGATATGGATCTAAAAGAAGATCTAAGTATACTGTCCAGGTTGATCCTACAACTGCTCTAGAATTAGTCAGTTATGCACCTGGTAGGTGGCCAAATCAGGATAGTATTCAGATAGTGAATCCTGAGGAGAAGACATGGGGCCGATATGAAGCCAAGTTCCATACAAAGGTTGGGTCAAAACAGAAGAACTCTAAAGCCCAAAGAAATTGGCAATCTAGTTGGATGTAAATAGCCCAAGAAAATCTAGATGATATGGCTATTGATATTAAACATGGGATAAATAGAACAGTTTATGTGTATGATAATCTGCTTCAAGTCCAGAATGTAACATATAAAGTGGAAAATAGTGTGAGTAAAATTGATAAACAATGCACGTCTACTCTGAATAGTTTTAGTACCTTGAACTATCAGGTAGGCCAAATTTAGACCTCTATGACAAATGTTCAATCTAGTGCACAAAGGCTAGAAAATATGTCTGGACAAATCTATGATCATGTCTCTACCTTAGAAATAAGAGAGAAACTCAGGCCCAAGAGAATAAAGCTCTGCTCGAACATGTGGCAAGAAACCTTGAAAAGGTTAGGAAATATGCTAAAAAGATTAGAGTATCTGAAAAGGGTTAAGATAGTTCTGAAGATGAAACAAAAGATAGTAAAACTCAAAAATTAGAACATAAGGCTAGACCTAAAGTCCAGCATAGAAAAAGCATTCTCTTCACAGAAGAAGTAGAAGAACAGCTAGTGTCCTTTGTTACTAGAAGCCATACTCCTCAGATGCCCTCAAAAATAGTTCTTCCTAAGCAAAAAGAACATATGATGCAAGCTACAGAAGATTTGAAAGATTGGCTCCAAGAATGCCAATTAGAAGATAATGAGCTTGTATATATGGAAGAACCAGCTGCTGCTATGAATTCTTTAGATGAAGAAATTTATGATGAAATATCCATTGAAGAGGACGTATCTGATGATGATAGTCTGCCATAAGAAGAATCTTCTTACATTAAAATTAGAGAAGATTGGGAGCATTTGTGTATGGCTAGTCAATCTACTGTTGATAATCAAATAGATATTGAAATGAGAGATGCTATCTCTAAAAATGCTAGACCAGAACAACTCAGAGCCTATGCTACCTCTGCTTATATATTGAACATTGATAAGGTAATAGATCCTTATGACACAATCTGCACCTGGTGTGACACATTAGAAAATTTCTATGATACTAGAGGATCTTGGTCTGAAGCTAACAAAGTTCTATATGCTGTAAGACTCATGTCCAGAAAGCTCCGTAGCTGGTGGAATTCTCTTCCATATAATGGTGTCATCTCCATTGATGATGATGGTGATGAATATGTAAAAGAAATGGACATGGGTAGGAATGATATCTCTACTGAAGGTTTTGCTACACTTAAACTGACTTTGATAGGGTTGTTCTCTGGCATGAAGAAAAATGACATCCTAGAAGCAGAAAAAATACTGTATTCATTACAATTAAAAGACTTAGGAAAATTGCACAAATATAACCTAGTCTTTGAAAAATACATGATAGCTGCTCATAAACTTCATGATCCAACAACAAAGAAGTTTTATCTAAATTCTCTCCCTTGTGGTCTTGGAGAATATGCTGAAGATTATGTGTTGACTAAGTATAAGTCCAAAATAGAAAAGTTTGGATTTGTAGATCTGAAGGCCTTGGTCACTTACAAATTGGATAAAGGATGTCTGATAAAAGCACTTAATGATAACAGAGATCAATACAATTCTTCTTGTAATATGAAGGATTACTGTAATTTGCCTCCTATCAGTCAGATAAAGGATTTTAAGCAAGTTAAAAAATTCAGTAAGAAGTCTTGTCGAAGAAATTGTCATTGTAAGAATTGCAGAAGATCCAAATATGATGATGACAATATGGAACACTCCTTTCACAAAAAAAAAGGCATATAAAAAGAAATACAGGCTGGCACCTATAAATAGAAATTCCTTTAAGAATAGAAACCCTCCAAAATATCTGTTCAAAAAACATTCTCATTCTTCTAAGGGGAAAAAATTTGTATAGTGTTTCATATGTAAAGGACCTCATTATGCTACTAACTATCCTAAAAAATATAGTCTTGACAATAAAGTATATGCTATGTTTAACGAACAGGATTTCTCTAATAATTGGGAAATTGTACAGTGTACAGATGCTTTAGTTTCTCCATTTACTCAATGGTTTGAGCTAGTTGAAGTTCTGCTAGATCAATTTTATATGGCTCGGGATAAGCACAAGAAGATTTACTCCTCCAGTTCTGCAGGAGAAGAATCTTCGAGTTCTGACTCTAGTTCCCCAGATGACAAAGCAGTATCCAAAGTGGTCATGAAAGCTATCAAGGATCTTGATTTCAAAATCAGTATGGAAAAATCTAAAGATCCTTATCATATGTCTGGTTCTATGGAAGAAAGAAAGAATGTTGCCAAACAGCAAGTTAAAGATCTCAAAGCCTGGGGAAAAGAGAAGGCTGCCTTGCAGAAAAAGGTAAAAGGTGTGAGAACCTCACATTCTAAGCATTCCTTGGCTAGTTCTCCCTCTCCACCACCTCATAAATCATCTCATGGTTATGTCCATCCGAAATGGTCTTCTACACACCATTCCTCATCTTCCAAGCACCGCTCATCCTGCCATTCTCCTTCTGTATCTTTTGGTCGCAGCCTTGACACTCTTTGTGCTAAAGTTGATCAATGTCATGAAGCTGTGAACATTCTCACTTGCCAATGTGCCATCCAGCAACAAGAACTAGCTAAACTCACTTCTGTCATGGGGGAAATTTGTGAACTTTTGACAAAAGCTGATAAGGACTCCTCCGCCTCTTCTGATTCAGATGACTCTGTGTTCACTGAACCTACAAATGCTTTATTTATGGTAGAAAACTGCACCTATATTGGAATAGGTCTATGTTTCTCTGGTTATAAGCCTATTCTAATGGATGCCTTTGTAGACTCTGGTTCTTCAAGAAGTTTTGCCAGAACTAATGCTATTCCTCCAGAATTCTAGAAAACAAGGACAAATTTGCCATCTGGCTACGCCATTAATGGAGCAACAAAGGCGAAAACAACTTGCTAAAAGAAAGAAAGTCAAGATTGAGGAGGTAGAGGAAAATGAAAAGGAAGAAGGAGAGGAAGGAACATCTCATCCAAAGAAGAAATAAAAGAAGTCTAAGAATACTACTCCACCATTACTTGAATGTGTACCACTTTCATTAGATACAATTTTTAATGTTATTGTGCATTATGGTATCCGAAAGGATACAACAGACTTATATTTGGAGGTACCACCTGCAGATAAAGCACCATTGAGAAATCCATTGTAATGTATATGCTCAAGTTTAATGTTACCTTGAATGATATTAATGAGCAGGTTCCAAAAAGCCTAGCTGATGTTCTAAGAGAGATGATAGAAAAAGTTGTTAAAATGGAGATGACTTGAGGCAAAGAGCTCTTGATAAGGATGGGTCTTCCATGACTCATGAAAAAGAAAAGGGTAGATTCCCTTATGAGCATGGAGAAAGAAGATCAATATAAAATTCAAAAATAAATTGAAAAAGTGACATAAAATACTTGAAGGTATAAAAGTTACTGAGAATGTGGAGTAGCCACATATTTCTCCACCACACAGTACGGTATCTCCTCCACATGACTTGCATTGACAAGATACTCAATAGGAGAAAGAAGAGCCATCAACACAAGATGAAAATAAGGTAGAGCAAGGTGAAGGAAACACCTCATCTATTCATAATGATGTGCATGATAACCCTCCTCCAGAGAACACTAAGCAACAGAGTAATCTTGAACAACACAAGGAACATGTTAATGTTGATATAGGAGAGGGCCTAGAAAATGAACAAGACACTTCCTCCTCTTCTCTGGTTGACTCAATTAAGGAGTTCTTAGCTCAACAGATGCAAATACAACCAATGGTTACTTTGCAAATGTCACAGTTGCTTATGTTGGATGGAGAAGTTAACTTGTCTAGAATATCTCCCATTTAGAAGCTACTACTTGGAGACATGCCCCAGTCCACTGTAAGATAAGATATTTTGTAGCAACGAGTGGAAGGAGTAGAATTATTTGAAGAGGCAATAAAGATAATACATGAAGAACTACCTGAGGCAAAAAGAGATCCATCCTTGCCACATACTTAGCAAATGAAGATTATGCTGGAGTCTTTTAAGGCTCATTCATCTTATCTTGAGAAGTAAGATGAGCTGAATATAACTGAGCAGATAAATAATAAAATGATTAGCTGATGCCTCTGTTAGATGTGCTAAAGTACACAATAATTTGGAAGAAGATGTGAAAAATATTCAAAAATGCATAGAGGATGCCAAAGTTTTGTATCAATTTTGTTTGAACTGGCCTGCATCTACTAAAAGCATAAAAGATCAAGCTAACCCTATTGAGTCACAACTAATTCATGCGTCTAAGGTATATGATCCTTTGAGAGATAAATATGGAACCATTAGGGTCCAAATAGAAAATATCCATACTCAGTTGAGGCAGCTCTTGGATCAAAGGGAGTAGGTAAAGAATGAAATTGGAAAATTGAGAGAAGTTGTGAGCATGAGACTAGTAGTTTTGAGTGGCATTCTTACGGAAGCTAAAAATGTTGCACAAAAAGTGAACATGCTAGCCACTCAGGAGGAAGCAAAAGATTTATGCATTCAATTTGAAATTCAACTGCACATCTTATCTTCTGCAAAGAAGAACTGGGACACTACACTTGCCCAATTGAAGGTGATCTATAAGAACGTTCTACCTTCCAAGTAAATAGAAAATTCTATGAAGGTAAGACAAATTTTGATGATTTTGAAGATATCTAGAGAAAAAGTTAGGAGTAATAAGTGATAGACACTCTTTATATCATCCATGTGTATCTCAAGGAAAATAAAGAACCAATTTTGGCTAACTTTAGTTTTGAAGAGATAGAGAATACTCCTTAGGGGGTGTTGATTGATACAAGGTGATGAGAAATATTCAGACATGGGGAGACTACTTACTTTTTCCAGAATAGAGGAAGATCACTAGTCATTTTCCATTGATGTCAAAAGGGGAGAAATATATGTATATTAGGTCAAGTGTTAGCATCAATGACAAAGGGGAGGATTGTTGCATATGGGTTGTCATTGATGTCAATAGTGGTATTGAGTGTTGCAGTGTGGAGGGTTGTAAGTAATGTCCTTAGAGATATCAAAGGAGATTGTAGTAGTATGAAGATCAATGAAGAACAATAGAATAAGTGATCAGAAGTATTATGAGACATTCATGTAAAGTAACGAATATATGGTCAAAGGAGTAGACAAAGAAAGTTTATCAAAAGAGTTGTGAAGTAAAGGAGATGGATCAATATCATTTATAACTCATCATGCCATATCTTCTAAAGTTCATGTGTAAGTCTATATCTTTGATATATTTATGCATGAAGTCAATGATGAGTATAGTTGGATTCCTACTATGGACTTATGATGTTTTCCACATGATAAAGAAAGATGTAAAAGATTCAAGGAAATTGTCTAAGTGGAATACAAGTCAGGAAAGGTAAGGGCCTATGGATTGGACTAATGGTTAGATATTGAACTCAAGTATTTATGCTTCAAGGTTGAGGTCATAACATGTACGGCATGATGTTTTGGAGATAGAAGTGTGAAGATAGTGTCAAAACATGATAAGTACAGTCACAGGGAGACAAGAGAATGCTCCACACTTCTTCACAAATGAAGATATGATGTTACAATTTGGAGGACAAGTAGATATGAGTATCAGGTATGCATGTTTCAAGTGTTAGTATGTATCATAGTTATTTCTCTGGTATCAGTTGTGCGAATACATGATTTGGTGCTAAGTGAAGTAAGCAGAGGAAGATAGCTGAGGTTACCATAGTTCACCACACAAAGATAATTGGCCTTCTAGATTGAGTGATAAGATCATAAGGCTAAATGGTATGCATTGTTCAAGTTTTAAAAGATTAAGTTTGCCGCAAGTATGGTTTTCATTGTTTTATCTTAAGATTGTGTAAGTAGAGGTTATTGAGGACTGGCAGTAGATATCAAGTGTTTACACCAACATGAAATATCTAGAAATGATAAAAGAAGTATACATGAATTTTTTACAAGGCATATAATGTTCTCTATGTAGTCCGCATGATATAATTTATCCCCTTTGGTACCTCTTTTGGACTAGAGCTAAAATGTAAGAAAGGGTAAGTGTTTGTTGTGATAACCTGATATATGCTGATGGTTATGTTGTATGTTTTGGGGTGTGCACCAGTGTGGAAGAATGTGTCAAGGTAATATAGGACCTGATTATGTCTTTCTCTTGAACCACATTAGAATTAAATCACTTACTACATATGTTTGGGAGCTGACTGTTATGAGTTGTACATGTTTCTTGCTACAAGTTTCATCTTGGCTAACCAAGGAGAAAAATTTTGAAGCTTGAGGAGGATATAAATGTAAAATCAAAGTTGTTGAGTGATTGATGAATGGTGGATGTATGATTCCATTGATAATGCGCAAATAAAGTTACTGCAGAAGCAAAATTCATTATGAAATGTGGACAGGATTAGTTTGATGAAATAGGATATTATTGCAGAGGTAAGTATTGGAAAAGTAATGATGGAGAAGAGTTTTTGAAGTTGTTTGGTTGTGGTGAAGGTTGATATTGTAGTCGTGCAGATGAGAGATTGTTGTGTAGAGGCTACAAAGGCTGAAGTGATTAGTAGTATGTTATCTAAGCTAGATAAGTTGTGTACTACAGATATCAAATAATTATTATGTAGAAATTGTAAGTGTTTAGGGAGTTGCAACTTCCTTTGGGTTTCAGCCCATAAATAATATTGTAATCCTATTTTATTTGTGATGCTGGATTTGGACAGTAGATCCAAGCAGCTTGCTCACCTGGTTTTTCCCTTCTAGGGTTTTGCATGTAAATATGGTGTTATGGATGTGTTATTCTGTATTAATGTGCTTTTCTTGTTTAATTTTTAAAATAGTTTGACTACAATTTAAAAGAAAAGAATCTCAGGAAGTACTAATTCACTCTCCTCCCTCTTAGTACTTCTATGTGTTCAATAGTATGAACATAAAACAAGAGCAAAAAAACTAGAAATGAAACATAGATAGAATGGTGGAGGAAGATGATTTGGAAGATGTTATAACAAGATGTAGATTGTTGTCAAATAAAATAGAGGGGGATTCTAGTCTCAAGACACCAGGGTACTCATAGAGACATTGGTACAACCATGCTTATAACATGCATAGAGAAAAATAAATTAGAACTTGATAGAAACTAGAGGAACAATAGATGGAATATCTATGTTAATGTTTTTATAAATGAACTAATGCTAAAAAGAAATGGGAAGAAGTGGAGATTTGATCACCACATTTTATGTTGGAGATTATTGTTGAAGTAGTAGATTATGTCTATACCCATGAGTTAGAAAATGGTTAAGACTACTTGGGAGGTTGCCAAGGAGGCCAAACCCCAAATTTAACCTTTCAACTCAATGATAATCAATAGTAGAAGTGTGAGTGCTGAGAAAATTTTACTATGTTTAGCATGATATAAAATAGATGTGAGATACACTATATGATGTTGGAAACAAGGGAAATGGAACTCTAAGGTAAAGTGCCAATGCATGTCGTTAGAAATATTGAATAAGAAATTATAAATGTAAATGGTAAATATGAACAAGATAATTTTTTTTAATGTAAAAATATAAGAGGAGAGAAAGGGATTCTAATTTATTCATAGTGACATTCAAATTATTATCCAAAATAGAAAATAAAATCTAGAGCCAAGTGATGGCTTCGAAGGATATTTCTCAAAATATGTTATTTAAGATTTAGAGAAGAAATATAGACACCCATAAGGAAAGATCCTCCTTGAATCAAAATAGAATAAGCAGGAGGAATCTTGAGAAAGGAGGGAGAGAAAAGAAAGACAAGTGAAGGAGATCAAGAAAGGAACTAATTCATGTGCATCCCTCAAGAAGAATAGGAAGAAGACTTCTTTAGTTTTCATTTGAATTTGTAAAATGTAAACTACATATAAATGGAAATGGTGAAAACCCACAACAATAATGAAAAGATGAATTATTTTAATGGCTTCTTGATAAAAAAATAAGAGTCCAGGGGCCACGTGCCCCAGTGAGGGTTCAATGACAAGACCCCTAAAAGCCATATTTTATAGTTGGCATGAGTTTTCCACAGTCCATGAAATTTTGTTGAATGTTTTTGGATTTAACTATGTATCTTTTTCATGACATTTTAGAACACAATCAGTGATCCATCATTAGGAAGAGGAATATAATGACTTGGATTTTAGACTTGGCCTTTTAAAGAAACAAGGGGGTGTAAGAGTTGGCTATGAAAGTAGACACCCAAGATATAGGATCTTCATGAAATTAGAAGAGAGACCAAATGAGAGAGTAATTCTATTCTATAAAATAATGCAAATTATTATTTTAATGTACATAATATGCCTTACTTATAAAGGCAAGGACGAGATGTAGGATGAAGTAGCCATATGACAAGTGTCTTAATCTTATGACATGAGACAACTAGAGGATAAGATGGCAACTAGTTGATAAGATCACATGACAACCTAGAATTATCTAGACTTATCCTAAGTAAACTTTACATGTGAACATGTGTGAATAAGACTAACTAATAACTAGTTAGATAATGTGCATAGTTCACACTATAAAGGGAAACCCGATAGGTAATAACCATGTTCACGCCAACACCCCCCCTTAAGTGCAACTTAGGGAGAAGTAGACAAATGTAAAGATGGGTCCTGGCTACTAGACCATGTTAGGTACCCATGTACAAACAATCTCTCACAAACAGAGAATAGAAGAAAAACCCATAGGAAAACCCCTTCTCCAAAAGAGAGAAAACATGAAAGTGAAAGAAGTGGTGGAAGGAAGGACTCAACATGACCCCCCAAGGATTACTTCTATCACAAATATATAGTCAAGTAACTACCATAGGAGAGAAGGAAAGAGATGATAGATCCCTTCTACAAAGAAGCAGCTCCTGTGCTAATGAATGCTTGAAGACATAATACAATCCACTACCAACAAAAAACATTTCTCCCCTTAGGAAGAAACAAATCCAATGGTTGATGTAGAAGCAACTCCCACATCATGGATGAAAAGGGAACCCAAATTAATATGTGTGCCTTAGATTATAACTCTAATGTCTTCATGCTGGAAAATGATGTCTTCTCCAAATCAAGAATGTAATTCTCAATCAAGGAAGTACAACTAGGAGAGGAAGGATAGTGAATTGTATATGAAAACATAAAATATGTGACGACATCATGATCTTCAAAGAGGAGAGATAACCCCTCAAATGTGTCCTCCAAATCATCAATGTGAGACTTCACAAACAAAGAAGCAATGCCTGATAAATAGGAATCCCAATGAGGTGGATAAGGAAGACTCAAAATGATCCCACTGCAAAGAATCACAAGAAGCTCTCAAAGAATCATCTCTGAACTCTAAAGTAGCAATAGGTGATGGTGGGACAATCATCTCAATAGGAGGAGAAGGAGAAGCAAGAGAAGTCTCTATGTCATCACAACATTCAAGACTTGCAAAATATTCAAGCTCCTCTTCTAAATCATCATCATAGGATACATTATATACATCATCAATGGGTATGAGGCAATCACTAGTAGTATCTTTTGGGAATGAAAAGATATGAGGTTCTCCATAGATTTCCCAAATCTTGGTCCAAAGCGTGTGTGGGCACTTAGTTTTTGAGATCTCTAAAAAAAATCAGGACTATAGTTGTACAAATCAATCCTATGATATGATCAAATCCAATTTCCCCATATATTTTTCTTATGAGGTGTATCTAGTTTAGGGATGAGCCCATAAAGATATGGAAAAAGATTGAGCTGCCTACAATGTGTGAGGATGCCTTTTCTTCCAAGACTCATAATTATCCTTTTTCATATTTACCACATAAGGATGAATACAAAATCCCATGATGTCCCCTCAAATGATTAGAGATCAAAACTCACAATATTACCCCCAAGTTTTAATAAAACATGAGAATACCTATAAAAAAAATGATTGTGGGACTTTATAATAATTCCAATTACAATTGTTACAAGACAAAACAACAAAGTGGTCTTTGCTTTTGGTACAATGCAAAACCCAAAATTAAGCTATAATTAACAGTACAATTTTTGAGTAAAACTAGATCAAACTAATTACAAATTTAGCAAGTACTAAAAACATTTTGCATTTAAAAAAATTACAAAAAAATGTTACCATATGAGCTTGTTCAAACAAATCCTTTGAAGTTCTAAAAATGGGAACTGCACAACAACAATGATGAAAAATGCAATTTCTGGAAAAAACATGCACTAAAATCAAAATCTGATTCCACCACTATGAAGCCTACAAAACTTTGGACTTCCAAAACAAAAAGCTTGAGAAAAGGTGCAAAAATGAGCAAGATATGAGCCACTAAAGTTGGACTTCCAAAATAAAAATCAGTCTAGAAGGGGGTATGAAAAAGAAGAAAAATGTTTTTGCCAAATTTGGCGAAACTACCTCCAAATTTGGAGGTATGCTAAATGTGGATGTTCACCCTATAAATAAGAACCTTCTCCAAAATTGGAGGTTCACTAGCTAAATGTAGACCCTTGCTAGTTTTGAAGATTTGTCAGAAACTTTGCCAAAAATGTCGGAGGCACCAAAAATGGTTGATCTGAGTTGATTGGAAAAAATAGTAAAATAATTTATAAGGCTGAATGGCCTATTCATTGCCCTTGGTATAATGTGAATTTTTTATTGAAAAAAATATAAATATTTTCTTGAACGCTAAAGTCTTTTCAAAAAAGGGGCAAGCCCTTAGGGGAGAGCCCATAGCTTTGATACCATGTAAGAGTTGTCTATGAAGGTAGCCACCCAAGATCTAGGATCTTCATGAAAGCACAAGAGAGACCAAATGAGAATAAGTCTTCTATCAAAGAATGCAAATTATTATTTTAATGTACATGACATGTCTTTCTTATAAAGGCAAGGATGAGATGTAGGATAAAGTAGTCATCTGACAATTGTCTTAATCCTATGACAAGACAACTAGAGGATAAGATGCCAACTAGTTGATAAGATCACATGTGTAGGATAAGATCCCATGACAACCTAGAATAATCAAGACTTATCCTAAGTAAACTTAACATGTGAACATGTGTGAATAGGACTAACTAATAACTAGTTAGATATTGTGCCTAGTTCACAGTATAAATGGAAACTGGATAGGTACTAACCCTGTTCACACTAGCAGGGGGGTTCCAGGGGAATCAAACATGAAGAAAAGGGGGGTAAGTTGGCAAATAACAACTAGAAACGAGAAAAGGAAGAGGGATGATATTTGTTAAAAAAAGTTAAAACAAAATTATAATTAAATATTCATACATCGAATCTAACCTATATTTAATATATATATTATCTATAAATATAATAAATTAAATACAAAGGCATATATATATATATATATATATATATATATATATATATATATATATATATATATATATGAAATTGGTTAAAAAATGTAAACGAGAAATTAAATATTTCAACCTATGTTATATTTATAACTATAAATATTTCAACCTATATCTAAAAATTAAATAGTTAAAACTACATATAATAAAATATCACCACCTATAGTTAATATATTATGCTTAAAAACAAATACAAACATATATTAAATTAAAAAAACTAAAAATATATAATATATTTTATATTATATTAAATGCATATGTATAATAACTTAAATAGAACATAAATATATATGAAATTAAAAAACATGTAAACCAACAATTAAATAATACCACTTATATATATATATATATGTCGAGTGGGTGTGGTCTAATGGTTAAGACCAC
Organism: Cunninghamia lanceolata; assembly: GCA_027924645.1. Lineage (NCBI taxonomy): Eukaryota > Viridiplantae > Streptophyta > Pinopsida > Cupressales > Cupressaceae > Cunninghamia > Cunninghamia lanceolata. The sequence continues at coordinate 695,843 of BSBN01000564.1, read as the reverse complement.
TTGGTCCTTATTGTGGAGACAAAGGTTCAAATCCCCCCAAAGACATATTGGCTTCTAAATGGTTATGGCTCTATGTAGGTGACTCTTGGCACTCCAAGGTCCTTAAGTGGAGTGTGTTTGAATTCTGGTGTACTCTGGTCTCCACAGATCGACAGGTCGTGGTAGCAATGGTGTACAATGACAAATCTCCAGTGGAAATCTGTGCCACAAGTGGCATGAGGGTAGACTTAGTAGGGCCGCATAGCTGCAGATCTGCATTGCAGTGGTGGTGGCACTGCTGGAGTGGTCTAGCCTAAAAATCCCTCACTTACCAATCAAATATATATATATATATATATATTTCAACCTATATTTAAAAAATATTAAATATAATTAAATCTATATAATTTGATAATGTAACCTATATAGAAAAAATATATATTATGCTTAGATACCAATACAAATATTTATTAAATTAAAAAGAACATAAAAATATATAATATATAAAAACTATAAATATATTATAGTTAAATATAATGATATAAGTATATTAATTTAAATAGAATATATATATATATAATGTCAACACATAAACATGTCTATGTATAAATTATCATGCAAACATGTATGCTTATGACCATTTACACCCACACACATATACAAGCAAGCCTATATATCTAAATGCATGTAGATAAGTAGGTATTTAAATACATATTAATACAATAAATATAAATATATAAAAAATACATATATGTATGAAGGAAAAAAGGAGAGAAGGGTGAGAGGTGAAGATCAAACTAAGGTGGTAAGGAAGGAGGCCACAAGGGGAGGGAAAATAGGGGGAAGTATGGGAAGGTAAGGCATGAAAGAGAGCTCGAATGTAGAGAGGGTAGAGAAGCAGAAGTGGGGAGGGGAAGACTGTGAGGGATGAGGGTCCACATGAAGGGGGGTCAATAAAGGTTTCCAAGCTAGGTTTAGGTGCGACCCTTCATCACGATTAAGATTATTAGGGTGACCTCTAATAAATATTGCTTCCTTGAGTTTCCTTTTGAAAAATTGTCTTCCTTGACCAAAAATGTGGTGTCCTCAAGGAAAATGTGATGTTTAGCATGGTGGGAGTGCTTTTGTAGGGTAGATTTTGAGATACGGTCATGTATTATGTCAATTCTATGTTATTTGATCCTAGTACTAATAGATCAACTTGTTTCTCCAATGTATGGCCTTCCACATGAGAAAGTGGCCTTGTAAACTCTTGATTTGAGAAACTTTTGTGTGGGGTCTTTAGAGAAAGGGTTAAGTTTTCCAGTAATGTGAAGGGGTTTGAAAGTGTAGGAGAGGCCTTTCTTATGCAGGATTTTGGTGATTTTGTTGGAAAGGCCTTCAATATAGAGGAGGGTGGCAACTTGAAGAAAATCAGGAATATCAGGCTTAGGTTTAGGATTAGCAAGATTTTTGGCAAGGCTAAAATCTTTAAAGATGCATTTATTACAGTACATATTCAGCTTGAAAAATTGGTGTAGGTGGGAGAGCTATTGGTCAATATGCTTCTTATTATAGATGTGATAAGCATAGGTAGCTAGTATTCTTAGGACACCAATTTTTTGGGAAGGATGGTGGTGAGACAATGCATGCAGGTGAAGGTCAACGTATGTAGATTTTCTATTGACATGACAAGCAAGGGAACCATCCTTTTTTGTAATGATAAGGACATCAAGGAAAGGAAGATGGTTATTGGACTCAAGTTCCTTGGTGAATTGAATGCACTCCACCAAAATATTTAGGTGAGAGTGGAAGCACTCTAACTAGTGAATACGTGGGATGATTTTCTTAGGAGGGACAAGACACTTCATAGTAAGATCATTAGGAGATGAATGGACAATAGCTAGCTTAACTTTTTTATAGCTAGCTCCCTTAAATTTTTTTAATTTTGATAAAATTAAATTTACAACCATTCAAATTAGATAGTAAATTCTTCTCTATGTCTCTCTCTCACTTTATATCTCTTTCTTTATTCCTATATCTCTCTCTATTTTTTGTAAAAGTACCATTTCATGAGGCTCCAGTGGAGGTAGATGATCTCAACCAACCCATACCAAGCTTCACTTTTTACATTGTGAAAGTACCATAGCCTAATCATTCAATTAGGGTTTTCCATTATAATGTTTGACCATAGCCTCAAGTCTATCACACAATGAAACAATTTTTACCACTATGTTTATGTAATTAAACTTAGTTTTATAAGCCCATGATGGTTAATGAATTCATGTTTTAGGAAATGTCTTTACAATTGTCATGGGTGGTAAATGTAAAATATGAAAATAATTATTCATAAGAAGATTATGAATGTAAGCATGTTTTCTACTTGAAATTGAAAAGTACTTTGAATCCACAAATTTTAGTTCAACATCATACATAAATAAGGATACGGTTTTCCCATACACACAGAGAGACAGGGAAAATAAAGAATGAGAGAAAGATAGATATTCTCTTTTCAATTCCATGTGCAGTCCTATTTGCTTCTCTTGTAGGATATTTAATAGATCACTCCAATTTTTTATCCATCAAATGGTTTGCTAGAAATCCATTCACTACAATGACATTTTTAACATACATGAGACAAGATGCTACTAAGCCCATATCCACAAAGGCTTAATATTCGTTGCAAACACAATATTTGCAAGGAATCCCTATTAACTACATTACACAACATCAAGATAATTGTTCCTTCCACTTATGTGTTGCTTGCAAGGTGCCTCATGCCTAGATTGTGAGCGTAGAGATCTAAATGTTCTTGTCTCCTCTTAATTAGACCCCCTTTTGCTATACATATTTTTAGAATATACTAAGAGCATTACAAGAAATAAACACAAAGTTTAGGGTGCCGATCTAGACAACAACATTTGTAGTTTAATTTTTTAAATTTTGATAAAATTAAATTTGTAATCATTCAAATTATAAAATGAAATTTAAAAAATTACTTATATAAATAATTAAGTATAAATAGTTGGTACAATTTTGCATCAGTAAAAGAATTTGATTTTGCAATTTTTTTGTTTTTAGTTATCGTGGAAGAAAATGATTTGGAAGATAATATAAAGAGATGTAGATTGTTGTCAAATATAATAGAGGGGGATTCTAGTCTTAAGACACCAGGGTACTCATAGAGATGTTGGTACAACTATGCATATGTCCTGCATAGAGAAAAATAAATTGGAACTTGATAGAAACCAGAGGAACAATAGATGGATTATCTATGTTAATGTTTTTATAGATGAACTAATGCTAAAAAGAAATGGGAAGAAGAGGAGATTCGATCACCACATTTTATGTTGGAGATTATTGTTGAAGTAGTAGATGATGTCTATACCCATGAGTTAGAAAAATGGTTAAGACTACATGGGAGGTTGCCAAGGTGGCCAAACCCCAAATAAAACCCTTCAACTCAATGATAATCAATAGTATAGGTGTGAGTGCTTAGAAAATGTTACCATGGTTAGAATGATATAAAATAGATGTGAGATAAACTATATGATGTTGGAAACAAGGGAAATGGAACTCTAAGGTAATGTGCCAATGCATGTCGTTAGAAATATTGAATAAAAAATTATAAATGTAAATGGTAAGTATGAACAAGATAACTTTTTTTGAATGCAACAATATAAGAGGAGAGGAAGGGATTCTAAGTTATTCATAGTGACATTCAAATTATTATCCAAAATGGGAAAGAAAATCTAGAGCCAAGAGATGGCTTCGAAGGATATTTCTCAAAATATGTTATTTAAGTTTTAGAGGAGAAATATAGACACCAATAAGGAAAGATCCTCCTTGAATCAAAATAGACTAAGAGGGAGGAATCTTGAGAAAGGAAGGAAAGAAAAGCAAAACAAGTGAAGGAGATCAAGAAAGGAACTACTTCATGTGCATCTCTCAAGAAGAATAGGAAGAAGACTTCTTTAGTTTCATTTGAATTTGTAAAATGTAAACTACATATAAATGGAAATAGTGAAAACCCACAAAAATAATGAAAAGATGAATTATTTTAATGGCTTCTTGATAAAAAAAAATGTGTCCAGGGGCCGCATCCACCAGTGAGGGTTCAACGACAACACCCCTGAAAGCTATATTTTATAGTTGGCATGAGTTTTCCATAGTCCATGAAATTTTGTTGAATGCTTTTGGATTTAATTGTGTATCTTTTTTCATGACATTTTAGAACACACTCAGGGATTCATCATTAGGAAGAGGAATATAATGACTTGGATTACAGATTTGGCCTTTTAAAGAAACAAGGGGGGTGTAAGAGTTGGCTATGAAAGTAGACACCCAAGATCTAGGATCTTCATGAAATCGTAAGAGAGACCAAATGAGAGAATAATTCTATTCTATAAATGAATGCAAATTATTATTTTAATGTCCATGATATGCCTTACTTATAAAGGCAAGGATGAGATGTAGGACGAAGTAGCCATATGACAAGTGTCTTAATCCTATGACATGAGACAACTAGAGGATAAGATGGAAACATGTTGATAAGATCACATGACAACCTAGAATTATCTAGACTTATCCTAAGTAAACTTAATATGTGAACATGTGTGAATAGGACTAACTAATAACTAGTTAGATAATGTGCATAGTTCACATTATAAACGAAAACCTGATAGGTAATAACCATGTTCATGCTAATGCCCCCCCTTAAGTGCAACTTAGGGAGAAGTAGACAAATGCAAAGATGGGTCCTGGCTACTAGACCATGTTAGGTACCCATGTACATACAATCTCTCACAAACAGAGAAAAGGAGAAAAACTGATAGGAAAACCCCCTCTCCAAAAGAGAGAAAACATGAAAGTGAAAGAAGTGATGGAAGGAAGGCTTCAACATGACCCCCCAAGGACTACTTCTATCACAAATATATAGTCAAGTAACTCCCATAGGAGAGAAAGAAAGAGATGATAGATCCCTTCCACAAACAAGTAGCTCCTGTGTCAATGAATGCTCAAAGACATAATACAATCCACTACCAACAAACAACATTTCTCCCCTTGGGAAGAAACAAATCCAATGGTTGATGTAGAAGCAACTCCCACATCATGGATGAAAAGGGAATCCAAATTAATATGTGTGCCTTAGATTATAACTCTAATGTCCTCATGCTGGAAAATGATGTCTTCTCCAAATCAAGAATGTAATTCTCAATCAAGGAAGTAGAAATAGGAGAGGAAGAATAGTGAATTGCATTTGAAAACACAAAATATGTGATGACATAATGATCTTCAAAGAGGAGAAATAACCCCTCAAATGTGTTCTCCAAATCATTAATGTGAGACTCCACATACAGAGAAGCAATGTCTAATAAATAGGAATCCCAATTAGGTGGATAAGGAAGACTGAAATGATCTTGCTACAAAGAATCACTAGAAGCTCTCAAAGAATCATCTCTAAACTCTAAAGTAGCAACAACCGATGGTGGGACAATGATCTCAGTAGGAGGAGAAGGAGAAGCAAGAGAAGTCTCTATGTCATCACAATATTCAAGACCTGCAAAATATTCAAGCTCCTATTCTAAATCATCATCAAAGGGTACGTTATCTACATCATCAATGGGTTTGAGGCAATCACTAGTAGTATCTTTTGGGAATAGAAAGATATGAGGGTCTCCATAGATCTCCCAAATCTTGGTCCAAAGTGTGTGTGGGCACTCAATTTTTGAAATCTCTAAAAAAAATCAGCACTATAGTTGTACCAATCAATCCTATGATATGATCAAATCCAATTTTCCCATATATTTTTCTTATGAGGTGTATCTAGTTCAGGGATGACTCTATAAAGATATGGAGAAAGATTGAGCTGCCTACAATGTGTGAGGATGCCTTTTATTCCAAGACTCATAATTCTCCTTTTTCATATTTACCACATAAGGATGAATACAAAATCCCATGATGTCTCCTCAAATGATTAGAGATCAAAACTCACAATGTTACCCCCAAATTTTAATCAAACATGAGAATACCCCTAGAAAAAATGATTACGGGACATTATATCCATTCCAATTACAATTGCTACAAGACAAAACAACAAAGTGGTCTTTGCTTTTGGTACAATGCAAAACCCAAAATTAGGCTATAATTGAAAGTACAATTTTTGAGTAAAACTAGATCAAACTAATTACAAATTTAGCAAGTACTAAAAACATTATGCATTTAAAAAAATCACAAAAAAATGTTACCATATGAGCTCGTTCAAACAAATCCTTTGAAGTTCTAAAAATGGGAACTGCACAACAACAATGATGAAAAACACAATTTCTAGAAAAAAATATGCATTAAAATCAAAATCTGATTCCACCACTATGAAGCCTACAAAACATTGGCCCAATTTTTTTAAAAAAAAATTCTTCAAATAATGCGCAAAAATGAGCAAGATATGAGCCTCTGAAGTGGGACTTCCAAAACAAAAATCAATCTAGAAGGGGGTGTGAAAAAGAAGAACAATGTTTCTGCCAAATTTGGCAGAACTACTGCCAATTTTGGAGGTATAGTAACTGTGGATGTTCACCCTATAAATAAGAACCTTCTCCAAAATTGGAGGTTTGCTAGCTAAATGTATACCCTTGCTAGTTTTGAATATTTGTTAGAAACTTCGCCAAAAATGTCAGAGGCACCAAAAATGGTTGATCTAGGTTGACTAGAAAAAATATTAAAGTAATGTTTAAGTCCAAATGGCCTATTCATTGCTCCCGGTACATTCTGAATTTTTTATTGAAAAAAATCTGAATATTTTTTTGAACGCCAAAGCCTTTTAAAAAAGGGGCAAGCCCTTAGGGGAGAGCCCATAGCTTTGATACCATGTAAGAGTTGTCTATGAAGGTAGCCACCCAAGATCTAGGATCTTCATGAAATCACAAGAGAGACCAAATGAGAATAAGTCTATTCTATCAAAGAATGCAAATTATTATTTTAATGTACATGATATGTCTTGCTTATAAAGGCACAGATGAGATGTAGGATGAAGTAGTCATATGACAAGTGTCTTAATTTTATGATGAGACAACTAGAGGATAAGATGCCAACTAGTTGATAAGATCACATCTATAGGATAAGATCCCATGACAACCTAGAATTATCAAGACTTGTCCTAAGTAAACTTAACATGTGAACATGTGTGAATAGGACTAACTAATGACTAGTTAGATAATGTGCCTAGTTCATAGTATAAAGGGAAACTGGATATGTAATAACCCTATTCACACCAGCAGGAGGGTTCAAGGGGAATCAAACATGAAGAAAAGGGGGGTAAGTTGGAAAACAACAATTAGAAACAACAAAAAGGTAGAGGGATGATATTTGTTAAAAAAATTTAAGACAAAATTATAATTAAATATTCATACATAGAATCTAACCTATATTTAATGTATATATTATCTATAAATATAATAAATTAAATATAAAGGCATATATATATATATATATATATATATATATATATATATATATATATATATATATATATATATATATATATATATGAAATTGGTTAAAAAATGTAAATGAGAAATTAAATATTACAACCTATGTTATATTTATAACTATAAATATTTCAACCTATATCTAAAAATCAAATATTTAAAAAATAATTATTTAAAACTATATATAATAAAATATCACCACCTGTATTTATAAAATTATGCTTAAAAACAAATACAAACATATATTAAATTAAAAAACTAAAATTATATAATATATATTATATTATACTAAATGCATATGTATAATAACTTAAATAGAACATAAATATATATGAAGTTAAAAACATGTAAACCAACAATTAAATAATACAACTTATATATATATATATATTCAACCTATATTTAAAAAATATTAAATATAATCTTTCGTGCATGAATTAGACTTCATGTGAGGATTCTCACTTCCCTCCATCTAGTAAACATTTTGGTTCTATTTAATGTTTCTATAAGCATATGTTTTTTACTTCGGATGTAAGGAAAGTATATTTCCATGCTGTATAGACAAGTCATTGATGCCTTCATGGCCAATTTTGGTGTCTACTCTAGACCTGCATGGTCATTTTCTAACTTTTTGAGACCTTGCGTGGTCAGTTAGGGATAGGTTCAAAAAGTATCAACTCAAAGTCTGGTTATAGCAGCCTCTCAATGTAAGTTTTTTGAACTTCAATATATATAAAATATCTTATTTATGGATAAAAAATATTAAATATAATTAAATCTATATATAATTAGATATTATAACCTATATACCTAAAAAATATATTATGCTTAAATACCAATACAAATATTTATTAAATTGAAAAGAACTTAAAAATATATAATAGATAAAAACTATAAATATATTATAGTTGAATATAATGATGTAAGTATATTAAATAAAATAGAATATATATATATAGTAATTTGTGATGCCTTCTGCTCCTTTGGACCTTCCTGTGCAGGGTGCCCCTAATCCTTCTTCCGTTCCAAGGATCTCTACCAAAAATCATCACTGACAAAAAGATTTAAAACCTCTGGAGCTTAGGATTGGGCAGTATGGTCTGCCCAACACTGATTCAGGTGTTCACATCATGGTGAAGGAGCCCTCAAACCCTAGCACACTAAGCACTTTGGATCTGCCCTCACAATCTACAAGCAACCCATAGTTGAACTTCAAGGTAGCATTAGGCTTTGAGGATTCTCATTGTGCTCCTACTACAAAGCATTCTCCTCACAAGTTTGGGTGCCAGAGGCCTCCTTTTCTTGTTCTCCAAGTGGTTTCTATTCTTGAAATCCGTATGGACAACTTTGTCAATGATAGAGAGGAGTACCTTCAAGATCATGCCCTAATTTGCAAGCTTTTGTGAACTTGGTCGAATCTCTGATCTCTACATGCCTGGATAAGCGATAACTGGAAAGAATATTTGGAGAAGGAAATTAGCATCTATCCATGTGCAAAAGGGTTTTTCATTCTCGAGTTTGAGTCTTTGAATGATAAGGAATTCATTCTCAACACAGGTCCAATGTCCTTTGCACCAAGCCTTGGTTCCCTTCCTTTGACCCACGATCTGAGACCTTCTCATCTACATTTCTATGGGTGTGATTACCTTATCTCCCCCTACAATTCTAGGAGATTGATTGCTTGAAGGACATTGCCATTGGTTTGGAAAAATACCTCAACATTTCAAAAGAAAAAATCAACTATGAAAGCTCCACATGTACTTTCCTGTGCGTTGAAATTGATCTCTCCAAAGGGCTTCCCACAAAGGTTTCTTTGAAGGTTGGAAATAGAAATTGGAGACAAATTGTAGATTATGAAAAAATAGACTTCAGATGCAGGAAATGTTTTTCTATAGATCATTCAACTTCTCAATGTAGGAAGAAGTTCACTCATGAGAGAGCTAATTCTTCAATCAATCAACCCACATGGTGTGTGGGGGTGGAATCACGACATTATGTCATTCCTCCCAGAACTGAAAATGGTTCAACTCCCACAAATGAACCTCATGAAGCTGAATCTAAGTCTTGTACACCAACTTCATTGGATGTTTCACACGGGATCATGAAGGAATGTTGTGCGGATACAGGTAGTTTTGAAGGCTCTATGATCTCAATGAAGAATCCAACCACCTAGCCTAAAAATCTTGAGATCTCTCTAGTAACCCTTGAAGATCCAGAGGTCTAACATAGCAATGCACTCTTAGAAATCAACCATGAGCAAAAATCCCCAGCCATAGAAGAAAAGGAATAGACAGAAGTGAAACGGATGAAATCTCCGCCACCAAAACCAAAGCCTCAAATGGTTTTTGGATCAGGAAAAAAGGAGTAAATACTCTAAGTATGCTCTTTTGGGAAAGGGAAAATAGTGGACAAATAGAACACATCCTTGTTTGGGGGCCTTCTAGATCACAACAAATGTCCTTTTGGTTGCAAAGTTTGTGTCTTGTAGAATAGGGTTTATTTGATAGCACATCTTTGTGTTGTTGTTTTTTGCACCCATTGTGAAAAGGGCATGCATTTAGTCAATTCATGCATTTAGTCAATTTTGGATCTTCATTTTATTAGGAGCTGCCCCCTTTGGCAACACTCACCAAATATATATATATATATAATCTCAACACATAAACATGTACATATGCATGTCTATGTATAAACTATCATGCAAACATGTATGCTTATGACAATTTACACCCACACACATATACAAGCAAGCCTATATATCTAAATGCATGGAGATAAGTAGGGATTTAAATACATATTAATACAATAAATATAAATATATAAAAAATACATATATTTATGAAGGAAAAAAAAGGAGAGAAGGGTGAGAGGTGAAGATCAAACTAGGTGGTAAAGAAGGAGGCCACAAGGGGAGGGAAAATAGGCAGAACTAGGGGAAGGCATGGCATGAAAGAGAGCTCAAATGTAGAGAGGGTAGAGAAGTGGAAGGGGGGAGGGGAAGATTGTGAGGGATGAGGGTCCACATGAAGCGGGGTCAGTAAAGGTTTCCAAGCTGGGTTTAGATGCAACCCTTCATCACAATTAAGATTATTATGGCGACTTCTAGTAAATATTGCTTCCTTGAGTTTCCTTTTGAAAAATTGTCTTCCTTGACCAAAATTGTGGTGTCCTCAAGGAAAATGTGATGTTTAGCATGGTGGGAGTGCTCTTCTAGGGTAGATTTTTAGATACAGTCATGTGTTATGTCAACGCTATGTTATTTGATTCTAATGCTGATAGATCAACCTATTTCTCCAATGTATGGCGTTCCACATGAGAAAGTGACCTTGCAAACTCTTGATTTGAGAAACTTTTGTGTGGGGTCTTTAGAAAAAGGGATAAGTTTTCTAGTAATGTGAATGGGTTTGAAAGTGTAGGAGAGGCCTTTCTTATGGAGGATTTTGGAGATTTTGTTGGAAAGGCCTTCAATATAGGAGAGGGTGGCAACTAGAGGAAAATCAAGAATATCAGGCTTAGGTTTAGGATTAGAAAGATTTTTGGCAAGGTTAAAATGTCTAAAGATGCATTTATTACAGTACATGTTCATCTTGAAAACTTGGTGTAGGTGGGAGAGCTCTTGGTGAATATGCTCCTTATCATAGATGTGATAAGCATAGGTGGCTAGTGTTCTTAGGATACCAAATTTTTGGGAAGGATGGTGGTGAGACGATGCATGGAGGTAAAGGTCATTGTATGTGGATTTTCTATTGACATGACAAGCAAGGAAACCATCCTTTTTTGTAATGATAAGGACATAGGGGAAAAGAAGATTGTTATTGGACTCAAGTTCCTTGGTGAATTGAATGCACTCCACCAAAATATTTAGGTAAGAGTGGAAGCACTCTAACTGGTCCAAGCCATGAGGCTAAAAAATGTTGGTGTCATCAATGTAATGTTTCTACCATTTGGGCTTGAGGGGGAAGGAGTTTAGGGTTAACTCCTCAAAATGCTCCATGCAAAGGTTGGATACAATAGGAGACAAAGTGGTACACATGAAAACTCCATTAGATTGTTCATAGACCATATTTTAAAAAGTAAAGAATGTGGAATGAAGGTAAAGTTCAACAAGAGAAGTCATTTCATCATTAGTTTTACGTTTAATTAGTTCCATTGAGTCACACACAAGGACCTTGGTAAACAAGGACACCACATCAAAACTAACAAGAATCTTATTATCTTCTACCTTTTTGTCTTGTATGAGTTCAATAAAATGGGTGGAGTCCTTTATGTAGGAATTTGATTTTCCTACCACAGAGAAGATCAAATTAGCAAGAAAAGTGGCTAACTTGTAGGTGGGGGAATGTGTGGTGTCAATAATAGGTCTAAAAGGTATTCTTGATTTGCAGATTTTTGGGGTGCTATAAATATGTGGGGTGATTTTTTTAGGAGGGACAAGACACTTCATAGTAAGATCATCAGGAGATGAATGGACAATAGCTAGCTTATCTTTTTTAGCTTTTTTATAGCTAGCTACCTTAAATTATTTTAATTTTGATAAAATTAAATTTACAACCATTCAAATTATATAGGTAAAATCTTCTCTATGTCTCTCTCTCACTTTATCTCTCTTTCTTTATTCCTATATCTCTCTCTATTTTTTTTTGTAAAAGTACCATTTCATGAGGCTCCAGTGGAGGTAGATGATCTTGACCAACCCATACCAAGCTCCACTTTTTACTTTGTGAAAGTACCATAGCCTAATAATTAAATTACGGTTTTCCATTATAATGCTTGACCATAGCCTCAAGTCTATCACACAATGAAACACTTTTTGCCACTATGTTTATGTAATTAAGCTTAGTTTTATAATCCCATGATGGTCAATGAATTAATGTTTTAGGAAATGTCTTTGCAATTTTCGTGGGTCGTAAATGTAAAATATGAAAATAATTATTCATACAAAGATTATGCATGTAAGCATGTTTTCTACTTGAAACTGAAAAGTACTTTGAATCCACAAATTTTAGTTCAACATCATACATAAATAAGGATATGGTTTTCCCATACACAGAGAGAGACAAAGAAAATAGAGAATGAGAGAAAGATAGATATTCTCTTTTCAATTCCACGTGCAGTCCTATTTGCTTCTCTTATAGGATATTTAATAGATCACTCCAATTTTTTATCTATCAAATGCTTTGCTAGAAATCCATTCACTACAATGACATTTTTAACATGAGATGCCACTAAGCGCATATCCACCAGGGCTTAATATCCATTGCAAACACAGTATTTGCAAGGAATCTCTATTGACTACATTACACAACATCAAGATAATTGTTCCTGCCACTTATGTGTTGCATGCAAGGTGCCTCATGTCTAGATTGTGAGCATAGACATCTAAATATTCTCATCTCCTCTTAATTAGACCCCCTTTTGCTCTACATATTTTTAGAATATAGTAGGATCTTTACAAGAAATAAACACAAAGTTTAGGGTGCTGATCTAGACAACAACATTTGTCGTTTAATTTTTTAAATTTTGATAAAATTAAATTTGTAATCATTCAAATTATATAATAAAATTTAAAAATTTATTTATTTAAATAAATAAGTATAAATAGTTGGTACATTTTTGCATCAATAAAAAAATTTGATTTTGCAATTTTTTGTTTTCAATTATATTAGTTTGCCTATTCAATTGTGTATTTGTGTGTAAATGTAAATGATTTTTGGTTAATTTTATTTTAACTAATATCAAAATTACAATGTGCTAGAATATTAAGATTTAACATATTATTATGGATAAAATGTAAGCTTGTAGTTTTATACCTTTGTTTTACATTATTTTTAATATATATCATAAATATACAATCATAATTTTCAATTTGATTTTTTGCATCAAATTGCTTCTAAATTGGATCTCGTCACTCAATCTATGAACTAGGTCACACAATATGACATAGTCCAGCTCATCCAAAAATTTAATGTCAATCTCTTGAGTCAATTTATCCTAAATATACTCATTGTTCTATTGATCTAGACACCAACATTTCATTGGTATTGTTGTCGATGAGGATTGAACCCTTATGCAAAGCTGTGACACTCTACAATCCTTCGAAACATGGGGACAAACTTAGGCTGTGGGTGACCTATAGTGAGTTTAAACCTCCAGATTGTGGGCTGGTTCCCTTAAAATATTCTATTTGAAACTATGATTATCTGTTTTGGAAAAGGCAAAGAAGGAAACTATAAGGAAATAAAACTGTAAAATTTAGTGATGCACATAATAAGGATGGAAAAAATTGCAATCTGGTTCACAATAGAATTCAAAAATCTAACCTACACAATCCAATCTTGGCATAAATATCAAAAAAGTGCTTCTAAGGAAGGCTGGAAAAATTGTTCTTTATGAAGGAAAATGACTTTTCACAACATAAAATAACTATTTTTTGTAACACAACCTAAGACCTATAATATCACTATGCTTAACACTGCAAGTAAGAGTGAGAATAATTTTAAAGGTTTTGATAATTAAACACAGTAAAACTTCATCAAATCACCTCATACAATTAGCATCAAATAGAAAGGCAACTACTTGACTCCAAAAAATAAAGGAAATATTGCAAGAAGAACAAAGAAATTGAACCTATAAACTATTGTGATCTCTATAAAACTGTCAAAAATGAGCTACAAAACATCCTTCTCTTTCAAAGTGTAAAGAGCAAACAAGGCAAGAACTCGAAAGATGAGTTACAAAACCTCATCTTTCAATGTGTGGAAGAGAAAAGAATGCAAGAACTAGCAAAAACCAAGTTTTGCTTTACAATATATAGTTTGCTCTCTCTAAGAGGCATGCAAAAATGAGACTATAGCTAACTACCTCTAAAAATAAGTCATCCAAAGCATTCCATGAGAAAACCAAGAAATCCCTAAAAATAAGGGCTCAAACTGCCACAAATTGAGCAAAAATAGCTCCAAGTTGGCCCTCTCCATATGTTTGACCAAGAAGTTGACCAAAATTCCTTAAATCACTCCTCAAATCATGCAAAAAGGCTCCAAATAGCCTCAGTTAACTCAACTCATGAATTTGCATGATTTTTCTTTTGCAAAATTGATGTGAGTAAATAATAAAGTAATTAGAGGATAATTACTCTATTTGTTAGTTACAAAGTTTGCACTATTTTTGATTTTACAACTTCTGAAAAATAATAAAGTAATTTGAAGAATATTACTCTATTATTTTCTTACATTGATTTATTTGTAAAATCATTCATGATGAGAATAAAACTCGTTATCTCACCAATTACATTTAATCAACATGCATCAAAATATATTTTTCACCTTATATCTCCATATGTGCCTCAAGGTCACATGCAAAACTTCATCAAAAAATATGATGATAAGAACACCTTATCACTCCTTAATACATATAATCATATGCATAAAAAATGCTTCACCTTATAACTCCTTATGAACATTCACACCTATGCCAAAAAAGGCACCTTACTTCTTCCTTGCTTTCGAATGATTATCATTTTTTGACTTTGTAAAGTTTTAAGGAAAAGGCAAAAGGTGATCATGGCCTCATGGGCCCCATGCAAAATCATTGCTAGGTATTAAGACTTGACCATGGGTTTGGACATGTTTGCAATAATGTTTGATAAAATAAAGTCTAAAAAGATAGGAAAAGACTACCATCAGGCTCTTTGGCAAAAAGATTTTGAACCCTAAAAAAATTTATCATTTGCTTCTTTCATTTTGTGCCTCAATGTGGCCGCCATGCCGGTTGAGGGTTTGCTTGGTTTCTATGGTTTTTTGCTGTGTCAATGGCCATCCTTGTGTTTTTTGCTTGGCATTTTCCACAGAGTCTGAGAAGGTGAGCAAGTTTTGATGCTTTCATGGCATCTTTTGGTATTTTTTGCTGCTTTATTTGGTATACTGTGGCCGCCGTGTTCGGCTATGTGTCACTGTGTTTTTGGCTTTGATATTGACACCTTTCTCTGCTCTTTTTTCCTTGTTATTTTCTCTCTGGTATATGAGCATTATCATGACTTCATGAGGAAAAAAGAACTCAGAAGTTACAACTTCTTCATCAGCCATAAAGGTAAGCTATAATCTTTGCTTCTAAACTTGTTTCTTTGTGCTTTCTCTTTGCTTTTGTGTTTTGACAATGGAGACACAATGCTTTAAAGAAGACTGTCGACACTCCTTTTGTATTGTTTGTAATATGAAGCAAAAAGGCTCCTGGCTACGGTTTGTAGGCTCTTTTCATGGCTTCCTTGCATTGAACACTTCATCTCTGTTGCTTTGTTTGAAGCATTCTAAAACTCTAAGGGTTTCAAAAAAAATTTTGCTTTCTTGCCTTTCAATAAAGCATGAAATAAACAATAAGAGGCTGTTGAAAACCACTAATTAGGTATGGCAAAAATATGTTTATTTCACTATAGGTTGATAAGAGCTTCATTCTTTTTGGGGTTTTTCACCTCTTGATGGAAGATTGTAGGACCTTTATTCTGCCTATCTGGGTATGGCAAAAAATCTTTTGCTCTTCAAATGTATAACTAAGATGTCTATATTATGCCATATGATAGGAGACTTTCAACTTTTGAATCTCTTTAGTTTTACCATTTTGATTTATATGAAGAAATGGGTTTTTTAAAACACCCATCTGGATATCTATGAAAACCTCATTGTATTTGATCAATCTCAGGCTCCCTTTTGTGATGGCAAACTGTATACCCTTTTGTATGCACTGAAACTCTGAATACTCCACTTTGTACACACTATATTTCTTGGTATATTACATGTGATTGCTCTTTGATTTTGCCAAACTACACTTCTTGCCAAAAGTATGGCTGTAAGGAAAAGAAAAAGGTATTGACCAGCTAGGGTTCTATTGATTGTATCTCCTTTTGCATCTGTAGAATGTCAATATTCTTGGTATATTGTCCTTCTCCTTACAAAAGTTACCACAGTAAGCATTCCATTTTGTTGGCTTCCATCCTGTAAGTGTTGTGTGTATGATAGAAATCTTTGCTCCTAGCTCTATGAGAAATGTTGCATATAGATACAAGTGGCCACTCTCTGAATACTTGATTGTATCATGATGACATGTTTATACAGAGTTGCTTTAGTCTTTCTTATATGACTGTCTGCCTTATTTTGAATTTGAGACCCACAGAGATTGACCTAAAACAAAATGTCTGATGTGTCGAGAGTGCGATAGAAGGAAAGCAGATCGCTCGGCAATAGAGGCAGAAGATTACCAGGCAAACAAGTGATCACTTTGTCTGCCCTCTTCGAGTCCTCCACTGTAATTATAAACTTCTAGTTATTAATTTTTCTCAGTTTCTTAATTAATATATTTATCTTTTTGCGCCCTTTCCCCAAACCAAAATAAAAAAATAAAAAATAAGGATCCCTAGGGTAGATTTTGTACCTTTGACAACAGTATGTCCGTTAGAGAGGAGAAGGTTTGTGTTTCACTGAGCAATAGAATAGGCGACACACATTGTCCAAAAGATGACTCTGGGCACTCCCAGCTTGTTGGCCACTTTGTGAGTGCAAGGCATTAAAGATTATGCTATAATGCACGTGACAGGAGGAGCTTCGTCCAATAAGCCGCAACGTAAATGATGCTCCAAGACGGCCAAGCTTTTCCACTATGATTAAATACTCAACAAGATTGGCGAGGAGACCGTGATCTGGCAGCAAGCCATTTGGAATGGTGAGAAAGTTAAATGTGGAGGTGGAGAATTCTTATATGACTGTCTGTCTATATCTACTTCTTTGACACATGGGATTATAATTACATTTGTCTACACTATATTTCTTTAGCAATCAATCATTCATGGCATTTTGATTGCATCTTGCACAGTCATCATGAAAAATACTTCTGGGTTTCAAAGCATCATTCTATTTGGATATCATCCACCTCAATGGTGAAAACACTTCATGAGCAGCTTTGTATTTTATTCAGAACAAAGAGTGGTAAATATTTGTCCTATTTTCATTGGCCTAGACTAGGCTTTTATTTGTTGAAGTGGATGATGTTCAGAGTTGATTGATGCTCATTTACCTGGATAGATTATGACTATTGTCTCATGTGTGACTATTTTATTTGTATCTATTGATGGCATAGGACTGTTATGAAAAATTACACTTCATTAATGATAAAGAAAGTGGAACAGTACCTTGTGTTTCTTGCATGTCATTTTGTTCTTTGATCATTGATGAGCTATTGAATATAGCATAATATGAACATGATGTAATAATGCTATTTGTTTGTTTAACTAGATATTTGTGTATAATGGTATCACCTTGAGCATATTGTGCTTGACCCTTGTGGGAGCCACATTTTCTCCACATGCTATAATGTCTTCAAATCAGCAACATTACTTTCCTATTCCTATATAGTGAATAAACAAGTTAGCATAAAAACATACCTGATGGAGTTGATTGATTGTCTTCATGATATTCTAATTTATGGAACATGTCTAATTTGATCTTTCATATGAAATGCATGGTGTGACAAGTTGATATGTATTCTGATAAAAGCATATGATAACATTAAATATCTAGAAGTTTTTCAGGACTTTCCCCATTTTTTTGTAGGTTCAACTGATACAACTAGAGCTAAAGATGAGGAGTGAAGACCAACTGTCAACTAGCTCAACAACCTTCTTGCTCAGGCAATAATGGATATTTAGTTTTATCATGTGTTCTTCCTTATTTCTTTTATCATCAGATGTATAGCCTGCATATGTCTATATTGCTTAGTTTAGTTACTCCCACGGCTTGTGTGGGACACATTCGAATACCTCTTTTAAACATGATCAGTTAATTATCTTATGCACTTGATGTATGTATGTTTCTTTTTCAATCAATGCATAGAATAAAGTAATAGATACTGAATTGTATGTTCCAAATATGACATGAAATAATAGTTCAAATAAATGTCTTTCTCTCCTTCTTTCAAATATGATCAACTAAATAATCAATTTGTCTTATAACTCCTAAAAGATAAAACTATGTTAGATCAACTGTAATTCTTGAGTCTTTGATTTCTTGACATTCTGATTCACTTGTCATGATGATTCATCAGTCCTGATTGGATTGATGGGTTATCCTGACAACTAAAAATCTATCTCTGCTTTGTCAAGACATCAACTGTTCATTAAATGTAATAACTTCAAAGTTTTCTTTTATTCTTTGTGAAACAATTGCACTTAGGTCTAGCTAAATTTAGTGTGAATAAAATTTACTAACAGGTATAGCATAGGAAAAGAGCATATACAAATCAAGTGTTGTTAAAATTGTTCTTAAGATATACAGTATATTTTTGAAGTCTAAATTTAGGCACAACATCACTACATTCAAATTCTTGCATCTACATTGTTTTTGTGATGTGTTTAAAAGGATACACTTGTAAAGAAAACAATCCTATCCTCAAAAGTTGGCTGCAAAAAACACATCAAAAGGGTAAATTGGTTGAGGTGGAAGATGTGCAAAATTTTCCAAAAGAAAGACTTGGTGAAATGATTAATTCAATTGGAAATGGGATAGAGGGGAGGCATTCCTCTATTTTCTATAAATTTCCACATATTTTGAATTTTGTAAGGCATGCAATGCATTCAAATGTAACTTGAAAGTATAATGAAACCTTCATTTTGTACTACTATAGACTTCAATAGACTATAAATTCCCTATTTTTCATAGCCAAGTTCCCACCCAAATTGAAGAAGATACTAAAAAATATATTGAAAATCATGGACATTATTCAAATTTGTTTGCACAATCAACATGGGACCAATTTTAAGTATGGATGTTGCCAATTGTAGACCCATATGACATTCTAGTACAGAATTCTTTGTTTTGTACTTGCCTCCACTTAAATAGACTAGTAATTTCTTATTTTTTAGTCATGTTCCCCCAAATTGAAGAGGATAGCAAAAACAAGTATTGAAAATTATGGACATTGTTTTGATTGTAAGGAGCAAATTTGTTTTCACAATCAACATGGCACTAATTGTAGGCTTGCATGTTACCAATTACAATACTAGGGTTATTAGTTTGATTAGTCATGCTAACCATGGTTGATTCAATAGTGGAATCTTACACATTGAGGGTTATATTTCTTTTTTTGGATTGTTCACTTCTCATGAGGGGTATCAAAATTAGCTCAGGTTTCATTGAAATGACAAGTGGTTTATACAATGGAATTTTTCTATAAATATAAACATTGGCATAATCTTTTGATATCATTTGGATTGTATTGTAGGCTTTTAGTTAAGGCCTAAGTATCAACATGTTATTAAAGTGTTAGCACATGGGCTACAACATTCACAATGATATTGGTTCATTAGAGTAAGATATTACAACCCATTGGGGAAGCCTTTTAAATAGTTCCCATCCCTAGAATTTGCATCGTACATCTCTACATCCATTGGTAGACACTGATGATGAAACTCCTAACTAGGGGCATGTAATGCAAGAAGATAGTCTTGAAGTCTAGATTAGTACAAAATGAAGGTTTAATTTTTTTTCAAGTTACACGTGAATACATTGTATGCCTTACATAATTCACAATCCATGGAAATTCATAGAAAATAGAGGAATTCTTCCACCTATTATGAGATCAAAACCTCCAATTTATCTAATCATTTCATCAAGTATTTATTTTCTCAAATTCTATACATCTTCCACCTCACTCAATTTACTTGAGAGAGAGAGGAGAGAGAGGGACAAAGAGAAAAAGAGAGAGAGGGTGAAAGAGAGGAAGAAAGAAGGGGAGATAGAGACAAAGAGAGAGATAAAGACCAAGAGATATAAAGACAAATGGATAGATAGAAAGGGAGACAAAGAGAAGGATACAAAGAGAGATAAGAGGGAGAGTTCAAGGAAGATATAATCAGAGAGACATAGAGAAAGAGAGGAAGAGAAAACCATAGGGAGAGATATAGATAGAGACAAAGGGATAAAGAGAGCGGGAGAGATGAAACTTACTATTAAACCACCCCCTGCCTTTCTTAAATATATAGCATGATTATATACATTTTTTTATTTCACAAAATACAAATTTTGGGAATATATTTTTTTAAATTCATATTTTCCTACTCTATAGGTATTTGTTAGTTTTCCATGAGGGTTGTTCCTTGAATGGAAGACCTCTTTGTGACAAATAATCATGTTCCTTTTATAAAAGTTTTACCAAACCAAGATTCAACACAATGGGCTCCCATGACATAGAATGCATGCCATTTTTGAGGTCTCGAGATCATTCCCATATCATCTATAAATTCAAATAAATGAAGTTTTTTCCCTTGCAAATCTAATATTTTCAAAGAATTATAAATTATCAATCTAAAATTATAGAATGTATAAATTTAATTTTAATCCATTTGAGCTCCAAATGATGCAATGGTGTGAAATTATAATTTAGCAATGACAATCACTGAGTTTGACTAAACTTTGTATGTGAAACCCCATGAGAGGATGAATGGTAGTAGGAAAGATGGCAACTAAACATGATGTGTGTACTTATATTTTCAAGAGAATGCCTATTAAATGTAGGTGTCAAGATGTGAAATATGAGGCTTGTGATAAACAAACATACCAACTTCAAATAATATGCATAGGCAACAACTAATGGAATGTAAGTGACCTAAGTGTGGTGCATGAACAAGAATCTAGAAATAAGATGCATGCAAATAAAGGCTACACACCAAACATGAAAGTTACAAATTTCAAGTGGCAACTAAGCACAACACTCAAATCTTGAAATCTATTAAGATTATGCAAATTGATTTGCGATACTCAAGAGAACAAAAGAATGAAATAGACCAGAGGGATACAAGATGATCATCATTCACTTAAAGACATAGCAATTGAATATCAACAACTCTTCGACATACCCGTTGCACACCAAAGTGTGATTGCTAGTTACTATTTTATTATGGCTTAAAATGTTTAAAAAAAAACTAAAACATTTATGCAGATTTATGTTATATAATGCACTTGGCAAATTTGTATTTCTTTGCCACTTTTGCAATTTGGCTTTTCCAAATAACCTTCTCTTTTTGGCATTTTTTTTAATTTGATTTGATTTCATTTTTTTAATTTATTTTACATTTTTTTCTATTTATATTACATGTTATTTATAATATTTTTTACTATGTGAGCTATAAATTATTAGTTGTATTAGGGTAATGTCTGATGCACATTTGACCATCTTTATTAATTAATTGAAATTCAAAATCATGTTGTATTCTAAATTTCAATTAATTAATAAATACAATCAAATGTGCATAGATAAGATACAATATATCAACTTTATATTTAAAAAAACATAAATTTACACAATTTTAATGAATTTATGTATTTTGTATTTAATAATTGCAACCAGGAAAATGGTAACTATTTTTTTATGGGGGGTTTTGATCTGGATTTGCTGGAGATCCAAAGGACAACATCTGTTGAGAAGGTTTGTAGTGCCCCTCACCTTGCTTCTGTCAGACTGATAGTATTCCTAGTAGGATTAGATATCATGACATTGGATTCTCTGTTATTATGTTGAGTTCTTTATGGACCTATTGCTATGATGACGACTGATGATATTGGATTACTGATAATTTATGTTTCATAGTTTGATGGACATATTTGATATAATGGATTAATGTTATTTTTGAGTTTAATGTGATATTTAATCATGGTTATGATGCTTTAACAGTAATTGTTATACTAGATCCTATTGTTATTGATTATTCTATTTTCTTGTAGACAACTGAATACTTAATTGTTGATGTATTTATGTGAACAGAACAATGTCGCATTACTTGTGTCCGAGTACCCTGCCATGCTGCGATTTCTGTTCACTGTGTGCATGACTTCATGTTTGTATATATATGTTTAACCTTGAGGTTTGTTGTAGGATGTAGGTACTGAGCATCGATTCCACCTGAATTAGCAGGTCTGATTGTGCCCTAGCCAATGGAATTGTTGATCAGAGTTAGCATAAGGTTCCCTAGTCATCCATCATCCTTGTAGAGGATAAGACTCCAGTTTTGGTGTCTAGTCATTGTTCTCAGTTTCGTTTGTCTCCATGGGTTGTCGTCTTGCTTTCTCTGCATGCTTGATGGTCAAGTAATTGCATGATTTATGATTGGTTAATTATGGTATATAAATAGATAAATTTGATTAATGACTATTAAATAGATTTATAAGTAATTATTAGTTGTTATATAACAAATATATATTAAATATTAAATAAATAAAAATAAAAATAAAACTATTTTGTACAGTTGTAAATAAAATTAATAGAAAAAAATTGAAAAGGTGGTTATTAGTTAAAAATAAATAATAAAGGAGATAAATTAGTTATAAAGTGGCATAATAAGTTGTGGAATTGTTTTATAATAAAATAAACATGAAAGTATATATGTGGCCAAGTAAATAAATGACTAAATAAAGTAATAGATTTATGAGTTATTATATAGCAAATATCTATATAAAATACTAAATTAAATAAAATAAAAATTATAAGTTGTAATATATTAAATGTAATTTATTCTTGAGTAAATATAAAAATAGGGGTTATATTGTAATGTTATTAAAAATTAGAAAAAAAGGTAAGCTGTATTTTCATTTTATTCACCACAGTTGGCATTGGATCGTGTGTATATCCCCTAAAAAGGTGGAGTACAAACAATTAGGGTAGGGAATTCAATAAAATAAGTAGAGAGAAGGAGAGAAGGGGGAGGAAAGCAGAATTGGAGATCTGGGAAGGAAGACGGAGCTGCCAGGAACAGATAGAGGTCTTGCAGCGTATACAGGTTCTTTTAATTGTATTAATGTTATTTTCTCATCTTGCATTAATGATTATATCTAAGATTCCTTAATGAAATTCCTATTCCGCGCACTCCTCTACTAGAGCATTGTTTTTTTGTCTTGATCCCTTTCAATGCCTACTCATTCAAATCATTTTGAGTATATTCTGTAGTGATTATATTCTGACTTCTGTCAAGATCTAATTTACTCATGCCGAGTGCATTTGCTTTAAAGTCTGTAAGGCCAGCGTAACAAATCATTTTGTGCATATCCTGCAACCATTACATTTCCAACAATCTTATGTCTGAGATTTAATTATACACCTACTAATCACCTTTGTTGAAAACAAAACAGCTCGCATGTCTTGCAAATATCTTCTTATTTTGCATATGAATATAATAGAGTAGTTGCAACTACAACATTCGACATACATTTTTCCTCTGATTATGTTTTGATGGATGTTCATTCCTATTCTAAAGCTCCCATTTCAGGGCGATCTAAGGGATGCTAGCAAAGGTAGTGTCATCTAGATTTATACCTACCGATTTCATTGCTAAAAAGTTTCCAAAGCCTTTTCTTTGAATCCATTTTTTGCAAATCCTACAATCATTACTTTCAAAATGTTTTATGTCAAAAATATATTATTATTTCTACCAATTCCATTTGTAAGGAAGTCTCTAAAGCCTTTGCAATGAATTTATTATGTGTATATCCTGCATCCATTGCATTCTGTATGATGATATCTCTCACGACTGCCTTCATCTTCCCAGCTAATTTTCCCAACTTTGCATAAAACTCCTGTGCCTATGGATGTGATATGTCTGCTACATGAAAAGTGTGTACCATTTTATGGCCTGAAAATCCAATCGCACACAAAGATCTTATTAATTCCTCTATCTTTCATCAATTCTCCTTACCATTTAAAACTCACCACACTAGCCCACTTCTGCATAGATGTTTGAGAAAAGAACATAAATTGTGCAATCAAAAAGTAGTGTTGCTGTAAATACTCCTAAGCCGATATTCATATGTGATCTACAGGAACCAAGAAAACACATCGATACAACTAGAACAGATTTAACAGGTATCGCAATGATAAAGTTTATGGTGTCTTCAAGATAGTTTGCACGGG
The DNA here is from genome assembly GCA_027924645.1 of Cunninghamia lanceolata. Taxonomy (NCBI): domain Eukaryota; kingdom Viridiplantae; phylum Streptophyta; class Pinopsida; order Cupressales; family Cupressaceae; genus Cunninghamia; species Cunninghamia lanceolata. The sequence goes on along the minus strand of BSBN01000564.1, from coordinate 671,460 downwards.
CAAGAAGGTCAACCATGTACACATAATGAGTCAACTACAGGCATGATGAGATAAGGGTTACAAATGTGATTAAAGTGTGTACCACTCTCAATTATTAAACTTGTAAAATCCATTTCATACATATCCTGCAACATTGAGGCACCATGTCGCCTAGTGCATATGAGCATTATAGTGCTTGGTAATGTCTCATGCCCTAAACATTTAAGCTAGAAAATGTCTAACTCGTTGGCTATACCCATCAGACATGAGAGTACTATAGTGCTCAGCATTGTCTCACACTGTATAACATTCACGCCAGAAATCTCTTAACTCGTCGGTTGTTTCTATCAATGTATTCCTCAAACCTGCCAGTTGCATTTGCTTGAAAGTGTCTAAGTTTATCAGATTCATTTTGTGCATATCCTTCAATTGTTACCAGTTAGTATTCCATCTTTCAATGCATGTTTTTGCTGAGTACTCTTGCCTTGTCTTTCTATCTTTTTCATTTCTAGTGGAAGCCTATTTTTATTTCATACTACTACTTTTAGTGTTACCACCCCACAAGGGTTTTGATCCTCATCGATTTCTTTGTAAGCTTTAAGTTGGAAACTTCTTTCAATGCATATATCCTCATCAATTCTTTCGAAGCAATTAATTTAGAAACTTTACTTCTTTCATCAACTCAATTCTATAATCTTAGCTTTAAAATAGCATAAATCTTGAGAGCACATTAGTTATTAATTGGTCTACAAACTAGCGCTAAAGAATTGGATATTCCTGTCATTTCTTTATGGCTTTAAGTTAACCTTTGATTGTTGAAGTGGATGATATTTCTGAATAGCCGTGATATAATTGATCTAACACTTACCAATTACTTACTCGAAAATTTAAGTCTTTATTTATAGTCCATTTCATGAAAGGACACCTTTGAAAGAGACATTGTGTGAAATAGTTCATGAGCTTTGTCCATAACTCCATGTTTCCATAATGGCGTTAGTTGTCAACAATTGTTTTACTATATATATATATATATTATTGGTCAAAATCTTATATATATTAAGTGAGTGGATTAAATAATATTTTATAAGGTTTTCTCTTATATGAGAATTAAATTGTGTTCCTTTTTATTAATTATATTAGTTTTCCTCAGAAATTAAATATAGAATGATGTTATTATTAATATTAAGGTTGAGATTTAAATTATACGTAGATATTTACCCAATTTACTTTATTTTCTAGTGTTGTTGTTATTATAGTTTTAAAATTATGGATTTTGATATATAATTATATTTATTTTCTCGTATTTTATTTAAATCTTAAATAATATTTATATTGTGTTATAACTTTTAGAGTGTAACTAAATATAGAAGTAATTTGTTCTAAATTAAAAATGAATTGTAAGTTATGTTTAAATCTGATAATGTTAATTTACTTAAAAGATATTGTTAATTGAAAAATAAACATAAATTATTTATAAGTTGGGTAGTTGTTGATGAGAGTAATTTGCTTATATATTAAGGTTACAAAACTTGATTTGCAAAAGTAAATTAAATATGTCATCATGGACCCTATGTTATTTCATTTACCTGAGTGGTTAGTTCCAGAGGCATAGGATGGTTATGTCTTGACTTCATGCATTGGGTTGATAAGTGTTTCGAGAAAATGAAGTTATAAAAGTATGTTGCCTCTTGTTATGTATGAGAGTTTGGTGAGAGATAATGGGAATTGATGAATATTCAGAGTTGTGAGTGCATTATGAAGAGGTAATAATCCCCTTTGTGGATGTAGTGATTGTTCATTTGATTGTATTTATCTTGTATTGATTTTTGTGAAATGGGGAGACATTGAGTACTGTAACAGAGTGATGTTTATGTATTGTTATGGATAATATTTTGTGAGTTGTCCCTGTGATTAAGTTGATATGCATGATGGTTAATGCCTTGCATTATTATATATACAGGTGGATATGAGGATAATTGTTATGCAAGATGGTTAATGCCTTGCATGGTTCATGTAGTCACGTTGTCATGATGATGTTTGCCATGCTTGTCGAGTGGGGTTATCTAGTTGCAGGTAGGGGAGTGGCTATCAATGGGGGCCGGAGCCCAAAATGGCATCCAGGACAACCCATGTGGGAGTTTGTTAACTCAGTGATAACCTAAATAATGAATTAGGGGGTTGGGTAGTTAATCACACTAAATAAAGATAAGTGGATGCCTCACTCATGGCTCAAGTGCTCGTTTAGGCTTGAGATGAGATGAGAAGGCCTGGAATGGCAAGATCAACTACCTTGTCCTCATGAAAGGTATGTTGATTCTGCATGAGCGTTGTATGGGGGCTGGGAGTCGGGAGAGGCTACCAGGACAACCCAAGATGGGGGCTGGGGCCTAGGAAGGCTTACTAGGACAACCCATGACAAGCCATGTGATGACACTCTCCCTACTGTAGCCTAGCATTCCCTAGTTGTACTCTCCCCATTCGTTATGTGTTGCCTCTGGAAGTTGTGTTGTGTTGTTTATGTTATTTGTCACGTGTTGTATTGGAGTTTGGTCATCCTTTGTTCATGTTAGTCTTTGTCTACCTGACTATTATTGTTTGGGACCTCATGTTAACTCCTAGCTCAGGGGGTGGACCTTAGGGTTCCACATGGTCGGGTGGAAGAGCTTTTATATCCATTGGTTTTTTTTTTCCTTGCCAATGTTCATGTGCGAGGAGGATATATCTTGTGTATCAAGCATTAGATCTTGTACCAGTTATGAAGGAAGTGATTTATATTCATGTTCTAGCCTTGTGCATCAATTGCATCACATTGTATATATTTAGATGTAATTAGGATGGTGATAATGTAAATTGCATAATGATGTACTCATATGTATAGGCTTTTGAATATGTACATGTAATCTTTATCAAGTTGATTATCTAACTAATGTCATTAAATGGAGATGTATATGTGTATTCATTAGTGTAATAGATCTGCTGATGTTAGTTAATAATGTTAATTGATTTGTCAAGTAATGCAACCATGGAACCTTAGAGTAACAAGTTGATAGTTTAATGATGTGTAATGATGTGTTAAATATGACTTTGTTATCTTATTCATTAAAAAAAATATATATATTTTGCATTGCATAGCATAAATGTGTTGTTCTCTAAGGTATTCATGGTGGGGCGTTACAAGGTCGCTTGCAATGTTGTAGGAGTGTTGGAGTCTTCTCATGATCTCGCTAAGAGATATGAGTCTGATTATTCCAATCTTCTTTATTGTGAAGGTAGTGATATTTATTGTTAGCCAAAGGTTACGTTTAGAGATCATTGTGACCTTTGAAGTGGAGTAATTAACCATTAACTATCCTTAGTTTAATTTGGACCATTCCTCCCCCCTTAAGAGGCAATGGACCCCATTGCATCAATGTTCTGTAACAAGTGTTGTTCAATGTGCTCCTTGGGAAACCGCTTGCCTTAACGAGGTAAGTGGCCTTCTTGAACCATAGTATAGAGAGGAATTGATTGTTGTTTTAATGTCTTCACAATAACATCGATAATCTTGTCATCGGTAAATGGAATAGTAGTCTTAGGATTCAAGTCAAAAGTCTAAATATGCTTGAGGAGGTTGTGTGGCCTAGATTGAAGAGGACGAAGTTTCCTATTAGGTCTTGAAAAGCACTCCTTCTAAAGCCAAACTTTGTCATCAACCAAAAAGTGATGAGACATACGATATTGGTCATGCCACTTTTGAATTAATGCTTGAGTTGGTTGCTTGATCTGGACATTCTCTAAAATTGATTTTCTACACAACAACCCATTTGGAAATGATGTTTTTGAGGTTATGTCAATTGAATGTTTGGTGTGACAGTGTAATGCAACCTCTATTGGTGAGGTGGATACATTTTGATAATTTATCGATGTCTGATCCATCAACTTTTGTTGGATGGTGGTGGTGACTAGTTTGGTAGGAGTGTTGGCTATGATTGACCTTGCCTCCGCAAGTTGAATTATTACCATTGATACAAGAGTTCTAGTTGGATCAATCAAAAGTGTGCCTTGTTTTGTATTAAATAGATATGCATATTCAGGAAAATATTCTTCCTTAATGTATTCCACAAAAACTCCCCATGTGGGGCTTTCATCCAAATCGGGAGTTCTCTAGGTGCCCACTTATTCTCCCATGATTGTTTCATATGGTGTTCAGCTTTTAGAAGGGCGAAGGTTACCTTCTCACCATCAGAGAATTTATTCACAGAAAAGCATTTTTCTATTTAAATTGATAATCAATCATCTATAATGTCTACATCAATTTTTCCTTCAAAGTTTGGGATATCAAAATTCACTTGTACTTTGAAAGGAGTGTGACCTCTAAATAGAATTTCTATTTTGTTTGGTTGTTCATTTCCTCTAGTTTACTGGAGCAATTGTGAAAATTTGCTCATCATTTCCTCATGTTATTTTCTTAAAGCGTCTTTGACAATCACTTTTAAGGTATGAAATGAATCTCCATGTTTTTCTACCATTTTTGGTTGTGTGTGTCTTGAAGGAAGATAGTCTGAAGGATTTCATGTTTCTAAACCCAATTTTTGATAGCCTAACCTCGTACGATGTGACATACAAGGGCGAAAGAGGCTCTAGTATCAATTAATTTTGTATATGTTTCCCTACTGTGTTGAGAAAGGCAAAAGCAATTTTTGTTACTCTTGCTACTTTGTCATTGCTTATTAAGCTTTAGTTAAAAGAATCGATGATAACTCATGAGTAATCGACACCTGGCAGGTTCAATGATAGCTAAATCAAATTTCTGATTTGTTTCTTGTACTTTGCTATACAACCATAGTTTGTGAATGACACAACACAAAAATATTTTTATACTCTGTTCTAGAACTATTTTCACTTTGGAAGCTGATGTAGAGGCACTTGGATAGAGGGAGCATAGCAAACTAGACAAGGTTTTCAATACACCCAAAAGCCCAAATTCAAAGATCAGTTTGCAAAAGTGGGAACAATAGTTAGAGGCTCTAAATTATTCATGGAAAAGTTGATTAGAAATGTATTGGGACCCATTCCAATCATTGGAAAAGGCTGGTCAAACTTAGAACTAGTACTTCCTTCACAAACCCAAGATTTTGCTTATAGCCCTAAAAAAGAGAACAATCCTCAATAACTTTTGATACAGATCTTCAAACACAGATCTTGGATAATCAGGAGATACCCATTTGGACTCCCTATCACATATCGAAAACTAGGTATAGGTTGTTTTAGATGGTATGACTCAACCTAGAGCCCCAATTAGGCCTAACATACAAAGAGACCCCCCTAAAATTCATGCACATAACTCAACCAATGATTTGAAAATTTAGAATACATGTCAACACTATGTATTTTTTGGGTTTTGTCCTCCTACAATTAGTTATTCCCCAAAATGCCTCTATGGTTCCCCAAATTGGCTTAATACATAGTCATATTAAGCCTCCTCTAGCAAATCTTGCAACTACCAACTCTCTCCCTCCTGCAATCATACAAAACACTTGAAATGAAAATGAATACACCCATCTGACTAGTCTTATGGCCTTGAAAGATAGTGGGATGGTCAATCTTCCATCGTTTGGAACAAACCCTTGTTTAGGTTTTAATGAGACTATTTTGGAAGAAAACCTTATATCTCCCTACAATGCAACTGTCAAGACACCAAACTGCCTTCAAATGAAATATAACTCCCTATTCTAACCAATCAAAACATGAGGAAGTGAAGACAACTCTGTACCTTCACCCAGTACGACCTGTGGCAGTGTAATTCTTTAGGGAAAACAAAGATTTCAATAGACAGTCCAAGATCAAATGCTTATAAGTTGCATACTATTAAATGTCATAGCCTCAAACTAGTCCTGAGTGAGAGTTACTTCACCATAATTCACATCCCAATAACCTAGGATTCATGACAGTTCCGTACAGGAGAATGGTATGGATTGTTTCCTCAGAAAAATGCAGAAAAAGGCAAAAACAACAGAGAATTGGTATTTATTGCTTTAAAACTTCTTGCACCACATACAATGATCTTGTTCAAGGTGTTTTAATTTGCACACACCTTGACAAACTCCTTGGAGGTAGTTGGGTCGATGGGAAGATCCATAACCACTTCTTCCACCACCGAACTTCCATGTGTAGTTTGAAACTTCAACTAATTACCAGTTTTTTTGCATAGGCATCGATGATTATGAGTCTTCAAACACCTTTACAATTTAATTAGGCCTTGGATTAGGCACTAGACTCCTTGACTCTATCCTATATGCCTCAACAAGCCTTACAACATGAAATTTTGTATGACTGCCCCTTATGACTTTATAACTGCCTCGTACACAATGTGTGATTGTATGATTGCCTATTACAAACATGGCATCATAGGCCTTATTACAACATGAGAATGGTCTCCAAGACCTTATGAAATCAACAAAACAAAATGAACATCAAGAACAAGACATAAGTCCTTTAGTCTCCTTGGTGCTCCTGCACCATACTCCCCAGGTGGAAAGAGAACTCAAGTCTCTTGAGGAAGTAGATCAGCAACTGTGACACCATGATTCAAGATGTCTTCTTCACTCATCCAAGTGGCATCTTCAATGGGTAAGCCACTTCATTTGACAAGGAACTATTTGTATGTCTTGTTTCTAGTCTTCTTCAAGACCTTGGTGTCAAGAATGCATTCCAACTTCAATGGTTGATTGGGTGGAAGACCCTTAACCCAATCTTCATCTCCTATTGGTGTCGTATCTGCCTTTGAATCTGCATTATGAACACCTTTGAAAGGAAACAAGTCTAAAACATTAAAGATAAGAGATATGGCCAAGCCTTGAGGAAGTTCAATCTCATAGGCATTGGTCCCAAACTTATGCACAATCCGGCATGGTCCTATCTTCTTCATGAGGATTTTGGTTGGCTGCCCTTTTGGAAGTCTCTCCTTCTTCAAATGTGCCATGACCAAATCCCCAACCTTGTATTGTACATCTCTCCTTTTCCCATTGGCTTTCTCCTTGTACTTGTCATTGCTCCTTTGAAGAGTTTCTCTTACATTATCATGGATGTCCTTCATGGCCAATGCAAAGTCCTCACCTTGAGCACTCTTCCTCTCCAATCCATGGAGATCTCTAAATTCAAGAATACCTCTTGGGTGAACACCATAAACAATCTCAAATGGACTCCTTCCTGTGCTCCTATTGGTGGAATCATTGTAAGCAAACTCAGCTTGAGGGATGATCATATCCCATGCCTCTCCATGTTGTTTGGTAAGACACGTAAGAAGATTTCCCAAGGACCTATTCACCACCTCAGTTTGGCCATCAGTCTGAGGGTGATAGGTTGAAGTTAATGACAACTGAGACCCAACTTCTTCCACAAAGTGCACCAAAAGTGGCCTACAAACTTTGGGTCCCTGTCAGTTACAATGTTAAGAGGCAAACCATGAATTCTAACAATTTCTTTGAAGAAAAAACCAGCAATGTGTGAAGCATCATTAGTGCATTTACATGGCAATAAATGAACCATCTTGTTGAATCTATCCACCACAAAAAATATACTATCAAAGCCTCTTTGATTCCTAGGAAGACCCAAGACAAAATCCATGCTAATAATTTCCCATGGCCTATTAGGATTAGGAAGTGGCTGATATAGACCAACATTAGATGAAGTACCCTTTTCCCTTTGACAAATACTACAACATTCAACAAATTTTCTGATATTTGATTGCATTTTAGGTCAAAAATAAAACCTCTTCACCTGATCCAATGTTTTATCTAGCCCAAAGTGACCTCCTAGTCCACCACAATGTTTTTCCTTTATGATGTTCTCCCTCATGGAACACCTAGGAACACATAGTTGACTGCCTTTGAACAACAACCACTGCTGCAACAAAAACTCAGAAAAATCAGAATTATAAGAGTCTAAAAACTATGAACAAACTTCATATACCTCCTTCAAATCTTCATCATCCTAATACATATCTTTCAGAGCATCAACCCCTACACTTTGCAACTAAATTTCTTGAACTATACACACCCTTCTACTCAATGCATCTGCCACTTTGTTGGCATGCCCCTTCTTGTGTTTGATTGAAAAAGTATATGCTTAGAGTTGTTCAACCTATTTCATATGCCTATGATTGAGTTTATCGTATGAATTCAAAAAACTAAGTGCATGGTTGTCAGTATAAACAATAAATTCTTTAGGCAAAAGATAGTGCCTCCATTTTTTCAAAGCTTGCACCATTGCATACAATTCCAAGTCATAAGTAGAGTACTTTCTCTTAGCATCATTCAATTTTTCACTAAAGAAAGCAACAGGCCTACCTTCTTGACTTAGGACAGCCCCTATAGCAAGGTTACTAGCATCACATTCCACCACAAACAACTTGTTAAAGTTGGGCAAAACAAGAATGGGCTGTTTTGCTACCTTTTGTTTTAGAATTTCAAAAATATCATTGGCTGCCTTTGCCCAAAAAAACTTACATTTCTACCCCCCTTTGATGGTATCCAAAATTGGTGCACAAATATGACTAAAACCTGTTATGAATTTCCTATAAAATGTTGCCAAACCATGAAAACTTTTCACATCACCTATTGTTTTTGGAGTTGGCCATGACAAAATGGCCTCTACCTTTGTTGGATCCATCTTCAAACTACCTTGGGAAATGACAAAACCAAGATAGGTGATTTCTTCCTTCATGAAGACACTCTTTTCCATGTTAATCATCAATTGTTCATCATGTAACTTCTTCAAAACTTGATCCAAATGTTGCAAATGCTTTTCCTTAGTCCTGCTGAAAACAAGAATGCCATCCAAGTATACCACAACAAATTTGCTAATCCTTCAACACTTCATTCATGAGACGCATAAAAGTACTTGGGGCATTAGATAGACCAAAAGGCATCACCAACCACTCATAAAGACCCTCATTTGTTTTGAATGTTGTCTTCCATTCATCCCCTTGCTTTATCCTAATTTGATGATACCCACTCTTAAGATCAATCTTAGAAAAGTATCTAGCCCCTCCCAAACAGTCCATTAGGTCCTCAATTCTTGGCATAGGGAACCTATATATTATGGTAATATTGTTAATGGCTCTAGAATCCGTACACAACCTCCATTTACCATCCTTTTTAGGGGCTAGGACTGTTGGGACAGCACATGGGCTAAGGCTCTTTCTTACCAATCCCTTATCCAACAACTCTTACACTTGCTTGGCAATCTCTTCATTTTGAGAAGGTGTCATCTTGTAGGCTACTTTGTTTGGCAAAGTAGATCCCAGTATGAATTCAATTTGATGGCTTATGTCCCTAATAGGTGGCAAATCATTAGGCATTTCTTCTACCATAATCCCCTTATACTTCTCTAACAATTGCTGCACCTCCTTAGGGACCTCTTCCTCTCTAGGATCATGCAAACTAGGACTGTTTTTAGGCTTCAAAATCAAAGCATACCCTTGGGTTCCTTCCTCCTTAAGGGTGTCTAGAAACTCTTTGCCACTTACTATAATGACACTTGACCCAACCCTCTTCTCTACATTCTCATCAGGCAATGGATCCATTCTATATTTTCTACCATTCTTGGTTATGATGAAAGAATTAGTTTTACCATCATGTTGTGATTGAACATCGTATTTCCATGGGAATTATCACACAAAATCTTGTCCTTATATTCTCCTATTTCAAATTCTACCCGTGATTGTTCATCTACCAAAACTTGTTGCCCCTTATTCAACCATGATACTTTATAAGGACTAACATGAGGAAGTCTTTTCAATTTCAACTTGTCTACCATTTCAATGGAAACCAAATTTTCAATTGAGCCTAAATCAACAATTACCTTGCAAATCTTACCATAGGCCTTGCATGTTGTCTTGAACAATGTCTTCCTTTGAGGGGGTTCTTGTGTTTGAGGCACTTTCAAGATGGTTCTTCTCATCATCAAACTTTCTCCTTCATGGACTGGGGCTGTACTTCCAATTGGTGAGTTAACACTTTGGCATTCTTCCTCTTGGATCAATTGGTTCCTTCTCTCTCCTCCATGAGAGCTTGAGGCTTGCTTTTCAGGACATTTGAAGGCTAGATGTCCCACTTGGTTGCAATTGTAGCACCTTCCTGTGAAGACATTAGGACCTCTCCTTGGTCCACCAAATCTACCACTTCCATTGGGCCTCCTTCCTCTAAAGCCTCCTCTAGAACCTGATTCTCCACTTTACTCTTGGGAACTAGATTCCTCTTGACTTCTTTGGGACTGATTTCTACCTCCAAAACTGCCCCTACCTCTAAAATTTTTGCCACCTCTTCCTCTATTTTGCTACTCACCTTTCCTCTTCAACTTCTCTTCGGCCCTTAATGCCACTTGAAAGCATTTTTCCATGGTTTTAGGGGTTAATAAACTAATTTCATCTTCGATATTAAAACTCAAACCATTTAGATACCTTGCCACTTTACCTTTTTCATCCTCCATGTATCCACAACAAAGAGAGAACTTGTGAAACTCTTCGATGTAAGTGGCCACATCCAAATCTCTTTGCTTGAGATTTTGCATCTTCTTGTAGATCTGCACCTCATAGTTTGATGGAAGGAATTGGGACTTGATCCTCTCCAACATTCTGCTCAATGAAGAGATCATACTATTCCCATTCTTTACCCTCTCACCTTGGGTGTAATTCCACCATGTAAGGGCAACACCTTTGAGTTTAGTTTTTACAAACTTCACCCTCTTATTTTCAGAAACTTCTTTGTATTCAAAGTAATTGTTTAGGGCCTCATTCCACTCCATGACTTCATCATCATTCATCTTGCCACTGAACATGGGAATCTCCATCCGAGCCTCTAAAGAATCCTTGCCAATTGCCTTGATGGCTTCAAGGAAATGCTTTTGATCTGCAAGTACCTCTACCTCTTCTTGATCTTCTTCTTCCTCCTCTTTTTCTTCTTCTTCATCAAAACCTTCATCTATCCTCTTCCCTATCCTCAATGCCTTCAACTCTTTTTGGAGTGCTTCCTTGACTCCACTTTTGATCTTTTCTTCCATCTCCTTGAACTTCTTAACCACTTCAGTGGTCATTCCCTTTGGAGGCATATTGCTAGCCTATCCTTCACTCTCCTCTGCAGACATATACTAGGCCTTATAGAACCAACAATAGAACCTTTTATGGCTCTGATACAACTATGATGTAGAGGCACTTGGATAGAGGGAGGATAGCAAACTAGACAAGGTTTTCACTACACCCAAAAGCCCAAGTTCAAAGATCAGTTTGTAAAAGTGGGAACAATAGTTAGAGGCTCTAATTTTTTCATGTAAAAGTTGATTAGACATGCATTGGTACCCATTCCAATCATTGGCAAAGGCTAGTCAAACTTAGAACTAGTACTTCCTTCACAAACCCAAGATTTTGCTTGTAGCCCTAAAAAAGAGAACAATCCTCAATAACTTTTGATATAGATATTCAAACACAGATCTTGGACAATCAAGAGATACCCATTTGGATTCTCTATCACATATCCAAAACTGGGTATAGGTTGTTTTGGATGGTATGACTCAACCTATAACTCCTCTCAATGACCTAGAGCCCTAATTAGGCCTAAAATACAAAGACACCACCCTAAAATTCATGCACAAAACTCAACCAATGATTTGAGAATTTAGAATACATGTCAAAACTATGGATTTTGTGGGTTTTGTCCTCCTACAATCAGTTGTTCCCCAAAATGCCTCTATGGTTCCCCAAATTGGCTTAATACATAGTCATATTAAGCCTCCTCTAGCAAATCTTGCAACTACCAACTCTCTCCCTCCTGCAATCATCCAAAACACTTGAAATACAAATGAATACACCCATCCCACTGGTCTTATGGCCTTGAAAGAGGGTGGGATGGTCAATCTTCCATCGTTTGGAACAAACCCTTATTTAGGTTTTAATGAGACTATTTTGGAAGAAAACCTTATATCTCCCTACAATGCAACTGTCAAGACACCAAACTACCCTCAAATGAAAGATAACTCCCTATACTAACCAATCAAAACATGAGGAAGTGAAGACAACTCTGTACCTTCACACAGTACGGCCTGTGGCAGCGTAATTCTTCAGGGAAAATAGAGATTTCAATAGACAGTCTAAGATCAAATGCTTATAAGTTGCCTCCTATTCAATGTAACAGCCTCAAACTAGTCCTGAGTGAGAGTTACTTCACTATACTTCACATCCCAATAACCTAGGATTCATGATAGTTCCATATAGGAGAATGGTACAAACTGTTTCTTCAGAAAAATGCAGAAAAAGGCAAAAACAACAGATAATTGGTATTTTATTGCTTTGAAACTTCTTGCACCACATACAATGATCTTGTTCAAGGTGTTTTAAACTTGCACACACCTTGACAAACTCCTTGGAGGCAGTTGGGTCAATGGGAAGATCCATAACCACTTCTTCCACCATCAAACTTCCATGTGCAGTTTGAAACTTCAACTAATTACCAATTTTTTTGCATAGGCATGAGTGATTATGAGTCTTCAAACACCTTTACAATGTAATTAGGCCTTGGATTAGGCACTAGACTCCTTGACTCTATCCTATATGCCTGAACAAGGATTACAACATGAAATTTTGGACTGCCCGTTATGACTTTATGATTGCCTCCTACATAATGTGTGATTGTATGATTGCCTATTACAAACATGGCATCATAGGCCTTATTACAACATGAGAATGGTCTCCAAGACCTTATGAAATCAACAAAACAAAATGGACATCAAGAAAAAGACATAAGTCCTTTAGTCTCCTTGGTGCTCCTGCACCAGAAGCCCTGTAATTATGTAACTTAAACCTAGAAAAAAACATTCAACACAAACACATTGGAAAAACTAGCTTTTACTTCTGACACTAGAAAAATCCCTTATAGGGTTCGTTGTCTTCTGTAGACGATGGAAACTTTTCCTTCTTTTACAATCCAAGTTCTGAATGTGGGTAAGTGCAAAAAGATGGGGCCAAGAAGTGGCCAAATTAATTTCAAAAAAAATTAAGTCATAACGCGCTTGCATTATGGCTTGGTAATGATGAGCCTAAGGCTTGTCAAAACCAAGTCATAATGCGAGCACATTATAACACGCTCACATTATGAATTGCTATAAATTAAAAAAAAAAGGTTTCTATTGTCATTTCATTTCTTTCTTTCTTCTCCTCTATGCCCGCGGCCTGCAAACCCTAGAAAGCACGCTCGCGTTTTGCAAAACTCCATTCAACACAAAAACCTTATCGATTCGTTGCCAAAATTTTGCCACGACATTGAGCACGCCAAAGGAATGAGTTATATTTGTTTTTTTGTTTGAATTTGTTTCTAAATAGGTAGGTTTTAGTTGATTTTTGATGTATATTTCGTTAATTGTCAAGAAATGTTAATGCACCTCCTCCTCCTCCTCAAAATCCACAAAATCCTGAGGAGGAAATACCTGCAGAACAACAACCTCCTCCATTCATTCCTCAACATGCTCCTAGAAAACAAGAAAATATAATGGGCCAAATTGAAAACAACAAAAAAGAAATTGAAGATATAATTGCAAGGTTGAAAGATCCTTCCACTTCAACCTTACATAGGTCCACGCTTGCTGAATCTCTTGAATCTATGTTATCAAATGTAGATTCAATTAGCAAGCAAATAACTAGTTGGACGGATAAGAGGAGAGAGTTTAGAGATTATTATGCAGACAAGCTATCATACCAAGATGTGAAAAAATTACAAATCACAAAATTAGACTTGTGTTCCATTTTCACAAACCCACAAACAAATCAACCTCCACCCATTACATGCAAGAGGTTCCCTATCCATTGGTGCAACAACCAAGCGATAAGGGACAATTTTGGGCAGAGGTGGTGGATGGTTTTTGACCATCCTCCATGCAATAATAATGAAGTCCCACAATACTTTTTGAGGAAACTCTACTATGAGTTTGTCCTCAATAAAGTGCCAAACTATTTTGATATGCGGGACTTCTAGGGTAGAGGTGGGGGGTCAGCACAAGATAGATTAGGGGCACGTGTTGACCCACAGTGGCTGGTGAGATGAGTAATCACTAGACCAGCCCATGAGCATGTTTCTATCCCTTCCATTGTGAAGGAGAGTGTTGAGGTTTATACACTTCAGTCCATTAGTGCCTTGACCCAGAGCATCATAGCACATGCCAGTCCTGCAGCAGAGAGTGGGTTGGGAGACAGTGCGAGGAGTAGGGTCCCACCCCATACTTGTCAGACTTGTGGGTCAACCTATGGTTATGACCCCATGTATAGTCAGGATGCAAGTGTACAAGCTACATCTGTAGCTAAGCAGATGGTGATGACAGATACCCTCCTGAGTGAGACTTTCAGCCTTGATACTCAGGTAAATATTAGCAAGTTTATTGAATTTAATTTATTAAATTTCATTTTTGAAATGCAAGATTAACTAATTTAAATTGATGATTTTAATGAAATTTTAGGGTCATAGCGTCGATGTAGTTTTCAGTGGTTTGCCACCTACATTTTACACTAGATCATCTACTGGCGGGGTATGTAACTAGTAAACAATTATAAATATTACATGTGAATAGCATTGTTATATGAATGGTATTCTAATATCTAATTTTGGATGTTGAATAGGGTAATATTGTAGATTTCACAGCAACACCTACCAGCGGTGGTGGCCTTCAAAGTTTTATGGAGGTAATAAAATAAATAGTTTAATGAATGAATTGTACTTACTAGATTTTTGTATGTGACTTGTGTGCTTTATTGTGTGTACTTCCATGTTTAGATGAACGTGTGTATATGTTAGGAGCCATGATTTGCATCACTATTATAGTTTTCATAATTGAATAATGTTGTTTTATTTGTAGATGATGCAGGCTACGGAGACACCTCCCCATGTTCAGAGGGCAATGGAGCATGGTGTGGCTTCTACAATTCATAGCTCCATGGCATTGACAGGGGTATGAGGCAGATTAGTAAATTTTAATTTACATTCATTGTTATAGTTGTCTATTTTTGAAAAATCAAAAGATTATTGATTTGAAGTTTAATTTCTATCTGGATGGTTTCTATAGGACTTGACATCACCAGGGCCTATTCCTGCTACTGAGGCAAGCAAGGAGACAGATTATATGTTAGCAGTAAGTGATTATTTTGTTAAATGTTTCATTTTTTATAACATGTAATTTCTATATATTAATGTCTATACTTTTTATTGTAACAGCTAAAGATGCAGGAAGAACTAAATAGTAGGAGTAGCCCTCGGGTTCGTAGTAGACCACCTACATGTGCATCTCCATCCCCTAGAAGATCAAAGGCTGCCCATGATTTATTCTCTTCACCAACTAGAGGGGAATGACTTTTTATTATGTTCCTTTGTTGTATGCCTATATGGCATTTGTGGACACATATTTTGTATTGTACATAGTTGACATTGTATTCCTATATGGCATTCTTGTAAGCCTATATGGCTATTTTGTATATATGTTATACTTATATCAACAGATATTGATGTATGCCTATATGGATATTTGGTTAATACAAATATTTTTTATTGATGGCGTCCTTACTTGCATTATAAATCCACATTTGAATGGATATTTGTAGATGGCTACTTCAAATATTTAAAGTCCAATTGTATTACATACGATGTTTGTTGATCCAATAATCTAGCTATTGTTATTCAAGTATCACCTAAACCTCATTTTGGAACTAAAAGATAAAAGTTGTATTTAAAAAAAAATGAATCATGTTGAACAGAAAATATTAATATTCTTTATGAGTAGCATAGAATGTCAACTATATGCAATACAAAAAAATGAATCATCATGTTATTCTTTATGTTTGAGATCTTGAAAATGACTATCTCTGGTAGCCTAATATCCTGAAACACTAGGATGAAAATCCAAGTCATTAGGATGATTGCGCCTTGAGAAAAAGTCATTAAGATGAGTGCCTAAAGTAGACTTTCTTAAACATTCAAACATTGAGCAACAAGCATGAAGGGTTAAGGCACAATTTGCAACTCATAAAGCCTCAAAAGGGCGCCCAACTTAGAGAGAGCATTCATTTAAGACAAGGCACCCATTGACACCTATTCCACCATAAAAGTGCACCTAAGGTGGAAGGAGAACAAGCCACTAGTAAGTGAAGTGCACCTATTGTCTAAAGCACTTCATTATGGCACCCTAGCATGAGGAGGAGTATATAAGTCAATAGGAAATGGTGCCTAGAATGCAAATGAAAGACTAAGTGGCATTTTCAATAAGCATCTATTCACCTTGAGCTTTCAATAAATACATCAAATTGAGCCCCATAAGCCTAGGCACTCTTTGCCTTCAAAAGAACCTTGTATCGACATCAAGAGTTGGATTGTTGATGACTTCCCCAGCTAGAGATAATAGTGAAAACAATATTTCCACCATCAAGATATTGAAAAATAATCATAATGTAATGATATATGGGATAACTGACATACCCTTTGTGAAAAGTGATGATCATAACAAGAATGGTCACCTCAACTTAATGCCCAATAATTTTAATACTATCAAGCATCCACATAATAGTAGATAATCTTATCAAAAGTCACAGAGAAATTTCTAAGAACCATAGTGTTATCCTTATGACTTGACACATACTACTTGTTTCATAAAGCAAAGGGACATGATATAAATATTGTTGTTATATGGAGCCTAATCAGACTCGGAGGTTAAATTTACCCAACTTTTATCAGCGTGGTTTCCCCCCAAATATTTTCCTACTAGTTTTGGCGCCTTGAAGTCTAAGTGCATGAAAATCATGAGGATGAGTGCTTAGGGATGAGATAGTCTTCATAAGAGTTTAAATAAGAACATCATCAAAATACGCCATGGTAGAGAGACTTGAGACCATCATCAAATAAGCCAAAATATCTATCTTTGATGACTTGACACAGATCCCAAAACCACATATTGGACCAATAGGATCCTAGGCGCTCACTTCATGCATTATGATTTCTAGGTGCCAGTTTGATGTTCCATCACAAGGAAAGTGCGCCCACACTTGCAAGTGTTTTTTTTCAGGATCTAGGCGCCAGTTGAAGGTTGTAGTTGCCAAGAAGAGCGCCTAGCAAGAGGAAGTCTTTTGGAGTCTCTAAAACACATCAAACACTTGACTAACAACAAGATAACTTTTTCCCAAGTTAGGCACTTCAAGAGGGAAGTTAAAACATGAATAAGCGCGAACTTGTCTAGGCGCAAACTCAAGCTTGTTGAGGATACACATGGCACCCAACATTCCTTGGTGATTTCAGAAACTTCAAACGCTCAGAACTGTTCAAGGAATGCCCAATGCCCCTTCTTGATGATAGGCCACCAAATTGAGGGTGGAATTACGCCTTGATGGCATTAAGCACTATCTAGAGTATGCTACTCCATGGAAATGCACCTTCTTGCTTAGAGTCTTAATGAAAAGTCCTGGAGGTTAAGATGTGCCTTGTCTTAATGAGGTGCAACTCTTGGGTAAGAAAGCTTGTAAAGTGCACCTAACTTAGTGAAGAGGTTGATAAATTCTAAACCCTTCATGGAACTTAGATTGCTTCAACTAAAGATCATCTTGCACCAATACATCACCAAAATTTTAATCACAAGATCAATTCAAACTTAGGCGCTCATTAAGAGTCTTTCCAATGTTGGCGCATCTGAGAGGTTGAACTGGCAAGAGATGGTGGCTAGCTTCCTAGACCTTGTTTCAATATGTTTGAGTTTGAAAGTTGACTCAATGGTATCAAGATGGTGCCATAGAGTCTTTGGACTAGTTCCTTAGAGTTTCAAAAATATTCTAGCTCCTTGAAAATTCCTCCTACATGCTTGGGTGCCATTTTAAGGTCCTAGAACCATGATGTAGTGCCTTATTGCTCTAGGTGCCCATTCATGATTGTGCAACTTGAGATTGGCGCCTAGAGCGAATAGGCTTTCATCCTAACTTAATTCACTAAGGCAACCTTATCTTGAAGGCCAAACAACTTTTCCTGCCAGAGTGCCTTGATTGAAGACTCCACATCCTTGGGTGCTCATTTGGACAATTTGATGTGAAATTGGTGCCTAGACTCCAAGAGTCAACTGTCTGCTTTCCAGACTTAGCCAAATTTTGAGTTTCTGATTTTGTTCCTACAAAACAATGAGATTGAGTTAGTCAAAAACCAATTCATTTTCTCATCATTCTGAATTAGCCTCCGAGAATGAGCAATAGAAGAATTTGCAACTTTACACTGCCTCCTTCTAACAGATTTTGGGGCAGCAGAAAACCTTTCACCATGAGCAAATGTCTCAGAGATATAAAAAACCAAGAGAGGTTATTGTAGAGGCACTCTACATGATCGCATTGCCTTAGACAAAATGTTACTAAGTGACACAGTTTTTGAGTAACATCTCGTCAAAGATTGCTGCCCTTTTGCACTTTGGACTCTTCAGGGATATCGTCGGTACAATGTAGCTCAGACTGTTTCGACATGTTTGGGTGAAAAATAGGACCATGCATAGCGTAAATGTATCCACCTGGACGCGTTGGAAAAATCATTTTGGTCACATCAGGACCAAGACGAAAGTTAGACCCCTTTGCAACTTTACACTGCCTCCTTCTGACAATTTTTGGGGCAGCAGAAAACCTTTCACCACGGGCAAATGTCTCAGAGTTATAAAAAATTGAGAGAGGTTATTGTAGAGGCACTCTACGTGATCACGTTTCCTTAGACATAATGTTTCTAAGTGACACGGTTTTTGAGTAACATCTCATCAAAGATTGCTACCTTTTTGCACTTTGGACTCTTCAGGGATATCATCAGTACAATGTAGCTTGGAATGTTTCAATATGTTTGGGTGAAAAATATGACCATACCTAGCGTAAATGTACCCATTTGGACATGTTGGAATAGTCAGTTTGGTTGCATCATGAGTAGAACAAAAGTTACACCCCTTTGCAACTATACACTGCCTCCTTTTGACATTTTTGGGGTAGCAGAAAACCTTTCACCACGGGCAAATGTCTCAGAGATATAAAAAACTGAGAGAGGTTATTGTAGAGGAACTCTATGTGATGCGTTGTCTCAAACAGAATGTTTCTAAGTGACACGGTTTTCGAGTAACATCTCGTCAAAGATTGCTGCCTTTTTGCACTTTGGACTCTTTAGGGATATTATCGGTACAATGTAGCTCGGAATGTTTTGACATGTTTGGGTGAAAAATAGGACCATGCCTAGCGTAAATGTACCCATTCAAATGCGTTGGAATAGTTAGTTTTGTCGCATTAGGAGCAGGACGAAAGTTACACCCCTTTGCAACTTTACACTTCCTCCTGATGATTTTTGGGGCAGCAGAAAACCTTTCACCACGGGCAAATGTCTCAGATATATAAAAATTGAGAGAGGTTATTGTAGAGGCACTCTACATGATCGCGTTGCCTCATATGAAATGTTTCTAAGTGACATGGTTTTCGAGTAACATCTCGTCAAAGATTGCTTCCTGTTTTGCACTTTGGACTCTTCAGGGATATCATCGGTACAATGTAGCTCGGACTGTTTCGACATGTTTGGGTGAAAAATAGGACCATGCCTAGCATAAATGTACCCATCTGGATGCGTTGGAATAGTTAGTTTGGTCACATCAGGAGCAGGATTAAAGTTACACCCCTTTACAACTTTACACTGCCTCCTTCTGACGATTCATTATGAGTTATGAGTTTGGTCACATCAGGAGAAAGGCAACAAAAATGCATAACATGATGATGTAAAAATGTGTATGTGTAAAAATGCAAGAGGAAATTAAAAAAAGACAAACCTTACAAATTAATGTGCATACTTACCACTCAATGTAACATGACTTTACAAAATCAATATGAATACTTACAAATTAATCCAATGAACCATCCGGGTCTACTCTACTCTTTATTGTGTCAAGTATTGCTTCATGGTCAGACTCACGCACCTTCCACAAGATTTTGTTCAAAGGTCTACCCCCATACTTTATCAAATGAACATTGGATGCCACGACAAGGTTCGAGTAATGAAGAATCTTCCGATGCGTGTCAAAGTCCTGAAATAGACAAATATTAACACTCTTATGTGGTTACCTTCTAAGCCATGTTCCAGTAATAACCACTAAGCCTATAGGGTAGTCGATGTTTTCTCCATATGTAGTAGGCGCCTCCAATTTCTTTTTGGCCTCAACACAATGATATAAGTAATAATCTATTCCCTCTTCATTATCTTCATCTGCAATAACTGCATATACGTGCCCTACATTGATATGTGTAGCAAATTAGATGAAATTAGTCAAACATTACAAAAACACTATAAAGTAAAATGACATTACCTGGTTGAACTAGATGAAATTAGATGCATATACGTGCCCTATATTACCTGGTTGAACTAAATCTGATATGTGGTCAAAGTCAATTGATGATTCCATTTGTGTTAGCTCCTGTGTCGTTAGGGATCGATACGTGTCAAGTGGGCTAAGATAACTTAACTGCCATTCGTCAACCCACTCCTTTGACTCGCACTCATCCTAGACTTGAATTGTAGAGGAAGAACAGAAGCATGACATCTTTCATGTATGGATACTCCATGAACCTACAATTGAGCTTCTGAAAGAGTGCATCTCATTTGATCCTATTAGTGTACAATATTCCTCATATGGTGCAATGTTAGTATCATCTATCAACCAAAAAAATCTACGAACTGAAGACTTACCTTCATTATCTGGACCCATGGAAGCATTACACCACTCGACAATCAATTTTGCATCTGTCAAATTTTCATTGTCTTTATACTTTAACTCTTCTCGTGCTATGGCTCTTTTGATACATGCTCCTGCACCATCATGCTCCCCCTTTCCATGCCCAGCCTCACAAAAGTTCCACATATGCTGAATGCCTGTAAAATTATGCCTCCTACTCAGCCAATAGAAATTCTGCAAGTTCTTGAATTGTGATACACAGTTATCTGACCATATGATATGCTGACTGAACGATATGCCCCTTCTAGCCAAATCATTGTAGAACACCTGAAAGCAACCTTACACGAACTCCGTAGAATGCATGTGATCATCAATAATATAGAAATTATACTCCCTTATGATCTTTCTATCATCCTTCGTACTATCATTTGCATGAATGAATGCGATGTGCACAAATATAGAAACCTGTGTGGAGTTGTAATATTGTGATTGCACCTCACGCTATGGCTGTAGACTGTAGTTCTTGTAAAGTCGATGACTGAAACAATGCTACCAACCAGAAATGTGTCCTTGCATAACTTGAATTGCAAGTCCAACCATCGAGTTCTATGGGCATGTCTTGCATACTCATACACTACGTTGTCATGAAATATAGGCATAAACTGATACATTGGAATCTTTTCAATAACCAATTCACACCTCTTTGCTTCTTTACCATCTTTTGTATTGTATGCCACTATTTTATACTTGCCAAACTCTACTAGTTCATTTCCAACCACATGTGTTCTTTCCATATGTTCACATATTGGCAAATGTTGCAAGCCACCGCAACGATGACATGTGCCATCCAAGCATAATTTCTTGTAGAATATTTGACCTTCCTCTCTTTCACATAAAATTATTGATATGAAGTCTCTTGAAGATGTTGGTGGGGCACATATGGCATAACCCTGCAAATCATTGTTAGTATGCATATCTAAACATATAGACCTATAAGCATCAAAATGGTTAGAAAATTCAATATGTAATCTACAACAACAAGTAGTGCATGTGATTTATCTTAACATAGAAAGGTTTTAGCATTTCAAAATATCTTTGACAAATTTTAATTTGAGGATACTTCTCTAGAAATTTACCATAAAACTGTGTTTGAGTCTCATCTAAAAAATACTTTGGATGTGGCTCGCAGTTCTGACTACCAATTCTCCTTCTTACCACATCCCTTTGATTTGGAGATACCCTTGTGTAATTCTTCCAAAAGTCTTCAATTAGTGATCTCAATGCTTCAACCATTGGTGTATCTTTTCATGGTAGTCTCCCTGAGAATGCCCATAATTCATTGGCATTAGTGTCCTCAATTCTTTGGCATCTTCCAATGGCTCTTGATAAAGTTTTCCTATTAATTCTCAATTGTTGACTCTCCTTTCTAATGAGACGAGCTTTCCTCGTTTGACTACTTATGATAGTCGATGTAATCACACGTTGTGTTGCATTACTATCTTTTGTGCATGAGGTGTTACCCACACTCTCATACGCACTCATTAGATTCTTTACAATAGACTTTTTACTTGAAGCCTCTGATGTTCTCAACCCAAGAATCTTCATGATAGACCTATACTTTATACTTCACATCATTTCAATGAATAGTTGACATCTTGTAGTCTCATTTAAATTTTCAAAGAACAATCTCCAAATCTTATTAGCATATCTTCTACAAGTGCATTTTGGAATCTTACGTTCCATTGGCTGCAAAATATTCTCATCAATATCAATCAAATACTTTGGCTTTCTATGCAAAATTCTAGGTGGTGTTAAGTAAATTCATCTCAACATTAGGAATTTCACCAATACTTAAATGAGATGGCTTAGATGGGCATACCTTCGATCGAAGATGCAATAGATGACATACCTTAAGGTTGAGGTGGGAACGATGGCATACCTCCTTCATCACATGTGAGTGATGATATACTCTCAACTTGAGATGTGGTAGATGGTGTCCCTACATGCTGACTTGCAGTAGAGGACGTGTCTCTAACTATGGTATTCAAATCTCTTGTACCACGAAGTTTTTTCATTCATTCTCTTCGTGCCGCCAATACCATATCTCTTTGTGATTGTTGTGGTTCATCTTCAATTGGTATGTCTTCATTTATCATGTCCAATTTCCTCCTCTCACGAAGTTCCCTCATAGCCACTACTTTCTTTGCATTCTTAGCTTCTATCTCTTCCTGTGTTGGTTTAATTCTTGATTGTTTCCTCGGCGTGACGGAGCATTTGTCTGTAGCATGATAAAGAGACCAATATTAGCTCCTAAGAAATGAATATAAGATAATAGTGGGATTGTATTTTTATTATGTTGTAAGGATTTATTCTTGTATAGTTTGACATCATGGTATGTTAAGGTCTGTTTATTACACATAATTATTAAAGAGCCCAAGTGTAGAAAATATACATGGCATCATGTGAGATTGTAGGTTGCTTTCTTGATTGGGAATGTGTCTATTTTAAACATGTATGATAAAGCATGATAAAGTAATTCAATCCAAAATAAGGAAAATGTAAAGAACATGCATGTAAAGACTTGACATACCTAAAAAATGAAGATTTAAATGGAAAGAGTACCCAATTATGTAGGGTTTTTATCTTCTTGCATAGATATATGTCAAACTTGTGAAAACTATGTTATTTCCTCCTCAAGTTGGCAAAGTAGAAAAGGTGGTGGAATGATCATGCAAAGGTGGTACAATGTGTCAAAATGTGCATGTGAACTTCCCAAAAGCATGAAAACACTTCTTTTTTGTCAGAGCACGCACAGAATCAATAAGAAAATAGAGCATGTGGGCTTGGATCACGGGGGTCAACACTTTTTTACCGTTTCAATAGCAAGACAAAACGCGAGCGCATTATAACACACTCATGTTTTGTCCTTCTATAGATTGATCACATCCTTTGCATTGATCACATCTCTTTCCAAACCTTTCCCTTCAGACTTGAATGACCACAAGGTTTTTGAGGGAGAACTTTTCCTATTTCCTGCAAGAGCTTGCCAGATGCTCCGCCATATGATAGGCATAACAATGAAGGGGCAAGCCCTCATAATCAAGTTCTTGATAGAAAATGCCCATTGAGGAAGAAAGACAGATCTTCTTTAGAAGCAGAAGTTCTAGTTTGTGACAAATCCTTATCCAAGCATAAATAGCAGGGGTTAACCCTTAAAACTTAAACCCTATCCCTACACCCTCAACACTTGACACTATATCTTAAGCCTTAAACCCTCATCCCTAAAGCCTCAACCCTCAATCCTTAAACCTTCAACCCTAAACCCTATCCCTAATCGCTCTACCCTCGACACTCTAACCCTAACCTCGACATTAAATGCTAATCTGTCTACCCTAAACCCTAACTTGTCAACCCTAAACCCTATCCCTAAACCCTCAACCCTCGACACTAAACCTTAAACCCTAATCCCTCAGCCCTCAACCCTAAACCTTATCCCTAAACCCTAATCCCTCAACCCTCAACCCTAATCCATGATCCCTCAACTCTAATCCCTCATCCCTAAAGCCTAAACCCTCAACCCTTCACTCTAATCCCTCAACCCTAAACCCTAATCCCTCAACCCTCAACCCTAATCCGTCATCCCTCAACTCTAATCACTCATCCCTAAACCCTAAATGCTATCCCTATTCCTAAACCCTTAACAGACTTGATACTATACCTTAAACCCTAATCCCTTATCCTCAACACTCTTATTGAACCCTAATCCCTTGACCATTAACCCTATCCCTCAACCTCAACCCTCAACCATCAACTCTCAATATTAAACCCTTAACACTGATCCCTCAATCCTCAACCCTATCCCTAAACCCTAAACCCTAAACCCTCAACCCTCACATCAAATCCTAATCCCTCAACCCAAAAACCTATCCCTAAACCCTCAACACTATACCTTATACCCTAATCCCTCAACCCTAAACCTTATCCCTAAACCCTAATCCCTCAACCCTCAACCCTAATCCCTCAACTCTAATCCCTCATCCCTAAACCCTAAATGCTATCCCTATTCCTAAACCCTCGACATACTCGATACTATACCTTAAACCCTAATCCCTTATCCTTGACACTCTTATTTAACCCTAATCCCTTGACCATTAACCCTATCCCTCAACCTCAACCCTCAACCCTCAACCCTCAACCCTCAACTCTCAACATTAAACCCTTAACTCTGATCCCTCGACCCTCAACCCTATCCCTAAACCCTAAACCCTAACCCCTCAACCCTCAACGTCAAATCCTAATCCCTCAACCCTTCACTTTAATCCCTCAACCCTAAACCCTATCCCTAAACCCTCAACACTATACCTTATACCCTAATCCCTCAACCCTCAACCTTATCCCTAAACCCTAATCCCTCAACCCTCAACCCTAATCCGTCATCCCTCAACTCTAATCACTCATCCCTAAACCCTAAATGCTACCCCTATTCCTAAACCCTTAACAGACTTGATACTATACCTTAAACCCTAATCCCTTATCCTCGACACTCTTATTTAACCCTAATCCCTTGACCATTAACCCTATCCCTCAACCTCAACCCTCAACCATCAACTCTCAATATTAAACCCTTAACACTGATCCCTCAATCCTCAACCCTATCCCTAAACCCTAAACCCTAAACCCTCAACCCTCAACATCAAATCCTAATCCCTCAACCCTAAAACCTATCCCTAAACCCTCAACACTATACCTTATACCCTAATCCCTCAACCCTAAACCTTATCCCTAAACCCTAATCCCTCAACCCTCAACCCTAATCCCTCAACTCTAATCCCTCATCCCTAAACCCTAAATGCTATCCCTATTCCTAAACCCTCAACATACTCGATACTATACCTTAAACCCTAATCCCTTATCCTCGACACTCTTATTTAACCCTAATCCCTTGACCATTAACCCTATCCCTCAACCTCAACCCTCAAACCTCAACCCTCAACCCTCAACTCTCAACATTAAACCCTTAACTCTGATCCCTCGACCCTCAACCCTATCCCTAAACCCTAAACCCTAAAGCCTCAACCCTCAACATCAAATCCTAATCCCTCAACCCTTCACTCTAATGCCTCAACCCTAAACCCTATCCGTAAACCCTCAACACTATACCTTATACCCTAATCCCTCAACCCTAAACCTTATCCCTAAACCCTAATCCCTCAACCCTCAACCCTAATCTGTCATCCCTCAACTCTAATCCCTCATCCCTAAACCCTAAATGCTATCCCTATTCCTAAACCCTCAACATACTCGATACTATACCTTAAACCCTAATCCCTTATCCTCGACACTCTTATTTAACCCTAATCCCTTGACCATTAACCCTATCCCTCAACCTCAACCCTCAAGCCTCAAGCCTCAACCCTCAACTCTCAACATTAAACCCCTAACTCTGATCCCTTGACCCTCAACCCTATCCTTAAACCCTAAACCCTCAACCCTCAACGTCAAATCCTAATCCCTCAACCCTTCACTCTAATCCCTCAACCCTAAACCGTATCCCTAAACCCTCAACACTATACCTTATACCCTAATCCCTCAACCCTAAACCTTATCCCTAAACCCTAATCCCTCAACCCTCAACCCTTATCCATCATCCCTCAACTCTAATCCCTCATCCCTAAACCCTAAATGCTATCCCTATTTCTAAACCCTCAACATACTCAATACTATACCTTAAACCCTAATCCCTTATCCTCGACACTCTTATTTAACCCTAATTCCTTGACCATTAACCCTATCCCTCAACCTCAAACCTCAAACCTCAACCCTCAACCCTCAACCCTCAACCCTCAACTCTTAACATTAAACCCTAATTCATCAACCCTAAACCCTAATCCCTCAAACCTAAACCCTATCCCTAAACCATCAACCCTCAACACTATACCTTAAACTGTAATCCCTATCCCTCAACCCTTAACCCTTAAAACTTAAACCCTATCCCTACACCCTCAACACTTGACACTATATCTTAAGCCTTTAACCCTCATCCGTAAAGCCTCAACCCTCAATCCTTAAACCTTCAACCCTAAACCCTATCCTTAATCCCTCTACCCTTGACACTCTAACCCTAACCTCGACATTAAATGCTAATCCATCAACCTTAAACCCTAATCTGTCAACCCTAAACCCTCAACCCTCAACACTATACCTTAAACCCTAATCCCTCAACCCTCAACCCTAAACCTTATCCCTAAACCCTAATCCCTCAAACCTAATCCATCACCCCTCAACTCTGATCCCTCATCCCTAAACCCTAAATGCTATCCCTATTCCTAAACCCTCAACAGACTCGATACTATATCTTAAACCCTAATCCCTTATCCTCGACACTCTTATTTAACCCTAATCCCTTAACCATTAACCCTATCCCTCAACCTCAACCCTCAAGCCTCAAGCCTCAAGCCTCAACTTTCAACATTAAACCCTTAACTCTGATCCCTCGACCCTCAACCCTATCCCTAAACCCTAAACCCTAAACCCTCAACCCTTAACGTCAAATTCTAATCCCTCAACCCTTCACTCTAATCCATCAACCCTAAACCCTATCTCTAAACCCTCAACACTATACCTTATACCCTAATCCCTCAACCCTAAACCTTATCCCTAAACCCTAATCCGTCAACCCTCAACCCTAATCCGTCATCCCTCAACTCTAATCCATCATCCCTAAACCCTAAATGCTATCCCTATTCCTAAACCCTCAACATACTTGATACTATGCCTTAAACCCTAATCCCTTATCCTTAACACTCTTATTTAACCTAATCCCTTGACCATTAACCCTATCGCCTCAACCTCAACCCTCAACCGTCAACCTTCAACCCTCAGCTCTCAACATTAAACCCTAATTCATCAACCCTAAACACTAATCCCTTAAACCTAAACCCTATCCCTAAACCATCAACCCTCAACACTATACCTTACACCCTAATCCCTATCCCTCAACCCTTAACCCTTAAAACTTAAACCCTATCCTGACACCCTCAACACTTGACACTATATCTTAAGCCTTAAACCCTCATCCCTAAAGCCTCAACCCTCAATCCTTAAACCTTCAACCTTAAACCCTATCCCTAATCCCTCTACCCTCGACACTCTAACCCTAACCTTGACATTAAATGCTAATCCGTCAACCTTAAACCCTATCCCTAAACCCTCAACCCTTAACACTATACCTTAAACCTTAATCCCTCAACCCTCAACCCTAAACCTTATCCCTAAACCCTAATCCCTCAACCCTCAACCCTAATCCATCACCCCTCAACTCTAATCCCTCATCCCTAAACCCTAAATACTATCCCTATTCCTAAACCCTCAACATACTCGATACTATACCTTAAACCCTAATCCCTTATCCTCGACACTCTTATTTAACCCTAATCCCTTGACCATTAACCCTATCCCTCAACCTCAACCCTCAAGCCTCAACCCTCAACCATCAACTCTCAACATTAAACCCTTAACTCTGATCCCTCGACCCTCAACCCTATCCGTAACCCTAAATCCTAAACCCTCAACCCTCAACGTCAAATCCTAATCCCTTAACCCTTCACTCTAATCCCTCAACCCTAAACCCTATCCCTAAACCCTCAACACTATACCTTATACCCTAATCCCTCAACCCTAAACCTTATCCCTAAACCCTCATCCCTCAACCCTCAACCCTAATCCATCATCCCTCAACTCTAATCCCTCATCCCTAAACCCTAAATTCTATCCCTATTCCTAAACCCTCAACATACTCAATACTATATCTTAAACCCTAATTCCTCTACCCTCGACACTCTTATTTAACCCTAATCCCTTGACCATTAACCCTATCCCTCAACCTCAACCCTCAACCCTCAACTCTCAGCATTAAACCCTTAACTCTGATCCCTTGACCCTCAACCCTATCCCTAAACCCTAAACCCTACACCCTCAACCCTCAACGTCAAATCCTAATCCCTCAACCCTTCACTCTAATCCCTCAACCCTAAACCCTATCCGTAAACCCTCAACACTATACCTTAAACCCTAATCCCTCAACCCTAACCCTAAACCTTATCCGTAAACCCTAATCCCTCAACCCTAATCCGTCATCCATCATCCCTCAACTCTAATCCCTCATCCCTAAACCCTAAATGCTATCCCTATTCCTAGACCCTCAACAGGCTCGATACTATACCTGAAACCCTAATCCCTTATCCCTAAACCCTCCAACCCTATCCCTTAACCCTAATCCCTTGACCCTCAACCTTATCCCGAAACCCTTAACCCTCAAACCTCAATGTACTCAACCCTCAACATCAAACCCTAATCCCTCAACGCTTAACTCTAATCCCTCGACCCTTAACCTTTAAAACTTGAACCCTAATACCTATCCCTACACGCTCGACACTTGACACTATATCTTAAACCCTCATCCCTTAACCCTCATCCCTAAAGCCTCAACCTTAAATCATTAAACCTTCAACCCTAAACCCTATCCCTAATCCCTCTACCCTCGACACTCTACCTTAAACCTAATCCCTTGACCCTTAACCCTAAATGCTATCCCTAAAGCCTCAACCCTAAACCCTAATCCCTAATCCTTCTACCCTCAATACTCTACCTTAAACCTAATCCCTCGACCCTTAACCCTAAACGCTATCCCTAAAGCCTCAACCCTAAACCCTAATCCCTCAAGGTCCTAAACTCTAATCCCTTATCCCTAAACTCTAAATCCTTTCCCTAAACGTTCAACCCTCAACCTTAAACCTTAATCACTCAATCCTTATCCACCCCTCTCCTCCCCTATCTGGCTCACTCCCATTTCTACCCTCCTCTGCCCTTGACACTATTCATACATACATATAGGCATACATAGATACATACATACATACATATTGGCATACATAGATACATACATGCATACATACATACATATAGGCATACATACATACATACATGATTAATGGTGTTGAACATAAAAAAATTTGAGGAGAACATAACGTGAGCACGTTATAACGTGCTCGCGTTATGTCAAACATGACAAACAACAAACTTGCAGAAAAGGAAAAATGCAATGCAAACCATAACGCGATCGCGTTATAACGCGCTCACATTATGTATTGCTTTGGGAATCCCAAGCCTTGGGCTTAGGATTTGCTTTGGATTTCCAACCCAAAGGCTTGGAGTGCCTTTTGAATAGTCATAGACATGTTTTTCCAGATTCTTCAAGATTTCACATAATTTCGTTCATGCTAACCCTCAGATTTGCACGTGTTTCAACGTCGAACAAATCAAACACCTGGGTAATGTTAGGCTTTCTCTTAGCTATTTGAAGATGTGATTTTTTTCACATTTTAATAATGTTAAGCCTTTCATCTTTAATTTCTTTTATTTGTGTGTTCGTTTTTTGGGCAAAAACCACTGTTTGGTCTTTTTTTCATTGTAAATTAACTATTCATTGAAATTTCAAAAAAATTACATTTTTAGAAACTAGACTCCATTCTACAAATATTAAAAAAAGAAAAAAATGATTTTCAATTAGTTTTCAAAATTTATAGGGGTAGCACGGCCAAAATTCTATTTTTTAGGATGTGTCCACTTTGAAAATTACTAAAAAATCAAATATTCATCAAAAAATTATCAGGCATAAACTACATTCTATTAGCTAATTTCTCACCAAAGCGATTTTAAAAATACCAAAAAAAAGTTGACCTTTTGAGGGAGCCACAAAACATGCTATGTTATGTTTTTTTGATAGAAACAACACCAATTTCTGTGGCTCCCTCTTTTGAACCCCTTAATCTATGCCATTTAAAAAAAAAATAGTAGTTTAGAAAGTAGACTCAGAGCACTACGAACATTATTTTGGTTGCATCTCCAAATTTTGAGTGTAACTATGTTCAATTTCTCATCCAAGGCCAGTATTTCCTAATTTCAAAAAAAAAGTGGCCACTTAAGACCCCTTTTTTGGCCCCCCATCTTCTTGCACTTACCCATGTAGTTTGGCAAGTAATGACAACAGTGATAATCAAGAGAAATTCAACTATCACAAGGTTAGTTTCAATCCTACGACAATGATTATTATCCTGGGGCTGTTTAACTCTTTTTTTTTTCTTTTTTATTGGGCTTTTGTTGCACCTACTGGAGAACTTCTATAGCAGAGAGCACTGATAGATTTCTTGCAGAGGAAGCATGATTTTTAAAAAAATGATGCAGCCAAGTGGAAAATTGCAGAGATGGTTTCCCTGATCTGGATTTGCTGGAGATGTAGAGGACAACACTGGATTTGCTGGAGATGTAGAGGACAACACTGATTCTGCCTGTCTTCTTTATTGTGAAGGTAGTGATATTAATTGTTATCTAAAGGTTATGTTCAAAGGTCATTGCAACCTTTGAAGTGGAGTAATTAACAATTAACTATCTTTAGTTTAATTTGGATAAGGTTTTATATCATCCACAAGAATAGGAGCACCATCCTTAGGCCTTCGAGGAGTATCCATTTCGCCAAGCCTCATACATTATGGTGTGAGGGCAAGACTTATCCCACTCAAAACCTTTCAACTTCATTAGCAAACCAAAGAACTATTTTATTATTGTCTAAAATTTGAAAAAAAATTAAAAGCTATTTTGTTATGACCTAAAATCTAGAATTTTAATTTAGTCTAAAACCTAGGAAAAAAAATAAAAAACTATATGTACTACTCATTTATGGGCTTTTTCAATTTTGCTTTTCCAAATCACCGTTTGTTCTATTTTTAATTTGATTCAACTTATTTTTTAATTTCTTTTTAAATTTTTTCTATTTATATACGTTATTTCCATAATTTTTTACTATGTCGGTTATAAATTATTAGTTGTATTATAATAGATAGATCTTAATTGAATAGAGCTCAAAAATTAATATTATGAAAATATATGAGGAGTTTAGAGTATTAAATTTGATTTAGTTAAATATAGTAAAAGTTAGTAAAATGATAAGTACTCACTACTCATACATAAATTTTTAATAAAAGTTGTTATATGGATATCAATTTATCAAAATATTGACATGCTCACTTTCCTTTTCACACTATATGGTTATCGTATTGAAGTTATTTATATTTTATTTAAATGAATATTGCTCTAATATTCATGTGATATGAAAGGGGTGCAATCAAACTAATACTGTCAAAGCCAAATTCCCAAGTCAAATTTTGACAGAAAATAATGGAGGGCTCCGAAAACAATTTGACACCGAATAATGCAAAATTTCGATATTGCCTGTAAACTTTTGGAAATAGCTCAAAATCACAATCTTTAATAATGCAAGGCCCCAAAATGTTTTGGTTGGTCCAAAGTTTCGATATTGCCTGTAAAGTTTTCCTTGAAATACAATCTGCAATTCTATTTAAACACAGGAGTTTGTTAGAGGCACTTCACAGAGAAACGATGGCTTCCAAAAGAGAATTTGACGGTATTGAGAGAATGAGAATCACTTGGGATAAGATTGTTAATGAAGAAAAAGAATGGGACGTTTCTGAAAAAATTGAGCCGCATTACACTGAGAGTTGAATGTGAGAAGATACTGGGGAGCTGAATATATGGCCAGAAATTTTCCCTTCTATGTTCAATGTGAGAAATTGTCTATTCATGCCATTAAATTTTTACCCATGCTCCTAGATTTCGTGGTGTTCTATTGTAGGCATTCTTTTTTCCTTAATTGGAATTCCATTGCCCTTTGTGGCTCATTATCTGCTACCATCATAGATTTGTGTTGATGTTATTATTATGGTTAGATCTGTGAGTTTTTGATTAATTTAAGATTATTGATTTGATTATAATTTCTGAATTAAGATTTACCAATTAAAATTAGTTTCTCATTATGCATTTTGTATGAATGTAATTGCATATGTTCAATCTGTATGGTATAGATGGTTAAATGTGATGTACTTCTGCGATCTTATACTGGTATGATCTAGGTGTTGGATCAAATGTGTTTTTAGATTTTCATTAAATTATGAATGTTGCTTGGGGTGTTTTGGATATATTAATGCTTTTGTGCAAGTGTGTAGATTTGTGATTAATTGTCCTTAAGTGACAATTTTTAGAGGGTTGTTTAAGGGTTCAAAAAAAAATCTTTTTCTTTATGTTTTAAATAAAATAAAACCCATATAGTGATAGCCCATGGGTTGGACCTTTCTTTTTAAGTGTTTAAAATATGTTTTTAAAATGTTTAAAGTTTAGAGTTCTTTTTTATTATGATTAGAGGAGATTTTCAGTTTTGGAGGAAGGGTGTTGGAAGGAGACATAGCTGGAAAACAGAAAAATTGTACAACAAGGCTTCCCCTAAGTTGGTGGAAGAAAAGGATATTGAAAAGCTTCTGTTAACAGTGTTTGTAGTTTTTTTTACATAGTGTTTCTAGCTTTTTTTTACACAGTGTTTGTAGCTTTCTGTTTGTTAATTTGTTGGGTGTATGTTTTTCTTTTCTGTTTGTTTTTTTCTTTTATGAAGTATTGGTTGTAGATGTGGTTGAGAATTCCATCTTTGTGTGTTGATTTTATTTTCTTCAATAGACTTTTGGGATGGGTTGTTTAGGGTGTTGATCCACCCAAGTTTGGGGTAGAGAGAGGTGTGGATTTAAGCTGTATTTAGCCATTTTTGCTGAAAGGAGAGATTTTGGACAAACAGTGAAAATCTATATAGGATTATGGTGATATATATATATTTGGTTTTTATATAATCTACTTATAGGTGGACTATCAAAATTTAAGTGCTGCCTCTCTTGGGAAAATTTAATTGATTATGTGATGGCATAAGTGCCATGGTGATACTGGTGGATGAGATTGAAAATAATGGAGTAGTATTATGGTGAGGAGTATGTATTGTGGATGAGGATTGTTTTGGAGCTGAAAATCTATTTTATATTTTATTTTCGAAGAGTCCAT
This sequence comes from Cunninghamia lanceolata, assembly GCA_027924645.1. Lineage (NCBI taxonomy): Eukaryota > Viridiplantae > Streptophyta > Pinopsida > Cupressales > Cupressaceae > Cunninghamia > Cunninghamia lanceolata. The sequence continues at coordinate 637,812 of BSBN01000564.1, read as the reverse complement.
ACTCCCTCATAAGAACTTTTATGGAGAAATGCTCTTTCTATTCACTGATTTAAATTATTCTCCCTCTTTGTCATTTGTAAAAGTCATGTGCTACCTGTATAAACAATAAACTTCTATTTAGAAAAATAATCCTCCTATAGAATTTTGAGTACTTCCATATTGTGTAAAATTTTATATAGGGAGGAAAAGATACAGTTCTAATTTATAAATGACAATCTGCTATATATAGACACATTAAATTAAGAAATTAGATTTACATTCTTTTGTAATGATTTTCAATCAATTCTGTTTATACATAGTCTTCTATCTTTAGAATAAATGTGATGGATTAAGAAATTAGATTTACATTCTTTGGTCAAAATGCAATGGATCCCTCTACACATATTGACATATTTGCTACTTCCCTTTCTTTATGCACAACCTGTGTAAGTGTAAGTGTTGTTCTTGACACATCTATATAAACATATAAAATTATACATACAATGTGTACATAAACACATATTTATACCTAAAAGTATTAATAGAGGCCATTATATATTAGTTCATTTAAATATTTTGTTTATTTTTATAAAAAAATAATAATTGATTAAATTTTTTGTGTTGCTTCCTACCCACAACTTCTCTTATTTTTTAAAAGAAAAGAAAAACTTTTGCTTGGTTCTTTTATTAAATTAATTCCTATTATCTTTTCAATATATCTCTTATATATAGAATGTACCATCACTAAAATATATAAGAAAAAAATGCATGCATGTTATTTGAGACAAATCTACATCTAGAAATATTTAATTATGTGCCAAAAAAATATATAGTTGCAACTAAAAAGTCAAGTAAAGTCAAGTAGAAAAAGTCAAGTAGAGAATTCCTCTTCCCCTGTTTTGTAAATAGCATCCTCTAAGAGAATGAAACTAAGACCCTCTAAAACTCCATTGATTGAGTAGTTAGAGATTTATGAATCCACATTTTCTACAATTTTTGAAACCTACAATCAAACCCTAGCTAAATCTTTATCTCCCTTCCTCTATAGCATCCGCATGCATGTCATCTTTTTGGTGAATCATTAGTTACAATAAAATTAAAGAAAAAATATACAAATACAAAAATATAAAAATAAATAAAAAGATTTGCAGCTAGACAATAAAATAATTAAGAAAATCTTTAGACCACTTTCATTCCAAACTTTCTCATTCTCCAACTTTGACCAAGAAGAAGAAAAATAAAGAAATTTGAGTCTATACATAATCAATTTATATTTATCTCCCTTCCTGTATCTGCATGCATGTCATCTTTTTGGTGAATCATGTAGTTGCAATAAAATAAAATAAAAAATATACAAGTATAAAAATATAAAATTAAATAAAAAGATTTGCAACAACACAATAAAATAATTAAAAAAATCTCTAGACTACTTTCATTTCAAACTTTCTCATTCTCCAACTCTACATGCACATCAATAAGAAAAATAAAGAAGAAATTTGAGTCTGCAAAGAAAATCAATTTAAGAGAAAATGAAATGGTAAATGGGAAGAAAAGCATTTATGATGATTTTAATTATCTTAGAAAGTTTAAAAAAACAATAGTAAGTTGCTTTATTAACTCCTTAAATGTAGCCAACTTGGACTTTTACTTTTAGTGGAGTTAATGTGCTTCATAATTATTTTTAAATTTTAATTGTTTTTTTTAGTATTCATAGTAGGATATGATTAAGATTTAGAAATAAATATTTCTTTAATCTTAATCTTCATTATTAGAATTTATTATTCCATGATTTTTTTTAATTTAAGGTTTTTATTTAATTTTAATGTAGATGAGGTTTTAATTTTATTTGTTATATTCTATTAAAGTAGGAGTAAAGGATTTAATTATTGTTTTAATAGATTTTGTTTATCATCTTAAAATGTCATAGAGGGATGGATTAAAATATATAATTTATTTATAATTAAATCTTTTAATTAAGAAAATCATTTTTTTTTATTTTAAGTTTTATTTTCTTAAATGTTTAAACCTTAGGTGAGACAACCTTATCCCTCAAGAAAGAGTACTTATGGTCAACTTCTCTTGTTGGAAACCTTTAAACTTTTTTAGATAATTTAAAAATAATCTAAACCCTTTTTGACACTTTCAACAAGAGAAGTTGACATCACCCTAGACTAAGTGATGAGCATCCATTGAGTGTTGACATCACAAGATACGATGTCGCAAGGGGATAATTTTGCATGAATGAATTTCCTTTAGGTTGATTCTAAGAAAGTGTCAAAAAGGGTTGCATCATAAACGACCTTGACCTGAACCTCAAGGGTGCATTAATAATGGCCTTGCCTATGTATCCCTTTTTTAGGAATTAGAGGCTTTGTAGTTCGCACACCACTAGTAGAGAGACTTCATCCTCTTAGCTTAGATGGGATTTCTATCCTCTATTTTAAATCACAATCATTAATTGAGCTTATGTTTTCAATTCAATCCATATACAATAGTATGATAACAAATGCATTCTAGTCAAATGTTAGTTCAAATCCAACATCAATGTATGAACACACACAAAACCACATAGTGATCATCTCATGCGTACATCACATTTACATAGGAATTGTTTCAAGCATACATCACATATACACAATAAGACTAGCGCACACTTGCATCACATATACACAATATGAATAGCTCATACACACATCATGATGTAACCAAACTTCACAACATAAAGCTCAACAATATTTTTATTGTAAACAAATAACCAGAAAACTCATAATTATTTTCAAACTCTTGCTCATCCCATTCCATTCTACTACAACTAAAGATAAATATCAAATTTATACAAAAATAAAAAATTACCATTTTTGGCCAATTTTCACAACTTTCTAAAATTAAAATTTTTGGTAACTTCGTATCCTTATTTGTATGACCATGAAAGTTTCCAATTATTTGAAACTTACTAAAAATGACTAATCGTCAACTTTCTAATCTAATTGCAAGTAAATCTAGAAAAATATTTAGAAAAAATAATTAGGAAAATCGCGAATAAAACATTAAAACCTCATTTTGAGGCCCTAGATGATCGGATAAGGTCTTGAAAAAGTGTCAAAATTGGTGACCTACCAAATTTACCAGGCCTATACCGATGATGAAATCCATCAAGAATGAGAAGGTCATTGAACTAATAGGAGCAAAATTTGATAAAAGGACCTTGACAGTGAATGATATAACTAATCTAGGTGTTAGATACACTACTATGGAGATAGAAAATAAAGTCTACTATATAAATAGAGAGGGTTCTACCATTGGTACTGTAATCCACACTACTTATTAGATGGTTAAAGAAGGCATTTAGACTTTGACCTCTATGAGGTCATGAGATAACAACTCTTGGAAAACTTAAGGAGAATGTAAAGGAGACTGAATATCACTTCAAGTACAGTACTTTGAACATTTTCCTTGAATTTTACTTCATGAATTAGCTACCTATTTTTAGAGGAAAGGTCTGACAATGAAATATACATGTTGCAACACAAATTAAAAGTCATATAAGGATTTTCAATGATCGTAATCACTATAAGACTATGTATTGGCGTTTCTTTAAAAACCTACAAACCAGGATGCAAGCAAGAGATATGATCCCAACAAGTATTTTAAGAAGGTATGAAGGAAAAATTATCTTTCTGGTTGATAAGGACTTCACTTACAAGGGAGCAATTGAACATAGAACTGTTTGGATTCCTAGACTGCAATATGAGGTTCAAATGAAGATATTAAAGCCTATGCTGACATTTTTCTCAGCAAAGCCAAGGATACATTTGCTGAGAGGTTTGGAACTTATGATGAAATCATGAACAAGATGCAAAAGAAAAGTGTAGAGGAGCATCTAGGAAATAATATATGTGAATTGAATAAAAAATGGGGTATTTCATCAGAATCAACCTCTGAAGCCCCTGTAGAGGAATCACAACATGGTCCTACTATTGTGCAAACTGCACAAGGACCAAGAAGGTCTAGTAGCTCTACTTATGCTACTATAAATGTACCACATCCTTCCAGATCAACTCAAATTGCCTCAACTAGAAGAAGGGTTGCATCTAAAATTCTGACTCAGATGAAAGTAGGTGAAAAGAAGCAACCAAGGCAAAAATAACCTGCTAAAAGAAAGAATGTCAAGATTGAGGAGGTAGAGGAAAATGAAGAGGAAGAAGGAGAGGAAGGAACATCTCATCAAAAGAAGAAATAAAAGAAGTCTGAGAATACTAATTTACCATTACTTGAATGTGTACCACTTTCATTAGATGCAATTTTTAATGTTATTGTGCATTATGGTATCCTAAAGGATACAACAGACTTATATTTGGATGTGCCACCTGAAGACAGAGCACCATTGAGAAATCCATTGTAAAGTATATGCTCAAATTTAAGGCTACCTTGAATGATATTATTGAGTAGGTTCTAGAAAACCTAGCTAATGTTCTAAGAGAGAGGAGAGAAAAAGTTGTTAAAATGGATGATCACTGGAGGCAAAAAGCTCTTGATAAGGATGGGTCTTCCATGACTCAAGAATGGAAGGATAAAATGGCTTAGATGCAAGCTCAGGAGTGTTGGCAGGAGACACTGTGTGGCTTCATGAGTGTTGTCATTGATGGCAACAAAGTCTTTCCCACACATCCGCAACACATAGTATCTCTATACTGGAAGACAGATTGAAGAGTTTTTTGGTTCGGTGAGCAAGAACATAGCATGCAACAAGCTCTGATAATCAGGTCTGGATCTCTCAGATGGTGTAACTTAGCAAGTTGCGGAGTTGGACAAGTCAAGAGGAGTATCATGACTACTACATTCTAGAGATTGAGCCTTCGGTGATGAATGATTGAAAAGATATGAACATCTAAATGTTGGGTTCTTGACAAACAGAGTAGACTGAGGAAGAACTGACCGGCAGAGCATCAAACCTTAATCTGGATGAGAAATTAATGGTGATCAAGCTATTTGAGGGATCATATATGGTTGGCCGACTTGATTGATGACTTCTATGCCTATGTCTTTGATACGCATCACATATTAAGCATGGATTCAGCTGACAGATCAGTGTTTTGTAAATATCTTGAGTATTCCGGTTGCCGACTAGAAAGATGTTGAAATCCTTGGTGTGGATATATATACCAAATAAATTTTAGTATGAAGGTGTGTGTGTGGTATGATAATGTGCAAGGAAAGGCAGAGATAAGTGTGGAAGTAGTAATACAAGTCCAGTATGTGACAAAGCAACAATACTAAAGTAGAGGAAGAATGAAGTGCATTAGATCAGTATATTGAGCCTAACTGGAACTGAACCTCAGCATATGTGGATGCCTCTCATCAGTTCAAATACCTGGTTACCTTCTATAAACCGTGTAGATAGTGAGTCTCTTGTAGGCAGTGTGCCTCTTGTGAGTAGTGTACTCGGGCAGCGAGCCCTAATTGGCAAGTGCCATTTTTGTACTTCTTATTCTTTTAATAGAGAGTGCAATCTTGGGTTAGTCACCCCATGGTTTTTCCCTTTATAGGGTTTTCCACGTTAAATCCTTGTGTTATGTGTGTTGATTTCATTTCTGCTCTCGTGATTATTTATGCTTATGTGTTTTGATTCTGCTCAAATTATAAAAGGAAAAATAAAGTAAAGTTATAAGAGATAATTGATTCACCCCCCTCTTAGTTATCTACATTGTTTCCAACAATTGGTATCAGAGCCAGGTTCCTCTAAATAGCGCCTAACAACTTGAGGAAGATCTGGGAATCTCAATGGATATGTATGGTATGAAGGAACAACTTCAATCTACCCTAGATGATCTTGAGAAATCTCACTCTGAAGTCAATAACTTGAGAGAAAGACTCAAACAAGCTGATGATTTCATAAATGAGCTAAAAGAAAAACTGAGTATCTCTATTAAAAAGAGAAAGGAACTTCTTCAACAATTAGCAAGTCAAAGTGAAGCCAATGATACTAATGAAGATTTGAATGAGAAAAACAAGCTATGTGAGAAGCTATCAAAAGAGGTCATTATGGTAAGGCATGAAATGGAATCAGGGGTTATGAGATTGACCCAAGAAATTGAAGAGAAAAGAAAAATTGAAGATAATCTAAAACAATCTTTGAAGGAGAAGTCAGAGGACTGCCACAAAATAAACAGAATAATCAGACATCTAGAATCTAATCTTGAAGAAGCTAGAGATAATGAAGAACAACTTGAGAATTAGATAGACACTCTTAAACAAGATCTTGAAACGACAAATGATTACAAAGAAAAATTCAAGATAAGCTCAGCTCAACTTGAAGTTCTTCTTGAAAACCAAAAGAGGGTAGATGACAAGCGTGGTTTGGGTTATGAGAAATATGAAAGCGTTAGATCTGGTCAAAAGAGCTTTGGATTAGGAAATCAAAGAAACAGGCCTAGAAGACCTCCGGTAAGGCAACCAAATGCTCAAAGATATCCATCCTTCAATGGATACTACTACAATAATTCATCCTTCTCCAGACAGTGTTTCAACTGCAATAGGTATGGTTACAATTCTCATGAATGCAAAAATATGCAAATAAACAATTTATTCAATGGTAGATGCTTTGCATACAATAGAATGTGACATATGGCTAATCAATGTAGATCAAGAGAATATCAGTCAAATATGCAAAGAAATGTTGTTTGCTAAAATTGCAATAGATCCGGTCATATTGCCAAATTCTGTAGAAGTAAGAATTAGGATAAAAAGGGTCTGGTGCATCATAACCAAAATCAAGACAAAGGAAAAGGAAAATTGAATGCGGATGAAGTTCAAAGTGAGATGAAAAAGATTTAGGTGAAGAGAAGTATAAAAAATGTTGGGGATGGATCTGCACTAGAATCTAGTGTTGATACTCCTTCCGGAAACTAAATAGATGAGCTCTGGCTCAGGGGGAGTCACAAAGGAAAATAAATTCCCCCAGCCAGTCAATTGGTGCCTAAATTTGGCACATGGAATGTTGCGGATTAAAGGGTTCTCAGAGAAATATCTAAATAACCCTTGGTAAAAATATGAAAGATCCGCAAGGAGTTTTGAAGAGTTTAATCATCCAAGATTGATCTAGTTTGATAGCCATCTGGTAAAAGCATGATTTTCATAGTTAGATCGGGTATGATTCAAAATTGAAATATCTTGATTTGCAGATAAATGACATGATTGGAGGAAAGGAGATACATTGTCAATTATCACTAAAAATAATTCTAAGTGCATCTCAGTGATTCAAAAAGATCTCTCTTAGAACAAGGAAACTGAAATAACTTAAGTGGTGTATTTATTGCAATAGGAAATTAGGGTTTGCGTAGAGATAAAAGGGTTCTTTTATTTCATCATTTGTACATTTACATTCAAGAAGAAGAAAGGAAGAGATCTACATCAAGGTTGTTAAAACCTTCTCAAAGATCAACCGCAGAATCTGATTCAACTAGTGATCTTTTTCGGCTCATATTGTGAAGCCTAGAAGTGTAAAAAGGTATTTCCATTTCTGAATATCTCTCTCTGAATATTTTGCAAAGATGGCTACTCCAATGGTTGTTAATATCACTAATAGGCTGCACCCAAAGTTCAAGAAACACCCCTACAAATCCCTAGAAGTTGATCCCTTAGGTGCCTTTTCTAGCATTCCACATGGGGTTATGCATGTAGAAGATGCTAGGGTGTACATCCACACCAATATTGAGGAATTTGGGGAATCCAAGCCGATGGATATCTATCATGAACATTTAATAGATGAAACTTTTGAACTCAAACCTCAATACAAGGTCCTCCGGGATAAGCATTTTGGACATTGCATCGACTTTCCCTGTTTTGCAGAAGATGAATGGGTCTGGTATGTTCTTAGAAAAATACATGACAAATTCATGTGGTTGATGAAGCCCTTGAAGATAACAAAAGATGCCATTAGGGCAGTAACTAGATTGTACTCATCTGGTGGGTTGTCTGCACTCAAATCTATCAAGAACCAGACAATAAGTGAAGCTACCGGATCAAAGTTTGACAAAAGAGCAATGACAATAGAAGATATCATAGATCTAGATATCAAATTTGCCTCTATGATAATTGGTTATAAAATCTATCATTCCAATAGGGAGAATTCTATGTCTGAAACTGCAATATGTAATGCATATCAGATGCTAAGGGAAAATGTAGATTATGATCTACGCAACCTTCTCTTGAACCAACTGTTAGAAAACTTGCAGAAGATCAAGAAGGACAAGAAGAACTCATTCAAGTATGGTGGCTTAATACTATGTTTGTTCTTTTACTACATGAATGAGCTACTCGGATCAAGTGGTTGGGTATGGCAAAATGACAGACCGATTGCCATACAAATCAGAGACTATATGTATGGGCTTGGTGATGCCAAGGCTCAAAGTATTGCACTCTAGGGATACTTTAAGAACTTCCAAAGTATGATGCAGGCCAGAGAAATAATTCCTCAAAACATAGTTGAAAAATATAAGGATACAATATGCTTCATGGTTGACATTGATCAATGCGTAATGGAAGTAGTTGAGCCCAGAACAGTCTGGATAATGCCAATGGGCTATGAAGTAGATGAGAAAATCTTGGAGCTACATGTTCAACACCTGCTGAGTCAGCCTAAGGACCCTGAGGTAGAAAGGTTTGGAACCGTTCAAGAATTAAGTGTAAAGATACATGTTGAACTGAGACAACCAGAATAAAAAGGAAAGTCAGAAAGGAAGTAGAGGAAATTGCCAAAAAATATGGCATATTAAAAGAGGCAGTTGATTCAAACATAGAGAAAATAGAAAGAGCTGAGAAAGAAAGGCAAGAAGCAGAAAAAGAAAGTGTTCCAGTGCAAGCCTCGTCTTGAACTAGATCCTGCAAGAGCTCTACACCTACCACCTCTAAGAGCTCAAGAGCCTCCAAACTGGAAGCCAAGACATTTGAAAAGGGTGAAAAGAGAATGAAAACGAAGGCCACAAGGTCCTACATAAGCCAAAAGGATGATGAAGAAACAGAGTCTGATGAGGAAGTTAAGAAAATGAAGAAGAAGAAGAAAACATTTGGGGAATCCTCTACCAGCAAAAACAAAGAATTTGAGGTAGAAGAATTTGTTGAAAGGCCCACTCTTTCTATTGATGGTATCATTAAGGCAATGACTATGGATGGGAACTTGGAACTAGTCACAAAATTTTATGATGACTACAGTGATACTGATAAAAGAATTTTAGAGGAAGCTATAGTCAAGTACCTAAACATTTATAATAAAGCATTCATTGAAATCATTTCTCTAATTCCCAAAAGTCTAGAGAAGGTACTTGAACTTAGAAAAGAGAATGCCAAGGAAAAGGATTTAGAGATCTGGGAACAAATTGCAATTCAGCTGTATCCTTCCATTACTCCAAAACAAATGACCATGATCTTTAAGGACTGCAAGGATGAGTTCTGAAGCAAAGAAAGAATGAATAAACTTATGCTTGGAGAGACTGATCAGGTGGAAAAAGAAACAGAAGACATCCTCTGAAATGCCTTCAAGAGATTCAATCTTCCTATTATAAAGGAAATAGATGAAGAACCTTCTACCATGGATGTTTAAGGATTAAATACATCAAAAGAAGAATCTACTGAGAAAAATGTAGAAGAGCCAAAAGAGATAGATGAGGAGAAGTATAAGGACTTGGATTCATCTATTCTAGAAGAGGAAATCCATGAAGAAGTTAACATCTCTCCTTTGGATCCCCCTGCAGACTCAAGTAATATAGGAGGAGGAGAAGAGGAGAAATTGAGTCAAGAAGACGAGTTAAAGGGAAGAGAAGAAGAACAAATAGAGAAGATCCCTGATGACAATTCTAAGGTTGCAAAAGGAAAGAAGACTCAATCTCTGACAAGAGACACTACAGAGGCAGTAAAGAAATTCTTGAACAAAGAAATAGTAAAGATAGATGAACCAAAATTATTCCAAGGACCACTAAATTTTGATTCCCTCTCTCTGGTCCAGACAATGAAGGTAGCATCCTTTGCTCAAGCTAAAGCAAAAGAAAAGATTCTAAAGTCTCACATGGAAGACTGTGAGCTGATAGAGATTGCATCTGGTGTGCTAGAGAAGATCATGCCATCCTTTCAAAAGGATCCTTCGGCCTCTCCATCCGGTAACTTGAAATCTCTAGTTAACTCTGTTAGCACCCATTTTGATTCTTTGGAGAAATCGGTAGAAGAGAAAGTCCAGAAAGAATTTTTGGGAAAGAGATTCACTGAACTACAAGGACTCATAGCTAATGATAGGAGGACCCTGGATATTGGGATAAACAACCTAGAAAATAATCTTAAAGATGGTGGAGAAATGTATAAATTTTGTCTATCCTGGTCTAAAGTGACAGAGGATTATGAAAAGAAGGTGAAAGACTAAGAAGGTAAATTGTCAAGTTTATCTTAGAATTTTGATCCCCTCACCACATCCATAATGAATCAAGAGTGCCAGGCTATTGCTATTATAAATGAAATAAAGAGGCTTGAAAAGGAGAGGAAGAATATAATAAGCAGGATGAGTGAACTTAGAGGGATAATTATCCCTAAGTTAGAGGTCATGCATGAAGTCTTAACTGATGCTCAGACCATAGCTCAGACCAGTGATCCAACATACTTAAGAAGGGCAGAAGCTTATGCATTTTTGTTGAGTGGTCACGTCTTAATTTTGGATAGGATGAAGCAGAGTCGGGCAATAGAATTTGTATAGTTGAAGACCACCTTTGCGGATATACCTAAGTTTATGTAAGTATAACATGCATATATACTTATGCGGCTATGCATAGGTTGATTTTTACAAATTTTGGTGTGCGGATTCTACCCTTTGCCATTGATGTCAAAGGGGGAGTGAGGAGTAGTGAAAAATGTGGAATCCAACTAAAGGGGAGCTCCGGTAAAACAATACATAAGATAGAGCATCCGCTAAGGGGGAGTTTACTATGACACTTAGTCATTTTTCACTAAGTGTTGCCATCAATGCCAAAGGGGGAGATTGTTTGCAAGAGACACTGTGTGGCTTCGTGAGTGTTGTCATTGATGACAACAAAGTCTTTCCCACACATCCACAACACATAGTATGTCTATACCAAAAGACAGATTGAAGAGTGTTTTGGTCCGGTGAGCAAGAACAGAGCATACAGTATGGTCTGACAATTAGGTCTAGATCTCTTAGATAGTGTAACTTAGCAAGTTACGGACTTGGACAAGTCAAGAGGAGTATCATGACTACTACATTCTACAGATTGAGCCTCTGGTGATGAATGATTGAAAAGATATGAACATCTAAGTGTTGGGTTCCTGACAGACAGAGTAGACTGAGGAAGAACTGACCGGCAAAGCATCAGACCTTAATCCAGATGAGAAATTGATGGTGATCAAGCTATTTGAGGGATCATACATGGTTAGCAAACTTGATTGATGAATTCTATGCCTATTTCTTTGATACGCATCACATATTAAGCATGGATTTAGCTGACAGATCAATGTTTTGTAAATATATTGAGTATGCCAAAGTTTTGTATCAATTTTGTTTGAACTGGCCTGCATCTACTAAATGCATAAAATATCAAGCTAACTCTATTGAGTCACAACTAATTCATGCGTTCAAGGTATATGATCCTTTGAAAGATAAAGATGGAACCATTAGGGTCCAAAGAGAAAATATCCATACTCAGTTGAGGTAGCTCTTGGATCAAAGGGAGTAGGTAAAGAATGAAATGGGACAATTCAGAGAAGTTGTGAGCATGAGACTAGCAATTTTGAGTGGCATTCTTGCGGAAGCTGAAAATGTTGCACAAAAAGTGAACATGCTAGCCACTAAGGAGGAAGAAAAAGATTTATACATTCAATTTGAAATTCAACTGCACATCTTATCTTTTGCAAAGAAGAATTGGGACATTACACTTGCCCAATTGAAGGTGATCTATAAGAACATTCTACCTTCCAAGTAAATAGAAAATTCTATGAAGGTAAGACAAATTTTGATGATTTTGAAGATATGCAGAGAATAAGTTAGGAGTAATAAGTGACAGACACTCTTTATATCATCCATGTGTATCTCAAGGAAAATAAAGAACCAATTTTGGCTAACTTTAGTTTTTAAGAGATAGAGAATACTCCTTAAGGGTAGTTGATTAATACAAGGTGATGAGAAATTTTCAGAAATGGGGAGACTGGTTACTTTTTCCAGGACAGAGGAAGATCACTAGTCATTTGCCATTGATGTCAAAGGGGGAGAAATATACGTATATTAGGTCAAGTGTTGCCATCAATGACAAAGGGGGGGATTGTTGCATATGGGTTGTCATTGATGTCAACAGTGGTATTGAGTGTTGCGGTGTGGAGGGTTGTAAGTGATGTCCTTAGAGATATCAAAGCAGATTGCAGTAGTATGAAGACCAATGAAGAATAATAGAATAAGTGATCAGAAGTATTATGAGACAGTCATGTAAAGTAATGAATATATGGTCAAAGGAGCAGACAAAGAAATTTTATCAAAAGAGTTGTGAAGTCAAGGAGATGGATAAATATCGTTTATAACTAGTCATGCCATATCTTCTGAAGTTCATGTGTAAGTCCATATCTTTGATATATTTATGCATGAAGTCAATGATGAGTATAGTTGGATTCATGCTATGGACTTATGATGCTTTCCGCATGATAAAGAAAGATGTAAAAGATTCAAGGAAATTGTCTAAGTGGAATACAAGTTAGGAAAGGTAAGGGCCTATGGATTGTACTAATGGTTGGATATTGAACTTAGTTATTTATGCTTCAAGTTTGAGGTCATAACATGTACCGCATGATGTTTTAGAGATAGAAGTGTGAAGATAGTGTTGAAACATGATAAGTACAGTCATAGGGAGACAAGAGAATGCTCCACACTTCTTCACAAATGAAGATATAATGTTACGGTTTGGAGGACAAGTAGATATGAGTATCAGGTATGCATGTTTCAAGTGTTAACATGTACTGTAGTTGTTTCTCTAGTATCAGTTGTGCGAAGACATGCCTTGGTGCTAAGTGAAGTAAGCAGAGGAAGATAGCTAAGGTTACCATAGTTTAGTACACAAAGATAATTGGGCTTGCAGATTGAGTGATAAGCTCATAAGGCTAGATGGTATGCATTGTTCAAGTTTCAAAAGATTAAGTTCACCGCAAGTAAGATTTTCATTGTTTTATCTTAAGATTGTGTAAGTAGAGGTTATTGAGGACTGGCATTAGAGATCAAGCATTTGCGCCAATAGGAAATATCTAGAAATGATAAAAGAAGTATACATGAATGTTTTACAAGGCATATAATGTTCATTATGTAGTCCTCATGATATAATTTGTCCCCTCTGGTACCTCTTTTGGACGGGAGCTAAAATGTAAGAAAGGGTAAGTGTTTGTTGTGATGACCTGATATATGCTGATGGTTATGTTGTATTTTTTGGAGTGTGCACTAATGTGGAAGAATGTGTCAAGGTAATATAGGACCTAATTATGTCTTGCTCTTGAACCACATTAGAATTAAATCACTTACTACATATGTTTGGGAGCTGACTATTATGGGTTGTACATGTTTCTTGCTACATGTTTCATCTTGGCTAACCAAGGAGAAAATTTTTGAAGCTTGAGGAGGATATAAATGTAAAATCAAAGTTGTTGAGTGATTGATGAATGGTGTGGTGTATGATTCTATTGATAATGAACAAATAAAGTTACTGTAGAAGCAAAATTCATTATGAAATGTGGACAGGATTAGTTTGATGAAATAGGATATTGTTGCGGAGGCAAGTATTGGCAAAGTAATGATGGAGAAGAGTTTCTGAAGTTGTTTGGTTGTGGTGAAGGTTGATATTGTAGTCGTGTAGATGAGAGATTGCTGTACAAAGGCTAAAGTGATTAGCAGTCTATTATGTAAGCTAGATAAGTTGTGTACTACAAATATTGAATAATTATTATGTAGAAATTGTAAGTGTTTAGGGAGTTGCAACTTCCTTTGGGTTTTAGCCCATAAATAATATTGTAATCCTATTTTATTTGCGATACTGGATTTGGATAGTAGATCCAAGCAGCTTGCTCACCGTGGTTTTTCCCTTCTAGGGTTTTGCACGTAAATATGGCGTTATGGATGTGTGATTCTGTATTAATGTGCTTTTCTTGTTTAATTTTTAAAATAGTTTGACTGTAATTTAAAAGAAAAGAATTTGAGTAAGTACTAATTCACACTCCTCCCTCTCAGTACTTCTATGTGTTCAATAGTATGAACATAAAAGAAGAGAAAAAAAAACTAGAAATGAAATGTAGATAGAATGGTGGAGGAAGATGATTTGGAAGATGTTATAATGAGATATAGATTGTTGTCAAATAAAATAGAGGGGGATTCTAGTTTCAAGACACTAGGGTACTCATAGAGACATTGGTACAACCATGCTTATGTCCTGCATAGAGAAAAATAAATTGGAACTTAATAGAAACCAGAGGAACAATAGATGGAATATCTATGTTAATGTTTTTATAAATGAACTAATGCTAAAAAGAAATGGGAAGAAGTGGAGATTCAATCACCACATTTTATGTTGGAGATTACTATTGAAGAAGTAGATTATGTCTATAACCATTAGTTAGAAAATGGTTAAGACTACTTGGGAGATTGCCAAGGAGGCCAAACCCCAAATTTAACCTTTCAACTCAATGATAATCAATAGTATAGGTGTGAGTGATTAGAAAATGTTACTATGGTTAGCATCATATAAAATAGATGTGAGATAGACTATATGATGTTGGAAACAAGGGAAATGGAACTCTAAGGTAAAGTGTCAATGCATGTCGTTAGAAATATTGAATAAGAAATTATAAATGTAAATGGTAAATATGAACAAGATAATTTTTTTTTAATGCAACAATATAAGAGGAGAGGAAGCTATTCTAATTTATTCATAGTGACATTCAAATTATTATCCAAAATGGAAAATAAAATCTAGAGCCAAGTTATGGCTTCGAAGGATATTTCTCAAAATATGTCATTTAAGTTTTAGAGGAGAAATATAGACACCCATAAGGAAAGATCCTCCTTGAATCAAAATAGAATAAGAGGGAGGAATCTTGATAAAAGAAGGAGAGAAGAGAAAGACAAGTGAAGGAGATCAAGAAAGGAACTAATTCATGTGCATCCCTTAAGAAGAATAGGAAGAAGACTTCTTTAGTTTTCATTTGAATTTGTAAAATGTAAACTACATATAAATGGAAATGGTGAAAACCCACAACAATAATGAAAAGATGAATTATTTTAATGGCTTCTTGATAAAAAAATATGAGGCTAGGGGCAACGTATCCCAGTGAGGGTTCAACGACAAGACCCCTAAAAGCCATATTTAATAGTTGGCATGAGTTTTCCACAGTCCATGAAATTTTGTTGAATGTTTTTGGACTTAACTATGTATCCTTTTCTTGACATTTCAAAACACACTCAGTGATCCATCATCAGGAAGAGGAATATAATGACTTGGATTTCAGACTTGGCCGTTTAAAGAAACAAGGGGGGTGTAAGAGTTGGCTATGAAAGTAGCCACCCAAGATATAGGATCTTCATGAAATCACAAGAGAGACCAAATGAGAGAATAATTCTATTCTATAAAATAATGCAAATTATTATTTTAATGTACATGATATGCCTTACTTATAAAGGTAAGGATGAGATGTAGGATGAAGTAGCCATATGACAAGTGTCTTAATCCTATGACATGAGACAACTAGAGGATAAGATGGCAACTAGTTGATAAGATCACATGACAACCTAGAATTATCTAGACTTATCCTAAGTAAACTTAACATGTGAACATGTGTGAATAGGACTAACTAATAACTAGTTAGATAATGTGCATAGTTCACACTATAAAGGGAAGCCCGATCGGTAATAACCATGTTCACGCCAACGCCCCCCCTTAAGTGCAACTTAGGGAGAAGTAGACAAATGCAAAGATGGGTCCTGGCTACTAGACCATGTCAGGTACCCATGTACAAACAATCTCTCACAAATAGAGAAAAGGAGAAAAACCCATAGGAAAACCCCCTCTCCAAAAGAGAGAAAACATGAAAGTGAAAGAAGTGATGGAAGGAAGGACTCAACATGACCCCTCAAGGACTAATTCTATCACAAATATATAGTCAAGTAACTCCCATAGGAGAGAAAGAAAGATATGATAGATCCTTCTACAAAGAAGTAGCTCCTATGCTAATGAATTATTGAAGACATAATACAATCCACTACCTACAAACAACATTTCTCCCCTTAGGAAGAAACAAATCCAATGGTTGATGTAGAAGCAACTCCCACATCATGGATGAAAAGGGAATCCAAATTAATATGTGTTGTCATGTCCCCTTTATAGTAAAAATAACTTGGTGAAATTATTAGTCCATTTCAATTTTCCCATGGGCTAATGTAAATCAAAAGGGGAAATATTTTATTTAATATTTTAATTGTAATCCCACAAATTAAGGATTTATTATTTTCGAGAGCAATTAAATATTAAATATTTTTATTTAATTGCACAAGTGGGGAATTGGGGTTTAATGAGGTGTAATTATAACTCCCAAGATAGAATTTAGAAGATTTTATGACAGATATGACAAGATTCTATGACATGTTGTCATAGTGGGAGTTATTTTCTATTTTTAGAGAAGAATCTTGCATGGGCTATTTTGGTGAGCATCTTTGGAGGGAATTTGTTGGAAATTAAATTATTTTAATTTAATTTGCAAGAGAGGGATGTTTGGATTTGGATCCATTATAAATATGCAAGTATCTTCTTTCACAGGGATTGCTTGATCATTTTTACAACCTAATTTTTGTGTTTGACCACTTGTGCTTGGATTTTCTTTAGTGGACGAAAACCCATTGGAGTTGGAGGCTTGTGGATGAAAACCCATTAGTCTCAAGTGATCATAGGATGAAAACCTTTGGATATAGAGAGTGACTCCATACAGGGATTGCACTGGGCTTCAAAGGATTGTGCAGTTTCAATAGTTTTGTAGTATTGTGTCTGTAGGTTGTTTTGTTGTAGTTTTGGTGATTTCTAGTGTGTTGTGTAGTGTTTCTGTAGTGTTGTGGAGTATTTTTCTTTTCCATGGTCATTTGGTATCCATTCCAAGCATCTAGGAGTGGTTCTTTTCAGTTGGGGTTTGATTTGGTATTGTTTTTGGCAATTTTTAGTAGTGTAGTTTTGCATATTTGTGTAGTTTGCAGTGGATTTTCAGATATTTGTGTTGCAGATTTTTTCTATTGTAATTAGTGTTTCAAACCTGATCATATGTTAATTACATCAGAAAAACCAATAAAAATCAGTTTGTGGTGTTTCTAGCATATTTGGTGTAATTTCTTGTTTGACTAGTTAGCTAGTCTTGATGTTTTTGTTGCAATTTTTAGTGGAGCTTATCAAAATTTATTTTCAGATCTGATTTGATGTTAAAATATCAGTTTGGAACATTACAGTGGTATCAGAGCATGATCTTGCTAGCCTATAGGGTACTAAGTTGTTGATCATGGGAGCATTCTTCAAATCCGTTTTGAGGAGTTTGGAAAATGATGTTTTAGTTTCCACAATATCAATATGTTTTGATGAATATTATATGAAATGTATAATTTTAAAGGCATCCCTCACTTTTTATTAATATGCAGAAATCACTGGGAAAGATTTGCCTAAAGAAGGAGTGGTTCTCAAAACCTATGAAGAGTACCTTTCAGAGGGAAAATTTGAAGTATCATTTGAAGATTATTTCATGAGAAGAAGAAAGGAAGAAGTTAAGATAGAAAATGCTATAAATACCAAAAATAAAGAAGATGCTAAGGAGCATGATACAAAGGAAGGTTCAACAGTCATAATAGCAGAACCAGAAGAGCTAGAAAAGAAGGACATAGAACCAAAAATGGTGATTGTAAAGCATAAAGAAAAATTAGGTTTGCAAGAAATTGAAAGGAAGCAAAGCTTGGAGAAATCCACCATACAATTT
The DNA here is from genome assembly GCA_027924645.1 of Cunninghamia lanceolata. Taxonomy (NCBI): domain Eukaryota; kingdom Viridiplantae; phylum Streptophyta; class Pinopsida; order Cupressales; family Cupressaceae; genus Cunninghamia; species Cunninghamia lanceolata. The sequence continues at coordinate 619,812 of BSBN01000564.1, read as the reverse complement.
GAAGCTAAAAATTGTTTGGAAATATAATATGTTTATTTTAATTCTAATGATTGTACATGTCAAGAAAATATTGATGAAATTGAGGAGGAAAATACATCTCTTGTTATTTGTGAAGAGCCCAAGATGGAGGGACATGCACCAATTCATGCAATATCTTCTGAACTTCCAAATGGTAAGCCATTTTTTGATTTGCAGAGTAGCATTGTGGATGGGTATGAATTTGAGAAGAATATTTTGGTTAGTCCTAATGCAATGGTTTTGAGTCACAAAAATGGAGTTGTTGAGGATATCTCAATGAAGTCTCTTTTGAGCAAATAAGGATGAACATCTTATTTGCAGCCCAAGGTATGCAATTATTTCAGATTTGTCTCCTTCTATGTCACTACAAAATTCTTGTCATCATAGAAAGCATGCTAAACAAGGTGATAGAGTGAGAGATACAACTTGCAGTATAGGGCATGAGGACTCTTTGACTCAAGTCCAAATTTGTGTTTTCATATGGGATACAAGTAATCTCTTGAGGATTAAAGTAGTTGGAGGCATTACTAAGTTCTCCATCTCTTCCATTTGGAATGAAAGGAATTTTATGAGGATTCATATAGGGTTTGTTGTGCTTTCTAATCACCTTATGAAGGATCAATGTTCACATTTTATGGGTCACTTGTGCAATCCAAGTACCACACTTGAAGAAAATATTTTGGGTAATGGTCAAATGGAGATAGGCAAATTGAGATGCTTATCATGGCAATGTGGTAAGGAAAGAAGGTGTCAATTTGATGTTGACAATTATATTACTAAGCATGGCATGGTACTTTTAGGACCAAGCTTCATACAGGTTTTCTACCATTGGATGTATGGAGGAGTTTACAAGAAGGATAAGATTCGAAAAGATGGCCTCATTGTCACTAGCATCAAGAAGGTTGCAAAGTTATCATGCTTGGATCATATCAACGAAACTTCAAACATGAAGGACAATGGAATGCAAGAAGTATTTGATGAGCCAATGAAGGTAACCAACTCTTATCTTATTTTTTTCATTTCAGATTTCTCACATCCTTTTGTGGAAGGGTATGGTGTTTTAAGGGGAGTTGATTGGGCTTTATTAATACAAAGGTGTGGCTTCATTCAAGTCGAGAACATGAAGTTGATAGTTGTAGAAAATGGATTTTCTATTTATGGTAGAAGATTCTAGTATGTTTTAGAGTTTTCTATGGATTGCATTGAGTATTTGTGCTTAACACTTGCTGCACTATGTGTTTATGAGGAGGAGTTCCAAGATGACCCTATTGAAAAATATGCACATGAAATGGATACCTTGTTAGATATAGATGTCAAATTTCAGCTTGCCAAAAATTTCAAATCAGAAACCTATGCAGGAAATATCAATTTGATCATACATGAGCATGAGGAAAATGATGTGAATGATCACATGGTTCTATGGTTGCAGCCTAAGAGTCAAGTGCAAGAAGCCATAGGATGTCACTTCCGATATGAATATGGTAATGGAGCAATCCTGAGCTCTGGTAAGAAACACAATGTACTTTATGTTATTCAATTGCTTCCAAATCCACAAAGAATGGTGTTTAGTAATATGTTCCCAGGATCACCATTAGATAGAAGATTGCAACATGTCATAGAGTTGGAAATTGATTTTCATCAGAAAAATTTGAGGAAGAATGATGTCACATACTTGGGCCATGTCACTAGTGCTCAGGGCATACATGAGGATGCAAGACAAGAAGCATTGGAAGGGATTGAAAAGGTAAACAACTCATGTTATGTAGTTATAATTTCATATTTCTTACAAGAATTGTTTATAGGATGTGATGATTTAGGAAAAGGAGCTGTTTTGGTTATAATGCAAAGGAGAAACTCCATAAAATTTGAAAGCATGAAGCACAAAGATTCAGGAGATAGTCTCAAGTTCTTTTCAAATCCACTTGTCTTGTATGATCAGCAACAAAAATAGAATTTCAGAAGTATACAAATATTTGTGGAGAGATTTTTAGTCCTTTCATGGTTGTCCACCAATCCTACATCAGTCACATTGATGATTATTACGCAGGTTTGCCATTTTTGTAGTTGTTACATCATTTGCATGTTGTTGATTTTAATAAATTTAGTTATGAACAACTGTAGATTGATATGTTTGGAGAAAGTATCCTTGCTTGATGATGTGAGAAGAAGGTATACAATATTAGTGAACACTAATCAATCCATCATAACACTAATTTGGAGAAGATTCAGGGAAGTTGTTCCAGTAGTGCAGTATATGAGTGTTGCTTGCAGGTTTCCAATGAAGTTGTGTGAAGATTTGTGGGTTTTGTGTATTGGGGAATGTGTTTCTATTGTAGATTAATTTCATGCTACTATAGATCATTTAAAATTGTATTTTCCCCACTCATATCAGCTTCAGAAGTTGTGGTTTTCATCTTTTAGTTTGGAGCAAAACAATGTTGGCAATATTGTGTGATTTGGAGTTTTTATTTGACATTCATGGGATTTTTATGTTATGGACATTATAACATGATTATTGCATTGGTGTATATGAAAATGTATGGTAATCCTTGGAATAAGAGTGATGAGTCATAGAAATGGGCTGACAAGTTGGTGCTTGTAGATGGTCTCATTTGGCACAAGGATAGAATCTTTCCAATTTTTTACACTAAAATGAAGCAGAATATTTTGTGGAGGAATCTTGAGGAGGGAGTTCTCAAAAATTCCAAGGAGTACAACATCTTCCATAAAAATATGGCAAATCATGTTATTCTAGTAAGTTTGTTGCAGCCATTGCTTACCTCTTATCAAGATTGGAAAAGTGTTTACATGGACATCATCTTCTATTTTGATGAGTTGTTGTTTGGAGATTCATTTTTTGATGATATGTGGTGTATATGTTGCTGTTATATGATGCTACTTGTTGCTCCTCTACTGAACACTTGCTATTATAAATTAGTCCATGAATCTGAAAGCAACACCTCTTAGGTTGAGGTAAAGTATGGGCCAATTGTTGTGCATTCCTATAATGTATATTTCAGTACTTTGGAGGTAAGAGAAGTAACTATTTCTTAGTTTCATATTTGCTATAATGGAGAGTGCATTGACAGTTGTATTAGTCCTACAAGCAGAAAAAAACATATTTATATCATTAGGAGAAGTTGTAGGAGTTTCAATTTTATCTTATCTCATGCTAGTGCATTTGACAAGTTTACTAAATCTTTGTGGGAATATGTGGATCAGTTGGAGTATGAGAAAGAATGCATCAAATACTTACATATTCAAGAGCTCAGATTGCATAGATATTATTGTTTGATTCATGGCATTGGTAGAAATGAATCTAAATTTTTAGGTTTTCACAGTGTTCTATGGCAAGAATTGCAACATCTCACATGTACAGGATCAAGGCTTTCTATGCAGTATAACATAATTTGGAAGCATCACGGTTTTAATTGCTCGAGGACAAGCAATTTTGATGAGGGGAGATTTGTCATGTCCCCTTTATAGTAAAAATAACTTGGTGAAATTATTAGTCCATTTCTATTTTCCCATGGGCTAATGTAAATCAAAAGGGGAAATATTTTTTTTAATATTTTAATTGTAATCCCGCAAATTAAAGATTTATTATTTTCGAGAGCAATTAAATATTAAATTTTTTTATTTAATTGCATAGGTGGGGGAATGGGGTTTAATGACGTGTATTTATAACTCCCAAGATAGAATTTAGAAGATTTTATGACAGTTATGACAAGATTCTATGACAACATCTATGACAGGTTGTCATAGTAGGAGTTATTTTCTATTTTTAGAGAAGAATCTTGCATGAGCTATTTTGGTGAGCATCTTTAGAGAGAATTTGTTGGAAATTAAATTATTTTAATTTAATTTTAAAGAGAAGGATGTTTGGATTTGGATCCATTATAAATATGCAAGTATCTTCTTTCACGGGGACTGCTTGATCATTTTTACAACCTAATTTTCTTGTTTGAGCACTTGTGCTTGGATTTTCTTTAGTGGATGAAAACCCATTGGAGTTGGAGGCTTGTGGATGAAAACCAATCAATCTCAAGTGATCAGAGGATGAAAAACCTTTGGTTATAGAGAGTGATTCCATATAAGGATCACATTGGGCTTTAAAGGATTGTGCAGTTTCGACAGTTTTACAGTATTGTGTCTGCAGGTTGTTTTGTTGTAGTTTTGGTGATTTCCAGTGTGTTGTGTAGTGTTTCTGTAGTGTTGTGGAGTATTTTTATTTTCCATGGTCATTTGGAATCCATTCCAAGCATCCAGGATTGATTCTTTTCAGTTGGGGTTTGATTTGGCATTATTTTCGATAATTTTCAGTAGTGTAGTTTTGCATAGTTTGTGTAGTTTGCAGTGGATTTTTAGATATTTGTGTTGTAGATATTTTTTCTATTGTAATCAGTGTTTCATACTTGATCATATGTTATTTACATCACAAAAATCAATAAAAATCAGTTTGTGGTGTTTCCAGCATATTTGGCATAATTTCTTGTTTGACTAGTAAGCTAGTCTTGATATTTTTGTTACAATTTTTAGTGCAGCTTATCAAAATTTATTTTCAAATCTGATTTTATGTTATAATATCAGTTTGGAACATTACATGTGTGCCTTAGATTATAACTTTAATGTCTTCATGCTAGAAAATGATGTCTTCTCCAAATCAAGAATGTAATTCTCAATCAAGGAAGTAGAACTAAGAGAGGAAGGATAGTGAATTGTATTTGAAAACATAAAATATGTGATGACATTGTGATCTTCAAAGAGGATAGATAAATCCTCAAATGTGTCCTCCAAATCATCAATGTGAGACTCCACAAACAAAGAAGTAATGCCTGATAAATAGGAATCACAATGAGGTGGATAAGGAAGACTCAAAATGATCCCGCTGCAAAGAATCACTAGAAGATCTCAAAGAATCATCTCTGAACTCTAAAGTAGCAACAGGTGATGGTGGGACAATGATCTCAATAGGAGGAGAAGGAGAAGCAAGAGAAGTCTCTATGTCATCACAACATTCAAGACCTACAAAATATTCAAGCTCCTCTTCTAAATCATCATCATAGGGTACATTATATACATCATCAATGGGTATGAGGCAATCACTAGTAGTATCTTTTGGGAATGAAAAGATATGAGGGTCTCCATATATTTCCCAAATCTTGGTCCAAAGTGTGCATGGGCACTCAGTTTTTGAGATCTCTAAAAAAAATCAGGACTATAGTTGTACAAATCAATCCTATGATATGATCAAATCCAATTTCCCCATATATTTTTCTTATGAGGTGTATCTAGTTTAGGGACGAGTCCATAAAGATATGGAAAAAAGATTGAGCCGCCTACAATGTGTGAGGATGCCTTTTCTTCCAAGACTTATAATTATCCTTTTTCATATTTACCACATAAGGATGAATACAAAATCCCATGATGTCTCCTCAAATGATTAGAAATCAAAACTCACAATATTACCCCCAAGTTTTAATAAAACATGAGAATACCTATAGAAAAAATGATTGTGGGACTTTATAATCATTCCAATTACAATTGCTACAAGAGAAAACAACAAATTGGTCTTTGCTTTTGGTACAATGCAAAACCCAAAATTAGGCTATAACTAAAAGTACAATTTTTGAGTAAAACTAGATCAAACTAATTACGAATCTAGAAAGTACTCTAAAAATTATGCATTTAAAAAAAAATCACCAAAAAATGTTACCATATGAACTTGAACAAAGCCTTTGAAGTTCTAAAAATGGGAACTGCACAACAACAATGATGAAAAATGTAATTTCTAGAAAAAACATGCACTAAAATCAAAATCTAATTCCACCACTATGAAGCCTACAAAACTTTGGATCAAATTAAAAAAAAATTCTTCAGAAAAGGCGCAAAAATGAGCAAGATATGAGCCTTTGAAGTTGGACTTCCAAAACAAAAAATCAATCTGGAAGGGGGTATGAAAATAAAGAAAAAAGTTTTTGCCAAATTTGGTAGAACTACCACCAAATTTGGAGGTATGCTAAATGTGGATGTTCACCCTATAAATAAGAACCTTGTCCAATATTGGAGGTTTGCTAGCTAAATGTAGACCCTTGCTAGTTTTGAAGATTTGCCAAAAATGTCGAAGGCACCAAAAATGGTTGATCTGAGTTGACTAGAAAAAATAATAAAATAATGTTTAAGGCTGAATGGCCTATTCATTGCCCTTGGTACAATCTAAATTTTTTATTGAAAAAAATCTAAATATTTTCTTGAACGCTAAAGTCTTTTAAAAAAAGGGGCAAGCCCTTAGGGGAGAGCCCATAGCTTTGATACCATGTAAGAGTTGCCTATGAAGGTAGCCACCCAAGATTTAGGATCTTTATGAAAGCACAAGAGAGACCAAATGAGAATAAGTCTATTCTATCAAAGAATGCAAATTATTGTTTTAATGTACATGACATGTCTTGCTTATAAAGGTAAGGATGAGATGTAGGATGAAGTAGTCATATGACAATTGTCTTAATCCTATGATGAGACAACTAGAGGATAAGATGCCAACTAGTTGATAAGATCACATGTGTAGGATAATATCCCATGACAACCTAGAATTATCAAGACTTATCCTAAGTAAACTTAACATGTGAACATGTGTGAATAGGACTAACTAATAAGTAGTTAGATATTGTGCCTAGTTCATAGTATAAAGGGAAACTGGATAGGTAATAACCCTATCACACCAGCAGGGGTGGTCAAGGGGAATCAAACATGAAGAAAAGGGGGGTAAGTTGGCAAACAACAACTAGAAATGAGGAAAGGTAGAGGGATGATATTTGTTAAAAAAGTTAAAACAAAATTATAATTAAATATTCATACATAGAATCTAACCTATATTTAATGTATATATTATCTATAAATATAATAAATTAAATACAAAGGCATATATATATATATATATATATATATATATATATATATATATATATATATATATATATATGAAATTGGTTAAAAAATGTAAACAAGAAATTAAATATTACAACCTATGTTATATTTATAACTATAAATATTTCAACCTATATCTAAAAATTAAATATTTAAAAATAATTATTTAAAACTACATATAATAAAATATCACCACCTATAGTTAATATATTATGCTTAAAAATAAATACAAACATATATTAAATTAAAAAAACAAAAAATATATAATATATTTTATATTATATTAAATGCATATATATAATAACTTAAATAGAACATAAATATATATGAAATTAAAAAACATGTAAACCAACAATTAAATAATATATATATATATGTCGAGTGGGTGTGGTCTAGTGGTTAAGACCACTTGGCCCTTATTGTGGAGACCAAGGTTCAAATACCCCCAAAGACATTTTGGCTTCTAAATGGTTATGGCTCTATGTAGGTGACTCTTGGCACTCCAAGGTCCTTAAGTGGAGTGTGTTCAAATTCTGGTGTACTCTGGTCTACACAGCTCAACAAGTCGTGGTAGCAATGGTGTACAATGATGAATCTACCGGTGGCAATTTGTGCCATAAGCGGCATGAGGGTAGACTTAGCAGGGTCGTACCGTTGGTGATCCATGCTATAGTGGTGGTGGCACCACTGGAGTGGGCTAGCCTAAAAATCCATCACTTACCAATCAAATACATACATACATACATACATATATATATATATATATATATATATATATATATATATATATATATATATCAACCTATATTTAAAAAATATTAAATATAATTAAATCTATATAATTAGATATTATAACCTATATAGAAAAAATAAATATTATGCTTAAATACCAATACAAATATTTATTAAATTAAAAAGAACATAAAAATATATAATATATAAAAACTATAAATATATTATAGTTAAATATAATGATATAAGTATATTAAATTATATATATATATATATATATATAATGTCAATACATAAACATGGCTATGTATAAATTATCATTCAAACATGTATGCTTATGACCATTTACACCCACACACATATACAAGCAAGCCTATATTTCTAAATGCATGTAGATAAGTAGGTATTTAAATACATATTAATACAATAAATATAAATATATAAAAAATACATATATGTATGTAGGAAAAAAGGAGAGATGGGTGATCGAACTAAGGTGGTAAGGAAGGAGGCCACAAGGGGAGGGAAAATAGGGGGAAGTAGGGGAAGGCAAGGCATGAAAGAGAGCTCGAATGTAGAGAGGGTAGAGAAGCAGAAGGGGGGAGGGGAAGACTGTGAGGGATGAGGGTCCACATGAAGGGGGGTCAATAAAGGTTTCCAAGCTGGGTTTAGATGCAACCCTTTATCACGATTTAGATTATTAGGGTGACTTCTAATAAATATTACTTCCTTGAGTTTCCTTTTGAAAAATTGTCTTCCTTGACCAAAAATGTGGTATCCTCAAGGAAAATGTGATGTTTAGCATGGTGGGAGTGCTCTTCTACGGCAAATTTTGAAATACGGTCATGTATTATGTCAATGCTATGTTATTTGATCCTAGTGCTAATAGATCGACCTATTTCTCCAATGTATGGCCTTCCACATGAGAAAGTGGCCTTGTAAACTCTTGATTTGAGAAACTTTTGTGTGGGGTCTTTAGAGAAAGGGATAAGTTTTCTAGTAATGTGAAGGGGTTTGAAAGTGTAGGAGAGGCCTTTCTTATAGAGGATTTTGGAGATTTTGTTGGAAAGGCATTCAATATAGGGGAAGGTGGTAACTTGAGGAAAATCAGGAATATCAGGCTTAGGTTTAGAATTAGCAAGATTTTTGGAAAGGCTAAAATCTCTAAAGATGCATTTATTACAGTACTTGTTTAGCTTGAAAACTTGGTGTAGGTGGGAGATCTCTTGGTCAATATGCTCCTTATCATAGATGTGATAGGCATAGGTAGCTAGTATTCTTAGGACGCCAATTTTTTGGTAAGGATGGTGGTGAGACAATGCATGCAAGTAAAGGTTAGTGTATCTAGATTTTCTATTGACATGACAAGCAAGGGAACCATCCTTTTTTTATAGTGATAAGGACATCAAGGAAAGGAAGATGGTTATTAGACTCAAGTTCCTTGGTGAATTGAATGCACTCCACCAAAATATTTAGGTGAGAGTGGAAGCACTCTAATTGGTCCAAACCATGAGGCCAAAAAATATTGGTGTCATTAACATAATGCTTCTACCATTTGGGCTTGAAGGGGACGGAGTTTAGGGATAACTCCTCATAATGCTCCATGTAAAGGTTGGCTACAATAGGGGACAAAGTGGTACCCATGAAAACTCCATTAGATTGTTCGTAGACCATATTTTAAAAAGTAAAAAATGTGGAATGAAGATAAAGTTCAACAAGAGAAGTCATTTCATCATTAGTTTTACATTTAATTACTTCCACTGAGTAATACACAGGGACTTTGGTAAACAAGGACACCACATCAAAACTAATAAGAATCTTATTATCTTCTACCTTTTTGTCTTGTATGAATTCAATAAAATGGCTGGAGTCCTTTATGTAGGAATTTGATTTTCCTAGCACAGAGAAGATCAACTTAGCAAGAAAAGTGGCTAACTTGTAGGTGGGGGAATGGGTGGTGTCAATAATAGGTGTAACAGGTATGCTTGATTTGTGGATTTTTGGGGTGCTATAAATACGTGGGGTGATTTTCTTAGGAGGGACAAGACACTTCGTAGTAAGATCATCAGGAGATGAATGGACAATAGCTAGCTTAACTTTTTTAACTTTTTTATATAGCTAGCTACCTTAAATTTTTTTAATTTTGATAAAATTAAATTTACAACCATTCAAATTATATAGTAAATTCTTCTCTATGTCTCTCTCTCTCTCTCACTTTATCTCTCTTTCTTTATTCCTATATCTCTCTCTATTTTTTATAAAAGTACCGTTTCATGATGCTTTAGTGGAGGTAGATGATCTTGACCAACCCATACCAAGCTCCACTTCTTACATTGTGAAAGTACCATAGCATAATCATTAAATTAGGGTTTTCCATTGTAATGCTTGACCATAGCCTCAAGTCTATCACACAATGAAACACTTTTTACCACTATGTTTATGTAATTAAGCTTAGTTTTATAATCCCATGATGGTCAATGAATTCATGTTTTAGGAAATGTCTTTGCAATTGTCATGGCTGGTAAATGTAAAATATGAAAATAATTATTCATATGAAGATTATGCATGTAAGCATGTTTTCCACTTGAAATTGAAAAGTACTTTGAATCCACAAATTTTAGTTCAACATCATACATAAATAAGGATATGGTTTTCCCATACATAGGGAGAGACAAGGAAAATAAAGAATGAGAGAAAGATAGATATTCTCTTTTCAATTCCATGTGCGGTCCTGTTTGCTTCTTTGATAGGATATTTAATAGATCACTCCAATTTTTTATCCATCAAATGGTTTTCTAGAACTGCATTCACTACAATGATATTTTTAACATACATGAGATGAGATGCCACTAAGTCCATATCCACAAAGGCTTAATATTCGTTGCAAACACAATATTTGCAAGGAATCCCTATTGACTACATTACACAACATCAAGATAATTGTTCCTGCCACTTATGTGTTGCATTCAAGGTACCTCATGCCTAGATTGTGAGCGTAGAGATCTAAATGTTCTTGTCTCCGCTTAATTAGACCCCCTTTTGCTCTACATATTTTTAGAATATACTAGGAGCATTACAAGAAATAAACACAAAGTTTAGGGTGCCGATCTAGACAACAACATTTGTAGTTTAATTTTTTAAATTTTGATAAAATTAAATTTGTAATCATTCAAATTCTATAATAAAATTTAAAAAATTACCTATATAAATAATTAAGTATAAATAGTTGGTACAATTTTGCATCAGTAGAAGAATTTGATTTTGCAATTTTTTGTTTTCAGTTATGGTGGAAGAAAATGATTTAGAAGATGTAGATTGTTGTCAAATATAATAGAGGGGGATTCTAGTCTCAAGACACTAGGGTACTCATAGAGATGTTGGTACAACCATGCTTATGTCCCGCATAGAGAAAAATACATTAGAACTTGATAGAAACTAGAGGAACAATAGATGGATTATCTATGTTAATGTTTTTATAAATAAACTAATGCTGAAAATAAATGGGAAGAAGTGGAGATTCAATCACCACATTTTATGTTGGAGATTATTGTTGAAGTAGTAGATGATGTCTATACCCATGAGTTAGAAAAATGGTTAAGACTACTTGGGAGGTTCCCAAGGTGGCCAAACCCAAAATTTAACCTTTCAACTCAATGATAATCAATAGTATAGGTGTGAGTGCTAAGAAAATGTCACTATGGTTAGAATGATATAAAATAGATGTGAGATACACTATATGATGTTGGAAACAAGGGAAATGGAACTCTAAGGTAATGTGCCAATGCATGTCGTTAGAAATATTGAATAAGAAATTATAAATGTAAATGGTAAGTATGAACAAGATAACTTTTTTTGAATGCAACAATATAAGAGGAGAGGAAGGGCTTCTAAGTTATTCATAGTGATATTCAAATTATTATCCAAAATGGAAAAGAAAATCTAGAGCCAAGAGATGGCTTCAAAGGATCTTTCTCAAAATATGTTATTTAAGTTTTAGAGGAGAAATATAGACACCCATAAGGAAAGATCCTCCTTGAATCAAAATAGACTAAGAGGGAGGAATCTTGAGAAAGGAAGGAGAGAAAAGAAAGACAAGTGAAGGAGATCAAGAAAGGAAATACTTCATGTGCATCTCTCAAGAAGAATAGGAAGAAGACTTCTTTAGTTTTCATTTGAATTTGTAAAATGTAAACTACATATAAATGGAAATGGTGAAAACTGACAAAAATAATGAAAAGATGAATTATTTAAATGGCTTCTTGATAAAAAAATATGCATCCAGGGGTCACGTCCACTAGTGAGGGTTCAATGACAACACCCCTGAAAGCCATATTTTATAGTTGGCATGAGTTTTCCATAGTCCATGAATTTTTTTTGAATGCTTTTGGATTTAATTGTGTATCTTTTTTCATGACATTTTAGAACACACAGTGATTCATCATCAGGAGGAGGAATATAATGACTTGGATTACAGACTTGGCCTTTTAAATAAACAAGGGGGGTGTAAGAGTTGGCTATGAAAGTAGCCACCCAAGATCTAGGATATTCATGAAATCACAAGAGAGACCAAATGAGAGAATAATTCTATTCTATAAAAGAATGCAAATTATTATTTTAATGTACATGATATGCCTTACTTATAAAGGTAAGGATGAGATGTGGGATGAAGTAGCCATATGACAAGTGTCTTAATCCTATGACATGAGACAACTAGAGGATAAGATGGCAACTTGTTCATAAGATCACATGACAACCTAGAATTATCTATACTTATCCTAAGTAAACTTAACATGTGAACATGTGTGAATAGGACTAACTAATAACTAGTTAGATAATGTGCATAGTTCACACTATAAAGGGAAACCTGATAGGTAATAACCATGTTCACGCCAACACCCCCCCTTAAGTGCAACTTAGGGAGAAGTAGACAAATGTAAATATGGGTCCTGGCTACTAGACCATGTTAAGTACCCATGTACATAAAATATCTCACAAACAGATAAAAGGAGAAAAACCCATAGGAAAACCCCCTCTCCAAAAGAGAGAAAACATGAAAGTGAAAGAAGTGATGGAAGGAAGGATTCAACATGACCCCCCAAGGACTACTTCTATCACAAATATATAGTCAAGTAACTCCCATAGGAGAGAAAGAAAGAGATGATAAATCCCTTCCACAAAGAAGTAGCTCCTATGCTAATGAATGCTCGAAGACATAATACAATCCACTACCTGCAAACAACATTTCTCCCCTTGGGAAGAAACAAATCCAATGGTTGATGTAGAAGCAACTCCCACATCATGGATGAAAAGGGAATCCAAATCAATATGTGTGCCTTAGATTATAACTCTAACATCCTCGTGCTAGAAAATGATGTCTTCTCCAAATCAAGAATGTAATTCTCAATCAAGGAAGTAGAAATAGGAGAGGAAGAATAGTGAATTGTATTTTAAAACACAAAATATGTGATGACATAATGATCTTCAAAGAGGACAGATAACCCCTGAAACGTGTCCTCTAAATCATTAATGTGAGACTCCACATACAAAGAAGCAATGTCTGATAAATAGGAATCCCAATGAGGTGGATAAGGAAGATTGAAATGATCTTGCTGCAAAGAATAACTAGAATCTCTCAAAGAATCATCTCTGAACTCTAAAGTAGCAACAGATGATGGTGGGACAATGATCTCAATAAGAGGAGAAGGAGAAGCAAGAGAAGTCTCTATGTCATCACAACAATCAAGACCTGCAAAATATTCAAGCTCCTATTCTAAATCATCATCAAAGGGTACATTATCTACATCATCAATGGGTTTGAGGCAATCACTAGTAGTATCTTTTGGGAATGGAAAGAATGAGGGTTTCCATAGATCTCCCAAATCTTGGTCCAAATTGTTTGTGGGCACTCAAGTTTTGAGATCTCTAAAAAAAATAGCACTATAGTTGTGCCAATCAATCCTATGATATGATCAAATCCAATTTTCCCATATATTTTTCTTATGAGGTGTATCTAGTACAGGGATGAGTCTATAAAGATATGGAGAAAGATTGAGCCACCTACAATGTGTGAGGATGCCTTTTATTCCAAGACTCATAATTATCCTTTTTCATATTTACCACATAAGGATGAATACAAAATCCCATGATGTCTGATTAGAGATCAAAACTCACAATATTACCCCCAAATTTTAATCAAACATGAGAATACCCCTAGAAAAAATGATTGTGGGACATTATAATCATTCCAATTACAATTGCTACAAGATAAAACAACAAAGTGGTCTTTGCTTTTGGTACAATGCAAAACCCAAAATTAGGCTATAATTGAAAGTACAATTTTTGAGTAAAACTAGATCAAACTAATTACGAATTTAGCAAGTACTCAAAAAATTATGTATTTAAAAAAATCACAAAAAAATGTTACCATATGAGCTTGTTCAAACAAATCCTTTAAAGTTCTAAAAATGGGAACTGCACAATAACAATGATGAAAAATACAATTTCTAGAAAAAAACATGCATTGAAATCAAAATCTGATTCCACCAATACGAAGCCTACAAAACTTCGGCCCAAATTTTTGAAAAAAAAAATCTTGAAAAAATGTGCAAAAATGAGCCTCTAAAGTTGGACTTCCAAAACAAAAATCAATCTGGAAGGGGGTGTGAAAAAGAAGAAAAATGTTTCTGCCAAATTTGGTAGGACTACCGCCAAATTTGGAGGTATAGTAAATGTGGATGTTCACCCTATAAATAAGAACCTTCTCCAAAATTGGAGGTTTGCTAGCTAAATGTAGACCCCTGCTAGTTTTGAAGATTTGCCAGAAACTTTACCAAAAATGTCAAAGGCACCAAAAATGGTTGATGTGGGCTGACTGGAAAAAATATTAAAGTATTGTTTAAGGCCAAATGGCCTATTCATTGCTCCTAGTACAGTCTAAATTTTTTATTGAAAAAAATCTAAATATTTTTTTGAACACCAGAGCCTTTTAAAAAAGGGGCAAACCCTTAGGGGAGAGCCCATAGCTTTGATACCATGTAAGAGTTGTCTATGAAGGTAGCCACCCAAGATCTAGGATCTTCATGAAAGCACAAGAGAGACCAAATGAGAATAAGTCTATTCTATCAAAGAATGCAAATTATTATTTTAATGTACATGATATGTCTTGCTTATAAAGGCATGGATGAGATGTAGGATGAAGTGGTCATATGACAAGTGTCTCAATTTTATGACGAGACAGCTAGTGGATAAGATGCCAACTAGTTGATAAGATCACATCCGTAGGATAAGATCCCATGACAACCTAGAATTATCAAGACTTGTCCTAAGTAAACTTAACATGTGAACATGTGTGAATAGGACTAACTAATGACTAGTTAGATAATGTGCCTAGTTCATAGTATAAAGGGAAACTAGATAGGTAATAACCCTATTCACACTAGCAGGGGGTTCAAGGGGAATCAAACATGAAGAAAATGGGGGTAAGTTGGAAAACAACAATTAGAAATGACAAAAAGGTAGAGAGCTGATATTTGTTAAAAAAATTTAAAACAAAATTACAATTAAATATTCATACATAGAATCTAACCTATATTTAATGTATATATTATCTATAAATATAATAAATTAAATACAAAGGCATATATATATGAAATTGGTTAAAAAATGTAAATGAGAAATTAAATATTACAACCTATGTTATATTTATAACTATAAATATTTCAACCTATATCTAAAAATTAAATATTTAAAAAATAATTATTTAAAACTATATATAATAAAATATCACCACCTGTATTTAATATATTATGCTTAAAAATAAATACAAACATATATTAAATTAAAAACTAAAATTATATAATATATATTATATTATACTAAATGCATATGTATAATAACTTAAATAGAACATAAATATATATGAAGTTAAAAACATGTAAACCAACAATTAAACAATACAACTTATATATATTTAACCTATATTAAAAAATATTAAATATAATCTTTCGTGCATGAATTAGACTTCATGTGAGGATTCTCACTGCCCTCCACCTGGTAAACATTTTGGTTCTATTTAAATTTTCTATAAGCATATGTTTTTGACTTTGGATGTAAGGAAAGTATATTTCCCTGCTGTATGGACAAGTCATTGAGGCCTTCATGGCCAATTTTGGTGTCTACTCTGGACCTGAATGGTCATTTTCTAACTTTTTGAGACCCTACATGGTCAGTTAGGGATAGGTTCAAAAAGTATCAACTAGAAGTCTGGTTATAGCAGCCTCTCAATGTAATTTTTTTGAACTTCAATATATATAAAAGAATCTTATTTATGGATTAAAAATATTAAATATTTAATTAAATCTATATATAATTAGACATTATAACCTATATACCTAAAAAATATATTATGCTTAAATACTAATACAAATATTTATTAAATAAAAAAGAACATAAAAATATATAATATATAAAAACTATAAATATATTATAGTTAAATATAATGATATAAGTATATTAAATTAAATAGAATATATATATAGTAATTTGCGATGCCTTCTACTCCTTTGGACCTTCCCGTGTAGGGTGTGCCTAATCCTTCTTCCGCTCTAAGGATCTCTACCAAAAATCAACACTGGCCAAAATATTTAAAACATCTGGAGCTTATGATTGTGCAATATGGTCTGCCCAGCATTGATTCAAGTGTTCACAACATGGTGAAAGAGCCCTCAAACCCTAGCGCGCTAGGCACTTTGGATCCACCCTCACAATCTGCAAGCAACCCATAGTTGAACTTTAAGGTAGCATTAGGCTTTAAGGATTCTCATTGTGCCCCTACTATAGAGCATTCTCCTCGCAAGTTTGGGCGCTAGAGGCCTCCTTTTCCTATTCTCCAAGTAGCTTCTATTCTGGAAATCCGTATGGACAACTTTGTCAATGATAGAGAGGAGTACCTTCAAGATCATGCTCTAATTTGTAGGCTTTTGCAAACTTGGCTGAATTTGTGATCTCTGCATGCCTGGATAAGCGATAACTGGAAAGAATATTTAGAGGAGGAAATTAGCATCTATCCATGTGCAAAAGAGTTTTTCATTCTAGAGTTTGAGTCTTTGAATGATAAGGAATTCATTCTCAACATAGGTTCGATGTCCTTTGCACCAAGCCTTGGTTCCCTTCCTTTGACCCACGATCCGAGACCTTCTCATCTACATTTCTATGGGTGTGATTACCTTATCTCCCCCTACAATTCTAGGAGATTGATTGCTTGAAGGCCATTGCCAATGGTTTGGGAAAATACCACAGCATTTCAAAAGAAACAATCAACTATGAAAGCTCCACATGTGCTCACCTGTGTGTTGAAATGGATCTCTCCAAAGGGCTTCCCACAAAGGTTTCTTTGAAGGTTAGAAATAGAAATTGGAGATAAATTGTAGATTATGAAAAAATAGACTTTAGATGCAGGAAATGTTTTTCTACAGATCATTCAACTTCTCAATGTAGGAAGAAGTTCACTCATGAGATAGCTAATTCTTCAATCAATCAGCCCACATGGTGTGTGGGGGTGGAATCATGACATTATGTCATTCCTCCCAGAATTGAAAATGGTTCAGCTCCCACAAATGAACCTCATGAAGCTGAATCCAAGCCTTGTGCACCAACTTCATTGGATCTTTCACATGGGATCATGAAGGAATGTTGTGCGGATACAGGTAGTTTTGAAGGCTCTATGATCTCAATGAAGAATCCAACCACCCAGCCTAAAAATCTTGAGATCTCTCTAGTAACCCTTGAAGATCCAGAGGTCTTACATAGCAATGCACTCTCAGAAATCAACCATGAGCAGAAATCCCCAGCCATAGAAGAAAAGGAATAGACAGAAGTGAAACAGAGGAAATCTCCACTACCAAAACCAAAGCCTCAAATGGTTTTAGGATCAGGAAAAAAAGGAGTAAATACTCTAAGTATGCTCTTTTGAGAAAGGGAAAATAGTGGGCAAATAGAAGACATCCTTGTTTGGGGGCCTTCTAGATCACAACATGTGTCCTTTTGCTTGCAAAGTTTGTGTCTTGTAGAATAGGGTTTATTTGATAGCACATCTTTGTGTTGTTCTTTGTTGCACCCGTTGTGAAAAGGGCATGCATTTAGTCAAATTTGGATCTTCATTTTATCGAGAGCTTCCCCTTTGGCAATAGTTACCAAATATATATAAATATATATATATATAAATATATATATATATATATATATATATATATATATATATATATATATATATATATATATATATATATATATATATAATCTCAGCACATAAACATGTACATATACATGTCTATGTATAAACTATCATGCAAACATGTATGCCTATGACCATTTACACCCACACACATATACAAGAAAGCCTATATATCTAAAAGCATGTAGATAAGTAGGTATTCAAATACATATGAATACAATAAATATAAATATATAAAAAATACATATATGTATGAAGGAAAAAAAAGGAGAGAAGGGTGAGAGGTGAAGATCAAACTAAGGTGGTAAAGAAGGAGGCCATAAGGGGAGGGAAAATAGGCAGAACTAGGGGAAGGCATGGCATGAAAGAGAGCTCGAATGTAGAGAGGGTAGAGAAGCAGAAGGGGGGAGGGAAAGATTGTGAGGGATGAGGGTCCACATGAAGGGGGGTCAGTAAAGGTTTCCAAGCTGGGTTTAGATGTGACCCTTCATCATGATTAAGATTATTATGGTGACTTCTAATAAATATTACTTCCTTGAGTTTCCTTTTGAAAAATTGTCTTCCTTGACCAAAATGTGGTGTCCTCAAGGAAAATGTGATGTTCAACATGGTGGGAGTGCTCTTCTAGGGTAGATTTTTAGATACGGTCATGTATTATGTCAACGCTATGTTATTTGATCCTAATGCTGATAGATTGACCTGTTTCTCCAATGTATGGCCTTCCACATGAGAAACTAACCTTGTAAACTCCTGATTTGAGAAACTTTTGTGTGGGGTCTTTAGCGAAAGGGATAAGCTTTCTAGTAATGTGAATGGGTTTGAAAGTGTAGGAGAGGCCTTTCTTATGGAGGATTTTGGAGATTTTGTTGGAAAGGCCTTCAATATAGGAGAGGGTGGCAAGTAGAGGAAAATCAGGAATATTAGGCTCAGGTTTAGGATTAGCAAGATTTTTGGCAAGGTTAAAATCTCTAAAGATGCATTTATTATCGTACATGTTCATCTTGAAAACTTGGTGTAGGTGGGAGAGCTCTTGGTAAATATGCTCCTTATCATAGATGTGATAAGCATAGGTCGCTAGTGTTCTTAGGACACCAAATTTTTTTGAAGGATGGTGGTGAGACAATGCATGGAGGTAAAGGTCATTGTATGTGGATTTTCTATTGACATGGAAAGTAAGGAAACTATCCTTTTTTGTAATGGTAAGGCCATGAATGAAAGGAAGATGGTTATTGGACTCAAGTTCCTTGGTGATTTGAATGCACTCCACCAAAATATTTAGGTGAGAGTGGACGCATTCTAACTGGTCCAAGCCATGAGGCTAAAAAATGTTGGTGTCATCAACATAATGCTTCTACCATTTGGGCTTGAGGGGGAAGGAGTTTAGGGCTAACTCCTCAAAATGCTACATGTGAAGGTTGGCTACAATAGGGGACAAAGTGGTACACATGAAAACTCCATTAGACTATTCATAGACCATATTTTAAAAAGTAAAGAATGTGGAATGAAGGTAAAGTTCAACAAGAGAAGTCATTTCATCATTAGTTTTACGTTTAATTAGTTCCATTGAGTCACACACAAGGACTTTGGTAAACAAGGACACCACATCAAAACTAACAAGAATCTTATTATCTTCTACCTTTTTGTCTTGTCTGAGTTCAATAAAATGGGTGGAGTCCTTTATGTAGGAATTCAATTTTCCTAGCACAGAGAAGATCAAATTAGCAAGAAAAGTGGCTAACTTGTAGGTGGGGGAATGGGTGGTGTCAATAATAGGTCTAAAAGGTATTCTTGATTTGCAGATTTTTGGGGTGCTATAAATACGTGGGGTGATTTTCTTAGGAGGGACAAGACACTTCATAGTAAGATCATCAAGAGATGATAGACAATAGCTAGCTTATCTTTTTTAGCTTTTTATATCTAGCTACCTTAAATTATTTTAATTTTGATAAAATTAAATTTACAACCATTCAAATTATATAGGTAAATTCTTCTCTATGTCTCTCTCTCACTTTATCTCTCTTTCTTCATTCCTATATCTCTCTCCATTTTTTTTTGTAAAAGTACCATTTCATGAGGCTCCATTGGAGGTAGATGATCTTGACCAACCCATACCAAGCTCCACTTTTTATTTTGTGAAAGTACCATAGCCTAATCATTAAATTAGGGTTTTCCATTATAATGCTTGACCATAGCCTCAAGTCTATCACACAATGAAATACTTTTTGCCACTATGTTTATGTAATTAAGCTTATTTTTATAATCCCATGATGGTCAATGAATTAATGTTTTAGGAAATGTCTTTGTAATTGTCATGGGTGGTAAATGCAAAATATGAAAATAATTATTCATAAGAAGATTATGCATGTAAGAATGTTTTCTACTTGAAAATGAAAAGTACTTTGAATCCACAAATTTTAGTTCAACATCATACATAAATAAGGATATGGTTTTCCCATACATAGAGAGAGACAGGGAAAATAGAGAATGAGAGAAAGATAGATATTCTCTTTTCAATTTCATGTGCAATCCTGTTTGCTTCTCTTATAGGATATTTAATAGATCACTCCAATTTTTATCTATCAAATGCTTTTCTAGAAATCCATTCACTACAATGACATTTTTAACATACATGAGATGAGATGCCACTAAGCCCATATCCACCAAGGCTTAATATCGATTGCAAACACAATATTTGCAAGGAATCTCTATTGACTACATTACACAACATCAAGATAATTGTTCCTACCACTTATGTGTTGCATGCAAGGTGCCTCCTGTCTAGATTGTGAGTGTAGAGATCTAAATATTCTTGTCTCCTCTTAATTAGACCCCCTTTTTCTCTACATATTTTTAGAATATAGTAGGAGCTTTACAAGAAATAAACACAGAGTTTAGGGTGTTGATCTAGACAACAACATTTGTAGTTTAATTTTTTAAATTTTGATAAAATTAAATTTGTAATAATTCAAATTATATAATAAAATTTAAAAAATTACTTATTTAAATAATTAAGTATAAATAGTTGGTACATTTTTACATTAGTAAAAGAATTTGATTTTGCAATTTTTTGTTTTCAATTATATTAGTTTGCCTATTCAATTGTGTATTTGTGTGTAAATGTAAATTATTTTTGGTTAATTTGGTTTTAACTAACATCTAAATTACAATGTGCTAGAATATTAGGATTTAACATATTATGAGGGATAAAATGTAAGCTTGTAGTTATATACCTTTGTTTTACATTATTTTTAATATATATCATAAATATACAATCATAATTTTCAATTTGATTTTTGGTATCAAATTGCTTCTAAATTGAATCTCATCACTCAATCTATGAACTAGGTCACACACTATGACATATTCCACCTCATCCAAAAATTTAAGGTCAATCTCTCAAGTCAATTTATCCTAAATATACTCATTATTCTATTGATCTAGACACCAACATTTCATTGCTATTGTTGGCGATGAGGATTGCACCCTTATGCAAAGCTGTGACACTCTACAATCCTTCGAAACATGGGGACAAACTCAAGCTATGGGTGACCTATAGTGAGTTTGAACCTCCAGATTGTGGGTTGGTTCCCTTAAAATATTCTATTTGAAACTACAATTTTCTATTTTGGTAAAGGGGAAGAAGGAAACTATATGGAAATAAAACTATAAAATTTGGTGATGCACCTAATAAGGATGGAAAAAATTGCAATCTGGTTCACAATAGAATTTAGAAATCTGACCTACACAATCCAATCTTGGCATAAATATCACAAAAGTGCTTCTAAGGAAGGCTGGAAAAATTGTTCTTTATGAAGGAAAATGACTTTTCACAACATAAAATAACTATTTTTTGTAACACAACCTAAGACCTGTAATATCACTATGCTTAACACTGCAAGTAAGAGTGAGACAATAATTTTAAATGTTTTGATAATTAAACATAGTAAAACTTCATCATATCACCTCATACAATTAGCATCAAATGGAAAGGCAACTACTTGACTCCAAAAAAAAAAGGAAATATTGCATGAAGAACAAAGAAATTGAACCTACAATCTACTGTGATCTCTATAAAACTGTCAAAAATGAGCTACAAAACCTCCTTCTCTTTCAAAGTGTAAAGACCAAACAAGGCAAGAACTCGAAAGATGAGTTACAAAACCTCATCTTTCAATGTGTGGAAGAGAAAAGAATGCAAGAACTAGAAAAAACCAAGTTTTTCTTTACAATATATAGTTTTCTCTCTCCAAGAGGCATGCAAAAATGAAACTATAGCTAACTGCATCTAAAATTAAGTCCTCCAAAGTGTTCCACGAACAAACCAAGAAATCCCTAAAAATAATGGCTCAAACTGCCACAAATTGAGAAAAATAGCTCCAAGTTGGCCCTCTCCATATATTTGACCAAGAAATTGACCAAAATTCCTCAAATCACTTGTCAAATCATGCAAAAAGGCTCCAAATAGTGTCAGTTAACTCAACTCATCAATTTGCATGATTTTGCTTTTGCAAAATTGATGTTAGTAAATAATAAAGTAATTAGAGGATAATTACTCTATTTGTTAGTTACAACTTACACTATTTTTGATTTTACAACTTGTGAAAAATAATAAAGTAATTTGAAGAATATTACTCTATTATTTTCTTACATTGATTTATTTGTAAAATCATGCATGATGAGAATAAAACTCCTTATCTCTCCAATTATATTTAATCAACATGCATCAAAATATATTTTTCACCTTATATCTCCATATGTGCCTCAAGGTCACATGCAAAACTTCATCAAAAAATATGATGATAAGAGCACCTTATCACTCCTTAATACATACAATCATATGCATAAAAAATGATTCACCTTATAACTCCTTATGAACATTCACACCTATGCCAAAAAAGACACCTTACTTCTTCCTTTCTTTCGAATGATTATCATTTTTTGACTTTGTAAAGTTTTAAGGAAAAGGCAAAAGGTGATCATGGTCTCACGGGCCCCATGCAGAATCATTGCTAGGTCTTAAGACTTGACCACGGGTTTGGATATGTTTGCAATGATGTTTGATAAAATAAAGTCAAAAAGATGGGAAAAGACTACCATCAGGATCTTTGGCAAAAAGATTTTGAACCCTTAAAAAAAATTATCGTTTGCTTCTTTCATTTCGTGCCTCAATGTGGCCGCCATGGCGGTCAAGGGTTTGCTTGGTTTCTATTGTTTTTTGCTCTTTCAATGGTGATTCTTGAGTTTTTTTCTTGGCATTTTCCATAGAGTCTGAGAAGGTGAGCAAGTTTTGAGGCTTTCATGGCATCTTTTGGTATTTTTTGCTGCTTTATTTGGTATATTGTGGCCATCGTGTTTTGTTGTGTGTCACTATGTATTTGGCTTTGATATTGACACCTTTCTCTACTCTTTTTTCCTTGTTATTTGTTCTCTGGTATATGAGCATTATCATGACTTCATGAGGAAAAAAGAACTCAGAAGTTACAACTTCTTCAACAGCCATAAAAGTAAGCTATAATCTTTGCTTCTAAACTTGTTTCTTTATGCTTTCTCTTTGCTTCTGTGTTTTGACAATCGAGACACAATGCTTTAAAGAAGACTGTCGACACTCCTTTTGTATTGTTTGTAATATTAAGCAAAAAGGCTCCTGGCCGTGGTCTGTAGGCTCTTTTCATGGCTTCCTTGCATTGAACACTTGTATCTCTATTGCTTTGTTTGAAGCATTCTAAAACCCTAAGGGTTTCAAAAAACTTTTTGCTTTCTTGCCTTTCAATAAAGCATGAAATGAACAATAAGAGGATGTTGAAAACCACTAATTAGATATGGCAAAAATATGTTTATTTCACTATAGGTTGATAAGAGCTTCATTCTTTTTGGGGTTTTTCACCTCTTGATGGAAGACTGTAGGACCTTTATTCTGCTTCTCTAGGTATGCCAAAAAATCTTTTGCTCTTCAAATGTATAACTAACATGTCTATATTATACCGTATGATAGGAGACTTTCAACTTTCGAATCTCTTTAGTTTTACCATTTTGATTTATATGAAGCAGTGGGTTTTTTAAAACACCCATCTGGATATCTATGAAAACCTCACTATATTTGATCAATCTTAGGCTCCCTTTTGTGATGGAAAACTATATACCCTTTTGCATGTACTAAAAATCTGAATACTCCACTTTGTAGACACTGTATTTCTTGGTATATTAGCTGTGACTACTCTTTAATTTTGCCAAACTATACTTCTTGCCAAAAGTACGATTGTAAGGAAAAGAAAAAGGTATTGACCTAGCTAGGGTTCTATTGATTGTGTCTCCTTTTGCATCTATAGAATGTCAATATTCTTGGTATATTGTCCTTCTCCTTACAAAAGTTACCATAGTAAGCATTCCCTTTTGTTGGCTTCCATCCTGTAAGTGTTGTGTGTATGATAGAAATCTTTCCTCCCAGCTCCATGAAAAATGTTGCATATAGATAGAAGTGACCACTCTCTGGATACTTGATTGTATCATGATGACATGTTTATACAGAGTTACTTTAGTCTTTCTTCATTACAAAGTATGAATGTTTGATCTTCTAGATTTATACAATGTGGCATCAAGTCTGAATATCCTGTAGCATATGAATTTCATTTGTCAACTGCTTTCTAAATGTTGAGGCTATCTTGTCTGTGTATGAATCATTCTTATATGACTATCTGCCTATATCTTCTTATTTGACACATGGAATTATAATTGCATTTATCTACACTATATTTCTTTAGCAATCAATCATTCATGGCATTTTGATTGTATCTTGCACAGTCATCATGAAAAATACTTCTAGATTTCAAAGCATCATTTTGTTTGGATATCATCCACCTCAATGGTGAAAACACTTCATGAGAAGCTTTGCATTTTATTCACAACAAAGAGTGGTAAATATTTTTCCTATTTTCATTGGCCTAGACTAGGCTTCCAACTGTTGAAGTGGATGATGTTCAGAGTTGATTGATGCTCCTTTACCTAGATAGATTATGACTATTGTCTCTGTTGGAAAGAGACACTATATGGATTCATGAATGTTGTCATTGATGGAAACAAAGGTTAGCCCACACATCTGCAGGACATAATGAGTCTTTACTGGAAGACAGATTGTAAAGTATTGAGGTCCGATAAGCAGGAACAGAGCAGTCAGTAAGGTCCGACAGATAGGTCCGGATCTCTCAGAGGAAGTATCTTGGTGAAGTGTAGATTTGGGTAAGTCAAGAGGACTACCTTGAGTGATAGAATCCAAGAATTTAGCCTCCAGTGATAGATGAAGAAAAATATATGATCACTTGAGTATCGGGTTCCTAATTGGCAGTGTGACAGAGGAAGAACTGACTGGCAGAACATCAGACATCTTTCCGGATGTGTTGCTGATGATGGAAAAGGTTCTTAAGGCATAAGTTATGTTTGGCTGACATGATTGATGACTTCTACAAGTATATGCTTGATCCGCATTACTTGTTGTGTAAGGATTCAGCCGACAGATCAGAGTTTGTAAACAGATTGACTATTCCGGGTGCTGACTAGAAAGGTGATGAAATCACTTGTGCGGATATATATACAAAATGGATTTAGTTGTGAGAGGTGTTGGTGTTGTTGGATATATGTGAATAAGAGCAGAAGAGCAGAACAGACGTAGTAAGGGAGGTCCGGTATGTGAAAGGAAAGCAGCATAAGAGAAGAGCAAAGATGAAGTGCAGCAGATCAGTGTACTGAGCCTAACAGAACTAAACTCCAGCATATGTAGATGCTCCCAATCAGTTCAAGTATTTTATAACACTCTTTTGCAGACAGTGAGTCTCTTGTAGGAAGTGTGCTCAGGCAGTGAGCCCTAATTGGCAAGTGCCATTTTGTTTTTCCTTATTCTTCTAATAGAGAATAATCTTTGGGTTAATCACCCCGTGGTTTTCTCCCTTAACAGGGTTTCCACGTCAAAAATTTTGTGTCGTGTACTTCCATTTCATGGTTATGTTTGCTTGTTTGAATTAATGCTGCATTGATTAATAAGAAAGTTCAGAAAGTAGAAATAATTAGGATAACTAATTCACCCCCCCTCTCAGTTATCAACAGTCTCATGTGTGACTATTCTATTTGTATCTATTGATGGCATAAGACTATTGTGAAAAATCACACTTCATTAATGATAAAGAAAGTGGAACAATGCCTTATGTTTCTTGTATGTCATTTTGTTCTTTGATCATTGATGAGCTATTGAATATAGCATAATATGAACATGATGTAATAATGCTATTTGTTTGTTCAACTGGATATTTGTGTATAATGGTATCACCTTGATCATGTTGTGCTCGACCCTTGTGGAAGCCACATTTTCTCCACATGCTTTAATGTCTTCAAATCAGCAACATTACTTTTCCTATACTTGTACAGTGAACAAACAAGTTAGCATAAAAACATACCTGATGGAGTTGATCGATTCTCTTCATGATATTCTGATTTATGGAACATGTCTGATTTGATATTTCATATGAAATGCATGGTGTGACAAGTTGATATGTCTACTGATAAAAGCATATGATAACATTAAATATCTGAAAGTCTTACAGGACTTTCGCCAATTTTTTGTAGGTTAAACTGATACAACTAGAGCTGAAGATGAAGACTAAAGACCAACTGTCAACTAGCTCAACAACCTTGTTGCTCAGGCAATGATGGATATTTAGTTTTATCATGTGTTCTTCCTTATTTCTTTTATCATCAGATGTATAGCCTATATATGTCTGCATTGCTTAGTTTAATTACTCCCATGGCTTGTGTGGGACACATTTGTGAAGAGAACTTGTGTCTCAAATTACTACTTGAACCTCTTAGTTGAACCTATGTTTTGAACCTCTTTGTTGAACCTTTCTAGAGTTCATTTGGTAGGTTCAATGAATTTTAGTTCAACTGTTCCTTGGTTCATTGGTCTGAGGATATGCGATGTCGGCATCGCTGTGACGAAGCACTATCGGCAGGACCATGTTGAAGACCATTGGCATCGGTGAGACAAGGGCCGTCGGAATAAGCATCGAAGGTTTGTCCGATGCTGAGTGTCACCCCGATGGAAGCATTCAACCGTCGGCAAGACAAGGCCTATCGGCCAAACTTTGTGGAGTTACTCCGACAGGAGTAGTCACTCCGACGAAGGTTACGGTCGTCGGCAAGACAAGGGCCTATCGGCCAAACTCTGTAGAGTTACTCCGACAGGAGTAGTCACTCCGATGGCGTATGTCTATCGGCAAGAGAATACCCGTCGGCTAAAGGTGTTGGGCTGATGTACTGCGGACATCCTGATGGAAGTCTTATTGGTATCGGTGAGACAAACCTCTGTCGGAGCGAGGGCTAGATCTTTTGCCGATGGAGAATGTCATACCGATGGTAACCTTGGTGATCGGGGAGACAATGCTCATCGGTGGGAGGTGAAGTCTGAGGGCCGATGGGAGTTGTTATGCCGATGAACTTGGAGACTTGGTATTGTCGGCAACAAAATTGCTGACAATACTCTTTCACCTGTTGGCGGTTATAAACTGCAAAGTCTTTTGCGACTTGGTACATGTGGGACTAAACGCCTCACTGAAATGTGAACCGTTGCGACGGTTAGATGGCAGCGACGTATGAGGAATCTGTTCTATCAGTTAGAGCAGAAGTCTGTAACAACTCTTGTTCTTGCAGATTGGAAATAGAATGATATGTCTATAGGTGTCGTTGGTATTATGATGATGAGACTTAAATAAAGGTTCGTTCTGTAAATGTACAGGGAGATGAACTGTGTATGATGTCGAGAATCAAACACCAGAGCAAGAAGCTGAGTTCTTTATTGTAACTGTATATCTTACTGTAATAAAGATTGTTTTCTTGTGGTGGTGGGTTTTTTACCCGTAAGGGTTTTCCCACGTAATTCTGTGTGTCTGTGTTCTAACTATTGTCTATTTTGGTTTCTCTTGTGTATTCATCTGTGTTATTGTAATTTCAAAAGTGACTGGTCTACACTGTCCCCTGGGAATTAACATTAGGGAAGCAGTTTTCCGCACCTGTGCTTTCCTTACAAGTGGTATCAGAGCCTGGCCCGTTGTGTTATCCTTGTCGGTAGTTTGGGTTTTTTGTGTTAATTCTGTTGTGTGGGAGTTCTGTAGAAAGTTATTTTTTAAATTAAATAGAGATGGCAAGTACATCAGACAAAATAGACATTGAGAAATTCAATGGCACAAACTTTGAGTTGTGGAAACTTAAAGTTGAAGACATGTTAGTCTATAGAGATCTTTGGGTTGCTGTGTCTGGAATTCAACCTACAGGCATGAAGCAAGAAGATTGGGAACTGATATGCAGAAAAGCCAAAGGACTGATAAGACTGAGTTTATCTGACTCTGTTCTATTGAATATCCATGAGGAGAAATCTGCAAGTGATTTGTGGAAAAAGTTGAATAATATTTATCAGGGCAAGTCCTTGGTAAATAAACTTTTCCTCAGAAAGAAATTGTATTCTCTGAAGATGGATGAAGGTGCATCTGTAGCAGAACATCTGAGTGCATTCAATACGATTGTTGCTCAGTTGACATCTATAGGTGTAAAAATAGAAGAGGAAGATCGCTGTATGCTTCTGTTATGTTCCTTACCTGACTCGTGGGACCATCTGGTGATGGCTATTGGAAGTACAACAACTACGTTTTCTCAGGAAACTATTGTTGCCTCCTTGTTGTCTGAAGAGATGCGGAGGAAATCTTCTGGAATGGCCAAAGAGGCTCTGTCAGTTCGTGGTAGATCAAAGGAAAGAGGCAAGAAGAAGGACAAGAAGTCTAAGTCCAAATCAGAGGGGAAATCAAAATCTCCTGGCAAGAAGTCCAAGGTGAAGTGCTGGAATTGTGGACAGAAAGGTCATGTCAAGAAAGACTGCAAAGAGGAGAAAAAGAAGAAGAAGAACTTCTCTGACTCTGAGTCTTCACACAGTGATGCTGATGCTTTCATTGCTGCTCTGGCAACACCTACTTCTGAAGATGTTTGGCTGATTGATTCAAGAGCATCCTTTCATATGACATCTCATAGAGAGTGGTTCACGAAGTATGAACCCTATGCTGGTGGCAAGGTGTTCCTGGCTAGTGATTCAACGCTGGAAATTGTTGGCCGAGGTCGAGTCAGAATCCAGTTCCCGGATGGCAGAATAAAGGGAATGAATGAAGTTCTTCATATACCAGGTCTGGCTCGAAATTTACTTTCTGTTAGTAAACTTAATGATGTTGGAGTGCAAGTTACTTTTGTGAATGGTGGCTGTAAGATGACTAGAGGTTCTATTGTTCTGGAAAAAGGTGAACGCATTGGAACTCTGTATAGGTTAGATGCTAAACCAGTGTGCTGTAATAATGTCTCTGCAAAATCTGAAAAGGCTACTATTGTAACACATGACGTAAATTCTATGGAAGTTAAACTTCCTGCAGAGAAAACAATGCTCTGGCATCATAGACTTGGTCACATAGGTGAGAAAGGTTTAAAAACCTTGAAAAACAAAAATCTGGTAGATGGGCTGATTGATTGTAATCTGGAGTTCAATTTCTGCGAACATTGTATATATGGAAAGCAAAACCGTGTTTCATTTTACTCTAGTTCTCATAAATCTTCTGGTGTTCTGGACTATGTGCATTCTGATGTTTTTGGTCCAGTTGATGTTCCTTCTTTATCTAAATCAAGATACTATGTATCGTTCATTGATGATTATTCAAGAAGGGCATTTGTATATTTTTTGAAAAACAAATCAGAAGTGTTCAGTCGATTTAAAGAATTTAAAACTCTTGTGGAAAATCAGACTGGTAGAAAACTAAAATGCTTGAGAACAGATAACGGTGGTGAATATTGCAATGCGGATTTTGATAAGTATTGTGTAGACCATGGAATTAAAAGGCATAAAACTACACCTTATACTCCACAACAGAATGGAGTTGCTGAAAGGTTAAATCGATCGTTGATGGAGAAAGCAAGAAGTATGTTGAGTTATGCTGGTCTTGAACAGAAGTTCTGGGCTGAGGCAGTTGCTACAGCTTGTTACTTGCTGAATCATTCTCCTACATCAGCATTGGTTGATAAGACACCTATGGAAGCATGGTCTGGTAAGAAGCCCTCTCTAAGACATATTCGAGTCTTTGGCTGTGAGGCATATGCTCATATTCCTGAAGTTAAAAGATCTAAGTTGGATAACAAGGCAATTAAATGTATCTTTGTTGGCTATGGAGTCAGTATTAAAGGATACAAGCTTTGGAATCCTGAAACTGAAAAGGTAATCTACAGCAGGAATGTAATTTTCAGAGAGCTGAAACCATTGGTTGTTGATCCTCAGCCAGAAAAGACAGAAGAAAAGAAAGAAAAGAGTGTTGTGAATGTTCCTCTGACTCCTGTAAAAGAGGAACAACAAGCACCAAGTGTAGATGGTTCAGATAAGAGTTCAAGTAGCTCCGAAGATTCTGATCCAGAGCAAGAACCTGAACCTGCACCTCAACCTTTGAGGAGATCTACACGTGAAAGAAGACAACCAAATAGGTATGGATTTTCAGTACCTGATTCAACTTGTGCCTATGCTTTACTTACTAATACTGATGAACCTAGGACTGTGAAAGAAGCTATTAGTGTACCTGATTCAGATTCTTGGTTGGAAGCCATGCATAGTGAAATGACATCATTGGAGAAGAATGGAACCTGGGATCTGGTGCCCTTGCCTGAAGGAAGAAAACCTGTAGGCTGTAAGTGGGTATTTAAGAAGAAATATGGTCCAGATGGTAGTATTGAGAAGTACAAGGCAAGACTGGTTGCTAAGGGGTATTCCCAAAAGGAAGGTATTGATTATGGAGAAATCTTTTCTCCTGTAGCTAAGTTGACATCCATTAGATTTCTGTTGTCACTTGCAGCAGCATATGATTTTGAAATTGAGCAGATGGATGTGACAACAGCGTTTCTTCATGGAGACCTTGAAGAAGAAATTTATATGTCTCAGCCAGAGTATTTTGTGGAAAAAGGTAAAGAACATCTGGTATGCAAACTTAAAAAGTCTCTTTATGGTTTGAAACAGTCTCCCAGAATGTGGTATCAAAAGTTTGATACGTATGTTTTATCCTTGGGGTATGTGAGATCTAAATCTGATCATTGTGTCTATTATAAAACTGAAGGTGACCAGATTCTTATAATTGCACTATATGTGGATGACATGTTGTTCATTGGCAATGGTAAGGGGATGATCTCAGAATTAAAATCTCAGTTGTCCTTGAAATTTGAAATGAAAAATCTGGGGGCAGCAAAGTACATTCTGGGAATGGAGATCAAAAGGGACAGATCTAAGAGAAAAATTTGGCTCAGCCAGAGGAAGTATATTACCAATGTTCTTGATAAGTTTCATATGTCTGATTCTAAACAGTTAGTTGTTCCAGTTTTGCAGGGAACGAAATTATCTGTTGAAGATTGTCCAGAATCTTCAAATGAAATTGATGACATGAAGAGAGTACCTTATGCAAGTGCTGTTGGCAGTTTAATGTATGCAATGGTCTGTACCAGACCAGACATTGCCCAAGCAGTGGAAGTTTTGAGCCGATTTATGGCGAATCCAGGCAGATCACATTGGGATGCTGTGAAAAGAGTTATGAGGTATTTGAAGGGAACTTCTGACTATGCTATTTGTTATCATGGAAACTCAGAAGGGTCTAAGAGATCTATCAGTATTCAGGGATATGTTGATTCTGATTGGGCAGGGGACATTGACAGTCGGAGATCCACCAGTGGATACGTGTTCATGTTACATGGTGGTGCTATCAGTTGGATGAGCAAGCGACAGGCTGTAGTCGCTTTGTCCACAACAGAGGCAGAGTACATGGCAGCCACTCGTGCATGCCAAGAAGCTGTTTGGTTGAAAAGGTTGTGTTCTGATGTTGGTTTTAATGTAGGGCAAATACAAATTCATTGTGACAGTCAAAGTGCCATATGTTTGGCAAAGAATCCTACATTTCATGCTAGGACAAAACATATTGATGTCCAATATCACTTTGTTCGTGATATGGTGGAAGACAGGAAGGTGAAGCTGGAAAAGGTTGACACTTTGGAAAATGTTGCTGATGCCTTAACTAAACCAGTGAACACAGCCAAGTTCAAATGGTGCTCAGATGAAATGGGTCTTCGGGCCCATAGTTCTCAATAATCAAATGAGGACTAAGAGGTAGCAGTAATGTCTTCGACAAGTGGGAGATTGAAGAGAACTTGTGTCTCAAATTACTACTTGAACCTCTTAGTTGAACCTATGTTTTGAACCTCTTTGTTGAACCTTTCTAGAGTTCATTTGGTAGGTTCAATGAATTTTAGTTCAACTGTTCCTTGGTTCATTGGTCTGAGGATATGCGATGTCGGCATCGCTGTGACGAAGCACTATCGGCAGGACCATGTTGAAGACCATTGGCATCGGTGAGACAAGGGCCGTCGGAATAAGCATCGAAGGTTTGTCCGATGCTGAGTGTCACCCCGATGGAAGCATTCAACCGTCGGCAAGACAAGGCCTATCGGCCAAACTTTGTGGAGTTACTCCGACAGGAGTAGTCACTCCGACGAAGGTTACGGTCGTCGGCAAGACAAGGGCCTATCGGCCAAACTCTGTAGAGTTACTCCGACAGGAGTAGTCACTCCGATGGCGTATGTCTATCGGCAAGAGAATACCCGTCGGCTAAAGGTGTTGGGCTGATGTACTGCGGACATCCTGATGGAAGTCTTATTGGTATCGGTGAGACAAACCTCTGTCGGAGCGAGGGCTAGATCTTTTGCCGATGGAGAATGTCATACCGATGGTAACCTTGGTGATCGGGGAGACAATGCTCATCGGTGGGAGGTGAAGTCTGAGGGCCGATGGGAGTTGTTATGCCGATGAACTTGGAGACTTGGTATTGTCGGCAACAAAATTGCTGACAATACTCTTTCGCCTGTTGGCGGTTATAAACTGCAAAGTCTTTTGCGACTTGGTACATGTGGGACTAAACGCCTCACTGAAATGTGAACCGTTGCGACGGTTAGATGGCAGCGACGTATGAGGAATCTGTTCTATCAGTTAGAGCAAAAGTCTGTAACGACTCTTGTTCTTGCAGATTGGAAATAGAATGATATGTCTATAGGTGTCGTTGGTATTATGATGATGAGACTTAAATAAAGGTTTGTTCTGTAAATGTACAGGGAGATGAACTGTGTATGATGTCGAGAATCAAACACCAGAGCAAGAAGCTGAGTTCTTTATTGTAACTGTATATCTTACTGTAATAAAGATTGTTTTCTTGTGGTGGTGGGTTTTTTACCCGTAAGGGTTTTCCCACGTAATTCTGTGTGTCTGTGTTCTAACTATTGTCTATTTTGGTTTCTCTTGTGTATTCATCTGTGTTATTGTAATTTCAAAAGTGACTGGTCTACACTGTCCCCTGGGAATTAACATTAGGGAAGCAGTTTTCCGCACCTGTGCTTTCCTTACAATTTGAACACCTCTTTTAAACATGATCAATTAATTTATCTTATGCACTTGATGTATGTATGTTTCTTTTTCAATCAATGCATAGGATAAAGTAACAGATACTGAATTGCATGTTCCAAATATGACATGAAATAATAGTTCAAATAAATATCTTTCTCTCCTTCTTTCAAATATGATCAACTAAATAATCAATTTGTCTTCTAACTCCTAAAAGATAAAACTATGTTAGATCAACTATATTTCTTGAGTCTTTGATTTCTTGACATTCTGATTCACTTGTCATGATGATTCATCAGTCCTGATTGGACTGATGGGTTATCGTGACAACTGAAAATCTATCTCTTCTTTTTTAAGACATCAATTGTTCATTAAATGCAATAACTTAAAAATTTTCTTTTATTCTTCCTGAAACAACTACACTTAGGTCTAGCTAAATTTAGTGTGAACATAATTTACTAATAGGTATAGCATAGGAAAAGAGCATATACAAATCAAGTGTTGTTAAAATTGTTCTTAAGATATATAGTATATTTTTTAAGTCTAAATTTAGGCACAACATCACTACATTCAAATTATTGCATCTACATTCTTTGTGTGATGTGTTTAAAAGGATACACCTATAAAGAAAACAATCTTATCCTCAAAAGTTGGCTGCAAAAAGCACATCAAAAGGGTAAATTGGTTGAGGTGGAAGACGTGCAGAATTTTCCAAAAGAAAGACTTGGTGAAATGATTAATTCAATTGGAAATGGGATAGAGGGGAGGCGTTCCTCTATTTTCTATGAATTTCCACATATTTTGAATTATGTAAGGCATGCAATGAATTCAAATGTAACTTGATAGTATAATGAAACCTTCATTTTGTACTAATCTAGACTTCAATAGGCTATAAATTCCCTATTTTTCATAGCCAAGTTCCCACCCAAATTGAAGAGGATACTAAAAAAATTATTGAAAATCACAGACATTATTCAAATTTGTTTGCACAATCAACATGGGACCAATTTTAAGTATGGATGTTGTCAATTGTAGACCCATATGACATTCTGGTAAAAAATTATTTGTTTTGTACTTGCCTCCACTTAAATAGATTAGTAATTTCTTATTTTTTAGTCATGTTCCCCCAAATTGAAGAGGATAGAAAAAACAAGTATTGAAAATTATGGACATTATTTTGATTGTAAGGAGCAAAGTTGTATTCACAATCAACATGGCACTAATTGTAGGCTTGCATGTTACCAATTACGATACTAGGGTTATTAGTTTGATTAGTCATGCTAACCATGGTTGATTCAAAGGTGGAATCTTACACATTGAGGGTTATATTTATTTTTTTGGATTGTTCACTTCTCATGAGGGGTGTCAAAATTAGCTTAGGTTTCGTTGAAATGACAAGTGGTTTATACAGTGAAATTTTTCTATAAATATAAACCTTGGCACAATCTTTTGATATCATTTGGATTGTATTGTAGGATTTTAGTTTAGGCCTAAGTATCAACATATTATTAAATTGTTATCACATGGGCTACAACATTCATAATGATATTGGTTCATTAGAGTTAGATATTACAACCCATTGGTAAAGCCTTTTAAATAGTTCCCATCCCTAGAATTTGCATCGTACACCTCTAGATCCATTGGTAGACACTGATGATGAAACTCCTAACTAGGGCCATGTAATGCAAGAACATAGTCCTGATGTCTAGATTAGTACAAAATGAAGGTTTAATTATTTTTTCAAGTTACACGTGAATACATTGAATGCCTTACATAATTCACAATCTATGGAAATTCATAGGATAGAGGAATTCTTCCACCTATTATCAGATCAAAACCTCCAATTTAATTAATCATTTCATCAACTCTTTATTTTGTCAAATTCTATACATCTTCCACCTCACTCAATTTACTTGAGAGAGAGAGACAAAGAGAGAGAGAGAGAGAGGGTGAGAGAGAGGAAGAAAGAAGGGGAGATAGAGACAAAGGGATAGAGAGAGAGAGATAAAGACCAAGAGATTTATAGACAAATGGATAGATAGAAAGGGAGACAAAGAGAGATAAAGAAAATACCTATTAAATGTAGGTGTCAAGATGTGAAATATGAGGCTTGTGATAAAAAAACATATCAACTTCAAATAATATGCATAGGCGATAACTAATGGAATGCAAGTGACCCAAGTGTGGTGCATGAATAAGAATCTAGAAAGAAGATGCATGCAAATAAAGGCTACATAGCAAACATGAAAGTTACAAATTTCAAGTGGCAACTAAGCACAACACTCAAATCTTGAAATCTATTAAGATTATGCAAATTGATTTGTGATACTCAAGAGAACAAAAGAATGAAATGGACCAAAGGGATACAAGACAATCATCATTCACTTAAAGACATAGCAATTGAATATCCACAACTCTTAGACATACCTGTTGCACAACAAAGTGTGATTGCTTGTTGCTATTTTATTATGGCCTAAAATGTTTAAAAAAAACTAAAACATTTATGTAGATTTACGTTATATAATGCACTTGGCAAATTTGTATTTCTTTGCCACTTTTGCAATTTGGCTTTTCCAAATAACCTTTGCTTTTGGGCATTTCTTTTTAATTTGATTTGATTTCATTTTTTTTTATTTCTTTTACATTTTTTTCTATTTATATCACATGTTATTTATAATATTTTTTACTATGTGAGCTATAAATTATTAGTTGTATTAGGGTAATGTCTGATGCACATTTGACCATCTTTATTAATTAATTGAAATTCAAAATCATGTTGTATTCTAAATTTCAATTAATTAATAAATACAATCAAATGTGCATAGATAAGATACAATATATCAACTTTATATTTAAAAAAACTTAAATTTACACAATTTTAATGAATTTATGTATTCTGTATTTAATAATTGTGACTAGGGAAATGGTAACTATTTTTTTTATGGGGGATTTGATCTAGATTTGTTGGAGATCCAAAGGACATCTGGTCAGAAGTGGTGTAGGAGCACCCAATCTACAAGAGCCTCCATGAGGCATTAGATGTCTTAGAGTTTGTTGTTGTGTTTTCAAGGAAGTCCTAAATGGCCATTAAATGTAATAAGGTCTGAATTGACCATGCTTGCTATTTTTAGATAGTTTGTTAGACAGCTGTTAAGTTGGTTAGGCGGTTACAACTCCCAGCCACTGGGAATCATTTTCTGTACTACCCCGTGAGGCGATAAATATGTAAGATCTGATCGATCTCAAAATAGTGTGATTGATAGGAGAACAATAATAGATCAGAAAGATTGTAATTCCATTCTATGAAGGAATAAAAGCAGTTTGTGTTCTCGTGCAATCGCAATGGATATCGTTCGGGGTCATTCCACTGGTGGATTTCTTTGAATCAGTGGAATGACCTCTGTGTTGTTAGATTTCTTTTTGTTTAGTAGGGTTTTGTGATTTCTGTGTGTGTGTGTTGTTTGGTTAAAATGGTTGCAGGAGAAATCAAGCATTTTATGCGTATGGTGAGTATCCGTCATTTGTATGTCGAAGATATTTTATGTATATCCTGCATTTGTATGTGAGACTGGCTGTAGAAAGTCAAAGTAATCTATGTTGACGGCATCGGAGTGATAAGAGCTGTCGGGTGGTTGATGTTGTGTGAAGATGACAATAGAAGTCTGACTAATCGTGTTGTATCGAGGTAACAATTGGTTAGTCCCACCGATGATTAAGCAATGTGTGTGCGGAGAAGGGTTATCGGTGTAAAGAGGTGTATCGGCGAAGGAGAATAAAGTTGTGCCGATAGTAGGTGCATCGGTGTAAATATTATCATCAGAGGATGGGAGGAAAGTTTGGCCGAAGAAGTGAGTCTGGCGGATGGTGGAGCCCAGCATTGGTAGTATCGGGGAGACGAAAGAGATCGGCAGAGGAAATAAAGGTGATGCCGACGGGAGGATGTGTTGCTGATGGTAAAGTCAATGCATATTTCGGTGAGACATTGGGGATATCTTGCCGATATAAACCGTAATACCTATTTTTGTGGGTTTTAATGGGTTTTCACCCTATTTGTAAGCTTCTACTATGTGGCTCTACATCAAATTGGTATCAGAGCTCAACAAAAGGTCTAGGTTGTTTGTGTGTTGATTCTATCACTAAGAAGGCAGGTGAAGAACTGAAGGAAAGATTGTGTTGGTGACCATTATTTTGTTTGCTAAGTTGTTTGGTTGTAGGTGCTTGGTCTATCTAGCTTCAGAAGGATGTTTTCTGAGGTTGTGTGTGTGGGCAGACAAGATGAGGTCTATCATGACCATTCTCCAATAGAGATTAGGCTGGATAAGGGTGCAGAGAGAAACCACTGAGGAGAGAGTGGTAGGTGCATCACCAGAATCTGCTGTTGGGTGAGATGAATGGTTTGGTGTTGTGAAGTAGTGAGAGAGATGGATACCTAGCTGAAGAAGCACTTGATGTTGCAGCCTGAAGAGTACTCCATTGATGGGAGTAGAGGGAGCCTAAAGAAGCTCTAAAGTTGATAGTTTGATTTGTTGGTTGGTTGGTCACCATCCCTATTAGTCTGAAGATTAGAAGATTGAAGCTGAGAAGATTGAAGATAAAGTCAGTCAAACTCCATTGATAGGAGTCACAGTTGGAGGGTAAAGAGGAACCATCGAAGTCATCAAGTCAGGGTTGAAGACATGCTGAAGTTGTTTGCAGCAGACCTCATAACTCTTGGGACAAGAGTTTTTTCAACTTGGGGAGTATGGTGCAGGAGCACCCAATCTACAGGAGCCTCCATGAGGCATTAGATGTATTAGAGTTTGTTGTTGTGTTTTCAAGGAAGTCCTAAATGGACATTAAATGTAATAAGGTCTGAATTGACCATGCTTGCTATTTTTAGATAGTTTGTTAGACAGCTGTTAAGTTGGTTAGGCGGTTACAACTCCCAGCCGCTGGGAGTCATTTTCTGTACTACCCCGTGAGGGGATAAATATGTAAGATCTGATCGATCTCAAAATAGTGTGATCGGTAGGAGAACAGTAATAGATCAGAAAGATTGTAATACCATTCTGTGAAGGATAAAAGTAGTTTGTGTTCTGGTGCAACCACAGTGGATATCGTTCAGGATCATTCCACTGGTGGATTTCTTTGAAATCAGTGGAATGACCTCTGTGTTATTAGATTTCTTTCTATTCAGTAGGGTTTTGTGATTTCTCTGTGTGTTGTTCGGTTAAAATGGTTGCAGGGAGGAATTGTTCATTTTATGCATATGGTGAGTATCTGTCATTTGTATGTCGAAGATATTTTATGTATACCTTACATTTGTATGTGAGACCGGTTGTAGAAAGTCAAAGTAATGTATGTCGACGGCATCAGAGTGATAAGAGCTATCAGGTGGTTGATGTTGTGTGAAGTCGACAATAGAAGTCTCACCGATCGTGTTGTATTAGGGTAACAATTGGTTAGTCCCACCGATGATTAAGCAATGTGTGTGCGAAGAAGGGTTATCGGTGTAAGGAGGTGTCGGCGAAGGAGAATAAAGTTGTGCTGATTGGTGTAAATATTATCATCGAAGGATGGGAGGAAAGTTTGGCCGAAGAAGTGAGTCTGGCCGACGGTGGAGCCTAGCATTGGTAGTATCGGGGAGACAAAAGAGATCGGCAAAGGAAATAAAGGTGATGCCGACGGGAGGATGTGTTGCCGATGGTAAAGTGAATGCATATTTCGGTGAGACATTAGAGATATCTTGCCGATATGAACCGTAATAGCTATTTTTGTGGGTTTTAATGGGTTTTCACCCTATTTGTAAGCTTCTACTGTGTGGCTCTGCATTAGGAAGGTCACCTGCAATGTTGTAGGAGTGTTAGAGTCTTCTCATGATCTCGTTGAGAGATATGAGTCTGATTATGTTTTTCTTCTTTATTGTGAAGGTAGTGATATTTATTGTTAGCCAAAGGTTATGTTCAGAGATCATTGCGACCTTTGAAGTGGAGTAATTAACAATTAACTATCCTTACTTTAATTTGGACCATTCCTCCCCCCTTAAGAGGCAATGGGCCCCATTGCATCAATCTTCTGTAACAAGTGTTGTTCAATGTGCTCCTTGGGAAACCGCTTGCCTTGACGAGGTAAGTGGCCTTCTTGAACCATAGTATAGAGAGGAATTGATTGTTGTTTTAGTGTCTTCACAAGAACATGGATAATATTGTCATTGGTAAATGGAATAGTAGTCTTAGGATTCAAGTCAAAAGTCTAAATATGCTTGAGGGGGTTGTGTGGCCCAGATTGAAGAGGATGAAGTTTCCTATTAGGTCTCAAAAAGCACTCCTAAAGCCAAACTTTGTCATCAACCAAAAAGTGATGAGACATACGATATTGGTCATGCCACTTTTGAATTAATGCTTAAGTTGGTTGCTTGATCTTGACAATCTATAAAACTAATTTTCTACACAACAAACCATTTGGAAACGACATTTTTGAGGTTAAGTCAACTAAATGTTTGGTGTGACAGTGTAATGCAACCTCTATTGGTGAGGTGGATACATTCTAATAATTTATCGATGTCTGATCCATCAACTTTTGTTGGATGGTGGTGGTGACTAGTTTGGTAGGAGTGTTGGCTATGACTGACCTTGCCTCCGCAAGTTTAATTATTACCATTGATACAAGAGCTCTAGTTGGATCAATCAAAAGTGTGCCTTGTTTTGTATTAAATAGATATGCATATTCAGGAAAATATTCTTCCTTAATGTATTCCACAAAATCTCCCCATGTGGGGCTTTCATCTAAATCGGGAGTTCTCTGGGTGCCCACTTATTCTCCTATGATTGTTTCATATGGCGTTCATCTTTTAGGAGGGTGAAGGTTACCTTCTCACCATCAGAGAATTTATTCACAAAAAAGTGGTTTTCTATTTAAATTGATAATCAATCATCTATAATGTCTACATCAATTTTTCCTTCAAAGTTTGGGATATCAAAATTCACTTGTACTTTGAAAGGAGTGTGACCTTTGAATAGAATTTCTATTTTGTTTGGTTGTTGATTTCCTCTAGTTTGTTGGAGCAACTGTGAAAATTTGCTTATCATTTCCTCATGTTATTTTCTTAAAGCGTCTTTGACCATCACTTTTAAGGTATCAAATGAATCTCCATGTTCTTCTACCGTTTTTGGTTGTGTGTGTCTTGAAGGAAGATAGTATGAAGGATTTCATGTTTCTAAACCCAATTTTTGATAGCCAAACCTCGTACGATGTGACATACAAGGGTGAAAGAGGCTCTAGTATCAATTAATTTTGTATATGTTTCTCTATTGTGCTGAGAAAGGCAAAAGCAATTTGTGTTACTCTTGCTGCTTTGTCGTTGCTTATTAAGCTTTAGTTAAAAGAATCGATGATAACTCACGAGTAATCGACACCTGGTAGGTTCAATGATCCTATCTGAATCAAATTGCTGATTTGTTTCTTGTACTTTGCTATACAACCATAGTTTGTGAATGACACAACACGAAAATATTGTTATACTCTATTCTAGAACTGTTTTCACTTTGAAAGCCCTGTAAATATGTAACTTAAACCTAGAAAAAAGCATTCAACACAAACACGTTGGA
Source organism: Cunninghamia lanceolata (assembly GCA_027924645.1). Lineage (NCBI taxonomy): Eukaryota > Viridiplantae > Streptophyta > Pinopsida > Cupressales > Cupressaceae > Cunninghamia > Cunninghamia lanceolata. The sequence goes on along the minus strand of BSBN01000564.1, from coordinate 578,834 downwards.
AAACTAGCTTTTACTTCTAACACTAGAAAAATCCCTTCTAGGGTTCGTTGTCTTCTGCAGATGATGGAAACTTTTCCTTCTTTTACAATCTGAGTTCTGTATGTAGTTTGGCAAGTAATGACAACAGTGATAATTGGGAGAAATTCAACTATGACAAGGTGGGGTCGTTTAACTTTGTTTTTTTATTTTTTTATTGGGCTTTTGTTGTACCTACTTCTGGAGAACTTCTACAGAACTTCTACAGCAGAGAGCACTGATAGATTTCTTGAAGAGGAAGCATGATTTGTGAAAAAATGATGCAGCCAAGTGGAAAATTGCAGAGATGGTTTCTGGATTTACTGGAGATCTAGAGGACAACATATGTTGTAGGAGTGTTGGAGTCTTCTGACAATCTCCCTAAGAGATAAGTCTGATTTTGCCTATCTTCTTTATTGTGAAGGTAGTGATATTAATTGTTATCTAAAGGTTACGTTCAAAGGTCATTGCGACCTTCGAAGTGGAGTAATTAACAATTAACTATCTTTAGTTTAATTTGGATAAGGTTTTATATCATCCACAAGAATAGGAGCCCCGAGGAGTATCCATTTCGCCAAGCCTCATCCCTTATGGTGTGAGGGCAAGACTTATCCCATTCAAAACCATTCAACTTCATCAACAAACCAAAGAACTATTTTATTATTGTCTAAAATTTGAAAAAAATTTAAAAGCAATTTTGTTATGACCTAAAATCTAGAATTTTAATTTAGTCTAAAACTTAGGATAAAAAATAAAAAATTATATGTACTACTTTATGGGCTTTTTCAATTTTGCTTTTCCAAATCACCACTTGTTCTATTTTTAATTTGATTCAACTTATTTTTTAATTTCTTTTTAAATTTTTTATATTTATATATGTTATTTCCATAATTTTTTACTATGTCGGTTATAAATTATTAGTTGTATTATAATAAATAGATCTTAAATGAATAGAGCTCAAAAATTAATATTATGAAAGCATGTGAAGAGTTTAGAGTATTAAATTTGATTTAGTTAAATATAGTAAAAGTTCGTAAAACGATAAGTACTCACTACTCAGTACATAAATTTTTAATAAAAGTCGTTATATGGATATCAATTTGTCAAAATATTGACACGCTCACTTTCCTTTTCACACTATATGGTTATGGTATTGAAGTTCTTTATATTTTATTTAAATGAATATTGCTCTAATATTCATGTGATATGAAGGGGTGCAATCAAACTAATACTGTCAAAGCCAAGTTCCCAAGTCAAATTTTGACAGAAATAATGGAGGGCTCCAAAAACAATTTGACACCGAATAATGCAAAATTTCGATATTGCCTGTAAACTTCTGGAAATAGCTCAAAATCACAATCTTTAATAATGCAAGGCCCCAAAATGTTTTAGTTGGTCCAAAGTTTCGATATTGCCTGTAAAGTTTTCCTTGAAATACAATCTGCAATTCTATTTAAACACAGGAGTTTGTTAGAGGCACTTCACAGAGAAACGATGGCTTCCAAAAGAGAATTTGACGGTATTGAGAGAATGAGAATCAATTGGGATAAGATTGTTAATGAAGAAAAAGAATGGGACGTTTCTGAAAAAAGTAAGCCGCATTACACGGACTGGCTGAAACTTGGAATTGGGCCATACACAGAGGATGGCTCGAAGAAAGTTATAGATGGCAAGGGCAAGCGCAAGCTCAAGGGCAAAGTGAAGAAAGATGATTGGCTCACACTTGGAATTGGCTCATCCATAGAAGATGGATCAACCAAGTCATATGGTGTGCATTTGGCCAAGGGTGCAAAGAAGAAAGATGAGAGTTGAATGTGAGAAGATACTGGGGAGCTGAATATATGGCCAGAAATTTTCCCTTCTATGTTCAATGTGAGAAATTGTCTATTCATGCCATTAAAATTTTACCCATGCTCCTAGATTTCGTGGTGTTCTATTGTAGGCATTCTTTTTTCCTTAATTGGAATTCCATTGCCCTTTGCGGCTCATTATATTCTGCTACCATCATAGATTTGTGTTGATGTTATTATTATGGTTAGATCTGTGAGTTTTGGATTAATTTAAGATTATTGATTTGATTATAATTTCTGAATTAAGATTTACCAATTAAAATTAGTTTCTCATTATGCATTTTGTATGAATGTAATTGTATATGTTCAATCTGTATGGTATAGATGGTTAAATGTGATGTACTTCTGGGATCTTATATTGGTATGATCTAGGTGTTGGATCAAATGTGTTTTTAGATTTTCATTAAATTATGAATGTTGCTTCAGTTGTTTTGGATTTATTAATGCTTCTATGCAAGTGTATAGATTGAATTCCATGACTGTGGGGATGTGATTAATTGTCCTTAAGTGACAATTTTCAGAGGGTTGTTTAAGGGGTCAAAAAAAAATCTTTTTCTTTATGTTTTAAATAAAATAAAACCCATATAGTGATAGTCCATGGGTTGGACCTTTCTTTTTAAGTGTTTAAAATATGTTTTTAAAATGTTTAAAGTTTAGAGTTCTTTTTTATTATGATTAGAGGAGATTTTCAGTTTTGGTGGAAGGGTTTTGGAAGGAGACATAGCTGGAAAACAGAAAATTGTACAACAAGGCTTCCCCTAAGTTGGTGGAAGAAAGAGATATTGAAAAGCTTTACCCAGTGTTTGTAGCTTTTTTACACGGTGTTTTTCTTTTTTGTTTGTTAATTTGTTGGGTGTATGTTTTTCTTTTCTATTGGGTGTATGTTTTTCTTTTCTGTTCGGTGTATGTTTTTATTTTCTGTTTGTTAATTTGTTGGGTGTATGTTTTTCTTTTCTGTTCGGTGTATGTTTTTCTTTTCTGAAGTATTGGTTGTAGATGTGGTTGAGAATTCCATCTTTGTGTGTTGATTTTATTTTCTTCAATAGGCTTTTGGGATGGGTTGTTTAGGTTGTTGATCCACCCAAGTTTGGGGTAGAGAGAGATGTGGATTTAAGCTATATTTAGCCATTTTTGCTGAAAGGAGAGATTTTGGACAAACAGTGAAAATCTATATAGGATTATGGTGATATATATATATATATATATATATATATATATATATATATATATATATATTTGGTTTTTATATAATCTACTTATAGGTGGACACTGCCTCTCTTGGGAAAATTTATTTGATTATGTGATGGCATAAGTGCCATGGTGATACTGGTGGATGAGATTGAAAATAATGGAGTAGTATTATGGTGAGGAGTATGTGTTGTGGATGAGGATTGTTCTGGAGCTGAAAATCTATTTTATATTTTATTTTCCCAGAGTCCATACTCCCTCATAAGAACTTTTATGGAGAAATGCTCTTTCTATTCACTGATTTAAATTATTCTCCCTCTTTGTCATTTGTAAAAGTCATGTGCTACCTGTATAAACAATAAACTTCTATTTAGAAAAATAATCCTCCTATAGAATTTTGAGTACTTCCATTCATTGAGTACTTCCATATTGTGTAAAATTTTATATAGGGAGGAAAAGATACAGTTCTAATTTATAAATGACAATCTCTTATATAGACACATTAAATTAAGAAATTAGATTTACATTCTTTTGTAATGATTTTCAACCAAATCTATTTATACATAGTCTTCTATCTCTAGAATAAATGTGATGGATTACAAAATTAGATTTACATTCTTTGGTCACGTGAAAAAAGTTCTAGCTCCTACAATCTAAAAAAAATCTTTTTCAACCAATTATGTTTATACATAATCTTTTTGTATATCTATAGGATAAATGCAATGGGTCCCTCTACACATATTGACATATTTGTTGTAACTCTAAATTTAAAATACTTCCCTTTCTTTATGCACAACTTGTGTAAGTGTAAGTGTTATTCTTGACACATCTATATAAACATATAAAATTATACATACAATGTGTACATAAAAACATATTTATACCTAAAAGATCAATTATTTTACAAATTAATAGAGGCCATTATATATTAGTTCATTTAAATATTTTGTTTATATTTATAAAAAAATAATAATAGATTAAATTTTTTGTGTTGCTTCCTACCCACAACTTCTCTTATTTTTTAAAAGAAAAGAAAAACTTTTGCTTGGTTCTTTTATTAAATTAATCCCTATTATCTTTTCAATATATCTCTTATATATAGAATGCACCATCACTAAAATATATAAGAAAAAAATGCATGCATGTTATTTGAGACAAATCTACATCTAGAAATATTTAATTATGTGCCAAAAAAATATACAATTGCAACAAAAATGTCAAGTAGAAAAAGTCAAGTAGAGAATTCCTCTTCCCCTGTCTTGTAAAATACCATCCTCTAAGAGAATCAAACTAAGACCCTCTAAAACTTCATTGATTGAGTAGTTAGAGATTTCTGAATCCACATTTTCTACAATCTTTGAAACCTACAATCAAACCCTAGCTAAATCTTTATCTGCCTTCCTCTATAGCATCCGCATGCATGTCATCTTTTTGGTGAATCATTAGTTGCAATAAAGTTAAAGAAAAAATATACAAATACAAAAATAGAAAAATAAATAAAAAGATTTACAGCTAGACAATAAAATAATTAAGAAAATCTTTAGACCACTTTCATTCCAAACTTTCTCATTCTCCAACTCTGACCAAGAAGAAGAAAAATAAAGAAATTTGAGTCTATACAAAATCAATTTATATTTATCTCCCTTCTTGTATCTGCATGTCGTCTTTTTGGTGAATCATGTAGTTGCAATAAAATTAAATAAAAAATATACAAGTATAAAAATATAAAATTAAATAAAAAGATTTGCAACAAGACAATAAAATAATTAAAAAAATCTCTAGACTACTTTCATTTCAAACTTTCTCATTCTCCAACTCTACATGCACATCGATAAGAAAAATAAAGAACAAATTTGAGTCTGCAAAGAAAATCAATTTAAGAGAAAATAAAATGGTAAATTGGAACAAAAGCATTTATGATGATTTTAATTATCTTAGAAAGTTTAAAAAAACAATAGTAACTTGCTTTATTAACTCCTTAAATGTAGCCAACTTGGACTTTTACTTTTAGTGGAGTTAATGTGCTTCATAATTATTTTAAAATTTTAATTGTTTTTTTAGTATTCATAGTAGGATATATGATTAAGATTTAGAAATAAATATTTCTTTAATCTTAATCTTCATTATTAGAATTTATTATTCCATGATTTTTTTTAATTTAAGGGTTTTATTTAATTTTAATGTAGATGAGGTTTTAATTTTATTTGTTATATTCTATTAAAGTAGGAGTAAAGGATTTAATTATTGCTTTAATAGATTTTGTTTATCATCTTAAAATGTCATAGAGGGATGGATTAAAATATATAATTTATTTATAATTAAATCTTTTAATTAAGAAAATCATTTTTTTTAATTTTAAGTTTTATTTTCTTAAATGTTTAAACCTTAGGTGAGACAACCTTATCCCTCAAGAAAGAGTACTTATGGTCAACTTCTCTTGTTGGAAACCTTTAAACTTTTTTAGATAATTTAAAAATAATCTAAACCCTTTTTGACACTTTCAACAAGAGAAGTTGACATCACCCTAGACTAAGTGATGAGCATCCATTGAGTGTTGACATCACGAGATACGATGTCGCAAGGGTATAATTTTGCATGAATGAATTTCCTTTAGGTTGATTCTAAGAAAGTGTCAAAAAGGGTTGCATCATAAACGAACTTGACCTAAACCTCAAGGGTGCATTAATAATGGCCTTGCATTAATAATGGCCTTGCCTATGTATCCCTTTTTAAGGAATTAGAGGCTTTGTAGTTCGCACACCACTAGTAGAGAGACTTCATCCTCTTAGCTTAGATGGGATTTCTATCCTCTATTTTAAATCACAATCATTAATTGAGCTTATGTTTTCAATTCAATCCATATACAATAGTATGATAACAAATACATTCTAGTCAAATGTTAGTTCAAAGCCAACATAAATGTATGAACACACACAAAACCACATAGTGATCAACTCATGCATACATCACATTTACATAGGAATTGTTTCAAGCATACATCACATATACACAATAAGACTAGCGCACACTTGCATCATATATACACAATATGAATAGCTCATACACACATCATGATGTAACCAAACTTCACATCATAAAGCTCAACAATATTTTTATTGCAAACAAATAACCAGAAAACTCATAATTATTTTCAAACTCCTACTCATCCCATTCCATTCTACTACAACTAAAGATAAATATCAAATTTATACAAAAATGAAAAATTACCATTTTTGGCCAATTTTCACAACTTTCTAAAATTGCCATTTTTGGTAACTTCGTATCCTTATCTGTATGACCATGAAAGTTTCCAATTATTTGAAACTTACTAAAAATGACTAATCGTCAACTTTCTAATCTAATTGCAAGTAAATCTAGGAAAATATTTAGAAAAAATAACTAGGAAAATCTCAAAAAAAACATTAAAACCTCATTTTGAGGCCTTAGATGATCGGATAAGGTCCCAAAAAAAGTGTCAAAATTGGTGACCTACCAAATTCACCAGGCCTATACCGATGATGAAATCCATCAAGAATGACAAGGTCATTGAACTAATAGGAGTAAAATTTGATAAAAGGACCTTGATAGTGAATGATATAACTAATCTAGGTGTTAGATACACTAATATGGAGATAGAAAATAAAGTCTACTATATAAATAGAGAGGGTTCTACCATTGGTACTGTAATCCACACTACTTATTAGATGGTTAAAGAAGGCATTTAGACTTTGACCTCTATGAGGTCATGAGATAACAACTCTTGGAAAACTTAAGGAGAACAAAGGAGACTGAATATCACTTCAAGTACAGTACTTTGATCATTTTCCTTGAATTTTACTTCATGAATTAGCTACCTATTTTTAGAGGAAAGATCTGACAATGAAATATACCTGTTGCAACACAAATTAAAAGTCATATAAGGAGTTTCAATGATCGTAATCACTATAAGACTATGTATTGGGGTTTCTTTAAAAGCCTACAAACCAGGATGCAAGCAAGAGATAGGATCCCAATAAGTATTTTAAGAAGGTATGAAGGAAAAATTATCTTTCTGGTTGATAAGGACTTCACTTACAAGGAAGCAATTGAACGTAGAACTGTTTGGATTCCTAGACTGCAATATGAGGTTCAAATGAAGATATTAAAGCCTATGCTGACATTTTTCTCAGCAAACCCAAGGATACATTTGCTGAGAGGTTTGGAACATATGATGAAATCATGAACAAGATGCAAAAGAAAAGTGTAGAGGAGCATCTAGAAAATAATATATGTGAATTAAATAAAAAATGGGGTATTTCATCAGAATCAACCTTTGAAGCCCCTATAGAGGAATCACAACATGGTCCTACTATTGTGCAAACTACACAAGGACCAAGAAGGTCTAGTAGGTCTACTTATGCTACTATAAATGTACCACATCCTTCCAGATAAACTCAGATTGCCTCAACTAGAAGAAGGGTTGTATCTAAAATTCTGACTCAGATGAAAGTAGGTGAAAAGAAGCAACCAAGGAAAAAATAACCTGCTAAAAGAAAGAATGTCAAGATTGAGGAGGTAGAGGAAAATGAAGAGGAAGAAGGAGAGGAAGGAACATCTCATCAAAAGAAGAAATAAAAGATGTTTGAGAATACTAATCCACCATTACTTGAATGTGTACCACTTCATTAGATGCAATTTTTAATGTTATTGTGCATTATGGTATCCTAAAGGATACAACAGACTTATATTTGGATGTGCCACTTGAAGACAGAGCACCATTGAGAAATCCATTGTAATGTATATGCTCAAGTTTAATACTACCTTGAATGATATTATTGAGTAGGTTCCAGAAAACCTAGCTAATATTCTAAGAGAGAGGAGAGAAAAAGTTGTTAAAATGGATGATCACTGGAGGCAAAAAGCTCTTGATAAGGATGGGTCTTCCATGACTCAAGAATGGGAGGATAAAATGGCTCAGATGCAAGCTCAGGAGTGTTGGCAAGAGACACTATGTGGCTTCATAAGTGTTGTCATTGATGGCAACAAAGTCTTTCCCACACATCCGCAACACATAGTATCTCTATACCGGAAGACAGATTGAAGAGTTTTTTGGTTCGGTGAGCAAGAACATAGCATGCAACAAGGTCTAACAATCAGGTCTGGATCTCTCAGATGGTGTAACTTAGCAAGTTGTGGAGTTGGACAAGTCAAGAGGAGTATCATGACTACTACATTCTAGAGATTGAGCCTTCGGTGATGAATGATTGAAAAGATATGAACATCTAAATGTTGGGTTCTTGACAGATAGAGTAGATTGAGGAAGAACTGACCAGCAGAGCATCATACCTTAATCTGGATCAGAAATTAATGGTGATCAAGATATTTGAGGGATCATATATGGTTGGCTGACTTGATTGATGACTTCTATGCCTATGTCTTTGATACGCATCACATATTAAGCATGGATTTAGCTGACAGATCAGTGTTTTATAAATATCTTGAGTATTCTGGTTGCCCACTAGAAAGATGTTGAAATTCTTGGTGTGGATATATATACCAGATAAATTTTAGTATAAAGGTGTGTGTGTGGTATGATAATGTGCATGGAAAGGTAGAGATAAGTGTGGAAGCAGTAATACAAGTGTAGTATGTGACAAAACAACAATACTAAAGCAGAGGAAGAATGAAGTGCATTAGATTAGTATATTGAGCCTAACCGGAACTGAACCTCAACATATGTGGATGCCTCTCATCAGTTCAAATACCTGGTTACCTTCTATAAACCTTGTAGATAGTGAGTCTCTTGTAGGCAGTGTGCCTCTTGTGAGTAGTGTACTCAGGTAGTGAGCCCTAATTGGCAAGTGTCATTTTTGTACTTCTTATTCTTTTAATAGAGAATGCAATCTTGGGTTAGTCACCCCATGGTTTTTCCCTTTACAAGGTTTTCCACGTTAAATCCTTGTGTTATGTGTGTTGATTTCATTTCTGCTCTCATGATTATTTATGCTTATGTGTTTTGAGGCTATTCAAATTATAAAAGGAAAAATAAAGTAAAGTTATAAGAGATAATTGATTCACCCCCCCTCTCAGTTATCTACATTGTTTCCAACAATTGGTATCAGAGCCAAGTTCCTCTAAACAGTGCCTAACATCTTGAGGAAGATCTAGGAATCTCAATGGATATCTATGGTATGAAGGAACAACTTCAGTCTACCCTAGATGATCTTGAGAAATCTCACTCTGAAGTCAATAACTTGAGAGAAAATTAGGGGTTATGAGATTCACCCAAGAAATTGAAGAGAAAAGAAAAATTGAAGATAATCTAAAACAATCTCTGAAGGATAAGTCAGAGGACTGCCACAAAATAGACAGAATAATCAGACATCTAGAATCTGATCTTTAAGAAGCTAGAGATAATGAAGAACAACTTGAGAATTAGATAGACACTCTTAAACAAGATCTTCAAACAACAAATGAATACAAAGAAAAATTCAAGATAAGCTCAGCTCAACTTGAATTTCTTCTTGAAAGCCAAAAGAGGGTAGATGACAAGCGTGGTTTGGGTTATGAGAAATGTGAAAGCATCAGATCTAGTAAGAAGAGCTCTAGATTAGGAAATCAAAGAAACAAGCCTAGAAGACCTCTGGTAAGGCAACCAAATGCTCAAAGATATCCATCCTTCAATGGATACTACTACAATTGCAACAACTTTGGTCATAAAGAAACTCATTGCAAAAGAGGAATAAATCAGAATAATTCATCCTTCTCCAGATAGTGTTTCAACTGCAATAGGTATGGTCACAATTCTCATGAATGCAAAAATATGCAAATAAACAATTCATTCAATGGTAGATGCTTTGCATACAATAGAATGTGACATATGGCTAATCAATGTAGATCAAGATGATATCAGTCAAATATGCAAAGAAATGTTGTTTGCTACAATTGCAATAGATCCGGTCATATTGCCAAATTCTGTAGAAGTAAGAATCAGGATAAAAAGGGTCTAGTGCATCATAACCAAAATCAAGACAAAGGAAAAGGAAAAGTGAATGCGGATGAAGTTCAAAGCGAGATGAAAAAGATTTAGGTGAAGAGAAGTACAAAAATTGTTGGGGATGGATCCGCACTAGAATCTGGTGTTGATACTCCTTCTGGAAACTAAATAGATGAGCTCTGGCTCAGGGGGAGTCATAAAAGAAAATAAATTCCCCCAGCCAGTCAATTGGTTCCTAAATTTGGCACATGGAATGTTGCGGATTAAAGGGTTCTTAGAGAAATATCTAAATAACCCTTGGTAAAAATATGAAAGATCCGCAAGGAGTTTTAAAGAGTTTAATCATCCAAGATTGATCCAGTTTGATAGCCATCTGGTAAAAGCATGATTTTCACAGTTAGATCCAGTATGATTCAAAATTGAAATATCTTGATCTGCGGATAAATGACATGATTGGAGGAAAGGAGATACATTGTCAATTATCACTAAAAATAATTCTAAGTGCATCTCAGTGATTAAGAAAGATCTCTCTTAGAACAAGGCAATCAGAATAACTTAATTTGTGTATTTATTGCAATAGGAAATTAGGGTTTTGCGTAGAGATAAAAGGGTTCTTTTATTTCATCATTTGTACATTTACATTCAAGAAGAAGAAAGGAAGAGATCTACATCAAGGTTGTTAAAACCTTCTCAAAGATCAACCGCAAAATCTAATTCAACTAGCGATCTTTTCCAGCTCATATTGTGAAGCCTAGAAGTGTAAAAAGGTATTTCCATTTCTGAATATCTCTCTCTGAATCTTTTGCAAAGATGGCTACTCCAATGGTTGTTAATATCACTAATAGGCTGCACCCAAAGTTCAAGAAACACCCCTACAAATCCCTAGAAGTTGATCCCTTAGGTGCCTTTTCTAGCATTCCGCATGGGGTTATGCATGTAGAAGATGTTAGGGTGTGCATCCACACCAATTTTGAGGAATTTGGAGAATCCAAGCTGATGGATATCTATCATAAACATTTAATAGATGAAACTTTTGAACTCAAACCTCAATACAAGGTTCTCCGGGATAAGCATTTTGGACATTGCATTGACTTTCCCTGTTTTACAGAAGATGAATGGGTTTGGTATGTTCTTAGAAAAATACGTGACAAATTCATGTGGTTGATGAAGCCCTTGAAGATAACAAAAGATGCCATTAGGGCAGTAACTAGATTGCACTCATCCGGTGGGTTGTTTACACTCAAATCTATCAAGACCCAGACAATAAGTGAAGCTATCGGATCAAAGTTTGACAAAAGAGCAATGACAATAGAAGATATCATAGATCTGGATATCAAATTTGCCTCTATGATAATTGGTTATAAAATCTATCATTCCAATAGGGAGAATTCTGTGTCCAGAACTACAATATATAATGCATATCAGATGCTAAGGGAAAATGTAGATTATGATCTACGCGACCTTCTCCTGAAGCAACTGTTAGAAAACTTGCAGAAGATCAAGAAGGACAAGAAGAACTCATTCAAGTATGGTGGCTTAATACTATGTTCTTTTACTACATGAATGAGCTACCCAGATCAAGTGGTTGGGTATGGCAAAATGACAAACCGATTGCCATAGAAATCAAAGACTATATGTATGGCCTTGGTGATGCCAAGGCTCAAAGTACTGCACTCTAGGGATACTTTAAGAACTTCCAAAGTATGATGCAGGCCAAAGAAATAATTCCTCAAACCATAGTTGAAAAATATAAGGATACAATATGCTTCATGGTTGACACTGATCAATGCCTAATGGAAATAGTTGAGCCCAGAACAATCTAGATAATGCCAATGGGCTATGAAGTAGATGAGACAATCTTGAAGATACATGTTCAACACCTGCTGAGTCAGCCTAAGGACCCTGAGGTAGAAAGCTTTGGAACCTTTCAAGAATTAAGTGTAAAGATACATGTTGAACTGAGACAACTAGAAATAAAAAGGAAAGTCAGAAAGGAAGTAGAGGAAATTGCCAAAAAATATGGCATATTAAAAGAGGCAGTTGATTCAAACATAGAGAAAATAGAAAGAGCTGAGAAAGAAAGACAAGAAGCAGAAAAAGAAAGTGTTCCAGTGCAAGCCTCGTCTTGGACTAGATCCTCCAAGAGCTCTACACCTACCACCTCTAAGAGCTCAAGAGCCTCCAAACTAGAAGCCAAGACATTTGAAAAGGGTGAAAAGAGAACGAAAACAAAGGCCACAAGGTCCTACATAAGCCAAAAGGATGATGAATAAACAGAGTCTGATGAGGAAATTAAGAAAATGAAGAAGAAGAAGAAAACATCCGTGTAATCCTCTGCTAGCAAAAACAAAGAAGTTGAGGTAGAAGAATTTGTTGAAAGGCCCACTCTTTGTATTGATGATATCATAAAGGCAATCACTGTGGATGGGAACTTGGAACTAGTCACAGAATTTTATGATGACTACAGTGATACTGACAAAAGAATTTTGGAGGAAGCTATAGTCAAGTACCTAAACATTTATAATAAAGCATTCATTGAAATCATTTCTCTAATTCCCAAAGTCTAGAGAAGGTACTTGAACTTAGAAAAGAGAATTCCAAGGAAAAGGATTTAGAGATCTGGGAATAAATTGCAATTCAGCTATATCCTTCCATTACTCCAAAACAAATGACCATGATCTTTAAGGACTACAAGGATGAGTTCTGAAGCAAAGAAAGAATGAATAAACTTATGCTTGGAGAGACTGATCAGGTGGAAAAAGAAATAGAAGACATCCTCTGAAATGCCTTCAAGAGATTCAATCTTCCTATTATAAAGGAAATAGATGAAGAACCTTCTACCATGGATGTTTAAGGATTAAATACATCAAAAGAAGAATCTACTGAGAAAAATGCAGAAGAGCCAAAAGAGATAGATGAGGAGAAGTATAAGGACTTGGATTCATCTATTCTAGAAGAGGAAATCCATGAAGAAGTTAACATCTCTCCTCTAGATCCCCCTGTAGACTCAAGTACTATAGGAGAAGGAAGAGGAGAAATTGAGTCAAGAAGACAAGTTAAAGGGAAGAGAAGAAGAACAAACAGAGAAGATCCCTGATGACAGTTCTGAGGTTCCAAAAGGAAAGAAGATTCAATCTCCAACAAGAGACACTACAGAGGCAGTAAAGAACTTCTTGAACAAAGAAATAGTAGAGATAGATGAACCAAAATTATTCCAAGGACCACTAAATTTTGATTTCCTCTCTCCGGTCTAGACAATGAAGGTAGCATCTTTTGCTCAAGCTAAAGCAAAAGAAAAGATTCTAAAGTCTCACATGGAAGACTGTGAGCTGATAGAGATTGCATCTGGTGTGCTAGAGAAGATCATGCCATCCTTTCAAAAGGATCCTCTGGCCTCTCCATCTGGTAACTTGAAATCTCTAGTTAACTCTGTTAGCACCCATTTTGATTCTTTGGAGAAATCAGTAGAAGAGAAAGTCTGGAAAGAATTTTTGGGAAAGAGATTCACTGAACTAGAAGTACTCATAGCTAATGATAGGAGGACCCTGGATATTGGGATAAACAACCTAGAAAATGCTCTTAAAGATGGTGGAGAAATGTATAAATTTTGTCTATCCTGGTCTAAAGTGACAGAGGATTTTGAAAAGAAGGTGAAAGACCAAGAAGGTAAACTGTCAAGTTTATCTTAGAATTTTGATCCCCTCACCACATCCATAATGAATCAAGAGTGCCAGGCTATTTCTATTATAAATGAAATAAAGAGGCTTGAAAAGGAGAGGAAGAATATAATAAGCAGGATGAGTGAACTTAGAGGAATAATTATCCCTAAGTTAGAGGTCATGCATGAAGCCTTAAATGATGCTCAGACCATAGCTCAGACCAGTGATCTGATAGACTTAAGAAGGGCAGAAGCTTATGCATTTTTGTTGAGTGGTCACGTCTTAATTTTGGATAGGATGAAGCAGAGTTGGGCAATAGAATTTGTATAGTTGAAGACCACCTTTGCGGATATACTTAAGTTTATGTAAGTATAACATGTATATATACTTATGCGACTATGTATAGGTTGATTTTTGCAAATTTTGGTGTGCGGATTATGCCCTTTGCCATTGATGTCAAAGGGGGAGTGAGGAGTAGTGAAAAATGTGGAATCCAACTAAAGGGGAGCTCCGGTAAAACAATACATAAGATAGAGCATCCGCTAAGGGGGAGTTTACTGTAACACTTAGTCATTTTTCACTAAGTGTTGCCATCAATGCCAAAGGGGGAGATTGTTTGCAAGAGACACTGTGTGGCTTCATGAGTGTTGTCATTGCTGACAACAAAGTCTTTCCCACACATCCACAACACATAGTATGTCTATACCAAAAGACAAATTGAAGAGTGTTTTGGTCCGATGAGCAAGAACAGAGCATACAGTATGATCCGACAATCAGGTCCAGATCTCTCAGATGGTGTAACTTAGCAAGTTATGGACTTGGACAAGTCAAGAGGAGTATCATGACTACTACATTCTAGAGATTGAGCCTTTAGTGATGAATGATTGAAAAGATATGAACATCTAAGTGTTGAGTTCCTGACAGACAGAGTAGACTGAGGAAGAACTGACCGGCAAAGCATCAGACCTTAATCCGGATGAGAAATTGATGGTGATCAAGCTATTTGAGGGATCATACATGGTTGGCAAACTTGATTGATGAATTCTATGCCTATGTCTTTGATACGCATCACATATTAAGCATGGATTTAGCTGACATATCACTGTTTTGTAAATATCTTGAGTATGCCAAAGTTTTGTATCAATTTTGTTTGAACTGGCCTGCATCTTCTAAAAGCATAAAATATCAAGCTAACTCTATTGAGTCACAACTAATTCATGCATCCAAGGTATATGATCCTTTGAAAGATAAAGATGGAACCATTAGGGTCCAAATAGAAAATATCCATACTCAGTTGAGGCAGCTCTTGGATCAAAGGGAGTAGGTAAAGAATGAAATGGGACAATTGAGAGAAGTTATGAGCATGAGACTAGCAATTTTGAGTGGCATTCTTGTGGAAGCTAAAATGTTGCACAAAAAGTGAACATGCTAGCCACTCAGGAGGAAGCAAAGGATTTATACATTCAATTTGAAATTCAATTGCACATCTTATCTTTCGCAAAGAAGAACTGGGACACTACACTTGCCCAATTGAAGGTGATCTATAAGAATGTTCTACCTTCCAAGTAAATAGAAAATTCTATGAAGGTAAGACAAATTTTGATGATTTTGAAGATATGCAGAGAATAAGTTAGGAGTAATAAGTGACAGGCACTCTTTATATCATCTATGTGTATCTCAAGGAAAATAAAGAACCAATTTTGGCTAACTTTAGTTTTTAAGAGATAGAGAATACTCCTTAAGGGCAGTTGATTAATACAAGGTGATGATAAATATTCAGACATGGGGAGACTGGTTACTTTTTCTAGGATAGAGGAAGATCACTAGTCATTTGCCATTGATGTCAAAGGGGGAGAAATATATGTATATTAGGTCAAGTGTTGCCATCAATGACAAAGGGGGGATTGTTGCATATGGGTTGTCATTGATGTCAATAGTGGTATTGAGTGTTGCAGTGTGGAGGGTTGTAAGTGATGTCCTTAGAGATATCAAAGTAGATTGCAGTAGTATGAAGAGCAATGAAGAACAATAGAATAAGTGATCAGAAGTATTATGAGACAGTCATGTAAAGTAATGAATATATGGTCAAAGGAGCAGACATAAATTTTATCAAAAGAGTTTTGAAGTAAAGGAGATGGATAAATATCATTTCTAACTAGTCATGCCATATCTTCTGTAGTTCATGTGTAAGTCCATATCTTTGATATATATATGCATGAAGTCAATGATGAGTATAGTTGGATTCATGCTATGGACTTGTTAGCACAGTAAAATTTTCAAAATTTTACTATTTCCTTACTCCATCATATTTGAATAAACCCTGAGGAATATCCCAAAAGGACCATAATATAAAATTTTTGTATCTCATAAAATGTCTAGGGATGAGCAGTGTCAAATTTCATCAAAATCAATCCATCGGCAAGAGGTCGTGTGGCTTACACTGATACACAAGGAATTGTTTGAAAACAACCATCGGCGTGAAAATAGAGATCGGAAGAATAATTATGGAGCTCACCGATGGAGTAAGCAACACCGATGACTTTACATCGGCAAGAAAGGCAAGTGGTCATGCCGATCGGTATGACAAATATCTATCGGATGATCTTTTAGAAGCTGCCCTGACGGTATGTATCATACCGATGAAGCAGTTTCAGCAAAAGTTTCACCGAACAGCATGCGAGGGTAACAAAGCAATAGTCATCGGTGAGAAATGAACCATCGGAATAGAAAACAAGTAAGCCTCCGATGATCAAGAGTCTTGGCGATAAGAAAGCCATCGGCAAGACTCACAGCGATGCACCTTTATCGGGATAACTTGACATATCGGAACAAAAGAAACAAGTCTTGCCGATTCATAAGTCACGGCGATCAAAAGGTATCGGTGACACTTTACTAAACTTTGCCCGATGAAGGATATGACAAAGGGCATCGGGGAGATGATTTGGATCGGGATATCTTGAGAAAGCTATCCCGATAGTGAATGTCATTCCGATAAAGATAAAAGTTCATACATGAAGAGACTATCGGTAAGACAATAAAGATCGGGAAAACATAATTTTAGTATCCCGATGATCTCAATCTTCCTGATAAGCAAAGCATATCGGTGGGACTCGCCATATCACAGAGAGATCTAAAACCCTTGGCGATGAAGGAAGTCATGCCGATGGTCGCACCTACTTGAAATATGATACTACATGGCGTCGGGGATACAATTGAGGGGTCACGCCGATTGACTGGCCGCGCCATAAAAAAACGTTGAGGTCGCCCAGACATTTCAAAAATCACGCCGATAAGAAGAGTTATGGCGATGTGACACTTCACAGCGATGAACATTGAATTGATCAGATAATTAATACAAAAAGGCTACGAAGTTCATACGATCATTATAATTGCAAAAAACCGTCCGAGAGCAGAATACAGAAGAATTCTCAGGGCAAAAGCAAAGGCTTCCAATTCCAGCCGTCGAACGACAGGTACACATACACAAACCACTATATTGCCTGTATTTGAATTTCCTGCCAAATTTTTCAAAAATGGAAAGTCCGGGGAAAGGAAAAGGAAGAAAATCACAAGGGGAAACCAGTAAACCAAAGAAGCAAAAAACTGATCAAACCCCTGAAGAAAAAGTCAAAGACAGAAAACTAAATCAGGACTTGATTGATCAGTTGCCTGGGTCAACTCCCAAGGCTAGGAGGTCTGCCCAACTCAGGGCAGAAGTAGAAAAATTGGAAGACAAACATAAGCGCCTGGGAGATATTTGGACCCCAATTAGGGGATATGAACTCTTCAGATTCCACTACAACAGAAGATTTAGAAATGCTCCTGTGTCAAACCCATGGCACATGAATTTAGGCAAACTGGTTGTACCTAATGTATTCTTGAATGTAGAACTCCTGCAACTGTTAGCCAGGCATTACAATTCAGACCTGAAAGCTATCTGCAACCCTCAAGGAGAACCAATTGTACACCTATCAAAAAATGCTATTTGTGAGGTGTATGATTTGGATGATTTGTGCACTGTCCCTATTGTTTATGAAGATTTGGATAAAGAATACTGGAGAATGGATACAACCTACAATGGATGGAGGTTACCCATTCATAGACCCAGGATTGAAGGAGAAGTGATACCCTTGACTGAGAATGATGGCCCTCCCTTTCATGTGTCCATTTTTGAACCATACATTCAATATACTTACTATTCTGTAGGCCAAGTCCTTGGCTCAGAGGTCCCTGAGTTCATGACTATTCCTCTAATGGTCATAACCTCTGATATTCAATGTCACAATGCCAGACAATTTGATTATGCCTCCTATGTTGCTACTAGAATAGACTCTGGTCTATCTGCAATAAAAAATAATGCTCCAGCATGCTCTTTTGAGCATTACTCGATGCTCATGCATATGGTCTTATACTATGGCCAGGAAGTAGGATTGTGGCCAAATGAGTTTCAAGTTGTTGCTGCGGATAAGAAAGGGGAGAAGATACCTGTACAAATGTGGACCAGAATCTGGGATAGCAGGTATGCTAACTCTAGCTATGCTCAATTTGAAGAGCATTGTGTTAAAGTGCTATATAGGTATTTCAACCACCCCTGTGAATATTCAATTTCAAATGAAATAAAAAGATTCCTCAGACCAAAAGATTTTGGTGGCCCCCCTACTGTCACTCATAATTGGGGGGATTGGTATTGTTTTGAGGATGCTACTATGATCAGAGTATGTGGTTTTGAGGATGCTCCATTTATATTGCCTAAAACTGTCCCTGACAGAATTGCATATTTGGAAATAATTAGGCAAATGCATTGTTCAAATGTCATGCATCTAAGTTTGCATGATAAACAATCATTCATGCCCAGTACTTTGTGTTTTGGAGATTTTACTGTGGTTTCAAAAGAAGGATACAATCTCATTTTGGATAAACTAATGCATTATAACATGGTGACTGCTGAGGTGAGGAAAGGGTTTGACCCTGAGGGTTTCATTGACTATGCAAGAAGAAAACAAAATCTCAGTGGATACATGCACATACATTATCCACATGATGATGTCATTAGAAATTTGGAAGAGGCTGAAGTCGACTTGGTGGTAGAGAAATATAACAGAGATTTGAATGAAAAGAAAAAGCAGTTGGCAGAAGTTGAAGTGGTATCCTCTGAAGAGGAAGAATTGACTGAATAGCCACAAGATAAGACAATAGAAATGTCTAAAAGAAAAATGCAACAATATCAGCCTCCAGTTGTGATACATGATGAGGAGGGGTCTGCTGATGAAGATCCACGCCAAAAGGCTTATGATTCTTTTGTGTCAGATGATACATTCATTCATTCGAAGGAATTTAAATCATTCCTGTATAAATACAGCAGAAAAGAAATTAGAGAGTCAGTAGATAATGTTTCTGCTGACAATGAAAAACAGTTATTAGAGATGTTAAAGGAGACAGTGGATAAGGAAATGCAGGACATGACACCAAGCAGAGGCAGACAGCTGCTTAAAGATGCAGGGGTTATGATTTTTCCCGGTTTGCATTTAAATTCTGCTCTGGTTTTTGATAGTTTTTTGAATAATGCTGATGATAAGTATAAGCTTACTCCAGAAGGAGTTAATGAAGTCTATATGGGAATGAGATACAATAATGATGAAAATTCTTTAATGATATGGGCATTGTATCCTCCCCATAAGAAGACGGCCATCATAGACACTGAAAAAACTTTTGGCCATGTTATGACTTTTAGAGCAGGTGAAACTGACCCCATAATTACTGCAGACATTGGTATCAATGTTGCAAAGTTAAATAAAGCACAAGCTCAGATGTTAATCAAGGAAAGAGATGCTTATAAGCTGAATTGTGAAAGATTAACAAAAGAGAATGACTACTTGAAGGACGCTGTTAAGAGCACCTTTGGCCAATCTACGAAGAGAATAACTCAAGGTGAGAGCTCACAAAGTAGTCAAGTGATATCCCATGATCAGGCCAAACAAATTCAAATAGATGCATTTGTTACAATACTGCAGAGCAGGTATGCAAACATGGTACGGTGGTTAAACCAGTTTTGGGATAACTACTCGGAAAATCATAAAGCAGTCAAAGAACATGAAAGGCTTGATAAGAGGATACAAGAAAAGGTGATCGATTTGCAAAACAGAGGTGCCACTGATGGCACAGATATCTCTGATGCAAGAGCATTGCTCAAACGGCACCAGAATTATTATGATAAACTCAAAGCTGATGCTAAGGAAGGGACTGATGCCTCAGACGCAGGGGTGCCCAGGATATTCAAAGATAATGGAGAGGTAAAGAGCAAAGAAGAGTGGACTGTTGATTGTCAAGTTATATTGCACAAAGCCACAGGAGCTCTAAAAGATAAAGCCTCTGTATCTACATAAGTTTGCAAACAACTGGAGGAAATGGTCACCCTTGATATAATCACCAGGAGTGCAGTCGAGCTTACTGATTCTCACCGTGCGCAGGAGTACTTAGATCATCTGACAAAAGTCTATTTATGGCTAAACAGAGCCTAATTAAGCTTATGTAATTATTGTTTGTATTGGTTAAAATCCCAAGAGACTTATTGAAGAGTTGTATCTCTTCATGAAAATATCTATATAAGTTCAAACAATCTATGCTGAAAAATCATCAGCAGTAGAAGATATTCATATATACATATACATAATATTCCAAAATGACCCTGTTGCATAATTTATTTTGAAGAAGAAATTTGAAGTTCTCTGATTCAGTATTTCTACTTTGGTATCAGTTATTTGTTGAAATTATTCAATTGTGTGGCTGTCTCCATTTCTGCATTTCCCTGTTATTCAGATTAAGATATCAAGTATATATTTAATCTGTCAATACACATTCGCTGTATCTGTGTGATTAATTCGGTTGGTGTCCATCCTAAGGAATTAAACCCTTCTGATTTATTCACAGTAGCCTGGAAGTAGTAAGTTGGGATTACTAAGTAGAGCCATATAATTAGGATTGACACACTGTCTCCAGTAAAATATTATCTGTTAATCTTGTCTATTCATTTCATTTGGTTCCTTCAAGTAAGGATTAAAGTACCTTCTGGTGAATTATAAGATATCTGATTTTATTTGGTTGGATTATCAAGAAGAGTCTGTCAGTCATTTACTTGCACGTTTATACAAGCTATAAACCAGAACTGTGCCAAATATCTAGAATTATTACCATTTAGAAACTACTGTTCTTAGTCCTTCAAATTGACTCTGTTACCCAACAAGGCACTAGTCTCATTCAACTCATTAATTAAAACCTTTTTTTGATATTGCTAATACAATTTCTGCCAATCACTTATTAAACATTACACATAGAATTAATTAGTCAGCTTTGTCATCTATCCTACATCCTATGCCATTGTAGATAGACCTAGTTAGTCCATTCATCCACACTCAGATTGCTTTAATATTTCAAGGTTCACCCACCTAGGTGTAGCAGGACCTAAAGTGTAGGAAATCATCAAACCTTGAAGGTTGATTTCGTCAAGTTAGTTCAAAAACATTGTAAATCCAAATATAGAGCCTGGCATCCTCTTAGGATTAGCAACTTGCATTTTTGAGACCTAACAGGACTTATGATGCTTTCTGCATGATAAAAAAGATGTAAAAGATTCAAGGAAATTGTCTAAGTGGAATACAAGTCAGGAAAGGTAAGGGCCTATGGATTGTACTAATGGTTAGATATTGAACTTAGTTATTTATGCTTCAAGTTTGAGGTCATAACATGTACCGCATGATGTTTTAGAGATAGAAGTGTGAAGATAGTGTTGAAACATGATAAGTACAGTCACAGGGAGACAAGAGAATGCTCCACACTTCTTCACAAATGAAGATATAATGTTAAGGTTTGGAGGACAAGTAGATATGAGTATTAGGTATGCATGTTTCAAGTGTTAATATGTACCGTAGTTGTTTCTCCAGTATCAGTTGTGCGAAGACATGCCTTGGTGCTAAGTGAAGTAAGCAGAGGAATATAGCTGAGGTTACCATAGTTTAGTACACAAAGATAATTGGCCTTGCAGATTGAGTGATAAGCTCATAAGGCTAGATGGTATGTATTGTTCAAGTTTCAAAAGATTAAGTTCATCGCAAGTAAGGTTTTCATTGTTTTATCTTAAGATTGTGTAAGTAGAGGTTATTGAGGACTGGCATTAGAGATCAAGCATTTGCGCCAATAGGAAATATCTAGAAATGATAAAAGAAGTATACATGAATGTTTTACAAGGCATATAATGTTCATTATGTAGTCCTCATGATATAATTTGTCCCCTCTGGTACCTCTTTTCGACTAGAGCTAAAATGTAAGAAAGGGTAAGTGTTTGTTGTGATGACCTGATATATGTTGATGGTTATGTTGTATTTTTTGGAGTGTGCACCAATGTGGAAGAATGTGGCAAGGTAATATAGGACCTGATTATGTCTTGCTCTTGAACAACATTAGAATTAAATCACTTACTACATATGTTTGGGAGCTGACTATTATGGGTTGTACATGTTTCTTGCTACATGTTTCATCTTGGCTAACCAAGGAGAAAATTTTTGAAGCTTGAGGAGGATATAAATGTAAAATCAAAGTTGTTGAGTGATTGATGAATGGTGTGGTGTATGATTCTATTGATAATGCACAAATAAAGTTACTGCAGAAGCAAAATTCATTATGAAATGTGGACAAGATTAGTTTGATGAAATAGGATATTGTTGCGGAGGCAAGTATTGGCAAAGTAATGATGGAGAAGAGTTTCTGAAGTTGTTTGGTTGTGGTGAAGGTTGATATTGTAGTTGTGTAGATGAGAGATTGTTGTATAGAGGTAGAAGTGATTAGCAGTCTATTATGTAAGCTATATAAGTTGTGTACTACAGATATTGAATAATTATTGTGTAGAAATTGTAAGTGTTCAGGGAGTTGCAACTTCCTTTGGGTTTTAGCTCATGAATAATATTGTAATCCTATTTTATTTGTGATGCTAGATTTGGACAGTAGATCCAAGTAGCTTGCTCACCGTGGTTTTTCCCTTCTAGGGTTTTGCACATAAATAATGTGTTATGGATGTGTGATTCTGTATTAATGTGCTTTTCTTGTTTAATTTTTAAAATAGTTTGAATGCAATTTAAAAGAAAAGAATTTGAGTAAGTACTAATTCACACTCCTC
The DNA here is from genome assembly GCA_027924645.1 of Cunninghamia lanceolata. Lineage (NCBI taxonomy): Eukaryota > Viridiplantae > Streptophyta > Pinopsida > Cupressales > Cupressaceae > Cunninghamia > Cunninghamia lanceolata. The sequence goes on along the minus strand of BSBN01000564.1, from coordinate 555,980 downwards.
CCTCTGAGTACTTCTATGTGTTCAACAATATGAACATAAAAGAAGAGAAAAAAACTAGAAATGAAATGTAGATAGAATGGTGGAGGAAGATGATTTGGAAGATGTTATAACAAGATATAGATTGTTGTCAAATAAAATAGAGGGGGATTCTAGTTTAAAGACACTAGGGTACTCATAGATACGTTGGTACAACCATGCTTATGTCCTGCATAGAGAAAAATAAATTGGAACTTAATAGAAACCAGAGGAACAATAGATGGAATATCTATGTTAATGTTTTTATAAATGAACTAATGCTAAAATGAAATGGGAAGAAGTGGAGATTCAATCACCACATTTTATGTTCAAGATTACTATTGAACAAGTAGATTATGTCTATACCCATGAGTTAGAAAATGGTTAAGACTACTTGGGAGGTTTCCAAGGAGGCCAAACCCCAAATTTAACCTTTCAACTCAATGATAATTAATAGTATAGGTGTGAGTGATTAGAAAATGTTACTATGGTTAGCATGATATAAAATAGATGTGAGATACACTATATGATGTTGGAAACAAGGGAAATGGAACTCTAAGGTAAAGTGTCAATGCATGTCGTTAGAAATATTGAATAAGAAATTATAAATGTAAATGGTAAATATGAACAAGATAATTTTTTTTTAATGCAACAATATAAGAGGAGAGGAAGGGATTCTAATTTATTCATAGTGACATTCAAATTATTATCCAAAATGGAAAATAAAATCTAGAGCCAAGTGATGGCTTCGAAGGATATTTCTCAAAATATGTCATTTAAGTTTTAGAGGAGAAATATAGACACCCATAAGGAAAGATCCTCCTTGACTCAAAATAGAATAAGAGGGAAGAATCTTGATAAAGGAAGGAGAGAAGAGAAAGACAAGTGAAGGAGATCAAGAAAGGAACTAATTCATGTGCATCCCTTAAGAAGAATAGGAAGAAGACTTCTTTAGTTTTCATTTGAATTTGTAAAATGTAAACTACATATAAATGGAAATGGTGAAAACCCACAACAATAATGAAAAGATGAATTATTTTAATGGCTTCTTGATAAAAAAATATGAGTCTAGGGGCAATGTACCCCAGTGAGGGTTCAATGACAAGACCCCTAAAAGCCATATTTAATAGTTGGCATGAGTTTTTCACAGTCCATGAAATTTTGTTGAATGTTTTTGGATTTAACTATGTATCTTTTTCTTGACATTTCAAAACACACTCAGTGATCCATCATCAGGAAGAGGAATATAATGACTTGGATTTCAGACTTGGCCGTTAAGGGGGTTGTAAGAGTTGGCTATGAAAGTAGCCACCCAAGATATAGGATCTTCATGAAATCACAAGAGAGACCAAATGAGAGAATAATTCTATTCTATAAAAGAATGCAAATTATTATTTTAATGTACATGATATGCCTTACTTATAAAGGTAAGTATGAGATGTAGGATGAAGTAGCCATATGACAAGTGTCTTAATCCTATGACATGAGACAACTAGAGGATAAGATGGCAACTAGTTGATAAGATCACATGACAACCTAGAATTATCTAGACTTATCCTAAGTAAACTTAACATGTGAACATGTGTGAATAGGACTAACTAATAACTAGTTAGATAATGTGCATAGTTCACACTATAAAGGGAAGCCCGATCGGTAATAACCATGTTCATGCCAACGCCCCCCCTTAAGTGCAACTTAGGGAGAAGTAGACAAATGCAAAGATGGGTCCTGGCTACTAGACCATGTTAGGTACCCATATACAAACAATCTCTCACAAACAGAGAAAAGGAGAAAAACCCATAGGAAAACCCCCTCTCCAAAAGAGAGAAAACATGAAAGTGAAAGAAGTGATGGAAGGAAGGACTCAACATGACCCCTCAAGGACTACTTGTATCACAAATATATAGTCAAGTAACTCCCATAGGAGAGAAAGAAAGAGATGATAGATCCTTCTACAAAGAAGTAGCTCCTATGCTAATGAATTATTGAAGACATAATACAATCCACTACCTACAAACAACATTTCTCCCCTTAGGAAGAAACAAATCCAATGGTTGATGTAGAAGCAACTCCCACATCATGGATGAAAAGGGAATCCAAATTAATATGTGTTGTCATGTCCCCTTTATAGTAAAAATAACTTGGTGAAATTATTAGTCCATTTCTATTTTCCCATGGGCTAATGTAAATCAAAAGGGGAAATATTTTATTTAATATTTTAATTGTAATCCCACAAATTAAGGATTTATTATTTTCGAGAGCAATTAAATATTAAATATTTTTATTTAATTGCACAAGTGGGGAAATGGGGTTTAATGAGGTGTAATTATAACTCCTAAGATAGAATTTAGAAGATTTTATGACAGTTATGACAAGATTATATGATAGGTTTTCATAGTGGGAGTTATTTTCTATTTTTTGAGAAGAATCTTGCATGGGCTATTTTGGTGAGCATCTTTGGAGGGAATTTGTTGGAAATTAAATTATTTTAATTTAATTTGCAAGAGAGGGATGTTTGGATTTGGATCCATTATAAATATGCAAGTATCTTCTTTCACAGGGATTGCTTGATCATTTTTACAACCTAATTTTCTTGTTTGAGCACTTGTGCTTGGATTTTCTTCAGTGGACGAAAACCCATTGGAGTTGGAGGCTTGTGGACAAAAATCCATTAGTATCAAGTGATCATAATATGAAAACCTTTGGTTATAGAGAGTGACTCCATACAAGGATTGCACTGGGCTTCAAAGGATTGTGCAGTTTCAACAGTTTTGTAGTATTGTATCTGCAGGTTGTTTTGTTGTAGTTTTGGTGATTTCTAGTGTGTTGTGTAGTGTTTCTGTAGTGTTGTGGAGTATTTTTCTTTTCCATGGTCATTTTGTATCCATTCCAAGCATCTCGGAGCAATTCTTTTCAGTTGGGGTTTGATTTGGCATTGTTTTTGGCAATTTTTAGTAGTGTAGTTTTGCATATTTTGTGTAGTTTGCAGTGGATTTTCAGATATTTGTGTTGCAAATGTTTTTTCTATTGTAATTAGTGTTTCAGACCTGATCATATGTTAATTACATCAGAAAAAGCAATAAAAATCAGTTCGTGGTGTTTCTAGCATATTTGGTGTAATTTCTTGTTTGACTAGTTAGCTAGTCTTGATGTTTTTATTGCAATTTTTAGAGGAGCTTATCAAAATTTATTTTCAGATCTGATTTTATGTTAAAATATCAGTTTCGAACATTACAGTGGTATCATAGCATGATCTTGCCAGCCTGTAGGGTACTAAGTTGTTGATCATGGGAGCATTCTTCAAATTCATTTTGAGGAGTTGGGAAAATGATGTTTTATTTTCCACAATGTCAATATGGTTTGATGAATATTATATGAAATGTATAATTTTAAAGGCAGCCCTCACTTTTTATGAATATGCAGAAATCACTGGAAAAGATTTGCCTAAAAAAGGAGTGCTTCTCAAAACTTTTGAAGAGTACCTTTCAGAGGGAAAATTTGAAGTATCATTTAAAGATTATTTCATGAGAAGAAGAAAGGAAGAAGTTAAGATGGAAAATGCTATAAATACCAAAAATCAAGAAGATGCTAAGGAGCATGATACAAAGGAAGGTTCAACAGTCATAATAGCAGAACCAGAAGAGCTAGAAAAGAAGGACATAGAACCAAAAATGGTGATTGTAAAGCATAAAGAAAAATTAGGTTTGCAAGAAATTGAAAGGAAGCAAAACTTGGAGAAATCCACCATACAATTTGAAGCTAAAAATTGTTTGGAAATATAATATGTTTATTTTAATTCTAATGATTGTACATGTCAAGAAAATATTGATGAAATTGAGGAGGAAAAGACATCTCTTGTTATTTGTGAAGAGCCTAAGATGGAGGGACATGCACCAATTCATGTACTATCTTCTGAACTTCCAAATGGTGAGCCATTGTTTGATTTGTAGAGTAGCATTTTTGATGGGTATGAATTTGAGAAGAATATTTTGGTTAGTCCTAATTCAATGGTTTTGAGTCACAAAAATGGAGTTGTTGAGGATATCTCAATGAACTCTCTTTTGAGCAAATGATGATGAACATCTTTTTTGCAGCTCAAGGTATGCAATTATTTCAGATTTATCTCCTTCTATGTCACTACAAAATTCTTGTCATCATGGAAAGCATGTTAAACAAGGTGATAGAGTGAGAGATACAACTTGCAGTATAGGGCATGAGGACTCTTTGACTCAAGTCCAAATTTGTGTTTTCATATGGGATATAGGTAATCTCTTGAGGATTAAAGTAGTTGGAGGCATTACTAAGTTCTCCATCTCTTCCATTTGGAATGAAAGGAATTTTATGAGGATTCATATAGGGTTTGTTGTGCTTTCTAATCACCTTATGAAGGATCAATGTTCACATTTTATGGGTCACTTGTGCAATCCAAGTACCACACTTGAAGAAAATATTTTGGGTAATGGTCAAATGGAGATAGGCAAATTGAGATGCTTATCATGGCAATGTGGTAAGGAAAGAAGGTGTCAATTTGATGTTGACAATTTTATTACTAAGCATGCCATGGTGCTTTTAGGACCAAGCTTCATACAGGTTTTCTACCATTGGATGTATGGAGGAGTTTACAAGAAGGATAAGATTCGAAAAGATGGCCTCATTGTTACTAGCATCAAGAAGGTTGCAAAGTTATCATGCTTGGATCATATCAACGAAACTTCAAACATGAAGGACAATGGAATGCAAGAAGTATTTGATGAGCTAATGAGGGTAACCAACTCTTATCTTATTTTTTTCAATTCAGATTTCTCACATCCTTTTGTGGAAGGGTATGGTGTTTTAAGGGGAGTTGATTGGGCTTTATTAATGCAAAGGTGTGGCTTCATTCAAGTCAAGAACATGAAGTTGATAGTTGTAGAAAATGGGTTTTCTATTTATGGTAGAAGATTCTAGAATGTTTTAGAGTTTTCTATGGATTGCATTGAGTATTTGTGCTTAACACTTGCTGCACTATGTGTTTATGAGGAGGAGTTCCAAGATGACCCTATTGAAAAATATGCACATGAAATGGACACCTTGCTAGATATAGATGTCAAATTTCAGCTTTCCAAAATTTTCAAATCAGAAACCTATGTAGGAAATATCAATTTGATCATACATGAGCATGAGGAAATTGATGTGAATGATCACATGGTTCTATGGTTGCAGCCTAAGAGTCAAGTGCGAGGAGCCATAGGATGTCACTTCCGATATGAATATGGTAATGGAGCAATCCTGAGCTCTTGTAAGAAACACAATGTACTTTATGTTATTCAACTGCTTCCAAATCCACAAAGAATGGTGTTTAGTAATATGTTCCCAGGATCACCATTAGATAGAAGATTCCAAAATGTCATAGAGTTGGAAATTGATTTTCATCAGAAAAATTTGAGGAAGAATGATGTCACATACTTGGGCCATGTCACTAGTGCTCAGGGCATACATGAGGATGCAAGACAAGAAGCATTGGAAGGGATTGAAAAGGTAAACAACTCATGTTATGTACTTATAATTTCATAATTCTTACAAGAATTGTTTATAGGATGTGATGATTTAGGAAAAGGAGCTGTTTTGGTTATAATGCAAAGGAGAAACTCCATAAAATTTGAAAGCATGAAGCACAAAGATTCAGGAGATAGTCTCAAGTTCTTCTCAAATCCACTTGTCTTGTATGATTAGCAACAAAAATAGAATTTCAGAAGTATACAAATATTTGTGGAGAGATTTTTATTCCTTTCATGGTTTTCCACCAATCCTACATCAGTCACATTGATGATTATTACACAGGTTTGCCATTTTTGTAGTTGTTACATCATTTGCATGTTGTTGATTTTGATAAATTCAGTTATGAACAACTGTAGATTGATATGTTTGGAGGAAGTATCCTTGCATGATGATGTGACAAGAAGGTATACAATATTAGTGAACACTAATCAATCCATCATAACACTAATTTGGAGAAGATTCGGGGAAGTTGTTCCAGTAGTGCAGTATATGAGTGTTGCTTGCAAGTTTCCAATGAAGTTGTGTGAAGATTTGTGGGTTTTGTGTATTGGGGAATGTGTTTCTATTGTAGATTAATTTCATGCTCCTGTAGATCATTTCATATTGTTATTTTCCCCACTCATATAAGCTTCAGAAGTTGCGGTTTTCATCTTTCAGTTTGGAGCAAAACAATGTTGGCAATATTGTGTGATTTGGAGTTTTTATTTGACAGTCATGGGATTTTTATGTTATGGACATTATAACATGATTATTGCATTGGTGTATATGAAAATGTATGGTAATCCTTGGAATAAGAGTGATGAGTCATAGAAATGGGCTGACAAGTTGGTGCTTGTAGATGGTCTCATTTGGCACAAGGATAGAATCTTTCCAATTTTTTACACTAAAATGAAGTAGAATATTTTGTGGAGGAATCTTGAGGAGGGAGTTCTCAAAAATGCCAAGGAGTACAACATCTTCCATAAAAATATGGTAAATCATGTTATTCTAGTAAGTTTGTTGCAGCCATTGCTTACCTCTTATCAAGATTGGAAAAGTGTTTACATGAACATCATCTTCTATTTTGATGAGTTGTTGTTTGGAGATTCATTTTTTGATGATTTGTGGCGTATATGTTGCTGTTATATGATGCTACTTGTTGCTCCTCTACTGAACACTTGCTATTATAAATTAGTCCATGAATCTGAAAGAAACACCTCTTAGGTTGAGGTAAAGTATGGGCCAATTGTTGTGCATTCCTGTAATGTATATTTCAGTACTTTGGAGGTAAGAGAAGTAACTATTTCTCAGTTTCATATTTGCTATAATGGAGAGTACATTGACAGTTGTATTAGTCATACAAGCAAAAAAAAACATATTTATATCATTGGGAGACATTGTAGGATTTTCAATTTTGTTTTATCTCATGCTAGTGCATTTGACAAGTTTACTAAATCTTTGTGGGAATATGTGGATCAGTTGGAGTATGAGAAAGAATGCATCAAATACTTACATATTCAAGAGCTCAGATTGCATAGATATTATTGTTTGATTCATGGCATTGGTAGAAATGAATCTAAAGTTTTAGGTTTTCACAGTGTTCTATGGCAAGAATTACAACATCTCACAGGTACAGGATCAAGGCTTTCTATGTAGTATAACATAATTTGGAAGCATCACGGTTTTAATTGCTTGAGGACAAGCAATTTTGATGAGGGGAGATTTGTCATGTCCCCTTTATAGTAAAAATAACTTGGTAAAATTATTAGTTCATTTATATTTTCCCATGGGCTAATGTAAATCAAAAGGGGATATATTTTATTTAATATTTTAATTGTAATCCCGCAAATTAAGGATTTATTATTTTCAAGAGCAATTAAATATTAAATATTTTTATTTAATTGCACAAGTGGGGGAATGGGGTTTAATGACGTGTATTTATAACTCCCAAGATAGAATTTAAAAGATTTTATGACAGTTATGATAAGATTCTATGACAACATCTATGACAGGTTGTCATAGTAGGAGTTATTTTCTATTTTTAGAGAAGAATCTTGCATGAGCTATTTTGGTGAGCATCTTTAGAGAGAATTTGTTAGAAATTAAATTATTTTAATTTAATTTACAAGAGAAGGATGTTTAGATTTGGATCCATTATAAATATGCAAGTATCTTCTTTCACGAGGACTGCTTGATCATTTTTACAACCTAATTTTCTTGTTTGAGCACTTGTGCTTGGATTTTCTTTAGTGGATGAAAACCCATTGGAGTTGGAGGCTTGTGAATGAAAACCCATCAATCTCAAGTGATCAGAGGATGAAAACCCTTTGGTTATAGAGAGTGATTCCATATAAGGATCACATTGGGCTTTAAAGGATTGTGCAGTTTTAGCAGTTTTGCAGTATTGTGTCTGCAGGTTGTTCTGTTACAGTTTTGGTGATTTCTAGTGTGTTGTGTAGTGTTTCTGTTGTATTGTGGAGTATTTTTATTTTCCATGGTCATTTGGAATCCATTCCAAGCATCCAGGAGTGATTCTTTTCAGTTGGGGTTTGATTTGGCATTATTTTCAATAATTTTCACTAGTGTAGTTTTGCATAGTTTGTGTAGTTTGCAATGGATTTTTAGATATTTGTGTTGTAGATATTTTTTCTATTGTAATCAGTGTTTTAGACCTGATCATATGTTATTTACATCAGAAAAATCAATAAAAATCAGTTTGTGGTGCTTCCAGCATATTTGGCGTAATTTCTTGTTTGACTAGTAAGCTAGTCTTGATATTTTTGTTGTGATTTTTAGTGCAGCTTATCAAAATTTATTTTCAGATCTGATTTTATGTTAAAATATCAGTTTGGAACATTACATGTGTGCCTTAGATTATAACTCTAATGTCCTCATGCTAGAAAATGATGTCTTCTCCAAATCAAGAATGTAATTCTCAATCAAGGAAGTAGAACTAGGAGAGGAAGGATAGTGAATTATATTTGAAAACATAAAATATGTGATGACATCATGATCTTCAAAGAGGATAGATAAATCTTCAAATGTGTCCTCCAAATCATCAATGTGAGACTCCACAAACAAAGAAGTAATGCTTGATAAATAGGAATCCCAATGAGGTGGATAAGGAAGACTCAAAATGATCTCACTGCAAAGAATCATTAGAAGCTCTCAAAGAATCATCTCTGAACTCTAAAGTAGCAACAGGTGATGGTGGGACAATGTTATCAATAGGAGGAGAAGGAGAAGCAAGAGAAGTCTCTATGTCATCACAACATTCAAGACCTACAAAATATTCAAGCTCCTCTTCTAAATCATCATCATAGGGTACATTATATACATCATCAATGGATATGAGGCAATCACTAGTAGTATCTTTTGGGAATGGAAAGATATGAGGGTCTCCATATATTTCCACAATCTCTGTCCAAAGTGTGCGTGGGCACTCAATTTTTGAGATCTCTAAAAAAAATCAAGATTATAGTTGTACAAATCAATCCTATGATATGATCAAATCCAATTTCCCCATATATTTTTCTTATGAGGTGTATCTAGTTTAGGGATGAGTCCATAAAGATATGGAAAATAGATTGAGCCGCCTACAATGTGTGAGGATGCCTTTTCTTCCAAGACTCATAATTATCCTTTTTCATATTTACCACATAAGGATGAATACAAAATCCCATGATGTCTCCTCAAATGATTAGAGATCAAAACTCACAATATTACCCCCAAATTTTAATAAAACATGAGAATACCTCTAGAAAAAATGATTGTGGGACTTTATAATCATTCCAATTACAATTGCTACAAGACAAAACAACAAAGTGGTCTTTGCTTTTGGTACAATGCAAAACCCAAAATTAGGCTATAACTAAAAGTACAATTTTTGAGTAAAACTAGATCAAACTAATTATGAATCTAGAAATTACTCTAAAAATTATGCATTTAAAAAAAAAATCAGCAAAAAATGTTACCATATGAACTCAAACAAAGCCTTTGAAGTTCTAAAAATGGGAACTGCACAACAACAATGATGAAAAATGCAATTTCTGGAAAAAACATGCACTAAAATCAAAATCTAATTCCACCACTATGAAGCCTACAAAACTTTGGATCAAATTAAAAAAAAAATGCTTGAGAAAAGGTGCAAAAATGAGCAATATATGAGCCTCTGAAGTTGGACTTCCAAAACAAAAAGCAATATGGAAGGGGGTATGAAAAAGAAGAAAAAAGTTTTTACCAAATTTGGTAGAACTATCACCAAATTTGGAGGTATGCTAAATGTGGATGTTCACCCTACAAATAAGAACCTTCTCCAAAATTGGAGGTTTGCTAGCTAAATGTAGACCCTTGCTAATTTTGAAGATTTGCCAAAAATGTCAAAGGCACCAAAAATGGTTGATCTAAGTTGACTAGAAAAAATAATAAAATAATGTTTAAGGCCGAATGGCCTATTCATTGCCTTTGGTACAATCTGAATTTTTTATTGAAAAAAATCTAAATATTTTCTTGAACGCTAAAGTCTTTTAAAAAAAGGGGCAAGCCCTTAGGGGAGAGCCCATAGCTTTGATACCATGTAAGAGTTGCCTATGAAGGTAGCCACCCAAGATTTAGGATCTTCATGAAAGCACAAGAGAGACCAAATGAGAATAAGTCTATTCTATCAAAGAATGCAAATTAATGTTTTAATGTACATGCCATGTCTTGCTTATAAAGGTAAGGATGAGATGTAGGATGAAGTAGTCATATGACAATTGTCTTAATCCTATGATGAGACAACTAGAGGATAAGATGCCAACTAGTTGATAAGATCACATGTGTAGGATAATATCCCATGACAACCTAGAATTATCAAGACTTATCCTAAGTAAACTTAACATGTGAACATGTGTGAATAGGACTAACTAATAACTAGTTAGATATTGTGCCTAGTTCATAGTATAAAGGGAAATTGGATAGGTAATAACCCTATTCACACCAGCAGGGGTGGTCAAGGGGAATCAAACATGAAGAAAAGGGGGGTAAGTTGGCAAACAACAACTAGAAACGAGGAAAGGTAGAGGGATGATTTAAAAAAAGTTAAAACAAAATTATAATTAAATATTCATACATAGAATCTAACCTATATTTAATGTATATATTATCTATAAATATAATAAATTAAATATAAAGGCATATATATATATATGAAATTGGTTAAAAAATGTAAATGAGAAATTAAATATTACAACCTATGTTATATTTATAACTATAAATATTTCAACCTATATCTAAAAATTAAATATTTAAAAATAATTATTTAAAACTACATATAATAAAATATCACCACCTATAGTTAATATATTATGCTTAAAAACAAATACAAACATATATTAAATTATAAAAACTAAAAATATATAATATATTTTATATTATATTAAATGCATATATATAATAACTTAAATAGAACATAAATATATATGAAATTAAAAAACATGTAAACCAACAATTAAATAATCTATATAATAAGGACCAAGTGGTCTTAACCACTAGACCACACCCACTCGACATATATATATATATGTCGAGTGGGTGTGGTCACTTGGTCCTTATTGTGGAGACCAAGGTTCAAATGCGCCCAAAGACATTTTGGCTTCTAAATGGTTATGGCTCTATGTAGGTGACTCTTGGCACTCCAAGGTCCTTAAGTGGAGTGTGTTTGAATTCTGGTGTACTCTGGTCTCCGCAGCTCGATAGGTCATGGTAGCAATGGTGTACAATGACGAATCTAACGGTGGCAATTTGTGCCATAAGCAGCATGAGGGTAGACTTAGCAGGGTCACACCGCTGGTGATCCACGCTGTACTGGTGGTGGCACCGCTGGAGTGGGCTAGCCTAAAAATCCATCACTTACCAATCCAATACATACATACATACATACATACATACATATATATATATATAAACCTATATTTAAAAAATATTAAACATAATTAAATCTATATAATTAGATATTATAACCTATATAGAAAAAACAAATATTATGCTTAAATACCAATACAAATATTTGTTAAATTAAAAAGAACATAAAAATATATAATATATAAAAACTATAAATATATTATAGTTAAATATAATGATATAAGTATATTAAATTATATATATATATATAATGTCAACACATAAACATGCCTATGTATAAATTATCATGCAAACATGTATGCTTATGACCATTTACACCCACACACATATACAAGCAAGCCTATATTTCTAAATGCATGTAGATAAGTAGGTATTTAAATACATATTAATACAATAAATATAAATATATAAAAAATACATATATGTATGGAGGAAAAAAGGAGAGATGGGTGATCAAACTAAGGTGGTAAGGAAGGAGGCCACAAGGGGAGGGAAAATAGGGGGAAGTAGGGGAAGGCAAGACATGAAAGAGAGCTCGAATGTAGAGAGGGTAGAGAAGCAGAAGGGGGAAGGGGAAGACTGTGAGGGATGAGGGTCCACATGAAGGGGGGTCAATAAAGGTTTCCAAGCTGGGTTTAGATGCGACCCTTTATCACGATTTAGATTATTAGGGTGACTTCTAATAAATATTGCTTCCTTGAGTTTCCTTTTGAAAAATTGTCTTCCTTAACCAAAAATGTGGTATCCTCAAGGAAAATGTGATGTTTAGCATGGTGGGAGTGCTCTTCTAGGGCAAATTTTGAAATACAGTCATGTATTATGTCAATGCTATATTATTTGATCCTAGTGCTGATAGATCGACCTATTTCTCCAATGTATGGCCTTCCACATGAGAAAGTGGCCTTGTAAACTCTTGATTTGAGAAACTTTTGTGTGAGGTCTTCAGAGAAAGGGATAAGTTTTCTAGTAATGTGAAGGGGTTTGAAAGTGTAGGAGAGGCCTTTCTTATGGAGGATCTTGGAGATTTTGTTGGAAAGGGATTCAATATAGGGGAGGGTGGTAACTTGAGGAAAATCACGAATATTAGGCTTAGGTTTAGGATTAGCAAGATTTTTGGAAAGGCTAAAATCTCTAAAGATGCATTTATTACAGTAATTGTTTAGCTTGAAAACTTGGTGTAGGTGGGAGGGCTCTTGGTCAATATGCTCCTTATCATAGATGTGATAAGCATAGGTAGCTATTATTCTTAGGACACCAATTTTTTGGTAAGGATGGTGGTGAGACAATGCATGCAAGTAAAGGTCAGTGTATGTAGATTTTCTATTGACATGACAAGCAAGGGAACCATCCTTTTTGTAGTGATAAGGACATCAAGGAAAGGAAGATGGTTATTGGACTCAAGTTCCTTGGTGAATTGAATGCACTCCACCAAAATATTTAGGTGAGAGTGGAAGCACTCTAATTGGTCCAAACCATGAGGCCAAAAAATGTTGGTGTCATTAACATAATGCTTCTACCATTTGGGCTTGAAGGGGAAGGAGTTTAGGGATAACTCCTCATAATGCTCCATGTAAAGGTTGGCTACAATAGGGGACAAAGAGGTACCCACGAAAACTCCATTACATTGTTCGTAGACCATATTTTAAAAAGTAAAAAATGCAGAATGAAGATAAAGTTCAACAAGAGAAGTCATTTCATCATTAGTTTTACGTTTAATTACTTCCATTGAGTCACACACAGGGACTTTGGTAAACAAGGACACCACATCAAAACTAACAAGAATCTTATTATCTTCTACCTTTTTGTCTTGTATGAATTCAATAAAATGGCTGGAGTCCTTTATGTGGGAATTTGATTTTCCTAGCATAGAGAAGATCAACTTAGCAAGAAAAGTGGCTAACTTGTAGGTGGGGCAATGGGTGGTGTCAATAATAGGTGTAAGAGGTATGCTTGATTTGTGGATTTTTGGGGTGCTATAAATACGTGGGGTGATTTTTATATAGCTAGCTACCTTAAATTTTTTTAATTTTGATAAAATTAAATTTACAACCATTCAAATTATATAGTAAATTCTTCTCTATGTCTCTCTCTCTCACTTTATCTCTCTTTCTTTATTCCTATATCTCTCTCTATTTTTTATAAAAGTACCATTTAATGAGGCTCCAATGGAGGTATATGATCTCGACCAACCCATACCAAGCTCCACTTCTTACATTGTGAAAGTACCATAGCATAATCATTAAATTAGGGTTTTCCATTGTAATGCTTGACCATAGCCTCAAGTCTATCACACAATGAAACACTTTTTACCACTATGTTTATGTAATTAAACTTAGTTTTATAATCCCATGATGGTCAATGAATTCATGTTTTAGGAAATGTCTTTGCAATTGTCATGGGTGGTAAATGTAAAATATGAAAATAATTATTCATATGAAGATTATGCATGTAAGCATGTTTTCTACTTAAAATTGAAAAGTACTTTGAATCCACAAATTTTAATTCAACATCATACATAAATAAGGATATGGTTTTCCCATACATAGGGAGAGACAAGGAAAATAAATAATGAGAGAAAGATAGATATTCTCTTTTCAATTCCATGTGCAGTCCTGTTTGCTTCTCTGATAGGATATTTAATAGATCACTCCAATTTTTTATCCAACAAATGGTTTTCTAGAACTCCATTCACTACAATGACATTTTTAACATACATGAGATGAGATGCCACTAAGCCCATATCCACAAAGGCTTAATATTCGTTGCAAACATAATATTTGCAAGGAATCCCTATTGACTACATTACACAACATCAAGATAATTGTTCCTGCCACTTATGTGTTGCATGCAAGGTACCTCATGTCTAGATTGTGAGCGTAGAGATCTAAATATTCTTGTCTCCTCTTAATTAGACCCCCTTTTGCTCTACATATTTTTAGAATATAGTAGGAGCTTTACAAGAAATAAACACAAAGTTTAGGGTGTTGATCTAGACAACAACATTTGTAGTTTAATTTTTTAAATTTTGATAAAATTAAATTTGTAATCATTCAAATTATATAATAAAATCTAAAAAATTACTTATTTAAATAATTAAGTATAAATAGTTGGTACATTTTTACATTAGTAAAAGAATTTGATTTTGCAATTTTTTGTTTTCAATTATATTAGTTTGCCTATTCAATTGTGTATTTTTGTGTAAATGTAAATTATTTTTGGTTAATTTTATTTTAACTAACATCTAAATTACAATGTACTAGATTATTAGGATTTAACATATTATGAGGGATAAAATGTAAGCTTGTAGTTATATACCTTTGTTTTACATTATTTTTAATATATATCATAAATATACAATCATAATTTTCAATTTGATTTTTGGTATCAAATTGCTTCTAAATTGAATCTCATCACTCAATCTATGAACTAGGTCACACACTATGACATAGTCCACCTCATCCAAAAATTTAATGTCAATCTCTCAAGTCAATTCATCCTAAATATACTAATTATTCTATTGATCTAGACACCAACATTTTATTGCTATTGTTGTCGATGAGGATTGCACCCTTATGCAAAGCTGTGACACTCTACAATCCTTTGAAACATGGGGACAAACTTAGGCTGTGGGTGACCTATAGTGAGTTTGAACCTCCAGATTGTGGGTTGGTTCCCTTAAAATATTCTATTTGAAACTACAATTTTCTATTTTGGAAAAGGGGAAGAAGGAAACTATATGGAAATAAAACTATAAAATTTGGTGATGCACCTAATAAGGATGGAAAAATTTGCAATCTAGTTCACAATAGAATTTAGAAATCTGACCTACACAATCCAATCTTGGCATAAATATCACAAAAGTGCTTCTAAGGAAGGCTGGAAAAATTATTCTTTATGAAGGAAAATGACTTTTCACAACATAAAATAACTATTTTTTGTAACGCAACCTAAGACCTATAATATCACTATGCTTAACACTGCAAGTAAGAGTGACACAATAATTTTAAAGGTTTTGATAATTAAACACAGTAAAACTTCATCATATCACCTCATACAATTAGCATCAAATGGAAAGGCAAGTACTTGACTCCAAAAAATAAAGGAAATATTGCATGAAGAACAAAGAAATTGAACCTGCAATCTGCTGTGATCTCTATAAAACTGTCAAAAATGAGCTACAAAACCTCCTTCTCCTTCAAAGTGTAAAGACCAAACAAGGCAAGAACTCGAAAGATGAGTTACAAAACCTCATCTTTCAATGTGTGGAAGAGAAAAGAATGCAAGAACTAGAAAAAACCAAGTTTTTCTTTACAATATATAGTTTTCTCTCTCCAAGAGGCATGCAAAAATGAAACTGCAGCTAACTGCATCTAAAAATAAGTCCTCCAAAGTGTTCCACGAGCAAACCAAGAAATCCCTAAAAATAAGGGCTCAAACTACCACAAATTGAGCAAAAATAGCTCCAAGTTGGCCCTCTCCATATGTTTGACCAAGAAGTTGACCAAAATTCCTCAAATCACTCGTCAAATCATGCAAAAAGGCTCCAAATAGTGTCAGTTAACTCAACTCATCAATTTGCATGATTTTGCTTTTGCAAAACTGATGTGAGTAAATAATAAAGTAACTAGAGGATAATTACTCTATTTGTTAGTTACAACTTACACTATTTTTGATTTTACAACTTGTGAAAAATAATAAATTAATTTGAAGAATATTACTCTATTATTTTCTTACATTGATTTATTTGTAAAATCATGCATGATGAGAATAAAACTCCTTATCTCTCCAATTACATTTAATCAACATACATCAAAATATATTTTTCACTTTATATCTCCATATGTGCCTCAAGGTCACATGCAAAACTTCATAAAAAAATATGATGATAAGAGCACCTTATCACTCCTTAATACATACAATCATATGCATAAAAAATGATTCACCTTATAACTCCTTATGAACATTCACACCTATGCCAAAAAAGACACCTTACTTCTTCCTTGCTTTCGAATGATTATCATTTTTTGACTTTGTAAAGTTTTAAGGAAAAGGCAAAAGGTGATCATGGTCTCATGGGGCCCATGCAGAATCATTGCTAGGTCTTAAGACTTGACCATGGGTTTGGATATGTTTGCAATGATGTTTGATAAAATAAAGTCAAAAAGATGGGAAAAGACTACCATTGGGATCTTTGGCAAAAAGATTTTGAACCCTAAAAAAAATTATCATTTGCTTCTTTCATTTCATGCCTCAATGTGGCCGCCATGCCGGTCGAGGGTTTGCTTGGTTTCTATTGTTTTTTGTTGTTTCAATGGCCATCCTTGAGTTTTTTTCTTGGCAATTTCCATAGAGTCTGAGAAGGTGAGCAAGTTCTGAGGCTTTCATGGCATCTTTTGGTATTTTTCGCTGCTTTATTTGGTCTATTGTGGCTACCGTGTTTGGTTGTGTGTCACTATGTATTTGGCTTTGATATTGACACCTTTCTCTACTCTTTTTTCCTTGTTATTTGCTCTCTGGTATATAAGCATTATCATGACTTCATGAGGAAAAAAGAACTCAGAAGTTACAACTTCTTCAACGGCCATAAAAGTAAGCTATAATCTTTGCTTCTAAACTTGTTTCTTTATGCTTTCTCTTTGCTTCTGTGTTTTGACAATGGAGACACAATGCTTTAAAGAAGATTGTCGACACTCCTTTTGTATTGTTTGTAATATGAAACAAAAAGGCTCCTGGCCATGGTCTGTAGGCTCTTTTCATGGCTTCCTTGCAATGAACACTTGTATCTCTATTGCTTTGTTTGAAGCATTCTAAAACCCTAAGGGTTTCAAAAAACTTTTTGTTTTCTTGCCTTTCAATAAAGCATGAAATGAACAATAAGAGGATGTTGAAAACCACTAATTAGGTATGGCAGAAATATGTTTATTTCACTATAGGTTGATAAGAGCTTCATTCTTTTTGGGGATTTTCACCTCTTGATGGAAGACTGTAGGACCTTTATTCTGCTTCTCTGGGTATGCCAAAAAATCTTTTGCTCTTCAAATGTGTAACTGACATGTCTATATTATACCGTATGACAAGAGACTTTCAACTTTCAAATCTCTTTAGTTTTACCATTTTGATTTATATGAAGCAGTGGGTTTTTTAAAACACCCATCTGGATATCTATGAAAACCTCACTGTATTTGATCAATCTCAGGCTCCCTTTTGTGATGGCAAACTATATAGCCTTTTGCATGCACTGAAACTCTGAATACTCCACTTTGTACACACTGTATTTCTTGGTATATTACCTGTGACTGCTCTTTGATTTTGCCAAACTATACTTCTTGCCAAAAGTATGATTGTAAGGAAAAGAAAAAGGTATTGACCTAGCTAGGGTTCTATTGATTGTATCTCCTTTTGCATCTGTATAATGTCAATATTCTTGGTATATTGTCCTTCTCCTTACAAAAGTTACCACAGTAAGCATTCCCTTTTGTTGGCTTCCATCCTGTAAGTGTTGTGTGTATGATAGAAATCTTTCCTCCCAGCTCCATGAGAAATGTTGCATATAGATAGAAGTGACCACTCTCTGGATACTTGATTGTATCATGATGACATGTTTATACAGAGTTGCTTTAGTCTTTCTTCATTACAAAGTATGAATGTTTGATCTTCTAGATTTATACAATGTGGCATCAAGTCTGAATATCCTGTAGCATATGAATTTCATTTGTCAACTACTTTCTAAATGTTGAGGCTGTCTTGTCTGTGTATGAATCATTCTTATATGATTGTCTGCCTATATCTTCTTATTTGACACATGGCATTATAATTGCATTTGTCTACACTATATTTCTTTAGCAATCAATCATTCATGGCATTTTGATTGTATCTTGCATAGTCATCATGAAAAATACTTCTAGATTTCAAAGCATCAGTCTGTTTGGATATCATCCACCTCAATGGTGAAAACACTTCATGAGAAGCTTTGCATTTTATTCACAACAAAGAGTGCTAAATATTTTTCCTATTTTCTTTGGCCTAGACTAGGGTTTCAACTGTTGAAGTGGATGATGTTCAGATTTGATTGATGCTCCTTTACCTAGATAGATTATGACTGTTGTCTCATGTGTGATTGTTCTATTTGTATCTATTGATGGCATAAGACTGTTGTGAAAAATCACACTTCATTAATGATAAAGAAAGTGGAACAGTGCCTTATGTTTCTTGTATATCATTTTGTTCTTTGATCATTGATGAGCTATTGAATATAGCATAATATGAAAATGATGTAATAATGCTATTTGTTTGTTCAACTAGATATTTGTGTATAATGGTATCACCTTGAGCATGTTGTGCTCAACCCTTGTGGAAGCCACATTTTCTCCACATGCTTTAATGTCTTCAAATCAACAACATTACTTTTCCTATACTTGTACAGTGAACAACCAAGTTAGCATAAAAACATACCTGATGGAGTTGATTGATTCTCTTCATGATATTCTGATTTATGGAACATGTCTGATTTGATATTTCATATGAAATGCATGGTGTGACAAGTTGATATGTCTACTGATAAAAGCATATGATAACATTAAATATCTGAAAGTCTTATATGACTTTCCCCAATTTTTTGTAGGTTCAACTGATACAACTAGAGCTGAAGATGAAGACTAAAGACCAACTGTCAACTAGCTCAACAAACTTCTTGCTCAGGCAATGATGGATATTTACTTTTATCATGTGTTCTTCCTTATTTCTTTTATCATTATATGTATAGCCTGTATATGGCTGCATTGCTTAGTTTAGTTACTCCCATGGCTTGTGTGGGACACATTTAAACACCTCTTTTAAACATGATCAATTAATTTATCTTATGCACTTGATGTATGTATGTTTCTTTTTCAATCAATGCATAGGATAAAGTAACAGATACTGAATTGTATGTTCCAAATATGACATGAAATAACAGTTCAAATAAATATCTTTCTCTCCTTTCAAATATGATCAACTGAATAATCAATTTGTCTTATAACTCCTAAAAGATAAAACTATGTTAGATCAACTATATTTCTTGAGTCTTTGATTTCTTGACATTCTGATTCACTTGTCATGATGATTCATCAGTCCTAATTGGACTGATGGGTTATCCTAACAACTGAAAATCTATCTCTTCTTTGTTAAGACATCAATTGTTCATTAAATGCAATAACTTCAAAATTTTCTTTTATTCTTCCTGAAAGAACTACACTTAGGTCTAGCCAAATTTAGTGTGAACAGAATTTACTAACAGGTATAGCATAGGAAAAGAGCATATACAAATCAAGTGTTGTTAAAATTGTTCTTAAGATATATAGTATATTTTTGAAGTCTAAATTTAGGCACAACATCACTACATTCAAATTATTTCATCTACATTGTCTGTGTGATGTGTTTAAAAGGATACACCTATAAAGAAAACAATCCTATCCTCAAAAGTTGGCTGCAAAAAGCACATCAAAAGAGTAAATTGGTTGAGGTGGAAGATGTGCAGAATTTTCCAAAAGAAAGACTTGGTGAAATGATTAATTTAATTGGAAATGGGATAGAGGGGAGGCATTCCTCTATTTTCTATGAATTTCCACATATTTTGAATTATGTAAGGCATGCAATGAATTCAAATGTAACTTGACAGTATAATGAAACCTTCATTTTGTACTAATCTAGACTTCAATAGACTATAAATTCCCTATTTTTCATAGCCAAGTTCCCACCCAAATTGAAGAGGATACTAAAAAAATTATTGAAAATCATGGACATTATTCAAATTTGTTTGCACAATCAACATGGGACCAATTTAAAGTATGGATGTTGTCAATTGTAGACCCATATGACATTCTGGTAAAAAATTATTTGTTTTGTACTTGCCTCCACTTAAATAGATTAGTAATTTCTTATTTTTTAGTCATGTTCCCCCAAATTGAAGAGGATAGCAAAAACAAGTATTGAAAATTATGGACATTGTTTTGATTGTAAGGAGCAAATTTGTATTCACAATCAACATGGCACTAATTGTAGGATTGCATGTTACCAATTACAATACTAGGGTTATTAGTTTGATTAGTCATGCTAACCATGGTTGATTCAAAGGTGGAATCTTACACATTGAGGGTTATATTTATTTTTTTGGATTGTTCACATCTCATGAGGGGTGTCAAAATTAGCTCAGGTTTTGTTGAAATGACAAGTGGTTTATACAGTGAAATTTTTCTATAAATATAAACCTTGGCATAATCTTTTGATATCATTTGGATTGTATTGTAGGATTTTAGTTTAGGCCTAAGTATCAACATGTTATTAAATTGTTTTCACATGGGCTACAACATTCATAATGATATTGGTTCATTAGAGTAAGATATTACAACCCATTGGGAAAGCCTTTTAAATAGTTCCCATCCCTAGAATTTGCATCGTACACCTCTAGATCCATTGGTAGACACTGATGATGAAACTCCTAACTAGGGGCATGTAATGCAAGAAGATAGTCCTAAAGTCTAGATTAGTACAAAATGAAGGTTTAATTATTTTTTCAAGTTACACGTGAATACATTGCATGCCTTACATAATTCACATCTATGGAAATTCATAGAATAGAGGAATTCTTCCACCTATTATCAGATCAAAACCTCCAATTTAATTAATCATTTCATCAAGTCTTTATTTTGTCAAATTCTATACATCTTCCACCTCACTCAATTTACTTGAGAGAGAGAGACAAAGAGAGAAAGAGAGAGAGGGTGAGAGAGAGGAAGAAAGAAGGGGAGATAGAGACAAAGGGATAGAGAGAGAGAGAGATAAAGACCAAGAGATTTAAAGACAAATGGATAGATAGAAAGGGAGACAAAGAGGAGACAAAGAGAGATAAAGAAAATACCTATTAAATGTAGGTGTCAAGATGTGAAATATTAGTCTTGTGATAAACAAACATACCAACTTCAAATAATATGCATAGGCGACAACTAATGGAATGCAAGTGACCCAAGTGTGGTGCATGAACAAGAATCTAGAAAGAAGATGCATGCAAATAAAGGCTACACACCAAACATGAAAGTTACAAATTTCAAGTGGCAACTAAGCACAACACTCAAATCTTGAAATCTATTAAGATTATGCAAATTGATTTGTGATACTCAAGAGAACAAAAGAATGAAATGGACCAGAGGGATACAAGACAATCATCATTCACTTAAAGACATTGCATTTTAATATCCACAACTCTTCGACATACTCGTTGCACAACAAAGTGTGATTGCTTGTTACTATTTTATTATGGCCTAAAATGTTTAAAAAAAACTAAAACATTTATGTAGATTTATGTTATATAATGCACTTGGCAAGTTTGTATTTCTTTGCCACTTTTGCAATTTGGCTTTTCCAAATAACCTTCGCTTTTGGGCATTTATATCACATGTTATTTATAATATTTTTTACTATGTGAGCTATAAATTATTAGTTGTATTAGGGCAATGTCTGATGCACATTTGACCATCTTTATTAATTAATTGAAATTCAAAATCATGTTGTATTCTAAATTTCAATTAATTAATAAATACAATCAAATGTGCATAGATAAGATTCAATATATCAACTTTATATTTTAAAAAAACATAAATTTACACAATTTGTTGGGTGAATATTTTGTCATTAACTTGCTAACAGAAAAATGGGTATATCAGCCACAGCTATGATGAGACAAAGTCTCTCCTCTCAGCAAGGGGAGGTTCCCTCTAATTACTTAACTTTTGTAAATCAAACACTTATCAAATTTATGTACACTAAAAACTATGTTTGTGGTGGTTCCATCTCATCTCATTCTCTTTTTTCAGAATAGATGTTTATATTTCAAACTCTTGATATAAGACTCGTAGATTATCACAATATCACAGAAACACAAAGTTTTCTGTTACCTCACTCACTACTTGTAACCGGAACTATTTGAAGTAGAATGCAGCCCAAAGTCTTCACTACTCCTCAAGATGATAAAATTAAATCAAATAGAACAACTTGCAGCACAAAGTCTCCAAACTATTGTATTTTCACAAACATGAACATATAACCCACAACTGATTTGATAACACAAGGTTTACCAGAATCAAATTAAGAGCGCTCTTCAATCACTTGTAATAAACTCCACACTTCAATTATTATCAAAATAAGACTATGATAGCAAGACATAAGAACAAAACTATCACAACAGAAATAATTCCAAGACAAAGATTGGAATTGAACTTGCTTTCTTGTATTGATAAATATTTGAATATTGATTTTCACAAAAAGCACAAAGTCTTGATTTGATTCTCAATTCGCCAGAGTTTTCTTGCAATAGACAAAAGATAGTATTTACAAAAGAGGTCCCCTTTATTTATAGGGAAAGACCTTGAGAAAATCTAGGAAATCTATAACTAATTTGACTTATTCAACAAGAGAGTCCTATTTGACTTATGACTTCTCTTGTCTCACATGTAATTACATTTTGGAAAATTACATGTGCAGATGTCCAAAACAAAATTCCATTTACATAAAAACTAAGAAAAATAAGCTAAGGCATTAGCTTCCTCCATCCTTGTTCCTTAAGAAGTTCTGATACATGGTTTGAACAACTGACATCTCGCATGCATCTGGTTTTGCTGTGTTTTCAGAGATGGTGCGAGCTCGGAGGATTGAATCTTTCACTGCCTTTATTGCCTTTTCATGCTTTTCTAAATTATCCTTCAGGTTCTCCAGAGTCGTATGTTGATCATACAAGTTGTCCATTGAGAGCACAGAGGGAGCTTCCTCTTCAAATTTCTTTTGTACCATTTCTTCAAAAGAATTTATCATTTCCTGCGCCGTGAGGAAACTATGATCTTCCCTTGTCAAGGTGCAAGGAAGTTCTTCCAGTCGATGTAGGAGTGTGACATCACTATCTTCGCTGGCTTCTCGAGCTTGACACAGATCTTCAAGTAGACTCTTTATTATGAAAATACGATGAGCTAGAGTCTCTTTGGTTTTGAGATATGATTCCCTGTTGGTGATGACCCCAATGGTGATCAAATTATTTATCTTGATCTTCTTCATATCTGTCCACTCTTCTAGACTCTCCTCTTGATCTTGCAGCTCCTGCGAAAGTAGATCTACCAGATTATCTAGCTCAGCTTTGGCCTTGTCCATTTTCTCCTTTCTTTCCACAGCGGTTTTCAAAAGAACTCGTCCTTGGGCCAACAACCGTTCCACTACATCCCCCACTATTCTGCCTCTAGCTTGGGCTTTTTCAACCTTCTGTATCAGAGGATCTTCCACTGTCACCGCCATTGGTTCCACTATCTCTAATGACTTCACTATTTTCTGAAGGATAGCAGCCAGTTGTTCTGCTTTTGCTTTGTATTGCTCTTTTTCCCTTTTGGCTTCATCATACTTTTCCAGTAGAGTAGTGGCCGTGGTTTGAAAATCTGCTTTGACTCCTTCATGAGTCACTTTACCAAGTTCAACCCTTGAAATGACGTAACTGCTTATGTCAAAAGTATCAACTGTGGCATCTTCAGGAGGTTTGGCAATTTCAGCATATCTGATTCCTTTTTCAGTGACTAGCCTAGAAACAGTCTTAGGCTTCTTCTTTTGATTCTTACCTTTCACGGTTAATAGCTTCTCAATGTCAATCTCATCAGGTGAGATAGCTTGTTTCTTCCTCTTTGGAGTGTAGGCAGATAGCCACGGAGGAAGTATTGATGCATCGACAGCTGGAGGGGGATCCACTACTTACTTGGTTGGCTCCGTGCTTATACCCGTGATTGTGACAATTGGACTTGTGTTGGTGAACACGACACCTATATCAATCACCTTTTGTGAAGCATCAAGAAGATTCTCCAAAATAGTCTGTTCTCTGATATCAAAAGAAGGGGAAGATAAACTCGGAATGGAACCAGAAGAATAAAAAACAGTCCCAATACTAGCCCTCATGGATTGAGGAGTATTGTCAGAAGAAACAACAAGAATGGGAGAAAGAGGAACATTAGAAATCACTGGCAAACTATCAGAAAATGAAACATGAGGAGGGGGTGTAAGAACTTGTGTATCAGAAGGAAGGTCTTTCACAGGAGTCTGCGGAGAACTATCAAGTTGCTCTACCCTTGTACCTTCATCTTCACTTTGTTCAGCTTCATCAGATACCTTATCTTTAGACTTTTGAACATTTTGTTCTTCAGCCTCGACATCCTCAATTTCCATATGGTCATCATTGATGTCTTCCACATCTGACTTAGTGGCATCTGAAACCTCTGTGGTTTCCTTCTTCTTTCCTCCCTTGGATACGAATTTAATCTTTGGTTTGTGTACCTTGGAGGAAGAAGGGGTATCACTCTTATTCTTGGTTCGGTTCTCAAACTTTTTACCTGTTTGCTCCTGTGTCCCTTCTTCAGATCCTGTAAGGAACTCTTTCAACTTGATCCCTTTACCTTCCAACCACAAGTTAGTGTTTGCTAATATAGGTTGGAATCTTTTCCTGATGGATGTCTCCTCCTTGACTGACCATTTCACCTCTGGGAGAGGTGAAGCTTCCACATTCTTTGCCTCGTATTCATGATCTAGGACATCTCCATCGTCCTCCATTCCTTCTGGAATATCAGCCAGTCCTAGTTCTTCAATTTGACTCAGATGAAGCCTACAGAAATCCAGTTTTCTGATCTCATTTTGGGTCTTGAGATCTGCTCATATGTCTTCCACCATCGGCTCATGGAAATTCAAATTCCTCTTGATCTTGTCTTGGACTCTTCTGAAGTCGAAATGATTTCTCTTCTTGTAGGTCGTCATCGTGACTAACTGCAACTCGGAGTCGATTATCTTAGCTTTGTTGGTGGACTGAACTTAATACCTCCCAATTTCGATAGGAGACTTTATTCCTAACTTTTTGAGCTCCATCTGTTTATTATGAACCACAGTCAGTTTCTTGCAAAGCTCCATAAGAACAATGCGATCACTGGGATACCGTGGCAGCATGTAAGGGTAACCAGGATAGTATCCCACCCGAAGATAAGTGAAGGTTGGGAATTGTAGGAACAAACAACCAAAAGAATTGACAACTTGCCATGCTTCATCTGAAACTCTTCTCTGAACCAGTGTACCATCCCACAAGCACATGAAAACTAAGAAGAATGCATCATTGACTCTTCTGAAATGGTGAATTGACCCCTTCAGAGTGATTTGGGGGTAGTATTCATATACCGGGACCAATCTCCTGTCCCCTACCTGGGTCAAACCTGGAAAGTTCCTCATACTTGCGGCAGCGTAGACAAGGTAAGAGGTCATGTAAAATTTGAAAGTAGTGTTGACCCTTACCAGTTGCTCGTGCAAAGCATTACTGATCTGCTCACCCCAGAATATCTTCTGATTTCCCCGTAGAATCACCTTGATGTAAGTGTACATCCATTCTTGGAATTTGGAGGCAGAAGGGAGTCCTCTAATGCGACTCAACAAAGTAATCAGATCACACACTTCCTCCACAAAATCACTCCTGTGAAGGTCTTTTGGCCATCTGGTTAAAGTTGCCCTAGGAATCTTTAACCATTTGCTGTTTATGTGTCTTCTAGCAGATTCCAAATCATTGTCATAATCTTGCTGACCTTGAGCAAAATCAATTTGCCCAACGTTTTCAAGTGGTGGACACATGAAGATTTTGTCCATGAACTCTGCATCCAATCTCATGACGACATTCCCCTGTGAATCTGTCACGGCTCTAGTGTCCCTATTGTAGTGGTTAGCTACTTGTAAGACAAATTCTGGATTATGAGCACTGACAGGAAAGGATGCTACCAAATGGATATTGCTGTCAACGATTTTCTGCATATGCCGGGAGGGGTTTGCTTATTTAGTTCTATCTATGAATTCAACCATATCCACGTGTCTGATCTCAGTGTCTCTGATTTCATCGACATTTGACTGAACTGCCGTTACCGGAAAGACACCCTGATATTTGTACTTCATAGCTCTGGACTTCGAAGGAGATGATTCTGACATGAGCCCTGAGAAAACTGTGAATTCGAACACCACCACGAATGCTGACAAAGAACTGCAAAAAGCCATGATCTCGCAGTTAGGGGAAAATTGGATAAACTGGGTCAACTACGTTTTGACGATCATGGATGGGAAAGCATGCATTAAAAGGGCTTGAGTACGCAAATCGAGGCGAGGGTGAAAGCGGGCTTTCAGTTTTGAAAAATGAATTTTCCAGTGTTAAGGAAAAATCAAGGAAATGTGTTAGGGCGGGTGGATTGACCGCTCTTGCAAGTTGGGAAAATTCATAGGTGTAAAAGCGGTGAAAACAACCACTTATGCATGTACTTGGCGATTTGTTTAACATGCACAGGCGGTCAAAATGACCACTCTTGCATGTTGGAAGAGATTTTGTTTCAGTTGTTTGGTCAGCGATAAACGCCGACACTGCAAAGGTATTTCGGGGCCTTTGGTGTAAGGGTGTTTGAGCGGGGTTTTTTACCGCTTGTACAGACAAAAAGAATGAAAAGTTATGTATAGGCAGCAAATAATGCCGACGTTGCATATCGGACAACATTTGAAGGTTGTTTATCGCTTTCGATGTTCTGTCGGTGAATTTCACCGACAATGCATTTGATAAAATCTGCAGTTTTAAGTGCAAAGCTGGGAAAATCGTCACTAGACACGGCAAGGGTCACATGATCTCAAAGCAGGCTCAGCAAAATCCGCCGATATTAGAAAAATGGGATGTGTGCGAGGGTTTGGGGAAATCTAAGGCAATAGAATCCCTAGGGTTTTTGGGGTAAAACCTAGGGCATTCTGAAAACAAAACACAGTAATGACAAAACGAAACAAACAAAAAAACGTAACGAAAATAAAAAATGAAAAACCTAAACGACATACACCTTAATCCGTGAAGGAAGAAAATGGAAAATGAGAGGAATACTTACCCGTCCAGAATGGAAAACCTATGTTCAAGCTTCAATGCGAGATCCGTCGCCGATCGGGGGCATTCGATCAAGCGAGAGTTGAGGACGTTGGTAACTCACTTGGAAGGTTTTGGTATAGGGAATGACGAGCAAAAATGGGAGTCATAATGCTTTTAAAAGGTTAAAATCAGAGTTTAAACGCCTGGCACGAGTGGCCATTAATGGCACTCGACATCGAAATCCTGAAGATCCTGTTCGGGCGGGGATTTCGGCCGCTACGACATTTAAATCGACCAATATGCAAAGTCGGTGAAAATGGCCGACATTACATGTTGGTGAAACTCTGATGAAAGACATGTGCGATGGCGGTGAATTTAACCGCTCTCGCACATTTGAACTTAGAACGATGTAATAGCGGCAAAATTTGCCGTCATTACATTAAAACAAAACAAGCTTAAAAATATGTAGGAGCAGCAAATTTTGCCGCTCTTGCATATCAAGAGTCAAAAATTTACAAACTTAAAAATGACTAAAATTAACATCTTAACCAATTTATGACTTGAATTTTCTTCACAAATATCGAGAAATTAGTTCAAGGAAACGTCACAAACAAGTTTCAAAATGTCAACTGACCTCGCACGAGAATGAGAAAATCTTTTCTTGATTTACGATCTTAGAGTGTAGATTCACGAAACGGACAAATTTTCGTGGGGTTGTCTACTAAAACGAGCGTAGCTGATTTTGAGAACAACAGTTGGCTCTAACTGGGGAACTTCCTTCAATCAAACTTTGAAACGATTGAGGGGAGTAGAATCCAGTCTCTAAGTGCCTTCATCCATGCCATTGGGCTATAGAGTCAAGCTAAAAAGAAAAAGACACAAAAGACTAAATGAAAATGCAAAAATAAAACACAAAACTATACAAATGTACAATTTAACTTATCTGAAACTTCAAGGATTGAAGTGCTTCAGATGTTGTCCACTGTGAGGCAACAAGAATGGTGTCCCATCCTGATACTCCAGCAAGAAACTGTTTTCACCACAGAACTAATGAATGGTGAATGGACCTCTCCACAAGGAATCAAATTTTCCGTGCATTCCTTTTGGTTCTCTCCTCTTGTCCCACAGGAAGACTTGATCTCCAACCTGAAACTCACGAGCCTTTGTCTTATTGTCAAAGAGTTTCTTTACTTGATTTTGGTGTTTAGCAATACGGTCCACCACTATAGTGCGCTGCTCTTCAAGTTCAGTCAAATACACGATCCTTTTATCAATAGAACTATCAAATGTTCTATCTTCCAATGCCTTTACCAACTTCAATGCTGGCAACTCCAAAGTAATTGGTATCTCTGCATTCAGACCATATAGAAGCTAAAATGGCGACATGCCTATCGCCCTTTTGGGTGTAATTCTATCTGCCCATAAAGCATCAAACAATGCCTTATGCCAAGTTCTCTAATTGTCATCTACTAGCTTCCTGATGATAGTGACCAGATTCTTATTGCTTGATTCTGCTTGACCATTCCCCTGCGGATAATAGTATGAAGAATGGGAAAGGGTGATCCCATGTTCATAGCAAAACTCAGTAATCTCATAAGAGGAAAAACAAGTAGCATTGTCTGCTACAATCTTGTTTGGAACTCCAAACCTGGAAATAATGTTCTCCTTAAGAAAACTGCATACCACCTCAGAAGTGGCGTGTTTGACTGGAATAGCTTCCACCCATTTGGTAAAATAGTCTGTTACCATGAGGACATAGTTATGTCTGGCACTTGATGATGGATTCACTGCGCCAATGAAGTCAATACCCCATTGCTGAAAGGGCTCCTCAATCACCACTAGTTTTAGAGGTAAGGCTGCCAATTTTGGTTTCCCAACAAACTGTTGGCATAACTCACACCTGCGTACCCAATTGTACGCATCTTGGAATAATGTGGGCTAATAGTATCGGGCTCGTAGAATCTTGTGAGCTGTTATAGGTGCTGAAAAATGCCCTCCACAAGCCAAATTGTGGAAAGACTCCAAAAGTCTACCTTGTTGCGCTTTATCCACGCAACGGAGAAATACACCGTCAAGACTTCTCTTGTACAAACCATTGTCCCAAAGGACGTAGTTAGCAGCTTTTAATCTGATAGTTCTCCTTTCCTTATAAGACAAGTGAGAAGGGCACTCACCATAGGTAAGGAAATGAGCGATATTGGAATACCACTCGTCAGTTGTAGTAACAAAAAGAACAGTTGGCGTGTCCACAACTTCTTCTTCTTCATCCCCTGTCTCTTTTGGAACATTGTCTGCGATCAATTGACACAAACCTTTACCGCGCACAAGCTTGGTAGGCTTGATATCCAGATCAAATTCTTGAATCTTAGTGATCCAATTACCCCTCTTTGTTCCAAACTCCTGTTGAGTTAGGATGGATTTGACTGTTGTATCAGGCACCATGACAACAGTGTGTGAGTTTAGAATATAGAACCTGAAATGCTTAACCGCTTTGACTACGGCATAGGCATGCTTCTCCATATTTGAATACTTCAATTCATGAGCTTTGAGAGGACAACTCATAAATGATATGGGGGATTCAACGCCTTCTTCATTCTGCTGAACCATAATAGCTGAAAGTGTGTGTTCTGAAGCATAGCTATAGACTACAAAACCCTTAGTGTAATCGGGACAAACAAAAATTGGAGCATGAGCAATAGCTTTCTTGATGTCCTCGAACGCTTCCTTACCTTCCGCGGTCCAACGGAAAGCGGCCTTACCCTTCATCATATTAACAATGTGACGGGTTTTTTCTGCAAACTCAGGAATGAACCTTCGCAGAAAATTCACCTTTCCGAAGAAAGAATGAACAGCAGTCTTACTTGCTGGCAGAGTGAGGCTTTGAATAGATCTAACCCTCTCCAGGTCAATCTTAGTACCTTCCCGAGATACAATGTGCCCAAGAAGCTTACCCTCCATCACCCCAAAAACTGACTTCTTGGGATTGAGGGAAATACCATTTTGCCGACAGCGTTCCAGCACTTGTCGCAAATGATGCGCATGATCATGACGTTTTTTGGAGAAAACAGTCAGATCATCGAGATATACCACAATAAACTTACCCATTTCATCTCTGAAGGTGAGATCCATCACTCTCTGAAACGTTGCGCCAGCATTGATCAGACCGAAAGGCATTCTGCGATATGCAAATGTGCCCCGTGGTGTGGTGAAGGCAGTTTTGAACTGATCAGCTTCGTTTACCTCTACTTGGTTATACCCTGAAAAACCATCTAACATAGATAGCATTTCTGAACCTGTCACTATTTGCAATACTTGGTCCATGATGGGCAAAGGGTAATTATCTTTCAAGGAAGACTGGTTGAGGTTTCCGAAGTCAACACAGATACGGATTTCTCCGTTCTTCTTCCTTACAGGTACTATGTTTGAAACCCATGTGGAATGATGAATTGGAAAAATAATCCTTGCATTCAGCATCTTCTAAATTTCAGAAAGAATCGTACCTGATATCTTTGGATTGTATTGCCTCTGCTTCTGTTTGTAAGGCAACGATCCAGCTTTGAGGAGAATTTCGTGTCGAACCTCCTTAGGCCTGAAAGACTTCAGATCATCATAGGAGTAAGCCAAAACATCAATGTAATGGCGGAGGAGGGTAATGAATTTGAATCTTTCATCAGCAGTACAACATTTTCCGATGTTGACCATCTTAGGATCTGTTTCTGTACCCAAATTGACCTGCTCAAATTCCATGGAAGAACTCAAATCCTGCTGTTGTTGCCGCTGCTTGATATGCCTGTCATGTTTATCAAAGAGTCTCTCAAGGGAAACCAAACCTTTTGGGATTTTATTTCCTTTCAACTGTAGAAATTCTTCGCCAGTCTGCGAATCTACCTCAGAAACATATTCACGAGGTGGTGATTCGCTTCCTTCAAAGTAAAGCTCGTCAAAACTATCCATCTTTTCTAGGAAAGCAATGATCTGATTATCACCATTGAACACCTGCCAATGGTCAGCGTTATCAGGTACACTTGGTCTGAAGACCAGCTCAATAGTGTACTTGCTTCCTTTGAAATCCTTGTGAGGCACCATGAGAGTGGCGGAAATAGCCAATGAATCTGCACGGTCATTGAACTCTCTTGGTACAGCTAAAATATTGAAAGCATCAAAATCTTCAATGCAATCCCATACGCGATTGCGATAGTGTCTCAATCTTTCATTTTTTGTTTGGTACGAATTTCTTACTTGACAAACTACCAATTCGGCGTCCCCTTGAGCATGCAGGATCTTAACACCTCTGGCACACGCCGCTTCCAATCCGAGCAACAAAGACTCGTATTCGGCGGTGTTATTGGTATTGTCAAACTGTAGCTTATATGAAAAAGGTAAAATATCACCTTGTGGTGATATCAAGACCACTTCGGCTCCAGAACCGGTAGAAGAACAGCTGCCATCAAATTCTAAAATCCAGACTCCATCAGAATTTGATTTCTTAGACTTCCTCTGGTCAGAAGATTCCTCTTCATCGGTGAGGGAAGAATCTGGAATTGCTATACCCTTACCTGAACTTTCGTCTGAAAACTCTTTTGAGTCTCCATCTGACATATCGGAGCTATCACCCGACGTAGCCTCATCTGATGAATTGGAACAATCTTCAATAGATAGAAAATAGTTACCCATTCCCGAGGACTCAAACAAAATTTGAGCTTTGGGGTTTGATGTTTGAGTAACAATATATTTCGCCTCCTTCTCAGGAAGCAGTTTCTGCATGACACCTTTAATAGGTATCCTAGCTTCAGACAAATCCATGTTCAACTCTCCACCCACATCCTTGCAAAAATTACGTCCAAGGAGGATGCCGTATGAAGCTGGAACATCAGCTACCAAGACTGTCATCTTAATTCTCTTATCCGAAAAAGCTGCAAATGCAAATTGGGCGTCCTTGATTTGACCCAAAAGTGGAACTTGCTTATTCTCCATAGAGAAACACCTCCCAAAAGTTTTGGTTAAGGTGAGGCCAAGGGCATCTGCCACCTTAGCAGGCATAACATTGTCTGAGGCTCCAGAAACTATTACGCAATTGCTCAACTTGTGACCATTCACTAGTAGGGAAACATAGAAAGGTTCAATTTTTCCTGAAACCACAGGAGGAGAAGTAACAAGACTGTTTTGGGTAGGTTTACTTTTGGAGGAGTCATGAGTAGCTTTAGGAAACTCTTGTCCTACAGGGACGACCTTGTTTTTGACATATTTGGCTAATCTATCAAATTGTTCAGGATTAGCCTGTAAATATTCAACTTCAGACATTTGTATCTTAGTTCTCCTAGCATGGTCTATTATATCGAACTGCTGAAAAGAATTAGATACGGAGGAAGAAAAACCATCATTTTGATTTTTAGTAGTGACAGCACTAGTCTGAGGAGTAGAAGTGGAAGGTACAAATTCATTAGAGGCACTTACTTGTTTATTGACCACCGGGTCTTTTGACTGGAAAGGTAGCGGAGTCCCCCGTTTAGCGATCGAAATCGCCAGTTGAGATTCTTCCCTGACTTTCCCTTTATCAGCTTGAAGAGGCTGACTGATTTTGAGACCTAGTGAAAATAGCATATGCTCCTTCACTCACTTCTCCTTTTTCAGCTTCGTCCTGGTAGTTCAGAAAGCTGATGGTAGAGTCGCCAGCTATCTCTTCTTCTCCTTCTGTGAAGAGATTAGCACCATTTTCATATTCCAACTCAGGTTGGAAAGAAAGTTCATTTTCCCCTTCATAGTATCCAATGGCAGAGTTGACCGGCGCTGCTTCAATAGCAAGCTTCCCCTGTGTAGGAGGAAGATGGTTTTGTTGTCCTTGATTCCTACCAGCATTGCCTTGATACGAATTATTTGGAAATGTCCTCCTTGGTATATCTCGGTAAGAAGGAGGTGCAGATATACCTTGGGACATTTGTCTTTTGAGAGCTAGCAATTCATTTGCTAGCTTTTGCACCATGGGATCTGTGGTGCTTGTGGAAGCATTCTCAGTAGAAGAGGAACTTTTATTTCTATTAGTGTCCCTTCTTATCTTACCCGCAAGGATAAGATCATCTTCTACCTCAGTTGCCAGAATCTGAGCCGCAGCAAGATCAGTAGGAGCAGCTCACCTCAATAAGAAACTCACCTCCGGAAGCTGTGTATTGATAAAGAAACATTTGAGGTTTTCAGCCGTGGGCTCAGCAGCGGTGGGAATCATGTTTCTCAATTTGTTGAACTTAGCGATGAAATCTCGCATTGGTTCATGAGGTTCCTTTTTCATCTGTGTCAGCTATGCCAACAATGCATGAGCATCTTCCGCAGGTTTGAACCTGGCTTCGAACTTGGTTTTGAGAGTAGCCCAGTTTGTTATGGTCTAGGCTTGGAGGTGATAGAACCAATCTGCGGCAGCGCCTTGTAGTGTTTCTACAAAGAGTCGCACAGCCACGTCTTCGTGCTCGACACCTATCACACCACAGGCTATACAGAAAGCCGCAATATGCTCATCAGGATGAACTTTTCCGTCACCATAGAATTTGGGGAAATTCTTTCTTGAACTATGAGGTAGTTCAAGTAATGGTGGGGTCAAATTTAGAGGACCAAAGGTATTACCCCAAGGACCTTGGGCTGCCATGAGACGCTGATTGAAAGGTGGTATAACAAATCTTGGTGGCGTATGAACAACCAAAACTCTGTTAGCACTGGCAATAGAAACTTCACCTGGTATTGGGGACCTGGAGTTTGTAGGGGGAAAACTCCTGGTGTGCTGAAGATGAGGCCGTGGAGTTAAGAATCCAAAATTATTCTGCTGCATCAACTCAAATGCAGGATCAACAATACCCTGAGCCCTCTTACTTCTGGTGTACCGGGAATCTGCCAGACTGTATTATACTAAACACAATATTGCAAGAAAATAGAAAAGAACTGAAAATGCTTCAACTCGAAGCGTGTGGCTTCAAGTTGCGCATTCTTCCCCAGCAGAGTTGCCAAAAAACTATTGGGTGAATATTTTGTCGTTAACTCGCTAACGGCAAAATGGGTATATCAGCCACAGCTATGATGAGACAAAGTCTCTCCTCTCAGCAAGGGGAGGTTCCCTCTAATTACTTAACTTTTGTAAATCAAACACTTATCAAATTTATATACACTAAAAACTATGTTTGTGGTGGTTCCATCTCATCTCATTCTCTTTTTTCAGAATAGATGTTTATATTTCAAACTCTTGATATAAGACTCGTAGATTATCACAATATCACAGAAACACAAAGTTTTCTGTTACCTCACTCACTACTTGTAACCAGAACTATTTGAAGTAGAATGCAGCCCAAAGTCTTCACTCCTCCTCAAGATGATAAAAGTAAATCAAATAGAACAACTTGCAGCACAAAGTCTCCAAACTATTGTATTTTCACAAACATGAACATATAACCCACAACTGATTTGATAACACAAGGTTTACCAGAATCAAATTAAGAGCGCTCTTCAATCACTTGTAATAAACTCCACACTTCAATTATTATCAAAATAAGACTATGATAGCAAGACGTAAGAACAAAACTATCACAACACAAATAATTCCAAGACAAAGATTGGAATTGAACTTGCTTTCTTGTATTGATAAATATTTGAATATTGATTTTCACAAAAAGCACAAAGTCTTGATTTGATTCTCAATTCGCCAGAGTTTTCTTGCAATAGACAAAAGATAGTATTTACAAAAGAGGTCCCCTTTATTTATAGGGAAAGACCTTGAGAAAATCTAGGAAATCTATAACTAATTTGACTTATTCAACAAGAGAGTCCTATTTGACTTATGACTTCTCTTGTCTCACATGTAATTACATTTTGGAAAATTACATGTGCAGATGTCCAAAACAAAATTCCATTTACATAAAAACTAAGAAAAATAAGCTAAGGCATTAGCTTCCTCCATCCTTGTTCCTTAAGAAGTTCTGATACATGGTTTGAACAACTGACATCTCACATGCATCTGGTTTTGCTGTGTTTTCAGAGATGGTGCGAGCTCGGAGGATTGAATCTTTCACTGCCTTTATTGCCTTTTCATGCTTTTCTAAATTATCCTTCAGGTTCTCCAGAGTCGTATGTTGATCATACAAGTTGTCCATTGAGAGCACAGAGGGAGCTTCCTCTTCAAATTTCTTTTGTACCATTTCTTCAAAAGAATTTATCATTTCCTGCGCCATGAGGAAACTATGATCTTCCCTTGTCAAGGTGCAAGGAAGTTCTTCCAGCCGATGTAGGAGTGTGACATCACTATCTTCGCTGGCTTCTCGAGCTTGACACAGATCTTCAAGTAGACTCTTTATTATGAAAATACGATGAGCTAGAGTCTCTTTGGTTTTGAGATATGATTCCCTGTTGGTGACGACCCCAATGGTGATCAAATTCTTTATCTTGATCTTCTTCATATCTGTCCACTCTTCTAGACTCTCCTCTTGATCTTGCAGCTCCTGTAAAAGTAGATCTACCAGATTATCCAGCTCAGCTTCGGCCTTGTCCATTTTCTCCTTTCTTTCCACAGCGGTTTTCAAAAGAACTCGTCCTTGGGCCAACAACCGTTCCACTACATCCCCCACTATTCTGCCTCTAGCTTGGGCTTTTTCAACCTTCTGTATCAGAGGATCTTCCACTGTCTCCGCCATTGGTTCCACTATCTCTAATGACTTCACTATTTTCTGAAGGACAGCAGCCAGTTGTTCTGCTTTTGCTTTGTATTGCTCTTTTTCCCTTTTGGCTTCATCATACTTTTCCAGTAGAGTAGTGGCCGTGGTTTGAAAATCTACTTTGACTCCTTCATGAGTCACTTTACCAAGTTCAACCCTTGAAATGACGTAACTGCTTACGTCAAAAGTATCAACTGTGGCATCTTCAGGAGGTTTGGCAATTTC
The DNA here is from genome assembly GCA_027924645.1 of Cunninghamia lanceolata. Taxonomy (NCBI): domain Eukaryota; kingdom Viridiplantae; phylum Streptophyta; class Pinopsida; order Cupressales; family Cupressaceae; genus Cunninghamia; species Cunninghamia lanceolata. The sequence goes on along the minus strand of BSBN01000564.1, from coordinate 519,725 downwards.
AGCATATCTGATTCCTTTTTCAGTGACTAGCCTAGAAATAGTCTTAGGCTTCTTCTTTTGATTCTTACCTTTCACGGGTAACAGCTTCTCAATGTCAATCTCATCAGGTGAGATAGCTTGTTTCTTCCTCTTTGGAGTGTAGGCAGATAGCCACGGAGGAAGTATTGATGCATCGACAGCTGGAGGGGGATCCACTACTTGCTTGGTTGGCTCCGTGCTTATACCCGTGATGGTGACAATTGGACTTGTGTTGGTGAACACGACACCTGTATCAATCACCTTTTTTGAAGCATCAAGAAGATTTTCCAAAACAGTCTGTTCTTCGATATCAAAAGAAGGGGAAGATAAACTCGGAATGGAACCAGAAGAATAAAAAACAGTCCCAATACTAGCCATCATGGATTGAGGAGTATTGTCAGAAGAAACAACAAGAATGGGAGAAAGAGGAACATTAGAAATCACTGGCAAACTATCAGAAAATGAAACATGAGGAGGGGGTGTAAGAACTTGTGTATCAGAAGGAAGGTCTTTCATAGGAGTCTGCGGAGAACTATCAAGTTGCTCTACCCTTGTACCTTCATCTTCACTTTGTTCAGCTTCATTAGATACCTTATCTTTAGACTTTTGAACATTTTGTTCTTCAGCCTCGACATCCTCAATTTCCATATGGTCATCATTGATGTCTTCCACATCTGACTTAGTGGCATCCGAAACCTCTGTGGTTTCCTTCTTCTTTCCTCCCTTGGATACAAATTTAATCTTTGGTTTGTGTACCTTTGAGGAAGAAGGGGTATCACTCTTATTCTTGGTTCGGTTCTCAACCTTTTTACCTGTTTGCTCCTGTGTCCCTTCCTCGGATCCTGTAAGGAACTCTTTCAACTTGATCCCTTTTCCTTCCAACCACAAGTTAGTGTTTGCTAATATAGGTTGGAATCTTTTCCTGATGGATGTCTCCTCCTTGACTGACCATTTCACCTCTGGGAGAGGTGAAGCTTCCACATTCTTTGCCTCGTATTCATGATCTAGGACATCTCCATCATCCTCCATTCCTTCTGGAATATCAGCCAGTCCCAGTTCTTCAATTTGACTCAGATGAAGCCTACAGAAATCCAGATTTCTGATCTCATTTTGGGTCCTGAGATCTGCCCATATGTCTTCCACCATCGGCTCATGGAAATTCGACTTCCTCTTGATCTTGTCTTGGACTCTTCTGAAGTCGAAATGATTTCTCTTCTTGTAGGTCTTCATCATGACTAACTGCAACTCGGAGTCGATTATCTTAGCTTTGTTGGCGGACTGAACTGAATACCTCCCAATTTCGATAGGAGACTTTGTTCCTGACTTTTTGAGCTCCATCTGTTTATTATGAACCATAATCAGTTGCCTGCAAAGCTCCATAAGAACAATGCGATCACTGGGATATCGTGGCAGCATGTAAGGGTAACCAGGATAGTATCCCACCCAGAGATAAGTGAAGGTGGGGAATTGTAGGAACAAACAACCAAAAGAATTGACAACTTGCCATGCTTCATCTGAAACTCTTCTCTGAACTAGTGTACCATCCCACAAGCACATGAAAACTGAGAAGAATGCATCATTGACTCTTCTGAAATGGTGAATTGACCCCTTCAGAGTGATTTGGGGGTAGTATTCATATACCGGGACCAATCTCCTGTCCCCTACCTGGGTCAAACCTGGAAAGTTCCTCATACTTGCGGCAGCGTAGACAAGGTAAGAGGTCATGTAAAATTTGAAAGTAGTGTTGACCCTTACCAGTTGCTCGTGCAAAGCATTACTGATCTGCTCACCCCAGAATATCTTCTGATTTCCCCGTAGAATCACCTTGATGTAAGTGTACATCCATTCTTGAAATTTGGAGGTAGAAGGGAGTCCTCTGATGCGACTCAACAAAGTAATCAGATCACACACTTCCTCCACAAAATCACTCCTGTGAAGGTCTTTTGGCCATCTGGTTAAAGTTGCCCTAGGAATCTTTAACCATTTGCTATTTATGTGTCTTCTAGCAGATTCCAAATCATTGTCATAATCTTGCTGACCTTGAGCAAAATCAATTTGCCCAACATTTTCAAGTGGTGGACACATGAAGATTTTGTCCATGAACTCTGCATCCAATCTCATGACGACATTCCCCTGTGAATCTGTCACGGCTCTAGTGTCCCTATTGTAGTGGTTAGCTACTTGTAAGACAAATTCTGGATTATGAGCACTGACAGGAAAGGATGCTACCAAATGGATATTACTGTCAACAATTTTCTGCATATACCGGGAGGGGTTTGCTTGTTTAGTTCTATCTATGAATTCAACCATATCCACGTGTCCGATCTCAGTGTCTCTGATTTCATCGACATTTGACTGAACTGCCGTTACCGGAAAGACACCCTGATATTTGTACTTCATAGCTCTGGACTTCGAAGGAGATGATTCTGACATGAGCCCTGAGAAAACTGTGAATTCGAACACCACCACGAATGCTGACAAAGAACTTCAAAAAGCCATGATCTCGCAGTTAGGGGAAAATTGGATAAACTGGGTCAACTGCGTTTTGACGATCATGGATGGGAAAGCATGCGTTAAAAGGGCTTGAGTACGCAAATCGAGGCGAGGGTGAAAGCGGGCTTTCGGTTTTGAAAAATGAATTTTCCAGTGTTAAGGCAAAATCAAGGAAATGTGTTAGGGTGGGTGGATTGACCGCTCTTGCAAGTTGGAAAAATTCATAGGTGTAAAAGCGGTGAAAACAGCTGCTTATGCATGTACTTGGCGATTTGTTTAACATGCACAGGCGGTCAAAATGACCACTCTTGCATGTTGGAAGAGATTTTGTTTCAGTTGTTTGGTCGGCGATAAACGCTGACACTGCAAAGGTATTTCGGGGCCTTTGGTGTAAGGGTGTTTGAGCGGGGTTTTTTACCGCTTGTACAGACAAAAAGAATGAAAGGTTATGTATGGGCGGCAAATAATGCCGACGTTGCATATCGGACAACATTTGAAGGTTGTTTATCGCTTTCGATGTTCTGTCAGCGAATTTCACCGACAATGCATTTGATAAAATCTGCAGTTTTAAGTGCAAAGCTGGGAAAATCGCCGACTAGACACGGCAAGGGTCACATGATCTCCGAGTAGGCTCGGTGAAATCCACCGATATTACAACAATGGGATGTGTGCGAGGGTTTGGGGAAATCTAAGGCAATAGAATCCCTAGGGTTTTCGGGGTAAAACCTAGGGCATTCTGAAAACAAAACATAGCAATGACAAAATGAAACAAACAAAAAAACGTAACGAAAATAAAAAATGAAAAACCTAAATGACATACACCTTAATTCGTGAAGGAAGAAAATGGAAAATGAGAGGAATACTTACCCGTCCAGAATGGAAAACCTATGTTCAAGCTTCAACGCGAGATCCATCGCCGATCGGGGGCATTCGATCAAGCGAGAGTTGAGGACGTTGGTAACTCGCTCGAAAGGTTTTGGTATAGGGAATGACGAGCAAAAATGGGAGTCATAACGCTTTTAAAAGGTTAAAATCAAAGTTTAAACGCCTGGCACGAGTGGCCATTAATGGCACTCGACATTGAAATCCTAAAGATCCCGTTCGGGCGGGGATTTCGGCCGCTACGACATTTAAATCGACCAATATGCAAAGTCAGTGAAAATGGCTGACATTACATGTTGGTGAAACTCCGATGAAAGACATGTGCGATGGCGGTGAATTTAAGCGCTCTCGCACATTTGAACTTAGAACGATGTAATAGCGGCAAAATTTGCCATCATTACATTAAAACAAAACAAGCTTAAAAATATGTAGGAGCGGCAAATTTTGCCGCTCTTGCATATCAAGAGTCAAAAATTTACAAACTTAAAAACGACTAAAATTAACATCTTAACCAATTTACGACTTGAATTTTCTTGCAAATATCGAGAAATTAGTTCAAGGAAACGTCGCAAACGAGTTTCAAAATGTCAACTGACCTCGCACGAGAACGAGAAAATCTTTTCTCGATTTGCGATCTTAGAGTGTAGATTCACGAAACAGACAAGTTTTCGTGGGGTTGTCTACTAAAACGAGCGTAGCTGATTTTGAGAACAACACAATTTTAATGAATTTATGTATTTTGTATTTAATAATTGCGACCAGGGAAATCGTAACTATTTTTTTATGGGGGATTTGATCTGGATTTGTTGGAGATCCAAAGGACATCTGGTGAGAAGTGGTGCAGGAGCACCCAATCTACAAGAGCCTCCATGAGGCATTAGATGTCTTAGAGTTTGTTGTTGTGTTTTCAAGGAAGTCCTAAACGGACATTAAATGTAATAAGGTCTGAATTGACCGTGCTTGCTATTTTTAGATAGTTTGTTAGATAGATGTTAAGTTGGTTAGGCAGTTACAACTCCCAACCACTGGGAATCATTTTCTGTACTACCCCGTGAGGGGATAAATATGTAAGATCTGATCGATCTCAAAATAGTGTGATCGATAGGAGAATAATAATAGATCAGAAAGATTGTAATTCCATTCTATGAAGGAATAAAAGTAGTTTGTGTTCTCGTGCAACTGTAGTAGATATCGTTCGGGGTCATTCCACTGGTGGATTTCTTTGAAATCAGTGGAATGACCTCCATGTTGTTAGATTTCTTTTTGTTCAGTAGGGTTTTGTGATTATTGTGTGTGTGTTGTTCGGTTAAAATGGTTGTAGGGAGGAATCGTGCATTTTATGCGTATGGTGAGTATCTGTCATTTGTATGTCAAATATATTTTATGTATATCCTGCATTTGTATGTGAGACCGGCTGTAGAAAGTCAAAGTAATGTATGTCGACGGCATCGGAGTGATAAGAGCTATCAGGTGGTTGATGTTGTGTGAAGCTGACAATAGAAGTCTCACCGATTGTGTTGTATCAGGGTAACAATTGGTTAGTCCCACCAATGATTAAGCAATGTGTGTGTGGAGAAGGGATATCAGTGTAAGGAGGTGTATCGGTGAAGGAGAATAAAGTTGTGCCGATTGACGGAGTCATGCTGATAGTAGGTGCATCGGTGTAAATATTATCATCGAAGGATGGGAGGAAAGTTTGGCTAAAGTTTGGCCAAAGAAGTGAGTTTGGCCGATGGTGGAGCCCAGCATTGGTAGTATCAGGGAGACAAAAGAGATCGGCAGAGGAAATAAAGGTGATGCGGACGGGAGGATGTGTTGCCGATGGTAAAGTGAATGCATATTTCGGTGAGACATTGGGGATATCTTGCCAATATAAACCGTAATACCTATTTTTGTGGGTTTTAATGGGTTTTCACCCTATTTGTAAGCTTCTACTATGTGGCTCTACATCAAATTGGTATCAGAGCTCAGCAAAAGGTCTGGGTTGTTTGTGTGTTGATTTTGTCACTGAGAAAGTAGGTAAAGAACTGAAGGAAAGATTGTGTTGGTGACCATTATTTTGTTTGCTAAGTTGTTTGGTTGCAGGTGCTTGGTCCATCTAGCTGTAGAAGGATGTTTTCTGAGGTTGTGTGTGTGGGCAGACAAGATGAGGTCTATCATGACCATTCTCCAATAGAGATTAGGCTAGATAAGGGTGCAGAGAGAAACCACTGAGGAGAGAGTGGTAGGTGCATCACCAGAATCTGCTGTTGGGTGAGATGAATGGTTTGGTGTTGTGAAGTAGTGAGAGAGATGGATACCTGACTGAAGAAGCACTTGATGTTGCAGCCTAAAGAGTACTCCACTGATGGGAGTAGAGGGAGCCTGAAGAAGCTCTAAAGTTGATAGTTTGATTTGTTGGTTGGTCACCATCCCTATTAGTCTGAAGATTAGAAGATTGAAGCTGAGAAGATTGAAGATAAAGTCAGTCAAACTCCATTGATAGGAGTCACAGTTGGAGGGTAAAGAGGAACCAGGGAAGTCATCAAGTCAGGGTTGAAGACATGCTGAAGTTGTTTGTAGCAGACCTCATAACTCTTGGGACAAGAGTTTTTTCAACTTGGGGAGTATGGTGCAGGAGCACCCAATCTATAGGAGCCTCCATGAGGCATTAGATGTCTTAGAGTTTGTTGTTGTGTTTTTAAGGAAGTCCTAAATGGACATTAAATGTAATAAGGTCTGAATTGACTGTGCTTGCTATTTTTAGATAGTTTGTTAGATAGCTGTTAAGTTGGTTAGGCAGTTACAACTCCCATCCGCTGGGAGTCATTTTTTGTACTACCCCGTGAGGGGATAAATATGTAAGATCTGATCAATCTCAAAATAGTGTGATTGGCAGGAGAACAGTAATAGATCAGAAAGATTGTAATTCCATTCTGTGAAATCATTCTGGTGCAACTGCAGTGGATATCATTCGGGGTCATTCCACTGGTGGATTTCTTTGAAATCAGTGGAATGACCTCCGTGTTGTTAGATTTCTTTTTGTTCAGTAGGGTTTTGTGATTTCTCTGTGTGTGTTGTTCAGTTAAAATGGTTGCAGGGGGGAATCGTGCATTTTATGCATATGGTGAGTATCTATCATTTGTATGTCAAAGATATTTTATGTATATCCTGCATTTGTATGTGAGACCGGCTGTAGAAAGTCAAAGTAATGTATGTCGACGGCATCAGAGTGATAAGAGCTGTCGGGTGGTTGATGTTATGTGAAGCCGACAATAGAAGTCTCACTGATCGTGTTGTATCGGGGTAACAATTGGTTAGTCCCACTGATGGTTAAGCAATGTGTGTGTGGAGAAGGGTTATCGGTGTAAGGAGGTGTATCAGCGAAGGAGAATAAAGTTGTGCCGATTGACGGAGTCACATCGATAGTAGGTGCATCGGTGTAAATATTATCATCGGAGGATGGGAGGAAAGTTTGGCCGAAGAAGCGAGTCTGGCCGACGGTGGAGCCCAGCATTGGTAGTATCGGGGAGATAAAAGAGATCGGTAGAGGAAATAAAGGTGATGCCGATGGGAGGATGTGTTACCGATGGTAAAATGAATGCATATTTCGGTGAGACATTGGAGATATCTTGCCAATATGAACCGTAATAGCTATTTTTGTGGGTTTTAATGGGTTTTCACCCTATTTGTAAGCTTCTACTATGTGGCTCTGCATCAAGAAGGTCACCTGTAATGTTGTAGGAGTGTTAGAGTCTTTTCATGATCTCGCTGAGAGATATGAGTCTGATTATGCTTGTCTTCTTTATTGTGAAGGTAGTGATATTTATTGTTAGCCAAAGGTTATGTTCAGAGATCATTGCGACCTTTGAAGTGGAGTAATTAACAATTAACTATCCTTACTTTAATTTGGACCATTCCTCCCCCCTTAAGAGGCAATGGGCCCCATTGCATCAATCTTCTGTAACAAGTGTTGTTCAATGTGCTCCTTGGGAAACCACTTGCCTTGACGAGGTAAGTGGCCTTCTTGAACCAGAGTATAGAGAGGAATTGATTGTTGTTTTAGTGTCTTCACAAGAACATGGATAATCTTGTCATTGGTAAATGGAATAGTAGTCTTAGGATTCAAGTCAAAAGTCTAAATATGCTTGACGGGGTTGTGTGGCCCAGATTGAAGAGGATGAAGTTTCCTATTAGGTCTTGAAAAATTTATCGATGTCTGATCCATCAACTTTTGTTGGATGGTGGTGGTGACTAGTTTGGTAGGAGTGTTGGCTATGACTGACCTTGCCTCCGTAGGTTTAATTATTACCATTGATACAAGAGCTCTAGTTGGATCAATCAAAAGTGTGCCTTGTTTTGTATTAAATAGATATGCATATTCAGGAAAATATTCTTCCTTAATGTATTCCACAAAATCTCCCCATGTGGGGCTTTCATCCAAATTGGGAGTTCTCTGGGTGCCCACTTATTCTCCCATGATTGTTTCATATGGCGTTCATCTTTTAGGAGGGTGAAGGTTACCTTCTCACCATCAGAGAATTTATTCACATAAAAGTATTTTTCTATTTAAATTGATAATCAATCATCTATAATGTCTACATCAATTTTTCCTTCAAAGTTTGGGATATCAAAATTCACTTGTACTTTGAAAGGAGTGTGACCTCTGAATAGAATTTCTATTTTGTTTGGTTGTTGATTTCCTCTAGTTTGTTGGAGCAACTGTGAAAATTTGCTTATCATTTCCTCATGTTATTTTCTTAAAGCGTCTTTGACCATCACTTTTAGGGTATCAAATGAATCTCCATGTTCTTCTACCATTTTTGGTTGTGTGTGTCTTGAAGGAAGATAGTCTGAAGGATTTCATGTTTCTAAACCCAATTTTTGATAGCCAAACCTCGTACGATGTGACATACAAGGGTGAAAGAGGATCTAGTATCAATTAATTTTGCATATGTTTCCCTACTATGCTGAGAAAGGCAAAAGCAATTTGTGTTACTCTTGCTACTTTATCATTGCTTATTAAGCTTTAGTTAAAAGAATCGATGATAACTCACGAGTAATCGACACTTGGCAGGTTCAATGATCCTATCTGAATCAAATTGCTGATTTGTTTCTTGTACTTTGCTATACAACCATAGTTTGTGAATGACACAACACGAAAATATTCTTATACTCTATTCTAGAACTGTTTTCACTTTGAAAGCCCTGTAATTATGTAACTTAAACATAGAAAAAAGCATTCAACACATACACGTTGGAAAACTAGCTTTTACTTCTGACACTAGAAAAATCCCTTCTAGGGTTCGTTGTCTTCTGCAGATGATGGAAACTTTTCCTTCTTTTACAATCTGAGTTCTGTATGTAGTTTGGCAAGTAATGACAACAGTGATAATCAGGAGAAATTCAACTATGACAAGGTGGGGCTGTTTCACTTTGTTTTTTTATTTTTTTATTGGGCTTTTGTTGTACCTACTTCTGGAGAACTTCTACAGCAGAGAGCACTGATAGATTTCTTGCAGAGGAAGCATGATTTGTAAAAAAATGATGCAGCCAAGTGGAAAATTGCAGAGATGGTTTATCGATTTGCTGGAGATCTAGAGGACAACATATGTTGTAGGAGTGTTGGAGTCTTCTGACAATCTCCCTGAGAGATAAGTCTGATTTTGCCTGTCTTCTTTATTGTGAAGGTAGTGATATTAATTGTTATCTAAAGGTTACGTTCAAAGGTCATTGCGACCTATGAAGTGGAGTAATTAACAATTAACTATCTTTAGTTTAATTTGGATAAGGTTTTATATCATCCACAAGAATAGGAGCACCAGGCCTTCGAGGAGTATCCATTTCGCCAAGCCTCATCCCTTATGGTGTGAGGGCAAGACTTATCCCATTCAAAACCATTCAACTTCATCAACAAACCAAAGAACTATTTTATTATTGTCTAAAATTTGAAAAAAATTTAAAAGCAATTTTGTTATGACCTAAAATCTAGAATTTTAATTTAGTCTAAAACTTAGGAAAAAAAAATAAAAAATTATATGTACTACTTATTTATAGGCTTTTTCAATTTTACTTTTCCAAATCACAACTTTTTCTATTTTTAATTTGATTCAACTTATTTTTTAATTTCTTTTTAATTTTTTTCTATTTATATACGTTATTTCCATAATTTTTTACTATGTCGGTTATAAATTATTAGTTGTATTATAATAAATAGATCTTAATTGAATAGAGCTCAAAAATTAATATTATGAAAGCATGTGAAGAGTTTAGAGTATTGAATTTGATTTAGTTAAATATAGTAAAAGTTCGTAAAACGATAAGTACTCAATACTCGGTACATAAATTTTTAATAAAAGTTGTTATATGGATATCAATTTATCAAATTATTGACATGCTCACTTTCCTTTTCACACTATATGGTTATTGTATTGAAGTTCTTTATATTTTATTTAAATGAATATTGCTCTAATATTCATGTGATATGAAGGGGTGCAATCAAACTAATAGTGTCAAAGCCAAATTCCCAAGTCAAATTTTGACAGAAAATGATGGAGGGCTCCAAAAACAATTTGACACCGAATAATGCAAAATTTTGATATTGCCTGTAAACTTCTGGAAATAGCTCAAAATCACAATCTTTAATAATGCAAGGCCCCAAAATGTTTTGGTTGGTCCAAAGTTTCGATATTGCCTGTAAAGTTTTCCTTGAAATACAATCTGCAATTCTATTTAAACACAGGAGTTTGTTAGAGGCACTTCACAGAGAAACGATGGCTTCCAAAAGAGAATTTGACGGTATTGAGAGAATGAGAATCAATTGGGATAAGATTGTTAATGAAGAAAAAGAATGGGACGTTTCTGAAAAAAGTAAGCCGCATTACACGGACTGGCTGAAACTTGGAATTGGGCCATACACAGAGGATGGCTCGAAGAAAGTTATAGATGGCAAGGGCAAGCGCAAGCTCAAGGGCAAAGTGAAGAAAGATGATTGGCTCACACTTGGAATTGGCTCATCCATAGAAGATGGATCAACCAAGTCATATGGTGTGCATTTGGCCAAGGGTGCAAAGAAGAAAGGTGAGAGTTGAATGTGAGAAGATACTGGGGAGCTGAATATATGGCCAGAAATTTTCCCTTCTATGTTCAATGTGAGAAATTGTCTATTCATGCCATTAAAATTTTACCCATGCTCCTAGATTTCGTGGTGTTCTATTGTAGGCATTCTTTTTTCCTTAATTGGAATTCCATTGCCCTTTGTGGCTCATTATCTGCTACCATCATAGATTTGTGTTGATGTTATTATTATGGTTAGATCTGTGAGTTTTTGATTAATTTAAGATTATTGATTTGATTATAATTTCTGAATTAAGATTTACCAATTAAAATTAGTTTCTCATTATGCATTTTGTATGAATGTAATTGCATATGTTCAATCTGTATGGTATAGATGGTTAAATGTGATGTACTTCTGCGATCTTATACTGGTATGATCTAGGTGTTGGATCAAATGTGTTTTTAGATTTTCATTAAATTATGAATGTTGCTTGGGGTGTTTTGGATATATTAATGCTTTTGTGCAAGTGTGTAGATTAAATTCCATCACTGTGCGGATGTGATTAATTGTCCTTAAGTGACAATTTTCAGAGGGTTGTTTAAGGGTTCAAAAAAAAATCTTTTTCTTTATGTTTTAAATAAAATAAAACCCATATAATGATAGCCCATGGGTTGGACCTTTCTTTTTAAGTGTTTAAAATATGTTTTTAAAATGTTTAAAGTTTAGAGTTCTTTTTTATTATGATTAGAGGAGATTTTCAGTTTTGGAGGAAGGGTGTTGGAAGGAGACATAGCTGGAAAACAGAAAAATTGTACAACAAGGCTTCCCCTAAGTTGGTGGAAGAAAAGGATATTGAAAAGCTTCTGTTAACAGTGTTTGTAGTTTTTTTTACATAGTGTTTCTAGCTTTTTTTTACACAGTGTTTGTAGCTTTCTGTTTGTTAATTTGTTGGGTGTATGTTTTTCTTTTCTGTTTGTTTTTTTCTTTTATGAAGTATTGGTTGTAGATGTGGTTGAGAATTCCATCTTTGTGTGTTGATTTTATTTTCTTCAATAGACTTTTGGGATGGGTTGTTTAGGGTGTTGATCCACCCAAGTTTGGGGTAGAGAGAGGTGTGGATTTAAGCTGTATTTAGCCATTTTTGCTGAAAGGAGAGATTTTGGACAAACAGTGAAAATCTATATAGGATTATGGTGATATATATATATTTGGTTTTTATATAATCTACTTATAGGTGGACTATCAAAATTTAAGTGCTGCCTCTCTTGGGAAAATTTAATTGATTATGTGATGGCATAAGTGCCATGGTGATACTGGTGGATGAGATTGAAAATAATGGAGTAGTATTATGGTGAGGAGTATGTATTGTGGATGAGGATTGTTTTGGAGCTGAAAATCTATTTTATATTTTATTTTCCAAGAGTCCATACTCCCTCATAAGAACTTTTATGGAGAAATGCTCTTTCTATTCACTGATTTAAATTATTCTCCCTCTTTGTCATTTGTAAAAGTCATGTGCTACCTGTATAAACAATAAACTTCTATTTAGAAAAATAATCCTCCTATAGAATTTTGAGTACTTCCATATTGTGTAAAATTTTATATAGGGAGGAAAAGATACAGTTCTAATTTATAAATGACAATCTGCTATATATAGACACATTAAATTAAGAAATTAGATTTACATTCTTTTGTAATGATTTTCAATCAATTCTGTTTATACATAGTCTTCTATCTTTAGAATAAATGTGATGGATTAAGAAATTAGATTTACATTCTTTGGTCACGTGAAAAAAGATACATAATCTTTTTGTATATCTATAGGATAAATGCAATGGATCCCTCTACACATATTGATATATTTGCTACTTCCCTTTCTTTATGCACAACCTGTGTAAGTGTAAGTGTTGTTCTTGACACATCTATATAAACATATAAAATTATACATACAATGTGTACATAAACACATATTTATACCTAAAAGTTCAATTATTTTACAAATTAATAGAGGCCATTATATATTAGTTCATTTAAATATTTTGTTTATTTTTATAAAAAAATAATAATTGATTAAATTTTTTGTGTTGCTTCCTACCCACAACTTCTCTTATGTTTTAAAAGAAAAGAAAAACTTTTGCTTGGTTCTTTTATTAAATTAATTCCTATTATCTTTTCAATATATCTCTTATATATAGAATGTACCATCACTAAAATATATAAGAAAAAAATGCATGCATGTTATTTGAGACAAATCTACATCTAGAAATATTTAATTATGTGCCAAAAAAATATACAGTTGCAACAAAAAAGTCAAGTAGAAAAAGTCAAGTAGAGAATTCCTCTTCCCCTGTTTTGTAAATAGCATCCTCTAAGAGAATGAAACTAAGACCCTCTAAAACTCCATTGATTGAGTAGTTAGAGATTTATGAATCCACATTTTCTACAATTTTTGAAACCTACAATCAAACCCTAGCTAAATCTTTATCTCCCTTCCTCTATAGCATCCGCATGCATGTCATCTTTTTGGTGAATCATTAGTTGCAATAAAATTAAAGAAAAAATATACAAATACAAAAATATAAAAATAAATAAAAAGATTTGCAGCTAGACAATAAAATAATTAAGAAAATCTTTAGACCACTTTCATTCCAAACTTTCTCATTCTCCAACTCTGACCAAGAAGAAGAAAAATAAAGAAATTTGAGTCTATACATAATCAATTTATATTTATCTCCCTTCATGTATCTGCATGCATGTCATCTTTTTGGTGAATCATGTAGTTGCAATAAAATAAAATAAAAAATATACAAGTATAAAAATATAAAATTAAATAAAAAGATTTGCAACAACACAATAAAATAATTAAAAAAATCTCTAGACTACTTTCATTTCAAACTTTCTCATTCTCCAACTCTACATGCACATCAATAAGAAAAATAAAGAAGAAATTTGAGTCTGCAAAGAAAATCAATTTAAGAGAAAAATTTGAGTCTGCAAAGAAAATCAATTTAAGAGAAAATGAAATGGTAAATGGGAAGAAAAGCATTTATGATGATTTTAATTATCTTAGAAAGTTTAAAAAAACAATAGTAAGTTGCTTTATTAACTCCTTAAATGTAGCCAAGGGCTTTTACTTTTAGTGGAGTTAATGTGCTTCATAATTATTTTTAAATTTTAATTGTTTTTTTAGTATTCATAGTAGGATATGATTAAGATTTAGAAATAAATATTTCTTTAATCTTAATCTTCATTATTAGAATTTATTATTCCATGATTTTTTTTAATTTAAGGTTTTTATTTAATTTTAATGTAGATGAGGTTTTAATTTTATTTGTTATATTCTATTAAAGTAGGAGTAAAGGATTTAATTATTGTTTTAATAGATTTTGTTTATCATCTTAAAATGTAATAGAGGGATGGATTAAAATATATAATTTATTTATAATTAAATCTTTTAATTAAGAAAATCAATTTTTTTTATTTTAAGTTTTATTTTCTTAAATGTTTAAACCTTAGGTGAGACAACCTTATCCCTCAAGAAAGAGTACTTATGGTCAACTTCTCTTGTTGGAAACCTTTAAACTTTTTTAGATAATTTAAAAATAATCTAAACCCTTTTTGACACTTTCAACAAGAGAAGTTGACATCACCCTAGACTAAGTGATGAGCATCCATTGAGTGTTGACATCACAAGATACGATGTCGCAAGGGGATAATTTTGCATGAATGAATTTCCTTTAGGTTGATTCTAAGAAAGTGTCAAAAAGGGTTGCATCATAAATGACCTTGACCTGAACCTCAAGGGTGCATTAACAATGGCCTTGCCTATGTTTCCCTTTTTTAGGAATTAGAGGCTTTGTAGTTCGCACACCACTAGTAGAGAGACTTCATCCTCTTAGCTTAGATGGGATTTCTATCCTCTATTTTAAATCACAATCATTAATTGAGCTTATGTTTTCAATTCAATCCATATACAATAGTATGATAACAAATGCATTCTAGTCAAATGTTAGTTCAAATCCAACATCAATGTATGAACACACACAAAACCACATAGTGATCAGCTCATGCGTACATCACATTTACATAGGAATTGTTTCAAGCATACATCACATATACACAATAAGACTAGCGCACACTTGCATCACATATACACAATATGAATAGCTCATACACACATCATGATGTAACCAAACTTCACAACATAAAGCTCAACAATATTTTTATTGTAAACAAATAACCAGAAAACTAATAATTATTTTCAAACTCTTGCTCATCCCATTCCATTCTACTACAACTAAAGATAAATATCAAATTTATACAAAAATAAAAAATTACCATTTTTGGCCAATTTTCACAACTTTCTAAAATTAAAATTTTTGGTAACTTCGTATCCTTATTTGTATGACCATGAAAGTTTCCAATTATTTGAAACTTACTAAAAATGACTAATCGTCAACTTTCTAATCTAATTGCAAGTAAATCTAGAAAAATATTTAGAAAAAATAATTAGGAAAATCGCAAATAAAACATTAAAACCTCATTTTGAGGCCCTAGATGATCGGATAAGGTCCTGAAAAAGTGTCAAAATTGGTGACCTACCAAATTTACCAGGCCTATACCGATGATGAAATCCATCAAGAATGAGAAGGTCATTGAACTAATAGGAGCAAAATTTGATAAAAGGACCTTGACAGTGAATGATATAACTAATCTAGGTGTTAGATACACTACTATGGAGATAGAAAATAAAGTCTACTATATAAATAGAGAGGGTTCTACCATTGGTACTGTAATCCACACTACTTATTAGATGGTTAAAGAAGGCATTTAGACTTTGACCTCTATGAGGTCATGAGATAACAACTCTTGGAAAACTTAAGGAGAATGTAAAGGAGACTGAATATCACTTCAAGTACAGTACTTTGAACATTTTCCTTGAATTTTACTTCATGAATTAGCTACCTATTTTTAGAGGAAAGGTCTGACAATGAAATATACATGTTGCAACACAAATTAAAAGTCATATAAGGATTTTCAATGATCGTAATCACTATAAGACTATGTATTGGGGTTTCTTTAAAAACCTACAAACTAGGATGCAAGCAAGAGATATGATCCCAACAAGTATTTTAAGAAGGTATGAAGGAAAAATTATCTTTCTGGTTGATAAGGACTTCACTTACAAGGAAGCAATTGAACATAGAACTGTTTGGATTCCTAGACTGCAATATGAGGTTCAAATGAAGATATTAAAGCCTATGCTGACATTTTTCTCAGCAAAGCCAAGGATACATTTGCTGAGAGGTTTGGAACTTATGATGAAATCATGAACAAGATGCAAAAGAAAAGTGTAGAGGAGCATCTAGGAAATAATATATGTGAATTGAATAAAAAATGGGGTATTTCATCAGAATCAACCTCTGAAGCCCCTGTAGAGGAATCACAACATGGTCCTACTATTGTGCAAACTACACAAGGACCAAGAAGGTCTAGTAGCTCTACTTATGCTACTATAAATGTACCACATCCTTCCAGATCAACTCAAATTGCCTCAACTAGAAGAAGGGTTGCATCTAAAATTCTGACTCAGATGAAAGTAGGTGAAAAGAAGCAACCAAGGCAAAAATAACCTGCTAAAAGAAAGAATGTCAAGATTGAGGAGGTAGAGGAAAATGAAGAGGAAGAAGGAGAGGAAGGAACATCTCATCAAAAGAAGAAATAAAAGAAGTCTGAGAATACTAATCCACCATTACTTGAATGTGTACCACTTTCATTAGATGCAATTTTTAATGTTATTGTGCATTATGGTATCCTAAAGGATACAACAGACTTATATTTGGATGTGCCACCTGAAGACAGAGCACCATTGATAAATCCATTGTAAAGTATATGCTCAAATTTAAGGCTACCTTGAATGATATTATTGAGTAGGTTCTAGAAAACCTAGCTAATGTTCTAAGAGAGAGGAGAGAAAAAGTTGTTAAAATGGATGATCACTAGAGGCAAAAAGCTCTTGATAAGGATGGGTCTTCCATGACTCAAGAATGGAAGGATAAAATGGCTTAGATGCAAGCTCAAGAGTGTTGGCAAGAGACACTGTGTGGCTTCATGAGTGTTGTCATTGATGGCAACAAAGTCTTTCCCACACATCCGCAACACATAGTATCTCTATACTGGAAGACAGATTGAAGAGTTTTTTGGTTCGGTGAGCAAGAACATAGCATGCAACAAGCTCTGATAATCAGGTCTAGATCTCTCAGATGGTGTAACTTAGCAAGTTGCGGAGTTGGACAAGTCAAGAGGAGTATCATGACTACTACATTCTAGAGATTGAGCCTTCGGTGATGAATGATTGAAAAGATATGAACATCTAAATGTTGGGTTCTTGACAGACAGAGTAGACTAAGGAAGAACTGACCGGCAGAGCATCAAACCTTAATCTGGATGAGAAATTAATGGTGATCAAGCTATTTGAGGGATCATATATGGTTGGCCGACTTGATTGATGACTTCTATGCCTATGTCTTTGATACGCATCACATATTAAGCATGGATTCAGCTGACAGATCAGTGTTTTGTAAATATCTTGAGTATTCCGGTTGCCGACTAGAAAGATGTTGAAATCCTTGGTGTGGATATATATACCAAATAAATTTTAGTATGAAGGTGTGTGTGTGGTATGATAATGTGCAAGGAAAGGCAGAGATAAGTGTGGAAGTAGTAATACAAGTCCAGTATGTGACAAAACAACAATACTAAAGTAGAGGAAGAATGAAGTGCATTAGATCAGTATATTAAGCCTAACTGGAACTGAACCTCAGCATATGTGGATGCCTCTCATCAGTTCAAATACCTGGTTACCTTCTATAAACCGTGTAGATAGTGAGTCTCTTGTAGGCAGTGTGCCTCTTGTGAGTAGTGTACTAGGGCAGCGAGCCCTAATTGGCAAGTGCCATTTTTGTACTTCTTATTCTTTTAATAGAGAGTGCAATCTTGGGTTAGTCACCCCGTGGTTTTTCCCTTTATAGGGTTTTCCACGTTAAATCCTTGTGTTATGTGTGTTGATTTCATTTCTGCTCTCGTGATTATTTATGCTTATGTGTTTTGATTCTGCTCAAATTATAAAAGGAAAAATAAAGTAAAGTTATAAGAGATAATTGATTCACCCCCCCTCTTAGTTATCTACATTGTTTCCAACAATTTGTATCAGAGCCAGGTTCCTCTAAATAGCGCCTAACAACTTGAGGAAGATCTGGGAATCTCAATGGATATGTATGGTATGAAGGAACAACTTCAATCTACCCTAGATGATCTTGAGAAATCTCACTCTGAAGTCAATAACTTGAGAGAAAGACTCAAACAAGCTGATGATTTCATAAATGAGCTAAAAGAAAAACTGAGTATCTCTATTAAAAAGAGAAAGGAACTTCTTCAACAATTAGCAAGTCAAAGTGAAGCCAATGATACTAATGAAGATTTGAATGAGAAAAACAAGCTATGTGAGAAGCTATCAAAAGAGGTCATTATGGTAAGGCATGAAATGGAATCAGGGGTTATGAGATTGACCCAAGAAATTGAAGAGAAAAGAAAAATTGAAGATAATCTAAAACAATCTTTGAAGGAGAAGTCAGAGGACTGCCACAAAATAAACAGAATAATCAGACATCTAGAATCTAATCTTGAAGAAGCTAGAGATAATGAAGAACAACTTGAGAATTAGATAGACACTCTTAAACAAGATCTTGAAACGACAAATGATTACAAAGAAAAATTCAAGATAAGCTCAGCTCAACTTGAAGTTCTTCTTGAAAACCAAAAGAGGGTAGATGACAAGCGTGGTTTGGGTTATGAGAAATATGAAAGCGTTAGATCTGGTCAAAAGAGCTTTGGATTAGGAAATCAAAGAAACAGGCCTAGAAGACCTCCGGTAAGGCAACCAAATGCTCAAAGATATCCATCCTTCAATGGATACTACTACAATAATTCATCCTTCTCCAGACAGTGTTTCAACTGCAATAGGTATGGTTACAATTCTCATGAATGCAAAAATATGCAAATAAACAATTTATTCAATGGTAGATGCTTTGCATACAATAGAATGTGACATATGGCTAATCAATGTAGATCAAGAGAATATCAGTCAAATATGCAAAGAAATGTTGTTTGCTAAAATTGCAATAGATCCGGTCATATTGCCAAATTCTGTAGAAGTAAGAATTAGGATAAAAAGGGTCTGGTGCATCATAACCAAAATCAAGACAAAGGAAAAGGAAAATTGAATGTGGATGAAGTTCAAAGTGAGATGAAAAAGATTTAGGTGAAGAGAAGTATAAAAAATGTTGGGGATGGATCTGCACTAGAATCTAGTGCTGATACTCCTTCCGGAAACTAAATAGATGAGCTCTGGCTCAGGGGGAGTCACAAAGGAAAATAAATTCCCCCAACCAGTCAATTGGTGCCTAAATTTGGCACATGGAATGTTGCGGATTAAAGGGTTCTCAGAGAAATATCTAAATAACCCTTGGTAAAAATATGAAAGATCCGCAAGGAGTTTTGAAGAGTTTAATCATCCAAGATTGATCTAGTTTGATAGCCATCTGGTAAAAGCATGATTTTCATAGTTAGATCGGGTATGATTCAAAATTGAAATATCTTGATTTGCAGATAAATGACATGATTGGAGGAAAGGAGATACATTGTCAATTATCACTAAAAATAATTCTAAGTGCATCTCAGTGATTCGGAAAGATCTCTCTTAGAACAAGGAAACTGAAATAACTTAAGTGGTGTATTTATTGCAATAGGAAATTAGGGTTTGCGTAGAGATAAAAGGGTTCTTTTATTTCATCATTTGTACATTTACATTCAAGAAGAAGAAAGGAAGAGATCTACATCAAGGTTGTTAAAACCTTCTCAAAGATCAACCGCAGAATCTGATTCAACTAGCGATCTTTTTCGGCTCATATTGTGAAGCCTAGAAGTATAAAAAGGTATTTCCATTTCTGAATATCTCTCTCTGAATATTTTGCAAAGATGGCTACTCCAATGGTTGTTAATATCACCAATAGGCTGCACCCAAAGTTCAAGAAACACCCCTACAAATCCCTAGAAGTTGATCCCTTAGGTGCCTTTTCTAGCATTCCACATGGGGTTATGCATGTAGAAGATGCTAGGGTGTACATCCACACCAATATTGAGGAATTTGGGGAATCCAAGCCGATGGATATCTATCATGAACATTTAATAGATGAAAGTTTTGAACTCAAACCTCAATACAAGGTCCTCCGGGATAAGCATTTTGGACATTGCATCGACTTTCCCTATTTTGCAGAAGATGAATGGCTCTGGTATGTTCTTAGAAAAATACATGACAAATTCATGTGGTTGATGAAGCCCTTGAAGATAACAAAAGATGCCATTAGGGCAGTAACTAGATTGTACTCATCTGGTGGGTTGTCTGCACTCAAATCTATCAAGAACCAGACAATAAGTGAAGCTACCGGATCAAAGTTTGACAAAAGAGCAATGACAATAGAAGATATCATAGATCTAGATATCAAATTTGCCTCTATGATAATTGGTTATAAAATCTATCATTCCAATAGGGAGAATTCTATGTCCGAAACTGCAATATGTAATGCATATCAGATGCTAAGGGAAAATGTAGATTATGATCTACGCAACCTTCTCTTGAACCAACTGTTAGAAAACTTGCAGAAGATCAAGAAGGACAAGAAGAACTCATTCAAGTATGGTGGCTTAATACTATGTTTATTCTTTTACTACATGAATGAGCTACTCGGATCAAGTGGTTGGGTATGGCAAAATGACAGACCGATTGCCATACAAATCAGAGACTATATGTATGGGCTTGGTGATGCCAAGGCTCAAAGTATTGCACTCTAGGGATACTTTAAGAACTTCCAAAGTATGATGCAGGCTAGAGAAATAATTCCTCAAAACATAGTTGAAAAATATAAGGATACAATATGCTTCATGGTTGACATTGATCAATGCGTAATGGAAGTAGTTGAGCCCAGAACAGTCTGGATAATGCCAATGAGCTATGAAGTAGATGAGAAAATCTTGGAGCTACATGTTCAACACCTGCTGAGTCAGCCTAAGGACCCTGAGGTAGAAAGGTTTGGAACCGTTCAAGAATTAAGTGTAAAGATACATGTTGAACTGAGACAACCAGAATAAAAAGGAAAGTCAGAAAGGAAGTAGAGGAAATTGCCAAAAAATATGGCATATTAAAAGAGGCAGTTGATTCAAACATAGAGAAAATAGAAAGAGCTGAGAAAGAAAGGCAAGAAGCAGAAAAAGAAAGTGTTCCAGTGCAAGCCTCGTCCTGAACTAGATCCTGCAAGAGCTCTACACCTACCACCTCTAAGAGCTCAAGAGCCTCCAAACTGGAAGCCAAGACATTTGAAAAGGGTGAAAAGAGAATGAAAACAAAGGCCACAAGGTCCTACATAAGCCAAAAGGATGATGAAGAAACAGAGTCTGATGAGGAAGTTAAGAAAATGAAGAAGAAGAAGAAAACATTTGGGGAATCCTCTACCAGCAAAAACAAAGAATTTGAGGTAGAAGAATTTGTTGAAAGGCCCACTCTTTCTATTGATGGTATCATTAAGGCAATGACTATGGATGGGAACTTGGAACTAGTCACAGAATTTTATGATGACTACAGTGATACTGATAAAAGAATTTTAGAGGAAGCTATAGTCAAGTACCTAAACATTTATAATAAAGCATTCATTGAAATCATTTCTCTAATTCCTAAAAGTCTAGAGAAGGTACTTGAACTTAGAAAAGAGAATGCCAAGGAAAAGGATTTAGAGATCTGGGAACAAATTGCAATTCAGCTGTATCCTTCCATTACTCCAAAACAAATGACCATGATCTTTAAGGACTGCAAGGATGAGTTCTGAAGCAAAGAAAGAATGAATAAACTTATGCTTGGAGAGACTGATCAGGTGGAAAAAGAAACAGAAGACATCCTCTGAAATGCCTTCAAGAGATTCAATCTTCCTATTATAAAGGAAATAGATGAAGAACCTTCTACCATGGATGTTTAAGGATTAAATACATCAAAAGAAGAATCTACTGAGAAAAATGCAGAAGAGCCAAAAGAGATAGATGAGGAGAAGTATAAGGACTTGGATTCATCTATTCTAGAAGAGGAAATCCATGAAGAAGTTAACATCTCTCCTTTGGATCCCCCTACAGACTCAAGTACTATAGGAGGAGGAGAAGAGGAGAAATTGAGTCAAGAAGACGAGTTAAAGGGAAGAGAAGAAGAACAAATAGAGAAGATCCCTGATGACAATTCTGAGGTTGCAAAAGGAAAGAAGACTCAATCTCTGACAAGAGACACTACAGAGGTAGTAAAGAAATTCTTGAACAAAGAAATAGTAGAGATAGATGAACCAAAATTATTCCAAGGACCACTAAATTTTGATTCCCTCTCTCCGGTCCAGACAATGAAGGTAGCATCCTTTGCTCAAGCTAAAGCAAAAGAAAAGATTCTAAAGTCTCACATGGAAGACTGTGAGCTGATAGAGATTGCATCTGGTGTGCTAGAGAAGATCATGCCATCCTTTCAAAAGGATCCTTCGGCCTCTCCATCCGGTAACTTGAAATCTCTAGTTAACTCTGTTAGCACCCATTTTGATTCTTTGGAGAAATCGGTAGAAGAGAAAGTCCAGAAAGAATTTTTGGGAAAGAGATTCACTGAACTACAAGGACTCATAGCTAATGATAGGAGGACCCTAGATATTGGGATAAACAACCTAGAAAATAATCTTAAAGATGGTGGAGAAATGTATAAATTTTGTCTATCCTGGTCTAAAGTGACAGAGGATTATGAAAAGAAGGTGAAAGACTAAGAAGGTAAATTGTCAAGTTTATCTTAGAATTTTGATCCCCTCACCACATCCATAATGAATCAAGAGTGCCAGGCTATTGCTATTATAAATGAAATAAAGAGGCTTGAAAAGGAGAGGAAGAATATAATAAGCAGGATGAGTGAACTTAGAGGGATAATTATCCCTAAGTTAGAGGTCATGCATGAAGCCTTAACTGATGCTCAGACCATAGCTCAGACCAGTGATCCAACATACTTAAGAAGGGCAGAAGCTTATGCATTTTTGTTGAGTGGTCACGTCTTAATTTTGGATAGGATGAAGCAGAGTCAGGCAATAGAATTTGTATAGTTGAAGACCACCTTTGCGGATATACCTAAGTTTATGTAAGTATAACATGCATATATACTTATGCGGCTATGCATAGGTTGATTTTTACAAATTTTGGTGTGCGGATTCTACCCTTTGCCATTGATGTCAAAGGGGGAGTGAGGAGTAGTGAAAAATGTGGAATCCAACTAAAGGGGAGCTCCGGTAAAACAATACATAAGATAGAGCATCCGCTAAGGGGGAGTTTACTATGACACTTAGTCATTTTTCACTAAGTGTTGCCATCAATGCCAAAGGGGGAGATTGTTTGCAAGAGACACTGTGTGGCTTCGTGAGTGTTGTCATTGATGACAACAAAGTCTTTCCCACACATCCACAACACATAGTATGTCTATACCAAAAGACAGATTGAAGAGTGTTTTGGTCCGGTGAGCAAGAACAGAGCATACAGTATGGTCTGACAATTAGGTCTAGATCTCTTAGATAGTGTAACTTAGCAAGTTACGGACTTGGACAAGTCAAGAGGAGTATCATGACTACTACATTCTACAGATTGAGCCTCTGGTGATGAATGATTGAAAAGATATGAACATCTAAGTGTTGGGTTCCTGACAGACAGAGTAGACTGAGGAAGAACTGACCGGCAAAGCATCAGACCTTAATCCAGATGAGAAATTGATGGTGATCAAGCTATTTGAGGGATCACACATGGTTAGCAAACTTGATTGATGAATTCTATGCCTATTTCTTTGATACGCATCACATATTAAGCATGGATTTAGCTGACCGATCAATGTTTTGTAAATATATTGAGTATGCCAAAGTTTTGTATCAATTTTGTTTGAACTGGCCTGCATCTACTAAATGCATAAAATATCAAGCTAACTCTATTGAGTCACAACTAATTCATGCGTTCAAGGTATATGATCCTTTGAAAGATAAAGATGGAACCATTAGGGTCCAAAGAGAAAATATCCATACTCAGTTGAGGTAGCTCTTGGATCAAAGGGAGTAGGTAAAGAATGAAATGGGACAATTCAGAGAAGTTGTGAGCATGAGACTAGCAATTTTGAGTGGCATTCTTGCAGAAGCTAAAAATGTTGCACAAAAAGTGAACATGCTAGCCACTAAGGAGGAAGCAAAATATTTATACATTCAATTTGAAATTCAACTGCACATCTTATCTTTTGCAAAGAAGAATTGGGACATTACACTTGCCCAATTGAAGGTGATCTATAAGAACATTCTACCTTCCAAGTAAATAGAAAATTCTATGAAGGTAAGACAAATTTTGATGATTTTGAAGATATGCAGAGAATAAGTTAGGAGTAATAAGTGACAGACACTCTTTATATCATCCATGTGTATCTCAAGGAAAATAAAGAACCAATTTTGGCTAACTTTAGTTTTTAAGAGATAGAGAATACTCCTTAAGGGTAGTTGATTAATACAAGGTGATGAGAAATTTTCAGACATGGGGAGACTGGTTACTTTTTCCAGGACAGAGGAAGATCACTAGTCATTTGCCATTGATGTCAAAGGGGGAGAAATATATGTATATTAGGTCAAGTGTTGCCATCAATGACAAAGGGGGGGATTGTTGCATATGGGTTGTCATTGATGTCAACAGTGGTATTGAGTGTTGCGGTGTGGAGGGTTGTAAGTGATGTCCTTAGAGATATCAAAGCAGATTGCAGTAGTATGAAGACCAATGAAGAATAATAGAATAAGTGATCAGAAGTATTATGAGACAGTCATGTAAAGTAATGAATATATGGTCAAAGGAGCAGACAAAGAAATTTTATCAAAAGAGTTGTGAAGTCAAGGAGACGGATAAATATCATTTATAACTAGTCATGCCATATCTTCTGAAGTTCATGTGTAAGTCCATATCTTTGATATATTTATGCATGAAGTCAATGATGAGTATAGTTGGATTCATGCTATGGACTTATGATGCTTTCCGCATGATAAAGAAAGATGTAAAAGATTCAAGGAAATTGTCTAAGTGGAATACAAGTTAGGAAAGGTAAGGGCCTATGGATTGTACTAATGGTTGGATATTGAACTTAGTTATTTATGCTTCAAGTTTGAGGTCATAACATGTACCGCATGATGTTTTAGAGATAGAAGTGTGAAGATAGTGTTGAAACATGATAAGTACAGTCATAGGGAGACAAGAGAATGCTCCACACTTCTTCACAAATGAAGATATAATGTTACGGTTTGGAGGACAAGTAGATATGAGTATCAGGTATGCATGTTTCAAGTGTTAACATGTACTGTAGTTGTTTCTCTAGTATCAGTTGTGCGAAGACATGCCTTGGTGCTAAGTGAAGTAAGCAGAGGAAGATAGCTAAGGTTACCATAGTTTAGTACACAAAGATAATTGGCCTTGCAGATTGAGTGATAAGCTCATAAGGCTAGATGGTATGCATTGTTCAAGTTTCAAAAGATTAAGTTCACCGCAAGTAAGATTTTCATTGTTTTATCTTAAGATTGTGTAAGTATAGGTTACTGAGGACTGGCATTAGAGATCAAGCATTTGCGCCAATAGGAAATATCTAGAAATGATAAAAGAAGTATACATGAATGTTTTACAAGGCATATAATGTTCATTATGTAGTCCTCATGATATAATTTGTCCCCTCTGGTACCTCTTTTGGACTGGAGCTAAAATGTAAGAAAGGGTAAGTGTTTGTTGTGATGACCTGATATATGCTGATGGTTATGTTGTATTTTTTGGAGTGTGCACTAATGTGGAAGAATGTGTCAAGGTAATATAGGACCTAATTATGTCTTGCTCTTGAACCACATTAGAATTAAATCACTTACTACATATGTTTGGGAGCTGACTATTATGGGTTGTACATGTTTCTTGCTACATGTTTCATCTTGGCTAACCAAGGAGAAAATTTTTGAAGCTTGAGGAGGATATAAATGTAAAATCAAAGTTGTTGAGTGATTGATGAATGGTGTGGTGTATGATTCTATTGATAATGAACAAATAAAGTTACTGTAGAAGCAAAATTCATTATGAAATGTGGACAGGATTAGTTTGATGAAATAGGATATTGTTGCGGAGGCAAGTATTGGCAAAGTAATGATGGAGAAGAGTTTCTGAAGTTGTTTGGTTGTGGTGAAGGTTGATATTGTAGTCGTGTAGATGAGAGATTGTTGTACAAAGGCTAAAGTGATTAGCAGTCTATTATGTAAGCTAGATAAGTTGTGTACTACAAATATTGAATAATTATTATGTAGAAATTGTAAGTGTTTAAGGAGTTGCAACTTCCTTTGGGTTTTAGCCCATAAATAATATTGTAATCCTATTTTATTTGCGATACTGGATTTGGACAGTAGATCCAAGCAGCTTGCTCACCGTGGTTTTTCCCTTCTAGGGTTTTGCACGTAAATATGGCGTTATGGATGTGTGATTCTGTATTAATGTGCTTTTCTTGTTTAATTTTTAAAATAGTTTGACTGTAATTTAAAAGAAAAGAATTTGAGTAAGTACTAATTCACACTCCTCCCTCTCAGTACTTCTATGTGTTCAATAGTATGAACATAAAAGAAGAGAAAAAAAAACTAGAAATGAAATGTAGATAGAATGGTGGAGGAAGATGATTTGGAAGATGTTATAATGAGATATAGATTGTTGTCAAATAAAATAGAGGGGGATTCTAGTTTCAAGACACTAGGGTACTCATAGAGACATTGGTACAACCATGCTTATGTCCTGCATAGAGAAAAATAAATTGGAACTTAATAGAAACCAGAGGAACAATAGATGGAATATCTATGTTAATGTTTTTATAAATGAACTAATGCTAAAAAGAAATGGGAAGAAGTGGAGATTCAATCACCACATTTTATGTTGGAGATTACTATTGAAGAAGTAGATTATGTCTATAACCATTAGTTAGAAAATGGTTAAGACTACTTGGGAGGTTGCCAAGGAGGCCAAACCCCAAATTTAACCTTTCAACTCAATGATAATCAATAGTATAGGTGTGAGTGATTAGAAAATGTTACTATGGTTAGCATCATATAAAATAGATGTGAGATAGACTATATGATGTTGGAAACAAGGGAAATGGAACTCTAAGGTAAAGTGTCAATGCATGTCGTTAGAAATATTGAATAAGAAATTATAAATGTAAATGGTAAATATGAACAAGATAATTTTTTTTTAATGCAACAATATAAGAGGAGAGGAAGCTATTCTAATTTATTCATAGTGACATTCAAATTATTATCCAAAATGGAAAATAAAATCTAGAGCCAAGTTATGGCTTCGAAGGATATTTCTCAAAATATGTCATTTAAGTTTTAGAGGAGAAATATAGACACCCATAAGGAAAGATCCTCCTTGAATCAAAATAGAATAAGAGGGAGGAATCTTGATAAAAGAAGGAGAGAAGAGAAAGACAAGTGAAGGAGATCAAGAAAGGAACTAATTCATGTGCATCCCTTAAGAAGAATAGGAAGAAGACTTCTTTAGTTTTCATTTGAATTTGTAAAATGTAAACTACATATAAATGGAAATGGTGAAAACCCACAACAATAATGAAAAGATGAATTATTTTAATGGCTTCTTGATAAAAAAATATGAGGCTAGGGGCAACGTATCCCAGTGAGGGTTCAACGACAAGACCCCTAAAAGCCATATTTAATAGTTGGCATGAGTTTTCCACAGTCCATGAAATTTTGTTGAATGTTTTTGGACTTAACTATGTATCCTTTTCTTGACATTTCAAAACACACTCAGTGATCCATCATCAGGAAGAGGAATATAATGACTTGGATTTCAGACTTGGCCGTTTAAAGAAACAAGGGGGGTGTAAGAGTTGGCTATGAAAGTAGCCACCCAAGATATAGGATCTTCATGAAATCACAAGAGAGACCAAATGAGAGAATAATTCTATTCTATAAAATAATGCAAATTATTATTTTAATGTACATGATATGCCTTACTTATAAAGGTAAGGATGAGATGTAGGATGAAGTAGCCATATGACAAGTGTCTTAATCCTATGACATGAGACAACTAGAGGATAAGATGGCAACTAGTTGATAAGATCACATGACAACCTAGAATTATCTAGACTTATCCTAAGTAAACTTAACATGTGAACATGTGTGAATAGGACTAACTAATAACTAGTTAGATAATGTGCATAGTTCACACTATAAAGGGAAGCCCGATCGGTAATAACCATGTTCACGCCAACGCCCCCCCTTAAGTGCAACTTAGGGAGAAGTAGACAAATGCAAAGATGGGTCCTGGCTACTAGACCATGTCAGGTACCCATGTACAAACAATCTCTCACAAATAGAGAAAAGGAGAAAAACCCATAGGAAAACCCCCTCTCCAAAAGAGAGAAAACATGAAAGTGAAAGAAGTGATGGAAGGAAGGACTCAACATGACCCCTCAAGGACTAATTCTATCACAAATATATAGTCAAGTAACTCCCATAGGAGAGAAAGAAAGATATGATAGATCCTTCTACAAAGAAGTAGCTCCTATGCTAATGAATTATTGAAGACATAATACAATCCACTACCTACAAACAACATTTCTCCCCTTACAAAGAAACAAATCCAATGGTTGATGTAGAAGCAACTCCCACATCATGGATGAAAAGGGAATCCAAATTAATATGTGTTGTCATGTCCCCTTTATAGTAAAAATAACTTGGTGAAATTATTAGTCCATTTAAATTTTCCCATGGGCTAATGTAAATCAAAAGGGGAAATATTTTATTTAATATTTTAATTGTAATCCCACAAATTAAGGATTTATTATTTTCGAGAGCAATTAAATATTAAATATTTTTATTTAATTGCACAAGTGGGGAATTGGGGTTTAATGAGGTGTAATTATAACTCCCAAGATAGAATTTAGAAGATTTTATGATAGATATGACAAGATTCTATGACAGGTTGTCATAGTGGGAGTTATTTTCTATTTTTAGAGAAGAATCTTGCATGGGCTATTTTGGTGAGCATCTTTGGAGGGAATTTGTTGGAAATTAAATTATTTTAATTTAATTTGCAAGAGAGTGATGTTTGGATTTGGATCCATTATAAATATGCAAGTATCTTCTTTCACAGGGATTGCTTGATCATTTTTACAACCTAATTTTTGTGTTTGACCACTTGTGCTTGGATTTTCTTTAGTGGACGAAAACCCATTGGAGTTGGAGGCTTGTGGATGAAAACCCATTAGTCTCAAGTGATCATAGGATGAAAACCTTTGGATATAGAGAGTGACTCCATACAGGGATTGCACTGGGCTTCAAAGGATTGTGCAGTTTCAATAGTTTTGCAGTATTGTGTCTGTAGGTTGTTTTGTTGTAGTTTTGGTGATTTCTAGTGTGTTGTGTAGTGTTTCTGTAGTGTTGTGGAGTATTTTTCTTTTCCATGGTCATTTGGTATCCATTCCAAGCATCTAGGAGTGATTCTTTTCAGTTGGGGTTTGATTTGGTATTGTTTTTGGCAATTTTTAGTAGTGTAGTTTTGCATATTTGTGTAGTTTGCAGTGGATTTTCAGATATTTGTGTTGCAGATTTTTTTCTATTGTAATTAGTGTTTCAAACCTGATCATATGTTAATTACATCAGAAAAACCAATAAAAATCAGTTTGTGGTGTTTCTAGCATATTTGGTGTAATTTCTTGTTTGACTAGTTAGCTAGTCTTGATGTTTTTGTTGCAATTTTTAGTGGAGCTTATCAAAATTTATTTTCAGATCTGATTTTATGTTAAAATATCAGTTTGGAACATTACAGTGGTATCAGAGCATGATCTTGCTAGCCTATAGGGTACTAAGTTGTTGATCATGGGAGCATTCTTCAAATCCATTTTGAGGAGTTTGGAAAATGATGTTTTAGTTTCCACAATATCAATATGTTTTGATGAATATTATATGAAATGTATAATTTTAAAGGCATCCCTCACTTTTTATTAATATGCAGAAATCACTGGGAAAGATTTGCCTAAAGAAGGAGTGGTTCTCAAAACTTATGAAGAGTACCTTTCAGAGGGAAAATTTGAAGTATCATTTGAAGATTATTTCATGAGAAGAAGAAAGGAAGAAGTTAAGATAGAAAATGCTATAAATACCAAAAATAAAGAAGATGCTAAGGAGCATGATACAAAGGAAGGTTCAACAGTCATAATAGCAGAACCAGAAGAGCTAGAAAAGAAGGACATAGAACCAAAAATGGTGATTGTAAAGCATAAAGAAAAATTAGGTTTGCAAGAAATTGAAAGGAAGCAAAGCTTGGAGAAATCCACCATACAATTTGAAGCTAAAAATTGTTTGGAAATATAATATGTTTATTTTAATTCTAATGACTGTACATGTCAAGAAAATATTGATGAAATTGAGGAGGAAAAGACATCTCTTGTTATTTGTGAAGAGCCCAAGATGGAGGGACATGCACCAATTCATGCAATATCTTCTGAACTTCCAAATGGTGAGCCATTTTTTGATTTGCAGAGTAGCATTGTGGATGGGTATGAATTTGAGAAGAATATTTTGGTTAGTCCTAATGCAATGGTTTTGAGTCACAAAAATGGAGTTGTTGAGGATATCTCAATGAACTCTCTTTTGAGCAAATAAGGATGAACATCTTATTTGCAGCCCAAGGTATGCAATTATTTCAGATTTGTCTCCTTCTATGTCACTACAAAATTCTTGTCATCATAGAAAGCATGCTAAACAAGGTGATAGAGTGAGAGATACAACTTGCAGTATAGGGCATGAGGACTCTTTGACTCAAGTCCAAATTTGTGTTTTCATATGGGATACAAGTAATCTCTTGAGGATTAAAGTAGTTGGAGGCATTACTAAGTTCTCCATCTCTTCCATTTGGAATGAAAGGAATTTTATGAGGATTCATATAGGGTTTGTTGTGCTTTCTAATCACCTTATGAAGGATCAATGTTCACATTTTATGGGTCACTTGTGCAATCCAAGTACCACACTTGAAGAAAATATTTTGGGTAATGGTCAAATGGAGATAGGCAAATTGAGATGCTTATCATGGCAATGTGGTAAGGAAAGAAGGTGTCAATTTGATGTTGACAATTTTATTACTAAGCATGGCATGGTACTTTCAGGACCAAGCTTCATACAGGTTTTCTACCATTGGATGTATGGAGGAGTTTACAAGAAGGATAAGATTTGAAAAGATGGCCTCATTGTCACTAGCATCAAGAAGGTTGCAAAGTTATCATGCTTGGATCATATCAACGAAACTTCAAACATGAAGGACAATGGAATGCAAGAAGTATTTGATGAGCCAATGAAGGTAACCAACTCTTATCTTATTTTTTTCATTTCAGATTTCTCACATCCTTTTGTGGAAGGGTATGGTGTTTTAAGGGGAGTTGATTGGGCTTTATTAATACAAAGGTGTGGCTTCATTCAAGTCGAGAACATGAAGTTGATAGTTGTAGAAAATGGATTTTCTATTTATGGTAGAAGATTCTAGTATGTTTTAGAGTTTTCTATGGATTGCATTGAGTATTTGTGCTTAACACTTGCTGCACTATGTGTTTATGAGGAGGAGTTCCAAGATGACCCTATTGAAAAATATGCACATGAAATGGATACCTTGTTAGATATAGATGTCAAATTTCAGCTTGCCAAAAATTTCAAATCAGAAACCTATGCAGGAAATATCAATTTGATCATACATGAGCATGAGGAAAATGATGTGAATGATCACATGGTTCTATGGTTGCAGCCTAAGAGTCAAGTGCAAGGAGCCATAGGATGTCACTTCCGATATGAATATGGTAATGGAGCAATCCTGAGCTCTGGTAAGAAACACAATGTACTTTATGTTATTCAATTGCTTCCAAATCCACAAAGAATGGTGTTTAGTAATATGTTCCTGGGATCACCATTAGATAGAAGATTCCAACATGTCATAGAGTTGGAAATTGATTTTCATCAGAAAAATTTGAGGAAGAATGATGTCACATACTTGGGCCATGTCACTAGTGCTCAGGGCATACATGAGGATGCAAGACAAGAAGCATTGGAAGGGATTGAAAAGGCAAACAACTCATGTTATGTACTTATAATTTCATATTTCTTACAAGAATTGTTTATAGGATGTGATGA
This sequence comes from Cunninghamia lanceolata, assembly GCA_027924645.1. Classification (NCBI taxonomy): domain Eukaryota; kingdom Viridiplantae; phylum Streptophyta; class Pinopsida; order Cupressales; family Cupressaceae; genus Cunninghamia; species Cunninghamia lanceolata. The sequence continues at coordinate 487,958 of BSBN01000564.1, read as the reverse complement.
TTTAGGAAAAGGAGCTGTTTTGGTTATAATGCAAAGGAGAAACTCCATAAAATTTGAAAGCATGAAGCACAAAGATTCAGGAGATAGTCTCAAGTTCTTTTCAAATCCACTTGTCTTGTATGATCAGCAACAAAAATAGAATTTCAGAAGTATACAAATATTTGTGGAGAGATTTTTAGTCCTTTCATGGTTGTCCACCAATCCTACATCAGTCACATTGATGATTATTACGCAGGTTTGCCATTTTTGTAGTTGTTACATCATTTGCATGTTGTTGATTTTAATAAATTCAGTTATGAACAACTGTAGATTGATATGTTTGGAGCAAGTATCCTTGCTTGATGATGTGAGAAGAAGGTATACAATATTAGTGAACACTAATCAATCCATCATAACACTAATTTGGAGAAGATTCAGGGAAGTTGTTCCAGTAGTGCAGTATATGAGTGTTGCTTGCAGGTTTCCAATGAAGTTGTGTGAAGATTTGTGGGTTTTGTGTATTGGGGAATGTGTTTCTATTGTAGATTAATTTCATGCTACTATAGATCATTTAAAATTGTATTTTCCCCACTCATATCAGCTTCAGAAGTTGCGGTTTTCATCTTTCAGTTTGGAGCAAAACAATGTTGGCAATATTGTGTGATTTGGAGTTTTTATTTGACAGTCATGGGATTTTTATGTTATGGACATTATAACATGATTATTGCATTGGTGTATATGAAAATGTATGGTAATCCTTGGAATAAGAGTGATGAGTCACAGAAATGGGCTGACAAGTTGGTGCTTGTAGATGGTCTCATTTGGCACAAGGATAGAATCTTTCCAATTTTTTACACTAAAATGAAGCAGAATATTTTGTGGAGGAATCTTGAGGAGGGAGTTCTCAAAAATGCCAAGGAGTACAACATCTTCCATAAAAATATGGCAAATCATGTTATTCTAGTAAGTTTGTTGTAGCCATTGCTTACCTCTTATCAAGATTGGAAAAGTGTTTGCATGGACATCATCTTCTATTTTGATGAGTTGTTGTTTGGAGATTCATTTTTTGATGATTTGTGGTGTATATGTTGCTGTTATATGATGCTACTTGTTGCTCCTCTACTGAACACTTGCTATTATAAATTAGTCCATGAATTTGAAAGCAACACCTCTTAGGTTGAGGTAAAGTATGGGCCAATTGTTGTGCATTCCTATAATGTATATTTCAGTACTTTGGAGGTAAGAGAAGTAACTATTTCTTAGTTTCATATTTGCTATAATGGAGAGTGCATTGACAGTTGTATTAGTCCTACAAGCAGAAAAAAACATATTTATATCATTGGGAGAAGTTGTAGGAGTTTCAATTTTATCTTATCTCATGCTAGTGCATTTGACAAGTTTACTAAATCTTTGTGGGAATATGTGGATCAGTTGGAGTATGAGAAAGAATGCATCAAATACTTACATATTCAAGAGCTCAGATTGCATAGATATTATTGTTTGATTCATGGCATTGGTAGAAATGAATCTAAATTTTTAGGTTTTCACAGTGTTCTATGGCAAGAATTGCAACATCTCACATGTACAGGATCAAGGCTTTCTATGCAGTATAACATAATTTGGAAGCATCACGGTTTTAATTGCTTGAGGACAAGCAATTTTGATGAGGGGAGATTTGTCATGTCCCCTTTATAGTAAAAATAACTTGGTGAAATTATTAGTCCATTTCTATTTTCCCATGGGCTAATGTAAATCAAAAGGGGAAATATTTTATTTAATATTTTAATTGTAATCCCGCAAATTAAAGATTTATTATTTTCGAGAGCAATTAAATATTAAATATTTTTATTTAATTGCATAGGTGGGGGAATGGGGTTTAATGACGTGTATTTATAACTCCCAAGATAGAATTTAGAAGATTTTATGACAGTTATGACAAGATTCTATGACAACATCTATGACAGGTTGTCATAGTAGGAGTTATTTTCTATTTTTAGAGAAGAATCTTGCATGAGCTATTTTGGTGAGCATCTTTAGAGAGAATTTGTTGGAAATTAAATTATTTTAATTTAATTTTAAAGAGAAGGATGTTTGGATTTGGATCCATTATAAATATGCAAGTATCTTCTTTCACGGGGACTGCTTGATCATTTTTACAACCTAATTTTCTTGTTTGAGCACTTGTGCTTGGATTTTCTTTAGTGGACGAAAACCCATTGGAGTTGGAGGCTTGTGGATGAAAACCAATGAATCTCAAGTGATCAGAGGATGAAAAACCTTTGGTTATAGAGAGTGATTCCATATAAGGATCACATTGGGCTTTAAAGGATTGTGCAGTTTCGACAGTTTTACAGTATTGTGTCTGCAGGTTGTTTTGTTGCAGTTTTGGTGATTTCCAGTGTGTTGTGTAGTGTTTCTGTAGTGTTGTTGAGTATTTTTATTTTCCATGGTCATTTGGAATCCATTCCAAGCATCCAGGAGTGATTCTTTTCAGTTGGGGTTTGATTTGGCATTATTTTCGATAATTTTCAGTAGTGTAGTTTTGCATAGTTTGTGTAGTTTGCAGTGGATTTTTAGATATTTGTGTTGTATATATTTTTTCTATTGTAATCAGTGTTTCATACTTGATCATATGTTATTTACATCACAAAAATCAATAAAAATCAGTTTGTGGTGTTTCCAGCATATTTGGCATAATTTCTTGTTTGACTAGTAAGCTAGTCTTGATATTTTTGTTACAATTTTTAGTGCAGCTTATCAAAATTTATTTTCAAATCTGATTTTATGTTAAAATATCAGTTTGGAACATTACATGTGTGCCTTAGATTATAACTTTAATGTCTTCATGCTAGAAAATGATGTCTTCTCCAAATCAAGAATGTAATTCTCAATCAAGGAAGTAGAACTAGGAGAGGAAGGATAGTGAATTGTATTTGAAAACATAAAATATGTGATGACATCGTGATCTTCAAATAGGATAGATAAATCCTCAAATGTGTCCTCCAAATCATCAATGTGAGACTCCACAAACAAAGAAGTAATGCCTGATAAATAGGAATCCCAATGAGGTGGATAAGGAAGACTCAAAATGATCCCGCTGCAAAGAATCACTAGGAGATCTCAAAGAATCATCTCTGAACTCTAAAGTAGCAACAGGTGATGGTGGGACAATGATCTCAATAGGAGGAGAAGGAGAAGCAAGAGAAGTCTCTATGTCATCACAACATTCAAGACCTACAAAATATTCAAGCTCCTCTTCTAAATCATCATCATAGGGTACATTATATACATCATCAATGGGTATGAGGCAATCACTAGTAGTATCTTTTGGGAATGAAAAGATATGAGGGTCTCCATATATTTCCCAAATCTTGGTCCAAAGTGTGCATGGGCACTCAGTTTTTGAGATCTCTAAAAAAATCAGGACTATAGTTGTACAAATCAATCCTATGATATGATCAAATCCAATTTCCCCATATATTTTTCTTATGAGGTGTATCTAGTTTAGGGACGAGTCCATAAAGATATGGAAAAAAGATTGAGCCGCCTACAATGTGTGAGGATGCCTTTTCTTCCAAGACTTATAATTATCCTTTTTCATATTTACCACATAAGGATGAATACAAAATCCCATGATGTCTCCTCAAATGATTAGAAATCAAAACTCACAATATTACCCCCAAGTTTTAATAAAACATGAGAATACCTATAGAAAAAATGATTGTGGGACTTTATAATCATTCCAATTACAATTGCTACAAGAGAAAACAACAAATTGGTCTTTGCTTTTGGTACAATGCAAAACCCAAAATTAGGCTATAACTAAAAGTACAATTTTTGAGTAAAACCAGATCAAACTAATTACAAATCTAGCAAGTACTCTAAAAATTATGCATTTAAAAAAAAATCACCAAAAAATGTTACCATATGAACTTGAACAAAGCCTTTGAAGTTCTAAAAATGGGAACTGCACAACAACAATGATGAAAAATGTAATTTCTAGAAAAAACATGCACTAAAATCAAAATCTAATTCCACCACTATGAAGCCTACAAAACTTTGGATCAAATTAAAAAAAAATGCTTCAGAAAAGGCGCAAAAATGAGCAAGATATGAGCCTTTGAAGTTGGACTTCCAAAACAAAAATCAATCTGGAAGGGGGTATGAAAATAAAGAAAAAAGTTTTTGCCAAATTTGGTAGAACTACCACCAAATTTGGAGGTATGCTAAATGTGGATGTTCACCCTATAAATAAGAACCTTGTCCAATATTGGAGGTTTGCTAGCTAAATGTAGACCCTTGCTAGTTTTGAAGATTTGCCAAAAATGTCGAAGGCACCAAAAATGGTTGATCTGAGTTGACTAGAAAAAATAATAAAATAATGTTTAAGGCCGAATGGCCTATTCATTGCCCTTGGTACAATCTAAATTTTTTATTGAAAAAAATCTAAATATTTTCTTGAACGCTAAAGTCTTTTAAAAAAAGGGGCAAGCCCTTAGGGGAGAGCCCATAGCTTTGATAGCATGTAAGAGTTGCCTATGAAGGTAGGCACCCAAGATTTAGGATCTTCATGAAAGCACAAGAGAGACCAAATGAGAATAAGTCTATTCTATCAAAGAATGCAAATTATTGTTTTAATGTACATGACATGTCTTGCTTATAAAGGTAAGGATGAGATGTAGGATGAAGTAGTCATATGACAATTGTCTTAATCCTATGATGAGACAACTAGAGGATAAGATGCCAACTAGTTAATAAGATCACATGTGTAGGATAATATCCCATGACAACCTAGAATTATCAAGACTTATCCTAAGTAAACTTAACATGTGAACATGTGTGAATAGGACTAACTAATAAGTAGTTAGATATTGTGCCTAGTTCATAGTATAAAGGGAAACTAGATAGGTAATAACCCTATCACACCAGCAGGGGTGGTCAAGGGGAATCAAACATGAAGAAAAGGGGGGTAAGTTGGCAAACAACAACTAGAAATGAGGAAAGGTAGAGGGATGATATTTGTTAAAAAAAGTTAAAACAAAATTATAATTAAATATTCATACATAGAATCTAACCTATATTTAATGTATATATTATCTATAAATATAATAAATTAAATACAAAGGCATATATATATATATATATATATATATATATATATATATATATATATGAAATTGGTTAAAAAATGTAAACAAGAAATTAAATATTACAACCTATGTTATATTTATAACTATAAATATTTCAACCTATATCTAAAAATTAAATATTTAAAAATAATTATTTAAAACTACATATAACAAAATATCACCACCTATAGTTAATATATTATGCTTAAAAATAAATACAAACATATATTAAATTAAAAAAACAAAAAATATATAATATATTTTATATTATATTAAATGCATATATATAATAACTTAAATAGAACATAAATATATATGAAATTAAAAAACATGTAAACCAACAATTAAATAATATATATATATATATATATATATATATATATATATATATATATATATATATATATATATATATATATATATATATATATATATATATATATATATATATATATATATATATATGTCGAGTGGGTGTGGTCTAGTGGTTAAGACCACTTGGCCCTTATTGTGGAGACCAAGGTTCAAATACCCCCAAAGACATTTTGGCTTCTAAATGGTTATGGCTCTATGTAGGTGACTCTTGGTACTCCAAGGTCCTTAAGTGGAGTGTGTTTGAATTCTGGTGTACTCTGGTCTACACAGCTCAACAAGTCGTGGTAGCAATGGTGTACAATGACGAATCTACTGGTGGCAATTTGTGCCATAAGCGGCATGAGGGTAGACTTAGCAGGGTCGTACCGTTGGTGATCCATGCTGTAGTGGTGGTGGCACCACTGGAGTGGGCTAGCCTAAAAATCCATCACTTACCAATCAAATACATACATACATACATATATATATATATATATATATATATATCAACCTATATTTAAAAAATATTAAATATAATTAAATCTATATAATTAGATATTATAACCTATATAGAAAAAATAAATATTATGCTTAAATACCAATACAAATATTTATTAAATTAAAAAGAACATAAAAATATATAATATATAAAAACTATAAATATATTATAGTTAAATATAATGATATAAGTATATTAAATTATATATATATATATATATATATATATATATATATATATATATATATATATATATATATATATATATAATGTCAATACATAAACATGGCTATGTATAAATTATCATTCAAACATGTATGCTTATGACCATTTACACCCACACACATATACAAGCAAGCCTATATTTCTAAATGCATGTAGATAAGTAGGTATTTAAATACATATTAATACAATAAATATAAATATATAAAAAATACATATATGTATGGAGGAAAAAAGGAGAGATGGGTGATCGAACTAAGGTGGTAAGGAAGGAGGCCACAAGGGGAGGGAAAATAGGGGGAAGTAGGGGAAGGCAAGGCATGAAAGAGAGCTCGAATGTAGAGAGGGTAGAGAAGCAGAAGGGGGGAGGGGAAGACTGTGAGGGATGAGGGTCCACATGAAGGGGGGTCAATAAAGGTTTCCAAGCTGGGTTTAGATGCAACCCTTTATCACGATTTAGATTATTAGGGTGACTTCTAATAAATATTGCTTCCTTGAGTTTCCTTTTGAAAAATTGTCTTCCTTGACCAAAAATGTGGTATCCTCAAGGAAAATGTGATGTTTAGCATGGTGGGAGTGCTCTTCTACGGCAAATTTTGAAATACGGTCATGTATTATGTCAATGCTATGCTATTTGATCCTAGTGCTAATAGATCCACCTATTTCTCCAATGTATGGCCTTCCACATGAGAAAGTGGCCTTGTAAACTCTTGATTTGAGAAACTTTTGTGTGGGGTCTTTAGAGAAAGGGATAAGTTTTCTAGTAATGTGAAGGGGTTTGAAACTGTAGGAGAGGCCTTTCTTATAGAGGATTTTGGAGATTTTGTTGGAAAGGCATTCAATATAGGGGAAGGTGGTAACGTGAGGAAAATCAGGAATATCAGGCTTAGGTTTAGAATTAGCAAGATTTTTGGAAAGGCTAAAATCTCTAAAGATGCATTTATTACAGTACTTGTTTAGCTTGAAAACTTGGTGTAGGTGGGAGATCTCTTGGTCAATATGCTCCTTATCATAGATGTGATAAGCATAGGTAGCTAGTATTCTTAGGACGCCAATTTTTTGGTAAGGATGGTGGTGAGACAATGCATGCAAGTAAAGGTTAGTGTATCTAGATTTTCTATTGACATGACAAGCAAGGGAACCATCCTTTTTTGTAGTGATAAGGACATCAAGGAAAGGAAGATGGTTATTAGACTCAAGTTCCTTGGTGAATTGAATGCACTCCACCAAAATATTTAGGTGAGAGTGGAAGCACTCTAATTGGTCCAAACCATGAGGCCAAAAAATATTGGTGTCATTAACATAATGCTTCTACCATTTGGGCTTGAAGGGGACGGAGTTTAGGGATAACTCCTCATAATGCTCCATGTAAAGGTTGGCTACAATAGGGGACAAAGTGGTACCCATGAAAACTCCATTAGATTGTTCGTAGACCATATTTTAAAAAGTAAAAAATGTGGAATGAAGATAAAGTTCAACAAGAGAAGTCATTTCATCATTAGTTTTACATTTAATTACTTCCACTGAGTAATACACAGGGACTTTGGTAAACAAGGACACCACATCAAAACTAATAAGAATCTTATTATCTTCTACCTTTTTGTCTTGTATGAATTCAATAAAATGGCTGGAGTCCTTTATGTAGGAATTTAATTTTCCTAGCACAGAGAAGATCAACTTAGCAAGAAAAGTGGCTAACTTGTAGGTGGGGGAATGGGTGGTGTCAATAATAGGTGTAACAGGTATGCTTGATTTGTGGATTTTTGGGGTGCTATAAATACGTGGGGTGATTTTCTTAGGAGGGACAAGACACTTCGTAGTAAGATCATCAGGAGATGAATGGACAATAGCTAGCTTAACTTTTTTAACTTTTTTATATAGCTAGCTACCTTAATTTTTTTAAATTTTGATAAAATTAAATTTACAACCATTCAAATTATATAGTAAATTCTTCTCTATGTCTCTCTCTCTCTCTCTCACTTTATCTCTCTTTCTTTATTCCTATATCTCTCTCTATTTTTTATAAAAGTACCATTTCATGATGCTTTAGTGGAGGTAGATGATCTTGACCAACCCATACCAAGCTCCACTTCTTACATTGTGAAAGTACCATAGCATAATCATTAAATTAGGGTTTTCCATTGTAATGCTTGACCATAGCCTCAAGTCTATCACACAATGAAACACTTTTTACCACTATGTTTATGTAATTAAGCTTAGTTTTATAATCCCATGATGGTCAATGAATTCATGTTTTAGGAAATGTCTTTGCAATTGTCATGGCTGGTAAATGTAAAATATGAAAATAATTATTCATATGAAGATTATGCATGTAAGCATGTTTTCCACTCGAAATTGAAAAGTACTTTGAATCCACAAATTTTAGTTCAACATCATACATAAATAAGGATATGGTTTTCCCATACATAGGGAGAGACAAGGAAAATAAAGAATGAGAGAAAGATAGATACTCTCTTTTCAATTCCATGTGCGGTCCTGTTTGCTTCTTTGATAGGATATTTAATAGATCACTCCAATTTTTTATCCATCAAATGGTTTTCTAGAACTGCATTCACTACAATGATATTTTTAACATACATGAGATGAGATGCCACTAATTCCATATCCACAAAGGCTTAATATTCGTTGCAAACACAATATTTGCAAGGAATCCCTATTGACTACATTACACAACATCAAGATAATTGTTCCTGCCACTTATGTGTTGCATGCAAGGTACCTCATGCCTAGATTGTGAGCGTAGAGATCTAAATGTTCTTGTCTCCGCTTAATTAGACCCCCTTTTGCTCTACATATTTTTAGAATATACTAGGAGCATTACAAGAAATAAACACAAAGTTTAGGGTGTCGATCTAGACAACAACATTTGTAGTTTAATTTTTTAAATTTTGATAAAATTAAATTTGTAATCATTCAAATTCTATAATAAAATTTAAAAAATTACTTATATAAATAATTAAGTATAAATAGTTGGTACAATTTTGCATCAGTAGAAGAATTTGATTTTGCAATTTTTTGTTTTCAGTTATGGTGGAAGAAAATGATTTAGAAGATGTAGATTGTTGTCAAATATAATAGAGGGGGATTCTAGTCTCAAGACACCAGGGTACTCATAGAGATGTTGGTACAACCATGCTTATGTCCCGCATAGAGAAAAATACATTAGAACTTGATAGAAACTAGAGGAACAATAGATGGATTATCTATGTTAATGTTTTTATAAATAAACTAATGCTGAAAATAAATGGGAAGAAGTGGAGATTCAATCACCACATTTTATGTTGGAGATTATTGTTGAAGTAGTAGATGATGTCTATACCCATGAGTTAGAAAAATGGTTAAGACTACTTGGGAGGTTCCCAAGGTGGCCAAACCCAAAATTTAACCTTTCAACTCAATGATAATCAATAGTATAGGTGTGAGTGCTAAGAAAATGTCACTATGGTTAGAATGATATAAAATAGATGTGAGATACACTATATGATGTTGGAAACAAGGGAAATGGAACTCTAAGGTAATGTGCCAATGCATGTAGTTAGAAATATTGAATAAGAAATTATAAATGTAAATGGTAAGTATGAACAAGATAACTTTTTTTGAATGCAACAATATAAGAGGAGAGGAAGGGCTTCTAAGTTATTCATAGTGACATTCAAATTATTATCAAAAATGGAAAAGAAAATCTAGAGCCAAGAGATGGCTTCGAAGGATCTTTCTCAAAATATGTTATTTAAGTTTTAGAGGAGAAATATAGACACCCATAAGGAAAGATCCTCCTTGAATCAAAATAGACTAAGAGGGAGGAATCTTGAGAAAGGAAGGAGAGAAAAGAAAGACAAGTGAAGGAGATCAAGAAAGGAAATACTTCATGTGCATCTCTCAAGAAGAATAGGAAGAAGACTTCTTTAGTTTTCATTTGAATTTGTAAAATGTAAACTACATATAAATGGAAATGGTGAAAACTGACAAAAATAATGAAAAGATGAATTATTTAAATGGCTTCTTGATAAAAAAATATGCATCCAGGGGTCACTTCCACTAGTGAGGGTTCAATGACAACACCCCTGAAAGCCATATTTTATAGTTGGCATGAGTTTTCCATAGTCCATGAAATTTTTTTGAATGCTTTTGGATTTAATTGTGTATCTTTTTTCATGACATTTTAGAACACACAGTGATTCATCATCAGGAGGAGGAATATAATGACTTGGATTACAGACTTGGCCTTTTAAATAAACAAGGGGGGTGTAAGAGTTGGCTATGAAAGTAGCCACCCAAGATCTAGGATATTCATGAAATCACAAGAGAGACCAAATGAGAGAATAATTCTATTCTATAAAAGAATGCAAATTATTATTTTAATGTACATGATATGCCTTACTTATAAAGGTAAGGATGAGATGTGGGATGAAGTAGCCATATGACAAGTGTCTTAATCCTATGACATGAGACAACTAGAGGATAAGATGGCAACTTGTTGATAAGATCACATGACAACCTAGAATTATCTATACTTATCCTAAGTAAACTTAACATGTGAACATGTGTGAATAGGACTAACTAATAACTAGTTAGATAATGTGCATAGTTCACACTATAAAGGGAAACCTGATAGGTAATAACCATGTTCACGCCAACACCCCCCCTTAAGTGCAACTTAGGGAGAAGTAGACAAATGTAAATATGGGTCCTGGCTACTAGACCATGTTAAGTACCCATGTACATAAAATCTCTCACAAACAGATAAAAGGAGAAAAACCCATAGGAAAACCCCCTCTCCAAAAGAGAGAAAACATGAAAGTGAAAGAAGTGATGGAAGGAAGGATTCAACATGACCCCCCAAGGACTACTTCTATCACAAATATATAGTCAAGTAACTCCCATAGGAGAGAAAGAAAGAGATGATAGATCCCTTCCACAAAGAAGTAGCTCCTATGCTAATGAATGCTCAAAGACATAATACAATCCACTACCTGCAAACAACATTTCTCCCCTTGGGAAGAAACAAATCCAATGGTTGATGTAGAAGCAACTCCCACATCATGGATGAAAAGGGAATCCAAATCAATATGTGTGCCTTAGATTATAACTCTAACATCCTCGTGCTAGAAAATGATGTCTTCTCCAAATCAAGAATGTAATTCTCAATCAAGGAAGCAGAAATAGGAGAGGAAGAATAGTGAATTGTATTTTAAAACACAAAATATGTGATGACATAATGATCTTCAAAGAGGAGAGATAACCCCTCAAACGTGTCCTCTAAATCATTAATGTGAGACTCCACATACAAAGAAGCAATGTCTGATAAATAGGAATCCCAATGAGGTGGATAAGGAAGATTGAAATGATCTTGCTACAAAGAATAACTAGAATCTCTCAAAGAATCATCTCTGAACTCTAAAGTAGCAACAGATGATGGTGGGACAATGATCTCAATAAGAGGAGAAGGAGAAGCAAGAGAAGTCTCTATGTCATCACAACAATCAAGACCTGCAAAATATTCAAGCTCCTATTCTAAATCATCATCAAAGGGTACATTATCTACATCATCAATGGGTTTGAGGCAATCACTAGTAGTATCTTTTGGGAATGGAAAGAATGAGGGTTTCCATAGATCTCCCAAATCTTGGTCCAAAGTGTTTGTGGGCACTCAAGTTTTGAGATCTCTAAAAAAAATAGCACTATAGTTGTGCCAATCAATCCTATGATATGATCAAATCCAATTTTCCCATATATTTTTCTTATGAGGTGTATCTAGTACAGGGATGAGTCTATAAAGATATGGAGAAAGATTGAGCCACCTACAATGTGTGAGGATGCCTTTTATTCCAAGACTCATAATTATCCTTTTTCATATTTACCACATAAGGATGAATACAAAATCCCATGATGTCTGATTAGAGATCAAAACTCACAATATTACCCCCAAATTTTAATCAAACATGAGAATACCCCTAGAAAAAATGATTGTGGGACATTATAATCATTCCAATTACAATTGCTACAAGACAAAACAACAAAGTGGTCTTTGCTTTTGGTACAATGCAAAACCCAAAATTAGGCTATAATTGAAAGTACAATTTTTGAGTAAAACTAGATCAAACTAATTACGAATTTAGCAAGTACTCAAAAAATTATGTATTTAAAAAAATCACAAAAAAATGTTACCATATGAGCTTGTTCAAACAAATCCTTTAAAGTTCTAAAAATGGGAACTGCACAATAACAATGATGAAAAATACAATTTCTAGAAAAAAACATGCATTGAAATCAAAATCCGATTCCATCAATACGAAGCCTACAAAACTTCGGCCCAAATTTTTGAAAAAAAAAATTCTTGAAAAAATGCGCAACAATGAGCCTCTAAAGTTGGACTTCCAAAACAAAAATCAATCTGGAAGGGGGTGTGAAAAAGAAGAAAAATTTTTCTGCCAAATTTGGCAGGACTACCGCCAAATTTGGAGGTATAGTAAATGTGGATGTTCACCCTATAAATAAGAACCTTCTCCAAAATTGGAGGTTTGCTAGCTAAACGTAGACCCCTGCTAGTTTTGAAGATTTGCCAGAAACTTTACCAAAAATGTCAAAGGCACCAAAAATGGTTGATGTGGGCTGAATGGAAAAAATATTAAAGTATTGTTTAAGGCCAAATGGCCTATTCATTGCTCCTAGTACAGTCTAAATTTTTTATTGAAAAAAATCTAAATATTTTTTTGAACACCAGAGCCTTTTAAAAAAGGGGCAAACCCTTAGGGGAGAGCCCATAGCTTTGATACCATGTAAGAGTTGTCTATGAAGGTAGCCACCCAAGATCTAGGATCTTCATGAAAGCACAAGAGAGACCAAATGAGAATAAGTCTATTCTATCAAAGAATGCAAATTATTATTTTAATGTACATGATATGTCTTGCTTATAAAGGCATGGATGAGATGTAGGATGAAGTGGTCATATGACAAGTGTCTCAATTTTATGACGAGACAGCTAGTGGATAAGATGCCAACTAGTTGATAAGATCACATCCGTAGGATAAGATCCCATGACAACCTAGAATTATCAAGACTTGTCCTAAGTAAACTTAACATGTGAACATGTGTGAATAGGACTAACTAATGACTAGTTAGATAATGTGCCTAGTTCATAGTATAAAGGGAAACTAGATAGGTAATAACCCTATTCACACTAGCAGGGGGTTCAAGGGGAATCAAACATGAAGAAAATGGGGGTAAGTTGGAAAACAACAATTAGAAATGACAAAAAGGTAGAGAGCTGATATTTGTTAAAAAAATTTAAAACAAAATTACAATTAAATATTCATACATAGAATCTAACCTATATTTAATGTATATATTATCTATAAATATAATAAATTAAATACAAAGGCATATATATATGAAATTGGTTAAAAAATGTAAATGAGAAATTAAATATTACAACCTATGTTATATTTATAACTATAAATATTTCAACCTATATCTAAAAATTAAATATTTAAAAAATAATTATTTAAAACTATATATAATAAAATATCACCACCTGTATTTAATATATTATGCTTAAAAATAAATACAAACATATATTAAATTAAAAACTAAAAATATATAATATATATTATATTATACTAAATGCATATGTATAATAACTTAAATAGAACATAAATATATATGAAGTTAAAAACATGTAAACCAACAATTAAACAATACAACTTATATATATTCAACCTATATTAAAAAATATTAAATATAATCTTTCGTGCATGAATTAGACTTCATGTGAGGATTCTCACTGCCCTCCACCTGGTAAACATTTTGGTTCTATTTAAATTTTCTATAAGCATATGTTTTTGACTTCGGATGTAAGGAAAGTATATTTCCCTGCTGTATGGACAAGTCATTGAGGCCTTCATGGCCAATTTTGGTGTCTACTCTGGACCTGAATGGTCATTTTCTAACTTTTTGAGACCCTACATGGTCAGTTAGGGATAGGTTCAAAAAGTATCAACTAGAAGTCTGGTTATAGCAGCCTCTCAATGTAATTTTTTTGAACTTCAATATATATAAAAGAATCTTATTTATGGATTAAAAATATTAAATATTTAATTAAATCTATATATAATTAGACATTATAACCTATATACCTAAAAAATATATTATGCTTAAATACTAATACAAATATTTATTAAATTAAAAAGAACATAAAAATATATAATATATAAAAACTATAAATATATTATAGTTAAATATAATGATATAAGTATATTAAATTAAATAGAATATATATATATAGTAATTTGCGATGCCTTCTACTCCTTTGGACCTTCCCGTGTAGGGTGTGCCTAATCCTTCTTCCGCTCTAAGGATCTCTACCAAAAATCAACACTGGCAGAAAGATTTAAAACCTCTGGAGCTTATGATTGTGCAATATGGTCTGCCCAGCACTGATTCAAGTGTTCACAACATGGTGAAAGAGCCCTCAAACCCTAGCGCGCTAGGCACTTTGGATCCACCCTCACAATCTGCAAGCAACCCATAGTTGAACTTTAAGGTAGCATTAGGCTTTAAGGATTCTCATTGTGCCCCTACTATAGAGCATTCTCCTCGCAAGTTTGGGCGCTAGAGGCCTCCTTTTCCTATTCTCCAAGTAGCTTCTATTCTGGAAATCCGTATGGACAACTTTGTCAATGATAGAGAGGAGTACCTTCAAGATCATGCTCTAATTTGTAGGCTTTTGCAAACTTGGCTGAATTTGTGATCTCTGCATGCCTGGATAAGCGATAACTGGAAAGAATATTTAGAGGAGGAAATTAGCATCTATCCATGTGCAAAAGGGTTTTTCATTCTAGAGTTTGAGTCTTTGAATGATAAGGAATTCATTCTCAACACAGGTTCGATGTCCTTTGCACCAAGCCTTGGTTCCCTTCCTTTGACCCACGATCCGAGACCTTCTCATCTACATTTCTATGGGTGTGATTACCTTATCTCCCCCTACAATTCTAGGAGATTGATTTCTTGAAGGCCATTGCCAATGGTTTGGGAAAATACCACAGCATTTCAAAAGAAACAATCAACTATGAAAGCTCCACATGTGCTCACCTGTGTGTTGAAATGGATCTCTCCAAAGGGCTTCCCACAAAGGTTTCTTTGAAGGTTAGAAATAGAAATTGGAGATAAATTGTAGATTATGAAAAAATAGACTTTAGATGCAGGAAATGTTTTTCTACAGATCATTCAACTTCTCAATGTAGGAAGAAGTTCACTCATGAGATAGCTAATTCTTCAATCAATCAGCCCACATGGTGTGTGGGGGTGGAATCATGACATTATGTCATTCCTCCCAGAATTGAAAATGGTTCAGCTCCCACAAATGAACCTCATGAAGCTGAATCCAAGTCTTGTGCACCAACTTCATTGGATCTTTCACATGGGATCATGAAGGAATGTTGTGCGGATACAGGTAGTTTTGAAGGCTCTATGATCTCAATGAAGAATCCAACCACCCAGCCTAAAAATCTTGAGATCTCTCTAGTAACCCTTGAAGATCCAGAGGTCTTACATAGCAATGCACTCTCAGAAATCAACCATGAGCAGAAATCCCCAGCCATAGAAGAAAAGGAATAGACAGAAGTGAAATAGAGGAAATCTCCACTACCAAAACCAAAGCCTCAAATGGTTTTAGGATCAAGAAAAAAAGGAGTAAATACTCTAAGTATGCTCTTTTGAGAAATGGAAAATAGTGGGCAAATAGAAGACATCCTTGTTTGGGGGCCTTCTAGATCACAACATGTGTCCTTTTGCTTGCAAAGTTTGTGTCTTGTAGAATAGGGTTTATTTGACAGCACATCTTTGTGTTGTTCTTTGTTGCACCCGTTGTGAAAAGGGCATGCATTTAGTCAAATTTGGATCTTCATTTTATCGAGAGCTTCCCCTTTGGCAATAGTTACCAAATATATATAAATATATATATATATATATATATATATATATATATATATATATATAATCTCAGCACATAAACATGTACATATACATGTCTATGTATAAACTATCATGCAAACATGTATGCCTATGACCATTTACACCCACACACATATACAAGAAAGCCTATATATCTAAAAGCATGTAGATAAGTAGGTATTCAAATACATATGAATACAATAAATATAAATATATAAAAAATACATATATGTATGAAGGAAAAAAAAGGAGAGAAGGGTGAGAGGTGAAGATCAAACTAAGGTGGTAAAGAAGGAGGCCATAAGGGGAGGGAAAATAGGCAGAACTAGGGGAAGGCATGGCATGAAAGAGAGCTCGAATGTAGAGAGGGTAGAGAAGCAGAAGGGGGGAGGGAAAGATTGTGAGGGATGAGGGTCCACATGAAGGGGGGTCAGTAAAGGTTTCCAAGCTGGGTTTAGATGTGACCCTTCATCATGATTAAGATTATTATGGTGACTTCTAATAAATATTACTTCCTTGAGTTTCCTTTTGAAAAATTGTCTTCCTTGACCAAAATGTGGTGTCCTCAAGGAAAATGTGATGTTCAACATGGTGGGAGTGCTCTTCTAGGGTAGATTTTTAGATACGGTCATGTATTATGTCAACGCTATGTTATTTGATCCTAATGCTGATAGATCGACCTGTTTCTCCAATGTATGGCCTTCCACATGAGAAACTGACCTTGTAAACTCCTGATTTGAGAAACTTTTGTGTGGGGTCTTTAGCGAAAGGGATAAGCTTTCTAGTAATGTGAATGGGTTTGAAAGTGTAGGAGAGGCCTTTCTTATGGAGGATTTTGGAGATTTTGTTGGAAAGGCCTTCAATATAGGAGAGGGTGGCAAGTAGAGGAAAATCAGGAATATTAGGCTCAGGTTTAGGATTAGCAAGATTTTTGGCAAGGTTAAAATCTCTAAAGATGCATTTATTATCGTACATGTTCATCTTGAAAACTTGGTGTAGGTGGGAGAGCTCTTGGTAAATATGCTCCTTATCATAGATGTGATAAGCATAGGTCGCTAGTGTTCTTAGGACACCAAATTTTTTTGAAGGATGGTGGTGAGACAATGCATGGAGGTAAAGGTCATTGTATGTGGATTTTCTATTGACACGGAAAGTAAGGAAACTATCCTTTTTTGTAATGATAAGGCCATGAATGAAAGGAAGATGGTTATTGGACTCAAGTTCCTTGGTGATTTGAATGCACTCCACCAAAATATTTAGGTGAGAGTAGACGCATTCTAACTGGTCCAAGCCATGAGGCTAAAAAATGTTTGTGTCATCAACATAATGCTTCTACCATTTGGGCTTGAGGGGGAAGGAGTTTAGGGCTAACTCCTCAAAATGCTACATGTGAAGGTTGGCTACAATAGGGGACAAAGTGGTACACATGAAAACTCCATTAGACTGTTCATAGACCATATTTTAAAAAGTAAAGAATGTGGAATGAAGGTAAAGTTCAACAAGAGAAGTCATTTCATCATTAGTTTTACGTTTAATTAGTTCCATTGAGTCACACACAAGGACTTTGGTAAACAAGGACACCACATCAAAACTAACAAGAATCTTATTATCTTCTACCTTTTTGTCTTGTATGAGTTCAATAAAATGGGTGGAGTCCTTTATGTAGGAATTCAATTTTCCTAGCACAGAGAAGATCAAATTAGCAAGAAAAGTGGCTAACTTGTAGGTGGGGGAATGGGTGGTGTCAATAATAGGTCTAAAAGGTATTCTTGATTTGCAGATTTTTGGGGTGCTATAAATACGTGGGGTGATTTTCTTAGCAGGGACAAGACACTTCATAGTAAGATCATCAAGAGATGATAGACAATAGCTAGCTTATCTTTTTTAGCTTTTTATAGCTAGCTACCTTAAATTATTTTAATTTTGATAAAATTAAATTTACAACCATTCAAATTATATAGGTAAATTCTTCTCTATGTCTCTCTCTCACTTTATCTCTCTTTCTTCATTCCTATATCTCTCTCCATTTTTTTTTGTAAAAGTACCATTTCATGAGGCTCCATTGGAGGTAGATGATCTTGACCAACCCATACCAAGCTCCACTTTTTATTTTGTGAAAGTACCATAGCCTAATCATTAAATTAGGGTTTTCCATTATAATGCTTGACCATAGCCTCAAGTCTATCACACAATGAAATACTTTTTGCCACTATGTTTATGTAATTAAGCTTATTTTTATAATCCCATGATGGTCAATGAATTAATGTTTTAGGAAATGTCTTTGTAATTATCATGGGTGGTAAATGCAAAATATGAAAATAATTATTCATAAGAAGATTATGCATGTAAGAATGTTTTCTACTTGAAAATGAAAAGTACTTTGAATCCACAAATTTTAGTTCAACATCATACATAAATAAGGATATGGTTTTCCCATACATAGAGAGAGACAGGGAAAATAGAGAATGAGAGAAAGATAGATATTCTCTTTTCAATTTCATGTGCAGTCCTGTTTGCTTCTCTTATAGGATATTTAATAGATCACTCCAATTTTTTATCTATCAAATGCTTTTCTAGAAATCCATTCACTACAATGACATTTTTAACATACATGAGATGAGATGCCACTAAGCCCATATCCACCAAGGCTTAATATCAATTGCAAACACAATATTTGCAAGGAATCTCTATTGACTACATTACACAACATCAAGATAATTGTTCCTACCACTTATGTGTTGCATGCAAGGTGCCTCATGTCTAGATTGTGAGTGTAGAGATCTAAATATTCTTGTCTCCTCTTAATTAGACCCCCTTTTTCTCTACATATTTTTAGAATATAGTAGGAGCTTTACAAGAAATAAACACAGAGTTTAGGGTGTTGATCTAGACAACAACATTTGTAGTTTAATTTTTAAAATTTTGATAAAATTAAATTTGTAATAATTCAAATTATATAATAAAATTTAAAAAATTACTTATTTAAATAATTAAGTATAAATAGTTGGTACATTTTTACATTAGTAAAAGAATTTGATTTTGCAATTTTTTGTTTTCAATTATATTAGTTTGCCTATTCAATTGTGTATTTGTGTGTAAATGTAAATTATTTTTGGTTAATTTTATTTTAACTAACATCTAAATTACAATGTGCTAGAATATTAGGATTTAACATATTATGAGGGATAAAATGTAAGCTTGTAGTTATATACCTTTGTTTTACATTATTTTTAATATATATCATAAATATACAATCATAATTTTCAATTTGATTTTTGGTATCAAATTGCTTCTAAATTGAATCTCATCACTCAATCTATGAACTAGGTCACACACTATGACATATTCCACCTCATCCAAAAATTTAAGGTCAATCTCTCAAGTCAATTTATCCTAAATATACTCATTATTCTATTGATTTAGACACCAACATTTCATTGCTATTGTTGTCGATGAGGATTGCACCCTTATGCAAAGCTGTGACACTCTACAATCCTTCAAAACATGGGGACAAACTCAAGCTATGGGTGACCTATAGTGAGTTTGAACCTCCAGATTGTGGGTTGGTTCCCTTAAAATATTCTATTTGAAACTACAATTTTCTATTTTGGAAAAGGGGAAGAAGGAAACTATATGGAAATAAAACTATAAAATTTGGTGATGCACCTAATAAGGATGGAAAAAATTGCAATCTGGTTCACAATAGAATTTAGAAATCTGACCTACACAATCCAATCTTGGCATAAATATCACAAAAGTGCTTCTAAGGAAGGCTGGAAAAATTGTTCTTTATGAAGGAAAATGACTTTTCACAACATAAAATAACTATTTTTTGTAACACAACCTAAGACCTGTAATATCACTATGCTTAACACTGCAAGTAAGAGTGAGACAATAATTTTAAATGTTTTGATAATTAAACATAGTAAAACTTCATCATATCACCTCATACAATTAGCATCAAATGGAAAGGCAACTACTTGACTCCAAAAAAAAAAGGAAATATTGCATGAAGAACAAAGAAATTGAACCTACAATCTACTGTGATCTCTATAAAACTATCAAAAATGAGCTACAAAACCTCCTTCTCTTTCAAAGTGTAAAGACCAAACAAGGCAAGAACTCGAAAGATGAGTTACAAAACCTCATCTTTCAATGTGTGGAAGAGAAAAGAATGCAAGAACTAGAAAAAACCAAGTTTTTCTTTACAATATATAGTTTTCTCTCTCCAAGAGGCATGCAAAAATGAAACTACAGCTAACTGCATCTAAAAATAAGTCCTCCAAAGTGTTCCACGAACAAACCAAGAAATCCCTAAAAATAATGGCTCAAACTGCCACAAATTGAGAAAAATAGCTCCAAGTTGGCCCTCTCCATATATTTGACCAAGAAGTTGACCAAAATTCCTCAAATCACTTCTCAAATCATGCAAAAAGGCTCCAAATAGTGTCAGTTAACTCAACTCATCAATTTGCATGATTTTGCTTTTGCAAAATTGATGTTAGTAAATAATAAAGTAATTAGAGGATAATTACTCTATTTGTTAGTTACAACTTACACTATTTTTTATTTTACAACTTGTGAAAAATAATAAAGTAATTTGAAGAATATTACTCTATTATTTTCTTACATTGATTTATTTGTAAAATCATGCATGATGAGAATAAAACTCCTTATCTCTCCAATTATATTTAATCAACATGCATCAAAATATATTTTTCACCTTATATCTCCATATGTGCCTCAAGGTCACATGCAAAACTTCATAAAAAAATATGATGATAAGAGCACCTTATCACTCCTTAATACATACAATCATATGCATAAAAAATGATTCACCTTATAACTCCTTATGAACATTCACACCTATGCCAAAAAAGACACCTTACTTCTTCCTTTCTTTCGAATGATTATCATTTTTTGACTTTGTAAAGTTTTAAGGAAAAGGTAAAAGGTGATCATGGTCTCACGGGCCCCATGCAGAATCATTGCTAGGTCTTAAGACTTGACCACGGGTTTGGATATGTTTGCAATGATGTTTGATAAAATAAAGTCAAAAAGATGGGAAAAGACTACCATTAGGATCTTTGGCAAAAAGATTTTGAACCCTAAAAAAAAATTATCGTTTGCTTCTTTAATTTCGTGCCTCAATGTGGCCGCCATGGCGGTCAAGGGTTTGCTTGGTTTCTATTATTTTTTGCTGTTTCAATGGCGATTCTTGAGTTTTTTTCTTAGCATTTTCCATAGAGTCTGAGAAGGTGAGCAAGTTTTGAGGCTTTCATGGCATCTTTTGGTATTTTTTGCTGCTTTATTTGGTATATTGTGGCCATCGTGTTTTGTTGTGTGTCACTATGTATTTGGCTTTGATATTGACACCTTTCTCTACTCTTTTTTCCTTGTTATTTGCTCTCTGGTATATGAGCATTATCATGACTTCATGAGGAAAAAAGAACTCAGAAGTTACAACTTCTTCAACGGCCATAAAAGTAAGCTATAATCTTTGCTTCTAAACTTGTTTCTTTATGCTTTCTCTTTGCTTCTGTGTTTTGACAATGGAGACACAATGCTTTAAAGAAGACTGTCGACACTCCTTTTGTATTGTTTGTAATATTAAGCAAAAAGGCTCCTGGCCGTGGCCTGTAGGCTCTTTTCATGGCTTCCTTGCATTGAACACTTGTATCTCTATTGCTTTGTTTGAAGCATTCTAAAACCCTAAGGGTTTCAAAAAACTTTTTGCTTTCTTGCCTTTCAATAAAGCATGAAATGAACAATAAGAGGATGTTGAAAACCACTAATTAGATATGGCAAAAATATGTTTATTTCACTATAGTTTGATAAGAGCTTCATTCTTTTTTGGGGTTTTTCACCTCTTGATGGAAGACTGTAGGACCTTTATTCTGCTTCTCTAGGTATGCCAAAAAATCTTTTGCTCTTCAAATGTATAACTGACATGTCTATATTATACCATATGACAGGAGACTTTCAACTTTCGAATCTCTTTAGTTTTACCATTTTGATTTATATGAAGCAGTGGGTTTTTTAAAACACCCATCTGGATATCTATGAAAACCTCACTATATTTGATCAATCTTAGGCTCCCTTTTGTGATGGAAAACTATATACCCTTTTGCATGCACTGAAAATCTAAATACTCCACTTTGTACACACTGTATTTCTTGGTATATTACCTGTGACTACTCTTTAATTTTGCCAAACTATACTTCTTGCCAAAAGTACGATTGTAAGGAAAAGAAAAAGGTATTGACCTAGCTAGGGTTCTATTGATTGTGTCTCCTTTTGCATCTATAGAATGTCAATATTCTTGGTATATTGTCCTTCTCCTTACAAAAGTTACCATAGTAAGCATTCCCTTTTGTTGGCTTCCATCCTGTAAGTGTTGTGTGTATGATAGAAATCTTTCCTCCCAGCTCCATGAAAAATGTTGCATATAGATAGAAGTGACCACTCTCTGGATACTTGATTGTATCATGATGACATGTTTATACAGAGTTACTTTAGTCTTTCTTCATTACAAAGTATGAATGTTTGATCTTCTAGATTTATACAATGTGGCATCAAGTCTGAATATCCTGTAGCATATGAATTTCATTTGTCAACTGCTTTCTAAATGTTGAGGCTATCTTGTCTGTGTATGAATCATTCTTATATGACTATCTGCCTATATCTTCTTATTTGACACATGGAATTATAATTGCATTTATCTACACTATATTTCTTTAGCAATCAATCATTCATGGCATTTTGATTGTATCTTGCACAGTCATCATGAAAAATACTTCTAGATTTCAAAGCATCATTCTGTTTGGATATCATCCACCTCAATGGTGAAAACACTTCATGAGAAGCTTTGTATTTTATTCACAACAAAGAGTGGTAAACATTTTTCCTATTTTCATTGGCCTAGACTAGGCTTTCAACTGTTGAAGTGGATGATCTTCAGAGTTGATTGATGCTCCTTTACCTAGATAGATTATGACTATTGTCTCTGTTGGAAAGAGACACTATATGGATTCATGAATGTTGTCATTGATGGAAACAAAGGTTAGCCCACACATCTGCAGGACATAATGAGTCTTTACTAGAAGACAGATTGTAAAGTATTGAGGTCCGATAAGCAGGAACAGAGCAATCAGTAAGGTCTGACAGATAGGTCCGGATCTCTCAGAGGAAGTATCTTGGTGAAGTGTAGATTTGGGTAAGTCAAGAGGACTACCTTGAGTGATAGAATCCAAGGATTTAGCCTCCGGTGATAGATGAAGAAAAATATATGATCACTTGAGTATCGGGTTCGTAATTGGCAGTGTGACAGAGGAAGAACTGACTGGCAGAACATCAGACATCTTTCCGGATGTGTTGCTGATGATGGAAAAGGTTCTTAAGGCATAAGTTATGTTTGGCTGACATGATTGATGACTTCTACAAGTATATGCTTGATCCGCATTACTTGTTGTGTAAGGATTCAGCCAACAGATCAGAGTTTGTAAACAGTTTGACTATTCCGGGTGCTGACTAGAAAGGTGATGAAATCACTTGTGCGGATATATATACAAAATGGATTTAGTTGTGAGAGGTGTTGGTGTTGTTGGATATATGTGAATAAGAGCAGAAGAGCAGAACATAAGTAGTAAGGGAGGTCCGGTATGTGAAAGGAAAGCAGCATAAGAGAAGAGCAAAGATGAAGTGCAGCAGATCAGTGTACTGAGCCTAACAGAACTAAACTCCAGCATATGTAGATGCTCCCAATCAGTTCAAGTATTTTATAACACTCTTTTGCAGACAGTGAGTCTCTTGTAGGCAGTGTGCCTCTTGTGAGCAGTGTGCTCAGGCAGTGAGCCCTAATTGGCAAGTGCCATTTTGTTTTTCCTTATTCTTCTAATAGAGAATAATCTTTGGGTTAATCACCCCGTGGTTTTCTCCCTTAACAGGGTTTCCACGTCAAAAATTTTTTGTCGTGTACTTCCATTTCATGGTTATGTTTGCTTGTTTGAATTAATGCTGCATTGATTAATAAGAAAGTTTAGAAAGTAGAAATAATTAGGATAACTAATTCACCCCCCCTCTCAGTTATCAACAGTCTCATGTGTGACTATTCTATTTGTATCTATTGATGGCATAAGACTATTGTGAAAAATCACACTTCATTAATGATAAAGAAAGTGGAACAATGCCTTATGTTTCTTGTATGTCATTTTGTTCTTTGATCATTGATGAGCTATTGAATATAGCATAATATGAACATGATGTAATAATGCTATTTGTTTGTTCAACTGGATATTTGTGTATAATGGTATCACCTTGATCATGTTGTGCTCGACCCTTGTGGAAGCCACATTTTCTCCACATGCTTTAATGTCTTCAAATCAGCAACATTACTTTTCCTATACTTGTACAGTGAACAAACAAGTTAGCATAAAAACATACCTGATGGAGTTGATCGATTCTCTTCATGATATTCTGATTTATGGAACATGTCTGATTTGATATTTCATATGAAACGCATGGTGTGACAAGTTGATATGTCTACTGATAAAAGCATATGATAACATTAAATATCCGAAAGTCTTACAGGACTTTCGCCAATTTTTTGTAGGTTAAACTGATACAACTAGAGCTGAAGATGAAGACTAAAGACCAACTGTCAACTAGCTCAACAACCTTGTTGCTCAGGCAATGATGGATATTTAGTTTTATCATGTGTTCTTCCTTATTTCTTTTATCATCAGATGTATAGCCTATATATGTCTGCATTGCTTAGTTTAATTACTCCCATGGCTTGTGTGGGACACATTTGAACACCTCTTTTAAACATGATCAATTAATTTATCTTATGCACTTGATGTATGTATGTTTCTTTTTCAATCAATGCATAGGATAAAGTAACAGATACTGAATTGCATGTTCCAAATATGACATGAAATAATAGTTCAAATAAATATCTTTCTCTCCTTCTTTCAAATATGATCAACTAAATAATCAATTTGTCTTCTAACTCCTAAAAGATAAAACTATGTTCGATCAACTATATTTCTTGAGTCTTTGATTTCTTGACATTCTGATTCACTTGTCATGATGATTCATCAGTCCTGATTGGACTGATGGGTTATCGTGACAACTGAAAATCTATCTCTTCTTTTTTAAGACATCAATTGTTCATTAAATGCAATAACTTAAAAATTTTCTTTTATTCTTCCTGAAACAACTACACTTAGGTCTAGCTAAATTTAGTGTGAACATAATTTACTAATAGGTATAGCATAGGAAAAGAGCATATACAAATCAAGTGTTGTTAAAATTGTTCTTAAGATATATAGTATATTTTTTAAGTCTAAATTTAGGCACAACATCACTACATTCAAATTATTGCATCTACATTCTTTGTGTGATGTGTTTAAAAGGATACACCTGTAAAGAAAACAATCTTATCGTCAAAAGTTGGCTGCAAAAAGCACATCAAAAGGGTAAATTAGTTGAGGTGGAAGACGTGCAGAATTTTCCAAAAGAAAGACTTGGTGAAATGATTAATTCAATTGGAAATGGGATAGAGGGGAGGCGTTCCTCTATTTTCTATGAATTTCCACATATTTTGAATTATGTAAGGCATGCAATGAATTCAAATGTAACTTGATAGTATAATGAAACCTTCATTTTGTACTAATCTAGACTTCAATAGGCTATAAATTCCCTATTTTTCATAGCCAAGTTCCCACCCAAATTGAAGAGGATACTAAAAAAATTATTGAAAATCACAGACATTATTCAAATTTGTTTGCACAATCAACATGGGACCAATTTTAAGTATGGATGTTGTCAATTGTAGACCCATATGACATTCTGGTAAAAAATTATTTGTTTTGTACTTGCCTCCACTTAAATAGATTAGTAATTTCTTATTTTTTAGTCATGTTCCCCCAAATTGAAGAGGATAGAAAAAACAAGTATTGAAAATTATGGACATTATTTTAATTGTAAGGAGCAAATTTGTATTCACAATCAACATGGCACTAATTGTAGGCTTGCATGTTACCAATTACGATACTAGGGTTATTAGTTTGATTAGTCATGCTAACCATGGTTGATTCAAAGGTGGAATCTTACACATTGAGGGTTATATTTCTATTTTTGGATTGTTCACTTCTCATGAGGGGTGTCAAAATTAGCTTAGGTTTCGTTGAAATGACAAGTGGTTTATACAGTGAAATTTTTCTATAAATATAAACCTTGGCATAATCTTTTGATATCATTTGGATTGTATTGTAGGATTTTAGTTTAGGCCTAAGTATCAACATGTTATTAAATTGTTATCACATGGGCTACAACATTCATAATGATATTGGTTCATTAGAGTAAGATATTACAACCCATTGGTAAAGCCTTTTAAATAGTTCCCATCCCTAGAATTTGCATCGTACACCTCTAGATCCATTGGTAGACACTGATGATGAAACTCCTAACTAGGGCCATGTAATGCAAGAACATAGTCCTGATGTCTAGATTAGTACAAAATGAAGGTTTAATTATTTTTTCAAGTTACATGTGAATACATTGAATGCCTTACATAATTCACAATCTATGGAAATTCATAGAATAGAGGAATTCTTCCACCTATTATCAGATCAAAACCTCCAATTTAATTAATCATTTCATCAACTCTTTATTTTGTCAAATTCTATACATCTTCCACCTCACTCAATTTACTTGAGAGAGAGAGACAAAGAGAGAGAGAGAGAGAGGGTGAGAGAGAGGAAGAAAGAAGGGGAGATAGAGACAAAGGGATAGAGAGAGAGATAAAGACCAAGAGATTTATAGACAAATGGATAGATAGAAAGGGAGACAAAGAGAGATAAAGAAAATACCTATTAAATGTAGGTGTCAAGATGTGAAATATGAGGCTTGTGATAAAAAAACATATCAACTTCAAATAATATGCATAGGCGATAACTAATGGAATGCAAGTGACCCAAGTGTGGTGCATGAATAAGAATCTAGAAAGAAGATGCATGCAAATAAAGGCTACATAGCAAACATGAAAGTTACAAATTTCAAGTGGCAACTAAGCACAACACTCAAATCTTGAAATCTATTAAGATTATGCAAATTGATTTGTGATACTCAAGAGAACAAAAGAATGAAATGGACCAGAGGGATACAAGACAATCGTCATTCACTTAAAGACATAGCAATTGAATATCCACAACTCTTAGACATACCTGTTGCACAACAAAGTGTGATTGCTTGTTGCTATTTTATTATGGCCTAAAATGTTTAAAAAAAACTAAAACATTTATGTAGATTTACGTTATATAATGCACTTGGCAAGTTTGTATTTCTTTGCCACTTTTGCAATTTGGCTTTTCCAAATAACCTTTGCTTTTGGGCATTTCTTTTTAATTTGATTTGATTTCATTTTTTTTATTTCTTTTACATTTTTTTCTATTTATATCACATGTTATTTATAATATTTTTTACTATGTGAGCTATAAATTATTAGTTGTATTAGGGTAATGTCTGATGCACATTTGACCATCTTTATTAATTAATTGAAATTCAAAATCATGTTGTATTCTAAATTTCAATTAATTAATAAATACAATCAAATGTGCATAGATAAGATACAATATATCAACTTTATATTTAAAAAAACTTAAATTTACACAATTTTAATGAATTTATGTATTTTGTATTTAATAATTGTGACTAGGGAAATGGTAACTATTTTTTTTATGGGGGATTTGATCTGGATTTGTTGGAGATCCAAAGGACATCTGGTCAGAAGTGGTGCAGGAGCACCCAATCTACAAGAGCCTCCATGAGGCATTAGATGTCTTAGAGTTTGTTGTTGTGTTTTCAAGGAAGTCCTAAATGGCCATTAAATGTAATAAGGTCTGAATTGACCATGCTTGCTATTTTTAGATAGTTTGTTAGACAGCTGTTAAGTTGGTTAGGCGGTTACAACTCCCAGCCACTGGGAATCATTTTCTGTACTACCCCGTGAGGTGATAAATATGTAAGATCTGATCGATCTCAAAATAGTGTGATTGACAGGAGAACAATAATAGATCAGAAAGATTGTAATTCCATTCTATGAAGGAATAAAAGTAGTTTGTGTTCTCTTGCAATCGCAATGGATATCGTTTGGGGTCATTCCACTGGTGGATTTCTTTGAATCAGTGGAATGACCTCTGTGTTGTTAGATTTCTTTTTGTTTAGTAGGGTTTTGTGATTTCTGTGTGTGTGTGTTGTTTGGTTAAAATGGTTGCAGGAGAAATCAAGCATTTTATGCGTATGGTGAGTATCCGTCATTTGTATGTCGAAGATATTTTATGTATATCCTGCATTTGTATGTGAGACCGGCTGTAGAAAGTCAAAGTAATCTATGTTGACGGCATCGGAGTGATAAGAGCTGTCGGGTGGTTGATGTTGTGTGAAGCTGACAATAGAAGTCTGACTGATCGTGTTGTATCGAGGTAACAATTGGTTAGTCCCACCGATGATTAAGCAATGTGTGTGCGGAGAAGGGTTATCAGTGTAAAGAGGTGTATCGGCGAAGGAGAATAAAGTTGTGCCGATAGTAGGTGCATCGGTGTAAATATTATCATCAGAGGATGGGAGGAAAGTTTGGCCGAAGAAGTGAGTCTGGCGGATGGTGGAGCCCAGCATTGGTAGTATCAGGGAGACGAAAGAGATCGGCAGAGGAAATAAAGGTGATGCCGATGGGAGGATGTGTTGCTGATGGTAAAGTCAATGCATATTTCGGTGAGACATTGGGGATATCTTGCCGATATAAACCGTAATACCTATTTTTGTGGGTTTTAATGGGTTTTCACCCTATTTGTAAGCTTCTACTATGTGGCTCTACATCAAATTGGTATCAGAGCTCAACAAAAGGTCTAGGTTGTTTGTGTGTTGATTCTATCACTAAGAAGGCAGGTGAAGAACTGAAGGAAAGATTGTGTTGGTGACCATTATTTTGTTTGCTAAGTTGTTTGGTTGTAGGTGCTTGGTCTATCTAGCTTCAGAAGGATGTTTTCTGAGGTTGTGTGTGTGGGAAGACAAGATGAGGTCTGTCATGACCATTCTCCAATAGAGATTAGGCTGGATAAGGGTGCAGAGAGAAACCACTGAGGAGAGAGTGGTAGGTGCATCACCAGAATCTACTGTTGGGTGAGATGAATGGTTTGGTGTTGTGAAGTAGTGAGAGAGATGGATACCTAGCTGAAGAAGCACTTGATGTTGCAGCCTGAAGAGTACTCCATTGATGGGAGTAGAGGGAGCCTGAAGAAGCTCTAAAGTTGATAGTTTGATTTGTTGGTTGGTTGGTCACCATCCCTATTAGTCTGAAGATTAGAAGATTGAAGCTGAGAAGATTGAAGATAAAGTCAGTCAAACTCCATTGATAGGAGTCACAGTTGGAGGGTAAAGAGGAACCATCGAAGTCATCAAGTTAGGGTTGAAGACATGCTGAAGTTGTTTGCAGCAAACCTCATAACTCTTGGGACAAGAGTTTTTTCAACTTGGGGAGTATGGTGCAGGAGCACCCAATCTACAGGAGCCTCCATGAGGCATTAGATGTATTAGAGTTTGTTGTTGTGTTTTCAAGGAAGTCCTAAATGGACATTAAATGTAATAAGGTCTGAATTGACCATGCTTGCTATTTTTAGATAGTTTGTTAGACAGCTGTTAAGTTGGTTAGGTGGTTACAACTCCCAGCCGCTGGGAGTCATTTTCTGTACTACCCCGTGAGGGGATAAATATGTAAGATCTGATCGATCTCAAAATAGTGTGATCGGTAGGAGAATAGTAATAGATCAGAAAGATTGTAATACCATTCTGTGAAGGAATAAAAGTAGTTTGTGTTCTGGTGCAACCGCAGTGGATATCGTTCGGGATCATTCCACTGGTGGATTTCTTTGAAATCAGTGGAATGACCTCTGTGTTGTTAGATTTCTTTCTATTCAGTAGGGTTTTGTGATTTCTCTGTGTGTTGTTCGGTTAAAATGGTTGCAGGGAGGAATTGTTCATTTTATGCATATGGTGAGTATCTGTCAT
Organism: Cunninghamia lanceolata; assembly: GCA_027924645.1. Taxonomy (NCBI): domain Eukaryota; kingdom Viridiplantae; phylum Streptophyta; class Pinopsida; order Cupressales; family Cupressaceae; genus Cunninghamia; species Cunninghamia lanceolata. The sequence continues at coordinate 457,736 of BSBN01000564.1, read as the reverse complement.
TTGTATGTCGAAGAAATTTTATGTATACCTTACATTTGTATGTGAGACCGGTTGTAGAAAGTCAAAGTAATGTATGTCGACGGCATCAGAGTGATAAGAGCTATCAGGTGGTTGATGTTGTGTGAAGTCGACAATAGAAGTCTCACCGATCGTGTTGTATTAGGGTAACAATTGGTTAGTCCCACCGATGATTAAGCAATGTGTGTGCGAAGAAGGGTTATCAGTGTAAGGAGGTGTCGGCGAAGGAGAATAAAGTTGTGCTGATTGGTGTAAATATTATCATCGAAGGATGGGAGGAAAGTTTGGCCAAAGAAGTGAGTCTGGCCGACGGTGGAGCCTAGCATTGGTAGTATCAGGGAGACAAAAGAGATCGGCAAAGGAAATAAAGGTGATGCCGACGGGAGGATGTGTTGCCGATGGTAAAGTGAATGCATATTTCGGTGAGACATTAGAGATATCTTGCCGATATGAACCGTAATAGCTATTTTTGTGGGTTTTAATGGGTTTTCACCCTATTTGTAAGCTTCTACTGTGTGGCTCTGCATTAGGAAGGTCACCTGCAATGTTGTAGGAGTGTTAGAGTCTTCTCATGATCTCGTTGAGAGATATGAGTCTGATTATGCTTTTCTTCTTTATTGTGAAGGTAGTGATATTTATTGTTAGCCAAAGGTTATGTTCAGAGATCATTGTGACCTTTGAAGTGGAGTAATTAACAATTAACTATCCTTACTTTAATTTGGACCATTCCTCCCCCCTTAAGAGGCAATGGGCCCCATTGGATCAATCTTCTGTAACAAGTGTTGTTCAATGTGCTCCTTGGGAAACCGCTTGCCTTGACGAGGTTGTGGCCTTCTTGAACCATAGTATAGAGAGGAATTGATTGTTGTTTTAGTGTCTTCACAAGAACATGGATAATATTGTCATTGGTAAATGGAATAGTAGTCTTAGGATTCAAGTCAAAAGTCTAAATATGCTTGAGGGGGTTGTGTGGCCCAGATTGAAGAGGATGAAGTTTCCTATTAGGTCTCAAAAAGCACTCCTAAAGCCAAACTTTGTCATCAACCAAAAAGTGATGAGACATATGATATTGGTCATGCCACTTTTGAATTAATGCTTAAGTTGGTTGCTTGATCTTGACAATCTATAAAACTGATTTTCTACACAACAAACCATTTGGAAACGACATTTTTGAGGTTAAGTCAACTAAATGTTTGGTGTGACAGTGTAATGCAACCTCTATTGGTGAGGTGGATACATTCTGATAATTTATCGATGTCTGATCCATCAACTTTTGTTGGATGGTGGTGGTGACTAGTTTGGTAGGAGTGTTGGCTATGACTAACCTTGCCTCCGCAAGTTTAATTATTACCATTGATACAAGAGCTCTAGTTGGATCAATCAAAAGTGTGCCTTGTTTTGTATTAAATAGATATGCATATTCAGGAAAATATTCTTCCTTAATGTATTCCACAAAATCTCCCCATGTGGGGCTTTCATCTAAATCGGGAGTTCTCTGGGTGCCCACTTATTCTCCTATGATTGTTTCATATGGCGTTCATCTTTTAGGAGGGTGAAGGTTACCTTCTCACCATCAGAGAATTTATTCACAAAAAAGTGGTTTTCTATTTAAATTGATAATCAATCATCTATAATGTCTACATCAATTTTTCCTTCAAAGTTTGGGATATCAAAATTCACTTGTACTTTGAAAGGAGTGTGACCTTTGAATAGAATTTCTATTTTGTTTGGTTGTTGATTTCCTCTAGTTTGTTGGAGCAACTGTGAAAATTTGCTTATCATTTCCTCATGTTATTTTCTTAAAGCGTCTTTGACCATCACTTTTAAGGTATCAAATGAATCTCCATGTTCTTCTACCGTTTTTGGTTGTGTGTGTCTTGAAGGAAGATAGTATGAAGGATTTCATGTTTCTAAACCCAATTTTTGATAGCCAAACCTCGTACGATGTGACATACAAGGGTGAAAGAGGCTCTAGTATCAATTAATTTTGTATATGTTTCCCTATTGTGCTGAGAAAGGCAAAAGCAATTTGTGTTACTCTTGCTGCTTTGTCGTTGCTTATTAAGCTTTGGTTAAAAGAATCAATGATAACTCACGAGTAATCGACACCTGGTAGGTTCAATGATCCTATCTGAATCAAATTGCTGATTTGTTTCTTGTACTTTGCTATACAACCATAGTTTGTGAATGACACAACACGAAAATATTCTAGAACTGTTTTCACTTTGAAAGCCCTGTAAATATGTAACTTAAACCTAGAAAAAAGCATTCAACACAAACACGTTGGAAAACTAGCTTTTACTTCTAACACTAGAAAAATCCCTTCTAGGGTTCGTTGTCTTCTGCAGATGATGGAAACTTTTCCTTCTTTTACAATCTGAGTTCTGTATGTAGTTTGGCAAGTAATGACAACAGTGATAATCGGGAGATATTCAACTATGATAAGGTGGGGTTGTTTAACTTTGTTTTTTTATTTTTTTATTGGGCTTTTGTTGTACCTACTTCTGGAGAACTTCTACAGAACTTCTACAGCAGAGAGCACTGATAGATTTCTTGCAGAGGAAGCATGATTTGTGAAAAAATGATGCAGCCAAGTGGAAAATTGCAGAGATGGTTTCTGGATTTACTGGAGATCTAGAGGACAACATATGTTGTAGGAGTGTTGGAGTCTTTTGACAATCTCCCTAAGAGATAAGTCTGATTTTGCCTATCTTCTTTATTGTGAAGGTAGTGATATTAATTGTTATCTAAAGGTTACGTTCAAAGGTCATTGCGACCTTTGAAGTGGAGTAATTAACAATTAACTATCTTTAGTTTAATTTGGATAAGGTTTTATATCATCCACAAGAATAGGAGCACCGAGGAGTATCCATTTCGCCAAGCCTCATCCCTTATGGTGTGAGGGCAACACTTATCCCATTCAAAACCATTCAACTTCATCAACAAACCAAAGAACTATTTTATTATTGTCTAAAATTTGAAAAAAATTTAAAAGCAATTTTGTTATGACCTAAAATCTAGAATTTTAATTTAGTCTAAAACTTAGGATAAAAAATAAAAAATTATATGTACTACTTTATGGGCTTTTTCAATTTTGCTTTTCCAAATCACCACTTGTTCTATTTTTAATTTGATTCAACTTATTTTTTAATTTCTTTTTAAATTTTTTATATTTATATATGTTATTTCCATAATTTTTTACTATGTCGGTTATAAATTATTAGTTGTATTATAATAAATAGATCTTAAATGAATAGAGCTCAAAAATTAATATTATGAAAGCATGTGAAGAGTTTAGAGTATTAAATTTGATTTAGTTAAATATAGTAAAAGTTCGTAAAACGATAAGTACTCACTACTCACTACTCAGTACCTAATTTTTTAATAAAAGTTGTTATATGGATATCAATTTGTCAAAATATTGACATGCTCACTTTCCTTTTCACACTATATGGTTATTGTATTGAAGTTCTTTATATTTTATTTAAATGAATATTGCTCTAATATTCATGTGATATGAAGGGGTGCAATCAAACTAATACTGTCAAAGCCAAATTCCCAAGTCAAATTTTGACAGAAAATAATGGAGGGCTCCAAAAACAATTTGACACCGAATAATGCAAAATTTCGATATTGCCTGTAAACTTCTGGAAATAGCTCAAAATCACAATCTTTAATAATGCAAGGCCCCAAAATGTTTTGGTTGGTCCAAAGTTTCGATATTGCCTGTAAAGTTTTCCTTGAAATACAGTCTGCAATTCTATTTAAACACAGGAGTTTGTTAGAGGCACTTCACAGAGAAACGATGGCTTCCAAAAGAGAATTTGAGGGTATTGAGAGAATGAGAATCAATTGGGATAAGATTGTTAATGAAGAAAAAGAATGGGACGTTTCTGAAAAAAGTAAGCCGCATTACACTGACTGGCTGAAACTTGGAATTGGGCCATACACAGAGGATGGCTCGAAGAAAATTATAGATGGCAAGGGCAAGCGCAAGCTCAAGGGCAAAGTGAAGAAAGATGATTGGCTCACACTTGGAATTGGCTCATCCATAGAAGATGGATCAACCAAGTCATATGGTGTGCATTTGGCCAAGGGTGCAAAGAAGAAAGGTGAGAGTTGAATGTGAGAAGATACTGGGGAGCTGAATATATGGCCAGAAATTTTCCCTTCTATGTTCAATGTGAGAAATTGTCTATTCATGCCATTAAATTTTTACCCATGCTCCTAGATTTCGTGGTGTTCTATTGTAGGCATTCTTTTTTCCTTAATTGGAATTCCATTGCCCTTTGTGGCTCATTATATTCTGCTACCATCATAGATTTGTGTTGATGTTATTATCATAGTTAGATCTTTGAGTTTTGGATTAATTTAAGATTATTGATTTGATTATAATTTCTGAATTAAGATTTACCAATTAAAATTAGTTTCTCATTATGCATTTTGTATGAATGTAATTGTATATGTTCAATCTGTATGGTATAGATGGTTAAATGTGATGTACTTCTGGGATCTTATATTGGTATGATCCAGGTGTTGGATCAAATGTGTTTTTAGATTTTCATTAAATTATGAATGTTGCTTCGGTTGTTTTGGATTTATTAATGCTTCTGTGCAAGTGTATAGATTAAATTCCATGATTGTGGGGATGTGATTAATTGTCCTTAAGTGACAATTTTCAGAGGGTTGTTTAAGGGGTAAAAAAAAAATCTTTTTCTTTATGTTTTAAATAAAATAAAACCCATATAGTGATAGCCCATGGGTTGGACCTTTCTTTTTAAGTGTTTAAAATATGTTTTTAAAATGTTTGAAGTTTAGAGTTCTTTTTTATTATGATTAGAGGAGATTTTCAGTTTTGGAGGAAGGGTTTTGGAAGGAGACATAGCTGGAAAACAGTAAAATTGTACAACAAGGCTTCCCCTAAGTTGGTGGAAGAAAAGGATATTGAAAAGATTCTGGTTAATAGTGTTTGTATATTTTTTTACACAGTGTTTGTAGCTTTTTTTTACACAGTGTTTGTAGCTTTCTGTTTGTTAATTTAAGTGCTGCCTCTCTTGGGAAAATTTATTTGATTATGTGATGGCATAAGTGCCATGGTGATACTGGTGGATGAGATTGAAAATAATGGAGTAGTATTATGGTGAGGAGTATGTATTGTGGATGAGGATTGTTCTGGAGCTGAAAATCTATTTTATATTTTGTTTTCCCAGAGTCCATACTCCCTCATAAGAACTTTTATGGAGAAATGCTCTTTCTATTCACTGATTTAAATTATTCTCCCTCTTTGTCATTTGTAAAAGTCATGTGCTACCTGTATAAACCATAAACTTCTATTTAGAAAAATAATCCTCCTATAGAATTTTGAGTACTTCCATTCATTGAGTACTTCCATATTGTGTAAAATTTTATATAGGGAGGAAAAGATACAGTTCGAATTTATAAATGATGACAATCTGCCATATAGACACATTAAATTAAGAAATTAGATTTACATTCTTTGGTCACGTGAAAAAAGTTCCAGCTCCTGCAATCAACCTGTGTAAGTGTTCTTTATGCACAACCTGTGTAAGTGTAAGTGTTGTCCCTGACACATCTATATAAACATATAAAATTATACATACAATGTGTACATAAACACATATTTATACCTAAAAATTAATAGAGGCCATTATATATTAGTTCATTTAAATATTTTGTTTATTTTTATAAAAAAAAAAATAATAGATTAAATTTTTTGTGTTGCTTCCCACCCACAACTTCTCTTATTTTTTAAAAGAAAAGAAAAACTTTTGCTTGGTTCTTTTATTAAATTAATCCCTATTATCTTTTCAATATATCTCTTATATATAGAATGCACCATCACTAAAAATATTATTTGAGACAAATCTACATCTAGAAATATTTAATTATGTGCCAAAAAAAATATACAGTTGCAACAAAAAAGTCAAGTAGAAAAAGTCAAGTAGAAAATTCCTCTTCCCCTGTCTTGTAAAATACCATCATCTAAGAGAATCAAACTAAGACCCTCTAAAAATCCATTGATTGAGTAGTTAGAGATTTCTGGAATCCACATTTTCTACAATCTTTGAAGCCTACAATCAAACCCTAGCTAAATCTTTATCTCCCTTCCTCTATAGCATCCCATGTCATCTTTTTGGTGAATCATTAGCTGCAATAAAATTAAAGAAAAAATATACAAATACAAAAATATAAAAATAAATAAAAAGATTGACCACTTTCATTCCAAACTTTCTCATTCTCCAACTCTGACCAAGAAGAAGAAAAATAAAGAAATTTGAGTCTATACAAAATCAATTTATATTTAAATAAAAAATTTACAAGTATAAAAATATAAAATTAAATAAAAAGATTTGCAACAAGACAATAAAATAATTAAAAAAATCTCTAGACTACTTTCATTTCAAACTTCCTCATTCTCCAACTCTACATGCACATCAATAAGAAAAATAAAGCAAAGAAAATCATTTTAAGAGAAAATGAAATGGTAAATGGGAAGAAAAGCATTTATGATGATTTTAATTATCTTAGAAAGTTTAAAAAAACAATAGTAAGTTGCTTTATTAACTCCTTAAATGTAGCCAACTTGGACTTTTACTTTTAGTGGAGTTTATGTGCTTCATAATTATTTTAAAATTTTAATTGTTCTTTTGTAGTATTCATAGTAGGATATGATTAAGATTTACAAATAAATATTTCTTTAATCTTAATCTTCATTATTAGAATTTATTATTCCATGATTTTTTTTAATTTAAGGTTTTTATTTAATTTTAATGTAGATGAGGTTTTAATTTTATTTGTTATATTCTATTAAAGTAAGAGTAAAGGATTTAATTATTGTTTTAATAGATTTTGTTTATCATCTTAAAATGTCATAGAGGGATGGATTAAAATATATAATTTATTTATAATTAAATCTTTTAATTAAGAAAATCATTTTTTTTAATTTTAATTTTAATTTTCTTAAATGTTTAAACCTTAGGTGAGACAACCTTATCCCTCAAGAAAGAGTACTTATGGTCAACTTCTCTTGTTGGAAACCTTTAAACTTTTTTAGATAATTTAAAAATAATCTAGTTGGGAATTGTAACTTAGTGATGATTATTAGGTACACAAAATTTGGCTCTTGAGTGTTATGCTCTAGTCGTTTATGATGCAACCCTTTTTGACACTTTCTTAGAATCAACCTAAAGGAAATTCATTCATGCAAAATTATCCCCTTGTGACATTGTATCTCGTGATGTCAACACTCAATGGATGCTCATCACTTACTCTAGGGTGTTGCAATGAGATCTTGCCACTTGCCTTATTATCTTCTCTTTCACCATGTGCAGTGTGCCTTCATCTTTGCTTACGCAATAGTGTTGAGTGTGCATCGTCTTCCACTAAATGTGGTATTTACTACAGTTTAATGTGTAGAATATAAAAAAAAAAATTACATTGTGTTTATGTCCATTTATACTTGTGTGTATGGGTGGGCATTATAGTCTGTGTTTCTCCATCAATAAAAATGTGTTATAAGAGTTTATGATTCAAAGTATTAATTTAGATAGTTTTTAATTATTCAAAAATACTTGAAAGTTATTTAAAAGAATGGTTGCAAGCCAGGTTTATGATAGAATTTATCAACCTCTAAAAAATATATTGCTTTATGTTTTGTTTATTCCCATAAACTATAAAGATATGTGATTTTCTTATTTTCTGTGTGCTCTCCAACCCTAACATTAGTATCAGAGTAGGTTAAAAAGATGGAAGAAAGGTAAATAAATTTTATAATTGTTTGCATTTCTATTTAAAAGTGGTAGTTATTTCAAATTGAGGTGATGCTAATTTATGTTTCACTTCGTCCTATGATGACTTAGTAGTCTGCCAAGAATTTGTCAAAACTCGAGGAAAAGAATTAAAAAAAAAATCTAACACTCTTTGCAGGGAGTTTTCTTTATATGATGTGACATTGTGCAAAAGCCTCACCACATTTAGAGTTATATTTTTTATTTTTAAAAATCCCAGCAATGAAGTAAGAAAAATGATCTATGATAGAGGTCATTCATTCATACACAGTTTAAAAAGGAAAGGCTATTTTGTTGAAAGAGACCCATATCCAGTTTATATACTCTATTCTCTTTTTTGTTTTGTTTTTTAATTTTTCATTTTTTTGATAATGTATTTTTATATTAAAAATACAAAAAACAATACACAATTCATATAAAGTATAGGTGGAATGGAATTACACATTCAAAAGAATTTATGCTAAAATGTAATAACCACCTTGGTTACTACTCTTTCATTTCCTTACACATAAAGTACTAACTTAATCGACCAATCAACTTCTATCCACTATATAAGCCTTAGATTCATAATATTACCAACCATTCCCATGGTAGTAACTCTAGGCCACAATCTTACACACCTATACTAAATATGGTAAGCTCCCAATGTTAGGGTCATCCCTAGACCTTGACCTAAACCTCAAGGGTGCATTAATAATGGGCTTGCCTATGTATCCCTTTTTTAGGAATTAGAGGCTTTGTAGTTTGCACACCACTAGTAGAGAGACTTCATCCTCTTAGCTTAGATGGGATTTCTATCCTCTATTTTAAATCACAATCATTAATGGAGCTTACGTTTTCAATTCAATCCATATACAATAGTATGATAACAAATGCATTCTAGTCAAATGTTAGTTCAAAGCCAACATCAATGTATGAACACACACAAAAGCACATAGTGATCAACTCCTGCGTACATCACATTTACATAGGAATTGCTTCAAGCATACATCACATATACACAATAAGACTAGCGCACACTTGCATCACATATACACAATATGAATAGCTCAAACACACATCATGATGTAACCAAACTTCACAACATAAAGCTCAACACTATTTTTATTGCAAACATATAACCAGAAAACTCATAATTATTTTCAAACTCCTGCTCATCCCATTCCATTCTACTACAACTAAAGAAAAATATCAAATTTATACAAAAATGAAAAATTACCATTTTTGGCCAATTTTCACAACTTTATAAAATTGCCATTTTTGGTAACTTCATATCCTTATCTGTATGACCATGAAAGTTTCCAAATATTTGAAACTTACTAAAAAATGACTAATTGTCAACTTTCTAATCTAATTGCAAGTAAATCTAGGAAAATATTTAGAAAAAACAACTAGGAAAATCTTGAAAAAAACATTAAAACCTCATTTTGAGGCCCTAGATGATCGGATAAGGTCCCGAAAAAGTGTCAAAATTGGTGACCTACCAATTTACCAGGCCTATACCGATGATGAAATCCATCAAGAATGAGGTCATTGAACTAATAGGAGCAAAATTTGATAAAAGGACCTTGACAGTGAATGATATAACTAATCTAGGTGTTAGATACACTACTATGGAGATAGAAAATAAAGTCTACTATATAAATAGAGAGGGTTCTACCATTGGTACTGTAATCCACACTGCTTATTGTATGGTTAAAGAAGGCATTTAGACTTTGACCTCTATGAGGTCATGAGATAACAACTCTTGGAAAACTTAAGGAGAACAAAGGAGACTGAATATCACTTTAGGTACAATGCTTTGATCATTTGCCTTGAATTTTACTTCATGAATTAGCTACCTATTTTTAGAGGAAAGGTCTGACAATGAAATATACCTGTTGCAACACAAATTAAAAGTCATATAAGGAGTTTCAGTGATTGTAATCACTATAAGACTATGTACTAGGGTTTCTTTAAAAACCTACAAACTAGGATGCAAGAAAGAGATAGGATGCCAACAAGTATTTTAAGAAGGTATGAAGGAAAAATTATCTTTCTAGTTGATAAGGACTTCACTTACAAGGAAGCAATTGAACATAGAACTGTTTGGATTCTTAGACTACAATATGAGGTTCAAATGAAGTTATTAAAGCCTATGCTGAGATTCTTCTCAGCAAACCCAAGGATACATTTGCTGAGAGGTTTGGAACTTATGATGAAATCATGAACAAGATTCACAAGAAAAGTGTAGAGGAGCATATAGAAAATAATATATGTGAATTGAATAAAAAAATGGGGTATTTCATTAGAATCAACCTCTGAAGCCCCTGTAGAGGAATCACAACATGGTCCTACTATTGTGCAAACTGCACAAGGACCAAGAAGGTCTAGTAGATCTACTTATGCTACTATAAATGTACCAGATCCTTCCAGATCAACTCAAATTGCCTCAACTAGAAGAAGGGTTGCATATAAAATTCTGACTCAGATGAAAGTAGGTGAAAAGAAGCAACCAAGGTAAAAATAACCTGCTAAAAGAAAGAATGTCAAGATTGAGGAGGTAGAGGAAGATGAAGAGGAAGAAGGAGAGGAAGGAACATCTCATCAAAAGAAGAAATAAAAGAAATCTGAGAATACTAATCCACCATTACTTGAATGTGTACCACTTTCATCAGATGCAATTTTTAATGTTATTGTGCATTATGGTATCCTAAAGGATACAACAGACTTATATTTGGATGTGCCACCTGAAGACAGAGCACCATTGATAAATCCATTGTAATGTATATGGTCAAGTTTAATGCTACCTTGAATGATATTATTGAGTAGGTTCCAGAAAACCTAGCTAATGTTCTAAGAGAGAGGAGAGAAAAAGTTGTTAAAATGGATGATCACTGGAGGCAAAAAGCTCTTGATAAGGATGGGTCTTCCATGACTCAAGAATGGAAGGATAAAATGGCTCAGATGCAAGCTCAGGAGTGTTGGCAAGAGACACTGTGTGGCTTCATGAGTGTTGTCATTGATGGCAACAAAGTCTTTCCCACACATCCGCAGCACATAGTATGTCTATTCTAGAAGATAGATTGAAGAGTGTTTTGGTTCGGTGAGCAAGAACGTAGCATGCAACAAGGTCTGACAATCAGGTCTGGATCTCTCAGATGGTGTAACTTAGCAAGTTGCAGAGTTTGACAAGTCAAGAGGAGTATCATGACTACTACATTCCAGAGATTGAGCCTTCAGTGATGAATGATTGAAAAGATATGAATATCTAAATGTTGGGTTCTTGACAGACAGAGTAGACTGAGGAAGAACTGACTGGCAGAGCATCAGACCTTAATCTGGATGAGAAATTAATGGTGATCAAGCTATTTGAGGGATCATATATGGTTGGTCGACTTGATTGATGACTTCTATGCCTATGTCTTTGATACGCATCACATATTAAGCATGGATTTAGCTGACAAATCAGTGTTTTGTAAATATCTTGAGTATTCCGGTTGCCGACTAGAAAGATGTTGAAATCCTTGGTGTGGATATATATACCAGATAAATTTCAGTATAAAGGTGTGTGTTTGGTATGATAATGTGCAAGGAAAGGCAGAGATAAGTGTGGAAGCAGTAATACAAGTCCAGTATGTGACAAAACAACAATACTAAAGTAGAGGAAGAATGAAGTGCATTAGATTAGTATATTGAGCCTAACTAGAACTGAACCTCAGCATATATGGATGCCTCTCATCAGTTTAGAAACTTGGTTACCTTCTATAAACCTTGTAGATAGTGAGTCTCTTGTAGGCAGTGTGCCTCTTGTGAGTAGTGTACTCGGGCAGTGAGCCCTAATTGGCAAGTGCCATTTTTGTACTTCTTATTCTTTTAATAGAGAATGCAATCTTGGGTTAGTCAACCCATGGTTTTTCCCTTTATAGGGTTTTCCACGTTAAATCCTTGTGTTATGTGTGTTGATTTCATTTCTGCTTTCATGATTATTTATGCTTATGTGTTTTGAGGTTGTTCAAATTATAAAAGGAAAAATAAAGTAAAGTTATAAGAGATAATTGATTCGCCCCCCCTCTCAGTTATCTACATTGTTTCCAACAATTGGTATCAGAGCCAAGTTCCTCTAAACAACACCTAACAGCTTGAGGAAGATCTGGGAATCTCAATGGATATGTATGGTATGAAGGAACAACTTCAGTCTGCCCTAGATGATCTTGAGAAATCTCACTCTGAAGTTAATAACTTGAGAGAAAGACTCAAACAAGCTGATGATTTCATAAATGAGCTAAAAGAAAAACTGAGTATCTCTGTTAAAAAGAGAAAGGAACTTCTTCAACAATTAGCAAGTCAAAGTGAAGCCAATGATACTAATGAAGATCTGAATGAGAAAAACAAGCTATGTGAGAAGCTATCAAAAGAGGTCATTATGGTAAGGCATGAAATGGAATCAGGGGTTATGAGATTCACCCAAGAAATTGAAGAGAAAAGAAAAATTGAAGATAATCTAAAACAATCTCTGAAGGAGAAGTCAGAGGACTGCCACAAAATAGATAGAATAATCAGACATCTAGAATCTGATCTTGAAGAAGCTAGAGATAATGAAGAACAACTTGAGAATTAGATAGACACTCTTAAATAAGATCTTCAAACAACAAATGAATACAAAGAAAAATTCATGATAAGCTCAGCTCAACTTGAAGTTCTTCTTGAAAACCAAAAGAGGGTAGATGACAAGTGTGGTTTGGGTTATGAGAAATGTGAAAGTGCCGGATTTGGTCAGAAGAGCTCTGGATTAGGAAATCAAAGAAATAGGCCTAGAAGACCTCTGGTAAGGCAACCAAATGCTAAAAGATATCCATCCTTCAATGGATACTACTACAATTGCAACAACTTCGGTCATAAAGCAACTCATTGCTGAAGAGGAATAAATCAAAATAGTTCATCCTTCTCCAGACAGTGTTTCAACTGCAATAGGTATGGTCACAATTCTCATGAATGCAACAATATGCAAATAAACAATTCATTCAATGGTAGATGCTTTGCATACAATAGAATGTGACATATGGCTAATAAATGTAGATCAAGAGGATATTAGTCAAATATACAAAGAAATGTTGTTTGCTACAATTGCAATAGATCTAGTCATATAACCAAATTCTACAGAAGTAAGAATCAGGATAAAAAGGGTCTGGTGCATCATAACCAAAATCAAGGCAAAGGAAAAGGAAAAGTGAATGCGGATGAAGTTTAAAGTGAGATGAACAATATTTAGGTGAAGAGAAGTACAAAAAATGTTGGGGATGGATCCGCACTAGAATCTGGTGCTGATACTCCTTCCGGAAACTAAATAGATGAGCTCTGGCTCAGGGGGAGTCACAAAAGAAAATAAATTCCCCCAGCCAGTCAGTTGGTGCCTAAATTTGGCACATGGAATGTTGCGGATTAAAGGGTTCTCAAAGAAATATCTAAATAACCCTTGGTAAAAATATGAAAGATCCGCAAGGAGTTTTGTAGAGTTTAATCATCCAAGATTGATCCAGTTTGATAGCCATCTAGTAAAAGTAGGATTTTCACAGTTAGATCCGGTATGATTCAAAATTGAAATATCTTGATTTACGAATAAATGACATGATTGGAGGCAATGAGATACATTGTCAATTATCACTAAAAATAATTCTAAGTGCATCTCAGTGATTCGGAAAGATCTCTCTCAGAACAAGGCAATCAGAATAACTTAAGTTGTGTATTTATTGCATTAGGAAATTAGGGTTTGCGTAGAGATAAAAGGGTTCTTTTATTTCATCATTTGTACATTTACATTCAAGAAGAAGAAAGGAAGAGATCTACATCAAGGTTGTTGAAACCTTCTCAAAGATCAGCCACAGAATCTGATTCAACTAGCGATCTTTTCTGGCTCATATTGTGAAGCCTAGAAGTGTATAAAGATATTTCCATTTCTGAATATCTCTCTCTAAATCTTTTGCAAAGATGGCTACTCCAATGGTTGTTAAGATCACTAATAGGCCGCACCCAAAGTTCAAGAAACACCCCTACAAATCCCTAGAAGTTGATCCCTTAGGTGCCTTTTCTAGCATTCCGTATGGGGTTATGCATGTAGAAGATGTTAGGGTGTACATCCACACCAATATTGAGGAATTTGGGGAATCCAAGCTGATGGATATCTATCATAAACATTTAATAGATGAAACTTTTGAACTCAAACCTCAATACAAGGTCCTCCGGGATAAGCATTTTGGACATTGCATCCACTTTCCCTGTTTTGCAGAAGATGAATGGGTCCGGTATGTTCTTAGAAAAATACATGACAAATTCATGTGGTTGATGAAGCCCTTGAAGATAACAAAATATGCCATTAGGGTAGTACCTGGATTGCACTCATCCAATGGTTTGTCTGCACTCAAATCTATCAAGAACCAGACAATAAGTGAAGCTACCGGATCAAAGTTTGACGAAAGAGCAATCACAATAGAAGATATCATAGATCCGGATATCAAATTTGCCTCTATGATAATTGGTTATAAAATCTATCATTCCAATAGGGAGAATTCTGTGTCCGGAACTGCAATATATAATGCATATTAGATGCTAAGGGAAATTGTAGATTATGATCTACACGACCTTCTCCTAAACCAACTATTAGAAAACTTGTAGAAGATCAAGAAGGACAAGAAGAACTCATTCAAGTATGGTGGCTTAATACTATGTTTGTTCTTTTACTACATGAATGAGCTACCTAGATCAAGTGGTTGGGTATGGCAAAATGACAGACTGATTTCCATACAAATTAGAGACTATATGTATGGGCTTGGTGATGCCAAGGCTCAAAGTACTGCACTCTAGGGATACTTTAAGAACTTCCAAAGTATGATGCAGGCCAGAGAAATAATTCCTCAAACCATAGTTGAAAAATATAAGGATACAATATGCTTCATGGTTGACACTGATCAATGCCTAATGGAAGTAGTTGAGCCCAAAACAGTATCCATGGATAATGCCAATGGGTTATGAAGTAGATGAGAAAATCTTGGAGCTACATGTTCAACACCTGCTGAGTCAGCCTAAGGACCCTAAGGTAGAAAGGTTTGGAACCTTTCAAGAATTAAGTGTAAAGATACATGTTGAACTGAGACAACCAGAAATAAAAAGGAAAGTCAGAAAGGAAGTAGAGGAAATTGCCAAAAAATATGGCATATTAAAAGAGGCAGTTAATTCAAACATAGAGAAAATAGAAAGAGCTAAGAAAGAAAGACAAGAAGAAGAAAAAGAAAGTGTTCCAGTCAAGCCTCGTCCCAGACTAGATCCTCCAAGCTCTACACCTACCACCTCTAAGAGCTCAAGAGCCTCCAAATCGGAACCCAAGACATTTGAAAAGGGCAAAAAGAGAACGAAAACAAAGGCTGCAAGGTCCTACATAAGCCAAAAGGATGATGAAGAAACAGAGTCTGATGAGGAAGTTAAGAAAATGAAGAAGAAGAAGAAAACATCTAGGGAATCCTCTGCCAGCAAAAATAAAGAAGTTGAGGTAGAAGAATTTGTTGAAAGGCCCACTCTTTCTATTGATGGTATCATCAAGGCAATCAGTGTGGATGGGAACTTGGAACTAGTCAGAGAATTTTATGATGATTACAGTGATACTGACAAAAGAATTTTGGAGGAAGCTATAGTCAAGTACCTAAACATTTATAATAAAGTATTCATTGAAATCATTTCTCTAATTCCCAAAAGTCTATAGAAGGTACTTGAACTTAGAAAAGAGAATGCCAAGGAAAAGGATTTAGAGATCTAGGAACAAATTGCAATTCAGCCATATCCTTCCATTACTCCAAAACAAATGACCATGATCTTTAAGGACTGCAAGGATGAGTTCTGAAGCAAAGAAAGAATGAATAAACTTATGCTTGGAGAGACTGATCAGGTAGAAAAAGAAACAGAAGACATCCTCCGAAATGCCTTCAAGAGATTAAATCTTCCTATTATAAAGGAAATAGATGAAGAACCTTCTACCATGGATGTTTAAGGATTAAATACATCAAAAGAAGAATCTACTGAGAAAAATGCAAAAGAGCCAAAAGAGATAAATGAGGAGAAGTATAAGGACTTGGATTCATCTATTCTGGAAGAGGAAATACATGAAGAAGTTAACATCTCTCCTTTGGATCCCCCTGTAAACTCAAGTACTATAGGAGAAGGAAGAGAAGAGGAGAAATTGAGTCAAGAAGATGAGTTAAAGGGAAGAGAAGAAGAACAAACAGAGAAGATCCCTGATGACAGTTTTGAGGTTGCAAAAGGAAAGAAGACTCAATCTCCGACAAGAGACACTATAGAGGCAGTAAAGAACTTCTTGAACAAAGAAATAGTAGAGATAGATGAACCAAAATTATTCTAAGGACCACTAAATTTTGATTCCCTCTCTCCGGTCCAGACAATGAAGGTAGCATCTTTTGCTCAAGCTAAAGCAAAAGAAAAGATTAAAAAGTCTCACATGGAAGACTGTGAGCTAATAGAGATTGCATCTGGTGTGCTAGAGAAGATCATGCCATCCTTTCAAAAGGATCATTTGGCCTCTCCATCCGGTAACTTGAAATCTCTAGTTAACTCTGTTAGCACCCATTTTGATTCTTTGGAGAAATTGACAGAAGAGAAAGTTCGGAAAGAATTTTTGGGAAAGAGATTCACTGAACTACAAGGACTCATAGCTAATGATAGGAGGACCCTGGATATTGGGATAAACAACCTAGAAGATGCTCTTAAAGATGGTGGAGAAATGTATAAATTTTATCTATGCTGGTCTAAAGTGACAGAGGATTTTGAAAAGAAGGTGAAAGACCAAGAAGGTAAACTGTCAAGTTTATCTTAGAATTTTGATCCCCTCACAACATCCATAATGAATCAAGAGTGCCAGGCTATTGCTATTATAAATGAAATAAAGAGGCTTGAAAAGGAGAGGAAGAATATAATAAGTAGGATGAGTGAACTTAGAGGGATAATTATCCCTAAGTTAGAGGTCATGCATGAAGCCTTAACTGATGCTCGGACCAGTGATCCGACAGACTTAAGAAGGGTAGAAGCTTATGCATTTTTGTTGAGTGGTCACATCTTAATTTTGGATAGGATGAAGCAGAGTTGGGCAATAGAATTTGTATAGTTGAAGACCACCTTTGCGGATATACTTAATTTTATGTAAGTATAACATGTATATATACTTATGCGGCTATGTATAGGTTGATTTTTGCAAATTTTGGTGTGCAGATTCTGCCCTTTGCCATTGATGTCAAAGGGGGAGTGATGAGTAGTGAAAAATGTGCAATCCAACTAAAGGGGAGCTCTCGTAGAACAATACATAAGATAGAGCATCCGCTAAGCTGGAGTTTATTGTGACACTTAGTCATTTTTCACTAAGTGTTGCCATCAATGCCAAAGGGGAAGATTGTTTGCAAGAGACACTATGTGGCTTCATGAGTGTTGTCATTGATGGCAACAAAGTCTTTCCCACACATCCGCAACACATAGTATGTCTATACCAAAAGACAGATTGAAGAGTGTTTTGGTCCGGTGAGCAAGAACAGAACATACAGTAAGGTCCGTCAATCAGGTCCAGATCTCTCAGATGGTGTAACTTAGCAAGTTACGAACTTGGACAAGTCAAGAGGAGTATCATGACTACTACATTCTAGAGATTGAGCCTCTGGTGATGAATGATTGAAAAGATATGAACATCTAAGTGTTGGGTTCCTGACAGATAGAGTAGACTGAGGAAGAACTGATCGGCAGAACATCAGACCTTAGTCTGGATGAGAAATTGATGGTGATCAAGCTATTTGAGGGATCATACATGGTTGGCAAACTTCATTGATGAATTTTATTCCTATGTCTTTGATACGCATCACATATTAAGAATGGATTTAGTTGACAGATCAGTGTTTTGTAAATATCTTGAGTATGCCAAAGTTTTGTATCAATTTTGTTTGAACTAGCCTACATCTACTAAAAACATAGAACATCAAGCTGACTCTATTGAGTCACAACTAATTCATGCGTCCAAGGTATATGATCCTTTGAAATATAAAGATGGAACCATTAGGGTCCAAATAGAAAATATCCATACTCAGTTGAGGCAACTCTTGGATCAAAGGGAGTAGGTAAAGAATGAAATTGGACATTGAGAGAAGTTGTGAGCATGAGACTAGCAATTTTGAGTGGCATTCTTGTGGAAGCTGAAAATGTTGCACAAAAAGTGAACATGCTAGCCACTTAGGAGGAAGCAAAAGATTTATACATTCAATTTGAAATTCAACTGCACATCTTATCTTTTGCAAAGAAGAACTGGGACACTACACTTGCCCAATTGAAGGTGATCTATAAGAATGTTCTACCTTCCAAGTAAATAGAAAATTCTATGAAGGTAAGACAAATTTTGATGATTTTGAAGATATGCAGAGAATAAGTTAGGAGTAATAAGTGATGGGCACTCTTTATATCATCCATGTGTATCTCAAGGAAAATAAAGAACTAATTTTGGCTAAATTTAGTTTGTAAGAGAATACTCCTTAGGGGTAGTTGATTAATACAAGGTGATGAGAAATATTCAGACATGGGGAGACTGGTTACTTTTTCCAGGACAAAGGAAGATCACTATTCATTTGCCATTGATGTCAAAGGGGGAGAAATATATGTATATTAGGTCAAGTGTTGCCATCAATGACAAAGGGGGGGATTGTTGCATATGGGTTGTCATTGATGTCAAAAGTGGTATTGAGTGTTGCGGTGTGGAGGGCTGTAAGTGATGTCCTTAGAGATATCAAAGGAGATTGCAGTAGTATGAAGACCAATCAAGAACAATAGAATAAGTGATCAGAAGTATTATGAGACAGTCATGTAAAGTAATGAATATATGGTCAAAGGAGCAGACAAAGAAATTTTATCAAAAGAGTTGTGTAGTAAAGGAGATGGATAAATATCATTTATAACTAGTCATGCAATATCTTCTGAAGTTCATGTGTAAGTCCATATCTTTGATATATTTATGCATGAAGTCAATGATTAGTATAGTTGGATTCATGCTATGGACTTATGATGCTTTCCACATGATAAAGAAAGATGTAAAAGATTCAAGGAAATTGTCTAAGTGGAATACAAGTTAGGAAAGGTAAGGGCCTATGGATTGTACTAATGGTTAGATATTGAACTTAGTTATTTATGCTTCAAGTTTGAGGTCATAACATGTACCGCATGATGTTTTAGAGATAGAAGTGTGAAGATAGTGTTGAAACATGATAAGTACAGTCACAGGGAGACAAGAGAATGCTCCACACTTCTTCACAAATGAAGATATGATGTTACGGTTTGGAGGACAAGTAGATATGAGTATCAGGTATGCATGTTTCAAGTGTTAATATGTACTGTAGTTGTTTCTCCAGTATCAGTTGTGCGAAGACATGCCTTGGTGCTAAGTGAAGTAAGCAAAGGAAGATAGTTGAGGTTACCATAGTTTAGTACACAAAGATAATTGGCCTTGCAGATTGAGTGATAAGCTCATAAGGTTAGATGGTATGCATTGTTCAAGTTTCAAAAGATTAAGTTCACCGCAAGTAAGGTTTTCATTGTTTTATCTTAAGATTGTGTAAGTAGAGGTTATTGAGGACTGGCATTAGAGATCAAGCATTTGTGCCAACAGGAAATATCTAGAAATGATAAAAGAAGTATACATGAATGTTTTACAAGGCATATAATGTTCATTATGTAGTCCTCATGATATATTTTTTGGAGTGTGCACCAATGTGGAAGAATGTGTCAAGGTAATATAGGACCTGATTATGTCTTGCTCTTGAACCACATTAGAATTAAATCACTTACTACATATGTTTGGGAGTTGACTATTATGGGTTGTACATGTTTCTTGCTACATGTTTCATCTTGGCTAACCAACGAGAAAATTTTTGAAGCTTGAGGAGGATATAAATGTAAAATCAAAGTTGTTGAGTGATTGATGAATGGTGTGGTGTATGATTCCATTGATAATGCACAAATAAAGTTACTGCAAAAGCAAAATTCATTATGAAATGTGGACAGGATTAGTTTGATGAAATAGGATATTGTTGCAGAGGCAAGTATTGGAAAAGTAATGATGGAGAAGAGTTTCTAAAGTTGTTTGGTTGTGGTGAAGGTTGATATTGTAGTCATGTAGATGACATATTGTTGTGCAGAAGCTGAAGTGATTAGCAGTCTATTATGTAAGCTAGATAAGTTGTGTACTACAGATATTGAATAATTATTGTGTAGAAATTGTAAGTGTTTAGGGAGTTGCAACTTCCTTTGGGTTTTAGACCATAAATAATATTGTAATCTTATTTTATTTACGATGCTGGATTTGGACAGTAGATCCAAGCAGCTTGCTCACCACGGTTTTTCCCTTCTAGGGTTTTGCACATAAATATGGTGTTATGGATGTGTGATTCTATATTAATGTGCTTTTCTTGTTTAATTTTTAAAATAGTTTGAATGCAATTTAAAAGAAAAGAATTTGAGTAAGTACTAATTCACACTCCTCCCTCTCAATACTTCTATGTGTTCAATAGTATGAACATAAAAGAAGAGAAAAAAAATTAGAAATGAAATGTAGATAGAATGGTGGAGGAAGATGATTTGGAAGATGTTATAACGAGATATAGATTGTTGTCAAATAAAATAGAGGGGGATTCTAGTTTCAAGACACTAGGGTACTCATAGAGACGTTGGTACAACCATGCTTATGTCCTGCATAAAGAAAAATAAATTGGAACTTAATAGAAACCAGAGGAACAATAGATGGAATATCTATGTTAATGTTTTTATAAATGAACTAATGCTAAAAAGAAATGGGAAGAAGTGGAGATTCAATCACCACATTTTATGTTGGAGATTACTATTGAAGAAGTAGATTATGTCTATACTCATGAGTTAGAAAATGGTTAAGACTACTTGGGAGGTTGCCAAGGAGGCCAAACCCCAAATTTAACCTTTCAACTCAATGATATTCAATAGTATAGGTGTGAGTGATTAGAAAATGTTACTATGGTTAGCATGATATAAAATAGATGTGAGATACACTATACGATGTTGGAAACAAGGGAAATGGAACTCTAATGTAAAGTGCCAATGCATATCGTTAGAAATATTGAATAAGAAATTATAAATGTAAATGGTAAATATGAACAAGATAATTTTTTTTTAATGCAACAATATAAGAGGAGAGGAAGGGATTCTAATTTATTCATAGTGACATTCAAATTATTATCCAAAATGGAAAATAAAATCTAGAGCCAAGTGATGGCTTCAAAGGATATTTCTCAAAATATGTCATTTAAGTTTTAGAGGAGAAATATAGACACCCATAAGGAAAGATCCTCCTTGAATCAAAATAGAATAAGAGGGAGGAATCTTGATAAAGGAAGGAGAGAAGAGAAAGACAAGTGAAGGAGATCAAGAAAGGAACTAATTCATGTGCATCCCTTAAGAAGAACAGGAAGAAGACTTCTTTAGTTTTCATTTGAATTTGTAAAATGTAAACTACATATAAATGGAAATGGTGAAAACCCACAACAATAATGAAAAGATGAATTATTTTAATGGCTTCTTGATAAAAAAATATGAGTCTAGGGGCAATGTGCCCCAGTGAGGGTTCAACAACAAGACCCCTAAAAGCCATATTTAATAGTTGGCATGAGTTTTCCACAGTCCATGAAATTTTGTTGAATGTTTTTGGATTTAACTATGTATCTTTTTCTTGACATTTCAAAACACACTCAGTGATCCATCATTAGGAAGAGGAATATAATGACTTGGATTTCAGACTTGGCCGTTTAAAGAAACAAGGGGGGTGTAAGAGTTGGCTATGAAAGTAGCCACCCAAGATATAAGATCTTCATGAAATCACAAGAGAAACCAAATGAGAGAATAATTCTATTCTATAAAAGAATGCAAATTATTATTTTAATGTACATGATATGCCTTACTTATAAAGGTAAGGATGAGATGTAGGATGAAGTAGCCATATGACAAGTGTCTTAATCCTATGACATGAGACAACTAGAGGATAAGATGGCAACTAGTTGATAAGATCACATGACAACCTAGAATTATCTAGACTTATCCTAAGTAAACTTAACATGTGAACATGTGTGAATAGGACTAACTAATAACTAGTTAGATAATGTGCATAGTTCACACTATAAAGGGAAGCCCGATCGGTAATAACCATGTTCACACCAATGCCCCCCCTTAAGTGCAACTTAGGGAGAAGTAGACAAATGCAAAGATGGGTCCTGGCTACTAGACCATGTTAGGTACCCATGTACAAAAAATCTCTCACAAATAGAGAAAAGGAGAAAAACCCATAGGAAAACCCCCTCTCCGAAAGAGAGAAAACATGAAAGTGAAAGAAGTGATGGAAGGAAGGACTCAACATGACCCCTCAAGGACTACTTCTATCACAAATATATAGTCAAGTAACTCCCATAGGAGAGAAAGAAAGAGATGATAGATCCCTTCTACAAAGAAGTAGCTCCTATGCTAATGAATTATTGAAGACATAATATAATCCACTACCTACAAACAATATTTCTCCCCTTGGAAAGAAAAAAATCCAATGGTTGATGTAGAAGCAACTCCCACATCATGGATGAAAAGGGAATCCAAATTAAAATGTGTTGTCATGTCCCCTTTATAGTAAAAATAACTTGGTGAATTTATTAGTCCATTTCTATTTTCCCATGGGCTAATGTAAACAAAAGCGGAAATATTTTATTTAATATTTTAATTGTAATCCCACAAATTAAGGATTTATTATTTTTGAGAGAAATTAAATATTAAATATTTTTATTTAATTGCACAAGTGGGGAAATGAGGTTTAATGAGGTGTAATTATAACTCCCAAGATAGAATTTAGAAGATTTTATGACAGTTATGACAAGATTCTATGACAACATCTATGACAAGTTGTCATAGTGGGAGTTATTTTCTATTTTTAGAGAAGAATCTTGCATGGGCTATTTTGGTGAGCATCTTTGGAGGGAATTTGTTGGAAATTAAATTATTTTAATTTAATTTTCAAGAGAGGGATGTTTGGATTTGGATCCATTATAAATATGCAAGTATCTTCTTTCACAGGGATTGCTTGATCATTTTTACAACCTAATTTTCTTGTTTGAGCACTTGTGCTTGGATTTTCTTCAGTGGATGAAAACCCATTGGAGTTGGAGGCTTGTGGACGAAAACCCATCAGTCTCAATTGATCAAAGGATGAAAACCTTTGGTTATAGAGAGTGACTCCATACAGGGATTGCACTGGGCTTCAAAGGATTGTGCAGTTTCAACAGTTTTGTAGTATTGTGTCTGCAGGTTGTTTTGTTCTAGTTTTGGTGATTTCCAGTGTGTTATGCAGTGTTTCTATAGTGTTGTTGAGTATTTTTATTTTCCATTGTCAGTTGGTGTCTATTCCAAGCATCTAGGAGCGATTCTTTTCAGTTGGGGTTTGATTTGGCATTGTTTTTGGCAATTTTTAGTAGTGTGGTTTTGCATATTTTGTGTAGTTTACAGTGGATTTTCAGATATTTGTGTTGTAGATGTTTTTTCTGTTGTAATTAGTGTTTCAGACCTGATCATATGTTAATTACATCAGAAAAACCAATAAAAATCAGTTTGTGGTGTTTCTAGCATATTTGGTGTAATTTCTTGTTTGACTAGTTAACTAGTCTTAATTTTTTTGTTGCAATTTTTAGCGGAGCTTATCAAAATTTATTTTTAGATCTGATTTTATGTTAAAATATCAGTTTGGAAGATTACAATGGTATTAGAGCATGATCTTGCTAGCCTATAGGGTACTAAGTTGTTGATCATGGGAGCATTCTTCAAATCCATTTTGAGGAGTTTGGAAAATGATGTTTTAGTCTCCACAATATCAATATGGTTTGATGAATATTATATGAAATGTATAATTTTAAAGGCAGCCCTCACTTTTTATGAATATGCAGAAATCACTGGGAAAGATTTGCCTAAAGAAGGAGTGGTTCTCAAAACTTTTGAAGAGTACCTTTCAGAGGGAAAATTTGAAGTATCATTTGAAGATTATTTCATGAGAAGAAGAAAGGAAGAAGTTAAGATGGAAAATTTTATAAATACCAAAAATCAAGAAGATGCTAAGGAGCATGATACAAAGGAAGGTTCAACAGTCATAATAGCAGAACCAGAAGAGCTAGAAAAGAAGGACATAGAACCAAAAATGGTGATTGTAAAGCATAAAGAAAAATTAGGTTTGCAAGAAATTGAAAGGAAGCAAAGCTTGGAGAAATCCACCATACAATTTGAAGCTAAAAATTGTTTGGAAATATAATATGTTTATTTTAATTCTAATGATTGTACATGTCAAGAAAATATTGATGAAATTGAGGAGGAAAAGACATCTCTTGTTATTTGTGACAAATCCTTATCCAAGCATAAATAGCAGGGGTTAACCCTTAAAACTTAAACCCTATCCCTACACCCTCAACACTTGACACTATATCTTAAGCCTTAAACCCTCATCCCTAAAGCCTCAACCCTCAATCCTAAAACCTTCAACCCTAAACCCTATCCCTAATCCCTCTACCCTCAACACTCTAACCCTAACCTCAACATTAAATGCTAATTCGTCAACCCTAAACCCTAATCCATCAACCCTAAACCCTCAACCCTTGACACTAAACCTTAAACCCTAATCCCTCAACCCTCAACCCTAAACCTTATCCCTAAACCCTAATCCCTCAGCCCTCAACCCTAATCCATAATCCCTCAACTCTAATCCCTCATCCCTAAACCCTAAACCCTCAACCCTCAACGTCAAATCCTAATCCCTCAACCCTTCACTCTAATCCCTCAACCCTAAACCCTAATCCCTCAACCCTCAACCCTAATCCGTCATCCCTCAACTCTAATCACTCATCCCTAAACCCTAAATGCTATCACTATTCCTAAACCCTCAACAGACTCGATACTATACCTTAAACCCTATTCCCTTATCCTCGACACTCTTATTTAACCCTAATCCCTTGACCATTAACCCTATCCCTCAACCTCAACCCTCAACCCTCAAGCCTCAACCATCAACTCTTAATATTAAACCCTTAACCTTGATCCCTCGACCCTCAACCCTATCCCTAAATCCTAAACCCTAAACCCTAAACCCTCAACGTCAAATCCTAATCCCTCAACCCTTCACTCTAATCCCTCAACCCTAAACCCTCAGCACTATACCTTATACCCTAATCCCTCAACCCTAAACCTTATCCCTAAACCCTAATCCCTTAACCCTCAACCGTAATCTGTCATCCCTCAACTCTAATCCCTCATCCCTAAACCCTAAATGCTATCCCTATTCCTAAACCCTCAACATACTCGATACTATACCTTAAACCCTAATCCCTTATCCTCGACACTCTTATTTAACCCTAATCCCTTGACCATTAACCCTATCCCTCAACCTCAACCCTCAATTCTCAACATTAAACCCTTAACTCTGATCCCTCGACCCTTAACCCTATCCGTAAACCCTAAACCCTAAACCCTCAACCCTCAACGTCAAATCCTAATCCCTCAACCCTTCACTCTAATCCCTCAACCCTAAACTCTATCCCTAAAGCCTCAACACTATACCTTATACCCTAATCCCTCAACCCTAAACCTTATCCCTCAACCCTCAACCCTAATCCGTCATCCCTCAACTCTAATCCCTCATCCCTAAACCCTAAATGCTATCCCTATTCCTAAACCCTCAACATACTTGATACTATACCTTAAACCCTAATCCCTTATCCTTGACACTCTTATTTAACCCTAATGCCTTGACCATTAACCCTATCCCTCAACCTCAACCCTCAACCCTCAACCCTCAACTCTCAACATTAAACCCTAATGCATCAACCCTAAACCCTAATCCCTCAAACCTAAACCCTATCCCTGAACCATCAACCCTCAACACTATACCTTAAACCCTAATCCCTATCCCTCAACCCTTAACCCTTAAAACTTAAACCCTATCCCTACACCCTCAACACTTGACACTATATCTTAAGCCTTAAACCCTCATCCCTAAACCCTTAACTCTCAATCCTTAAACCTTCAACCCTAAACCCTATCCCTAATCCCTCTACCCTTGACACTCTAACCCTAACCTCGACATTAAATGCTAATCCATCAACCCTAAACCCTAATCTGTCAACCCTAAACCCTAATCCATCAACACTAAACCCTATCCCTAAACCCTCAACCCTCAACACTATACCTTAAACCCTAATCCCTCAACCCTCAACCCTAAACCTTATCCCTAAACCCTAATCCCTCAATCCTCAACCCTAATCCATCACCCCTCAACTCTAATCCCTCATCCCTAAACCCTAAATGCTACCCCTATTTATAAACCCTCAACAGACTCGATACTATATCTTAAACCCTAATCCCTTATCCTCAACACTCTTATTTAACCCTAATCCCTTGACCATTAATCCTATCCCTCAACCTCAACCCTCAAGCCTCAACCCTCAAGCCTCAACCCTCAACCATCAACTCTCAACATTAAAACCTTAACTCTGATCCCTCGACCCTCAACCCTATCCCTAAACCCTAAACCCTTAACCCTTAATGTCAAATCCTAATCCCTCAACCCTTCACTATAACCCTTCAACCCTAAACCCTATTCCTAAACCCTCAACACTATACCTTATACCCTAATCCCTCAACCCTAAACCTTATCCCTAAACCCTAATCCCTCAACCCTAACCCGTAATCGCTCAACTCTAATCCCTCATCCCTAAACCCGCAACCCTCAACATCAAATCCTAATCCCTCAACCCTTCACTCTAATCCCTTAACCCTAAACCCTAATCCCTCAACCCTCAACCCTAATCCGTCATCCCTCAACTCTAATCGCTCATCCCTAAACCCTAAATGCTATCACTATTCCTAAACCCTCAACAGACTCGATACTATACCTTAAACCCTAATCCCTTATCCTCGACACTCTTATTTAACCCTAATCCCTTGACCATTAACCCTATCCCTCAACCTCAACCCTCAAACCTCAACCCTCAACCCTCAACTCTCAACATTAAACCCTTAACTCTGATCCCTCGACCCTTAACCCTATCCCTAAACCCTAAACCCTAAAGCCTCAACCCTCAACATCAAATCCTAATCCCTCAACCCTTCACTCTAATCCCTCAACCCTAAACCCTATCCCTAAACCCTCAACACTATACCTTATACACTAATCCCTCAACCCTAAACCTTATCCCTAAACCCTAATCCCTCAACCCTCAACCCTAATCCGTCATCCCTCAACTCTAATCCCTCATCCCTAAACCCTAAATGCTATCCCTATTCCTAAACCCTCAACATACTCAATACTATACCTTAAACCCTAATCCCTTATCCTCGACACTCTTATTTAACCCTAATCCCTTGACCATTAATCCTATCCCTCAACCTCAACCCTCAACCCTCAACTCTCAACATTAAACCCCTAACTCTGATCCCTCGACCCTCAACCCTATCCTTAAACCCTAAACCCTCAACCCTCAATGTCAAATCCTAATCCCTCAACCCTCCACTCTATTCCCTCAACCCTAAACCTTATCCCTAAACCCTAATCCCTCAACCCTCAACCCTAATCCATCATCGCTCAACTCTAACCCTCATTCCTACTAAATGCTATCCCTATTCCTAAACCCTCAACAGACTCGATACTATACCTTAAACCCTAATCCCTTATCCTCGACACTCTTATTTAACCCTAATCCCTTGACGATTAATCCTATCCCTCAACCTCAACCCTCAAGCCTCAACCCTCAATGATCAACTCTCAACATTAAACCCTTAACTCTGATCCCTCGACCCTCAACCCTATCCCTAAACCCTAAACCCTAAACCCTCAACACTCAATGTCAAATCCTAATCCCTCAACCCTAAACTCTATCCCTAAACCCTCAACACTATACCTTATACCCTAATCCCTCAACCCTAAACCTTATCCCTAAACCCTAATCCCTCAACCCTCAACCCTAATCCGTCATTCCTCAACTCTAATCCCTCATCCCTAAACCCTAAATGCTATCCGTATTCCTAAACCCTTAACATACTCGATACTATACCTTAAACCCTAATCCCTCAACCCTAACCCTAAACCTTATCCCTAGACCCTAATCCCTCAACCCTAATCCGTCATTCGTCATCCCTCAACTCTAATCCCTCATCCCTAAACCCTAAATGCTATCCCTATTCCTAGACCCTCAACAGGCTCAATACCATACCTTAAACCCTAATCCCTTATCCCTAAACCCTCCAACCCTATCCCTTAACCCTAATCCCTTGACCCTCAACCCTATCCTGAAACCCTTAACCCTTGAACCTCAATGTACTCAACCCTCAACATTAAACCCTAATCCCTCAACCCTTAACTCTGATCCCTCGACCCTTAACCTTTAAAACTTGAACCCTAAAACCTATCCCTACATGCTCAACACTTGACACTATATCTTAAACCCTACTCCCTTAACCCTCATCCCTAAAGCCTCAACCCTAAATCATTAAGCCTTTAACCCTAAACCCTATCCCTAATCCCTCTACCCTCGACACTCTTCCTTAAACCTAATCCCTCGACCCTTAACCCTAAATGCTATCCCTAAAGCCTCAACCCTAAACCCTAATCCCTCTACCCTCTACCCTCAACACTCTACCTTAAACCTAATCCCTCGACCCTTAACCCTAAACGCTATCCCTAAAGCCTCAACCCTAAACCGTAATCCCTCAAGGTCCTAAACTCTAATCCCTTATCCCTAAACTCTAAATCCTTTCCCTAAACGCTCAACCCTCAACCTTAAACCTTCATCACTCAATTCTTATCCACCCCTCTCCTCCCCTATTTGGCTCACTCCCATATCTACCCTCCTCTACCCTTGACACTATACATACATACATATAGGCATACATAGATACATACATACATACATATTGGCATACATAGATACATACATACATACATACATACTTACATACATACATACATACATATAGGCATACATACATACACACATACATGATTAATGGCCTTGAACATAAAAGAATTTGAGGAGAACATAACACGAGCACGTTATAACACGCTCGCGTTATGTCAAACATGACAAACAACAAACTTGCAGAAAGGAAAAATGCAAAGCAAACCATAACGCGAGCGCGTTATAACGCGCTCACATTATGTATTGCTTTGGGAATCCCAAGCCTTGGGCTTTGGATTTGCTTTGGATTTCCAACCCAAAGGCTTGGAGTGCCTTTTGAACAGTCACATACATGTTTTTCCAGATTCTTCAAGATTTCACATAATTTCATTCGTGCTAACCCTCAGATTTGCACGTGTTTCAACGTCGAACAAATCAAACACCTGGGTAATGTTAGGCTTTCTCTTAGCTATTTGACAATGCAATTTTTTTCACATTTTAACAATGTTAAGCCTTTCATCTTTAATTTCTTTTGTTTGTGTGTCCGTTTTTGGGCAAAAACCACTATTTGGTCTTTTTTTCATTGTAAATTAACTATTCATTGAAATTTCAAAAAAATTACATATTTAGAAACTAGACTCCATTCTACAAATATTAAAAAAAGAAAAAAATGATTTTCAATTAGTTTTCAAAATTTATAGGGGTAGCACGGCCAAAATTCTATTTTTTAGGATGTGTCCACTTTGAAAATTACTAAAAAATCAAATATTCATCAAAAAATTATTAGAAAAATCAGGCATAAACTACATTCTATTAGCTAATTTCTCACTAAAGTGATTTTAAAAATACCAAAAAAAGTTGACCTTTTGAGGGAGCCACAAAACATGCTATGTTATGTTTTTTTGACAAAAACAACACCAATTTCTGTGGCTCCCTCTTTTGAACCCCTTAATCTATGCCATTTAAAAAAAAAAATAGTAGTTTAGAAAGTAGACTCGGAGCACTACAAACATTGTTTTGGTTGCATCTCCAAATTTTGAGTGTAACTATGCTCAATTTCTCATCCAAGGCCAGTATTTCCTGATTTCAAAAAAAAAGTGGCCACTTAAGACCCCTTTTTGGCCCCCCATCTTCTTGCACTTACCCATGTAGTTTAGCAAGTAATGACAATAGTGATAATCAAGAGAAATTCAACTATCACAAGGTTAGTTTCAATCCTACGACAATGATTATTATCCTGGGGCTATTTAACTCTATTTTTTTCTTTTTTTATTGGGCTTTTGTTGTACCTGCTTCTGGAGAACTTCTATAGCAGAGAGCACTGATAGATTTCTTGCAGAGGAAGCATGATTTTTAAAAAAATGATGCAGCCATGTGGAAAATTGTAGAGATGGTTTCCCTGATCTGGATTTGCTGGAGATCTAGAGGACAACACTGATTCTGCGTGTCTTCTTTATTGTGAAGGTAGTGATATTAATTATTATCTAAAGGTTATGTTCAAAGGTCATTGCAACCTTTGAAGTGGATTAATTAACAATTAACTATCTTTAGTTTAATTTGGATAAGGTTTTATATCATCCACAAGAATAGGAGCACCATCCTTAGGCCTTCGAGGAGTGTCCATTTCGCCAAGCCTCATACCTTATGGTGTGAGGGCAAGACTTATCCCACTCAAAACCTTTCAACTTCATTAGCAAACCAAAGAACTATTTTATTATTGTCTAAAATTTGAAAAGAAATAAAAGCTATTTTGTTATGACCTAAAATCTAGAATTTCAATTTAGTCTAAAACCTAGGAAAAAAATTAAAAACTATATGTACTACTTATTTATGGGATTTTTCAATTTTACTTTTCCAAATCACCGTTTGTTCTATTTTTAATTTGATTCAACTTATTTTTTAATTTCTTTTTAAATTTTTTCTATTTATATACATTATTTCCATAAATTTTTACTATGTAAGTTATAAATTATTAGTTGTATTATAATAGATAGATCTTAATTGAATAGAGCTCAAAAATTAATATTATGAAAATATGTGAGGAGTTCAGAGTATTAAATTTGATTTAGTTAAATATAGTAAAAGTTAGTAAAACAATAAGTACTCACTACTCAGTACATAAATTTTTAATAAAATTTGTTATATGGATATCAATTTGTCAAAATATTGACACGCTCACTTTCCTTTTCACACTATATGGTTATTGTATTGAAGTTCTTTATATTTTATTTAAATGAATATTTCTCTAATATTCATGTGATATGAAGGGATGCTATCATACTAATACTATCAAAGCCAAATTCCCAAGTCAAATTTTGACAGAAAATAATGGAGGGCTCCAAAAACAATTTGACACCGAATAATGCAAAGTTTCGATATTGCCTGTAAACTTTTGGAAATAGCTCAAAATCACAATCTTTAATAATGCAAGGCCCCAAAATGTTTTCGTTGGTCAAAATTTTTTGGAAATAGATCAAATTTTCCTTGAAATACAATCTGCAATTCTATTTAAACAAAGGAGTTTCTTAGAGGCACTTCACAGAGACGATGGCTTCCAAAAGAGAATTTGACGGTATTGAGAGAATGAGAATCAATTGGGATAAGATTGTTAATGATGAAAAAGAAGGAGATGTTTCTAAAAAAAGTAAGCTACATTATACAGAATGGTTGAAACTTGGAATTGGGCCATGCACAGAGGATGGCTTGAAGAAAGTTATAGATGGCAAGAGCAAAGTGACGAAAGATGATTGGCTCACACTTGGAATTGGCTCATCCATAGAGGATGGATCAACCAAGTCATATGGTTTTTCTTTGCAAATCTAATATTTTCAAAGAATTAGAAATTATTAATCTAAAATTATAGAATGTATAAATTTAATTTTAATCCATTTGAGCTCCAAATAATGTAATGGTGTGAAATTATAATTTAGCAATGACAATCACTGAGTTTGACTAAACTTTGTACATGAAATCCCATGAGAGGATGAATGATGGTAGGAAAGATGACAACTAAACATGATGTGTGTGCTTATATTTGCAAGAGAATGCCTATTAAATGTAGGTGTCAAGATGTGAAATATAAGGCTTATGGTAAACAAACATACCAACTTCAAATAATATGCATAGGCGACAACTAATGGAATGCAAGTGACCCAAGTGTGGTGCATGAACAAGAATCTAGAAAGAAGATGCATGCAAAGAAAATTATGGACATTGTTTTGATTGTAAGGAGGAAATTTGTTTTCATAATCAACATGACACTAATTGTAGGCTTGCATGTTACCAATTACGATACTAGGGTTATTAGTTTGATTAGTCATGCTAACCATGGTTGATTCAAAGGTGAAATCTTACACATTGAGGGTTATATTTCTTTTTTTAGATTGTTCACTTCTCATGAGGGTTGTCAAAATTAGCTCAGGTTTCAATGAAATGACAAGTGGTTTATACAATGGAATTTTTCTATAAATATAAACCTTGGCATAATCTTTTGATATCATTTGGATTGTATTGTAGGCTTTTAGTTGAGGCCTAAGTATCAACATGTTATTAAAGTGTTATCACATGGGCTACAACATTCACAATGATATTGGTTCATTAGAGTATGATATCACAACCCATTGGGAAAGCCTTTTAAATAGTTCCCATCATTGGAATTTGCATCGTACATCTCTAGATCCATTGGTAGACACTAATGATGAAACTACTAACTAGGGACATGTAATGCAAGAAGATAGTCCTGAAGTCCAGATTAGTAGAAAATGAAGGTTTAATTATTTTTTCAAGTTACACGTGAATACATTACATGCCTTACATAATTCACAATCCATGGAAATTTATAGAAAATAGAGGAATTCTTCCACCTATTATTAGATCAAAACCTCCAATTTAATTAATCGTTTCATCAAGTCTTTATTTTGTTAAATTGTATACATCTTCCACCTCACTCAATTGACCTGAGAGAGAGAGAGAGAGGAGAGAGAGGGACAAAGAGAGAAAGAGAGAGAGGGTGAGAGAGAGGAAGAAAGAAGGGGAGATAGAAACAAAGGGATAGAGAGAGTGATAAAGACCAAGAGATATAAAGACAAATAGATAGATAGAAAGGGAGACAAAGAGAAGGATACAAAGAGAGATAAAGAGGGAGAGTTCAAGGAATATATAATTAGAGAGACATAGAGAAAGAGAGGAAGAGAGAACCATAGCGAGAGATATAGATAAAGACAAAGGGATAAAGAGAGCAGGAGAGATGACACTTAGTAATAAACCACCCCCTGCCTTTCTTAAATATATAGCATGATTATATACATTTTTTTATTTGACAAAATACAAATTTTGGGAATATATTTTTTTAAATTCATTTTTCCCTACTCTATAGGTATTTGTTAGTTTTCCATGAGGGTTGTTCCATGGATGGAAGACCTCTTTGTGACAAATAATCATGTTCCTTTTATAAAAGTTTTACCAAACCAATATTCAACACAATGGGTTCCCATGACATAGAATGCGTGCCATTTTTGAGGTCTCGAGATCATTCCCATATCATCTGTAAATTCAAACAAATGAAATTTGTTTCCTTGCAAATCTAATATTTTTAAAGAATTAGAAATTATTAATCTAAAATTATAGAATGTATAAATTTAATTTTAATCCATTTGAGCTCCAAATAATACAATGGTGTGAAATTATAATTTAGCAATGACAATCACTGAGTTTGACTAAACTTTGTACATGAAATCCCATGAGAGGATAAATGATGGTAGGAAAGATAAAAACTAAACATGATGTGTGTGCTTATATTTGCAAGAGAATGCCTATTAAATGTAGGTGTCAAGATGTGAAATATAAGGCTTATGGTAAACAAACATACCAACTTCAAATAATATGCATAGGTGACAACTAATGGAATGCAAGTGACCCAAGTGTGGTGCATGAACAAGAATCTAGAAAGAAGATGCATGCAAATAAAGGCTACACACCAAACATGAAAGTTACAAATTTCAAGTGGCAACTAAGCACAACACTCAAATCTTGAAATCCATTAAGATTATACAAATTGATTTGCGATACTCAAGAGAACAAAATAATGAAATGGACCAGAGGGATACAAGAGGATCATCATTCACTTAAAGATATAACAATTGAATATCCACAACTCTTCAATGTACCCGTTGCAGACCAAAGTGTGATTGCTAGTTACTATTTTATTATAGCCTAAAATGTTTAAAAAAAACTAAAACATTTATGGAGATTTATGTTATATAATGCACTTGGCAAGTTTGTATTTCTTTGCCACTTTTGCAATTTAGCTTTTCCAAATAACCTTCTCTTTTGGGCATTTTTTGTAATTTGATTTGATTTGATTTTTTTGATTTCTTTTAGATTTTTTTCTATTTATATCACATGTTATTTATAATATATTTTTACTATGTGAGCTATAAATTATTAGTTGTATTAGGGTAATGTTTGATGCACATTTGACCATCTTTATTAATTAATTAAAATTCAAAATCATGTTGTATTCTAAATTTCAATTAATTAATAAATACAATGAAATGTGCATAGATAAGATATAATATATCAATCTTATATTTAAAAAAACATAAATTTACACGATTTTAATGAATTTATGTATTTTGTATTTAATAATTGCAACTAGGAAAATGGTAACTATTTTTTTATGGGGGATTTTGATCTGGATTTGCTAGAGATCCAAAGGATAACATCTGGTGAGAAGGTCACCTACAATGTTGTAGGAGTGTTGGAGTCTTCTCATGATCTCGTTGAGAGATATGAGTCTGATTATGCATGTCTTCTTTATTGTGAAGGTAGTGATATTTATTGTTAGCCAAAGGTTATGTTTAGAGATCATTGTGACCTTTGAAGTGGAGTAATTAACAATTAACTATCCTTAGTTTAATTTGGACCATTCCTCCCCCTTAAGAGGCAATGGGCATCATTGCATCAATGTTCTGTAACAAGTGTTGTTCAATGTGCTCCTTGGGAAACCATTTGCCTTGACGAGGTAAGTGGCCTTATTGAACCATAGTATAGAGAGGAATTGATTGTTGTTTTAATGTCTTCACAAGAACATCAATAATCTTGTCATCGGTAAATGGAATAGTAGTCTTAGGATTCAAGTCAAAAGTCTGAATATGCTTGAGGGGCTTGTGTTGCCTAAGTTGAAGAGGATGAAGTTTCCTTTTAGGTCTTGAAAAGTATTCCTTCTCAAGCCAAACTTCATCATTAACCAAAAAGTGATGAGACATACGATATTGGTCATGCCACTTTTGAATTAATGCTTGAGTTGGTTGCTTGATCTTGACATTCTCTAAAACTAATTTTCTACACAACAACCCATTTGGAAACAGTGTTTTTGAGGTTATGTCAATTGAATGTTTGGTGTGACAGTGTAATGCAACCTCTATTGGTGAGGTGGATACATTCTAATAATTTATCGATGTCTAATCCATCAACTTTTGTTGGATGGTGGTGGTAACTAGTTTGGTAGGAGTGTTGGCCATGACTGCCCTTGCCTCCGTAGGTTGAATTATTACCATTGATACAAGAGCTCTAGTTGGATCAATCAAAAGTGTGCCTTGTTTTGTATTAAATAGATATGCATATTTAGGAAAATATTCTTCCTTAATGTATCCCACAAAATCTCCCCATGTAGGGCTTTCATCCAAATCAGGAGTTCTTTGGGTGCCCACTTATTCTCCCATGATTGTTTCATATGGCATTAAGCTTTCCAGAGGGCGAAGGTTACCTTCTCAGCATCAGAGAATTTATTCACAGAAAAGTATTTTTCTATTTAAATTGATAATCAATCATCTATAATGTCTACATCAATTTTTCCTTCAAAGTTTGGGATATCAAAATTCACTTGTACTTTGAAAGGAGTGTGACCTTTGAATAGAATTTCTATTTTGTTTGGTTGTTGATTTCCTCTAGTTTGTTGGAGCAACTGTGAAAATTTGCTTATCATTTCCTCATGTTATTTTCTTAAAGCGTCTTTGACCATCACTTTTAAGGTATCAAATGAATCTCCATGTTCTTCTACCGTTTTTGGTTGTGTGTGTCTTGAAGGAAGATAGTATGAAGGATTTCATGTTTCTAAACCCAATTTTTGATAGCCAAACCTCGTACGATGTGACATACAAGGGTGAAAGAGGCTCTAGTATCAATTAATTTTGTATATGTTTCTCTATTGTGCTGAGAAAGGCAAAAGCAATTTGTGTTACTCTTGCTGCTTTGTCGTTGCTTATTAAGCTTTAGTTAAAAGAATCGATGATAACTCACGAGTAATCGACACCTGGTAGGTTCAATGATCCTATCTGAATCAAATTGCTGATTTGTTTCTTGTACTTTGCTATACAACCATAGTTTGTGAATGACACAACACGAAAATATTGTTATACTCTATTCTAGAACTGTTTTCACTTTGAAAGCCCTGTAAATATGTAACTTAAACCTAGAAAAAAGCATTCAACACAAACACGTTGGAAAACTAGCTTTTACTTCTAACACTAGAAAAATCCCTTCTAGGGTTCGTTGTCTTCTGCAGATGATGGAAACTTTTCCTTCTTTTACAATCTGAGTTCTGTATGTAGTTTGGCAAGTAATGACAACAGTGATAATTGGGAGAAATTCAACTATGACAAGGTGGGGTTGTTTAACTTTGTTTTTTTATTTTTTTATTGGGCTTTTGTTGTACCTACTTCTGGAGAACTTCTACAGAACTTCTACAGTAGAGAGCACTGATAGATTTCTTGAAGAGGAAGCATGATTTGTGAAAAAATGATGCAGCCAAGTGGAAAATTGCAGAGATGGTTTCTGGATTTACTGGAGATCTAGAGGACAACATATGTTGTAGGAGTGTTGGAGTCTTCTGACAATCTCCCTAAGAGATAAGTCTGATTTTGCCTATCTTCTTTATTGTGAAGGTAGTGATATTAATTGTTATCTAAAGGTTACGTTCAAAGGTCATTGCGACCTTCGAAGTGGAGTAATTAACAATTAACTATCTTTAGTTTAATTTGGATAAGGTTTTATATCATCCACAAGAATAGGAGCCCCGAGGAGTATCCATTTCGCCAAGCCTCATCCCTTATGGTGTGAGGGCAAGACTTATCCCATTCAAAACCATTCAACTTCATCAACAAACCAAAGA
This sequence comes from Cunninghamia lanceolata, assembly GCA_027924645.1. NCBI lineage: Eukaryota > Viridiplantae > Streptophyta > Pinopsida > Cupressales > Cupressaceae > Cunninghamia > Cunninghamia lanceolata. The sequence goes on along the minus strand of BSBN01000564.1, from coordinate 420,741 downwards.
ACTATTTTATTATTGTCTAAAATTTGAAAAAATATTTAAAAGCAATTTTGTTATGACCTAAAATCTAGAATTTTAATTTAGTCTAAAACTTAGGATAAAAAATAAAAAATTATATGTACTACTTTATGGGCTTTTTCAATTTTGCTTTTCCAAATCACCACTTGTTCTATTTTTAATTTGATTCAACTTATTTTTTAATTTCTTTTTAAATTTTTTATATTTATATATGTTATTTCCATAATTTTTTACTATGTCGGTTATAAATTATTAGTTGTATTATAATAAATAGATCTTAAATGAATAGAGCTCAAAAATTAATATTATGAAAGCATGTGAAGAGTTTAGAGTATTAAATTTGATTTAGTTAAATATAGTAAAAGTTCGTAAAACGATAAGTACTCACTACTCAGTACATAAATTTTTAATAAAAGTCGTTATATGGATATCAATTTGTCAAAATATTGACACGCTCACTTTCCTTTTCACACTATATGGTTATGGTATTGAAGTTCTTTATATTTTATTTAAATGAATATTGCTCTAATATTCATGTGATATGAAGGGGTGCAATCAAACTAATACTGTCAAAGCCAAGTTCCCAAGTCAAATTTTGACAGAAATAATGGAGGGCTCCAAAAACAATTTGACACCGAATAATGCAAAATTTCGATATTGCCTGTAAACTTCTGGAAATAGCTCAAAATCACAATCTTTAATAATGCAAGGCCCCAAAATGTTTTAGTTGGTCCAAAGTTTCGATATTGCCTGTAAAGTTTTCCTTGAAATACAATCTGCAATTCTATTTAAACACAGGAGTTTGTTAGAGGCACTTCACAGAGAAACGATGGCTTCCAAAAGAGAATTTGACGGTATTGAGAGAATGAGAATCAATTGGGATAAGATTGTTAATGAAGAAAAAGAATGGGACGTTTCTGAAAAAAGTAAGCCGCATTACACGGACTGGCTGAAACTTGGAATTGGGCCATACACAGAGGATGGCTCGAAGAAAGTTATAGATGGCAAGGGCAAGCGCAAGCTCAAGGGCAAAGTGAAGAAAGATGATTGGCTCACACTTGGAATTGGCTCATCCATAGAAGATGGATCAACCAAGTCATATGGTGTGCATTTGGCCAAGGGTGCAAAGAAGAAAGATGAGAGTTGAATGTGAGAAGATACTGGGGAGCTGAATATATGGCCAGAAATTTTCCCTTCTATGTTCAATGTGAGAAATTGTCTATTCATGCCATTAAAATTTTACCCATGCTCCTAGATTTCGTGGTGTTCTATTGTAGGCATTCTTTTTTCCTTAATTGGAATTCCATTGCCCTTTGCGGCTCATTATATTCTGCTACCATCATAGATTTGTGTTGATGTTATTATTATGGTTAGATCTGTGAGTTTTGGATTAATTTAAGATTATTGATTTGATTATAATTTCTGAATTAAGATTTACCAATTAAAATTAGTTTCTCATTATGCATTTTGTATGAATGTAATTGTATATGTTCAATCTGTATGGTATAGATGGTTAAATGTGATGTACTTCTGGGATCTTATATTGGTATGATCTAGGTGTTGGATCAAATGTGTTTTTAGATTTTCATTAAATTATGAATGTTGCTTCAGTTGTTTTGGATTTATTAATGCTTCTATGCAAGTGTATAGATTGAATTCCATGACTGTGGGGATGTGATTAATTGTCCTTAAGTGACAATTTTCAGAGGGTTGTTTAAGGGGTCAAAAAAAAATCTTTTTCTTTATGTTTTAAATAAAATAAAACCCATATAGTGATAGTCCATGGGTTGGACCTTTCTTTTTAAGTGTTTAAAATATGTTTTTAAAATGTTTAAAGTTTAGAGTTCTTTTTTATTATGATTAGAGGAGATTTTCAGTTTTGGTGGAAGGGTTTTGGAAGGAGACATAGCTGGAAAACAGAAAATTGTACAACAAGGCTTCCCCTAAGTTGGTGGAAGAAAGAGATATTGAAAAGCTTTACCCAGTGTTTGTAGCTTTTTTACACGGTGTTTTTCTTTTTTGTTTGTTAATTTGTTGGGTGTATGTTTTTCTTTTCTATTGGGTGTATGTTTTTCTTTTCTGTTCGGTGTATGTTTTTATTTTCTGTTTGTTAATTTGTTGGGTGTATGTTTTTCTTTTCTGTTCGGTGTATGTTTTTCTTTTCTGAAGTATTGGTTGTAGATGTGGTTGAGAATTCCATCTTTGTGTGTTGATTTTATTTTCTTCAATAGGCTTTTGGGATGGGTTGTTTAGGTTGTTGATCCACCCAAGTTTGGGGTAGAGAGAGATGTGGATTTAAGCTATATTTAGCCATTTTTGTTGAAAGGAGAGATTTTGGACAAACAGTGAAAATCTATATAGGATTATGGTGATATATATATATATATATTTGGTTTTTATATAATCTACTTATAGGTGGACACTGCCTCTCTTGGGAAAATTTATTTGATTATGTGATGGCATAAGTGCCATGGTGATACTGGTGGATGAGATTGAAAATAATGGAGTAGTATTATGGTGAGGAGTATGTGTTGTGGATGAGGATTGTTCTGGAGCTGAAAATCTATTTTATATTTTATTTTCCCAGAGTCCATACTCCCTCATAAGAACTTTTATGGAGAAATGCTCTTTCTATTCACTGATTTAAATTATTCTCCCTCTTTGTCATTTGTAAAAGTCATGTGCTACCTGTATAAACAATAAACTTCTATTTAGAAAAATAATCCTCCTATAGAATTTTGAGTACTTCCATTCATTGAGTACTTCCATATTGTGTAAAATTTTATATAGGGAGGAAAAGATACAGTTCTAATTTATAAATGACAATCTCTTATATAGACACATTAAATTAAGAAATTAGATTTACATTCTTTTGTAATGATTTTCAACCAAATCTATTTATACATAGTCTTCTATCTCTAGAATAAATGTGATGGATTACAAAATTAGATTTACATTCTTTGGTCACGTGAAAAAAGTTCTAGCTCCTACAATCTAAAAAAAATCTTTTTCAACCAATTATGTTTATACATAATCTTTTTGTATATCTATAGGATAAATGCAATGGGTCCCTCTACACATATTGACATATTTGTTGTAACTGTAAATTTAAAATACTTCCCTTTCTTTATGCACAACTTGTGTAAGTGTAAGTGTTATTCTTGACACATCTATATAAACATATAAAATTATACATACAATGTGTACATAAAAACATATTTATACCTAAAAGATCAATTATTTTACAAATTAATAGAGGCCATTATATATTAGTTCATTTAAATATTTTGTTTATATTTATAAAAAAATAATAATAGATTAAATTTTTTGTGTTGCTTCCTACCCACAACTTCTCTTATTTTTTAAAAGAAAAGAAAAACTTTTGCTTGGTTCTTTTATTAAATTAATCCCTATTATCTTTTCAATATATCTCTTATATATAGAATGCACCATCACTAAAATATATAAGAAAAAAATGCATGCATGTTATTTGAGACAAATCTACATCTAGAAATATTTAATTATGTGCCAAAAAAATATACAATTGCAACAAAAAAGTCAAGTAGAAAAAGTCAAGTAGAGAATTCCTCTTCCCCTGTCTTGTAAAATACCATCCTCTAAGAGAATCAAACTAAGACCCTCTAAAACTTCATTGATTGAGTAGTTAGAGATTTCTGAATCCACATTTTCTACAATCTTTGAAACCTACAATCAAACCCTAGCTAAATCTTTATCTGCCTTCCTCTATAGCATCCGCATGCATGTCATCTTTTTGGTGAATCATTAGTTGCAATAAAGTTAAAGAAAAAATATACAAATAGAAAAATAGAAAAATAAATAAAAAGATTTACAGCTAGACAATAAAATAATTAAGAAAATCTTTAGACCACTTTCATTCCAAACTTTCTCATTCTCCAACTCTGACCAAGAAGAAGAAAAATAAAGAAATTTGAGTCTATACAAAATCAATTTATATTTATCTCCCTTCTTGTATCTGCATGCATGTCGTCTTTTTGGTGAATCATGTAGTTGCAATAAAATTAAATAAAAAATATACAAGTATAAAAATATAAAATTAAATAAAAAGATTTCCAACAAGACAATAAAATAATTAAAAAAATCTCTAGACTACTTTCATTTCAAACTTTCTCATTCTCCAACTCTACATGCACATCGATAAGAAAAATAAAGAACAAATTTGAGTCTGCAAAGAAAATCAATTTAAGAGAAAATAAAATGGTAAATGGGAACAAAAGCATTTATGATGATTTTAATTATCTTAGAAAGTTTAAAAAAACAATAGTAACTTGCTTTATTAACTCCTTAAATGTAGCCAACTTGGACTTTTACTTTTAGTGGAGTTAATGTGCTTCATAATTATTTTAAAATTTTAATTGTTTTTTTAGTATTCATAGTAGGATATATGATTAAGATTTAGAAATAAATATTTCTTTAATCTTAATCTTCATTATTAGAATTTATTATTCCATGATTTTTTTTAATTTAAGGGTTTTATTTAATTTTAATGTAGATGAGGTTTTAATTTTATTTGTTATATTCTATTAAAGTAGGAGTAAAGGATTTAATTATTGCTTTAATAGATTTTGTTTATCATCTTAAAATGTCATAGAGGGATGGATTAAAATATATAATTTATTTATAATTAAATCTTTTAATTAAGAAAATCATTTTTTTTAATTTTAAGTTTTATTTTCTTAAATGTTTAAACCTTAGGTGAGACAACCTTATCCCTCAAGAAAGAGTACTTATGGTCAACTTCTCTTGTTGGAAACCTTTAAACTTTTTTAGATAATTTAAAAATAATCTAAACCCTTTTTGACACTTTCAACAAGAGAAGTTGACATCACCCTAGACTAAGTGATGAGCATCCATTGAGTGTTGACATCACGAGATACGATGTCGCAAGGGTATAATTTTGCATGAATGAATTTCCTTTAGGTTGATTCTAAGAAAGTGTCAAAAAGGGTTGCATCATAAACGAACTTGACCTAAACCTCAAGGGTGCATTAATAATGGCCTTGCATTAATAATGGCCTTGCCTATGTATCCCTTTTTAAGGAATTAGAGGCTTTGTAGTTCGCACACCACTAGTAGAGAGACTTCATCCTCTTAGCTTAGATGGGATTTCTATCCTCTATTTTAAATCACAATCATTAATTGAGCTTATGTTTTCAATTCAATCCATATACAATAGTATGATAACAAATACATTCTAGTCAAATGTTAGTTCAAAGCCAACATAAATGTATGAATACACACAAAACCACATAGTGATCAACTCATGCATACATCACATTTACATAGGAATTGTTTCAAGCATACATCACATATACACAATAAGACTAGCGCACACTTGCATCATATATACACAATATGAATAGCTCATACACACATCATGATGTAACCAAACTTCACATCATAAAGCTCAACAATATTTTTATTGCAAACAAATAACCAGAAAACTCATAATTATTTTCAAACTCCTACTCATCCCATTCCATTCTACTACAACTAAAGATAAATATCAAATTTATACAAAAATGAAAAATTACCATTTTTGGCCAATTTTCACAACTTTCTAAAATTGCCATTTTTGGTAACTTCGTATCCTTATCTGTATGACCATGAAAGTTTCCAATTATTTGAAACTTACTAAAAATGACTAATCGTCAACTTTCTAATCTAATTGCAAGTAAATCTAGGAAAATATTTAGAAAAAACAACTAGGAAAATCTCAAAAAAAACATTAAAACCTCATTTTGAGGCCTTAGATGATCGGATAAGGTCCCAAAAAAAGTGTCAAAATTGGTGACCTACCAAATTCACCAGGCCTATACCGATGATGAAATCCATCAAGAATGAGAAGGTCATTGAACTAATAGGAGTAAAATTTGATAAAAGGACCTTGATAGTGAATGATATAACTAATCTAGGTGTTAGATACACTAATATGGAGATAGAAAATAAAGTCTACTATATAAATAGAGAGGGTTCTACCATTGGTACTGTAATCCACACTACTTATTAGATGGTTAAAGAAGGCATTTAGACTTTGACCTCTATGAGGTCATGAGATAACAACTCTTGGAAAACTTAAGGAGAACAAAGGAGACTGAATATCACTTCAAGTACAGTACTTTGATCATTTTCCTTGAATTTTACTTCATGAATTAGCTACCTATTTTTAGAGGAAAGATCTGACAATGAAATATACCTGTTGCAACACAAATTAAAAGTCATATAAGGAGTTTCAATGATCGTAATCACTATAAGACTATGTATTGGGGTTTCTTTAAAAGCCTACAAACCAGGATGCAAGCAAGAGATAGGATCCCAATAAGTATTTTAAGAAGGTATGAAGGAAAAATTATCTTTCTGGTTGATAAGGACTTCACTTACAAGGAAGCAATTGAACGTAGAACTGTTTGGATTCCTAGACTGCAATATGAGGTTCAAATGAAGATATTAAAGCCTATGCTGACATTTTTCTCAGCAAACCCAAGGATACATTTGCTGAGAGGTTTGGAACATATGATGAAATCATGAACAAGATGCAAAAGAAAAGTGTAGAGGAGCATCTAGAAAATAATATATGTGAATTGAATAAAAAATGGGGTATTTCATCAGAATCGACCTTTGAAGCCCCTATAGAGGAATCACAACATGGTCCTACTATTGTGCAAACTGCACAAGGACCAAGAAGGTCTAGTAGATCTACTTATGCTACTATAAATGTACCACATCCTTCCAGATAAACTCAGATTGCCTCAACTAGAAGAAGGGTTGTATCTAAAATTCTGACTCAGATGAAAGTAGGTGAAAAGAAGCAACCAAGGAAAAAATAACCTGCTAAAAGAAAGAATGTCAAGATTGAGGAGGTAGAGGAAAATGAAGAGGAAGAAGGAGAGGAAGGAACATCTCATCAAAAGAAGAAATAAAAGACGTTTGAGAATACTAATCCACCATTACTTGAATGTGTACCACTTCATTAGATGCAATTTTTAATGTTATTGTGCATTATGGTATCCTAAAGGATACAACAGACTTATATTTGGATGTGCCACTTGAAGACAGAGCACCATTGAGAAATCCATTGTAATGTATATGCTCAAGTTTAATACTACCTTGAATGATATTATTGAGTAGGTTCCAGAAAACCTAGCTAATATTCTAAGAGAGAGGAGAGAAAAAGTTGTTAAAATGGATGATCACTGGAGGCAAAAAGCTCTTGATAAGGATGGGTCTTCCATGACTCAAGAATGGGAGGATAAAATGGCTCAGATGCAAGCTCAGGAGTGTTGGCAAGAGACACTGTGTGGCTTCATAAGTGTTGTCATTGATGGCAACAAAGTCTTTCCCACACATCCGCAACACATAGTATCTCTATACCGGAAGACAAATTGAAGAGTTTTTTGGTTCGGTGAGCAAGAACATAGCATGCAACAAGGTCTAACAATCAGGTCTGGATCTCTCAGATGGTGTAACTTAGCAAGTTGTGGAGTTGGACAAGTCAAGAGGAGTATCATGACTACTACATTCTAGAGATTGAGCCTTCGGTGATGAATGATTGAAAAGATATGAACATCTAAATGTTGGGTTCTTGACAGATAGAGTAGATTGAGGAAGAACTGACCAGCAGAGCATCATACCTTAATCTGGATCAGAAATTAATAGTGATCAAGATATTTGAGGGATCATATATGGTTGGCTGACTTGATTGATGACTTCTATGCCTATGTCTTTGATACGCATCACATATTAAGCATGGATTTAGCTGACAGATCAGTGTTTTATAAATATCTTGAGTATTCTGGTTGCCCACTAGAAAGATGTTGAAATTCTTGGTGTGGATATATATACCAGATAAATTTTAGTATAAAGGTGTGTGTGTGGTATGATAATGTGCATGGAAAGGTAGAGATAAGTGTGGAAGCAGTAATACAAGTGCAGTATGTGACAAAACAACAATACTAAAGCAGAGGAAGAATGAAGTGGATTAGATCAGTATATTGAGCCTAACCAGAACTGAACCTCAACATATGTGGATGCCTCTCATCAGTTCAAATACCTGGTTACCTTCTATAAACCTTGTAGATAGTGAGTCTCTTGTAGGCAGTGTGCCTCTTGTGAGTAGTGTACTCAGGTAGTGAGCCCTAATTGGCAAGTCTCATTTTTGTACTTCTTATTCTTTTAATAGAGAATGCAATCTTGGGTTAGTCACCCCATGGTTTTTCCCTTTACAAGGTTTTCCACGTTAAATCCTTGTGTTATGTGTGTTGATTTCATTTCTGCTCTCATGATTATTTATGCTTATGTGTTTTGAGGCTATTCAAATTATAAAAGGAAAAATAAAGTAAAGTTATAAGAGATAATTGATTCACCCCCCCTCTCAGTTATCTACATTGTTTCCAACAATTGGTATCAGAGCCAAGTTCCTCTAAACAGTGCCTAACATCTTGAGGAAGATCTAGGAATCTCAATGGATATCTATGGTATGAAGGAACAACTTCAGTCTGCCCTAGATGTTCTTGAGAAATCTCACTCTGAAGTCAATAACTTGAGAGAAAATTAGGGGTTATGAGATTCACCCAAGAAATTGAAGAGAAAAGAAAAATTGAAGATAATCTAAAACAATCTCTGAAGGATAAGTCAGAGGACTGCCACAAAATAGACAGAATAATTAGACATCTAGAATCTGATCTTTAAGAAGCTAGAGATAATGAAGAACAACTTGAGAATTAGATAGACACTCTTAAACAAGATCTTCAAACAACAAATGAATACAAAGAAAAATTCAAGATAAGCTCAGCTCAACTTGAATTTCTTCTTGAAAGCCAAAAGAGGGTAGATGACAAGCGTGGTTTGGGTTATGAGAAATGTGAAAGCATCAGATCTAGTAAGAAGAGCTCTAGATTAGGAAATCAAAGAAACAAGCCTAGAAGACCTCTGGTAAGGCAACCAAATGCTCAAAGATATCCATCCTTCAATGGATACTACTACAATTGCAACAACTTTGGTCATAAAGAAACTCATTGCAAAAGAGGAATAAATCAGAATAATTCATCCTTCTCCAGATAGTGTTTCAACTGCAATAGGTATGGTCACAATTCTCATGAATGCAAAAATATGCAAATAAACAATTCATTCAATGGTAGATGCTTTGCATACAATAGAATGTGACATATGGCTAATCAATGTAGATCAAGATGATATCAGTCAAATATGCAAAGAAATGTTGTTTGCTACAATTGCAATAGATCCGGTCATATTGCCAAATTCTGTAGAAGTAAGAATCAGGATAAAAAGGGTCTAGTGCATCATAACCAAAATCAAGACAAAGGAAAAGGAAAAGTGAATGCGGATGAAGTTCAAAGCGAGATGAAAAAGATTTAGGTGAAGAGAAGTACAAAAATTGTTGGGGATGGATCCGCACTAGAATCTGGTGTTGATACTCCTTCTGGAAACTAAATAGATGAGCTCTGGCTCAGGGGGAGTCATAAAAGAAAATAAATTCCCCCAGCCAGTCAATTGGTTCCTAAATTTGGCACATGGAATGTTGCAGATTAAAGGGTTCTTAGAGAAATATCTAAATAACCCTTGGTAAAAATATGAAAGATCCGCAAGGAGTTTTAAAGAGTTTAATCATCCAAGATTGATCCAGTTTGATAGCCATCTGGTAAAAGCATGATTTTCACAGTTAGATCCAGTATGATTCAAAATTGAAATATCTTGATCTGCGGATAAATGACATGATTGGAGGAAAGGAGATACATTGTCAATTATCACTAAAAATAATTCTAAGTGCATCTCAGTGATTCAGAAAGATCTCTCTTAGAACAAGGCAATCAGAATAACTTAATTTGTGTATTTATTGCAATAGGAAATTAGGGTTTTGCGTAGAGATAAAAGGGTTCTTTTATTTCATCATTTGTACATTTACATTCAAGAAGAAGAAAGGAAGAGATCTACATCAAGGTTGTTAAAACCTTCTCAAAGATCAACCGCAAAATCTAATTCAACTAGCGATCTTTTCCAGCTCATATTGTGAAGCCTAGAAGTGTAAAAAGGTATTTCCATTTCTGAATATCTCTCTCTGAATCTTTTGCAAAGATGGCTACTCCAATGGTTGTTAATATCACTAATAGGCTGCACCCAAAGTTCAAGAAACACCCCTACAAATCCCTAGAAGTTGATCCCTTAGGTGCCTTTTCTAGCATTCCGCATGGGGTTATGCATGTAGAAGATGTTAGGGTGTGCATCCACACCAATTTTGAGGAATTTGGAGAATCCAAGCTAATGGATATCTATCATAAACATTTAATAGATGAAACTTTTGAACTCAAACCTCAATACAAGGTTCTCCGGGATAAGCATTTTGGACATTGCATTGACTTTCCCTGTTTTGCAGAAGATGAATGGGTTCGGTATGTTCTTAGAAAAATACGTGACAAATTCATGTGGTTGATGAAGCCCTTGAAGATAACAAAAGATGCCATTAGGGCAGTAACTAGATTGCACTCATCCGGTGGGTTGTTTGCACTCAAATCTATCAAGACCCAGACAATAAGTGAAGCTATCGGATCAAAGTTTGACAAAAGAGCAATGACAATAGAAGATATCATAGATCTGGATATCAAATTTGCCTCTATGATAATTGGTTATAAAATCTATCATTCCAATAGGGAGAATTCTGTGTCCAGAACTACAATATATAATGCATATCAGATGCTAAGGGAAAATGTAGATTATGATCTACGCGACCTTCTCCTGAAGCAACTGTTAGAAAACTTGCAGAAGATCAAGAAGGACAAGAAGAACTCATTCAAGTATGGTGGCTTAATACTATGTTCTTTTACTACATGGATGAGCTACCCAGATCAAGTGGTTGGGTATGGCAAAATGACAAACCGATTGCCATACAAATCAAAGACTATATGTATGGCCTTGGTGATGCCAAGGCTCAAAGTACTGCACTCTAGGGATACTTTAAGAACTTCCAAAGTATGATGCAGGCCAAAGAAATAATTCCTCAAACCATAGTTGAAAAATATAAGGATACAATATGCTTCATGGTTGACACTGATCAATGCCTAATGGAAATAGTTGAGCCCAGAACAATCTGGATAATGCCAATGGGCTATGAAGTAGATGAGACAATCTTGAAGCTACATGTTCAACACCTGCTGAGTCAGCCTAAGGACCCTGAGGTAGAAAGCTTTGGAACCTTTCAAGAATTAAGTGTAAAGATACATGTTGAACTGAGACAACTAGAAATAAAAAGGAAAGTCAGAAAGGAAGTAGAGGAAATTGCCAAAAAATATGGCATATTAAAAGAGGCAGTTGATTCAAACATAGAGAAAATAGAAAGAGCTGAGAAAGAAAGACAAGAAGCAGAAAAAGAAAGTGTTCCAGTGCAAGCCTCGTCTTGGACTAGATCCTCCAAGAGCTCTACACCTACCACCTCTAAGAGCTCAAGAGCCTCCAAACTAGAAGCCAAGAAATTTGAAAAGGGTGAAAAGAGAACGAAAACAAAGGCCACAAGGTCCTACATAAGCCAAAAGGATGATGAATAAACAGAGTCTGATGAGGAAATTAAGAAAATGAAGAAGAAGAAGAAAACATCCAGGTAATCCTCTGCTAGCAAAAACAAAGAAGTTGAGGTAGAAGAATTTGTTGAAAGGCCCACTCTTTGTATTGATGATATCATAAAGGCAATCACTGTGGATGGGAACTTGGAACTAGTCACAGAATTTTATGATGACTACAGTGATACTGACAAAAGAATTTTGGAGGAAGCTATAGTCAAGTACCTAAACATTTATAATAAAGCATTCATTGAAATCATTTCTCTAATTCCCAAAGTCTAGAGAAGGTACTTGAACTTAGAAAAGAGAATTCCAAGGAAAAGGATTTAGAGATCTGGGAATAAATTGCAATTCAGCTATATCCTTCCATTACTCCAAAACAAATGACCATGATCTTTAAGGACTACAAGGATGAGTTCTGAAGCAAAGAAAGAATGAATAAACTTATGCTTGGAGAGACTGATCAGGTGGAAAAAGAAATAGAAGACATCCTCTAAAATGCCTTCAAGAGATTCAATCTTCCTATTATAAAGGAAATAGATGAAGAACCTTCTACCATGGATGTTTAAGGATTAAATACATCAAAAGAAGAATCTACTGAGAAAAATGCAGAAGAGCCAAAAGAGATAGATGAGGAGAAGTATAAGGACTTGGATTCATCTATTCTAGAAGAGGAAATCCATGAAGAAGTTAACATCTCTCCTCTAGATCCCCCTGTAGACTCAAGTACTATAGGAGAAGGAAGAGGAGAAATTGAGTCAAGAAGACAAGTTAAAGGGAAGAGAAGAAGAACAAACAGAGAAGATCCCTGATGACAGTTCTGAGGTTCCAAAAGGAAAGAAGATTCAATCTCTGACAAGAGACACTACAGAGGCAGTAAAGAACTTCTTGAACAAAGAAATAGTAGAGATAGATGAACCAAAATTATTCCAAGGACCACTAAATTTTGATTTCCTCTCTCCGGTCTAGACAATGAAGGTAGCATCTTTTGCTCAAGCTAAAGCAAAAGAAAAGATTCTAAAGTCTCACATGGAAGACTGTGAGCTGATAGAGATTGCATCTGGTGTGCTAGAGAAGATCATGCCATCCTTTCAAAAGGATCCTCTGGCCTCTCCATCTGGTAACTTGAAATCTCTAGTTAACTCTGTTAGCACCCATTTTGATTCTTTGGAGAAATCAGTAGAAGAGAAAGTCTGGAAAGAATTTTTGGGAAAGAGATTCACTGAACTAGAAGTACTCATAGCTAATGATAGGAGGACCTTGGATATTGGGATAAACAACCTAGAAAATGCTCTTAAAGATGGTGGAGAAATGTATAAATTTTGTCTATCCTGGTCTAAAGTGACAGAGGATTTTGAAAAGAAGGTGAAAGACCAAGAAGGTAAACTGTCAAGTTTATCTTAGAATTTTGATCCCCTCACCACATCCATAATGAATCAAGAGTGCCAGGCTATTTCTATTATAAATGAAATAAAGAGGCTTGAAAAGGAGAGGAAGAATATAATAAGCAGGATGAGTGAACTTAGAGGAATAATTATCCCTAAGTTAGAGGTCATGCATGAAGCCTTAAATGATGCTCAGACCATAGCTCAGACCAGTGATCTGATAGACTTAAGAAGGGCAGAAGCTTATGCATTTTTGTTGAGTGGTCACGTCTTAATTTTGGATAGGATGAAGCAGAGTTGGGCAATAGAATTTGTATAGTTGAAGACCACCTTTGCGGATATACTTAAGTTTATGTAAGTATAACATGTATATATACTTATGCGACTATGTATAGGTTGATTTTTGCAAATTTTGGTGTGCAGATTATGCCCTTTGCCATTGATGTCAAAGGGGGAGTGAGGAGTAGTGAAAAATGTGGAATCCAACTAAAGGGGAGCTCCGGTAAAACAATACATAAGATAGAGCATCCGCTAAGGGGGAGTTTACTGTAACACTTAGTCATTTTTCACTAAGTGTTGCCATCAATGCCAAAGGGGGAGATTGTTTGCAAGAGACACTATGTGGCTTCATGAGTGTTGTCATTCCTGACAACAAAGTCTTTCCCACACATCCACAACACATAGTATGTCTATACCAAAAGACAAATTGAAGAGTGTTTTGGTCCGATGAGCAAGAACAGAGCATACAGTATGATCCGACAATCAGGTCCAGATCTCTCAGATGGTGTAACTTAGTAAGTTATGGACTTGGACAAGTCAAGAGGAGTATCATGACTACTACATTCTAGAGATTGAGCCTTTAGTGATGAATGATTGAAAAGATATGAACATCTAAGTGTTGAGTTCCTGACAGACAGAGTAGACTGAGGAAGAACTGACCGGCAAAGCATCAGACCTTAATCCGGATGAGAAATTGATGGTGATCAAGCTATTTGAGGGATCATACATGGTTGGCAAACTTGATTGATGAATTCTATGCCTATGTCTTTGATACGCATCACATATTAAGCATGGATTTAGCTGACATATCACTGTTTTGTAAATATCTTGAGTATGCCAAAGTTTTGTATCAATTTTGTTTGAACTGGCCTGCATCTTCTAAAAGCATAAAATATCAAGCTAACTCTATTGAGTCACAACTAATTCATGCATCCAAGGTATATGATCCTTTGAAAGATAAAGATGGAACCATTAGGGTCCAAATAGAAAATATCCATACTCAGTTGAGGCAGCTCTTGGATCAAAGGGAGTAGGTAAAGAATGAAATGGGACAATTGAGAGAAGTTATGAGCATGAGACTAGCAATTTTGAGTGGCATTCTTGTGGAAGCTAAAATGTTGCACAAAAAGTGAACATGCTAGCCACTCAGGAGGAAGCAAAGGATTTATACATTCAATTTGAAATTCAATTGCACATCTTATCTTTCGCAAAGAAGAACTGGGACACTACACTTGCCCAATTGAAGGTGATCTATAAGAATGTTCTACCTTCCAAGTAAATAGAAAATTCTATGAAGGTAAGACAAATTTTGATGATTTTGAAGATGTGCAGAGAATAAGTTAGGAGTAATAAGTGACAGGCACTCTTTATATCATCTATGTGTATCTCAAGGAAAATAAAGAACCAATTTTGGCTAACTTTAGTTTTTAAGAGATAGAGAATACTCCTTAAGGGCAGTTGATTAATACAAGGTGATGATAAATATTCAGACATGGGGAGACTGGTTACTTTTTCTAGGATAGAGGAAGATCACTAGTCATTTGCCATTGATGTCAAAGGGGGAGAAATATATGTATATTAGGTCAAGTGTTGCCATCAATGACAAAGGGGGGATTGTTGCATATGGGTTGTCATTGATGTCAATAGTGGTATTGAGTGTTGCAGTGTGGAGGGTTGTAAGTGATGTCCTTAGAGATATCAAAGTAGATTGCAGTAGTATGAAGAGCAATGAAGAACAATAGAATAAGTGATCAGAAGTATTATGAGACAGTCATGTAAAGTAATGAATATATGGTCAAAGGAGCAGACATAAATTTTATCAAAAGAGTTTTGAAGTAAAGGAGATGGATAAATATCATTTCTAACTAGTCATGCCATATCTTCTGTAGTTCATGTGTAAGTCCATATCTTTGATATATATATGCATGAAGTCAATGATGAGTATAGTTGGATTCATGCTATGGACTTATGATGCTTTCTGCATGATAAAAAAGATGTAAAAGATTCAAGGAAATTGTCTAAGTGGAATACAAGTCAGGAAAGGTAAGGGCCTATGGATTGTACTAATGGTTAGATATTGAACTTAGTTATTTATGCTTCAAGTTTGAGGTCATAACATGTACCGCATGATGTTTTAGAGATAGAAGTGTGAAGATAGTGTTGAAACATGATAAGTACAGTCACAGGGAGACAAGAGAATGCTCCACACTTCTTCACAAATGAAGATATAATGTTAAGGTTTGGAGGACAAGTAGATATGAGTATTAGGTATGCATGTTTCAAGTGTTAATATGTACCGTAGTTGTTTCTCCAGTATCAGTTGTGCGAAGACATGCCTTGGTGCTAAGTGAAGTAAGCAGAGGAATATAGCTAAGGTTACCATAGTTTAGTACACAAAGATAATTGGCCTTGCAGATTGAGTGATAAGCTCATAAGGCTAGATGGTATGTATTGTTCAAGTTTCAAAAGATTAAGTTCATCGCAAGTAAGGTTTTCATTGTTTTATCTTAAGATTGTGTAAGTAGAGGTTATTGAGGACTGGCATTAGAGATCAGCATTTGCGCCAATAGGAAATATCTAGAAATGATAAAAGAAGTATACATGAATGTTTTACAAGGCATATAATGTTCATTATGTAGTCCTCATGATATAATTTGTCTCCTCTGGTACCTCTTTTGGACTAGAGCTAAAATGTAAGAAAGGGTAAGTGTTTGTTGTGATGACCTGATATATGTTGATGGTTATGTTGTATTTTTTGGAGTGTGCACCAATGTGGAAGAATGTGGCAAGGTAATATAGGACCTGATTATGTCTTGCTCTTGAACAACATTAGAATTAAATCACTTACTACATATGTTTGGGAGCTGACTATTATGGGTTGTACATGTTTCTTGCTACATGTTTCATCTTGGCTAACCAAGGAGAAATTTTTTGAAGCTTGAGGAGGATATAAATGTAAAATCAAAGTTGTTGAGTGATTGATGAATGGTGTGGTGTATGATTCTATTGATAATGCACAAATAAAGTTACTGCAGAAGCAAAATTCATTATGAAATGTGGACAAGATTAGTTTGATGAAATAGGATATTGTTGCGGAGGCAAGTATTGGCAAAGTAATGATGGAGAAGAGTTTCTGAAGTTGTTTGGTTGTGGTGAAGGTTGATATTGTAGTTGTGTAGATGAGAGATTGTTGTACAGAGGTAGAAGTGATTAGCAGTCTATTATGTAAGCTATATAAGTTGTGTACTACAGATATTGAATAATTATTGTGTAGAAATTGTAAGTGTTCAGGGAGTTGCAACTTCCTTTGGGTTTTAGCTCATGAATAATATTGTAATCCTATTTTATTTGCGATGCTAGATTTGGACAGTAGATCCAAGTAGCTTGCTCACCATGGTTTTTCCCTTCTAGGGTTTTGCACATAAATAATGTGTTATGGATGTGTGATTCTGTATTAATGTGCTTTTCTTGTTTAATTTTTAAAATAGTTTGAATGCAATTTAAAAGAAAAGAATTTGAGTAAGTACTAATTCACACTCCTCCCTCTGAGTACTTCTATGTGTTCAACAATATGAACATAAAAGAAGAGAAAAAAACTAGAAATGAAATGTAGATAGAATGGTGGAGGAAGATGATTTGGAAGATGTTATAACAAGATATAGATTGTTGTCAAATAAAATAGAGGGGGATTCTAGTTTAAAGACACTAGGGTACTCATAGATACGTTGGTACAACCATGCTTATGTCCTGCATAGAGAAAAATAAATTGGAACTTAATAGAAACCAGAGGAACAATAGATGGAATATCTATGTTAATGTTTTTATAAATGAACTAATGCTAAAATGAAATGGGAAGAAGTGGAGATTCAATCACCACATTTTATGTTCAAGATTACTATTGAACAAGTAGATTATGTCTATACCCATGAGTTAGAAAATGGTTAAGACTACTTGGGAGGTTTCCAAGGAGGCCAAACCCCAAATTTAACCTTTCAACTCAATGATAATTAATAGTATAGGTGTGAGTGATTAGAAAATGTTACTATGGTTAGCATGATATAAAATAGATGTGAGATACACTATATGATGTTGGAAACAAGGGAAATGGAACTCTAAGGTAAAGTGTCAATGCATGTCGTTAGAAATATTGAATAAGAAATTATAAATGTAAATGGTAAATATGAACAAGATAATTTTTTTTTAATGCAACAATATAAGAGGAGAGGAAGGGATTCTAATTTATTCATAGTGACATTCAAATTATTATCCAAAATGGAAAATAAAATCTAGAGCCAAGTGATGGCTTCGAAGGATATTTCTCAAAATATGTCATTTAAGTTTTAGAGGAGAAATATAGACACCCATAAGGAAAGATCCTCCTTGACTCAAAATAGAATAAGAGGGAAGAATCTTGATAAAGGAAGGAGAGAAGAGAAAGACAAGTGAAGGAGATCAAGAAAGGAACTAATTCATGTGCATCCCTTAAGAAGAATAGGAAGAAGACTTCTTTAGTTTTCATTTGAATTTGTAAAATGTAAACTACATATAAATGGAAATGGTGAAAACCCACAACAATAATGAAAAGATGAATTATTTTAATGGCTTCTTGATAAAAAAATATGAGTCTAGGGGCAATGTACCCCAGTGAGGGTTCAATGACAAGACCCCTAAAAGCCATATTTAATAGTTGGCATGAGTTTTCCACAGTCCATGAAATTTTGTTGAATGTTTTTGGATTTAACTATGTATCTTTTTCTTGACATTTCAAAACACACTCAGTGATCCATCATCAGGAAGAGGAATATAATGACTTGGATTTCAGACTTGGCCGTTAAGGGAGTTGTAAGAGTTGGCTATGAAAGTAGCCACCCAAGATATAGGATCTTCATGAAATCACAAGAGAGACCAAATGAGAGAATAATTCTATTCTATAAAAGAATGCAAATTATTATTTTAATGTACATGATATGCCTTACTTATAAAGGTAAGTATGAGATGTAGGATGAAGTAGCCATATGACAAGTGTCTTAATCCTATGACATGAGACAACTAGAGGATAAGATGGCAACTAGTTGATAAGATCACATGACAACCTAGAATTATCTAGACTTATCCTAAGTAAACTTAACATGTGAACATGTATGAATAGGACTAACTAATAACTAGTTAGATAATGTGCATAGTTCACACTATAAAGGGAAGCCCGATCGGTAATAACCATGTTCATGCCAATGCCCCCCCTTAAGTGCAACTTAGGGAGAAGTAGACAAATGCAAAGATGGGTCCTGGCTACTAGACCATGTTAGGTACCCATATACAAACAATCTCTCACAAACAGAGAAAAGGAGAAAAACCCATAGGAAAACCCCCTCTCCAAAAGAGAGAAAACATGAAAGTGAAAGAAGTGATGGAAGGAAGGACTCAACATGACCCCTCAAGGACTACTTGTATCACAAATATATAGTCAAGTAACTCCCATAGGAGAGAAAGAAAGAGATGATAGATCCTTCTACAAAGAAGTAGCTCCTATGCTAATGAATTATTGAAGACATAATACAATCCACTACCTACAAACAACATTTCTCCCCTTAGGAAGAAACAAATCCAATGGTTGATGTAGAAGCAACTCCCACATCATGGATGAAAAGGGAATCCAAATTAATATGTGTTGTCATGTCCCCTTTATAGTAAAAATAACTTGGTGAAATTATTAGTCCATTTCTATTTTCCCATGGGCTAATGTAAATCAAAAGGGGAAATATTTTATTTAATATTTTAATTGTAATCCCACAAATTAAGGATTTATTATTTTCGAGAGCAATTAAATATTAAATATTTTTATTTAATTGCACAAGTGGGGAAATGGGGTTTAATGAGGTGTAATTATAACTCCTAAGATAGAATTTAGAAGATTTTATGACAGTTATGACAAGATTATATGACAGGTTTTCATAGTGGGAGTTATTTTCTATTTTTAGAGAAGAATCTTGCATGGGCTATTTTGGTGAGCATCTTTGGAGGGAATTTGTTGGAAATTAAATTATTTTAATTTAATTTGCAAGAGAGGGATGTTTGGATTTGGATCCATTATAAATATGCAAGTATCTTCTTTCACAGGGATTGCTTGATCATTTTTACAACCTAATTTTCTTGTTTGAGCACTTGTGCTTGGATTTTCTTCAGTGGACGAAAACCCATTGGAGTTGGAGGCTTGTGGACAAAAATCCATTAGTATCAAGTGATCATAATATGAAAACCTTTGGTTATAGAGAGTGACTCCATACAAGGATTGCACTGGGCTTCAAAGGATTGTGCAGTTTCAACAGTTTTGTAGTATTGTATCTGCAGGTTGTTTTGTTGTAGTTTTGGTGATTTCTAGTGTGTTGTGCAGTGTTTCTGTAGTGTTGTGGAGTATTTTTCTTTTCCATGGTCATTTTGTATCCATTCCAAGCATCTCGGAGCAATTCTTTTCAGTTGGGGTTTGATTTGGCATTGTTTTTGGCAATTTTTAGTAGTGTAGTTTTGCATATTTTGTGTAGTTTGCAGTGGATTTTCAGATATTTGTGTTGCAAATGTTTTTTCTATTGTAATTAGTGTTTCAGACCTGATCATATGTTAATTACATCAGAAAAAGCAATAAAAATAAGTTCGTGGTGTTTCTAGCATATTTGGTGTAATTTCTTGTTTGACTAGTTAGCTAGTCTTGATGTTTTTATTGCAATTTTTAGAGGAGCTTATCAAAATTTATTTTCAGATCTGATTTTATGTTAAAATATCAGTTTCGAACATTACAGTGGTATCATAGCATGATCTTGCCAGCCTGTAGGGTACTAAGTTGTTGATCATGGGAGCATTCTTCAAATTCATTTTGAGGAGTTGGGAAAATGATGTTTTATTTTCCACAATGTCAATATGGTTTGATGAATATTATATGAAATGTATAATTTTAAAGGCAGCCCTCACTTTTTATGAATATGCAGAAATCACTGGAAAAGATTTGCCTAAAAAAGGAGTGCTTCTCAAAACTTTTGAAGAGTACCTTTCAGAGGGAAAATTTGAAGTATCATTTAAAGATTATTTCATGAGAAGAAGAAAGGAAGAAGTTAAGATGGAAAATGCTATAAATACCAAAAATCAAGAAGATGCTAAGGAGCATGATACAAAGGAAGGTTCAACAGTCATAATAGCAGAACCAGAAGAGCTAGAAAAGAAGGACATAGAACCAAAAATGGTGATTGTAAAGCATAAAGAAAAATTAGGTTTGCAAGAAATTGAAAGGAAGCAAAACTTGGAGAAATCCACCATACAATTTGAAGCTAAAAATTGTTTGGAAATATAATATGTTTATTTTAATTCTAATGATTGTACATGTCAAGAAAATATTGATGAAATTGAGGAGGAAAAGACATCTCTTGTTATTTGTGAAGAGCCTAAGATGGAGGGACATGCACCAATTCATGTACTATCTTCTGAACTTCCAAATGGTGAGCCATTGTTTGATTTGTAGAGTAGCATTTTTGATGGGTATGAATTTGAGAAGAATATTTTGGTTAGTCCTAATTCAATGGTTTTGAGTCACAAAAATGGAGTTGTTGAGGATATCTCAATGAACTCTCTTTTGAGCAAATGATGATGAACATCTTTTTTGCAGCTCAAGGTATGCAATTATTTCAGATTTATCTCCTTCTATGTCACTACAAAATTCTTGTCATCATGGAAAGCATGTTAAACAAGGTGATAGAGTGAGAGATACAACTTGCAGTATAGGGCATGAGGACTCTTTGACTCAAGTCCAAATTTGTGTTTTCATATGGGATACAGGTAATCTCTTGAGGATTAAAGTAGTTGGAGGCATTACTAAGTTCTCCATCTCTTCCATTTGGAATGAAAGGAATTTTATGAGGATTCATATAGGGTTTGTTGTGCTTTCTAATCACCTTATGAAGGATCAATGTTCACATTTTATGGGTCACTTGTGCAATCCAAGTACCACACTTGAAGAAAATATTTTGGGTAATGGTCAAATGGAGATAGGCAAATTGAGATGCTTATCATGGCAATGTGGTAAGGAAAGAAGGTGTCAATTTGATGTTGACAATTTTATTACTAAGCATGCCATGGTGCTTTTAGGACCAAGCTTCATACAGGTTTTCTACCATTGGATGTATGGAGGAGTTTACAAGAAGGATAAGATTCGAAAAGATGGCCTCATTGTTACTAGCATCAAGAAGGTTGCAAAGTTATCATGCTTGGATCATATCAACGAAACTTCAAACATGAAGGACAATGGAATGCAAGAAGTATTTGATGAGCTAATGAGGGTAACCAACTCTTATCTTATTTTTTTCATTTCAGATTTCTCACATCCTTTTGTGGAAGGGTATGGTGTTTTAAGGGGAGTTGATTGGGCTTTATTAATGCAAAGGTGTGGCTTCATTCAAGTCAAGAACATGAAGTTGATAGTTGTAGAAAATGGGTTTTCTATTTATGGTAGAAGATTCTAGAATGTTTTAGAGTTTTCTATGGATTGCATTGAGTATTTGTGCTTAACACTTGCTGCACTATGTGTTTATGAGGAGGAGTTCCAAGATGACCCTATTGAAAAATATGCACATGAAATGGACACCTTGCTAGATATAGATGTCAAATTTCAGCTTTCCAAAATTTTCAAATCAGAAACCTATGCAGGAAATATCAATTTGATCATACATGAGCATGAGGAAAATGATGTGAATGATCACATGGTTCTATGGTTGCAGCCTAAGAGTCAAGTGCGAGGAGCCATAGGATGTCACTTCCGATATGAATATGGTAATGGAGCAATCCTGAGCTCTTGTAAGAAACACAATGTACTTTATGTTATTCAACTGCTTCCAAATCCACAAAGAATGGTGTTTAGTAATATGTTCCCAGGATCACCATTAGATAGAAGATTCCAACATGTCATAGAGTTGGAAATTGATTTTCATCAGAAAAATTTGAGGAAGAATGATGTCACATACTTGGGCCATGTCACTAGTGCTCAGGGCATACATGAGGATGCAAGACAAGAAGCATTGGAAGGGATTGAAAAGGTAAACAACTCATGTTATGTACTTATAATTTCATAATTCTTACAAGAATTGTTTATAGGATGTGATGATTTAGGAAAAGGAGTTGTTTTGGTTATAATGCAAAGGAGAAACTCCATAAAATTTGAAAGCATGAAGCACAAAGATTCAGGAGATAGTCTCAAGTTCTTCTCAAATCCACTTGTCTTGTATGATTAGCAACAAAAATAGAATTTCAGAAGTATACAAATATTTGTGGAGAGATTTTTATTCCTTTCATGGTTTTCCACCAATCCTACATCAGTCACATTGATGATTATTACACAGGTTTGCCATTTTTGTAGTTGTTACATCATTTGCATGTTGTTGATTTTGATAAATTCAGTTATGAACAACTGTAGATTGATATGTTTGGAGGAAGTATCCTTGCATGATGATGTGACAAGAAGGTATACAATATTAGTGAACACTAATCAATCCATCATAACACTAATTTGGAGAAGATTCGGGGAAGTTGTTCCAGTAGTGCAGTATATGAGTGTTGCTTGCAAGTTTCCAATGAAGTTGTGTGAAGATTTGTGGGTTTTGTGTATTGGGGAATGTGTTTCTATTGTAGATTAATTTCATGCTACTGTAGATCATTTCATATTGTTATTTTCCCCACTCATATAAGCTTCAGAAGTTGTGGTTTTCATCTTTCAGTTTGGAGCAAAACAATGTTGGCAATATTGTGTGATTTGGAGTTTTTATTTGACAGTCATGGGATTTTTATGTTATGGACATTATAACATGATTATTGCATTGGTGTATATGAAAATGTATGGTAATCCTTGGAATAAGAGTGATGAGTCATAGAAATGGGCTGACAAGTTGGTGCTTGTAGATGGTCTCATTTGGCACAAGGATAGAATCTTTCCAATTTTTTACACTAAAATGAAGTAGAATATTTTGTGGAGGAATCTTGAGGAGGGAGTTCTCAAAAATGCCAAGGAGTACAACATCTTCCATAAAAATATGGTAAATCATGTTATTCTAGTAAGTTTGTTGCAGCCATTGCTTACCTCTTATCAAGATTGGAAAAGTGTTTACATGAACATCATCTTCTATTTTGATGAGTTGTTGTTTGGAGATTCATTTTTTGATGATTTGTGGTGTATATGTTGCTGTTATATGATGCTACTTGTTGCTCCTCTACTGAACACTTGCTGTTATAAATTAGTCCATGAATCTGAAAGAAACACCTCTTAGGTTGAGGTAAAGTATGGGCCAATTGTTGTGCATTCCTGTAATGTATATTTCAGTACTTTGGAGGTAAGAGAAGTAACTATTTCTCAGTTTCATATTTGCTATAATGGAGAGTGCATTGACAGTTGTATTAGTCATACAAGCAAAAAAAAACATATTTATATCATTGGGATACATTGTAGGATTTTCAATTTTGTTTTATCTCATGCTAGTGCATTTGACAAGTTTACTAAATCTTTGTGGGAATATGTGGATCAGTTGGAGTATGAGAAAGAATGCATCAAATACTTACATATTCAAGAGCTCAGATTGCATAGATATTATTGTTTGATTCATGGCATTGGTAGAAATGAATCTAAAGTTTTAGGTTTTCACAGTGTTCTATGGCAAGAATTACAACATCTCACAGATACAGGATCAAGGCTTTCTATGTAGTATAACATAATTTGGAAGCATCACGGTTTTAATTGCTTGAGGACAAGCAATTTTGATGAGGGGAGATTTGTCATGTCCCCTTTATAGTAAAAATAACCTGGTGAAATTATTAGTTCATTTATATTTTCCCATGGGCTAATGTAAATCAAAAGGGGATATATTTTATTTAATATTTTAATTGTAATCCCACAAATTAAGGATTTATTATTTTCAAGAGCAATTAAATATTAAATATTTTTATTTAATTGCACAAGTGGGGGAATGGGGTTTAATGACGTGTATTTATAACTCCCAAGATAGAATTTAAAAGATTTTATGACAGTTATGATATGATTCTATGACAACATCTATGACAGGTTGTCATAGTAGGAGTTATTTTCTATTTTTAGAGAAGAATCTTGCATGAGCTATTTTGGTGAGCATCTTTAGAGAAAATTTGTTAGAAATTAAATTATTTTAATTTAATTTCCAAGAGAAGGATGTTTAGATTTGGATCCATTATAAATATGCAAGTATCTTCTTTCACGAGGACTGCTTGATCATTTTTACAACCTAATTTTCTTGTTTGAGCACTTGTGCTTGGATTTTCTTTAGTGGATGAAAACCCATTGGAGTTGGAGGCTTGTGAATGAAAACCCATCAATCTCAAGTGATCAGAGGATGAAAACCCTTTGGTTATAGAGAGTGATTCCATATAAGGATCACATTGGGCTTTAAAGGATTGTGCAGTTTTAGCAGTTTTGCAGTATTGTGTCTGCAGGTTGTTCTGTTACAGTTTTGGTGATTTCTAGTGTGTTGTGTAGTGTTTCTGTTGTATTGTGGAGTATTTTTATTTTCCATGGTCATTTGGAATCCATTCCAAGCATCCAGGAGTGATTCTTTTCAGTTGGGGTTTGATTTGGCATTATTTTCAATAATTTTCACTAGTGTAGTTTTGCATAGTTTGTGTAGTTTGCAGTGGATTTTTAGATATTTGTGTTGTAGATATTTTTTCTATTGTAATCAGTGTTTTAGACCTGATCATATGTTATTTACATCATAAAAATCAATAAAAATCAGTTTGTGGTGCTTCCAGCATATTTGGCGTAATTTCTTGTTTGACTAGTAAGCTAGTCTTGATATTTTTGTTGCAATTTTTAGTGCAGCTTATCAAAATTTATTTTCAGATCTGATTTTATGTTAAAATATCAGTTTGGAACATTACATGTGTGCCTTAGATTATAACTCTAATGTCCTCATGCTAGAAAATGATGTCTTCTCCAAATCAAGAATGTAATTCTCAATCAAGGAAGTAGAACTAGGAGAGGAAGGATAGTGAATTATATTTGAAAACATAAAATATGTGATGACATCATGATCTTCAAAGAGGATAGATAAATCTTCAAATGTGTCCTCCAAATCATCAATGTGAGACTCCACAAACAAAGAAGTAATGCCTGATAAATAGGAATCCCAATGAGGTGGATAAGGAAGACTCAAAATGATCTCACTGCAAAGAATCATTAGAAGCTCTCAAAGAATCACCTCTGAACTCTAAAGTAGCAACAGGTGATGGTGGGACAATGTTATCAATAGGAGGAGAAGGAGAAGCAAGAGAAGTCTCTATGTCATCACAACATTCAAGACCTACAAAATATTCAAGCTCCTCTTCTAAATCATCATCATAGGGTACATTATATACATCATCAATGGATATGAGACAATCACTAGTAGTATCTTTTGGGAATGGAAAGATATGAGGGTCTCCATATATTTCCACAATCTCTGTCCAAAGTGTGCGTGGGCACTCAGTTTTTGAGATCTCTAAAAAAAATCAAGATTATAGTTGTACAAATCAATCCTATGATATGATCAAATCCAATTTCCCCATATATTTTTCTTATGAGGTGTATCTAGTTTAGGGATGAGTCCATAAAGATATCGAAAATAGATTGAGCCGCCTACAATGTGTGAGGATGCCTTTTCTTCCAAGACTCATAATTATCCTTTTTCATATTTACCACATAAGGATGAATACAAAATCCCATGATGTCTCCTCAAATGATTAGAGATCAAAACTCACAATATTACCCCCAAATTTTAATAAAACATGAGAATACCTCTAGAAAAAATGATTGTGGGACTTTATAATCATTCCAATTACAATTGCTACAAGACAAAACAACAAAGTGGTCTTTGCTTTTGGTACAATGCAAAACCCAAAATTAGGCTATAACTAAAAGTACAATTTTTGAGTAAAACTAGATCAAACTAATTATGAATCTAGCAATTACTCTAAAAATTATGCATTTAAAAAAAAAATCAGCAAAAAATGTTACCATATGAACTCAAACAAAGCCTTTGAAGTTCTAAAAATGGGAACTGCACAACAACAATGATGAAAAATGCAATTTCTGGAAAAAACATGCACTAAAATCAAAATCTAATTCCACCACTATGAAGCCTACAAAACTTTGGATCAAATTAAAAAAAAAATGCTTGAGAAAAGGTGCAAAAATGAGCAATATATGAGCCTCTGAAGTTGGACTTCCAAAACAAAAAGCAATATGGAAGGGGGTATGAAAAAGAAGAAAAAAGTTTTTACCAAATTTGGTAGAACTATCACCAAATTTGGAGGTATGCTAAATGTGGATGTTCACCCTACAAATAAGAACCTTCTCCAAAATTGGAGGTTTGCTAGCTAAATGTAGACCCTTGCTAATTTTGAAGATTTGCCAAAAATGTCAAAGGCACCAAAAATGGTTGATCTAAGTTGACTAGAAAAAATAATAAAATAATGTTTAAGGCCGAATGGCCTATTCATTGCCCTTGGTACAATCTGAATTTTTTATTGAAAAAAATCTAAATATTTTCTTGAACGCTAAAGTCTTTTAAAAAAAGGGGCAAGCCCTTAGGGGAGAGCCCATAGCTTTGATACCATGTAAGAGTTGCCTATGAAGGTAGCCACCCAAGATTTAGGATCTTCATGAAAGCACAAGAGAGACCAAATGAGAATAAGTCTATTCTATCAAAGAATGCAAATTATTGTTTTAATGTACATGCCATGTCTTGCTTATAAAGGTAAGGATGAGATGTAGGATGAAGTAGTCATATGACAATTGTCTTAATCCTATGATGAGACAACTAGAGGATAAGATGCCAACTAGTTGATAAGATCACATGTGTAGGATAATATCCCATGACAACCTAGAATTATCAAGACTTATCCTAAGTAAACTTAACATGTGAACATGTGTGAATAGGACTAACTAATAACTAGTTAGATATTGTGCCTAGTTCATAGTATAAAGGGAAATTGGATAGGTAATAACCCTATTCACACCAGCAGGGGTGGTCA
The DNA here is from genome assembly GCA_027924645.1 of Cunninghamia lanceolata. NCBI lineage: Eukaryota > Viridiplantae > Streptophyta > Pinopsida > Cupressales > Cupressaceae > Cunninghamia > Cunninghamia lanceolata. The sequence continues at coordinate 393,389 of BSBN01000564.1, read as the reverse complement.
AGGGGAATCAAACATGAAGAAAAGGGGGGTAAGTTGGCAAACAACAACTAGAAACGAGGAAAGGTAGAGGGATGATTTAAAAAAAGTTAAAACAAAATTATAATTAAATATTCATACATAGAATCTAACCTATATTTAATGTATATATTATCTATAAATATAATAAATTAAATACAAAGGCATATATATATATATGAAATTGGTTAAAAAATGTAAATGAGAAATTAAATATTACAACCTATGTTATATTTATAACTATAAATATTTCAACCTATATCTAAAAATTAAATATTTAAAAATAATTATTTAAAACTACATATAATAAAATATCACCACCTATAGTTAATATATTATGCTTAAAAACAAATACAAACATATATTAAATTATAAAAACTAAAAATATATAATATGTTTTATATTATATTAAATGCATATATATAATAACTTAAATAGAACATAAATATATATGAAATTAAAAAACATGTAAACCAACAATTAAATAATCTATATAATAAGGACCAAGTGGTCTTAACCACTAGACCACACCCACTCGACATATATATATATATATATATATATATGTCGAGTGGGTGTGGTCACTTGGTCCTTATTGTGGAGACCAAGGTTCAAATGCGCCCAAAGACATTTTGGCTTCTAAATGGTTATGGCTCTATGTAGGTGACTCTTGGCACTCCAAGGTCCTTAAGTGGAGTGTGTTTGAATTCTGGTGTACTCTGGTCTCCGCAGCTCGATAGGTCATGGTAGCAATGGTGTACAATGACGAATCTAACGGTGGCAATTTGTGCCATAAGCAGCATGAGGGTAGACTTAGCAGGGTCACACCGCTGGTGATCCACGCTGTACTGGTGGTGGCACCGCTGGAGTGGGCTAGCCTAAAAATCCATCACTTACCAATCAAATACATACATACATACATACATACATATATATATATATATATATAAACCTATATTTAAAAAATATTAAACATAATTAAATCTATATAATTAGATATTATAACCTATATAGAAAAAACAAATATTATGCTTAAATACCAATACAAATATTTATTAAATTAAAAAGAACATAAAAATATATAATATATAAAAACTATAAATATATTATAGTTAAATATAATGATATAAGTATATTAAATTATATATATATATATATATATATATATAATGTCAACACATAAACATGCCTATGTATAAATTATCATGCAAACATGTATGCTTATGACCATTTACACCCACACACATATACAAGCAAGCCTATATTTCTAAATGCATGTAGATAAGTAGGTATTTAAATACATATTAATACAATAAATATAAATATATAAAAAATACATATATGTATGGAGGAAAAAAGGAGAGATGGGTGATCAAACTAAGGTGGTAAGGAAGGAGGCCACAAGGGGAGGGAAAATAGGGGGAAGTAGGGGAAGGCAAGACATGAAAGAGAGCTCGAATGTAGAGAGGGTAGAGAAGCAGAAGGGGGAAGGGGAAGACTGTGAGGGATGAGGGTCCACATGAAGGGGGGTCAATAAAGGTTTCCAAGCTGGGTTTAGATGCGACCCTTTATCACGATTTAGATTATTAGGGTGACTTCTAATAAATATTGCTTCCTTGAGTTTCCTTTTGAAAAATTGTCTTCCTTAACCAAAAATGTGGTATCCTCAAGGAAAATGTGATGTTTAGCATGGTGGGAGTGCTCTTCTAGGGCAAATTTTGAAATACAGTCATGTATTATGTCAATGCTATATTATTTGATCCTAGTGCTGATAGATCGACCTGTTTCTCCAATGTATGGCCTTCCACATGAGAAAGTGGCCTTGTAAACTCTTGATTTGAGAAACTTTTGTGTGAGGTCTTTAGAGAAAGGGATAAGTTTTCTAGTAATGTGAAGGGGTTTGAAAGTGTAGGAGAGGCCTTTCTTATGGAGGATCTTGGAGATTTTGTTGGAAAGGGATTCAATATAGGGGAGGGTGGTAACTTGAGGAAAATCACGAATATTAGGCTTAGGTTTAGGATTAGCAAGATTTTTGGAAAGGCTAAAATCTCTAAAGATGCATTTATTACAGTACTTGTTTAGCTTGAAAACTTGGTGTAGGTGGGAGAGCTCTTGGTCAATATGCTCCTTATCATAGATGTGATAAGCATAGGTAGCTATTATTCTTAGGACACCAATTTTTTGGTAAGGATGGTGGTGAGACAATGCATGCAAGTAAAGGTCAGTGTATGTAGATTTTCTATTGACATGACAAGCAAGGGAACCATCCTTTTTGTAGTGATAAGGACATCAAGGAAAGGAAGATGGTTATTGGACTCAAGTTCCTTGGTGAATTGAATGCACTCCACCAAAATATTTAGGTGAGAGTGGAAGCACTCTAATTGGTCCAAACCATGAGGCCAAAAAATGTTGGTGTCATTAACATAATGCTTCTACCATTTGGGCTTGAAGGGGAAGGAGTTTAGGGATAACTCCTCATAATGCTCCATGTAAAGGTTGGCTACAATAAGGGACAAAGAGGTACCCATGAAAACTCCATTACATTGTTCGTAGACCATATTTTAAAAAGTAAAAAATGCAGAATGAAGATAAAGTTCAACAAGAGAAGTCATTTCATCATTAGTTTTACGTTTAATTACTTCCATTGAGTCACACACAGGGACTTTGGTAAACAAGGACACCACATCAAAACTAACAAGAATCTTATTATCTTCTACCTTTTTGTCTTGTATGAATTCAATAAAATGGCTGGAGTCCTTTATGTGGGAATTTGATTTTCCTAGCATAGAGAAGATCAACTTAGCAAGAAAAGTGGCTAACTTGTAGGTGGGGCAATGGGTGGTGTCAATAATAGGTGTAAGAGGTATGCTTGATTTGTGGATTTTTGGGGTGCTATAAATACGTGGGGTGATTTTTATATAGCTAGCTACCTTAAATTTTTTTAATTTTGATAAAATTAAATTTACAACCATTCAAATTATATAGTAAATTCTTCTCTATGTCTCTCTCTCTCACTTTATCTCTCTTTCTTTATTCCTATATCTCTCTCTATTTTTTATAAAAGTACCATTTAATGAGGCTCCAATGGAGGTATATGATCTCGACCAACCCATACCAAGCTCCACTTCTTACATTGTGAAAGTACCATAGCATAATCATTAAATTAGGGTTTTCCATTGTAATGCTTGACCATAGCCTCAAGTCTATCACACAATGAAACACTTTTTACCACTATGTTTATGTAATTAAACTTAGTTTTATAATCCCATGATGGTCAATGAATTCATGTTTTAGGAAATGTCTTTGCAATTGTCATGGGTGGTAAATGTAAAATATGAAAATAATTATTCATATGAAGATTATGCATGTAAGCATGTTTTCTACTTAAAATTGAAAAGTACTTTGAATCCACAAATTTTAATTCAACATCATACATAAATAAGGATATGGTTTTCCCATACATAGGGAGAGACAAGGAAAATAAAGAATGAGAGAAAGATAGATATTCTCTTTTCAATTCCATGTGCAGTCCTGTTTGCTTCTCTGATAGGATATTTAATAGATCACTCCAATTTTTTATCCAACAAATGGTTTTCTAGAACTCCATTCACTACAATGACATTTTTAACATACATGAGATGAGATGCCACTAAGCCCATATCCACAAAGGCTTAATATTCGTTGCAAACATAATATTTGCAAGGAATCCCTATTGACTACATTACACAACATCAAGATAATTGTTCCTGCCACTTATGTGTTGCATGCAAGGTACCTCATGTCTAGATTGTGAGTGTAGAGATCTAAATATTCTTGTCTCCTCTTAATTAGACCCCCTTTTGCTCTACATATTTTTAGAATATAGTAGGAGCTTTACAAGAAATAAACACAAAGTTTAGGGTGTTGATCTAGACAACAACATTTGTAGTTTAATTTTTTAAATTTTGATAAAATTAAATTTGTAATCATTCAAATTATATAATAAAATCTAAAAAATTACTTATTTAAATAATTAAGTATAAATAGTTGGTACATTTTTACATTAGTAAAAGAATTTGATTTTGCAATTTTTTGTTTTCAATTATATTAGTTTGCCTATTCAATTGTGTATTTTTGTGTAAATGTAAATTATTTTTGGTTAATTTTATTTTAACTAACATCTAAATTACAATGTACTAGATTATTAGGATTTAACATATTATGAGGGATAAAATGTAATCTTGTAGTTATATACCTTTGTTTTACATTATTTTTAATATATATCATAAATATACAATCATAATTTTCAATTTGATTTTTGGTATCAAATTGCTTCTAAATTGAATCTCATCACTCAATCTATGAACTAGGTCACACACTATGACATAGTCCACCTCATCCAAAAATTTAATGTCAATCTCTCAAGTCAATTCATCCTAAATATACTAATTATTCTATTGATCTAGACACCAACATTTTATTGCTATTGTTGTCGATGAGGATTGCACCCTTATGCAAAGCTGTGACACTCTACAATCCTTTGAAACATGGGGACAAACTTAGGCTGTGGGTGACCTATAGTGAGTTTGAACCTCCAGATTGTGGGTTGGTTCCCTTAAAATATTCTATTTGAAACTACAATTTTCTATTTTGGAAAAGGGGAAGAAGGAAACTATATGGAAATAAAACTATAAAATTTGGTGATGCACTTAATAAGGATGGAAAAATTTGCAATCTAGTTCACAATAGAATTTAGAAATCTGACCTACACAATCCAATCTTGGCATAAATATCACAAAAGTGCTTCTAAGGAAGGCTGGAAAAATTATTCTTTATGAAGGAAAATGACTTTTCACAACATAAAATAACTATTTTTTGTAACGCAACCTAAGACCTATAATATCACTATGCTTAACACTGCAAGTAAGAGTGACACAATAATTTTAAAGGTTTTGATAATTAAACACAGTAAAACTTCATCATATCACCTCATACAATTAGCATCAAATGGAAAGGCAAGTACTTGACTCCAAAAAATAAAGGAAATATTGCATGAAGAACAAAGAAATTGAACCTGCAATCTGCTGTGATCTCTATAAAACTGTCAAAAATGAGCTACAAAACCTCCTTCTCCTTCAAAGTGTAAAGACCAAACAAGGCAAGAACTCGAAAGATGAGTTACAAAACCTCATCTTTCAATGTGTGGAAGAGAAAAGAATGCAAGAACTAGAAAAAACCAAGTTTTTCTTTACAATATATAGTTTTCTCTCTCCAAGAGGCATGCAAAAATGAAACTGCAGCTAACTGCATCTAAAAATAAGTCCTCCAAAGTGTTCCACGAGCAAACCAAGAAATCCCTAAAAATAAGGGCTCAAACTACCACAAATTGAGCAAAAATAGCTCCAAGTTGGCCCTCTCCATATGTTTGACCAAGAAGTTGACCAAAATTCCTCAAATCACTCGTCAAATCATGCAAAAAGGCTCCAAATAGTGTCAGTTAACTCAACTCATCAATTTGCATGATTTTGCTTTTGCAAAACTGACGTGAGTAAATAATAAAGTAACTAGAGGATAATTACTCTATTTGTTAGTTACAACTTACACTATTTTTGATTTTACAACTTGTGAAAAATAATAAATTAATTTGAAGAATATTACTCTATTATTTTCTTACATTGATTTATTTTTAAAATCATGCATGATGAGAATAAAACTCCTTATCTCTCCAATTACATTTAATCAACATCCATCAAAATATATTTTTCACTTTATATCTCCATATGTGCCTCAAGGTCACATGCAAAACTTCATAAAAAAATATGATGATAAGAGCACCTTATCACTCCTTAATACATACAATCATATGCATAAAAAATGATTCACCTTATAACTCCTTATGAACATTCACACCTATGCCAAAAAAGACACCTTACTTCTTCCTTGCTTTCGAATGATTATCATTTTTTGACTTTGTAAAGTTTTAAGGAAAAGGCAAAAGGTGATCATGGTCTCATGGGCCCCATGCAGAATCATTGCTAGGTCTTAAGACTTGACCATGGGTTTGGATATGTTTGCAATGATGTTTGATAAAATAAAGTCAAAAAGATGGGAAAAGACTACCATTGGGATCTTTGGCAAAAAGATTTTGAACCCTAAAAAAAATTATCATTTGCTTCTTTCATTTCATGCCTCAATGTGGCCTCCATGCCGGTCGAGGGTTTGCTTGGTTTCTATTGTTTTTTGTTGTTTCAATGGCCATCCTTGAGTTTTTTTCTTGGCATTTTCCATAGAGTCTGAGAAGGTGAGCAAGTTCTGAGGCTTTCATGGCATCTTTTGGTATTTTTTGCTTCTTTATTTGGTCTATTGTGGCTACCGTGTTTGGTTGTGTGTCACTATGTATTTGGCTTTGATATTGACACCTTTCTCTACTCTTTTTTCCTTGTTATTTGCTCTCTGGTATATAAGCATTATCATGACTTCATGAGGAAAAAAGAACTCAGAAGTTACAACTTCTTCAACGGCCATAAAAGTAAGCTATAATCTTTGCTTCTAAACTTGTTTCTTTATGCTTTCTCTTTGCTTCTGTGTTTTGACAATGGAGACACAATGCTTTAAAGAAGATTGTCGACACTCCTTTTGTATTGTTTGTAATATGAAACAAAAAGGCTCCTGGCCATGGTCTGTACGCTCTTTTCATGGCTTCCTTGCAATGAACACTTGTATCTCTATTGCTTTGTTTGAAGCATTCTAAAACCCTAAGGGTTTCAAAAAACTTTTTGTTTTCTTGCCTTTCAATAAAGCATGAAATGAACAATAAGAGGATGTTGAAAACCACTAATTAGGTATGGCAGAAATATGTTTATTTCACTGTAGGTTGATAAGAGCTTCATTCTTTTTGGGGATTTTCACCTCTTGATGGAAGACTGTAGGACCTTTATTCTGCTTCTCTGGGTATGCCAAAAAATCTTTTTCTCTTCAAATGTGTAACTGACATGTCTATATTATACCGTATGACAAGAGACTTTCAACTTTCAAATCTCTTTAGTTTTACCATTTTGATTTATATGAAGCAGTGGGTTTTTTAAAACACCCATCTGGATATCTATGAAAACCTCACTGTATTTGATATCTCAGGCTCCCTTTGTGATGGCAAACTATATAGCCTTTTGCATGCACTGAAACTCTGAATACTCCACTTTGTACACACTGTATTTCTTGGTATATTACCTGTGACTGCTCTTTGATTTTGCCAAACTATACTTCTTGCCAAAAGTATGATTGTAAGGAAAAGAAAAAGGTATTGACCTAGCTAGGGTTCTATTGATTGTATCTCCTTTTGCATCTGTATAATGTCAATATTCTTGGTATATTGTCCTTCTCCTTACAAAAGTTACCACAGTAAGCATTCCCTTTTGTTGGCTTCCATCCTGTAAGTGTTGTGTGTATGATAGAAATCTTTCCTCCCAGCTCCATGAGAAATGTTGCATATAGATAGAAGTGACCACTCTCTGGATACTTGATTGTATCATGATGACATGTTTATACAGAGTTGCTTTAGTCTTTCTTCATTACAAAGTATGAATGTTTGATCTTCTAGATTTATACAATGTGGCATCAAGTCTGAATATCCTGTAGCATATGAATTTCATTTGTCAACTACTTTCTAAATGTTGAGGCTGTCTTGTCTGTGTATGAATCATTCTTATATGACTGTCTACCTATATCTTCTTATTTGACACATGGCATTATAATTGCATTTGTCTACACTATATTTCTTTAGCAATCAATCATTCATGGCATTTTGATTGTATCTTGCATAGTCATCATGAAAAATACTTCTAGATTTCAAAGCATCAGTCTGTTTGGATATCATCCACCTCAATGGTGAAAACACTTCATGAGAAGCTTTGCATTTTATTCACAACAAAGAGTGCTAAATATTTTTCCTATTTTCTTTGGCCTAGACTAGGGTTTCAACTGTTGAAGTGGATGATGTTCAGATTTGATTGATGCTCCTTTACCTAGATAGATTATGATTGTTGTCTCATGTGTGATTGTTCTATTTGTATCTATTGATGGCATAAGACTGTTGTGAAAAATCACACTTCATTAATGATAAAGAAAGTGGAACAGTGCCTTATGTTTCTTGTATATCATTTTGTTCTTTGATCATTGATGAGCTATTGAATATAGCATAATATGAACATGATGTAATAATGCTATTTGTTTGTTCAACTAGATATTTGTGTATAATGGTATCACCTTGAGCATGTTGTGCTCAACCCTTGTGGAAGCCACATTTTCTCCACATGCTTTAATGTCTTCAAATCAACAACATTACTTTTCCTATACTTGTACAGTGAACAACCAAGTTAGCATAAAAACATACCTGATGGAGTTGATTGATTCTCTTCATGATATTCTGATTTATGGAACATGTCTGATTTGATATTTCATATGAAATGCATGGTGTGACAAGTTGATATGTCTACTGATAAAAGCATATGATAACATTAAATATCTGAAAGTCTTATAGGACTTTCCCCAATTTTTTGTAGGTTCAACTGATACAACTAGAGCTGAAGATGAAGACTAAAGACCAACTGTCAACTAGCTCAACAAACTTCTTGCTCAGGCAATGATGGATATTTACTTTTATCATGTGTTCTTCCTTATTTCTTTTATCAATAGATGTATAGCCTGTATATGGCTGCATTGCTTAGTTTCGTTACTCCCATGGCTTGTGTGGGACACATTTAAACACCTCTTTTAAACATGATCAATTAATTTATCTTATGCACTTGATGTATGTATGTTTCTTTTTCAATCAATGCATAGGATAAAGTAACAGATACTGAATTGTATGTTCCAAATATGACATGAAATAACAGTTCAAATAAATATCTTTCTCTCCTTTCAAATATGATCAACTGAATAATCAATTTGTCTTATAACTCCTAAAAGATAAAACTATGTTAGATCAACTATATTTCTTGAGTCTTTGATTTCTTGAAATTCTGATTCACTTGTCATGATGATTCATCAGTCCTAATTGGACTGATGGGTTATCCTAACAACTGAAAATCTATCTCTTCTTTGTTAAGACATCAATTGTTCATTAAATGCAATAACTTCAAAATTTTCTTTTATTCTTCCTGAAAGAACTACACTTAGGTCTAGCCAAATTTAGTGTGAACAGAATTTACTAACAGGTATAGCATAGGAAAAGAGCATATACAAATCAAGTGTTGTTAAAATTGTTCTTAAGATATATAGTATATTTTTGAAGTCTAAATTTAGGCACAACATCACTACATTCAAATTATTTCATCTACATTGTCTGTGTGATGTGTTTAAAAGGATACACCTATAAAGAAAACAATCCTATCCTCAAAAGTTGGCTGCAAAAAGCACATCAAAAGAGTAAATTGGTTGAGGTGGAAGATGTGCAGAATTTTCCAAAAGAAAGACTTGGTGAAATGATTAATTTAATTGGAAATGGGATAGAGGGGAGGCATTCCTCTATTTTCTATGAATTTCCACATATTTTGAATTATGTAAGGCATGCAATGAATTCAAATGTAACTTGACAGTATAATGAAACCTTCATTTTGTACTAATCTAGACTTCAATAGACTATAAATTCCCTATTTTTCATAGCCAAGTTCCCACCCAAATTGAAGAGGATACTAAAAAAATTATTGAAAATCATGGACATTATTCAAATTTGTTTGCACAATCAACATGGGACCAATTTAAAGTATGGATGTTGTCAATTGTAGACCCATATGACATTCTGGTAAAAAATTATTTGTTTTGTACTTGCCTCCACTTAAATAGATTAGTAATTTCTTATTTTTTAGTCATGTTCCCCCAAATTGAAGAGGATAGCAAAAACAAGTATTGAAAATTATGGACATTGTTTTGATTGTAAGGAGCAAATTTGTATTCACAATCAACATGGCACTAATTGTAGGATTGCATGTTACCAATTACAATACTAGGGTTATTAGTTTGATTAGTCATGCTAACCATGGTTGATTCAAAGGTGGAATCTTACACATTGAGGGTTATATTTATTTTTTTGGATTGTTCACATCTCATGAGGGGTGTCAAAATTAGCTCAGGTTTCGTTGAAATGACAAGTGGTTTATACAGTGAAATTTTTCTATAAATATAAACCTTGGCATAATCTTTTGATATCATTTGGATTGTATTGTAGGATTTTAGTTTAGGCCTAAGTATCAACATGTTATTAAATTGTTTTCACATGGGCTACAACATTCATAATGATATTGGTTCATTAGAGTAAGATATTACAACCCATTGGGAAAGCCTTTTAAATAGTTCCCATCCCTAGAATTTGCATCGTACACCTCTAGATCCATTGGTAGACACTGATGATGAAACTCCTAACTAGGGGCATGTAATGCAAGAAGATAGTCCTAAAGTCTAGATTAGTACAAAATGAAGGTTTAATTATTTTTTCAAGTTACACGTGAATACATTGCATGCCTTACATAATTCACATCTATGGAAATTCATAGAATAGAGGAATTCTTCCACCTATTATCAGATCAAAACCTCCAATTTAATTAATCATTTCATCAAGTCTTTATTTTGTCAAATTCTATACATCTTCCACCTCACTCAATTTACTTGAGAGAGAGAGACAAAGAGAGAAAGAGAGAGAGGGTGAGAGAGAGGAAGAAAGAAGGGGAGATAGAGACAAAGGGATAGAGAGAGAGAGAGAGATAAAGACCAAGAGATTTAAAGACAAATGGATAGATAGAAAGGGAGACAAAGAGAGATAAAGAAAATACCTATTAAATGTAGGTGTCAAGATGTGAAATATTAGTCTTGTGATAAACAAACATACCAACTTCAAATAATATGCATAGGCGACAACTAATAGAATGCAAGTGACCCAAGTGTGGTGCATGAACAAGAATCTAGGAAGAAGATGCATGCAAATAAAGGCTACACACCAAACATGAAAGTTACAAATTTCAAGTGGCAACTAAGCACAACACTCAAATCTTGAAATCTATTAAGATTATGCAAATTGATTTGTGATACTCAAGAGAACAAAAGAATGAAATGGACCAGAGGGATACAAGACAATCATCATTCACTTAAAGACATAGCATTTTAATATCCACAACTCTTCGACATACTCGTTGCACAACAAAGTGTGATTGCTTGTTACTATTTTATTATGGCCTAAAATGTTTAAAAAAAACTAAAACATTTATGTAGATTTATGTTATATAATGCACTTGGCAAGTTTGTATTTCTTTGCCACTTTTGCAATTTGGCTTTTCCAAATAACCTTTGCTTTTGGGCATTTATATCACATGTTATTTATAATATTTTTTACTATGTGAGCTATAAATTATTAGTTGTATTAGCGCAATGTCTGATGCACATTTGACCATCTTTATTAATTAATTGAAATTCAAAATCATGTTGTATTCTAAATTTCAATTAATTAATAAATACAATCAAATGTGCATAGATAAGATTCAATATATCAACTTTATATTTTAAAAAAACATAAATTTACACAATTTGTTGGGTGAATATTTTGTCGTTAACTTGCTAACGGAAAAATGGGTATATCAGCCACAGCTATGATGAGACAAAGTCTCTCCTCTCAGCAAGGGGAGGTTCCCTCTAATTACTTAACTTTTGTAAATCAAACACTTATCAAATTTATGTACACTAAAAACTATGTTTGTGGTGGTTCCATCTCATCTCATTCTCTTTTTTCAGAATAGATGTTTATATTTCAAACTCTTGATATAAGACTCGTAGATTATCACAATATCATAGAAACACAAAGTTTTCTGTTACCTCACTCACTACTTGTAACCGGAACTATTTGAAGTAGAATGCAGCCCAAAGTATTCACTCCTCCTCAAGATGATAAAATTAAATCAAATAGAACAACTTGCAGCACAAAGTCTCCAAACTATTGTATTTTCACAAACATGAACATATAACCCACAACTGATTTGATAACACAAGGTTTACCAGAATCAAATTAAGAGCGCTCTTCAATCACTTGTAATAAACTCCACACTTCAATTATTATCAAAATAAGACTATGATAGCAAGACGTAAGAACAAAACTATCACAACACAAATAATTCCAAGACAAAGATTGGAATTGAACTTGCTTTCTTGTATTGATAAATATTTGAATATTGATTTTCACAAAAAGCACAAAGTCTTGATTTGATTCTCAATTCGTCAGAGTTTTCTTGCAATAGACAAAAGATAGTATTTACAAAAGAGGTCCCCTTTATTTATAGGGAAAGACCTTGAGAAAATCTAGGAAATCTATAACTAATTTGACTTATTCAACAAGAGAGTCCTATTTGACTTATGACTTCTCTTGTCTCACATGTAATTACATTTTGGAAAATTACATGTGCAGATGTCCAAAACAAAATTCCATTTACATAAAAACTAAGAAAAATAAGCTAAGGCATTAGCTTCCTCCATCCTTGTTCCTTAAGAAGTTCTGATACATGGTTTGAACAACTGACATCTCGCATGCATCTGGTTTTGCTGTGTTTTCAAAGATGGTGCGAGCTCGGAGGATTGAATCTTTCACTGCCTTTATTGCCTTTTCATGCTTTTCTAAATTATCCTTCAGGTTCTCCAGAGTCGTATGTTGATCATACAAGTTGTCCATTGAGAGCACAGAGGGAGCTTCCTCTTCAAATTTCTTTTGTACCATTTCTTCAAAAGAATTTATCATTTCCTGCGCCGTGAGGAAACTATGATCTTCCCTTGTCAAGGTGCAAGGAAGTTCTTCCAGCCGATGTAGGAGTGTGACATCACTATCTTCGCTAGCTTCTCGAGCTTGACACAGATCTTCAAGTAGACTCTTTATTATGAAAATATGATGAGCTAGAGTCTCTTTGGTTTTGAGATATGATTCCCTGTTGGTGATGACCCCAATGGTGATCAAATTCTTTATCTTGATCTTCTTCATATCTGTCCACTCTTCTAGACTCTCCTCCTGATCTTGCAGCTCCTGCGAAAGTAGATCTACCAGATTATCTAGCTCAGCTTTGGCCTTGTCCATTTTCTCCTTTCTTTCCACAGCGGTTTTCAAAAGAACTCGTCCTTGGGCCAACAACCGTTCCACTACATCCCCCACTATTCTGCCTCTAGCTTGGGCTTTTTCAACCTTCTGTATCAGAGGATCTTCCACTGTCACCACCATTGGTTCCACTATCTCTAATGACTTCACTATTTTCTGAAGGACAGCAGCCAGTTGTTCTGCTTTTGCTTTGTATTGCTCTTTTTCCCTTTTGGCTTCATCATACTTTTCCAGTAGAGTAGTGGCCGTGGTTTGAAAATCTGCTTTGACTCCTTCATGAGTCACTTTACCAAGTTCAACCCTTGAAATGACGTAACTGCTTATGTCAAAAGTATCAACTGTGGCATCTTCAGGAGGTTTGGCAATTTCAGCATATCTGATTCCTTTTTCAGTGACTAGCCTAGAAACAGTCTTAGGCTTCTTCTTTTGATTCTTACCTTTCACGGTTAATAGCTTCTCAATGTCAATCTCATCAGGTGAGATAGCTTGTTTCTTCCTCTTTGGAGTGTAGGCAGATAGCCACGGAGGAAGTATTGATGCATCGACAGCTGGAGGGGGATCCACTACTTACTTGGTTGGCTCCGTGCTTATACCCGTGATTGTGACAATTGGACTTGTGTTGGTGAACACGACACCTATATCAATCACCTTTTGTGAAGCATCAAGAAGATTCTCCAAAATAGTCTGTTCTCTGATATCAAAAGAAGGGGAAGATAAACTTGGAATGGAACCAGAAGAATAAAAAACGGTCCCAATACTAGCCCTCATGGATTGAGGAGTATTGTTAGAAGAAACAACAAGAATGGGAGAAAGAGGAACATTAGAAATCACTGGCAAACTATCAGAAAATGAAACATGAGGAGGGGGTGTAAGAACTTGTGTATCAGAAGGAAGGTCTTTCACAGGAGTCTGCGGAGAACTATCAAGTTGCTCTACCCTTGTACCTTCATCTTCACTTTGTTCAGCTTCATCAGATACCTTATCTTTAGACTTTTGAACATTTTGTTCTTCAGCCTCGACATCCTCAATTTCCATATGGTCATCATTGATGTCTTCCACATCTGACTTAGTGGCATCTGAAACCTCTGTGGTTTCCTTCTTCTTTCCTCCCTTGGATACGAATTTAATCTTTGGTTTGTGTACCTTGGAGGAAGAAGGGGTATCACTCTTATTCTTGGTTCGGTTCTCAACCTTTTTACCTGTTTGCTCCTGTGTCCCTTCTTCGGATCCTGTAAGGAACTCTTTCAACTTGATCCCTTTACCTTCCAACCACAAGTTAGTGTTTGCTAATATAGGTTGGAATCTTTTCCTGATGGATGTCTCCTCCTTGACTGACCATTTCACCTCTGGGAGAGGTGAAGCTTCCACATTCTTTGCCTCGTATTCATGATCTAGGACATCTCCATCGTCCTCCATTCCTTCTGGAATATCAGCCAGTCCTAGTTCTTCAATTTGACTCAGATGAAGCCTACAGAAATCCAGTTTTCTGATCTCATTTTGGGTCTTGAGATCTGCTCATATGTCTTCCACCATCGGCTCATGGAAATTCGAATTCCTCTTGATCTTGTCTTGGACTCTTCTGAAGTCGAAATGATTTCTCTTCTTGTAGGTCGTCATCATGACTAACTACAACTCGGAGTCGATTATCTTAGCTTTGTTGGTGGACTGAACTTAATACCTCCCAATTTCGATAGGAGACTTTATTCCTGACTTTTTGAGCTCCATCTGTTTATTATGAACCACAGTCAGTTGCTTGCAAAGCTCCATAAGAACAATGCAATCACTGGGATACCGTGGCAGCATGTAAGGGTAACCAGGATAGTATCCCACCCGAAGATAAGTGAAGGTTGGGAATTGTAGGAACAAACAACCAAAAGAATTGACAACTTGCCATGCTTCATCTGAAACTCTTCTCTGAACCAGTGTACCATCCCACAAGCACATGAAAACTGAGAAGAATGCATCATTGACTCTTCTGAAATGGTGAATTGACCCCTTCAGAGTGATTTGGGGGTAGTATTCATATACCGGGACCAATCTCCTGTCCCCTACCTGGGTCAAACCTGGAAAGTTCCTCATACTTGCGGCAGTGTAGACAAGGTAAGATGTCATGTAAAATTTGAAAGTAGTGTTGACCCTTACCAGTTGCTCGTGCAAAGCATTACTGATCTGCTCACCCCAGAATATCTTCTGATTTCCCCGTAGAATCACCTTGATGTAAGTGTACATCCATTCTTGGAATTTGGAGGCAGAAGGGAGTCCTCTGATGCGACTCAACAAAGTAATCA
The DNA here is from genome assembly GCA_027924645.1 of Cunninghamia lanceolata. Classification (NCBI taxonomy): domain Eukaryota; kingdom Viridiplantae; phylum Streptophyta; class Pinopsida; order Cupressales; family Cupressaceae; genus Cunninghamia; species Cunninghamia lanceolata. Next base: position 377,990 of record BSBN01000564.1, on the reverse strand, counting down.
GATCACACACTTCCTCCACAAAATCACTCCTATGAAGGTCTTTTGGCCATCTGGTTAAAGTTGCCCTAGGAATCTTTAACCATTTGCTGTTTATGTGTCTTCTAGCAGATTCCAAATCATTGTCATAATCTTGCTGACCTTGAGCAAAATCAATTTGCCCAACGTTTTCAAGTGGTGGACACATGAAGATTTTGTCCATGAACTCTGCATCCAATCTCATGACGACATTCCCCTGTGAATCTGTCACGGCTCTAGTGTCCCTATTGTAGTGGTTAGCTACTTGTAAGACAAATTCTGGATTATGAGCACTGACAGGAAAGGATGCTACCAAATGGATATTGCTGTCAACGATTTTCTGCATATGCCGGGAGGGGTTTGCTTATTTAGTTCTATCTATGAATTCAACCATATCCACGTGTCCGATCTCAGTGTCTCTGATTTCATCGACATTTGACTGAACTGCCGTTACCGGAAAGACACCCTGATATTTGTACTTCATAGCTCTGGACTTCGAAGGAGATGATTCTGACATGAGCCCTGAGAAAACTGTGAATTCGAACACCACCACGAATGCTGACAAAGAACTGCAAAAAGCCATGATCTCGCAGTTAGGGGAAAATTGGATAAACTGGGTCAACTACGTTTTGACGATCATGGATGGGAAAGCATGCATTAAAAGGGCTTGAGTACGCAAATCGAGGCGAGGGTGAAAGCGGGCTTTCAGTTTTGAAAAATGAATTTTCCAGTGTTAAGGAAAAATCAAGGAAATGTGTTAGGGCGGGTGGATTGACCGCTCTTGCAAGTTGGGAAAATTCATAGGTGTAAAAGCGGTGAAAACAACCACTTATGCATGTACTTGGCGATTTGTTTAACATGCACAGGCGGTCAAAATGACCGCTCTTGCATGTTGGAAGAGATTTTGTTTCAGTTGTTTGGTCGGCGATAAACGCCGACACTGCAAAGGTATTTCGGGGCCTTTGGTGTAAGGGTGTTTGAGCGGGTTTTTTACCGCTTGTACAGACAAAAAGAATGAAAATTTATGTATAGGCAGCAAATAATGCCGACGTTGCATATCGGACAACATTTGAAGGTTGTTTATCGCTTTCGATGTTCTGTCGGTGAATTTCACCGACAATGCATTTGATAAAATCTGCAGTTTTAAGTGCAAAGCTGGGAAAATCGTCACTAGACACGGCAAGGGTCACATGATCTCAAAGCAGGCTCAGCAAAATCCGCCGATATTAGAACAATGGGATGTGTGCGAGGGTTTGGGGAAATCTAAGGCAATAGAATCCCTAGGGTTTTTGGGGTAAAACCTAGGGCATTCTGAAAACAAAACACAGTAATGACAAAACGAAACAAACAAAAAAACGTAACGAAAATAAAAAATGAAAAACCTAAACGACATACAGCTTAATCCGTGAAGGAAGAAAATGGAAAATGAGAGGAATACTTACCCGTCCAGAATGGAAAACCTATGTTCAAGCTTCAACGCGAGATCCATCGCCGATCGGGGGCATTCGATCAAGCGAGAGTTGAGGACGTTGGTAACTCGCTTGGAAGGTTTTGGTATAGGGAATGACGAGCAAAAATGGGAGTCATAATGCTTTTAAAAGGTTAAAATCAGAGTTTAAACGCCTGGCACGAGTGGCCATTAATGGCACTCGACATCGAAATCCTGAAGATCCTGTTCGGGCGGGGATTTCGGCCGCTACGACATTTAAATAGACCAATATGCAAAGTCGGTGAAAATGGCCGACATTACATGTTGGTGAAACTTTGATGAAAGACATGTGCGATGGCGGTGAATTTAACCGCTCTCGCACATTTGAACTTAGAACGATGTAATAGCGGCAAAATTTGTCGTCATTACATTAAAACAAAACAAGCTTAAAAATATGTAGGAGCGGCAAATTTTGCCGCTCTTGCATATCAAGAGTAAAAAATTTACAAACTTAAAAATGACTAAAATTAACATCTTAACCAATTTATGACTTGAATTTTCTTCACAAATATCGAGAAATTAGTTCAAGGAAACGTCGCAAACAAGTTTCAAAATGTCAACTGACCTCGCACGAAAATGAGAAAATCTTTTCTCGATTTACGATCTTAGAGTGTAGATTCACGAAACGGACAAATTTTCGTGGGGTTGTCTACTAAAACGAGCGTAGCTGATTTTGAGAACAACAGTTGGCTCTAACTGGGGAACTTCCTTCAATCAAACTTTGAAACGATTGAGGGGAGTAGAATCCAATCTCTAAGTGCCTTCATCCATGCCATTGGGCTATAGAGTCAAGCTAAAAAGAAAAAGACACAAAAGACTAAATGAAAACGCAAAAATAAAACACAAAACTATACAAATGTACAATTTAACTTATCTGAAACTTCAAGGATTGAAGTGCTTCAGATGTTGTCCGCTGTGAGGCAACAAGAATGGTGTCCCATCCTGATACTCCAGCAAGAAACTGTTTTCACCACAGAACTAATGAATGGTGAATGGACCTCTCCACAAGGAATCAAATTTTCCGTGCATTCCTTTTGGTTCTCTCCTCTTGTCCCACAGGAAGACTTGATCTCCAACCTGAAACTCACGAGCCTTTGTCTTATTGTCAAAGAGTTTCTTTACTTGATTTTGGTGATCAGCAATATGGTCCACCACTATAGTGCGCTGCTCTTCAAGTTCAGTCAAATACACGATCCTTTTATCAATAGAACTATCAAATGTTCTATCTTCCAATGCCTTTACCAACTTCAATGCTGGCAACTCCAAAGTAATTGGTATCTCTGCATTCAGACCATATAGAAGCTAAAATGGCGACATGCCTATCACCCTTTTGGGTGTAATTCTATCTGCCCATAAAGCATCAAACAATGCCTTATGCCAAGTTCTCTGATTCTCATCTACTAGCTTCCTGATGATAGTGACCAGATTCTTATTGCTTGATTCTGCTTGACCATTCCCCTGCGGATAATAGTCTGAAGAATGGGAAAGGGTGATCCCATGTTCGTAGCAAAACTTAGTAATCTCATAAGAGGAAAAACAAGTAACATTGTCTGCTACAATCTTGTTTGGAACTCCAAACCTGGAAATAATGTTCTCCTTAAGAAAACTGCATACCACCTCAGAAGTGGCGTGTTTGACTGGAATAGCTTCCACCCATTTGGTAAAATAGTCTGTTACCATGAGGACATAGTTATGTCCGACACTTGATGATGGATTCACTGCGCCAATGAAGTCAATACCCCATTGCTGAAAGGGCTCCTCAATCACCACTGGTTTTAGAGGTAAGGCTGCCAATTTTGGTTTCCCAACAAACTGTTGGCATAACTCACACCTGCGTACCCAATTGTACGCATCTTGGAATAATGTGGGCCAATAGTATCGGGCTCGTAGAATCTTGTGAGCTGTTATAGGTGCTGAAAAATGCCCTCCACAAGCCAAATTGTGGAAAGACTCCAAAAGTCTACCTTGTTGCGCTTTATCCACGCAACGGAGAAATACACCGTCAAGACTTCTCTTGTACAAACCATTGTCCCAAAGGACGTAGTTAGCAGCTTTTAATCTGACAGTTCTCCTTTCCTTATAAGACAAGTGAGAAGGGCACTCACCATAGGTAAGGAAATGAGCGATATTGGAATACCACTCGTCAGTTGTAGTAACAAAAAGAACAGTTGGTGTGTCCACAACTTCTTCTTCTTCATCCCCTGTCTCTTTTGGAACATTGTCTGCGATCAATTGACACAAACCTTTACCGCGTACAAGCTTGGTAGGCTTGATATCCAGATCAAATTCTTGAATCTTAGTGATCCAATTACCCCTCTTTGTTCCAAACTCCTGTTGAGTTAGGATGGATTTGACTGTTGTATCAGGCACCATGACAACAGTGTGTGAGTTTAGAATATAGAACCTGAAATGCTTAACCGCTTTGACTACGGCATAGGCATGCTTCTCCATATTTGAATACTTCAATTCATGAGCTTTGAGAGGACAACTCATAAATGATATGGGGGATTCAACGCCTTCTTCATTCTGCTGAACCATAATAGCTGAAAGTGTGTGTTCTGAAGCATAGCTATAGACTACAAAACCCTTAGTGTAATCGGGACAAACAAAAATTGGAGCATGAGCAATAGCTTTCTTGATGTCCTCGAACACTTCCTTACCTTCCGCGGTCCAACGGAAAGCGGCCTTACCCTTCATCATATTAACAATGTGACGGGTTTTTTCTGCAAACTCAGGAATGAACCTTCGCAGAAAATTCACCTTTCCGAAGAAAGAATGAACAGCAGTCTTACTTGCTGGCAGAGTGAGGCTTTGAATAGATCTAACCCTCTCCGGGTCAATCTTAGTACCTTCCCGAGATACAATGTGCCCAAGAAGCTTACCCTCCATCACCCCAAAAACTGACTTCTTGGGATTGAGGGAAATACCATTTTGCCGACAGCGTTCCAGCACTTGTCGCAAATGATGCGCATGATCATGACGGTTTTTGGAGAAAACAGTCAGATCATCGAGATATACCACAATAAACTTACCCATTTCATCTCTGAAGGCGAGATCCATCACTCTCTGAAACGTTGCGCCAGCATTGATCAGACCGAAAGGCATTCTGCGATATGCAAATGTGCCCCGTGGTGTGGTGAAGGCAGTTTTGAACTGATCAGCTTCGTTTACCTCTACTTGGTTATACCCTGAAAAACCATCTAACATAGATAGCATTTTTGAACCTGTCACTGTTTGCAATACTTGGTCCATGATGGGCAAAGGGTAATTATCTTTCAAGGAAGACTGGTTGAGGTTTCCGAAGTCAACACAGATACGGATTTCTCCGTTCTTCTTCCTTACAGGTACTATGTTTGAAACCCATGTGGAATGATGAATTGGAAAAATAATCCTTGCATTCAGCATCTTCTAAATTTCAGAAAGAATCGTACCTGATATCTTTGGATTGTATTGCCTCTGCTTCTGTTTGTAAGGCAACGATCCAGCTTTGAGGAGAATTTCGTGTCGAACCTCCTTAGGCCTGAAAGACTTCAGATCATCATAGGAGTAAGCCAAAACATCAATGTAATGGCGGAGGAGGGTAATGAATTTGAATCTTTCATCAGCAGTACAACATTTTCCGATGTTGACCATCTTAGGATCTGTTTCTGTACCCAAATTGACCTGCTCAAATTCCATGGAAGAACTCAAATCCTGCTGTTGTTGCCGCTGCTTGATATGCCTGTCATGTTTATCAAAGAGTCTCTCAAGGGAAACCAAACCTTTTGGGATTTTATTTCCTTTCAACTGTAGAAATTCTTCACCAGTCTGTGAATCTACCTCAGAAACATATTCACGAGGTGGTGATTCGCTTCCTTCAAAGTAAAGCTCGTCAAAACTATCCATCTTTTCTAGGAAAGCAATGATCTGATTATCACCATTGAACCCCTGCCAATGGTCAGCGTTATCAGGTACACTTGGTCTGAAGACCAGCTCAATAGTGTACTTGCTTCCTTTGAAATCCTTGTGAGGCACCATGAGAGTGGCGGAAACAGCCAATGAATCTGCACGGTCATTGAACTCTCTTGGTACAGCTAAAATATTGAAAGCATCAAAATCTTCAATGCAATCCCATACGCGATTGCGATAGTGTCTCAATCTTTCATTTTTTGTTTGGTACGAATTTCTTACTTGACAAACTACCAATTCGGCGTCCCCTTGAGCATGCAGGATCTTAACACCTCTGGCACACGCCGCTTCCAATCCGAGCAACAAAGACTCGTATTCGGCGGTGTTATTGGTATTGTCAAACTGTAGCTTATATGAAAAAGGTAAAATATCACCTTGTGGTGATATCAAGACCACTTCGGCTCCAGAACCGGTAGAAGAACAGCTGCCATCAAATTCTAAAATCCAGACTCCATCAGAATTTGATTTCTTAGACTTCCTCTGGTCAGAAGATTCCTCTTCATCGGTGAGGGAAGAATCTGGAATTGCTATACCCTTACCTGAACTTTCGTCTGAAAACTCTTTTGAGTCTCCATCTGACATATCAGAGCTATCACCTGACGTAGCCTCATCTGATGAATCGGAACAATCTTCAATAGATAGAAAATAGTTACCCATTCCCAAGGACTCAAACAAAATTTGAGCTTTGGGGTTTGATGTTTGAGTAACAATATATTTCGCCTCCTTCTCAGGAAGCAGTTTCTGCATGACACCTTTAATAGGTATCCTAGCTTCAGACAAATCCATGTTCAACTCTCCACCCACATCCTTGCAAAAATTACGTCCAAGGAGGATGCCGTATGAAGCTGGAACATCAGCTACCAAGACTGTCATCTTAATTCTCTTATCCGAAAAAGCTGCAAATGCAAATTGGGCATCCTTGATTTGACCCAAAAGTGGAACTTGCTTATTCTCCATAGAGAAACACCTCCCAAAAGTTTTGGTTAAGGTGAGGCCAAGGGCATCTGCCACCTTAGCAGGCATAACATTGTCTGAGGCTCCAGAAACTATTACGCAATTGCTCAACTTGTGACCATTCACTAGTAGGGAAACATAGAAAGGTTTAATTTTTCCTGAAACCACAGGAGGAGAAGTAACAAGATTGTTTTGGGTAGGTTTACTTTTGGAGGAGTCATGAGTAGCTTTAGGAAACTCTTGTCCTACAGGGACGACCTTGTTTTTGACATATTTGGCTAATCTATCAAATTGTTCAGGATTAGCCTGTAAATATTCAACTTCAGACATTTGTATCTTAGTTCTCCTAGCATGGTCTATTATATCGAACTGCTGAAAAGAATTAGATACAGAGGAAGAAAAACCATCATTTTGATTTTTAGTAGTGACAGCACTAGTCTGAGGAGTAGAAGTGGAAGGTACAAATTCATTAGAGGCACTTACTTGTTTATTGACCACCGGGTCTTTTGACTGGAAAGGTAGCGGAGTCCCCCGTTTAGCGATCGAAATCGCCGGTTGAGATTCTTCCCTGACTTTCCCTTTATCAGCTTGAAGAGGCTGACTGATTTTGAGACCTAGTGAAAATAGCATATGCTCCTTCACTCACTTCTCCTTTTTCAGCTTCGTCCTGGTAGTTCAGAAAGCTGATGGTAGAGTCGCCAGCTATCTCTTCTTCTCCTTCTGTGAAGAGATTAGCACCATTTTCATATTCCAACTCAGGTTGGAAAGAAAGTTCATTTTCCCCTTCATAGTATCCAATGGCAGAGTTGACCGGCGCTGCTTCAATAGCAAGCTTCCCCTGTGTAGGAGGAAGATGGTTTTGTTGTCCTTGATTCCTACCAGCATTGCCTTGATACGAATTATTTGGAAATGTCCTCCTTGGTATATCTCGGTAAGAAGGAGGTGCAGATATACCTTGGGACATTTGTCTTTTGAGAGCTAGCAATTCATTTGCTAGCTTTTGCACCATGGGATCTGTGGTGCTTGTGGAAGCGTTCTCAGTAGAAGAGGAACTTTTATTTCTATTAGTGTCCCTTCTTATCTTACCCGCAAGGATAAGATCATCTTCTACCTCAGTTGCCAGAATCTGAGCCGCAGCAAGATCAGTAGGAGCAGCTCGCCTCAATAAGAAACTCACCTCCGGAAGCTGTGTATTGATAAAGAAACATTTGAGGTTTTCAGCCGTGGGCTCAGTAGTGGTGGGAATCATGTTTCTCAATTTGTTGAACTTAGCGATGAAATCTCGCATTGGTTCATGAGGTTCCTTTTTCATCTGTGTCAGCTGTGCCAACAATGCATGAGCATCTTCCGCAGGTTTGAACCTGGCTTCGAACTTGGTTTTGAGAGTAGCCCAGTTTGTTATGGTCTAGGCTTGGAGGTGATAGAACCAATCTGCGGCAGCGCCTTGTAGTGTTTCTACAAAGAGTCGCACAGCCACGTCTTCGTGCTCGACACCTATCACACCACAGGCTATACAGAAAGCCGCAATATGCTCATCAGGATGAACTTTTCCGTCACCATAGAATTTGGGGAAATTCTTTCTTGAACTACGAGGTAGTTCAAGTAATGGTGGGGTCAAATTTAGAGGACCAAAGGTATTACCCCAAGGACCTTGGGCTGCCATGACACGCTGATTGAAAGGTGGTATAACAAATCTTGGTGGCGTATGAACAACCAAAACTCTGTTAGCACTGGAAATAGAAACTTCACCTGGTATTGGGGACCTGGTGTTTGTAGGGGGAAAACTCCTGGTGTGTTGAAGATGAGGCCGTGGAGTTAAGAATCCAAAATTATTCTGCTGCATCAACTCAAATGCAGGATCAACAATACCCTGATCCCTCTTACTTCTGGTGTACCGGGAATCTGCCAGACTGTATTATACTAAACACAATATTGCAAGAAAATAGAAAAGAACTGAAAATGCTTCAACTCGAAGCGTGTGGCTTCAAGTTGCGCATTCTTCCCCAGCAGAGTTGCCAAAAAACTATTGGGTGAATATTTTGTCGTTAACTCGCTAACGGCAAAATGGGTATATCAGCCACAGCTATGATGAGACAAAGTCTCTCCTCTCAGCAAGGGGAGGTTCCCTCTAATTACTTAACTTTTGTAAATCAAACACTTATCAAATTTATATACACTAAAAACTATGTTTGTGGTGGTTCCATCTCATCTCATTCTCTTTTTTCAGAATAGATGTTTATATTTCAAACTCTTGATATAAGACTCGTAGATTATCACAATATCACAGAAACACAAAGTTTTCTGTTACCTCACTCACTACTTGTAACCAGAACTATTTGAAGTAGAATGCAGCCCAAAGTCTTCACTCATCCTCAAGATGATAAAAGTAAATCAAATAGAACAACTTGCAGCACAAAGTCTCCAAACTATTGTATTTTCACAAACATGAACATATAACCCACAACTGATTTGATAACACAAGGTTTACCAGAATCAAATTAAGAGCGCTCTTCAATCACTTGTAATAAACTCCACACTTCAATTATTATCAAAATAAGACTATGATAGCAAGACGTAAGAACAAAACTATCACAACACAAATAATTCCAAGACAAAGATTGGAATTGAACTTGCTTTCTTGTATTGATAAATATTTGAATATTGATTTTCACAAAAAGCACAAAGTCTTGATTTGATTCTCAATTCGCCAGAGTTTTCTTGCAATAGACAAAAGATAGTATTTACAAAAGAGGTCCCCTTTATTTATAGGGAAAGACCTTGAGAAAATCTAGGAAATCTATAACTAATTTGACTTATTCAACAAGAGAGTCCTATTTGACTTATGACTTCTCTTGTCTTACATGTAATTACATTTTGGAAAATTACATGTGCAGATGTCCAAAACAAAATTCCATTTACATAAAAACTAAGAAAAATAAGCTAAGGCATTAGCTTCCTCCATCCTTGTTCCTTAAGAAGTTCTGATACATGGTTTGAACAACTGACATCTCACATGCATCTGGTTTTGCTGTGTTTTCAGAGATGGTGCGAGCTCGGAGGATTGAATCTTTCACTGCCTTTATTGCCTTTTCATGCTTTTCTAAATTATCCTTCAGGTTCTCCAGAGTCGTATGTTGATCATACAAGTTGTCCATTGAGAGCATAGAGGGAGCTTCCTCTTCAAATTTCTTTTGTACCATTTCTTCAAAAGAATTTATCATTTCCTGCGCCGTGAGGAAACTATGATCTTCCCTTGTCAAGGTGCAAGGAAGTTCTTCCAGCCAATGTAGGAGTGTGACATCACTATCTTCGCTGGCTTCTCGAGCTTGACACAGATCTTCAAGTAGACTCTTTATTATGAAAATACGATGAGCTAGAGTCTCTTTGGTTTTGAGATATGATTCCCTGTTGGTGACGACCCCAATGGTGATCAAATTCTTTATCTTGATCTTCTTCATATCTGTCCACTCTTCTAGACTCTCCTCTTGATATTGCAGCTCCTGCAAAAGTAGATCTACCAGATTATCCAGCTCAGCTTCGGCCTTGTCCATTTTCTCCTTTCTTTCCACAGCGGTTTTCAAAAGAACTCGTCCTTGGGCCAACAACCGTTCCACTACATCCCCCACTATTCTGCCTCTAGCTTGGGCTTTTTCAACCTTCTGTATCAGAGGATCTTCCACTGTCTCTGCCATTGGTTCCACTATCTCTAATGACTTCACTATTTTCTGAAGGACAGCAGCCAGTTGTTCTGCTTTTGCTTTGTATTGCTCTTTTTCCCTTTTGGCTTCATCATACTTTTCCAGTAGAGTAGTGGCCGTGGTTTGAAAATCTACTTTGACTCCTTCATGAGTCACTTTACCAAGTTCAACCCTTGAAATGACGTAACTGCTTACATCAAAAGTATCAACTGTGGCATCTTCAGGAGGTTTGGCAATTTCAGCATATCTGATTCCTTTTTCAGTGACTAGCCTAGAAATAGTCTTAGGCTTCTTCTTTTGATTCTTACCTTTCACGGGTAACAGCTTCTCAATGTCAATCTCATCAGGTGAGATAGCTTGTTTCTTCCTCTTTGGAGTGTAGGCAGATAGCCACGGAGGAAGTATTGATGCATCGACAGCTGGAGGGGGATCCACTACTTGCTTGGTTGGCTCCGTGCTTATACCCGTGATGGTGACAATTGGACTTGTGTTGGTGAACACGACACCTGTATCAATCACCTTTTTTGAAGCATCAAGAAGATTCTCCAAAACAGTCTGTTCTTCGATATCAAAAGAAGGGGAAGATAAACTCGGAATGGAACCAGAAGAATAAAAAACAGTCCCAATACTAGCCATCATGGATTGAGGAGTATTGTTAGAAGAAACAACAAGAATGGGAGAAAGAGGAACATTAGAAATCACTGGAAAACTATCAGAAAATGAAACATGAGGAGGGGGTGTAAGAACTTGTGTATCAGAAGGAAGGTCTTTCACAGGAGTCTGCGGAGAACTATCAAGTTGCTCTACCCTTGTACCTTCATCTTCACTTTGTTCAGCTTCATTAGATACCTTATCTTTAGACTTTTGAACATTTTGTTCTTCAGCCTCGACATCCTCAATTTCCATATGGTCATCATTGATGTCTTCCACATCTGACTTAGTGGCATCCGAAACCTCTGTGGTTTCCTTCTTCTTTCCTCCCTTGGATACGAATTTAATCTTTGGTTTGTGTACCTTGGAGGAAGAAGGGGTATCACTCTTATTCTTGGTTCGGTTCTCAACCTTTTTACCTGTTTTCTCCTGTGTCCCTTCTTCAGATCCTGTAAGGAACTCTTTCAACTTGATCCCTTTACCTTCCAACCACAAGTTAGTGTTTGCTAATATAGGTTGGAATCTTTTCCTGATGGATGTCTCCTCCTTGACTGACCATTTCACCTCTGGGAGAGGTGAAGCTTCCACATTCTTTGCCTCGTATTCATGATCTAGGACATCTCCATCATCCTCCATTCCTTCTGGAATATCAGCCAGTCCCAGTTCTTCAATTTGACTCAGATGAAGCCTACAAAAATCCAGATTTCTGATCTCATTTTGGGTCCTGAGATCTGCCCATATGTCTTCCACCATCGGCTCATGGAAATTCGACTTCCTCTTGATCTTGTCTTGGACTCTTCTGAAGTCGAAATGATTTCTCTTCTTGTAGGTCTTCATCGTGACTAACTGCAACTCGGAGTCGATTATCTTAGCTTTGTTGGCGGACTGAATTGAATACCTCCCAATTTTGATAGGAGACTTTATTCCTGACTTTTTGAGCTCCATCTGTTTATTATGAACCACAATCAGTTGCCTGCAAAGCTCCATAAGAACAATGCGATCACTGGGATATCGTGGCAGCATGTAAGGGTAACCAAGATAGTATCCCACCCGAAGATAAGTGAAGGTGGGGAATTGTAGGAACAAACAACCAAAAGAATTGACAACTTGCCATGCTTCATCTGAAACTCTTCTCTGAACAAGTGTACCATCCCACAAGCACATGAAAACTGAGAAGAATGCATCATTGACTCTTCTGAAATGGTGAATTGACCCCTTCAGAGTGATTTGGGGGTAGTATTCATATACCGGGACCAATCTCCTGTCCCCTACCTGGGTCAAACCTGGAAAGTTCCTCATACTTGCGGCAGCGTAGACAAGGTAAGAGGTCATGTAAAATTTGAAAGTAGTGTTGACCCTTACCAGTTGCTCGTGCAAAGCATTACTGATCTGCTCACCCCAGAATATCTTCTGATTTCCCCGTAGAATCACCTTGATGTAAGTGTACATCCATTCTTGAAATTTGGAGGTAGAAGGGAGTCCTCTGATGCGACTCAACAAAGTAATCAGATCACACACTTCCTCCACAAAATCACTCCTGTGAAGGTCTTTTGGCCATCTGGTTAAAGTTGCCCTAGGAATCTTTAACCATTTGCTATTTATGTGTCTTCTAGCAGATTCCAAATCATTGTCATAATCTTGCTGACCTTGAGCAAAATCAATTTGCCCAACATTTTCAAGTGGTGGACACATGAAGATTTTGTCCATGAACTCTGCATCCAATCTCATGACGACATTCCCCTGTGAATCTGTCACGGCTCTAGTGTCCCTATTGTAGTGGTTAGCTACTTGTAAGACAAATTCTGGATTATGAGCACTGACAGGAAAGGATGCTACCAAATGGATATTACTGTCAACAATTTTTTGCATATGCCGGGAGGGGTTTGCTTGTTTAGTTCTATCTATGAATTCAACCATATCCACGTGTCCGATCTCAGTGTCTCTGATTTCATCGACATTTGACTGAACTGCCGTTACCGGAAAGACACCCTGATATTTGTACTTCATAGCTCTGGACTTCGAAGGAGATGATTCTGACATGAGCCCTGAGAAAACTGTGAATTCGAACACCACCACGAATGCTGACAAAGAACTTCAAAAAGCCATGATCTCGCAGTTAGGGGAAAATTGGATAAACTGGGTCAACTGCATTTTGACGATCATGGATGGGAAAGCATGCGTTAAAAGGGCTTGAGTACGCAAATCGAGGCGAGGGTGAAAGCGGGCTTTCGGTTTTGAAAAATGAATTTTCCAGTGTTAAGGCAAAATCAAGGAAATGTGTTAGGGTGGGTGGATTGACCGCTCTTGCAAGTTGGAAAAATTCATAGGTGTAAAAGCGGTGAAAACAGCCGCTTATGCATGTACTTGGCGATTTGTTTAAGATGCACAGGCGGTCAAAATGACCGCTCTTGCATGTTGGAAGAGATTTTGTTTCAGTTGTTTGGTCGGCGATAAACGCTGACACTGCAAAGGTATTTCAGGGCCTTTGGTGTAAGGGTGTTTGAGCGGGGTTTTTTACCGCTTGTACAGACAAAAAGAATGAAAGGTTATGTATGGGCGGCAAATAATGCCGACGTTGCATATCGGACAACATTTGAAGGTTGTTTATCGCTTTCGATGTTCTGTCAGCGAATTTCACCGACAATGCATTTGATAAAATCTGCAGTTTTAAGTGCAAAGCTGGGAAAATCGCCGACTAGACACGGCAAGGGTCACATGATCTCCAAGTAGGCTCGGCGAAATCCACCGATATTACAACAATGGGATGTGTGCGAGGGTTTGGGGAAATCTAAGGCAATAGAATCCCTAGGGTTTTCGGGGTAAAACCTAGGGCATTCTGAAAACAAAACATAGCAATGACAAAATGAAACAAACAAAAAAACGTAACGAAAATAAAAAACGAAAAACCTAAATGACATACACCTTAATTCGTGAAGGAAGAAAATGGAAAATGAGAGGAATACTTACCCGTCCAGAATGGAAAACCTATGTTCAAGCTTCAACGCGAGATCCATCGCCGATCGGGGGCATTCGATCAAGCGAGAGTTGAGGACGTTGGTAACTCGCTCGGAAGGTTTTGGTATAGGGAATGATGAGCAAAAATGGGAGTCATAACGCTTTTAAAAGGTTAAAATCAAAGTTTAAACGCCTGGCACGAGTGGCCATTAATGGCACTCGACATCGAAATCCTAAAGATCCCGTTCGGGCGGGGATTTCGGCCGCTACGACATTTAAATCGACCAATATGCAAAGTCAGTGAAAATGGCTGACATTACATGTTGGTGAAACTCCGATGAAAGACATGTGCGATGGCGGTGAATTTAAGCGCTCTCGCACATTTGAACTTAGAACGATGTAATAGTGGCAAAATTTGCCATCATTACATTAAAACAAAACAAGCTTAAAAATATGTAGGAGCGGCAAATTTTGCCGCTCTTGCATATCAAGAGTCAAAAATTTACAAACTTAAAAACGACTAAAATTAACATCTTAACCAATTTACGACTTGAATTTTCTTGCAAATATCGAGAAATTAGTTCAAGGAAACGTCGCAAACGAGTTTCAAAATGTCAACTGACCTCGCACGAGAACGAGAAAATCTTTTCTCGATTTGCGATCTTAGAGTGTAGATTCACGAAACAGACAAGTTTTCGTGGGGTTGTCTACTAAAACGAGCGTAGCTGATTTTGAGAACAACACAATTTTAATGAATTTATGTATTTTGTATTTAATAATTGCAACCAGGGAAATCGTAACTATTTTTTTATGGGGGATTTGATCTGGATTTGTTGGAGATCCAAAGGACATCTGGTGAGAAGTGGTGCAGGAGCACCCAATCTACAAGAGCCTCCATGAGGCATTAGATGTCTTAGAGTTTGTTGTTGTGTTTTCAAGGAAGTCCTAAATGGACATTAAATGTAATAAGGTCTGAATTGACCGTGCTTGCTATTTTTAGATAGTTTGTTAGATAGCTGTTAAGTTGGTTAGGCAGTTACAACTCCCAGCCACTGGGAATCATTTTCTGTACTACCCCGTGAGGGGATAAATATGTAAGATCTGATCGATCTCAAAATAGTGTGATTGATAGGAGAACAATAATAGATCAGAAAGATTGTAATTCCATTCTATGAAGGAATAAAAGTAGTTTGTGTTCTCGTGCAACCGTAGTAGATATCGTTCGGGGTCATTCCACTGGTGGATTTCTTTGAAATCAGTGGAATGACCTCCATGTTGTTAGATTTCTTTTTGTTCAGTAGGGTTTTGTGATTATTGTGTGTGTGTTGTTCGGTTAAAATGGTTGTAGGGAGGAATCGTGCATTTTATGCGTATGGTGAGTATCTGTCATTTGTATGTCAAATATATTTTATGTATATCCTGCATTTGTATGTGAGACCGGCTGTAGAAAGTCAAAGTAATGTATGTCGACGGCATCGGAGTGATAAGAGCTATCGGGTGGTTGATGTTGTGTGAAGCTGACAATAGAAGTCTCACCGATTGTGTTGTATCAGGGTAACAATTGGTTAGTCCCACCAATGATTAAGCAATGTGTGTGTGGAGAAGGGATATCAGTGTAAGGAGGTGTATCGGTGAAGGAGAATAAAGTTGTGCCGATTGACGGAGTCATGCTGATAGTAGGTGCATCGGTGTAAATATTATCATCGAAGGATGGGAGGAAAGTTTGGCTAAAGCTTGGCCAAAGAAGTGAGTTTGGCCGATGGTGGAGCCCAGCATTGGTAGTATCAGGGAGACAAAAGAGATCGGCAGAGGAAATAAAGGTGATGCCGACGGGAGGATGTGTTGCCGATGGTAAAGTGAATGCATATTTCGGTGAGACATTGGGGATATCTTGCCAATATAAACCGTAATACCTATTTTTGTGGGTTTTAATGGGTTTTCACCCTATTTGTAAGCTTCTACTATGTGGCTCTACATCAAATTGGTATCAGAGCTCAGCAAAAGGTCTGGGTTGTTTGTGTGTTGATTTTTTCACTGAGAAAGTAGGTAAAGAACTGAAGGAAAGATTGTGTTGGTGACCATTATTTTGTTTGCTAAGTTGTTTGGTTGCAGGTGCTTGGTCCATCTAGCTGTAGAAGGATGTTTTCTGAGGTTGTGTGTGTGGGCAGACAAGATGAGGTCTATCATGACCATTCTCCAATAGAGATTAGGCTAGATAAGGGTGCAGAGAGAAACCACTGAGGAGAGAGTGGTAGGTGCATCACCAGAATCTGCTGTTGGGTGAGATGAATGGTTTGGTGTTGTGAAGTAGTGAGAGAGATGGATACCTGACTGAAGAAGCACTTGATGTTGCAGCCTAAAGAGTACTCCACTGATGGGAGTAGAGGGAGCCTGAAGAAGCTCTAAAGTTGATAGTTTGATTTGTTGGTTGGTCACCATCCCTATTAGTCTGAAGATTAGAAGATTGAAGCTGAGAAGATTGAAGATAAAGTCAGTCAAACTCCATTGATAGGAGTCACAGTTGGAGGGTAAAGAGGAACCAGGGAAGTCATCAAGTCAGGGTTGAAGACATGCTGAAGTTGTTTGTAGCAGACCTCATAACTCTTGGGACAAGAGTTTTTTCAACTTGGGGAGTATGGTGCAGGAGCACCCAATCTACAGGATCCTCCATGAGGCATTAGATGTCTTAGAGTTTGTTGTTGTGTTTTTAAGGAAGTCCTAAATGGACATTAAATGTAATAAGGTTTGAATTGACCGTGCTTGCTATTTTTAGATAGTTTGTTAGACAGCTGTTAAGTTGGTTAGGCAGTTACAACTCCCATCCGCTGGGAGTCATTTTTTGTACTACCCCGTGAGGGGATAAATATGTAAGATCTGATCAATCTCAAAATAGTGTGATTGGCAGGAGAACAGTAATAGATCAGAAAGATTGTAATTCCATTCTATGAAATCATTCTGGTGCAACTGCAGTGGATATCATTCGGGGTCATTCCACTGGTGGATTTCTTTGAAATCAGTGGAATGACCTCCGTGTTGTTAGATTTCTTTTTGTTCAGTAGGGTTTTGTGATTTCTCTGTGTGTGTTGTTCAGTTAAAATGGTTGCAGGGAGGAATCGTGCATTTTATGCATATGGTGAGTATCTATCATTTGTATGTCAAAGATATTTTATGTATATCCTGCATTTGTATGTGAGACCGGCTGTAGAAAGTCAAAGTAATGTATGTCGACGGCATCAGAGTGATAAGAGCTGTCGGGTGGTTGATGTTGTGTGAAGCCGACAATAGAAGTCTCACTGATCGTGTTGTATCGGGGTAACAATTGGTTAGTCCCACTGATGGTTAAGCAATGTGTGTGTGGAGAAGGGTTATCGGTGTAAGGAGGTGTATCAGCGAAGGAGAATAAAGTTGTGCCGATTGACGGAGTCACATCGATAGTAGGTGCATCGGTGTAAATATTATCATCGGAGGATGGGAGGAAAGTTTGGCCGAAGAAGCGAGTCTGGCCGACGGTGGAGCCCAGCATTGGTAGTATCGGGGAGATAAAAGAGATCGGTAGAGGAAATAAAGGTGATGCCGATGGGAGGATGTGTTACCGATGGTAAAATGAATGCATATTTCGGTGAGACATTGGAGATATCTTGCCAATATGAACCGTAATAGCTATTTTTGTGGGTTTTAATGGGTTTTCACCCTATTTGTAAGCTTCTACTATGTGGCTCTGCATCAAGAAGGTCACCTGTAATGTTGTAGGAGTGTTAGAGTCTTTTCATGATCTCGCTGAGAGATATGAGTCTGATTATGCTTGTCTTCTTTATTGTGAAGGTAGTGATATTTATTGTTAGCCAAAGGTTATGTTCATAGATCATTGCGACCTTTGAAGTGGAGTAATTAACAATTAACTATCCTTACTTTAATTTGGACCATTCCTCCCCCCTTAAGAGGCAATGGGCCCCATTACATCAATCTTCTGTAACAAGTGTTGTTCAATGTGCTCCTTGGGAAACCACTTGCCTTGACGAGGTAAGTGGCCTTCTTGAACCAGAGTATAGAGAGGAATTGATTGTTGTTTTAGTGTCTTCACAAGAACATGGATAATCTTGTCATTGGTAAATGGAATAGTAGTCTTAGGATTCAAGTCAAAAGTCTAAATATGCTTGACGGGGTTGTGTGGCCCAGATTGAAGAGGATGAAGTTTCCTATTAGGTCTTGAAAAATTTATCGATGTCTGATCCATCAACTTTTGTTGGATGGTGGTGGTGACTAGTTTGGTAGGAGTGTTGGCTATGACTGACCTTGCCTCCGTAGGTTTAATTATTACCATTGATACAAGATCTCTAGTTGGATCAATCAAAAGTGTGCCTTGTTTTGTATTAAATAGATATGCATATTCAGGAAAATATTCTTCCTTAATGTATTCCACAAAATCTCCCCATGTGGGGCTTTCATCCAAATCGGGAGTTCTCTGGGTGCCCACTTATTCTCCCATGATTGTTTCATATGGCGTTCATCTTTTAGGAGGGTGAAGGTTACCTTCTCACCATCAGAGAATTTATTCACAGAAAAGTATTTTTCTATTTAAATTGATAATCAATCATCTATAATGTCTACATCAATTTTTCCTTCAAAGTTTGGGATATCAAAATTCACTTGTACTTTGAAAGGAGTGTGACCTCTGAATAGAATTTCTATTTTGTTTGGTTGTTGATTTCCTCTAGTTTGTTGGAGCAACTGTGAAAATTTGCTTATCATTTCCTCATGTTATTTTCTTAAAGCGTCTTTGACCATCACTTTTAGGGTATCAAATGAATCTCCATGTTCTTCTACCATTTTTGGTTGTGTGTGTCTTGAAGGAAGATAGTCTGAAGGATTTCATGTTTCTAAACCCAATTTTTGATAGCCAAACCTCATACGATGTGACATACAAGGGTGAAAGAGGATCTAGTATCAATTAATTTTGCATATGTTTCCCTACTATGCTGAGAAAGGCAAAAGCAATTTGTGTTACTCTTGCTACTTTATCGTTGCTTATTAAGCTTTAGTTAAAAGAATCGATGATAACTCACGAGTAATCGACACTTGGCAGGTTCAATGATCCTATCTGAATCAAATTGCTGATTTGTTTCTTGTACTTTGCTATACAACCATAGTTTGTGAATGACACAACACGAAAATATTCTTATACTCTATTCTAGAACTGTTTTCACTTTGAAAGCCCTGTAATTATGTAACTTAAACCTAGAAAAAAGCATTCAACACATACACGTTGGAAAACTAGCTTTTACTTCTGACACTAGAAAAATCCCTTCTAGGGTTCGTTGTCTTCTGCAGATGATGGAAACTTTTCCTTCTTTTACAATCTGAGTTCTGTATGTAGTTTGGCAAGTAATGACAACAGTGATAATCAGGAGAAATTCAACTATGACAAGGTGGGGCTGTTTCACTTTGTTTTTTTATTTTTTTATTGGGCTTTTGTTGTACCTACTTCTGGAGAACTTCTACAGCAGAGAGCACTGATAGATTTCTTGCAGAGGAAGCATGATTTGTAAAAAAATGATGCAGCCAAGTGGAAAATTGCAGAGATGGTTTATCGATTTGCTGGAGATCTAGAGGACAACATATGTTGTAGGAGTGTTGGAGTCTTCTGACAATCTCCCTGAGAAGATCTAGAGGACAACATATGTTGTAGGAGTGTTGGAGTCTTCTGACAATCTCCCTGAGAGATAAGTCTGATTTTGCCTGTCTTCTTTATTGTGAAGGTAGTGATATTAATTGTTATCTAAAGGTTACGTTCAAAGGTCATTACGACCTATGAAGTGGAGTAATTAACAATTAACTATCTTTAGTTTAATTTGGATAAGGTTTTATATCATCCACAAGAATAGGAGCACCAGGCCTTCGAGGAGTATCCATTTCGCCAAGCCTCATCCCTTATGGTGTGAGGGCAAGACTTATCCCATTCAAAACCATTCAACTTCATCAACAAACCAAAGAACTATTTTATTATTGTCTAAAATTTGAAAAAAATTTAAAAGCAATTTTGTTATGACCTAAAATCTAGAATTTTAATTTAGTCTAAAACTTAGGAAAAAAAAATAAAAAATTATATGTACTACTTATTTATGGGCTTTTTCAATTTTGCTTTTCCAAATCACAACTTTTTCTATTTTTAATTTGATTCAACTTATTTTTTAATTTCTTTTTAATTTTTTTCTATTTATATACGTTATTTCCATAATTTTTTACTATGTCGGTTATAAATTATTAGTTGTATTATAATAAATAGATCTTAATTGAATAGAGCTCAAAAATTAATATTATGAAAGCATGTGAAGAGTTTAGAGTATTGAATTTGATTTAGTTAAATATAGTAAAAGTTCGTAAAACGATAAGTACTCAATACTCGGTACATAAATTTTTAATAAAAGTTGTTATATGGATATCAATTTATCAAAATATTGACATGCTCACTTTCCTTTTCACACTATATGGTTATTGTATTGAAGTTCTTTATATTTTATTTAAATGAATATTGCTCTAATATTCATGTGATATGAAGGGGTGCAATCAAACTAATAGTGTCAAAGCCAAATTCCCAAGTCAAATTTTGACAGAAAATGATGGAGGGCTCCAAAAACAATTTGACACCGAATAATGCAAAATTTTGATATTGCCTGTAAACTTCTGGAAATAGCTCAAAATCACAATCTTTAATAATGCAAGGCCCCAAAATGTTTTGGTTGGTCCAAAGTTTCGATATTGCCTGTAAAGTTTTCCTTGAAATACAATCTGCAATTCTATTTAAACACAGGAGTTTGTTAGAGGCACTTCACAGAGAAACGATGGCTTCCAAAAGAGAATTTGACGGTATTGAGAGAATGAGAATCAATTGGGATAAGATTGTTAATGAAGAAAAAGAATGGGACGTTTCTGAAAAAAGTAAGCCGCATTACACGGACTGGCTGAAACTTGGAATTGGGCCATACACAGAGGATGGCTCGAAGAAAGTTATAGATGGCAAGGGCAAGCGCAAGCTCAAGGGCAAAGTGAAGAAAGATGATTGGCTCACACTTGGAATTGGCTCATCCATAGAAGATGGATCAACCAAGTCATATGGTGTGCATTTGGCCAAGGGTGCAAAGAAGAAAGGTGAGAGTTGAATGTGAGAAGATACTGGGGAGCTGAATATATGGCCAGAAATTTTCCCTTCTATGTTCAATGTGAGAAATTGTCTATTCATGCCATTAAATTTTTACCCATGCTCCTAGATTTCGTGGTGTTCTATTGTAGGCATTCTTTTTTCCTTAAGTGGAATTCCATTGCCCTTTGTGGCTCATTATATTCTGCTACCATCATAGATTTGTGTTGATGTTATTATTATGGTTAGATCTGTGAGTTTTTGATTAATTTAAGATTATTGATTTGATTATAATTTCTGAATTAAGATTTACCAATTAAAATTAGTTTCTCATTATGCATTTTGTATGAATGTAATTGTATATGTTCAATCTGTATGGTATAGATGGTTAAATGTGATGTACTTCTGCGATCTTATATTGGTATGATCTAGGTGTTGGATCAAATGTGTTTTTAGATTTTCATTAAATTATGAATGTTGCTTGGGGTGTTTTGGATATATTAATGCTTTTGTGCAAGTGTGTAGATTAAATTCCATGACTGTGGGGATGTGATTAATTGTCCTTAAGTGACAATTTTCAGAGGGTTGTTTAAGGGGTCAAAAAGAAATCTTCTTCTTTATGTTTTTAATAAAATAAAACCCATATAGTGATAGCCCATGGGTTGGACCTTTCTTTTTAAGTGTTTAAAATATGTTTTTAAAATGTTTAAAGTTTAGAGTTCTTTTTTATTATGATTAGAGGAGATTTTCAGTTTTGGAGGAAGGGTTTTGGAAGGAGACATAGTTGGAAAACAGAAAAATTGTACAACAAGGCTTCCCCTAAGTTGGTGAAAGAAAAGGATATTGAAAAGCTTGGTTAACAGTGTTTGTAGCTTTCTGCTTGTTAATTTGTTGGGTGTATGTTTTTCTTTTCTGTTTGTTTTTTTCTTTTACGAAGTATTGGTTGTAGATGTGGTTGAGAATTCCATCTTTGTGTGTTGATTTTATTTTCTTCAATAGGCTTTTGGGATGGGTTGTTTAGGGTGTTGATCCACCCAAGTTTGGGGTAGAGAGAGGTGTGGATTTAAGCTATATTTAGCCATTTTTGCTGAAAGGAGAGATTTTGGACAAACAGTGAAAATCTATATAGGATTATGGTGATATATATATATTTGGTTTTTATATAATCTACTTATAGGTGGACTGTCAAAATTTAAATGCTGCCTCTCTTGGGAAAATTTATTTGATTATGTGATGGCATAAGTGCCATGGTGATACTGGTGGATGAGATTGAAAATAATGGAGTAGTATTATGGTGAGGAGTATGTATTGTGGATGAGGATTGTTCTGGAGCTGAAAATCTATTTTATATTTTATTTTCCCAGAGTCCATACTCCCTCATAAGAACTTTTATGGAGAAATGCTCTTTCTATTCATTGATTTAAATTATTCTCCCTCTTTGTCATTTGTAAAAGTCATGTGCTACCTGTATAAACCATAAACTTCTATTTAGAAAAATAATCCTCCTATAGAATTTTGAGTACTTCCATTCATTAAGTACTTTTGGTCACGTGAAAAAAGTTCCAGCTCCTGCAATCTAAAAAAAATCATTTTCAACCAATTATGTTTATACATAATCTTTTTGTATATCTATAGGATAAATGCAATGGATCCCTCTACACATATTGACATATTTGCAGTAACTGTAAATTGAAAATACTTCCCTTTCTTTATGCACAACCTGTGTAAGTGTAAGTGTTGACATCTATATAAACATATAAAATTATACATACAATGTGTACATAAACACATATTTATACCTAAAAATTCAATTATTTTACAAATTAATAGAGGCCATTATATATTAGTTCATTTAAATATTTTGTTTATTTTTATAAAAAAATAATAATAGATTAAATTTTTTGTGTTGGTTCCTAGCCACAACTTCTCTTATTTTTTAAAAGAAAAGAAAAACTTTTGCTTGATTCTTTTATTAAATTAATCCCTATTATCTTTTCAATATATCTCTTATATATAGAATGCACAATCACTAAAATATATAAGAAAAAAATGCATGCATGTTATTTGAGACAAATCTACATCTAGAAATATTTAATTATGTGCCAAAAAAAATATACAGTTGCAACAAAAAAGTCAAGTAGAAAAAGTCAAGTAGAAAATTCCTCTTCCACTGTAGTCTTCCCCTGTCTTGTAAAATACCATCCTCTAAGAGAATCAAACTAAGACCCTCTAAAACTCCATTGACTGAGTAGTTAGAGATTTCTGGAATCCACATTTTCTACAATCTTTGAAACCTATAATCAAACCCTAGCTAAATCTTTATCTCCCTTCCTCTATAGCATCTGCATGCATGTCATCTTTTTGGTGAATCATTAGCTACAATAAAATTAAAGAAAAAATATACAAATACAAAAATATAAAAATAAATAAAAAGATTTGCAGCTAGACAATAAAATAATTAAGAAAATCTTTAGACCACTTTCATTCCAAACTTTCTCATTCTCCAACTCTGACCAAGAAGAAGAAAAATAAAGAAATTTGAGTCTATACAAAATCAATTTATATTTATCTCCCTTCTGCATGCATGTCATCATGTAGTTGCAATAAAATTAAATAAAAATATACAAGTATAAAAATATAAAATTAAATAAAAAGATTTGCAACAAGACAATGAAATAATTAAAAAAATCTGTAGACTACTTTCATTTCAAACTTTCTCATTCTCCAACTCTACATGGACATCAATAAGAAAAATAAAGAAGAAATTTGAGTCTGCAAAGAAAATCAATTTAAGAGAAAATGAAATGGTAAATGGGAAGAAAAGCATTTATGATGATTTTAATTATCTTAGAAAGTTTAAAAAAACAATAGTAAGTTGCTTTATTGACTCCTTAAATGTAGCCAACTTGGACTTTTACTTTTAGTGGAGTTAATGTGCTTCATAATTATTTTAAAATTTTAATTGTTTTTTTGTAGTATTCATAGTAGGATATGATTAAGATTTAGAAATAAATATTTCTTTAATCTTAATCTTCATTATTAGAATTTATTATTCCATTATTTTTTTTAATTTAAGGTTTTTATTTAATTTTAATGTAGATGAGGTTTTAATTTTATTTGTTATATTCTATTAAAGTAGGAGTAAAGGATTTAATTATTGTTTTAATAGATTTTGTTTATCATCTTAAAATGTCATAGAGGGATGGATTAAAATATATAATTTATTTATAATTAAATCTTTTAATTAAGAAAATTATTTTTTTTAATTTTAATTTTAATTTTCTTAAATGTTTAAACCTTAGGTGAGACAACCTTATCCCTCAAGAAAGAGTACTTATGGTCAACTTCTCTTGTTGGAAACCTTTAAACTTTTTTAGATAATTTAAAAATAATCTAGTTGGGAACTATAACTTAGTGATGATTATTAAGTACACAAAATTTGGCTCTTGAGTGTTATGCTCTAGTCGTTTATGATGCAACCCTTTTTGACACTTTCTTAGAATCAACCTAAAGGAAATCCATTCATGCAAAATTATCCCCTTTTGACATCGTATCTCGTGATGTCAACACTCAATGGATGCTCATCACTTAGTCTAGGGTGTTGCAATGAGATCTTGCCACTTGCCTTATTATCTTCTCTTTCACCATGTGCGGTGTGCCTTCATCTTTGCTTATGCAATAGTGTTGAGTGTGCATCGTCTTCCACTAAATGTGGTATTTACTACAGTTTAATGTGTAGAATATAAAAAAAAAAAAATTACTTTGTGTTTATGTCCATTTATACTTGTGTGTATGGGTGGGCATTATAGTCTGTGTTGCTCCATCAATAAAAATGTGTTATAAGAGTTTATGATTCAAAGTATTAATTTAGATAGTTTTTAATTATTCAAAAATACTTGAAAGTTATTTAAAAGAATGGTTGCAAGCCGGGTTTATGATAGAGTTTATCAACCTCTACAAAATATATTGCTTTATGTTTTGTTTATTCCCATAAACTATAAAGATATGTGATTTTCTTATTTTCTGTGTGCTCTCCAACCCTAACATTAGTATCAGAGTAGGTTAAAAAAGATGGAAGAAAGGTAAATAAATTTTATAATTGTTTGCATTTCTATTTAAAAGTGGTAGTTATTTCAAATTGAGGTGATGCTAATTTATGTTTCACTTTGTCCTATGATGACTTAGTAGTCTGCCAAGAATTTGTCAAAACTCGAGGAAAAGAATTAAAAAAAAAATCTAACACTCTTTGCAAGGGAGTTTTCTTTATACGATGTGACATTGTGCAAAAGCCTCACCACATTTAGAGTTATATTTTTTATTTTTTAAAATCCCAGCAATGAAGTAAGAAAAATGATCTCTGATAGAGGTCATTCATTCATACACAGTTTAAAAAGGAGAGGCTATTTTGTTGCAAGAGACCCATATCCAGTTTATATACTCTATTCTCTTTTTTGTTTTGTTTTTTAATTTTTCATTTTTTTGATAATGTATTTTTATATTAAAAATACAAAAAACAATACACAATTCATATAAAGTATAGGTCGAATGGAATTACACATTCAAAAGAATTTATGCTAAAATGTAATAACCACCTTGGTTACTACTCTTTCATTTCCTTACACATAAAGTACTAACTTAATCGACCAATCAACTTCTATCCACTATATAAGTGTTAGATTCATAATATTACCAACCATTCCCATGGTAGTAACTCTAGGCCACAATCTTACATACCTATACTAAATATGGTAAGCTCCCAATGTTAGGGTGATCCCTAGACCTTGACCTAAACCTCAAGGGTGCATTAATAATTGGCTTGCCTATGTATCCCTTTTTTAGGAATTAGAGGCTTTGTAGTTCGCACACCACTAGTAGAGAGACTTCATCCTCTTAGCTTAGATGGGATTTCTATCCTCTATTTTAAATCACAATCATTAATTGAGCTTATGTTTTCAATTCAATCCATATACAATAGTATGATAACAAATGCATTCTAGTCAAATGTTAGTTCAAAGCCAACATCAATGTATGAACACACACAAAACCACATAGTGATCAACTCATGCGTACATCACATTTACATAGGAATTGTTTCAAGCATAAATCACATATACACAATAAGACTAGCACACACTTGCATCACATATACACAATATGAATAGCTCAAACACACATCATGATGTAACCAAACTTCACAACATAAAGCTCAACAATATTTTTATTGCAAACAAATAACCAGAAAACTCATAATTATTTTCAAACTCCTGCTCATCCCATTCCATTCTACTACAACTAAACATAAATATCAAATTTATACAAAAATGAAAAATTACCATTTTTGGCCAATTTTCACAACTTTCTAAAATTGCCATTTTTTGTAACTTTGTATCCTTATCTGTATGACCATGAAAGTTTCCAAATATTTGAAACTTACTAAAAAATGACTAATTGTCAACTTTCTAATCTAATTGCAAGTAAATCTAGGAAAATATTTAGAAAAAACAACTAGGAAAATCTTGAAAAAAACATTAAAACCTCATTTTGAGGCCCTAGGTGATCGGATAAGGTCCCGAAAAAGTGTCAAAATTGGTGACCTACCAAATTTACTAGGCCTATACCGATGATGAAATCCATCAAGAATGAGAAGGTCATTGAACTAATAGGAGTAAAATTTGATAAAAGGACATTGACAGTGAATCATATAACTAATCTAGGTGTTAGATACACTACTATGGAGATAGAAAATAAAGTCTACCATATAAATAGAGAGGGTTCTACCATTGGTACTATAATCCACACTGCTTATTAGATGGTTAAAGAAGGCATTTAGACTTTGACCTCTATGAGGTCATGAGATAACAACTCTTGGAGAACTTAAGGAGAACAAAGGAGACTGAATATCACTTCAGGTACAGTACTTTGATCATTTTCCTTGAATTTTACTTCATGAATTAGCTACCTATTTTTAGAGGAAAGGTCTGACAATGAAATATACCTGTTGCAACACAAATTAAAAGTCATATAAGGAGTTCCAATGATCGTAATCACTATAAGACTATGTATTGGGGTTTCTTTAAAAACCTACAAACCAAGATGCAAGCAAGAGATAGGATCCTGACAAGTATTTTAAGAAGGTATGAAGGAAAAAATATCTTTCTGGTTGATAAGGACTTCACTTACAAGGAAACAATTGAACATAGAACTGTTTGGATTCCTAGACTGCAATATGAGGTTCAAATGAAGTTATTAAAGCCTATGCTGAGATTTTTCTCAGCAAACCCAAGGATACATTTGCTGAGAGGTTTGGAACTTATGATGAAATCATGAACAAGATGCACAAGAAAAGTGTAGATGAGCATCTAGAAAATAATATATGTGAATTGAATTAAAAAATGGGGTATTTCATCAGAATCAACCTCTGAAGCCCCTGTAGAGGAATCACAACATGGTCCTACTATTGTGCAAACTGCACAAGGACCAAGAAGGTCTAGTAGATCTACTTATGCTACTATAAATGTACCACATCCTTCCAGATCAACTCAGATTGTCTCAACTAGAAGAAGGGTTGCATCTAAAATTCTAACTCAGATGAAAGTAGGTGAAAAGAAGCAACCAAGGCAAAAATAACCTGCTAAAAGAAAGAATGTCAAGATTGAGGAGGTAGAGGAAAATGAAGAGGAAGAAGGAAAGGAAGGAACATCTCATCAAACGAAGAAATAAAAGAAGTCTGAGAATACTAATCCACCATTACTTGAATGTGTACTGCTTTCATTAGATGCAATTTTTAATGTTATTGTGCATTATGGTATCCTAAAGGATACAACAGACATATATTTGGATGTGCCACCTGAAGACAGAGCACCATTGAGAAATCCATTGTAATGTATATGGTCAAGTTTAATGCTACCTTGAATGATATTATTGAGTAGGTTCTAGAAAACCTAGCTAATGTTCTAAGAGAGAGGAGAGAAAAAGTTGTTAAAATGGACGATCACTGGAGGCAAAAAGCTCTTGATAAGGATGGGTCTTCCATGACTCAAGAATGGAAGGATAAAATGGCTCAGATGCAAGCTCAGGAGTGTTGGCAAGAGACACTGTGTGGCTTCATGAGTATTGTCATTGATGGAAACAAAGTCTTTCCCACACATTCGCAGCACATAGTATGTCTATACCGGAAGATAGATTGAAGAGTGTTTTGGTTCGGTGAGCAAGAACATAGCATGCAAAAAGGTCTGACAATCAAGTCTAGATCTCTTAGATGGTGTAACTTAGCAAGTTATGGAGTTTGTCAAGTCAAGAGGAGTATCATGACTACTACATTCCAGAGATTGAGCCTTCGGTTATGAATGATTAAAAAGATATAAACATCTAAATGTTGGGTTCTTGACAGACAGAGTAGACTGAGGAAGAACTGACTGGCAAAGCATCAGACCTTAATCTGGATGAGAAATTAATGGTGATCAAGCTATTTGAGGGATCATATATGGTTGGCCAACTTGATTGATGACTTCTATGCCTATGTCTTTGATATGCATCACATATTAAGCATGGATTTAGCCGACAGATCAATATTTTGTAAATATCTTGAGTATTCTAGTTGTCGACTAGAAAGATGTTGAAATCCTTGGTGTGGATATATATACCAGATAAATTTTAGTATAAAGGTGTGTGTGTGGTATGATAATGTGCAAGGAAAGGTAGAGATAAGTGTGGAAGCAGTAATACAAGTCCAGTATGTGACAAAACAACAATACTAAAGCAGAGGAAGAATGAAGTGCATTAGATCAGTATATTGAGCCTAACCAGAACTAAACCTCAGCATATGTGGATGCCTCTCATCAGTTCAAAAACTTGGTTACCTTCTATAAACCTTGTAGATAGTGAGTCTCTTGTAGGCAGTGTGCCTCTTGTGAGTAGTGTACTCGGGCAGTGAGCCCTAATTGGCAAGTGCCATTTTTGTACTTCTCATTCTTTTAACAGAGAATGCAATCTTGGGTTAGTCACCCTATGATTTTTCCCTTTACAGGGTTTTCCACATTAAATCCTTGTGTTATTTGTGTTGATTTCATTTCTGCTCTCATGATTATTTATGCTTATGTGTTTTGAGGCTGCTCAAATTATAAAAGGAAAAATAAAGTAAAGTTATAAGAGATAATTGATTCATCCCCCCTCTTAGTTATCTACATTGTTTCCAACAATTGGTATCAGAGCCAAGTTCCTCTAAACAGTGCCTAACAGCTTGAGGAAGATCTAGGAATCTCAATGGATATGTATGGTATGAAGGAACAACTTCAGTCTGCCCTAGATGATCTTGAGAAATCTCACTCTGAAGTCAATAACTTGAGAGAAAGACTCAAACAAGCTGATGATTTCATAAATGAGCTAAAAGAAAAATTGAGTATCTCTGTTAAAAAGAGAAAGGAACTTCTTCAACAATTAGCAACTCAAAGTGAAGCCAATGATAGTAATGAAGATCTGAATGAGAAAAACAAGCTATGTGAGAAGCTATCAAAGGAGGTCATTATGGTAAGGCATGAAATGGAATCAGGGGTTATGAGATTCACCCAAGAAATTGAAGAGAAAAAAAATTGAAGATAATCTAAAATAATCTCTGAAGGAGAAGTCAGAGGACTACCACAAAATAGACAAAATAATCAGACATCTAG
The DNA here is from genome assembly GCA_027924645.1 of Cunninghamia lanceolata. Classification (NCBI taxonomy): domain Eukaryota; kingdom Viridiplantae; phylum Streptophyta; class Pinopsida; order Cupressales; family Cupressaceae; genus Cunninghamia; species Cunninghamia lanceolata. The sequence continues at coordinate 348,479 of BSBN01000564.1, read as the reverse complement.
AATCTGATCTTGAAGAAGCTAGAGATAATGAAGAACAACTTGAGAATTAGATAGACACTCTTAAACAAGATCTTCAAACAACAAATGAATACAAAGAAAAATTCAAGATAAGCTCAGCTCAACTTGAAGTTCTTCTTGAAAGCCAAAAGAGGGTAGATGACAAGCGTGGTTTCGGTTATGAGAAATGTGAAAGCACCGGATCTGGTCAGAAGAGCTCTAGATTAGGAAATCAAAGAAATAGGCCTAGAAGACCTCCGGTAAGGCAACCAAATGCTCAAAGATATCCATCCTTCAATGGATACTACTACAATTGCAACAACTTCGGTCATAAAGCAACTCATTGCAGAAGAGGAATAAATCAGAATAATTCATCCTTCTCCAGACAGTGTTTCAACTGCAATAGGTATGGTCACAATTCTCATGAATGCAAAAATATGCAAATAAACAATTCATTCAATGATAGATGCTTTGCATACAATAGAATGTGACATATGGCTAATCAATGTAGATCAAGTGGATATCAGTCAAATATGCAAAGAAATGTTTGCTACAATTGCAATAGATCTAGTCATATTGCCAAATTCTGCAGAAGTAAGAATCAGGATAAAGAGGGTCTGGTGCATCATAACCAAAATCAAGACAAAGGAAAAGGAAAAGTGAATGCGGATGAAGTTCAAAGTGAGATGAACAAGATTTAGGTGAAGAGAAGTACAAAAAATGTTGGGGATGGATCCGCACTAGAATCTGGTGCTGATACTCCTTCTAGAAACTAAATAGATGAGCTCTGGCTTAGGGGGAGTCACAAAGGAAAATAAATTCCCCCAGCCAGTCAATTGGTGCCTAAATTTGGCACATGGAATGTTGCAGATTAAAGGGTTCTTAGAGAAATATCTAAATAACCCTTGGTAAAAATATGAAAGATCCGTAAGGAGTTTTGAAGAGTTTAATCATCCAAAATTGATCCAGATGGATATCCATCTAGTAAAAGTAGGATTTTCATAGTTAGATCTGGTATGATTCAAAATTGAAATATCTTGATCTATGGATAAATGACATGATTGGAGGAAAGGAGATACATTGTCAATTATCACTAAAAATAATTCTAAGTGCATCTCAGTGATTCAGAAAGATCTCTCTCAGAACAAGGCAACCGGAATAACTTAAGTTGTGTATTTATTGCAATAGGAAATTAGGGTTTGCGTAGAGATAAAAGGGTTCTTTTATTTCATCATTTGTACATTTACATTCAAGAAGAAGAAAGTAAGAGATCTACATCAAGGTTGTTAAAACCTTCTCAAAGATCAACACAAAATTTGATTCAACTAGCGATCTTTTCCAGCTCATATTGTGAAGCCTATAAGTGTAAAAAGATATTTCCATTTCTGAATATCTCTCTCTGAATCTTTTGCAAAGATGGCTACTCCAATGGTTGTTAAGATCACTAATAGGCTGTACCCAAAGTTCAAGAAACACCCCTACAAATCCCTAGAAGTTGATCCCTTAGGTACCTTTTCTAGCATTCCGCATGGGGTTATGCATGTAGAAGATGTTAGGGTTTACATCCACACCAATATTAAGGAATTTGGGGAATCCAAGCTGATGGATATATATCATAAACATTTAATAGATGAAACTTTTGAACTCAAACCTCAATACAAGGTCCTCCGGGATAAGCATTTTGGACATTGCATCCACTTTCCCTGTTTTGCAGAAGATGAATGGGTCCAGTATGTTCTTAGAAAAATACATGACAAATTCATGTGGTTGATGAAGCCCTTGAAGATAACAAAAGATGCCATTAGGGTAGTAACTGGATTGCACTCATCCGGTGGGTTGTCTGCACTCAAATCTATCAAGAACCAGACAATAAGTGAAGCTACTGGATCAAAGTTTGACAAAAGAGAAATCACAATAGAAGATATCATAGATCTGGATATCAAATTTGCCTCTATGATAATTGGTTATAAAATCTATCATTCCAATAGGGAGAATTCTGTGTCCAGAACTGCAATATATAATGCATATCAGATGCTAACAAAAATGTAGATTATGATCTACGTGACCTTCTCCTGAACCAACTGTTAGAAAACTTGTAGAAGATCAAGAAGGACAAGAAGAACTCATTCAAGTATGGTGGCTTAATACTATGTTTGTTCTTTTACTACATGAATGAGCTACCCGGATCAAGTGGTTGGGTATGGCAAAATGATAGACCAATTTCCATACAAATTAGAGACTATATGTATGAGCTTGGTGATGCCAAGGCTCAAAGTACTGCACTCTAGGGATACTTTAAGAACTTCCAAAGTATGACGCAGGCCAGAGAAAGAATTCTTCAAACCATAGTTGAAAAATATAAGGATACAATATGCTTCATGGTTGACACTGATCAATGCCTAATGGAAGTAGTTGAGCCCAGAATAGTATGGATAATGCCAATGGGCTATGAAGTAGATGAGAAAATCTTGGAGCTACATGTTCAACACCTACTGAGTCAGCCTAAGGACCCTGAGGTATAAAAGTTTGGAACCTTTCAAGATATAAGTGTAAAGATACATGTTGAACTGAGACAACCAGAAATAAAAAGGAAAGTCAAAAAGGAAGTAGAGGAAATTGCCAAAAAATATGGCATATTAAAAAAGGCAGTTGATTCAAACATAGATAAAATAGAAAGAGCTGAGAAAGAAAGACAAGAAGAAGAAAAAGAAAGTGTTCCAGTGCAAGCCTTGTCCCGGACTAGATCCTCCAATCTCTACACCTACCACCTCTAAGAGCTCAAGAGCCTCCAAACCGGAAGCCAAGACATTTGAAAAGGGCAAAAAGAGAACGAAAACAAAGGCCACAAGGTCCTACATAAGCCAAAAGGATGATGAAGAAATAGAGTCTGATGAGGAAGTTAAGAAAATGAAGAAGAAGAAGAAAACATCTAGGGAATCCTCTGCCAGCAAAAACAAAGAAGTTGAGGTAGAAGAATTTGTTGAAAGGCCCACTCTTTCTATTGATGGTATCATCAAGGCAATCACTGTGGATGGGAACTTGGAACTAGTCACAGAATTTTATGATGATTACAGTGATACTGACAAAAGAATTTTTGAGGAAGCTATAGTCAAGTACCTAAACATTTATAATAAAGCATTCATTGAAATCATTTCTCTAATTCCCAAAAGTCTAGAGAAGGTACTTGAACTTAGAAAAGAGAATGCCAAGGAAAAGGATTTAGAGATCTGGGAGCAAATTGCAATTCAGTCGTATCCTTCCATTACTCCAAAACAAATGACCATGATCTTTAAGGACTGCAAGGATGAGTTCTGAAGCAAAGAAAGAATGAATAAACTTATGCTTGGAGAGACTAATCAGGTAGAAAAAGAAATAGAAGACATCCTCCGAAATGCCTTCAAGAGATTAAATCTTCCTATTATAAAGGAAATAGATGAAGAACCTTCTACCATGGATGTTTAAGGATTAAATACATCAAAAGAAGAATCTACTGAGAAAAATGCAGAAGAGCCAAAAGAGATAGATGAGAAGTATAAGGACTTGGATTCATCTATTCTAGAAGAGGAAATCCATGAAGAAGTTAACATCTCTCCTCTAGATCCCCCTACAGACTCAAGTACTATAGGAGAAGGAAGAGAAGAGGAGAAATTAAGTCAAGAAGACGAGTTAAAGGGAAGAGAAGAAGAACAAACAAAGAAGATCCCTAATGACAGTTTTGAGGTTGCAAAAGGAAAGAAGACTCGATCTCTGACAAGAGACACTACAGAGGCAGTAAAGAACTTCTTGAACAAAGAAATAGTAGAGATAGATGAACCGAAATTATTCCAAGGACCACTAAATTTTGATTCCCTCTCTCCAGTCTAGATAATGAAGGTAGCATCTTTTGCTCAAGCTAAAGCAAAAGAAAAGATTATAAAGTCTCACATGGAAGACTGTGAGCTGATAGAGATTGCATCTGGTGTGCTAGAGAAGATCATGTCATCCTTTCAAAAGGATCCTTTGGCCTCTCCATCTGGTAACTTGAAATCTTTGGTTAACTCTGTTAGCACCCATTTTGATTCTTTGGAGAAATCGACAGAAGAGAAAGTCCGGAAAGAGTTTTTTGGAAAGAGATTCACTAAACTACATGGACTCATAGATAATGATAGGAGGACCCTGGATATTGGGATAAACAACCTAGAAGATGCTCTTAAAGATGGTGGAGAAATGTATAAATTTTGTCTATCCTGGTCTAAAGTGATAGAGGATTTTGAAAAGAAGGTGAAAGATCAAGAAGGTAAACTGTCAAGTTTATCTTAGAATTTTGATCCCCTCACCACATCCATAATGAATCAAGAGTGCCAGGCTATTGCTATTATAAATGAAATAAAGAGGCTTGAAAAGGAGAGGAAGAATATAATAAGTAGGATGAGTGAACTTAGAGGGATAATTATCCCTAAGTTAGAGGTCATGCATGAAGCCTTAACTAATGCTCAGACCATGGCTCGGACAAGTGATCCGATAGACTTAAGAAGGGCAGAAGCTTATGCATTTTTGTTGAGTGGTCACGTCTTAATTTTGGATAGGATGAAGCAGAGTTGGGCAATAGAATTTGTACAATTGAAGACCGCCTTTGCGGATATACTTAAGTTTAAGTAAGTATAACATGTATATATACTTATGCGGCTATGTATAGGTTGATTTTTGCAAATTTTGGTGTGTGGATTCTACCCTTTGCCATTGATGTCAAAGGGGGAGTGAGGAGTAGTGAAAAATGTGGAATCCAACTAAAGGGGAGCTCCGGTAAAATAATACATAAGATAGAGCATCCGCTAAGGGGGAGTTTACTATGACACTTAGTCATTTTTCACTAAGTGTTGCCATCAATGCCAAAGGGGGAGATTATTTGCAAGAGACACTATGTGGCTTCATGAGTGTTATCATTGATGGCAACAAAGTCTTTCCCACACATCTGCAACACATAGTATGTCTATACCAAAAGACAGATTGAAGAGTGTTTTGGTCCGGTGAGCAAGAACAGAACATACAGTAAGGTCCAACAATCAGGTCCAGATCTCTCAGATGGTGTAACTTAGCAAGTTACAGACTTGGACAAGTCAAGAGGAGTATCATGACTACTACATTCTAGAGATTGAGCCTCTGGTGATGAATGATTGAAAAGATATGAACATCTAAGTGTTGGGTTCCTGATAGATAGAGTAGACTGAGGAAGAACTGACTGGCAGAGCATCGGACCTTAATCCGGATGAGAAATTGATGGTGATCAAGCTATTTGAGGGATCATACATGGTTGGCAAACTTGATTGATGAATTCTATTCCTATGTCTTTCATACGCATCACATATTAAGCATGGATTTAGCTGACAGATCAGTGTTTTGTAAATATCTTGAATATGCCAAAGTTTTGTATCAATTTTGTTTGAACTGGCCTGCATCTACTAAAAGCATAGAATATCAAGCTGACTCTATTGAGTCACAACTAATTCATGCGTCCAGGGTATATGATCCTTTGAAAGATAAAGATGGAACCATTAGGGTCCAAATAGAAAATATCCATACTCAGTTGAGGCAACTCTTGGATCAAAGGGAGTAGGTAAAGAATGAAATTGGACAGTTGAGAGAAGTTGTGAGCATGAGACTAGCAATTTTGAGTGGCATTCTTGTGGAAGCTGAAAATGTTGCACAAAAAGTGAACATGCTAGCCACTTAGGAGGAAGCAAAAGATTTATACATTCAATTTGAAATTCAACTGCACATCTTATCTTTTGCAGAGAAGAACTGGGACACTACACTTGCCCAATTGAAGGTGATCTATAAGAATGTTCTACCTTCTAAGTAAATAGAAAATTCTATGAAGGTAAGACAAATTTTGATGATTTTGAAGATATGCAGAGAATAAGTTAGGAGTAATAAGTGATAGGCACTCTTTATATCATCCATGTGTATCTCAAGGAAAATAAAGAACTAATTTTGGCTAACTTTAGTTTTTAAGAGATAGAGAATACTCCTTAGGGGTAGTTGATTAATACAAGGTGATGAGAAATATTCAGACATGGGGAGACTGGTTGCTTTTTCCAGGACAGAGGAAGATCACTAGTCATTTGCCATTGATGTCAAAGGGGGAGAAATATATGTATATTAGGTCAAGTGTTGCCATCAATGACAAAGGGGGGGATTGTTGCATATAGGTTGTCATTGATGTCAACAGTGGTATTGAGTGTTGCGGTGTGGAGGGTTGTAAGTGATGTCCTTAGAGATATCAAAGGAGATTATAGTAGTATGAAGACCAGTGAAGAACAATAGAATAAGTGATCAAAAGTATTATGAGATAGTCATGTAAAGTAATGAATATATGGTCAAAGGAGCAGACAAAGAAATTTTATCAAAAGAGTTGTGAAGTAAAGGAGATGGATAAATATCATTTATAACTAGTCATGCCATATCTTCTGAAGTTCATGTGTAAGTCCATATCTTTGATATATTTATGCATGAAGTCAATGATGAGTATAGTTGGATTCATGCTATGGACTTATGATGCTTTCCGCATGATAAAGAAAGATGTAAAAGATTCAAGGAAATTGTCTAAGTGGAATACAAGCTAGGAAAGGTAAGGGCCTATGGATTGTACTAATGGTTAGATATTGAACTTAGTTATTTATGCTTCAAGTTTGAGGTCATAACATGTACCGCATGATGTTTTAGAGATAGAAGTGTGAAGATCGTGTTGAAACATGAGAAGTACAGTCACAGGGAGACAAGAGAATGCTCCACACTTCTTCACAAATGAAGATATGATGTTATGATTTGGAGGACAACTAGACATGAGTATCAAGTATGCATGTTTCAAGTGTTAATATGTACCGTAGTTGTTTCTCCAGTATCAGTTGTGCGAAGACAAGCCTTGGTGCTAAGTGAAGTAAGCAAAGGAAGATAGCTGAGGTTACCATAGTTTAGTACACAAAGATAATTGGCCTTGCAGATTGAGTGATAAGCTCATAAGGCTAGATGGCATGCATTGTTCAAGTTTCAAAAGATTAAGTTCACCGCAAGTAAGGTTTTCATTGTTTTATCTTTAGATTGTGTAAGTAGAGGTTATTGAGGACTGGCATTGGAGATCAAGCATTTGCGCCAACAAGAAATATCTAGAAATGATAAAAGAAGTATACATGAATGTTTTACAAGGCATAATGTTCATTATGTAGTCCTCATGATATAATTTGTCCCCTCTGGTACCTCTTTTGGACTGGGGCTAAAATGTAAGAAAGGGTAAGTGTTTGTTGTGACGACCTGATATATGCTAATGGTTATGTTGTATTTTTTGGAGTGTGCACCAATGTGGAAGAATGTGTCAAGGTAATATAGGACCTGATTATGTCTTGCTCTTGAACCACATTAGAATTAAATCACTTACTACATATGTTTGGGAGTTGACTATTATGGGTTGTACATGTTTCTTGCTACATGTTTCATCTTGGCTAACCAAGGAGAAAATTTTTAAAGCTTGAGGAGGATATAAATGTAAAATCAAAGTTGTTGAGTGATTGATGAATGGTGTGGTGTATGATTCCATTGATAATGCACAAATAAAGTTACTGCAGAAGCAAAATCCATTATGAAATATGGACAGGATTAGTTTGATGAAATAGGATATTGTTGCAGAGGCAAGTATTTGCAAAGTAATGATGGAGAAGAGTTTCTGAAGTTGTTTGGTTGTGGTGAAGGTTGCTATTGTAGTCATGTAGATGAGAGATTGTTGTGCAGAAGCTGAAGTGATTAGCAGTCTATTATGTAAGCTAGATAAGTTGTGTACTACAGATATTGAATAATTATTGTGTAGAAATTGTAAGTGTTTAGGGAGTTGCAACTTCCTTTGGGTTTTAGCCTATAAATAATATTGTAATCCTATTTTATTTGCGATCCTGGATTTGGACAATAGATCCAAACAACTTGCTCACCATGGTTTTTCCCTTCTAGGGTTTTGCATGTAAATATGGTGTTATGGATCTGTGATTCTGTATTAATGTGCTTTTCTTGTTTAATTTTTAAAATAGTTTGAATGCAATTTAAAAGAAAAGAATTTGAGTAAGTACTAATTCACACTCCTCCCTCTCAGTACTTCTATGTGTTCAATAGTATGAACATAAAAGAAGAGAAAAAAAACTAGAAATGAAATGTAGATAGAATGGTGGAGGAAGATGATTTGGAAGATGTTATAATGATATATAGATTGCTGTCAAATAAAATAGAGGGGGATTCTAGTTTCAAGACACTAGGGTACTCATAGAGACATTGGTACAACCATGCTTATGTCCTGCATAGAGAAAAATAAATTGGAACTTCATAGAAACCAGAGGAACAATAGATGGAATATCTATGTTAATGTTTTTATAAATGAACTAATGCTAAAAAGAAATGGGAAGAAGTGGAGATTCAATCACCACATTTTATGTTGGAGATTACTATTGAAGAAGTAGATTATGCCTATACCCATGAGTTAGAAAATGGTTAAGACTACTTGGGAGGTTGCTAAGGAGGCCAAACCCCAAATTTAACCTCTCAACTCAATGATAATCAATAGTATAGGTGTGAGTGATTAGAAAATGTTACTATGGTTAGCATGATATAAAATAGATGTGAGATACACTATATGATGTTGGAAACAAGGGAAATGGAACTCTAAGGTAAAGTGCCAATGCATGTCATTAGAAATATTGAATAAGAAATTATAAATGTAAATGGTAAATATGAACAAGATAAATTTTTTTTAATGCAACAATATAAGAGGAGAGGAAGGATTCTAATTTATTCATAGTGACATTCAAATTATTATCCAAAATGGAAAATAAAATCTAGAGCCAAGTGATGGCTTCGAAGGATATTTCTCAAAATATGTCATTTAAGTTTTAGAGGAGAAATATAGACACCCATAAGGAAATATCCTCCTTGAATCAAAATAGAATAAGAGGGAGTAATCTTGTAAAGGAAGGAGAGAAGAGAAAGACAAGTGAAGGAGATCAAGAAAGAAACTAATTCATGTGCATCCCTTAAGAAGAATAGGAAGAAGACTTCTTTAGTTTTCATTTGAATTTGTAAAATGTAAACTACATATAAATGGAAATGGTGAAAACCCACAACAATAATGAAAAGATGAATTATTTTAATGGCTTCTTGATAAAAAAATATGAGTCTAGGGGCAATGTGCCTCAGTGAGGGTTCAATGACAAGACCCCTAAAAGCCATATTTAATAGTTGGCATGAGTTTTCCATAGTCCATGAAATTTTTTTGAATATTTTTCGATTTAACTATGTATCTTTTTCTTGACATTTCAAAACACACTCAGTGATCCATCATTAGGAAGAGGAATCTAATGACTTGGATTTCAGACTTGGTCATTTAAAGAAACAAGGGGGGTGTAAGAGTTGTCTATGAAAGTAGCCACCCAAGATATAGGATCTTCATGGAATCACAAGAGAGACCAAATGAGAGAATAATTCTATTCTATAAAAGAATGCAAATTATTATTTTAATGTACATGATATGCCTCACTTATAAAGGTAAGCATGAGATGTAGGATGAAGTAGCCATATGACAAGTGTCTTAATCCTATGACATGAGACAACTAGAGGATAAGATGGCAACTAGTTGATAAGATCACATGACAACCTAGAATTATCTAGACTTATCCTAAGTAAACTTAACATGTGAACATGTGTGAATAGGACTAACTAATAACTAGTTAGATAATGTGCATAGTTCACACTATAAAGGGAAGCCCGATCGGTAATAACCATGTTCATGCCAATGCCCCCCCTTAAGTGCAACTTAGGGAGAAGTAGACAAATGCAAAGATGGGTCCTGGCTACTAGACCATGTTAGGTACCCATGTACAAAAAATCTCTCACAAACAGAGAAAAGGAGAAAAACCCATAGGAAAACCCCCTCTCCAAAAGAGAGAAAACATGAAAGTGAAAGAAGTGATGGAAGGAAGGACTCAACATGACCCCTCAAGGACTACTTCTATCACAAATATATAGTCAAGTAACTCCCATAGGAGAGAAAGAAAGAGATGATAGATCCCTTCTACAAAGAAGTATCTCCTATGCTAATGAATTATTGAAGACATAATATAATCCACTACCTACAAACAACATTTCTCCCCTTAGGAAGCAACAAATCCAATGGTTGATATAGAAGCAACTCCCACATCATGGATGAAAAGGGAATCCAAATTAATATGTGTTGTCATGTCCCCTTTATAGTAAAAATAACTTGGTGAAATTATTAGTCCATTTCTATTTTCCTATGGGCTAATGTAAATCAAAAGCGGAAATATTTTATTTAATATTTTAATTGTAATCCCACAAATTAAGGATTTATTATTTTCGAGAGCAATTAAATATTAAATATTTTTATTTCAATGCACAAGTGGGGAAATGGGGTTTAATGAGGTGTAATTATAACTCCCAAGATAGAATTTAGAAGATTTTATGATAGTTATATGACAACATCTATGACAGGTTGTCATAGTGGGAGTTATTTTCTATTTTTAGAGAAGAATCTTGCATGGGTTATTTTGGTGAGCATCTTTGGAGGGAATTTGTTGGAAATTTTGCAAGAGAGGGATGTTTGGATTAGGATCCATTATAAATATGCAAGTATCTTCTTTCATAGGGATTGCTTGATCATTTTTACAACCTAATTTTCTTGTTTGAGCACTTGTGCTTGGATTTTCTTTAGTGGACGAAAACCCATTGGAGTTGGAGGCTTGTGGACGAAAACCCATCAGTCTCAATTGATCATAGGATGAAAACCTTTGGTTATAGAGAGTGACTCCATACAGGGATTGCACTGGGCTTCAAAGGATTGTGCAGTTTCAACAGTTTTGCAGTATTGTGTCTGCAGGTTGTTTTGTTGTAGTTTTGGTGATTTTCAGTGTGTTGTGCAGTGTTTCTGTAGTGTTGTTGAGTATTTTTATTTTCCATGGTCATTTGGTATCCATTGCAAGCATCTAGGAGCGATTCTTTTCAGTTGGGGTTTGATTTGGCATTGTTTTTGGCAATTTTTAGTAGTGTAGTTTTGCATATTTTGTGTAGTTTGCAGTGGATTTTCAGATATTTGTGTTGTAGATGTTTTTTTCTGTTGTAATTAGCATTTCAGACCTGATCATATGTTAATTACATTAGAAAAACCAATAAAAATCAGTTTGTGGTGTTTTTAGCATATTTGGTGTAATTTCTTCTTTGACTAGTTAGCTAGTCTTAATTTTTTTGTTGCAATTTTTAGTGGAGCTTATCAAAATTTATTTTTAGATCTGATTTTATGTTAAAATATCAGTTTGGAACATTACAGTGGTATTAGAGCATGATCTTGCTAGCCTATAGGGTACTAAGTTGTTGATCATGGGAGCATTCTTCAAATCCGTTTTGAGGAGTTTGGAAAATGATGTTTTAGTTTCCACAATATCAATATGGTTTGATGAATATTATATGAAATGTATAATTTTAAAGGCAGCCCTCACTTTTTATGAATATGCAGAAATCACTGGGAAAGATTTGCCTAAAGAAGGAGTGGTTCTCAAAACTTTTGAAGAGTACCTTTCAGAGGGAAAATTTGAAGTATCATTTGAAGATTATTTCATGAGAAGAAGAAAGGAAGAAGTTAAGATGGAAAATGCTATAAATACCAAAAATCAAGAAGATGCTAAGGAGCATGATACAAAGGAAGGTTCAACAGTCATAATAGCAGAACTAGAAGAGCTAGAAAAGAAGGACATAGAACCAAAAATGGTGATTGTAAAGCATAAAGAAAAATTAGGTTTGCAAGAAATTGAAAGGAAGCAAAGCTTGGAGAAATCCACCATACAATTTGAAGCTAAAAATTGTTTGGAAATATAATATGTTTATTTTAATTCTAATGATTGTACATGTCAAGAAAATATTGATGAAATTGAGGAAAAGACATCTCTTGTTATTTGTGAAGAGCCCAAGATGGAGGGACATGCACCAATTCATGGACTATCTTCTGAACTTCCAAATGGTGAGCCATTGTTTGATTTGTAGAGTAGCAAATGTGTGGATGGGTATGAATTTGAGAAGAATATTTTGGTTAGTCCTAATTCATAGGCTTTGAGTCACAAAAATGGAGTTGTTGAGGATATCTCAATGAACTCTCTTTTGAGAAAATGAGGATGAACATCTTATTTGCAGCCCAAGGTATGCAATTATTTCAGATTTGTCTCCTTCTATGTCACTACAAAATTCTTGTTATCATGGAAAGCATGCTAAACAAGGTGATAGAGTGAGAGATACAACTTGCAGTATAGGGCATGAGGACTCTTTGACTCAAGTCCAAATTTGTGTTTTCATATGGGATACAGGTAATCTCTTGAGGATTAAAGTAGTTGGAGGCATTACTAAGTTCTCCATCTCTTCCATTTGGAATGAAAGGAATTTTATGAGGATTCATATAGGGTTTGTTGTGCTTTCTAATCACCTTATGAAGGATCAATGTTCACATTTTATGGGTCATTTGTGCAATCCAAGTACCACACTTGAAGACAATATTTTAGGTAATGGTCAAATGGAGATAGGCAAATTGAGATGCTTATCATGGCAATGCGGTAAGGAAAGAAGGTGTCAATTTGATGTTGACAATTTTATTACTAAGCATGGCATGGTACTTTTAGGACCAAGCTTCATATAGGTTTTCTACCATTGGATGTATGGAGGAGCTTACAAGAAGGATAAGATTCGAAAAGATGGCCTCATTGTTACTAGCATCAAGAAGGTTGCAAAGTTCTCATGCTTGGATCATATCAACGAAACTTTAAACATGAAGGACAATGGAATGCAAGAAGTATTTGATGAGCCAAGGAAGGTAACCAACTCTTATCTTATTTTTTTCATTTCAGATTTCTCACATCCTTTTGTGGAAGGGTATGGTGTTTTAAGGGGATTTGATTGGGCTTAAGGTGTGGCTTCATTCAAGTCGAGAACATGAAGTTGATAGTTGTAGAAAATGGGTTTTCTATTTATGGTAGAGGATTCCAGTATGTTTTAGAGTTTTCTATGGATTGCATTGAGTATTTGTGCTTAACACTTGCTGCACTATGTGTTTATGAGGAGGAGTTCCAAGATGACCCTATTGAAAAATATGCACATGAAATGGACACCTTGCTAGATATAGATGTCAAATTTCAGCTTGCCAAAATTTTCAAATCAGAAATCTATGCAGGAAATATCAATTTGATCATACATGAGCATGAGGAAAATGATGTGAATGATCACATGGTTCTATGGTTGCAGCCTAAGAGTCAAGTGCAAGGAGCCATAGGATGTCACTTCCGATATGAATATGGTAATGGAGAAATCTTGAGCTCTGGTAAGAAACACAATGTACTTTATGTTATTCAACTGCTTCCAAATCCACAAAGAATGGTGTTTAGTAATATGTTCCTAGGATCACCATTAGATAGAAGATTCCAACATGTCATAGAGTTGGAAATTGATTTTCATCAGAAAAATTTGAGGAAGAATGATGTCACATACTTGGGCCATGTCACTAGTGCTCAGGGCATACATGAGGATGCAAGACAAGAAGCATTGGAAGGGATTGAAAAGGTAAACAACTCATGTTCTATACTTATAATTTCATATTTCTTACAAGAATTGTTTATAGGATGTGATGATTTAGGAAAAGGAGCTGTTTTGGTTATAATGCAAAGGAGAAACTCCATAAAATTTGAAAGCATGAAGCACAAAGATTCAGGTGATAGTCTCAAGTTCTTCTCAAATCCACTTGTCTTGTATGATCAGCAACAAAAATAGAATTTTAAAAGTATACAAATATTTGTGGAGAGATTTTTAGTCCTTTCATGGTTGTCCACCAATCCTACATCAGTCACATTGATGATTATTATGTAGGTTTGCCATTTTTGTAGTTGTTACATCATTTGCATGTTGTTGATTTTGATAAATTCAGTTATGAACAACTGTAGATTGATGTGTTTGGAGGACGTATCCTTGCATGATGATGTGACAAGAAGGTATACAATATTAGTGAACACTAATCAATCCATCATAACAGTAATTTGGAGAAGATTCAGGGAAGTTGTTCCAGTAGTGCAGTATATGAGTGTTGCTTGCAGGTTTCCAATGAAGTTGTGTGAAGATTTGTGGGTTTTGTGTATTGGGGAATGTGTTTCTATTGTAGATTAATTTCATGCTACTGTAGATCATTTCATATTGTTATTTTCCCCACTCATATCAGCTTCAGAAGTTGCGGTTTTCATCTTTCAATTTGGAGCAAAATAATGTTGGCAATATTGTGTGATTTGGAGTATTTATTTGACAATCATGGGATTTCTATGTTATGGACATTATAACATGATTATTGAATTGGTGTATATGAAAATGTATGGTACTCCTTGGAATAAGAGTGATGAGTCACAGAAATGGGCTAACAAGTTGGTGCTTGTAGATGGTCTCATTTAGCACAAGGATAGAATCTTTCCAACTTTTTACACTAAAATGAAGCAGAATATTTTGTGGAGGAATCTTGAGGAGGGAGTTCTCAAAAATGCCAAGGAGTACAACATCTTCTATAAAAATATGGTAAATCATGTTATTCTAGTAAGTTCGTTGCAGCCATTGCTTACCTCTTATCAAGATTGGAAAAGTGTTTACATGGACATCATCTTCTATTTTGATGAGTTGTTTGGAGATTCATTTTTTGGTGATTTGTGGTGTATATGTTGCTATTAAATGATGCTACTTGTTGCTCCTCTACTGAACACTTGCTGTTATAAATTAGTCCATGAATCTAAAAGCAACACGTCTTAGGTTGAGGTAAAGTATGGGCCAATTGTTGTGCATTCCTGTAATGTATATTTCAGTACTTTGGAGGTAAGAGAAGTAACTATTTCTCAGTTTCATATTTTCTATAATGGAGAGTGCATTGACAGTTGTATTAGTCCTACAAGCAGAAAAAAACATATTTATATCATTGGGAGAAGTTGTAGGAGTTTCAATTTTGTCTTATCTCATGCTAGTGCATTTAACAAGTTTACTAAATCTTTGTGGGAATATGTGGAGCAGTTGGAGTATGAGAAAGAATGCATCAAATACTTACATATTCAAGAGCTCAGATTACATAGATATTATTATTTGATTCATGGCATTGGTAGAAATGAATCTAAACTTTTAGGTTTTCACATTGTTCTATGGCAAGAATTGCAACATCTCATAGGTACAGGATCAAGGCTTTCTATGCAGTATAACATAATTTGGAAGCATCACGGTTTTAATTGCTTGAGGACAAGCAATTTTGATGAGGGGAGATTTGTCATGTCCCCTTTATAGTAAAAATAACTTGGTGAAATTATTAGTCCATTTCTATTTTCCCATGGGATAATGTAAATCACAAGGGGGAATATTTTATTTAATATTTTAATTGTAATCCCACAAATTAAGGATTTATTATTTTCGAGAGCAATTAAATATTAAATATTTTTATTTAATTACACAAGTGGGGGAATGGGGTTTAATGACGTGTATTTATAACTCCCAAGATAGAATTTAGAAGATTTTATGATAGTTATGACAAGATTCTATGACAACATCTATGACAGGTTGTCATAGTGGGAGTTATTTTCTATTTTTAGAGAAGAATCTTGCATGAGCTATTTTGGTGAGCATCTTTGGAGAGAATTTGTTGGAAATTAAATTATTTTAATTTAATTTCCAAGAGAAGGATGTTTGGATTTGGATCCATTATAAATATGCAAGTATCTTCTTTCACAGGGACTGCTTGATCATTTTTACAACCTAATTTTCTTGTTTGAGCACTTGTGCTTGGATTTTCTTTAGTGGATGAAAACCCATTGGAGTTGGAGGCTTGTGGACAAAAACCCATCAATCACAAGTGATCAGAGGATGCAAACACTTTGGTTACAGAGAGTGATTCCATACAAGGATCACATTGGGCTTTAAAGGATTGTGCAGTTTCAGCAGTTTTGCAGTATTGTGTCTGTAGGTTGTTTTGTTGCAGTTTTGGTGATTTCCAGTGTGTTGTGTAGTGTTTCTGTAGTGTTGTGGAGTATTTTTATTTTCCATGGTCATTTGGAATCCATTCCAAGCATCTAGGAGAGATTCTTTTCAGTTGGGGTTTGATTTGGCATTATTTTCGATAATTTTCAGTAGTGTAGTTTTGCATAGTTTGTGTAGTTTGTAGTGGATTTTTAGATATTTGTGTTGCAGATGTTTTTTCTATTGTAATCAGTGTTTCAGACCTGATCATATGTTATTTACATCAGAAAAATCAATAAAAATTAGTTTGTGGTGTTTCCAGCATATTTGACGTAATTTCTTGTTTGACTAGTAAGCTAGTCTTGATATTTTTGTTGCAATTTTTAGTGCAGCTTATCAAAAATTATTTTCAGATCTGATTTTATGTTAAAATATCATTTTGGAACATTACATGTGTGCCTTAGATTATAACTGTAATGTCCTCATGCTAGAAAATGATGTCTTCTCCAAATCAAGAATGTAATTCTCAATCAAGGAAGTAGAACTAGGAGAGGAAGGCTAGTGAATTGTATTTGAAAACATAAAATATGTAATGACATCATGATCTTCAAAGAGGAGAGATAAATCCTCAAATGTGTCCTCCAAATCATCAATGTGAGACTCCACAAACAAAGAAGTAATGCCTGATAAATAGGAATCCCAATGAGGTGGATAAGGAAGACTTAAAATGATCCCACTGCAAAGAATCACTAGAAGCTCTCAAAGAAACATCTCTGAACTCTAAAGTAGCAATAGGTGATGGTGGGACAATGTTCTCAATAGGAGGAGAAAGAGAAGCAAGAGAAGTCTCTATGTCATCACAACATTCAAAACCTACAAAATATTCATGTTCCTCTTCTAAATCATCATCATTGGGTACATTATATATATCATCAATGGGTATGAGGAAATCACTAGTAGTATCTTTTGGGAATGAAAAGATATGAGGGTCTGCATAGATTTCCCAAATCTTGGTCCAAAGTGTGCATGGGCACTCAGTTTTTGAGATCTCTAAAAAAATCAGGACTATAGTTGTACAAATCAATCCTATGATATGATCAAATCCAATTTCCCTATATATTTTTCTTATGAGGTGTATCTAGTTTAGGGATGAGTCCATAAAGATATGGAAAAAAGATTGAGCTGTGTACAATGTGTGAGGATGCCTTTTCTTCCAAGACTCATAATTATCCTTTTTCATATTTACCACATAAGGATGAATACAAAATCCCATGATGTCTCCTCAAATGATTAGAGATCAAAACTCACAACATTACTCCCAAATTTTAATAAAACATGAGAATACCTATAGAAAAAATGATTGTGGGACTTTATAATGATTCCAATTACAATTGCTACAAGACAAAACAACAAAGTGATCTTTGCTTTTGGTACAATGCAAAACGCAAAATTAGGCTATAACTAAAAGTACAATTTTTGAGTAAAACTAGATCAAACTAATTACGAATCTAGCAAGTACTCTAAAAATCATGCATTTAAAAAAAAATCACCAAAAAATGTTACCATTTGAACTCGAACAAAGCCTTTGAAGTTCTAAAAATGGGAACTGTACAAAAACAATGATGAAAAATGCAATTTCTTGAAAAAACATGCACTAAAATCAAAATCTAATTCCACCACTATGAAGCCTACAAAACTTTGGACCAAATTAAAAAAAAATGCTTGAGAAAAGGTGCAAAAATGAGCAAGATATGAGCCTCTGAAGTTGGACTTCCAAAACAAAAATCAATCTGGAAGGGGGTATGAAAAAGAAGAAAAAAGGTTTTGCCAAATTTGGTAGAACTACCACCAAATTTGGAGGTATGCTAAATGTGTATGTTCACCCTGTAAATAAGAACCTTCTCCAAAATTGGAGGTTTGCTAGCTAAATGAGAAGGTCATTGAGCTAATGGGAGCAAAATTTGATAAAAGGACCTTGACAGTGAATGATATAACTAATCTAGGTGTTAGATACACTACTATGGAGATAGCAAATAATGTCAACTATACAAATAGAGAGGGTTCTACCATTGGTACTGTAATCCACACTAATTATTAGATGGTTAAAGAAGGCATTTAGACTTTGACCTCTATGAGGTCATGAGATAACAACTCTTGGAAAACTTAAGGAGAACAAAGGAGACTAAATATCATTTCAGGTACGGTGCTTTGATCATTTTCCTTGAATTTTACTTCATGAATTAGCTACCTATTTTTAGAGGAAAGGTCTAACAATGAAATATACCTGTTGCAACACAAATTAAAAGTCATATAAGGAGTTTCAGTGATCGTAATCACTATAAGACTATGTACTAGGGTTTCTTTAAAAACCTACAAACTAGGATGCAAGCAAGAGATAGGATCCCAACAAGTATTGTAAGAAGGTATGAAGGAAAAATTATCTTTCTAGTTGACAACGACTTCACTAACAAGGAAGCAATTGAACCTAGAACTGTTTGGCTTCCTAGACTACAATATAAGGTTCAAATGAAGATATTAAAGCCTATGCTGACATTTTTCTCAGTAAACCCAAGGATACATTTGCTGAGAGGTTTCGAACTTATGATGAAATCATGAACAAGATGCACAAGAAAAGTGTAGAGGAGCATCTAGAAAATAATATATGTGAATTGAATAAAAAATGGGGTATTTCATCAGAATCAACCTCTGAAGCCCCTGTAGAGGAAGCACAACATGGTCCTACTATTGTGCAAACTGTACAAAGACTAGGAAGGTCTAGTAGATCTACTTATGCTACTATAAATGTACCACATCCTTCTAGATCAACTCATATTGCCTCAACTAGAAGAAGGATTGCATCTAAAATTATGACTTAGATGAAAGTAGGTGAAAAGAAGCAACCAAGGAAAAAACAACCTGCTAAAAGAAAGAAAGTCAAGATTGAGGAGGTAGAGGAAAATGAAGAGGAAGAAGGAGAGGAAGGAACATCTCATCAAAAGAAGAAATAAAAGAAGTCTGAGAATACTAATCCACCATTACTTGAATGTGTACCGCTTTCATTAGATGCAATTTTTAATGTTATTGTGCATTATAGTATCCTAAAGGATACAATAGACTTATATTTGGATGTGCCACCTGAAGACAAAGCACCATTGAGAAGTCCATTGTAATGTATATGCTCAAGTTTAATGTTACCTTGAAAGATATTATTGAGTAGGTTCTAGAAAGCCTAGCTGATGTTCTAAGAGAGAGGAGAAAAAGTTGTTAAAATGGATGATGACTTGAGGCAAACAGCTCTTGATAAGGATGGGTCTTCCATGACTCAAGAATGGAAGGATAAAATGGCTCAGATGCAAACTCAAGAGTGTTGGTAAGAGACACTGTGTGGCTTCATGAGTGTTTTCCTTGATGGCAACAAAGTCTTTCCCACACATCCGCAGCACATAGTATGTCTATACCAGAAGACAGATTGAAGATTGTTTTGGTTCGGTGAGCAAGAAGAGAGCATGCAGCAAGGTCAAACAGTGAAGTCTAGATCTCTCAGATGGTGTAACTTAGCAAGTTGTAGACTTGGACAAGTCAAGAGGAGTATCATGACCACTACATTCCAGAGATAGCCTCCAGTGATGGATGATTGAAAATATATGAACATCTAAGTGTTGGGTTCTTGACATACAGAGTAGACTAAGGAAGAACTAACCGGCAGAGCATCAGACCTTAATCCGGATGAGAAATTGATGACGATCAAGCTATTCGAGGGATAATACATGGTTGGCCGACTTGATTGATGACTTCTATGTGTATGGCTTTGATACGCATCACATATTAAGCATGGATTTAGCTAACAGATCACTGTTTTGTAAATATCTTGAGTATTCCGGTTGCCGACTAGAAAGATGTTGAAATCCTTGGTGTGGACATATATACCAGATGGATTTCAGTATAAAGGTGTGTGTGTGGTATGATAATGTGCAAGGAAAGGCAGAGATAAGTGTGGAAGTAGCAATATAAGTCCAGTATATGACAAAACAATAGTACTAAAGCAGAGGAAGAATGAAGTGCATTAGATCAGTATATTGAGCCTAACCGAAACTAAACCTCAGCATATGTGGATGCCTCTCATTAGTTCAAATACCTGGTTACCTTCTATAAACCTTGTAGATAGTGAGTCTCTTGTAGGCAGTGTGCCTCTTGTGAGTAGTGTGCTCAGGCAGTGAGGCCTAATTGGCAAGTGCCTTTTTTGTACTTCTTATTCTTTTAACAGAGAATGCAATCTTAGGTTAGTCACCCCATGGTCTTTCCCTTAATAGGATTTTCCACGTTAAAACCTTGTGTTATGTGTGTTGATTTCATTTCTGCCCTCATGATTATTTATGCTTATGTGTTTTGATGCTGCTCAAATTATAAAAGGAAAAATAAAGTTATAAGAGATAATTGATTCACCCCCCTCTCAGTTATCTACATTGTTTCCAACAATTGGTATCAAAGCCAAGTTCCTCTAAATAGAGCCTAACAGCTTGAGGAAGATCTGGGAATTCAATGGATATGTATGGTATGAAGGAACAACTTCAGTCTGTGCTAGATGATCTTGAGAAATCTCACTCTAAAGTAAATAACTTGAGAGAAAGACTCAAACAAGCTAATGATTTCATAAATGAGCTAAAAGAAAAACTGAGTATCTCTGTGAAAAAGAGAAAGGAACTTCTTCAACAATTAGCAAGTCAAAGTGAAGCCAATGATACTAATAAAGATCTGAATGAGAAAAACAAGCTATGTGAGATGCTATCAAAAGAGGTCATTATGGTAAGGCATGAAATGGAATCAGGGGTTATGAGATTCACCCAAGAAATTGAAGAGAAAAGAAAAAATTAAAGATAATCTAAAATAATCTATGAAGGAGAAGTCAAAGGACTACCATAAAATGGATAGAATAATTAGACATCTAGAATCTGATCTTGAAGAAGCTAGAGATAATGAAGAACAACTTGAGAATTAGATAGACACTCTTAAACAAGATCTTCAAATAGCAAATGAATACAAAGAAAAATTCAAGATAAGATCATCTCAACTTAAAGTTCTTCTTGAAAGCCAAAAGAGGGTAGATGACAAGCATGGTTTGGGTTATGAGAAATGTGAAAGCTCTAGATCTGGTCAGAAGAGCTCTAGATTAGGAAATCAAAGAAACATGCCTACAAGACCTCCGGTAAGGCAACCAAATGCTCAAAGATATCCATCCTTCAATGGATACTGCTACAATTCAACATCTTCGGTCATAAACCAACTCATTGCAGAAGAAGAATAAATTAGACTAATTCATCCTTCTCCGGACAGTGTTTCAACTGCAAAAGGTATGGTCACAAATCTCAGGAATGCAAAAATATGTAAATAAACAATTCATTCAATGGTAGATGCTTTGCATGTAATAAAATGGGACATATGGCTAATCAATGCAAATCAAGAGGATATCAGTCAAATATGCAAAGAAATGTTGTTTGCTACAATTGCAATAGATCTGGTCATATTGCCAAATTCTATAGAAGAATCAGGATAAAAAGGGTCCGATGCATCATAATCAAAATCAAGACAAAGGAAAAGGAAAAGTGAATGCGGATAAAATTCAAAGCAAGATGCACAAGATTTAGGTGAAGAGAAGTACAAAAAAAGTTGGGGATGGATCCACACCAAAATTTGGTGTTGATACTCCTTCCAGAAAATAAATAGATGAGGGTCAAGGGGAGTCACAAAGGAAAATAAATTCCCCCAGCTAGTCAATTGGTGCCTAAATTTGGCACATGGAATGTTGTAGATTAAAGGGTTCTCAGAGAAATATCTAAATAACCCTCATTAAAATTAGATCCGTAAGGAGTTTTGAAGAGTTTAATCATCCAAGATTGATCCAGTTTGACAGCCATCCAGTAAAAGTAGGATTTTCACAATTAGATTTAGTATGATTCAAAATTGAAATATCTTGATCTGTGGATAAATGACATGATTGGAGGAAAGGAGATACATTGTCAATTATCACTAAAAATAATTCTAAGTGCATCTCAGTGATTCAAAAATATCTCTCTCAGAACAAGGCAACCAGAATAACTTAAGTTGTGCATTTATTGTAATAGGAAATTAGGGTTTACATCAAGATTGTTACAACCTTCTCAAAGATCAACCGCAAAATCTGATTCAACTAGCAATCTTTTCCGGCTCATATTGTGAAGCCTAGAAGTGTAAAAAGGTATTTCCATTTCTGAATAGCTCTCTCTAAATCTTTGGCAAAGATGGCTACTCCAATGGTTGTTAAGATCATTGATAGGCTGTGCCCAAAGTTCAAGAAACACCCCTACAAATCCCTAGAAGTTGATCCCTTAGGTGCCTTTTCTAGGATTCTGCATGGGGTTCTACATGTAGAAGATGTTAGGGTGTACATCCACACCAATATTGAGGAATTTGGGGAATCCAAGCTTATGGATATCTATCATAAACAATTAATAGATGAAACTTTTGAACTCAAACCTCAATACAAGGTCTTCCGGGATAAGCATTTTGGACATTTCATCCACTTCCCCTATTTTGCAGAAGATGAATGGGTCCAGTATGTTCTTAGAAAAATACATGACAAATTCATGTGGTTGATGAAGTCCTTGAAGATAACAAAAGATGCCATTAGGGCAGTAACTAGATTGCACTCATCCGGTGGGTTGTCTGCACTCAAATCTGTCAAGAAGTAGACAATAAGTGAAACTATCGGATCAAAGTTTGACAAAAGAGCATTGACAATAGAAGATATCACAGATCCGGATATCAAATTTTCCTCTATGATAATTGGTTATAAAATCTATCATTCCAGCAGGGAGAATTCTATCTGGAACTGTAATATATACTGCATATCAAATGCTAAAGGAAAATGTAGATTATGATCTACGCGACCTTCTCCTGAGCCAACTGTTAGAAAACTTGCAGAAGATCAAGAAAGACAAGAAGAACTCATTCAAATATGGTGGCTTAAAACTATGTTTGTTCTTTTACTACATGAATGAGCTACCCAGATCAAGTGGTTGGGTATGGCAAAATGATAGACTAGTTGCCATACAAATCAGAGACTATATGTATGGGCTTGGTGGTGCCAAGGCTCAAAGTACTACACTCTAGGGATACTTTAAGAACTTCCAAAGTATGACACAGGCCAGAGAAAGAATTCTTCAAACCATAGTTGAAAAATATAAGGATACAATATGCTTCATGGTTGACACTGATCAATGCCTAATGGAGGTAGTTGATCCCAGAATAGTATGGATAATGCCAATGGACTATGAAGTAGATGAGAAAATCTTGGAGCTACATGTTCAACACCTGTAGAGTTAGCCTAAGGACCCTGAGGTAGAAAGGTTTGGAACCTTTCAAGAATTAAGTGTAAAGATACATGTTGAACTGAGACAACCAGAAATAAAAAGGAAAGTCAGAAAGGAAGTGGAGGAAATTGCCAAAAAATATGGCATATCAAAAGAGGCAGTTGATGCAAACAAAGAGAAAATAGAAAGAGTTGAGAAAGAAAGACAAGAAGTAGAAAAAGAAAGTGTTCTGGTGCAAGCCTCGTCCCAGACTAGATCCTCCAAGAGCTCTACACCTACCACCTCTAAGAGCTCAAGAATCTCCAAACTGGAAGCCAAGACATTTGAAAAGGGCAAAAAGAGAATGAAAACAAAGGCCACAAGGTCCTACATAAGCCAAAAGGGTGATGAAGAAACATAGTCTGATGCAGAAGTTAAGAAAACGAAGAAGAAGAAAACATCCGGGGAATCCTCTGCTAGCAAAAACAAAGAAGTTGAGGTAGGAGAATTTGTTGAAAGGCCCACTCTTTCTATTGATGGTATCATCAAGGCAATCATTGTGGATGCGAACCTACAACCAATCACATAATTTTATGATGATTACAGTGATACTGACAAAAGAATTTTGGAGGAAGCTATAGTCAAGTACCTAAACATTTATAATAAAGCATTCATTGAAATCATTTCTCTAATTCCCAAAAGTCTAGAGAAGGTACTTGAACTCAGAAAAGAGAATTCCAAGGAAAAGGATTTAGAGATGTAGGAACAGATTGCAATTCAGCTCTGACCTTCCATTACTCCAAAACAAATGACCATGATCTTTAAGGACTGCAAGGATGAGTTCTAGAGAAAAGAAAGAATGAATAAACTTATGCTTAGAGAGACTGATCAGGTGGAAAAAGAAATAGAAGACATCCTCTGGAATGCCTTCAAGAGATTCAATCTTCCTATTATAGAGGAAATAGATGAAGAACCTTCTACCATGGATGTTTAAGGATTAAATACATCGAAAGAAGAATCTACTGAGAAAAATGTAAAAGAGCCAAAAGAGATAGATGTGGAGAAGTCTAAGGACTTGGATTTATCTATTTCGAAAGAGGAAATCCATGAAGAAGTTGACATCTCTCCTCTGGATCCCCCTGTAGACGCAAGTACTATAGGTGAAGGAAGAGAAGAGGAGAAATTGAGTCAAGAAGAGGAGTTAAAGGGAAGAGAAGAAGAACAAACAGAGAAGATCCTTGATGACAGTTCTGAGGTTGCAAAAGGAAAGAAGACTCAATCTGTGGCAAGAGACAATACAGAGGCAGTAAAGAGCTTCCTGAACAAAGAAATGGTAGAGATAGATGAACCAAAATTATTCCAAGGACCACTAAATTTTGATTCCCTCTCTCCGGTCTAGACAATGAAGGTAGCATCTTTTGCTCAAGCTAAAGCAAAAGAAAATATTCTAAAGTCTCACATGGAAGACTGTGAGCTGATAGAGATTGCATCCGGTGTGTTAGAGAAGATCATGCCATCCTTCCAAAAGGATCCTTCGGCCTCTCCATCTAGTAACTTGAAATCTATGGTTAACTCTGTTAGCACCCATTTTGATTCTTTGGAGAAATCGGCAAAAGAGAATGTCTGAAAAGATTTTTTGGGAAAGAGGTTCATTGAACTACAGAGACTCATAGCTAATGATAGGAGGACCCTAGATATTGGGATAAAGATCCTAGAAAATGCTCTTAAAGATTGTGGAAGAATGTATAAATTTTGTCTATCCTAGTCTAAAGTGACAAAGGATTTTGAAAAGAAGGTTAAAGACCAAGAAGGTAAACTCTCAAGTTTATCTTAGAATTTTGATCCCCTCACCACATCCATAATGAATCAAGAGTACCAAGCTATTGCTATTATAAATGAAGTAAAGAGGCTTGAAAAGGAGATGAAGAATATAATAAGCAGGATGAGTGAACTTAGAGGGATAATTATCCCTAAGTTAGAGGCCATGCATGAAGCCTTAACTGATGCTTAGACCATAGCCAGGACCAATGATCTGACAAACTTAAGAAGGGTAGAAGCTTATGCATTTTTGTTGAGTGGTCACATCTCAATTTTGGACAGGATGAAGCTGAGTTGGGCAGCAGAATTTGTACAGTTGAAGACCACCTTTGCGGATATACTTAAGTTTATGTAAGTATAACATGTACATATACTTATGCAGCTGTGTATAGGTTAATTTTTGCAAATTTTGGTGTGCGGATTCTACCCTTTTCCATTGATGTTAAAGGGGGAGTGAGGAGTAGTGAAAAATGTCGAATCCAACTAAAGGGGGGCTTCAGTAAAACAATACATAAGATAGAGCATCCGCTAAGGGGGAGTTTACTGTGACAGTCATTTTTCACTAAGTGTTGCCATCCATGCCAAAGGGGGAGATTGTTGGCAAGAGACACTATGTGGCTTCATGAGTGTTGTCATTGATGGCAACAAAGTCTTTCCCACACATCCACAACACATAGTATGTCTATACCAGAAGACAGATTGAAGAGTGTTTTGGTCCGGTGAGCAAGAACAGAGCATGCAGCAAGGTCCGACAATCAGGTCTGGATCTCTCATATGGTGTAACTTAGCAAGTTACAAACTTGGACAATTCATGAGGAGTATCATGACTACTACATTCCAGAGATTGAGCCTCCAATGATGAATGATTGCAAAGATATGAACATCTAAGTGTTGGGTTCCTGACAGACAGAGTAGACTGAGGAAGAACTGACCAGTAGAGCATCAAACCTTAATCTGGATGAGAAATTGATGGTGATCAAGCTATTTGAGGGATCATACATGGTTGGCCAACTTGATTGATGACTTCTATGCCTATGTCTTTGATAAACATCACATATTAAGCATGGATTCAGTCGATAGATCGATGTTTTGTAAATATCTTGAGTATTCCGGTTGTCGACTAGAAAGATGTTGAAATCCTTGGTGCAGAAATATATACCAGATTTATTTCAGTATAAAAGTGTGTGTGTCGTATGATAATGTGCAAGGAAAGGCAAACATAAGTGTGGAAGCAGCAATACAAGTCCGGTATGTGACAGAACAATAGGACTAAAGCAGAGGAAGAATGAAGTGCATTAGATCAGTATATTGAGCCTAATCGGAACTAAACCCAGGCATATGTGGATGCCTCTCATCAGTTCAAATACATGGTTACCTTCTATAAACCTTGTAGATAGTGAGTCTCTTGTAGGTAGTGTGCCTCTTGTGAGTAGTGTGCTCAGGCAGTGAGCCCTAATTGGCAAGTGTCATTTTTGTACTTCTTATTCTTTTAACAGGGAATACAATCTTGGGTTAGTCACCCCATGGTTTTTCCCTTAACAAAGTTTTCCATGTTAAATCTTTGTGTTATGTGTGTTGATTTCATTTATGCTCTCATGATTATATATGCTTATGTGTTTTGATGCTGCTAAAATTATAAAAAGGAAAAATAAAGTAAAGTTATAAGAGATAAATGATTCACCCCCCCTCTCAGTTATCTACATTGTTTCCAACAAGGAGTTCATGAAAAAGAAAAGGGTAGATTCCCTTATGAGCATGGAGAAAGAAGATCAATATAGAATTCAAAAATAAATTGAAAAAGTGACAAATAAAATACTTGAATGTAGAAAAGTTACTGAGAATGTGAAGTAGCCACATATTTCTCCACCACACAGTGCAGTATCTCCTCCACGTGACTTGCATTGACAAGATACTCAATAAGAGAAAGAAGAGCCATCAACACAAGATGAAAACAAGGTAGAGCAAGGTGAAGGAAACACCTCACCTATTCATAATGATGTGCATGATAACCCTCCTCCAGAGAACACTAAGCAACAGAGTAATCCTAAACAACACGAGGAGCATGTTAATGTTGATATAAGAGAAGGCCTAGAAAAAGAACAAGACACTTCCTCCTCTTCTCTAGTTGACCCAATTAAGGAGTTCTTAGCTCAACAGATGCAAATACAACTGATGGTTACTCTACAAATGTCACAGTTGCTTATGTTGGATGGACAAGTTAACTTGTCCAGAATATCTCCCATTTAGAAGCTACTACTAGGAGATATGCTCCAGTCCACTGTAAGATAAGATATTTTGCATCAACAAGTGGAAGGAGTAGAAGTATTCAAAGAGGCAATAAAGATAATACATGAAGAACTGCCTGAAGCAAAAAGAGATCCATCCTTTCCACAAACTCAACAAACAAAGATTATGCTAGAGTCTTTTAAGGCTCATTCATCTTATCTTGAGAAGCAAGCTGAGATAAATATAACTGAGTAGATAAATAATAAAATGATTAGCTGATGCCTCTGTTAGATGTGCTAAAGCACACAATAATTCGTAAGAAGATGTGAAAAATATTCAAAAATGCATAGAGGATGCCAAAGTTTTGTATCAATTTTGTTTGAACTGGACTGCATCTACTAAAAGCATAAAAGATCAAGCTGCCTCTATTGAGTCACAACTAATTCATGCATCCAAGGTATATGATCCTTTGAAAGATAAAGATGGAACCATTAGGGTCCAAATAGAAAATATCCATACTCAGTTGAGGCAGCTCTTAGATCAAAGGGAGTAGGTAAAGAATGAAATTGGACAATAGAGAGAAGTTGTTAGCATGAGACTAGCAATTTTGACTGGCATTCTTATGGAAGCTGAAAATGTTGCACAAAAAGTGAACATGCTAGCCACTCAGGAGGAAGCAAAAGATTTATACATTCAATTTGAAATTCAACTGCACATCTTATCTTTTGCAAAGAAGATTTGGGACACTACACTTGCCCAATTGAAGGTGATCTGTAAGAACGTTCTACCTTCCAAGTAAATAGAAAATTCTATGAAGGTAAGACAAATTTCGATGATTTTGAAGATATGCAGAGAATAAGTTAGGAGTAATAAGTGATAGGCACTCTTTATACCATCCATGTGTATCTCAAGGAAAATAAAGAACCAATTTTGGCTACCTTTAGTTTTGAAGAGATAGAGAATACTCCTTAGGGGGAGTTGATTAATACAAGGTGATGAGAAATATTCAGACATGGGGAGACTACTTACTTTTTCTAGGACAGAGGAAGATCACTAGTCATTTGCCATTGATGTCAAAGGGGGAGAAATATATGTATATTAGGTCAAGTGTTGCCATCAATGACAAAGGGGGGATTGTTGCATATGGGTTGTCATTGATGTCAACAGTGGTATTGAGTGTTGCGGTGTGGAGCGTTGTAAGTGATCTCCTTAGAGATATCAAAGGAGATTGCAATAGTATGAAGACCAATGAAGAACAATAGAATAAGTGATCAGAAGTATTATGAGACAGTCATGTAAAGTAATGAATATATGGTCAAAGGAGCAGACAAAGAAATTTTATCAAAAGAGTTGTGAAGTAAAGGAGATGGATCACTATCATTTATAACTAGTCATGCCATATCTTCTGAAGTTCATGTGTAATTCCATATATTTGATATATTTATGCATGAAGTCAATGATGAGTATAGTTGGATTCCTGCTATGGACTTATGATGCTTTCCGCATGATAAAGAAAGATGTAAAAGATTCAAGGAAATTGTCTAAGTGGAATACAAGTCAGGAAAGGTAAGGGCCTATGGATTGGACTAATGATTAGATATTGAAGTTAGGTATTTATGCTTCAAGGTTGAGGTCATAACATGTACCGTATGACGTTTTAGAGATAGAAATGTGAAGATAGTGTTGAAACATGATAAGTACAGTCACAGGGAGACAAGAGAATGCTACACACTTCTTCACAAATGAAGATATGATGTTATGGTTCAGACAACAAGTAGATATGAGTATCAGGTATGCATGTTTCAAGTGTTAATATGTATCGTAGTTGTTTCTCCGGTATCAGTTGTGCGAAGACTTGCCTTGGTGCTAAGTGAAGTAAGCAAAGGAAGAGAGATGAGGTTACCATAGTTCAGTACGCAAAGATAATTAGCCTTGTAGATTGAGTGATAAGCTCATAAGGCTAGATGGTATGCATTGTTCAAGTTTCAAAAGATTAAGTTCACCACAAGTATGGTTAAGATTGTGTAAGTAGAGGTTATTGAGGACTGGCATTAGAGATCAAGTATTTGCGCCAACAAGAAATCTCTAGAAATGATAAAATAAGTATACATGAATGTTTTACAAGGCATATAATGCTCATTATGTAGTCCTCATGATATAATTTGTCCCCTCTGGTACCTCTTTTGGATTGGAGCTAAAATGTAAGAAAGGGTAAGTGTTTGTTGTGATGACCTAATATATACTGATGGTTATGCTCTATGTTTTGGAGTGTGCACCAGTGTGGAAGAATGTGTCAAGGTAAGATAGGACCTGATTATGTCTTGCTCTTGAACCACATTAGAATTAAATCACTTACTACATATGTTTGGGAGCAGACTATTATGGGTTCTACATGTTTCTTGCTACATATTTCATCTTGGCTAACCAAGGAGAAAATTTTTAAAGCTTGAGGAGGATATAAATGTAAAATCAAATTTGTTAAGTGATTGATGAATGGTGTGGTGTATGATTCCATTGATAATGCACAAATAAAGTTACTGCAGAAGCAAAATTCATTATGAAATGTGGACAGGATTAGTTTGATGAAATAGGATATTGTTGTGGAGGCAGGTATTGGCAAAGGAATGATGGAGAAGAGATTTTGAAGTGTTTTGGTTGTGGTGAAGGTTGATATTGTAGTCGTCTAGATGAGAGATTGTTGTACAGAGGCTGAAGTGATTAGCAGTCTGTTATGTAAGCTAGATAAGTTGTGTACTACAAATAATGAATAATTATTGTGTAGAAATTGTAAGTGTTTAGGGAGTTGCAACTTCCTTTGGGTTTTAGCCCATAAATAATATTGTAATCCTACTTTATTTGTAATGCTGGATTTGGATAGTAGATCCAAGTAGCTTGCTCACCGTGGTTTTTCCCTTCTGGGGTTTTGCACATAAATATGGTGTTATGGGTGTGTGATTATGTATTAATGTGCTTTTCTTATTTAATTTTTAAAATAGTTTTACAGCAATTTAAAAGCAAAGAATTTGAGTAAGTACTAATTCACTCTCCTCCCTCTCAGTACTTCTATGTGTTCAATAGTATAAACATAAAAGAAGAGCAAAAAAACTAGAAATGAAACGTGGATAGAATGGTGGAGGAAGATGATTTGGAAGATGTTATAACGAGATGTAGATTATTGTCAAATAAAATAGAGGGGGATTCTAGTCTCAAGACACTAGGGTACTCATAGAGATGTTGGTACAACCATGCTTATGTCCCGCATAGAGAAAAATAAATTGGAACTTGATAGAAACTAGAGGAACAATAGATGGAATATCTATGTTAATGTTTTTATAAATGAACTAATGCTAAAAAGAAATGGGAAGAAGTAGAGATTCAATCACCACATTTTATGTTGGAGATTACTGTTGAAGAAGTAGATTATGTCTATACCCATGCGTTAGAAAATGGTTAAGACTACTTGGGAGGTTGCGAAGGAGGCCAAACCCCAAATTTAACCTTTCAACTCAATGATAATCAATAGTATAGGTGTGAGTGCTTAGAAAATGTTACTATGGTTAGCATGATATAAAATAGATGTGAGATACACTATATGATGTTGTAAACAAGGGAAATGGAACTCTAAGGTAAAGTTCCAATGCATGTCATTAGAAATATTGAATAAGAAATTATAAATGTAAATGGTAAATATGAACAAGATAATTTTTTTTGAATGCAACAATATAAGAGGAGAGGAAGGGATTCTAATTTATTCATAGTGACATTCAAACTATTATCCAAAATGGAAAAGAAAATCTAGAGCCAAGTGATGGCGTCGAAGGATATTTCTCAAAATATGTTATTTAAGTTTTAGAGGAGAAATATAGACACCCATAAGGAAAGATCCTCCTTGAATCAAAATAGAATAAGAGGGAGGAATCTTGAGAAAGGAAGGAGAGAAAAGAAAGACAAGTGAAGGAGATCAAGAAAGGAAATAATTTATGTGCATCCCTCAAGAAGAATAGGAAGAAGACTTCTTTAGTTTTCATTTGAATTTGTAAAATGTAAACTACATATAAATGGAAATGGTGAAAACCCACAACAATAATGAAAAGATGAATTATTTTAATGGCTTCTTGATAAAAAAATATGAGTCCAGGGGCAATGTGCCCCAGTGAGGGTTCAACAAGACCCCTAAAAGCCATATTTTATAGTTGGCATGAGTTTTCCACAGTCCATGAAACTTTTTTGAATGTTTTTGGATTTAACTATGTATCTTTTTCTTGACATTTCAAAACACATTCAGTGATCCATCATCAGGAAGAGGAATATAATGACTTGGATTTCAGACTTGGCCTTTAAAAGAAACAAGGGGGGTGTAAGAGTTGGCTATGAAATTAGCTACCCAAGATATAGGATCTTCATGAAATCACAAGAGAGACCAAGTGAGAGAATAATTCTATTCTATAAAATAATGCAAATTATTATTTTTAATGTACATGAGATGCCTTACTTATAAAGGTAAGGATGAGATGTAGGATGAAGTAGCCATATGACAAGTGTCTTAATCCTATGACATGGGACAACTAGTTGATAAGATTGCATGACAACCTAGAATTATCTAGACTTATCCTAAGTAAACTTAACATGTGAACATGTGTGAATAGGACTTACTAATAACTAGTTAGATAATGTGCATAGTTCACACTATAAAGGGAAAATTGATCAGTAATAACCATGTTCACGCCAACGCCCCCCCTTAAGTGCAACTTAGGGAGAAGTAGACAAATGCAAAAATGGGTCCTGGCTACTAGACCATGTTAGGTACCCATGTAAAAACAATCTCTCACAAACATAGAAAAGGAGAAAAACCCATAGGAAAACCCCCTCTTCAAAAGAGAGAAAGCATGAAAGTGAAAGAAGTGATGGAAGGAAGGACTCAACATGAGCTCTCAAGGACTACTTCTATCACAAATATATAGTCAAGTAACTCCCATAGGAGAGAAAGAAAGAGATGATAGATCCCTTCTACAAAGAAGTAGCTCCTGTGCTAATGAATGCTTGAAGACATAATACAATCCACTACCTACAAACAACATTTCTCCCCTTAGGAAGAAACAAATCCAATGGTTGATGTAGAAGCAACTCCCACATCATGGATGAAAAGGGAATCCGAATTAATATGTGTTGTCATGTCCCCTTTATAGTAAAAATAACTTGGTGAAATTATTAGTCCATTTCTATTTTCCCATGGGCTAATGTAAATCAAAAGGGGAAATATTTTGTTTAATATTTTAATTGTAATCCCACAAATTAAGGATTTATTATTTTCGAGAGCAATTAAATATTAAATATTTTTATTTAATTGTACAAGTGGGGAAATGGGTTTTAATAAGGTGTAATTATAACTCCCAAGATAGAATTTAGAAGATTTCATGACAGTTATGACAAGATTCTATGATAGCATCTATGACAGGTTGTCATAGTGGCAGTTATTTTCTATTTTTAGAGAAGAATCTTGCATGGGCTATTTTGGTGAGCATATTTGGAGATAATTTGTTGGAAATTAAATTATTTTAATTTAATTTCCAAGAGAGGGACGTTTGGATTTGGATCCATTATAAATATGCAAGGATCTTCTTTCACAAGGATTGCTTGATCATTTTTACAACGTAATTTTCTTGTTTGAGCACTTGTGCTTGGATTTTCTTCAGTGGACAAAAACCCATTAGATTTGGAGGCTTGTGGATGAAAACCCATCAGTATCAAGTGATCACAACATGAAAACCCTTTGGTTACAGAGAGTGATTCCATACAGGGATTGCATTGGGCTTCAAAGGATTGTGCAGTTTTAATAGTTTTGCAGTATTGTGTCTGCAGGTTATTTTGTTGCAGTTTTGGTGATTTCCAGTGTGTTGTTTAGTGTTTCTGGAGTGTTTTGGAGAATTTTTCTTTTCCATGGTCATTTTGTATCCATTGCAAGCATCTAGGAGCGATTCTTTTCAGTTGGGGTTTGATTTGGCATTGTTTTCAACAATTTTTAGTAGTGTAGTTTTGCATAGTTTGTGTAGTTTGTAGTGGATTTTTAGATATTTGTGTTGCAGATGTTTTTTCTATTGTAATTAGTGTTTTAGACGCAATCATATGTTATTTACATCAAAAAAATCAATAAAAATTAGTTTGTGGTGTTTCTAGCATATTTGTTGTAATTTCTTGTTTGACTAGTTAGCTAGTCTTGATGTTTTTGTTGCAATTTTTAGTGGAGCTTATCAAAATTTATTTTTAGATCTGATTTTATGTTAAAATATGAGTTTGGAACATTACAGTGGTATCAAAGCATAATCTTTCCAGCTTGTAGGGTACTAAGTTGTTGATCATGAGAGGATTCTTCAAATCCATTTTGAGGAGTTTGGAAAATGATGTTTTAGTTTCCAAAATATCAATATGGATTGATGAATATTATATAAAATGTATAATTTCAAAGGTAGCCCTCACTTTCTATGAATATGCAGAAATCATTGGGAAAGATTTGCCTAAAGAAGGAGTGGTTCTCAAAACTTTTGAAGAGTACCTTTCAGAGGGAAAATTTGAAGTATCATTTGAAGATTATTTCATGAGAAGAAGAAAGGAAGAAGTTAAGATGGAAAAGGCTATAAATACCAAAAATCAAGAAGATGCTAAGAAGCATGATACAAAGGAAGGTTCAACAGTCATAATAGAAGAACCAGAAGAGCTAGAAAAGAAGGACATAGAACCAAAAATGGTGATGTAAAGCATAAAGAAAAATTAGGTTTGCAAGAAATTGAAAGGAAGAAAAGCTTGGAGAAATCCACCATACAATATGAAGCTAAAAATTGTTTGGAAATAGAATATGTTTATTTTAATTCTAGTGATTGTACATGTCAAGAAAATATTGATGGAATTGAGGAGGAAAAGACATCTCTTGTTATCTGTGAAGAGCCCAAGATGGAGGGACATGCACCAATTCATACACTATCTTCCGAACTTCCAAATGGTGAGCCATTGTTTGATTTGTAGAGTAGCATTGTGGATGGGTATGAATTTGAGAAGAATATTTTGGTTAGTGCTAATTCAATGGTTTTGAGTCACAAAAATAGAGTTGTTGAGGATATCTCAATGAAATCTCTCTCAGCAAATGAGGCTGAACATCTTATTTGCAGCCCAAGGTATGCAATTATTTCAGATTTGTCTCCTTCTATGTTACTACAAAATTCTTGTCATCATGGAAAGCATGCTAAACAAGGTGATAGAGTGAGAGATACAACTTGTAGTATAGGGCATGAGGACTCTTTGAGTCAAGTCCAAATTTATGTTTTCATATGGGATACAAGTAATCTCTTGAGGATTAAAGTAGTTGGAGGCATTACTGAGTTCTCCATCTCTTCCATTTGGAATGAAAGGAATTTTATGAGGATTCATATAGGGTTTGTTGTGCTTTCTAATCACCTTATGAAGGATTAATGTTCACATTTTATGGTTCACTTGTGCAATCCAAGTACCACACTTGAATAAAATATTTTGGGTAATGGTCAAATGGAGATAGGCAAATTGAGATGCTTATCATGGCAATGTGGTAAGGAAAGAAGGTGTCAATTTGATGTTGACAATTTTATTACTAAGCATGGGATGGTACTTTTAGGACCAAGCTTCATACAGGTTTCTACCATTGGATGTATGGAGGAGTTTACAAGAAGGATAAGATTCGAAAAGATGGCCTCATTGTTACTAGCATCAAGAAGGTTGCAAAGTTATCGATCATATCAATGGAACTTCAAACATGAAGGACAATGGAATGCAAGAAGTATTTGATGAGCCAAGGAAGGTAACCAACTCTTATCTTATTTTTTTCATTTCAGATTTCTCACATCCTTTTGTGGAAGGGTATGGTGTTTCAAGGGGAGTTGATTGGGCTTTATTAATGCAAAGGTGTGGCTTCATTCAAATCGAGAACATGAAGTTGATAGTTGTAGAAAATGGGTTTTCTATTTATGGTAGAAGATTCTAGTATGTTTTAGAGTTTTCTATGGATTGCATTGAGTATTTTTGCTTAACACTTGCTGGACTATGTGTTTATGAGGAGTTCCAAGATGACCCTATTGAAAAATATGCACATGAAATGGACACCTTGCTAGATATAGATGTCAAATTTTAGCTTGCCAAAATTTTTAAATCAGCAACCTATGCAGGAAATATCAATTTGATCATACATGAGCATGAGGAAAATGATGTGAAGGATCACATGGTTCTATGGTTGCAGCCTAAGAGTCAAGTGTAAGGACCCATAGGATGTCACTTCCGATATGGATATGGTAATGGAGCAATCCTAAGTTCTGGTAAGAAACACAATGTACTTTATGTTATTCAACTGCTTCCAAATCCATAAAGAATGGTGTTTAGTAATATGTTCCCAGGATCACCATTAGATAGAAGATTCCAACATGTCATAGAGTTGGAAATTGATTTTCATCAGAAAAATTTGAGGAAGAATGTTGTCACATACTTGGGCCATGTCACTAGTGCTCAGGGCATACATGAGGATGCAAGACAAGAAGCATTGGAAGGGATTGAAAAGGTAAACAACTCATGTTATGTACTTATAATTGCAGATTTCTTAGAAGCATTGTTTATAGGATGTGATGATTTAGGAAAAGGAGTTGTTTTGGTTATAATGCAAAGGAGAAACTCCATAAAATTTGAAAGCATGAAGCACAAAGATTTAGGAGATAGTCTCAAGTTCTTCTCAAATCTACTTGTCTTGTATGATCAGCAACAAAAATAGAATTTTAGAAGTATACAAATATTTGTGGAGATATTTTCAGTCCTTTCATGGTTGTCCACCAATCCTACATTAGTCACATTCATGATTATTACACAGGTTTGCCATTTTTGTAGTTGTTACATTATTTGCATGTTGATTTTGATAAATTCAATTATGAACAACTGTAGATTGATGTGTTTGGAGGAAGTATCCTTGCATGATGATGTGACAAGAAGGTCTACAATATTAGTGAACACTAATCAATCCATCATAACACTAATTTGGAGAAGATTCAGGGAAGTTGTTCCAGTAGTGCAATATGTGAGTGTTGCTTGCAGGTTTCCAATGAAGTTGTGTGAAGATTTGTGGGTTTTATGTATTGGGGAAATGTGTTTCTATTGTAGATTAATTTTATGCTACTGTAGATTATTTTATATTGTTATTTTCCCCAGTCATATCAGCTTTAGAAGTTGTGGTTTTCATCTTTCAGTTTGGAGCAAAACAATGTTGGCAATATTGTGTGATTTGGAGTTTTTATTTGACAGTCATGGGATTTTTATGTTATGGACATTATAACATGATTCTTGCATTGGTGTATATGAAAATGTATGGTAATCCTTGGAATAAGAGTGATGAGTCACAAAAATGGGCTAACAAGTTGGTGCTTGTAGGTGGTCTCATTTGGCATAAGGATAGGATCTTTCCAATTTTTTACACTAAAATGAAGCAGAATATTTTGTGGAGGAATCTTGAGGAGGGAGTTCTCAAAAATTCCAAGGAGTACAACATCTTCCATAACAATATGGTAAATCATGTTGTTCTAGTAAGTTTGTTGCTGCCATTGCTTACCTCTTATCAAGATTGGAAAAGTGTTTACATGGACATCATCTTCTATTTCGATGAGTTGTTGTTTGGAAATTCATTTTTTGATGAATTGTGGTTTATATGTTGCTATTATATGATGCTACTTGTTGCTCCTCTAATGAACACTTGCTGTTATAAATCAGTCCATGAATTTGAAAGCAACACCTCTTAGGTTGAGGTAAAATATGGGCCAATTGCATTCATGTAATGTATATTTTAGTACTTTGGAGGTAAGAGAAGTAACTATTTCTTAGTTTCATATTTGCTATAATGGAGAGTGCATTGACAATTGTATTAGTCCTACAAGCAAAAAAAAACATATTTATATCATTGGGAGAAGTTGTAGGAGTTTCAATTTTGTCTTATCTCATGCTTGTGCATTTGACAAGTTTACTAAATCTTTGTGGGAATATGTGGATCAGTTGGAATATGAGAAAGAATGCATCAAATACTTACATATTCAAGAGCTCAGATTGCATAGATATTATTGTTTGATTCATGGCATTGGTAGAAATGAATCTAAACTTTTAGGTTTTCACAGTGTTCTATGGCAAGAATTGCAACATCTCATAGGTATAGGATCAAGGCTTTCTATGCAGTATAACATAATTTGGAAGCATCACGATTTTAATTGCTTGAGGACAAGCAATTTTGATGAGGGGAGATTTGTCATGTCCCATTTATAGTAAAAATAAATTGTGAAATTATTAGTCCATTTCTTTTTTCCCATGGGCTAATGTAAATCAAAAGGGGAAATATTTTATTTAATATTTTAATTGTAATCCCGTGAATTAAGGATTTATTATTTTCAAGAGCAATTAAATATTAAATATTTTTATTTAATTGCGCAAGTGGGGGAATGGGGTTTAATGAGATGTATTTATAACTCCCAAGATAGAATTTAGAAGATTTTATGATAGTTATGACAAGATTCTATGACAACATCTATGATAGGTTGTCATAGTGGAAGTTATTTTCTATTTTTAGAGAAGAATCTTGCATGGGCTATTTTGCTGAGCGTCTTTGGAGATAATTAGTTGGAAATTAAATTATTTTAATTTAATTTCCAAGAGAGGGACGTTTGGATTTGGATCCATTATAAATATGCAAGTATCTTTTTTCACGGGGACTGCTTGATCATTTTTACAACCTAATTTTCTTGTTCGAGCACTTGTGCTTGGATTTTCTTTATTGGATGAAAACCCATTGTAGTTGGAGGCTTGTGGACAAAAACCCATCAATCTCAAGTGATCAAAGGATGAAAACCCTTTGGTTACAGAGAGTGATTCCATACAAGGATCACGTTGGGCTTTAAAGGATTGTGCAGTTTCGGCAGTTTTGTAGTATTGTGTCTACAAGTTGTTTTGTTGCAGTTTTGGTGATTTCCAGTGTGTTGTGCACTGTTTCTATAGTGTTGTGGAGTGTTTTTATTTTCCATGGTCATTTGGAATCCATTCCAAGCATCCAGGAGCGATTCTTTTCAGTTGGGGTTTGATTTGGCATTGTTTTCAGCAATTTTTCAGTAGTGTAGTTTTGCATAGTCTGTGTAGTTTGTAGTGGATTTTTAGATATTTGTGTTGCAGATGTTTTTGCTGTTGTAATCAGTGTTTTAGACCTGATCATATGTATTTACATCAGAAAAATCAATAAAAATCAATTTGTGGTGTTTCCAACATATTTGGTGTAATTTCTTGTTTGACTAGTAAGCTAGTCTTGATGTTTTTGTTGCAATTTTTAGTGGAGCTTATCAAAATTTATTTTCAGATCTGATTTTATGTTAAAATATCAGTTTGGAACATTACATGTGTGTCTTATATTATAATTCTAATGTCCTCATGCTAGAAAATGATGTCTTCTCCAAATCAAGAATGTAATTCTCAATCAAGGAAGTAGAACTAGGAGAGGAAGGATAGTGAATTGTGTTTGAAAACATAAAATATGTGATGACATCATGATCTTCAAAGAGAAGAGATAACCCCTCAAATGTGTCCTCCAAATCATTAATGTGAGACTCCACAAACAGAGAAGTAATGCCTGATAAATAGGAATCCCAATGAGGTGGATAAGGAAGACTCAAAATTATCCCGCTACAAAGAATCACTAGAAGCTCTCAAAGAATCATCTCTGAAATCTAAAGTAGCAATAGGTGATGGCGGGATAATGATCTCAATAAGAGGAGAAGGAGAAGCAAGAGAAGTCTCTATGTCATCACAACATTCAAGACCTGCAAAATATTCAAGCTCCTCTTCTAAATCATCATCATAGTGTACATTATAAACATCATCAATGGGTATGAGGCAATCACTAGTAGTATCTTTTGGGAATGGAAAGATATGAGGGTCTTCATAGATTTCCCAAATCTTGGTCCAAAGTGTGCGTGGGCACTCAGTTTTTGAGATCTCTAAAAAAAATCAGGACTATAGTTTTACAAATCTATCTTATGATATGATCAAATCCAATTTCCCCATATATTTTTCTTATGAGGTGTATCTAGTTTAGGGATGAGTCCATAAAGATATGGAAAAAAGATTGAGCCTCCTACAATGTGTGAGGATGCCTTTTCTTCCAAGACTCATAATTATCCTTTTTCATATTTACCACATAAGGATGAATACAAAATCCCATGATGTCTCCTCAAATGATTAGAGATCAAAACTCACAATATTACCCCCAAATTTTAATAAAACATGTCAATACCTATAGAAAAAATGATTGTGGGTCTTTATAATCATTCCAATTACAATTGCTACAAGACAAAACAACAAAGTGGTCTTTGCTTTTGGTACAATGCAAAACCCAAAATTAGGCTATAACTAAAAGTACAATTCTTGAGTAAAACAAGATCAAACTAATTACGAATCTAGCAAGTAATCAAAAAAATTATGCATTTACAAGAAAAAATCACCAAAAAATGTTACCATATGGACCCGAACAAAGCCTTTGAAGTTCTAAAAATGGGAACTGCACAACAACAATGATGAAAAATGTAATTTCTAGAAAAAACATGCACTAAAATCAAAATCTGATTCCACACTATGAAGCCTACAAAACTTTGGACCAAATTAAAAAAAATTGCTTGACAAAAGGCGCAAAAATGAGCAAGATATGAGCCTCTGAAGTTGGACATCCCAAACAAAAATCAATCTGGAAGAGGGTATGAAAAATAAGAGAAACATTTTTGCCAAATTTGGTGGAACTGCCGCCAAATTTGGAGGTATAGTAAATGTGGATGTTCACCCTATAAATAAGAACCTTCTCCAAAATTGGAGGTTTGCTAGCTAAATGTAGACCCTTGCTAGTTTTGAAGATTTGCCAAAAATGTTGAAGGCACTAAAAATGGTTGATTTGAGTTGACTGGAAAAAATATTAAAATAATGTTTAAGGCTGAATGGCCCATTCATTGCCCTTTGTACAATCTAAATTTTTTATTGAAAAAAATTGAAATATTTTCTTAAATGCTAAAGTCTTTTAAAAAAAGGGGCAAGCCCTTAGGGGAGAGCCCATAGCTTTAATACCATGTAAGAGTTGTCTATGAAGGTAGCCACCCAAGATCTAAGATCTTCATGAAAGCACAAGAGAGACCAAATGAGAATAAGTCTATTCTATCAAAGAATGCAAATTATTATTTTAATGTACATGACATGTCTTGCTTATAAATGTAAGGATGAGATGTAGGATGAAGTAGTCATATGACAATTGTCTTAATCCTATGACGAGACAGATAGAGGATAAGATGCCAACTAGTTGATAAGATCACATGTGTAGGATAATATCCCATGACAACCTAGAATTATCAAGACTTATCCTAAGTAAACTTAACATGTGAACATGTGTGAATAGGACTAACTAATAACTAGTTAAATATTGTGCCTAGTTCACAGTATAAAGGAAAACTAGATAGGTAATAACCCTATTCACACCAGTAGGGGTGGTCAAGGGGAATCAAACATGAAGAAAAGGGGGGTAAGTTGGAAAACAATAATTAGAAATGACAAAAAGGTAGAGGGATGATATTTGTTAAAAAAATTTAAAACAAAATTATAATTAAATATTCATACATAGAATCTAACCTATATTTAATGTATATATTATCTATAATATAATAAATTAAATACAAAGGCATATATATATGAAATTGGTTAAAAAAATGTAAATGAGAAATTAAATATTACAACCTATGTTATATTTATAACTATAAATATTTCAACCTATATCTAAAAATTAATTATTTAAAAAATAATTATTTAAAACTATATATAATAAAATATCACCACCTGTATTTAATATATTATGCTTAAAAACAAATACAAACATATATTAAATTAAAAAACTAAAATTATATAATATATATTATATTATACTAAATGCATATGTATAATAACTTAAATAGAACATAAATATATATGAAGTTAAAAACATGTAAACCAACAATTAAATAATACAACTTATATATATATTCAACCTATATTTAAAAAATATTAAATATAATCTTTCATGCATGAATTAGACGTCATGTGAGGATTCTCACTGCCCTCCACCTGGTAAACATTTTGGTTCTATTTAAATTTTCTATAAGCATATGTTTTTGACTTCAGATGTAAGGAAAGTATATTTCCTTGCTGTATGGACAAGTCATTGAGGCCTTCATGGCCAATTTTGGTGTCTACTCTGGACCTGCATGGTCATTTTCTAACTTTTTGAGACCCTACATGGTCAGTTAGGGATAGGTTCAGAAAGTATCAATTGGAAGTTTGGTTATAGCAGCCTCTTAATGTAATTTTTTTGAATTTCAATATATATAAAATATCTTATTTATGGATAAAAAACTATTAAATATAATTAAATCTATATATAATTAGATATTATAACCTATATACCTAAAAAATATATTATGCTTAAATACCAATACAAATATTTATTAAATTAAAAAGAACATAAAAATATATAATATATAAAAACTATAAATATATTATAGTTAAATATAATGATATAAGTATATTAAAGTAAATAGAATATATATATATAATACTTCGCGATGCCTTCTGCTCCTTTGGACCTTCCTGTGCAGGGTGTGCCTAATCCTTCTTCTGCTCTAAGGATCTCTA
Organism: Cunninghamia lanceolata; assembly: GCA_027924645.1. Classification (NCBI taxonomy): domain Eukaryota; kingdom Viridiplantae; phylum Streptophyta; class Pinopsida; order Cupressales; family Cupressaceae; genus Cunninghamia; species Cunninghamia lanceolata. The sequence goes on along the minus strand of BSBN01000564.1, from coordinate 306,360 downwards.
CCAAAAATCATCACTGGTAGAAAGATTTTAAACCTTTGGAGCTTAGGATTGGGCAATATGGTCTGCCCAGCACTGATTCAAGTGTTCACAATGTGGTAAAGGAGCCCTCAAACCCTAGCGCACTAGGCACTTTGGATCCACCCTCACAATCTACAAGCAACTCATAGTTGAACTTTAAGGTAGCATTAGGCTTTAAGGATTCTCATTGTGTTCCTACTACAGAGCATTCTCCTCACAAGTTTAGGTGCTAGAGGCCTCCTTTTCCTATTCTCCAAGTAGCTTCTATTCTGGAAATCCTTACAATGGACAACTTTGTCAATGATAGAGAGGAGTACCTTCAAGATCATGCCCTAATTTGCAGGCTTTTGCAAACTTGGCTGAATCTATGATCTCTGCATACCTAGATAAGTGATAACTGGAAAGAATATTTACAGGAGGAAATTAGCATCTATCCATGTGCAAAAGGGTTTTTCATTCTGGAGTTTGAGTCTTTGAATGATAAGGAATTCGTTCTCAACACAGGTCCAATGTTCTTTGCACCAAGCCTTGGTTCCCTTCCTTTGACCCACGATTTGAGACCTTCTCATCCGCATTTCTATGGGTGCAATTACCTTATCTCCCCCTACAATTCGAGGAGATTGATTGCTTGAAGGCCATTGCCAATGGTTTGGGAAAACACCATAGCATTTCAAAAGAAACAATCAACTATGAAAGCTCCACATGTGCTCATTGGTGTGTTGAAATGGATCTCTCCAAAGGGCTTCCCGTAAAGGTTTCTTTGAAGGTTGGAAATAGAAATTGGAGACAAATTGTAGATTATGAAAAAATAGACATTAGATGCAGGAAATGTTTTTCTCCAGATCATTCAACCTCTCAATGTAGGAAGATGTTCACTCATGAGATAGCTAATTCTTCAATCAATCAGCCCATATGGTGTGTGGGGGTGGAATCACGACATTATGTCATTCCTCCCAGAATTGAAAATGGTTTAGCTCCCACAAATGAACCTCATGAAGCTAAATCCAAGTTTTGTGAACCAACTTCATTGGATCTTTCACACGGGATCATGAAGGAATGTTGTGCAGATATAGGTAGTTTTGAAGGCTCTATGATCTCAATGAAGAATCCAATCACCCAGCCTAAAAATCTTGAGATCTCTCTAGTAACCCTTGAAGATCCAGAGGTCTTACATAGTGATGCACTCTCAAAAATCAACCATGAGCAGAAATCCCTAGCCATAGAAGAAAAGGAACAGACAGAAGTGAAACTGAGGAAATCTCTGCCACCAAAACCAAAGCCTCAACTGGTTTCAGGATCAAGAAAAAAGGAGTAAATAATCTAAGTATACTCTTTTAGGAAAGGGAAAATAGTGGACAAATAGAACACATCCTTGTTTGGGGGCCTTCTAGATCACAACAGATGTTGTTATGGTTGTAAAGTTTGTGTCTTGTAGAATAGGGTTTATTTGACAGCACAAACTTTGTGTTGTTCTTTGTTGCACCCGTTGTGAAAAGGGCATGCATTTAGTCAATTTTGGATCTTCATTTTATTGATAGCTTCCCCATTTGGCAGTAGTTACCAAATATATATATATATATAATCTCAACACATAAAAATGTACATATACATGTCTATGTATAAACTATCTTGCAAACATGTATGCTTATGACCATTTACACCCACACACATATACAAGCAAGCCTATATATCTAAAAGCATGTAGATAAGTAGATATTCAAATACATATGAATACAATAAATATAAATATATAAAAAATACATATATGTATGAAGGAAAAAAAATGAGAGAAGGGTGAGAGGTGAAGATCGAACTAAGGTGGTAAAGAAGGAGGCCACAAGGGGAGGGAAAATGGGCAGAACTAGTGGAAGGCATGGCATGAAAGAGATCTTGAATGTAGAGAGGGTAGTGAAGCAGAAGGGGGGAGGGGAAGATTGTGAGGGATGAGGGTCCACATGAAGGGGGTCAGTAAAGGTTTCCAAGCTAGGTTTAGATGCGACCCTTCATCACGATTAAGATTATTATGGTGACTTCTAATAAATATTGCTTCCGTGAGTTTGCTTTTGAAAAATTGTCTTCCTTGACCAAAAATGTGGTGTCCTCAAGGAAAATGTGATTTTTAGCATGGTGGGAGTGATATTCTAGAGTAGATTCTGAGATGTAGTCATGTATTATGTCAACGCTATGTTATTTGATCCTAATGCTGATAGATCGACCTGTTTCTCCAATGTATGGCCTTCCACATGAGAAAGTGACCTTGTAAACTCCTGATTTGAGAAACTTTTGTGTGGGGTCTTTATCGAAAGGGATAATTTTTCTAGTAATGTGAATGGGTGTGAGGAGAGGCCTTTCTTATGCAGGATTTTGGAGATTTTGTTGGAAAGGCCTTCAATATAGGAGAGGGTGGCAACTAGAGGAAAATTAGGAATATAAGGCTTAGGTTTAGGATTATCAAGATTTTTGGCAAGGTTAAAATCTCTAAAGATGCATTTATTATAGTACATGTTCATCTTGAAAACTTGGTGTAGGTGGGAGACCTCTTGGTAAATATGATCCTTATCATAGATGTGATAAGCATAGGTTGCTAGTGTTCTTAGGACACCAAATTTTTGGGGAAGGATGGTGGTGAGACAATGCATGGAGGTAAAGGTCATTGTATGTGGATTTTCTATTGACATGACAAGCAAGCAAACCATCCTTTTTTGTAATGATAAGGCCATCAATGAAAGGAAGATGGTTATTGGACTCAAGTTCCTTGGTGAATTCAATGCACTCCACCAAAATATTTAGGTGAGAGTGGAAGCGCTCTAACTGGTCCAAGCCATGAGGCTAAAAAATGTTGGTGTCATCAACATAATGCTTCTACCATTTGGGCTTGAGGGGAAAGGAGTTTAGGGATAACTCCTCAAAATGCTCCATGTAAAGGTTGGCTACAATAGGGGACAAAGTGGTACACATGAAAACTCCATTAGATTGTTCATAGACCATATTTTAAAAAGTAAAGAATGTGGAATGAAGGTAAAGTTCAACAAGAGAAGTCATTTCATCATTAGTTTTACGTTTAATTAGTTTTATTGAGTCACACACAAGGACTTTGGTAAAAAAGGACACCACATAAAAACTAACAAGAATCTTATTATCTTCTACCTTTTTGTCTTGTATGAGTTCAATAAAATGGGTGGAGTCCTTTATGTAGGAATTCAATTTTCCTAGCACAGAGAAGATCAAATTAGCAAGAAAAGTGGCTAACTTGTAGGTGGAGGAATGGGTGGTGTCAATAATAGGTCTAAAAGATATTCTTGATTTGCAGATTTTTGGGGTACTATAAATACGTGGGGTGATTTTCTTAGGAGGGACAAGACACTTCGTAGTAATATCATCAAGAGATGAATGGACAATAGCTAGCTTATCTTTTTTAGCTTTTTTATAACTAGCTACCTTAAATTATTTTAATTTTGATAAAATTAAATTTACAACCATTCAAATTATATAGATAAATTCTTCTCTATGTCTCTCTCTCACTTTATCTCTCTTTCTTCATTCCTATATCTCTCTCTATTTTTTTTGTAAAAGTACCATTTCATGAGGCTCCAATGGAGGTAGATGATCTTGGCCAACCCATACCAAGCTCCACTTTTACTTTGTGAAAGTACCATAGCCTAATCATTAAATTAGGGTTTTCCATTATAATGCTTAACCATAGCCTCAAGTCTATCACACAATGAAACACTTTTTGCCACTATGTTTATGTAATTAAGCTTAATTTTATAATCCCATTATGGTCAATGAATTCATGTTTTAGGAAATGTCTTTACAATTTTCATGGGTGGTAAATGTAAAATATGAAAATAATTATTCATAAGAAGATTATGCATGTAAGCATGTTTTCTACTTGAAAATGAAAAGTACTTTGAATCCACAAATTTTAGTTAAACATCATACATAAATAAGGATATGGTTTTCCCATACACAGAGAGAGACAGGGAAAATAAAGAATGAGAGAAAGATAGATATTCTCTTTTCAATTCCGTGTGCAGTCCTATTTGCTTCTCTTATAGGATATTTAATAGATCACTCCAATTTTTTATCTATCAAATGCTTTGCTAGAAATCCATTCACTACAATGACATTTTTAACATACATGAGATGAGATGCCACTAAGCCCATATCCACCAAGGCTTAATATCCATTGCAAACACAATATTTGCAAGGAATATCTATTGACTACATTATACAACATCAAGATAATTGTTCCTGCCACTTATGTGTTGCATGCAAGTTGCCTCATGTCTAGATTGTGAGCATAGAGATCTAAATATTCTTGTCTCCTCTTAATTAGACCCCCTTTTGCTCTACATATTTTTAGAATATACTAGGAGCTTTACAAGAAATAAACACAAAGTTTAGGGTGCCGATCTAGACAACAACATTTGTAATTTAATTTTTTAAATTTTGATAAAATTAAATTTGTAATCATTCAAATTATATAATAAAATTTAAAAAATTACTTATTTAAATAATTAAGTATAAATAGTTGGTACATTTTTACATTAGTAAAAGAATTTGATTTTGCAATTTTTTGTTTTCAATTATATTAGTTTGCCTAATCAATTGTGTATTTGTGTGTAAATGTAAATTATTTTTGGTTAATTTTATTTTAACTAACATCTAAATTACAATGTGCTAGAATATTAGGATTTAACATATTATGAGGGATAAAATGTAAGCTTGTAGTTATATACCTTTGTTTTACATTTTTTTAATATATATCATAAATATACAATTATAATTTTCAATTTGATTTTTGGTATCAAATTGCTTCTAAATTGAATCTCATCACTCAATCTATGAACTAGGTCACACACTATGACATAGTCCACCTCATCCAAAAATTTAATGTCAATCTCTCAAGTCAATTCAACCTAAATATACTAATTATTCTATTGATCTAGACACCAACATTTTATTGCTATTGTTGTCAATGAGGATTGCACCCTTATGCAAAGCTGTGACACTCTACAATCCTTTGAAACATGGGGACAAACTTAGGCTGTGGGTGACCTATAGTGAGTTTGAACCTCCAGATTGTTGGTTGGTTCCCTTAAAATATTCTATTTGAAACTACAATTTTCTATTTTGGAAAAGGCAAAGAAGGAAACTATATGGAAATAAAACTATAAAATTTGGTGATGCACCTAATAAGGATGGAAAAATTTGTAATCTAGTTCACAATAGAATTTAGAAATCTGACCTACACAATCCAATCTTGGCATAAATATCACAAAAGTGCTTCTAAGGAAGGCTGGAAAAATTATTCTTTATGAAGGAAAATGACTTTTCACAACATAAAATAACTATTTTTTATAACACAACCTAAGACCTATAATATCACTATGCTTAACACTGCAAGTAAGAGTGAGACAATAATTTTAAAGGTTTTGATAAGTAAACACAGTAAAACTTCATCATATCACCTCATACAATTAGCATCAAATGGAAAGGCAAGTACTTGACTCCAAAAAATAAAGGAAATATTGCATGAAGAACAAAGAAATTGAACCTGTAATCTACTGTGATCTCTATAAAACTGTCAAAAATGAGCTACAAAACCTCCTTCTCTTTCAAAGTGTAAAGACCAAACAAGGCAAGAACTCGAAAGATGAGTTACAAAACCTCATCTTTCAATGTGTGGAAGAGAAAAGAATGCAAGAACTAGAAAAAACCAAGTTTTTCTTTACAATATATAGTTTTCTCTCTCCAAGAGGCATGCAAAAATGAAACTACAACTAACTGCATCTAAAAGTAAGTCCTCCAAAGTGTTCCACGAGCAAACCAAGAAATCCCTAAAAATAAGGGCTCAAACTACCACAAATTGAGCAAAAATAGCTCCAAGTTGGCCCTCTCCATATGTTAAATAATTACTTAGTTAAGTAATTAAGTATAAATAGTTGGTACATTTTTGCATCAGTAAAAGAATTTGATTGCAATTTTTTGTTTTCAATTATATTAGTTTGCCTATTCAATTGTGTATTTGTGTGTAAATGTAAATGATTTTTGGTTAATTTTATTTTAACTAACATCAAAATTACAATGTGCTAGAATATTAAGATTTAACATATTATGAGGGATAAAATGTAAGCTTGTAGTTTTATACCTTTGTTTTACATTATTTTTAATATATATCATAAATATACAATCATAATTTTCAATTTGATTTTTTGTATCAAATTGCTTCTAAATTGAATCTCATCACTCAATCTATGAACTAGGTCACACAATATGACATAGTCCAGCTCATCCAAAAATTTAATGTCAATCTCTCAAGTCAATTTATCCTAAATATACTCATTATTCTATTGATCTAGACACCAACATTTCATTGCTATTGTTGTTGATGAGGATTGCACCCTTATGCAAAGCTGTGACACTCTACAATCTTGAAACATGGGGACAAACTCAGGCTGTGGGTGACCTATAGTGAGTTTGAACCTCCAGATTGTGGACTGGTTCCCTTAAAATATTCTATTTGAAACTACGATTTTCTATTTTGGAAAAGGGGAAGAAGGAAACTATAAGGAAATAAAACTATAAAATTTGGTGATGCACCTAATAAGGATGGAAAAAATTGCAATCTGGTTCATAATAGAATTTAGAAATCTGACCTCCACAATCCAATCTTGGCATAAATATCACAAAAGTGCTTCTAAGGAAGGCTGGAAAAATTGTTCTTTATGAAGGAAAATGACTTTTCACAACATAAAATAATTGTTTTTTGTAACACAACCTAAGACCTGTAATATCACTATGCTTAACACTGCAAGTAAGAGTGAGACAATAATTTTGAAGGTTTTGATAATTAAACACAATAAAAATTCATCAAATCACCTCATACAATTAGCATCAAATGGAAAGGCAACTACTTGACTCTAAAAAATAAAGGAAATATTGCATGAAGAACAAAGAAATTGAACCTGTAATCTATTGTGATCTCTATAAAACTGTCAAAAATGAGCTACAAAACCTCCTTCTCTTTCAAAGTGTAAAGACCAAACAAGGCAAGAACTCAAAATATGAGTTACAAAACCTAGTCTTTCAATGTGTAGAAGAGAAAAGAATGCAAGAACTAGAAAAAACCAAGTTTTGCTTTACAATATATAGTTTTCTCTCTCCAAGAGGCATGCAAAAATGAAACTACAGCTAACTGCCTCTAAAAATAAGTCCTCCAAAGTGTTCCACGAGAAAACTAAGAAATCCCTAAAAATAAGGGCTCAAAATGTTTGACCAAGAAGTTGACCAAAATTCCTCAAATCGCTCGTCAAATCATGCAAAAAGGCTCCAAATAGTCTCACTTAACTCAACTCATCAATTTGCATGATTTTGCTTTTGCAAAATTGATGTGAGTAAATAATAAAGTAATTAGAGGATAATTACTCTATTTGTTAGTTACAACTTGCACTATTTTTGATTTTACAACTTGTGAAAAATAATGAAGTAATTTGAAGAATATTACTCTATTATTTTCTTACATTGATTTATTTGTAAAATCATGCATGATGGGAATAAAACTCCTTATCTCTCCAATTACATTTAATCAACATGCATCAAAATATATTTTTCACCTTATATCTCCATATGTGCCTCAAGGTCACATGCAAAACTTCATCAAAAAATATGATGATAAGAGCACCTTATCACTCCTTAATACATACAATCATATACATAAAAAATGATTCACCTTATAACTCCTTATGAACATGCACACCTATGCCAAAAAAGACACCTTACTTTTTCCTTACTTTCGAATGATTATCATTTTTTGACTTTGTAAAGTTTTAAGGAAAAGGTAAAAGGTGATCATGGCCTCATGGGCCCCATGCAGAATCATTGCTAGGTCTCAAGACTTGACCATAGGTTTGGATATGTTTGCAATGATGTTTGATAAAATAAATTGAAAAATATGGGAAAAGACTACCATCGGGCTCTTTGTCAAAAAGATTTCGAACGCTAAAAAAAAAATTAGCATTTGCTTCTTTCATTTCGTGCCTCAATGTTGCCGCCATGCCGGTCGAGGGTTTTTTCTTGGCATTTTCCACAGAGTCTAGGAAGGTGAGCAATTTCTGAGGCTTTCATGGCATCTTTTGGTATTTTTTCTGCTTTAATTGGTATACTGTGGTTGCCATGTTTGGCTATGTGTCACTATGTATTTGGATTTGATATTGACACCTTTCTTTGCTCTTTTTTCCTTGTTATTTGCTCTCTGGTATATGAGCATTATCATGACTTCATGAGGAAAAAAGAACTCAGAAGTTACAACTTCTTCAACGGCCATAAAAGTAAGCTATAATCTTTTCTTCTAAACTTATTTCTTTGTGCTTTCTCTTTGCTTCTGTGTTTTGACAATGGAGACACAATGCTTTAAAGAAGACTGTCGACACTCCTTTTGTATTGTTTGTAATATGAAGCAAAAAGGCTCCTGGCCATGGTTTGTAGGCTCTTTTCATGGCTTCCTTGCATTGAACACTTGTATCTCTGTTGCTTTGTTTGAAGCATTCTAAAACCCTAAGGGTTTCGAAAAAAAAAATTCTTTCTTGCCTTTCAATAAAGCATGAAATGAACAATAAGAGGATGTTGAAAACAACTAATTAGGTATGGCAGAAATATGTTTATTTCACTGTAGGTTGATAAGAGCTTCATTCTTTTTGGGGTTTTTCACCTCTTGATGGAAGACTGTAGGACCTTTATTCTGCCTCTCTGGGTATGCCAAAAAATATTTTGCTCTTCAAGTGTATAACTAAGATGTCTATATTATACCGTATGATAGGAGACTTTCAACTTTCAAATCTCTTTAGTTTTACCATTTTGATTTATATGAAGTAGTGGGTTTTTTAAAACACCCATCTGGATATCTATGAAAACCTCACTGTATTTGATCAATCTCAGGCTCCCTTTTGTGATGGCAAACTATATACCCTTTTGCATGTACTGAAACTCTGAATACTCCACTTTGTACACACTGTATTTCTTGGTATATTACTTGTGACTGCTCTTTGATTTTGCCAAACTATACTTCTTGCCAAAAGTATGGTTGTAAGGAAAAGAAAAAGGTATTGACCCAGCTAGGGTTCTATTGATTATATCTCCTTTTGCATCTATAGAATGTCAATATTCTTGGTATATTGTCCTTCTCCTTACAAAAGTTACCACAGTAAGCATTCCCTTTTGTTGGCTTCCATCCTATAAGTGTTGTGTGTATGATAGAAATCTTTCCTCCCAGCTCCATGAGAAATGTTGCATATAGATAGAAGTGACCACTCTCTAGATACTTGATTGTATCATGATGACATGTTTATACAGAGTTGCTTTAGTCTTTCTTCATTACAAAGTATGAATGTTTGATCTTCTAGATTTATACAATGTGGCATCAAGTCTAAATATCTTGTAGCATATGAATTTCATTTGTCAACTGCTTTCTGAATGTTGAGGCTATCTTGTTTGTATATGAATCATTCTTATATGATTGTCTGTCTGTATCTGCTTATTTGAAACATGGCATTATAATTGCATTTGTCTACACTGTATTTCTTTAGCAATCAATCATTCATGGCATTTTGATTGTATCTTGCACAGTCATCATGAAAACTACTTCTAGATTTCAAAGCATCATTCTGTTTGGATATCATCCACCTAAATGGTGAAAACACTTCATGATAAGCTTTGCATTTTATTCACAACAAAGAGTGGTAAATTTTTTTCCTATTTTCTTTGGCCTAGACTAGGCTTTAAACTATTGAAGTGGATGATGTTTAGAGTTGATTGATGCTCCTTTACCTAGATAGATTATGATTGTTGTCTCATGTGTGACTGTTCTATTTGTCTCTATTGATGGCATAGGACTGTTGTGAAAAATCACACTTCATTAATGGTAAAGAAAGTGGAATAGTACCTTGTGTTTCTTGTATGTCATTTTGTTCTTTGATCATTGATGAGCTATTGAATATAGCATATTATGAACATGATGTAATAATGCTATTTGTTTGTCCAACTGGATATTTGTGTATAATGGTATCACCTTGAGCATGTTGTGCTCAACCCTTGTGAAAGCCACATTTTCTCCACATGCTTTAATGTCTTCAAATCAACAACATTACTTTTCCTATACCTATACAGTGAACAAACAAGTTAGCATAAAAACATACCTGATGGAGTTGATTGATTCTCTTCATGATATTATGATTTATGGAACATGTCTGATTTGATATTTCATATGAAATGCATGGTGTGACAAGTTGATATGTCTGCTGATAAAAGCATATGATAACATTATATATCTAAAAGTCTTACAGGACTTTCCCCAATTTTTTGTAGGTTCAACTGATACAACTAGAGATGAAGATGAGGACTAAAGACAAACTGTCAACTAGCTCCACAACCTTCTTGCTCAGGCAATGATGGATATTTAGTTTTATCACGTGTTATTCCTTATTTCTTTTATCATCAGATGTATAGCATGCATATGTCTACATTGCTTAGTTTATTTACTCCCATGGCTTGTGTGGGACACATTTGAACACCTCTTTTAAACATGATCAATTAATTTATCTTATACACTTGATGTATGTATGTTTCTTTTTCAATCAATGCATAGGATAAAGTAACAGATATTGAATTATATGTTCCAAATATGACATGAAATAATAGTTCAAATAAATATCTTTCTCTCCTTCTTTCAAATATGATCAACGGAATAATCAATTTGTCTTATAACTCCTGAAAGATAAAACTATGTTAGATCAACTGTATTTCTTGAGTCTTTGATTTCTTGACATTCTGATTCACTTGTCATGTTGATTCATCAGTCCTGATTGGACTGATGGGTTATCTTGACAACTAAAAATCTATCTCTACTTTGTCAAGACATCAATTGTTCATTAAATGCAATAACTTCAAAATTTTCTTTTATTCTTCCTAAAACAACTGCACTTAGGTCTAGCTAAATTTAGTGTGAACAAAATTTACTAATAGGTATAGCATAGGAAAAGAGCATATACAAATCAAGTGTTATTAAAATTGTTCTTAAGATATATAGTATATTTTTTAAGTCTAAATTTAGGCACAACATCACTACATTCAAATTCTTGCATCTACATTGTTTGTGTGATGCGTTTAAAAGGATACACTTGTAAAGAAAACAATCCTATCCTCAAAAGTTGGCTTCAAAAAACACATCAAAAGGGTAAATTGGTTGAGGTGGAAGATGTGCAGAATTTTCCAAAGAAAGACTTGGTGAAATGATTAATTCAATTGGAAATGAGATAGAGGGGAGGAATTCCTCTATTTTCTATGAATTTCCACATATTTTGAATTATGTAAGGCATACAATGCATTCAAATGTAACTTGACAGTATAATGAAACCTTCATTTTGTACTAATCTAGACTTCAATAGACTATAAATTCCCTATTTTTCATAGCCAAGTTCCCACCCAAATTGAAGAGGATACTAAAAAAAATATTGAAAATCATGGAAATTATTCAAATTTGTTTGCACAATCAACATGGGACCAATTTTAAGTATGGATGTTGCCAATTGTAGACCCATATGACATTCTGGTAAAAAATTATTTATTTTGTACTTGCCTGCACTTAAATAGATTAGTAATTTCTTATTTTTTAGTCATGTTCCCCAAAATTAAAGAGGATAGAAAAAACAAGTATCGAAAATTATGGACATTGTTTTGATTGTAAGGAGCAAATTTGTATTCACAATCAACATGGCACTAATTGTAGGCTTGCATGTTACCAATTACGATACTAGGGTTATTAGTTTGATTAGTCATGCTAACCATGGTTGATTCTAAGGTGGAATCTTACACATTGAGGGTTATATTTCTTTTTTTGGATTGTTCACTTCTCATGAGGGGTGTCAAAATTAGCTCAGGTTTCGTTGAAATGACAAGTAGTTTATACAGTGAAATTTTTCTATAAATATAAACCTTGGCATAATCTTTTGATATCATTTGGATTGTATTTTAGGATTTTAGTTTAGGCCTAAGTATCAACATGTTATTAAAGTGTTATCACATGGGCTACAACATTCACAATGATATTGGTTCATTAGAGTAAGATATTACAACCCATTGGGAAAGCCTTTTAAATAATTCCCATCTCTAGAATTTGCATCGTACATCTCTAGATCCATTGGTAGACACTAATGATGAAACTCCTAACTAGGGGCATGTAATGCAAGAAGATAGTCCTGAAGTCTAGATTAGTACAAAATGAAGGTTTAATTATTTTTTCAAGTTACACGTGAATACATTGCATGCCTTACATAATTCACAATATGTGGAAATTCACAGAAAATAGAGGAATTATTCCACCTATTATCAGATCAAAACCTCCAATTTAATTAATCATTTCATAAAGTCTTTATTTTGTCAAATTCTATACATCTTCGACCTCACTCAATTTACTTGTGAGAGAGAGAGAGAGAGAGAGAGAGAGAGAGAGAGAGAGAGAGAGAGAGAGAGAGAGAGAGAGAGAGAGAGAGAGAGAGAGAGAGAGAGAGAGAAGGGGAGATAGAGACAAAGGGATAGAGAGAGAGAGAGAGAGAGACCAAGAGATATAAAGACAAATGGATAGATAGAAAGGGATACAAAGAGAAGGATACAAAGATAGATAAAGAGGGAGAGTTCAAGGAAGATATAATCAGAGAGACATAGAGAAAGAGAGGAAGAGAGAACCATAGGGAGAGATATAGATAGAGACAGAGGGATAAAGAGAGTGGGAGAGATGACACTTAGTATTAAGCCACCCCCTGCCTTTCTTAAATATATAGCATGATTATATACATTTTTTTATTTGACAAAATACAAATTTTGGGAATATATTATTTTAAATTCATTTTTTCCTACTCTATAGGTATTTGTTAGTTTTCCATGAGGGTTGTTCCTTGAATGGAAGACCTCTTTGTGACAAATAATCATGTTCCTTTAATAAAAGTTTTACCAAACCAAGATTCAACACAATGGGCTCCCATGACATAGAATGCATACCATTTTTGAGGTCTCGAGATCATTCCCCTTTTTTTTCCTTGTAAATCTAATACTTTCAAAGAATTAGAAATTATCAATCTAAAATTATAGAATTTATAAATTTAATTTTAATCTATTTGAGCTTCAAATGATGCATTGGTGTGAAATTATAATTTAGCAATGACAATCACTGAGTTTGACTAAACTTTGTATGTGAAATCCCATGAGAGGATGAATGATGGTAGGAAAGATGACAACTAAACATGATGTGTGTGCTTATATTTGCAAGAAAATGCCCATTAAATGTAGGTGTCAAGATGTGAAATATGAGGCTTGTGATAAACAAACTTACCAACTTCAAATAATATGCATAGGCGACAACTAATGGAATGCAAGTGACCTAAGTGTGGTGCATGAACAAGAATCTAGAAAGAAGATGAATGCAAATAAAGGCTACTCACCAAACATGAAAGTTACAAATTTCAAGTGGCAACTAAGCACAACACTCAAATCTTGAAATCTATTAAGATTATGCAAATTGATTTGCGATACTCAAGAGAACAAAAGAATGAAATGGACTAGAGGGATACAAGACAATCATCATTCACCTAAGGACATAGCAATTGAATATCCACAACTCTTCAACGTACCCGTTGCACACCAAAGTGTGATTGCTTGTTACTATTTTATTATGGCCTAAAATGTTAAAAAAAAACTAAAACATTTATGTAGATTTATGTTATATAATGCACTTGGCAAGTTTGTATTTCTTTGCCACTTTTGCAATTTGGCTTTTCCAAATAACCTTCTCTTTTGGGCATTTTTTTTAATTTGATTTCATTTCATTTTTTTTATTTCTTTTACATTTTTTTCTATTTATATCACATGTTAATTATAATATTTTTTTACTATTTGAGCTATAAATTATTAGTTGTATTAGGGTAATGTCTGATGCACATTTGACCATCTTTATTAATTAATTGAAATTCAAAATCATGTTGTATTCTAAATTTCAATTAATTAATAAATACAATCAAATGTGCATAGATAAGATACAATTTATCAACTTTATATTTAAAAAAACATAAATTTACACAATTTTAATGAATTTATGTATTTTGTATTTAATAATTGCGACCAGGAAAATGGTAACTATTTTTTTATGGGGGATTTTGATCTGGATTTGCTGGAGATCCAAAGGACAACATCTACTGAGAGGGTCACCTGTAATGTTGTAGGAGTGTTGGAGTCTTGTCATGATCTCGCTGAGAGATATGAGTCTGATTATGCCTGTCTTCTTTATTGTGAAGGTAGTGATATTTATTGTTAGCCAAAGGTTATGTTCAGAGATCATTGTGACCTTTGAAGTGGAGTAATTAACAATTAACTATACTTACTTTAATTTGGACCATTCCTCCCCCCTTAAGAGGCAATGGGCCCCATTGCATCAATCTTCTGTAACAAGTGTTGTTCAATGTGCTCCTTGGGAAACCACTTGCCTTGACGAGGTAAGTGGCCTTCTTGAACCATAGTATGGAGAGGAATTGATTATTGTTTTAGTGTCTTCACAAGAACATCGATAATCTTGTCATTGGTAAATGGAATAGTAGTCTTAGGATTCAAGTCAAAAGTCTAAATATGCTTGAGGGGGTTGTGTGCCCCAGATTGAAGAGGATGAAGTTTCCTATTAGGTCTTGAAAAGCACTCCTAAAGCCAAACTTTGTCATCAACCAAAAAGTGATGAGACATACGATATTGGTCATGCCACTTTTGAATTAATGCTTGAGTTGGTTGCTTGATCTTGACATTCTCTAAAACTGATTTTCTACACAACAACCCATTTGGAAACAATGTTTTTGAGGTTAAGTCAACTGAATGTTTGGTGTGATAGTGTAATGCAACCTCTATTGGTGAGGTGGATACATTCTAATAATTTATCGATGTCTAATCCATCAACTTTTGTTGGATGGTGGTGGTGACTAGTTTGGTAGGAGTGTTGGCTATGACTGACCTTGCCTCCATAGGTTAAATTATTACCATTGATACACGAGATCTAGTTGGATCAATCAAAAGTGTGCCTTGTTCTGTATTAAATAGATATGCATATTTAGGAAAATATTCTTCCTTAATGTATTCCACAAAATCTCCCCATGTGGGGCTTTCATCCAATTCGGGAGTTCTCTGGGTGCCCACTTATTCTCCCATGATTGTTTCATATGGCATTCAACTTTCAAGAGGGTGAAGGTTACCTTCTCACCATCAGAGAATTTATTCACAGAAAAGTATTTTTCTATTTAAATTGATAATCAATCATCTATAATGTCTACATCAATTATTCCTTCAAAGTTTTGGATATCAAAATTCACTTGTACTTTGAAAGGAGTGTGACCTCTGAATAGAATTTCTATTTTGTTTGGTTGTTGATTTCCTCTAGTTTGCTGGAGCAACTGTGAAAATTTGCTTATCATTTCCTCACGTTATTTTCTTAAAGTGTCTTTGACCATCACTTTTAAGGTATCAAATGAATCTCCATGTTCTTCTGCCATTTTTGGTTGTGTGTGTCTTGATGGAAGATAGTCTAAAGGATTTCATGTTTCTAAACCCAATTTTTGATAGCCTAACCTCGTATGATGTGACATGCAAGGGTGAAAGAGGCTCTAGTATCAATTAATTTTGTATATGTTTCCCTACTATGCTGAGAAAGGCAAAAGTAATTTGTGTTACTCTTGCTGCTTTGTCGTTGCTTATTAAGCTTTAGTTAAAAGAATCGATGATAACTCACGAGTAATCAACACCTGGCAAGTTCAATGATCCTATCTGAATCAAATTGCTGATTTATTTCTTGTACTTTGCTATACAACCATAGTTTGTGAATGACACAACACGAAAATATTGTTATACTCTATTCTAGAACTATTTTCACTTTGGAAGCTCTGTAATTATGTAACTTAAACCTAGAAAAAAGCATTCAACACTAACACATTGGAAAAACTAGCTTTTACTTCTGACACTAGAAAAATCCCTTCTATGGTTTGTTGTCTTCTGCAAACGATGGAAACTTTTCCTTCTTTTACAATTCGAGTTTTGTATGTAGTTTAGCAAGTAATGACAACAGTGATAATCAGGAGAAATTCAACTATCACAAGGTTAGCTTCAATCCTACGGCAATGATTATTATCCTGGGGTTGTTTAACTTTGTTTTTTTATTTTTTTATTGGGCTTTTGTTGTACCTTCTTCTGGAGACTTCTACAGCAGAGAGCACTGATAGATTTCTTGCAGAGGAAGCATGATTTGTAAAAAAATGATGTCGCCAAGTGGGAAATTGCAGAGATGGTTTCCTTGGTAACCTAATACCACTGATCTGGATTTGCTGGAGATCTAGAGGACAACATATGTTGTAGGACTATTGGAGTCTTTTGACAATCTCTCTGAGAGATAAGTGTGATTTTGTCTGATTTTACCTGTCTTCTTTATTGTGAAGGCAGTGATATTAATTGTTATCTAAAGGTTACATTCAAAGGTCATTGCGACCTTTGAAGTGGAGTAATTAACAATTAACTATCCTTAGTTTAATTTGGATCAGATTTTATATCATCCACAAGAATAGGAGCACTAGCCTTAGGCCTTCAAGGAGTATCCATTTCACCAAGCCTCATCCCTTATGGTGTGAGGGCAAGACTTATCCCATTCAAAACCATTCAACTTCATCAGCAAACCAAAGAACTATTTTATTATTGTCTAAAATTTGAAAACAATTTAAAAGCTATTTTGTTATGACCTAAAATCTAGAATTTTAATTTAGTCTAAAACTTAGGAAAAAAATTAAAAATTATATGTACTACTTATTTATGGGCTTTTTAAATTTTCCTTTTCCAAATCACCACTTGTTCTATTTATTTTTGTGCTTGATAGGCCAGTTCATTAGGTGATGGAGTTATTTCTGTCTAACCTAATTTTACCTTGTCCCTCTCTGACAAGTTTATTTCCTCTGCCTTCTGCTTATTACTCCAAGTCAAAGGTGTTTCACTCATGCCTGGATCTATCTATGCTACCATAGGGGGTCACTGTGTCTACAAAATTATGAATACTGTGTCTCCACCAGTTTCTTTGCCCACAGGGGTAGGTTTTCCCCAAGGATCTTCTAATCTTCTTGATTATGGAAGGTTTATAGATCATACTAGTTTTGACATAGGTTTCCCTATCATTGAACAACTGTTAGACTGCCAAAAACAACAGTTCATAGATCTCTCTATCCATAGGAACAGATTCTCTGATAGACCTTTGTTCCAATCCTGTAGAGTTGGAAATATCACCTTACAGTCTGTGCCAGATCAGACAATACTTGAGCAACCTATTATAGATGAATCCCAGTCCAAAATCCAACCTTTGAAGTGTAGCCTTTCAATGGCCCATGCATATTCAAGTTCCTATAGAAAACCCTTTGTAGATTATAACCCTGAAGAATGTTCTAGTTCTAGCAGTTCTCAGCTATTTAAACAAATCCATCTAGATCCTCCTTTTCCTCCAAATCGAGCCTCACTAATGATCCAGACTTCATGAGTGACTTAGTTAGACAAGTGAGCTCCAGATTATATCTTGCTCCTAAGCAAGGTGATGAAGAATCCAAGAAAGAGAAAAAAGGAAAAGGGATAAAAATTGCTAAACTGGGAGAACATGCTAGTATGATGAGAGAGCATTTACCTAGATATGGATCTGAAAGAAGATCTAAGCATACTGTCTAGGTTGATCCTACAATTGCTCTAGAATTAGTCAGTTATGCACCTGGTAGGTGGCCAAATTAGGATAGTTTTCAGATAGTGAATCCTAAGGAGAAGACATGGGGCCGATATGAAGCCAAGTTCCATACAAAGGTTGGGTCAAAACAGAAGAACTCTGAAGCCCAAAGAAACTAGCAATCTAGTTGGATGCAAACAGCCCTAGAAAATCTAGATGATATGGCTGTTGATATTAAACATGGGATAAATAGAATAGTTTCTGTGTATGATAATCTGCTTCAAGTCCAGAATGTAACATATAAAGTGGAAAATAGTGTGAGTAAAATTGATAAACAATGCACATCTACTCTGAATAGTTTTGGTAGCTTGAACTATCAGGTAGGCCAAATTTAGACCTCTATGAGAAATATTCAATCTAGTGCACAAAGGCTAGAAAATATGTCTGGACAAATCTATGATCATGTCTCTACCTCAGAAAATAAGAGAGAAACTCAAGCCCAAGAGAATAAAGCTCTACTCGAACATGTGGCAAGAAACCTTGAAAAGGTTAGGAAATATGCTAAAAAGATTAGAGTATCTCAAAAGGGTAAAGATAGTTCTGAAGATGAAACAGAAGATAGTAAAACTCAGAAATCAGAACATAAGGCTAGACCTAAAGTCCAGCGTAGAAAAAGCATTCTCTTCACAGAAGAAGTAGAAGAACAGCCAGTGTCCTCTGTTACTAGAAGCCATACTCCTCAGATGCCCTCAAAAATAGTTCTTCCTAAGCAAAAAGAACATATGATGTAGGCTATAGAAGATTTGAAAGATTGGCTCCAAGAATGCCAATTAGAAGATAATGAGCCTGTATATATGGAAGAACCAGCTGCTGCTATGAATTCTTCAGATGAAGAAATTTATGATGAAATATCCATTGAAGAGGACGTATCTGATGATGATAGTCTACCGCAAGAAGAATCTTCTTACATTGAAATTAGAGAAGATTGGGAGCATTTGTGTATGGCTAGTTAATCTACTGTTGATAATTAAATAGATATTGAAATGAGAGATGCTGTCTCTGAAAATGCTAGACCAGAACAACTCAGAGCCTATGCTACCTTTGGTTATATATTGAACATTGATAAGGTAATAGATCCTTATGACACAATCTGCACCTGGTGTGACACATTAGAAAATTTCTATGATACTAGAGGATCTTGGTCTGAAGCTAACAAAGTTCTATATGCTGTAAGACTCA
Organism: Cunninghamia lanceolata; assembly: GCA_027924645.1. NCBI lineage: Eukaryota > Viridiplantae > Streptophyta > Pinopsida > Cupressales > Cupressaceae > Cunninghamia > Cunninghamia lanceolata. Next base: position 287,336 of record BSBN01000564.1, on the reverse strand, counting down.
TGTCTGAAAAGCTTCGTAGCTGGTGGAATTCTCTTCCAGATAATGGTGTCATCTCCATTGATGATGATGGTGATGAATATGTAAAAGAAATGGACATGGGTAGGAATGATATCTCTGCTAAAGGTTTTGCTACACTTAAACTGACTTTGATAGGGTTGTTCTCTGGTATGAGGAAAAATGACATCCTAGAAGCAGAAAAAATACTGTATTCATTACAGTTAAAAGACTTAGGAAAATTGCACAAATATAACCTAGTCTTTGAAAAATACATTATAGCTGCTCATAAACTTCATGATCCAACAACAAAGAAGTTTTATCTAAATTCTCTCCCTTGTGGTCTTGGAGAATATGCTGAAGATTATGTGTTGACTAAGTATAAGTCCAAAATAGAAAAGTTTGGATTTGTAGATTTGAAGGCCTTGGTCACTTACAAATTGGATAAAGGATGTCTGATAAAAGCACTTAATGATAACAGAGATCAATACAATTCTTCTTGTAATATGAAGGATTACTGTAATTTGCCTCCTATCAGTCAGATAAAGGATTTTAAGCAAGTTAAAAAATTTAGTAAGAAGTCTTGTGGAAGAAATTGTCATTGTAAGAATTGTAGAAGATCCAAATATGATGATGACAATATGGAACACTCCTTTCACAAAAAAAATGCATATAAAAAGAAATACAGGCTAGCACCTGTAAATAGAAATTCTTTTAAGAATAGAAAACCTCCAAAATATCTGTTCAAAAAACATTCTCATTCTTCTAAGGGGAAAAAATCTATATAGTGTTTCATATGTAAGGGACCTCATTATGCTACTAACTGTCCTAAAAAATATAGTCCCGACAATAAAGTATATGCTATGTTTAACGAACAGGATTTCTCTAATAATTGGGAAATTGTACAGTGTACAGATGCTTTAGTTTCTCCATTTACTCAATGGTTTGAGCTAGTTGAAGTTCTGTCAGATCAATTTTATATGGCTCGGGATAAGCACAAGAAGATTTACTCCTCCAGTTCCTTAGGAGAAGAATCTTCGAGTTCTGACTCTAGTTCCCCAGATGACAAAGCAGTATCCAAAGTGGTTAAGAAAGCTATCAAGGATCTTGATTTCAAAATCAGTATGGCAAAATCTAAAGATCCTTATCATATGCCTGGTTCTATGGAAGAAAGAAAGAATGCTGCCAAATAGCAAGTTAAAGATCTCAAAGCCTGGGGAAAAGAGAAGCCTACCTTGCAGAAAAAGGTAAAAGGTGTGAGAACCTTGCATTCTAAGTGTTCCTTGGCTAGTTCTCCTTCTCCACCACCTCATAAATCATCTCATGGTTATGTCCATCTGAAATGGTCTTCTACACACCATTCCTCATCTTCCAAGCACCGCTCGTCCTGCCATTCTCCTTCTGTATCTTTTGGTCACAGCCTTGACACTCTTTGTGCTAAAGTCGATCAATGTGATGAAGTTGTGAACATTCTCACTCGCCAATGTGCCATCCAGTAGCAAGAACTAGCTAAACTCACTTCTGTCGTGGGGGAAATTCATGAACTTTTGACAAAAGCTGATAAGGACTCCTCCACCTCTTTTGATTTAGATGACTTTGTGTTCACTGAACCTGCAAATGCTTTATTTATGGTAGAAAACTGCACCTATATTAGAATAGGTCTATGTTTCTCTAGTTATAAGACTATTCCAATGGATGCCTTTGTAGACTCTGGTTCTTCAAGAAGTTTTGCTAGAACTAATGCTATTCCTCCAGAATTCTGGAAAACAAGGACAGATTTGCCATCTGGCTACACCATTAATGGAGTAGAAATTAAGATGGGGAGATATGCCCAGGATGTCACTATTGAAATACAAGGTAAGTAGTTTGTCCTTGACCTGATTGAACTTGATAGTCTTAGAGAAGACATCTTGCTAGGATATACGTTCTTGACAAAGTATCAGCCTTTTGTTTTAAGAACCCATGAAATATCCCTTAGGCACACAGATGGACCTCTTAAAATTCCATCTCTTAAGCTTGTCAACCATAAGTTATCTAAGAAAGACCAGGTTAAGAAGAAAGAAGCCATGAATTCTCAAGGACCCTAACTACCTCTCTTGTTAGAACCAGTCAAAGCAAAGTTTGAACAAGATTGTTGTAGTCTCAATCCCCTACAATTCTGGTCCAAGGAGCATGAAGAATGTGAAATAAGGCTCAAGCCTGAATGTAAATTAGTAATCCCATTTGAACCTGCTTATCTAATGAGCCCCTTTGAAGTCAAAGAAATGGATGAACACCTGCATGAGCTGATTGAAGGAAAATTCATCAGAGACAGCAAAAGTCCTTTCAGCTGCCCAGCCTTTCTGGTTAACAAAAGTGCAGAGCAACAAAGAGGTAAGAAAAGATTTTTTATTAATTATAAGCCTCTCAATGACATCATATTGCCATTCAATTATCCTATCCCTTTTAGTATAGATCTGATTATGAGAGCTGCATCCAAAAAGGTATTTTCTAAATTTGACTGCAAGTCTGGGTTTTGGAAAATAAAGGTCAAAGAAGAAGATATATACAAAATAGCTTTCTTTGTTCCTCAAGGTTTATATGAATGGAATGTCATGACATTTGGCCTCAAGACTGCTCCTGCTTATTTTCAGCGTAGAATGGATAAAACTCTTAGGAGTCTAAAAGATTTTTGTTCAGTTTATATTGATGATATTATTGTATATTCTGATGATGATTCTCAGCATCTAAAGCATTTAGAAACTCTGTATAATACAATCAAGAATCATGGAATCTGCCTCTCAGCTAAGAAAATGGTAATTGGGAAGCAAGAAATTGATTTTCTGGGTTTGGTTCTGTCACAAGGAAAGGTAAAGCTTCAGCCCCATATTCTTAAGCATATTTCTGAATTCCCTGACATTCTAGTAGGCATAAAATAGATTCAGAGGTTTCTCAGATGTTTGAATTATGTCAGCCCTTTTTATAATGGCTTGGCAAAAGATAGAAAAAAACTTCAAGCCCAGTTAAAAGAACGAGCAGGACCATCGACAGAAGAGCTAACAGTCATAGTTCAGAGGATCAAACAAAAGTGTCAGTATCTTCCTACACTGCATTTACTTGATGAAGGCTATCCTTTACTTTTGTATACTGACACCTTTGATGATGTTTGGGGTGCTGTGTTAATCCAAGAAGTTTCTTTGATGGCTTATAATCTTCTTTATTGTCTCATGTGAGTTATATTTCTGAAAATTGTGCTAGCAGCATGTTGTAGTACCTGTGGAAATCATTATAAGACCCGTGTGGAAGGCCGAAGGATAGTGTCATGGAAGGGCAGTAAATCGACCAAAGTAGCAGGGAATATCACGAATGGTAATCAGTAAGTCTTATTCTCATCAATGGCTTTAAGAAGGTCAATGAATGCAAGTTCTACACTGTTTGATGTTTTGCACAATTACTTTCAAGATGGAAATACTCATGTTGTAGATGAGAAAGGCAATTTTCATTTTCCTAATGTTAAGAACAATACCTTTTATCCTAAAAAGGGAATTAAAGCTAAAGTTTGTGATTCTGTGCATCAGTCTGAAATTAATCTCTTAGTTTCTGGAACTGGAATCTGTCCAATTTATTTACCTTTCTTACTTCCTGATGATGTTTCCCGATGGCGCGATAAAGGCTTTTTCCATGTCCATTATGAGACAGTCATGTAAAGTAATGAATATATGGTCAAAGGAGTAGACAAAGAAAGTTTATCAAAAGAGTTGTGAAGTAAAGGAGATGGATCAATATCATTTATAACTCATCATGCCATATCTTCTGAAGTTCATGTGTAAGTCTATATCTTTGATATATTTATGCATGAAGTCAATGATGAGTATAGTTGGATTCCTACTATGGACTTATGATGCTTTCCACATGATAAAGAAAGATGTAAAAGATTCAAGGAAATTGTCTAAGTGGAATACAAGTCAAGAACGGTAAGGGCCTATGGATTGGACTAATGGTTGGATACTGAACTTAGGTATTTATGCTTCAAGGTTGAGGTCATAACATGTACCGCATGATGTTTTGGAGATAGAAGTGTGAAGATAGTTTTGAAACATGATAAGTATAGTCACAGGGAGACAAGAGAATGCTCCACACTTCTTCACAAATGAAGATATGATGTTACAATTTGGAGGACAAGTAGATATGAGTATCAAGTATGCATGTTTCAAGTGTTAATATGTATCATAGTTGTTTCTCCGGTATCAGTTGTGCGAATACATGATTTGATGCTAAGTGAAGTAAGAAGAGGAAGATAGTTGAGGTTACCATAGTTCACCACACAAAGATAATTGGCCTTCCAGATTGAGTGATAAGATCATAAGGCTAGATGGTATGCATTGTTCAAGTTTTAAAAGATTAAGTTTGCCGCAAGTATGGTTTTCATTGTTTTATCTTAAGATTGTGTAAGTAGAGGTTATTGAGGACTGGCATTAGAGATCAAGTGTTTGCACCAACATGAAATATCTAGAAATGATAAAAGAAGTATACATGAATTTTTTACAAGGCATATAATGTTCTCTATGTAGTCTACATGATATAATTTGTCCCTTCTAGTACCTCTTTTGGACTAGAGCTAAAATGTAAGAAAGGGTAAGTGTTTGTTGTGATGACCTAATATATGCTAATGGTTATGTTGTATGTTTTGGGGTGTGCACCAGTGTGGAAGAATGTGTCAAGGTAATATAGGACCTGATTATATCTTTCTCTTGAACCACATTAGAATTAAATCACTTACTACATATGTTTGGGAGCTGACTGTTATGAGTTGAACATGTTTCTTGCTACAAGTTTCATCTTGGCTAACCAAGGAGAAAAATTTTAAAGCTTGAGGAGGATATAAATGTAAAATCAAAGTTGTTGAGTGATTGATGAATGGTGTGGTGTATGATTCCATTGATAATGCACAAATAAAGTTATTGTAGAAGCAAAATTCATTATGAAATGTGGACAGGATCAGTTTGATGAAATAGGATATTGCTGCAGAGGTAAGTATTGGAAAAGTAATGATGGAGAAGAGTTTCTGAAGTTGTTTGGTTATGGTGAAGGTTGATATTATAGTCGTGTAGATGAGAGATTGTTGTGCAGAGGCTAAAGTGATTAGTAGTATGTTATGTAAGCTAGATAAGTTGTGTACTACAGATATCAAATAATTATTATGTAGAAATTGTAAGTGTTTAGGGAGTTGCAACTTCCTTTGGGTTTCAGCCCATAAATAATATTGTAATCCTATTTTATTTGTGATGTTGGATTTGGACAGTAGATCCAAGCAGCTTGCTCACCGTGGTTTTTCCCTTCTAGGGTTTTGCACGTAAATATGGTGTTATGGATGTGTTATTCTGTATTAATGTGCTTTTCTTGTTTAATTTTTAAAATAGTTTGACTACAATTTAAAAGAAAAGAATTTTAGTAAGTACTAATTCACTCTCCTCCCTCTTAGTACTTCTATGTGTTCAACAGTATGAACATAAAATAAGAGCAAAAAACTAGAAATGAAATGTAGATAGAATGGTGGAGGAAGATGATTTGGAAGATGTTATAACGAGATGTAGATTGTTGTCAAATAAAATAGAGGGGGATTCTAGTCTCAAGACACCAAGGTACTCATAGAGACATTGGTACAACCATGCCTATAACCTGCATAGAGAAAAATAAATTAGAACTTGATACAAACCAGAGGAATAATAGATGGAATATCTATGTTAATGTTTTTATAAATGAACTAATGCTAAAAAGAAATTGGAAGAAGTGGAGATTTGATCACCACATTTTATGTTGGAGATTACTGTTGAAGTAGTAGATTATGTCTATACCCATGAGTTAGAAAATGGTTAAGACTAATTGGGAGGTTGCCAAGGAGGCCAAACCCCAAATTTAACCTTTCAACTCAATGATAATCAATAGTATAAGTGTGAGTGCTGAGAAAATTTTACTATGGTTAGCATGATATAAAATAGATGTGAGATACACTATATGATGTTGGAAACAAGGGAAATGGAACTCTAAGGTAAAGTGCCAATGCATGTCATTAGAAATATTGAAGAAGAAATTATAAATGTAAATGGTAAATATGAACAAGATAATTTTTTTTGAATGTAAAAATATAAGAGGAGAGGAAGGGATTCTAATTTATTCATAGTGACATTCAAATTATTATCCAAAATAGAAAATAAAATCTAGAGCCAAGTGATGGCTTCGAAGGATATTTCTCAAAATATGTTATTTAAGTTTTAGAGGAGAAATATAGACACCCATAAGGAAAGATCCTCCTTGAATCAAAACAGAATAAGAGGGAGGAATCTTGAGAAAGGAAGGAGAGAAAATAAACACAAGTGAAGGAGATCAAGAAAGGAACTAATTCATGTGCATCCCTCAAGAAGAATAGGAAGAAGACTTCTTTAGTTTTCATTTGAATTTGTAAAATGTAAACTACATATAAATGGAAATGGTGAAAACCCACAACAACAATGAAAAGATGAATTATTTTAATGGATTCTTGATAAAAAAAATAAGAGTCCAGCGGCCACGTGCCCCAGTGAGGGTTCAACGACAAGACCCCTAAAACCCATATTTTATAGTTGGCATGAGTTTTCCACAGTCCATGAAATTTTGTTGAATGCTTTTGGATTTAACTATGTATCTTTTTCTTGACATTTTAGAACACACTCAGTGATCCATCATTAGGAAGAGGATATAATTACTTGGATTTCAGACTTGGCCTTTTAAAGAAACAAGGGGGTGTAAGAGTTGGCTATGAAAGTAGACACCCAAGATATAGGATCTTCATGAAATCAGAAGAGAGACCAAATGAGAGAATAATTCTATTCTATAAAATAATGCAAATTATTATTTTAATGTACATAATATGCCTTACTTATAAAGGCAAGGACGAGATGTAGGATGAAGTACCCATATGACAAGTGTCTTAATCTTATGACATGATACAACTAGAGGATAAGATGGCAACTAGTTGATAAGATCACATGACAACCTAGAATTATCTAGACTTATCCTAAGTAAACTTTACATGTGAACATGTGTGAATAGGACTAACTAATAACTAGTTAGATAATGTGCATAGTTCACACTATAAAGGGAAACTGATAGGTAATAACCATGTTCACGCCAATGCCCCCCCTTAAGTGTAACTTAGGGAGAAGTAGACAAATGTAAAGATGGGTCCTGGCTACTAGACCATGTTAGGTACCCATGTACAAACAATCTCTCATAAACAGAGAATAGAAGAAAAACCCATAGGAAAACCCCCTCTCCAAAAGAGAGAAAACATGAAAGTGAAAGAAGTGATGGAAGGAAGGACTCAACATGACCCCCCAAGGACTACTTCTATCACAAATATATAGTCAAGTAACTACCATAGGAGAGAAGGAAAAAGATGATAGATCCCTTCTACACAGAAGTAGCTCCTGTGCTAATGAATGCTTGAAGACATAATACAATCCACTACAAACAAACAACATTTCTCCCCTTAGGAAGAAACAAATCCAATGGTTGATGTAGAAGCAACTCCCACATCATGGATGAAAAGGGAACCCAAATTAATATGTGTGCCTTAGATTATAACTCTAATGTCCTCATGCTGGAAAAATGATGTCTTCTCCAAATCAAAAATGTAATTCTCAATCAAGGAAGTACAACTAGGAGAGGAAGGATAGTGAATTGTATTTGAAAACATAAAATATGTGATGACATCACGATCTTCAAAGAGGAGAGATAACCCCTCAAATGTGTCCTCCAAATCATCAATGTGAGACTTCACAAACAAAGAAGCAATGCCTGATAAATAGGAATCCTAATGAGGTGGATAAGAAAGACTCAAAATGATCCCTCTGCAAAGAATCACTAGAAGCTCTCAAAGAATCATCTCTGAACTCTAAAGTAGCAACAGGTGATGGTGGGACAATCATCTCAATAGGAGGAGAACGAGAAGCAAGAGAAGTCTCTATGTCATCACAACATTCAAGACTTGCAAAATATTCAAGCTCCTCTTCTAAGTCATCATCATAGGGTACATTAGATACATCATCAATGGGTATGAGGCAATCACTCGTAGTATCTTTTGGGAATGAAAAGATATGAGGTTCTCCATAGATTTCCCAAATCTTGGTCCAAAGTGTGCATGGGCACTCAGTCTTTGAGATCTCTAAAAAAAATTAGGACTATAGTTGTACAAATCAATCCTATGATATGATCAAATCCAATTTCCCCATATATTTTTCTTATGAGGTGTATCTAGTTTAGGGATGAGTCCATAAAGATATGGAAAAAGATTGAGCCACCTACAATGTGTGAGGATGCCTTTTCTTCCAAGACTCATAATTATCCTTTTTCATATTTACCACATAAGGATGAATACAAAATCAATTGATGTCTCCTCAAATGATTAGAGATCAAAACTCACAATATTACCCCCAAATTTTACTAAAACATGAGAATACCTATAAAAAAAATGATTGTGGGACTTTATAATCATTCCAATTACAATTGCTACAAGACAAAACAACAGAGTGGTCTTTGCTTTTGGTAGAATGCAAAACACAAAATTAAGCTATAATTGAAAGTACAATTTTTGAGTAAAACTAGATCAAACTAATTACAAATTTAGCAAGTACTAAAAACATTTTGCATTTAAAAAAATTACAAAAAAATGTTACCATATGAGCTCGTTCTAACAAATCCTTTGAAGTTCTAAAAATGGGAATTGCACAACAACAATGATGAAAAATGCAATTTCTGGAAAAAACATGCACTAAAATCAAAATCTGATTCCACCACTATGAAGCCTACAAAACTTTGGACTTCCAAAACAAAAAACTTGAGAAAAGGTCCAAAAATGAGCAAGATATGAGCCTCTAAAGTTGAACTTCCAAAATAAAAATCAATCTAGAAGGGGGTATGAAAAAGAAGAAAAATGTTTTTGCCAAATTTGGCGGAACTACTGCCAAATTTGGAGGTATGCTAAATGTGGATGTTCACCCTATAAATAAGAACCTTCTCCAAAATTGGAGGTTCACTAGATAATGTAGACCCTTGCTAGTTTTGAAGATTTGTCAGAAACTTTTCCAAAAATGTCAGAGGTACCAAAAATGGTTGATCTGAGTTGACTAGAAAAAATAGTAAAATAATGTTTAAGGTGGAATGGCCTATTCATTGCCCTTGGTATAAATTGAATTTTTTATTGAAAAAAATATAAATATTTTCTTGAATGCTAAAGTCTTTTAAAAAAAGGGGCAAGCCCTTAGGGGAGAGCCCATAGCTTTGAGACCATGTAAGAGTTGTCTATGAAGGTAGCCACCCAAGATCTAGGATCTTCATGAAAGCACAAGAGAGACCAAATGAGAATAAGTCTTCTATCAAAGAATGCAAATTCTTATTTTAATGTACATGACATGTCTTGCTTATAAAGGCAAGGATGAGATGTAGGATGAAATAGTCATATGACAATTGTCTGAATCCTATGACAAGACAACTAGAGGATAAGATGCCAACTAGTTGATAAGATCACATGTGTAGGATAAGATCCCATGACAACCTAGAATAATCAAGACTTATCCTAAGTAAACTTAACATGTGAACATGTGTGAATAGGACTAACTAATAACTAGTTAGATATTGTGCCTAGTTCACAGTATAAAGGGAAACTGGATAGGTACTAACCCTGTTCACACCAGCAGGGGGGTTCAAGGGGAATCAAACATGAAAAAAAGGGGGGTAAGTTGGCAAATAATAACTAGAAACGAGAAAAGGTAGAGGGATGATATTTGTTAAAAAAGTTAAAACAAAATTATAATTAAATATTCATACATCGAATCTAACCTATATTTAATGTATATATTATCTATAAATATAATAAATTAAATACAAAGGCATATATATATATATATGAAATTGGTTAAAAAATGTAAACGAGAAATTAAATATTTCAACCTATGTTATATTTATAACTATAAATATTTCAACCTATATCTAAAAATTAAATATTTAAAAATAATTGTTTAAAACTACATATAATAAAATATCACCACCTATAGTTAATATATTATGCTTAAAAACAAATACAAACATATATTAAATTAAAAAACTAAAAATATATAATATATTTTATATTATATTAAATGCATATGTATAATAACTTAAATAGAACATAAATATATATGAAATTAAAAAACATGTAAACCAACAATTAAATAATACCACTTTTATATATATATATATATATATATATATATATATATATATATATATATATATATATATATATATATGTTGTGTGGGTGTGGTCTAGTGGTTAAGACCACTTGGTCCTTATTGTGGAGATGAAGGTTCAAATCCGCAGATCGACAGGTCATGGTAGCAATGGTGTACAATGACAAAAATATTAAATATAATTAAATCTATATAATTTGATATTATAACCTATATAGAAAAAAAATATATTATGCTTAGATACCAATACAAATATTTATTAAATTAAAAAGAACATAAAAATATATAATATATACAAACTATAAATATATTATAGTTAAATATAATGATATAAGTATATTAAATTAAATAGAATATATATATATATATATATATAGTAGTGCCCCTCTGCTTTCACTTTGGAGTATGTTTGGTATTTGATTATTTGTTTTGGATTGTTTATTGAAAATGTATATATATATAATAGTAGTTAAGTTAATAAATAAATATATTGCTATTACTGATTGAGTTGTGGAGTGGCAAATAAAACTTGGAAACCAAGGAATGTGACAGTTGAATCTTTTCTGAACTATTATCACATGGGCAGCCCATCACGAGATTTTAAGATTTAATTTACTGCTTCTTTATTAGTACATAGTACTAGAGCGTCTATATTTAATCGAACAATGTTCTTGTCGAGTTTCTTTGTCATATTTAATTGCTCTATCCCTATTTAGGAAAATGTTAGATATAACAGATGATGAATACAGAGAAAATAATGGATGGCTATTGCTTTCCTAACGGAGGTCGTGGGAAAGAATGTGCTTCCGTGGTGAATATTGCAATCCAATACTAAACTAAATTTCATGTGTTTTAATCTATAAAATCTCTGTTTGTGAATTTGGTGAGTTGTCAAGAATCCTTTCTTTATACGTTAGTAACTGCCATACATTGTATGTCTCTTATCATTTTCTTCTTGCCGTTAATAGCAATAACTGCTGCCATACGTTATTGGTAAGTTATAAATTAGTTTCCTAGCGGTTCATAAAGGGGGGATCTGGGTAGAAGATCACATAGGGGCACTGTCCTCATCATCACGAGGGGGATTGCAAATGGAGAAGCAGGGTGTGTTTGTCCCATTTTTCATTGCAGATGCAGCACATGTTATATCGGATGTAGTAAGTAACTTATTTTTCTCTACGATCCTTTTTGTCTATTTTTCTCTTTCAGGGTTTGCTTCTGCAGTGAAATTGTAAATGGTAACTACATCTGTAGATTTGCCTGTTACAAGCCATTTGGATTCACGCTTACTGATTGCATTTGCTGGTTAGTTTCTTAAGATTGCTCAACATATCCATTTTATTCATATCCTGTAATCATTTGTCTTCTGTGAAACCACCAAACCATGAGACATATTCACCATCTTTTAGATAATACTATGCCCCATTTATTTTGAAGGAAAGGGATCTTCATAGATATTAGAGGCTAGTAAATAAGATTGTTTGGAGAAACAGAGGTTGATGAATGTGATACAAAAAGGGCAACAAAACTAACGTCTCTAAGTGTACCCCGATCATCAACCAAATGGAGGATCTTAGCCTGTAACTTTTGGCAATGTTATCTAGTTTGGATTGTTATCTTTTAGTCCTCCATGGGCAGGCTTCTAAGCATAGTATTCTTGCCTGCATGTGTTGTGTTATACTAATAGAATCAGATGCTTAGGAGTATATCCTGTGATGTTGTCTCTTGTTTTGGATTCTAAAAATTATGATGTGTTTTTCCTTCTTAAGGTCATTGTTTTTTTTTAGGTTCTTTCGTCCATCTTGAATTATTTAGCACAAGGCACAAGGCATTAGACATTATGCTCTCTTCACAATACCTAATCGAGGAATCCAAGCTCTTTGAATGAACCTTCAGTTTTCATTGTCTGATTATTTGAGCCACTGAAGCTTGTAAATACTGTACGAGCTATGTAGCAGGGGAGGGGGGACCCAATCCATCTTCGGCTCTCGAATTGTTTAGAGATCTACCAGGAAGGGTGCACGACAGGAAGGTTTCCTTGGGGAGGTCGCTCGTTCCCTCTCACTCTGTCGCTAGGATCTCTGGTGGTGCCATCTAAACTAGCAGGAAGATTAGAATTAGTATTACCATATAGAGGACAGAAAGGGGGTTGTGTTTGCCTTGTGGTCTTCCCTTGTTCCCTTGACTGTGAGAGATTTTGACAGTGACCATATCCAGAACGTATCTAATTTCATCATCCTTGACTATGAAGGGTTTACTTTAGTTTTTGGTATGCTAAGCACATATTGTAGACATAAACTTACCCACTGTTGTTAAATTTACTGTAAACACTCGTTATCTCTCGATGGAAGATGCTTTTGTTGGTTTCTAATTTTTTCTGCTGCGATTAGTCTTTTTTTATGCCATTAGTTCCTAGGTGCCTTTAAAGCCTCAGACTGATGAAATTTACTTCAAGATTCTTCATTATCGGGGTTGGTTACTCTCGAACGTTGGGCAGGAAGAGGGCTTCCTCTATCTTTCCCAGTGACAAATACTTATTGTGGAAATTAGCTAGCTACTTTCGTACATGTTATGAAATTTATTGCAAATAATCATTATTCTTGATAGACACAGACTATGTGAATTTAACTTAACATACTCAATATTTCTTCTAGATTTTATTATTTCTTGGTGGAAGAAGCCAATGTTAGTTGATAAAATTTCTCCTCAGGTACTTTTCTTTATTGCCTCATTCTGCCCTAGCAATAATTCTTGATTGCTTTTTAAACCTCTGTAAGATGATATTTAACGGCTATATTTTTTCATTCTTAGGATTTTTTTTTTTTGGTTTAAAGTTGAAGGGATTTTGACTATCAAAATATGCAAGCGTTCATGGATGTCAGAAATTTGAAGGCTTCTTTCTCTGTGCTTTTGTGTAATCCCAGTTGCCGTTGTGAATACTAGACAGCTTCTTGTGAAATGGGTAAAATATTCTTGCAATGGAGGAGACGATCAAAGAGTGCCTGAAGTTTATATGCATGTATCGTTTTGTTTCTTGGGCGAGAACGCCATTTTGAAAATATCTAGGAAAAATTGAGTGAAATGGTTGAAAAATCCAATCATGAATTCATAAAGTTGGTCCTAAAAGTTGAACAAAGCTTTGGAAGGGATCTATTAAATATTTCTTATTCACATCAATATGATGTGTAATAAAACATTATTTTAGAATTTCATACATGGGAGGTCTATACCCTAATCTAAAGCTCCCATTTAGGTGCATGCAAGTGAATGCTCAAAAAGGTTGTGGAATCTGGTTGTACGCCTGTTGTTTCTATGGCTCAATATAACCCTAAAATCACTCCTATTGATTTATTTTATTTATCCTGCAAACTCATTCCCGAGAAATCATCTCATTGAGGAGTTGTCAATAGTTTTCATGCTTGGATTGTGCTCCCACATTATGTCGTATTTCTGCCTACCAAAATAAATCCAACTATCATATCTAAAGCATACTCATTGTCTATTGTGTAGATAAAAGCTCATACCGATTCGACTGTTATGAAATTCACTTGTAGACATCTGAATAGTGGAAGTTAGTTAATCACCAATGTCATCATGTTTCTATCTTTAGACCCTACAAGCTTTCTAAATAGAACTTTAGTACCCAGTAAACATCTAGTCTCGCTTGCAATAATCGCTAATCTCTTGGAACTTATCTTGCTGTGCATATAGGTCCTAATTTGAGGTTGTGTCAATTATATTAGGATTATCTATAAGTGATACCAATTCCTTCTCCATGCTACTCATGCCATCTTTAGGTATTGATTATAACTTTGTGCATAGCTTTCCCGTTATGTTTTAATAGTTTAGAATTCAGATTAAATCTGTGTTGTTACTATCGGTCTATTCATCTACACTTTATCGATTGAGTGTGTTGAAGTAACTGTTCTTGGTAAGGAAAAAGGGTTTCAGCATAATACCAACTTTTACTTCTTTAAGATAAGAAATCATATAATTGATTTGGCAATTACTGGTTGATAAAAAGAAAGAAGTGATATGTTTAAGCTTTATATTCAAGACTTGTTTTAGGGGTGTATAGTAGCTTAGAGTAATTTAGGAGATAGTAATCCTTTGGCGAGTATGAAATTTGGTCAATATGTTAAACCCGGTTAGAAGGTAAGTCAAGAAGCTTTTAAGTGTAAATATAGCTAGATAAAATTATGGTATTCTTAAATTATATTTATTGAATGTGGATAAGTTCTAATGTGTTTTTGACATCCTTAGTAATGGTTATTTGGTATACATGTTTATTGGTTAATAATAGGTTTTGTCGAATCTTGTCCAATAATTTAATGATGTTATTGTTAGGAAATTTTTGTATCTTTTGAATTAACCATTAATTCTATTTGGAATGATGTTTAAATGTGGAATCTTTCTAGGAAAAATCTTGTCAATTAGGTACCTTGCTTTGTAGGAAAATAGATTTATTGGTTTCATGATTTGTGCGTGATACTATAATATTATCTATTACCTTGAAATTTTGTGTTTAATGAGAATCTGAGTAAAGGAGGTGTTCATGTCATCAGTAGGCCTATATTTAATAGGGATCTATATTCTCTCTTGGAAATACTTTCTTTAAAAGACTTCATTCTTTAGACTAATGTTTTGATAGAAAGTCAAATCCATTAGTTATGACATTGTATTGTGATTAATTCATTATGGGAACAATATCAAAAATATGAATGAATCTATTTAGTCATGCTTGTATAGTAATAAACGTGTCGACTTGTTTGCTCTGGTTGTAAAGATAAATGTAAGGAAATTAACATCTTGTCTAATCTTTTCTTCTTAGTACTTTGAAGCTTATACTATGTTAGGTTACTATATTAACTTGGAGAAATAAGCAATGTCTATATTGGAAGGAAGAATTAAAGTGATTCATCTATGATTTGTCAAAGTATTAACTTATAAACTTGTTGAGGGAGATCAATTTGTGAAGATTGTAAGTGAGGCAAACCTTAAACTTCTACTAGCCTTAAGTATGGAATGAATTGTGTATTTAAGATTAAAAGGATTGTTGTTATCTTGTGAATAACAATTAAGAGGTTTTGAATTGTGCAATATCATCATGTGGTTGCATGTTTAAGTCTCGAACTATGAAGTCTCTGCGCTATGCATACGTAGGCAAGGCCATCATGAGCCCCCGAGACATTAGGTTAGCCCCTTAGGGCCCTAGGTTGTCATTTTATGCATTTGATATTGGGTAATTGATAATCATGCAGGACTAATGTTTACTGAGATGTGCAATTTGAGATCTATAAGCCCTGCAGGACTTTGGAGCTATGATAAAATATGTAAATCAGAATCTTAACCCCCTGTTGAGTTCATTATGTGTGTGTACTCATTTGGATTTAGAACAACTGTGGCTGTTAGTTAGATCATGTAATATAATCATGTTTGAATGAGTTATGTATGTTGTTGGTTATTGCTTAATTTCAATAATGCAGTCATGCTATCCCTAGATATGTAGTTAACTTGTTGTGTCAGACTATGTTAATTTGTTTAATTCTATTACAAAAAACAAAAAAAAATCTACTTTTTTTATTGCTTTAGTTGACTTATCGCTAGGGTTGCATGGCGGGGCATTATATATATATATATATAATGTCAACACATAAACATGTCTATGTATAAATTATCATGCAAACATGTATGCTTATGACCATTTACACCCACACACATATACAAGCAAGCCTATATATCTAAATGCATGTAGATAAGTAGGTATTTAAATACATATTAATACAATAAATATAAATATATAAAAAATACATAAATGTATGAAGGAAAAAAGGAGAGAAGGGTGAGAGGTGAAGATCAAACTAAGGTGGTAAGGAAGGAGGCCACAAGGGGAGGGAAAATAGGGGGAAGTAGGGGAAGATAATGCATGAAAGAGAGCTCGAATGTAGAGAGGGTAGAGAAGCAAAAGGGGGGAGGGGAAGACTGTGAGGGATGAGGGTCCACATAAAGGGGGGTCAATAAAGGTTTCCAAGCTAGGTTTAGGTACGACCCTTCATCACGATTAAGATTATTAGGGTGACCTCTAATAAATATTGCTTCCTTGAGTTTCCTTTTGAAAAATTGTCTTCCTTGACCAAAAATGTGGTGTCCTCAAGGAAAATGTGATGTTTAGCATGGTGGGAGTGCTCTTGTAGGGAAGATTTTGAGATACGGTCATGTATTATGTTAATGCTATGTTATTTGATCCTAGTGCCGATAGATTGACTTGTTTCTCCAATGTATGGCCTTCCGCATGAGAAAGTGGCCTTGTAAACTCCTTATTTGAGAAACTTTTGTGTGGGGTCTTTAGAGAAAGGAATAAGTTTTCCAGTAATGTGAAGGGGTTTGAAAGTGTAGGAGAGGCCTTTCTTATGGAGGATTTTGGTGATTTTGTTGGAAAGGCCTTCAATATAGAGGAGGGTGGCAACTTGAGGAAAATCAGGAATATCAGGGTTAGGTTTAGGATTAGCAAGATTTTTGGCAAGGCTAAAATCTCTAAAGATGCATTTATTACAGTACATGTTCAGCTTGAAAACTTGCTGTAGGTGGGAGAGCTCTTGGTCAATATGCTTCTTATTATAGATGTGATAAGCATAGGTAGCTAGTATTCTTAGGACACCAATTTTTTGGGAAGGATGGTGGTGAGACAATGCATGCAGGTAAAGGTCAACGTATGTAGATTTTGTATTGACATGACAAGCAAGGGAACCATCCTTTTTTGTAATGATAAGGACATCAAGGAAAGGAAGATGGTTATTGGACTCAAGTTCCTTGGTGAATTCAATGCACTCCACCAAAATATTTAGGTGAGACTAGAAGCACTCTAACTAGTGAATACGTGGGGTGATTTTCTTAGGAGGGACAAGACACTTCATAGTAAGATCATCAGGAGATGAATGGACAATAGCTAGATTAACTTTTTTATAGCTAGCTCCCTTAAATTTTTTTAATTTTGATAAAATTAAATTTACAACCATTCAAATTATATAGTAAATTCTTCTCTATGTCTCTCTCTATTTTTTGTAAAAGTACCATTTCATGAGGCTCCAGTGGAGGTAGATGATCTCAACCAACCCATACCAAGCTCCACTTTTTACATTGTGAAAGTACCATAGCCTAATAATTTAATTAGGGTTTTCCATTATATTGTTTGACCATAGCCTCAAGTTTATCACACAATGAAACAATTTTTACCACTATGTTTATGTAATTAAACTTAGTTTTATAAGCCCATGATGGTCAATGAATTCATGTTTTAGGAAATGTCTTTGCAATTGTCATGGGTGGTAAATGTAAAATATGAAAATAATTATTCATATGAAGATTATGCATGTAAGCATGTTTTCTACTTGAAATTGAAAAGTACTTTGAATCCACAAATTTTAGTTCAACATCATACATAAATAAGGATATGGTTTTCCCATACACATAGACAGACAGGGAAAATAAAGAATGAGAGAAAGATAGATATTCTCTTTTTAATTCCATGTGCAGTCCTATTTGCTTCTCTTATAGGATATTTAATAGATCACTCCAATTTTTTATCCATCAAATAGTTTGCTAGAAATCCATTCACTACAATGACATTTTTAACATACATGAGACGAGATGCCACTAAGCCCATATCCACAAAGGCTTAATATTTGTTGTAAACACAATATTTGCAAGGAATCCCTATTGACTACATTACACAACATCAAGATAATTGTTCCTGCCGCTTATCTATTGCATGCAAGGTGCCTCATGCCTAGATTGTGAGCGTAGAGATCTAAATGTTCTTGTCTCTTCTTAATTAGACCCCCTTTTGCTCTACATATTTTTAGAATATACTAGGAGAATTACAAGAAGTAAACACAAAGTTTAGGGTGCCGATCTAGACAACAACATTTGTAGTTTAATTTTTAAAATTTTGATAAAATTAAATTTGTAATCATTCAAATTATATAATAAAATTTAAAAAATTACTTATATAAATAATTAAGTATAAATAGTTGGTACAATTTTGCATCAATAAAAGAATTTGATTTTGCAAATTTTTTGTTTTCAGTTATGGTGGAAGAAAATGATTTGGAAGATAATATAAAGAGATGTAGATTGTTGTCAAATATAATAGAAGGGGATTCTAGTCTCAAGACACTAGGGTACTCATAGAGATGTTGGTACAACCATGCATATGTCCTGCATAGAGAAAAATAAATTGGAACTTGATAGAAACGAGAGGAACAATAGATGGATTATCTATGTTAATGTTTTTATAGATGAACTAATGCTAAAAAGAAATGGGAAGAAGTGGAGATTCGATCACCACATTTTATGTTGGAGACTATTGTTGAAGTAGTAGATGATGTCTATACCCATGAGTTAGAAAAATGGTTAAGACTACTTGGGAGGTTGCCAAGGTGGCCAAAACCCAAATTTAACCTTTCAACTCAATGATAATCAATAGTATAGGTGTGAGTGCTTAGAAAATGTTACCATGGTTAGAATGATATAAAATAGATGTGAGATAAGCTATATGATGTTGGAAGCAAGGGAAATGGAACTCTAAGGTAAAGTGCCAATGCATGTCATTAGAAATATTGAATAAAAAATTATAAATGTAAATGGTAAGTATGAACAAGATAACTTTTTTTGAATGCAACAATATAAGAGGAGAGGAAGGGATTCTAAGTTATTCATAGTGACATTCAAATTATTATCCAAAATGGGAAAGAAAATCTAGAGCCAAGAGATGGCTTCGAAGGATATTTCTCAAAATATGTTATTTAAGTTTTAGAGGAGAAATATAGACACTAATAAGGAAAGATCCTCCTTGAATCAAAATAGACTAAGAGGGAGGAATCTTGAGAAAGGAAGGAAAGAAAAGCAAAACAAGTGAAGGAGATCAAGAAAGGAACTGTAATGCCCCTTGCTTTTTGCTTGTGATAGATGTTATTTTCATGTTTCCTATGACAGTTCTGGTATAGATGATAGTCTTATATTGCATGTTTATAGTTTTGAGATATTTGGACTAGCATGTTATGGTTTATGTTCTCCTTGATCATGATGGACATATTTGATGATTATAGATTTATGTTTCTCTAAGTTAATGAGTTATTCGATCATGATTATGATGTATAAGTGGTAATGCATGTAGTTAATTAATGATGTGTTTACGTGAATGGAACAGTGTCACATTACTCGTGTTTGAGTACCCTGCCATGCTGTGATTTCTGTTCATCATGTCTGTGATTACGTGATTATATATGGATATATGCACAACCTTGTTGTTTGTTGCAGGATGCAGGTACTGAGCATTGACTCCACCTAAATTACCAGGTCTGAGCATGCCCTATCCAATGGAGTTGTTGATTGGAGTTAGCATAAGGTTCCCTATTTAGTCAACATCCTCAAGGAGGATGACTTTCCAGTGTTGTATCTTGTCGTCACCATTAGTGAGACTGTTGTTGTCATTTTGTCGTCATGTCTTGTGGCTTCACATGGGGTCAGGTATCATCCTGTAAGTTAGGGTATATCCAATTTAAGTGTCAATTTATGCATGGTTAGTATTTCATTAAAATAAGGTTAAATTAAAGCTTAAATTAAATAAACATTGCTAGGGAATTATGTGTGCTTTATTAATTATAAATGATTTAATTATTGATAATTGGTAAAACTAATATGAAAAATAGTAAATAAATAAATAAACTAGATAAATGATGAAATGAAATAATAAGTCCCAAGTTGTAAGTGGATTAAATTAAAAAGAAAATACGATTCATAAGTAAGATGCTTAAACAATTACCATTTTGATAAAATGAATTGATGGTAATAAAGATAATATTCTCAAGATTAAATAATAGGGTTGTCGCCTGGTTTTATGTGTTCAATATTTGGAGATGAGCAAAATTAATGTCTTATGCCATCAATTGCAAGTTTGAGGTGTGGAATCCCTTGGTAAGTGAAATTGAAGAATCTCACGAGAATGTCAGACGTTGGAAGGAGAGAGGCATGTCTCTTGCAATTACCCAAGGAATG
Organism: Cunninghamia lanceolata; assembly: GCA_027924645.1. Classification (NCBI taxonomy): domain Eukaryota; kingdom Viridiplantae; phylum Streptophyta; class Pinopsida; order Cupressales; family Cupressaceae; genus Cunninghamia; species Cunninghamia lanceolata. The sequence goes on along the minus strand of BSBN01000564.1, from coordinate 267,041 downwards.
GACCCATGTTTTGAGATAGTGGGTTGTCGGGAAGAGAGGCAGGCCTTCTGCATTTATCTGAGGAGATAGAGTTTTGGTTGTGTAGAGGAAAAACAATTCTAGAAGAGAAGAGAAGGGGATTGGATTCAGAGAGAAAAGAAGACTCTTGTAAAAAGCTTAAAAACTTCAGGTATGCACTGTAAATATGCTTATTTCATATGAAATTGTAATAGAACTAGGTTAACTGTGTTTTCCTCCATTGATGGGAGTTATTCAAGAATTGGTATTTAAATTCTTTCTATCTCTAGTTTTGAGACTTGTCACAATCTTCCATGTGCTTCAGATACAATTGAATGTCTCGAATCTGACATGTCCATATACCCCTGTTTGTATTCTGGAATGCTGAGTTAAATCCTTTTGTGGAATTGAGTCTGCAACCCTTCTGTGGGAAACCTCTTGTTGTGTTTGGTGATTCCTTACCTAATATTTTGTTGAACAAAACAAATTGCACCCTTTGGATTTGTCATGTGCATCCGATAGGGCACATAGACTAGTGCTTAAACAGAACTCTGCTTTATCATTATTGATTTCTGTCTCAGAACCCTAGTGTATTACTCATGTCGGCCCTGTACAGATAAATATATAAAATAGGTATGCAGAGATATATATACATAAACTTCTGTCAAATGAAATTGCTTTAAGATCCTTGAGCCTAACAATAAATCCACTCTGCGAAATTTCTACATCCATATTGTGACCTATGGAATCGATGTAATGGAGGAAGAACCTCCTACCTTTCTGAATCCTACAGCTATCCACATCTGTGGGTCTTTTATTACCTTTGTGAAGCGTTATGCCAGCTGCAAACCTATCAATTTTTTTTCCCAGTTGATTACCACCTATCCAAGTTACCATTTAGATATTTGCTTTAAATCTCGTTGAGCGATCACGCCATTTTTAAGTTTCCATTTTGGCTCAAGTGGTTGTAATTTGGCTATGGTCACAATTTATCTCCTAACCTGTTGATATATTTGTGGAAATTCCAACCTTGGCCTCAATGAAATGTCATCGTTAAATCTACAAATTAGAAATATTGGGGGCAACTTTGAGGTGGACGATTGTCAAATACTTCTAAACCTTGGACGTGTTTCCTTATTCACTGGCTATTAGCTATTTGCCTTACAGTTCTCATTCTGGCAAGATTAAAACCCTTTGAGTTTAGGCAAAAATCCATGCCATGCCGTGAGTTCTTATGTGTCGTGATTTGCTTAGAAGATTCTAATCCTCTTTCTTGCAAATTCAGTCTTGTAATCTTTGCATATTTTCTTGATACCTTCTTAGTCATTTGCTTAAACAAACTAATTGTGTAGGTTCATTATAGGTCTAATGCCTATCTCGGTATCCATTGTGTGCCTTTTGCAGTCTTTTGCTATTATTTTGTGACATCCTATCAACCAACAACAAACATATTGCTAATTATCCTCTAGCATGTTGTCGCAAGTCTTTATGATTAATGCTAGTTTCATTCCGTCAGTGAACGCCTTGCACTGCACAAAGATCTCTGGGGTCTTATCCATGAACCATTTACATCATTATGCAAGTATTCTTTGACAATCATTGCAATCATGCTTTGCATTTTGCCATTATCGTTGTTATCAGCATTGCTACGTTCTAGCAAAGAGTTTATGTGCTCTGCTAATGCCTCTACATTTTATTATGAGCATTTCCAAATATAATATCTGGAAGAGTTGCCTTATTTTTTTTTAATGCATCGATGGATGCCTTTCGCTATTCTTAAGTGACCTCCGGTGATGGCAGATGGTGTGGAAGTTGGCCTTCAATCTTCCAGATGCACATGCCTTTAAACCAAATTCATTTTTTTTGTGTGGACCTTGCGACTGTAGTAATACTTGGACACTGACCATTAGTAGTGAGTTATTTCACCAAATCCATTTTGTACATATCCTGCACTCGTTGCATTCCGGGAGATTACACCCCTTTGAAGAGTTCGGTCTGGTCTCATTCCTTAATTGCCCTCTCTACATAGTACTCTATGATTGAGAGGGGTAGTGGATGTCCGTGACATTTTAGGGGTTCCTCAAGAAGGTCAGCAGCCAATTGTGGGCCTAAGTAAATAGGGTTTCCCTTAATAATTTTTAATTAGGGTTCCTTAATAATTTGTAGTTAGGGTTTTAGTGATGAATAGTAATAATAGAAGATATGAAATTAATGTTATTTAGGTAGGCTTTGGTGTTTAAGTAATTATCTTCTTTGAAAGGTGTTATGTTTCACTCCATATGAATAAATTTAAATAGGTTAATTAATGGAGGTTCAAGTTGAGTGGTAATATTAGGTTTTGGAGTCTTGAATTTTTTTTATTAGTATTGGAATTTAGTTCAAATCAATATAAGTTGAATATTATAACTAATTACTTGATGCAATTAGATCAAGTTTTGAAATGTTATGGGATTAAATTTATTAGATTATTGTTATGTCATGGAATATGGTTGTTATAAATCGTGTTGTGTTGACAAAATTTTATAATTCTATTAGTTGATTATTTAAATATAGTAGATGTGTTAATGAAGGGTAACGTTAATTATTTAATGATCTTGGATGAAAAATAATTGTTATCAAGGGATTTGTGGAATATTATTATTATTATTATTATTATTTCTAGTATTATTAATATATTGGTCACGTGACTTGTTTAAATAAGCTAATGAAATTTATGTGATTAGATTATTAGGTTATTAAATTTAGTATGTAATTGGATCATGATAAGGAAGATGGGATATTAGATTGAAATAAATGGAAACTCGATATGTGGAATAATAGTTTGGATAAATGAAATGTAGTGTAGTATTAAACTCTATCACCTTCTCTTAATCAATGACTTATTGAACTAGAACCCGTTTGTTAATGTACTTTGATTTCTCATAAATGTTATGACAGTTAGACCAATGTTATTTGATCTATATGTATTTGTAATTGTTGTTACGTGGATGTGATTAAAATTGTTCCTTTCTTTTTATATATGGTTATAAATTAGATCGGAACCCTCAAATTTATCCGTATGAATTAAATTTAAAATTATATTATAATCATTTAATCAATTTGATTTATAACACTGACAATAGTGGCCTACTTTAGTTACATTAATGATATTTGCATCTTGTGAATTAAATTAAATGATTATTTAATAAATATTTACATATAGTTCACTTTATTGTAAATATAGATTTATTTCTTAATAAGAATACAATCAAATGACAAGCTAAATTTTAATGATTAATATACTATTGTAATAACTTAGTCAGTTGCAATGTGCTTTAGTGGATTAGTTGTAAAGGAAGTAAAATTTAAATTATAAGTATGATTGATTTCTCGTAATATGTTAATTCTATCTGTGGGGCATAACCCCGTTCATATGGTCTCTTTGATTCCGTATCTACCCGTGCGGCTAGAGTTCCAAAGGCTTATCTTGGGATGTCTTGATTTCATGTGTTGTGTTGATAGATGTCTTGAGATCATGATGGTCTAAGAAGCATGTCATCCCTAGTTATGTATGGACTAAAAGACAAGGGGAATGATAAATGCACTTCCTTGTGGATGTATTGTTATCCAACTGGTTGTATTAGTATTGTATCCAGTTTTGTGGTGAGTTATGGAATAGGGTGGCATGGAAATCATAGAGTTGTAATGAATATGTGATGTTATGGGAAATCGTTTAGGAGTCCTACCCCTACGATGATGTCTTGGGGAGGGGGTTAATGCCTTGCATTGTTATATACATGTTGATATAAGGATAGTTGTTATGCAAGATGACTAATGCCTTGCATGGTTCATGTACCCTCGTTGTTGTGATGTTTTGCTATGCTTGTTGAGTAGGGTTTCCTAGTTGTAGGTAAGGGAGTGGCTTCCAATGAGGGGCCCGTGCCAAGTGGCTAGCCAGGGTAACCTATTGGGAGTTGGTAATTCAATGATAACATAATAATAAATCTAAGGGTTGGGTAGTTTTCACACTAACAAGATAATAAGATTTCGTGACTCATGCCTGTATTGCTAGTTTAGACTAAGGATGAGGGGAGAAGGCCAAGATTGGCAGATCTACTTCCTTATCCTCATGAAAGGAAGGTTGATTCCGCATGCGTCATCCTATGGGGCCGGTATCTAGAGAGAGACTGCCAGGGTAACCATAGATGGGGGCTAGTGTCTAGAGAGAGACTACCTGGGTAACCCATGTTAGGACCATGTGATGACACTCTCCTTACTACAGCCTAGCATTCCCTAGTCGTACTCTCCCCATTTGTTAAGTGTTGCCTCTGGAAGTACTGTTGTGTTGTTTTGTGATGGTGACTTGTGATGTTGGAGTCATGTGTTGTCTCATAGCCTATTGTCTACCTGATCATATGTTGTGGTGGGGACCTTATGTTAACTCCTAGCTCGAGGGGTGGACCTCAGGGTTCCACATGGTCGGGTGGAAGAGCTTTATCCATTGGTTTTTTCTTTTCCCTTGCCGTTGTTTGTGAGCGAGGATGATATATCTTGTGCATCAGACTTCAGATCTTGTACTTGTTTGTGAAGATAGTTTTTATGCTCATGTACTAGCCTGTGTAGCGGTTGATTCATAATGTATGTATTCAAATGTAATCTAGATAGTGATAATGTAAACTACATGATGATGTACTCATATGTATAAACTCTTGAATATGCACATGTAATCTTGATCAAGTTGATTATCTAACTATGGCATGAAATGGAAATGTATCTATATAATCATTAGTGCAATAGTTTTAGATTGAACTATGGATGTTAGTTAACAATGTATGTTAAGTTATGTCAAGTAATGCAACCATGGATCCTTAGAAGACAAGTTGTTAGTTTCTTGATGTGTATTTAATTGTTCAACATTACCCTGTTATTTATTTAAAAAAAAATCTTCCGCTTTGCTTAGCATAAATGTGTTATCCTCTAAGGTTTTCATTGTGGGGCATTTCATTTTGGTATCAGAGCCCGGTTTAAACACTGGGTACCTTGGTTAAATTTGAGCCCATTATGAAACCTTGTGCTTAAACTCTGTAGTATGATTTAACTCCTGTTGCGACCCTTTTCTTAATATAATAATTTAATCTTTTGTGTGTAGGGTAGATGCCTAGATGTAGAGGCCAAGGTCAGGGTAGAGGAAGGCGTCATGGGAGAGGTCGTGGCGGTATTCCTCCTCCCAGCTCTCCTCATGGGAGTGGCCATGAAGGCAGGGGTTAGAACATGGAAGGTCAGGGTTAGCCTGATGGAGCCCAATTAAGACAGATTCTTGAGGAGTCCCTTCCCCATTTAGGTCCTAGACAGGTGGGTGAGCAGCCTAGAGGTGGTCAGGAGGTAGACCAGTCAAGTCCTAGAGAGAGGGAGAGATCTCCCAGGCGTAGGGAATTAACAGCTGAGCAAGAGGCCACACTAGCCAACCATATGAGGGACTTATTGAGAGCACGTCCTCCCATCTTTGATGGAACTAGTAGAGGACTTGAGGCAGAGACTTGGCTATTGGACCTAGGCAGATGTTTCACCATGCATCTGTATGGCAGCAATACAAAAGCCAGATGTGCTATTCTGCATCTCCAAGGGTTTGCTTCGACTTGGTGGAGGCTAGAGGAGCAGAAGCTACAATTGGACATTAGCACTGTCTTGGGAGTTGTTTGAAGATAGATTCAAAACCTGCTTTCTCTCTGACCATTAGAGGTAGCATTGAGCAGATGAGTTTCATGAGCTAAGGCAGTTGGCCATGACAGTGGAGCAGTATGAGCACAAATTTTATGAGCTCAAACAGTACACAATTATCAAGGATGACGAGCCCATGTTGGTGCATCATTTTATCAGGGCCTTGAATGCCCAGATTAGTGGAGGGGTTTGTGTATTCAAACCTAAGACCATGGAGATTGCCGTGGAGAAAGCCCAGCTAGTGGAGGAGAACTTAGCTATGGCCCTCGGTGGGCATACAGGTGTGCGCATTGGTAGTGCACCTTTGTCAGGACATGGTTCTCGAGGTAGTCACACCCAGGCATCATGTTCTCATGCACCCTCAAAGAGTGGCCAGCAGTAGCAGTATTCGCAGTCCAAACCGAAGAATTCTTAGCATCAGCAAGGGAATAGGTTTCAAAACAAGAAAGACTGGTCTTGGCAGCGCAATAAGCGTAATTGTTATGATCAGTCAGCCCAGAGTGTGCAGTCTATAGTAAGCAGGGGCAGTTTCCAGTAGTCTAGTACTTTTCAGGGGAATTGTAGTTTTGGTAGAGGCACAGGGTGCTTCTCTTGCGGCCAATAGGGCCATATTGCCAGACAGTGCCCGCAAAAGGGTACATTAGGATTTGGACATCGACCGTCGGCATCTGAGCCAACGATTGGTGATGCAGGTAGGTCACACCGAGTCTTTACAGCAATCGATGACTGGCAGGCAGAACATCAGGGCACTGTGGTAGAGACTTCTGGTTGCATGCAAGGTATTAATTTTTCTGTTCTATTTGACTCTGATGCATCTGATTCATTTATATCTCCTTCCCTTGTGGAGCGTTGTGGCTTAGTGGCAACAGAGCAAGATGATAGGTGGCAGGTTGAGTTAGCTTCTGGGGCTAAGATAGCAGTTGAGTCTCTAGTTTCAGAGTGTAATTTGAAGATTGGCTCTCTATCTACTTCTGTGGACCTTCGCATTCTACCCCTGGGTTCATATGACATAGTTTTTGGGATGGATTGGCTGGAGGCCCATCAGGTAGTGATAGATTGTTGGCATTATTCGATTAGATGTGTGGAGGATTCTAGTGATAAGGTTGAGGTCGTAGGAGTTCAGAGACCTGTTTCCCTATGTATGGTCTCTGCTATGCAACTCAAGAGATGCATGCATCGGGGATGTCAACTGTTTGCAATGACCGTTAGTGATTTGGAGATGGAGGAGAGTCAAGAGGCAACTCTTGATGATCACCCACTCTTGAGAGAGTATGTGGGTGTTTTTCCTTCTGATGTTCCGGGGATGCCACCTAAGCGTGACATCGATTTCAGGATTGATCTAGTTCCCGGTGCAGAGCCTATCTCACGAGCTCCATACAGAGTGACCACTCAGGAGCTCAAGGAGCTTCGACTGTAGTTGGAGGAGCTATTAGCCAAAGGGTTCATATGACCTAGTGTTTTCCCTTGGGTAGCACCTGTGATCTTTTTGAAGAAGAAGGATGGATCTCTACGGCTATGTATCGACTATCGACAGCTCAACAAGGTAACAGTGAGAAATAAGTATCCCTTGCCTTGGATCAATGATTTGTTTGATCAGATTAAGGGGGCAAGGATATTCTCTAAAATTGACCTTAAGTCAGGATATCACCAGTTGCGGATTTTTGAGGCAGATGCTCTTACTCGTCGGAGGCATGAGATCTCAGCAGTTTCTCTTACAGCTGATTTGAGAAGTTAGATTCTCGCTGCTCCTCCTACTGACAGTTGGTGCCAAGAGGTGAGATCTAAGATTAAGTCTGGCAGACCTTTAGAGGGTAGGTTCTCTAGTTACTCCTTTGAGTCAAATGGCCTTTTGTGACATTTGGGTCGTATCTATGTTCCTAATTCTGAGGGTCTTTGCACCCTAGTTTTGTCTGAGGCACATCGGGCACCCTATTCTACCCATCTGGGTGTCAAGAAGATGCATGTAGATCTGCGTCAATTGTACTTTTGGAGTGGTATGAAGCGAGATATTGCTAATTTTGTGTCGAGATGTCTTGAGTGTCAGAGGGTGAAGGCGGAGCACCAGCACCCTGCAGGTCTTTTGCAGCCTCATTTGATTCCTGAGTGGAAGTGGGATATCATTTTGACAAACTTCATTATTGGTTTGTCGATGTCCTCTTGACGACACAATGCTATTATGGTCACTGTAGATAGGTTGACGAAGGTAGCTCACTTCTCTCCAGTCCGTGCTTCTTACAATGCCTCTACGGTGGCTAGGGTGTTCATGGAGGACATTGTCAGACTTCATGGGATTCCTCGTAGGATCATCTTTGACAGGGATCCAGTATTCACTTCTGCCCTGTGGACTTCCTTACAGCATGCCTTGGGGACACAGCTAAACTTTAGTTCAGCTTATCATCCTGAGACTGATGGTTAGACTGAGAGGGTTAATCAGGTTCTCGAGGACATGTTGAGGATGTATGTTATGGATCAGCAGAGCCATTGGGAGGACTACCTTTACGTAGTAGAGTTTACCTATAATAATGGTTATCATAGTTCTATTGGCATGTCTACCTTTCAGGCCTTGTATGGTCATCCTTGTAGGACCCCTTTGAGTTGGGATCATTTGGAGGATAGAGTTCTTCTGGGTCTGGCTATGTTTAGAGATATGGAGCAGTAGGTTGAGAGGATTAGAGAGCATTTGGTGGCGGCTCAGGATAGGCAGAAGAAGTATGCAGATGCTCATGGGATCGATCATCAGTTCCCTATTGGGGATCAAGTGTTCTTGCGGGTGTGACCATGGAAGAGTCCAATCTGCTATGGGAAGGGCTCTAAGCTAGCACCGCACTTCGTTGGACCTTTTGAGGTGTTGGAGAGGATCGATCCAGTTGCTTACCATCTTTCTTTGCCACCTAGCCTTTCACGCATCCATGATGTGTTTCATGTTTCTGTACTTAGACCTTACTATCTGGATATTGCTCATGTTCTTGATTAGACTGCTCTACAGGTAGAGGACAGGCAGCTGGCTTTGGAGTCTGTAGGCATTCTTCAGCATAGGAGACTCACTCTCAGGGGCAGAGACGTGGAGCAGGTCAGGATCCAGTGGGATCCTAATAATGAGACCTCTGCTACCTAGGAGGATGCTACCAGAATGAGGGAGTTATATCCTCACTTATTTGCAGGCTTCCAGGAGTAAGCCTAGTTCTAGGGGGAGGATGTAATGCCCCTCGCCTTTTGCTTGTGACAGATGTTATTTTCATGTTTCCTATGACAGTTCTGGTATAGATGATAGTCTTATATTGCATGTTTACAGTTTTGAGATATTTGGACTAGCATGTTATGGTTTATGTTCTCCTTGATCATGATGGACATATTTGATGATTATAGATTTATGTTGCTCTGAGTTAATGAGTTATTCGATCATGATTATGATGTATAACTGGTAATGGATGTAGTTAATTAATGATGTGTTTACATGAACAGAATAGTGTCGCATTACTCATGTTCGAGTACCCTACCATGCTATGATTTCCGTTCATCGTGTCTATGATTACATGATTATATATGGATATATGCACAACCTTGTTGTTTGTTGCAGGATGCAGGTACTAGGCATCAACTCCACCTGAATTACCAGGTCTGAGTGTGCCCTAGCCAATGGAGTTGTTGATTGGAGTTAGCATAAGGTTCCCTATTTAGTCAACATCCTCAAGGAGGATGAGTTTCTAGTGTTGTATCCTGGTGTCACTGTCAGTGGGACTGTTGTCGTCATTTTGACGTCATGTCCTGTGGCTTCACATGGGGTCAGGTATCATCCTGTAAGTTAGGGTATATCCAATTTCAGTGTCAATTTATGCATGGTTAGTATTTCATTAAAATAAGGTTAAATTAAAGCTTAAATTAAATAAACATTGCTAGGGAATTATGTGTGCTTTATTAATTATAAATGATTTAATTATTGATAATTGGTAAAACTAATATGAAAAATAGTAACTAAATAAATAAACTAGATAAATGATGAAATGAAATAATAAGTCCTAAGTTGTAAGTGGATTAAATTAAAAAGAAAATATGATTCATAAGTAAGATGCTTAAACAATTACCATTTTGATAAAATGAATTGATGGTAATAAAGATAATATTCTCAAGATTAAATAATAGGGTTGTCGCCTGGTTTTATGTGTTCAATATTTGGAGATGAGCAAAATTAATGTCTTATGCCGTCAATTGCAAGTTTGAGGTGTGGAATCCCTTGGTAAGTGAAATTGAAGAATCTCACGAGAATGTCAGATGTTGGAAGGAGAGAGGCATGTCTCTTACAATTACCTGATGAATGGACCCATGTTTTGAGATAGTGGGTTGTCGGGAAGAGAGGCAGGCCTTCTGCATTTATCTGAGGAGATAGAGTTTTGGTTGTGCAGAGGAAAAAGAATTCTGGAAGAGAAGAGAAGGGGATTGGATTCAGAGAGAAAAGAAGACTCTTGTAAAAAGCTTAAAAATTTTAGGTATGCACTGTAAATATGCTTATTTTATATGAAATTGTAATAGAACTAGGTTAATTGTGTTTTCCTCCATTGATGGGAGTTATTCAGGAATTGGTATTTAAATTCTTTCTATCTCTAGTTTTGAGACTTGTCACAATCTTCCATGTGCTTCAGATACAATTGAATGTCTCAAATCTGACTTGTCCATATACCCCTGTTTGTATTCTGGAATGCTGAGTTAAATCCTTCTATGGAATTGAGTCTGCACCCCTTCTATGGGAAACCTCTTGATGTGTTTGGTGATTCCTTACCTAACATTTTGTTGAACAAAATGAATTGCACCCTTTGGATTTGTCCTATACATCTGATAGGGCACATAGACTAGTGCTTAAACAGAACTCTGCTTTATCTTTGTTGATTTCTATCTCAGAACCCTGGTGTATTACTCATGTTGGCCCTATACAGATAAATATATAAAATAGGTATGCAGAGATATATATACATAAACTTCTGTTAAATGAAATTGCTTTAAGATCCTTGAGCCTAACAATAAATCCACTCTACGAAATTTCTACATCCATATTGTGATCCTATGTCTACCTGTGGAATCGATGTAATGGAGGAAGGACCTCCTACCTTTCTGAATCCTATAGCTATCCACATCTGTGGGTCTTTTATTACCTTTGTGAAGTGTTATGCCAGCTGCAAACCTATCAATTTTTTTTCCCAATTGATTACTACCTATCCAAGTTACCATTTAGATATTTGCTTTAAATCTTGCTGAGCGATCACGCCATTTTTAAGTTTCCATTTTGGCTCAAGTGGTTGTAATTTGGCTATGGTCTCAATTTATCTCCTAACCTCTTGATATATTTGTGGAAATTCCAACCTTGGCCTCAACGAAATGTCATTGTTAAATCTACAAATTAGAAATATTGGGGGCAACTTTGAGGTGGACGATTGTCAAATACTTCTAAACCTTGGACGTGTTTCCTTATTCACTGGCTATTAGCTATTCACCTTGCAGTTCTCATTCTAGCAAGATTAACGTCCTTTGAGTTTAGGTAGAAATCCATACCATGCCGTGAGTTCTTATCTGTCGCGGTTTGCTTAGAAGATTCTAATCCTCTTTCTTGTGAATTCAGTCTTGTAATCTTTGCATATTTTCTTGTACCTTCTTAGTCATTTGCTTAAACAAACTAACTATGTAGGTTCATTATAGGTCTAATGCCTATCTCGGTATCCATTGTGTGCCTTCTGCAGTCTTTCGCTATTATTTTGTGACATCTTATTAACCAACAACAAACGTATTACTAATTATCCTCTGGCATGCTGTCGCAAGTCTTTATGATTAATGCTAGTTTCCTTCCGTCAGTGAATGCCTTGCATTGCACAAAGATCTCTGGGGTCTTATCCATGAACCGTTTACATCATTATGCAAGTATTGTCTCTGACAATCGTTGCAATCATGCTTTGCATTTTGCCATTATCGTTGTTATCAGCATTGCTAAGTTCTATCCAACAGTTTATGCGCTCTGTCAATGCCTCTACATTTTATTATGAGCATTTCCAAATATAATATCTGGAAAAGTTGCCTTATTTTTTTTAATGCATCGATGAACACCTTTCGCTATTCTTAAGTGACCTCTGGTGATGGCAGATGGTGTGGAAGTTGGCCTTCAATCTTTTAGATGCACGTGCCTTTAAACCAAATTCATTTTTCTGTGTGGACCTTGCGACTGTAGTAATACTTGGACGCTAACCATTAGTAGTGAGTCATTTCACCAAATCCATTTTGTACATATCCTGCACTCGTTGCATTCCGGGAGATTACATCCCTTTGAAGAGTTCAGTCTGGTCTCATTCCTCAATTGCCCACTCTACATATTACTCTGTGATTGAGAGGGGTAGTGGATGTCCGTGACATTTTAGGGGTTCCTCAAGAAGGTCAGTAGCCAATTGTGGGCCTACGTAAATAGGGTTTCCCTTGATAATTTTTAATTAGGGTTCCTTAATAATTCATAGTTAGGGTTTCGGTGATGAATAGTAATATTAGAAGATACAAAATTAATGTTATTTAGGTAGGCTTTGGTGTTTAAGTAATTATCTTCTTTGAAAGGTGTTATGTATCACTTCATATGAATAAATTTAAATAGGTTAATTAACGGAGGTTCAAGTTGAGCGGTAATATTAGGTTTTGGAGTCTTGAATTTTTTTTATTAGTATTGGAATTTAGTTCAAATCAATATAAGTTGAATATTATAACTAATTACTTGATGCAATTAGATCAAGTTTTGAAACATTATGGGATTAAATTTATTAGATTATTGTTATGTCATGGAATATGGTTGTTATAAATCGTGTTGTATTGACAAAATTTTATAATTCTATTAGTTGATTATTTAAATATAGTAGATGTGTTAATGAAGGGTAACATTAATTATTTAATGATCTTGGATGAAAAATAATTGTTGTCAAGGGATTTGTGGAATATTATTATTATTATTATTATTATTATTATTATTATTATTATTATTAGTATTAGTATTATTAATATATTGGTCACATGACTTGTTTAAATAAGCTAATGAAATTTATGTGATTAGATTATTAGGTTTATTAAATTTAGTATGTAATTGGATCATGATAAGGAAGACGGCATATTAGATTGAAATAAATGGAAACTCGATATGTGGAATAATAGTTTGGATAAATGAAATGTAGTGTAGTATTGAACTCTATCACCTTCTCTTAATCAATGACTTATTGAACTAGAACCCGTTTGTTAATGTACTTTGATTTGTCATAAATGTTATGACAGTTAGACCAATGTTATTTGATCTATATGTATTTGTAATTGTTGTTACGTGGATGTGATTAAAATTGTTCCTTTATTTTTATATATGGTTATAAATTAGATCGGAACCCTCAAATTTATCCGTATGAATTAAATTTAAAATTATATTATAATCATTTAACCAATTTGATTTTTAACACTGACAATAGTGGCCTACTTTAGTTACGTTAATGATATTTGCATCTTGTGAATTAAATTAAATGATTATTTAATAAATATTTACATATAGTTCACTTTATTGTAAATATAGATTTATTTCGTAATAAGAATACAATCAAATTACAAGCTAAATTTTAATGATTAATATACTATTGTAATAACTCAGTCAATTGCAATCTGCTTTAGTGGATTAGTTGTAAAGGAAGTAAAATTTAAATTATAAGTATGATTGATTTCTCATAATATGTTAATTCTATCTGTGGGGCATAACCCCGTTCATATGGTCTCTTTGATTCCGTATCTACCTGTGCAGCTAGAGTTCCAGAGGCTTATCTTGGGATGTCCTGATTTCATGTGTTGTGTTGATAGATGTCTTGAGATCATGATGGTCTAAGAAGCATGTTGTCCCTAGTTACGTATGGACTAAAAGATAAGGGGAATGATAAATGCACTTCCTTGTGGATGTATTGTTATCCAACTGGTTGTATTAGTCTTGTATCCAATTTTGTGGTGAGTTATGGAACAGGGTGGCATGGAAATCATAGAGTTGTAATGAATATGTGATGTTATGGGCAATGGTTTAGGAGTCCTACCCCTATGATCATGTCTTGGGAAGGGGGTTAATGCCTTGCATTGTTATATACATGTTGATATAAGGATAGTTGTTATGCAAGATGACTAATGCCTTGCATGGTTCCTGTACCCTCGTTGTTGTGATGTTTTGCTATGCTTGTTGAGTAGGGTTTCCTAGTTGTAGGTAAGGGAGTGGCTTCCAATGAGGGGCCGGTGAGAAGTGGCTAGCCAGGGTAACCTATTGGGAGTTGGTAATTCAGTGATAACATAATAATAAATCTAGGGGTTGGGTAGTTTTCACACTAACAAGATAATAAGATTTCCTCACTCATGCCTGTAGTGCTAGTTCAGAATAAGGATGAGGGGAGAAGGTCGGGATTGGTAGATCTACTTCCTTGTCCTCATGAAAGGAAGGTTGATTCCACATGCGTCATCCTATGGGGCCGCTGTCTAGGGAGAGACTTCCAGGGTAACCATAGATGGGGGTCGTTGTCTAGAGAGAGACTGCCTGGGTAACCCATGTTAGGACCATGCGATGACACTCTCCTTACTACAACCTAGCATTCCCTAATTATACTCTCCCCATTTGTTAAGTGTTTCCTCTGGAAGTACTGTTGTGTTGTTTTGTGATGGTGACTTGTGAAGTTGGAGTCATGTGTTGTCTCATAGCCTACTGTCTACCTGGCTGTATGTTGTAGTGGGGACCTTATGTTAACTCCTAGCTCGGGGGGGTGGCCCTCAGGGTTCCACATGGTCGGGTGGAAGAGCTTTATCCATTGGTTTTTTCTTTTCCCTTGCCATTGTTCGTGAGCGAGGAGGATATATCTTGTGCATCAGACTTCAGATCTTGTACTTGTTTATGAAGACAGTTTTTATGCTCATGTACTAGCCTGTGCAGTGGTTGATTCATAATGTATGTATTCAGATGTAATCTAGATAGTGATAATGTAAACTACATGATAATGTACTCATATGTATAAACTCTTGAATATGCACATGTAATCTTGATCAAGTTGATTATCTAACTATGGCATGAAATGGAGATGTATCTGTATCATCATTAGTGCAATAGTTTTAGAATGAACTGTGGATGTTAGTTAACAATGTATGTTAAGTTATGTCAAGTAATGCAACCATGGATCCTTAGAAGATAAGTTGTTAGTTTCTTGATGTGTATTTAATTGTTCAAAATTACCCTATTATTTATAAAAAAAAAAATCTTCCGCTTTGCTTAGCATAAATGTGTTGTCCTCTAAGGTTTTCATTGCATGGCATTACAAGAACTACTTCATGTGCATGTCTCAAGAAGAATAGGAAGAAGACTTCTTTAGTTTTCATTTGAATTTGTAAAATGTAAACTACATATAAATGGAAATAGTGAAAACCCACAAAAATAATGAAAAGATGAATTATTTTAATGGCTTCTTGATAAAAAAATATGTGTCCAGGGGCCGCATCCACCAGTGAGGGTTCAACGACAACACCCCTGAAAGCCATATTTTATAGTTGGCATGAGTTTTCCATAGTCCATGAAATTTTGTTGAATGCTTTTGGATTTAATTGTGTATCTCTTTTCATGACATTTTAGAACACACTCAGGGATTCATCATCAGGAAGAGGAATATAATGACTTGGATTTTAGACTTGGCCTTTTAAAGAAACAAGGGGGGTGTAAGAGTTGGCTATGAAAGTAGCCACCCAAGATCTAGGATCTTCATGAAATCGTAAGAGAGACCAAATGAGAGAATAATTCTATTCTATAAATGAATGCAAATTATTATTTTAATGTACATGATATGCCTTACTTATAAAGGCAAGGATGAGATGTAGGATGAAGTAGCCATATGACAAGTGTCTTAATCCTATGACATGAGACAACTAGAGGATAAGATGGCAACTTGTTGATAAGATCACATGACAACCTAGAATTATCTAGACTTATCCTAAGTAAACTTAATATGTGAACATGTGTGAATAGGAATAACTAATAACTAGTTAGATAATGTGCATAGTTCACACTATAAATGAAAACCTGATAGGTAATAACCATGTTCACGCCAACGCCCCCCCTTAAGTGCAACTTAGGGAGAAGTAGACAACTGCAAAGATGGGTCCTGGCTACTAGACCATGTTAGGTACCCATGTACATACAATCTCTCACAAACAGAGAAAAGGAGAAAAACCCATAGGAAAACCCCCTCTCCAAAGAGAGAAAACATGAAAGTGAAAGAAGTGATGGAAGGAAGGCTTCAACATGACCCTCTCCAAAAGAGAGAAAACATGAAAGTCAAGTAACATAGGAGAGAAAGAAAGAGATGATAGATCCCTTCCACAAACAAGTAGCTCCTGTGTCAATGAATGCTCAAAGACATAATACAATCCACTACCTGCAAACAACATTTCTCCCCTTGGGAAGAAACAAATCCAATGGTTGATGTAGAAGCAACTCCCACATCATGGATGAAAAGGGAATCCAAATTAATATGTGTGCCTTAGATTATAACTCTAATGTCCTCATGCTGGAAAATGATGTCTTCGCCAAATCAAGAATGTAATTCTCAATCAAGGAAGTAGAAATAGGAGAGGAAGAATAGTGAATTGCATTTGAAAACACAAAATATGTGATGACATAATGATCTTCAAAGAGGAGAAATAACCCCTCAAATGTGTTCTCCAAATCATTAATGTGAGATGCCACATACAAAGAAGCAATGTCTAATAAATAGGAATCCCAATGAGGTGGATAAGGAAGACTGAAATGATCTTGCTACAAAGAATCACTAGAAGCTCTCAGAGAATCATCTCTGAACTCTAAAGTAGCAACAAATGATGGTGGGACAATGATCTCAGTAGGAGGAGAAGGAGAAGCAAGAGAAGTGTCTATGTCATCATAATATTCAAGACCTACAAAATATTCAAGCTCCTATTCTAAATCATCATCAAAGGGTACGTTATCTACATCATCAATGGGTTTGAGGCAATCACTAGTAGTATCTTTTGGGAATGGAAAGATATGAGGGTCTCCATAGATCTCCCAAATCTTGGTCCAAAGTGTGTGTGGGCACTCAATTTTTGAGATCTCTAAAAAAGTCAGCACTATAGTTGTACCAATGAATCCTATGATATGATCAAATCCAATTTTCCCATATATTTTTTTAATGAGATGTATCTAGTTCAGGGATGACTCTATAAAGATATGGAGAAAGATTGAGCTGCCTACAATGTGTGAGGATGCCTTTTATTCCAAGACTCATAATTATCCTTTTTCATATTTACCACATAAGGATGAATACAAAATCCCATGATGTCTCCTCAAATGATTAGAGATCAAAACTCACAATATTACCCCAAAATTTTAATCAAACATGAGAATACCCCTAGAAAAAATGATTGCAGGACATTATATCCATTCCAATTACAATTGCTAGAAGACAAAACAACAAAGTGGTCTTTGCTTTAGGTACAATGCAAAACCCAAAATTAGGCTATAATTGAAAGTACAATTTTTGAGTAAAACTAGATCAAACTAATTACGAATTTAGCAAGTACTAAAAATATTATGCATTTAAAAAAATCACAAAAAAATGTTACCATATGAGCTCATTCAAACAAATCCTTTGAAGTTCTAAAAATGGGAACTGCACAACAACAATGATGAAAAACACAATTTCTAGAAAAAAACATGCATTAAAATCAAAATTTGATTCCACCACTATGAAGCCTACAAAACATGGGCCCAAATTTTTTTTAAAAAAATTCTTGAAAAAATGCGCAAAAATGAGCAAGATATGAGCCTCTGAAGTGGGACTTCCAAAACAAAAATCAATCTGGAAGGGGGTGTGAAAAAGAAGAAAAATGTTTCTGCCAAATTTGGCAGAACTACTGCCAAATTTGGAGGTATAGTAACTATGGATGTTCACCCTATAAATAAGAACCTTCTCCAAAATTGGAGGTTTGCTAGCTAAATGTAGACCCTTGCTAGTTTTGAATATTTGTTAGAAACTTCGCCAAAAATGTCGGAGGCACCAAAAATGGTTGATTTGGGTTGACTAGAAAAAATATTAAAGTAATGTTTAAGTCCAAATGGCCTATTCATTGCTCCCGGTACAATCTAAATTTTTTATTGAAAAAAATCTAAATTTTTTTTTGAACGCCAAAGCCTTTTAAAAAAGGGGCAAGCCCTTAGGGGAGAGCCCATAGCTTTGATACCATGTAAGAGTTGTCTATGAAGGTAGCCACCCAAGATCTAGGATCTTCATGAAATCACAAGAGAGACCAAATGAGAATAAGTCTAATCTATCAAAGAATGCAAATTATTATTTTAATGTACATGATATGTCTTGCTTATAAAGGCACAGATGAGATGTAGGATGAAGTACTCATATGACAAGTGTCTTAATTTTATGATGAGACAACTAGAGAATAAGATGCCAACTAGTTGATAAGATCACATCTGTAGGATAAGAACCTATGACAACCTAGAATTATCAAGACTTGTCCTAAGTAAACTTAACATGTGAACATGTGTGATTAGGACTAACTAATGACTAGTTAGATAATGTGCCTAGTTCACAGTATAAAGGGAAACTGGATATGTAATAACCCTATTCACACCAGCAGGGGGGTTCAAGGGGAATCAAACATGAAGAAAAGGGGGGTAAGTTGGAAAACAACAATTAGAAACAATAAAAAGGTAGAGGGATGATATTTGTTAAAAAAATTTAAAACAAAATTATAATAAAATTTTCATACATAGAATCTAACCTATATTTAATGTATATATTATCTATAAATATAATAAATTAAATACAAAGGCATATATATATATATATATATATATATATATATATATATATATATATATATATATATGAATTTGGTTAAAAAATGTAAATGAGAAATTAAATATTACAACCTATGTTATATTTATAACTATAAATATTTCAACCTATATCTAAAAATCAAATATTTAAAAAATAATTATTTAAAACTATATAAAATAAAATATCACCACCTGTATTTAATAAATTATGCTTAAAAACAAATACAAACATATATTAAATTAAAAAACTAAAATTATATAATATATATTATATTATACTAAATGCATATGTATAATAACTTAAATAGAACATAAATATATATGAAGTTAAAAACATGTAAACCAACAATTAAATAATACAACTTATATATATATTCAACCTATATTTAAAAAATATTAAATATAATCTTTCATGCATGAATTAGACTTCATGTGAGGATTCTCACTGCCCTCCACCTGGTAAACATTTTGGTTCTATTTAATGTTTCTATAAGAATATGTTTTTTACTTTGGATTTAAGGAAAGTATATTTCCATGCTGTATAGACAAGTCATTGATGCCTTCATGGCCAATTTTGGTGTCTACTCTGGACTTGCATGGTCATTTTCTAACTTTTTGAGACCTTGCATGGTCAGTTAGGGACAGGTTCAGAAAGTATCAACTCAAAGTCTGGTTATAGCAGCCTCTCAATGTAATTTTTTTGAACTTCAATATATATAAAATATCTTATTTATGGATAAAAAATATTAAATATAATTAAATCTATATATAATTAGATATTATAACCTATATACCTAAAAAATATAGTATGCTTAAATACCAATACAAATATTTATTAAATTGAAAAGAACTTAAAAATATATAATATATAAAAACTATAAATATATTATAGTTAAATATAATGATATAAGTATATTAAATTAAATAGAATATATATATATATAGTAATTCATGATGCCTTCTGCTCCTTTGGACCTTCCTGCATAGGGTGCCCCTAATCGTTCTTCCGCTCCAAGGATCTCTACCAAAAATCATCACTGACAGAAAGATTTAAAACCTCTGGAGCTTAGGATTGGGCAGTATGGTTTGCCCAACACTGATTCAGGTGTTCATAGCATGGTGAAGGAGCCCTCAAACCCTAGCACGCTAGGCACTTTGGATCCGCCCTCACAATCTGCAAGCAACCCATAGTTGAACTTCAAGGTAGCATTAGGCTTTGAGGATTCTCATTGTGCTCCTACTATAGAGCATTCTCCTTGCAAGTTTGGGCTCCAGAGGCCTCCTTTTCTTGTTCTCCAAGCGGCTTCTATTCTTGAAATCCGTATGGACAACTTTGTCAATGATAGAGAGGAGTACCTTCAAGATCATGCCCTAATTTGCAAGCTTTTGTGAACTTGGTTGAATCTCTGATCTCTGCATGCCTGGATAAGCGATAATTGGAAAGAATATTTAGAGGAGGAAATTAGCATCTATCCATGTGCAAAAGGGTTTTTCATTCTAGAGTTTGAGTCTTTGAATGATAAGGAATTTGTTCTCAACATAGGTCCGATGTCCTTTTCACCAAGCCTTGGTTCCCTTCCTTTGACCCATGATCTGAGACCTTCTCATCTACATTTCTATGGGTGTGATTACCTTATCTCCCCCAACAATTCTAGGAGATTGATTGCTTGAACGACATTACCAATGGTTTGGAAAAATACCACAACATTTCAAAAGAAACAATCAACTATGAAAGCTCCACATGTGCTTTCCTGTGCATTGAAATTGATCTCTCCAAAGGGCTTCCTGCAAAGGTTTCTTTGAAGGTTGGAAAT
The DNA here is from genome assembly GCA_027924645.1 of Cunninghamia lanceolata. NCBI lineage: Eukaryota > Viridiplantae > Streptophyta > Pinopsida > Cupressales > Cupressaceae > Cunninghamia > Cunninghamia lanceolata. Next base: position 246,659 of record BSBN01000564.1, on the reverse strand, counting down.
AGAAATTGGAGACAAATTGTAGATTATGAAAAAATAGACTTCAGATGCAGGAAATGTTTTTCTATAGATCATTCAACTTCTCAATGTAGGAAGAAGTTCACTCATGAGAGACCTAATTCTTCAATCAATCAGGCCACATGGTGTGTGGGGGTGGAATCACGACATTATGTCATTCCTCCCAGAACTGAAAATGGTTCAGCTCCCACAAATGAACCTCATGAGCTGAATCTAAGTCTTGTACACCAAATTCAATGGATCTTTCACATGGGATCATGAAGGAATGTTGTGTGGATACAGGTAGTTTTGAACGCTCTATGATCTCAATGAAGAATCCAACCACCTAGCCTAAAAATCTTGAGATCTCTCTAGTAACCCTTGAAGATCCAAAGGTCTTACATAGTGATGGACTCTCAGAAATTAACCATGAGCAAAAATCCCTAGCCATAGAAGAAAAGGAATAGACAGAAGTGAAACGGAGGAAATCTCCGCCACCAAAACCAAAGCCTCAAATGGTTTCAGGATCAAGAAAAAAGGAGTAAATACTCTAAGTATACTCTTTTGGGAAAGGGAAAATAGTGGACAAATAGAACGCATCCTTGTTTGGGGGCCTTCTAGATCACAACAAATGTCGTTTTGGTTGCAAAGTTTGTGTCTTGTAGAATAGGGTTTATTTGATAGCACATCTTTGTGTTGTTGTTTGTTGCACCCGTTGTGAAAAGGGCATGCATTTAGTCAATTTTGGATCTTCATTTTATTAGGAGCTGCCCCCTTTGGCAGTACTTGCCAAATATATATATATATAATCTGAACACATAAACATGTACATATACATGTCTATGTATAAACTATCATGCAAACATGTATGCTTATGACAATTTACACCCACACACATATACAAGCAAGCCTATATATCTAAATGCATGGAGATAAGTAGGTATTTAAATACATATTAATACAATAAATATAAATATATAAAAAATACATATATGTATGAAGGAAAAAAAAGGAGAGAAGGGTGAGAGGTGAAGATCGAACTAAGGTGGTAAAGAAGGAGGCCACAAGGGGAAGGAAAATAGGCAGAACTAGGGGAAGGCATGGCATGAAAGAGAGCTCAAATGTAGAGAGGGTAGAGAAGTGGAAGGGGGGAGGGGAAGATTGTGAGGGATGAGGGTCCACATGAAGCGGGGTCAGTAAAGGTTTCCAAGCTGGGTTTAGATGCGACCCTTCATCACGATTAAGATTATTATGGCGACTTCTAATAAATATTGCTTCCTTGAGTTTCCTTTTGAAAAACTGTCTTCCTTGACCAAAACTATGGTGTCCTCAAGGAAAATGTGATGTTTAGCATGGTGGGAGTGCTCTTCTAGGGCAGATTTTGAGATACAGTCATGTGTTATGTCAACGTTATGTTATTTGATCCTAATGCTGATAGATCAACCTATTTCTCCAATGTATGGCCTTCCACATGAGAAAATGACCTTGTAAACTCCTGATTTGAGAAACTTTTGTATGGGGTCTTTAGCAAAAGGGATAAGTTTTCTAGTAATGTGAATGGGTTTGAAAGTGTAGGAGAGGCCTTTCTTATGGAGGATTTTGGAGATTTTGTTGGAAAGGCCTTCAATATAGGAGAGGGTGGCAACTAGAGGAAAATCAGGAATATCAGGCGTAGGTTTAGGATTAGAAAGATTTTTGGGAAGGTTAAAATGTCTAAAGATGCATTTATTACTATAAATGTTCATCTTTAAAACTTGGTGTAGGTGGGAGAGCTCTTGGTCAATATGCTCCTTATCATAGATGTGATAAGCATAGGTGGATAGTATTCTTAGGACACCAAATTTTTGGGAAGGATGGTGGTGAGACAATGCATGGGGGTAAAGGTCATTGTATGTGGATTTTCTATTGACACGACAAGCAAGGAAACCATACTTTTTTGTAATGATAAGGACATAGGGGAAAAGAAGATTGTTATTAGACTCAAGTTCCTTGGTGAATTGAATGCACTCCACCAAAATATTTAGGTAAGAGTGGAAGCACTCTAACTGGTCCAAGCCATGAGGCTAAAAAATGTTGGTGTCATCAATGTAATGTTTCTACCATTTGGGCTTGAGGGGGAAGGAGTTTAGGGTTAACTCCTCAAAATGCTCCATGCAAAGGTTGGATACAATAGGGGACAAAGTGGTACACATGAAAACTCCATTAGATTGTTCATAGACCATATTTTAAAAAGTAAAGAATGTGGAATGAAGGTAAAGTTCAACAAGAGAAGTCATTTCATCGTTAGTTTTATGTTTAATTAGTTCCATTGAGTCACACACAAGGACCTTGGTAAACAAGGACACCACATCAAAACTAACAAGAATCTTATTATCTTCTACCTTTTTGTCTTGTATGAGTTCAATAAAATGGGTCGAGTCCTTTATGTAGAAATTTGATTTTCCTACCACAGAAAAGATCAAATTAGCAAGAAAAGTGGCTAACTTGTAGGTGGGGGAATGTGTGGTGTCAATAATAGGTCTAAAATGTATTCTTAATTTGCAGATTTTTGGGGTGCTATAAATACGTGGGGTGATTTTTTTAGGAGGGACAAGACACTTCATAGTAAGATCATCAGAAGATGAATGGACAATAGCTAGCTTATCTTTTTTAGCTTTTTTATAGCTAGCTACCTTAAATTATTTTAATTTTGATAAAATTAAATTTACAACCATTCAAATTATATAGGTAAAATCTTCTCTATGTCTCTCTCTCACTTTATCTCTCTTTCTTTATTCCTATATCTCTCTCTATTTTTTTTGTAAAAGTACCATTTCATGAGGCTCCAGTGGAGGTAGATGATCTTGACCAACCCATACCAAGCTCCACTTTTTACTCTATGAAAGTACCATAGCCTAATAATTAAACTATGGTTTTCCATTATAATGCTTGACCATAGCCTCAAGTCTATCACACAATGAAATACTTTTTGCCACTATGTTTATGTAATTAAGCTTAGTTTTATAATCCCATGATGGTCAATGAATTCATGTTTTAGGAAATGTCTTTGCAATTGTTGTGGGTGGTAAATGTAAAATATGAAAATAATTATTCATACAAAGATTATGCATGTAAGCATGTTTTCTACTTGAAACTGAAAAGTACTTTGAATCCACAAATTTTAGTTCAACATCATACATAAATAAGGATATGGTTTTCCCATACACAGAGAGAGACAGAGAAAATAGAGAATGAGAGAAAGATAGATATTCTCTTTTCAATTCCATGTGCAATCCTGTTTGCTTCTCTTATAGGATATTTAATAGATCACTCCAATTTTTTATCTATCAAATGCTTTGCTAGAAATCCATTCACTACAATGACATTTTTAACATACATGAGATGAGATGCCACTAAGCCCATATCCACCAAGGCTTAATATCCATTGCAAACACAATATTTGCAAGGAATCTCTATTGACTACATTACACAACATAAAGATAATTGTTCCTGCCACTTATGTGTTGCATGCGAGGTGCCTCATGTCTAGATTATGAGCATAGAGATCTAAATATTCGTGTCTCCTCTTAATTAGACCCCCTTTTGCTCTACATATTTTTAGAATATAGTAGGATCTTTACAAGAAATAAACACAAAGTTTAGGGTGTCGATCTAGACAACAACATTTGTAGTTTAATTTTTTAAATTTTGATAAAATTAAATTTGTAATCATTCAAATTATATAATAAAATTTAAAAATTTATTTATTTAAATAAATAAGTATAAATAGTTGGTACATTTTTGCATCAATAAAAAAATTTGATTTTGCAATTTTTTGTTTTCAATTATATTAGTTTGCCTATTCAATTGTGTATTTGTGTGTAAATGTAAATGATTTTTGGTTAATTTTATTTTAACTAACATCAAAATTACAATGTGCTAGAATATTAAGATTTAACATATTAATACGGATAAAATGTAAGCTTGTAGTTTTATACCTTTGTTTTACATTATTTTTAATATATATCATAAATATACAATCATAATTTTCAATTTGATTTTTTGTATCAAATTGCTTCTAAATTGAATCTCATCACTCAATCTATGAACTAGATCACACAATATGACATAGTCCAGCTCATCCAAAAATTTAATGTCAATCTCTTGAGTCAATTTATCCTAAATATGCTCATTGTTCTATTGATCTAGACACCAACATTTCATTGGTATTGTTGTCGATGAGGATTGCACCCTTATGCAAAGCTATGACACTCTACAATCCTTTGAAACATGGGGACAAACTTAGGCTCTGGGTGACCTATAGTGAGTTTGAACCTCCAGATTGTGGGCTGGTTCCCTTAAAATATTCTATTTGAAACTACGATTTTCTGTTTTGGAAAAGGCAAAGAAGGAAACTATAAGGAAATAAAACCGTAAAATTTGGTGATGCACATAATAAGGATGGAGAAAATTGCAATCTGGTTCACAATAGAATTCAGAAATCTAACCTACACAATCCAATCTTGGCATAAATATCAAAAAAGTGCTTCTAAGGAAGGCTGGAAAAATTGTTCTTTATGAAGGAAAATGACTTTTCACAACATAAAATAACTATTTTTTGTAACACAACCTAAGACCTATAATATCACTATGCTTAACACTGCAAGTAAGAGTGAGAATAATTTTAAAGGTTTTGATAATTAAACACAGTAAAACTTCATCAAATCACCTCATACAATTATCATCAAATAGAAAGGCAACTACTTGACTCCAAAAAATAAAGGAAATATTGCATGAAGAACAAAGAAATTGAACCTGTAAACTGCTGTGATCTCTATAAAACTGTCAAAAATGAGCTACAAAACCTCCTTCTCTTACAAAGTGTAAAGAGCAAACAAGGCAAGAACTCGAAAGATGAGTTACAAAACCTCATCTTTCAATGTGTAGAAGAGAAAAGAATGCAAGAACTAGCAAAAACTAAGTCTTGCTTTACAATATATAGTTTGCTCTCCCTAAGAGGCATGCAAAAATGAAACTACAGCTAACTGCCTCTAAAAATAAGTCCTCCAAAGCATTCCATGAGAAAACCAAGAAATCCCTAAAAATAAGGGCTCAAACTGCCACAAATTGAGCAAAAATAGCTCCAAGTTGGCCCTCTCCATATGTTTGACCAAGAAGTTGAACCAAAATTCCTTAAATCACTCCTTAAATCATGCAAAAAGGCTCCAAATAGCCTCAGTTAACTCAACTCATCAATTTGCATGATTTTTCTTTTGCAAAATTGATGTGAGTAAATAATAAAGTAATTAGAGGATAATTACTCTATTTGTTAGTTACAACTTGCACTATTTTTTATTTTACAACTTGTGAAAAATAATAAAGTAATTTGAAGAATATTACTCTATTATTTTCTTACATTGATTTATTTATAAAATCATTCATGATGAGAATAAAACTCCTTATCTCACCAATTACATTTAATCAACATGCATCAAAATATATTTTTCACCTTATATCTCCATATGTGCCTCAAGGTCACATGCAAAACTTCATCAAAAAATATGATGATAAGAACACCTTATCACTCCTTAATACATACAATCATATGCATAAAAATGCTTCACCTTATAACTCCTTATGAACATTCACACCTATGCCAAAAAAGGCACCTTACTTCTTCCTTTCTTTCGAATGATTATCATTTTTTGACTTTGTAAAGTTTTAAGGAAAAGGCAAAACGTGATCATGGCCTCATGGGCCCCATGCAAAATCATTGCTAGGTATTAAGACTTGACCATGGGTTTGGATATGTTTGCAATGATGTTTGATAAAATAAAGTCTAAAAAGATGGGAAAAGACTACTATCGGGATCTTTGGCAAAAAGATTTTGAACCCTAAAAAAAAATTATCATTTGCTTCTTTCATTTCATGCCTCAATGTGGCCGCCATGCCGGTTGAGGATTTGCTTGGTTTCTATGGTTTTTTGTTGTGTTAACGGCCATCCTTGTGTTTTTTGCTTGGCATTTTCCACAGAGTCTGAGAAGGTGAGCAAGTTTTGAGGCTTTCATGGCATCTTTTGGTATTTTTTGCTGCTTTATTTGGTATACTGTGGCCGTCGTGTTTGGCTATGTGTCACTATGTTTTTGGCTTTGATATTGACACCTTTCTCTGCTCTTTTTTCCTTGTTATTTTCTCTCTGGTATATGAGCATTATCATGACTTCATGAGGAAAAAAGAACTCAGAAGTTACAACTTCTTCATCGGCCATAAAGGTAAGCTATAATCTTTGCTTCTAAACTTGTTTCTTTGTGCTTTCTTTTTTCTTTTGTGTTTTGACAATGGAGACACAATGCTTTAAAGAAGACTGTTGACACTCCTTTTGTATTGTTTGTAATATGAAGCAAAAAGGCTCCTGGCCGCGGTTTGTAGGCTATTTTCATGGCTTCCTTGCATTGAATACTTCATCTCTGTTGCTTTGTTTGAAGCATTCTAAAACTCTAAGGGTTTAAAAAAAAAATTTGCTTTCTTGCCTTTCAATAAAGCATGAAATTAACAATAAGAGGCTGTTGAAAACCACTAATTAGGTATGGCAAAAATATGTTTATTTCACTATAGGTTGATAAGAGCTTCATTCTTTTTGGGGGTTTTCACCTCTTGATGGAAGATTGTAGGACCTTTATTTTGCTTATCTAGGTATGGCAAAAAAATCTTTTGCTCTTCAAATGTATAACTAAGATGTCTATATTATACCGTATGACAGGAGACTTTCAACTTTTGAATCTCTTTAGTTTTACCATTTTGATTTATATGAAGCAATGGGTTTTTTAAAACACCCATCTGGATATCTATGAAAACCTCATTGTATTTGATCAATCTCAGGCTCCCTTTTGTGATGGCAAACTGTATACCCTTTTGTATGCACTGAAACTTTGAATACTCCACTTTGTACACACTATATTTCTTGGTATATTACCTGTGACTGCTCTTTGATTTTGCCAAACTACACTTCTTGCCAAAAGTATGGTTGTAAGGAAAAGAAAAAGGTATTGACCAGCTAGGGTTCTATTGATTGTATCTCCTTTTGCATCTGTAGAATGTCAATATTCTTGGTATATTGTCCTTCTCCTTACAAAAGTTACCACAGTAAGCATTCCATTTTGTTGGCTTCCATCCTATAAGTGTTGTGTGTATGATAGAAATCTTTTCTCCCAGCTCTATGAGAAATGTTGCATATAGATACAAGTGGCCACTCTCTGGATACTTGATTGTATCATGATGACATGTTTATACAAAGCTACTTCAGTCTTTCTTATATGACTGTCTACCTTATTTTGACTTTGAGACCCACAGAGATTGACCTTAAACAAAATGTTTGATGTGTCGGGAGTGCAATAGAAGGAAAGTAGATCGCTCGGCAATAGAGGCGAAAGATTACCCGGCAAACAAGTGATCACTTTGTCTGCCCTCTTTGAGTCCTCCACTGTAATTATAAACTTCTAGTTATTAATTTTTCTCAGTTTCTTAATTAATATATTTATCTTTTTGCGCCCTTTCCCTAAACCAAAATAAAAAAATAAAAAATAAGGATCCCTAGGGTAGATTTTGTATCTTTGACAAGAATATGTCCGCTGGAGAGGAGAAGGTTTGCATTGCACTGAGCAATAGAATAGGCGATGCACATTGTCCAAAAGATGACTCTGAGCACTCCCAGCTTGTTGGCCACTTCGTGAGTGCAAGGCATTAAAGATTCTGCTATAATGCATGTGATGGGAGGAGTTTTGTCCGATAAGCCACAACGTAAATGATGCTCCAAGATGGCCAGGCTTTTCCACTGTGATTAAATACTCGGCAAGATTGGCGAGGAGACTGTGATATGGTGGCAAGCCATTTGGAATGGTGAGAAAGTTAAATGTGGAGGTGGAGAATTCTTAGATGACTGTCTATCTATACTGCTTCTTTGACACATGGCATTATAATTACATTTGTCTACACTGTATTTCTTTAGCAATCAATCATTCATGGCATTTTGATTGCATCTTGCACAGTCATCATGAAAAATACTTCTGGGTTTCAAAGCATCATTCTATTTGTATATCATCCACCTCAATGGTGAAAACACTTCATGAGCAGCTTTGTATTTTATTCACAACAAAGTGTGGTAAATATTTGTCCTATTTTCATTGGCCTAGACTAGGCTTTCAACTGTTGAAGTGGATGATGTTCAGAGTTGATTGATGCTCCTTTACCTGGATAGATTATGACTATTGTCTCATGTGTGACTATTTTATTTGTATCTATTGATGGCATAGGACTGTTATGAAAAATTACACTTCATTAATGATAAAGAAAGTGGAATAGTACCTTGTGTTTCTTGCATGTCATTTTGTTCTTTGATCATTGATGAGCTATTGAATATAGCATAATATGAACATGATGTAATAATGCTATTTGTTTGTTCAACTAGATATTTGTGTATAATGGTATCACCTTGAGCATACTGTGCTCGACCCTTGTGGGAGCCACATTTTCTCCACATGCTGTAATGTCTTCAAATCAGCAACATTACTTTCCTATTCCTGTATAGTGAACAAACAAGTTAGCATAAAAACATACCTGATGGAGTTGATTGATTCTCTTCATGATATTCTAATTTATGGAACATGTCTGATTTGATCTTTCATATGAAATGCATGGTGTGACAAGTTGATATGTATTCTGATAAAAGCATATGATAACATTAAATATCTAGAAGTCTTTCAGGACTTTCCCCATTTTTTTGTAGGTTCAACTGATACAACTGGAGCTGAAGATGAGGAGTGAAGACCAACTGTCAACTAGCTCAACAACCTTCTTGCTCAGGCAATGATGGATATTTAGTTTTATCATGTGTTCTTCCTTATTTCTTTCATCATCAGATGTATAGCCTACATATGTCTGTATTGCTTAGTTTAGTTACTCCCACGGCTTGTGTGGGACACATTTGAACACATCTTTTAAACATGATCAGTTAATTTATCTTATGCACTTGATGTATGTATGTTTCTTTTTCAATCAATGCATAGGATAAAGTAACAGATACTGAATTGTATGTTCCAAATATGACATGAAATAATAGTTCAAATAAATATCTTTCTCTCCTTTCAAATATGATCAACTGAATAATCAATTTGTCTTATAACTCCTGAAAGATAAAACTATGTTAGATCAACTGTAATTCTTGAGTCTTTGATTTCTTGACATTCTGATTCACTTGTCATGATGATTCATCAGTCCTGATTGGATTGATGGGTTATCCTGACAACTAAAAATCTATCTCTGCTTTGTCAAGACATCAACTGTTCATTAAATGTAATAACTTCAAAGTTTTATTTTATTCTTTGTGAAACAACTGCACTTAGGTCTAGCTAAATTTAGTGTGAATAAAATTTACTAACAGGTATAGCATAGGAAAAGAGCATATACAAATCAAGTGTTGTTAAAATTGTTCTTAAGATATACAGTATATTTTTGAAGTCTAAATTTAGGCACAACATCACTACATTCAAATTCTTGCATCTACATTGTTTTTGTGATGTGTTTAAAAGGATACACTTGTAAAGAAAACAATCCTATCATCAAAAGTTGGCTGCAAAAAACACATCAAAAGGGTAAATTGGTTGAGGTGGAAGATGTGCAAAATATTCCAAAAGAAAGACTTGGTGAAATGATTAATTCAATTGGAAATGGGATAGAGGGGAGGCATTCCTCTATTTTCTATGAATTTCCACATATTTTGAATTATGTAACGCATGCAATGCATTCAAATGTAACTTGAAAGTATAATGAAACCTTCATTTTGTACTACTATAGACTTCAATAGACTATAAATTCCCTATTTTTCATAGCCAAGTTCCCACCCAAATTTAAGAAGATACTAAAAAATATATTGAAAATCATGGACATTATTCAAATTTGTTTACACAATCAACATGGGACCAATTTTAAGTATGGATGTTGCCAATTGTAGACCCATATCACATTCTAGTACAAAATTCTTTGTTTTGTACTTGCCTCCACTTAAATAGACTAGTAATTTCTTATTTTTTAGTCATGTTCCCCCAAATTGAAGAGGATAGCAGAAACAAGTATTGAAAATTATGGACATTGTTTTGATTGTAAGGAGCAAATTTGTTTTCACAATCAACATGGCACTAATTGTAGGCTTGCATGTTACCAATTATGATACTAGGGTTATTAGTTTCATTAGTCATGCTAACCATGGTTGATTCAATGGTGGAATCTTACACATTGAGGGTTATATTTCTTTTTTTGGATTGTTCACTTCTCATGAGGGGTATCAAAATTAGCTCAAGTTTCATTGAAATGACAAGTGATTTATACAATGGAATTTTTCTATAAATATAAACATTGGCATAATCTTTTGATATCATTTGGATTGTATTGTAGGCTTTTAGTTGAGGCATAAGTATCAACATGTTATTAAAGTGTTATCACATGGGCTACAACATTCACAATGATATTGGTTCATTAGAGTAAGATATTACAACACATTGGGGAAGCCTTTTAAATAGTTCCCATCCCTAGAATTTGCATCATACATCTCTAGATCCATTGGTAGACACTGATGATGAAACTCCTAACTAGGGGCATGTAATGCAAGAAGATAGTCTTGAAGTCTAGATTAGTACAAAATGAAGTTTTAATTATTTTTTCAAGTTACACGTGAATACATTGCATTCTTTACATAATTCACAATCCATGGAAATTCATAGAAAATAGAGGAATTCTTCCACCTATTATCAGATCAAAACCTCCAATTTATCTAATCATTTCATCAAGTATTTATTTTCTCAAATTCTATACATCTTCCACCTCACTCAATTTACTTGAGTGAAAGAGGAGAGAGAGGGACAAAGAGAGAAAGAGAGAGAGGGTGAGAGAGAGGAAGAAATAAGGGGAGATAGAGACAAAGGGATAGAGAGAGAGAGAGAAAGACCAAGAGATATAAAGACAAATGGATAGATAGAAAGGGAGACAAAGAGAAGGATACAAAGACAGATAAAGAGGGAGAGTTCAAGGAAGATATAATCAGAGAGACATAGAGAAAGAGAGGAAGAGAGAACCATAGGGAGAGATATAGATAGAGACAAAGGGATAAAGAGAGCGGGAGAGATGAAACTTACTATTAAACCACCCGCTGCCTTTCTTAAATATATAGCATGATTATATACATTTTTTTATTTGACAAAATACAAATTTTGGGAATATATTTTTTTAAATTCATATTTTCCTACTCTATAGGTATTTGCTAGTTTTCCATGAGGGTTGTTCCTTGAATGGAAGACCTCTTTGTGACAGATAATCATGTTCCTTTTATAAAAGTTTGACCAAACCAAGATTCAACACAATGGGCTCCCATGACATAGAATGCATGCCATTTTTGAGGTCTCAAGATCATTCCCATATCATCTATAAATTCAAACAAATGAAGTTTTTTCCCTTGCAAATCTAATATTTTCAAAGAATTAGAAATTATCAATCTAAAATTATAGAATGTATAAATTTAATTTTAATCCATTTGAGCTCCAAATGATGCAATGGTGTGAAATTATAATTTAGCAATGACAATCACTGAGTTTGACTAAACTTTGTATGAGAAATCCCATGAGAGGATGAATGGTAGTAGGAAAGATGGCAACTAAACATGATGTGTGTACTTATATTTTCAAGAGAATGCCTATTAAATGTAGGTGTCAAGATGTGAAATATGATGCTTGTGATAAACAAACATACCAACTTCAAATAATATGCATAGGCAACAACTAATGGAATGCAAGTGACCCAAGTGTGGTGCATGAACAAGAATCTAGAAATAAGATGCATGCAAATAAAGGCTACACACCAAACATGAAAGTTACAAATTTCAAGTGGCAACTAAGCCCAACACTCAAATCTTGAAATCTATTAAGATTATGCAAATTGATTTGCGATACTCAAGAGAACAAAAGAATGAAATAGACTAGAGGGATACAAGATGATCATCATTCACTTAAAGACGTAGCAATTGAATATCAACAACTCTTCGACGTACCCATTGCACACCAAAGTGTGATTGCTAGTTACTATTTTATTATGGCCTAAAATGTTTTTAAAAAAATAAAAAATAAAACATTTATGTAGATTTATGTTATATAATGCACTTGCCGACAAGGGCGTGGTTCGGTGGTTAAGTCGCTTGGTTGTAGTGGCGTCCACCAGAGTTCAAACCCCTGCTGGGCCAATGAGCTCGCAAGGCGTTACGCCTTCGCTGGGCCAACGAGCTCGTGGGTTTGAAGTGTTCTTTCTTGGGGATGAGGTCCCCCGTGTTGTGGCCTTATCAGTTCATAGCTTCAGGCAAAAGCATTGTGTGGAGCTGGAGGGCGTGTCGCACCAGCATCACCGGTCACGTTAAAAAGTTTACCAGGTGCATTTAAACCAAAAAAAAATGTTATATAATGCACTTGGCAAGTTTGTATTTCTTTGCCACTTTTGCAATTTGGCTTTTCCAAATAACCTTCTCTTTTTGGCATTTTTTTTAATTTGATTTTATTTCATTTTTTTATTTATTTTACATTTTTTTCTATTTATATTACATGTTATTTATAATATTTTTTACTATGTGAGCTATAAATTATTAGTTGTATTAAGGTAATGTCTGATGCACATTTGACCATCTTTATTAATTAATTGAAATTCAAAATCATGTTGTATTCTAAATTTCAATTAATTAATAAATACAATCAAATGTGCATAGATAAGATACAATATATCAACTTTATATTTTAAAAAACATAAATTTACACAATTTTAATGAATTTATGTATTTTGTATTTAATAATTGCGACCAGGAAAATGGTAACTATTTTTTTATGGGGGATTTTGATCTAGATTTGCTGGAGATCCAAAGGACAACATCTATTGAGGTCGCCTGCAATGTTGTAGGAGTGTTGGAGTCTTCTCATGATCTCACTAAGAGATATGAGTCTGATTATGCCAATCTTCTTTATTGTGAAGGGAGTGATATTTATTGTTAGCCAAAGGTTACGTTCAGAGATCATTGTGACCTTTGAAGTGGAGTAATTAACCATTAACTATCCTTAGTTTAATTTGGACCATTCCTCCCCCCTTAAGAGGCAATGGACCCCATTGCATCAATGTCCTATAACAAGTGTTGTTCAATGTGCTCCTTGGGAAACTACTTGCCTTGACGAGGTAAGTGGCCTTCTTGAACCATAGTATAGAAAGGAATTGATTGTTGTTTTAATGTCTTCACAAGAACATCGATTATCTTGTCATCGGTAAATGGGATAGTAGTCTTAGGATTCAAGTCAAAAGTCTAAATATGCTTGAGGAGGTTGTGTGGCCCAGATTGAAGAGGACGAAGTTTCCTATTAGGTCTTGGAAAGCACTCCTTCTAAAGCCAAACTTTGTCATCAACCAAAAAGTGATGAGACATACGATATTGGTCATGCCACTTTTGAATTAATGCTTGAGTTGGTTGCTTGATCTTGACATTCTCTAAAATTGATTTTCTACACAACAACCCATTTGGAAATGGTGTTTTTGAGGTTATGTCAATTGAATGTTTGGTGTGACAGTGTAATGCAACCTCTATTGGTGAGGTGGATACATTCTAATAATTTATCGATGTCTGATCCATTAACTTTTGTTGGATGGTGGTGGTGACTAGTTTGGTAGGAGTGTTGGCTATGATTGACCTTGCCTCCGTAGGTTGAATTATTACCTTTGATACAAGAGTTCTAGTTGGATCAATCAAAAGTGTGCCTTGTTTTGTATTAAATAGATATGCATATTCAAGAAAATATTCTTCCTTAATGTATTCCACAAAAACTCCCCATGTGGGGCTTTCATCCAAATCAGGAGTTCTCTGGGTGCCCACTTATTCTCCCATGATTGTTTCATATGGCGTTCATCTTTCAGGAGGGTGAAGGTTACCTTCTCACCATCAGAGAATTTATTCACAGAAAAGTATTTTTCTATTTAAATTGATAATCAATCATCTATAATGTCTACATCAATTTTTCCTTCAAAGTTTGGGATATCAAATTTCACTTGTACTTTGAAAGGAGTGTGACCTCTGAATAGAATTTCTATTTTGTTTGGTTGTTGATTTCCTCTAGTTTACTGGAGCAACTGTGAAAATTTGCTCATCATTTCCTCACGTTATTTTCTTAAAGCGTCTTTGACAATCACTTTTAAGGTATGTAATGAATCTCCATGTTTTTCTACCATTTTTGGTTGTGTGTGTCTTGAAGGAAGATAGTTTGAAGGATTTCATGTTTCTAAACCCAATTTTTGATAGCCTAACCTCGTACGATGTGACATACAAGGGCAAAAGAGGCTCTAGTATCAATTAATTTTTTATATGTTTCCCACTGTGCTGAGAAAGGCAAAAGCAATTTTTGTTACTTTTGCTACTTTGTCGTTGCTTATTAAGCTTTAGTTAAAAGAATCGATGATAACTCATGAGTAATCGACACCTAGCATGTTCAATGATAACTAAATCAAATTGCTGATTTGTTTCTTGTACTTTGCTATACAACCATAATTTGTGAATGACACAACACAAAAATATTTTTATACTCTGTTCTAGAACTATTTTCACTTTGGAAGCTGATGTAGAGGCATTTGGATAGAGGGAGGATAGCAAACTAGACAAGGTTTTCAATACACCTAAAAGCCCAAATTCAAAGATCAGTTTGCAAAAGTGGGAACAATAGTTAGAGGCTCTAAATTCTTCATTGAAAAGTTTATTAAACATGCATTGAGACCCATTCCAATCACTAGAAAAGGCTAGTCAAACTTAGAACTAGTACTTCCTTCACAAACCCAAGATTTTGCTTATAGCCCTAAAAAAGAGAATAGTCCTCAATAACTTTTGATACAGATCTTCAAACACATATCTTAGATAATCAGGAGATACCCATTTGGACTCCCTATCACATATCCAAAACTAGGTATAGGTTGTTTTGGATGCTATGACTCAACCTATAACTCCTCTCAATGACCTAGAGCCCCAATTAGGCCTAACATACAAAGAGACCCCCCTAAAATTCATGCACATAACTCAACCAATGATTTGAACATTTAGAATACATGTCAACACTATGGATTTTTTGGGTTTTGTCATCCTACAATTAGTTGTTCCCCAAAATGCCTCTATGGTTCCCCAAATTGGCTTAATACATAGTCATATTAAGCCTCCTCTAGAAAATCTTACAACTACCAACTCTCTCCCTCCTGCAATCATCCAAAACACCTAAAATGAAAATGAATACACCCATCCCACTAGTCTTATGGCCTTGAAAGACAGTGGGATGGTCAATCTTCCATCGCTTGGAACAAACCCTTGTTTAGGTTTTAATGAGACTATTTTGGAAGAAAACCTTATATCTCCCTACAATGCAACTGTCAAGACACCAAACTACCTTCAAATGAAAGATAACTCCCTATTCTAACCAATCAAAATATGAGGAAGTGAAGACAACTATGTACCTTCACCCAGTACAACCTATGGCAGCATAATTCTTTAGGGAAAACAGAGATTTCAATAGACAGTCCAAGATCAAATGCTTAGAAGTTGCATCCTATTAAATGTCAGCCTCAAACTAGTCCTGAGTGAGAGTTACTTCACCATAATTCACATCCCAATAACCTAGGATTCATGACAGTTCCGTACAGGAGAATGGTATGGATTGTTTCCTCAGAAAAATGTAGAAAAAGGCAAAAACGACAGAGAATTGGTATTTATTTATTTAAAACTTCTTGCACCACATACAATGATCTTGTTCAAGGTGTTTTAAACTTGCACACACTGTGACAAACTCCTTGGAGGTAGTTGGGTTGATGGGAAGATCCATAACCACTTCTTCCACCATCGAACTTCCATGTGCAGTTTGAAACTTCAACTAATTACCAATTTTTTTGCATAGGCATCGATGATTATGAGTCTTCAAACACCTTTACAATTTAATTAGGCCTTGGATTAGGCACTAGACTCCTTGACTCTATCCTATATGCCTAAACAAGGCTTACAACATGAAATTTTGTATGACTGCCCCTTATGACTTTATGACTGCCTCCTACACAATGTGTGATTGTATGATTGCCTATTACAAACATGGCATCATAGGCCTTATTACAACATGAGAATGGTCTCCAAGACCTTATGAAATCAACAAAACAAAATGAACATCAAGAACAAGACATAAGTCCTTTAGTCTCCTTGGTGCTCCTGCACCATACTCCCCAGGTGGAAAGAGAACTCAAAACTCTTGAGGAAGTAGATCAACAACTATGACACCATGCTTCAAGATGTCTTCTTCACTCATCCAAGTGGCATCTTCAATGGGTAAGCCACTCCATTTGACAAGGAACTATTTGTATGTCTTCTTTCTAGTCTTCTTCAAGACCTTGGTGTTGAGAATGCATTCCAACTTCAATGGTTGATTGGGTGGAAGACCCTTAACCCATTCTTCATCTCCTGCTACTATCATATTTGCCTCTGAATCTGCATTATGATCACCTTTGAAAGGAAACAAGTCTGAAAACATTAAAGATAGGAGATATGGCCAAGCCTTGAGGAAGTTCTGTAATGCCCCACTATGAAAACCTTAGAAGACAACACATCTATGCTATGCGAAGCGGAATAATTTTTTTTTGTATAAAATAACAGGGTAATGTTGAACAAATCTATACACATCATTAACTAACATCTTGTCTTCTAAGGTCCCATGGTTGCATTACTTGACAAATTAATCAACATAACTTACATGCATTACTAACTAATATCGGTAGAACATTTTAAATCTATTACATTAATGATTATACATATACATCTCCATTTCATGGCATCAGTTAGATAATCAACTTGATCAAGATTACATGTACATATTCAAGTCCATACATATGAGTACATCATCATATAGTTTACATTATCAACATCCTGATTACATCTGAATATATACAATGTGATACAGTAGATACACAAGGCTAGTACATGAGCATAATAACTATCTTCATAAATAGGTACAAGATCTGATGTCTGGTACACAAGGTATATCCTCCTCGCTCACGAACAACGGCAAGAGAAAAACCAATGGATAAAGCTCTTCCACCTGACCATGTGGAACCCTGACGTCCACCCCCTAAGCTAGGAGTTAACATAAGGTTCCCACTACAACATGCAGTCAGGTAGACAGTAGACTATAAGACAACACATGACTCCAACATCCCAAGTCAATATCACAAACGACTCAATAGTACTTCCAGAGGCAAACACTTAACAACTAGGGAGAGTACAACTAGGGAATGCTAGGCTACAGTAAGGAGAGTGTCATTGCATGGTCCTAACATGGGTTACCCTGACGGCCTCTAGCTAGACGTCGGCCCCCATCTATGGGTTACCCTGACAGTCTCTCGCTAGGCACCGGCCCCCATCTATGGTTACCCTGACAGTCTCTCACTAGACGCCGGCCCCATAGGGTGACACATGTGGAATCAACATTCCTTTCATGAGGACAAGGAAGTTGATTTTGCCAACCACGGCCTTCTCATCTCATCCTTAGCCTGAACAAGCATTACAGGCATGAGTGAGGCATTCAATTATCTTGATTAGTGTGAAAACTATCCATCCCTCTAAATTTATTATTAAGTTATCACTGGATTAACAACTCCCAATGGGTTACCCTGAACGAGCCACTTTGGGCACCGGCCCCACATTGGAAGCCACTCCCCTATCTGCACTTAGGAAACCCCACCCATCAAGCCATGCACAAAGCATCATAACAATAAACTTGGCATACACATTGCAAGGCATTACCCTCTTGCAAACTATGGCATAATCACAAGGACATACTCTCAATACATTATTCGTGGCATCCAGATGAAGTAACACATGAGAAATTTCTTCTTTACAAATGACAAAGTGTCCCCATGGTCTTAACCAACACGATATCTTATAACATACTTAAAACAAGTAAATAATTGCAACATCCATGAAAGACTTAATTATCACACCATGAGGCATTCTCAACCTACCATGTACATGAGGACAAACGATATACCCTATGCCTCTAGAACTAATCACTCAGGTAGATACAAAATCAAAAGACTATATGAACTAGTTCATGACCCACGAATTGAATTTACTAAACCTATTACTAACAATTTACATTTTCTCAATATCAACACACTTATAATTAATTTATGCCTTCTTTACAACTAATCCACTATAGCATATTACAATTGACTAAGTTGTTACAATAGTATATTAACATTAAAATATAGCTTATCATTTGATTGTATTCCTATTAAGGAATAAATCTATAATTACAATAAAAATTAACTACATGTAAATATTTATTAAAATAATCATTTAATTGATTTACAAAGATATAAATATATTTATATAGCATTAACACAACTAAAGTAACCCACTATTTGTCTTTTTTATAAATCAAGTTAATTAAATAATTATAATGTAATTTAAATTCAACTCTTGAGGATAAATTTGAGGGTTCCTATTTATTATTTACAATATACAAACTCTCTATATATTTATTATCCTTTCTAAAAAAAATATCATTCTAAATAATCTATTTCTCTATTAAATAAACATGCAATGTGGATAATATCAAAATCACTCTAAAATTAATCTATTTCTCTATTAAATAAACATGCAATGTGGATAATATTTAAAATCACTCTAAAATTAATCTATTTCTCTATTAAATAAACATGCAATGTGGATAATATTTAAAATCACTCTAAAATCAATCTATTTCTCTATTTTTAGAAACAAAATCATTAAAAGAATAATTTATTTATTTTTCTCTCCCTAACACCTTCATTCTATAATTTAATACTTAATTTATTTATTTTTTTCTCTAATTTCTATTCTAATATAGGAATTATTTGCATATTTAAGCAAATATAATATCACAAATTAATTGAATCAAGTTAAAGAAACTTTCTATAAAATATTTTATTTTCTTACTTTTCTTTAAATAAAGAATGTAGAATTCTAGCTCAATTTAAAGAATAAAAATAATTCAAAAGGATTAATTATAACTTAATATGTTTCTAAAAAGGAAATAGTTTATATTAGAGAAGAGTTTAGTTTCTAATTTAAATGTTAAAAAAAAGAGAGAGTTATGTAGGCTCTTCTTTATTTCTAAAAAGAACATATCTTTAATTTAGGAAATGAATTGGTCCATATAAAAAAAGCAAATGAAGACATAAGATAAGTTTTTTTATATGATGTTATAATTGTAAAATACACTCATTGGATTTTGGGAGAATACTCTCAAAATTTTTGAATTAATGAAACACATTGATTATTGAAGGCTTGTTGGTGTTCTTTGTAGCTGTATCTTTTTTTGTTGAAATGTATTGAAGTATTGGATTGAAGCACAAGAGGAAAAGGCAGTTAGAAATGAATTATAGCTTATGCAAGAAATAAAATTCAGATCTGTGTATGGAGATGGTATATATAATGACAATTACTTTGCCACTTGTAAGCCACAGTAAATTGAACTCACAAGGTAATAGATTGTTGGTGAAATTCATATGACCTTTGATTCAAGAAAATGCACAATGTGGATTTGTTGAAATGTCTTGGAAACTTTTAATAAATGCAAGCTACTTCAACCAGGTTTGTGGCTTCTGCCAGCATTCTCACGCCTATGCCAAAATGGTAGCTTGAACAGGGTATGGACATCCATAAGGCATAAAGGAGAGAGGATATCAATAGATGTTGAAATTGCAACGGCTATAGAAGATATGTATGCAAAATGTGGAAGCATGAGAGGGCACTTGAACCGTTTGACAACATGCCTCAAGGATAACATCTAAATGTTTATTTTTCTTTCTTTATCTATTTTGTATGAAAGATACATCATTTATTTTGTCAATATGAACCATAAACACTCAAATTTTATGTTTCTTTCAAACCCCATTCAATAGCTTGAACCTAGGCCACAATAGAAACTAAGCTAAAGGTCATAGGAAAAAGATAATATTATGAATAACAATGTTACAAATTACCTTCCTGCACAAATGCTAAAATCATAAATTTGGTCTCTAACAGAGAATTTCATTCATTCGAAACTCCCTAAGAAAAATGTTAACTAATTTAAATAGGTCAAATTTGTTAAAATTTCTGAACATAAAGCAATAGGGAATTTGAAAACAAGTCTTTAAGATTTATTGATTTTCCATTTCCTAGACAAATGGCTTATAGCACAATTTTCTTTGACATTTAATTCCATTTGGCAAAATGAGCTCAATTTCTATCAGTCCAATCCCAATATTGGTTTCTAAACAATGAATTTATGAAATATGCAAGTGTGCACAGGTGCCGAAATAGGACAGGTAAAACTTCTCTTTTATTTTGTCAAATATTATAGTTCTTAGGCATGTATGCAAAGCATGAGAGCAAAGACAAGGTGCTTGACCTATTCGGCAGAATGCCTCAAAGAAAATCAACATGCTGAAAGGGATTTAAAAACTTTCAAGCAAAAGCAATTGGCAAGTGCATAACCAGAACCCATAACCCTGTGCACAAATTGAAATTGAATCTTTGGAGCAGCATAACGGAAGGGGGATTTGGTAGGTATTAAAGTTTGAAAATACACTGGTAGATATATATACAAAATGGGAAATGCATAGAACAGGGCACTTCAACCGTTGACAAAATTCAAATTCAAGGACAAAGCATGTCTACTATTTGACAAAGTCCCTCAAAGAGATGTTGTCTCATGGACAACAATGAATTGCAGGACGTGCACAGAAAGGATCAGTTGAGAAAGAAGTTAGAAAATTTCAAAACAAATAAAATTTGTAGATGAAAAAGTTACGCCTTCCTTGCCTTATGCCTACATGGGAGCTTTGGAGCAGGGCATAAACATACATCAAAGCAAATAGAGGGGGGAATAAAGATGTAATTTGCAAGTATACGTATGCAGAAATGTAAGAGCACAGACATGAACAAAAGCAACTGTTTCATAGTATGCAGTCTAATGAATCACCATGATTGAGGTTTATCAAAATAGTTCTTACCTGTTGAGCTGATCTACTTGCCTTTGGTCTGCCCTAACCTCCTCCCTTCTTCTTTCTTTTCTTTTCTTCCTCTGAAATTTCTTCAGACCTCCCTCTTCCCAGAAATCTTTTTCCTTTTTCAAAACCAGGACTCACTTCCTAGATAAATGCAAGGAACAATGCTCTCTGCCTGACAACTCATTTTCCAAAACACAAATGAACTCCCTAGATAAATGTAGGGAACAATGCTCTCTACCCGACAACTCATTTTCCAAAACACAGATGAACTCCTTGAGTAAATGCAAAACAAAACATTCCTCTCTTTTCCCACAACCACATTCTTGTGAGGTTCAAAAATTTAACCATCTCAAAAAATTCCTAAACCTCCAATTTGATATTGACGGCACTCAAAATTATTTTTCTAACGTTGAGATATTATCATTATTTTACTATAAATTTATTTTATCAATGCTATAGTTGATTATTCACCTTTACATATGCATTTATTTTCTATTTAATTTAATCCGCTTACAATTTGCAATTTAATATTTTGTTTAATCATTTATCTAATTTAATTTATTTATTTACTAATTCCTTTTAATTTTACCAATTAATCATTTATCTAATTTTATTTATTTATTTACTAATTCTTGATAATTTGCCAATTATCAAACAATTAATTCATTTATAAATGATTACAACACATAATTTCCTTAACACATGTTTATTTAACGTTAACTTAATTTTAACCTTATTTTTAATAAAGTGCTAACCAAACTTAAATCAACACGTAAATTGGATGAACCAAACTTACAAGATGATACCTGACCCCCATGTAAAGCCACAGGACATGACGACAACATAATGACAATCAGTCCAACTGATGGTGACGACAGGTTATAATACTGAGAACTCATCCTTTTGAGGATGTTGACTAAGTAGGGAACCTTATACTAACTCCAAACAACAACTCCATTGGCTAGGGCACGCTCAAACCTAGCAGTTCAGGTGGAGTCGATGCTCGGTACCTGTATCCTGCAACAAATGACAAGGTTGTGCACATATATATATAAACATGTATTAGAGACATAATGAACGGAAGTCGCAGCGTGGCAGGGTACTCGAACACGAGTAATGCAACACTGTTCCATTCATGTAAACACATCATCAAATAACTATATCCATTACCAATAATGCATCATAATCATAATCAAATAGCACATTAAACTCATAATAACATTAGTCTATAATCAATCAGATATGTCCATCATGATCAAGGAGAACATAAACCATAACATACTAGTCCAAATGTCTCGAAACTATAAATATGCAAAATAAGACTATCAACTATACCATGACTGTCATAGGAAATATGAGAACATAAGCCATAACATACTAGTCCAAATGTCTCAAAACTATAAATATGCAGTATAAGACTATCAACTATACTAGGGCTATCATAGGAAACATGAAAATATCATCTATCACAAGTCAAAAGTGAGAGGCATTACAAGTTCAATCTCATAGGCATTGGTCCCAAACTTATGCATAATCTGGCATGGTCCTATATTCTTCATGAGGAGTTTGGTTGGCTGCCCTTTTGGAAGTCTCCTTCTTCAAATGTGCCATGACCAAATCCCCAGCCTTGTATTGTACATCTCTCCTTCTCCCATTGGCTTTCTCCTTGTACTTGTCATTGCTCCTTTGAAGAGTTTCTCTTACATTATCATGGATGTCCTTCATGGCCAATGCAAAGTCCTCACCTTGAGCACTCTTCCTCTCCAATAAATGGAGATCTCTCAATTCAAGAATACCTCTTGGGTGAACACCATAAACAATCTCAAATGGACTCCTTCCTGTGCTCCTATTAGTGGAATCATTGTAAGCAAACTCATCTTGAGGGATGATCATATCCCATGCCTCTCCATGTTGTTTGGTAAGACACCTAAGAAGATTTCCCAAGGACCTATTCACCACCTCAGTTTGGCCATTAGTCTAAGGGTGATAGGTTGAAGTAAATGACAATTGAGACCCAACTTCTTCCACAAAGTGCACCAAAATTGGCCTACAAACTTTGGGTCCCTGTCAGTTACAATGTTAAGAGGCAAACCATGAATTCTAACAATTTTTTTGAAGAAAAGACCAGCAATGTGTGAAGCATCATTAGTGCATTTACATGGCAAGAAATGAGCCATCTTGTTGAATCTATCCACCACAAAAAATATACTATCAAAGCCTCTTTGATTCCTAGGAAGACCCAAGAAAAAATCCATGCTAATACTTTCCCATGGCCTATTAGGATTAGGAAGTGGCTGATATAGACCAGCATTAGATGAAGTACCCTTTTCCCTTTGACAAATACTACAACATTCAACAAATTTTCTAATATCTGATTGCATTTTAGGTCAAAAATAAAACCTCTTCACCTGATCTAATGTTTTATCTAGCCCAAAGTGACCTAGTCCACCACAATGTTTTTCCTTTATGATGTTCTCCCTCATGGAACACCTAGGAACACATAGTTGGCTGGCTTTGAACAACAACCCCTGCTGCAACAAAAACTCAGAAAAATCAGAATTATAAGAGTCTAAAAATTGTGAACAAACTTCATATACCTCCTTCAAATCTTCATCATCCTAATACATATCTTTCAGAGCATCAACCCCTACACTTTGCAACTAAATTTCTTGAACCATACACACCCTTCTACTCAATGCATCTGCCACTTTGTTGGCCTACCCCTTCTTGTGTTTGATTGAAAAAGTATATGCTTAGAGTTGTTCAACCTATTTCATATGCCTATGATTGAGTTTATCCTGTGAATTCAAAAAACTAAGTGCATGGTTGTCAGTATAAATAATAAATTCTTTAGGCAAAAGATAGTGCCTCCATTTTTTCAAAGCTTGCATCATTGCATACAATTCCAAGTCATAAGTAGAGTACTTTCTCTTAGCATCATTCAATTTTTCACTAAAGAAAGCAACAGGCCTGCCTTCTTGACTTAGGACAGCCCCTATAGCAAGGTTACTAGCATCACATTCCACCACAAACAACTTACTAAAGTTGGGCAAAACAAGAATGGGCTGTTTTGCTACCTTTTGTTTTAGAATTTCAAAAAAATCATTGGCTGCCTTTGCCCAAAAAAACTTACATTTCTACCCCCCTTTGATGGTATCCAAAATTGGTGCACAAATATGACTAAAACCTGTTATGAATTTCCTATAAAATGTTGCCAAACCATGAAAACTTTTCACATCACCTATTGTTTTTGGAGTTGGCCATGACAAAATGGCCTCTACCTTTGTTGGATCCATCTTCAAACTACCTTGGGAAATGACAAAACCAAGATAGGTGAGTTCTTCCTTCATGAAGACACTCTTTTCCATGTTGATCATCAATTGTTCATCATGTAACTTCTTCAAAACTTGATCCAAATGTTGCAAATGCTTTTCCTTAGTCTTGCTGAAAACAAGAATGCCATCCAAGTATACCACAACAAATTTTCTAATGAAATCCTTCAACACTTCATTCATGAGGCGTATAAAAGTACTTGGGGCATTAGATAGACCAAAAGGCATCACCAACCACTCATAAAGACCCTCATTTGTTTTGAATGTTGTCTTCCATTCATCCCCTTGCTTTATCCTAATTTGATGATACCCACTCTTAAGATCAATCTTAGAAAAGTATCTAGCCCCTCCCAAACAGTCCATTAGGTCCTCAATTCTTGGCATATGGAACCTATATATTATGGTAATATTGTTAATGGCTCTAGAATCTATACACAACCTCCATTTACCATCCTTTTTAGGGGCTAGGACTGTTGGGACAGCACATGGGCTAAGGCTCTTTCTTACCAATCCCTTGTCCAACAAATCTTGCACTTGCTTGGCAATCTCTTCATTTTGAGAAGGTGTCATCTTGTAGGCTACTTTGTTTGGCAAAGTAGATCCCGGTATGAATTCAATTTGATGGCTTATGTCCCTAATAGGTGGCAAATCATTAGGCATTTCTTCTACCATAATCCCCTTATACTTCTCTAACAATTGTTGCACCTCCTTAGGGACCTCTTCCTCTCTAGGATCATGCAAACTAGGACTGTTTTTAGGCTTCAAATTCAAAGCATACCCTTAGGTTCCTTCCTCCTCAAGGGTGTCTAGACACTCTTTGCTACTTACTATCATGACACTTGACCCAACACTCTTCTCTACATTCTCATCAGGCAAAGGATCCATTCTATATTTTCTACCATTCTTGGTTATGATGAAAGAATTAGTTTTACCATCATGTTGTGATTGAACATCATATTTCCATGGGTGTCCTAATAGAAAATGACAAGCATCCATGGGAATTATATCACACAAAATCTTGTCCTTATATTCTCCTATTTCAAATTCTACCAGTGATTATTCATCTACCAAACCTTGTTGCCCCTTATTCAACCATGATACTTTATCAGGACTAACATGAGGAAGTCTTTTCAATTTCAACTTGTCTACCATTTCAATGGAAACCAAATTTTTAGTTGAGCCTAAATCAACAATTACCTTGTAAATCTTACCATAGGCCTTGCATGTTGTCCTGAACAATGTCTTCCTTTAAGGAGGTTCTTGTGTCTGAGGCACTTTCAAGATGGTTCTTCTCATCATCAAACTTTCTTCTTCATGGACTGGGGCTATACTTTCAATTGGTGAGTTAACACTTTGGCATTCTTCCTCTTGGATCAATTGGTTCCTTCTCTCTCCTCCATGAGAGCTTGAGGCTTGCTTTTCAGGACATTTGAAGGCTAGATGTCCCACTTGGCTGCAATTGTAGCACCTTCCTGTGAAGACATTAGGACCTCTCCTTGGTCCACCAAATCTACCCCTTCCATTGGGCCTCCTTCCTCTAAAGCCTCCTGTAGAACCTGATTCTCCACTTTACTCTTGGGAACTAGATTCCTTTTGACTTCTTTGGGACTGATTTCTGCCTCCAAAACTACCCCTACCTCTATAATTTCTACCACCTCTTCCTCTATTTTGCTACTCACCTTTCCTCTTCAACTTCTCTTCAGCCCTTAATGCCACTTGCAAGCACTTTTCCATGGTTTCAGGGGTTAATAAACTGATTTCATCTTGGATATTAAACCTCAAACCATTTAGATACCTTGCCACTTTACCTTTTTCATCCTCCATGTATCCACAACGAAGAGAGAACTTGTGAAACTCTTCGGTGTAAGTGGCCACATCCAAATCTCTTTGCTTGAGATTTTGCATCTTCTTGTAGATCTACACCTCATAGTTTGATGGAAGGAATTGGGACTTGATCCTCTCCAACATTCTGCTCAATGAAGAGATCATACTGTTCCCATTCTTTACCCTCTCACCTTGGGTGTAATTCCACCATGTAAGGGCAACACCTTTGAGTTTAGTTTTTGCAAACTTCACCCTCTTATTTTTAGGAACTTCTTTGTATTCAAAGTAATTGTTTAGGGCCTCATGCCACTCCATGACTTCATCATCATTCATCTTGCCACTGAACATGGGAATCTCCATCTGAGCCTCTGAAGAATCCTTGCCAATTGCCTTGATGGCTTCAAGGAAATGCTTTTGATCTGCAAGTACCTCTACCTCTTCTTGATCTTCTTCTTCCTCCTCTTTTTCTTCTTCTTCATCAAAACCTTCATCTATCCTCTTCCCTATCCTCAATTCCTTCAACTCTTTTTGGAGTGCTTCCTTGACTCCACTTTTGATCTTTTCTTCCATCTCCTTGAACTTCTTAACCACTTCAGTGGTATTCCCTTTGGAGGCATATTGCTAGCCTATCCTTCACTCTCCTCTACGGACATATACTAGGCCTTACACAACCAACAATAGAACCTTTTATGGCTCTTATACAACTATGATGTAGAGGCACTTGGATAGAGGGAGGATAGCAAACTAGACAAGGTTTTCACTACACCCAAAAGCCCAAATTCAAAGATTAGTTTGTAAAAGTGGGAACAACAGTTAGAGGCTCTAATTTTTTCATGTAAAATTTGATTGGACATGCATTGGGACCCATTCCAATCATTGGCAAAGGCTGGTCAAACTTAGAACTAGTACTTCCTTCACAAACCCAAGATTTTGCTTGTAGCCCTAAAAAAGAGAACAGTCCTCAATAACTTTTGATACAGATCTTCAAACATAGATCTTGGATAATCAATAGATACCCATTTGGATTCCCTATCACATATCCAAAATTGGGTATAGGTTGTTTTGGATGGTATGACTCAACCTATAACTCCTCTCAATGACCTAAAGCCCTAATTAGGCCTAAAATACAAAGAGACCACCCTAAATTCATGCACAGAACTCAACCAATGATTTGATAATTTAGAGTACATGTCAAAACTATGGATTTTGTGGGTTTTGTCCTCCTACAATCAGTTGTTCCCCAAAATGCCTCTATGGTTCCCCAAATTGGCTTAATACATAGTCATATTAAGCCTCCTCTAGCAAATCTTGCAACTACCAACTCTCTCCCTCCTGCAATCATCCAAAACACTTGAAATACAAATGAATACACCCATCCCACTAGTCTTATGGCCTTGAAAGACAGTGGGATGGTCAATCTTCCATCGTTTGGAACAAACCCTTGTTTAGGTTTTAATGAGACTATTTTGGAAGAAAACCTTATATCTCCCTACAATGCAACTGTCAAGACACCAAACTACCTTCAAATGAAAGATAACTCCCTATACTAACCAATCAAAACATGAGGAAGTGAAGACAACTCTGTACCTTCACACAATACGGCCTGTGGCAGCGTAATTCTTCAGGGAAAACAGAGATTTCAATAGATAATCTAAGATCAAATGCTTATAAGTTGACTCCTATTCAATGTCACAGCCTCAAACTAGTCTTGAGTGAGAGTTACTTCACCATACTTCACATATCAATAAGCTAGGATTCATGACAGTTCCGTATAGGAGAATGGTACGAACTGTTTCTTCAGAAAAATGCAGAAAAAGGCAAAAACAATAGATAATTGGTATTTTATTGCTTTGAAACTTCTTGCACCACATACAATGATCTTGTTCAAGGTGTTTTAAACTTGCACACACCTTGACAAACTCCTTGGAGGAGTTGGGTCAATGGGAAGATCCATAACCACTTCTTCCACCATTGAACTTCTATGTGCAGTTTGAAACTTCAACTAATTACCATTTTTTTGCATAGGCATCGGTGATTATGAGTCTTCAAACACCTTTACAATGTAATTAGGCCTTGGATTAGGCACTAGACTCCTTGACTCTATCCTATATGCCTGAACAAGGCTTACAACATGAAATTTTGGACTGCCCCTTATGACTCTATGACTGCCTCCTACATAATGTGTGATTGTATGATTGCCTATTACAAACATGGCATCATAGGCCTTATTACAACATGAGAATGGTCTCCAAGACCTTATGAAATCAACAAAACAAAATGGATATCAAGAACAAGACATAAGTCCTTTAGTCTCTTTGGTGCTCTTGCACCAGAAACCCTGTAATTATGTAACTTAAACCTAGAAAAAAACATTCAACAGAAACACATTGGAAAAACTAGCTTTTACTTCTGACACTAGAAAAATCGCTTATAGGGTTCGTTGTCTTTTGCAGACGATGGAAACTTTTCCTTCTTTTACAATCTGAGTTCTGTATGTGGGTAAGTGCAAAAAGATGGGGGGCCAAAAAGTGGCTAAATTAATTTAAAAAAAAATTAAGTCATAATGCAAGCGCGTTATAATGCGCTCACGTTATGACTTGCTATAAATTAAAAAAAAAGGTTTCTATTGTCATTTAATTTCTTTCTTTCTTCTCCTCCATGCCCATGGCCTACAAACCCTAGAAAGCACACTCGTGTTTTGCAAAACTCCATTCAACACAAAAACCTTATCGATTCATTGCCAAAATGCTGCCACGACGTTGAGCATGCCAAAGGAGTGAGTTATATTTATTTTTTTGTTTGAATTTGTTTCTAAATAGGTAGGTTTTAGTTGATTTTTGATGTATATTTTGTTAATTGTTAGGAAATGTTAATGCACCTCCTCCTCCTCCTCAAAATCCACAAAAGCCTAAGGAGGAAATACCTGCAGAACAACAACCTCCTCCATCCATTCCTCAACATGCCCCTCGAACACAAGAAAATATAATGGGTCAAATTGAAAACAACAAAAAAGAAATTGAAGATATAATTGCAAGGTTGAAAGATCCTTCCACTTCAACCTTGCATAGGTCCACACTTGCTGAATCTCTTGAATCTATGTTATCAAATGTAGATTCAATTAGCAAGCAAATAACTAGTTGGATGGATAAGAGGAGAGAGTTTAGAGATTATTATGTAGACAAGTTGTCATACCAAGATGTGAAAAAATTACAAATCACAAAATTAGACTTGTGTTCCATTTTCACAAACCCACAAACAAATCAACCTCCACCCATTACATGCAAGAGGTTCCCTATCCATTGGTGCAACAACCAAGCGATAAGGGACAATTTTGGGCAGAGGTGGTGGATGATTTTTGACCATCCTCCATGCAATAATAATGAAGTCCCGCAATACTTTTTGAGGAAACTCTACTGTGAGTTTGTCCTCAATAAAGTGCCAAACTATTTTGATATGCGGGACTTCCAAGGTAGAGGTGGGGGGTCAGCACAAGATAGACTAGGGGCACGTGTTGACCCACAGTGGCTAGTGAGACGAGTAATCAGCAGACCAGCCCATGAGTATGTTTCTATCCCTTCCATTGTGAAGGAGAGTGTTGAGGTTGATACACTTTAGTCCATGAGTGCCTTGACCTAGAGCATCATAGCGCATGCCAGTCCTGCAGCACAGAGTGGGTTGGGAGACAGTGCGAGGAGTAGGGTCCCACCCCATACTTGTTAGACTTGTGGGTTAGCGTATGGTTATGACCCGATGGATAGTCAAGATGCAGGTGTACAAGCTACATCTATAGTTGAGCAGATGGTGATGACAGATACCCTCCTGAGTGAGACTTTCAGCCTTGATACTTAGGTAAATATTAGCAAGTTTATTGAATTTAATTTATTAAATTTCATTTTTAAAATGCAATATTAACTAATTTAAATTGATGATTTTAATGAAATTTTAGGGTCATAGCGTCGATGCAGTTTTCAGTGGTTCACCACCTGCATTTTACACTAGATCATCTACTGGCGGGGTATGTAACTAGTAAACAATTATAAATATTACATGTGAATAGCATTGTTATATGAATGGTATCCTAATATCTAATTTTAGATGTTGAATAGGGTAATATTGTAGATTTCACGGCAACACCTACCAGCGGTGGTGGCCTTCAAAGTTTTATGGAGGTAATAATATAAATAGTTTAATGAATGAATTGTACTTACTAGATTTTTGTATGTGACTTGTGTGCTTTATTGTGTGTACTTCCATGTTTAGATGAGCATGTGTGTATGTTAGGAGCCATGATTTGCATCACTATTATAGTTTTCGTAATTGAATAATGTTGTTTTATTTACAAATGATGCAGGCTACGGAGACACATCCCCATGTTTAGAGGGCAATGGAGCATGGTGCGGCCTCTGCAATTCATAGCTCCATGGCATTGATAGGGGTATGAGGCAGATTAGTAAATTTTAATTTACATTCATTGTTATAGTTGTCTATTTTTGAAAAATCAAAAGATTATTGATTTGAAGTTTAATTTCTATCTGGATGGTTTCTATAGGACTTGACATCACCAGGGCCTATTCCTACTACTGAGGCAAGCGAGGAGACAGATTATATGTTAGCGGTAAGTGATTATTTTGTTAAATGTTTCATTTTTTATAACATGTAATTTCTATATATTAATGTCTATACTTTTTATTGTAACAGCTAAAGATGCAGGAAGAACTAAATAGGAGGAGTAGCCCTCGAGTTCGTAGTAGACCACCTACATGTGTGTCTCCATCCCCTAGAAGATCAAACGCTGCCCATGATTTATTCTCTTCACCAACTAGAGGGGAATGCCTTTTTATTGTGTTCCTTTGTTGTATGCCTATATGGCATTTGTGGACACATATTTTGTATTGTACATAGTTGACATTGTATGCCTATATGACATTCTTGTAAGCCTATATGGCTATTTTGTATATATGTTATACTTATATTGACAGATATTGATGTATGCCTATATGGATATTTGGTTAATACAAATATTTTTTATTGATGGCGTCCTTACTTGCATTATAAATCCACATTTGAATGGATATTTGTAGATGGCTACTTCAAATATTTAAAGTCCAATTGTATTACATATGATGTTTGTTGATCCAATAAGCTAGCTATTGTTATTCAAGTATCACCTAAACCTCTTTTTGGAACTAAAAGATAAAAGTTGTATTTAAAAAATAAATAAATCATCATGTTGAATAGAAAATATTAATATTCTTTATGAGTAGCATAGAATGTCAACTATATGCAATACAAAAAAATGAATCATCATGTTATTCTTTATGTTTGAGATCCTAAAAATGACTAAGTTTGGTAGCCTAATATCTTGAAACACTAGGATGAATATCCAAGTCATTAGGATGATTGCACCTTGAGAAAAAGTCATTAAGATGAGTGCCTAAAGTAGACTTTCTTAAACATTCAAACATTGAGCAACAAGCGTGAAGGGTTAAGGCACAATTTGCAACTCATAAAGCCTCAAAAGGGCGCCCAACTTAGAGAGAGCATTCATTTAAGACAAGGCACCCATTGACACCTATTCCACCATAAAAGTGCGCCTAAGGTGGAAGGAGAACAAGCCACTAGTAAGTGAAGCGCACCTATTGTCTAAACCACTTCATTATGGCACCCTAGCATGAGGAGGAGTATATAAGTCAATAGGAAATGGTGCCTAGAATGCAAATGAAGGACTAAGTGGCATTTTCAATAAGCATCAATTCACCTTGAGCTTTCAATAATACATCAAATTGAGCCCCATAAGCCTAGGTGCCCTTTGCCTTCAAAAGAACCTTGTATAGACGTCAAGAGTTGGATTGTTGATGACTTCCCCAGCTAGAGATAATAGTGAAAACAATCCTTCCACCATCAAGATATTGAAAAATAATCATAATGTAATGATATATGGGATAACTGACATACCCCTTGTGAAAAGTGATGATCATAACAAGAATGGTCACCTCAACTTAATGCCCAATAATTCTAATACTATCAAGCATCCACATAATAGTAGACAATCTTATCAAAAGTCACAGAGAAATTTCTAAGGACCATAGTGTTATCCCTATGACTTGACACATACTGCTTGTTTCATAAAGCAAAGGGAAATGATATAAATATTGTTGTTATATGGAGCCTAATCAGACTTGGAGGTTAAATTTACCCAACTTTTATCAGTGTGGTTTCCCCCCAAATATTTTCCTACTAGTTTTGGCGCCTTGAAGTCTAAGTGCATGAAAATCATGAGGATGAGCGCTTAGGGATGAGATAGTCTTCATAAGAGTTTAAATAAGAACATCATCAAAATACGCCATGGTAGAGAGACTTGAGACCATCATCAAATAAGCCAAAATATCTATCTTTGATGACTTGACATGGATCCCAAAACCACATATTGGACCAATAGGATCCTAGGCGCTCACTTCATGCATTATGATTTCTAGGTGCCAGTTTGATGTTCCATCACAAGGAAAGTGCGCCCACACTTGCAAGTGTTTTCTTCAGGATCTAGGCACCAGTTGAAGGTTGTAGTTGCCAAGAAGAGTGCCTAGCAAGAGGAAGTCTTTTGGAGTCTCTAAAACACATCAAACACTTGACTAACAACAAGATAACTTTTTCCCAAGTTAGGCGCTTCAAGAGGGAAGTTAAAACATGAATAAGCATGAATTTGTCTAGGCACAAACTCAAGATTGTTGAGGATACACATGGTGCCCAACATTCCTTGGTGATTTTAGAAACTTCAAACACTCAAAACTGTTCAAGGAATGCCCAATGCCCCTTCTTGATGATAGGCCACCAAAGTAAGGGTGGAATTGCACCTTGATGGCATTAGGCGCCATCTAGAGTATGCTACTCCATGGAAATGCACCTTCTTGCTTAGAGTCTTAATGAAAATTCCTGGAGCTTAAGATGCACCTTGTCTTAATGAGGTGCAACTCTTGGGTAAGAAAGCTTGTAAAGTGCACCTAACTTAGTGAAGAGCTTGATAACTTCTAAACCCTTCCTGGAACTTAGATTGCTTCAACTGAAGATCATCTTGCACCAATACATCACCAAACTTTCAATCACAAGATCAATTCAAACTTAGGCGCTCATTAAGAGTCTTTCCAATGTTGGCACATCTGAGAGGTTGAACTGGCAAGAGATGGCAGCTAGCTTCCTAGACCTTGTTTCAATATGTTTGAGTTTGAAAGTTGACTCAATGGTATCAAGATGGCGCCATAGAGTCTTTGGACTAGTTCCTTAGAGTTTCAAAAACATTCTGACTCCTTAAAAATTCCTCCTACATGCTTGGGCGCCATTTTAAGGTCCTGGAACCATGATGTAGCACCTTATTGCTCTAGGCGCCCATTCATGATTGTGCAACTTGAGATTGGCGCCTAGAGCGAATAGGCTTTCATCCTAACTTAATTCACTAAGGCAACCTTATCTTGAAGGCCAAACAAATTTTCCTACCAGAGTGCCTTAATTGAAGACTCCACATCCTTGGGCACTCATTTGGACAATTTGATGTGAAATTGGTGCCTAGACTCCAAGACTCAACTTTCTGCTTTCCAGACTTAGCCAAATTTTGAGTTTCTGACTTTGTTCCTGCAAAACAATGAGATTGAGTTAGTCAAAAACCAATTCATTTTCTCATCATTCTGAATTAGCCTCTGAGAATGAGCAATAGAAGAAGTTGCAACTTTATACTGCCTCCTTCTGATGGATTTTGGGGCAGCAGAAAACTTTTCACCATGAGCAAATGTCTTAGAGATATAAAAAACTGAGAGAGGTTATTGTAGAGGCACTCTACATGATCGCGTTGCCTCAGATAGAATGTTTCTAAGTGACATAGTTTTCAAGTAACATCTCGTCAAAGATTGCTACCTTTATGCACTTTGGACTCTTCAGGGATATCGTCAGTACAATGTAGCTCAGACTGTTTCGACATGTTTGGGTGAAAAATAGGACCATGCATAGTGTAAATGTACCCATCTGGACATGTTGGAACAATCATTTTGGTCACATCAGGAGCAAGATGAAAGTTAGACCCCTTTGCAACTTTACACTGCCTCCTTTTGACGATTTTTGGGGCAGCAGAAAACCTTTCACCATGGGTAGATGTCTCAGAGATATAAAAAACTAAGAGAGGTTATTGTAGAGGCACTCTACATGATCGTGTTGCCTTAGATGGAATGTTTCTAAGTGACATAGTTTTCAAGTAACATCTCATCAAAGATTACTGCCTTTTTGCACTTTGGACTCTTCAGGGATATCGTCGGTACAATGTAGCTCAGAATGTTTCGACATGTTTGGGTGAAAAATAGGACCATGCCTAGCATAAATGTACCTATTTGGACACGTTGGAATAGTCAGTTTGGTTGCATCAGGAGCAGGACGAAAGTTACACCCCTTTGCAACTATACACTACCTCCTTCTGATGATATTTGGGGCAGCAGAAAACCTTTCACCACGAGCAAATGTCTTAGAGATATAAAAAACTGAGAGAGGTTATTGTAGAGGAACTCTACATGATGCGTTACCCCAGACAGAATGTTTCTAAGTGACACAATTTTTGATTAACATCTCGTCAAAGATTACTGCCTTTTTGCACTTTGGACTCTTCAAGGATATCGTCGGTACAATGTAGCTCGGAATGTTTTGACATGTTTGGGTGAAAAATAGGACCATGCCTAGTGTAAATGTACCCATTCAGATGCATTAGAATGGTCAGTTTTGTCGCATCAAGAGCAGGACAAAAGTTACACCCCTTTGCAACTTTACACTTCCTCCTTATGATTTTTGGGGTAGTAGAAAACCTTTCACCACAGGCAAATGTCTCAGAGATATAAAAACTAAGAGAGATTATTGTAGAGGCACTCTACATGATCGCGTTGCCTCATACGAAATGTTTCTAAGTGACATGGTTTTTGAGTAACATCTCGTCAAAGATTGCTGCCTGTTTTGCACTTTGGACTCTTCAAGGATATTGTTGGTACAATGTAGCTCAGATTGTTTCGACATGTTTGGGTGAAAAATAAGACCATGCCTAGCATAAATGTACCCATCCAGACGCGTTGGAATAGTCATTTTGGTCACATAAGGAGTAGGATGAAAGTTACACCCCTTTGCAACTTTACACTACCTCCTTCTGACGATTCATTATGAGCGCCTTGGGAGAATGGTATATAGGTCATCATCATGATTGGGCACTCTAGATCATCAAATGGTGTCTAGAGGAAGTAGGGTGAGTTATGAGTTTGATCACATCAGGAGCAGGACACCAAAAATGCATAACATGATGATGTAAAAATGTGTATATGTGTAAAAATGCAGGAGGAAATAAAAAAAAGATAAACCTTACAAATTAATGTGCATACTTACAACTCAATGTAACATGACTTTACAAAATTAATGTGAATACTTACAAATTAATCCAATGAACCATTCAGGTCTACTCTACTCTTTATTGTGTCAAGTATTGCTTCATGGTCAGACTCACGCACCTTCCACAAGATTTTGTTCAAAGGTCTACCCCCATACTTTATTAAATGAACATTGGATGCCACGACAAGGTTCGAGTAATGAAGAATCTTCCGATGTGTGTCAAATTCTTGAAATAGCCAAATATTAACACTCTTACGTGGGTACCTTCTAAGCCATGTTCCAATAATAACCACTGAGCCTGTAGGGTATTCGATGTTTTCTCCATCTATAGCAGGCACCTCCAATTTCTTTTTGGCCTAAACACAATGACATAAGTAATAATTTGTTCCCTCTTCATTATCTTCATTTGCAATAACTGCATATACATGCCCTACATTGATATGTGTAGCAAATTAGATGAAATTAGTCAAACATTACAAAAACACTACAAAGTAAGATGACATTACCTGGTTGAACTAGATGAAATTAGATGCATATACATGCCCTATATTACTTGGTTGAACTAAATCTGATATGTGGTCAAAGTCAACTGATGATTCCATTTGTGTTAGTTTCAGTGTCGTTAGGGGTCGATACGTGTCAAGTGGGCTAAGATAACTTAACTACCATTCGTCAACCCATTCCTTTGACTCGCACTCATCCCAGACTTGAATTGTAGAGGAAGAACAAAAGCATGACATCTTTCGTGTATGGATACTCCATGAACCTGCAATTGAGCTTCTGAAAGAGTGCATCTCATTTGATCATGTCAGTGTACAATAGTCCTCATATGGTGCAATGTTAGTATCATCTATCAACCAAAAAAATCTACAAACTGAAGACTTACCTTCATTATCTAGACCCATGGAAGCATTACACCACTTGACAATCAATTTTGCATCTGTCAACTTTTTATTGTCTTTATACTTTAACTCTTCTCATGCTATGGCTCTTTTGATACATGCTCCTGGACCATCATGCTCCCCCTTTCCATGCTCAGCCTCACAAAAGTTCCACATATGTTGAATACCTATAAAATTATGCCTCCTACTCAGCCAATAGAAATTCTATAAGTTCTTGAATTGTGACGCATAGTTATCCGACCATATGATATGCTAACTGAACAATATGCCCCTTCTAGCCAAATCATTGTAGAACACCTGAGAGCAACTTTGCACAAACTCCGTAGAATGCATGTGATCATCACTAATATAGAAATTATACTCCCTTATGATCTTTCTGTCATCCTTCGTACTATCATTCGCATGAATGAATGCGATGTGCACAAATATAGAAACTTGTGTGGAGTTGTAATATTGTGATTGCACCTCACGCTGTGGCTGTAGACTGTAGTTCTCTGCAAAGTTGACGACTGAAACAATGCTACCAGCTGAAAATGTGTCCTTGCATAACTTGAATTGCAAGTCCAACCATCGATCTCTATGGGCATGTCTTGCATACTCATACACTATGTTGTCACGAAATATAGGCATAAACTAATACACTGGAATCTTTTCAATAACCAATTCACATCTCTTTGCTTCTTTACCATCTTTTCTATTGTATGCCACTATTTTATACTTGCCAAACTCTACTAGTTCATTTCCAACTGCATGTGTTCTTTCCATATGTTCACATATTGGAAAATGTTGCAAGCCACCGCAATGATGACATGTGCCATCCAAGCATAATTTCTTGTAGAATATTTGACCTTCCTCTCTTTCACATAAAATTATTGATATGAAGTCTCTTGAAGATGTTGGTGGGGCACATATGGCATAACCCTGCAAATCATTGTTAGTATGCATATCTAAACATATAGACCTATAAGCATCAAAATGGTTAGAAAATTCAATATGTAATCTATAACAACAAGTAGTGCATGTGATTTATCTTAACATAGAAAGGTTTTAGCATTTCAAAATATCTTTGACAAATTTTAATTTGAGGATACTTCTCTAGAAATTTACCATAAAACTGTGTTTGAGTCTCATCTAAAAAATGCTTTGGATGTGGCTCACGGTTCTGACTACCGATTCTCCTTCTTACCACATCCCTTTGATTCGGAGATACCCTTGTGTAATTCTTCCAAAAGTCTTCAATTAGTGATCTCAATGCTTCAACAATTGGTTTATCTTTTCATGGTAGTCTCCCCGAGAACGCCCATAATTCATTGGTATTAGTGTCCTCAATTCTTTAGCATCTTCCAATGGCTCTTGATAAAGTTTTCCTATTAATTCTCAATTGTTGACTCATCTTTCTAATGAGACGAGCTTTTCTCATTTGACTACTTACTATAGTTGATGTAATCACACGCCATGTTGCATTACTATCTTTTGTGCGTGAGGTGTTACCCACACTCTCATACGCACTCATTAGATTCTTTACAATAGACTTTTCACTTGAAGCCTCTGATGTTCTCAACCCAAGAGTCTTCATGATAGACCTATACTTTATACTTCGCATCATTTCAATGAATAGTTGACATCTTGCAGTCTCAAAGAACAATCTTCAAATCTTATTAGCATATCTTCTACAAGTGTATTTTGGAATCTTACCTACCATTGGCTGCAAAATATTCTCACAATATCAATCAAATACTTTGGCTTTCTATGCAAAATTCTAGGTGGTGTTAAGTTAGGTAAATTCATCTCAACATTAGGAATTTCACCAATATTTAAATGAGATGGGTTAGATGGGTATACCTTCGATCGAAGATGGAATAGATGACATACCTTGAGGTTGAGGTGGGAATGATGGTGTACCTCCTTCATCACATGTGAATGATGACGTACTCTCAACTTGAGATGTGGTAGATGGTGTCCCTACATGTTGACTTGTAGTAGAGGATGTGTCTCCAACTATGGTATTCAAATCTCTTGTACCACAAAGTTTTTTCATTCATTCTCTTCATGCCGCCAATACCATATCCCTTTGTGATTGTTGTGGTTCCTCTTCAATTGGTATGTCTTCATTTATCGTGTCCAATTTCCTCTTCTCATGAAGTTCCCTCATAGCCACTGCTTTATTTGCATTCTTAGCTTCTATCTCTTCCTGTGTTGGTTTAATTCTTGATCATTTCCTCGGCATGACAGAGAATTTGTCTATAGCATGATAAAGAGACCAATATTAGTTCCTAAGAAATGAATACAAGATAATAGTGGGATTGTATTTTTATTATGTTGTAAGGATTTATTCTTGTATAGTTTGACATCATGGTATGTTAAGGTCTGTTTATTACACATAATTATTAAAGAGCCCAAGTGTAGAAAATATACATGGCATCATGTGAGATTGTAGGTTGCTTTCTTGATTGGGAATGTGTCTATTTTAAACATGTATGATAAAGCATGATAAAGTAATTCAATCCGAAATAAGGAAAATGTAAAGAACATGGATGTAAAGACTTGACATACCTAAAAAATGAAGATTTGAATGGAGAGAGTACCCAATTATGTAGTATTTTTATCTTCTTGCATAGATATATATCAAACTTGTGAAAACTATGTTATTTCCTCCTCAAGTTGGCAAAGCAGAAAAGGTGGTGGAATGATCATGCAAAGGTGGTACAATGTGTCAAATGTGCATGTGAACTTCCCAAAAGCATGAAAGCACTTCTTTTTTGTCAGAGCATGCACAGAATCAATAAGAAAATAGAGCATGTGGGCCTAGATCACGAGGGTCAACACCTTTTTACTGTTTCAATAGCAAGACAAAATGCGAGCACGTTATAATGCGCTCGTGTTTTGTCCTTCTATAGATTGATTACATCCTTTGCATTGATCACATCTCTTTCCAAACCTTCCCCTTTAGACTTGAATGACCACAAGGTTTTTGAGGGAGAACTTTTCCTGTTTCCTGCAAGAGCTTGCTAGATGCTCTGCCATATGATAGGCATAACAATGAAGGGGCAAGCCCTCATAATCAAGTTCTTGATAGAAAATGCCCATCGAGGAAGAAAGACAGATCTTCTTTGGAAGCAAAAGTTCTAGTTTGTGACAAATCCTTGTCCAAGCATAAATAGTAGGGGTTAACCCTTGAAACTTAAACCCTATCCCTACACCCTCAACACTTGACACTATATCTTAAGCCTTAAACCCTCATCCCTAAAGCCTCAACCCTCAATCCTTAAACCTTCAAGCCTAAACCCTATCCCTAATCCCTCTACCCTCGACACTCTAACCCTAACCTTGACATTAAATGCTAATCCATCAACCCTAAACCCTAATCTATCAACCCTAAACCCTATCCCTAAACCCTCAACCCTTGACACTAAACCTTAAACCCTAATCCCTCAGCCCTCAACCCTAAACCTTATCCCTAAACCCTAATCCCTCAACCCTCAACCCTAATCCGTAATCCCTCAACTCTAATCCCTCATCCCTAAACCCTAAACCCTCAACCCTCAACGTCAAATCCTAATCCCTCAACCCTTCACTCTAATCTCTCAACCCTAAACCCTAATCCATCATCCCTCAACTCTAATCACTCATCCCTAAACCCTAAATGCTATCCCTATTCCTAAACCCTCAACAGACTCGATACTATACCTTAAACCCTAATCCCTTATCCTCGACACTTTTATTTAACCCTAATCTCAAGACCATTAACCCTATCCCTCAACCTCAAGCCTCAAGCCTCAAGCCTCAACCATCAACTCTCAATATTAAACGCTTAACTCTGATCCCTCAACCCTCAACCCTATCCCTAAACCCTCAACCCTCAGCATCAAATCCTAATCCCTCAACCCTTCACTCTAATCCCTCAACCCTAAAACCTATCCCTAAACCCTCAACACTATACCTTATACCCTAATCCCTCAACCCTAAACCCTAATCCCTCAACCCTCAACCCTAATTTGTCATCCCTCAACATACTCGATACTATACCTTAAACCCTAATCCCTTATCCTCGACACTCTTATTTAACTCTAATCCCTTGACCATTAACCCTATCCCTCAACCTCAACCCTCAACCCTCAACCCTCAACCCTCAACCCTCAACTCTCAACATTAAACCCTTAACTCTGATCCCTCGACCCTCAACCCTTCACTCTAATCCCTCAACCCTAAATCCTCAACACTATACCTTATACCCTAATCCCTCAATCCTAAACCTTATCCCTAAACCCTAATCGCTCAACCCTCAACCCTAATCCGTCATCCCTCAACTCTAATCCCTCATCCCTAAACCCTAAATGCTATCCCTATTCCTAAACCCTCAACATACTTGATACTATACCTTAAACCCTAATCCCTTATCCTCGACACTCTTATTTAACCCTAATCCCTTGACCATTAACCCTATCCCTCAACCTTAACCCTCAAGCCTCAAGCCTCAACCCTCAACATTAAACCCTAATTCATCAACCCTAAACCCTAATCCCTCAAACCTAAACCCTATCCCTAAACCATCAACACTCAACACTATACCTTGAACCCTAATCCCTATCCCTCAACCCTTAACCCTTAAAACTTAAACCCTATCCCTACACCCTCAACACTTGACACTATATCTTAAGCCTTAAACCCTCATCCCTAAAGCCTCAAACCTCAATCCTTAAACCTTCAACCCTAAACCCTATCCCTAATCCCTCTACCCTCGACACTCTAACCCTAACCTTGACATTAAATGCTAATCCATCAACCCTAAACCCTAATCCGTCAACCCTAAACCCTAATTTGTCAACACAAAACCCTATCCCTAAACCCTCAACCCTCAACACTATACCTTAAACCCTAATCCCTCAACCCTCAACCCTAAACCTTATCCCTAAACCCTAATCCCTCAACCCTCAACCCTAATCCATCACCCCTCAACTCTAATCCCTCATCCCTAAACCCTAAATGCTATCCCTATTCTAAACCCTCAACAGACTTGATACTATATCTTAAACCCTAATACCTTATCCTCGACACTCTTATTTAACCCTAATCCCTTGACCATTAACTCTATCCCTTAACCTCAACCCTCAACCCTCAACCCTCAACCATCAACTCTCAACATTAAACCCTTAACTCTGATCCCTCGACCATCAACCCTATCCCTAAACCCTAAACCCTAAACCCTAAACCCTCAACCCTTAATGTCAAATCCTAATCCCTCAACCCTTCACTCTAATCCTTCAACCCTAAACCCTATCCCTAAATCCTCAACACTATACCTTATACCCTAATCCCTCAACCCTAAACCTTATCCCTAAACCCTAATCCCCCAACCCTCAACCCTAATCCATAATCCCTCAACTCTGATCCCTCATCCCTAAACCCTAAACCCTTAACCCTCAACATCAAATCCTAATCCCTCAGCCCTTCACTCTAATCCCTCAACCCTAAACCCTAATCCCTCAACCCTCAACCCTAATCCGTCATCCCTCAACTCTAATCCCTCATCCCTAAACCCTAAATGCTATCCCTATTCCTAAACCCTCAACATACTCGATACTATACCTTAAACCCTCATCCCTTATCCTTGACACTCTTATTTAACCCTAATCCCTTGACCATTAACCCTATCCCTCAACCTCAACCCTCAAATCTCAACCCTCAACCCTCAACTCTCAACATTAAACCCTTAACTCTGATCCCTCGACCCTCAACCCTATCCCTAAACCCTAAACCCTAAACCCTCAACCCTCAACGTCAAATACTAATCCCTCAACCCTTCACTCTAATCCCTCAACCCTAAACCCTATCCCTAAACCCTCAACACTATACCTTATACCCTAATCCCTTAACCCTAAACCTTATCCCTAAACCCTAATCCCTCAACCCTCAACCCTAATCTGTCATCCCTCAACTCTAATCCCTCATCCCTAAACCCTAAATGTTATCCCTATTCCTAAACCCTCAACAGACTCGATACTATACCTTAAACCCTAATCCCTTATCCTCGACACTCTTATTTAACCCTAATCCCTTGACCATTAACCCTATCCCTCAACCTCAAGCCTCAAGCCTCAACCCTCAACCCTCAACTCTCAACATTAAACCCTAATTCATCAACCCTAAACCCTAATCCCTCAAACCTAAACCCTATCCCTAAACCATCAACCCTCAACATTATACCTTAAACCCTAATCCCTATCCCTCAACCCTTAACCCTTAAAACTTAAACCCTATCCCTACACCCTCAACACTTGACACTATATCTTAAGCCTTAAACCCTCATCCCTAAAGCCTCAACCCTCAATCCTTAAACCTTCAACCCTAAACCTTATCCCTAATCCCTCTACCCTCAACACTCTAACCCTAACCTTGACATTAAATGCTAATCTGACAACCCTAAACCCTATACCTAAACCCTCAACCCTCAACACTATACCTTAAACCCTAATCCCTCAACCATCAACCTGAAACCGTATCCCTAAACCCTAATCCCTCAACCCTCAACCCTAATCCATCACCCCTCAACTCTAATCCCTCATCCCTAAACCCTAAATGCTATCCCTATTCCTAAACCCTCAACAGACTCGATACTATACCTTAAACCCTAATCCCTTATCCTCAACACTCTTATTTAACCCTAATCCCTTGACCATTAACCCTATCCGTCAACCTCAAGCCTCAACCCTCAACCCTCAACCATCAACTCTCAACATTGAACCCTTAACTCCGATCCCTCGACCCTCAACCCTATCCCTAAACCCTAAACCCTCAACCCTCAATGTCAAATCCTAATCCCTCAACCCTTCACTCTAATCCCTCAACCCTAAACCCTCAACACTATACCTTATACCCTAATCCCTCAACCCTAAACCTTATCCCTAAACCCTAATCCGTCAACCCTCAACCCTAATCCATCATCCCTTAACTCTAATCCCTCATCCCAAACCCCTAAATGCTATCCCTATTCCTAAACCCTCAACATACTCGATAATATACCTTAAACCCTAATCCCTCTACCCTTGACACTCTTATTTAACCCCAATCCCTTGACCATTAACCCTATCCCTCAACCTCAACCCTCAACCCTCAACTCTCAACATTAAACCCTTAACTCTGATCCCTTGACCCTCAACCCTATCCCTAAACCCTAAACCCTACACCCTCAACCCTCAACGTCAAATCCTAATCCCTCAACCCTAACCCTAAACCTTATCCCTAAACCCTAATCCCTCAACCCTAATCCGTCCTTTGTCATCCCTCAACTCTAATCCCTCATCCCTAAACCCTAAATGCTATCCCTATTCCTAGACCCTCAATAGGCTCAATACTATACCTTAAACCCTCCAACCCTATCCCTTAACCCTAATCCCTTGACCCTCAACTCTATCCCAAAACCCTTAACCCTCGAACCTCAATGTACTCAACCCTCAACGTCAAACCCTAATCCCTCAACCCTTAACTCTGATCCCTCGACCCTTAACCCTTAAAACTTGAACCCTAAAACCTATCCCTACATGCTCG
Source organism: Cunninghamia lanceolata (assembly GCA_027924645.1). Taxonomy (NCBI): domain Eukaryota; kingdom Viridiplantae; phylum Streptophyta; class Pinopsida; order Cupressales; family Cupressaceae; genus Cunninghamia; species Cunninghamia lanceolata. Next base: position 202,564 of record BSBN01000564.1, on the reverse strand, counting down.
ACACTCGACACTATATCTTAAACCGTAATTCCTTAACCCTCATCCCTAAAGCCTCAACCCTAAATCATTAAACCTTCAACCCTAAACCCTATCCCTAATCCCTCTACCCTCGACACTCTACCTTAAACCTAATCCCTCGACCCTTAACCCTAAATGCTATCCCTAAAGCCTCAACCCTAAACCCTAATCCCTAATCCATCTACCCTCAACACTCTACCTTAAACCTAATCCCTCGACCCTTAACCCTAAATGCTATCCCTAAAGCCTCAACCCTAAACCGTAATTCCTCAAGGTCCTAAACTCTAATCCCTTATCCCTAAACTCTAAATCCTTTCCCTAAACACTCAACCCTCAACCTTAAACCTTAATCACTCAATCCTTATCCACCCCTCTCCTCCCCTATCTGGCTCACTCCCATCTCTACCCTCCTCTGCCCTTGACACTATACATACATACATATAGGCATACATAGATACATACATACATACATACATACATACATATTGGCATACATAGATACTGGGGAGCTGAATATATGGCCAGAAATTTTCCCTTCTATGTTCAATGTGAGAAATTGTCTATTTATGCCATTAAATTTTTACACATGCTCTTAGATTTCATGGTGTTCTATTGTAGGCATTCTTTTTTCCTTAATTGGAATTCCATTGCCCTTTGTGGGTATCAACTAATGAAATCTGTGAGAGGCCATGCCTCCTTATAACTACTTTTGTATTTAGATAGAATTGTTTTGTTTATGATTATTATATTCTGCTACCATCATAGATTTGTGTTGATGTTATTATTACGGTTAGATCTGTGAGTTTTTGATTAATTTATGATTATTGATTTGATCATAATTTCTAGATTAAGATTTACCAATTAAAATTAGTTTTCCATTATGCATTTTGTATGAACGTAATTGTATATGTTCAATTTGTATGGTATAGATGGTATAGATGGTTAAATGTGATGTGCTTATACGATCTTATATTGGTATGATCTAGCTGTGGATCAAATATGTTTTTAGATTTTCATTAAATTATGAATGTTGCTTGGGTTGTTTTGGATATATTAATGCTTCTATGCAAATGTGTAGATTAAATTCCATGACTGTGGGGATGTGATTAATTGTCCTTAAGTGACAATTTTCAGAGGGTTGTTTAAGGGGTCAAAAATATATTTTTTTTCTTTATGTTTTAAATAAAATAAAACCCATATAGTGATAGCCCATGGGTTGGACCTTTCTTTTTAAGTGTTTAAAATATGTTTTTAAAATGTTTAAAGTTTAGAGTTCTTTTTTATTATGATTAGAGGAGATTTTCAGTTTTGGAGCAAGGGTTTTGGAAGGGGTCATAGCTAGAAAACAGAAAAATTGTACAACAAGGCTTCCCCTAAGTTGGTGGAAGAAAGAGATATTAAAAAGCTTCTGGTTAAAACTAAAGCTACACAGTGTTTTTACACAATGTTTTTCTTTTCTGTTTGTTATTTTGTTGGGTGTATGTTTTTCTTTTCTGTTTGTTATTTTGTTGGGTGTATGTTTTTCTTTTATGTTTGTTATTTTGTTGGGTGTATGTTTTTCTTTTATGTTTGTTTTTTTCTTTTCTGAAGTATTGGTTGTAGATGTGGTTGAAAATTCCATCTTTGTGTGTTGATTTTATGTTGATTTTATTTTCTACAATAGGCTTTTGGGATGGGTTGTTTAGGGTTTTGGGATGGGTTGTTTAGGGTGTTGATCCACCCAAGTTTGGGGTAGAGAGAGGTTTGGATTTAAGCTATATTTAGCCATTTTTGCTGAGAGGAGAGATTTTGGACAAATGGTGAAAATCTATATAGGATTATGGTGATATATATATTTGGTTTTTATATAATCTACTTATAGGTGGACTAGTGGACTATCATAGTATTATGGTGAGGAGTATGTATTGTGGATGAGGATTGTGTGAGGAGTATGTATTGTGGATGAGGATTGTTCTAGAGCTGAAAATATGTTGTTTTATATTTTATTTTCCCAGAGTCCATACTCCCTCATAAGAACTTGTATGGAGAAGAAATTGTATTGAGAAATGCTCTTTCTATTCATTGATTTAAATTATTCTCCCTCTTTGTCATTTGTAAAAGTCGTGTGCTACCTGTATAAACCATAAACTTCTATTTAGAAAAATAATCCTCCTATAGAATTTTGAGTACTTCCATTCATTGACTACTTCCATATTGTGTAAAATTTTATATAGGAAGGAAAAGATATAGTTCTAATTTACATTCTTTTGTAATGATTTTCAACCAAATCTGCTTATACATAATCTTCTATCTCTAGGATAAATGTAATCCTCCTATAGAATTTCGAGTACTTCCATTCATTGACTACTTTCATATTGTGTAAAATTTTATATAGGGAGGAAAAGAGATAGTTCTAATTTACATTCTTTTGTAATGATTTTCAACCAAATCTTCTTATACATAATCTTCTATCTCTAGGATAAATGTGATGGATTAAGAAATTAGATTTACATTCTTTGGTCATGTGAAAAAAGTTGCAATCTAAAAAAAATTATTTTCAACCAATTATGTTTATACATAATCTTTTTGTATATCTATAGGATAAATGTAATGGATCCCTAAGTGTTGTTCCTGACACATCTATATAAACATATAAAATTATACATACAATGTGTACATAAACATATATTTATACCTAAAAGTTCAATTATTTTACAAATTAATAGAGGCCATTATATATTAGTTCATTTAAATATTTTGTTTATTTTTATAAAAAAATAATAATAGATTAAATTTTTTGTGGTGCTTCCTACCCCACAACTTCTCTTTTTTTTTAAAAGAAAAAAAAAACTTTTGCTTTGTTCTTTTATTAAATTAATCCCTATTATCTTTTCAATATATCTCTTGTATATAGAATGCACCATCACTAAAATATATAAGAAAAAAATGCATGCATGTATTATCATTATATTAAAATCAAACAAATCTACATCTAGAAATATTTAATTATGTGACAAATCTACATCTAGAAATATTTAATTATGTGCCAAAAAAATATACAGTTGCAACAAAACAGTCAAGTAGAAAAAGTAAAGTAGAGAATTCCTCTTCCCCTTTAGAGAATTCCTCTTCCCCTGTCTTGTAAAATACCATCCTCTAAGAGAATCAAACTAACACCCTCTAAAACTTCATTGATTGAGTAGTTAGGGATTCATGGAATCCACATTTTCTACAATCTTTGAAACCTACAATCAAACCCTAGCTAAATCTTTATCTCCCTTCCTCTATAGCATCTGCCTGCATGTCATCTTTTTGGTGAATCATTAGTTGTAATAAAATTAAAGAAAAAAATACAAATATAAAAATATAAAAATAAATAAAAAGATTTGCAGCTAGACAATTAAGAAAATCTTCATACCACTTTCATTCCAAACTTTCTCATTCTCCAACTCTGACCAAGAAGAAGAAAATTAAAGAATAAATTTGAGTCTGTACAAAATCAATTTATATTTATATTTATCTCCCTTCATGTATCATCTGCATGCATGTCATCTTTTTGGTGAATCATGTAGTTGAAATAAAATTAAAGAAAAAATATACAAGTATAAAAATATAAAATTAAATAAAAAGATTTGCAAAAAGACAATAAAATAATTAAAAAAATCTCTAGACCACTTTCATTTCCAACTTTCTCATTCTCCAACTTTCTCATTCTCCAACTCTGCATGCACATCAAGAAGAAAAATAAAGAATAAATTTGAGTCTGCAAAGAAAATCAATTTAAGAGAAAATGAAATGGTAAATGGGAAGAAAAGCAATTATCTTAGAAAGTTTAAAAAAACAATAGTAAGTTCTTTATTAACTCCTTAAATGTAGCCAACTTGGACTTTTACTTTTAGTGGAGTTAATTTGCCTTATGATTATTTTAAAATTTTAATTGGTTTTTTTGTAGTATTCAAGATTAAGATTCAGAAATAAATATTTCTTTAATCTTAATCTTCATTATTAGAATTTATTATTCCATGATTTATTTTAATTTAAGGTTTCTATTTAATTTTAATGTAGATGAGGTTTTAATTTTATTTGTTATATTCTATTAAAGTATGAGTAAAGGATTTAATTATTGTTTTAATAGAGTTTTTTTATCATCTTAAAATGTCATAAAGGGATGGATTAAAATATATAATTTATTTATAATTAAATCTTTTAGTTAAGAAAATCATTTTTTTAAATTTTTATTTTAATTTTAAGTTTTATTATCTTAAATGTTTAAACCTTAGGTGAGACAACCTTATCCCTTGAAAGAGTACTTATGGTCAACTTCTCTTGATGGAAACCTTTAAACTTTTTTAGATAATTTAAAAATAATCTAGTTGGGAACTATAACTTAGTGATGATGATTAGGTACACAAAATTTGGCTCTTGAGTGTTATGCTCTAGTTGTTTATGATGCAACCCTTTTGACACTTTCTTAGAATCAACCTAAAGGAAATTCATTCATGCAAAATTATCCCCTTGTGACATCGTACCTAGTGATGTCAACACTCAATGGATGCTCATCACTTAGTCTAGGGCATTGCAATGAGATCTCACCACTCACCTTATTATCTTCTCTTTCACCATGTGCAGTGTACCTTCATCTTTGCTTACGCAATATTGTTGAGTGTGCATCGTCTTCCACTAAATGTGGTATTTACTACAGTTTAATGTGTAGAATATCAAAAAAAATATTTACATTGTGTTTATGTCCATTTGTACTTGTGTGTATGGGTGGGCATTATAGTCTGTGTTGCCCATCAATAAAAATGTGTTATAAGAGTTTATGATTCAAAGTATTAATTTAGATAGTCTTTAATTATTCAAAAATACTTGAAAGTTATTTAAAAGAATGGTTGTAAGCCAAGTTTATGATATAATTTATCAACCTCTACAAAATATATTGCTTTATGTTTTATTTATTCCCATAAACTATAAAGATATGTGATTTTCTTATTTTATGTGTGCTCTCGAACCCTAACATTAGTATCAGAGTAGGTTTAAAAAGATGGAAGAAAAGTAAATTGAGGTGATGCTAATTTCTATTTCACTTCGTCCTATGATGACTTAGTAGTCTGGCCAAGAATTTGTCAAAACTTGAGGAAAAGAATTTAAAAAAAAAATCTTAACACTCTTTGCAAGGGAGTTTTCTTTATACGATGTGACATTATGCAAAAGCCTCGCCACATTTAGAGTTATATTTTTAATTTTTAAAATCCTAGCAATGAGTAAGAAAAATGATCTTTGATAGAGGTCATTCATTCATATATAGTTTAAAAAGGATTGGCTATTTTGTTGCAAGAAACCCATATCCAGTTTATATACTCTATTCTCTTTTTTGTTTTGTTTTTTTATTTTTCTTTTTTTTGATAATGTATTTTTATATTAAAAATACAAAAAACAATACACAATTCATATAAAGTATAGGTGGAATGGAATTACACATTCAAAAGAATTTATGCTAAAATGTAATAACCACCTTAGTTACTACTCTTTCATTTCCTTACACATCAAGTACTAACTTAATCGACCAATCAACTTCTATCCACTATACAAGTGTTAGATTCATAATATTACCAACCATTCCCATGGTAGTAACTCTAGGCTACAAACTTACACACCTATACTAAATATGGTAAGCTCCTAATGTCAGGGTCATCCCTAGACCTTGACCTAAACCTCAAGGGTGCATTAATAATGGCCTTGCCTATGTATCCTTTTTTTAGGAATTAGAGGCTTTGTAATTCGCACCCCACTAGTAGATAGTCTTCATCCTCTTAGCTTAGATGGGATTTCTATCCTCTATTTTAAATCACAATCATTAATTGAGCTTGTGTTTTCAATTCAATCCATATATAATGGTATGATAACAAATTCATTCTAGTCAAATGTTAGTTCAAAGCCAACATCAATGTATGAACACACACAAAACCACATAGTGATCAACTCATGCATACATCACATTTACATAGCAATTGTTTCAATCATACATCACATATACACAATGTGACTAGTGCACACTTGCATCACATATACACAATATGAATAGCTCATGCACACATCATGATGTTGTTGGCAAGAGACACTATATGGATTCATTATTGTTGTCATTGATGGCAACAAAGTTCATCCCACACATCCACATGACATGGTGTGTCTATACCAGAAGTCAGAGTGAAGAATGTTGTGGTCCGGTAAGTAAGAACAAAGCATGTGGCGAGGTCCGACAGTCAGGTCCAGATCTCTCAGAGGAAGTATCTTGGTGAAGTGCAGATTTGGGGAAGTCAAGAGGACTACCTTGACTGATAGATTCCAAGGATTTAGCCTCTAGTGATAGATGAAGAAAAAGATATGAATACTTGAGTATTGGGTTCCTGATTGGCAGTGTGGACAGAGGAAAAACTGATTGGCAGAACATCAAACATTATTTCAGATGTGTTACTGATGATGGTAAAGGTTATTAAGGCATAAGTTATGATTGGCCGACATGATTGATGACTTCTACAAGTATATCCTTGATCTGCATTACTTGGTAAGCAAGGATTCAGCCGACAGATCAAAGTTTGTGGAAAAGATTGACTATTCCAGATGCTGACTAGAAAGGTGATGAAATCACTTGTGCGGATATATATACAAGATGAATTTAGTTGTGAGAGGTGTCGTGGTTTTTGGTTATGTGCGAAGAAAAGCAGTAAGGAAGGTCTAGTATGTGAAAGGAGAGCAACACAAAAGAAGAGGAAAGATGAAGTGCTGCAGATCAGTGTACTGAGCCTAACCAGAACTGAACTCTAGCATATGTAGATGCTCCTTATCAGTTCAAGTATTGTATTACACTCTTTATAAATTGTAGACAGTGTGTCTCTTGTAGGTAGTGTGCCTCTTGTGAGCAGTGTGCTTGGGCAATGAGCCCTAATTGGCAAGTGCCATTTTGTATTTCCATTCTTCTAACAGAGAATACAATCTTGGGTTAATCACCCCATGGTTTTCTCCCTTAATAGGGTTTCCACATCAAAAATATTGTGTCATGTGTATTTACATTTCATGGTTATGTTTGCTTATTTGAATTAATGTTGCATTGATTAATAAGAAAGTTCAAAAAGTAGAAATAATTAGGATAACTGATTCACCCCCCCTCTCAGTTATCAACAATTGGTATCAAAGCCAAGTTCCTCCCAATAGAGCCTAACAGCTTGAGGAAGATTTGGGAATTCAAATGGATGTGTATGGTATGAGGGAGCAACTTAAGTCTACCCTAGATGATCTTGAGCAGTCAAATTTTGAAGTCAATGAATTGATGGAAAGACTCAAACAGGCTGATGATTTCATAAATGAACTAAAAGGGAAACTAAGTCTCTCTATGAAAAAGAGAAAAGAGCACCTTTAGCAATTGGCAAGTCAAGGTGAAGCCAATGATACAAATGGAGATCTGAAGGAGAAAACCAACTTGTGTGAAAAGTTATCAAAAGAAATCATCATGGTAAGACATGAGATGGAATCAGGAGTTATGAAGTTTACCCAAGAAATTGAAGAGAAAAGAAAAACTGAAGATGATCTAAGACAATCTCTCAAGGAGAAATTAGAAGACTGCCACAAGATGGATAGAATAATTATACACCTTGAATCTGATCTTGAAGATGCTAAAGCTAACAAAGAAAAAATTGAGGATCAAATTGTCTCTCTTAAAAGGGATCTTCAAATAGCAAATGAATATAAAGAAAAATTCAAGATAAGTTCTGCTCAACTTGAAGTTCTTCTTGAAAGTCAAAAAAGAGTAGATGACAAGTGTGGTTTGGGATATGAGAAAGGAGAAAGCTTCGGATCCGGTCAGAAGAATTTTGGATCAAAAAATCTAAGGAACAGGCCTAGAAGACCTCTTGTAAGGCAGCCTAATGCTCAAAGATATCCAACCTTCAATGGATACTGCCACAACTACAATAACTTTGGTCATAGAGCTAATCATTGTAGAAAGAGAATGAATCAGACTAATTCATCCTTCTCCGGACAGTGTTTCAACTGCAAAAGGTATGGTCACAAATCTCATGAATGCAGAAATATGCAAATGAACAAATGATTCAATGGTAGATGCTTTGCATGCAATAGAATAGGTCATATGGCTAATCAATGCAGATCAAGAGGATATCAATCAAATATGCAAAGAAATGTTGTTTGCCAAATTTGCAATAGATCCAGTCATATTGCAAAATTGTGTAGAAGCAAGAATTAGGACAAAAGAGGTCCGGTACATCATAATCAGAATCAAGATAAGGGAAAACAAAAAGTGAATGCAGATGAAGTTCAAAGTGAGATGAACAAGATTTGGGTGAAGAAAAGTACAGAGAATGTAGCGGATGGGTCCGCACCAGACTTTGGTGCTGATATTCCTTCCAGAAATTAAAAAGTGAGCTCTGGCTCAAGGGGAGACACAAAGAACACCTTGGTCCCCCAGCCAGTCAATTGGTCTCAGAACTGGCACAAGAAGAGTTGCGGATTAAAGGGTTCATAAGAGAAACATCTAAATAAACTATGGTTAAGATTTGAAAGATCTGTAAGATGTTTAAGATCAAGATTGATCCAGTTCTTCAAGTCATCTGAATAAGGCAAACTAGAATGACTTAGGTTGAGCATTTATTGCAACTTAACATTAGGGTTTGTGGAGCAATATAAGGGTTTTCTCATTAAGCATTTGTTCATTCTACATTCAAGAAGAAACAAAAAGAGAAGGCTCTGCAACAAAATTCCTCAAGCTCATTAAAGATCATTTACAGAAGTCAATTCATCTAGAAATCGATCTGGCTAACTCCATGAAACTGAAAGACGCAAAAGGTATTTTCCGTTCTCTGCAAATTTTTTTAAAAGATGTCTACTCTAAATATTGTGAAGATCACTGATAGGCCTTGCCCCAAATTCAAGAAACATCCCTACAAATCCCTGGAAGTAGATCCCCTAGGAGCTTTTTCCAGTGTTCCGCATGGTGTCCTGCATACAGAAGATATTAGGATTTACATTCACACAAACATTGAAGAATTCAGAGAGTCCAAATTGAGGGATATCTACCACAAATAGTTAATAGATGATTCATTTGAGCTCAAACCCCAATACAAGGCCCTCTAGGAGAAGCACTTTGCACAATGTATACATTTCCCCTGCTTTGTTGAGGACGAATGGGTCCGGTATGTCTTGAGTAGAATACATGACAACTTCATGTGGTTGAATGGACCATTCAAGATCACAAAAGATGCCATTAGGGCAGTTACCAATTTGCACTCATCCGGTGGTATACCTGTTCTCAAATCTATCAAGAATCAAATAGTAAGTGATGAAATCAGATCAAAATTTGACAAAAGAGCTATGACAATTGAAGATATCACTAATTCGAATGTCAAATTTGCATCCATGATAATTGGTTACAAGATTTATCACTCTAGTAGGGAAAATTCAGTACCGGGAGCTACAGTTTATATAGCTTATCAAATGTTAAAAGAAAATGCTGACTATGATCTGTGTGAACTGCTTCTAAGCCAACTTTTGGAAAATCTGCAAAAGATAAAGAAAGACAAGAAGAACTCCTTCAAATTTGGTGGTCTAATACTCTGTCTATTCTTCTACTTTATGAATGAGCTACCCGGATCTAGTGGGTGGGTATGGCAAAATAACAGATCGGTTGCCATACAAATCAGGGATTATTTGCATGGACTTGGTGATGACAAAGCACAAAACATAGCTCTCTGGGGTTTCTTTAAAAACTTTCAGAATATGATGCAAGCTACAGAGAGAATTCCCCAATCTCTAGTTGAGAAATACAAAGACACAATATGCTTTATGGTAGAGACTGATCAATGCCTAATGGAGGCAGTGGAACCAAGAATAGTGTGGATCATGCCAATGGGATATGAAGTTGATGAGAACATTGTGGAGCTGCATGTTAAACACATGCTCAGTCAGCCAAAGGATCCTAAGGTAGAAAGGTTTCAAGAACTAAGTGTGAAAATCCATGTAGAGCTAAGGTAGCCAGAGATCAAGAGAAAGGTAAGAAAAGAAGTAGAAAACATTGCCAAAAGCTTTGGGATCTCAAAAGAGGCACTTGATGTCAATAGGGAGAAGATGGAAAGAGCAAAGAAAGAGAAGGAAGGTGCTGAAAAGGAAAGTGGTCTGGTAGAAGGCCCCACCCGGACAAGATCCTCTAAGAGGTCTTCTCCTACCACTGACAAGAGCTCAAAAACATCAAAACTGGAAGCAAAATCATCCGGTAAAGTAGAGAAGAGAACAAAGAAAAAGGCAACGAGGTCCTATGCAAGCCAAAAGGATGAAGAAGAAACTGAATCAAATGAGGAGATAAAGAAAATGAAGAAGCAGAAGAAGGAAGGATCTGGTGAACCCTCTACCAGTAAAGACAAGGAAGAGATGACAGAAATTTTTTTTGAAAGGCATACTCTGTCATTAGATGATGTCATCAAATCAATCACTATGGATGGAAATCTCCAACCAATGGTTGAATTCTATGATGATTATAATGAAGCTGACCAGAAGATCTTGCAGGAAGCTGCAGTTAAGTATCTAAATATATATAATAAGGCTTTTATTGAAATCATATCTCTCATTCCCAAAAGCTTAGAGAAGGAACTAGAGATAAGAAAGAATAATGCTAGGGAAAAGGATCTTGAAATCTAAGAACAGATAGCCATTCAGCTATATCCTTCAATTGATTCAAAGCAAATGAATATGATCTTCAAAGATTGTAAGGATGAATTCCGGAGCAAAGCCAGAATGAATCAGCTCATGCTTGGTGAGACTAACAAGGTGGCCAAGGAAACAGAAGAGATCATCTGGAGTGCCTTTAAAAAATTCAATATTCTTGTCATAGGACTTGGGTGCTGATCCCTCGGCCACAAGTGTTGGAGAAGAATCGACTGAGAAATGGCAAAAGAAGTCATGGACACCGGTGCAGAAAAGGATAAGGACTTGGAATCCTCTACTCCGAAAGAGGTGGCTCATGAACAAACAAATATCTCTCCTCCAGTTTCCCCTATAGTCTCTGGATCTAAAGGAGAAGAAAGACTAGAGGAGAAAGAAGAAGAAGTGAAAGGAAGAGAAGAAAGTCAAGCTGAGAAGAACATAAGTGACAGTGCAGAAGAGAAGAAATCTCTGTCTCTGGAAGGAGACACTGCAGAAACTGTTAAGGACTTCTTGACAAAAGAAATGTTGGAGATTAATGAACCAGAGTTACTTCAAGGTTCATTTAACTTTGACTCTCTCTCCCCAATTCAAACAATGAAGATAGCTTCATTTGCCAATGCAAAGGCAAAAAGAAAAACTCCTGAAGTCTCACATGGAAGATTGTGAGCTAATAGAAGTTGTATCCGGCATTTTAGAAAAGATCATGACATCTTTTTAGAAGGATCACTTAGCCTCCTCATCAGGTAATCTTAAAGCTCTTGTTAGCTCAATCAGCACTCATTTTGAGTCCTTAGAGAAATTAGCTGAGGAAAAGGTCCGGAAAGAGTTTTTGGATAAAAGATTCTCTGAAGTACTAAATCTAATATCAAATGACAGAAGAAATATGGATATAGGGATAAAGAGCTTAGAAAATGCTCTTAAAGATGGCAGGGACATATATAAATTTTGTCTATCATGGTCCAAAGCAACAATGGAGATTGAGAAGAAAATGAAAGAATAGGAGATCCAACTAACAAAACTTTCTCAAAATTTTGATCCATTTACCTCATCCATAGTAAATCAAGAATGTCAGACCATTGCAGTCTTGGATGAAATTAAGAAGCTAGAGAAAGAAAAGAAAAATAGAATCGACAGGTTAAATGAGCTTAGAAGAATAATCATTCCTAAGTTGGAGGCCATGCATGAGGCCCTAAGCGGTGCTCAAACCACTGCCAAGACAAATGATCCGACAGATTTGAAGAAGGCTGAAGTTTTTGCATTCTTGTTGAGCAGTCATATATCAATTTTGGATAGAATGAAGCAAAGTTGGGTAGCAGAATTCATCCAATTGAAGACAACTTTTGCAGACATTCTTCAGTTTATGTGAGTATGTTATATGCGGCTCAGTATAGTTAAATTTTTGAAAATTTTGATGTGCGGTTCCCACCCTTTGCCATTGATGTCAAAGGGGGAGTGAAGAGCAGTGAAAAATGAGGAATCCAACTAAGGGGGAGCTCTGAAAAATGTATATAAAAATAGAGCATCAGCCAAGGGGGAGCATAGTGTAAACACTTAGTCATTTTTCACTAAGTGTTGCCATCAATGCCAAAGGGGGAGATTGTTGGAAAGAGACACTATATGGATTCATTATTGTTGTCATTGATGGAAACAAAGTTCATCCCACACATCCACAAGACATGGTGTGTCTATATCGGAAGTCAGAGTGAAGAATGTTGTGGTCTGGTAAGCAAGAACAGAGCATGTGGCGAGGTCTGACAGTCAGGTCCAGATCTCCCAGAGGAAGTAGCTTGGTGAAGTGCAGATTTGGGGAAGTCAAGAGGACTACCTTGACTGATAGATTCCAAGGATTTAGCCTTCGGTGATAGATGAAGAAAAAGATATGAATACTTGAGTATCAGGTTCCTGATTGGCAGTGTGGACAGAGGAAGAACTGACTGGCAGAACATCAGACATTATTCCAGCTATGTTACTGATGATGGTAAAGGTTATTAAGGCATAAATTATGATTGGCCAACATGATTGATGACTTCTACAAGTATATCCTTGATCCGCATTACTTGGTAAGCAAGGATTTAGCTGACAGATCAGAGTTTGTGGAAAAGATTGACTATTCCAGATGCCAACTAGAAAGGTGATGAAATCACTTGTGCAGATATATATACAAGATGGATTTAGTTGTGAGAGGTGTCATGGTTTTTGGTTATGTGCGAAGAAAAGTAGTAGAGCAGAGTAAAAGCAGTAAGGAAGGTCTGGTATGTGAAAGGAGAGCAGCACAAAAGAAGAGGAAAGATGAAGTGCAGTAGATCAATGTACTGAGCCTAACCGGAACTGAACTCTAGCATATGTAGATGCTCCTTATCAGTTCAAGTATTGTATTACACTCTTTATAAATTGTAGATAGTGTGTCTCTTGTAGGCAGTGTGCCTCTTGTGAGCAGTGTGCTCGGGCAGTGAGCCCTAATTGGCAAGTGCCATTTTGTATTTCCATTCTTCTAACAGAGAATACAATCTTGGGTTAATCACCCCGTGGTTTTCTCCCTTAACAGGGTTTCCACGTCAAAAATATTGTGTCATGTGTGTTTCCATTTCATGGTTATGTTTTCTTATTTGAATTAATGTTGTATTGATTAATAATAAAGTTTAGAAAGCAGAAATAATTAGGATAACTGATTCACCCCCCCTCTCAGTTATCAATAGATGTAACCAAACTTCACAACATAAAGCTCAACAATATTTTTAGTGCAAACAAATAACCAGAAAACTCATAATTATTTTCAAACTCTTTCTCATCCCATTCCATTCAACTACAACTAAAGATAAATATCAAATTTATACAAAACTGAAAAATTACCATCTTTGGCAGATTCTCACAACTTTCTAAAATTACCATTTTTGGTAACTTCGCATCCTTATCCGTATGACAATGAAAGTTTCCAAATATTTGAAACTTACTAAAACATGACTAATCATCAACTTTCTAATCTAATTGCAAGTAAATCTAGGTAAATATTTTAAAAAACTAGGAAAATCTCGAAAAAAACATTAAAACCTCATTTTGAGGCCCTAGATGATCAGATAAGGGCATTGAACTAATAGGAGAAAAATTTGATAAAAGGACCTTGATAGTGAATGATATAACTAATCTAGGTGTTAGATACACTACTATGGAGATAGCATATAAAGTCTACTATACAAATAGAGAGGGTTCTACCATTGGTACTGTAATCCACACTGCTTATTAGATGGTTAAAGAAGGCATTTAGACTTTTACCTCTATGAGGTCATGAGATAACAACTCTTGGAAAACTTAAGGAGAACAAAGGAGATTGAATATCACTTCAGCTATGGTACTTTGATCATTTTCCTTGAATTTTACTTCATGAATTAGCTACCTAGTTTGAGAGGAAAGGTCTAACAATGAAATATACCTATTGCAGCACAAATTAAAAGTCATATAAGGAGTTTTAGTGATTGTAATCACTATAAGACTATGTACTAGGGTTTCTTTAAAACCCTACAAACTAGCATGCAAGCAAGAGATAGGATCCCAACAAGTATTGTAAGAAATTATGAAGGAAAAATTATCTTTCTGGTTGATAAGGACTTCACTTACATGGAAGCAATTAAACCTAGAACTGTTTGCATTCCTAGACTGCAATATGAGGTTCAAATGAAGATATTAAAGCCTATGCTGATATTTTTCTCAGCAAACCCAAGGATACATCTGCTGAGAGGTTTGGAACTTATGATGAAATCATGAAAAAGATGCACAAGAAAAGTGTAGAGGAGCATCTAGAAAAGAATATATGTGAATTGAATAAAAAATGGGGTATTTCATCAGAATCAACCTCTGAAGCCCTTGCAGAGGAAGCACAACATGGTTCTACTTTTTTTCAAACTACACAAGGACCAAGAAGGTCTAGTAGATCTACTTATGCTACTATAAATGTACCACATCCTTCCAGATCAACACAGATTGCCTCAACTAAAAGAAGGGTTGCATTTGAAATTCTGACTCAGATGAAAGTAGGTGAAAAGAAGCAACCAAGGCAAAAACAACTGGCTAAAAGAAAGAAAGTCAAAATTGAGGAGGTAGAGGAAAATGAAGAGGAAGAAGGAGAGGAAGGAACATCTCGTCCAAAGAAAAAATAAAAGAAGTCTAAGAATACTACTCCACCATTACTTGAATGTGTACCACTTTCATTAGATGTAATTTTTAATGTTATTGTGCATTATGGTATCCTAAAGGATACAACAGACTTATATTTGGAGGTGCCACCTGAAGACAGAGCACCATTGAGAAATCCATTGTAATGTATATGCTCAAGTTTAATGTTCCCTTGAATGATATTATTGAGCAGGTTCTAGAAAGCCTAGCTGATGTTCTAAGAGAGAGGAGAGAAAAAGTTGTTAAAATGAATGACGATTTGAGGCAAAAAGCTCTTGATAAGGATGGGTCTTCCATGACTCAAGAATGGAAGGATAAAATGGCTTAGATACAAGCTTGGGAGTTCATGAAAAAGAAAAGGGTAGATGCCCTTATGAGCATGGAGAAAGAAGATCAATATAAAATTCAAAAATAAATTGAAAAAGTGACAAATAAAATACTTGAAGGTATAAAAGTTACTAAGAATGTGGAGTAGCCACATATTTCTCCACCACATAGTGCAGTATCTCCTCCATGTGACTTGCATTGACAAGATAGTCAAGAGGAGAAAGAAGAGCCATCAACACAAGATGAAAATAAGGTAGAGCAAGGTGAAGGAAACATCTCACCTATTCATAATGATGTGCATGATAACCCTCCTCTGGAGAACACTAAGCAACAGAGTAATCCTGAACAACATGAGGAGCATGTTAATGTTGATTTAGGAGAGGGCCTAGAAAAAGAACAAGACACTCCCTCCTCTTCTCTGGTTGACTCAATTAAGGAGTTCTTAGCTCAACAGATGAAAATACAACTGATGGTTACTTTGCAAATGTTGCAATTGCTTATGTTGGATGGACAAGTTAACTTGTCCAGAATATCTCCCATTTAGAAGCTACAACTGCGAGACATGCTCCAGTCCACTATGAGATAAGATATTTTGTAGTAACGAGTGGAAGGAGTAGAAGCATTGGAAGAGGCAATAAATATAATACATGAAGAACTACCTGAGGCAAAAATAGATCCATCCTTTCCACATACTCAGCAAATGAAGATTATGTTGGAGTCTTTTAAGGCTCATTCATCTTATCTTGAGAAGCAAGCTGAGATGAATATGTTGGCAAGAGACACTGTGTGGCTTCATGAGTGTTGTCATTGATGGCAACAAAGTCTATCCCACACATCTACAACACATAGTATGCCTATACTCGAAGTCAGATTGAAGAGTGTTCTGGTCTGGTGAACAAGAATAGAGCATGTAGCAAGGTCCGACAATCAGGTCTAGATCTCTTAGAGGGTGTAACTCAGCAAGTTGCAGACTTGGACAAGTCAAGAGGAGTATCATGACTACTATATTCCAGAGATTGAGCCGTCGGTGATGAATCATGGAAAGGATATGAGCATTTGAGTGTTGGGTTCCAGATAGGCAGAGCAGACTAAGGAAGAACTGACCAGCAAAGTATTAGAATTCAATCCAGATGAGTAATTAATGTTGATCAAGCTATTTGAGGGATCATTCATGGTTGGCCGACATGATTGATGAATTCTATGTCTATGTTTTTGATACACATCACATATTAAGCATGGAATCAGCCGACAGATCGGTGTTTTGTAAATATCTTGAGTATTCCAGTTGCTGACTAGAAAGATGTTGAAATCCTTGGTGCGGATATATAATCCAGATGGATTTTGGTATGAAGGGGTGTGTGTAAGGATATAGTGTGTGAGGAAAGGTAGAGATAAGTGTGGAAGTAGCAATACAAGTCCGATATGTGACAGAACAATAGCACTAAAGCAGAGGAAGAATGAAGTACATTAGATCAGTATATTGAGCCTAACCAGAACTAAACCTCAGCATATGTGAATGTCTCTCATCAGTTCAAACACATGGTTACCTTCTATAAACTTTATAGATAGTGAGTCTCTTGTAAGCAGTGTGCCTCTTGTGAGTAGTGTGCTCGAGCAGTGAGCCCTAATTGGCAAGTGCCATTTTGTACTTCTTATTCTTTTAACAGAGAATACAATCTTGGGTTAGTCACCCCGTGGTTTTTCCCTTAACAGGGTTTTCCACTTAAAAATCCTTGCATTATGTGTGTTGATTTTATTCCTTCTCTCGTGATTATGTATGCTTATATGTCTTGATGCTACACTAATTGTCAAAGAAGAAAAGAAAGTTAAGATATTTAAGATAACTAATTCACCCCCCCTCTCAGTTATCTGCTTTGTTTTTAACAATTGGTATCAGAGCTAAGTTCCTCTAAACAAAGCCTAATAGCTTGAGGAAGATCTGGGAATCTCAATGGATATGTATGGTATGAAGGAACAACTTCAGTCTGCCTTAGATGATATTGAGCAATCTCACTTTGAAGTCAACAACTTGAGAGAAAGACTCAAACAAGTTGATGATTTCATAAATGAGCTAAAAGAAAAACTGAGTATCTCTGTGAAAAAGAGAAAGGAACTACTTAAAAAATTAGCAAGTCAGAGTGAAGCCAATGATACTAATGAAGATCTGAATGAAAAAAACAAGCTATGTGAGAAGCTATCAAAGGAGGTCATTATGGTAAGGCATGAGATGGAATCAGGGGTTATGAGATTCACCCACGAAATTGAAGAGAACAGGAAAATTGAAGATAATCTAAAATAATCTCTCAAGGAGAAGACAGAGGACTGCCACAAAATGGACAAAATAATCAGGCATCTTGAAGCTGATCTTGAAGAAGCTAGAGATAATGAAGAACAACTTGAGAATCAGATAGACACTCTTAAACAAGATCTTCAAATAGCAAATGAATACAAAGAGAAATTCATGATAAGCTCAGCTCAACTTGAAGTTCTTCTTGAAAGCCAAAAGAGGGTAGATGACAAGCGTGGCTTGGGATATGAGAAAGGTGAAAGCTCCAAATTTGGTTAGAAGAACTCTAGATTAGGAAATCAAAGAAACAGGGCTAGAAGACCTCTTGTAAGGCAACCAAATGCTCAAAGATATCCATCCTTCAATGGATACTACTACAATTGCAACAACTTTGGTCATAAAGAAACTTAGTATAGAAGAAGAATGAATCAAGCTAATTCATCCTTCTCCAGATAGTGTTTCAACTGTAAAAGGTATGGTCACAAATCTCATGAATGCATAAATATGCAAATTAACAATTCATTCAATGGTAGATGATTTGCATGCAATAGAATGGGACATATGGCTAATCAATTCAAATCAAGAGGATATCAGTAAAATATGCAAAGAAATGTCATTTGTTACAATTGCAATAGATCTGGTCATTTTGCCAAATTTTGCAGAAGTAAAAATTAGGATAGAAGGGGTCTGGTGCATCATAATCAAAATCAAGACAAGGGAAAAGGCAAAGTAAATGCGGATGAAGTTCAAAGGGAGATGAACAAGATTTGGGTGAAGAAGAGTATAAAAAATGATGGGGATGGATCCACACTAAAATCTGGTGTTGATATTCCTTCATGGGGGCCAGCACCTAGCGAGAGACTGTCAGGGTAACCCATGGATGGGGGCTGGTGTCTAGCTAGAGACTGTCAAGGTAACCCATGCTAGGACCATGCGATGACACTCATCCCTACTGTACTCTAGCATTCCCTCTTTGTTGTTCTTTCTTATGTTGTGTGAATGCATCTGGAATTCCTATTAAGTGTGGAAGTGTTATTTATGCTTCTTGTGTTGTCTTGTTGACCTGTGTTGTACTTGAGTCCTGTGTAGTCCTTGCAACTGTTAGTCTTCGTCTCCTTGTCTGGTTGTTGTTGCAAAACCTTATGTTATCTCCTAGCTCGGGGGTGGACCTCAGGGTTCCACATGGTCAGGTGGAAGAGCTTATTCCATTGGTTTTCCCTTGCCCCAGTTCATGTTCGAGAAGGATGGACCTTGTGTTGCAGTTTCCAGATCATGTTCTAGTTTGATGAGACAGCTATTTGTGCTCATGTGCTAGTTTGGTGTATCAGTTTTATCATATTGTAAGTATTCCAAGGTAATTCAGAAAGTGATAGTGTGAATGATGTAATGACGTACCCTTATGTATGGGAAATTGTATATGTACTTGTAATTCTAATTATTTGATCTAGTCGATTTCTCATTTAATGTTATTTCATGGAAATGTATGTGTTCTCACATGTGAAGCAATAGATTAGAATTGAATTATTGATGTTAGTTAATTCTTGATCCTATAAATAGTTTAGTAAGTAATGCAACTATGGAACCTTAGAGGACAAGATAGTTTAATGATATGTATTGATGTGGTTGACATTACTTTGTTATTCTATCTTTTAAAAAAAAAATTGTCCTGTTTCTTTAGCATAGTTGTGTTGTCCTTTGGGGTTTCCTAGCGGGGCGTTACATGTTTCTTTCTACATGTATCATCTTGGCTAACCAAGGAGAAAAGTTTTGAATCTTGAGGAGGATATAAATGTAAAATCAAAGTTGTTGAGTAATTGATGAATGGTGTGGTGTATTATTCCATTGATAATGCACAAATAAAGTTACTACAGAAGCAAAATTCATTATGAAATGTGGACAGGATCAATTTGATGAAATAGGATATTGTTACAGAGGCAAGTATTGGCAAACTAATGATGGAGAAGAGTTTCTGAAGTTGTTTATTTCTGGTTAAGGTTGATATTGTAGTCGTATAGATGAGAGATTGTTGTGCAGAGGCTGAAGTAATTAGCAGTCTGTTATGTAAGCTAGATAAGTTGTGAACTACAGATATTGAATAATTATTGTGTAGAAATTGTAAGTGTTTAGGAAGTTGCGACTTCCTTTGGGTTTGAGAACATAAATAATATTATAATCCTATTTTATTTACGATGTTGGATTTGGATAGTAGATCCAAGAAGCTTGCTCACCATGGTTTTTCCCTTCTAGGGTTTTGCATGTAAATATGGTGTTATGGATGTGTGATTCTGTATTAATGTGCTTTTGTTGTTATATTTTTAAAATAGTTTGAATGCAATTTAAAAGAAAATAATTTGAGTAAGTACTAATTCACTCTCCTCCCTCTCAGTACTTCTATGTGTTCAACAGTATGAACATAAAAGAAGAGCAAAAAAACTTGAAATGAAATGTACATAGAATGGTGGAGGAAAATGATTTGGAAGATGTTATAACGAGATGTAGATTGTTGTCAAATAAAATAGAGGGGGATTCTAGTCTCAAGACACCAGGGTACTCATAGAGATGTTGGTACAACCATGCTTATGTCTTGCATAGAGAAAAATTAATTGGAACTTGATAGAAACCAGAGGAACATTAGATGGAATATCTATGTTAATGTTTTTATAAATGAACTAATGCTAAAAGAAATGGGAAGAAGTGGAGATTTGATCACCACATTTTATTTTGGAGATTACAATTGAAGTAGTAGATTATGTCTATACCCATGAGTTAGAAAATGGTTAAGACTACTTGGGAGGTTGCCAAGGAGGCCAAACCCCAAATTTAACCTTTCAACTCAATGATAATCAATAGTATAGGTGTGAGTGCTTAGAAAATGTTACTATAGTTAGCATGATATAAAATAAATGTGAGATACACTATATGATGTTGGAAACAAGGGAAATGGAACTCTAAGGTAAAGTGCCAATGCATGTCGTTAGAAATATTGAATAAGAAGTTATAAATGTAAATGGTAAGTATGAACAAGATAAATTTTTTTGAATGCAACAATATAAGAGGAAAGGATTCTAATTTATTCATAGTCACATTCAAATTATTATCCAAAATGGAAATTAAAATCTAGAGCCAAGTGATGGCTTTGAAGGATATTTCTCAAAATATGTTATTTAAGTTTTAGATGAGAAATATAGACACCCATAAGGAAAGATCCTCCTTGAATCAACATAGAATAAGAGGGAGGAATCTTGAGAAAGGAAGGAGAGAAAAGAAAGACAAGTGAAGGAGATCAAGAAAGGAACAAATTCATGTGCATCCCTCAAGAAGAATAGGAACAAGACTTCTTTAGTTTTTATTTGAATTTGTAAAATGTAAACTATATATAAATGGAAATGGTGAAAACCCACAAAAATAATGAAAAGATGAATTATTTTCATGGCTTCTTGATAAAAAAAAATATGAGTCCAGGGGCCACGTGCCCTAGTGAGGGTTCAACAACAAGACCCCTAAAAGCCATATTTTATAGTTGGCACGAGTTTTCCACAATCCATGAAATTTTGTTGAATGCTTTTGGATTTAACTATGTATCTTTTTCATGACATTTCAAAACACACTCAGTGATCCATCATTAGGAAGAGGAATATAATGACTTGGATTCTAGACTTGGCCTTTTAAAGAAACAAGGGGGGTGTAAGAGTTGGCTATGAAAGTAGCCACACAAGATATAGGATCTTCATGAAATCTCAAGAGAGACCAAATGAGAGAATAATTCTATGATATAAAAGAATGCAAATTATTATTTTAATGTACATGATATGCCTTACTTATAAAGGCAAGGATGAGATGTAGGATGAAGTAGCCATATGACAAGTGTCTTAATCCTATGACATGAGACAACTAGAGGTTAAGATGGCAACAAGTTGATAAGATCACATGATAACCTAGAGTTATCTAGACTTATCCTAAGTAAACTTAACATGTGAACATGTGTGAATAGGACTAACTAATAACTAGTTAGATAATGTGCATAGTTCACACTATAAAGGGAAACCCGATAGGTAATAACCATGTTCATGCCAATGCCCCCCCTTAAGTACAACTTAGGGAGAAGTAGACAAATGCAAAGATGGGTCCTAGATACTAGACCATGTTAGATACCCATGTACAAACAATCTCTCACAAACAGAGAAAAGGAGAAAAACCCATAGGAAAACCCCCTCTCCAAAAGAGAGAAAACATGAAAGTGAAAGAAGTGATGGAAGGAAGGAATGAACATGACCCCCCAAGGACTAATTCTATCGCAAATATATAGTCAAGTAAGTCCCATAGGAGAGAAAGAAAGAGATAATAGATCCCTTCCACAAAGAAGTAGCTCCTGTGCTAATGAATGCTTGAATACATAATACAATCCACTACCTACAAACAACATTTCTCCCCTTAGGAAGAAACAAATCCAATGGTTGATGTAGAAGAAACTCCCTCATCATGGATGAAAAGGGAATCCAAATTAATATGTGTACCTTAGATTATAACTCTAATGTCCTCATGCTAGAAAATGATGTCTTCTCCAAATCAAGAATGTAATTGTCAATCAAGGAAGTAGAACTAGGAGAGGAAGGATAGTGAATTGTATTTGAAAACATAAAATATGTGATGACATCATGATCTTCAAAGAGGAGAGATAACCCCTCAAATGTGTCCTCCAAATCATCAATGTGAGACTCCACAAACAAAGAAGCAATTCTTGATAAATAGGAATCCCAATGAGGTGGATAATGAAGACTCAGAATGATCTTGCTACAAAGAATCACTAGAAGCTCTCAAAGAATCATCTCTGAACTCTAAAGTAGCAATAGGTGATGGTGGGACAATGATCTCAATAGGAGGAGAAGGAAAAGCAAGAGAAGTCTCTATGTCATCACAATATTCAAGTCCTGCAAAATATTCAAGCTCTTCTTCTAAATCATCATCATATGGTACATTATATACATCATCAATGGGTATGAGGCAATCACTAGTAGTGTCTTTTGGGAATGGAAAGATATGAGGGTCTCCATAGATCTCCCAAATCTTGGTCCAAAGTGTGCGTGGGCACTCAGTTTTTCAAATCTCTTAAAAAAATCTAGACTATAGTTGTACAAATCAATCCTATAATATGATCAAATCCAATTTGCCCATATATTTTTCTTATGAGGTGTATCTAGTTCAGGGATGAGTCCATAAAGATATGGAAAAAGATTGAGCTGCCTACAATGTGTGAGGATGCCTTTTCTTCCAAGACTCATAATTATCCTTTTCCATATTTACCACATAAGGATGAATACAAAATCCCATGATGTCTCCGCAAATGATTAGAGATCAAAACTTACAATATTACCCCCAAATTTTAATAAAACATGAGAATACCTATAGTAAAAATGATTGTGGGACTTTATAATCATTCCAATTACAATTGCTACAAGATAAAACAACAAAGTGGTCTTTGCTTTTGGTACAATGCAAAACCCAAAATTAGGCTATAAATAAAAGTACAATTTTTGAGTAAAACTAGATCAAACTAATTACGAATCTAGCAAGTACTAAAAAAATTATGCATTTAAAAAAAATCATCAAAAAATGTTACCATATGAGCCTGAACAAAGTCTTTGAAGTTCTAAAAATGGGAAGTGCACAACAACAACGATGAAAAATGCAATTTCTAGAAAAAACATGCACTAAAATCAAAATCTGATTCCACCACTACGAAGCCTACAAAACTTTGGACCAAATTAAAAAAAAATTGCTTGAAAAAAGGCACAAAAATGACCAAGACATGAGCCTATGAAGTTGGACTTCCAAAACAAAAATCAATCTGGAAGGAGGTATGAAGAAGAAGAAAAAAAGTTTTTGCCAAATTTGGTGGAACTACCGCCAAATTTGGAGGTATGGTAAATGTGGATGTTCACCCTATAAATAAGAACCTTCTCCAAAATTGGAGGTTTGCTAGCTAAATGTAGATCCTTGCTAGTTTTGAAGATTTACCAGAAACTTTGCCAAAAATGACGGAGGCACCAAAAATGGTTGATCTGGGTTGAGTGGAAAAAATAATAAAATAATGTTTAAGGCCAAATGGCCTATTCATTGCCCTTGGTACAATCTAAATTTTTTATTGAAAAAAATCTAAATATTGTCTTGAATGCTAAATCCTTTTAAAAAAAGGGGCAAGCCCTTAGGGGAGAGCCCATAGCTTTGATACCATGTAAGAATTGTCTATGAAGGTAGCCACCCAAGATCTAGGATCTTCATGAAGGCACAAGAGAGACCAAATGAGAATAAGTATATTCTATCAAAGAATGCAAATTATTATTTTAATGTACATGACATGTCTTGCTTATAAAGGCAAGGATGAGATGTAGGATGAAGTAGTCATATGACAAGTGTCTTAATCCTATGATGAGACAACTAGAGGATAAGATGCCAACTAGCTAATAAGATCACATGTGTAGGATAAGATCCCATGACAACCTAGAATTATCAAGACTTATCCTAAGTAAACTTAACATATGAACATGTGTGAATAGGACCAACTAATAACTAGTTAGATATTGTGCCTAGTTCACAATATAAAGGGAAACTAGAATGGTAATAACCCTGTTCACACCAGTAGGTGGGTTCAAGGGGAATCAAACATGAAGAAAAGGGGGGTAAATTGGAAAAAAACAACTAGAAACAAGAAAAGGTAGAGGGATGATATTTGTTTAAAAAAGTTAAAACAAAATTATAATTAAATATTCATACATATAATCTAACCTATATTTAATGTATATATTATCTATAAATATAATAAATTAAATACAAAGGCATATATATATATGAAATTGGTTAAAAATGTAAATGAGAAATTAAATATTACAACCTATGTTATATTTATAACTATAAATATTTCAACCTATATCTAAA
This sequence comes from Cunninghamia lanceolata, assembly GCA_027924645.1. Classification (NCBI taxonomy): domain Eukaryota; kingdom Viridiplantae; phylum Streptophyta; class Pinopsida; order Cupressales; family Cupressaceae; genus Cunninghamia; species Cunninghamia lanceolata. The sequence continues at coordinate 178,143 of BSBN01000564.1, read as the reverse complement.
AATTAAATATTTAAAAAATGATTATTTAAACCTACATATAATAAAATATCACCACCTATAGTTAATATATTATGCTTAAAAACAAATACAAACATATATTAAATTAAAAAAACAAAAAATATATAATATATTGGTCCTTATTGTGGAGACCAAGGTTCAAATACCCCCTGTTGTTCTCAAAATCAGCAACGCTCATTTTTGTAGACAACCCCACAAAACTTGTCCGTTTCGTGAATCTACACTCTAAGATCGCGAATCGAGAAAAGATGTTCTTGTTCTCATGCGAGGTCATTTGACATTTTAAAACTCGTTTACGACGTTTCCTTGAATTGATTTCTTAATATTTGCGAAGAATATTCAAGTCATAAATTGGTTAAGGTGTTAATTTTAGTCATTTTTGAGTGTTACGTAAATTTTGACTCTTGATATGCAAGAGCGGCAAAAAATGCCGCTCTTACATATTATTTTAAGTTTGTTTTTTGGTTTTGATGTAATGTCGGCAAAAAATGCCGCTATTACATCGTTTTAAGCTCAAATGTGCAAAAGCAGTTAAATTCACCGCCATCGCACATGTCTTTCCTCGAAGTTTCACCAACATGTAATGTCGGCCATTTTCGCCGACTTTGCATATTGGTCGATTAAGATGTTGTAGCACCAGAAATCCCCACCCGAACGGGATCTTCGGGATTTCGATGTCGAGTGCCATTAATGGCCACTCGTGCCAGGCGATTAAACTCTGATTTCAACCTTTAAAAAGCGTCATTACTTCCCATTGTAGTCATTGCTTATGCGAAAACCTTTTGAGTTGACTTACCAACGCTCTCCTCGACCGCCTGATTGCATACTCCAGATCTGCGACGGATTTTGTGTTGAAGACCGAATATAGGGCTTTCAGTTCTAAACGTGTATGTACTCCTTGTGTTTTCCATTTTCCTCTCTCATCGGATTAAAGTTTATGTCGTTTAGGTTTTTGATTCTGATTTTTGATATGTTTTGTTTTAAGTTTTGTCTTGATTGTTTGTTTTGTTTTGTCATTTTAGCATTTTGTTTTTAGAATGCCCTAGGTTTTACCTCGAAAACCCTAGGCATTGTATTGCCCTAGATTTCCTAAACCCTTGTAGCAATCCCCTCAGGTAACATCGGCGGATTTTGCTGAGCTTACCTGGATATGGTGACCTCTGCCGAGTGTTGAAGCGGTGAACATCCCATTCCCTGCACTTAAACTTGCGAATGTTATCAAATGCAACAGCGGCCGAAATCGCCACCCGGACTTCACTTTACCGTTCAATGCAATAGCAGTAAATTTTGCCGCTCGAACTCCACACCTATCAAATATGCATGGTCGGCGAAATTCGCCACTCGGACATGTATGGAACTTCCCTCGTGATAGCAGTGAAATTCACCGATCAAACATTGAAAGTGACAAACACAACGGTCATCAAATGTAGCATCAGCATTTTTCGCCGCCTGGACATAAAAACCTTTCATTCTTTTTGCCTGTAGTAGCGGTAAAATTCGCCGCTCTTACCAACTCAAATTTTCCCAACACATGCAAAGGTGGCAAAATTCACCGCCGATGCAAATAATACAAAACCCCCATATGCAAGGGCGGCGAATTTTGCCGCCCGTGCAAAAAATGACCCAAATTTTCCTAACACTGGAAAATTTCCAATTTCGTTTTCCCGAGCCCGCTTCTCCTCTAATTCCTGGCCAGCTCGCACTATAGCCCTTTTTCAAGCGCATTCCCATGGTCGTGATCGCTCAACATGCAATTTTCCCAGATTGCCCATATTTTCCCTGATTGCATGATCATGACTTTTGTTGCAGTTTCTCTTGCGGAGCTCCGTTCAATGTCAGACTTCTTCTCAGTGAAAGCTCATCCAAATGACTGACTTGTCTCCGAAGAAATCAAAAGTGATGAAATACAAATATCAAGGTGTTTTCCCAATCACCTCAGTCCATTCTAATGTTGAGGACATTAGAGATACGGAGATTGGCCATGTCGATATGGCTGAGTTTGTAGAAAGAACCAAGTCAAGCAACCCCAGTGCCATGATGAGCAAGATAGTGGAAAGTAATATTCATCTAGTATCCTCCTTCCCGGTGGTGGCTCACAATACAAAATTTGTCCTTCAGTGTGCCCATTTCTACAACAAAGATATCAGAGTTGTGGTGGACGCCAGTGGTAATGTGATAATCAGGCTGGATCCTGAGTTCATTGACAAGGTGTTCATGTGTCCTCCTGCGACAGAGGTATTGAAGCTTGATTTCATTGAAGCTCAAAAGGAATATGACAAGAATCCAGAGAAGGCAAAGAAAGTGATCAACAACAAATGGTTGAAAACTGCAAGGTCAGGTTTGTCAAGGTGGCCACGCAGTTTTCCTCGAAGTGATTTTGTGGAAGAAGTCGGTGACTTAATTACCCTCCTCAGTAGGATAAGAGGTTTGTCCTCCTCTTCACAATTTCATGAATGGATGTATCCTTTCATTAAGGTCATACTCCAAGGCAAGCAGGTTATTTTCTGGGGAGAGCAAATTAGTAACGCTTTGCATGATCAGCTGACGAAGGTATCCACTACCTCCAAGTTCTTCATGACTTCCTACCTGGTATACATTGCAGCCTCCATGAGGATTTTTCCAGGATTATCGTCAGAAGGGGATAGAAGAGTAGTCCCAGTATATCAGTATTATTCTCAACTAACACTTAAAGGTTCCATTCACCATTTCAGGAGAGTGAATGATGCATTTTTTGCTGTATTCTTGTGTCTTTTTGATCCCCAGCTGGAACAGAGAAGAATATCAGACGAGGCATGGTCAGTGGTTAATGGTTTTGGTTGTATGTTTTTGCAATTTCTATCTTTTTCATACTTGAGGGTTGGCTTTTTCCAAGGCTACCCTTATATGCTTCCGAGGTTTCCTTCAGATAGACTGGTCTTGATGGAGTTGTGCAGACAGATGATTGTCATCCATAACAAGCAAATGGAACTCAAGAAGCCTGGCTTCAGATTTCCAGTAGAGATCGGCAGATATTCAGTGTTGACTGCCGCGAAGGCAAGGGCTATGGAAACAGAAATACAGTTGGTCACCATGAAGCAATTCAAGAGGAGGCCAAAATTCGACTACCGAGGTGTGAAGGATAAAATCAAGAGGAAAACACAGTTTCACAAACCCATGGTGGAAGATGTCTAGATAGATTTGAGGACAGAGGAAGACATTAGGAAACTAGACTATAGCAGGCTGTCTCTAGAACAAATTGAATATCTGGGACTTGCTGATATTCCAGAAGATCTTGTGGATGATGGCGAATTGGTTGATGCCAAGTATGAAGCAGAACAGATAGCTAGTACTCCTCTACCTCCAATCCAATGGTCTCAAAAGGAGTTGACTTCACTAAGGAAGAGATTTGACCCCATATTGGCTAACACCAATAAGTGGCTGGAAGATAAAGGAATTACGCTGAAGGAATTCTTCACTGGTTCAGAAACTGAAGTTCAAGAGTAGACTGGTAAGAAGGTTGAAAACAGAACGAAGAATAAGAGTGATGCTCCATCATCCTCTAAAACACATAAACCTAAAATCAGATTTGTGACGAAGAAAGCAAAAATTGTTCAGGAGGAACATGAACCAAAAGAAATGGAAGTCGAAGAGCCAGCGACTGAAGATCCGGCAACTGAAGAGCCAGCTACAGAAGAGATGGATGTCGAAGACAAGGATTCAAAGCAACAAGATAAAGAGGCTTTGTCTCCACAGGACAATACACCTGTTGCACCCCCTGTGCCTGCTTCCCCCATTAACATTCCTTCCTCTGAATCCCCCTCTCCTCCTAAAATAATCTTTGATAATCCCCACAGCACTTTTGAGAATGTTCTCCGTTCGTCTGATTCCATTCCTAGTTTGTCATCCTCATCTTTTGATATTGGTGACACATCTATGTTTGATCATTTTGTGATGCATACTGAACAAGTTTCAAGTGCCAATGTAATAGGTGCGGTTTTTACCAACACCCCGCCTATTGTTTCCACCACCAATACAAGCACAGTTCCAGTAACATCAGTGGTAGGAATGGACTCCAATGTGAATACTTCTCTGCTTCCACCTTGGTTGTCAGGTTACACGCCAAAGAGAAAAAAGCAAGTCATCTCTCCAGATGATTTTGATTTCACCAAGCTGGTACCTGCAAAACCTAAGGCTCTGAAGAAACCAAAGATCCTTTCAAGGGTACTTGAAGAAAAGGGGCAGAAAGTTTTGGAGATAGCAAAACCCCCACAGGATGCAACTGTTGAAAATTTTGACATGAATGACTACTCAATTTCTAGGGTTGAATTGGGCAAAATCACCCATGAGAGCGCTAAAAATGATATGCAGTCAGCCATGGACATCCTAATCCAGAAGTTTGATAGGGAAAAAGAAATGAAAGATTACTATAAGGCAAAGGTAGAACAGCTGACTGCGGTGGTAAGAAAGATCACTTTGAATTCAGAAGCAGTTACTCCAGAGGCTGTTTCTGTAGAAGACCCTATCATTCTGAAGGCAGAAAAGACTCACCTTTGAGGAAAAGTACTTGAAGAGTACTTAGACAGGATGCGAGCCCAGGGAATCTCTTTGCTCACGGAGGTATTTGAGAAAATGGATAAGATGAGGAAAGTAAGGGCAGAACTCAACGATCTCATTGATGCCATCTCTCATGATATTGAGCGCACAGAGGATACTCATGATAAGTGGGTGGAAATGAGGAAGCTGAAAATAAGTACCTTGATATCCATTGGCACCATTTCTAACAGGGATTCATACACTGAAACAAAGGAAGCTCTGATGTACAGGAGCAGTATGCTAAGGAATTTGATCAAGGATCTTGAGGCTGCAAAAGAGATCAGCGAAGAAAATGATGTCAACCTTTTGCATAAGTTGGAGGAACTGCCTTGTAACTTGGTATCACAAGATAACCAATTCCTGTCAGCAGAAGAAATGGTCAAAGAATTTGAAGACATGTTCCAAAAAGAATTTGAAGATAAAGTATTTTTAATAACTTCTATGGACAACCTCTTGGACAACCAGTTAACCTTGGACAATCTGAAAACCAGGTTAACCAATCATGCCAAGTCAATCACTACAATAAGGGATGCCATAGTGAGGGCTAGGATGATCTTCAAAAATACATTCAACCCAGATAGCATTAAAATGCAGGCGACCTTCACTATGTATGATGACCACGTGAGAAAAGGTGGTGACACAAATTGAAGCAGCTGGTTTTTCCCTTAGTTTATTTTCTGATTTTCACATGTACTTTCAAAACAATTTTGGACATTTTTACATGTACATTTTCAATATGTAATTACATGTAAAAATATAGGAAGTCCCAAGTCAATAAGGACTCCTATTTTTGAATAAGTCAAAGTAGTTGTAGATTTCCTAGATTTTCTCAAGGTCTTTCCCTATAAATAAAGGGGACCTCTTTTGTAAATATCTATCTTTTGTCTATCGCAAGAAAACTCTGGCGAATTGAAAAGCAAATCAAGACTTTGTGCTTATTTGAAAATCAATATTCAAATATTTATCAATACAAGAAAGCAAGTTCAATTCCAATCTTTGTCATGGGATTATTTGTGTTGTGATAGTTTTGTTCTTATGTCTTGCTATCATAATCTTATTTGATAATAATTGAAGTGTGGAGTTTGTTTCAAGTGCTTGAAGAGCGCTCTTAATTTGATTCTGATAAACTTTGTGTTATCAAATCGGTTGTGGGTTATATGTTCATGTTTGTGAGAATACAACAGTTTGGGGACTTTGTGCTGCAAGTTGTTATATTTGAATTACTTTTATCATATTGAAGAGGGGTGAAGACTTTGGGCTGCATTCTATTTCAAATAGTTCCGGTTACAAGTAGTGAGCGAGGTAACAGAAAACTTTGTGTTTCTGTGATATTGTGATAATTTATAAGTTTTATATCAAGAGTTTGAAATATAAACGTCTATTCTGAAAAAAGAGAATGAGATGAGATGGAACCACCACAAACATAGTTTTTAGTGTACATAAATTTGATAAGTGTTTGATTTACAAAAGTTAAGTAATTAGAGGGAACTTCCCCTTGCTGAGAGGAGAGACTTTGTCTCATCATAGCTGTGGCTAATATACACATTTTGCCGTTAGCGAGTTAATGACAAAATATTCACCCAACAATTTTTTGGCGACTCTACTGGGGAAGAACGCGCAACTTGAAGCCTCATGCTTCGAGTTGAAGCATTTTTAGTTCTTTTCCATTTTCTTGCAATATTGTGTTTAGTATAATACAGTCTGGCAAATTCCCGGTACACCAAAAATAAGAGGGCTCAGGGTATTATTGATCTTGCATTTGAGTTGATGCAGCAGAATAATTTTGGATTCTTAACTCCACAGCCTTGTCTTCAGCGCACCAGGAGTTTTCCCCCTACAAACACCAGGTCCCCAATACCAGGTGAAGTTTCTATTGCTAGTGCTAACAGAGTTTTGGTTGTTCATACGCCACCAAGATTTGTTATACCACCTTTCAATCGGCACGTCATGGCAGCCCAAGGTCCTTGGGGTAATACCTTTGGTCCTCTAAATTTGACCCCACCATTACATGAACTACCTCGTAGTTCAAGAAAGAATTTCCCCAAATTCTATGGTGACGGAAAAGTTCATCTTGATGAGCATATTGCGACTTTCTGTATAGCCTGCGGTGTGATAGGTGTCGAGCACGAAGACGTGGCTGTGTGACTCTTTGTAGAAACACTACAAGGCGCTGCCGCAGATTGGTTCTATCACCTCCAAGCCCAGACCATAACAAACTGGGCTACTCTCAAAACAAAGTTCGAAGCTAGGTTCAAACCTGCGGAAGATGCTCATGCATTGTTGGCACAGTTGACACAGATGAAAAAGGAACCTCATGAACCAATGAGGGATTTCATTGCTAAGTTCAACAAATTGAGAAACAGGATTCCCACCGCCGCTGAACCCACAGCGGAGAATCTCAAATGTTTCTTTATCAACACACAGCTTTCGGAGGTGAGTTTCCTATTGAGGCGAGCTGCTCCTACTGATCTTGCTGTGGCTCAGATTCTGGCAACTGAGGTAGAAGATGATCTTATCCTGGCAGGTAAGATAAGAAGGGACACTAATAGAAACAAAAGCTCCTCTTCTACTGAGAACCATTCCACAAGCACCTCGGATCCCATGGTGCAAAAGCTAGCAAATGAATTGCTAGCTCTCAAAAGACAAATGTCCCAAGGTATATCTGCACCTCCTTCTTACCGAGATATACCAAGGAGGACATTCCCAAACAATTCATATCAAGGCAATGCTGCTAGGAATCAAGGACAGCAAAACCATCTTCCGCCTACTCAGGGGAAGCTTGCTATTGAAGCAGCGCCGGTCAACTCTGCCGTTGGATACTATGAAGGGGAAAATGAACCTTCTTTCCAACCCGAGTTGGAATATGAAAATGGTGTTAATCTCTTCACAGAAGCAGAAGAAGAGATAGCTGGCGACTCTACCATTAGCTTTCTGAACTACCAGGACGAAGCTGAAAAAGGAGAAGTGAGTGAAGGAGCATATGCTGTTTTCACTAGGTCTCAAAATCAGTCAGCTCTTCAAGCTGATAAAGGGAAAGCTAGGGAAGAATCTCAACCGGCGATTTTGATCGCTAAACGGGGGACTCCGCTACCTTTCCAGTCAAAAGACCTGGTGGTCAATAAACAAGTAAGTGCCTCTAATGAATTTGTACCTTCCACTTCTACTCCTCAGACTAGTGCTGTCACTACTAAAAATCAAAATGATGGTTTTTCTTCCTCCGTATCTACTTCTTTTCAGCAGTTCGATATAATAGACCATGCTAGGAGAACCAAGATACAAATGTCTGAAGTTGAATATTTACAGGCTAATCCTGAACAATTTGATAGATTAGCCAAATATGTCAAAAACAAGGCTGTCCCTATAGGACAAGAGTTTCCTAAAGCTACTCATGACTCCTCCAAAAGTAAACCTACCCAAAACAATCTTGTTACTACTCCTCCTGCGGTTTCTGGAAAAATTGACCCCTTCTATGTTTCCCTACTAGTGAATGGTCACAAGTTGAGCAATTGCGTAATAGATTCTAGAGCTTCAGACAACGTTATGCCTGCTAAGGTAGCAGATGCCCTTGGCCTCACCTTAACCAAAACTTTTGGGAGGTGTTTCTCTATGGAGAATAAGCAAGTTCCACTTTTGGGTCAAATCAAAGACGCTCAATTTGCGTTTGTAGCTTTTCCGGATAAGAGAATCAAGATGACAGTCTTGGTAGCTGATGTTCCAGCTTCATACGGCATCCTCCTTGGACGTAATTTTTGCAAGGATGTAGGTGGAGAGTTGAACATGGATTTGTCTGAAGCTAGGATACCTGTTAAAGGTGTCATGCAGAAACTACTTCCTAAGAAGGAAGTGAAATATATTGTTACTCAAACATCAAACCCCAAAGCTCAAATTTTGTTTGAGTCCTCAAGAATGGGTAACTATTTTCTATCTACTGAAGATTGTTCCGATTCATTAGATGAGGCTACATCGGGTGATAGCTCCGATATGTTAGATGGAGAATCAGAAGAGTTTTCAGATGAAAGTTCAGGTAAGGGTATAGCAATTCCAGATTCTTCCCTCACCAATGAAGAGGAATCTTCTGACCAGAGGAAGTCTAAGAAATCAAATTTTGATGGAGTCTAGATTTTAGAATTTGATGGCAGTTGTTCTTCTACCGGCTCTGGAGCCGGAGTGGTCTTGATATCACCACAAGGTGATATTTTACCTTTTTCATATAAGCTACAGTTTGACAATACCAATAACACCGCCGAATACGAGTCCTTGTTGCTCAAATTGGAAGCGGCGCGTGCCAGAGGTGTTAAGATCTTGCATGCTCAGGGGGATGCCGAATTGGTAGTTTGTCAAGTAAGAAATTTGTACCAAACAAAAAATGAAAGATTGAGACACTATCGCAATCGTGTATGGGATTGCATTGAAGATTTTGATGCTTTCAATATTTCAGCTGTGCCAAGAGAATTCAATGACCGTGCAGATTCATTGGCTATTTCTGCCACTCTCATGGTGCCTCACAAGGATTTCAAAGGAAGCAAGTACACTATTGAGCTGGTCTTCAGACCAAGTGTACCTGATAACACTGATCATTGGCAGGTGTTTAATGGCGATAATCAAATCATTGCTTTCCTAGAAAAGATGGATAGTTTTGACGAGCTTTACTTTGAAGGAAGCGAATCGCCACCTCATGAATATGTTTCTGAGGTAGATTCGCAGACTGGCAAAGAATTTCTATAGTTGAAAGGAAATAAAATCCCAAAAGGATTGGTTTCCCTTGAGAGACTCTTTGATAAACATGACAGGTATATCAAGCAGCGGCAACAACAGCAGGATTTGAGTTCTTCCATGGAATTTGAGCAGGTCAATTTGGGTATAGAAACAGATCCTAAGATGGTCAACATCAGAAAATGTTGCACTGCTGATGAAAGATTCAAATTCATTACCCTCCTCCGCCATTACATTGATGTTTTGGCTTACTCCTATGATGATCTGAAGTCTTTCAGGCCTAAGGAGGTTCGACACGAAATTCCCCTCAAAGCTGGATCGTTGCCTTACAAACAAAAGCAGAGGCAATACAATCCAAAGATATCAGGTACGATTCTTTCTGAAATTCAGAAGATGCTGAATGCAAGGATTATTTTTCCAATTCATCATTCCACATGGGTTTCAAACATAGTACCTATAAGGAAGAAGAACAGAGAAATCCGTATCTGTGTTGACTTCAGAAACCTCAACCAGTCTTCCTTGAAAGATAACTACACTTTGCCCATCATGGACCAAGTATTGCAAACAGTGACAGGTTTAGAAATGCTATCTATGTTAGATGGTTTTTCAGGATATAACCAAGTGGAGGTAAATGAAGCTGATCAGTTCAAAACTGCCTTCACCACACCACGGGGCACATTTGCATATCGCAGAATGCCTTTCGGTCTGATCAATGCTGGCGCAACATTTCAGAGAGCGATGGATCTCGCCTTCAGAGATGAAATGGGTAAGTTTATTGTGGTATATCTCGATGATCTGACTGTTTTCTCCAAAAACCGTCATGATCATGCGCATCATTTGCGACAAGTGTTGGAACGCTGTCGGCAAAATGGTATTTCCCTCAATCCCAAGAAGTCAGTTTTTGGGGTGACGGAGGGTAAGCTTCTTGGGCACTGTGAGGGTAAAATGGTGATCAATCAAATGAATAATAGATGACCCAAACATCAACAAAATAGTGAAACAAAGAAGATTCAAGTAAACAAAGCAATGAACAAACACAGCAAACCTCTTCCGTTTCGAAGCTTCTGTTGTTCGCCTATCACAAATCGTCCTTTCGCAGATGAGATGAGCCCTCAGAGAGAGCAATCTTTTAAAGCTGTTTGAGGAAGTCGATGGTGAACGGCTATGGTGTGATATGCAATGAAGGTGAGCTCCAATGCAACAATGGTGATCTCAAGCTTGTAGATGACAAGTGGGTGCCAAAGGTGCGCTGGTGATATTTCTGCAGAGTAACGATGTCAAAAGCCTGGATGAATAGAATGAAGGGATGAAGCTTCATTTATAGACTTGGAAGAATGGGAATCAACGGTTGAGAGGAGATATGAAGATCAATGGCTGAGGATGGTTGAGGAATGTGCAACTAGTAGAAATGTGACAATTGTCCCAGCTCCATCATGAAAGGGGGGATGTGACAAAACTGATTGGAGAGTTAACTCCATTGACTAAACAGTTAACAGAATTGACTGATCAGTTAGAAGAGTGGATTGTGGAACTGACTGGATTGATTGAGGATTTGACTCAACTGACAGGTTAGTTAACAGATTTGATTGATTGGTTAACTAACTTCTGATTTGAGAAAAAATAGGCCATGTGGGTGAGGGAAAATAAGGCAATTAAATATTAAATATATTTAATTACATGTGCAACCTGATGAGGTGGACAAGGTGAGGTGGAAAAGGTGAGGTGTAAAGGTGATGTGGAATTTTGAATTTAGAACTTTAGGATAGAGGAATTAGGCTTAATTAAATAATTTGTGATTATTTAATTGTGAAGGACAAATAGAAGAATTTTAATTAAATAAATAGAATTTATTTAATTATGGGATAGTGAATTGATTAAATAAATTTAGAATATTTATTTAATTGGTAGAAGAATGGAATAAATATTTAGAATATTTATTTAGGATGATTTGTGTCATTTTTAGGCGTATACATTTTGCCCTTCTTTGATGCAATGCAGTTTACAGCATTGCTTCAAAGAATTTGATAGTCTGAATGATGATACATGCCCCAGTTTGCCCCTGGTACAGGTTAAATGACGATAGGATGCCCCCTCGGGAGATTGGACGGGAAAAAGGGTGACCAGTTTGGAGACGGATGATCTCACGACGAGGAAGGGGTGAGGATAGGTTGGAGGAAAAGGGACGCGGTCAGGGATGCGGGAAGAAAATGGGAGGAAAAACAGACACGGGAAGTAGTCACAGTCATCACCTAGCTAGAATTAGGGTTTGGAGGCTATAAATAGGAGCTAGGGGCACAAGAATAGTCATTTGCACACTTGATTGATCTGGATTGGAGAAAGAGGGCTCAGAGCAAACTTAGAGCAGCATGGTAGCCAGAGCAGCAGATATACCACGCGAGGAGCACCGATTTGAGCGAGTCCGACGATTCGAGCGGCCAGCAAAGGCAGGACCCCCGGTATGTGCTTCGAAAAATTTCTCCTAGGGTCGATTTTAGGCGTCATAAATGCACGTAGAAAATAGGTGAAATAGATGTGCCGAAACGCAGAACCACGCATATGCCTCGCGAAGCTGCGCTTTTGTATTTTCGCGGCGCATATGTCGGTTTCGGCGGCGCGTGCGTAAAAACTGCGCTTTTGTGCATTCTAGCTGCGCATGCGTAATTTGGCGGCGCTTTGTATTTTTGCCGCGCATATGTGAAATGTAGCAGCGCATTTGATAAAGTTGCACAAATGTGGATTCTTGCGGCACATGTGTAATTTCGCAGCGCATGCATGGAGTTCTGCGGCGCATGTGTTAGAACGGCGCATACGTGCATTGAAGCGGCGCATATGCATTTCGCGGCACATATGTTGCTTCCTGCGGCGCATATACCAGAAACGGCACTTTTACCACCTGTAGTGGCGCATTTGCTTGGGATGGCAAATTACTTAGCCAAATTGATTCGATTAGCGTCCTGTTTGACGCAGGAATCGATGAGCTATCTCTGAGATTGCAGGAATCTAGTCAAGAGATGTAGTGTGCTGTTTTGATCAATTTGAAATGCTAAGTTTAGTTGATATAGTTCAGTAGATATGGTGAGTATGGTATATGCAGCTTGAGACTGACGCCTTGCTTTGCGTGCTTGCAAGAGGAGATACGAGAGACTCTGCAGTCGAGGGAGACGTTCCCTATGCCATTATTGCAGAGATACATGCTGACGGAGGCTGACAGAGTGGCGCTTGGTGCCATGGGCTTGGATTACATTTGCTTCATGCCCGAGGTGCGGGCGAACAGAGGACTACTGACAGCTGCCGTGGAGAGATTCCACAGCGAGGACGGGACCTTCCACTTCCCTACTGGAGAGATGACCGTGACGCTGGAGGATGTCTACAGGATACTGCACTTGCCCGTAGTAGGCGAGTTAGTGGAGTATGACGCACAGTGGGACGCGGGACTCACCGAGTGTCAGCGAGTATTTGATGATCCCGAGCTGGTGGGATAGGTCATCCCGTGGCAGGATATCTATGACTGTTACGACTACTTCCCTGGGATAGTTGCTGGACTGATTGGGAGCGTTGTATGCCCGGATAGGAGATCACATGGGTTCCCCATTGGATGGGGCAGGATCATGGAGCGGATGCTGACTGAGGGCACCCGATATGCGTGGGGACCCTGCGTGATGGCCCACCTTTATCATGACATGCATCAGGTGGTGTACCACCGCAGCACGAGTCTATCGGCTGGGGTGTTGCTGTTACAGTTCTGGCTATGGGAGCACATAGCGGTGACCAGGCCGATGTGTGTCTTTGCTAGGCAGAGAGGAGAGCCATACAGCTATGGCTATGCAGGAGTGATTTCCCAGTACAGGCTGGGGAAGCTAGAGTATTGGAGGCACACGTTGGATGGGGTAGATGTGGTCGTCTGGCGACCATATCTAGACTGCGAGCCTTGGGATGATGAGGGAGATGAGCTGCCTTACTACTTCCAGACTAGGTGGTTGATAGGCCGGACACGGCACATACTGGAGAGACAGATGGTGGGCCAAGTGTTGAGACAGTTCGGCAGGAGATAGGGCATGCCACAGGGACAGGCCATGTTTGCACGGACACATGCAGAGAGGGTCCGATGGGGGCCAATGGCTTCTTATGAGGAGGCTCTGGCAGAGTTCCAGTAGTTGCCTTATGTGGCATGGGACATGCGGAGAGAGATAGCAGATGCGGGGGTCACACAGGAGTACGAGGACTGGATCACTGCACATCCTTTCCTGAGATATTCAGGACCCGGCATGCTGGTGCCTCGTATTGACGAGGCGGACTCAGAGGAGGAGGGAGAGGCTGGCCTAGGTCGGAGGGGAGCTAGAGGAGGACGAGGACGACGAGGTGGCTGAGCTGCAGAGAGGCTGAGGTAGCGGAGGAGGATAGATCAGGCTGGGCAGGTAGTGCCCGGACAGGCGGAGGCACAGCAGCAGGTGCCTCAGCAGGCACAGATGCCACCACCCCAGCAGGTACCACAGCAGCAGGTGCCACAGCCACAGGTGCCCCAGCAGCAGGTACCACAGCAGCAGGTGCCCCAGTAGCAGGGGCTAGGACAGGCAGAGGCAGCACAGGGGCCAGTGCAGGGTGAGGCTCATGAGAGGACCATAGCCAGCCTGAGGGGACAGGTGCGAGAGCTGTAGGCACAACTGAGGAGAGTGGAGAGGAGGTGAGATACAGACGCAGCAGTGATCGCTGGTTTGACTCGCGAGCGAGACATGGCAGACGCACGGGTACGCCTTATCCGTGTAGAGCGGGATACTGCAGTGGCCGCCATGGGGACAGATGCAGCGAGTTCATTTTTGGTTGGGCAGGTGCAGCAGGCACAGGCACAAGTAGGCCAATTGCAGATGCAGTTGGCACAGGCACAGACAGACCTAGCCAGAGCGTAGTCATAGGCTCAGTACTACCGAGGTTTGTACCATGGTGCCATGGCATCAAGCTAGAGGGCAGGGAGCTTCAGGAGTCAGTCTGGGGTGGCTCACGGAGCGGGTCCCTCACAGTCAGGGGCATCCGTGATGGGACCCCAGTAGTCAGAAGCTGGCAGCGGTGGCCCACAGCAGCAGGGGTAGACACAGATTAGATTTTGGGCATTTTGGGACATGTATCATCGTCCATTTGGACGTATATTGTATATGACACTTTGAGTTTGAGAGAGATGGTGATATTGTACATTTGGACCTCTTTTATATGATAGTATATATGATGATGCAGCTTTGTGTATCTATTGCATGTGTTATGAGATGGTGAATTACTTCTACTGTATGATGTGATCTATTGCATAGCTAGAGGGTCTATCTGATGTTATATGAGATACATTTTGATATGCGGCTATGTGATGTTTATATGTTTTAATGTTACAAATGTATGCCAAATGTGAGATGACTTATATGTGATGATGCAACTGTGTACGTGATGTCTATATGATCTAATGCAAATGTGTGGATATGGAACATGATTTCTATGTTATGATAAAACTATATATGTGATGTCTAAATGAGCTAATGCAAATGTGTGTGTATGGAACATGATTTCTATGTTATGATGCTGCATAGATATATGAGATGCTACTGGATGTTTATATGATGTAATGCTTTGAATGTATGCAGTTGTAACATGAGTACTATGTGGTGATGTAACTATATATGTGATGCACTTAGCTATGTTGTTTTGTGGTTTTCTGTGCTTTTGAGATGTGATGCGATGCAGATGTATTGGTGACCTAATGCATTGGATGGTGGACTTGACTAACCTAATCATGTGCATGACTAGTCCTACGAATGATATGATATGCTCCTATATGCCTTGTTTTTGTGATGTCCAAATGTACTCTATCAACATAAGAATGACATGATGGATAGAAGAATGGTTGTGATAGAATGACCTAGAAACTTTTCTTGATATCGTTACTCTGCATAGTTCGAATAATGAGGATTGTATGGATGTGTATATGGATATAGGACGGATGCTTTGCTTTTAGAGTGCTTTATTTCATCATTGGGCATTTTGTTTTTGGTACTTTTCTAAAATGTTGTAAGTGAATACAAGCATCGAGGTATAATTGAACTGAGATGACCTGAGTATCGCTTACATGGAGTGTGATTTAGCAAGTTAATACAAGCATCTAGTCAAAATTGAATCTAGATGACCTGAGTACTTCTTGCGTTTCAACAAGCAAGGATTGCCCCCGATCCTGTAAGACCTTTGATGTCCTCGATGATCTTTTGCCAATCATGTCCTGAGACAAGGCTTCACATTACTAAAGTTTTAATCCACAAACAACAAACAAAGAAAGTAATCATGCCCCCATCATAGCATCTCTAGCTTTTGGCATCCTTGAGTAGCATAGGAAGGTATGATAGCAAAAATCAATACTCTGTAACTTAACCCTAGGTTCCAATCTACAAAGCATATTTGCGTTGATATGTGTTTATTTCTTGCCTTAATTTGCATAAAATCATTTAGAAGACCTTGGGTATGTGCTTTGCATTGGATAGGTTAAGATGCTCATAGTCAAGATTTCTGCTTGAAGCGCGGGTGTTTGCTTGCATTTGCTTACTTGATGAGAAGGTTGCACAATCCTTATTGAGAAGACTGACCCTAAGGGACTGACCTAGTGCCTTGGGGGCTCATTGCTAAATGGCCTTGCCTATGTGACGACGCAGAGGCAACGTAGTTCGGGGTAAACCCTAATGGACCATGGATGGACTAGAAAAAAGACGACAAGAATGAAGACAAGAAAGGGGACGAATGGGATAAAGGGAAGAAATGGAAGCCTCGGGGGCGCATTAGAATAATGGCCTTGCCTACGTGATGGCGCAGAGGCGGCGTAGTTCACAGATTCGGACCATAGACACTGACGAGAGACACTACACTAGGCTTACATTGAGGAGACGATATGGGACAAAACCTTGGTCGACAAGGTGGTGCAGGAGCACCTAATAGAACATTGTGGAACAAGGAGGCATCGGTGAATAAGAGAGGAGTCCATGGAGTCCATCAAGTCAAATGGAATAGCCTAAAACCAATAATGACATATTGTAATGGTCAAGATGATGTAATGTTTAAATGTCTTGAGGGTCCTGGTAAGGACCCTAGGACCAAAAATCATGTAAGTTGGGCCAATAGTGCCCCTAGAGTCAAATAGAGGTGTCTAAGATCAATAAGAAGGTTTAATGAACCTAACTAAAATCAAACATGATAAATAAATAAGGTAGAAGTTCATTAAATAAGGCAGAAATTCATTAAACCAAAGTTCAGAAATTCAAATTTCTGAATTATGCATTTAGGAGGGAAAGTCAATTTGAATAGTTTCGTGGTGGTTAAACCAACTCCAACTGATGGGGATTGGTTAAGGAAGTTGGATAGAACTTATGTAATCATTCCAAGGCATTGGATGTACGGACAAGTACCTTGGAGGGAATTTAGAGGTGCAAAAATTGAATAAAAAATAGAATTTTCTGATTTTTTCTGTAAATTTGCTGTTGCAGGCCGTACCATTTCTTTGTACAGAACTGTTTTGATCTGAAACCAATTGGATGTGGTAGGGGATTGAGTTAAATTTCATTTGCAATTGGTTTGAGGTTTTTATAGTGAATTTTGAGGGAGATATCACGTGTTTTTTCTAGAACTGCCTGTTTGACTGTGAAAACAGGGATTTTGAGGGTTTGCAATGCATTTTTGGACCTTTCCATGAATGTAGGATTCTGATTCTCATGGAATAGGTCCTTATTAACATGTAACATATGTTTCTAACCCTGACAAAGCAGGAGGAGTGTAAATGGGAGAGGTGATCACCATTTAAAGTCAAGGATTGCTTGTGGAAGAGCATTGAAATGGTGGCACGGTTATAGCAGTCGGAGATCCGTCTTAACAAGGTAACCTTTTTATGTTTGGTACTATCTAATAGGATCATGGAGATGGTGTTAGACCTTTGAATGAGGTCTGGAAGTGATTGGAAGTGGGAGATCTAGGAAGCCCTAGGTTTTAGGCCCTAGATATGAGGTTTTTGTATTTGAACATCTAAATGAGCAAAACTCCTGATAATACCTATAAAATCCTTGGTTTTGAACCCTTTCCTAAGACTATTTTTAGGTTTGAAGTGTGTGGGACAAGTTTGTCATAGGGTTCCTTTGTAAAATGGTCAATTTAGGCCTTGTAGGAAGGCAGCAGGGTGTTAGGACAGTCATATTTCGTCCAAAACAACAGTAGGTGAGTTTGAGATATGTTTTAGAACTCAATAGAGGGTATCCAAATCAATCATTTGTTTCAAAAGTGTTTTGGGAAAGTTTGGAGAAAAGTACAGTTTAGTCGCTGAACAAGACTACAAGGATTAGGCCTGTTTAAGGGGAATTGTCAAGAATCTATCAAATTAGTTTGTGAAACCTTTGGAACCTTGTTGGTTGGGGTAGGTTGAGACCCTAGAAGGTGCTAAAATTCATCTGAGAAGTTGGAATCCAAACTTGAGCCCTTTGGTGGAGTTTAGGACAAGAGGAAGGCTAGAGAAGTCTTATTGGTTGAAGGCCACAAACTATTGAAACCTTTTGACTATTGAAACCTTTTGATCTTGTTAGATTATCTTTGGAGACCTAACACCTCTGCATCACAAGGCCACAAGGTGAGTATCAAGCCATGATAGGTAACTGTCAAGCGTTTATTTGTGGGATGGATATGGGTCGAATGGGAAAAATAGAGGGAGAATGGGCTCAAGGTGATTGGATTCCCAAAGATGGAGAATGCGGTTTGTCACAAGTAACGCCTGTTTACCAGGTTTTCATCACTTGCTTTTATTTGCACGAGAAACTAGAAAGTAACATGATGCCTGATTGCTAGGTTTTCCTCATGATACCTATCCAAGGCGCCTGTTTGCCAGGTTTTCACCAAAGGACGATTTTTTTTGTATGCTTTCTATTTTTTTCTAATTTTTTTGTATGGTCTCTTTGTAACTTTTTTTTCTAATTTTTTTTATTTTTTTTTATTTTTTATTTTTTTATTTTTTGATTTTTGACTTTATTGTGCCCCCTTGCATTGGGGTTCTCTTAAGTATAGAACCGGCGAAGGTGCATGCTGTTGATTGGATCATCAAACAACTCACCTTCTGATGTGGCCAACTGATATGCCCCCGATCCGTAAGCCGCTACAATTATATAGGGTCCAAGCCAGTTAGGCTCAAACTTACCTTTCTTTTCTCTGTCCTGCTGATTGCGAGGGTTCTCTTTTAGGACGAGGTCCCCAACCTTGAAGCATCTTGGTCTAACCTTGTGGTTGTAGCTTCTTGACATCATCTGTTGATAGGCTTTGAGATGGTCAAAAGTTTTTTGGTGCCTTTCCTCTAGCAGTTCTAGCTCTTGTAGTCTGGAGACTCTGTACTCTTCGTCTGATATGAGACCTTTCAACGACACCCGAAGGGATGGGAGTTCGACCTTAATGGGAAGGATGGCTTCGGAACCATAGACGAGGGCGTAGGGTGTAGCACCTGTGGGAGTGCGTATGCTGGTTCTATAGGCCCACAGAGCGGGATTGAGTTGGACGTGCCAATCGTGACCAACTTCATTGATAGTCTTCTTTAGGATTTTCAGAATGGTTTTGTTCGATGCCTCAGCTTGGCCGTTACCTTGGGGATAGTATGGAGTGGAGAAACGATGTTAGATTTTAAAACGCTCACAAAGTTCCTGGACATCCTGATTTTTGAAGGGTCTCCCATTATCTGTTATGATGGATGAAGGGATGCCATATCGGCAGATAATGTAATTCAAAATGAAAGAGGAAATTTGCTTTCCTGTGACGGTTGATAGGGGAACGGCTTCAATCCACTTTGTAAAGAACTCAGTGGCGGTTATGATGAATTTATGGCCGTTGGAAGAAGGCGGATGAATCTTTCCCACGAGGTCAAGTCCCCACTGGCAAAAGGGCCAGGGTGTCGTTAGAGGTCTCAACTCCTGAGCAAGTGCATGAATCAGGTTCCCATGTATCTGGCACTGTTTGCACTTTTTGACGAACTGATATGAATCCATTTCCATATTGGGCCAGTAATAACCCAAACGCATGAGTTTTTTAGCTAAGGAAGGACCGCTGGAGTGTGTTCCGCAGATCCCTTCGTGCACGTCTCGCAAGGCAGTTACAGATTCTTCTTGTTCTAGAAAATAGAGTAAAGTACCATCCAGACCACGTCGGTAAAGGGTATTGGCGATAATGGTGTAACGGGAGGCTTGTCGGATGAAAGTTCATTTTTGGTTGGAAGAGAGGTCCAAAGGAAGGATATTGTCCTTGAGGTAAGTGTAGGTCTTACCGTACCAAGGTGAATCAGATCCTACTAGGTGGCAAATGGAATGGGTTTCGAGGAGATCATAAGCCGGTTGTCAAATTGTTTCTACTAAGAACTCATACCGTGACTCATGTTCAGGTATCTCAATAAGAGAGGCTATGGTCGCCATTGCATCGGCTGCTTTGTTCTCTATCCTGGGTATTTGCTCAAACGAGATGGTCCCAAAATATGCTTTGAGGTCGTCGACCATCCGTTTGTATGGGATGAGCTTCTCATCTTTGGTTTGATACTCGTCGTTGACCTGGTTTATGACAAGCTGAGAATCACCGTAGACACATAGTGCTTGGATTTTCCACTCAGTGGCCATCTTGAGACCAATTACCAAAGCTTCATACTCCGCTATATTGTTAGTGCATGGAAATAACAACCTGTAGGACTTTGGAATTGTGTCGCCTTGGGTAGTGATAAACAAGATACCTGCCCCCGATCCATGGTTGGTGTAAGACCCGTCGAAGTAGAGTTTCCAAGGAGATGTTGACAGAGTGAATAAAGACTCATCGGGGAACTCAAACTGCATTGGTGAAGTGTCCTGTAATGGTGCCTCAGCTAGTTGGTCAGCAATGATTTGCCCCTTGATGGCTTTTCTGTCCACATACTCTATATCATATTCGCTAAGAAGCATAACCCATTTGGCTAGTCGACCTGTGAGAGCTGCTTTGCTGAGAAGATATTTTAGTGCGTCGATCTTGGCAATGAGTTTGACAGGATGTGCCAACATGTAGTGTCAGAGTTTTTGTGAGGCAAAAACCACCGCAAGGCATGAACGTTCCACCTGTGAGTACTGCAACTCATAGCCCACTAAGGTTCAACTGATGTAGTACACAGCTCTTTCCTTGTTCTCATAGTCTTGCTGTGCTAGGAGAGCCCCAAGAGTAGTAGGTGTAGCAGATATGTAGAGAATCAAAGGTTTTCCTTGGATCGGAGGCATGAGTATAGGAGGATTCATGAGGTACTCCTTGAGCTTGTTGAATGCCTCTTCGCACTTCTCATCCCATTTAAATGGAACGTTCTTATGTAGGAGATGGCTGAAAGGATGGCACTTGTCTGCCAGCTGTGAGATGAACCTGCGGATGGCCTGTAGCTTGCCCTGTAAGGATCTCAACTGTGTTAGATTTTTGGGCGGAGGCATGTCCATGATTGCTTTGACCTTGGCCAGGTCTACCTCTATGCCATTTGCTGACATGATGAAGCCTAGCAGCTTGCCTGATGTGACCCCAAACACACATTTCTTCGGGTTCAATTTTACTTGGAATTGATCCAATCGTTGGAAGACTTTTTCTAATGTGTCCAGGTGTGAGTCCCTGGTGAGTGATTTTGCCAAGATATCATCAACATAGTCTTCCATAGTCACATGCATCATGTCATGAAATATAGTTGTCATGGCCCGCTGATATGTAGCACCTGCATTTTTCAGCCCAAATGGCATGACATTCCAGCAAAAGGTACCCCATGGACAAGTGAAAGCTGTTTTGTGTTGATCCTCAGGTGCTATTTTGATTTGGTTATACCCAGAGAATCTGTCCATGAGTGATAACATTGTATGTCCTGCTGTAAGGTCGACTATGATGTCTATGTTTGGCAACAGAAAGTCATCTTTGCGGCACACCTTGTTTAAGTCTCGAAAATCATTGCATAGTCGAACTCGGCCATCCAGTTTAGATACTAGCACAATGTTTGATATCCATTCAGGATAGTCTATGGCTCTGATGAACCCCACATCTAGCAATTTCTTGAGTTCTTCCTTGACCAGAAGGGCTATATGAGGATGCATCTTTCTCAGTTTTTGCTTTACGGGCTTCACCCCTGGATCCAATGGCAAGTGATGTAGGATCAGGTTTGGGTCCAAACCTGGCATGTCAGCATATGACCAAGCAAAGCTGCCTCTCTTCTTTTTAAAGAATGGTACAAACCTGGTTTTCTCAGGCGGCGTGAGAGATTTTGCAAAGTGGATAATCTTAGGCTGCTCTTCGGTTCCAATGTTCACTGGCTCTGTTGGCTCCACCACGATCTGTGACCTTTCTTGATACATATCACTTGGGAGGGTGTCAAGCATTCCATCGTCAGGTGCCACAGTTGGGTTTTCACCTTCAGATACGTCTTTTCTTTTTACTATTTTATGATCTGACACTGCCGCACGGCGGTTTTCACCGTCAGATCCCTTTTTGATCTTTATATTTTTGCGACTAGAAGGCTTGGCACCCTCCCCGAAGTAAGCTACAGTATTAAGTTTGATAGCGAAACCGGCTTTATGATCCCCTTTTGGTAAGTGATCTCTAAGTCCCATATAGTCAATGTAGGCATCATCGTTCTGGAACATATCTAATTGGGGTGTTCCTTGCAGATCCCAGTCAATAAGCTCAGGGTGCAAGAGGGGAAGGGAGTCGGATGAAAGACCTGATTCATTGATAGTGTGGATGGAAATACTAGGAGCATAGGTGGGGGTAGTGTTCTGGGGGGTACTTTCCTCCAAGTTGTTTATCGCAATGGAATCAAAACTTTCCTCGAAAGCCATACTCTCAGGGAGGGGCAAATCAGACTCCAGTGGTCTGTCCCGTTGCGTTTGTCTCTCATGGTAAGGGCTAAGAGTTTGGATGGTGTCAACCTCTTTGTCGTCGTAGGAGTGCTCCGTTAGCTCGTCCCACTCATATTCATTGGAATCATTTGAATCTGTGTCACTGTCCACTTGGAGTGTTTGGATTGTCTCCACAAGACAGGCATTTTCCTTGGCTTTACCCTTGCCTTTGTATCCCAAGCCAGTGGTGTTTCTAGCCGAAGAGGAGGAAGAAGGTTGTATAGGTTCGATGATCCCTTCTTTTTTGAGGCCGATAGGGCCTTGTCCTTCATATCCCATCCTGTGCAAGATGGTCTCACCTCGTCCATAGAGTTCTGTAGGGAGTCTGGGTGAATCTTGGGGTGTGTTTTCTTCTTCGACATAAAGCCATTGCAAGAGATCTCGCTCCTCTGATTCATCAGATAAGGTCCCCCATTTTACAAAGGGGTTTGCGGGAGTTATAGGAGGAGCAGAGGGCTTTGGAAAATGCCTGGGTTGATGCTTGGGCTGGCCAAAGGAGCGAGGAGACAAGGGCATTCTTGCAAGGTTGAGGCTGTGCTCAATCTGGTATTCCCCCACGCCATTTTCTTTTATGGTGATTTTCATTGGTTTATCAGGAGGAGGCTTCAGTGGAATGGTCCTGTTGCGGGGTAGGGGAAATGTGGGTTCGATTGTTGGGTATGACACATTCAGGTTTTGCTTGGAAAGAATTGCAGTGTTGGTAGGGATCAGGGTCGCCTTGAATGGTAACCTGCTTGCCGTTGTGTGGGAATTTAATGCACTGATGGTAGGTTGAGGGGACAGCCTTCATGGCATGGATCCATGGTCTCCCTAGTAAGATATTATAAGCAAGCTCTCGATCAAGGACTTGGCACACCACATCTTTGATTACTGGTCCAACTTGAATAGGTAGGACAACCGTGCCTTTTGTGGTTCTCTCTTCCTCGTCATAGGCCTTTATGGTAATCTTCCTCCGTGGATCAACTGCCTGTTCAGAGAACCCCAATGCAAGGACTAGCTTCAAAGTGCAAATATTCAAACTGGCACCCCCATCAATGAGAACCCTCTGGATGCGGTGCTTGTGTACAAATGCGACAATGTGTAGGGGAGTGTTGTGGGGTTGAGATACGGAAAGGTCATCTTGCTCAGTAAATGATATGGAAGGGGAGGATGTCAGATTGCCAACCATGGTTTGAAACTTCTCTTGGGCCAGGTTAGTGGGGACAGTAGTTTCCACTAAGGCTTTCTCGAGAATCTCCTTATGAGAAGGAGATAGACGCAAGAGCTCCAATATAGAAATGTGAGCTGGGGTTTTCTGTAACTGGTCGATGACATTGTATGGACGGGAGTTAGACGGAGATGGCGACGACCTTGGAGGGGTGGTGTTGATCGTGACTTTACCACTGCGGGTAATTATACTACAACCAGTTCTGTTAGGTCCTGGTTGTTGGTTGGGGGAGATGACATTGACCTGCGGAAGATGTTCTGAAATGCAGTTAATGGTGTACTCAAATGGAATGCTTGCATAGTTAGCATTACTCGACCCGCTGTTCTGATTTGGCCGGTTGCGATTGTTGTCATTATTGGGATTGCCATTGGAGTTGTTTCCGTTGTGACCATTGTTGTGGTTGTGACCATTGTTGTTGTTGTGACCGCTAT
The DNA here is from genome assembly GCA_027924645.1 of Cunninghamia lanceolata. Classification (NCBI taxonomy): domain Eukaryota; kingdom Viridiplantae; phylum Streptophyta; class Pinopsida; order Cupressales; family Cupressaceae; genus Cunninghamia; species Cunninghamia lanceolata. Next base: position 154,294 of record BSBN01000564.1, on the reverse strand, counting down.
TGTGATTGTTGTTATACGGCCTGTTGTGATTTAGAAGAGGATCCCGGTAGGCCACATGAGATTCATTGGAGGTATGTTGTTGTGTTCCTCCCTGATTTTGATCCAGTATATCCTGTATGAAATTCTTAAGACGGATGTAATTATTGGTTGTGTGCCCCCTTCCTCGATGATACTCGCAATAGTCTGTGTCCTTCCAATAGGGAGGTTTGACTATAGGCTCATAGTCACTTGTTGGCGGTAGAGAAATTTCATTGTTAGCCAACAACTTTCTGAGGGCCGATTCTTGAGATTCTCCTAACGGTGTGAATTTCCTCCTTGGATTTGAATTGAACCAAGGTCTAGGTTCCCGAGGGGGTGGCTTGTTGAGTGCACCATTATTTGCTTCTTCCTTAAGAGTGAATATGGGTTGTTGTTTAGGGGCTGCCGCCTTGGCATCCACTACTCCATCGTTGACCACATTCTTGTTCTTGGTCCAAAACTTTGACTTGTCAGTTGTGTAATTGGAAGGAGGTGTGTCCTTATAGAGCTTGAGAGTTCCTTTAGCGATCATAGCTTTCTCAATGAATAGCCCCATTTCAATGACTTTGGCGAATGAGGTAGGGCATTGTATCTGAATCTGATAGCTAAGATCGGGATTCAAATTGTGGACAAACATTTCCAATAGTTGTTTCTCAGGCATGTCGTAAGAACACTTACTAGCTAGCTGTCTCCATCGTTGTAAGAAGGTGGCGAAAGACTCACCACCCTTTTGTTTGGTGTTGCATAGGTCTAGCATAGATACCTCGTGTTCTATGTTGTAAGAGAAGTGCGTTATGAATTTATTGACAAGTTCATCAAAAGTTTTGATTCCTGGTGGGAGACACGAGAACCACTCCATAGCTTGACCTCCTAAAGATCTTGGGAACAGTCTCATTAAGTAGGTCTCGTTGTGAGCTACTTCTAGACATGCTACAGTGAATTCCCTGATATGATCTCTAGGGTCCCCCTTCCCTTTGTATTTGTCAAATTTTAGAATTCCGAACTGATAGGGGAATGGTTTCATGACCAAACTTCTATCAAAGGGGTATGGTGCTATATCTTCCAAGGAGTAGTTCTTGGAACTTGTGCCGATCTTAAGGTTGGAGATTTCTAGCTTTAGACTCTCAATTTGTTGTCTCACATCCGCCATAGGAACATTTTGAGCTATGGGTTGTTTTCCTCTCTCATTGGCATGGGGCACCGTGTCATTTGTGCCTCTCTCATGTTCATTGTCTACATTTTCCATGATGGAGCTAATGTCAAAGTCTGCGGGGAGTTTGATTCTGAGACTAGCAAGATGATGGAAATATTTGGTGGGGTCCTCAAGGAGCACTTTCTCCACTAGGCGTTGGAATTTGCTATCTTGCATGTGTGCCACTAATTCTTCACGAGAAATTTCTTCATCATCATCGCGTGGTGGGGCGATGTGATCGGATGAGTCAGCCATTTCAATTAGCTTGTTGTACTGGGATCGAGTAAGAACCATGCAAGGTGGGGTGGGATGAAGTGGACTAGGATTAGAAATTTTGGCAAGGTGCCGACTAAGACTGTAATGAATGGGGTATCTAGGACAAGATTTGGACAAAGGGTTCTCTCGCTCAATGACTTCAGGCAAGACGGTTGACACAAGACTCTAGCCACTAGCAAGGGTAGTCGATACCAGTCTCACTGTGTAGGGCTTAGTCGTTCAACAAGACTACTAGCAAAAGGTACTGTGACCTACTAGGCTTACGTGAATTCACAAATGAAACGAAGAAGGACCTATGTCGAATTGATATGGGACAGAATGACGTTGGGGCAAGAGTTACTAGGACAGAAGGTGACTGGGACGACCGATGAAAGAGAGAGAATTGGGTGAAATGGATGAAAATTGACTGCAAGGTTGATTTTGACCTCGGAAAATGAAACTAGGTTGAAATGGGTACTCTGAACAGCTGACGAAAATTTCTCAAAAATAGGGCAGATGCTCACTGTCACACATGCGCAGAAACAGATGCGCAGCAAGAATGGGTAAATGCGCCGTAAGTCGCTGTAAAAGCGCGGCTCTGGTGAAGCATGTATGCGCAGTAATAGTGTGTAAATGCGCAGCAGAAAAGTAAATGTGCAGCAAGTCAGTGTATAAGCGCAGCAAGTCGCTGTAAAAGCGCAGCCAAAAAGTGTATATGCGCAGCAGAAAGGTATGTATGCGTAGCCAGTCGATGCAAAAGCGCAGCAAGTCGCTGTGTATGCGCAGCAAAGAAATGTATATGCGTAGTTCTGGTATTTTTTGCAAAAAAATTTTTTGGGATTTTTCTCTGTTTTTGGTATTTTTTTGGCTGGAAAAAGGTCTTCTTGATCTGATATTATGAATTAATTTAGCAAGAAAACACAGCAAGCACAAAGAGTATTTTGTAGTTTTCCATTGTTTTTGTAGTTTTTTGACTCTATTTTGGACAAAAGCAAGCACAAAATCCTAGGCGAGAAATGGGTTATAAGGGATTTGGGCCACTAAAACAAGAGGTATTTAATTCAGGCAACCGTTCAAGTGGTTACACGTGTGGCGGCGCTACTCTCCGTTATGGAGTCTCCCAGCCTCAAAGGGTTACGCCTGAGAGGGTTTTGGGGGAGGTTGGCCGTCGGTGTAACATAACAGCACTCGTTGCAGGAGGTTTTCACCTCAAGTACAATTTATTTTAAGTGGCTCGATAGGGCTTGGCGTTAGCCTGTTACCACTCAGGGTCGTTCCCGCTTGGACAAGCGTGCATCCAAGGGCAGGCCCCTCCTAAAGGTTAAACAAATAGAATGACAAGTCTGGCACTCTGATCACCCAGAAGAGGGGAGAGCATAAGCCTATTGTCATTCGCAAGCACAGAATACACTGATTAATCCACCCTAGTTAAAAGATAAAAACTAAATGGGCTAATCTACTCAAACAGAACTTTGAAGTGATTTCAGCAATATTGCAGTGGTTCAGTTTTAAATCCCAGAAAGTAGTAGTGAGTTTAATTTTAAATCCACGTTGCACGAGATTGTTAACTTTGAAATTCAGGTCTCACGATATAGCAATGGTTCATTTTACCTGCAAGATCAGTGATGAGTTCAATTTTAAAACCGCGAAGCACGAGATTGTTAACTTTGAAATTCAGGTCTCACTATATAGAAATGGTTCATTTTACCTTCAAGATCAGTGATGAGTTCAATTTTAAATCTCAGATAGCAATAACTTTGAAGGTGTTTGTAATGCAAGCATGAAATAAACCAGTTACTTCCTCCCTAATTAGGACTAGATGAAGATTTGTAATGAACAACCATTTTACTCTTTCCCAGAAAATGAAAGGTGACCTAATTAGATGCAACTACATGTAACTGAACCCGAGCCTACCCTGCAAAACCGCTCCAGCAAACACCTGCAAAGGGGTTAACATTAGCAAAATCTTCTAGAAAAGTATTAAAACTTGAGTCTGTTACAAATGCGCAGCTTCAGTGATCAGATGCGCAGAAATAATCAACAGAAGCGCAGCACTAACGAATGCGCTGCAAGATTGAACGTATGCGCGGTTAAAATGAATATATGCGCAGTTTTAATGGATGCGTAGCAACAGTCTTCAGAAGCGCTGTAACAGTCAACAGATGCGCAGTTATAACCTATGCGCCGTAACAGTGCGCAAAAGCGCCGCAGAAATACACAGATGCGCAAAAAGAATAAATGCGCCGGAACAGTCTTTATATGTGCCGTGGAAATAAACAGATGCGCCGAAAGAACCTGTGCGTGACTCTGCATGACCTGTACGGAACCTGCCTTCAAAAAAGCTCAAAAATGGTGAAATAAAGAGGCAACTGCCCCACGGTGGGCGCCAAAAATGTGAGGGTAAAATGGTGATCAATCAAATGAATAATAGATGACCCAAACATCAACAGAATAGTGAAACAAAGAAGATTCAAGTAAACAAAGCAATGAACAAACACAGCAAACCTCTTCCGTTTCAAAGCTTCTGTTGTTCGCCTATCACGAATCATCCTTTCGCAGATGAGATGAGCCCTCAGAGAGTGCAATCTTTTAAAGTTGTTTGAGGAAGTCGATGGTGAACGGCTATGGTGTGATATGCAATGAAGGTGAGCTCCAATGCAACAATGGTGATCTCAAGCTTGTAGATGACAAGTGGGTGCCAAAGGCGCGCTGGTGATATTTCTGCAGAGTAACGATGTCAAAAGCTTGGATGAATAGAATGAAGGGATGAAGCTTCATTTATAGACTTGGAAGAATGGGAATCAACGGTTGAGAGGAGATATGAAGATCAATGGCTGAGGATGGTTGAGGAATGTGCAACTAGTAGAAATGTGACAAGTGTCCCAGCTCCATCATGAAAGGGGGGATGTGACAAAACTGATTGGAGAGTTAACTCCATTGACTGAACAGTTAATAGAATTGACTGATCAGTTAGAAGAGTGGATTGTGGAACTGACTGGATTGATTAAGGATTTGACTCAACTGACAGGTTAGTTAACAGATTTGATTGATTGGTTAACTAACTTCTAATTTGAGAAGAAATAGGCCATGTGGGTGAGGGAAAATAAGGCAATTAAATATTAAATATATTTAATTACATGTGCAACCTGATGAGGTGGACAAGGTGAGGTGTAAAGGTGATGTGGAATTTTGAATTTAGAACTTTAGGATAGAGGAATTAGGCTTAATTAAATAATTTGTGATTATTTAATTGTGAAGGACAAATAGAAGAATTTTAATTAAATAAATAGAATTTATTTAATTATGGGATAGCGAATTGATTAAATAAATTTAGAATATTTATTTAATTGGTAGAAGAATGGAATAAATATTTAGAATATTTATTTAGGATGATTTGTGTCATTTTTAGGCATATACAGGCACATTGTATCCCGGGAAGGTACTAAGATTGACCCAGAGAGGGTTAAATCTATTCAAAGTCTCACTCTGCCAGCAAGTAAGACTGTTGTTCATTCTTTCTTCGGAAAGGTGAATTTTCTGCAAAGGTTCATTCCTGAGTTTGTAGAAAAAACCCGTCACATTGTTAATATGATGAAGGGTAAGGCCGCTTTCCATTGGACCACGGAAGGTAAGGAAGCGTTCGAGGACATCAAGAGAGCTATTGCTCATGCTCCAGTTCTTGTTTGTCCCGATTACACTAAGGATTTTGTAGTCTATAGCTACGCTTCAGAACACACACTTTCAGCTATTCTGGTTCAGCAGAATGAAGAAGGCATTGAATCCCCCATATCATTTATGAGTTGTCCTCTCAAAGCTCATGAATTGAAGTATTTGAGTATGGAGAAGCATGCCTATGCCGTAGTCAAAGCGGTTAAGCATTTCAGGTTCTATATTCTAAACTCACACACTGTTGTCATGGTGCCTGATACAACAGTCAAATCCATCCTAACTCAACAAGAGTTCAGAACAAAGAGAGGTAATTGGATCGCTAAGATCCAAGAATTCGATCTGGATATCAAGCCTACTAAGCTTGTGCGGGCTAATGGTTTGTGTCAATTGATCGTAGACAACGTTCCAAAAGAGACAGGGGACGAAGAAGAAGAAGTTGTGGATACGCCAACTGTCCTTTTTGTTACTTCAACTGACGAGTGGTATTCCAATATCGCTCATTTCCTTACCTATGGTGAGTGCCCTTCTCACTTGTCTTATAAGGAAAGGAGAACTGTCAAGTTAAAAGCTGCTAACTACGTCCTTTGGGACAATGGTTTGTACAAGAGAAGTCTTGACGGTGTATTTCTTCGTTGCATGGACAAAGCGCAACAAGGTAGACTTTTGGAGTCCTTCCACAATTTGGCTTGTGGTGGACATTTTTCAGCACCTGTAACGGCTCACAAGATTCTGCGAGCTCGATACTATTGGCCTACATTATTCCAAGATGTGTACAATTGGGTACGCAGGTGTGAGTTATGCCAACAGTTTGTTGGGAAACCAAAATTGGCAACCTTACCTCTAAAACCAGTGGTGATTGAGGAGCCCTTTCAGCAATGGGGTATTGACTTCATTGGCGCAGTGAATCCATCATCAAGTGCCGGACATAACTATGTCCTCACAGCAACAGACTATTTTACCAAATGGGTGGAAGCTATTCCAGTCAAACACGCCACTTTTGAGGTGGTATGCAGTTTTCTTAAGGAGAACATTATTTCCAGGTTTGGAGTTCCAAACAAGATTGTAGCGGACAATGCTACCTGTTTTTCCTCTTATGAGATTACTGAGTTTTGCTACGAACATGGGATCACCCTTTCCCATTCTTCAGACTATTATCTGCAAGGGAATGGTCAAGCAGAATCAAGCAATAAGAATCTGGTCACTATCGTCAGGAAGCTGGTAGATGAGAATCAGAGAACTTGGCATAAGGCATTGTTTGATGCTCTATGGGCAGATAGGATTACACCCAAAAGGGCAATAGGCATGTCGCCATTTCAGCTTCTATATGGTCTGAATGCAGAGATACCGATTACTTTGGAATTGCCAGCATTGAAGTTGGTAAAGGCATTGGAAGATAGAACGTTTGATAGTTCTATCGATAAAAGGATCATGTATTTGACTAAACTTGAGGAAAAGCACACAGTTGTGGTGGACCGTATTGCCGAACATCAAAATCAAGTAAAGAGACTCTTTGACAAGAAGGCTAAGGCTCGTGAGTTTCAAGTTGGAGATCAAGTCTTGCTTTGGGACAAGAGGAGAGAACCAAAAGGAATGCATGGAAAATTTGATTCCTTGTGGAGAGGTCCATTCACTATTCATCAGTTTTGTGGTGAAAACAGTTTCTTGCAGGAGTATCAGGATGGGACACCATTCTTGTTGCCTCACAGTGGACAACATCTGAAGCACTTCAATCCTTGAAGTTTCAGATAAGTTAAATTGTACATTTGTATAGTTTTGTGTTTTATTTTTGCGTTTTCGTTTAGTCTTTTGTGTCTTTTTCTTTTTAGCTTGACTCTATAGCCCAATGGCATGGATGAAGGCACTTAGAGACTGGATTCTACTCCCCTCAATCGTTTCAAAGTTTGATTGAAGGAAGTTCCCCAGTTAGAGCCAGCTGTTGTTCTCAAAATCAGCAACGCTCGTTTTTGTAGACAACCCCACGAAACTTGTCCGTTTCGTGAATCTACACTCTAAAATCGTGAATCGAGAAAAGATGTTCTTGTTCTCGTGCGAGGTCATTTGACATTTTAAAACTCATTTACGACATTTCCTTGAATTGATTTCTTAATATTTGCGAAGAATATTCAAGTCGTAAATTGGTTAAGGTGTTAATTTTAGTCATTTTTGAGTGTTATGTAAATTTTGACTCTTGATATGCAAGAGCGGCAAAAAATGCCGCTGTTACATATTATTTTAAGTTTGTTTTTTGGTTTTGATGTAATGTCGGCAAAAAATGCCGCTATTACATCGTTTTAAGCTCAAATGTGCAAAAGCGGTTAAATTCACCGCCATTGCACATGTCTTTCATCGGAGTTTCACCAACATGTAATGTCGGCCATTTTTGCCGACTTTGCATATTGGTCAATTAAGATGTTGTAGCGGCCGAAATCCCCGCCCAAACGGGATCTTCAGGATTTCGATGTCGAGTGCCATTAATGGCCACTCGTGCCAGGCGATTAAACTCCGATTTCAACCTTTAAAAAGCGTCATTACTTCCCATTGTAGTCATTGCTTATGCGAAAACCTTTTGAGTTGACTTACCAACGCTCTCCTCGACCGCCTGATTGCATACTCTAGATCTGTGACAGATTTTGCGTTGAAGACTGAATATAGGGCTTTCAGTTCTAAACGGGTATGTACTCCTTGTGTTTTCCATTTTCCTCTCTCATCAGATTAAAGTTTATGTCGTTTAGGTTTTTGATTCTGATTTTCGATACGTTTTGTTTTAAGTTTTGTCTTGATTGTTTGTTTTGTTTTTTCATTTTGTCATTTTGTTTTTAGAATACCCTAGGTTTTACCTCGAAAACCCTAGGGATTGTATTGCCCTAGATTTCCCGAACCCTTGTAGCAATCCCCTCAGGTAACATCGGCGGATTTTGCCGAGCTTACCTGGATATGGTGACCTCTGCCGAGTGTTGAAGCGGCGAACATCCCACTCCCTGCACTTAAACTTGTGAATGTTATCAAATGCAACAGCGGCCAAAATCGCCGCCCGGACTTCACTTTACCGTTCAATGCAACAGCGGTAAATTTTGCCGCTCGAACTCCACACCTATCAAATATGCATGGTCGCCAAAATTTGCCGCTCGGACATGTATGGAACTTCCCTCGTGATAGCGGTGAAATTCACCGATCAAACATGGAAAGCGACAAACACAACGGTCATCAAATGCAGCATCGGCATTTTTCGCCGCCCAGACATAAAAACCTTTCATTCTTTTTGCCTGTAGTAGCGGTAAAATTCGCCACTCTTACCAACTCAAATTTTCCCAACACATGCAAAGGCGGCAAAATTCGCCGCCGATGCAAATAATACAAAACCCCCATATGCAAGGGCGGCGAATTTTGCCGCCCGTGCAAAAAATGACCCAAATTTTCCTAACACTGGAAAATTTCCAATTTCGTTTTCCCGAGCCCGCTTCTCCTCGGATTCTTGGCCATCTCGCACTATAGCCCTTTTTCAAGCGCATTCCCATGGTCGTGATCGCTCAACATGCAATTTTCCCAGATTGCCCATATTTTCCCTGATTGCATGATCATGACTTTTGTTGCAGTTTCTCTTGCGGAGCTCCGTTCAACGTCAGACTTCTTCTCAGTGAAAGCTCATCCAAATGACTGACTTGTCTCCGAAGAAAGCAAAAGCGATGAAATACAAATATCAAGGTGTTTTCCCAATCACCTCAGTCCATTCTAATGTTGAGGACATTAGAGATACGGAGATTGGCCATGTTGATATGGCTGAGTTTGTAGAAAGAACCAAGTCAAGCAACCCCAGTGCCATGATGAGGAAGATAGTGGAAAGTAATATTCATCTGGTATCCTCCTTCCCGGTGGCGGCTCACAATACAGAATTTGTCCTTCAGTGTGCCCATTTCTACAACAAAGATATCAGAGCTGTGGTGGACACCAGTGGTAATGTGATAATCAGGCTGGATCCTAAGTTCATTGACAAGGTGTTCATGTGTCCTCCTGCGACAGAGGTATTGAAGCTTGATTTCATTGAAGCTCAAAAGGAATATGACAAGAATCCAGAGAAGGCAAAGAAAGTGATCAACAACAAATGGTTGAAAACTGCAAGGTCAGGTTTGTCAAGGTGGCCATGCAGTTTTCCTCGAAGTGATTTTGTGGAAGAAGTCGGTGACTTAATTACCCTCCTCAGCAGGATAAGAGGTTTGTCCTCCTCTTCACAATTTCATGAATGGATGTATCCTTTCATTAAGGTCATACTCCAAGGCAAGCAGGTTATTTTCTGGGGAGAGCAAATCAGTAACACTTTGCATGATCAGCTGACGAAGGTATCCACTACCTCCAAGTTCTTCATGACTTCCTACCTGGTATACATTGTAGCCTCCATGAGGATTTTTCCAGGATTATCGTCAGAAGGGGATAGAAGAGTAGTCCCAGTATATCAGTATTATTCTCAGCTAACACTGAAAGGTTCCATTCACCATTTCAGAAGAGTGAATGATGCATTCTTTGCTGTATTCTTGTGTCTTTTTGATCCCCAGCTGGAACAGAGAAGAATATCAGACGAGGCATGGTCAGTGGTTAATGGTTTTGGTTGTATGTTTTTGCAATTTTCGTCTTTTTCATACTTGAGGGTTGGCTTTTTCCAAGGCTACCCTTATATGCTTCCGAGGTTTCCTTCAGATAGACTGGTCTTGATGGAGTTGTGCAGAAAAATGATTGTCGTACATAACAAGCAAATGGAACTCAAGAAGCCTGGCTTCAGATTTCCAGTAGAGATCAGCAGATATTCAGTGTTGACTGCCACGAAGGCAAGGGCTATGGAAACGGAAATGCAGTTGGTCACCATGAAGCAATTCAAGAGGAGGCCAAAATTCAACTACCGAGGTGTGAAGGATAAAATCAAGAGGAAAACACAGTTTCACGAACCCATGGTGGAAGATGTCTAGATAGATTTGAGGACAAAGGAAGACATTAGGAAACTGGACTATAGCAGGCTGTCTCTAGAACAAATTGAATATCTAGGACTTGCTGATATTCCAGAAGATCTTGTGGATGATGGCGAATTGGTTGATGCCAAGTATGAAGCAGAACAGATAGCTAGTACTCCTCTACCTCCAATCCAATGGTCTCAAAAGGAGTTGACTTCACTAAGGAAGAGATTTGAGCCCATATTGGCTAACACCAATAAGTGGCTGGAAGATAAAGGAATTACGCTGAAGTAATTCTTCATTGGTTCAAAAACTGAAGTTCAAGAGCAGACTGGTAAGAAGGTTGAAAACAGAACGAAGAATAAGAGTGATGCTCCATCATCCTCTAAAACACATAAACCTAAAAACAGATTTGTGACGAAGAAAGCAAAAATTGTTGAGGAGGAACATGAACCAAAAGAAATGGAAGTCGAAGAGCCAGCGACTGAAGATCCGACAACTGAAGAGCCAGCTACAGAAGAGATGGATGTCGAAGACAAGGATTCAGAGCAACAAGATAAAGAGGCTTTGTCTCCACAGGACAATACACCTATTGCACCCCCTGTGCCTGCTTCCCCCATTAACATTCCTTCCTCTGAATCCCCCTCTCCTAAAATAATCTTTGATAATCCCCACAGTACTTTTGAGAATGTTCTCCGTTCATCTGATTTCATTCCTAGTTTGTCATCCTCATCTTTTGATATTGGTGACACATCTATGTTTGATCATTTTGTGATGCATACTGAACAAGTTTCAAGTGCCAATGTAACAGGTGCGGTTTTTACCAACACCCCGCCTATTGTTTCCACCACCAGTACAAGCACAGTTCCAGTAACACCAGTGGTAGGAATGGACTCCAATGTGAATACTTCTCTGCTTCCACCTTGGTTGTCAGGTTACACACCAAAGAGAAAAAAGAAAGTCATCTCTCCAGATGATTTTGATTTCACCAAGCTGGTACCTGCAAAACCTAAGGCTCCGAAGAAACCAAAGATCCTTTCAAGGGTACTTGAAGAAAAGGGGCAAAAAGTTTTGGAGATAGCAAAACCCCCACAGGATGCAACTATTGAAAATTTTGACATGAATGACTACTCAATTTCTAGGGTTGAATTGGGCAAAATCACCCATGAGAGCGCTAAAAATGATATGCAGTCAGCGATGGACATCCTGATCCAGAAGTTTGACAGGGAAAAAGAAATGAAAGATTACTATAAGGCAAAGGTAGAACAACTGACTGCGGTGGTAAGAAAGATCACTTTGAATTCAGAAGCAGTTACTCCAGAGGCCATTTCTGTAGAAGACCCTATCATTCTGAAGGTAGAAAAGACTCACCTCCGAGGAAAAGTACTTGAAGAGTACTTAGACAGGATGCGAGCCCAGGGAATCTCTTTGCTCATGGAGGTATTTGAGAAAACGGATAAGATGAGGAAAGTAAGGGCAGAACTCAACGATCTCATTGATGCCATCTCTCATGATATTGAGCGCACAGAGGATACTCATGATAAGTGGGTGGAAATGAGGAAGCTGAAAATAAGTACCTTGATATCCATTGGCGCCATTTCTAACAGGGATTCATACACTGAAACAAAGGAAGCTCTAATGTACAGGAGTAGTATGCTAAGGAATTTGATCAAGGATCTTGAGGCTGCAAAAGAGATCAGCGAAGAAAATGATGTCAACCTTTTGCATAAGTTGGAGGAACTGCCTTGTAACTTGGTATCACAAGATAACCAATTCCTGTCAGCAAAAGAAATGGTCAAAGAATTTGAAGACATGTTCCAAAAAGAATTTGAAGATAAAGTATTTTTAATAACTTCTGTGGACAACCTCTTGGACAACCAGTTAACCTTGGACAATCTGAAAACCAGGTTAACCAATCATACCAAGTCAATCACTACAGTAAGGGATGCCATAGTGAGGGCCAGGATGATCTTCAAAAATACATTCAACCCAGATAGCATTGAAATGCAGGCGACCTTCACTATGTATGATGACCACATGAGAAAAGGTGGTGACACAAATTGAAGCAGCTGGTTTTTCCCTTAGTTTATTTTCTGATTTTCACATGTACTTTCAAAACAATTTTGGACATTTTTACATGTACATTTTCAATATGTAATTACATGTAAAAATATAGGAAGTCCCAAGTCAATAAGGACTCCTATTTTTGAATAAGTCAAAGTAGTTGTAGATTTCCTAGATTTTCTCAAGGTCTTTCCCTATAAATAAAGGGGACCTCTTTTGTAAATATCTATCTTTTGTCTATTGCAAGAAAACTCTAGCGAATTGAAAAGCAAATCAAGACTTTGTGCTTATTTGAAAATCAATATTCAAATATTTATCAATACAAGAAAGCAAGTTCAATTCCAATCTTTGTCTTGGGATTATTTGTGTTGTGATAGTTTTGTTCTTATGTCTTGCTATCATAATCTTATTTGATAATAATTAAAGTGTGGAGTTTGTTTCAAGTGATTGAAGAGCGCTCTTAATTTGATTCTGATAAACTTTGTGTTATCAAATCAGTTGTGGGTTATATGTTCATGTTTGTGAGAATACAACAGTTCGGGGACTTTGTGCTACAAGTTGTTATATTTGAATTACTTTTATCATATTGAAGAGGGGTGAAGACTTTGGGCTGCATTCTACTTCAAATAGTTCTGGTTACAAGTAGTGAGCGAGGTAACAGAAAACTTTGTGTTTCTGTGATATTGTGATAATTTATAAGTTTTATATCAAGAGTTTGAAATATAAACGTCTATTCTGAAAAAAGAGAATGAGATGAGATGGAACCACCACAAACATAGTTTTTAGTGTACATAAATTTGATAAGTGTTTGATTTACAAAAGTTAAGTAATTAGAGGGAACCTCCCCTTGCTGAGAGGAGAGACTTTGTCTCATCATAGCTGTGGCTGATATACACATTTTTCCATTAGCGAGTTAACGACAAAATATTCACCCAACACCCCCAAAGACATCTTGGCTTCTAAATGGTTATGGCTTTGTGTATGTGACTCTTGGCACTCTGAGGTCCTTAAGTGGAGTGTATTCAAATTCTGGTGTACTCTAGTCTCCGCAGCTCAACAGGTCATTGTAGCAATGGTGTACAATGACGAATCTACCAGTGGCAATCTGCACCACAAGCGGCATGAGGGTAGACTTAGTAGGGTAGCACTGCTGGCGATCTACGCTATAGTGGTGGTGGCAGTTCTATGAGGAGGAGGTCCCCCTTGTGACCTCCGCCGGAGTGGGATAGCCTAAAAATCCCTCACTTACCAATCAATATATATATATATATAATTTCAACCTATATTTAAAAAATATTAAATATAATTAGATATTAAAACCTATATACCAAAACAATGATTAAATACCAATACAAATATTTATTAAATTAAAAAGAACATAAAAATATATAATATATAAACTATAAATATATTATAGTTAAATATAATGATATAAGTATATTAAATTTAATAGAATATATATATATATATATCAACACATAAACATGTACATATACATGTCTATGTATAAATTATCATGTAAACATGTATGCTTATGACCATTTACATCCACACACATATACAAGCAAGCCTATATATCTAAATGCATGTAGATAAGTAGGTATTTAAATACATATTAATACAATAAATATAAATATATAAAAAATACATATATGTATGAAGGAAAAAAGGAGAGAAGGGTGAGAGGTGAAGATCGAACTAAGGTGGTAAGGAAGGAGGCCACAAGGGGAGGGAAAATAGGGGGAAGTAGGGGAAGGCAAGGCATTAAAGAGAGATTGAATGTAGAGAGGGTAGAGAAGCAGAAGGGGGGAGGGGAAGACTATGAGGGATGAGGGTCCACATGAAGGGGGGTCAATAAAGGTTTCCAAGTTGGGTTTAGATGTGACCCTTCATCATGATTAAGATTAGTAGGGTGATTCTACAAAATATTGCTTCTTTGAGTTTCCTTTTGAAAAATTGTCTTCCTTGACCAAAAATGTGGTGTCCTCAAGGAAAATGTGATGTTTAGCATGGTGGGAGTGATCTTCTAGGGTAGATTTTGAGATACGGTCATGTATTATGTCAATGCTATGTTATTTGATCCTAGTGCTGATAGATCAACCTATTTCTCCAATGTATGGCCTTCTACATGAGAAAGTGGCCTTGTAAACTCCTGATTTGAGAAACTTTTGTGTGGGGTCTTTAGAGAAAGGGATAAGTTTTCTAGTAATGTGAAGGTGTTTGAAAGTGTAGGAGAGGCCTTTCTTATGGAGGATTTTGGAGATTTTGTTGGAAAGGCCTTCAATATAGGGGAGGGTGGCAACTTGAGGAAAATTAGGAATATCAGGCTTAGGTTTAGAATTAGCAAGACTTTTGGCAAGGCTAAAATCCCTTAAGATGCATTTATTACAGTACATGTTCAGCTTGAAAACTTGGTGTAGGTGGGAGAGCTCTTGGTCAACATGCTCATTATCATAGATGTGATAAGCATAGGTAGCTAGTATTCTTATGGCAACAATTTTTTGGGAAGGATGGTGGTGAGACAATGCATGCAGGTAAAGGTCAGTGTAGGTAGATTTTCTAGTGACATGACAAGCAAGGGAACCATCCTTTTTTGTAATGATAAGGACATCAAGGAAACAAAGATGGTTATTGGACTCAAGTTCCTTGGTGAATTGAATGCACTCCACCAAAATACTTAGGTGAGAGTGGAAGCGCTCTAACTGATCCAAACCATGAGGCCAAAAAATGTTGGTGTCATAAACATAATGGTTCTACCATTTGGGATTGAGGGGGAAGGAGTTTAGGGCTAACTCCTCATAATGCTCCATTAAAAGGTTGGCTACAATAGGGGACAAAGTGGTACCCATGAAAACTCCATTAAATTATTCGTAGACCATATTTTAAAAAGTAAAGAATGTGGAATGAAAATAAAGTTCAACAAGAGAAGTCATTTTATCATTAGTTTTACGTTCAATTAGTTCCATTGAGTCACACACAGGGACTTTGGTAAACAAGGACACCACATCAAAACTAACAAGAATCTTATTATCTTCTACCTTTTTGTCCTGTATGAATTCAATAAAATGGGTGGAGTCCTTTATGTAGGAATTTGATTTTCCTAGCATAGAGAAGATCAACCTAGCAAGAAAAGTGGCTAACTTGTAGGTGGGGGAATGGGTGGTGTCAATAATAGGTCTAAGAGGTATGGTTGACTTGTGGATTTTTGGGGTGCTATAAATACGTGGGGTGATTTTCTTAGGATGGACAAGACACTTCATAGTAAGATCATCAAGAGATGAATGGACAATAGCTAGCTTAACTTTTTTAACTTTTTTATACCTAGCTACCTTAAATTTTTTTAATTTTGATAAAATTAAATTTACAACCATTCAAATTATATAGTAAATTCTTCTCTATGTCTCTCTCTCACTTTATCTTTCTTTATTCCTATATCTCTCTCTATTTTTTGTAAAAGTACCATTTCATGCGGCTCTAGTGGAGGTAGATGATCTCGACCAACCCACACCAAGCTCCACTTTTTACATTGTGAAAGTACCATAGCCTAATCATTAAATTAGGGTTTTCCATTATAATGCTTGACCATAGTCTCAAGTTTATCACACAATGAAACACTTTTTGCCACTATGTTTCTGTAATTAAGCTTTGTTTTATAATTCCATGATGGTCAATGAATTCATGTTTTAGGAAATGTCTTTGCAATTGTCATGGGTGGTAAATGTAAAATATGAAAATAATTATTCATACAAAGATTATGAATGTAACCATGTTTTCTACTTGAAATCGAAAAGTACTTTGAATCCATAAATTTTAGTTCAACATCATACATAAATATGGATATGTTTTTCCCATACATAGAGAGAGATAGAGAAAATAAAGAATGAGAGAAAGATAGATATTCTCTTTTCAATTCCATGTGCAGTCCTATTTGCTTCTCTTATAGGATATTTAATAGATCACTCCAATTTTTTATCCATCAAATGGTTTGCTAGAAATCCACTCACTACAATGACATTTTTAACATACATGAGAAGAGATGCCACTAAGCCATATCCACAAAGGCTTAATATTCATTGCAAACACAATATTTGCAAGGAATCCCTATTGACTACATTACACAACATCAAGATAATTGTTCCTACCACTTATGTGTTGCATGCAAGGTGCCTCATTCCTAGATTGTGAGCGTAGAGATCTAAATGTTCTTGTCTCCTCTTAATTAGATCCCCTTTTGCTCTACATATTTTTAGAATATACTAGGAGCATTACAAGAAATAAACATAGAGTTTAGGGTACCGATCTAGACAACAACATTTGTAGTTTAATTTTAAAATTTTGATAAAATTAATTTTGTAATCATTCAAATTATATAATAAAATTTAAAAAATTACTTATATAAATAATTAAGTTTAAATAGTTGGTACAATTTTGCATCAGTAAAAGAATTTTATTTTGCAATTTTTGTTTTTAGTTATGGTGGAAGAAAATGATTTAGAAGATGTTATAAAGAGATGTAGATTGTTGTCAAATAAAATAGAGGGGGATTCTAGTCTCAAGACACCAGGGTACTCATAGAGATGTTGGTACAACCATGCTTATGTCTTGCATAGAGAAAAATAATTTGGAACTTGATAGAAACCAGAGGAACAATAGATGGATTATCTATGTTAATGTTTTTATAAATGAACTAATACTAAAAAGAAATGGGAAGAAGTGGAGATTCGATCACCACATTTTATGTTGGAGATTATTGTTGAAGTAGTAGATGATGTCTATACCCATGAGTTAGAAAAATGGTTAAGACTACTTGGGAGGTTGCCAAGGTGGCCAAACCCCAAATTTAACCTTTCAACTCAATGATAATCAATAGTATAGGTGTGAGTGCTTAGAAAATGTTACTATGGTTAGAATGATATAAAATAGATGTGAGATACACTATATGATGTTGGAAACAAGGGAAATAGAACTCTAAGGTAATGTGCCAATGCATGTCGCTAGAAATATTGAATAAGAAATTATAAATGTAAATGGTAAGTATGAACAAGATAAATTTTTTGAATGCAATAATATAAGAGGAGAGGAAGGGATTCTACGTTATTCATAGTGACATTCAAATTATTATCCAAAATGGGAAAGAAAATCTAGAGCCAAGAGATGGCTTCGAAGGATATTTCTCAAAATATGTTATTTAAGTTTTAGAGGAGAAATATAGACACCCATAAGGAAAGATCCTCCTTGAATCTGTTGGTTTTTCTTCTGAATCAGCATTAGGGTTTGCCACTTCTAATGCACAGGCAGATTCAACCAACTGAATACAAGAGGTTGCGTGAGCTCCTCCCCTTCACTTCTGGTTCTGCCGCACCAAGGGGGGTGTCCCTATTTGATAAAAGTATGACCTTGACTAGCTCAATGACAGAAAGATATAACTTGACAGCAATAGGCAGAATACTCTCACGTAAGGACCAAGATTTGTATAACAAATCACAAGGTTGGCAACATTCTTGGACATATATGTCTGGTTGGGTATGAGAATACGCAGGGATCCTAATCCTACTCCTACAACTAACAGGTGGAAGGATGAAATGGTTTGATTTGATTTTTGGATGCAAAGCTGGACATGGTATATAACCTCAACACAGAGCTAGATTGGTGCCTATCCAGGGCTTGGAGTCAGTAGACATACACATGTGAATGATCAGCATGAACAACTAAAACTGGATTTCAGGGGGATATACATGATATCTGCCTTACAGATATCTCCCAATACAAAGTGTTAAGCTATCTATACTTATGGCATCCCTATTGCAGTATACCCTTCCCAATATTCAATCTGAAAATAGTTTAATCTACTCCTTGAACAGAAGTTAAAAGATTAAACATTCAACACATGAATTCTATGTTCTAGAATCTCAAACATTCCTTGAATGCCTGGACTCAGAAGAAAGATACATGCAAAACTGGAGACAGAATCAGCATAACACATGCAAACATAGCATTATTCATATAAAATTGACCATGAAATCAGTGGATTCATGCACAAACGTATAACAAGAGATACATAAACTCACAAGTTTTGCTGTATAGAGCAACCAAATCAGCTGTATTGTATTACAGAGCCAAATGTTCAACTTTCAACAACCTAAACAATGGTAACACAGTCTGCTTATATCAGCCAAAAAGTGTACCACATCAATTAATTACAAGGCTTTGACAAAAAAATTTCCAGATACAGATCCTTCAAAGGAATGGCACTCAAATTTATTGCTGCAGAGACAGAAAGTAGACAATGGTGGCCTCAAGCCCTGTGCCACCATCTGGAAGTCCTCATACCAAAAATTAGGTACATGACTATTCAACAACTCGCCCATGCCCCTGCTACAGTCACCATTGATGGCTCAACCACCTATGGCCGCTTGAAAACTATCGCAGCACTTCAAAAAAGAAATTCCTGCCAAAACGCATTTACCACAGGTTCAAAAAATGTAGGGAGATTAATCCCACATTGGTGCCGCGGAGACAACTTTATCATTTTAAAAACACGGCCGCATGTATAACAAATGTCGAGCGCTTTTGCCGTGCTCGACGTATAAGCCTTTGTCCAAAGCCTATCGCCAAGACCCGAGCCATCGGTACACTCCCAAATCCTCCTGCCGACATTAATAGTCTCTCTGATGCCTATCGCAATTCCCTGTCGGCCAGACTACTACCATCAGACTAGCCAACAGCTTCCCTAGCCAATAGACCAACTCTCCCCGATGACCAAGCAAAACACACTTGTTGCCAAGATATAGACCATTAGCCAAGCATTCCACAGCTCACCCGATCTACCAAGTCTCTCCGATGGCCATCAAAACACACCCTCGTCGACTAGAGACAAACCATTGGTACAACAAAAATCACGCTTGCCGACAACATAACTCACGCCGATAGTCACCTTCAAAACCTTCATCGGTGAGAATACCTCCGTCAGGCTAACCAAAACTTCCTTCACCGATCATACATGTTACACCGATGATCGTTCCAAATCCCTCCATCGGTGATATCAACACTATCGGCCAAACCCAAAGCTCCCCAGCTGATGGACCAAACTCTCACTGATGAAGTCTCCACATTCCTCGCCTGTCGGTATGACCAAAGCCATCAGCGAACAACAAAATGCCTACACTGATAGAACTTGTCACCTTGATAGACACATCCTCCTTGGTCCCATCGACCAAGCCCCCCATCGTCGGCACAACTCAAAACACTCACACCGACAATACAACACACGCCGATAACATCCATCGGCCAAACACAAATGAAGCCTGCCGATGATGAATATCACACTGATGGCATTTCCATCGGCCAAACCAAACACATCAAAGGGAACAAAAAATAGCTCGCTGATGATGCCGATCACTCCGATGAACCAAAAACATAAAGCTCCGAACCTTTGAACCATGAACCGGTTCAAACGGATGGTTCAACCGAGAAGTTCAACGCCGAACGGAGCACTTCAAAAAGAACATTTGCCAAACACAAACACAAAGCCTAGAACCATTGAACCATGAACCAAAAGGGTTCAACGCAGTGGTTCAAAAAGATGGTTCAATCATAATCTGAGCACTCAAAAAGAAGTTTCGCCGATAGAGAAAGTCACAGCGATGAACAAGGAAACTTAGGGCCCAAAAAGAAAAAAAACCCTCCAACATCTGCGCTCAGATCCAGACCAAAATTAGTGCCAACAGAATCAAAATAGACTAAGAGGGAGGAATCTTGAGAAAGGAAGGAGAGAAAAGAAAGACAAGTGAAGGAGATCAAGAAAGGAACTACTTCATGTGCATCTCTCAAGAAGAATAGGAAGAAGACTTCTTTAGTTTTCATTTGAATTTGTAAAATGTAAACTACATATAAATGGAAATGCTGAAAACCCACAAAAATAATGAAAAGATGAATTATTTTAATGGATTCTTGATAAAAAAAAAAATATATGAGTCTAGGGGCCATGTGCACCAGTGAGGGTTCAATGACAACACTCCTGAAAGCCATATTTTATAGTTGGCATGAGTTTTCCATAGTCCATGAAATTTTGTTGAATGCTTTTGGATTTAATTGTGTATCTTTTTTCATGAACACACTCAGTGATTCATCATCAAGAAGAGGAATATAATGACTTGGATTGCAAACTGGGCCTTTTAAAGAAATAAGGGGAGTGTAAGAGTTGGCTATGAAAGTAGCCACCCAAGATCTAGGATCTTCATGAAAGCACAAGAGACACCAAATGAGAGAATAATTCTATTCTATAAAAGAATGCAAATTATTATTTTAATGTACATGATATGCCTTACTTATAAAGGCAAGGATGAGATGTAGGATGAAGCAGCCATATGACAAGTGTCTTAATCCTATGACATGAGACAACTAGAGGATACAATGGAAACTTGGTGATAAGATCACATGACAACCTATAATTATCTAGACTTATCCTTAGTAAACTTAACATGTGAACATGTGTGAATAGGACTAACTAATAACTAGTTAGATAATGTGCATAGTTCACACTATAGAGGGAAACCTGATAGGTAATGACCATGTTCATGCCAATGCCCCCCTTAAGTGCAACTTAGGGAGAAGTAGACAAATGCAAAGATGGGTCTTGGCTACTAGACCATGTTAGGTACCCATGTACAAACAATCTCTTACAAATAGAGAAACAGAGAAAAACCCATAGGAAAACTCCCTCTCCAAAAGAGAGAAAACATGAAAGTGAAAGAACTGATGGAAGGAAGGATTCAACATGACTCCCCAAGGACTTCTTCTATCATAAATATATAGTCAAGTAACTCCCATAGGAGAGAAAGAAAGAGATGATAGATCCCTTCCACAATGAAGTAGCTCATGTGCCAATGAATGCTCAAAGACATAATACAATCCACTAGCTGCAAACAACATTTCTCCCCTTGGGAAGAAACAAATCCAATGGTTGATGTAGAAGCAACTCCCACATCATGGATGAAAAGGGAATCCAAATCAATATGTGTGCCTTAGATTATAACTCTAACATCCTCACGCCAGAAAATGATGTCTTCTCCAAATCAAGAATGTAATTCTCAATCAAGGAAGTAGAAATAGGAGAGGAAGAATAGTGAATTGTATTTGAAAACACAAAATATGTGATGACATCATGATCTTCAAAGAGGAGAGATAACCCCTCAAAGGTGTCCTCCAAATCATTAATGTGAGACTCCACATACAAAGAAGGAATGCCTGATAAATAGGTATCCCAATGAAGTGGACAAGGAAGACTGAAATGATCTTGCTACAAATAATCACTAGAAGCTCTCAAAGAATCATCTTTGAACTCTAAAGTAGCAACAGGTGATGGTGGGACAATGATCTCAATAGGAGGAGAAGGAGAAGCAAGAGAAGTCTCTATGTCGTCACAAAATTCAAGACCTGCAAAATATTCAAGCTCCTATTCTAAATTGTCATCAAAGGGTACATTATCTACATCATCAATGGATTTGAGGCAATCACTAGTAGTATCTTTTGGGAATGGAAAGATATGAGGGTCTCCATAGATCTCCCAAATCTTGGTCCAAAGTGTGTGTGGGCACTCAATTTTTGAGATCTCTAAAAAGAATCAGCACTATAGTTGTACCAATCAATCCTATGATATGATCAAATCCAATTTTCCCATATATTTTTCTTATGAGGTGTATCTAGTTCAGGGATGAGTCTATAAAGATATGGAGAGAGATTGAGCCACCTACAATGTGTGAGGATGCCTTTTCTTCCAAGACTCATAATTATCCTTTTTCATATTTACCACATAAGGATGAATACAAAATCCCATGATGTCTCCTCAAATGATTAGAGATCAAAACTCACAATATTACTCCCAAATTTTAATCAAACATGAGAATACCCCTAGAAAAAATGATTGTGGGACATTTTAATCATTCCAATTACAATTGCTACAAGACAAAACAACAAAGTGGTCTTTGCTTTTGGTACAATGCAAAACCCAAAATTAGGGTATAATTGAAAGTACAATTTTTGAGTAAAACTAGATCAAACTATTTACTAATTTAGCAAGTACTCAAAACATTATGCATTTACAAAAATCACTAAAAAAATGTTACCATATGAGCTTGTTCAAACAAATCCTTTAAAGTTCTAAAAATAGGAACTGGACAACAACAATGATGAAAAATACAATTTCTGGAAAAAACCATGCATTAAAATCAAAATCTGATTCCACCACTACAAAGCCTACAAAACTTCGGCCCAAATTTTTTTAAAAAAATTCTTGAAAAAATGCGCAAAAATGAGAAAGATATGAGCCTCTAAAGTTGGACTTCTAAAACAAAAATCAATTTGGAAGGGGGTGTCAAAAAGAAGAAAAACATTTCTACCAAATTTGGCAGAACTACTGCCAAATTTGGAGGTATAGTAAATGTGGATGTTCACCCTATAAATAAGAACCTTCTCCAAAATTAGAGGTTTGCTAGCTAAATGTAGACCCCTGCAAGTTTTGAAGATTTACCAAAACTTTGCCAAAAATGTCGGAGGCACCAAAAATGGTTGATTTGGGCTGACTAGAAAAAATATTAAAATAATGTTTAACCTATTTATTGCTCTTAGTACATGATGAGAATTAGGATGAAGTAGTCATATGACAATTGTCTTAATTTTATGATGAGACAACTAGAGGATAAGATGCCAACTAGTTGATAAGTTCACATCTGTAGGATAAGATCCCATGACAACCTAGAATTATCAAGACTTATCCTAAGTAAACTTAACATGTGAACATGTGTGAATAGGACTAACTAATGACTAGTTAGATAATGTGCCTAGTTCATAGTATAAAGGGAAACTAGATAGGTAATAACCCTATTCACACCAGCAAGGGGTTCAAGGGGAATCAAACATGAAGAAAAGGGGGGTAAGTTGGAAAACAACAATTAGAAATGACAAAAAGGTAGAGGGATGATATTTGTTAAAAAAATTTAAATCAAATTTATAATTAAATATTCATACGTAGAATCTAACCTATATTTAATGTATATATTATCTATAAATATAATAAATTAAATACAAAGGCATATATATATATATATATATATATGAAATTGGTTAAAAAATGTAAATGAGAAATTAAATATTACAACCTATGTTATATTTATAACTATAAATATTTCAATCTATATCTAAAAATTAAATATTTAAAAAATAATTATTTAAAACTATATATAATAAAATATCACCACCTGTATTTAATATATTATGCTTAAAAACAAATACAAACATATATTAAATTAAAAAACTAAAATTATATAATATATATTATATTATACTAAATGCATATGTATAATAACTTAAATAGAACATAAATATATATGAAGTTAAAAACATGTAAACCAACAATTAAATAATACAATTATATATATATATATATATATATATATATATATATATATATATATATATATATATATATACACACATATATATTCAACCTATATTTAAAAATTATTAAATATAATCTTTCATGCATGAATTAGACTTCATGTGAGGAATCTCATTGCCCTCCACCTGGTAAACATTTTGGTTCTATTTAAGGTTTCTATAAGCATATGTTTTTGACTTCAAATGTAAGGAAAGTATATTTCCCTACTATATAGACAAGTCATTGAGGCCTTCATGGCCAATTTTGGTGTCTACTCTAGACATGCATAGTCATTTTCTAACTTTTTGAGACCCTGCGTGGTTAGTTAGGGATAAGTTTAGAAAGTATCAACTGGAAGTCTGGTTATAGCAGCCTCTCAATGTAATTCTTTTGAACTTCAATATATATAAAATATCTTATTTATAGATTAAAATAATATTAAATATAATTAGATATTATAACCTATATACCTAAAAAATATATTATGCTTAAATACCAATACAAATATTTATTAAATTAAAAAGAACATAAAAATATATAATATATAAAAACTATAAATATAATATAGTTAAATATAATGATATAAGTATATTAAATTAAATAGAATATATATATAGTAATTTGCGATGCCTTCTACTTCTTTGGACTTTCCTGTGTAGGGTGCGCCTAATCCTTCTTCTACTCCAAGGATCTCTACCAAAAATTATCACTGGAAGAAAGATTTAAAACCTCTGGAGCTTAGGATTGGCAGTATGGTCTACCCAACACTGATTCAAGTGTTCACATTGTGGTGAAGGAGCCCAAACCCTAGCGTGCTAGGCACTTTGGATCTGCCCTCACAATTTGCAAGCAACCCATAGTTGAACTTGAAGGTAGCATTAGGCTTTAAGGATTTTCATTGTGTGCCTACTACAGAGCATTCTCCTCGCAAGTTTGGGCACCAGGGGCCTCCTTTTCATATTCTCCAGGTGGCTTCTATTCTAGAAATCCATCGAGACAACATTGTCAATGATAGAGAAGAGTACCTTCAAGATCATGCCCTAATTTGCAGGCTTTTGCGAACTTGGCTGAATCTGCAATCTCTACATGCCTAGATAAGAGATAACTAGAAAGAATATTTGGAGGAGGAAATTAGCATCTATCCATGTGCAAAAGGGTTTTTCATTTTGGAGTTTGAGTCTTTGAATGATAAGGAATTCGTTCTCAACATAGGTCCCTAGTTTTTAAACCAAGCCTTGGTTCCCTTCCTTTGACCCAAAATCTGAGACCTTCTCATCCACATTTCTATGGGTGTGATTACCTTATCTTGCCCTACAATACTAGGAGATTGATTGCTTGAAGGCCATTGCCAATGGTTTGGGAAAATACCATAGCATTTCAAAAGAAAAAATCAACTATGAAAGCTCCACATGTGCTCGCCTATACATTGAAATGGATCTCTCCAAAGGGCTTCCCGCAAAGGTTTATTTGAAGGTTGGAAATAGAAATTGGAGACAAATTGTAGATTATGAAAAAATTGACTTCATATGTAGGAAATGATTTTGTACAGATCATTCAACTTCTCAATGTAGGAAGAAGTTCACTCATGAGAGCTAATTCTTCAATCAATCAGCCCATATGGTGGGTGGGAGTGGAATCACGACATTATGTCATTCCTCCTAGAATTGAAAATGGTTTGGCTCCCACAAATAAATCTCATGAAGCTGAATCTAAGTCATGTGCACCAACTTCATTGGATCTTTCACACGGGATCATGCAGGAATGTTGTGTGGATACAAGTAGTTTTGAAGGCTCTATGATCTTAATGAAGAATCCAACCACACAACTTAAAAATCTTGAGATCTCTCTAGTAACCCTTGAAGATCCAGAGGTCTTACATAGAGATGCACTCTCAGAAATCAACCATGAGTAGAAATCCCCAGCCATAGAAGAAAAGGAATAGATAGAAGTGAAACGGAGGAAATCTCCACCACCAAAACCAAAGCCTCAAATGGTTTCAGGATCAGGAAAAAAGGAGTAAATACTCTAAGTATGCTCTTTTGGAAAAGAGAAAATAGTGGACAAGTAGAACACATCCTTGTTTGGGGGCCTTCTAGATCACAACAGATGTCCTTTTGGTTGCAAAGTTTGTGTCTTGTAGAATAGGGTTTATTTGACAGCACATCTTTGTGTTGTTGTTTGTTGCACCCATTGTGAAAAGGGCATGCATTTAGTTAATTTTGGATCTTCATTTTATCGGGAGCTTCCCCCTTTGGCATTACTTAATATATATATATATATAGATAGATATATATATATATGTGTGTGTGTGTGTGTGTATATATGTATATATATATATGTATATATGTATATATATATGTATATATGTATATATATGTATATATATATATGTATATATATATGTATATATATTTATATATATGTATATATATATATGTATATATAGATATGTATATATATATATGTATGTATGTATATATATGTATATATATAATCTCAACACATAAACATGTACATATACATGTCTATGTATAAATTATCATGCAAACATGTATGCTTATGACCATTTACACCTACACACATATACAAGCAAGCCTATATATCTAAATGCATGTAGATAAGTAGGTATTTAAATACATATGGATATAATAAACATAAATATATAAAAAGTACATATATGTATGAAGGAAAAAAAGGAGAGAAGGGTGAGAGGTGAAGATCGAACTAAGGTGGTAAAGAAGGAGGCCACAAGGGGAGAGAAAATAGGCAGAACTAGGGGAAGGCATGGCATGAAAGACAACTTGAATGTAGAGAGGGTAGAGAAGCAGAAGGGGGGAGGGGAAGATTGTGAGGGATGAGGGTCCACATGAAGTGGGATCAGTAAAGGTTTCCAAGCTGGGTTTAGATACGACCCTTTATCACGATTAAGATTATTATGGCGACTTCTAATAAATATTGCTTCCTTGAGTTTCCTTTTGAAAAATTGTCTTCCTTGACAAAAAATGTGGTGTCCTCAAGGAAAATGTGATGTTTAGCATGGTGGGAGTGCTCTTCTAGGGTAGATTTTGAGATATGGTCATGTATTATGTCAACACTATGTTATTTGATCCTAATAGTGATAGATTGAACTGTTTGTCCAATGTATGGCCTTCCACATGAGAAAGTGACCTTGTAAACTCCTGATTTGAGAAAGTTTTGTGTGGGGTCTTTAGAGAAAGGGATAAGTTTTCTAGTAATGTGAAGGAGTTTGAAAGTGTAGGAGAGGCCTTTCTTATGGAGGATTTTGGAGAATTTTTTGGAAAGGCCTTCAATATAGGAGAGGGTAGCAACTAGAGGAAAATCAGAAATATCAGGCTCAGGTTTAGGATTAGCAAGCTTTTTGGCAAGGTTAAAATCTCTAAAGATGCATTTATTACAGTACATGTTCAACTTGAAAACTTGGTGTAGGTGGGAGAGCTCTTGGTCAATATGCTCCCTATCATAGATGTGACAAGCATAGGTGGCTAGTGTTCCTAGGACACCAAATTTTTGTGAAGGATGGTGATGAGACAATGCATGGAGGTAAAGGTTAGTGTATGTGGATTTTCTATTGACATGACAAGCAAGGAAACCATCCTTTTTTGTAATGATAAGGCCATCAAGGAAAGGAAGATGGTTATTGGACTCAAGTTCCTTGGTGAATTGAATGCACTCCACCAAAATATTTAGGTGAGAGTGGAAGCACTCTAACTGGTCCAAGCCATGAGGCTAAAAAATGTTGGTGTCATCAACATAATGCTTCTACCATTTGGGCTTGAGGGGGAAGGAGTTTAGGGCTAACTCCTCAAAATGCTCCATGTAAAGGTTGGCTACAATAGGGGACAAAGTGATACACATGAAAACTCCATTACATTATTCATAGACCATATTTTAGAAAGTAAAGAATGTGGAATGAAGGTAAAGTTCAACAAGAGAAGTCATTTCATCGTTATTTTTACATTTAATTAGTTCCATTGAGTCACACACAAGGACTTTGGTAAACAAGGACACCACATCAAAACTAAAAAGAATCTTATTATCTTCTACCTTTTGTCTTGTATGAGGTCAATAAAATGGGTGGAGTCCCTTATGTAGGAATTCGATTTTCCTAGCATAAAGAAGATCAACTTAGCAAGAAAAGTGGCTAACTTGTAGGTGGGGGAATGGGTGGTGTCAATAAGAGGTCTAAAAGGTATTCTTGATTTGTGGATTTTTGGGGTGCTATAAATACGTGGGGTGATTTTATTAGGAGGGACAAGACACTTCGTAGCAAGATCATCAGGGGATGAATGGACAATAGCTAGCTTATCTTTTTTAGCTTTTTTATAGCTAGCTACCTTAAATTATTTTAATTTTGATAAAATTAAATTTACAACCATTCAAATTATATAGGTAAATTCTTCTCTATGTCTCTCTCACTTTATCTCTCTTTCTTGATTCCTATATCTCTCTCTTTTTTTTTGTAAAAGTACCATTTCATGAGGCTCCAGTGGAAGTAGATGATCTCGACCAACCCATACCAAGCTCCACTTTTTACATTGTGAAAGTACCTTAGCCTAATCATTAAATTAGGGTTTTCCATTATAATGCTTGACCATAGCCTCAAGTCTATCAAATAACAAAACGCTTTTTGCCACTATGTTTATGTAATTAAGCTTAGTTTTATAATCCCATAATGGTCAATGAATTCATGTTTTAGGAAATGTCTTTTCAATTGTCATGGGTGGTAAATGTAAAATATGAAAATAATTATTCATAAGAAAATTATGCATGTAAGCATGTTTTCTACTTGAAACTGAAAAGTACTTTCAATCCACAAATTTTAGTTCAAGATCATACATAAATAAGGATATGGTTTTCCCATACATAGAGAGAGATAGGGAAAATAGAGAATGAGAGAAAGATAGATATTCTCTTTTCAATTCCATGTGCAGTCATGTTTGCTTCTCTTATAGGATATTTAATAGATCACTCCAATTTTTTATCCATCAAATGCTTTGCTAGAAATCCATTCACTACAATAACATTTTTAACATACATGAGATGAGATGCCACTAAGCCCATATCCACAAAGGCTTAATATTCGTTGCAAACATAATATTTGCAAGCAATCCCTATTGACTACATTACACAACATCAAGATAATTGTTCCTGCCACTTATGTGTTGCATGCAAGGTGCCTCATGCCTAGATTGTGAGCGTAGAGATCTAAATGTTCTTGTCTCCTCTTAATTAGACCCCCTTTTGCTCTACATATTTTTAGAATATACTACGAGCATTACAAGAAATAAACACAAAGTTTAGGGTGCCGATCTAGACAACAACATTTGTAGTTTAATTTTTCAAATTTTGATAAAATTAAATTTGTAATCATTCAAATTATATAATAAAATTTAAAAAATTACTTATATAAATAATTAAGTATGAATAGCTAGTACATTTTTGCATCAGTAAAAGAATTTGATTTTGTAGTTTTTTGTTTTCAATTATATTAGTTTGCCTATTCAATTGTGTATTTGTGTGTAAATGTAAATGATTTTTGGTTAATTTTATTTTAACTAACATCAAAATTACAATGTGCTAGAATATTAAGATTTAACATATTCTGAGGGATAAAATGTAAGCTTGTAGTTTTATACCTTTATTTTACATTATTTTTAATATATATCATAAATATACAATCATAATTTTCAATTTGATTTTTTGTATCAACTTGCTTCTAAATTGAATCTCATCATTCAATCTATGAACTAGGTCACACAATATGACATAGTCCACCTCATCCAAAAATTTAATGTCAATATCTCGAGTCAATTTATCCTAAAGATACTCATTATTCTATTGATCTAGACACCAACATTTCATTGGTATTGTTGTCGATGAGGATTGCACCCTTATGCAAAGCTGTGACACTCTACAATCCTTCAAAACATGGGGACAAACTCAGGCTGTGGGTGACCTATATTGAGTTTGAACCTCCAGATTGTGGGCTAGTTCCCTTAAAATATTCTATTTGAAACTATGATTTTCTGTTTTGGAAAAGGGGAAGAAGGAAACTATAAGGAAAGAACACCGTAAAATTTGGTGATGCACCTAATAAGGATGGAAAAAATAGTAGTTTGGTTCACAATAGAATTCAGAAATCTAACCTACACAATCCAATCTTGGCATAAATATCACAAAAGTGCTTCCAAGGAAGGCTGGAAAAACTGTTCTTTATGAAGGAAAATGACTTTTCACAACATAAAATAACTATTTTTTGTACCACAACCTAAGACCTGTAATATCACTATGCTTAACACTGCAAGTAAGCGTGAGACAATAATTTTAAAGGTTTTGATAATTAAACACAATAAAACTTCATCAAATCACCTCATACAATTAGCATCAAATGGAAATGCAACTACTTGACTCCATAAAATAAAGGAAATATTACATGAAGAACAAAGAAATTGAACCTATAATCTGCTATGATCTCTATAAAACTGTCGAAAATGAGCTACAAAACCTCCTTCTCTTTCAAAGTGTAAAGAGCAAACAAGGCAAGAACTCGAAAGATGAGTTACAAAACCTCTTGTCTTTCAATGTGTAGAAGAGAAAAGAATGCAAGAACTAGCAAAAACCAAGTTTTTCTTTACAATATATACTTTGCTCTTTCCGAGAGGCATGCAAAAATGAAACTGTAGCTAACTACATCTAAAAATAAGTCCTCCAAAGTGATCCACAAGTAAACCAAGGAATCCCTAAAAATAATGGCTCAAATTGCCACAAATTGAGCAAAAATAGCTCCAAGTTGGCCCTCTCTATATGTTTGACCAAGAAGTTGACCAAAATTCCTCAAATTGCTACTCAAATCATGGAAAAAGGCTCCAAATAGCCTCAGTTAACTCAACTCATCAATTTGCATGATTTTGCTTTTGTAAAATTGATGTGAGTATATGAGCATTATCATGACTTCATGAGGAAAAAAGAACTCATAAGCTACAGCTTCTTCAATGGCCATAAAGGTAAGCTATAATCTTTGCTTCTAAACTTGTTTCTTTGTGCTTTCTCTTTGCTTCTGTGTTTTGACAATGGAGACACAATGCTTTAAAGAAGACTGTCGACACTCCTTTTGTATTGTTTGTAATATTAAGGAAAAAGGCTCGTGGTTGTGGTCTGTAGGCTCTATTCATGGCTTCCTTGCATTGAACACTTGTATCTCTATTGCTTTGTTTGAAGCATTCTAAAACCCTAAGGGTTTTTAATAACTTTTTACTTTCTTGCCTTTCAACAAAGCATGAAATGAACAATAAGAGGCTGTTGAAAACCACTAATTGGGTATGGCAAAAATATGTTTATTTCACTGTAGGTTGATAAGAGCTTCATTGTTTTGGGGGTTTTTCACCTCTTGATGGAAGACGGTAGGACCTTTATTCTACCTATCTTGGTATGGCAAAAAATCTTTTTCTCTTCAAATTTATAACTGAGATGTCTATATTATATCGTATGATAGGAGACTTTGAACTTTTGAATCTCTTTAGTTTTACCATTTTGATTTATATGAAGCAGTGGGTTTTTTAAAACACCCATCTAGATATCTATGAAAACCTCACTATATTTAATCAATCTCAAGCTCCCTTTTGTGATGGCAAACTATATACCCTTTTGTATGCACTAAAACTCTGAATACTCCACTTTGTACACACTATATTTCTTGGTATATTACCTGTGACTACTCTTTGATTTTGCAAAACTATACTTCTTGCCAAAAGTATTGTTGTAAGGAAAAGAAAAAGGTATTGACCCAACTACTGTTCTATTGATTGTATCTCCTTTTGCATCTATAGAATGTCAATATTCTTGGTATATTGTCCTTCTCCTTATAAAAGTTACCACAGTAAGCATTCCCTTTTGTTGGTTGCCATCCTGTAAGTGTTGTGTGTATGATAGAAATCTTTCCTCCCAGCTCCATGAGAAATGTTTCATATAGATAGAAGTGACCACTCTATGGATACTTGATTGTATTATGATGACATGTTTATACAGAGTTGCTTCAGTCTTTCTTCATTACAAAGTATGAATGTTTGATCTTCTAGATTTATACAATGTGGCATCAAGTCTGAATATCCTGTAGCATATGAATTTCATTTGTCAACTACTTTTTGAATGTTGAGGTCGTCTTGTCTGTATATGAATCATTCTTATATGACTGTCTGTTTGTATCTACTTATTTGACACATGGCATTATAATTGCATTTGTCTACACTATATTTCTTTAGCAATCAATCATTCATGGCATTTTGATTGTATCTTGCATAGTCGTCATGAAAAATACTTTTGGATTTCAAAGCATCATTCTGTTTGGATATCATCCACCTCAATGGTGAAAATACTTCATGAGCAGATTTGTATTTTATTCACAACAAAGAGTGATAAATATTTGTCCTATTTTCATTGGCCTAGACGAGGCTTTCAACTATTGAAGTGGATGATGTTCAGAGTTGATTGATGCTCCTTTACCTAGATAGATTATTATTGTTGTCTCATGTGTGATTTTCCTATTTGTATCTATTGATGGCATAGGACTGTTATGAAAAATCACACTTCATTAATGATAAAGAAAGTGGAAAAGTACCTTGTGTTTCTTGCATGTCATTTTGTTCTTTGATTATTGATGAGCTATTGAATATAGCATAATATGAACATGATGTAATAATGCTATTTGTTTGTTCAACTGGATATTTATTTATAATGGTATCACCTTGAGCATGTTGTGCTCGACCCTTGTGGGAGCCATATTTTCTCCACATGCTTTAATGTCTTCAAATTAGCAACATTACTTTTCCTATACTTGTATGATGAACAAACAAGTTAGCATAAAGATTATACCTGATGGAGTTGATTGATTCTCTTCATGATATTCTGATTTATGGAACATGTCTGATTTGATCTTTCATATGAAATGCATGGTGTGACAAGTTGATATGTCCACTGATAAAAGCATATGATAACATTAAATATCCGGAGCTCTTACAGGACTTTCAACAATTTTTTGTAGGTTCAACTGATACAACTATAGCTGAAGATGAGGACTGAAGACCAACTGTTAAATAGCTCAACAACCTTCTTTCTTAGGCAATGATGGATATTTAGTTTTATCATGTGTTTTTCCTTATTTCTTTTATCATCAGATGTATAGCCTGCATATGTCTACATTGCTCAATTTAGTTACTCCCACGGCTTGTGTGGGACACATTTGAACACCTCTTTTAAACATGATCAGTTAACTTATCTTATGCACTTGATGTATGTATGTTTCTTTTTCAATCAATGCATAGAATAAAGTAATAGATACTGAATTCTATGTTCCAAATATGACATGAAATAACAGTTCAAATAAATATATTTCTCTCCTTCTTTCAAATATGATCAACTGAATAATCAATTTGTCTTATAACTCCTGGAAGATATCAACTGTATTTCTTGAGTCTTTGATTTCTTGACATTCTGATTCACTTGTCATGATGATTCATTAGTCCTGATTGGACTGATGGGTTATCCTGACAACTAAAAATATATCTCTACTTTGTCAAGACATCAACTATTCATTAAATCCAATAACTTCAAAGTTTTCTTCTATTCTTCCTGAAAGGACTACATTTAGGTCTAGCTAAATTTAGTGTGAACAAAATTTAGTAACTGGTATAGCGTAGGAATAGAACATATACAAATGAAGTGTTGTTAAAATTGTTCTTAAGATATATAGTATATTTTTGAAGTCTAAATTTAGGCACAACATCACTACATTCAAATTCTTGCATCTACATTGTTTGTGTGATGTGTTTAAAAGGATACACTTGTAAAGAAAACAATCCTATCCTCAAAAGTTGGCTGCAAAATACACATCAAAAGGGTAAATCGGTTGAGGTGGAAGATGTGCAGAATTTTCCAAAAGAAAGACTTGGTGAAATGATTAATTCAATTGGAAATGGGATAGAGGGGAGGCATTCCTCTATTTTCTATGAAATTCCACATATTTTGAATTATGTAAGGAATGCAATGCATTCAAACGTAACTTGACAGTATAATGAAACCTTCATTTTCTACTAATCTAGACTTCAATAGACTATAAATTCCCTATTTTTCATAGCTAAGTTCCCACCCAAATTGAAGAGGATACTAAAAAAATTATTGAAAATCATGGACATTATTCAAATTTGTTTGCACAATCAACATGGGACCAATTTTAAGTATGGATGTTGCCAATTGTAGACCCATATGACATTCTGGTAAAAAATTCTTTGTTTTGTACTTGCCTTCACTTAAATAGATTAGTAATTTCTTATTTTGTAGTCATGTTCCCCCAAATTGAAAAGGATAAAAAAAACAAGTATTCAAAAGTATGGACATTGTTTTGATTGTAAGGAGCGAATTTGTTTTCACAATCAACATGGCACTAATTGTAGGCTTGCATGTTACCAATTACGATACTAGGGTTATTAGTATGATTAGTCATGCTAACCATGGTTGATTCAAAGGTGGAATCTGTAGTGCCCCTCATCTCGTCATCCATCAGATTGATGTTTGCTTAGACTTTATGACAGTATCTTAGACCGTAGATGATGGATCTCTTGTCATGTTGTTAATTCATTAAGGACCTAATCAATATAGTAACAATTGTTGATGTTGAATTCTGTTATTTATGCTTTACAATTTGATGAATGAACTAGATGTTATAGATGTTTTGATGTCAATTGCGATATTGGATTGTAAGAGAATTGAATGTTTTATGTTGTTGACTAGTAATTAGATATCTTGTTCAACATAGTTGATCGTTTATTCATAAACGTGAACGGAACAGTGTTGTATTACTCGCTCTTGAGTACCCTACACCACTACGATTTCCATTCACTATAGGACTGTATGTGGATATATATCTTGTTAGGTTTAACCGTGCATTGTTGCAGGAATGCAGGTACTAGGCATCGACTCCACCTGATTACCAGGTCTGAGCACGCCTTCGCCAATGGATTAGTTGATTGGAGTTAACGTGAGGTCCCATGTCAGTGTGGTCTGGTTGTCAGTTTATCCTTTTGGTCATTGTCTGTCATTCGATCATGATTTCCGGACAAGTAATATTGCACATTGGAGTCTAACTAGGTTAGAAAGTGTCTAAGAGTGTAAGGTATCGTGCATTAAATAGAATCATATTACGGAAAGTATAATGTTGATAATTAAATGTATTGATAAAAGATAATATGGAGTCGATAGTTGTTAATTATTGTTGTAAATAAATTATTATTTTATTAGAAGTATAGTTGTTAAATAAAGATTGTAAGAAATTTTGTATTATTTAATATAATATTATTTACAATAAATATTTAAATAAATAAAACAATTGTAAGTTATGTCATAATTTGTAATTTACAACTTAATTATTAAAATAAACTAATTTATAGTTGTACAATTATAGATTGTTGTAATGTTATAACTTTATTAAATACAATATGGTTGGTCGGCTATAAAGTAATTAAATGTTGTCGGAATTGTGTGTTAATATTTAAAAAGAGTAACCTCTTGGGATTATGAAATTAAATAAATATATATTTTTAGAAGGGAGATGCACAAGATCGCGTGCCGAGTTCCTTGGTAGATGAGAGAGACTGTGTTATAAAAGAAAAGCTTGTAGAGGCAAAGAGGACAGCATTGTAGGTAGAAGAAGAGAGTAGAAGGCTGGGAAAAGAAGTGTGGAACTTCAGCAATTGAAATGGACTCGGCAATTCGATAATCAAAGCCAGGTTCCACTGAATGCCTAATTTCTGAATCTGAACCTGTGTGGTTGATTGCTTCTTTTATTGCTACGAAATTATTTTGGTTAAATGGTTTTCTGCTTGAACCTTCTGTCACTTCTGCAAATGTTTATTTTCTGTGGGCGGATTTAGATGCAGATCATTGGGTCTGTAATAAATGGAATGTTCCTTACAATTCTTCCACCGTCCTCCAAACCTATTTATTGATTAGTGTTTCTAGCTACGATTTAGACGACTTGATATCCAAGGAGTAGATAAGAGCATTGCATTCTCATTGACATTTATACTGTAATCAACAGCTTTGTAATTGTTTCCTAGGTTACATTCAAAGGAGATCACCTTTGTGATGTTTCCATTCGTAGATGCCATGATGTGTTTCTGTATTTCACCATCTCTCTCAGTCATTAGATACATACATCTTACTACAATTTTTCCTCCTCCACGTTGTTTCCTCCTAACAACTTCTATGCACTCGATTAGAAATGCCAAAACATTGCCATGATGAGTGGAATGCTCATTGAACTCTCTTACATGGCATTGACGGTGTATTTCTGCTGATTCTGTAAGTAATCTTAGATGGATCGCGGGAAGTCGCAGGTAACACTGGACCCTGGATGCTATATATTCTCTCAGGCCCGTATAGACATCTTTTTTTGAAGCTTTGTTTTATAATATTTTTCTCTCCTGGTCAAAATTATGAGAGAAATAAGTTTTAGTCTTTAGAGAAAGAAATCTTGAGTGTTACGGATATCAATATTGGTTGAGGGGCAAAGGCATCCATGGCTTCGAAGCTTTCAAGAATGATGATGAGGAGTGTGCTGGCACGGTAAGGTCTTTTGCGCAGTAACACCAATTTTATCATGACTTGCTGTTATAGCAGCGGAATACCTGCTTTGTGATTTTTCAACAGCAGGGTTGTTGTGTAAGGTGATTGTTTTTCCTGGAAAATGAGAGGAACGATTGCCTTTGCATTAAAAAAAAGGATTTACATAGTCTCTTATTAACAATTTCACTCTGAGTTTAATAACATCGATGACCATATCAACTGCCGTGGTTAGAAGGGGTGCAGCCAACCTGTGTATGCAAATTCTGGTAATTCCTTGCAGTTTGGTCACTTAAACCTGTGATCATGCTATTGTAATGATCATGTTTTTCTCCTGAGCGCACTTCTAGAGAGGTCCCATGATACCGATCCCAGCACACAAAAAGTTGAAGATTTCCTTGTAAAGATCCATGGCCGTCCTGGTTTCTCATGGAATGCAATGATTACAGTGTTGTATAAAATGGATTCATTGAAAAGATCTGCATAAAGCCGTTTCATTGAAAAGTTTCTAGGAAGCTGTTAAGGCATACAAATGGCCTTTTTAAAAACCTAATCCCATTTTCCTTCATCAGCGTACAATCTATCTCTGAATAATGCAACATAAACAATATTGTTTTCAGATATTATAATTGAAAATGTTCTGGTAGCATGTAGACATTTGATGCTATGGAAATAACACTTTAGATGAAATAAGTAGATTAAAAGAATACCTGAGAAGCGCAGGAGTTATTTGCTGGGATTATTTGGCATAGAAGACATGTCCACAAGTGTGAGTAATGTGGATTCCAGTGTGATTGACCTAAGTAGTGACGACGAGGATTCACTTTAGGAGAAAACTCCAACAGAAATACATTTGCAATCGTCTATGGGAAATTTAAAAATGAGTGCTTTGAAAATTTGTGTGATACACAAATAGAACAGCCAATTTGTACCCAGACAGTTCAAGATGCTGCATTTTCAAGATCAAATGGTCATGAATTCGACTGGTATTTCAAAGATACCAAACCTGACCTTGACAATAGGATTCAAAGAACTCTGCCATCTATATCTTTAGCTAAGGAACAACATGAAAGTGGATTGGAGCAAGATGGATCGAAGCAATCTAATGGCATTACATATTCTGCTCTTGGTTCACCATCTCATTATGAAAGGTCTTCACGGCAAGCTTTTAGTGCAACAGATAATCAGCAGATATTAAATCAGCAAGGAAGGCATACATTGCCAACATCTTCATCAAGGTCAAATTGTCTGGGCCAGCCAGGCCAGGAAATTCAAAACAGCACCGATACACTTAGAAATCTGCTCAACTATGAGGAGTTTTAGACCTGGCGTTGGGGCCGCCTAAAGAAATCTACTGCCAGTCCTTGGATATTAGGAAAGGTAGAAGAAGCTGAGGCAAATTAGGTGAGCATAAGAATAGAAGTAGTCTTTGCGTAGGGACAAATCTAACAGTAGAGGACAAAACTGTAGTTGCAGACGCAACCCTAGATAGTTCTCAGGCTCTATGCAGAATCTGATGCACTTCACTAAGAAGAGGTCACATTTTGGAGGCAGAAACAGAGTTTTCTTATTTACTTTCTGTGCATTAAGGTTTATCATTTCAATTCTAGGCTGCAGAAACCCGTCATTGTTAATCTAGGTTAGTTGTGCTTTCTTGTATGCATTTCATTTGATTGGCTTAGATTAACCCTAAGGAATGTTTATTTTCTTTACAATGTGTTTGAATGCATGTGTGTATTAATAGTAGTACTATTGATATCCTTGTTATTATTAGTATCATTATTATAATTATAGTTATTATTATTATCATTATTGTTATTATTACAATAATAATTATTATTATTATTATTTTTACTATTCTCATTATTAAGTCAAAACAGAAAGATGATGGCCAAATACCTAATTTTATAATAATGTTATTTGCTATTCCATTGTAGGAACGATTAGGTTTTTTGGTAGGATAATTTGTTTTGTATTATTGCTTTCTAGAGCCAATTCAAGGAAAGGGTTTATTGAGGATTTAGTGAGCAACATGATTTGGAAGTTATGAGTAATTAATTCATAATTTTCTTGATTAGTGCAATAATACTTTTAATGCTTCAACCGTATAATTGATCCATAATCCTTTTAAGTCTAGCTATTAGCATTCTCTATAAGTTCAATTTCTTATAACCTTGAAACTTTAGAAATCTTTGGAGGATATGATAATCGAGTGCATGAGTGCTAGGGAACTATGGAGAAATGATATAGGATATTTCAATTATTTTTGTGTTTTGATTTTTATACTATAGAAGGATTTGTATAATCTAATGAGCTGTTTTAATAGATGGATTTGTTTAATTTAAATATTTATTGGTGATGAATCAATTGATGAATGTTTTGAAGTTATTGATCATTATTGTTTGGATTCTGCTTTAGGATCTTGATACAGAAGGAACTTACTATTGGTTGCGAAAAATAGTTATAAACTAGGATGGTAATTGTTCAGATCATTGATATATTTATATTTTGAAGAGGAATTGAATTAGATAATTAGTTGATATGTTATTATTATTATTATTATTATTATTTCAAAAGTATAGTTGATTGTTTAAAAGCCAAATAAAATTGGGAATTTAGAATAATGTTGTCATTATTTATTTGATTAAAAGAAAATCATTGTGATTATATATATTATTAATTCTTGTTGTCGTTATCTGATAAATTGCTAGTGGTCAAAATTTTAGAGGCATAGTATGTCGTGTCTGAGTACAACCAACACGTGGATAGATGTTCTAGTGTTGTGTTGTCTTAAACATGTGATT
Source organism: Cunninghamia lanceolata (assembly GCA_027924645.1). Classification (NCBI taxonomy): domain Eukaryota; kingdom Viridiplantae; phylum Streptophyta; class Pinopsida; order Cupressales; family Cupressaceae; genus Cunninghamia; species Cunninghamia lanceolata. Next base: position 115,288 of record BSBN01000564.1, on the reverse strand, counting down.
CTAATTGAGTATGAAGTACAATCTATACGAATGAAGAATTATCAAAAGTCGTTAATGTATTTTGTGGATATAATATTCTCTGGATGAGATATTTAACCAGTTGTGACTATCTTGTATCCGGTTTGTCGTAATTGTTGTTGGAGAGACCTGGTATCTATAAAAGTGTAAAGTGTTGTAATGCTATAGGCGATGGATAATAATTGGTGTTATGATTCTGTTTGTAATGCAAGAGGGTTTATGCCTTGCAATGAACATGTATGTGTATTGCTATAATGCCTTGTATGGTGGTTAGGGTTTACTAGGTGTTAGGAAGGAGAGTGGCTTTCAACGTGGGGTCGGCGCCCAAAGTGGCAGTCAGGATAACCCATTGAAAGTAGATTAATCAAGTGATAACCTAAAATGAACTCAGGGGTTAAGGGTAGATTTCACATTAAATAAGATTAATGGATTCCTCTCCCATGGCCTGTAGTGCTTGTTTAGACTAAGGATGGGTAGAGAAGGCCTGGTCAGCATGATTGACTTCCTTGTCCTCATGAAAGGAAGGTTGATTCCGCATGTGTCACCCTATGGGGCCGGCGCCTAGTGAGAGGCTGTCAGGATAACCATAGATGGGGGCTGGCGCCTAGTGAGAGGCTGTCAAGATAACCCATGCTAGGACCGTGCGATGACACTCTCCCTACTACAACCTAGCATTCCTTGTTTGGTCTCTCCACTTATGTTATGTTTCGCCTCTGGAAGTTAAGTTGTGTATTTGATCATGTATCATTTAACGATATGTAATGAATATGAATAAGTTATTGTGCATTGGATTTGAATCAGTTACTGATGAATGTTAAATTATGTTAGTTGGTTTGTTAAGTAATGCAGCCTTGAAACCTTGGAGAGTATGTCGTAAGTGTAATGGTGTAAATAGTTATGTTAACATTTCTTTGTTATCTTAATCATTTAAAAAAAAAAATGTTCCTGTTTCATGTAGCATAAATGCGTATTTCTTTAAGGTGTTCAAGGCGGGCGTTACAGAATCTTACACATTGAGGGTTATATTTCTTTTTTTGGATTGTTCAATTCTCATGAGGGGTGTCAAAATTGGCTCAGGTTTCGTTGAAATGACAAGTGGTCTATACAATGGAATTTTTCTATAAATATAAACCTTAGCATAATGTTTTGATATCATTTGGATTGTATTGTAGGCTTTTAGTTTAGACCTAAGTATCAACATGTTATTAAAGTGTTATCACATGGGCTACAACATTCACAATGATATTGGTTCATTAGAGTAAGATATTACAACCCATTGGGAAAGCCTTTTAAATAGTTCCCATCCCTAGAATTTGCATCGTACATATTTAGATCCATTGGTAGAAACTAATGATGAAACTCCTATCTAGGGGCATGTAATGTAAGAAGATAGTCCTAAAGTCCAGATTAGTACAAAATGAAGGTTTAATTATTTTTTCAAGTTACATGTGAATACATTGCATGCCTTACATAATTCACAATCCATGGAAATTCATAGAAAATAGAGCAATTCTTCCACCTATTATCAAATCAAAACCTCCAATTTAATTAATCATTTCATCGAGTCTTTATTTTGTCAAATTCTATACATCTTCCACCTCACTCAATTTACTTGAGAGAGAAAGGAGAGAGAGGGACAAAGAGAGGAAGAAAGAAGGGGAGATAAAGACAAAGGGATAGAGAGAGAGAGAGATAAAAACCAAGAGATATAAAGACAAATGGATAGATAGAAAGGGAGACAAAGAGAAGGATACAAAGAGAGATAAAGAGGGAGAGTTCAAGGAAGATATAATCAGAGAGACATAGAGAAAGAGAGGAAGAGAGAACCATAGGGAGAGATATAGATAGATACAAAGGGATAAAGAGAGTAGGAGAGATGACACTTAGTATTAAACCACCCCGTGCCTTTCTTAAATATATAGCATGATTATATACATTTTTTTATTCGACAAAATACAAATTTTGGGAATATATTTTTTTAAATTCATTTTTTCCTACTCTATAGGTATTTGTTAGTTTTCCATTAGGGTTGTTCCTTGAATGGAAGACCTCTTTGTGACAAATAATCATGTTCCTTTTATAAAAGTTTTACCAAACTAAGATTCAACACAATTGGGTCGCATGACATAGAATGCATGTCATTTTTGAGGTCTCGAGATCATTCCCATATCATCTATAAATTCAAACAAATGAAATTTTTTTCCTTTCAAATCTAATATTTTCAAAGAATTAGAAATTATCAATCTAAAATTATAGAATGTATAAATTTAATTTTAATCCATTTGAGGTCCAAATGATGCAATGGTGTGAAATTATAATTTAGCAATGACAATCACTGAGTTTGACTAAACTTTGTTTCTGAAATCCCATGAGACGATGAATGATGGTAGGAAATATGACAACTAAACATGATGTGTTTGCTTATATTTGCAAGAGAATGCCTATTAAATGTAGGTGTCAAGAAGTGAAATATGAGGCTTGTGATAAACAAACATACCAACTTCAAATAATATGCATAGGCGGCAACTAATGGAATGCAAGTGACCCAAGTGTGGTGCATGAACAAGAATCTAGAAAGAAGATGCATGCAAATAAAGGCTACACACCAAACATGAAAGTTACAAATTTCAAGAGGCAACTAAGCACAACACTCAAATCTTGAAATCCATTAAGATTATGCAAATTGATTTGCGATACTCAAGAGACCAAAAGAATGAAATGGACCAAAGGGATACATGATGATTATCATTCACTTAAAGACATAGCAATTGAATATCCACAACTCTTCGACGTACCCATTGCACACCAAAGTGTGATTACTAGTTACTATTTTATTATGGCCTAAAAAGTTAAAAAAAAACTAGAACATTTATGCAGATTTATGTTATATAATGAACTTGGCAAGTTTTTATTTCTTTGCCACTTTTGCAATTTGGCTTTTCCAAATAACCTTCTCTTTTGGGCATTTTTTTTAATTTGATTTGGTTTCATTTTTTTGATTTCTTTTACATTTTTTTCTATTTATATCACATGTTATTTATAATATTTTTTTACTATGTGAGCTATAAATTATTAGTTGTATTAGGGTAATGTCTGATGCACATTTGACCATCTTTATTAATTAATTGAAATTCAAAATCATGTTGTATTCTAAATTTCAATTAATTAATAAATACAATCAAATGTGCATAGATAAGATACAATATATTGACTTTATATTTTAAAAAACATAAATTTACACAATTTTAATGAATTTATGTATTTTGTATTTAATAATTGCAACCAGGAAAATGGTAACTATTTTTTTATAGGGGATTTTGATCTGGATTTGCTGGAGATCCAAAGGACAACATCTGGTGAGAAGGTCACCTTCAATGTTGTAGGAGTGTTGGAGTCTTCTCATGATCTCACTAAGAGATATGAGTTTGATTATCCCTGTCTTCTTTATTGTGAAGGTAGTGATATTTATTGGTAGCCAAAGGTTATGTTTAGAGATCATTGTGACCTTTGAAGTGGAGTAATTAACAATTAACTATCCTTAGTTTAATTTGGACCATTGCTCCCCCCTTAAGAGGCAATGGGCCCCATTGCATCAATGTTCTGTAATAAGTGTTGTTCAATGTGCTCCTTAGGAAACCGCTTGCCTTGTCGAGGTAAGTGGCCTTCTTGAACCATATTATAGAGAGGAATTGATTCTTGTTTTAATGTCTTCACAAGAACATCGATAATCTTGTCATCGGTAAATGGAATAGTAATCTTAGGATTCAAGTCAAAAGTCTGAATATGCTTGAGGGGGTTGTGTGGCCCAAATTGAAGAGGATGAAGTTTCCTACTAGGTCTTGAAAAGCACTCCTTCTAAAGCCAAACTTTGTCATCAACCAAAAAGTGATGAGACATATGATATTGGTCATGCCACTTTTGAATTAATGCTTAAGTTGGTTGTTTGATCTTGACATTCTCTAAAACTGATTTTCTACACAACAACCCATTTGGAAACAGTGTTTTTGAGGTTATGTCAATTGAATGTTTGGTGTGACAGTGTAATCCAACCTCTATTGGTGAGGTGGATACATTCTGATAATTTATCGATGTCTGATCCATCAACTTTTGTTGGATGGTGGTGGTGACTAGTTTGGTAGGAGTGTTGGCTATGACTGACCTTGCCTCCGTAGGTTGAATTATTACCATTGATACAAGAACTCTAGTTGGATCAATCAAAAGTGTGCCTTGTTTTGTATTAAATAGATATGCATATTTAGGAAAATATTCTTCCTTAATGTATTCCACAAAATCTCCCCATGTGGGGCTTTCATCCAAATCGAGAGTTCTCTGGGTGCCCACTTTTTCGCCCATGATTGTTTCATATGGAGGTAAGCTTTCAGGAGGGCAGAGGTTACCTTCTCAGCATCAGAGAATTTATTCATAGAAAAGTATTTTTCTATTTAAATTGATAATCAATCATCTATAATGTCTACATCAGTTTTTCCTTCAAAGTTTGGGATATCAAAATTCACTTGTACTTTGAAAGGAGTGTGACCTTTGAATAGAATTTCTATTTTGTTTGGTTGTTGATTTCCTCTAGTTTGTCAGAGCAACTGTGAAAATTTGCTCATCATTTCCTCACATTATTTTCTTAAAGCGTCTTTGACCATCACTTTTAAGGTATCATATGAATCTCCATGTTCTTCTGCCATTTTTGGTTGTGTGTCTTGAAGGAAGATAGTCTGAAGGATTTCATGTTTCTAAACCCAATTTTTGATAGCCTAACCTCGTACAATGTGACATACAAGGGCAAAAGAGGCTCTAGTATCAATTAATTTTGTATATGTTTCCCTACTGTGTTGAGAAAGGCAAAAGCAATTTGTGTTACTCTTGCTACTTTGTCATTGCTTTTTAAGCTTTAGTTAAAAGACTTGATGATAACTCATGAGTAATCGACACCTGGCAGGTTCAATGATCCTATCTAAATCAAATTGCTGATTTGTTTCTTATACTTTGCTATACAACCATAGTTTGTGAATGACACAACACGAAAATATTGTTATACTCTGTTCTAGAACTATTTTCACTTCGGAAGCCCTGTAATTATGTAACTTAAACCTAGAAAAAACATTCAACAGAAACACATTGGAAAAACTAGTTTTTACTTCTGACACTAGAAAAATCCCTTCTAGGGTTCATTGTCTTCTGCAAACGATGGAAACTTTTCCTTCTTTTACAATCCAAGTTCTGCATGTAGTTTGGCAAGTAATGACAACAGTGATAATCAAGAGAAATACAACTATCACAAGGCTAGATTCAATCTTGTTGCAATGATTATTATCCTGGGGTTGTTTACCTTTATTTTTTTATGTTTTTATTGGGCTTTTGTTGTACCTGCTTCTGGAGAACTTCTACAGCAGAGAGCACTGATAATTTTTTTGCAAAGGAAGCATGATTTGTAAAAAAATGATGCAGCCAAGTGAAAAATTGCAAAGATGGTTTCCCTAGTAACCTGATACAACTAATCTAGATTTGGTCGAGATCTAGAGGACAACATCTAGTGAGCAGGTCACCTGCAATGTTGTAGGAGTGTTGGAGTCTTCTGACGATCTCCCTGAGAGATAAGTTTGATTCTGCCTGTCTTCTTTATTGTGAAGGTAGTGATATTAATTGTTATCTAAAGGTTACATTCAAAGGTCATTGTGACCTTTGAAGTAGAGTAATTAACAATTAACTATCTTTAGTTTAATTTGGATCAGATTTTATATCATCCACAAGAATAGGAGCACCAGCCTTAGGCCTTCGAGGAGTATCCATTTCGCCAAGCCTCATCCCTTATGGTGTGAGGGCAAGACTTATCCCATTCAACACCATTCAACTTCATCAACAAACCAAAGAACTATTTTATTATTGTCTAAAATTTGAAAAAAAATTAAAAGGTATTTTGTTATGACCTAAAATCTAGAATTTTAATTTAGTCTAAAACCTAGGAAAAAAAATTAAAAACTATATGTACTACTTATATATGGGCTTTTTCAATTTTGCTTTTCCAAATCACCACTTGTTCTATTTTTAATTTGATTCAACTTATTTTTTAATTTCTTTTTAAATTTTTCTATTTATATACGTTATTTCCATAATTTTTTACTATGTCAGTTATAAATTATTAGTTGTATTATAATAGGTAGACCTTAATTGAATAGAGCTCAAAAATTAATATTATGAAAGCATGTGAAGAATTTAGAGTATTAAATTTGATTTAGTTAAATATAGTAAAAGTTAGTAAAACGATAAGTACTCACTACTCAGTACATAAATTTTTAATAAAAGTTGTTATATGGATATCAATTTGTCAAAATATTGACACGCTCACTTTCCTTTTCACACTATATGGTTATTGTATTGAAGTTCTTTATATTTTATTTAAATGAATATTGCTCTAATATTCATGTGATATGAAGGGATGCTATCATACTAATACTGTCAAAGCCAAATTCCCAAGTCAAATTTTGACAGAATATAATGGAGGGCTCCAAAAACAATTTGACACCGAATAATGCAAAGTTTCGATATTGCCTGTAAACTTCTGGAAATAGCTCAAAATCACAATCTTTAATAATGCAAGGCCCCAAAATGTTTTGGTTGGTCCAAAGTTTTTGGAAATAGATCAAATTTTCCTTGAAATACAATCTGCAATTCTATTTAAACAAAGGAGTTTGTTAGAGGCACTTCACAAGACGATGGCTTCCAAAAGAGAATTTGACGGTATTGAGAGAATGAGAATCAATTGGGATAAGATTGTTAATGATGAAAAAGAAGGAGATGTTTCTGAAAAAAGTAAGCTGCATTATACGGAATGGCTGAAACTTGGAATTGGGCCATGCAAAGTGAAGAAAGATGATTGGCTCACACTTGGAATTGGCTCATCCATAGAAGATGGATCAACCAAGTCATATGGTGCAACGAAGAAAGGTGAGAGTTGAATGTGAGAAGATACTGGGGAGCTGAATATATGGCCAGAAATTTTCTCTTCTATGTTCAATGTGAGAAATTGTCTATTCATGCCATTAAATTTTTACCCATGCTCTTACATTTCGTGGTGTTCTATTGTAGGCATTCTTTTTTCCTTAATTGGAATTTCATTGCCCTTTGTGGGTATCAACTAATGAAATCTGTGAGAGGCCATGCCTCCTTATAACTACTTTTGTATTTGGACAGAATTGTTTTGTTTATGATTATTATATTCTGCTATCATCATAGATTTGTGTTGATGTTATTATTATGGTTAGATCTGTGAGTTTTTGATTAATTTATGATTATTGATTTGATCATAATTTCTGGATTAAGTTTTACCAATTAAAATTAGTTTGCCATTATGTATTTTGTATGAATGTAATTGTATATGTTCAATCTGTACAGTATAGATGGTTAAATGTGATGTGCTTATGCGATCTTCTATTGGTATGATCTAGGTGTTGGATCAAATGTGTTTTTAGATTTTCATTAAATTATGAATGTTACTTGGGTTGTTTTGGATATATTAATGCTTCTGTGCAAGTGTGTAGATTAAATTCTGTGTAGGTGTGTAGATTAAATTCCATGACTGTGGGGATGTGATTAATTGTCCTTAAGTGACAATTTTTAGAGGGTTGTTTAAGGAGTCAAAAAAATATCTTTTTCTTTATGTTTTAAATAAAATAAAACCCATATAGTGATAGCCCATGGGTTGGACCTTTCTTTTTAAGTGTTTAAAATATGTTTTTAAAATGTTTAAAGTTTAGAGTTCTTTTTTATTATGATTAGAGGAGATTTTCAGTTTTGGAGCAAGGGTTTTGGAAGGAGTCATAGTTAGAAAACAGAAAAATTGTACAACAAGGCTTCCCCTAAGTTGGTGGAAGAAAGAGATATTGAAAAGCTTCTAGTTAAAACTCTATGTAGCTTTTTTACACAGTGTAACTCTGTGTAGCTTTTTTACACAGTGTAACTCTATGTAGCTTTTAGCTTTTTTACACAGTTTTTCTTTTCTGTTTGTTAATTTGTTGGGTGTATGTTTTTGTAAAGCCCCGCATGAACACCTTAGAGAACAACACATCTACGCTATGCAAAAACGGAATAATTTTTTAAAAAAAAGAATAAAGTAACAAAGTAATGTTTAACACAGCATTACACATCATTAAACTATCAACTTGTTACTCTAAGATATCATGGGAGCATTACTTGACAAATCAAACAACATAATCTAACATACATCATTAACTAACATCAGTAGATCATTCTGAACACATACAATATAATTCAATGAATACAAATCACTTACTCCATACCTGATACAAGTTCTGACGGCTGATACACAAGATACAACATCCTCGCACACGAACAATGGCAAGGTAAAAGCAAATGGATAAAAGCTCTTCCACCCAACCATGTGGAACCCTGAGGTCCACCCCCCGAGCTAGGAGTTAACATAAGGTTCCCACTACAACATATAGTCAGGTAGATAGTAGGCTATAAGAACAAGACAATACATAACTCCAACAACACAAGTCAATATCACAAACAACTTAACAACACTTCTAGAGGCAAGCACATAACAAATGGGGAGAGTACAACTAGGGAATGCTAGGCTGCAGTAGGGAGGAGTGTCATCACATGGCTTGTCATGGGCTGTCTTGGTAAGCCTTCTTAGGCCCCGGCCCCCATCTTGGGTTGTCCTGGTAGCCTCTCCCGACTCCCAGCCCCCATACAATGCTCATGCGAAATCAACATACCTTTCATGACGACAAGGTAGTTGATCTTGCCATTCCAGGCCTTCTCATCTCATCTCAAGCCTAAACGAGCACTTGAGCCATGAGTGAGGCATCCACTTATCTTGTTTAGTGTGCTTAACTACCCAATCCCCCCTAATTCATTATTTAGGTTATCACTGAGTTATCAAACTCCCACATGGGTTGTCCTGGATGCCACTTTTGGGCTCCGGCCCCCATTGAGAGCCACTCCCCTACCTGCATCCAGAAGACCCTACTCAACAAACATAGCAAACATCATCATGACAACGATGATACATGAACCATGCAAGGCATTAACCATCTTGCATGACAATTATTCTGATATGAACATATATATATAATAATGCAAGGCATTCACCATCTTGCATATCAACTTAAATACAAGGACATACTCTTAATACATTTTCCATGGCTTCCAATGAAGTAACTCATAAGAAAAATACTTCTTCACGAATACCAATGTCTCCCCATTGTCTAATCCAACACAACATCCCAAACAATTAAATCACAACATTCATGAAGAGCCTTTCTACACATCATGATACATTCAGAATCTTTACATTCTTTCACAACACCAGAACCAATTTCCTTATACACAATAAAAGGTGACATAGCTTCATTGACACAAGACACTTATCGTCATGTTACATGATGTCAAACCACCTTGGCCTCTGGAATAAACCCTCGACAACTAACACTTGACCATTCATATACACTCTACTTACATTAAACAATTCCAATTCACACTTAACTAATTGTATAATACCTTCAAATCAAAATCCCAATACATTATTTGTATACCTAATCCTTATCCCATTATTCTATTTTACCTTATCAAAATGAAAAAAACATATTAAGAACTATGACAATTTAAATTAAATTTCTTTAACCATTTATATATAGTCACAATGTTTATCTTTTAATCAATTTAACGATGACAACATTATTATAAATTTCCAATTTTATTTGGCTTATAAGCAATCAACTATACTTTTGAAATAATGAAAATAATAATAATAATATATCAACTAATTATCTAATTTAATTACACTTCGAAATATAAATATCTCAACAATCTAACACTTACCATTCCGATTTATAACTATTTTTAAACCCTAATTCAACACAAAATACATATTTAAACATTTATCTACTCAATTGAATGGTAAAAGAATTGCAATCAGATTATTAATACTTCTAATAATAATAATAATTACCATAGATCAAAGAATGGTAAATAATTTCGTAATTATTTTCTGTAGTAGAGTAGGAAGTTTTATTAACTAACAAATCTATATTTTTTTTATAAACGTTTTACCCGAGCTATCCAATAGAAAGTGAATAATAATTCATAAAGATTTACATTACACTCATCACTGTGGCTCTCTACTTAAATATTACTGAAGGAGATTTGAAAATATTAAAGCCTTATCAATTACAATTAGAATTATTACTTGTTTCTAGATTCAAGAATTTAATAAGGCTAATAACATTTATATCATTATCTAGAATATACTCCTTTAGTAAACCTAAGCCTCATAGCTAAATGAAATGATCTAAATCACCTTAGGGCAAAACCATTAACCCTAACTAAATTTTGATGAGTAAAAGTTACTCTAATGACGAAATGTTTGGAAGTTACACAAAAAAATAAATTGGCATTGCTGGAGAGAGAACCCCTACGAGTTTAATAGCTAGCAGGTTGAGGTGTATGGCATAACTAACCAACAAGAAAGATAAGCAACATAATAAATAACAAGAGTATATGCTAATACAATATTCAATCATGAATCTAAGGAAGATTCAATACAATTAATTGACAGATATTATTGCATTTTCAAAGCAATATGTATGAGACCTTACTTCCAACTATCCTGTTATAAATATAAAGTATATACGATTCTAACCCCTACCTAAATCTAAAACAACTTAAATGATATCAACCACTGCTATGCTTCTATTAAAGTTGTGTATTACAGTATACTCAAAGCTTCGGATCGAATCGTGAGATTTATATACAGTCTAAGTTTTGATTATGTAAAGATACCATCTAAATACGTATGCTATGAAATTAATAAGAATATGTTGTAGGTTGAGTGAGTGAGGATTGTACCTAATTCAATCCATGTCACCTACAGTTTACCGTTATGTGTGCATAGTTGAACTTCTTGGCTACGCTGGCCCTTCTTGAGGATGCCCTAACTTTATCACTGAGATACCTGTTAAATCTGTGCTGGTTGTATGGATGTGTTTGTTTGGAACGGATAATGAATCGACACCCTAACCTCCTATATTTAAGTACATGAGATTGGAAGCATGTATATTCAAGTTTTTCAACCCGTAACAAGCACGAATCCCTAAATTCTGAAGATGTGGGCACAATATGAGTTAAAAGTAAATTATCTGATGATAATTCAGACAGCCTGTCTCTTGCGAATACTCTTGTCATTTCCCTTGTGGTTGCCATTACTGCTATCTGATTTTCTTCACCTGATTTCTGATTAATTGACTAGCTGCGAGTTGCGGGTTGGTGTTGCTGTCCGATTGCAGCTTACAGCTCTAGTCTCCCAAAATCTTCTGATTTCGGCCCACAGCTCCTCCCCACTTGTAACCCCATCTACCCTTATCTTCCTTTCTCTCCTACTCTCTGCTTATTACTCCACCATTAGGGAATAAACACACGATCCAATGCAGATTGAAAATACCGCTTACTTTCATTTAATATTTAATAACATTACAATATAACCCCCTATTCTTTTATTTACTCAAGGGTAACTTTCATTTAAAATATAACAACTTATAACTTTTATTTTATTTAATTTAGTATTTAATACAGATATTTAATATACAACAACTCATAAATATATATATTGCTTTATTTAATCATTTATTTACTGGGCCACAAATATACACTTTCATGTTGATTTTATTAATTATAGAACAATTCCACAACTATAATGCCACTTTATAACTAATTTATCTCCTTTATTATTTATTTTTATTTATTTAATATTTAATATATATTTGTTATATAACTACTAATAATTATTTATAAATCTATTTAATAACCATTAATCAAATTTATCTATTTAAATACCACAATTAACCAATCATAATCATGCAATTACTCGACCATCATGCATGCAGAGAAAGCAAGACGACAACCTAAGAGGCAAACGAAGCTGAGAACAATGACTAGCCGCAAAACTGAAGACTTATCCTCTACAAGGATGACAGATGACTGGGGAACCTTATGTTAACTCCCATCAACAATTCCATTGGCTAGGGCATGCTCAGACCTGCTAGTTCAGGTGGAGTCGATGCCCGATACCTGCATCCTGCAGCAAACCTCAAAGTTAAACATATCCAAACATGAAGTCATGCACACAGTAAATAGAAATCGCAGCGTGGCAGGGTACTCAGACACGAGTAATGCAATACTCAGACACGAGTAATGCGACACTGTTCTGTTCACATAAATACATCAACAATTAAGTATTCAATTGTCTACAAGAAAGTAGAATAATCAATTCAATATGATCTAGTCTAACAATTATTGTTAAAGCATCATAACCATGATTAAATATCACCTTAAACTCAGAAGTAACATTAATCCATTACACCAATTATGTCCATCAAACTGTGAAACATAAAATATTAGTAATCCAATATCACCAATCATCATCATACCAATAGGTCCATAAAAACAGAGAGTCCAATGTCATGATATCCAATCCTACTAGAAGAACCATCAGTCCAATAGAAGGCAAGGTGAGGGGCACTACAGTTTTTCTTTTTTGTTTGTTTTTTTCTTTTCTAAAGTATTGGTTGTAGATGTGGTTGAGAATTCCATCTTTGTGTGTTGATTTTATTTTCTTCAATAGGCTTTTGGGATGGGTTGTTTAGGGTGTTGATCCTACTTATAGGTGGACTATCAAAATTTAAGTGTTGCCTCTCTTGGGGAAATTTATTTGATTATGTGATGGCATAAGTGCCATGGTGATACTGGTGGATGAGATTGAAAATAATGGAGTAGTATTATGGTGAGGAGTATGTATTATGGATGAGGATTGTTCTGAGCTGAAAATCTGTTTTATATTTTATTTCCCCAGAGTCCATACTCCCTCATAAGAACTTGTATGGAGAACTTGTATGAAGAAATGCTCTTTCTGTTCACTGATTTAAATTATTCTCCCTCTTTGTCATTTGTAAAAGTCATGTGCCACCTATATAAAACATAAACTTCTATTTAGAAAAATAATCCTCCTATAGAATTTTGAGTACTTCCATCTTGTGTAAAATTTATATAGGGAGGAAAAGATATAGTTCTAATTTATAAATGACAATCTGCTATATAGACACATTAAATTAAGAAATTAGATTTACATTCTTTTGTAACGATTTTCAACCAAATATAATCTTCTGTCTCTTGGATAAATGTGATGGATTAAGAAATTAGATTTACATTCTTTGGTCACGTGAAAAAAGTTGCAATCTAAAAAAAATTATTTTCAACCAATTATGTTTATACATATTTTTTTTGTATATCTATAGGATAAATGTAATGGATCCCTCTACACATATTGACATATTTGCTGTAACTATAAATTGAAAATACTTCCCTTTCTTTATGCACAACCTGTGTAAGTGTAAGTGTTGTTCCTAGCACATCTATATAAACATATAAAATTATACATACAATGTGTACATAAACACATATTTATACCTAAAAGTTCAATTATTTTACAAATTAATAAAGGCCATTATATATTAGTTCATTTAAATATTTTGTTTATTTTTATAAAAAAATAATAATAGATTAATTTTTTTGTGTTACTCCCTACCCCACAACTTCTCTTATTTTTTAAAAGAAAAAAAAACTTTTGCTTGGTTCTTTTATTAAATTAATCCCTATTATCTTTTCAATATATCTCTTATATAGAGAATGCACCATCACTAAAATATATAAGAAAAAAATGCATGCATGTATTATCATTATATTAAAATGACATCCATCTATTTGAGACAAATCTACATCTAGAAATATTTAATTATGTGCCAAAAAAATATAGAGTTGCAACAAAAAAGTCAAGTAGAGAATTCCTCTTCCCCTATAGAGAATTCCTCTTCCACTATCTTGTAAAATACCATCCTCTAAGAGAATCAAACTAAGACCCTTTAAAACTCAATTGATTGAGTAGTTAGGGATTTCTAGAATCCACATTTTCTACAATCTTTGAAACCTACAATCAAACCCTAGCTAAATCTTTATCTCCCTTCCTCTATAGCATCTACGTGCATGTCATCTTTTTGGTGAATCATTAGTTTAAATAAAATTAAAGAAAAAATATACAAATATAAAAATATAAAAATAAATAAAAGATTTGCAGCTAGACAATAAAATAATTAAGAAAATCTTTAGACCACTTTCATTCCAAACTTTCTCATTCTCCAACTCTGACCAAAAAGAAGAAAATTAAAGAAGAAATTTGAGTCTGTACAAAATCAATTTATATGTATCTCCCTTCCTGTATCATCTGCATGCATGTCATCTTTTTGGTGAATCATGTAGTTGCAATAAAATTAAAGAAAAAATATACAAGTATATAAATATAAAATTAAATAAAAAGATTTGCAACAAGATAATAAAATAATTAAAAAAATCTCTACACCACTTTCATTTCAAACTTTCTCATTCTCCAACTTTGCATGCACATCAAGAAGAAAAATAAAGAAGAAATTTGAGTCTGCAAAGAAAATCAATTTAAGAGAAAATGAAATGGTAAATGGGAAGAAAAACATTTATGATGATTTTATTATCTTAGAAAGTTTAAAAAAATAATAGTAAGTTGCTTTATTAGCTCCTTAAATGTAGCCAACTTGGACTTTTACTTTTAGTGGAGTTAATGTGCCTTATAATTATTTTAAAATTTTAATTGTTTTTTTTGTAGTATTCATAGTAGGATATGATTAAGATTTAGAAATAAATATTTATTTAATCTTAATCTTCATGATTAGAATTTATTATTCCATGATTTATTTTAATTAAAGGTTTTTATTTAATTTTAATGTAGATGAGATTTTAATTTTATTTGTTATATTCTATTAAAGTAGGAGTAAAGGATTTAATTATTGTTTTAATAGAGTTTGTTTATCATCTTAAAATGTCATAGAGGGATGGATTAAAATATATAGTTTATTTATAATTAAATCTTTTAGTTAAGAATTTTTATTTTTATTTTTTAATTTTTATTATCTTAAATGTTTAAACCTTAGGTGAGACAACCTTATCCCTTGAAAGAGTACTTATGGTCAACTTCTCTTGGTGGAAACCTTTAAACTTTTTTAGATAATTTAAAAATAATCTAGTTGGGAACTATAACTTAGTGATGATTATTAGGTACACAAAATTTGGCTCTTGAGTGTTATGCTCTAGTCGTTTATGATGCAACCCCTTTGACACTTTCTTAGAATCAACCTAAAGGAAATTCATTCATGCAAAATTATCCCCTTGTGACATTGTACCTAGTGACGTCAACACTCAATGGATGTTCATAACTTAGTCTAGAGCATTACAATGAGATCTCGCTACTCACCTTATTATCTTCACTTTCACCATGTGCGGTGTGCCTTCATCTTTGCTTATGTAATAGTGTTGAGTGTGCATCGTCTTCCACTAAATGTGGTATTTACTACAGTTTAATGTGTAGAATATCAAAAAATAATATTTGCATTGTGTTTATGTCCATTTATACTTGTGTGTATGGGTGGGCATTATAGTCTGTGTTGCTCCATCAATAAAAATGTGTTATAAGAGTTTATGATTCAAAGTATTAATTTAGATAGTTTTTAATAATTCAAAAATACTTGAAAGTTATTTAAAAGGATGGTTGTAAGCCAAGTTTATGATATAATTTATCAACCTCTACAAAATATATTGCTTTATGTTTTGTTTATTCCCATAAACTATAAAGATATGTGATTTTCTTATTTTATGTGTGCTCTCCAACCCTAACATTAGTATCAGAGTAGGTTAAAAAAGATGGAAGAAAGGTAAATAAATTTTATAATTGTTTGCATTTCTATTTAAAAGTGGTAATTATTTCAAATTGAGGTGATGCTAATTTATGTTTCACTTCGTCCTATGATGACTTAGTAGTCTGGCCAAGAATTTGTCAAAACTTGAGGAAAATAATTAAAAAAAAAATCTAACACTCTTTGCAAGGGAGTTTTCTTTATACGATGTGACATTGTGCAAAAGCCTCGCCACATTTAGAGTTATATTTTTATTTTTTAAAATCTAGCAATGAAGTAAGAAAAATGTTCTCTGATAGAGGTCATTCATTCATACATAGTTTAAAAAGGAGAGGCTATTTTGTTGCAAGAGACCCATATCCAGTTTATATACTCTATTTTCTTTTTTGTTTTGTTTTTTTATTTTTCATTTTTTTGATAATGTATTTTTATATTAAAAATACAAAAAACAATACACAATTCATAAAAAGTATAGCTGGAATGGAATTACACATTCAAAAGAATTTATGCTAAAATGTAATAACCACCTTGGTTACTACTCTTTCATTTCCTTACACATCAAGTACTAACTTAATCCACCAATCAACTTCTATTCATAATATTACCAACCATTCCCATGGTAGTAACTCTAGGCCACAATCTTACACACCTATACTAAATATAGTAAGCTCCCAATGTCAGGGTCATCCCTAGACCTTGACCTAAACCTCAAGGGTGCATTAATAATGGCCTTGCCTATGTATCCCTTTTTTAGGAATTAGAGGCTTTGTAGTTCGCACACCATTAGTAGAGAGAATTCATCCTCTTAGCTTAGATGGGATTTCTATCCTCTATTTTAAATCACAATCATTAATTGAGCTTATGTTTTCAATTCAATCCATATACAATAGTATGATAACAAATGCATTATAATCAAATGTTAGTTCAAAGCCAACATCAATGTATGAACACACACAAAACCACATAGTGATCAACTCATGCGTACATCACATTTACATAGGAATTGTTTCAAGAATACATCACATATACACAATGTGACTAGCGCACACTTGCATCACATATACAAAATATGAATAGCTCATACACACATCATGATGCAACCAAACTTCACAACATAAAGCTCAACAATATTTTTATTGCAAACAAATAACCAGAAAACTCATAATTATTTTCAAACTCCTTCTCATCCCATTCCATTCTGCTACAACTAAAGATAAATATCAAATTTATACAAAAATGAAAAATTACCATTTTTGACAGATTTTCACAACTTTGTAAAATTACCATTTTTGGTAACTTCACATCCTTATCTGTATGACCATGAAAGTTTCCAAATATTTGAAACTTACTAAAAAATGACTAATCGTCAACTTTCTAATCTAATTGCAAGTAAATCTAGGAAAATATTTAGAAAAAATAACTAGGAAAATCTTGAAAAAAACATTAAAACCTCATTTGGAGGCCCTAGATGATCGGATAAGGTCCCGAAAATGTGTCAGAATTGGTGACCTACTGAATTTATCGAGCCTATGCCAGTGATGAAATCCATCAAGAATGAGAAGGTCATTGAACTAATAGGAGCAAAATTTGATAAAAGGACATTAACAGTGAATGATATAACTAATCTAGGTGTTAGATACACTACTATGGAGATAGCATATAAAGTCTACTATACAAATAGAGAGGGTTCTACCATTGGTACTATAATCCACACTACTTATTAGATGGTTAAAGAAGGCATTTAGACTTTCACCTCTGTGATGTCATGAGATAACAACTCTTGGAAAACTTAAGGAGAACAAAGGAGACTGAATATCACTTCAGGTACAGTACTTTGATCATTTTCCTTGAATTTGACTTCATGAATTAGCTACCTAGTTTGAGAGGAAAGGTCTAACAATGAAATATACCTGTTGCAGCACAAATTAAAAGTCATATAAGGAGTTTCAGTGATCGTAATCACTATAAGACTATGTACTGGGGTTTCTTTAAAAACCTACAAAACAGCATGCAAGCAAGAGATAGGATCCCAATAAGTATCGTAAGAAAGTATGAAGAAAAAATTATCTTTCTGGTTGATAAGGACTTCACTTACATGGAAGCAATTGAACCTAGAACTGTTTGAATTCATAGACTACAATATGAGGTTCAAATGAAGATATTAAAGCCTATGCTGACATTTTTCTCAGCAAACCCAAGGATACATTTGCTGAGAGGTTTGGAACTTATGATGAAATCATGAACAAGCTGCACAAGAAAAGTGTAGAGGAGCATCTAGAAAAGAATATATGTGAATTGAATAAAAAATGGGGTGTTTCATCATAATCAACCTTTGAAGCCCCTACAGAGGAAGCACAACATGGTCCTACTATTATGCAAACTACACAAGGATCAAGAAGGTCTAGTAGATCTACTTATGCTACTATAAATGCACCACATCCTTCCAGATCAACTCAGATTGCCTCAACTAGAAGAAGGGTTGCATCTAAAATTCTGACTCAGATGAAAGTAGGTGAAAAGAAGCAACTGGTGTAGGAGCACCTTGACTTCCATAGGGGTTTGATTAAAATGATCCAATATTGTAATGAGGTCAATCAAGTCACTAGGTCATTAGGAATGTTCAATGTTTATCTTATTTGCAAAATAGGAAAAGTTATCTTTCAAAATGTAAAGGTTGTTATGTAAAAATGCCAAAATGATGCAAACTTGGAAGGTGAAGAGTCTTGTGGCTCTTGGTTTGTTCCAAATCAGCTGGAAACTAAAAATTCTTGATGAGATGCCTTTAAAAAGGCCTTGTAACCCTTAGAAATTCGTGGGTGATTGAATTCAAGAATTGGAACAATAAAGAAGACTATTTTTTAGGCATTTCTACAGAAATTTGTTGTTTTCTTGCATGGTACGGCCCAGTAAGGGAAAGAGGATTTTTTTTTTATTTCAAATGAAATTATATTCAATCACCCTCCCTTTCCTTTTTGTCTCATCGAATTTGGTGCAATATTGAGGAAGTTATGACCGTTTTAGTGACTGTAATTTCCAGAATTCTCCTATAACAGTCCTGTTGCAGTGTTTGGTACGGTTCTGTACGGATAGATATAGGAGCAATCCATATATGATTGGAAATAGGATTGAGTTATCTTTCAAATGCATCTAGTAGGAGGTCTTAACTCGATTCCTAGAGGAAGATATCACATTTTTTCTAAAACTGCTCTGTTAACTAGGTTTTTGGGGCCTAGAAATGGGGGTTTGGTGTTTAAACACTTGAATGAGCAAATAATTGCATGAGACATATAAAATTATTTATTTTAGATCCTTTCCTAAGACTTTTTCAAGGTTTTAAGTGAGTGGGGCAAGTATTTGATAGGGTTCCTTTGTAAAGTGGGCAAATTAGGCCTTGTAGGAAGACAGCAGGGTGTTAGGACAGTCAGATTCTGTCCAAAACAATAGTATATGATTTTGAAGTATGTTAAAGAAATCAATAGAGGGTACTTATATCAGTCAATAGTTTTGGAAGTGCTTTGGGAAAGTTTGGAGAAAAGTGCAAGTTTGTCACTGAATAGGGCTACCAGGATTAGGCCTAGTCAAGTGGAATTGTCAAGAACCAATCAAATTGGTTTGTGAGACCTGTTGAATCTTGTTGGTAGGGGTAGGTTGAGACCCTAGAAGATGCAATAATTCATCTGAGAAGTTGGAACGCTAAGTTGAGCCCTTTGGAGGAGTTTAAGGCAAAGGGAAGACTAATGAAGTCTTATTGGTGGAAGCCACAAACCATTGAAATCTTTTGTTTCTATTAAATCATCTCATAAGTCCTAACACCTCTGCATCAACAACCAAGGCAAAAACAACCTGCTAAAAGAAAGAAAGTCAAGATTTAGGAGGTAGAGGAAAATGAAGAGGAAGAAGGAGAGGAAGGAACATCTCATCCAAAGAAGAAATAAAAGAAGTCTAAGAATAGTACTCCACCATTACTTGAATGTGTACCACTTTCATTAGATGCAATTTTTAATGTTATTGTGCATTATGGTATCCTAAAGGATACAACAGACTTATATTTGGAGGTGCCACCTAAAGACAGAGCACCATTGAGAAATCCATTGTAATGTATATGCTCAAGTTTAATGTTACCTTGAATGATATTATTGAGCAGGTTCCAAAAAGCCTAGCTGATGTTCTAAGAGAGGAGAGAAAATTTTGTTAAAATGAATGATGACTTGAGGCAAAAAGCTCTTGATAAGGATGGCTCTTCCATGACTCAAGAATGGAAGGATAAAATGGCTCAGATGCAAGCTCAGGAGTTCATGAAAAAGAAAAGGGTAGATTCCCTTATGAGCATGGAGAAAGAAGATCAATATAAAATTCAAAAATAAATTGAAAAAGTGACAAATAAAATACTTGAAGGTATAAAAGTTACTGAGAATGTGAAGTAGCCACATATTTCGCAACCACACAGTGCAGTATCTCCTCCACGTGACTTGCATTGACAAGATACTCAATAGGAGAAAGAAGAGCCATCAACACAAGATAAAAACAAGTTAGAGCAAGGTGAAGGAAACACCTCACCTATTCATAATGATGTGCATGATAACCCTCCTCTGAAGAACACTAAACAATAGAGTAATCATGAACAACATGAGGAGCATGTTAATGTTGATATAGGAGAGGGCCTAGAAAGAGAACAAGACACTTCCTCCTCTTCTCTGGTTGACTCAATTAAGGAGTTCTTAGCTCAACAAATGCAAATACAACCGATGGTTACTCTACAAATGTCACAGTTGCTTATGTTGGATGGACAAGTTAACTTGTCCAGAATATCTCCCATTTAGAAGCTACTACTGGGAGACATGCTCCAGTCCACTGTAAGATAAGATATTTTGCAGCAATGAGTGGAAGGAGTAGAAGTATTGGAAGTGGCAATAAAGATAATACATGAAGAATTGCCTGAGGCAAAAAGAGATCCATCCTTGCCACATACTCAGCAAATGAAAATTATGCTGGAGTCTTTTAACATTCATTCATCTTATCTTGAGAAGCAAGCTGAGCTAAATATAACTGAGTAGATAAATAATAAAATGATTAGCTGATGCCTCTGTTAGATGTTCTAAAGCACACAATAATTTGCAAAAAGATGTGAAAAAAATTCAAAAATGCATAGAGGATGCCAAAGTTTTGTATCAATTTTGTTTGAACTATCCTACATCTACTAAAAGCATAAAAGATCAAGCTGACTCTATTGAGTCACAACTAATTCATGCATCCAAGGTATATGATCCTTTGAAAGATAAAGATGGAACCATTAGGGTCCAAATAGAAAATACCATACTCAATTGAGGTAGCTTTTGGATCAAAGGGAGTAGGTAAAGAATGAAATTGGACAATTGAGAGAAGTTGTGAGCATGAGACTGGCAGTTTTGAGTGGCATTCTTACGGAAGCTGAAAATGTTGCACAAAAAGTCAACATGCTAGCCACTCAGGAGGAAGCAAAAGATTTATACATTCAATTTGAAATTCAACTGCACATCTTATTTTCTGCAAAGAAGAACTGGGACACTACACTTTCCCAATTGAAGGTGATCTATAAGAACATTCTACCATCCAAGTAAATAGAAAATTCTATGAAGGTAAGGCAACTTTTGATGATTTTGAAGATATGCAGAGAATAAGTTAGGAGGAATAAGTGACAGACACTCTTTATATCATTCATGTGTATCTCAAGGAAAATAAAGAACCAATTTTAGCTAACTTTAGTTTTGAAGAGATAGAGAATACTCCTTAGGGGGAGTTGATTGATACAAGGTGGTGAGAAATATTCAAACATGGGGAGACTACTTACTTTTTCTAGAATAGAGGAAGATCACTAGTCATTTGCCATTGATGTCAAAGGGGGAGAAATATATGTAAATTAGGTCAAGTGTTGCCATCAATGACAAAGGGGGTGATTGTTGCATATGGGTTGTCATTGATGTCAACAGTGGTATTGAGTGTTGTGGTGTGGAGGGTTGTAAGTGATGTCCTTAGAGATATCAAAGGCGATTGCAGTAGTATGAAGATCAATGAAGAACAATAGAATAAGTGATCAGAAGTATTATGAGACAGTCATGTAAAGTAATGAATATATGGTCAAAGGAGCAGACAAAGAAAGTTTATCAAAAGAGTTGTGAAGTAAAGGAGATGGATCAATATCATTTATAACTAGTCATGCCATATCTTCTGAAGTTCATGTGTAAGTCCATATCTTTGAAAGACGTAAAAGATTCAAGGAAATTGTCTAAGTGGAA
Organism: Cunninghamia lanceolata; assembly: GCA_027924645.1. Classification (NCBI taxonomy): domain Eukaryota; kingdom Viridiplantae; phylum Streptophyta; class Pinopsida; order Cupressales; family Cupressaceae; genus Cunninghamia; species Cunninghamia lanceolata. The sequence continues at coordinate 93,195 of BSBN01000564.1, read as the reverse complement.
TAAAAGTTAGGAAAGGTAAGGGCCTATGGATTGGACTAATGGTTAGATATTGAACTTAGGTATTTATGCTTCAAGGTTGAGGTCATGACATGTACCACATGATGTTTTGGAGATAGAAGTGTGAAGATAGTGTTGAAACATGATAAGTACAGTCACAGGGAGACAAGGGAATGATCCACACTTCTTCACAAATGAAGATATGATGTTACGGTTTGGAGGACAAGTAGATATGAGTGTTAGGTATGCATGTTTCAAGTGTTAATATGTACCGTAGTTGTTTCTCCGGTATTAGTTGTGTGAAGATGTGCCTTGGTGCTAAGTGAAGCAGAGGAAGATAGCTGAGGTTACCATAGTTCACCACACAAAGATAATTGGCCTTGCAAATTGAGTAATAAGCTCATAAGGCTAGATGGTATGCATTTTTCAAGTTTCAAAAGATTAAGTTCACCGCAAGTATGGTTTTCATTGTTTTATCTTAAGATTGTGTAAGTAGAGGTTATTAAGGACTGGCATTAGAGATGAAGCATTTGTGCTAGCATGAAATATCTAGAAATGAAAAAAGAAGTATACATGAATGTTTTACAAGGCATATAATGTTCATTATGTAGTCCGCATGATATAATTTGTCCCCTCTGGTACATCTTTTGGACTGGAGCTAAAATGTAAGAAAGGGTAAGTGTTTGTTGTGATGACCTGATATATGGTGATGGTTATGTTGTATGTTTTGGGGTGTTCACCAGTGTGGAAGAATGTGTCAAGATAAGAATTAAATCACTTACTACATATGTTTGGGAGCTGACTGTTATGGGTTGTACATGTTTCTTGCTACATGTTTCATCTTGGCTAACCAAGGAGAAAATTTTTGAATCTTGAGGAAGATATAAATGTAAAATCAAAGTTATTGAGTAATTGATGAATGGTGTGGTGTATGATTCCATTGATAATGTGCACATAAAGTTATTACAAAAGTAAAATTCATTATGAAATGTGGACAGGATTAGTTTGCTGAAATAGGATATTGTTGCGGAGGCAAGTATTGGTAAAGTAATGATGGAGAAGAGTTTCTAAAGTTGTTTGGTTGTGGTGAAGATTGATATTGTAGTCGTGCAAATGAGAGATTGTTGTGCAGAGGCTGAAGTGATTAGCAGTCTGTTATGTAAGCTAGATGAGTTGTGTACTACAGATATTGAATAATTATTGTGTAGAAATTGTAAGTGTTTAGGGAGTTGCAACTTCCTTTGGGTTTCAGCCCATAAATAATATTGTAATCCTATTTTATTTGCAATGTTGGATTTGGACAGTAGATCCAAGAAGCTTGCTCACCATGGTTTTTCCCTTCTAGGGTTTTGCACGTAAATATGGTGTTATGGATGTGTGATTCTATATTAATGTGCTTTTCTTGTTTAATTTTTAAAATAGTTTGACTGCAATTTAAAAGAAAATAATTTGAGTAAGTACTAATTCACTCTCCTCCCTCTTAGTACTTCTATGTGCTCAACAGTATGAACTTAAAAGAAGAGCAAAAAAACTTGAAATGAAACGTAGATAGAATGGTGGAGGAAGATGATTTGGAAGATGTTATAATGAGATGTAGATTCTTGTCAAATAAAATAGAGGGGGATTCTAGTCTCAAGACACCAGGGTACTCATAGAGACATTGGTACAACCATGCTTATGTCCTACATAGAGAAAAATAAATTGGAACTTGATAGAAACCAAAGGAACAATAGATGGAATATCTATGTTAATGTTTTTATAAATGAACTAATGCTAAAAAGAAATGGGAAGAAGTGGAGATTCTATCACCACATTTTATGTTGGAGATTACTGTTGAAGTAGTAGATTATGTCTATACCCATGAGTTAGAAAATGGTTAAGACTACTTGGGAGGTTGCCAAGGAGGCCAAACCCCAAATTTAACCTTTCAACTCAATGATAATCAATAGTATAGGTGTGAGTGCTTAGAAAATGTTACTATGGTTAGCATGATATAAAATAGATGTGAGATGCACTATATGATGTTGGAAACAAGGGAAATGGAACTCTAAGGTAAACTGCCAATGCATGTCATTAGAAATATTGAATAAGAAATTATAAATGTAAATGGTAAATATGAACAAGATAAATTTGTTTGAATGCAACAATATAAGAGGACAGGAAGGGATTCTAATTTATTCATAGTGACATTCAAATTATTATCTAAAATGGAAAATAAAATCTAGAGCCAAGTGTTGGCTTTGAAGGATATTTCTCAAAATATGATATTTAAGTTTTAGAGGAGAAATATAGACACCCATAAGGAAAGATCCTCCTTGAATCAAAATAGAATAAGAGGGAGGAATCTTGAGAAAGGAAGGAGAGAAACAAAAGACAAGTGAAGGAGATCAAGAAAGGAACTAATTCATGTGCATCCCTTAAGAAGAATAGGAAGAAGACTTCTTTAGTTTTCATTTGAATTTGTAAAATGTAAACTACATATAAATGGAAATGGTGAAAACCCACAACAATAATGAAAAGATGAATTATTTTAATGGCTTCTTGATAAAAAAATACGAGTCCAGGGGCCACGTGCCCCAGTGAGGGTTAAATGACAAGACCCCTAAAAGCCATATTTTATAGTTGGCATGACTTTTCCATAGTCCATGAAATTTTGTTGAATGCTTTTGGATTTAACTATGTATCTTTTTCATGACATTTCAAAACACACTCAGTGTTCCATCATCAGGAAGAGGAATATAATGATTTGGATTTTAGACTTGGCCTTTTAAAGAAACAAAGGAGGTGTAAGAGCTGGCTATGAAAGTAGACACCCAAGATATAGGATCTTCATGAAATCACAAGAGAGACCAAATGAGAGAATAATTCTATGATATAAAAGAATGCAAATTATTATTTTAATGTACATGGTATGCCTTACTTATAAAGGCAAGGATTAGATGTAGGATGAAGTAGCCATATGACAAGTGTCTTAATCCTATGACATGAGACAACTAGAGGATAAGCTAGCAACTAGTTGATAAGATCACATGACAACCTAGAATTATCTAGACTTATCCTAAGTAAACTTAACATGTGAACATGTGTGAATAGGACTAACTAATAACTTGTTAGATAATGTGCATATTTCACACTATAAAGGGAAACCCGATAGGTAATAACCATGTTCACGCCAATGCCCCCCTTAAGTGCAACTTAGGGAGAAGTAGACAAATGCAAAGATGGGTCCTACCTACTAGACCATGTTAGGTACCCATGTACAAAAAATCTCTCACAAACAGAGAAAAGGAGAAAAACCCATAGGAAAACCCCCTCTCCAAAAGAGAGAAAACATGAAAGTGCAAGAAGTGATGGAAAGAAGGACTCAACATGCCCCCCCAAGGACTACTTCTATCACAAATATATAGTCAAGTAACACCCATAGGAGAGAAAGAAAGAGATGATAGATCCTTTCTACAAAGAAGTAGCTCCTGTGCTAATAAATGCTTGAAGACATAATACAATCCACTACCTACAAACAACATTTCTCCCCTTAGGAAGAAACAAATCCAATGGTTGATGTAGAAGCAACTCCCACATCATGCATGAAAAGGGAATCCAAATTAATATGTGTGCCTTAGATTATAACTCTAATGTCCTCATGCTAGAAAATGATGTCTTCTCCAAATCAAGAATGTAATTCTCAATCAAGGAAGTAGAACTGGGAGAGGAAGGATAGTGAATTGTATTTAAAAACATAAAATATGTGATGACATCATGATCTTCAAAGAGGAGAGATAACCCCTCAAATGTGTCCTCCAAATCATCAATGTGAGACTCCACAAACAAAGAGGAAATGCTTGATAAATAGGAATCCCAATGAGGTGGATAAGGAAGACTCAAAATGATCCCGCTGCAAAGAATCACTAGAAGCTCTCAAAGAATCATCTCTAAAGTCTAATATAGCAATAGGTGATGGTGGGAAAATGATCTCAATAGGAGGAGAAGGAGAATCAAGAGAAGTCTCTATGTCATCACAACATTCAAGACCTGCAAAATATTCAAGCTCCTCTTCTAAATCATCATCATAGGGTACATTACATACATCATCAATGGGTTTGAGGCAATCACTAGTAGTATCTTTTGGGAATGGAAAGATATGAGGGTCTCCATAGATTTCCCAAATCTTGGTCCAAAGTGTGTGTGGGCACTCAGTTTTTGAGATCTCTAAAAAAATCAGGAATATAGTTGTACAAATCAATCCTATGATATGATCAAATCCAATTTCCCCATATATTTTTCTTATGAGGTGTATCTAGTTTAGGGATGAGTCCATAAAGATATGGAAAAAGATTGAGCCACCTACAATGTGTGAGGATGCCTTTTCTTCCAAGACTCATAATTATCCTTTTTCATATTTACCACATAAGGATGAATACAAAATCTCATGATGTCTCCTCAAATGATTAGAGATCAAAACTCACAATATTACCCCCAAATTTTAATAAAACATGAGAATACCTATAGAAAAAATGATTGTGGGACTTTATAATCATTCAAATTACAATTGCTACAAGACAAAACAACAAAGTGGTCTTTGCTTTTGGTACAATGCAAAACCCAAAATTAGACTATAACTGAAAGTACAATTTTTGAGTAAAACTAGATCAAACTAATTATGAATCTAGCAAGTACTCAAAAAATTATGTATTTGAAAAAAATCACCAAAAAATGTTACCATATGAGCCCGAACAAAGCCTTTGAAGTTCTAAAGTTGGGAACTACACAACAACAATGACGAAAAATGCAATTTCTGGAAAAATCATGCACTAAAATCAAAATGTGATTCAACCAATACGAAGCCTACAAAACTTTGGACCAAATTAAAAAAAATTGCTTGAGAAAAAGCACAAAAATGAGCAAGATATGAGCCTTTGAAGTTGGACTTCCAATACAAAAATCAATCTGGAAGGGGGTATGAAAAAGAAGAAAAATGTTTTTGCCAAATTTTGTGAAACTACAGCCAAATTTGGAGGTATGCTAAATGTGGATGTTCACCCTATAAATAAGAACCTTCTCCAAAATTGGACATTCGCTAGCTAAATGTAAACCCTTACTAGTTTTGAAGATTTGCCAGAAACTTTGCCAAAAATGTCGTAGGCACCAAAAATGGTTGATCTAAGTTGACTAGAAAAAATAATAAAATAATGTTGGCCTATTCATTGCCCTTAGTACAATCTGAATTTTTTATTGAAAAAAATCTAGATATTTTCTTGAACGCTAAAGTCTTTTAAAAAAAGGGGCAAGCCCTTAGGGGAGAGCCCATAGCTTTGATACCATGTAAGAGTTGTCTATGAATGTAGCCACCCAAGATCTAGGATCTTCATGAAAGCACAAGAGAGACCAAATGAGAATAAGTCTATTTTATCAAAGAATGCAAATTATTATTTTAATGTACATGACATGTCTTGCTTATAAAGGCAAGGATGAGATGTAGGATGAAGTAGTCATATGACAAGTGTCTTAATCCTATGACAAGACAACTAGAGGATAAGATGCCAACTAGTTGATAAGAACACATGTGTAGGATAAGATTCCATGACAACCTAGAATTATTAGGACTTATCCTAAGTAAACTTAACATATGAACATGTGTGAATAGGACTAACTAATAACTAGTTAGATATTGTGCCTAGTTCACAGTATAAAGGGAAACTGGATAGGTAATAACCTTGTTCACACCAGTAGGGGGTTCAAGGGGAATCAAACATGAAGAAAAGGGGGGTAAGCAACAACTAGAAATGAGAAAAGGTAGAGGGATGATATTTATTAAAAAAAAGATAAAACAAAATTATAATTAAATATTCATACATAGAATCTAACCTATATTTAATGTATCTATTATCTATAAATATAATCAATTAAATACAAAGGCATATATATATATATATATGAAATTGGTTAAAAAATGTAAATGAGAAATTAAATATTACAACCTATGTTATATTTATAACTATAAAATTTCAACCTATATCTAAAAACTAAAGATTTAAAAATAATCATTTAAAACTACATATAATAAAATATCACCACCTATAGTTAATATATTAGGCTTAAAAACAAATACAAACATATATTAAATTAAAAAAAACTAAAAATATATAATATATTTTATATTATATTAAATGCATATGTATAATAACTTAAATAGAACATAAATATATATGAAATTAAAAAACGTGTAAACCAACAATTAAATAATACAACTTATATATATATATACTTATATATATATATATATATATATATATATATATATATACTTATATATATATATATATATATATATATATATATATATAGGTCTAGTGGTTAAGACCACTTGGTCCTTATTGTGGAGACCAAGGTTCAAATCCCCCAAAGACATCTTGGCTTCTTAGTGGTTATGGCTCTATGTAGGTGACTCTTGGCACTCCAAGGTCCTTAAATGGAGTGTGTTTGAATTCTGGTGTAGTCTGATCTCCGTAGCTCGATAGGTCGTGGTAGCAATGGTGTACAACGATGAATCTACTGGTGGCAATCTATGCCACAAGCGGCATGAGGGTAGACTTAGCAGGGCTGCACCACTGGTGAACCGCACTGCAGTGGTGGTGGCACCGCTGGAGTGAGCTAGCCTAAAAATCCCTCACTTACCAATCAAATATATATATATATATATATCAACCTATATTTAAAAAATATTAAATATAATTAAATTTATATAATTAGATATTATAACCTATATAGAAAAAAAATATATTATGCTTAAATACCAATACAAATATTTATTAATTTAAAAAGAACATAAAAATATATAATATATAAAAACTATAAATATATTATAGTTAAATATAATGATATAAGTATATTAAATTAAATAGAATATATATATATATATATATAATCTCAACACATAAACATGTCTATGTATAAATTATCATGCAAACATGTATGCTTATGACCATTTACACCCACACACATATACAAGCAAGCCTATATATCTAAATGCTTGTAGATAAGTAGGTATTTAAATACATATTAATACAATAAATATAAATATATAAAAAATACATATATGTATGAAGGAAAAAAGGAGAGAAGGGTGAGAGGTGAAGATCGAACTAAGGTGGTAAGGAAGGAGGCCACAAGGGGAGGGAAAATAGGGGGAAGTAGAGAGGGTAGAGAAGCAAAAGGGGGGAGGGGAAGATTGTGAGGGATGAGGGTCCACATGAAGGGGGGTCAATAAAGGTTTCCAAGCTGGGTTTAGATGTGTTCCTTCATCATGATTAAGATTATTAGGGTGACTTCTAATAATTATTGCTTCCTTGAGTTTCCTTCTAAAAAATTGTCTTCCTTGACCAAAAATGTGGTTTCCTCAAACAAAATGTGATGTTTAGCATTGTGGGAGTGCTCTTCTAGGGCAGATTATGAAATACGGTCATGTATTATGTCAGTGCTATGTTATTTGATCCTAGTGCTAATAGATCGACCTGTTTCTCCAATGTATGGGCTTCCGCATGAGAAAGTGGCCTTGTAAACTCTTGATTTGAGAAACTTTTGTGTGGAGTCTTTAGAGAAAGGGATAAGTTTTCCAGTAATGTGAAGGGGTTTGAAAGTGTAGGAGAGGCCTTTCTTATGGAGGATTTTGGAGATTTTGTTGGAAAGGCCTTCAATATAGGGGAGGGTGGCAACTTGAGGAAAATCAAGAATATCAGGCTTAGGTTTAGGATTAGCAAGATTTTTGGCAAGGCTAAAATCTCTAAAGATGCATTTATTACAGTACCTGTTCAAAGTGAAAAATTGGTGTAGCTGGGAGAGCCCTTGGTCAATATTCTCCTTATCATAGATGTGATAAGCATAGGTAGCTAGCATTCTTAGGACAACAATTTTTTCAGAAGGATGGTGGTGAGACAATGCATGCAGGTAAAGGTCAATGTATGTAGATTTTCTATTGACACGACAAGCAAGGGAACCATCCTTTTTTGTAATGATAAGGACATCAAGGAAAGTAAGATGGTTATTGGACTCAAGTGCCTTGGTGAATTGAATGCACTCCACCAAAATATTTAGGTGAGAGTGGAAGCGCTCTAACTGATCCAAGCCATGAGGCCAAAAAATGTTGGTGTCATCAACATAATTCTTCTACCATTTGGACTTGAGGGGGAAGGAGTTTAGGGCTAACTCCTCATAATGCTCCATGTAAAGGTTGGCTAAAATAGGGGACAAAGTGGTACCCATGAAAACTCCATTAGATTGTTTGTAGACCATATTTTAAAAAGTAAAGAATGTGGAATGAAGATAAAGTTCAACAAGAGAAGTCATTTCAGCATTAGTTTTACGTTTAATTAGTACCATTGAGTCACACACAGGGACTTTGGTAAACAAGGACACCACATCAAAACTAACAAGAATCTTATTATCTTCTACCTTTTGTCTTGTATGAATTCAATAAAATTGGTGGAGTCCTTTATGTAGGAATTCGCTTTTCCTAGCACAAAGAAGATCAACTTAGCAAGAAAAGTGGCTAACTTGTAGGTGGGGGAATGGGTGGTCTCAATAATAGGTCTAAGAGGTATGCTTGATTTGTGGATTTTTTGGGTGCTATAAATACGTGGGGTGATTTTCTTAGGAGGGACAAGACACTTCGTAGTAAGATCTTCAGGAGATGAATGGACAATAGCTAGATTAACTTTTTTAACTTTTTTATTGCTAGCTACCTTAAATTTTTTTAATTTTGATAAAATTAAATTTACAACCATTCAAATTATATAGTAAATTCTTCTCTATGTCTCTCTCTCACTTTATCTCTCTTTCTTTATTTCTATATCTCTCTCTATTTTTTGTTAAAGTACCATTCCATGAGGCTCTAGTGGAGGTAGATGATCTCGACCAACCCATACCAAGCTCCACTTTTTACATTGTGAAAGTACCATAGCCTAATCATTAAATTAGGGTTTTCCATTATAATGCTTGACCATAGCCTCAAGTCTATCACACAACGAAACACTTTTTCCCATACATAGAGAGAGATAGGGAAAATAAAGAATGAGAGAAAGATAGATGTTCTCTTTTCAATTCCATGTGCAATCCTGTTTGCTTCTCTTATAGGATATTTAACAGATCATTCCAATTTTTTATCCATAAAATGGTTTGCTAGAAATCCATTCACTACAATGACATTTTTAACATACATGAGATGAGATGCCACTAAGCCCATATCCACAAAGGCGTAATATTCGTTACAAACACAATATTTGCAAGGAATCCCTATTAACTACATTACACAAAATTAAGATAATTGTTCCTGCCATTTATATGTTGCATGTAAGGTGCCTCATGCCTAGATTGTGAGAGTAGAGATCTAAATGTTCTTGTCTCCTCTTAATAAGACCCCCTTTTGCTCTACATATTTTTAAAATATACTAGGAGCATTATAAGAAATAAACACAAAGTTTAGGGTGTTGATCTAGACAACAACATTTGTAGTTTAATTTTTTAAATTTTGATAAAATTAAATTTGTAATCATTCAAATTATATAATAAATTTTAAAAAATTACTTATATCAATAATTAAGTATAAATAGTTGGTACAATTTTGCATCAGTAAAAGAATTTGATTTTGCAATTTTTGTTTTCAGTTATGGTGGAAGAAAATGATTTAGAAGATGTTATAAAGAGATGTAGATTGTTGTCAAATATATTAGAGGGGAATTCTAGCCTGAAGACACCAGGGTACTCATAGAGATGTTGGTACAACCATGCTTATGTCCTGCATAGAGAAAAATAAATTGGAACTTGAAAGAAACCAGAGGAACAATAGATGGATTATCTATGTTAATGTTTTTAAACATGAACTAATGCTAAAATGAAATGGGAAGAAGTGGAGATTCGATCACCACATTTTATGTTGGAGATTATTGTTGAAGTAGTAGATGATGTCTATACCCATGAGTTAGAAAAATGGTTAAGACTACTTGGGAGGTTGCCAAGGTGACCAAACCCCAAATTTAACCTTTCAACTCAATGATAATCAATAGTATAGGTGTGAGTGCTTAGAAAATGTTACTATGGTTAGAATGATATAAAATAGATGTGAGATACACTATATGATTTTGGAAAGAAGGGAAATGGAACTCTAAGGTAATGTGCCAATGCATGTCAACAGAAATATTGAATAAGAAATTATAAATGTAAATGGTAAGTTTGAACAAGATAACTTTTTATGAATGCAACAATATAAGAGTAGAGGAAGGGATTATAAGTTATAAATAGTGACATTCAAATTATTATCCAAAATGGGAAAGAAAATCTAGAGCCAAGAGGTGGCTTTGAAGGATATTTCTCAAAATATGTTATTTAAGTTTTAGAGGAGAAATATAGACACCCATAAGGAAAGATCCTCCTTGAATCAAAATAGACTAAGAGGGAGGAATCTTGATAAAGGAAGGAGAGAAAAGAAAGACAAGTGAAGGAGATCAAGAAAGGAACTACTTCATGTGCATCTCTCAAGAAGAATAGGAAGAAGACTTCTTTAGTTTTCATTTGAATTTGTAAAATGTAAACTACATATAAATGAAAATGGTGAAAACCCACAAAAATAATCAAAAGATGAATTATTTTAATGGCTTCTTGATAAAAAAATATGTGTCCAGGGGCCGCGTCCACCAATGAGGGTTCAATGACAACACCCCTAAAAGCCATATTTTATAGTTGGCATGAGTTTTCCATAGTCCATGAAATTTTGTTTAATGCTTTTGGATTTAATTGTGTATGTTTTTTCATGACATTTTAGAACACACTCAGTGATTCATCATCAGGAAGAGGAATATAATGACTTGGATTACAAACTTAGCCTTTTAAAGAAACAAGGGGGGTGTAAGAGTCGGCTATGAAAGTAGCCACCCAAGATCTAGGATCTTCATGAAATCACAAGAGAGACCAAATGAGAGAATAATTCTATTCTATAAAAGAACACAAATTATTATTTTAATGTACATGATATGCCTTACTTATAAAGGCAAGGATGAGATGTAGGATGAAGTAGCCATATGACAAGTGTCTTAATCCTATGACATGAGACAACTAGAGGATAAGATGGCAACTTGTTGATAAGATCACATGACAACCTAGAATTATCTAGACTTATCCTAAGTAAACTTAACATGTGAACATGTGTGAATAGGACTAACTAATAACTAGTTAGATAATGTGCATAGTTCACACTATAAAGGGAAACCTGATAGGTAATAACCATGATCACGCTAACGCCCACCCCCCCCCTTAAGTGCAACTTAGGGAGAAGTAGACAAATGCAAAGATGGATCCTAGCTACTAGGCCATTTTAGGTACCCATGTACATACAATCTCTCACAAATAGAGAAAAGGAGAAAAACCCATAGGAAAACCCATAGGAAAACCCCCTCTCCAAAAGAGAGAAAACATGAAAGTGAAAGAAGTGATGGAAGAAAGGATTCAACATGACCCCCCAAGGACTACTTATATCACAAATATATAGTCAAGTAACTCCCATAGGAGAGAAATAAAGAGATGATAGATCCCTTCAACAAAGAAGTATCTCGTGTGCTAATGAATGCTCGAAGACATAATACAATCCACTACCTGCAAACAACATTTCTCCCCTTGGGAAGAAACAAATCCAATGGTTGATGTAGAAGCAACTCCCACATCATGGATGAAAAGGGAATCCAAATCAATATGTGTGCCTTAGATTATAAGTCTAACCTCCTCATGCTGGAAAATGATGTCTTCTCCAAATCAAGAATGTAATTTTCAATCAAGGAAGTAGAAATAGGAGAGGAAGAATAGTGAATTGTATTTGAAAACACAAAATATGTGATGACATAATGATCTTCAAAGAGGAGAGATAATCCCTCAAATGTGTCCTCCAAATCATTAATGTGAGACTCCACATACAAAGAAGCAATGTCTGATAAATAGGAATCCTAATGAGCTGGATAAGGAAGACTGAAATGATCTTGTTGCAAAGAATCACTAGAAGCTCTCAAAGAATCATCTCTGAACTCTAAAGTAGCAATAGGTGATGGTGGGAAAATGATCTCAATAGGAGGAGAAGGAGAAGCAAGAGAAGTCTCTATGTCATCACAACATTCAAGACCTGCAAAATATTCAAGCTCCTATTCTAAATCATCATCAAAGGGTACATTATCTACATCATAAATGGGTTTGAGGCAATCACTAGTAGTATCTTTTGGGAATGGAAAGATATGAGGGTCTCCTTAGATCTCCCAAATCTTGGTCCAAAGTGTGTGTGGGCACTCAATTTTTAAGATCTCTAAAAAAAATCAGCACTATACTTGTACCAATCAATCCTATGATATGATCAAATCCAATTTTCCCATATATTTTTCTTTTGAGGTGTATCTAGTTCAGGGATGAGTCTATAAAGATATGGAGAAAGATTGAACCACCTACAATGTGTGAGGATGCATTTTATTCCAAGACTCATAATTATCCTTTTTCATATTTACCACATAAGGATGAATACAAAATCCCATGATGTCTCCTCAAATGATTAGAGATCAAAACTCACAATATTACCCCCAAATTTTAATCAAACATGAGAATACCCCTAGAAAAAATTATTGTGGGATATTATAATCATTCCAATTACAATTGCTACAAGACAAAACAACAAAGTGATCTTTTCTTTTGGTACAATGCAAAACCCAAAATTAGGCTATAATTGAAAGTACAATTTTTGAGTAAAACTAGATCAAACTAATTATGAATTTAGCAAGTACTCAAAACATTATGCATTTACAAAAATCACAAAAAAATGTTACCATATGAGCTCGTTCAAACAAATCCTTTGAAGTTCTAAAAATGGGAACTGCACAACAACAATGATGAAAAATACAATTTCTAGAAAAAAACATGCATTAAAATCAAAATCTGATTCTACCACTACGAAGCCTACAAAACTTCGGCCCAATTTTTTTTTAAAAAAGTTCTTGAAAAAATGCGCAGAAATGAGCAAGATATGAGGCTCTGAAGTTGGACTTCTAAAACAAAAATCAATCTGGAAGGGGGTGAAAAAGAAGAAAAACATTTCTGCCAAATTTGGAGGTATAGTAAATGTGGATGTTCACCCTATAAATAAGAACCTTCTCCAAAATTGGAGGTTTGCTAGCTAAATGTAGACCCCTAGTAGTTTTGAAGATTTGCCAGAAACTTCGCCAAAAATGTTGGAGGCACCAAAAATGGTTGATCTGGGCTGATTGGAAAAAATATTAAAGTAATGTTAAGGCCAAATGGCCTTTTCATTGCTCCTAGTACAATCTGAATTTTTTATTGAAAAAAATCTGAATACTTTTTTGAATGCCAAAGCCTTTTAAAAAAGGGGCAAGCCCTTAGGAGAGAGCCAATAGCTTTGATACCATGTAAGAGTTGTCTATGAAGGTAGCTACCCAAGATCTAGGATCTTCATGAAACCACAAGAGAGACCAAATGAGAATAAGGCTATTCTATCAAAGAATGCAAATTATTATTTTAATGTACATCATATGTCTTGCTTATAAAGGCATGGATGAGATGTAGGATGAAGTAGTCATATGACAAGTGTCTTAATTTTATGATGAGACAACTAGAGGATAAGATGCCAACTAGTTGATAAGATCACATCTGTAGGATAAGATCCCATGACAACCTAGAATTATCATGACTTGTCCTAAGTAAACTTAACATGTGAACATGTGTGAATAGGACTAACTAATGACTAGTTAGATAATGTGCCTAGTTCACAGTATAAAGGGAAACTGGATAGGTAATAACCCTATTCACACCAACAGGGCGGTTCAAGGGGAATCAAACATGAAGAAAAGGGGGGTAAGTTGGAAAACAACAATTAGACTTCATGTGAGGATTCTCACTGCCCTCCACCTAGTAAACATTTTGGTTCTATTTAAAGTTTCTATAAGCATATGTTTTTCACTTCGAATGTAAGGAAAGTATATTTCCCTACTATATAGACAAGTCATTGAGGCCTTCATGGCCAATTTTGGTGTCTACTCTGGACATGCATGGTCATTTTCTAACTTTTTAAGACCCTGCATGGTCAGTTAGGGATAGGTTCAGAAAGTATCAACTGGAAGTCTGGTTATAGCAGCCTCTCAATGTAATTTTTTTGAACTTCAATATATATAAAATATCTTATTTATGGATAAAAAAATATTAAATATAATTAAATCTATATATAATTAGATATTATAACATATATACCTAAAAATTATATTATGCTTAAATACCAATACAAATATTTATTAAATTAAAAAGAACATAAAAATATATAATATATAAAAACTATAAATATATTATAGTTAAATATAATGATATAAGTATATTAAATTAAATAGAATATATATATATATAGTAATTCACAATACCTTCTGCTCCTTTGGACCTTCCTGTGCAAGGTGCACCTAATCCTTCTTCCGCTCCAAGGATCTCTTCCAAAAATCATCACTGGCAGAAAGATTTAAAACCTCTGGAGCTTAGGATTGGGTAGTATGGTCTGCCCAGCACTGATTCAAGTGTTCACAGCATGGTGAAGGAGCCCTCAAACCCTAGCACACTAGGCACTTTGGATCCGCCCTCACAATCTGCAAGCAACCCATAGTTGAACTTCAAGGTAGCATTAGGCTTTAAGGATTCTCAATGTGCTCCTACTACAGAGCATTCTCCTCACAAGTTTGGGTGCCAGAGGCCTCCTTTTCCTATTCTCCAAGCGGCTTCTATTCTGGAAATCTGTATGGACAACTTTCTCAATGATAGAGAGGAGTACATTCAAGAGCATGCCCTAATTTGTATGCTTTTACGAACTTGGCCGAATCTGCAATCTCTACATGCCTGGATAAGCGATAACTGGAAAGAATATTTGGAGGAGGAAATTAGCACCTATCTATGTGCAAAAGGGTTTTTCATTCTAGAGTTTGAGTCTTTGAATGATAAGGAATTCGTTCTCAACACAGGTCCGATGTCCTTTGCGCCAAGCCTTGGTTCCCTTCCTTTGACCCATGATCTGAGACCTTCTCATCCACATTTCTATGGGTATGATTACCTTATCTCCCCCTACAATTCTAGGAGATTGATTGCTTGAAGGCCATTTCCAATGGTTTGGGAAAATACCACAGCATTTCAAAAGAAACAATCAACTATGAAAGCTCCACATGTGCTCGCTTGTGCGTTGAAATGGATCTCTCCAAAGGTCTTCCCGCAAAGGTTTCTTTGAAGGTTGGAAATAGAAATTGGAGACAAATTGTAGATTATGAAAAAATAGACTTCAAATGTAGGAAATGTTTTTCTACAGATTAATCAACTTCTCAATGTAGGAAGAAGTTCACTCATGAGAGAGCTAATTCTTCATTCAATCTACCCACATGGTGTGTGGGGGTGGAATCGCGACATTATGTCATTCCTCCCATAACTAAAAATGGTTCGGTTCCCACAAATGAACCTCATGAAGCTGAATCTAAGTCTTGTGCACCAACTTCATTGGATCTTTCACATAGGATCATGAAGGAATGTTGTGTGGATACAGGTAGTTTTGAAGGCTCTATGATCTCAATGAAGAATCCAACCACCTAGCCTAAAAATCTTGAGATCTCTCTAGTAACCCTTGAAGATCCAGAGGTCTTACATAGCGATGCACTCTCAAAAATCAACCATGAACAGAAATCCCCAGCCATAGAAGAAAAGGAATAGACAGAAGTGAAATGGAGGAAATCTCTGCCACCAAAACCAAAGCCTCAAATGGTTTCAGGATCAGGAAAAAAGGAGTAAATAATCTAAGTATGCAATTTTGGGAAAGGGAAAATAGTGGACAAATAGAACACATCCTTGTTTGGGGGCCTTCTAGATCACACCAGATGTCCTTTTGGTTGCAAAGTTTGTGTCTTGTGGAATAGGGTTTATTTGACAGCACATCTTTGTGTTGTTCTTTGTTGCATCTATTGTGAAAAGGGCATGCATTTAGCCAATTTTGGATCTTCATTTTATTGGGAGCTGCCCCCTTTGGCAATACTTACCAAATATATATATATATATATATATATATATATATATATATATATATATATATATATATATATATAATCTCAACACATAAACATATACATCTACATGTCTATGTATAAACTATCATGCAAACATGTATGCGTATGACCATTTACACCCACACACATATACAAGCAAGCCTATATATCTAAATATGTGTAGATAAGTAGGTATTTAAATACATATGAATACAATAAATATAAATATATAAAAAATACATATATGTATGAAGGAAAAAAAAGGAGAGAAGGGTGAGAGGTGAAGATCGAACTAAGGTGGTAAAGAAGGAGGACACAAGGGGAGGGAAAATAGGTGAAACTAGGGGAAGGCATGGCATGAAAGAGAGCTCGAATGTAGAGAGGGTAGAGAAGCGGAAGGGAGGTGTTGGGATAGGAAAATTTCAAAATTTTCCTATACTTCTACCCATCTCATGGCCAACAAGATCAGACAATCATGTGCCCAAAATCATAATAGCAGTGGATGGATTCTATAAAGATCACATGATCTGTACCACAAACATTTGTCTCACCCATCACACTGTATATGGTAAGGGGTCTCAGTTCCTTAATTTTGGCAAGACCTTACTTTCTTTATACCGATCCATGCTCCACATGAGATGGGCTAAAATAAGTATTGACATGAGAATAATGATCGGGGAGAAGATTTCAGGAATCACCAATGAAGAAATTAACACTGATGACCTTTCATTGGAGAGAAAATTTGCAGTCATGCCAAGTTAATCAATAATGAGGACTATCGGCATAAGAAAACACCATCGAAGAATACTCCCAACCCCCCCCCCTCGATAGCATAAATCATACCGATAGAGGAATTCGGTAGGACTCTCACCGAAACAAAGGGAACCAGTGATCATCGGCAGGAGATGAACATCGGAGTGAAGAATTAAAGTGTCTCTAACATTTTAATGTCTCAACGACTAAAGAAATTGTTTCGGCCTAAGTCACACCGATATGCATAGAGGATAAAAACCATCGGTGAAAGTGAACAAGTCGGAACAAAGTTTACAAGTCTTGCCTAACTGATGGTCACAACGATGAAGGATGTCAGTGACATATTGTGAATGATCACTCCGATGAAGGATAAAAAAGGGTATCGGGGAAACAACCATGATCGGATAGTTTGAAATAAGTCATCCCGATGTCCTATGTTGCTCCGATAATGATAGTAGCTGCACTTATTGATAAGACTCTTGCCGATACTCATTTCAGAGATAGTTGAGATATTGGAGTAAGATGTTATTCCCACGGTGATAACATAAGTCAGACCAACGATAGCTATGCTCATTTCTATATTGGGTAGATCTTGAAATATCTTGCCGATACAAACTCATAAATGAAAGATGACATCGAGGAGACAAATGAAGGGTCACAGCGATTGATCCACATGCAAATATTCGCACCATAAGAGGATATTAAATCACCCTGACATTACAAAAGTCATATTGATGAGGGGAGTTATGATGATGTGACATCTCACAACGATCATGAAAATTTATACACTGGAACAATTAATTGCAGACAAAAAAAAATCCTTTGAAGAGCCATTCGAAATCACTGCAATTAAATTCAAACGAATTATCTGAGAGGGGCACATAAACGAGAGCTCAAAGGAAAGGATAGAGGAGTTCGATCATCACATAGCAGGTACATACTCAAAAAACCTCTGTGTGATAGACTAAAGTTTAAATTTACTATCCAGAATTGTAATGGACACTACAATGAAAGGAAAGGGCAGAAAACAACCAGGTGAAACTAGTAAACCCAAGAAACAAAAAATTGAGAAAAGCCCTGATGAGAAAATAAAAGACAAGAAATTGAATCAAGACTTAATTGACCAATTGCCTGGATCAACCCCTAAAGCCCAAAGGTCTGCACAACTTAGGGCAAAAGTAGAGAAACTAGAAGACAAGTGTAAATATCTTGGCAATGTATGGACTCCAATAAGAGGTTATGAATTGTTCAAATTCCACTACAATAGAAGATTCAAGAATTTCCTAGTGTCTAACCCATGGCACTTGAATTTGGGCAAATTGGTCATTCCTGATGTGTTTCTGAACGCTGAACTCCTCAAACTCCTGGCTAAGTAGTATAATCCAAGCCTCAAGGCCATATGCAACTCGCAAGGGGAGCCTGTTATACATTTGTCTAAGAATGCCATTTGTGAAGTATTTGACTTAGATGATTTATGTATTGTTCCCATAGTTTATGAAGATTTGGATAAAGAGTACTAGAGAATGGATACCACATATAATGGATGGAGATTACCTATTCATAGGCCTAGGGCAGAGGGAGAAATGGTGCCTCAGATTAATGATAATGATGGACCTCCATTCCATGTGTCATTGTTTGAACCATATATACAATACACATATTATTCCGTGGGCCAAGTCCTAGGTTCAGAAGTTCCTGATTTTATGACAATTCATTTGATGGTGATAGCCACAAATATCTAGTGCCACAATACCAGGCAGTTTGACTATGTTGCCTATGTTTTTTGAAGAATTGATTCTGGTTTAACTGCAATCAAGAACAATGCCCCATCGGTCTCTTTTGAACACTACTCACTCCTCATACACATGGTGCTTTATTATGGCTAGGAAATAGGATTATGGCCAAGTGAATTCAAAGTTTCTCCAATGGACCAGAGGGGGCAAAAGTCACCCGTGCAAATGTGGACGAGGATATGGGACAGTAGGTATGCCCATTCTAACTATGTTCATTTTGAAGAATACTGTGTTAAAGTGTTGTATAAATATTTCAATCACCCTTGTGAATATTCACTATCAAATGAAACAAAGAGTTTTCTCAGACCCAAAGATTTTGGTGGTCCTCCTACTGTCACCCACAACTGGGGCGATTGGTATTGTTTCAAGGATTCAACCATGATCAGAGTTTATGGTTTTGAGGACACCTTGATTTAGTTGAGTAGAGTAAGAGTTAATATAGCAATAAAATTCTCCAAACGATAAATACTCACTACTCAGCACATAAATTTTTAACACACTCTATGGTTATTATATTTAAGTTCTTTATATTTTATTTAAATAAATAAAGCTCTAATAATCATGTGATAGTGAATGGATGCTATCATACTAATACTGTCAAAGCCAAATTCCCAAGTCAAATTTTGACAGAAAATAATGGAGAGCTCCAAAAACAATTTGACACCGAATAATGTTTTGGTTGGTCCAAAGTTTCCTGTAAACTTTTGGAAATAGCTCACAATTTCCTTAAAATACAATCTGTAATTCTATTCAAACACAGGAGTTTGTTAGAGGCACTTCACAGAGAGACGATGGCTTCCAAAAGAAAATTTGACCATTCAAGCTTCATTGATGGTATTGAGAGAATGAGAATCAGTTGGGATAGGTTTATCAATGAAGAAAATGAAGGGGATAATTCTCAAACAAGTAAGCCGCATTATACCGACTGGCTGAAACTTGGAATTGGGCCATGCACAGAGGATGGCTCAAAGAAAGATATATATGGCAAGGGCAAAGTGAAGAAAGAGGATGCTGGCTCATGCATAGAGGATGGCTCAAAGGAAGAGAAGAAAGGTGAGAGTTCATCAAGTTGGCCATGCAGAGAGGATGGCTCAAAGGAAGATTCAATGTTCATGGATCATATTCCAGAAGACATCTTAAACTTAATATTGTGCAAACTTCCTCTTCATAATCTGATCCAAGTTGAAAGCGTTTGTAAGTCATGGCAAACTATTATTTCTAGTTCTGTTTACTTTCACAATCTGTGGGAGCAGAGTAATATACAAATGTGGCTGGTGATGGATCATTATGATGAAACAAGTGGGTCTTCTAATGGGCTTGCACTCTTTGAAATCAGTAGAAGGCTAAGGTTCAGGAAGATGTTTAATGATGAGTGGAGATGCAGTTACTCACAATGGTTTCTCAGATCTGGAGATGGAGGCCTCTTGGTTTATAGCTGCAAGAGAAATGGAACTCTTCGAGTGATCAATCCATTGACTAAGCACTACCATTGTCTTGAAGATGCAAGACTGACCAGAAAAAGCAGGATTTCATTTTACATGAAAAGATATCATGATGATGTGGCTGTGCACCTCAAGTTTGATTCAAAGGAAAAGACTTATCAGGTAATTGTTATAATTGGAAATCTTCATCTTCTTAGAAGAAAGAGAATTTTTGTTTTGATTTATAGATCTGCAGAACAGAGATGGGAAATTAGAGAGAGTCACTTGGATCAAAGAGTGAATGGAAGTATGATAATTAGCTGTTTTCCAAGCATTTTCGTGCAAAACCAAAAAATCTACTGTATTTCTGAAAATGGGGCAGATGTGGGTATGTATGATCTAAATGGAGATAGAAATAGCAGGTTTCTTTACACTTTGGGGGTGCAAGGTTTAATGCACCAGACCTTGGGAATTGTTATGTACAAGGGCAGAATAATAATGGTTTGTGAAAGTAACCCAAGGGGTCTCCCACCATATACATATGCTTTGATTTTTTATAGGTTTGATGAGGTTGACTTGGAGTGGAGATCTGACTATGCAACAGTTGAATTACCCAATTATTTGCCCCTCCTAGAGTGATCTGTTGTGGAGGGGATTATATTTGGTTAATTCACCAAAGCGAGGCCCATGTAAGCTATATAATTTCTATAGATATAGATACCGGGGAGCTGAATATAAGGCCAGAATTTTTCCCTTCTATGTTCAATGTGAGACACTGTCTATCCATGCCACTAAATTTTTAACCATGCTCTTAGATTTCCTGAGTTCTGGTGTTCTAATGTAGGCATTCTTCTTGCCTTTTAGGGCCCTTATTGGATTTTCATTGCCCTTTGTGGTTACCAATATTATTATTTTTTATTTTTTCTTTAAACCAATGAAGTGCCAATGAAGTGTGTGAGGCACATGCCTCCTTATAACTACTTTTTGTATTTGGATAGACTTGCTTTGTTTATGATTATTCAGGGATTTATTATATTTTGCTACCATCATAGACTTGTGTTGAATGACAAGATCCTGGGTTTTATAAGTGCTATGTTGATTTAGTTAATTAGTAATTATGATTTACTTACATTATCAATATGATGGAATTAGAAGTATATATTTAATATTGTCATTTTTATTTGATTTTTATATGGATTCAATCATGTGACAATGAATTTGATTAATTTATGATTATTGATTTGATGATGATTTGGTTATGTGATCTTGTATTAGTATGATCTAGGTGTTGGATTAAATGTGTTTTTAATTTTCATTTAATAGTATTAATTAAAAAATACTTATAAAGTATATAATGGAAAAATAGCTTGAGATTCCCAAGAAACCAGTGTTGTGTTTCCTAGTGTATATAGGCCTCATCCTAAACAAAATTAGGGTTTCTTTTTTATTATGATTAGAGGAAATTTTCAGTTTTGGAGGAAAAGTTTGGGAATGACAGAAAAATTAGGGTCATTTTGCAAATTTTGAATGAAGGAAAAACTTATGGGATTGAAATAATTTAATTTTTTGGCTGTATGTTTTTTTAAGTATTGGCTTTTCTGAAGTATTAGTTGTAGATGTGGTTGAGAATTCCATCTTTGTGTGTTGATTTTATTTTCTTCAATAGACTTTTGGGGATGGGTTGTTTGGGGTGTTGATCTTTCTTTTTTGGGTTAAGATCCACAAGTTTGGGGTAGAGAGAGGTGTGGACCCTCTCTTAAGAAAATTGATTTGATTATGTGATGGCATGAGTGCCATGGTGATTCTCATGGATGAGATTAAATAATGATGGAGATTACTTGGTTTTCTATGCAAAGGCTTCGTCCTCCTATTGGAAGGTGAACTAATTTGTCCATATGGTCTTTGTTTTCTATTGTGCGTTGTAGATTCCTTTCTTGGATGATACTCCTTCATAAGAGCTTCTTTGTTCCCTCCCTTACTATGCAAGACTTCATTGTGATGAGTGTATATGAGCTGGGAAATACTACACTCTATTGATGGATGTTCACTCATTTAAATTATTCTCCCACTTGTCATTTGTAAAAATCATGTGCTACCTGTATAAACCATAAAATTTTGTTTCTCCTTAAGAAAGAAATTGCTCCAATAAAATTTTGAGTTCCAGAAAACAAGAGTACTAGTTTAATTCCATTCATTGAATACTTCTAATTTGTGTAAAATTACAATTATATTAGTTCATTTAATTATTTTTGTTTATTTTTATAACAAAATAGAAGCCATAGACTTAATGGCTTCTGCCTACCCTCCAACTTCTTTTTTTTAAGGAAAAAAAAACTTCTCCTTAGTTCTTTATTAAATTTTGTTTTAAACTTTGTATTCATAACAATTAAAAAAATAAATCCATATTATCTTTTCAATATATCTAAGTAAATGTACCATTAAGAAAATAAAAAAATGCATGCATGTATTATCATTATATTAAAATCACTAAATGTAATCATGTATTTGAGACAAATCTACATCTGAAAATATAAAAATCAAGTAGATAACTAATTTCTTGAATTTAAATTCTTCCCTTTTCTTGTAAAATGCCATCCTATGAGAGAATCAAACTAAGACCCTCTAAAACTCATCATGCATAGAATTGTATCCATATTTTCTACAATCTTTGAAACCTACAATCAAACCCTGGCTAAATATTTATCTCCATTCCTTTGAAGCACGTGCATGTATACTCCTGCAATAAAATTAATGAAAAAATACACAAATTCTCCATGCATGTAGACCAATAAGAAGAAAAATAAAGAAGAAATGTGAGAGCCTACACAAAAATCAATTTAGGAGAAAATGAAATGGTAAAGAGAGAGAAAAACATTTATGAACATTTTAATTATCTTAGAAAGTTTTTTAAAAAGAAATTAATAAGTTGCTTTATTAACTCCTTAAATGTAGCCAACTTGGACTTTTAGTGGAGTTAATGTGCTTTATAATTATTTTAAAAATTTAATTGTTGTTTTTTTAATAGTATTCATAGTGGTGTGATTAAGATTTATAAATAAATATTTTTTTAAGCTTAATCTTCATTATTAGAATTTATTATTCTAGATTTATTTTAGTTTAAAGTTTTTATTTAATTTTAATGTAGATGAGGTTTAATTTGATTTATTATATTCTATTAAAGTAGGAGTAAAGGTTTTAATTATTGTTTTAATGGAGTTTGTTTATCGTCATAAAATGTCATAGAGGGATGGATTAAATATAAGATTTATTTATAAGTAAATTTTTTAATTAAGAAAATTATTTTATTTTGTTTTGTTTTATATTTTTATTTTCTTAAATGTTAAACCTTAGGTGAGACAACCCTATCCCTTAAAGAGTACCTATGGTCAACTTCTCTTGGTCAAAACTCTTTAAACCTTTTTAGATAATTTAAAAATAATTTAGTTGGGAACTATAACTTAGTGATGATTATTAGGTACATAAAATTTGACTTCTGAGTGTTATGCTCTAGTTGTCTATGATGAAACTCTTTTGACACTTTCTTAGAATCAACCTACATGAATTTCCTTCATGCAAAATTATCCCCTTACGACATTGTATCTAGTGATGTCAACTCGAGCAATGGGTGCACATCACTTAGTCTAAGGTGTTGCAATGAGATCTCACCACCTGCCTTATTATCTTTTCTTTCGCCATGTGTGTTGTGCCTTCATCTTTGCTTACACAACAATGTTGAGTGCACATCATCTTCCACTAAATGTGGTATTTACTATAGTTTAACATGTCAAATGTCAAAAAAATTATTTACACTGTGTTTATGTCCATTTATATTTGTGTGTGTGGGTGGGCATTACAATCTATGTTGCTCCATCAATAAAAATGTGTTAGAAGAGTTTATGATTCAAAGTATTAATTTAGATAGTTTTTAATTATTCAAAAATACTTGAAAGTTATTTAAAAGAATGGTTGTAAGCCAAGTTTATGATATGCTTTATCAACCTCTCCAAAATATATTGCTTTATGTTTTGTTTATGTTATTAAACTATAAAGATCTATGATTTTCTTATTTTATGTGTGCTCTCCAACCCTAACAATAGTATCAGAGTATGTTAAAAAAGATGGAAGAAAGGTGAAGAAATTTTATTGTTTTCATTTCTGTTTAAAAGTGGTAGTTATTTCAAATTGAGGTGATGATAATTTATGTTTCATTTTGTCCTGTGATGACAACAAGTTGACCAAGAATTTGTCAAAACTTGAGGAAAATATTTTTAAATTTTTTTTTAAGTTGTTTGCAAGGGAGTTTTCTTTATATGATGTGCCATTATGCTAAAGCCTCGCCACATTTAGAGTTTTATTTTTTATTTTTTAAAATCCCACCAATGGAGTTAGAAAAATGATCTTCAATAGAGACCATTCATTCATAGAGAGTTTAAATATGAGAGACTATTTTGTTGCAAGAGACCCATATCCAATTTATATACTCTATTCTCTCTTTTTGTTTTGTTTTTTGTTTTTCATTTTTCTAATAGTGTATTTTTGTATTAAAATATAAAAAATAATACACAATTCACATAAAGTATTGGTGGAATGGAATTATGCATTCAAAAGGGTCTATGCTAAAATGTAATAACCACCAAGTGGTTAGTACTTTTTTTCATTTCCTTACACATCAAGTACTAACTTAATCAACCAATCAACTTCTATCCAATATAGAAGAGTTAGCTTCATAATCTTACCAACCATACCCATGGTAGCAACTCTAGGCCACAATCTTACACACCTGTACTAACTTTGGTAAGCTCCTTGATGAGTACACAATACTGAGTGGGGGGTGAATTAGTATCAAACAATCTTTTACTTTTCAATACTTAATCAATCACAATAAATCACACATGTAAGATCTAGCAATTATGAACACATAGAGAACACATGATTTTTACGTGGAAACCCTTGTGGGAGAAAACCATGGAAAATATATATATATATATTGATTCTTCTTTTGTAGGCACCAACCTACTTATCTTACAATTCTTCTTATCTAAGCGCCAACCCACTTCTCTTACAATTCTTCTTTTGTGAGCACCAACTCACTGGAGACACCAATCCCCACTTGTAGAATTTGTAGGAATCAACCTTCACAACTGAGCATCAACTTAGTAAGAGACCCCAATCTCTAGGCACAAACCTACGAATTCTTCAATGGATGATCTTGTTCTCCTTTATTCACAATCTGATTACTACTTTTGATTTCATATGATGTAAGTCTTTCCTTTTCAAATCAGGTTCACACACATATACTTTCTTCTACCTCAAATCTGATTGAAATCATGCACAACTCCTTTACACAAACCTCCACATAACATGGCAATATCTTCACATAAATTTCTACTCATATTATCACACACACTTACTTTCAAAACAAACTAGATTTGCACTTCATACTTCTACCCCTTCTCTTTCTTTATATTTGCTCTTAACTCAGAAAATAATCATTTGAATTCCTTCATACATGGGCTACATATACTCTTAAAATAGATCTAAATTACTTTTCATTTTCTGCCCCCTTTTCTCTTCTAGATCTTCTCTTAAAATTAGAAAGAACTCATTGATTTCTTACCTCTTTGTCCTCCATATTGTCTTCCTTTTATACCCAATCATCCTCTTCGAAAGGAACAAGTATTGAGAGAGACATGACCTTTTGTTAATGGATGATTCCTTCTTTTAAACTCTAGTGCTACCTTTTATATATTAATCATTGCTTTTGTTAAGTGATCACACCTTTGGTTTCCAATCACACCTCATAACACTTCATTCATAACAACTATATCATCTTCAAATAATTTCTACCTTTATTAATAATCACTACACTTCCTTTTTATCTTTTTCTTAAGACATTTTTCTTTTGTCTTATATGTAATAGACTTTAGTCAGCCACTTTATAACACATAAATTGCATCATACATGAATTCTTTTAAATGGTATCCTTATCTTTTCTAGATCACACTTTACTTTCTCATATTTGAATCACACCCTTTTTTGTGTTTTACTTAAAGACATTTTAACATATATGTGGAGCGCTTAGTTTGATAAGGATCAGCTTCCTCTTTTATTATCACTTTTGTTATTATGATTTTAAGACATTTTTGTCTTATGTAAAGTGCTTCATGTTTATTTCAAAATTGCACCATTCATCACCTTTTTAAATCGCTCCACTTAATATCACAAATTGTATCCTTTTTACTAATGATAAATCATTAATATATAACGAATGTTTAAATCTCTAATTTAAAAATTATCTTCTCTATCAACCTCTGCTCAACGATTGATCCAATTTGCCTTAGACATTTCCACTGAATGATGATGACAACATTTACACCTTTCATACAATGATATTGCTACTTTGGCATTCTTCTGCATACATTAATGATAATTGATGGTAGTTGATTGTCATTGATGTCAAAAATGTGTTGTGTTGATGATACAGGTACATCATATGGTAGGAAGTTTCAGGTGTTTAGACAATGTGACATGTGATGTCAATCATCAGGTAATGGTGTCAGTTCATATAAAGTTGTTGTTTCATGATGCTTCCATTTGATCAGGATATCTTCATGATACTCATATTAGTGCTTTGGGATAAGAGGATCTCTGTTGGATCTCAGTTGAACAATATTTGATGTTCTATGTCATGATTGTCATGGGTTGTGTCTTCATCAGGTTGTGGCTTTAAAAGATGGTTATGTTGATCAGGTTCATTATGGATGTCATCATCATAAATTCATGTAGGGTTGTTTCAGTTGGTGTTTAAAGGATGTCTTCTTCAAGAGGATTGTTTTGGTCTACATGTTATATCATCATATATTCTCTTTATGATTATTGTTGATAATAACAGAGGTAATCTGAAAATAAGTTTTCTATGTGCTACTCATTTGAAGATGGAGCTGATATTCTTGAATTGGTTTAGTTAATTGATAAGGTGCAAGTGAAGCATAAAGAAAGATCCCTAATGTTCTTTGGATAGACAGTGTATGATAAAGCATCAAAGGATAGACACAAGGGTTGTTGAGTAACTTGCATTAAGTTCAACATATGGAGAATTTCATGTGTTCATACTTCTTGCATGAAAATTTTGAGTTGATTATGCATTAGTGTGTTCATATAATTATCTTTGCCTTTCTTGAATACTCTAGGTTCATAATGCATAAGTCTCATGTTGTTATGGTTTTGAGTTGATCACCAATCAGATGCAGATATGGTGTAGATATTATTGACTTGCAAGTATGGACATCTATGATATCTATATTGAATTCATGATGTTGCAAAAGTTCATCTTCATAAGTTTCAAATTAAGTTGCTATGATGTCTTGGGAGGTTGTCTTACGTTCATCAAAGATTTGTATTTAATTATAGGGAGGTTGAATTCGAAGGGGAGCTCATTTCATTAGCATCAGGCACTTTATGAGGGAACATGTTTCTCATACAATAAAATGGCATCGAATGACTTTAGGGGAACACAAATATTTATTTGAAGACCCATATTTAATATTATAAGGAGAAATTATTTTTCAAAGAGGAGTTTGCCATCAAATGTCTTTGAAATTTAATACATATTTAAAAAGGGGGAGCAAGTAATTTAAGAAAAGCATTCATTTGCTTTTATCCAATAGTAAATTCTATAAATATATTTTCAAAAATAATTTAAAAAAAAGGCCGATGAAAAAATTTGTTAAAATGTCATATATGACATAAGATTTGACCCCTCTTTATGTGCTTCGTGCCTTTCTCAAAATGGCAGCCCGATCCTTATGACTTGTATTGGAAACTTTATTGTTGACATAAGTAAAAGCCTTTTTATAAGGAGTTTTTTTTTTTTAAAAAGGCAATATAAAAAAAACTGATTTGTTTCCATTTGAAGAGACCTTGAAGATAGAAGTTTTTTTTATTGAAGATAATGTCTTTTTGAGAAATGAATTTCAAATGGAGGAAATTTTTTATTGGGTAGATTATTTTTTTTTAAAGTCTTTTACAGAGAATGAATTCTTGAAGAATATAAAAGTTTTTCAGATTGAAAGAAATTTGATGCAGAGATGGAAGATGAAGTTGCTCAAATATTTTATTTTATTTACAGGGCATTGAAAGGTTTGATGAAGATATTATTGAAGATAAATTTTTATTGGAGAAGACAAAGAGAATTCAAGAATGAAATTAAAGAATTTAAAGAATATTTGTTTTTTTTTTTGTTTTGCAATCAAGGAATGTGTTTTTACAGAGAAGATCAAGAGTTTGCAAATGTGTTTCTTTGCAGAGAAGATCAAGAGGTTTTGAAAAAGAGGATAATGCAAAATTGTTTTGTGATTTGGAGAATGTGAAAGGTTTTGGGGATTAGATATATGTTCTTTTATTTTTGCAGGTGACTATATAAGATGCATTGTTTTTTAAGACATTAAAAAGAGAAGATGAAAGGACAAAATGATCTTCAGTGAGAGCAAATGAAGATGACTATCCAGAATGTGAAAGGTTATGTGAAAGGTTATCTACTATTTAATGACATCACGGGTGCTTTGATAAGTGAGTTAAAGTGCAGAGCAACATACTATTATGAAGATAACTTTATGAAAATTCTTTTAAAAAGAAAACACAGAAGAATGTATGTATGAGCTAATTTGCAATGAGATATCAATTAGATGATTCAATGATAAAATATCAAAGGATTGGAATGATGGAATATATGTTGCAGATGAGTTGATTTGAATGGTGCAAATTAGATTGAGCAGCAATCACTTCTTGCACATGAGATTTTTAGTTCTGATTGATTGAGAAATGCTAGTGAGGCACAACAGTATGCCAGTGAGGCTTGTGGTCAGTGAGACCTTCCTATGCCAGTGAGGCTTGTGGTCAATGAGACCTCTATAAATGTCAGTGAGACATTTGTAAGAAGTTTTTCATTTAAGCCAGTGAGGCACTTCATGAGTGGTTTTTCTACCCCTGAGGGTTTTCCACTCGGTAAAAAGCTTGTGTCATGCTTCTCATTGATTTCTTCTGTGTGTGTGCACATTAATGGTTTGATCATGTTTTTGTTTACATATGTTATTATAAGTCTTGTGCATATAAACTAAACAAATCATTAATGTATTCCTTTCTATTTGTTCTATAAGAGAAAGCTTGCAAAAAGTTGTAAAATGTTTGAATCTAATACAACACTGATTCACCCCCCCTCTCGGTGTGGTCCTGGACTCCTACAATTGGTATCAGAGCACGGTTCCCTTTTGAAGCTTAATAAGCTTGGGTAGGTCTTGTGTGTGGAGTTCAATGGGTAAGTGTAGAAAAAATAAGAGCATGAAAAATGTCAAAATTCATTCTGGTCAAAAGACACAAAAGTCCCCATCTTTATCAAATTCAAATGTTGATAGATATGTGTCACATGTTGAGTCAAGTATTGTATTAGAAGAAAAGATTTCAGATGCTCCTTTGTTTAATGGTTCAGATTTTTTAGTTTGGTGTATGAGAATGCAAGTCTATTTATCCTCTTTAGGATATGATATATGGATGTCTATTGAGAATGGATATTCTAACTCTGCAAATAACAAAGAGGCTATTAAATGTAATTATATAGCCAAGAAGGTTATTTTATCTGGTCTATCTAATGATATTTCTTGTAAAGTTGTGCAGTGTGAAACAGCTCAGGAAGTCTGGAAAGAATTGATAAGAATTTATCAAGATAATGATAAAGAAGAGAACAATTTGGTGTCTAATGAAAGTGACCATGAAAGAAGACAATCACATGAAGAAGTTCAAACCCAATCAAATTCAAAAGAAGTTAACATCACAACTGATGATGATCAAGAATATGATGAACAAGATTGTGAGATTGATTTGGAAGGAGAGATCATTTATGCTCTAAGTGAACTCAAGAATTATAAGAAGGAAAATCAGAAACTAAAATTGCAGCAAGAAAGAGATTTAAAAGACAAAGCACTATCTGACCTTGAAAATACTAGAAACCTGATTGTAGACTTGAAGAATCAAGTAGGTGAATATGACAAATTGATTGTCAGTTTGAAAATAGAAATTGAAGAAGCTAAGAGGATAACTGATGTCTCAATATCTAACCTTGAAGTTGCAAGGATTGAGAATCTAAAACTAGAAGGTGAAATTATTAATCTAAAAAAAATTTATGAAGGTCTCAAGAAATATCAAGTGTTTGAAGATAGCACAAGCAAGCTACATGAGTTGCTTGGTAAACAAAAACTATATGGAGACACTACTGGACTTGGCTATGAAGAAGGAGAATGTTCAAAAGCTAGAGAGACTCCTAGAAAGAAGATTGATTTGAATGCTGCCACTGAAAACAAAATGCATAATCAAAAAAGAAGAAATTTTAGAAGAAGTGCTTCTATTAGACAAGCATACATGTATAGGTATAACTATTCATTTAATGGTTATTATTATACTTGTAATCAATTTGGACACAAATCAGTTAATTGCAGAAGGAATACTGACATTGTTTGTTACAAGTGCAATAATATTGGACACATTCAAAGAAATTGTAAAGTACATAGAAGGTATGATCCTACATGGAAGCTTAATATGAGTGCTCAAAGGTATTATCAGTCAATTGATTTTGATTACAACATAATTTGCTATAATTGCAATTCTCCTGGTCATAAAGTATTTAGTTGTAGAAAAGCATCACTTGATTTGATGGGTTGGAAATGGAAAGAGACATAAAAGGTTTGGAGGAAGAAAGCACCTGTAAAAGTGTGGAAGCAAAAATAGAGTCATGAGAAGGTAAATCCCAAACTTGTGCATCCTGCACAAGTTACATCATCAGTTGCATAACAGATAGCATGAAGTAAGGGGGAGTTGTTCATGTCCTATCAATTGTCCCCAAGAAGTTATAGGAGGAGATCAGTTGATGTTTATCACTATGATGAACTTGTTTTGTTTGTCATGCTTTCCTGATAATATTTGAAATAAAGTTTTTGATGTTTTTGAGTTTTAGTGTATGAGCAATATAGGTGTACATGATCTATGACATGTTCAGTGAATGCAAGGTGTTGATAAGTTGTTAAAGGATTTAATGCTCAAAGAGATTGATGATGTTGAATGTCTTGTCCTATTCATATCATGTTGATGCTCACAAAGGATCTTGGATAGATGTTTTCTTATGTTGCCTGAGGAGGTTGAAAATGGAAGAAGTTAAATTCTTGTCTCTGCATTTGGTTTTGCAAAGTGTTGTTGCAGGAAGAACTTGGTGTGCAGTCTTGATTTAAAAAAGGGATCAGTTCTTATGTATTGAAAAGTGTCTTGTGCAGAATAGGAGGATGATCCTCATTCTTGGTTGTAGAATGAATGTTCATTTAGAAGTGATCATTGGTATAATAATTTGACATGTTCTTCCTCATTAATATGGTTCAGAAAGGTATGTGAAAATTGTGTGCCTCTAGTTTTGAAGTGGTTAGATATGTGTGTCAATCTATGACATCTAGAGTTGCTTATGAAATTGTTGGTGAGTCTTGTATTTCTTCAAATCAGAGGTAAGTAAAGGTCTTATCAAAAATGGTCATCTTGGCATCTTGTGTTGGGAACTGTGTGATAAGGAGTGTTCATGATTTTTGCCTACAAATTTGTTCATCAAAGAGTATTGGTGTGTTTATGATTTCTTTGCAAAAGTGCTCAAAAGCATGGAAGATTGGATGTCAGTAATTGGATGGTATACTTTAGGGTGATATGTTGCTTCAAGACTAATTCAGGAAGTGGATCAGTGCTGAGTTGAGTTGAGTTATGTCAATGTTTACCAGTAGTATTTCTAAGCAATGATTTGTTTGTGAACTTTAACACAAGGGAAGCAAATAGATTCATTGGAGATCTGTTGTGTGGATCAAAAAGTGTTGTTGATTGAAGAAGAATTGTTTGTTTTTGAAAGTTTGTCTTTCAATCACATGTGATGTCATCAGGAGTGTGTCAGTCTTCATCTTCATAGTGGTATTGTAATAAGAAGTGGTATTGTCATCAGATGTAAGTTTCATGGTATCTTTTTGTTCTTAAGTTTGAAATGTTGATGTTCAGGATAAGTTCAGCAAAATTGCATTCAGTGCCTTCAATACTTTGAAAGACAAGTGGTATCAAAGATTTTGGTAAGTGGTTCTAATTTTTTTAGTTGAAGATAACAAGATAACAAGAGTTTATGTCTTCAAAGCCCTCATAATGCAATGTGTTTGTAAATGTTATGATCAAGCTATATCATCTTTTCAGTAGAGTTGTTCTCAGGGGGAGTTAATTCAGGCTTTGTCATCAAATGTCAAAAAGGGGGAGAAAGAAAAATTGCATCATAGAGTTTTGCCATCAATGAAAAAGGGGGAGATTGATGGTAGTTGATTGTCATTGATGTCAAAAAGGTGTTGTGTTGATGATACAGGTACATCATATGGTAGGAAGGAAGTCTCAAGTGTTCAGACAATGTGACATGTGATGTCTATCGTCAGGTAATGGTGTCAGTTCATATAAAGCTGTTGTTTCATGATGCTTCCATTTGATCAGGATATCTTCATGATACTCATATTGGTGCTTTGGGATAAGAGGATCTCTATTGGATCTCAGTTGAACAATATTTGATGTTATATGGCATGATTGTCATGGGTTGTGTCTTCATCAGGTTGTGGCTTTAAAAGATGGTTATGTTGATTAGGTTCATTATGGATGTCATCATCATAAATTCGTGTAAGGTTGTTTCATTTGGTGTTTAAAGGATGTCTTCTTCAAGAGGATTGTTTTGGTCTGCATGTTATATCATCATATATTCTCTTTATGATTATTGTTGATAATAACAGAGGTAATCTGAAAATAAGTTTTGTGTGTGCTACTCATTTGAAGATGGAGCTGATAATCTTGAATTGGTTTAGTTCATTGATAAGGTGCAAGTGAAGCATAAAGAAAGATCCCTAATGTTCTCTGGATAGACAGGGTATGATAAAGCTTCAAAGGATAGACACAAGGGTTGTTGAGTAACTTGCATTAAGTTCAACATATGGAGAATTTCATGTGTTCATACTTCTTGCATGAAAGTTTTGAGTTGATTATGCATCAATGTGTTCATATAATTATCTTTGCCTTTCTTGAATACTCTAGGTTCATAATGCATAAGTCTCATGTTGTTATGGTTTTGAGTTGATCATTAATCAAAGGTAGATATGGTGCAGATACTATTGACTTGCAAGTATGGACATCTATGATATCTATATTGAATTCATGATGTTGCAAAAGTTCATCTTCATAAGTTTCAAATTAAGTTGCTATGATGTCTTGGGAGGTTGTCATTCATCAAAGGTTTGTATTTAATTATAGGGAGGTTGAATTCGAAGGGGAGCTCATTTCATTAGCATCAGGCACTTTATGAGGGAACATGTTTCTCATACAATAAAATGGCATCGAATGACTTTAGGGGAACACAAATATTTATTTGAAACCCATATTTAATATTATAAGGAGAAATTATTTTTCAAAGAGGAGTTTGCCATCAAATGTCTTTGAAATTTAATACATATTTAAAAAGGGGGAGCAAGTAATTTAAGAAAAGCATTCATTTGCTTTTATCCAATAGTAAATTCTATAAATATATTTTCATAAATAATTAAAAAAAAAGGCCGATGAAAAAATTTGTTAAAATGTCATATATGACATAAGATTCAACCCCTCTTTATGTGCTTCGTGCCTTTCTCAAAATGGCAGCCTGATCCTTATGACTTTTATTGGAAACTTTATTGTTGACATAAGTAAAAGCCTTTTTATAAGGAGTTTTTTTTTTTAAAAGGCAATATAAAAAAAAACTGATTTGTTTCCATTTGAAGAGACCTTGAAGATAGAAGTTTTTTTTATTGAAGATAATGTCTTTTTGAGAAATGAATTTCAAATGGAGGAAATTTTTTATTGGGTAGATTATTTTTTTTTTAAGTCTTTTACAGAGAATGAATTCTTGAAGAATATAAAAGTTTTTCAGATTGAAAGAAATTTGATGCAGAGATGGAAGATGAAGTTACTCAGATATTTTATTTTATTTACATATTTGTTTTTTTTTTTGTTTTCCAATCAAGGAATGTGTTTTTGCAGAGAAGATCAAGAGTTTGGAAATGTGTTTCTTTGCAGAGAAGATCAAGAGGTTTTGAAAAAGAGGATAATGCAAAATTATTTTGTGATTTGGAGAATGTGAAAGGTTTTGGGGATTAGATATATGTTCTTTTATTTTTGCAGGTGACTATATAAGATGCATTGTTTTTGAAGACATTAAAAAGAGAAGATGAAAGGACAAAATGATCTTCAGTGAGAGTAAATGAAGATGACTGTCCAGAATGTGAAAGGTTATCTACTATTTAATGACATCACGGGTGCTTTGATAAGCGAGTTAAAGTGTAGAGCAACATACTATTATGAAGATAACTTTATGAAAATTCCTTTAAAAAGAAAACACAGGAGAATGTATGTATGAGCTAATTTGCAATGAGATATGTTTTCCTGATCAGGTGAATTAGATGACTCGATGATAAAATATCAAAGGATCAGAATGATGGAATATATGTTGCAGATGAGTTGATTTGACTGGTGCAAATTAGATTGAGCAGCAATCACTTCTTGCACATGAGATTTTTAGTTCTGATTGATTGAGAAATGCCAGTGAGGCACAACAGTATGCCAGTGAGGCTTGTGGTCAGTGAGACCTCTATATATGTCAGTGAGACATTTGTAAGAAGTTTTTCATTTAAGCCAGTGAGGCACTTCATGAGTGGTTTTTCTACCCCCGACGGTTTTCCACTTGGTAAAAAGCTTGTGTCATGCTTCTCATTGATTTCTTCTGTGTGTGTGCACATTAATGGTTTGTTCATGTTTTTGTTTACATCTATTATTATAAGTCTTGTGCATATAAACTCAACAAATCATTAATGTATTCCTTTCTATTTGTTCTATAAGAGAAAGCTTGCAAAAAGTTGTAAAATGTTTGAATCTAATACAACACTGATTCACCCCCCCTCTCAATGTTGTCCTGGACTCCTGCAATAATAACGTGACATTCCTTCAACAATCTCCACACATCTTTGACAACAATATTTACTTTTGACATTAATGACAATCTTTGACAATCTCTTCATTCTTCCTTTGACATCAATGACAAAACTTACTTTGACATTCTCATCCATATGTCTTGGACAACTAATCTAACAATTTTCATGATGAACTCTTCGGCATCAATGACAACCATCTTGTCCATGTATCTTTGGCATCAATGACAACCATCTTGTCCATGTATCTTTGACATCAATGACAACCATCTTGTCCATGCACCTTTGACATCATTGACAAACTTCTTGTCCATGTACATTTAACATCAATGACAACATTTCCAACACTCCCAATGTCAAGGTCATCCCTAGACCTTGACCTAAACCTCGAGGGTGCATTCATAATGGGCCTGCCTATGTATGCCTTTTAAGGAATCAGAGGCTTTGTAGTTTGCACACCACTAATAGAGAGACTTCATATTCTTATCTTAGATGGGATTTTTATCCTCTATTTTAAATCACAACCATTAATTGAGGTAATGTTTTCAATTCAATGCATATATGATAGTATGATAGAATATGCATTCTAGTCAAATGTTAGTTCAAAACCAACATCAATGTATGAACATACACAAAACCACATAGTGATCAACTCATGCATACATCACATTTACATAAGAATGTTTCAAGCATACATCACATATACACAATGTGGATAGTTCACACAAGTGCATCACATATACATAATATATCCAACTTAGATCATTTTTCCTTAGGTACATGAACAAAAGACTCACAACCAAAAACCCTTAAATGTGAAACAAAAGGTTTCTTACCTGTCCACACTTCATAAGGTGTCGAATCAAGAGCCTTACAAGGAGATTTGTTTATCAAGTAGAAAATAGTACACACAGCCTCTGCCCAAAAACATTTATCCAACTGTGCATCACTAAGCATACTTTTGGCCCTTTCCATAATTGTTTGGTTCATCCTTTCTGCAACACCATTCTGCTGTGGTGTATACGGAGTTGTCTTTTGTCTGATTATACCTACATGCTTGCAAAACTCATCAAATTCCTTAGAGCAATATTCCCCTCCATTGCTAGATCTTAATATTTTTATCTTTAAACCTGATTGGTTCTCTAATACGACTTTGAATTCCTTAAACTTAGTGAAGACTTCAAATTTATGTTTCATAAAATAAATCCATGTATATCTGGATACATCATCAATGAAGGTGACAAAATAATGAGATTTTCCAATAGATTCATTATCCACAGGTCCAAACACATCTGTATGAATAATCTCTAATTTCTCTTTTCCACTATTGCTTCCTGAAGGAAATGATTTTCTTTTTTTTTTACCAAACACACAATGCTCAAAGAAATCAAAGTGCTCATCAGAATAATAGAAACTATCCAACAATTCTTTATTCTTAATAGTTTTTATACATTACTTGTGTGGCCCAATTTGCGGTGCCACAACATACAAGTGTTTTCAGAAGCCTCAAAAACATAAGATGCATTACAAACCGTTGTGGCTTCAAGATTAAACAAGTTCCCGAATCTCTTCCCTTTTGCTACCACCAAGTTCCATCTTACCAATCTGCAACCATGCTTGTCAAATGTCACATGCATTCCCAAATCATTCAACTTCAAAACTGAAATTAGATTTCTAGCTAATCCAGAATCATGCAAAACACCAGGGAGGGTTTTAATCCTCCCATCATTGAAACACAACAATACCTTTCATTTCCTGACAATTAGCTATGAAGAGTTGTCACCAAGGTAGATATTACCTCCATCATATTCTTCATATGTGGAGAACCATTCCTTATGTGGGGTCATATGAAATGAGCATCCTGAGTCAACCAACTAGTGATCATTAGAAACAAGATTACATGGAGAAATTAAAACTTCTTCACCTACATTCGAGGACTTATCCAAAGCACTCTCCCACTATTTCTTGGGATTTCTGCACTCCTTATTTACATGTCCCCTTTTACCGCAGTTCCAACACTTAACTTTATTCTTTTTACCAAGAATCTTAGACCGGCCCTTGGACTTGTCCTTAGCCCCTTTTTTATCTCCTTTAGGTCCTCTTTCCTTAGACCTTCCCCTGACACTAAGAGCATCCCCTAAACTATCTGAACTCTTCTTCGTCAATTCCTATGACAGTAGCATTGAAACAAGAGCATCCAACTTCAGATCTACAAGGTTAGCAGTGATAGCAAGGATAACATTCTCCCAAAACTTAGGTAAAGAACAAAGAAGTAAGATACATTTATATTCCTCACTAACCTCAACATTTACTAAATCAAGCTGACTCACTAATAAATTAAAAGAATTTAAATGCTCTGCAACTAATTCACCTTATCGCATTTTCATGGAAAATAATTTTCTTTTTAAATAAATTTTATTTACCATACTCTTGACTTGATAGATCTCACCCAACCATTTCCACAACTTGTATGCAGTCTCTTCTTTTGTGACATTCAATAGGACAGAGTCTGAAAGACACAACTGGATGGTTCTCCGTGCCTTCTTATCTAGTCTATCCCACTCATCTTGAGAGACATAATCAAGTTTCTTCTCTTTTTGAGAAGCCAACCATTGGTTTATTTCTTCCAACAATTCTTCCATTTTTAGCTTCCACAACTCATACCCCATTCCGTTGAACTTCTCAATGTCCAATCGAGAGGTTGATGCAACAGTGGATGTAGCCATAATAACTACACAAGATCTGCAAAACAAACACAACCAAATCTCCCACTTTAGCTACAGCTTCCACACTACCACCCAAGAGTCAAAGCTGGATAGGCTCTGATACCAAATGTTAGAAATTAAAGCAACACTACTTCAATGGAAATCTGATTCGAGATAAATTTCAGCAATCTTTAACTGTGTGTTATTAACAATGGAGATTGTAATAAAAACATAAACCCACAATATAGAAATATACTAGAAGCGGAATGAAGTACATAACACAAGTGTTTAAAGTGGAGAAAACCCTTTCAGGTAAAAAACTCCGCCAAGAAAAGAGGCCAAGTTGTATTATCTTCATAAAAGGAGATTACAAATACATTCACTTCCTCTATCCTCCAACCTTCACTCTGGTAGAACTTGGGTACCTGTAAACTATTATATGCATATCATCTGCTATGCTATGGTTTATATAGAATTTACACAACCTCAAGACATTAAATGACTTCTTACAAGCCCATAACACTTGTCAAGAGTCAACAATACAACCTTGGGCGTCCATGGCCAAGAATAGGCTCTTACGAGGTCATAAATGTTGTCATACATCCATCCTACAGTTGAAAAAATGTGCCCATGCAAACTTGAACGCATTGGGGCTAAAAATAGCCACTTACAGCATCTTATGATGTGTCATATGTTATTATAAGTGTCATAAATTCTTATGACAACTTACAGTTGTCATATAATCTCTTACATCTTCTTACAACATCTATGACATGCCTCATAACACTAAAAATAGATTATTCCTCCACATGTGCACCCCACTTTGACCAATTACCATTTACCATAGTAAATGACATCCTATAACTACGGCCGGTAACTCTAGGGCTTACCATGTAGTAACTCTGTAATTACTGTGGATAGTAAATAATTTTTACTTCTACCGGTGAAACTTGTACATCCCTTATGGGTAATTACAAATAATAAATGGAATAATACAATAATGGAAATTACAAGGTTAATGGCACCTTATCCCAACATTCTCCCACTTGACATTATACATTGTAAATCAACCCATAATAAATCAAATGAAAAAATAATCAGGCACTAGAAACTATGCCCATGACCTCTCTGCACCATACGAACTTCTCTGTGCTCACAGGCTTGGTCAATGAATCTGCAACACTCTCCTGATTGTCTATCTTCTTCAGCTTAATCTTTCCATTTTCAACCAACTCTCAAACAAAGTGATACTGAACATCAACATGCTTAGTCTGAGCATGATACATGGGATTCTTGGCCAAACAGATAGCACTCTGGCTATCACAACCAATCTGAATGATCCTGCAATCAACTCTAATACCTGTACACAATCTTCTCAACAAAATTGCCTCCTTATAGATATGAGTAGCAGCCACATACTCTGCTTCAGTGTGGACAAAGCAACTGTGGGTTGCCTTTTACTCATCCAAGTCATTGCACCTCCAAACAGAGTAAACATAGCCACTAGTGGACCTTCGACTGTCTAAGTCACATGCCCAATCTGCATCAACAAAACCCTGTATGTCTAAAGATTTGTCATTACTATTAGTACCAGAATAAACCAAACAATAGTCAAGAGTACCTACAAGATATTTAAACACTCTCTTCACATAGTTCTAATGTTGTCTACCAGGGTTAGACATAAATTTGCTCAAAACTCCCACTGCTTGGGCAATATCTAGTCTAGTGCAAACCATTGCATACATCAAACTCCCTACAACACTAGCATATGGAAAATTAGACATATCCTCAAGATCATCCTCAGCCTTTAGACACATATCTAATGAAAGCTTAGTACCAATGGGTAAAGAAACTCTAACTGGGTTGCAGTCCTGCATACTAAATCGCTGTAAAATAGTATTCACATACTTACTTTGTGACAACCAAAGATTTATGTTGACTTTATCTCTCCTGATCTCCATTCCCAAAATATACCTTGCAGTACCAATATCTTTCATCTCAAATGCACCTGAAAGTTGGGCTTTAAGCTCACTGACCATACCCTTAGTATTGCTGAAAAATAACATGTCATCAACATACAAAGCAATAACCAATATAGAATCATCAACATAATGAATGTAAACACAGTGATCCTCCTTGCTTCTAACAAAACCCAATTTCAAAAAAAATGAGTCAAACTTTTGATACCACATTCTGGGGGACTGTTTCAGACATAAAGAGACCTCTTTAACCTACAAACCCAATGTTCTTTTTCTTTTACCTCAAAACTTGTAGGCTATTGCATATAAATTTCTTCTTTAAGATCTCCATGCAAGAATGCAGTCTTAACATCCATTTGTTCAATCTACCAATCATAAACTGCAACAATGGATAAGAGAAATCTAATAGAAATCAATTTAGCAATCGGAGAGAATATCTCACCAAAATCAACTCCCTCTCTCTGGGAGTAGCCCTTAGCTACCAATCTAGCTTTGTACTTCTCTAATGAACCGTCTACTCCAAACTTCTTCTTGAAGACCCACTTACAACCTATGGCCTTTCTTCCTTTGGGCAAATGAACAAGAGCCCAGGTGTTACAAGAGTCTAAAGCCATCATCTCCTCCTGCATGGCTAACTACCAAGACTCACTATCATCTACAAAAATAGCTTCCCTGTAGGATCTAGGTTCATCGTTAGTACTCAATAAAGCATATACACAACAGAAATCTGGTAGGCTATACCTGTCAACTAGATTTCGTTGTCTTGTGGATCTCCTCAAGGGTGGAGTAAGAGACTCTACTCGTTCTTCTGCATGATCATCTGCACCAACTTCTTCTGTAATAACAGATTCATCTTCATCATAACTGCTTGAATCTTCTTCTTCTTCTTCACCCCCCAATCCATCGTTCTATTCTTCCTGAGATGCATATTGCTGCTCTAAATCAAAGTGCACCTTCTTTACCTTTTCTTCTTTCTCTTTTGTTAGGTTCAGAAATAGCTTTAAGTTCCCTGAAAATAACATCTCTAGAAAAGATAATCTTATGGGTTAGTGGATTCCAAAGCTTATAACCTTTGACATTATCACCATATCCAATGAATGTACACTTTTCAGCCTTTGGATTCAACTTAGATCACTTTTCCTTAGGCACATGAACAAAAGCCTCACAGCCAAAAACCCTTAAATGTGAAACAGAAGGTTTCTTACCTGTCCACACTTCATAAGGTGTCAAATCAAGAGCCTTTCAAGGAGATCTGTTTAATAAGTAACAAATAGTACACACAACCTCTACCCAAAAATATTTATCCAACTATGCATCACTAAGCATACTTCTGGCCCTTTCCATAATTATTCGGTTCATCCTTTCTGCAACACCATTCTATTGTGGTGTATATGGAGTTGTCTTTTGTCTGATTATACCTGCATGCTTGCAAAACTCCTCAAATTCCTTAGAGAAATATTCCCCTCCACTGTCAGATCTTAATATTTTATCTTTAAACCTGATTGGTTCTCTACTAAGACTTTGAACTCCTTAAACTTAGTGAAAACTTCATATTTATGTTTCATAAAATAAATCCATGTATATCTGGATACATCATCAATGAAGGTGACAAAATAACAAGATTTTCCAATAGATTCCTTATCCATAGGTCTAAACACATCTGTATGAATAATCTCTAATTTCTCTTTTGCTCTATTGCTTCCTGAAGGAAATGATTTTTTGTTTTGTTTACCAAACACACAATGCTCATAGAAATCAAAGTGCTGATCAAAATAAGAGAAACCATCCAACAATTCTTTATTCTTAATAGTTTTTAATACATTATTACCTGTGTGGCACAATCTATGGTGTCACAACATACAAATATTTTCAAAAGCCTCAGAAGCATAAGAGGCATTACAAACTGTAGTGGCTTCAAGCTTAAACAAGTTCCCGAATCTCTTCCCTTTCACTACCACCAAGTTCCCTCTCACCAATCTACAACCATGCTTATCAAATGTCACATGCATTCTCAAATCATTCAACTTCAAAACTAAAATCACATTTCTAGCTAATCTAGGAACATATAAAACACCAGGGAGGGTTTTAATCCTCCCATCACTGAAACATAACAATACCTTTTCTTTCCCGACAATTGGATATGAAGAGTTCTCACCAAGGTAGATATTACCTCAATTATATTCTTCATATGTGGAGAACCATTCCTTATGCGGGGTCATATGAAATGAGCATCCTGAGTCAACCAACCAGTGATCATTAGAAACAAGATTACACGTAGAAAGAAAAACTTCTTCACCTACATTCAAGGACTTATTTGAAGCACTCTCCCACTATTTCTTGGGATTTCTGCACTCCTTCTTTACTTGTCCCCTTTTACCGTAGTTCCAACACTTAGCTCTGTTCTTTTTACCAGGAGTCTTAGACTGACCCTTGGAATTGTCCTTAACCCCTTTTTTATCTCCTTTAGGTCCTCTTTCCTTAGAGCTTCCTCTGACACTAAGAGCATCCCCTAAACTATCTAAACTCTTCTTCCTCAATTCCTGTGACAGTAGCACTAAAACAAGAGCATCCAACTTCAGATCTGCAAGGTTAGTAGTGATAGAAAGGATAACATTCTCCCAAGACTCGGGTAAAGAACAAAGAAGTAAGATACATTTATCTTCCTCACTAACCTCAACATCTACTGAATCAAGCTGACTCACTATAAATGCTCTACAACTGATTCACCTTCTCACATTTTCATGGAAAATAATTTTCTTTTTAAATAAAGTTTATTTACATACACTTGGCTTGATAGATCTCACCCAACCGTTTCCACAACTTGTATGCAGTCTCTTCCTTTGCGACATCCAACAGGACAGAGTCTG
Organism: Cunninghamia lanceolata; assembly: GCA_027924645.1. Taxonomy (NCBI): domain Eukaryota; kingdom Viridiplantae; phylum Streptophyta; class Pinopsida; order Cupressales; family Cupressaceae; genus Cunninghamia; species Cunninghamia lanceolata. The sequence goes on along the minus strand of BSBN01000564.1, from coordinate 50,542 downwards.
AAAGACACAACCAAATGGTTCCCTGTGCCTTCTTATCCAGTCTATCCCACTCATCTTGAGAGACATCATCAGGTTTCTTCTCTTTTTAAACAGCCAACCATTGGTTTCTTTCTTCCAACAAATCTTCCATTTTTAGCTTCCACAACTTATACCCCATTCCGTTGAACTTCTCAATTTCTAATCGAGCGGTTGATGCAATAGTGGATGCAACCATAATAACAACACAAGATCTACAAAACAAACACAACCAAATCTCCCACTATAGCTATAGCTTCCACACTACCACCCAAGAGTCAAAGCTAGCCAGGCTCTGATACCAAATGTTAGAAATAAAAGCAACACTACTTCAATTGAAATCTGATTTGAGATAAATTTCAGCAATCTTTAACTATGTGTTATTAACAATGGAGATTGTAATAAAAACATAAACCCACAATAGAGAAATATACCAAAAGCAGAATGAAGCACATAACACAAGTGTTTAATGTGGAGAAAACCATTTCGGGTAAAAAATTCCACCAAGAAAAGAGGCCAAGTTGTATTATCTTCATAAAAGGAGATTACAAATACATTCACTTCCTCTATCCTCCAACCTTCACTCTGGCAGAACCTGGGTACCTGTAAACTGTTATATGTATCTCATCTACTATGCTATGGTTTATATAGAATTTACACAACCTCAAGACATTAAATGATTTCTTACAAGCCCATAACACTTGTCAAGAGTCAACAATATAACCTTGGGCGTCCATGGCCAAGAATAGGCTCTTACGGGGTCATAAATGTTGTCATACATGAATCCTACACTTAGAAAAATGTGCCCATGCAAGCTTGAATGCCTTGGGGCTAAAAATAGCCACTTACAGCATCTTATGACACGTCATATGCTATTATAAGTGTCATAGATTCTTATGACAACTTACAGTTGTCATAGAATCTCTTACACCTTACAACATCTATGATGTGCATCATAACACTAAAAATAGATTATTCCTCCACATGTGCACCCCACTTTGACCAATTACCATTTACCATAGTAAATGACATCTTGTAACTACCATTAGTAACTCTGGGACTTACCATGCAGTAACTCCATAATTACCGTGGATAGTAAATAATTTTTACTTCTGCCAGTGAAACTTGTACATCCCTTATGGGTAATTAAAAATAATAAATGGAATAATATAATAATGGGATTTACAAGGTTAATGGCACCTTATCCCAACATTCTCCCACTTGACATTATACAATGTACATCAGCCCATAGGAAATCAAATGAAAAAATAATCAGGCACTAGAAACAAGGCCCATGGCCTCTTGGCACCATACAAACTTCTCTATGCTCACAGGCTTGGTCAATGAATCTTCAACATTCTCCTGAGTGTCTATCTTCTTCAGCTCAATCTCTCCATTTGCAACCAACTCTCGAGAAAAGTGATACTGAACATCAACATGCTTAGTTCGAGCATGATACATGGGATTCTTAGCCAAACAGATAGCACTCTGGCTATCACAACCAATCTGAATGGTCCTACAATCAAATCTAATACCTACATACAATCTTCTCAACCAAATTGCCTCCTTAGAGACATGAGTAGCAGCCATATACTCTGCTTCTATGTGGACAAAGCAACTGTGGGCTGCCATTTACTCATCCAACTCACTGCATCTCCAAACAGAGTAAACACATAGCCACTAGTGGACCTTCGATTGTCTAAGTCACCTACCCAATCTGCATCAACAAAACCCTATATGTCCAAAGATTTGTCAGCACTATCAATACCAGAATAAACCAAACAATGGTCAGGAGTACCTTTAAGATATTTAAACACTCTCTTCACATAGTTCTAATGTTGTCTACCAGGGTTAGACATAAATCTACTCAAAACTCCCACTGCTTGGGCAATATCTAGTCTAGTACAAACCATTGCATACATCAAACTCCCTATAGCACTAGCATATGGCACATTAGACATATCCTCAAGATCATCCTCAGTCTTTAAACACATATCTAATGAAATCTTAGTACCAATGGGTAAAGGAACTCTAACTGGGTTATAGTCCTGCATACTAAATCGCTGTAAAATAGTATTCACATACTTACTTTGTTACAACCAAAGATTTCTGTTAACTCTGTCCCTCCTGATCTCCATTCCCAAAATATACTGTACAACACCAAGATCATTCATCTCAAATGGACCTAAAAGTTGGGCTTTAAGCTCACTGACCATACCCTTAGTATTGCTGAAAAACAACATGTCATCAACATACAAAGCAATAACCAATATAGAATCATCAACATAATGAATGTAAACACAAGGATCATCCTCGCTTCTAACAAAACCCAATTTCAAAATAAATGAGTCAAAATTTTGATACCACATTCTGGGAGACTGTTTCAAACCATAAAGAGACATCTTTAACCGGCAAACCCAATGTTCTTTTCCTTGTACATCAAAACCTGTAGGTTGTTGCATATAAATTTCTTCTTCAAGATCGCCATGTAAGAACGCAGTCTTAACATCCATTTGCTCAATCTCCCAATCATAAGCTACAACAATGGATAAGAGAAATCTAATAGAAGTCAATTTAGCAACAGGAGAGAATATCTCATCAAAATCAACTCCCTCTCTCTGGGAGTAGCCCTTAGCTACCATTCTAGCTTTGTACTTCTCCAATGAACCGTCTACTCCAAACTTCTTCTTGAAGACCCACTTATAACCTATGGCCTTTCTTCCTTTGGGAAAATGAACAAGATCCCAGGTGTTACAAGAGTCTAAAGCCATCATCTCCTCCTGCATAGCTAACTGCCAAGACTCACTATCATCTATAGAAATAGCTTCCATATTGGATCTAGGTTCATTGCTAGTACTCAATAAAGCATATACATAATAGAAATCTAGTGGGCTATACCTATCAACTGGATTCCGTTGTCTTGTGGATCTCCTCAAGGGTGGAGTAAGAGACTCTACTCATTCTTCTGCATGATCATCTACACCAACTTCTTCTATAATAACAGATTCATCTTCATTAGAACTACTTGAATCTTCTTCTTCTTCTTCACCCCCCAATCCATCATTCTGTTCTTCCTGAGGTACATCTTGTTGCTCTAAATCAAAGTGCACCTTCTTTACCTTTTTGTCTTTCTCTTTTGGCTGCTTAGTATGGGTTAGTGGATTCCAAAGCTTATAATCTTTGACATTATCACCATATCCAATGAATGTACACTTTTTAGCCTTTGGATCTAACTTAGATCACTTTTTCTTAGGCACATGAACAAAAGCCTCACAGCCAAAAACCCTTAAATGTGAAACATAAGGTTTCTTACCTGTCCACACTTCATAAGGTGTTGAATCAAGAGCCTTACAAGGAGATCTATTTATTAAAGTAGCAAGTAGTACACACAGCCTATGCCCAAAAAACATTTATCCAACTATGCATCACTAAGCATACTTCTGGCCCTTTCCATAATTGTTCAGTTAATCCTTTCTGCAACACCATTCTGCTATGGTGTATACGGAGTTGTCTTTTGTCTGATTATACCTGCATGCTTGTAAAACTCATCAAATTCCTTAGAGCAATATTCCCCTCCATTGTCAAATCTTAATATTTTTATCTTTAAACCTAATTGGTTCTCTACTAAGACTTTGAATTCCTTAAACTTAGTGAAAACTTCAGATTTATGTTTCATAAAATAAATCCATGTATATCTAGATACATCATCAATGAAGGTGACAAATAACAAGATTTTCCAATAGATTCATTATCCACAGGTCCAAACACATCTGTATGAATAATCTCTAATTTCTCTTTTGCTCTATTGCTTCCTAAAGGAAATGATTTTCTATTTTGTTTACCAAACACACAATACTCACAAAAATCAAAGTGCTCATCAAAATAAGAGAAATCGTCCAACAATTATTTATTCTTAATAGTTTTTAATACATTATTACTTGTGTGGCCCAATATGTGGTGCCACAACATACAAGTGTTTTTAGAAGCTTCATAAACATAAGATGCATTGCAAACTGTAGTGGCTTCAAGCTTAAACAAGTTCCTGAATCTCTTCCCTTTCACTACCACTAGGTTCCCTCTCACCAATCTGCAGCCATGCTTGTCAAATGTCACATGCATTCCCAAATCATTCAACTTCGAAGTTGAAATCAGATTTCTAGCTAATCCAGGAACATGCAAAACACTAGGGAGGGTTTTAATCCTCCCATCACTGAAACACAACAATACCTTTTTCCCGACAATTGGATATGAAGAGTTGTCACCAAGGTAGATATTACCTCCATCATATTCTTCATATGTGGAGAACCATTCCTTATGGGGGGTCATATGAAATAAGCATCTTGAGTCAACCAACCAGTGATCATTAGAAACAAAATTACATGCAGAAAGTAAAACATCTTCACTTGCATTCTAGGACTTATCTGAAGCACTCTCCCACTGTTTCTTGGGATTTCTGCACTCCTTTACATGTCTGCTTTTACCGCAGTTCCAAAACTTAACTCTGTTCTTTTTACCAAGAGTCTTAGAGCAGCCCTTGGACTTGTCCTTAGCCCCTTTTTGATCTCCTTTAGGTCCTCTTTCCTTAGACCTTCCCCTGACACTGAGAGCATCCCCTGAACTACCCAAACTCTTCTTCCTCAATTCCTATGACAAAAGCACTAAAACAAGAGCATCCAGCTTTAGATCTGCAAGGTTAGCAGTGATAGGAAGGATAACATTCTCCCAAGACTTAGGTAAAGAACAAAGAAGTAAGATGCATTTATCTTCCTCACTAACCTCAACATCTACTAAATCAAGCTGACTCACTAACAAATTAAAAGAATTTAAATGCTGTGCAACTAATTCACCTTCTCGCATTTTCATGGAAAATAATTTTATTTTTAAATAAAGTTTATTTACCATACTCTTGGCTTGATAGATCTCACCCAACCATTTCCACAACTTGTATGCAGTCTCTTCCTTTGTGAAATTCAATAGGACAGAGTCTGAAAGACACAACTGGATGGTTCCCCATGCCTTCTTATCCAATCTATCCCACTCATCTTGAGAGACATCATCGGGTTTCTTCTCTTTTTGAACAGCCAACCATTGGTTTCTTTCTTCCAACAAATCTTCCATTTTTAGCTTCCACAACTCATACCCCGTTCTGTTGAACTTCTCAATGTCCAATCGAGACGTTGATGCAACAGTGGATGCAACCATAATAACAACACAAGATCTACAAAACAAACACAACCAAATCTCCCACTATAGCTATAGCTTCCACACTACCACCCAAGAGTCAAAGCTGACCAGGCTCTGATACCAAATGTTAGAAATGAAAGAAACACTACTTCAATAGAAATCTAATTCAAGATAAATTTTAGTAATCTTTAATTGTGTGTTATTAACAATGGAGATTGTAATAAAAACATAAACCCACAATATAGAAATATACCAGAAGCAAAATGAAGCACATAACACAAGTGTTTAACATGGAGAAAACCCTTTCAGGTAAAAAACTCCACCAAGAAAAGAGGCCAAGTTGTATTATCTTCACAAAAGGAGATTACAAATACATTCACTTCCTCTATCCTCCAACCTTCACTCCGGCAAAACCTGGGTACCTGTAAACTGTTACTATTCTACAGTTTATATAGAATTTACACAACCTCAAGACATTAAATGACTTCTTACAAGCCCATAACACTTGTCAAGAGTCAACAATACAACCTTGGGTGTCCATGGCCAAGAATAGGCTCTTACGGGGTCATAAATGATGTCATACATGCATCCTACACTTGGAAAAATGTGTCCATGCAAGATTGAATGCCTTGGTGTTAAAAATAGCCACTTACAACATCTTATGACTCGTCATATGATATTATAAGTGTCATAGATTCTTATGACAACTTATAGTTGCCATAGAATCTCTTACACCTTACAACATCTATGACGTGTGTCATAACACTAAAAATAGATTATTCCTCTACATGTGCACCCCACTTTGACCAATTACCATTTACCATAGTAAATGACATCCTGTAACTACTGTCGGTAACTCATGGACTTACCGTGCAATAACTCCGTAATTACCATGGATAGTAAATAATTTTTACTTCTACCGATGAAACTTGTACATCCCTTATGGGTAATTACAAATAATAAATGGAATAATCCAATAATGGGATTTACAAGGTTAATGGCACCTTATCCCAATAGTCGGTGAATTGTATATATAGATTTGAAATAAAAAAATTCATTGGCAAATTATAGTTATATTCCCAAAAATAACCTGGGGAGCTGAATATATGGTCAAAAAATTTCCCTTCTATGTTCAATGTGAGAAACTATCTATCCACGCCACTAAATTTTTACCCATGCCCTTAGATTTCTAGTGTTCTACTATAGGCATTATTTTTTCCTTTTAGGGCCCTTAATTGGATTTCCATTGCCCTTTGTGGGTATCAATATTATTTTATTTTATTTATATTTTAAACTAATGAAGTATGTGTGAGGCCATGCCTCCTTATAACTACTTTTGTATTTGGATAGAGTTGCTTTGTTTATGATTATTCAGGGACTTATTATATTTTGCTAGCATCGTAGATTTGTGTTGATGCTATCATTGTGGTTGGATCTGTGAGTTTTATTAGTTTGCTATGTTGATTTAGTTAGTTAGTAACTATGATTTACTTACATGATATAATTAGAAGTATATATTTAATCTTGTTATTTTGATTTTATTTTTGCATGGATTCAATCATGTGATGATGAATTTGATTAATTTATGATTATTGATCTGATCATAATTTCTTATTAAGGTTTACTAATTAAAATCAGTTTGTCATTATTGTATGAACCTAATTGTGTATGTTTAATTTGTATGGTATAGATGGTTAAATATGATGTGCTTATGTGATCTTATATTGGTATGATCTATGTGTTGGATCAAATGTGTTGTTTAGATTTTAATTAAATTATGAATGTTGCTTGGGTTGTTTTGAATATATTAATGCTTGTGTACAAGTGACCAGAGGTTCCCCAAGAAACCATTGTTGTGTTTCCTTAATGTACCTCCTATTATCTATGTGGGGATGTGATTAATTGTCCTTAAGTGACAATTTTCAGATTTAAACTTTAAGGGTTGTTTAAGGGGTAAAAAAAAATCTTTTTCTTTATGTTTTAAATAAAATAAAATCTCTATAGTGATAGCCCATAGGTGGGATCTTTCTTTTTAAGTGTTTAAAATATGTTTTAAAATGTTTAAAGTTTAGGGGTTCTTTTAGCAGAAAAATTGCACAAGGCTTCCCCTATAATTTGTTTTTTTTTTTCTTTTATGAAGTATTGGTTGTAAATGTGGTTGAGAATTCCATCTTTGTGTGTTGATTTTATTTTCTTCAATAGGCTTTTGGGGATAGGTTGTTTGGGGGTGTTGATCCACCCAAGCTTGGGGTAGAGAGAGGTATGGACCCTCTCTTGGGGAAATTGATTTGATTATGTGATGGCATGAGTGCTATGGTGATTTGGTGGATGAGATTGAAATAATAGAGTAGTACTATGGTAGCTATTGTGGTTAGGAGTATGTATTATGGATGAGGGTTGTGCTGGTTATTTGATAATGATGAGTTGTGGAATGAGTATTCTTGAAAATATAGTTTTATATATTGTATTTTCCCCAAGAGGTTAGTGAGTCCCCTTCCCCTCTATCATGGATTGTATGAAAATCCATTTGTGTCTGAGTTGGCCTATGGGTCCCTTGTTGTTTTGTTGTTGTGTGTTGTGCAACTAGTTTTCTTGGGAGTCCATACTCCCTCATAAGAACTTGATTGTTCACTCCCTTACTATACAAGACTTCATTGTGATGACTATATTTTACAAAAAATTAGTATTCCATATGAGCCAGAAAATATTACACTCTATTGATGGAGAAATGCTCTTTCTATTCACTCATTTAAATTATTCTCCCTCTTGTCATTTGTAAAAATCATGTGCTACCCATTTATTTTTTGAAAATGAGCTCGCTGCCGAAGTTTCCAACGGCTAGGGTTTCAAATTATTTCGCAGTGTTGGAGGAGAATTGCCATGTAGCGGACAAGGGTTCTTATGGACATGCTTTTAGAGACCTCACCTTTTTTTCTCATGGTGCAGGGTGGCCAAATCCATGTGAATATTGTGAGGGGAAGAACATTGTGCAAAGGATGGCCACAGAGATCCCACGGTGGGGGAAGGAGAGAATTTGGGCAGAGAAAGGTTTTGAGGTGCAGGGCAAACAAAAAGAGGACATTTAGGCAAGATCAGGCCCGTAGCCCAAGGTAAGCGCAGGTGCAAATTCTGTAAAGGACTCACTTTTCCCCAATTTTGTAAATGCTAAAGACCTAGTTTCACTAGTCAAACCCCTACAAAATGCAGCGGACAATCCAATCATCGAGTTTGGCGATGTGCTTGGAAGGGAAGTCAAAGAAAATGAAAAAAAAATTGTTGAGAAGGGCTTAATTGGGCGATTTCTCAAGTTCTGGCCAAGCCTTGGTGTGCTGCACAAGTGGATCATCGACACCTGGGGTCCAATTCTGAAAGCTAATCTCCAAATCTACCCTTGCAGACGATGTTTTTTCATTGTTGTCTTTGATAATATTCAGGATAGGAAGACTGTTCTTTGTGATTATAAGTGGAGTTGTAATGATTATCTACTTATGCTCAAACCCTAGCACCCTAAATTTAATCCAAATTCTGAATCATTTGCATTTACTCCTACCTGGATCTGACTTTCAAACCTTTCGCTTCAATTTTGGTTTGAAGAATGTTTTGAAGCTATAGGTAACAAGTTGGGGAAATTTCTACTTGTGGACAAAAGCTCATCTGATTTCTACCACACTACCTTCGCTCACATTCTGGTGGATATTGATACCAACAAAGACTTGGCGGCTGAGATCTCTTTAAAAATAATGAATTATAATTGGAGCCAAATTTTGGATTATGAGGGCCTTCCTTTTAGATGCTACAAATGCTTTAGCACTGGCCACGTAGCAGCAATGTGCCTTAAACCTAAGTTTGATAGTAATGCATCTTGATGGAAAGATTCCTCAATTCATCAATATTCTATTGAAAAAAAGGCTTCCTCGCAGTCCCATGATTGCAAAGAAAATTCATCAACAAAAGTTAAGAAATCTCCCTCATCCCCCACTCTGGAGGCAAGAAGTGCTCACATTTCAAATAGGGAAGATACTAAATCAGGAAATGAACTTCCCCATCGAAGAATGCAAAATCGCTAGTTCCACCTTCAAGAGTGAAGGTTATAGAGGAAACATCAATTCCAAAAGAGGATTTTGGGGAGTACAAGAGCTGGACAGAGGTAAAACGGAAAAAGAAAATTACTGAAAGTGAGAAATGCAACATGATTCAGCGCTCTTATGCAAAAATGATTAAACAAGATTGGAGCTCTTAGGAAGCCTGGGTTTACAATGGGATGTCCAAAATGCGGTAGCTTCAAATTCATAATTTGTTTTTGAGCCCAAGAGTTAATGAGTTGGGTTTGTTCATGACTGTCTTTGGTTTGATGCAAGCATTGATGCTTGCTTATTGTACCCCTTTTCTTAGGGCATGCACTTAGCTTAATTTTATTTTTATTTTTTTCTAATGGGGTATGGCTCCCTTATGCCTACATTACGTATCAAAAAAAAAAAATCATGTGCTACCTGTATTGACCATAAACTTCTATTTAGAAAAAAAAAATCTTCCAATAAAATTTGAGTACTTCCATATTGTGTAAAATTTTATATAGGGAAGAAAAGATATAGTTCTAATTTATAAATGACACTTTGCTAGTCTTCAACTCATATTTGTATAAGTGACAGTAAATTAAGAAATTACATTTACATGCTTTTGTAATGATTTTCAACCAACTCTGTTTATACATAATCTTCTTAATCTTCTTTTGAATATATATTTGTAGGATAAATGTAATGGATCCCTCCAACATATTGACATATCTGTTGTAATTGTAAATGATTAGATTCTTTGCAAAGTAAATTAAGAAATTAGATTTACATTCTTTTGTAATGATTTTCAATTTTGTTTATACATAATCTTCTTTTGTATATATGTAGAATAAATGTAATGGATCCCTCCAAAGACAACATCTATTACATGTAAAATTATACATACCATGTGTACATAAAAGTTCCAGAGATAAATGTTTTTTTTTATTATTTTACAAATTAATAGAGGCCATTATATATTAGTTCATTTAATTATTTTTTATTTAGTTTTATAAAAAATATAATAATAGATTAATTTTTTTGTGTTGCTCCCTACCCCACAACTTCTTTTATTTTTTTAAAAGAAAAAAAACTTGTTATTTTGTTAAATTTTGTTTTAATACGTGTAAAACTTTGTATTCACGAGTTCACAAAAAACTTAATCCCTAAAAAATGCATTCATGTATTATCATTATATTAAAATTATTGTATGCATTCATGTATTTGAGACAAATCTACATTTGGAAATATTTAATTATGTGGGAAAAAATATATAGTTGTAGCAAAAAAGTCAAGTAGAGAATTAATTCCTGAATTAAATTCTTCAAAATACCATCCTCTAAGAGAATCAAACTAAGACCCCCTAAAACTCCACTGAATAGTTAGGGGATTTTGAAACCCAGATTTTCTACCAAAACCTACAATCAAACCCTAACTAAATATTTATCTCCCTTCCTTGTAGCTGCATAAGAAAAAAATATACAAAATATAAATAAATAAATAAAAAGATTTGCAACTAGACAATAAAATAATTAAGAAATCTCTAGACCACTTTCATTCCAAACTTTTTTATTCTCCAACTAAATCAATTTAGGAGAAAATGAAATGGTAAATGGAAGAAACACATATATGATCATTTTAATTATTTAGGAAGGTTTTAAAAAAATTATTAGTACGTTGCTTTATTAACTCCTTAAATGTAGCCAACTTGAACGTTTAGTGAAGTTAACATACTTTATAATTATTTTAAAATTTTAATTGTTGTTTTTTTAGTAGTATTCATAGTGGACTGGTATATAATTAATATTTTAAAATAAATATTTCTTTAATCTTAATTCCATGATTTTTTTTAGGTAAGTTGTTACCAAGTGGGGGTAACTCCCATAAAATAACAAATGAAATAAAATAATTTATGTATCCTGGTGCGTGAAGTACCCATTATCTTTGATTGCCACGTGAATCCTCAAATGCAACTTCATCGTGTCCTATTCATTACTTTCACTGATTTTTCCATTTGCCAGTTGTCACTAGCCATTCCAGATCTTTCTAAGCCTTTTGTTGCTTCCGTTATCTCTTTGCTCCTTCGCAAAAAGGTGACAGGCCACGTGGATAGGCCACGTGGATAGGACACTTGGATAGGACACTTGGATAGGCCACGTGGGTGAGGGGAGGTTTCAGGTCCGACGTGATGTAAGGCTCTGCCTCCACCTTACAAGGTGAAGATCTTAATTCCATGATTTATTTTAATTTAAAGTTTTTATTTAATTTTAAAGTAGATGAGGTTTTAATTTCATTGTTATATTCTATTAAAGTACCACTAAAGGATTTAATTATTGTTTAAATAGTGTTTGTTTATCATCTTAAAATGCCATAGAGCCATGGCTTAAAATATATAATTTATTTATAATTAAATCTTTTAGTTAAGAAAATCATTTTATTTTGTTTTATTTTTATTTTTATTTTCTTAAATGTTTAAACTTTAGGTGAGACAATTTTATCTCTTGAAAGAGTACTTATGGTCAACTTCTCTTGGTTGAAACTCTTTAAACCTTTTTCGATAATTTAAAAATAATCTAGTTGGGAACTATAACTTAGTGATGATTATTAGGTACATAAAATTTGGCTCCTGAGTGTTATGCTCTAGTCATTTATGATGCAACCATTGTGACACTTTCTTAGAATCAACCTAAAGAAAATTCATTCATGCAAAATTATCCCCTTGTGACATCGTACCTAGTGACATCAACACTCAATGGATGCCCATCACTTAGTCTAGGGTGTTGCAATGAGATCTCGCCACCCGCCTTATTATCTTCTCTTTCACCATGTGTGGCATGCCTTCATCTTTTCTTTTGCAATAGTGTTTAGTGTGCATCGTCTTCCACTAAATGTGGTATTTACTACATTTTAACGTGTAGAATATCAAAAAAATATTGACATTGTGTTTATGTCAATTTATACTTGTATGGGTGGGAATTACAATCTGTGTTGCTCCATCAATACAATGTGTTAGAAGAGTTTATGATTCAAAGTATTAATTTAGATACTTTTTAATTATTCAGAAATACTTGAAAGCTATTCAAAAGAATGGTTGTAAGCCAAGTTTATGATATAATTTATCAACCTCTGCAAAATATATTGCTTTATGTTTTGTTTATGCTATTAAACTATAAAGATATGTGATTTTCTTATTTTATGTGTGCTCTCCAACCCTAACAGTAGTATCAGAGCAGGTTAAAAAAGATGGAAGAAAGGTAAAGAAATTTTATTGTTTGCATTTCTGTTTAAAAGTGGTAGTTATTTCAAATTGAGGTGATGCTAATTTCTATTTCACTTCGTCCTATGATGACTTAGTAGGCTGGCCAAGAATTTGTCAAAACTTGAGGAAAAGAATTTTTAAAAAAATATGAAGTTGTTTGCAATGGAGTTTTCTTTATATGATGTGCCATTGTGCTAAAGCCTCGCCACATTTAGAGTTTTATTTTTTATTTTTTAAAAATCCCAACAATGAAGTAAGAAAAATGATCTCCGATAGAGGTCATTCATTCATAGACAATTTAAAAGGAGAGGCAATTTTGTTGCAAGAGACCATCCAATTTATATACTCTATTCTCTTTTTTGTTTTGTTTTTTGTTTTTCAATTTTTTGATAATGTATTTTTATATTAAAAATACAAAAAATAATACACAATTCAAATAAAGTATAGGTGGAATGGAATTACTCATTCAAAAGCATTTATGCTAAAATGTAATAACCACCTTGGTTACTACTCTTTTTTTCATTTCCTTACACATCAAGTACCAATCAACTTCTATCCACTATATAAGTGTTAGCTTCATAATATTACCAACCATTCCCATGGTAGTAACTCTAGACCACAATCATACACACCTGTACTAAATATGGTAAGCTTCAAATTTCAAGGTCATTCCTAGCCCTTGACCTAAACCTCAAGGGTGCATTAATAATGGCCTTGCCTATGTATCCCTTTTTAGAAATTAGAGGCTTTGTAGTTCGCACACCGCTAATAGAGAGACTTTATCCTCTTATCTAAGATGGCATTTTTGTCCTCTATTTTAAATCACAACCATCAATTGAGCTTATGTTTTCAATTCAATCCATATACAATAGTATGATAGAAAATACATTCTAGTCAAATGTTAGTTCAAATCCAACATCAATGTATGAACACACAGAAAACCACATAGTGATCAACTCACGGGTACATCACATTTACATAGCAATTGTTTCAAGCATACATCACATATACACAATGGGACTAGCACACACTTGCATCACATTTACAAAATATGAATAGCTCATATACACATAGGTACACACAGTGACTAGCTCGTGCATACCTCAAGTATACACAATGTGAATAACTTATGCATGCATCACATTACATAGTGTGAATAGCTCATGCTTACAACACATTACACAATGTGAATAGTTCATACATGTGCACATTTACAGAATGTGACTAGTTCACACATATATATCATATACACGATGTGATTAACTCATGCATGCATCACATATATACACACATTGTGACTAGTTCTTGCAAATATCACATATGTATAATGTGACTAGCTTGGGAATGTGTTAAAGATATACATAGTGTGACTAGCCTGTATACACATCATAGGTACACACAATGACTAACTGACAAAAAGTGGTTGCAACCCCTTCTCCAATCATCTTCTTCTTTACCCATTTCACTAACAGATAAGCCATAAAGTGCATATCAGATAGAGGAATATTGATACATTTCTTGCTACATGGTGGTCCCATCCATTTTCTCAGTTTGTTGCTAGCTATGATGATGAGACAAGCATCCCATACTACTTGTTGTCATTATTGGTAAGGGAATAAATGCAACAACACACAAGACATGAGGCCATTAATACACATGTACACAATGATTGACTCACACATATATAATGACCAACTATCTATAGGAAGTGGATACGACCAACTGCATGCATCTTCCCATTACCTAGTTCACTAACACTTACCCTTTAAGTACATCACAACTAGAAAAAAGAATGTCGGTGCATCCCATACTACATTGTGGGTCCCATCCTTTTTCATTCACTATCAGTTGTGATGAAAAGAAAGCATCCCATACTACTTGCAGTCATCATCAGCCAAGGTGTAAGTGTAACAACATACATCACATGAGGCCATTAATAATATTTTCAAAGCCTGCTAAACCTTTTGAGTTGGTGGATCTTTCCATCTATTGGCTCCATGCCATTGAAAAAATTTGGTCCAACATAGTATGGGGTAGCTCCTAGCATCTATTACCTACATGTTACTAGTGAAAGTCAACTAAGCCCTATCATATTGTGGGTAGCTCTCAACATATGTTATTTTTGTGCTACTAGAAATGGATGGCTAAATCCTTGGATATGGTAGAAAAGACCTAATGGGGGCAAAATATGTCTTTATTTTACCTTTTATTTGCCTCTAAACCTTGTCATGTTATAGTGTCTTTTGTTGCTCCTATCACCATTTGTTAATAAACTAAAGAAATTTTATAAAATACAAAGGAAAGATAAAAATCTATGAATATGTCAAAATCCTTTGATCATTTATTAATTATCTCTGTGATTTTGGTAATAGGAGATGCTTAATGGGTGGTATGTGGACAAAGGTATCAGTGGAATAAGGTTAAGACCATTCAAGGATCATTTGTCATTTTGGTCAGATTAGTGTTGAACTGTAATTATTTGTTTTTAGGTTATTATGCCATTTTAAAACGATGGCAAAAGACTGTAAGCTATTTTTTATTATCTTTTACGGTTGTTGGCCACCGGTCAAAACAACCAAAGACTCTTATATGTTTTATTTAGCAATAGTTATAAGTCTAATCGGTCTATAATATCTATAAATATGTACACCCAGACTCAGTTTACACAGATGATATAATAATATACTGATACAGACTTCTTGTTCATAACCAAAAACTATTGTGATGTTATTTGAATGAATATTGATTAGCATGGAATAAGCTTTTGTTTCATCACTGGAAAGTGGGCCATGAATATTGATTAGCATGGCCCACTTCCTCAATTTCCTAGTTACTAGCTGTAGACTCAGTATGTTATGTGGTTATGAGATTTCTCAGTTTTAAATTTGTTTTAATCTTTGATTCTCATGTTAACTATTTAGTGTGTTGTTAACTATTATCTGAAACATTTGATGTGTTCATTGTGAAATCATACTACAAGTATATTTGGGTTAAAAGATTATTTTGCAATCGGATTGAATTAATGTGTTTACTGGCATATGTGAGTTGAATTTGGTAGATTATTTCAACAGTATCGATTGGAATGTTTAGTAATACACAGACTTTATTTAGCACTATACATCTTAGCATTTTATTTGCTTCTAATAGTCTAGTTTTAGTAAAGAATCATTACTTCTGTTTTTGATATAAACTGTTTGGTCTAGGTTCCTGTCACAAGAGTGATAGGAGGTCTAAAAAATAGATTTCTAAACAAATGCAATGTGTGTGTAGTTGCATTCATCCACACTTAGCTTTCTAGGTTCAACCCTTAGGCAAACAACCCCAATATCTTTCATAAGTTCATGACTCCCAAATTTACAATTGAAGGATAAACTAAGCACACATTTATGAAATTCCCAAAGGTTGATTTAAATGCACTTGTCAATTGAATAGAGCTACAAAGATAAGTTACTCCTAAAAGTTCACCCACAGTTTAATCCAATGATTTTGGCGTCGTTTCTAGGGAAAGCTAATAAAGGCCTGAAACAATAGTAAGTTGAGTTAGGACCAGTGCGTCAAGGTGAAAGTCCACGCAATTGTCGACCTTGCCTAGGCAATTAACCTTGGTTTGCTCTATTGTAAATCATATAGGTGCATGAATCACAATAGAGATAGTAGAGGTAGATTTTTTAAAAAGGAGAAATAAAGTAGTGCACAACCAGAAAATTTGAAAAACAAACCAAAACCATCTGTTGAGGGAAGAAGTTCACAACAAGAAAATTTGAAAAACAAATTAAGACCATCCATTGAAGGAAAAAATACACAATAGGAAAAATTGAAAAATAAACTACAACCATTAGTAGTACATACATCACCTGAGGAAGAGTTAGTTGAACCAGATATCAAAAAATGTGTCATTGAGTGAACCATTGTTGAGACCCCTACTGGTATTCATCTAGAGTCTTTGAAAGAATTGCATAAAAGGGTTGCAAAGTTATTCCAGGAATCTTACAAGTTTCGAGCTGGTCCATCCTTAAGACATCAAAAACCATATAAAATTTTTTTTACCCCTTGGGCAATTAACATCATGGCCAATCTCAACAACAACAACAACAACGATGGCAACAACAATGATGAGAGGCCATTGGCCCAAAACAATCCAGTTACTTTTAAATTTCTAATTGCACATCTTAACGAGAATCCCCCTATGAAAAACATTCCTCATTCCACCTTGCCTATTTTTCATGGTCTTTCTGTCGAAGATCCTGATATGTTTTTATTTGAGTTTGATATGTTGTGCCACAGTTATGACTATCAGAGTGATGCACACAAGCTCAAGCTATTTTTGGCCACATTGAAAGATGCAGCCCTACGCTTGTTCATGAACCTCAGAAACATTAGATCATGGGACGACATGAAGGAAACATTTTTGATGAAATATCAGGAGTATTGCAAAACAAAAGAGGTTTGGGACAAGATTTTTTGAATGACATAGAAAGAAGATGAATCCATGGAAGACTATCTTGAATGCTTCATGTTTAGCCTGCAATGATCACGACAAGGGCTAACTCTTGATACTATTAAAATGTTGTTTCTTAGGGAATAAGAGATGATACTATGGATGCATTGAATTTAATAGGTAAAGGTAACATCTCTAAATTAAACTTTGATGAAATTTTTGACATTTGCAGGAATTACTCAAGGTCTCAATGATCAGGGAGGAATTATTCAGGTAAGCTTTCTACTTCAAGAAATACCACAAGTATAACCAAGCATGAAATAGGTAATTTTCTTGAAGATCTTAAAACTGATTTATTAAATCATATGGGAAAATAGATTGACACCCTATATACTCATAGAAAGCAAGAGGAAGTCGAAAAGGCCTTCGCTATATTCTGTTTGACCTGTTCTAAAAGGCATAGTAGTGAGGATTGTCCTTATAATAGGACAAATATTTCATCTTTAGAAGAAGCCAACAAAAGTTCCATCTTAAGGCCTCTTCCTGTAGGTGTAACAAATATGGAATATTTTGAAGAACATGTCTACTATATAGCCCCAAGGTGACCTTTTCCACCTCGAGTGATGCATCTAGGAATGAATAATGATTATCTCTCTCCTAGACGCAACCAATCTAATTTTTTTTCCAATCAACTAGGATGGTATGGGGGTTGGCAACAACCTCCACAATACCCTCAATGGATGCAACCATACCAATATGCTTCACAACCATGGAAACAGGCATGGAGGCCACAACTGCCATAACCTTCACCATACCAATAGCCATATCCACCACAATTTCCACCCCCTCCTATGATTAACCCATATCAACAGCCACAACAATTTCTTCCACCCATACCATCATCATCAACCCAACCAACCAATCCAACACAACCACCAAGACCCACATCTATGCCAGCCCAACCGAACCCAAATCCCAACAATAAGGAAACTCAACCCATGTATAATAATGAGGCAACAGGTTACCCTACGTATCCTATAAATACTATAGAAATAGATGGAGTCTACTTAAGGTTGGGAAAGGCCCTTCAAGGGCCCACCATTACAGAAATTAATGAAGAGCATGAAGAGGACCCAGTAAAACAACCTCCATTTCCTGACAAATTTCATTTAGAGCTGGTACAAAAGGAAGTCTCTCAACCTAAATTTGATTTTGTCAATGAGTTACGTAATGTTAACATTAAGATTCCTTTGTTGCAGGCCATTAAGGATATCCTAGTATATACAAAAATAGTTCAGGATCCTTGTACTCAGAAGCAAAAGAAAAATCAAGATCTAAAGACTATCTAGGTCATTGGATAGCTAGTAGACATTATGCTTGGGAATCTAACCATTCCTAAGTACTCAGATCCGAGGAGTCCTATCATCAAGGTTCGTATCGGTAAAGTTACTATTCCTAATACACTTGTTGATTTAGGTGTTGCAATTAATGTCATGACAAATGAAACAAAGGAAAAATTATCACTTAAGGGATTTAGACCTACTCCCACAGTTCTCCAAATGGCAGACAGATCATTGGTCAAACCAAAAGGTATGATTGAAGATGTAATTCTTTCTATTGATTTGTGGGAATACCCTACTGACTTTATGATTTTGCAGCCAAAAATTAAGTTGGGGGGTACCCCTTAATCTTGGGGTGACCTTGGTTAGCGGCTACAAATGCATTCATCAATTTTTAGTTAGGAAACATGGTCATTTCTAATGGGGAGCACACAAAATAGTTGACTTTATACCCACCAGCACAACCCCTATTAGAAACAAAGGATCTAGTCTGGGTGGATAGTGATTTGGATGAGTCCCTACCAATCCTCATGATTGATCAAGCATCTGACATCGAAGAACCCAATGAAGATAATATTTTTGTTAATTTTCTTCAGAATAGGTATGCATCTAATGAAATCTTTGAAAGCATGATTCTTCATTCAGGTATTAGTACTCCTTGCCCTTTGGTAGGTAGCTCATAATCTGTTCAACACTTTGTCACATTGCATCAGTTGTTACCCCATAATTATTTGTTTAGTCCATATCTACTCTCTAAAAAGTCTGGCAATACACCGTCCACTTCACAAGTACTAGCCCCCAATTCACCTACACAATCAGAGGCCATGGAAATTTTACCTGGTCATATGCTAAATATCAATCCACAATTAAGCTTTGAACAAATCCAAGATCTCATTGCCATGCTAAGAACTTATAAAGGTGCATTTGCTTGGGAATATCAAGACATGCATGGCATCCATCCTGACACCTACACACACCATATTTTTATCGAAGAAGGTAGTCATCCAGTTAGGTAACCACAGCGATGACTCAACCTCGTCCTGCATGATATAGTCAAAAAGGAGTTACAAACATTCTTAAATGTTGGATTTATATATCCTATTTCAGATAGTTAGTGGGTCTCTCCTCTAGTTGTGGTCCCAAAGAAAAATGGTAAGTGGAGAATTTGTGTTGATTATCGAGCACTTAATAAAGCTACTGAAAAGGATCATTTTCCATTACCATTTATTGATCAAGTGTTGGACACTCTTAGAGGAAAAAAGTTCTTTTCTTTTCTAGATGGGTTCAGTGGCTACAACTAGATTCGTATAGCACTTGAAGACCAAGACAAGACTACCTTTACGTGTCCTTGGGGTACTTTTGCTTATAACGTCTTGTCTTTTAGGCTATGTAATGCCCCTGCCACTTTTCAAAGGGCAACTTTGAGTATTTTTGCAGATCTTGTAAATGATTGTGTTGAGGTGTATATGGATGATTTTACAGTGCATGGTAACACTTATGAAGAAGTAAAAACAAACTTAGAAAAAGTGCTTAAACATTTTATAAATACTAATCTATCACTAAGCCATGAAAAGTGCCATATGCTCATGACAAAAGGGATAGTACTTGGTCATTATATCTCTTCTAAGGGTATTCAAGTTGATCCCAAAAAGATGCAGATCATCTAGGACTTGCCAACACCCTCTAGCCAAAAAGATGTGCATAGCTTTCTAGGCCATGCAAGGTATTAAAGATGTCATTTCTCTTGGACACCAAAATGTCAAGAAGCCTTTAAAACCATAAAGACTAAGCTTGTAACTACACCAGTACTCAGAGGTCCAAATTGGGAATTACCTTTTCATATTCATACTGATGCCTCAGATTGTTCTATGGGAGTTGTTCTTGGACAAAAAGAAGACAACCTTTTCTACTCCATTTATTACATTAGTAAGAAATTTATAGGCATTGAGGTAAATTATAGAGTAACTAAAAAGGAATTTCTAGCTGTTGTATATGCAATTAATAAGTTTCATCATTATATTACTAGATACAAAGTGTTTGTTCATACTAATCATTCTACAATTTGATTTTAATAAATAAACCTGTTGTCACTGGTACAGTTATTAGGTGGTTACTTTTGCTTCAAGAATTTGACATCACTATACTTGATAAGCCTGGCCATGAGAATGTGGTTGCAGACTTTTTGTCTAGGATACAACAACAAGATGATGAACTAGTTTCAGTTGATGATGCATTCCCAGATGAGCATCTATTTGCTATCTCAGTGAAAAGTACATGGTTCACTGAAATTACGAATTACCTGGTCACTTGCAAGTTTCCACCTCATTTCTCTCCAAGGGAATACCAAAAATTAGTTGGACTCAGTGGACAGTACACATGGATCAATGGATTTCTCTTTCATACTAGTATTGACAATATCATGAGTCGTTGTGTACTTGAAGATGATATCTTCAATATACTTTGTGCATGTCACATAGAACCTTGTGGTGGACACTTTGCTACTCAAAGGACTAGCAAAAAGATTTTGACTGTAGGCTACTATTGGCCTACAATCCATAAGGATTGCAAGATTTATGTTCATCATTGCGACAAGTGTTAGCGTATGGGTCATCCCACACGCTCAGATGAAATGCCTTTACACCCTCAGCTATCTATTGAGCCCTTTGAGAATTGGGGCCTGGATTTTGTTGGACCCATCAATCTACCATCGAGGAACAAGGAATACATCCTTGTCTGCATAGGTTATGTGACGAAGTGGGTTGAAGTCATTGCTCTGAAACATGCAAGGTAGCTGATTTCCTTTATTTTGAGATCTTTACAAGATTTGGTGTTCCAAGAGAGATAGTTATAGATCAAGGCCCTTAGTTCACCTTAGAGCTCATTTCTTCTTTGGTACATGAGTATGAAATCCAACATTGCAAGTCCTCGCCTTATCAGCCTCAAGCTAACATATAGGTTGTAGTTACCAACAGAGAGCTTGAGAACATTCTTACCAAGACAGTTGCTCTTCATAAGTAAGATTGGGCTGCAAGACTCCCTGAAGTTGTGTGGGCCTATCCTACAACATGGAAGACCACTACTGGTCTGACCCCTTATGAACTTGTCTATGGTAAGAAATTTGTTCTTCCTATTGAGTTTGAAGTAAAAACTCTTCACACTGCACTCCAGTTGGGTATGAGCCTGACCAATGCATAAAAGGAATGGATTGCACAACTCCACTCATTGGATGAACTTCATCAACAAGCACTTTTCCACATGGAGGTTGTCCAGAAACAACGTGCTCTCTAGCATGATCATTTTATTCGACAACAGACATTTCACCAAGGAGATTGGGCACTCTTGTACGACTCCTGCTTTCAAGATTTCAAAGGAAAATTTCACACATGGTGGCTCAAGCCCTATGAAATTGAGACATTTTATGACAATGGTGCAGTCAAGCTTCATACCATGGATTTGGACCATATGACTCTAGTAGTCAATGGTCATTGTCTGAAGTTGTACAAGAAGCCCATTTCTAGGGAGGATTTTGTCTTGACTTTTCCAATAGAGCTTCATCTCCTTGATAGGGCCCCTGTGGCCTCTTCCAGTACCTTTTAGGTCCTTTTTAAAAAAAAGAAATAAAAAATCCAAGAATGAAAACCTTCGGGTGTTGTTGGCCAGTTAACGTTTGAAAACTAGATTTTTGATGGGCATTAAATATTAAATAAATCTTAGGGGTGAAAACTAGTTTCCCGGCACCTCTAGGCAATGGTAGAGTGAAAACCAAGTCACTGGCAGTCTATCATCGGAAAAACAAAACTCAAAAAGGCACACGCCCTGCTTTCCTATCACTTCCGTGATAGGAACCTGCTTTTCAAATTTTTTTGAGTTGCAGATGTTTGTTGCTAGTGTTGGATGCCCACGAATTCCTATCTGGAGTCTTCTCTTATTTTTCATGCCACTTATCATTTTTGGGTTCCTGTCATCTCATGATATCCTACATAGCATCTTATGCGACTTAGTTCCTTCCTTCTTCTGGGCAGGAGCTTTTGTCCTTTAGTTCTTTTAGGTAATGCTTCCTTCCGGTCTCATCATTTTTCATGGTCTACTCGAATGATCATGTTGTCCACTTGTCAGGGTCTCGTGCATGATTAGTTATTGGTTACCTCCTTCACACACGACGGACTGCCAGTTGTCCTTCCCATTGGCTACAGTTTTTATGATGTGTTGTTTTTTCACATTACTATTTTCTCATTCACTTGCAGTACTTTTGCGACGAGCCTGCCTGGCTGGTAGTCGTAACTTAGTACATAACCATTCTCTATTTCATCATGCCTACATCTTCATCATCATTTCTATCCTATCGGCAGTCATCAGTATTGGTATATCTTGGTTTTTTTCTTTTCTTAGTTATTTTATTTAATTTCTTCTTTTTATTTCATGATTGGTGACATTCCCCATGGATGGGGCATATGCTTAGCTGGGGGGAGGAGTTGTCGTGTCATAAGCCATGTCATGTTTAAAACTGTCACATCATATCTATGATGTATCTTCCCAAGTGTGTTGTAACCTATTGTCAACCAGCCTTGCTTAGTTAATACCATTATTACTTGACATGCCTTGATGTAACCATGAGCTTCCCTATTAATATCACCGTAATCCATTTTTATTGCAACCTGCTTGCTAAATCTAGTTTCTGCCTTCTAAACTTAGTTACCAATTAACCCCTGTTTAATCTGTGCATTTTTTCTGACACCTATCCTCAGAACGGTCTCTACAATTGTTAAGTGATTTCAATTTGCATAGTTCCATTTACACAGTCCTTTTGGTTGTATAAGCCTCCTGGTAGCATCACGACAAGAGAACATAGACAACGCTTTAAGCCTTCAAACATGGAGGAATTGAGGGTACCAAAGGTTGTCAAAGCCTACAAGATTTTCAAACAAGAAAGATGGGATGTGTATTTCAAAAGATTAAGAGGGTATGATGAGAAGATTGCGCGAGAATTTACAATGACTTGCCATAAGAAGGAAGCAAAAGTTCAAGGTTTAACCATTCCTTTCTCCATGGAAGTTGTAGTAGATCTTTCTAGGTTACCAATCATAGGGGAGAAATACTTTCCCAATCATTCCAAGCATGGGATAGACCTCTAACCTCTGTGCAAGAAGTTTATGGAAAGGGGAGAGTCTTTGGAGATAGTCACTAGACAAGGGATGAAGTTAGCCTCACTTTCACCACCATGGAATGATGTAGCAAAGTTCATCATCCAGTATATAACCTGCGAAGGTAGGTATGTATACATTTATGGTAAACAATTTTGACTTATGAGTCATCTGTGATGGGGTATGCTTGTGAATATGTCATTCTTTCTTTATTCTTCTGTAAATCAAATGTGAAGGGCAGTTCAAAAAGGAAACAAAAATTTATTAGCTCACCATGGCCTCATCAAACTATTAGTTGTGAGAGAATTAAAAAGATTGTCTCCTCCACAAGATTGGGATTCGTTTCTTGGTGACCCCAAACAACTCTATTGAGGAATATTCCCCTGTCACAAAGAACCCACCTAGTGTCTCTGAAAGTGAAGAGTCTGAAGATAGAGTCAAATAGGGATAGTAACAATGAAAGCTCTTTAGAGGAGCATAGTGAAGATTCGAGGACAAAAGAAATCCCTAATGACTCTTTTAGTCCTTCGAAGAGGGTTTCCAAGAAGGGTACCAAGTAAACCCTAGCCTCAAGTAGTAAACCAGTCAAAACTCCCCATGTTACCCCTATTGGCAAGAGACACTATGTGGCTTCATGAGTGTTGTCATTGATGGCAACAAAGTCCATCCCACACATCCGTAGCACATGATATGCATATACCGGAAGTCAGATTGAAAAGTATCTTGGTCCGGTGAGCAAGAACAGAGCATGCAGCAAGGTCTGACAATCAAGTTTGGATCTCTTAGAGGACATATCTCAGCAAAGTGCGGACTTGGGGAAGTTAAGAGGAGTACCATTACTACTACATTCCAGAGATTGAGCCTCCAGTGATGAAAGAATGAAAATATATGAGCATCCAAGTGTAGGGTTCCTGATAGGCAGAGTAAACAGAGAAAAAATTGACCGACAGAGTATCAAACCTTTATCTAGATAAGAAATTGATGGTGATCAAGTTTCTTGAGGGATCATTCATGATTGGCTGACATGATTGATGACTTCTATAACTATCTTTTTGATACGCATCACTTAGTAAGCATGGATTCAGCTGACAGACTAGAGTTTGGGAAAATCTTGAGTATTCCAGATGCAGACTAGAAAGATGTTGAAATCCTTGATGCAGATATATATACCAGATTGATTTCGGTATGAAAGGAGAGTGGTGAGTTGTATGGTGTGAAGAAAAGTAGAAAGCAGTGCGGAAGCAGCAATACAGGTCTGGTGTGTGACAAGTCAGCAGCACTAAAGAAGAGGAAGAATGAAGTGCAGTAGATTAGTATATTGAGCCTGACTTGAACTGAACCTCAGCATATGTGGATGCTTCTCATCAGTTCAAACACCTGGTTACATTCTCTATACCTTGTAGATAGTGAGTCTCTTGTAGGTAGTGGGCCTCTTATGAGTAGTGTGCTCAAGCAGTGAGCCCTAATTGGCAAATGCCATTTTGTACTTCTTATTCTTTTAATAGAGAATATAATCTTGGGTTAGTCACCCTGTGGTTTTTCCCTTAACCAAGTTTTCCACGTAAAAATCCTTGTGTTATGTGTGTTGATTTCTTTTTTGCTCTCAAGATTATGTATGGTTATATGTTTTGATGTTGTACTAACTATTAAAGAAGAAAAGAAAGTTAAATACTTAGATAACTAATTCACCCCCCCTCTCAATTATCAGCCTTATTTCCAACAATTGGTATCATAGCTAAGTTCCTCTAAAGAGAGCCTAATAGCTTGAGGAAGATCTAGGAATCTCAATGGATATGTATGGTATGAGGGAACAACTTCAGTCTGCCATAGATGATCTTGAGCAATCTCACTCTGAAGTCAACGAATTGAGAGAAAGACTCAAACAAGCTGATGACTTCATAAATTAACTAAAAGAAAAACTGAGTATCTCTATGAAAAAAAGAAAGGAACTACTTCAACAATTAGCAAGTCAAAGTGAAGCCAATAATACAAATGAAGATCTGAATGAGAAAAATAAGTCATGTGAGAAGCTGTCAAAAGAGGTCATTATGGTAAGACATGAAATGGAATCAAGGGTTATGAAATTCACCCAAGAAATTGAAGAGAAAAGAAAAATTGAAGATAATCTAAAACAATCTCTCAACGAGAAGTCAGAAGACTGTCATAAAATGGATAGAATAATTAGGCATCTGGAATCTGATCTTGAAGAAGCTAGAGACAATGAAGAACAACATGAGAATCAGATAGACACTCTTAAAAGGGAACTTCAAATAGAAAATGAATACAAAGATAAATTCAAGATAAGCTCTGCTCAACTTGAAGTTCTTCTTGAAAGCCAAAAGAGGGTAGATGACAAGCATGGCTTGGGATATGAAAAAGGTGAAAGCTCTAGATCTGGTCAAAAGAACTCTGGATCAAGAAATCCAAGGAACGGGCCTAGAAGACCTCCAGTAACGTAACCAAATGCTCAAAGATATCCATCCTTCAATGGATACTGCTACAATTGTAATAACTTCAGTCACAAAGCAAATCAATGCAGAAGAAGAATGAATCTGACTAACTCATCCTTCTCTGGATAGTGTTTTAACTGCAAAAGATATGGTCACAAATCTCATGAATGTAGAAATATGCAAATAAACAATTCTTTCAATGGTAGATGCTTTGTGTGCAATGGAATGGGACATATGGCTAATCAATGTAGATCAAGAGGATATCAGCTACATATGCAAAGAAATTTTATTTGCTATAACTACAATAGCTCCAGTCATATTGCCAAATTCTGCAGAAGTAAGAATCAAGATAAAAAGGGTCCAGTGCATCAAAATCAAGACAAAGGGAAAAGAAAAGTGAATACGAATGAAGTTCAAAGGGATATGAACAAGATTTGGGTGAAGAGAAGTACAAAAAAATTTAGGGATGGATCTGCACCAAAATCTGGTGCTAATATTCCTTCCAGAAACTAAATAGATGAGCTCTGGCTCAAGGGGAGTCACATAGGAAAACAAATTCCCCCAACCAGTCAATTGGTGCCTGAAATTGGCACATGGAAAGTTGCAGATTAAAGAGTTCTCAGAGAAATATCTAAACAACCCTTGGTAAAAATATGAAAGATCCACAAGAAGTTTTGACGAGGTTAATCATCCAAGATTGATCTGGTTTGATAGTCATCCGGTAAAAGTAGGATTCCCACAGTTAGATCCGGTATGATTTAAAATTTGAATATCTTGATCTGCAAATAAATGGAATGATTGGAGAAAGGGAGATAGATTTTCATTTATCACCAAGAACAACTCTAAGTGCATCTCAGTGATTCAAAAGGATCTCCCTCAGAATGAGGTCAGAACAAGGGAACCAGAATAACTTAAGATGTGCATTTATTGCAATAAGAAATTAGGGTTTACACAGAGATATAAGGGTTCTTTTATTCATCATTTACACATTTGCCATCGAGAAGAAGAAAGAAGGAGCTCTGCAACAAGATTTCCTCAAACCTCTCGAAGATCAACCACAGAAGTTGATTCAACCAGCAATCTTATCTGGCCCATATCGTGAACCCTAGAAGCGTAAAAAGGTATTTCCACTTTTGAATATCTCTCTCTGAATCTTTTGAAAGATGGCTACTTCAAATGTTGTCAAAATTAGTGATAGGCTGTGCCCTAAGTTCAAGAAACATCCTTACAAATCCCTAGAAGTTGATCCCTTAGGTGCCTTCTCTAGCATTCTACATGGGGTTTTGCATATAGAAGATGTTAGGGCATACATTCATGCAAATATTAAGGAATTTGGGGAATCCAAGCTGATGAATATCTATCACAAGCAGTTAATAGATGAAACATTTGAACTCAAACCTCAGTACAAAGCCCTCCGGGATGAGCATTTTGGGCATTGCATCCATTTCCCCTATTTTGTAGAAGATGAATGGGTCTAGTATGTTCTGAGCATAATGCATGAGAACTTCATGTGGTTGATGAGGCCATTTAAGATCACAAAAGAAGCCATTAGGGTAGTAACTAGATTGCACTCATTTGGTGGGTTGCCTGCTCTCAAATCCATCAAGAATTAGACAATGAGTGAGGCTACTGGATCAAAATTTGACAAGAGAGCAATGACAAAAGAAGATATCACTGATTTGGATATCAAGTTTGGCTCTATGATAATTGGCAATAAGATATATCACTCTAGTAGGGAGAATTCTATATCTGGAACTACAATTTATACTACTTATCAGATGCTAAGGGAGAATGCAGATTATGATCTTTGTGAGCTTCTTTTGAGCCAACTGTTGGAAAACTTGCAAAAGATCAAGAAGGACAAGAAGAACTCATTCAAATTTGGTGGCCTGATAAAATGTCTCTTCTTTTACTATATGAATGACCTACCCAGATCTATTGGTTGGGTATGGCAAAATGACAAACTGGTTGCCATAAAAATCAAAGATTATATGTATGGGCTTGGTGATGCCAAGGCTCAAAGCACAGCTCTCTAGGGATATTTCAAAAACTTTCAAAGTATGATGCATGCCAGAGAAATAATTCCTCAATCTATGGTTGAGAAATACAAGGATACAGTGTGCTTTATGGTAGACACTGATCAATGGCTAATGGAGGCAGTGGAGCCAAGGACAATCTGGATTATGCCAATGGGGTATGAGGTAGATGAGAAAATCCTAGAGCTGCATATCCAACACCTGCTGAGTTAGTCCAAGGACCCTGAGGCAGAAAGGTTTGGAACCTATCAAGAGTTGAGTGTAAAAATTCATGTTGAACTAAGACAATCGGAGATGAAAAGAAAAGTGAGAAGAGAAGTAGAGGAAGTTGCCAAAAGATTTGGCATTTCTAAAGAAGTAGTTGATGCAAATAGAGAGAAACTAGAAAGAGCAGAGAAAGAAAGACAAGAAGTAGAAAAAGAAAGTGATCCGGTGCAAGCCCCCTCCCAGACCAGATCCTCCAAAAGCTTTGTACTTGCCACCTCTAAAAGCCAAAAAGCCTCAAAAATGGAAGCCAAGACATCCAAAAAGGGAGAGAAGAGAACAAAGAAAAAGGCCACAAGGTCATACACAAGTCAAAAAGATGATGAAGAGACAAAAACTGATGAGGAGGTCAAGAAAATGAAGAAGAAGAAGAAAACATCTGGTGAACCCTCTACCGGTCATAGCAAGGAAGAAGAGGCAAAAGAATTCATTGAAAAGCCTACTCTATCCATTGATGATGTCATCAAATCAGTCACTGTGGATGGGAACCTGCAACCAATGATTGAATTTTATGATGAATATAGTGAAGCTAACCAGAAGATCTTGCAAGATGCTACAGTCAGGTATCTAAACATCTACAATAAAGCATTCATTGAAATCATCTCTCTAATACCCAAAAGTCTAGAGAAGGAACTTGAACTGAGAAAGGAGAATGCTAAGGCAAAGGATTTAGAGATCCAGGAACATATTGCTATCCAACTCTATCCTTCCATAACCCCTCAACAAATGAACATGATCTTCAAGGACTACAAGGATGAGTTCTGGAGCAAAGCAAGAATGAACCAACTTATGCTTGGAGAAATAGATCAAGTTGCCAAAGAAACAGAGGACATCCTCCAGAATACATTTAAAAGATTCAATCTTCCTGTCATAGAAGACATAGGTGATGAACAGTCTACCATGGATGACGATGCACTAAGTACATCAAAAGAAGAATCTACTGAGAAAATTACAGAAGATCCAAAGGAGATAGATGAGGAGAAGACTAAGGATCTAGACTTCTCTATTCTGAAAGAGGAGGTCCATGAAGAAGTAAATATCTCTCTTCCAGATCCTCCAACAGACTCTGAAACTGAAGGAAAAGCAAAACAAGAGGAGAAAGCAAGTCAAGAAGAAGGGAAAAAGGGAAGAGATGAACAAACAGAGAAGATCTCTATTGACACCTCTGAGGCTGCAAGAGGAAAGAAGTCTCCGGCAAGAGACACTGCAGAAGAAGTAAAGAATTTCTTGACCAAGGAAATAATGGAGATTGATGAACCAGAAATATTCCAAGTACCACTCAATTTTGATTCCCTCTCCCCAGTTCAGACAATGAAGACAGCATCCTTTGCCCAAGAGAAGGCAAAAGAAAAACTTCTGAAGTCTCACATGGAAGATTGTGAGCTAATAGAGATTGCTTCTAGAATATTGGAGAAGATCATGCCATCCTTTCAAAAGGATCCTTCGGCCTCTCCATTTGGTAATCTTAAATCTTTGATAAACTCTGCCAATACTCAGTTTGATTCCTTAGAAAAGGCGGCAAAAGAAAAGGTCCGGAAAGAATTTTTGGGAAAGAGATTCTCTGAGGTGCAGGGACTTATAACAAATGATAGGAGAAAATTAGATATTGGGATAAAGAGCTTAGAAAATGCTCTTAAAGATGCTAGAGATTTATACAAATTTTGTCTATCTTGGTCCACCGTGACAGCTGACATTACCAAGAAGGTGGAAGAACAAGAGAGCAAACTATCAAGTTTATCTCAAAATTTTGATCCTCTCACCTCTTCCATAATGAATCAAGAGTGTCAAACTATTGCAACTATAAATGAAATAAAGAAGATTCAGAAAGAGAAGAAGAATAGAATAAGTAGGCTAAGTGAACTAAGAGGGATAATTATCCCTAAGTTAGAGGCAATGCATGAGGCCATAACTGATGCCCAGACCACAGCCCGGACCAATGATCTAACAGACTTAAAGAGGCTAGAAGCTTTTGCATTTTTGTTAAGTGGTCACATCTCAATTTTGGATAGAATAAAGCAAAGTTGGGCAACAAAATTTGTCCAATTGAAAACCACTTTTGCGGATATACTTAAGTATATGTAAGTGTAACTTGTACATATACTTATACAACTATGTATAGGTTAAATTTTGCAAATTTTGGTGTGTGGATTCCACCCTTTGACATTGATGTCAAAGGGGGAGTAAGGGGCAGTGAAAAATGTGAAATCTAGCTAACGGGGAGCTCTGAAAAAGTGTACATAAGAATAGAGCATCAGCCAAGGAGGAGTGTGTTATGACACTTAGTCATTTTTCACTAAGTGTTGCCATCAATGCCAAAGGGGGAGATTGTTGGCAAGAGACACTATGTGGCTTCATGAGTGTTGTCATTGATGGCAACAAAGTCCATCCCACACATCCGCAGCACATGATATGCCTATACCAGAAGTCAGATTGAAAAGTATCTTGGTCTGGTGAGCAAGAATAGAGCATGCAGCAAGGTCTGACAATCAGGTCTGGACCTCTCAGAGGACATATCTCAGCAAAGTGTGGACTTGGGGAAGTTAAGAGGAGCACCATTACTACTACATTCTAGAGATTGAGCCTCCGGTGATGAAAGAATGAAAATATATGAGCATCCAAGTGTTGGGTTCCTGATAGGCAGAGTAAACAGAGGAAGAACTGACTGGCAGAGTATCAGACCTTTATTCAGATAAGAAATTGATGGTGATCAAGTTTCTTGAGGGATCATTCATGATTGGCTGACGTGATTGATGACTTCTATAACTATCTTTTTGATATGCATCACTTAATAAGCATGGATTTAGCTGACAGACCAGAGTTTGGGAAAATCTTGAGTATTCCAAATGCCAACTAGAAAGATGCTGAAATCCTTGATGTGGACATATATACGAGATTGATTTCGGTATGAAAGGAGAGTGGTGAGTTGTATGGTGTGAAGAAAAGCAGAAAGTAGTGTGGAAGCAGCAATACAGGTCCGGTATGTGACAGGTCAGTAGCACTAAAGAAGAGGAAGAATGAAGTGCAGTAGATCAGTATATTGAGCCTAACTGGAACTGAACCTCGGCATATGTGGATGCTTCTCATCAGTTCAAATACCTGGTTACATTCTATATACCTTGTAGATAGTGAGTCTCTTATAGGCAGTGGGCCTCTTGTGAGCATTGTGCTTGGGCAGTGATCCCTAATTGGCAAGTGCCATTTTGTACTTCTTATTCTTCTAACAGAGAATACAATCTTGGGTTAGTCACCCTATGGTTTTTCCCTTAACTAGGTTTTCCACGTAAAAATCCTTGTGTTATGTGTGTTGATTTCTTTTCTACTCTCAAGAATATGTATGGTTATATGTTTTGATGCTGCACTAACTGTTAAAGAAGAAAAGAAAGTTAAATACTCAGATAACTGATTCACCCCCCCTCTTAGTTATCAACCTTATTTCCAACAACCCCTGCGAGTGGTAAATCTACCAAAACTAGCACACCAAAATATGAAACTAGGGGTAAGCAGAAATTTCATAACAGGACATCTCCAATTGAAGTATCCCTAGTTTCTTCAAAGAAACAAGTCTCAATTACTTCCAGTGATAAAAATCACCAACTGTTGCAACAAAAAATTTAGATAATCTGGCAAATGTAGCTAGCAATGTTCTAGATTTTGAACAGCCAGCAGAAGTGGATGACTATACAATCCTAGCTACTGCATGTCACACCACTACAAGGTCAAAAATTATTTCTAGGGGGGTTCAGAGGAGTAACAGAAGGAAGAAAAAAGAATCAATTATGGCTACTGACAAAAATGAAACAAGATGTGAGTAGGGGACTCATCTCCCTCAATCTAGTCCTTCAATTTAAGAGGGATTGTTGGTGGCTACTGAGGAAGGAAAAATAGAAGGAAAATAATGGAACCCTTAAATAAGCCTGCACAAGGTATAGAAGAAGGGTTTGTGACACATAGAAATAATGTTCATGATGACACTAACATTCAAAATTTCCAAACTGAACCAGATGGAACAGAGCTTGAATAAGACATAGAAATGCCTCAACAAAACTCTTCAATTCTGGAAAAAGTGTCAACCGCCAAAGAGGATATCCATGAGGGAAGCAACATTCAAGATGAAACTATGTCAACTTAACAAGTAGGAAATGATGATTTATCAGTCAGGGGATTAGAGAATTTGAAATTCTTCCCACTGGCAATCAAGAAGAGACAAGAAAGGAGGCAGTGGAGGAAAAGGAAGCAATGGAAGAAAAGGAAGTAGTGGTAGAAAAGGAGGCAAAGGAAGAATTTGAAAGAGAGCATCCACTATTGACAAATGAGGAAATTCATGATCTGCATAATTTAGTGACTAAGCTAACAAAAGAAAACCAAGCATTAAGAAATTCATTAGCCAAGATGAATGAAGAAAATCAGGCTCTCCACCAATAGGTTCATGACGCAAAGGAGCAGGATAAACCCAAAATAGCACTTGAATAGATAGATGCTTCCAGTACATCTCTCATGACCATTCAAGAGCATGAGAAGTAGATGCATGTGTTATACCAGTCATGGGTCAAGCTGGAAATCATTGATACAATCCAGAAATTAGCTCCTTTTTCTCATGGTTTATATTTTACATTCTTTTGCATGAGGACATGCAAAACCCTAAGCTGGGGGGAAATGATGGGGGCAAAATATGTCTTTATTTTACCTTTTATTTGCCTCTGAACCTTGTCATCTTATAGTGTCTTTTGCTGCTCCTATCACCATTTGTTAATGAACTAAATTTTTTTTATAAAATACAAAGGAAAGATAAAAATCTATGAATATGTCAAAATCCTTTGATCCTTTATTAATTATCTCTGTGATTTTGGTAACAGGAGATGATTAATGGGTGGTACATGGACAAAGGCATCGGTGGAATAAGGTTAAGACCATTCAAGGATCATTTGTCATTTTGGTCAAATTAGTGTTGAACTGTAATTATTTATTTTCAGGTTATTATACCGTTTTGAAACGATGGCAAAAGACTATAAGCTATTTTTTCTTATCTTTTACGGTTGTTGGCCACGGGTCAAAACAACCAAAGACTCTTATATGTTTTATTTAGTGATAGTTATAAGTCCAATCGGTCTGTAATATCTATAAATATGTACACAGAGACTTAGTTTACAAAGACGATATAATAATATATTGATACAAACTTCTTGTTCGTAACCAAAAACTATTGTGATGTTATTTGAATCACTATCGATTAGCATGGAATGAGCTTTAGTTTCATCACTGGAAAGTCAAAGAAGGTAGGGCCCACTTCCTTGATTGCCTAGTGACTAGATGTAGACTTGGTATGTTATGTGGTAATGAGATTTCTCAATTCTAAATTTTTTTTAATCTTTGATTCTCGTGTTAACTATTTAGTGTGTTATTAACTATTATCTAGAACATTTGATGCGTTCATTGTGAAATCATACTACAAGTATATTTGGGTTAACAGATTATTTTGCAATTGGATTGAATTAATGTGTTTACTGGCACATGTGAGTCAAATTTGGTAGATTATTTCAATAGTATCGATTGGAATGATTAGTAATACACATAGACTTTATTTAGCACTATACATCTCAGTATTTTATTTTCTTCTGATAGTCTAGTTTCAGTAAAGAATCATTACTTCTATTTTTGATATAAACTGTTTGGTCCAAGTTCCTGTGTGAGGACCGCCCTTTTTACTTCTGTTGTTATGACTATTTACATTACTGTTATTGTTACTTTTTATATTTGTGGGATAGCAGTTCCCGAAATTGTCAAACTATTAAACTTTATTATGATTTCGGAAAAACTAATTGGGTGATGTTTGGATAAGTTTACATTTCAGAAAAGTTAATTAGGTGATGTTGGAAAATTGTAATATGATTTCATTTATGTTAATTGGAACTATGTCATGATAATGCATGTTTATAAGTTGCTTCGGCTATGATGATTATATGTGGATACTGATCTTGTAATGTAGTGTGCAGGATTTACTAATCGAACCATAGATTTCGGAGATCATTCTGCACCTTGTTAATGTTATCCCCTGTTAAGCCGATCTGGTTCCACGAGGAACCAAGATCTTTCTGTGTTTGATGTGATGTTGCAATGTGGTCTTTCGTATGGTCGAGTGGGTTTGGGTACCCTCTTGTAACAATATTTTATGATTTGTGTTGTAAAAAGTTTGAATTTGAATTTCTTTATTTTATTTAAATCTTTGAGGCCTTTTCATGTGCTTTACCTTGACCATGGGTGTCCTGGATGGGTTAAAGTTGACCCTGGGTTATACCCCATGGGTCCAGGGGCCCATTTGGCATGGGTAACCCTTGAGTAACCTCCATCTAGTCATCTTAACTTCCTCCTGAAGTTAAGTGGCGAAAATTGGAGGTATGGAGGGAACATGATGGGTTGTACCAACACCCAACCCATCCCTCTTTAATCCCCAAGGTAAGAGATGACTACAAACCCATCCATTATTGAAGGATTGACTTGAAGTCACCTTCTCCATTAGTGAGATTCCCCCATGTGTTGTGGGGCCATCCATGTGAAGGAGGGAAGAAGAGGCATGGGTCACCTGTCTTTTCCTCCTTTAACTCCTTTTATTTCTCCCATGCGTAAGAGAAATGACATGAGGAGAGGGATAAGGAGTACTCTAGGGATGGGTGAGTGACATAAGCCACCAGGACAGAATAGTGGTTTTGGGAAGGGTGAGGAGGTGACAAGTGTCACCTCCCCATTCCTCTAAACTGAAAAGAATTTGGGTTATTTGTTTTCAATTTTGGGATGAGAGGGAGTTAGTTGAATTTTGGGGAGAGTTTTTATTATTGCCAAAAATAGGAAAGTTAGCTTGGAGGTGAGGAAATGGAGAGGGAGTTGTTGGCTAAGGTTGGAAGAGAACTCAGTGGAGCTCTACAACAGTTTCATTCCAGGAGGGCTTTGTAAGGTTGGTTTGATTTTTACCTTTCTTTCGTATATCTGAATGTTTATGTAAAGTGTGTGAAAGATGATTAATTGTTTGTGTTTTAGATGTGTTTTCTGTGGGGTTTGTTGTCGGGTTGTTTGACAGAGCTTCTCCCACTTGGGAGAAATGCTCATCAAGTTTGGGGTAGGGGAGGAGAGATCCTCCTCGGGTGCATACCTGTTTCCTTCTTTTGGGATATTGAAAGCCTTGAGGGCATGTATCTGTGACTGTATCTTTGACTTGAGAGTCAAATACAGATTTCTTAAAAAAAATTTGTGATCAAACTTGGTTTGAGGC
Organism: Cunninghamia lanceolata; assembly: GCA_027924645.1. Taxonomy (NCBI): domain Eukaryota; kingdom Viridiplantae; phylum Streptophyta; class Pinopsida; order Cupressales; family Cupressaceae; genus Cunninghamia; species Cunninghamia lanceolata. The sequence goes on along the minus strand of BSBN01000564.1, from coordinate 15,102 downwards.
CAAGAGAAATTGTGTTGGTTAAAATATCTGTAAGGGTGACACTCTGGAGTCGAGTGTGTCCACTCTCCTGCCCCTTATGAAACTCACTGTAGTTGAGTTTCTGTGTTGTGTAATTTACCACGGGTGTTTGTGTGCTTTGGGTTTGTTGTTGTCCCTATTGTGAAGTGGAGTGCTTGAGTTACCCAGGTGTGAGTATGGTCTCCCTAGCTCGGGGGTGACCCTCTTGCGGGTTTACGGAAGGGAGGAGAGCTAGATGAGTGGTGTTTTCTTCTTTGTTTGTCTTTGATACGCAGGTTTCCTCTTGGAGCTTATGGTTGGATTTGGAGAAGTTATATTTATGAAGAAACATTTTATTCTTCTTTGTCATGAGAATTAGATCATGTTCTTTTCATAAGAGTGTAAAAGAGAGCACCTCTCTTGATATTGTTGTAATTTATTGTCACCCTGGGAGTGAAGGAAATAACCTCTCTGATCATGTTATTGGGAGTGACTGTTACTTAGTTGTTACATAACTTCTTTTGTAAGTTGGTTGGGAGAAGGAAATCCTTATCTTTCATCTTGTTAAGGGTAGTGAAATAGTTAATCTTACTGTATTGTGTATGATGTAATTATTTACCTTGAATTTCATATGGAAAGTTTGAAGTTAAATAGAAAGTCTTACTGTATTAAATGTGTTAGTGAAAGGAAGAGATGTTTACTTATTTGCAATCAAATCTGAGCTGGTTTGTAATTTTAAGGATAGATTGGATTAATTAGTTGAAAGGTCAGTTTTATAGTTCATTGTTATAATGGGAAAGATAGTTTTAAATGTTTAAGTTTCTTCTTAATAAATAGTGGTTTCAGTTAATTTGTAAAGAATAGAGGAAATCTATTATGTATTTACTTCTGTTTGTCAATTTGAGAAAATTAAGTGGTATTATGGAAATGGAATATATATATATATATATAATAGTTGTTATTTATTTACCATTTTTACAAAATATGAGAAACTGAATATTTGTTGTATTGGAGAAATTTGAATGGTATTATGAAAATGAAATATATATATATATATATATATAGATGTAATATAGTTGTTATTTATTTATCATTTTTATATATTGTTGAGAAAATCAAGTGATATTATGAACATGATATATATATATATATATTCATTGTTATTTATTTATCATTAACTAGTACTAAATTCGAATAAAAAAAAAAGTATGATAATCGAAATAAATAAAAGAGAGGCAAATTGGAGTCGCTGTGAAAATACACAGCCATCGTCAGTGTTTACAGTGGGCGGTGGGGTTGGAAACCCCACCACGCTGTTGTTTATCACAAGGTGTGGGGGGGGCGGAGCCCCACCCACACCCCACTGTATGGGATGTGGGTGGGGCTTCGCCCTCCCCACATCCCCTTCCTTTAAACTGCGGAGCCCCCTCCAAACGTCGCCTCCGCCGCTGTGTGTAGCTCCCGCCGCACGCCATTTCCGCCGCTCGACCTCCACACGCCACCTGTGGCGACTGCCTCCGCCTGCCACAGTCCCCTGCACCCTCTCCATTGCCCTCCACTGCTCGCTTCACCCTCTGCCATCCGCAATGCTCAGCTCTGCCGCCCTTGTCTGCAGTTTTCAACATGATTTTCAATAAGAATTTTTAGGGTGAAAACACTACTTTATGTTTGAACAAAAATAATAAAATAATAATAGTTGGTGAAATAAAAAAAACAAACCACTATTAGTGGTGTTTGAAGTTATATAAATATATAGCTGTATATATACATATCTATGTATATATATAGATATTTATTTATATTTAGATATAACTTTATAAATATATAATTATATATACATATCTTGTATATATAGGTATGTATTTATATTTTGTTATAAATTCTATATATATATATATATATAAGAGTAAGGGATTACGTGGAGTTTGCTAAACAAATTTAAAAGAGCATTTTCGTAATTTACATATACATATAAATATATATGTATATGGGAGAAGTTTTACAGACCATTTTATTAGGCCCTCGCTTAAAATCCTGACAAAGTTTTACAAATTAATTTTAATAATGAAATATCAAGGTATGGGAATTATGTTTTCGTCGTAAGTGAAGTATAAACGTAATTAAATAGAAATTTTGTTTTATATCCATGATAACGGTTTTATAAAGAGGAGAGCCTCCTACATATATTAACAATGGTATATGATTTACAATAAGAGTATTAATATTAATTATTAGTAATAATAACAACAGTAGTTATAAATAAGAGAAAATAAAATTATAATTTAACGAGAGCATAAAGGAATATACTGTGTTACTCCGGGAAGAGTTTCTCGAAAGTTTCACTATCAACGTGATTCAATAACCAGGAAAATGAAGAGGAAAATTACATGTCACCTTGCTTAAAAGATCACTGGAAATAAACTTAAGAAGCCATCACAGACATTCCATGTGAGGCCATTTTAATCTCAACTGTAGTAAACGTCCAGATAAGTAAACCTGTAAGAGAGTAAAAAGAAGAAAAAGTAACATTGGAAAACACAAAGGAGAAAATGCGCGACTTTTCCCACATGGGATAAGAGAACTAAGTTGATGGACCCTTCCGCTAAATTTGCTTAGGAACAAGAGGAGAAACCTAGATCAGAGAAGACTAGGAGACCGAGTCCAGCGAAGTAGTAAACCAGCCTATGTGACCTGGATCATCTGGAAGTTAGGTTTAATGTCAACAATAGATATAGTGATAACCCAGATTGATGTCCAATATGAAGAAAGGACCGGATAAACATAAAGAAAGCATAGAAAATGAAAGAGAGAGAGACCGAAATATAAACAAACTAAATTATCAGAGAAATAGTTAAGGTGAGCGCGATAAAAATACAATCAAAATTAAGACCCAGAGAAAAGGGAAGAGAGAGCAAACGAACCGCCTTGTTGAGAATGCTAAGTCGAAGGAGGAGTATATTTCAGGAAACAAGAGAGGAGACAGACAACCGTGCCTTGTTGAAAAATGATTAAATAGGGAGATCACGAGTCGGTTTAGTCAGAACAAGGCGTTGTGGGAAGTTGTTAATCTATCAGTGAACCACGTGCGTAATATATTGTTGAGTAATTCCCACTTACGCCGTAAGGTGTTATGCTGGGTAAGTGCAAGAAGATGGGGGGCCAAAAAGTGGCCAAATTAATTTCAAAAAAAATAGGTCAAAACGCGAGCGCGTTATAACGCGCTCGCATTATAACGCGCTCGCGTTATGGCTTGGTAATGACGAGCCTTAGGCTCGTCAAAACCAATCCATAACGCGAGCGCGTTATAATGCGAGCGCGTTATAACGCGAGCGCGTTATAACGCGCTCGCGTTATTCTTTTCTTTGCATTTTTCCTTCTCCACAAAAATTTGCGCTGTTTTTCATGTTTTAAATAACGCGAGCGCGTTATGTTAAACTTAAATTTTTTTATGTTTAAGGCTATTAATCATGTATGTATGTATGCCTATATGTTTGTATGTATGTATGTATGCCTATATGTATGTATGTATCTATGTATGCCTATATGTATGTATGTATCTATGTATGCCTATATGTATGTATGTATAGTGTCGAGGGTAGAGGAGGGTAGAGATGGGAGTGAGCCAGATAGGGGAGGAGAGGGGTGGATAAGGATTGAGTGATTAAGGTTTAAGGTTAAGGGTTGAGAATTTAGGGATAGGATTTAGAGTTTAGGGATAAGGGATTAGAGTTTAGGACCTTGAGGGATTAGGGTTTAGGGTTGAGGCTTTAGGGATAGCGTTTAGGGTTAAGGGTCGAGGGATTAGGGTTAAGGTAGAGTGTTGAGGGTAGAGGGATTAGGGATAGGGTTTAGGGTTGAAAGTTTAGGGTTGAGGGATTAGGGTTTAAGGTATAGTTTAGTAGTTCTTGTGGATAGAGCCAGTAAACAATGGGAGATTATTTGCCTATTTCATAACAATATACCTCCCCCTTAAACCCCAAACCCTAATCCCTCAACCCTCAACCCTAATCCATCATCCCTCAACTCTAATCCCTCATCCCTAAACCCTAAATGCTATCCCTATTCCTAAACCCTCAACAGACTCGATACTATAACTTAAACCCTAATCCCTTATCCCTAAACCCTCCAACCCTATCCCTAATCCTTACACCCTCCACACTCTGCTTTAACCCTAATTCCTTGAACCTCAACCCTATCCCTAAACCCTTGACCCTCGAACCTCAACATCAAACCCTAATCCCTCAACCCTTAACTCTGATCCCTCAACTCTCAACCCTAACCCTAAACCCTAAACACTAAACCCTCAACCCTCAATGTCAAATCCTAATCCCTCAACCCTTCACTCTAATCCCTCAACCCTAAACCCTATCCCTAAACCCTCAACACTATACCTTAAACCCTAATCCCTCAACCCTAACCCTAAACCTTGTCCCTAAACCCTAATCTGTCAACCCTCAACCCTAATCCATCATCCGTCATCCCTTAACTCTAATCCCTCATCCCTAAACCCTAAACGCTATCCCTATTCCTAGACCCTCAACAGGCTCAATACTATACCTTAAACCCTAATCCCTCTACCCTCGACACTCTTATTTAACCCTAATCTGTTGACCATTAACCCTATCCCTCAACCTCAACCTCAACCCTCAACCCTCAACCCTCAACTCTCAACATTAAACCCTAATTCATCAACCCTAAACCCTAATCCCTCAAACCTAAACCCTATCCCTAAACCATCAACCCTCAACACTATACCTTAAACCCTAATCCCTATCCCTCAACCCTTAACCCTTAAAACTTAAACCCTATCCCTACACCCTCAACACTTGACACTATATCTTAAGCCTTAAACCCTCATCCTTAAAGCCTCAACCCTTAATCCTTAAACCTTCAACCCTAAACCCTATCCCTAATCCCTCTACCCTTGACACTCTAACCCTAACCTTGACATTAAATGCTAATCTGTCAACCCTAAACTCTAATCCTAAACCCTCAACCCTCAAAACTATACCTTAAACCCTAATCCCTCAACCCTCAACCCTAAACCTTATCCCTAAACCCTAATCCCTCAACACTCAACCCTAATCCATCATCCCTCAACTCTAATCCCTCATCCCTAAACCCTAAATGCTATCCCTATTCCTAAACCCTCAACAGACTCGATACTATACCTTAAACCCTAATCCATTATCCCTAAACCCTCCAACCCTATCCCTAATCCTTACACCCTCCACACTCTACTTTAACCCTAATCCCTTGAACCTCAACCCTATCCCTAAACCCTTGACCCTCAAACCTCAACCCTCAACCCTCGACGTCAAACCCTAATCCCTCAACCCTTAACTCTGATCCCTCAACTCTCAACCCTAACCCTAAACCCTAAACCCTAAACCCTCAACCCTCAACATCAAATCCTAATCCCTCAACCCTTCACTCTAATCCCTCAACCCTAAACCCTATCCCTAAACCCTCAACACTATACTTTAAACCCTAATCCCTCAACCTGAACCCTAAACCTTGTCCCTAAACCCTAATCCCTCAACCCTCAACCCTAATCCGTCATCCGTCATCCCTCAACTCTAATCCCTCATCCCTAAATCCTAAATGCTATCCCTATTCCTAGACCCTCAACAGGCTCAATACTATACCTTAAACCCTAATCCCTCTACCCTCGACACTCTTATTTAACCCTAATCCCTTGACCATTAACCCTATCCCTCAACCTCAACCCTTAACTGTCAACCCTCAACCCTCAACACTCAACTCTAAACATTAAACCCTAATTCATCAACCGTAAACCCTAATCCCTCAAACCTAAACCCTATCCCTAAATCATCAATCCTCAACACTATACCTTAAACCCTAATCCCTATCCCTTAACCCTTAAAACTTAAACCCTATCCCTATACCCTCAACACTTGACACTATATCTTAAGCCTTAAACCCTCATCCCTAAAGCCTCAACCCTCAATTCTTAAACCTTCAACCCTAAACCCTATCCCTAATTCCTTTACCCTCGACACTCTAACCCTAACCTTGACATTAAACACTAATCCGCCAACCCTAAACCCTAATCTGTCAACCCTAAACCCTCAACACTCAACACTATACCTTAAACCCTAATCCATCAACCCTAAAACCTAATCCATCAACCCTCAACCCTAAACACTATTAATAAACCCTCAACCCTTGAAACTATACCTTAAACCCTAATCCCTCAACCCTCAACCCTAATACCTCAACCCTCAACCCTAATCCCTCATCCCTAAACCCTAAACTCTATCCCTATTCCTAAACCCTCAACCCTCGACACTATACCTTATACCCTAATCCCTTATCCCTAAACCCTAAACACTATTCCTCAACCCTTAACCCTTAAAAATTAAACCCTAAAACCTATCCATAAACCCTCGATGCTCAACACTATATTTTAAACCCCAATCCCTTAACCCTCAGCCCTAAAGCCTCAACCCTCAATCGTTAAACCTTCAACCCTAAACCCTATCCCTAATCCCTCTACCCTCAACACTCTACTTTAACCCTAATCCCTTGACCATCAACCCTATCCCTAAACCCTCAACCCTCAACTCTCAACATTAAACCCTAATCTGTCAACCCTAAACCCTAATCCGTCAACCCTAAACCCTAATCCCTCAACCCTAAATCATATCCCTAAACCCTAAACCCTCAACACTATACCTTAAACCATAATCCCTCAACCCTAAACCCTAACCCTTATCCTTAAACCCTCAACCCTCAACATCAAATCCTAATCCCTCAACCCTTCACTCTAATCCCTCAACCCTAAACCCTATCCCTAAACCCTCAACACTATACCTTAAACCCTAATCCCTCAACCCAAACCCTAAACCTTGTCCATAAACCCTCGACGCTCAACACTATATTTTAAACCCCAATCCCTTAACCCTCAGCCCTAAAGCCTCAACCCTTAATCGTTAAACCTTCAACCCTAAACCCTATCCCTAATCCCTCTACCCTCAACACTCTACTTCAACCCTAATCCCTTGACCATCAACCCTATCCCTAAACCCTCAACCCTCAACCCTCAACTCTCAACATTAAACCCTAATCTATCAACCCTAAACCCTAATCCATCAACCCTAAACCCTAATCCCTCAACCCTAAATCCTATCCCTAAACCCTAAACCCTCAACACTATACCTTAGACCATAATCCCTCAACCCTAAACCCTAAACCCTATCCCTAAACCCTCAACACTATACCTTAAACCCTAATCCCTCAACCCTAACCCTAAACCTTGTCCCTAAACCCTAATCTCTCAACCCTCAACCCTAATCCATCATCCGTCATCCCTCAACTCTAATCCCTCATCCCTAAACCCTAAATGCTATCCCTATTCCTAGACCCTCAACAGGCTTGATACTATACCTTAAACCCTAATCCCTCTACCCTCGACACTCTTATTTAACCCTAATCCCTTGACCATTAACCCTATCCCTCAACCTCAACCCTCAACCGTCAACTGTCAACCCTCAACACTCAACTCTAAACATTAAACCCTAATTCATCAACCGTAAACCCTAATCCCTCAAACCTAAACCCTATCCCTAAATCATCAACCCTCAACACTATACCTTAAACCCTAATCCCTATCCCTTAATCCTTAAAACTTAAACCCTATCCCTATACCCTCAATGCTTGACACTATATCTTAAGCCTTAAACCCTCATCCCCAAAGCCTCAACCCTCAATTCTTAAACCTTCAACCCTAAACCCTATCCCTAATCCCTCTACCCTCGACACTCTAACCCTAACCTTGACATTAAACACTAATCTGTCAACCCTAATCTGTCAACCCCAAACCCTCAACCCTCAACACTATACCTTAAACCCTAATCCATCAACCCTCAACCCTAAACACTATTAATAAACCCTCAACCCTTGACACTATACTTTAAACCCTAATCCCTCAACCCTCAACCCTAATACCTCAACCCTTAACCCTAATCCCTCATCCCTAAACCCTAAACTCTATCCCTATTCCTAAACCCTCAACCCTCGACACTATACCTTAAACCCTAATCCCTTATCCCTAAACCCTAAACACTATCCCTCAACCCTTAACCCTTAAAAATTAAACCCTAAAACCTATCCATAAACCCTTGACGCTCAACACTATATTTTAAACCCCAATCCCTTAACCCTCAGCCCTAAAGCCTCAACCCTCAATTGTTAAACCTTCAACCCTAAACCCTATCCCTAATCCCTCTACCCTCAACACTCTACTTTAACCCTAATCCCTTGACCATCAACCCTATCCCTAAACCCTCAACTCTCAACCCTTAACTCTCAACATTAAACCCTAATCTGTCAACCCTAAACCCTAATCCGTCAACCCTAACCCCTAATCCCTCAACCCTAAATCCTATCCCTAAACCCTCAACCCTTAACACTATACCTTAAACCATAATCCCTCAACCCTCAACCCTAAACCCTAAACCCTCAACACTATACCTTAAACCCTAATCCCTCAACCCTAACCCTAAACCTTGTCCCTAAACCCCAATCCCTCAACCCTCTACCCTGATCCGTCATCTATCATCCCTCAACTTGAATCCCCTCATCCCTAAACCCTAAACACCATCCCTATTCCTAGACCCTCAATAGGCTCAATACTATACCTTAAACCCTAATCCCTCTACCCTCGACACTCTTATTTAAGCCTAATCCCTTGACCATTAACCCTATCCCTCAACCTCAACCTCAACCCTCAACCCTCAACCCTCAACACTCAACTCTAAACATTAAACCCTAATTCATCAACCATAAACCCTAATCCCTCAAACCTAAACCCTATCCCTAAATCATCAACCCTCAACCCTCAATTCTTAAACCTTCAACCCTAAACCCTATCCTGAATCCCTTTACCCTTGACACTTTAACCCTATTCTTGACATTAAACACTAATCCGCCAACCCTAAACCCTAATCTGTCAACCCTAAACCCTCAACACTCAACACTATACCTTAAACCCTAATCCATCAACCCTAAAACCTAATCCATCAACCCTCAACCCTAAACACTATTAATAAACCCTCAACCCTTGAAACTATACCTTAAACCCTAATCCCTCAACCCTCAACCCTAATACCTCAACCCTCAACCCTAATCCCTCATCCCTAAACCCTAAACTCTATCCCTATTCCTAAACCCTCAACCCTCGACACTATACCTTAAACCCTAATCCCTTATCCCTAAACCCTAAACACTATCCCTCAACCCTTAACCCTTAAAAATTAAACCCTAAAACCTATCCATAAACCCTCGACACTCAACACTATATTTTAAAACCCCAATCCCTTAACCCTCAGCCCTAAAGCCTCAACCCTCAATCGTTAAACCTTCAACCCTAAACCCTATCCCTAATCCCTCTACCCTCAACACTCTACTTTAACCCTAATCCCTTGACCATCAACCCTATCCCTAAACCCTCAACCCTCAACCCTCAACTCTCAACATTAAACCCTAATCCGTCAACCCTAAACCCTAATCCGTCAACCCTAAATCATATCCCTAAACCCTCAACCCTCAACACTATACCTTAAACCATAATCCCTAAACCCTAATCCCTCAACCCTAAACCCTAATCCCTATCCCTAAACCCAACAAAACTACTTTGCCTTATGTTAGGTTGTTAAACCCATCATTTTTGACACTCTTCTCTTAAAGATATTTGAGTTGCAAGAATATGTCAGAAAAATGGCTATGAACTTTTTTAATGTTAGTAATGTTATATGGCATGTTTTTCTGGCCCATTTGGGGTTCATTATGCCAATAGGTGTACACACTATGAGAAAAGCTTTGCATATGGTACATCCACAGTGAGTAATTAATAGTTGAAATCAGAAGGATGATCATTATGAGAAAAGCTTTGCATTGGGGGTACATCTATGTTTCTTGTTGTGCACCCTGCACTTAGGGGAGGTATATTGTTATGAAACAAGCAAATAATCTCCCATTGTTTACTGGCTCTATCCACAAGAACTACTAAACTATACCTTAAACCCTAATCCCTCAACCCTAAACTTTCAACCCTAAACCCTATCCCTAATCCCTCTACCCTCAACAGTCTACCTTAACTCTAATCCCTCGGCCCTTAACCCTAAATGCTATCCCTAAAGCCTCAACCCTAAACCCTAATCCCTCAAGGTCCTAAACTCTAATCCCTTATCCCTAAGCTCCAAATCCTATCCCTAAATGCTCAACCCTTAACCTTAAACCTTAATCACTCAATCCTTATCCACCCCTCCTCCCCTATCTGGCTCACTCCCATCTCTACCCTCCTCTACCGTCAACACTATACATACATACATATAGGCATACATAGATACATACATACATATAGGCATACATACATACATACATACATACATACATACATATAGGCATACCTACATACATGATTAATAGCCTTAAACATAAAAAATTTAAGTTTAACATAACGCGCTCGCGTTATTTAAAACATGAAAAATAGCACAAACTTTTGTTGTAAAGGAAAAATGCAAAGAAAATAATAACGCGAGCGCGTTATAACGCGAGCGCGTTATAACGAGAGCGCGTTATAACGCGCTCGCATTATAACGCGCTCGCGTTATGTCTTGCTTTGGGAATCCCAAGCCTTGGGCTTGGGATTTGCTTTAGATTTCCAACCCAAAGGCTTGGAGTGCCTTATGAACAGTAACAGACGTGTTTTTCCATATTCTTCAAGATTTTAGATAATTTTGTTCGTGCTAACCCTCAGATTTGCACGTGTTTCAAGGTCAAACAAATCAAACACCTGGGTAATGTTAGGCTTTCTCTTAGCTATCTGACGATGTAATTTTTTTCACATTTTAACAATGTTAAGCCTTTCATCTTTAATTTTTTTTGTTTGTTTGTCCGTTTTTGGGCAAAAACCACTGTTTGGTCTTTTTTTCATTGTAAATTAACTATTCATTGAAATTTAAAAAAATTTACATATTTAGAAACTAGACTCCATTCTACAAATATTAAAAAAAGAAAAAAATAATTTTTGATTAGTTTTCAAAATTTATAGGGGTAGCACGGCCAAAATTATGTTTTTTAGGATGTGTCCACTTTGAAAATTAGTAAAAAATCAAATATTCATCAAATAATTATCAGAAAAATCGGGCATAAACTACATGCTATTAGCTAATTTCTCACCGAAGCGATTTTAAAAATACCAAAAAAAGTTGACCTTTTGAGGGAGCCACAAAACATGCTATGTTATGTTTTTTTGACAGAAACAACACCAATTTCTGTGGCTCCCTCTTTTGAACCCCTTAATCTATGCCATTTTCAAAAAATAATAGTAGTTTAGAAAGTAGACTCGGAGCACTACGAACATTGTTTTGGTTGCATCTCCAAATTTTGAGTGTAACTATGCTCAATTTCTCATCCAAGGCCAGTATTTCCTGATTTCAGAAAAAAAGTGGCCACTTAAGACCCCTTTTTGGCCCCCCATCTTCCTGCACTTACCCTGCTGCCAGAATTCTATCGAGATTTAGGTGTAGGAACCTGGAGATTATAAACTTTGTAGCGTCGTTAACGGCATCGTAGAGACCCCCTTGTTGGTCTGCTTGCGTCTGGTTGCACGTAATTATACTTGTACCCCGCCGACAACTGTAGTGTTTTCGCCTTGAGCGAACACCACTGAGCATGCTTACGCATGCGAGGGGGTTTTTAGAGAAGCATGAGAAAATTTTTTGATATTTCGTGTCATAACCACATGACAAATGTGGCTATGACACGTGTGATGTGTGTTGTGACCACATGGAAAATGTGGGCATGACATCCTGTCACTCTAAAAAATAGATTTCTAAACAAATGCAATGTGTGTGTAGTTGCATTCATCCACACTTAGCATTCTAGGTTTAGCCCTTAGGCAAACAACCCCAATATCTTTCATAAGTTCATGACTCCCGAATTGACAATTGAAGGATAAACTGAGGACACATTTATGAAATTCCTAAAGGTTGATTTAAATGCACTTGTCAATTGAATAGAGCTACAAAGATAAGTTACTCCTAAAATTTTACCCACAATTTAATCCAATCACCTAACATTTTTCACCTACATGGTGCTAGTGACAACTATCTAAATTGCTCTTGTATCATATCATGGATAGCTCCTAGCATCCTTCACCTTTGTACTACTAGTGAAAGTTGACTAACCCTCAAGACACAATAGATAACACCTACCATCCATCTCCTACATAGTATTGGTGATAGTCGTCTATATACATCTATCTCAAACTCATTTTCAGCATGTGGAGTCATCTTATAGCTAGTTGAAACATAATAAAGATATCCCAAGGATTCACAAACACTAGGTAGGTTGAGTTCTTTACATACTATAAAGAGTCATCCATAAACCTAAACACATGGTCCTCTATGTCTTGGGTCAAAATTACCAACACACAAGTGACACATTAAATCCACATGAGCTAGATCCTATCTAGTTACATATGCATAAAAAAATTACAACTGATGGAGTAAGCTCAAAGGCCATTAAATATATTCAAATTGTTGCTTGCAAACACATTATTTATTAGATAGAAATCAAACCCATAGTAGTAATATTAGACAATATTCTACTTCTGAGAACTTAACATTTTGTATATTACCAATTATTAATCTTAGTATACCATTATCCACCAAATAGATATAAAGATAAAACATCACACCGTATTTGGTATTACTTACCATTAATTGCCTATAGTTGGCAAAGGTAGTCATGGGGAACTACATCCTAAACTCAACACAGATCTAGACACATATTTAGAGTAGACAAATCATCCACACATATTAAAAGTTGTTCACACCATCAGATCATAATGGCTTAATTTATCATCATTAAATACAAAGTTCATATGTTTCTATAACTCATTCATAGCCATGTCATGGCCAAGTTTAGCATGCCCTTATTTCTTATAAGAATAGACATCTTGAGTGTCTTAAGGCTAACCTATACCTTTGTATACTTATCCCTAAGACTAGACAGAATGCCATAGTGTTTAGTACACAAAACTCTAATAATTTAAGTCCCAACAAGTCTAGAGGCATTCTCATGCATTCACATTAGAGACAAACCATGATGATAGTAACTCTAAAGATTCATCCAAGATTGGAGTAGATTTTAGAAAGTCAAGCACCACAAAACCTCAAAGTAAATAAGCTTAATGATGTTGGAGTGCCTTTTATTTCATCATGCCTATATTTTGGGGACATATTAATTGGAAAGGTGAGTTCACAGCCACCTGATGTAAATAAAACTAATATCTAATTTCCTTATATTCAAATATATCTAAACAACTAACACAAAAAATAAAATATTTTCATTAATCTAATATTAACAAAGTATAGTAAAATCTATAAAATATAATGCACTTACTTTTCGAATAACTTTTGTGCTTGTCGAATATACCTTTCTCCTTTTTTATCTGATTTGGTAAAACCCTAATAAAATATAGTTATTAAATATTATTGTACATCACTATAATAAACGCTAAAAGATATAGTTATAAAATATTATTTTATGATACTATATTATTTTACCACAGTTAATTTTTATAAAACAATAGTGAATAAAAACCAAGAAGTTAAATTTCATTCTATAGAAAACAAAAGAAAATTAATTTAGAGACTTTATAGCAAAATGTATAAAATATAATACACTTACCCCTGCCTCCAACATTCTTTTGCTCTTGTTTATCTCATTTGATATTTTTGTGATTAATGTTTGAGTAGTAGTTGTATATTTACTTTATGTCAACTTTATTCTTATGTGTTTTCATTTAATAAAAGTATGTGGGTTATATATTTTAAATTTAATTCTTATGTGCATTCATTTAAAAATATATTGGTATATATTTTTTAAATTTGAAATAGTTAATTTATAATTTTTACATGCATTCATTTAATAAAATTATGTCAGTTATATGTTTTAAATATTAAATCTATTATTTTAAATAGAAATATCCCTAAATAAAAGAAAAGAGAAATAATTATATTAAAAAAACTAAACAAAAGAAAAAAAGTCTTAAATTTCCCCCTTCTTTTTTTTCTTAAATAAACATGGAAAGAGGTAGACATCCCAAACTCATGATTATATAACTGAATTTAACCTTTTCTATTTTCTAGGTAAATATCATCCCTCTACCTTTTCTTGTTTCTAGTTTTTGTTTGCCAATTTTCTGCCCTTTTCTTCATGTTTGATTCCCCTTGAGCCCCCTGTTTACTTAAAAGGCCAATGCTACAATCCAAGTCATTATATTCCTCTTCCTGATGATGGATCACTGAGTGTGTTTCAAAATGTCAAGAAAAAAGATACACAGCTAAATCCAAAAGCATTTAGCATAGCCATATTATATATATTTTTTCATTGTAAATCTAGATTGTTCATCACTAGGTCACAAATATGACGGTCGAGGTTATTTTGGCTTTTCTTTCCCTAAAAGAAAAATCATTCATGAGGATATTGTATTATGGATTTGAATGAGTAGAGTAGAAAGTTGAGGCTAGAAAAATTGGTTGTGTTGGATTGAAGACTAAAGAGGATATTCATAGCGTTGTATTCTAAACTCTATTGAAGTTAATACAAACTAGTGCATCCCTTCTTCTGTGGAGTTTTTTCTCAAAATGGTTTCTTCGTGTAAACATTATGTTATGTGTTTGATCTTTTGTTTCATTATTTCTTTGTGTTGATTTCATACTATCTCCATTTTGGTTCTACACAGTTAAATATCTATATTACAGTTGTAATCATATTTTCATTGATAGTTCTTTACCTTTATTTCTAACAACTGGAGCATTTTGTAACATTGCATTATTTGCCACCATGGGAAAATGAATTTGAGTTAGAAAAAATAATGTAGGTATTTGTAGGTGGACCCAATATCCACATGTACATGTAAACAAGACATTCCTAGGTGCCATGGTTTGAGAGAACAATTAGACCAAAATCTGACATCTTTTTGGTCTCTTAAGAGACTCTCTCAATTTGGTGTAAAAAAAAAGGATTAGGATGTTTGGCCATTGAAAATACACTTCCATTAGCATTCAC